>CM057452.1:905161250-907619375 GCA_016271365.2 Neoceratodus forsteri
TTGTGGTGCAGTAGCCCAATTAAATTTCATTGCTATTCAGAGGGAGCTGCTTGCATTTATCTGGTGTTAGCTGTGCTCCTTCAACTTGAAATTTTTCAGGACTGCATTGTAATCTGATTTTTAAGCTAAATCCTGCAAATTAATTTTCTGAAATTGTTTAATTGTATGGTTGTGTTTTCCCTACCTTATTCCAAATGCGATCTCCCTGCTACTAGAACTTTCCCTCCACATCAGAACTTGCTCTGTATTGCAACTCCTCACCCATTCAAGCCTCTACTCTCTCTCTTCCTCTTTGTTTCTGTCTAATCTTTGATTTTGCTTCCCTATTTAAAAGGCTAACCCCTCTGTCTCCTTCAATTTCCAGGGTTTGAGGGCTTGCTTCTGCAGCCCTCCCCTGCCCTACCTAGGACTGCTCGCCGCTGGAATTTGCCTCGCAGGGATGGACATGGAGGAGCCCTGACTGCACTCTGTGCTCTGAAACTTTTGAATGTACCACCTTTTGTGCTGCAGTAGCCCAATTAAATTTATTTCCTATTCAGAGGGAGCTGCTTGCATTTACCTGGTGTTAGGTGCGCTCCTTCAAATTGAATTTTTTCAGGACTGCATTGTAATCTGATTTTTAAGCTAAATCCTGCTAATTAATTTTGTGAAATTATTTAATTGTATGGTTGTGCTTTCCCTACCTTGTTCCAAATGTAATCTCCCTGCTACTAGAACTTTCCCTCCCCTCAGAACTTGCTCTGAAATGCAACTCCTCCGCCATTCAAGCCCCTACTCTCTCTCTTTTTTTCTGTCTAATCTTTGATTTTGCTTCTCTATTTAAAAGTCTAACCCTTCTGTCTCCTTTCCTTTCCAGGGTTTGAGGGCTTGCTTCTGCAGAAGTCCCCTGCCCATACTCGGACAGCTCACTGCCAGAATTTGCCTCACAGGTACGGACACGGAGGAGCCCAGACTGCACTGTGTGTCCAAAACTTTTCAACTTGCCACTTTTTGTGGTGCAGTAGCCCAATTAAATTTCAGTACTATTCAGAGGGAGTTGCTTGCATTTATCTGGTGTTAGGTGTGCTCCTTCAAGCTGAAATTTTTTGGACTGCATTGTAATCTGATTTTTAAGCTAAATCCTGCAAATTAATTTTCTGAAATTGTTAATTGTATGGTTGTGCTTTCCCTACCTTGTTCCAAATGCAATCTCCCTGCCACTAGAACTTTCCCTCCCACTCAGATCTTGCTCCATACCTCTCAACTGTCCCTTATTTTCAGGGACATCCCTGATTATGCCATTAAATTTGACTCTGTCCCTCCTAAAAATTATGTTTCTATTACCAAACAGTGAAAGTTGTAGGCACAAAATAATGTCAAACATTAAAGTTACAGACTTGTTCTTCCTTAGAAAATGCATTTTACACTAAGACCCTTATTCTACCAGCTTCCTGAGTGGATATCATCAATTCTGAAGATGTGTCCCCGATTTTGGTCTTTTGTCCCTGATTTTTTTAAGCCTTGTCTCTGATTTATGAGGCAGGAGGTTGAGAGGTATGACTTGCTCTGAAATGCAACTGTCCCCCTTTCAAGCCCCTACTCTCTTTCTCTTTTTTTCTGTCTAATCTTTGATTTTGTTTCTCTGTTTAAAAGGCTAACCCCTCTGTCTCCTTTACTTTCCAGGGTTTGAGGGCTTGCTTCTGCAGCCCTCCCCAGCCCAACCTACAACAGCTTCCTGCGGGAATTTGCCTCACAGGTAGGGACACGGAGGAGCCCAGAGTGCACTGTGTGCACCTAAACTTTTCAACTTGCCACTTTTTGTGGTGCAGTAGCCCAAATAAATTTCATTGCTATTCAGAGGGAGCTGCTTGCATTTACCTGGTGTTAGATGTGCTCCTTCAAACTGCAATTTTTCAGGACTGCATTGCAATCTGATTTTTAAGCAAAATCCTGCAAATCAATTTTCTGAAATTGTTTAATTGTATGGTTACACTTTCCCTACCTTTGTCCAAATATGATCTCCCTGCCACTATAACTACCCCCGCTGAGTACTTGCTCTGTAGTGCAACTCCTCCCCTTATTGATGCCCCTACTCTCTCTCTTTCTCTCATAGTTTCTGTCTAATGTTTAATTTTCCTTCTCTATTTAAAAGCTAACCCCTCTGTCTCCTTTGCTTTCCAAGGTTTGCGGGGTTGCTTCTGCAGCCCTTCCCAGCCCAAACTAGGACAGCTCACCGCCGGAATTTACCTCGCAGGTGCAGTAGCCCAAATAAATTTCATTGCTATTCAGAGGGAGCTGCTTGCATTTACCTGGTGTAAGGTCTGCTCCTTCAAGCTGAAATTTTTCCGGACTGCATTGTAATCTGATTTTTAAGCTAAATCCTGAAAATTAATTTTCTGAAATTGTTAATTATATGGTTCTGCTTTCCCTACCTTGTTCCAAATGCAATCTCCCTGCCACTAGAATATTCCCTCCCCGTCAGAACTTGCTTTGTATTGCAACTCCTCCTCCTATTGAAGCCCCTTCTCACTCTCACTCTTTGTTTCTGTCTAATCTTTGATTTTCTTTCCCTATTTAAACGGCTAACCCCCTCTGTCTCCTCTCCTTTCCAGGGCTTGAGGGCTTGCTTCAGCAGCCCTCCCCTGCCCAAACTAGGACAGCTCACCACCGGAATTTTCCTTGCAGGTACGGACACGGAGGAGCAATGAGTACACTGTGTGCACCAAAACTTTTGTACTTGCCACTTTTTGTGGTGCAGTAGTCCAATTAAATTTCAGTGCTATTCAGAGGGAGCTGCTTGCATTAACTGGTGTTAGGTGTGCTCCTTAAAGCTGAAATTTTTCAGGACTGCATTGTAATCTGATTTTTAAGCTAAATCCTGCAAATTAATTCTCTGAAATTGTTTAATTTTATGGTTGTGCTTTCCCTACCTTGTTCCAAATGAGATCTGCCTAACACTAGAACTTTCCTTCCCCCTCAGAACTTGCTCTGAAATGCAACTCCTCCCCCATTCAAGTCCCTACTCTCTCTCTCTCTTTGTTTCTGTCTAATCTTTGATTTTCATTCTGCATTTAAAAGGCTATCCCCTCAGTCTCCTTTTCTTTTCAGGGTTTAAGGGCTTGCTTCTGCAGCCCTCTGCAGCATGGGAGTAGGCAGGCATACTCCAAGCACTCCATGGTGTGCAATTTTATTTAAAGGGGTAACACATAGGCTCTGAACTGCTTCCTTTTTCCATGAAAACTAACAAAGAAAACACTGAACCTTTGTGTAATTTTATTCATTGCAGTGAAAACTAGGACTGATTACTAATACACTCTTTGCTTCCACAGGACAATACAACTTTACAGGCTCTGGGCTGGTTTGTGGGTGTCTTAGGGAACAATGCATGGCATTTGTATTTACCCATGCAAGGCAACAACCACTGTCGTGAGATACAAAAGTTGTATTTATTGTGCCAAATGAGGCAACAAACACGGTTCTGGTGTACATTTATATATTGTCTGGCTACACCCTGGTGGGAGGAAGCTCACCTTAACAAGGTGGGGGGCTAGCAGTGAGTCCACTTGGTGTGCAGATCTGAAATCCAAGGCTATACCCCTGCTCCCCAGCCCAAACTAGGACAGCTCACCACTGGAATTTGCCTCGCAGGTACGGACACGGAGCAGCAATGAGTGCACTGAGTGCACCAAAACTTTTGAATTTGCCACTTTTTGTGGTGCAGTAGCCCAATTAAATTTCATTGCTATTCAGAGGGAGCTGTTTGCATGCACTTGCTGTTAGGTATGCTCCTTCTAGCTGAAATTTTTCAGGACTGCATTGTAATCTGATTTTTAAGCTAAATTCATCAAATTAATTTTCTGAAATTGTTTAATTGTATGGTTGTGCTTACCTAGCTTCTTCCAAATGCAGTCACCCTGCCACTAGAACTTTCCTCCCCTCAGAACTTGCTCTGAAATGCAACCCTCCCATTTAAGCCCATACTCTCTCTCTTTTATTCTGTCTAATCTTTGAGTTTCCTTCCCTATTTAAAGGGATAGCTCTCTTTCTCCTTTCCTTTCCAGGGTCTGAGGGTTTGCTTCTACAGCCTTCCCCAACCCAACCCAACCTAGGACAGCTTACCGCAGGAATTTGCCTCGCAGGTATGGACACAGAGGAGCAATGAGTGCACTGTGTGCACCGAAACTCTTGAACATGCCACTTTTTGGGGTGCAGTAGCCCAATTAAATTTCATTGCTATTCAGAGGGAGCTGTTTGCATGCACTTGCTGTTAGGTATGCTCCTTCTAGCTGAAATTTTTCAGGACTGCATTGTAATCTGATTTTTAAGCTAAATTCATCAAATTAATTTTCTGAAATTGTTTAATTGTATGGTTGTGCTTTACCTAGCTTCTTCCAAATGCAGTCACCCTGCCACTAGAACTTTCCCTTCCCCTCAGAACTTGCTCTGAAATGCAACTCCTCCCGCATTTAAGCCCATACTCTCTCTCTCTCTCTTTTATTCTGTCTAATCTTTGAGTTTCCTTCCCTATTTAAAGGGATAGCTCTCTTTCTCCTTTCCTTTCCAGGGTCTGAGGGTTTGCTTCTACAGCCTTCCCCAACCCAACCCAACCTAGGACAGCTTACCGCAGGAATTTGCCTCGCAGGTATGGACACAGAGGAGCAATGAGTGCACTGTGTGCACCGAAACTCTTGA
This sequence comes from Neoceratodus forsteri, assembly GCA_016271365.2. Classification (NCBI taxonomy): domain Eukaryota; kingdom Metazoa; phylum Chordata; order Ceratodontiformes; family Ceratodontidae; genus Neoceratodus; species Neoceratodus forsteri. Next base: position 905,165,922 of record CM057452.1, read on the forward strand.
ACATGCCACTTTTTGTGGTGCAGTAGCCCAATTAAATTTCATTGGTATTCAGAGGTAGCTGCTTGCAATTACTTGGTGTTAGGTGAGCTCCTTCAAGCTGAATTTTTTTCAGGACTGCATCGTAATCTGATTTTTAAGCTAAATCCTGCAAACTAATTTTCTGAAATTGATTAATTGTATGGTTGTGCTTGCCCTACCTTGTTCCAAATGTGATCTCCCTACCACTAGAACTTCATCACACTCAGAACTTGCTCTGTAGTGCAACTCCTCCCCCTATTCAAACCCCTTCTCCCTCTCTCTCTGTTTCTGTCTAATCTTTGATTTTTCTTCCCAATTTAAAAGGCTAACCCCTCTTTCTCCTTTCCTTTCCAGGGTTTGAGGGCTTGCTTCTGCAGCCCATACCAGCCAAACTTAGGACAGCCCACCGCTGGAATTTGCCTCGCAGGTATGGACATGGAGGAGCCCTAAATGCACTGTGTGCACCAGAACTTTTGAACTTGCCACTTTTTGTGGAGCAGTAGCCCAATTAAATTTCATTGCTTTTCAGAGGGAGCTGCATGCATTTACCTGGTGTTAGCTGTGCTCCTTCAAGCTGAATTTTTTCAGGACTGCATTGTAATCTGATTTTTAAGCTAAATCCAGCAAATTCATTTTCTGAAATTGTTTAATTGTAAGGTTGTGCTTTCCCTACCTTGTTCCAAGTACAATCTCCCTGCCACTAGAACGTTCCCTCCCCCTCAGAACTTGCTCTGTAGTGCAACACCTCCCCCAATAAAAGCATCTACTCTCTCTCTCACTCTCTCTTTGTTTCTGTCTATTCTTTGATTTTCCTTCCCTATTTAAAAGGCTAACCCTCTGTCTCATTTCCTTTCCAGGGTTTGAGGCTTGCTTCGCAGACCTCCCAGCCCAACCTAGGACAGCTTGCCACCAGAATCTGCTTCACTGGTATGGACATGGAGGAGCCCTGAGTGCACTGTATGCACCAAAACATTTGAACTTGCCACTTTTTGTGGCACAGTAACCCAATTAAATTTCATTGCTATTCAGAGGGAGCTGCTTGCATTTACCTGGTGTTAGCCATGCTCCTTCAAGTTGAAATTTTTCAGGACTGCTTTGTAATCTGATTTTTATGCTAAGTCCTGCTAACTTATTTTCAGAAATTGATTAATTGTATGGTTGTGCTTTCCCTACATTGTTCCAAATGCGATCTCCCTGCCACTAGAACTTTCCCTCCCCCTCAGATCTTGCTCTGCAGTGCAACTCCTCCCCCTATTCAAGCCTCTCTCTCTCTCTCTCTCTCTGTTTGTTTCTGTCTAATCTTTGATTTTCCTTCTCTTTTTAAAAGGCTGACCCCTCTGTCTCCTTTCCTTCCAGGTTTGAGGGCTTGCTTCTGCAGCCATTTCCAACCCAACCTTGGACAGTCCGCCACCAGAATTTGCCTCACAGGTATGGATATGGAGTAGCCCTAAGTGCTCTGTGTACACAAAAACTTTTGAACTTGCCACTTTTTGTGGTGCTGTAGCCCAATTAAATTTCATTGCAATTCAGAGGGAGCGGCTTGCATTTACCTGGAGTCAGGTGTGCTCCTTCAAGCTGAAATTTTTCAGGAATACATTGTAATCTGATTTTTTAACTAAATCTTGCAAATTAATTTTCTGAAATTGTTTAATTGTATGGTTGTGCTTTCCCTACCATGTTGTAAATGTGATCTCCCTGACACCAGAACTTTCCCTCCTTCTCAGAATTTGCTCTGTAATGCTACTCCTCCCCCTATTCAAGCCCCATACTCTCTCTCTCTTTGTTTCTGTCAAATCTTTGATTTTCCTTTCCTATTTAAAAGGCTAACCCTCTGTATCATTTCCTTTCCAGGGTTTGAGGGCTTGCTTCTGCAGCCCTCCCCAGCCCAACCTAGGACAGCTTGCCCCCGGAATTTGCCTCGTATGTATAGACACAGAGGAGCCCTGAGTGCACTGTGAGCACCAAAACTTTTGTACTTGCCACTTTTTGTGCTGCAGTAGCCCAATTAAATTCCATTGCTACTCAGATGGAGCTGCTTGCATTTACCTGGTGTTAGCTGTGCTCCTTCAAGCTGAAATTTTTGAGAACTGCTTTGCAATCTGATTTTTTAACTAAATCCTGCAAATTAATTTTCTGAAATTGTTTAATTGTATGGTTGTGCTTTCCCTACCATGTTGTAAATGTGATCTTCCTGACACCAGAACTTTCCCTCCTGCAAATTAATTTTAAGAAATAGTTTAATTGTATGGCTGTGCTTTCCCTACTGTGTTCCAAATGCGATCTCCCTGCACTAGAACATCCCCCCAGAACTTGCTCTGTAGTGCAATTCCTCCCCCATTCAAGCCCCTACTCTCTTTCTCTCTCTCTCTCTCTCTCTCTTTGGTTCTATCTAATCTTTGAGTTTCCTTCCATATTTAATAGGCTAAACTCTCTGTCTCCTTTCCTTTGCAGTGTTTGAGGACTTGCTTCTGCAGCCTTTCCCATTCCAACCTAGGACAGCTTGCCTCTGGAATTTGCCTCGCAAGTATGGACACAGAGGAGCCCTGAGTGCACTGTGTTCACTGAAACTTTTAAACTTGCCACTTTTTGTAGTGCAGTAGCCCAATTAAATTTCTTCACTATTCAGAGGGAACTGCTTGCATTTACCTGGTGTTAGGTGTGCTTCTTCAATGTGAAATTTTTCAGGACTGCATTGTAATCTGATTTTTAAGCTAAATCCTGCAAATCAATTTTCTGATATTGTTTAATTGTATAGTTCTGCTTTCCCTACCCTGTTCCAAATGCTTCTGCCAGCCACTAGAACTTTACCACCCCCTCAGAACTTGCTCTGTAGTGCAACTACTCCCCCATTCGAGCCCCTAATCTCTCTCTCTCTTTGTTTCTGTCTACTCTTTGATTTTCCTTCTCTATTTAAATGGCTAACCCCTCTGTCTCCTTTCCTTTCCAGGGTTTGAGGGCTTGCTTCAGCAGCCCTCACCAGCCCAACCTAGTACAGTTTGCCGCTGGAATTTGCCTCGCAGGTATGGACACGGAGGTGCCCTGAGCTCACTGTGTGCTCCAAAACTTTTGAACTTGCCACATTTTGTGCTGCAGTAGCCCAATTAAATTTCATTGCTATTCAGAGGGAGCTGCTTGCAGTTACCTGGTGTTAGCTGTGCTCCTTCTAGCTGAAATTTTTCAGGACTGCATTGTAATCTGATTTTTATGCTAAATCCTGCAAATAAATTTTCAGAAATTGCTTAATTGTATGGTTGTGCTTTCCCTACCTTGTTCCAAGTACAATCTCCCTGCCACTAGAACGTTCCCTCCCCCTCAGAACTTGCTCTGTAGTGCAACACCTCCCCCAATAAAAGCATCTACTCTCTCTCGCTCTCTCTTTGTTTCTGTCTATTCTTTGATTTTCCTTCCCTATTTAAAAGGCTAACCCCTCTGTCTCCTTTCCTTTCCAGAGTTTGAGGGCTTGCTTCTGCAGACCTCCCCAGCCCAACCTAGGACAGCTTGCCACCAGAATCTGCTTCACTGGTATGGACATGGAGGAGCCCTGAGTGCACTGTATGCACCAAAACATTTGAACTTGCCACTTTTGTTGGCGCAGTAACCCAATTAAATTTCATTGCTATTCAGAGGGAGCTGCTTGCATTTACCTGGTGTTAGCCATGCTCCTTCAAGTTGAAATTTTTCAGGACTGCTTTGTAATCTGATTTTTATGCTAAGTCCTGCAAACTTATTTTCAGAAATTGATTAATTGTATGGTTGTGCTTTCCCTACATTGTTCCAAATGCGATCTCCCTGCCACTAGAACTTTCCCTTCCCCTCAGATCTTGCTCTGCAGTGCAACTCCTCCCCCTATTCAAGCCCCTACTCTCTCTCTCTCTCTCTGTTTGTTTCTGTCTAATCTTTGATTTTCCTTCTCTTTTTAAAAGGCTGACCCCTCTGTCTCCTTTCCTTCCAGGTTTGAGGGCTTGCTTCTGTAGCCATTTCCAACCCAACCTTGGACAGTCCGCCACCAGAATTTGCCTCACAGGTATGGATACGGAGTAGCCCTAAGTGCTCTGCGTGCACAAAAACTTTTGAACTTGCCACTTTTTGTGGTGCTGTAGCCCAATTAAATTTCATTGCAATTCAGAGGGAGCGGCTTGCATTTACCTGGAGTCAGGTGTGCTCCTCCAAGCTGAAATTTTTCAGGAATACATTGTAATCTGATTTTTTAACTAAATCCTGCAAATTAATTTTCTGAAATTGTTTAATTGTATGGTTGTGCTTTCCCTACCATGTTGTAAATGTGATCTCCCTGACACCAGAACTTTCCCTTCTTCTCAGAATTTGCTCTGTAATGCTACTCCTCCCCCTATTCAAGCTCCATACTCTCTCTCTCTTTGTTTCTGTCAAATCTTTGATTTTCCTTTCCTATTTAAAAGGCTAACCCTCTGTATCATTTCCTTTCCAGGGTTTGAGGGCTTGCTTCTGCAACCCTCCCCAGCCCAACCTAGGACAGCTTGCCCCCGGAATTTGCCTCTCATGTATAGACACAGAGGAGCCCTGAGTGCACTGTGAGCACCAAAACTTTTGTACTTGCCACTTTTTGTGCTGCAGTAGCCCAATTAAATTTCATTGCTACTCAGATGGAGCTGCTTGCATTTACCTGGTGTTAGCTGTGCTCCTTCTAGCTGAAATTTTTCAGGACTGCATTGTAATCTGATTTTTATGCTAAATCCTGCAAATAAATTTTCAGAAATTGCTTAATTGTATGGTTGTGCTTTCCCTTCCTTGTTCCAAATGCGATCTCCCTGCCACTAGATCCTTCCTTCCACATCATAACTTGCTCTGTAGTGCAACTCATCCCCCATTCAAGCCTCTACTCTCTCTCTCTCTCTCTCTCTCTCTCTTTCTGCCTAATCTTTGATTTTGCTTCCCTATTTAAAAGGCTGACCCCTCTTTCTCCTTTACTTTCAGGGTTTGAGGGCTTGCTTCTGCAGCCCTACCCAGCCCAACATAGGACAGCATGCCCCCGGAATTCGCCTCGGAGGGATGGATGTGGAGGAGGAGCTCTGAGTGCACTGTGTGCACCAAAACTTTTGAACATGCCACCTTTTGTGCTGCAGTAGCCCAATTAAATTTCATTGCTATTCAGAGGGAGCTGCTTGCATTTAGCTGGTGTTAGGTGTGCACCTTCAAATTGAAATTTTTCAGGACTGCATTGTAATCTGATTTTTAAGCTAAATTCTGCAAATTAATTTTGTGAAATTATTTAATTGTATGGTTGTGCTTTCCCTACCTTGTTCCAAATGCGATCTCCCTGCTACTTTAACTTCTCCTCCCCTCAGCACTTGCTCTGAAATGCAACTCCTCCCCCATTCAAGCCCCTACTCTCTCTCTCTCTCTTTTTTTTTGTCTAATCTTTGATTTTGCTTCTCTATTTAAAAGGCTAACCCCTCTGTCACCTTTCCTTTCCAGGGTTTGAGGGCTTGCTTCTGCAGCCCTCCCCTGCCCAACCTGGGACAGCTCACCACCAGAATTTGCCTCACAGGTACGGACACGGAGGAGCCCTGAGTGCACTGTGTGTCCAAAACTTTTCAACTTACTGCTTTTTGTGGAGCAGTAGCCCAGTTAAATTCCATTGCTATTCAGAGGGAGCTGCTTGCATTTACCAGGTGTTAGGTGTGCTCCTTCAAGTTGAAATTTTTCAGGACTGCATTGTAATCTGATTTTTAAGCTAAATCCTGCAAATTGATTTTCTGAAATAATTTAATTGTTTGGTTGTGCTTCCCCTACCTTGTTCTAAATGAGATCTCCCTGCCACTAGAACTTTCCATCCCCCTCAGAACTTGCTATGTAGTGCAACTCGTCCCCCTATTCAAGCCCCTTCTCACTCTCTCTCTCTTTATTTCTGTCTAATCTTTGATTTTCTTTCCCTATTAAAACGGCTAACCCCCTCTGTCGCCTTTCCTTTCCAGGGCTGGAGGTCTTGCTTCTGCAGCCCTCCCCAGCACAAACTAGGACAGCTCACCGCCAGAAATTTCCTCGCAGACACGGATATGGAGGAGAAATGAGTGCACTGTGTGCACCAAAACCTTTAAACTTGCCAAATTTTGTGGTGCGGTAGCCCAATTAAATTTCAATGCAATTCAGAGGGAGCTGCTTGCATTTTCCTGGTGTTAGCTGTGCTCCTTCAACCTGAAATTATTCAGGACTGCATTATAATCTGATTTTTAAGCTAAATCCTGCAAATTAATTTTACAAAATAGTTTAATTGTATGGTTGTGCTTTCCCTACTGTGTTCCAAATGCGATCTCCCTGCCCTAGAACATCCCCCCAGAACTTGCTCTCAGTGCAATTTCTCCCATTCAAGCCCCTACTCTCTCTCTCTCTCTCTCTCTCTGTTTCTATCTAATCTTTGAGTTTCCTTCCATATTTAATAGGCTAACCCCTCTGTCTCCTTTCCTTTCCTGTGTTTGAGGACTTGCTTCTGGAGCCTTTCCCAGCCCAACCTAGGACAGCTTGCTGCTGGAATTTGCCTCACAAGTATGGACACGGAGGAGCCCTGAGTGCGCTGTGTGCACCGAAACTTTTCAACTTGCCACTTTTTGTGGTGCAGTAGTCCAATTAAATTTCAATGCAATTCGGAGGGAGCTGCTTGCATTTTCCTGGTTTTAGCTGTGCTCCTTCAACCTGAAATTATTCAGGACTGTATTATAATCTGATTTTTAAGCTAAATCCTGCAAATTAATTTTCTGAAATTGTTTAATTGTATGGTTGTGCTTTCTCTACCTTATTCCAAATGCGATCTCCCTGCCACTAAAACTTTCCGTCCACTTCAGAACGTGCTCTGTATTGCAACTCCTCCCCCATTCAAGCCTCTACTCTCTCTTTCTTTGTTTCTGTCTAATCTTTGATTTTCCTTCTCTATTTAAAAGGCTAATCCCTCTGTCTCCTTTCTTTTCCAGGGTTTGAGGACTTGCTTCTGCAGCCCTGCCCTGCCCAAACTAGGACAGCTTACCGCTGGAATTTGCCTCAGAGGTATGGACACGGAGGACCCTGAATGCACTGTGTCCACCGAAACTTTTGAACTTGCCAGTTTTTGGTGGTGCAGTAGCCCAATTAAATTCCATTGCTATTCAGAGGGAGCTGCTAGCATTTACCTGTTAGGTGTGCTCCTTCAAGGTGAAATTTTTCAGGACTGCTTTGTAATCTGATTTTTAAGCTAAGTTCTGTAAATTATTTTTTAGAAATTGTTTAATTGAATGACTGTGCTTTTCCTACCTTGTTAAAAATGTGATCTCCCTGCCAATAGATTTTCCCTTCCCCTCAGAACTTGCTCAAAAGTGTAAATCCTTTCCCTATTCAAGTACCTACTCTCTCTCTCTCTCTCTTTGTTTCTGTCTAATCTGTGATATTCCTTCCCTACTTAAAACACATACCCCTATGTCTTTTTCCAGGGTTTGAGGGCTTGATTCATCAGCCCTTCCGAACCCAACCTAGGCAGCCTGCCACCGAAATTTGCCTCACAGGAATGGACACAGAGGAGCCCTAAGTGCACTGTGTGCACAAAAACTTTTGAACTTGCCACTTTTTGTGGTGCTGCAGCCTAATTATATTTCATTGCTATTCAGAGGGAGCGGCTTGCATTTCCCTGTTGTTAGGTGTGCTACTTCAAGCTGAAATTTTTCAGGACTACATTGTAATCTGATTTTTAAGCTAAATCCTGCAAATTAATTTTCTGAAATTGTTTAATTGTGTGGTTGTGCTTTCCCTACCTTGTTGCAAATGCGATCTCCCTGACACACAAACTTTCCCTTCCTCTAAGAACTTTCTCTGTAATGCAACTCCTCCCCCTATTCAAGCCCCTACTCTCTCTCTCTCTCTCTGTTTGTTTCTGTCTAATCTTTGATTTTCCTTCTCTGTTTAAAAGGCTGACCCCTCTGTCTCCTTTCCTTCCAGGGTTTGAGGGCTTACTTCTGCAGCCATTTCCAACCCAACCTAGGACAGCCCACCACCAGAATTTGCCTCACAGGTATGGACACGGAGGAGCCCTAAGTGCTCTGCATGCAAAAAAAGTTTTGAACTTGCCACTTTTTGTGGTCCAGTAGCCCAATTAAATTTCATTGCTATTCAGAGGGAACAGCTTGCATTTATCTGGTGTTAGGTGTGCTCCTCCAAGCTGACATTTTTCAGGACTGCTTTATAATCTGATTTTTTAACTAAATTCTGCAAATTAATTTTCTGAAATTGTTTAATTGTATGGTTGTGCTTTCCCTACCTTCTTGTAAATGCGATCTCCCTGCCACTAGAACTTTCCCTCCCTCTCAGAACTTGCTCTGTAATGCTACTCCTCCCCCTATTCAAGCACCTACTCTCTCTCTCTCTCTCTCTCTTTGTTTCTGTCAAATCTTTGATTTTCCTTTCCTATTTAATAGGCTATCCCTCTGCCTCATTTCCTTTCCAGGGTTTGAGGGCTTGCTTCTGCAGCCCTTCCCAGCCCAATATAGGACAGCTTGCCCCCGGAATTTTTCTCGCATGCATGGACACGGAGGAGCCCTGAGTGCACTGTATGCACCAAAACTTTTGTACTTGCCACTTTTTGTGGTGCAGTAGGCCAATTAAATTTCATTGCTACTCAGAGGGAGCTGCTTGCATTTACCTGGTGTTAGCTGTGCTCCTTCAAGCTGAAATTTTTGAGAACTGCTTTGTAATCTGATTTTTAAGCTAAATCCTGCAAATTAATTTTATGAAATAGTTTAATTGTATGGTTGTGCTTTCTCTACTGTGTATCAAATGCGAGATCCCAGCCGTAGAACATCCCCCCCTGAACTTGCTCTGTAGTGCAATTTCTCCCCCATTCAAGCCCCTACTCTCTCTCTCTCTCTCTCTCTTTGTTTCTATCAAATCTTTGAGTTTCCTTCCATATTAAATAGGCTAACCCCTCTGTCTCCTTTCCTTTCCAGTGTTTGAGGACTTGCTTCTGCAGCCTTTCCCAGCCCAACCTAGGACAGCTTGCCGCTGGAATTTGCCTGGCAAGTATGGACACGGAGGAGTCCTCAGTGCACTGTGTGCACCAAAACCTTTGAACTTGCCACATTTTGTGGTGCAGTAGTCCAATTAAATTTCAATGCAATTCGGAGGGAGCTGCTTGCATTTTCCTGATGTTAGCTGTGCTCTTTCTACCTGAAATTATTCAGGACTGCATTATAATCTGATTTTTGAGCTAAATCCTGCAAATTAATTTTCTGAAATTGTTTAATTGTATGGTTGTGCTTTCCCTACCATATTCCAAATGCAATGTCCCTGCCACTAGAACTTTCCCTCCACTTCAGAACTTGCTCTGTATTGCAACTCCTCCCCCATTCAAACCTCTACTCTCTCTCTCTCTCTCTTTGTTTCTGTCTAATCTTTGATTTTCCTTCTCTATTTAAAAGGCTAATCCCTCTGTCTCCTTTCCTTTCCCAGGTTTGAGGACTTGCTTCTGCAGCTCTGCCCTGCCCAAACTAGGACAGCTTACCGCTGGAATTTGCCTCAGAGGTATGGACACAGAGGACCCTTAATGCACTGTGTCCACCAAAACTTTTGAACTTGCCACTTTTTGGTGGTGCACTAGCCCAATTAAATTTCATTGCTATTCAGAGGGAGCTGCTTGCATTCACCTGGTGTTAGCTGTGCTCCTTCAAACTGAAATTTTTCAGGACTGCTTTGTAATCTGTTTTTTTAAGCTAAGTTCTGAAAATTAATTTTCAGAAATTGTTTAATTGAATGGTTGTGCTTTTCCTACCTTGTTAAAAATGTGATCTCCCTGCCAATCGAAATTCTCTCCCCCTCAGAACTTCCTCTATAGTGTAACTCCTCTCCCTATTCAAGCCCCGACTCTCTCTCTCTCTCTCTCGCTCTTTGTTTCTATCTAATCTTTGAGTTTCCTTCCATATTTAATAGGCTTACCCCTCTGTCTCCTTTCCTTTCCAGTATTTGAGGACTTGCTTCTGCAGCCTTTCCCATCCCAACCTAGGACAGCTTGCCGCTAGAATTTGCCTCGCAAGTATGGACACGGAGGAGCCCTGAGTGCACTGTGTGCACCAAAACTTTTGAACTTGCCACTTTTTGTGGTGCAGTAGCCCAATTAAATTTCTTCGCTATTCAGAGGGAACTGCTTGCATTTACCTGGTGTTAGGTGAGCTTCTTCAAGGTGAAATTTTTCAGGACTGCAGTGTAATCTGATTTTTAACCTAAATCCTGCAAATTAATTTTCTGAAATTGTTTAATTGTATGGTTCTTCTTTCCCTACCCTGTTCCAAATGCTTCTGCCTGCCACTAGAACTTTCCCTCCCCCTCAGAACTTGCTCTGTAGTGCAACTCCTCCCCCTATTCAAGCCCCTACTCCCACTCTCTTTGTTTCTGTTTACTCTTTGATTTTTCTTCCCTATTTAAAAGGCTAACCCCTCTGTCCCCTTTACTTTCAGGGTTTGAGGGCTTGCTTCTGTAGCCCTCCCCAGCCCAACCTAGGACAGCTTGCCGCCGGAATTTGCCTCGCAGGTATGGACACGGAGGTGCTCTGAGTGCACTGTATGCACCAAAACTTTTGAACTTGCCACTTTTTGTGCTGCAGTAGCCCAATTAAATGTCATTGCTATACAGAGGGAGATGCTTGCATTAACTTGGTGTTAGCTGTGCTCCTTCTAGCTGAAATTCTTCAGGACTGCATTGTATTCTGATTTTTAAGCTAAATCCTGAAAATAAATTTTCAGAAATTGCTTAATTGTATGGTTGTGCTTTCCCTATCTTGTTCCAAATGCGATCTCCCTGCCACTAAAACTTTCCCTCCACATCAGAACTTGCTCTGTAGTGCAACTCCTCCCCCATTCAAGCCTCTTCTCTCTCTCTCTCTCTCCCTCCCCCTCTCTGTTTCTGTCCACTCTTTGATTTTCCTTCCCTATTTAAAAGGCTAACCCCTTTGTCCCCTTTACTTTCAGGGTTTCAGGGCTTGCTTCTGCAGCCCTCCCAGCCCAACCTAGGACAGCTCGTTGCGGGAATTTTCCTCACAGCGATGCACATGGAGGAGGAGCCCTGAGTGCACTGTGTGCACCGAAACTTTTGAGAGCGCCCCCTTTTGTGCTGCAGTAGCCCAATTAAATTTCTTTGCTATTCAGAGGGAGCTGCTTGCATTTAGCTGGTGTTAGGTGTGCTCCTTCAAATTGAAAATTTTCAGGACTGCATTGTAATCTGATTTTTAAACTAAATCCTGCAAATTAATTTTGTGAAATTATTTAATTCTATGGTTGTGCTTTCCCTACCTTTTTGTAAATGCGATCTCCCTGACACCAGAACTTTCCCTTCCTCTCAGAACGTGCTCTGTAATGCTACTCCTCCCCCTATTCAAGCCCCTACTCGCTCTCTCTCTCTCTCTCTCTTTCTTTCTGTCAAATCTTTGATTTTCCTTTCCTATTTAAAAGGCTAACCCTCTGTCTCATTTCCTTTCCAGGGTTTGAGGGCTTGCTTCTGCAGCCCTCTCCAGCCCAACTTAGGACAGTTTGCCCACGGAATTTGCCTCGCATGTAAGGACACGGAGGAGCCCTGTATGCACCAAAACTTTTGTACTTGCCACTTTTTGTGGTGCAGTAGATCAATTAAATTTCATTGCTAGTCAGAGGGAGCTGCTTGCATTTACCTGGTGTTAGCTGTGCTCCTTCAAGCTGAAATTTTTGAGAACTGCTTTGTAATCTGATTTTAAAGCTAAATGCTGCAAATTAATTTTATGAAATAGTTTAATTGTATGGTTGTGCTTTCCCTACTGTGTTCCAAATGTGATCTCCCTGCCCTAGAACATCCCCCCCAGAACTTACTTTGTAGTGCAATTAATCCCCCATTCAAGCCCCTACTCTCTCTCTCTCTCTCTCTGTTTCTATCTAATCTTTGAGTTTCCTTCCATATTTAATAGGCTAAACCCCCTGTCTCCTTTCCTTTCCAGTGTTTGAGGACTTGCTTCTGCAGCCTTTCCCATCCCAACCTAGGACAGCTTGCCACTGGAATTTGCCTGGTAAGTATGGACATGGAGGAGCCCTGAGTGCACTGTGTGCACTGAAACTTTTGAACTTGCCACTTTTTGTGGTACAGTAGCCCAATTTAATTTCTTCACTATTCAGAGGGAACTGCTTGCATTTACCTGGTGTTAGGTGTGCTCCTTCAAGGTGAAATTTTTCAGGACTGCATTGTAATCTGATTTTTAAGCTAAATCCTGCAAATTAATTTTCTGAAATTGTTTAATTGTATGGTTCTGCTTTCTCTACCCTGATCCAAATGCTTCTGCCTGCCACTAGAACTTTTCCTCCCCTCAGATCTTGCTCTGTAGTGCAACTCCTCCCCCTATTCAAGCCCCTACTCTCTTTCTCTTTGTTTCTGTCTACTCTTTGATTTTCCTTCCCTATTTAAAAGGCTAACCCTTCTGTCTCCTTTCCTTTCCTTTCCAGGGTTTGAGGGCTTGCTTCAGAAGCCCTCCCCAGCCCAACCTAGTACAGTTTGCCATCGGAATTTGCCTCGCAGGTATGGACACGGAGGTGCCCTGAGTGCACTGTATGCACCAAAACTTTTGAAATTGCCACTTTTTGTGCTGCAGTAGCCCAATTAAATGTCATTGTTATTCACAGGGAGCTGCTTGCATTTACCTGGTGTTAGCTGTGCTCCTTCTAGCTGAAATTTTTCAGGACTGCATTGTAATCTGATTTTTACGCTAAATCCTGCAAATAAATTTTCAGAAATTGCTTAATTGTAAGGTTGTGCTTTCCCTACCTTGTTCCGAATGCGATCTCCCTGCCACTGGAACTTTCCTTCCACATCAGAACTTGCTCTGTAGTGCAACTCGTCCCCCTTTCAAGCCCCTACTCTCTCTCTCTCTCTCTCTCTTTTTTTCTGTGTAATCTTTGATTTTGCTTCTCTAATTAAAAGGCTAACCCCACTGTCTCCTTTCCTTTCCAGGGTTTGAGGGCTTGCTTCTGCAGCCCTCCTCTGCCCAGCCTGGGAGAGCACACCGCCAGAATTTGCCTCACAGGTACAGATACTGAGAAGCGCTGAGTGCACTGTGTGTCCCAAACTTTTGAACGTGCCACTTTTTGTGCTGCAGTAGCCCAATTAAATTTCATTGCTATTCAGAGGGAGCTACTTGCATTTACCTGGTGTTAGGTGTGCTCCTTCAAACTGAAATTTTTCAGGACAGCATTGTAATCTGATTTTTATGCTAATTCCTGCAAATTAATTTTCTGAAATTGTTTAATTGTATGGTTGTGCTTTCTCTACCTCGTTCCAAATGCGATCTCCCTGCTACTAGAACTTTCCCTTCCCCTCAAAACTTGCACCATACCTCTCAACTGTCCCTTATATTCAGGGACGTCCCTGATTTTGCCATTAAGTTTTACTCTGTCCCTCCTAAAAATTGTATTTCTATGACCAAACAGTGGAAGTTGTAGGTACAAAATAATGTCAAACATTAAAGTTACAGAATTGTTCTTCCCTAGAAAATGCATTTTACACTAAGCCCCTTATTCTAGCAGCTTCCTGAGTGGATATCATCAATTTTGAAGATGTGTCCCCTGATTTTGGTCCTTTGTCCCTGTTTTTTTTAAGCCTTGTCCCTGATTTATGAGGCAGGAGGTTGAGAGGTATGACTTGCTCTGAAATGCAACTGTCCCCCATTCAAGAGCCTACTCTCTCTCTCTTTTTGTCTGTCTAATCTTTGATTTTGCTTCTCTATTTAAAAGGCTAAATCCTCTGTCTCCTTTATTTTCCAGGGTTTGAGGGCTTGCTTCTGCAGCCCTCCCCAGCCCAACCTACGACAGCTTGCCGTGGGAATTTGCCTCGAAGGCATGGACACGGAGGAGCCAGGAGTGCACTGTGTGCACCGAAACTCTTGAACTTGCAACTTTTTGTGGTGCAGTAGCCCAATTAAATTTCATTGCTGTTCAGAGGGGAGCTGCTTGCATTTACCTGGTGTTAGGTGTGCTCCTTCAAACTCAAATTTTTCAGGACTGCATTGTAAACTGATTTTTAAGCAAAATCCTGCAAACCAATTTTCTTACATCATTTAATTGTATTTGCACTTTCCCTACCTTTGTCCAAATGCGATCTCCCTGCCACTATAACATCCCCCCTCAGAACTTGCACTGTAGTGTAACTCCTCCCCCATTCAAGCCCCTTCTCACTTTTTCTCTTTGTTTCTGTCTAATCTTTGATTTTCTTTCCCTATTTAAATGGCTAACCACTCTGTCTCCTATCCTTTCAAGAACTTGCTTCTGCAGCCCTCTGCAGCCCAAACTAGGACAGCTCACCGCCGGAAATTTCCTCGCAGGTACGGACATGGAGGAGCAATGAGTGCACTGTGTGCACCAAAACTTTTGAACTTGCCACTTTTTGTGCTGCAGTAGCCCAATTAAATTTAAATGCAATTCAGAGGGAGCTGCTTTCATTTTCCTAGTGTTAGCTGTGCTACTTCAACCTGAAATTATTCAGGACTGCATTATAATCTGATTTTTAAGCTAAATCCTGCAAATTAATTTTCTGAAATTGTTTAATTGTATGGTTGTGCTTTCTCTACCTTATTTCAAATGCGATCTCCCTGCCACTAGAACTTTCCCTCCACTTCAGAACTTGCTCTGTATTGCAACTCCTCTCCCATTCAAGCCTCTACACCCTCTCTCTCTCTCTTTGTTTCTGTCTAATCTTTGATTTTCCTTCTCGGTTTAAAAGGCTGACCCCTCTGTCTCCTTTCCTTCCAGGGTTTGAGGGCTTGCTTCTGCAGCCATTTCCAACCCAACCTAGAACAGCCCACCACCGGAATTTGCCTCACAGGTATGGACACGGAGGAGCCCTAAGTGCTCTGCGTGCACAAAAGCTTTTGAACTTGCCATTTTTTGTGGTGCTGTAGCCCAATAAAATTTCATTGCTATTCAGAGGGAGTGGCTTGCATTTACCTGGTGTTAGGTGTGCTCCTCCAAGCTGAAATTTTTCAGGACTACATTGTAATCTGATTTTTTAACTAAATCCTGCAAATTAAATTTTTGAAATTGTTTAATTGTATGGTTGTGCTTTCCCTACCTTGTTGTAAATGCGATCTCCCTGACACTAGAACTTTTCCTCCCTCTCCGAACTTGCTCTGTAATGCTACTCCTTCCCCAATTCAAGCCCCTACTTTCCCCCTGTCTCTCTCTTTGTTTCTGTCAAATCTTTGATTTTCCTTTCCTATTTAAAAGGCTAACCCTCTGTCTCATTTCCTTTACAGGGTTTGAGATCTTGCTTCTGCAGCCCTCCCCAGCCCAACCTAGAACAGCTTGCCCCCAGAATTTGCCTTGCATGTATGGACACGAAGGAGCACTGAGTGCACTGTATGCACCAAAACTTTTGTACTTTCCACTTTTTATGGTGCAGTAGCCCAATTAAATTTCATTACTATTCAGAGGGAGCGGCTTGCATTTACCTGGTGTTAGGTGTGCTCCTCCAAGCTGAAAATTTTCAGGACTACATTGTAATCTCTTTTTTTTTTAACTAAATCCTGCAAATTAATTTTCTGAAATTGTTTAATTGTATGGTTGTGCTTTCCCTACCTTGTTGTAAATGCGATCTACCTGACACTAGAACTTTTCCTCCCTCTCCGAACTTGCTCTGTAATGCTACTCCTCCCCCAATTCAAGCCCCTACTCTCTCTCTGTCAATCACTTTCTTTCTGTCAAATCTTTGATTTTGCTTTTCTATTTAAAAGGCTAACCCTTGTGTCTCCTTTCCTTTCCAGTGTTTGAGGGCTTGCTTCTGCAGCCTCCCTGCCCAACCTGGGACAGCTCACCGCCAAATTTGCCTCACAGGTACAGACACGGAGGAGCTCTGAGTGCACTGTGTGTCCAAACCTTTTCAACTTGCCTCTTTTTGTGTTGCAGTAGCCCAAATAAATTTCATTGCTATTCAGAGGGAACTGCTTGCATTTATCTGGTGTTAGCTGTGCTCCTTCAAGCTAAAATTTTGAGAACTGCTTTGTAATCTGATTTTTAAGCTAAATCCTGCAAATTAATTTTATGAAATAGTTTAAGTGTATGGTTGTGCTTTCCCTACTGTGTTCCAAATGCGATCTCCCTGCCCTGGAACATCCCCCCTGAGAACTTGCTTTGTAGTGCAATTCCTCCCCCATTCAAGCCCTCTCTCTCTCTCTCTCTCTCTCTTTGTTTCTATCTAGTCTTTGAGTTTCTTTCCATATTTAATAGGCTAAACACTCTGTCTCCTTTCCTTTCCATTGTTTGAGGACTTGCTTCTTCAGCCTTTCCCAGCCCAACTTAGGACAGCTTGCCGCTGGAATTTGCCTCGCAAGTATGGACACGGAGGAGCCCTGAGTGCACTGCGGGCACTGAAACTTTTGAACATGCCACGTTTAGTGGTGCAGTAGCCCAATTAAATTTCTTCGCTATTCAGTGGGAACTGCTTGCATTTACCTGGTGTTAGGTGTGCTCCTTCAAGGTGAAATTTTTCAGGACTGCATTGTAATCTGATTTTTAACCTAAATCCTGCAAATTAATTTTCTGAAATTGTTTAATTGTATGGTTGTGCTTTCCCTACCCTGTTCCAAATGCTTTTCCAGCCACTAGAGCTTTCCTCCCCTCAGAACTTGCTCTATAGTACAATTCCTTCCCTATTCAAGCCCCTACTCTCTCTCTCTTAGTTTCTGTCTAATCTTTGATTTTCCTTCTCTGTTTAAAAGGCTAACCCCTCTGTCTGCCTTCCTTCCAGGGTTTGAGGGTTGTTTCTGCAGCCTCCCAGGCCAAACTAGCACAGCTTGCCACTGGAATTTGCCTGCAGGTATGGACACGGAGGAGCTCAGAGTGCACTGTGTGCATCAAACTTTGAACCTGCCACTTTTGTGGTGCAGTAGCCCAATTAAATTTCATTCCTATTCAGAGGCAGCTACTTGCATTTACCTGGTGTTAGGTGAGCTCCTTCAAGCTGAAATTTTTCAGGACTGCATTGTAATCTGATTTTAAGCTAAATCCTGCAAATTAATTTTCTTAAATTGTTTAATTGTGGGGTCATACTTTCACTACCATGTTCCAAATGCGATCTCCTGCCCTAGAACTTTCCTCTCCCTCAGATGTTGCTGTGTAATGCAACTCCTCCCCTATTCAAGCCCCTACTCTCTCCTTCTCTCATTGAACGGACTAATCTTTGATTTTCCTACCCTATTTAAAAGGCTAACCCTCTGTTTCCTTTCCTTTGCAGGGTTTATGGGCTTCATTCTGGTGCCCTCCCCAACCGAACCTAGGACAGCTCACCGACGCATTTTTCCTCGCAGGTATGGACACGGAGGAGCTCTGAATGCACTGTATGTACCTAAACCTTTGAACTTGCCACTTTTTGTGGTGCAGTAGCCCAATTAAATTTCATTGCTATTCAGAGGGAGCTGCTTGCATTTTCCTGGTGTTTTTTTTTTTTTTTTTATTTATTGAAATAATCAGTTTTACAACCTTTGAATCAGAGTCTCGTTTACAATGGTACCTCGTCTTGGGGGGGAGACAACAATTAAGTGAGGTTTAGGACAGAGGATACATACAGGTGAGATACATACATACATTGAGTTACATGCATCATTATATAAATACATACATACGTTGAGCTACACGCATCATTATATAAACACAGTTGTTGCAGTTGTTCAATTGTACCATTGTCCAGTCGTCAATGGGACCTAGAGAACTTAGAGGCTATTCGAGACAGGGTTATGTTCCACTACAGACATTTACAGCACTGGCTGTCAATAATGTGTTGATGGAGGGCTATTTTAAACCGGCCAGTCCTGGCGATCTTTGTGATTCCCTCAGGAAGGGAGTTAAACCAGGCTGGAGCTTTATGATGAAAGGATCTTTGGCAGGGAGAGGTCCTTGCCCTGGGTACTAGGAAGGTGGCTTTGGTGGAGTTACGGGTTAGCATAGGCCAGACAGCCAGTTGCAGGGATGCGGAGACCCCTGGTGGGCATAACCCAGACCAGGATTTTTTGGCCAGTAGGCAGGTGTGGTATTTTAGACGTTCCTCAAGAGTGAGTATGTTAGCGGCGGAGTATTGCTGTGCTCCTTAATGCTGACATTTTTCAGGACTGCACTGTAATCTGATTTTTAAGTCAAATCTTGCAAATTAACTTTCTGAAATTGTTTAATTTTATGGCTGTGCTTTCCCTATCTTGTTTCAAATGTGATCTCCTGACACTAGAATTTTCCTCCTCAGAACTTGCTCTGTAGAGCAACTCCTCCCCCTATTCAAGCCCCTTCTCGCTCTCTCTTTGTTCTGTTTAATCTTTGATTTTACTTCCCTATTTAAAAGACTAACCCCTCTGTCTCCTTTCCTTTCCAGGGTTTGAGGGCTTGCTTCTGCAGCCCTCCCCAGCCCAATCTGGGACAGCTTGCTGCTGGAATTTTCCTCGTATGTATGGACACAGAGGAGCTCAGAATGCACTGTATGCACCAAAACATTCAAACTTGCCACTCTTTGTGGTGCAATAGCCCAATTAAATTTCATTGCTATTCAGAGGGAGCTGCTTGCACTTACCTGGTGTGAGGTGTGCTCCTACAAGCTGAAATTTTTCTGCACTGCATTATAATCTGATTTTTAAGCTAAATCCTGCAAATCAATTTTCTGAAATTGTTTAATTGTATGGTTGTGATATCCCTTCGTTGTTCCAAATGCGATCTGCCTGCCACTAGAACTTTCCCTTCCCCTCAGAACTTGCTCTGTAGTGCAACTTCTCCCCCATTCAATCGCCTACTCTCTCTCTCTCTCTCTCTCTCTATGTTTCTGTCTAAATTTGATTTTCCTTCTCTATTTAAAAGGCTAACCTCTCTGTCTCCTTTCCTTTCCAGGGTTTGACGGCTTTCTTCTGCAGCACTCCCTGCCCAAACTAGAACAGCTCACCACCAGAATTTGCCTCGAGGTAATGACATGGAGGAGCCCTTAGTGCAGTGTTTGCACCAAGACTTTTGATCTTGCCACTTTTTATGGTGCAGTCACCAACTAAATTCTCTGCTATTCAGAGTGAGTTGCCTGCATTTACCTGGTGTGCTCCTTCAAGCTGAAATTTTTCAGGACTGCATTGTAATCTGATTTTTAAGCTAAATTCTGCAAATTAATTTTCTGAAATTGTTTAATTGTATGGTTGTGGTATCCATACGTTGTTCCAAATGCGATCTTCCTGCCACTAGAACTTTTCCTCCCCCCTCAGAACTTGCCCTGCAGTGCAACTCCTCCCACTATTCAAGCCCCTATCCTCTCTCTCTATTTCTGGCTAATCTTTGATTTTCCTTCTCTATTTAAAAGGCTAACATCTCTGTCTCCTTTCCTTTCTAGGGTTTAACTGCTTGCTTCTGCAGCCCTCCCCAGGACAACCTAGGATAGCTCGCCACCGGAATTTGCCTCGCAGGTATGGACACAGAGGAGCCCTGAGTGCACTGTGTGCATCAAAACTTTGAACTTGTCACTTTTGTGGTGCAGTAGCCCAATTAATTTCTATTGCTATTCAGAGGGAGCTGCTTACATTTACTCTGGTGTTAGGTGTGCTCCTTCAAGCTGAAATATTTCAGGACTGCATTGTAATCTGATTTTTAAGCTAAATCCTGCAAATTAATTTTCTGAAATTGTTTAATTGTGGGGTTATGCTTTCACTACCATGTTCCAAATGTGATCTCCCTGCTACTAGAACTTTCCTTCCCCATCAGTAGTTGCTCTGTAGTGCAACCCGTCCCCCTATTCAAGCCCCTACTCTCTCTCTCTCTCAGTTTCTGTTTAATCTTTGACTTTCTTTCTCTATTTTAAAGCCTAACCCCTCTGTCTCCTTTCCTTTCCAGGGTTTGAGGTAGCTTCTGCAGCCCTCCCCATCCCAAACTGGAACAACTCGCCGTCGGATTTTGCCTGGCAGGTATGGACACGGAGGAGCCTTGAGTGCACTGTGTGCTCCAAAACATTTGAACTTGCCACTTTTTGTAGTGCACTAGCCCAATTAAATTTCATTGCTATTCAGAGGGAGCTGCTTGCATTTTTCTGGTGTTTGCTGTAAGCCTTAATGCTGAAATTTTTCAGGACTGCATTGTAATCTGATTTTTAAGTTAAATCCTGCAAATTAACTTTCTGAAATTGTTTAATTGTATGGCTGTGATTTCCCTATCTTGTTTCAAATGTGATCTCCCTGCCACTAGAGTTTTCCCTCCCCTCAGAACTTGCTCTGTAGTGCAACTCTTCCCCCTATTCAAGCCCCTTCTCTCTCTCCCTCTCTCTCTTTGTTCTGTCTAAACTTTGATTTTACTTCCCTATTTAAAAGGCTAACCCCTCCGTCTCCTTTCCTTTCCATGGTTTGAGGGCTTGCTTCTGCAGCCCTCCCCAGCCCAACCTGGGACAGCTCGCTGCTGGAATTTTCCTCGTATGTATGGACACAGAGGAGCTCAGAATGCACTGTATGCACCAAACATTGAACTTGCCACTTTTGTGGTTAAAAGGCCAATTAAATTTCATTGCTATTCAGAGGGAGCTGCTTGCATTTACCTGGTGTGAGGTGTGCTCCTACAAGCTGAAATTTTTCTGGACTACATTATAATCTGATTTTTTAAGCTAAATCCTGCAAATTAATTTTCTGAAATTGTTTAGTTGTATGGTTGTGGTATCCCTTCATTGTTCCAAATGCGATCTGCCTGCCACTAGAACTTTCCCTCCCACTCAGAACTTGGTCTTTAGTGCAACTCCTCCCCCTATTCAAGCCCCTACTCTCTCTCTCTCTCTCTTTATTTCTGTCTAATCTTTGTTTTTCTTTCTCTATTTAAAAGGCTAACCCCTCTGTTTCCTTTCCTTTGCAGGGTTTGAGGGCTTGATTCTGGTGCCCTCCCCAGCCGAACCTAGGACAGCCCACCGCCACAATTTTCCTAGCAGGTATGAACATGGAGGAGCCCTGAATGCACTGTATGTACCTAAACCTTTGAACTTGCCACTTTTTGTGGTGCAGTAGCCCAATTAAATTTCATTGCTATTCAGAGGGAGCTGCTTGCATTTACCTGGTGTTATTTTTTTATTTTTTATTTATTGAAATAATCAGTTTTCCAACCTTTGAATCAGAGACTCGTTTACAATGGTACCTCGTCTTGGGGGGGGAGACAACAATTAAGTGAGGTTTAGGACAGAGGTTACATACAGGTGAGATACACACATACATTGAGTTACATGCATCGGTATATAAATACATACATACATTGTGTTACACACATCATTATATAAACACAGTTGTTGCAGTTGTTCAATTGTACCATTGCCCAGTCGTCAATGGGACCCAGAGAACTTAGGGGCTATTTGAGACAGGGTTATGTTCCACTACAGGCATTTACAGCACTGGCTGTCAATAATGTGTTGATGGAGGGCTATTTTAAACCGGCCAGTCCTGGCGATCTTTGTGATTCCCTCAGGAAGGGAGTTAAACCAGGCTGGAGCTTTATGATGAAAGGATCTTTGGCAAGGAGATGTCCTTGCCCTGGGTACTAGGAAGGTGGCTTTGGTGGAGTTATGGGTTAGCGTAGGCCAGACAGCCAGTTGCAGGGATGCGGAGACCCCTGGTGGGCATAACCCAGACAGGGATTTTTTGGCCAGTAGGCAGGTGTGGTATTTCAGACGTTCCTCAAGAGTGAGTATGTTAGCGGCGGAGTATTGCTGTGCTCCTTAATGCTGAAATATTTCAGGACTGCATTGTAATAAGATTTTTAAGTCAAATCCTGCAAATTAACTTTCTGACATTGTTTAATTGTATGGCTGTGCTTTCTCTATCTTGTTTCAAATGTGATCTCCCTGACACTAGAATTTTCCTCCCCTCAGAACTTGCTTTGTAGAGCAACTCCTCCCCATTCAAGCCCCTTCTCTCTCTCTCTCTTTTGTTTCTGTCTAATCTTTGATTTTCCTTCTCTGTTTAAAAGGCTGACCCTCTGTCTCCTTTCCTTCCAGGGTTTGAGGGCTTGCTTCTGCAGCCATTTCCAACCCAACCTAGAACAGCCCACCACCGAATTTGCCTCACAGGTATGGACATGGAGGAGCCCTAAGTGCTCTGTGTGCACAAAACTTTTGAACTTGCCATTTTGTGGTGCTGTAGCCCATTAAATTTCATTGCTATTCAGAGGTGGCTTGCATTTACCTGGTGTTAGGTGTGCTCCTCCAAACTGAAATTTTTCAGGACTACATTGTAATCTGATTTTTTAACTAAATCCTGCAAATTAAATTTTTGAAATTGTTTAATTGTATGGTTGTGCTTTCCCTACCTTGTTGTAAATGTGATCTCCCTGACACTAGAACTTTTCCTCCCTCTCCGAACTTGCTCTGTAATGCTACTCCTCCCCCAATTCAAGCCCCTACTCTCTCTCTGTCTCTCTCTTTGTTTCTGTCAAATCTTTGATTTTCCTTTCCTATTTAAAAGGCTAACCCTCTGTCTCATTTCCTTTCCAGGGTTTGAGGGCTTGCTTCTGCAGCCCTCCCCAGCTCCAACCTAGGACAGCTTGCCTCAGAATTTGCCTTGCATGTATGGACACGAAGGAGCACTGATGCGCTGTATGCACCAAAAGTTTTGTACTTTCCACTTTTTATGGTGCAGTAGCCCAATTAAATTTCATTACTATTCAGGAGGAGCGGCTTGCATTTACCTGGTGTTAGGTGTGCCTCCAAGTTGAAAATTTTCAGGACTACATTGTAACTCTCTTTTTTAACTAAATCCTGCAAATTAATTTTCTGAAATTGTTTAATTGTATGGTTGTGTTTCCCTACCTTGTTATAAATGCGATCTACCTGACACTAGAACTTTTCCTCCCTCTCCGAACTTGCTCTGTAATGCTACTCCTCCCCCAATTCAAGCCCCTACTCTCTCTCTGTCAATCACTTTCTTTCTGTCAAATCTTTGATTTTGCTTTTCTATTTAAAAGGCTAACCCTTCTGTCTCCTTTCCTTTCCAGGGTTTGAGGGCTTGCGTCTGCAGCCCTCCCCTGCCCAACCTGGGACAGCTCACCACCAGAATTTGCCTCACTGGTACGGACATGGAGGAGCTCTGAGTGCACTGTGTGTCCAAAACTTTTCAACTTGCCTCTTTTTGTGCTGCAGTAGCCCAAATAAATTTCATTGCTATTCAGAGGGAACTGCTTGCATTTATCTGGTGTTAGCTGTGCTCCTTCAAGCTAAAATTTTTGAGAACTGCTTTGTAATCTGATTTTTATGCTAAATCCTGCAAATTAATTTTATGAAATAGTTTAAGTGTATGGTTGTGCTTTCCCTACTGTGTTCCAAATGCGATCTCCCTGCCCTGGAACATCGCCCCTGAGAACTTGCTTTGTAGTGCAATTCCTCCCCCATTCAAGCCCCTCTCTCTCTCTCTCTCTCTTTGTTTCTATCTAGTCTTTGAGTTTCTTTCCATATTTAATAGGCTAAACACTCTGTCTCCTTTCCTTTCCAGTGTTTGAGGACTTGCTTCTTCAGCCTTTCCCAGCCCAACTTAGGACAGCTTGCCGCTGAATTTGCCTCAAGTATGGACACGAGAAGCCCTGAGTGCACTGCGGGCACTGAAACTTTTGAACATGCCACTTTTAGTGGTGCAGTAGCCCAATTAAATTTCTTCATATTCAGTGGGAACTGCTTGCATTTACCTGGTGTTAGGTGTGCTCCTTCAAGGTGAAATTTTTCAGGACTGCATTGTAATCTGATTTTAACCTAAATCCTGCAAATTAATTTTCTGAAATTGTTTAATTGTATGGTTGTGCTTTCCCTACTGTTCCAAATGCTTCTCCAGCCACTAGAGCTTTCCTCCCTCAGAACTTGCTCTATAGTGCAATTCCTTCCCTATTCAAGCCCCTACTCTCCCTCTCTTAGTTTCTGTCTAATCTTTGATTTTCCTTCTCTGTTTAAAAGCTAACCCCTCTGTCTGCCTTCCTTTCCAGGGTTTGAGGCTTGTTTCTGCAGCCTCCCAGGCCAAACTAGCACAGCTTGCCTGTGAATTTGCCTCGTGAGTATGGACACGGAGGAGCTCAGAGTGCACTGTGTGCATCAGAACTTTTAGACCTGCCACTTTTGTGTGCAGTAGCCCAATTAAATTTCATTCCTATTCAGAGGCAGCTACTTCATTTACCTGGTGTTAGGTGAGCTCCTTCAAGCTGAAATTTTTCAGGACTGCATTGTAATCTGATTTTAAGCTAAATCCTGCAAATTAATTTTCTTAAATTGTTTAATTGTGGGGTCATGCTTTCACTACCATGTTCAAATGCGATCTCCCTGCCCTAGAACTTTCCCTCTCCCTCAGATGTTGCTGTGTAATGCAACTCCTCCCTATTCAAGCCCCTACTCTCTCCTTCTCTCATTGAATGGACTAATCTTTGATTTTCCTACCCTATTTAAAAGGCTAACCCTCTGTTTCCTTTCCTTTGCAGGGTTTATGGGCTTGATTCTGGTGCCCTCCCCAGCCGAACCTAGGACAGCTCACCGACACATTTTTCCTCGCAGGCATGGACACAGAGGAGCCCTGAATGCACTGTATGTACCCATACCTTTGAACTTGCCACTTTTTGTGGTGCAGTAGCCCAATTAAATTTCATTGCTATTCAGAGGGAGCTGCTTGCATTTACCTGGTGTTATTTTTTTTTATTATTATTTATTGAAATAATCAGTTTTACAACCTTTGAATCAGAGACTCGTTTACAATGGTACCTCATCTTGGGGGGGGAGACAACAATTAAGTGAGGTTTAGGACAGAGGTTACATACAGGTGAGATACATACATACATACATTGAGTTACATGCATCATTATATAAATACATACATACGTTGAGTTACACGCATCATTATATAAACACAGTTGTTGCAGTTGTTCAATTGTACCATTGCCCAGTCATCAATGGGACCCAGAGAACTTAAGGGCTATTCGAGACAGGGTTATGTTCCACTACAGGCATTTACAGCACTGGCTGTCAATAATGTGTTGATGGAGGGCTATTTAAACCGGCCAGTCCTGGCGATCTTTGTGATTCCCTCAGGAAGGAGTTAAACCAGGCTGGAGCTTTATGATGAAGGATCTTTGGCAGGAGAGGTCCTTGCCCTGGGTACTAGGAAGGTGGCTTTGGTGGAGTTACAGGTTAGCATAGGCCAGACAGCCAGTTGCAGGGATGCGGAGACCCCTGGTGGGCATAACCCAGACAGGGAATTTTTGGCCAGTAGGCAGGTGTGGTATTTCAGACGTTCCTCAAGAGTGAGTATGTTAGCGGCGGACTATTGCTGTGCTCCATAATGCTGACATTTTTCAGGACTACACTGTAATCTGATTAAGTCAAATCTTGCAAATTAACTTTCTGAAATTGTTTAATTTTATGGCTGTGCTTTCCCTATCTTGTTTCAAATGTGATCTCCCTGACACTAGAATTTTCCCTCCCCCTCAGAACTTGCTCTGTAGAGCAACTCCTCCCCCTATTCAAGCCCCTTCTCTCTCTCTGTCTCTGTTCTGTTTAATCTTTGATTTTACTTCCCTATTTAAAAGACTAACCCCTCTGTCTCCTTTCCTTTCCAGGGTTTGAGGGCTTGCTTCTGCAGCCCTCCCCAGCCCAATCTGGGACAGCTTGCCGCTGGAATTTTCCTCACACGTATGGACACGGAGGAGCCCAGAGTGCACTGTATGCACCAAAACATTCGAACTTGCCACTCTTTGTGGTGCAATAGCCCAATTAAATTTCATTGCTATTCAGAGGGAGCTGCTTGCATTTACCTGGTGTGAGGTGTGCTCCTACAAGCTGAAATTTTTCAGACTGCATTATAATCTGATTTTTAAGCTAAATCCTGCAAATCAATTTTCTGAAATTGTTTAATTGTATGGTTGTGATATCCCTTCGTTATTCCAAATGCGATCTGCCTGCCACTAGAACTTTCCCTCCCCCTCAGAACTTGCTCTGTAGTGCAACTCCTCCCCTATTCAAGCGCCTACTCTCTCTCTCTATGTTTCCTGTCTAAATTTGATTTTCCTTCTCATTTAAAAGGCTAACCTCTCTGTCTCCTTTCCTTTCCAGGGTTTGAGGGCTTTCTTCTGCAGCACTCCCCTGCCCAAACTAGAACAGCTCACCACCAGAATTTGCCTCGCAGGTACGGACATGGAGGAGCCCTTAGTGCAGTGTTTGCACCAAAACTTTTGATCTTGCCACTTTTTATGGTGCAGTACCCCAAATAAATTTCTGGAGCTGCCTGCGTTTACCTGGTGTAAGGTGTGCTCCTTGAAGCTGAAATTTTTCAGGACTGCATTGTAATCTGATTTTTAAGCTAAATCCTGCAAATTAATTTTCTTAAATTGTCTAATAGAATGGTTGTGCTTTCCCTACCTTGTTCCAAATGTGATCTCCCTGCTACTAGAACTTTCCCTCCCCATCAGAAGTTGCTCTGTAGTGCAAATCCTCCCTATTCAAGGCCCTACTCTCTCTCTTGTTTCTGTCTAATGTTTGATTTTCCTTCCCTATTTAAAAGGCTAACCTCTGTCTCCTTTCCTTTCCAGGGTTAAAGGGCTTGCTTCTGCAGCCCTCCCAGTCCAACCTAGCACAGCTTGCCACCAGAATTTGCCTCTTAGGTACGGACACGGAGGATCCCTGAGTGAACTGTGTGCACCAAAACTTATGAACTTCCCTCTTTTTGTGGTGCAGTAGCCCAATTAAATTCCATTGCCATTCAAAGGGAGCTGCTTACATTTACTTGGTGTTAGGTGTGCTCCTCCAAGCTGTAAATTTTTCAGGATTGCATAGTAATCTGATTTTTAAGCTAAATCATGCAAATTAATTTTCTGAAATTGTTTAATTGTATGGTTGTGGTGTCTGTACATTGTTCCAAATGCGATCTCCCTGCCACTAGAACTTTTCTTCCCTCCCGAACTTGCCTCTGCAGTGCAACTCCTCCCCATTCAAGCCCCCTATCCTCACTCTCTCTTTGTTTCTGGGTAATCTTTGTTTCCTTATCTGTTTAAAAGGCTAACATCTCTGTCTCCTTTCCTTTCCAGGGTTTAACTGCTTGCTTCTGCAGCCCTCCCCAGCCCAACCTAGGACAGCTCACCACCAGAATTTGCCTCGCAGGTATGGACACAGAGGAGCCCTGAGTGCACTGTGTGCATCAAAATTTTTGAACTTGTCACTTTTTGTGGTGCAGTAGCCCAATTAATTTTCATTGCTATTCAGAGGGAGCTGCTTGCATTAATCTGGAGTTAGCTGTGCTCCTTCAAGCTGAAATATTTCAGGACTGCATTGTAAT
The DNA here is from genome assembly GCA_016271365.2 of Neoceratodus forsteri. Lineage (NCBI taxonomy): Eukaryota > Metazoa > Chordata > Ceratodontiformes > Ceratodontidae > Neoceratodus > Neoceratodus forsteri. The sequence continues at coordinate 905,193,205 of CM057452.1, forward strand.
CTGATTTTTAGGCTAAATCATGCAAATTAATTTTCTGAAATTGTTTAATTGTGGGGTTATGCTTTCACTACCATGTTCCAAATGTGATCTCCCTGCTACTAGAACTTTCCTTCCCCATCAGTAGTTGCTCTGTAGTGCAACTCCTCCCCCTATTCAAGCCCCGACTCTCTCTCTCTCTCTTTATTTCTGTCTAATCTTTGTTTTTCTTTCTCTATTTAAAAGGCTAACCCCTCTGTTTCCTTTCCTTTGCAGGGTTTGTGGGCTTGATTCTGTTGACCTCCCCAGCCGAACCTAGGACAGCCCACCGCCACAATTTTCCTAGCAGGTATGGACACGGAAGAGCCCTGAATGCACTGTATGTACCTAAACCTTTGAACTTGCCACTTTTTGTGGTGCAGTAGCCCAATTAAATTTCATTGCTATTCAGAGGGAGCTGCTTGCATTTACCTGGTGTTATTTTTTTATTTTTTATTTATTGAAATAATCAGTTTTCCAACCTTTGAATCAGAGACTCGTTTACAATGGTACCTCGTCTTGGTGGGGGGAGACAACAATTAAGTGAGGTTTAGGACAGAGGTTACATACAGGTGAGATACATACATACATTGAGTTACATGCATCGTTATATAAATACATACATACATTGAGTTACACACATCATTATATAAACACAGTTGTTGCAGTTGTTCAATTGTACCATTGCCCAGTCGTCAATGGGACCCAGAGAACTTAGGGGCTATTCGAGACAGGGTTATGTTCCACTACAGGCATTTACAGCACTGGCTGTCAATAATGTGTTGATGGAGGGCTATTTTAAACCGGCCAGTCCTGGGGATCTTTGTGATGAAAGGATCTTTGGCAAGGAGAGGTCCTTGCCCTGGGTACTAGGAAGGTGGCTTTGGTGAAGTTACAGGTTAGCGTAGGCCAGACAGCCAGTTGCAGGGATGCGGAGACCCCTGGTGGGCATAACCCAGACAGGGATTTTTTGGCCAGTAGGCAGGTGTGGTATTTCAGACGTTCCTCAAGAGTGAGTATGTTAGCGGCGGAGTATTGCTGTGCTCCTTAATGCTGAAATCTTTCAGGACTGCATTGTAATCTGATTTTTAAGTCAAATCCTGCAAATTAACTTTCTGACATTGTTTAATTGTATGGCTGTGCTTTCTCTGCCTTGTTTCAAATGTGATCTCCCTGACACTAGAATTTTCCCTTCCCCTCAGAACTTGCTTTTTAGAGCAACTCCTCCCCCTATTCAAGCCCCTTCTCTCTTTCTCTCTCTCTCTTTGTTCTGTTTAATCTTTGATTTTACTTCCCTATTTAAAAGACTAACCCCTCTGTCTCCTTTCCTTTCCAGGGTTTGAGGGCTTGCTTCTGCAGCCCTCCCAGCCCAATCTGGGACAGCTTGCATGGAATTTTCCTCACATGTATGGACACGGAGGAGCCCAGAGTGCACTGTATGCACCAAAACATTCGAACTTGCCACTCTTTGTGGTGCAATAGCCCAATTAAATTTCATTGCTATTCAGAGGGAGCTGCTTGCATTTACCTGGTGAGGTGTGCTCTACAAGTTGAAATTTTCTAGACTGCATTATAATCTGATTTTTAAGCTAAATCCTGCAAATCAATTTTCTGAAATTGTTTAATTGTATGGTTGTGATATCCTTCGTTGTTCCAAATGCGATCTGCCTGCCACTAGAACTTTCCCTCCCCCTCAGAACTTGCTCTGTAGTGCAACTCCTCCCCCTATTCAAGCGCCTACTCTCTCTCTCTCTCTCTCTCTATGTTTCTGTCTAAATTTGATTTTCCTTTTTTATTTAAAAGGCTAACCTCTCTGTCTCCTTTCCTTTCCAGGGTTTGAGGGCTTGCTTCTGCAGCACTCCCCAGCCCAAACTAGGACAGCTCACTGCCAGAATTTGCCTCACAGGTATGGACATGGAGGAGCCCTTAGTGCAGTGTTTGCACCAAAACTTTTGATCTTGCCACTTTTTATGGTGCAGTACCCCAAATAAATTTATTTGCTATTCAGAGGGAGCTGCCTGCATTTATCTGGTATTAGGTGTGCTTCTTCAAGCTGAAATTTTTCAGGACTGCATTGTAATCTGATTTTTAAGCTAAATCCTGCAAATTAATTTTCTGAAATTGTTTAAATGTATGGTCATGCTTTCCCTACCTTGTTCCAAATGTGATCTCCCTGCTACTAGAACTTTCCCTCCCCATCAGAAGTTGCTCTGTAGTGTAAATCTTCCCCCTATTCAAGGCCCTACTCTCTCTCTCTCTCTCTCTCTCTCTCTTTGTTTCTGTCTAATGTTTGATTTTTCTTCCATTTTTAAAAGGCTAACCCCTCTGTCTCCTTTCCTTTCCAGGGTTAAAGGGCTTGCTTCTGCAGCCCTCCCCAGTCCAAACTAGCACAGCTCGCCGCCTGAATTTGCTTCATAGGTATGGACACAGAGGAGCCCTGAGTGAACTGTGTGCACCAAAACTTATGAACTTGCCACTTTTTGTGGTGCAGTAGCCCAATAAAATTCCATTGCCATTCAAAGGGAGCTGCTTACATTTACTTGGTGTTAGGTGTGCTCCTTCAAGCTGTACATTTTTCAGGACAGCATAGTAATCTGATTTTTAAGCTAAATCATGCAAATTAATTTTCTGAAATTGTTTAATTGTATGGTTGTGGTATCCGTACGTTGTTCCAAATGTGTTCTCCCTGCCATTAGAACTTTTCCTCCCCCCTCAGAACTTGCCCTGCAGTGCAACTCCTCCCCCTATTCAAGCCCCTATCCTCTCTCTCTTTGTTTCTGGCTAATCTTTGATTTTCCTTCTCTATTTAAAAGGCTAACATCTCTGTCTCCTTTCCTTTCTAGGGTTTAACTGCTTGCTTCTGCAGCCCTCCCCAGCACAACCTAGGACAGCTCTTCACCGGAATTTGCCTTGCAGGTATGGACACAGAGGAGCCCTGAGTGCACTGTGTGCATCAAAACTTTTGAACTTGTCACTTTTTGTGGTGCAGTAGCCCAATTAATTTTCATTGCTGTTCAGAGGGAGCTGCTTGCATTAATCTGGAGTTAGCTGTGCTCCTTCAAGCTGAAATATTTCAGGACTGCATTGTAATCTGATTTTTAGGCTAAATCCTGCAAATTAATTTTCTGAAATTGTTTAATTGTGGGGTTATGCTTTCATTACCATGTTCCAAATGTGATCTCCCTGCTACTAGAACTTTCCTTCCCCATCAGTAGTTGCTCTGTTGTGCAACTCCTCCCCCTATTCAAGCCCCTACTCTCTCTCTCTCTCTCTCTCTCTCTCTCTGTTTCTGTCTAATCTTTGATTTTCTTTCTCTATTTAAAAGGCTAACCCCTCTGTCTCCTTTCTTTTCCAGGGTTTGTGGGCTTGCTTCTGCAGCCCTCCCCATCCCAAACTAGAACATCTCGCCGTTGGAATTTGCCTGGCAGGTATGGACACGGAGGAGCCTTGAGTGCACTCTGTGCACCAAAACATTTGAACTTGCCACTTTTTGTAGTGCACTAGCCCAATTAAATTTCATTGCTATTCAGAGGCAGTTGCTAGCATTTACCTGATGTTAGCTGTGCTCCTTCAAGCTGCATTTTTTCAGGACTGCTTTGTAATCTGATTTTTAAGCTAAATCCTGCAAATTAATTTTCTGAAATTGTTTAATTGTATGATTGTGCTTTCCCTACCTTGTTCCAAATGTGATCTCCCTGCCACTAGAACTTTCCCTCCCCCTCAGAACCTGCTCTGTAGTGCAACTCCTCCCCCTATTCAAGCCCCTACTCTCTCTCCCTCTCTCGTTGATCGGTCTAATCTTTGATTTTCCTTCCCTATTTAAAAGGCTAACCCCTCTGTCACCTTTCCTTTCCAGGGTTTGAGTACTTGCTTGTGCAGCCCTCCGCAGCCCAATCTAGGACAGCTCACCACCGGAATTTTCCTCGCAGGTATGGACACGGAGGAGCCCTGAGTGCCCTGTGTGCACAGATATTTTTGAATTTGCCACTTTTTGTGGTACAGTAGCTCAATTAAATTTCATTGCTATTCAGAGGGAGCTGCTTGCATTTACCTGGTGTGAGGTGTGCTCCTTCAAGCTGAAAATTTTCAGGACTGCATGGTAATCTGATTTTTAAGCTAAATCTGGCAAATTAATTTTCTGAAATTGTTTAATTGTATGGTTGTGCTTTCCCTACCTTGTTCCAAATGTGATCTCCCTGCCACTAGAACTTTCCTCCCCCCTCAGAACTTGCTCTGTAGTGCAACTCCTCCCCCTATTCAAGGCTCTACTCACTCTCTCTCTCTCTCTCTATTTCTGTCTAGTCTTTGATTTTCCTTCCCTATTTAAAAGGCTAACCCCTCTGTCACCTTTCCTTTCCAGGGTTTGAGTGCTTGCTTCTGCAGCCCTCCGCAGCCCAATCTAGGACAGCTCACCGCTGGAATTTTCCTCACAGGTATGGACACGGAGGAGCCCTGAGTGCCCTGTGTGCACATAAACTTTTGAATTTGCCACTTTTTGTGGTGCAGTAGCTCAATTAAATTTCATTGCTATTCAGAGGGAGCTGCTTGCCTTTACCTGGTGTGAGGAGTGCTCCTTCAAGCTGAAAATTTTCAGGACTGCATGGTAATCTGATATTTAAGCTAAATCCTGCAAATTAATTTTCTGAAATTGTTTAATTGTATGGTTGTGCTTTCCCTACCTTGTTCCAAATGCGATCTCCCTGGCACTAGAACTTTCCATCCCCCTCAGAACTTGCCCTGTAGTGCAACCCCTCTCCCTATTCAAGCCTCTACTCTCTCTCTCTCTCTCTTTGTTTCTGGCTTATCTTTGATTTTCCTTTCCTATTTAAAAGGCTAACCCCTCTGTCTCCTTTCCTTTCTAGGGTTTGAAGCTTGCTTCTGCAACCCTCCCCAGCCCAACCTAGGACAGCTTGCCACCAGAATTTGCCTCTCAAGTATGGACACGGAGGATCCCTGAGTGCATTGTGTGCTCTGAAACTTTTGAACTTGCCACTTTTTGTGGTCTAGTAGCCCAATTAAATTTCATTACTATTCAGAGAAAGCTGTTTGCACTTACCTGGTGTTAGGTGTGCTCCTTCTAGCTGAAATTGTTCACCCACCCCGTTCCCCCACCTCTTACATCTATTAAGTACTCCTTTGCTCCCCCCTATACCCTATCTGACTGGCCTCTGGTGATAAAGGGGCATGGAACATAACTGTGGGCAGTCCTAGAACCTGCAGTCTACTGTGTTTTCTGCCTAAGTCCTGCTTCTGGAAAATATAAGGGACAGAAAGTGCTCTGATCCCTACGACATGCTTACAAGGGGATTTTATTTTCTTGCTCATCCCCATCCTAGCGGGACAGGGTTTTTCTCCTACTGACTACCAATTCCTTAGAAAATCCATACTGGTATATTGTATCATCTGAAATCCCAGCAGAAACAAGATACCAGTTCACACCTGATAATCTGCCCTAAGACTGATTATTATGGAGGATTTAGTGTTTTCACCTGACTTTACTCCATAGGCAGGGTACCCCATCCTATGTCTGAATAATTGCCTAAGACAGGACAAAAGAGCTTATTACTGGCACCTCTGCTAGCATAGCATGCCTCTACAGAAGTTTACCCATGATCACATGCCATGTGGGGCACACAACCCTTGGGCCCCTCTCTCCAATGGAGGGTACTACTGATGGCAGTCTATATACTTTCCCTTCTCTGTGCGGACAGGCTCATAGGCCTAGAGCATCCAGAAATAAGGGGACTAAGGTACAATGACATCCCTCCTGTCAGCCTCTACAATGGAATGCCCCGCTCCAGCTTACTTGCTCTCTCCTCAGCCCACAAGCTCATAAGAAAGGGGATATGCTATGATATCTTCCACTTTTCGAACAGGATGTACCGAGGCAACCAAATCCCATTGGCCAGCCTAAAATTTCTCTGCTTTCTAGCTGCATTACTACTCCTGGCAGGTGACATACAACCTAACCCTGGCTCTAACACCACCAACTTCTCAATAACATCCCTCATGACCCCCACTTGGCATCCACAAAGGGGCTAAAGAAGCACATATAAATGTATGCAGCCTAAGATCAAAAATGCAAGCGGTACAAGTCTGGCTTGATCTCTACAAGCTTGATATCCTTGCCATCTCAGAGACATGGCTTAAGGCACACATACCCAATCATGAGATACTGGCCCAAGGTTATAGTATGTACTGTAAGGACAGGTTGACCAAAAGAGGGGGCGGTGTACTCCTTTACACCAACATAGTTCTAACTGTATTGCTCCTCACCTTGCAGCAACACACCTCTCCTGATGGTGAATCTATATTCATCCAAGTCACCCTAGGGCACAACAAGCAACTCGCTATTGGCTGCATTTGCCACCCGCCCAAATCGGCTCTTCAATCCCTAGAAGGAATAACAAAAATCACGGCCCAAGTTGTTTCTTCGGAGCTCCTTATTCTGGGTGACTTCAACTTAAACTGGGCCCAGGACCCTAACAACGCCCTTATGGCACTAACCCAAGAAGCAAACCTGGTACAGGTCATCTTAGAACCAACCAGACTTAACTACAAATCAGGGAACCACACCACCCTTTATTGGGCTCTGGTGTCCAATCCTGCCAACATTCAGAAAGCCAGCATAATGGTGGACTCCTTAAGTGACCACTCCCCCATATTCTGCATCTGGAAGAACAGAGCACCCAAGATCCAACTCAGAATACTCACTGCTCGTGACTACTCAAACTTCTCAGCAGTGCAGTTTAATGACCACCTACATAGTCTGGACTGGAGCCCAATTAAGCTCCTCCTCAACTTGGCTGAGACTCTTGAGCATTTCCACAGTGCAGTATGTACAGCAGCTAACCTCTTCGTCCCCTTGAAAAATGTAGAACAAAGGGTAGCTGCTACAAGTGGATATCTCCATCCTTAAAAACCTTTATGGTCAGTCGAGACAAGGCCTGGAAGAAGCTCAAGCTCTCTTCCCTTCCTGACAACCTCGTGTCATACAAGGTCTTAAATGCAAGAGAGCCATCAAACTTGCAAAAAGGGAGTATGTCACTCACCTACAAAAAAACAATTTTGGCAACCCTAAACAATTCTGGCATCAAGTCAACAACCTGATAAGGGTAAAACTAAGACTGAACCTGGCCCCATTGAGGTCAATGGTCTGCCAGTAAGTGACTCCCTCGAAATTGCTCCTGCCCTCAACAATCACTTTGGTAACCTTGATGCCTACAAGGTCGGCCTGCCCTCACTGACCTCGGCTCCTAATGTTATCAAGCCTACTCGCCTTGACTGTCCCTCCTTCCATCTAAGACTGGTGAAGACAAAAGAGGTCCAATCCCTCCTAAGGGCTCAGAAAGACAAAGGCTCAGGAGGTCCTTATGGGATAAACCCTTGGCTACTTAAGGCTGGCGCCCCATCCCTCACCAGACCCCTGACCTGGCTCATAAACAGATCCCTACTTGAGGGGACTGTTCTGGACCAGTGGAAACTTGCCAACATGGTCTCTATTCACAAGGGTGGCTCCAGGGAAAACATAAGCAATTACAGGCCTATTTCCCTACTCAGTACACTTGCAAAGCTACAGGAAAGGTTAGTCTATGGTCAGCTCCTTGACTACCTGGAGTCCCATTAGCTAATTGCACATTCACAGCATGGTTTTAGAACTAACCATTTGAATTACACAGCACTCATCCATTTCTCGAATGACTTGCTCAGAGCACTGGATAATGGGGCACCCACTGGTGCCATCTTTATAGACCTGTCCAAGGCTTTCAACCTTGTGGATCACAAACTCCTGCTACTAAATCTGGATAAAATTGGCCTAGACCCCCTTGCCCTCAAATGGTTTGAGAGTTACCTATCGGGCCGATCCCAGAGGGTCATCTGGAAGGGTGCTGCCTCGGGTCCTCTACCCCTTACAGAGGGAGTACCACAGGGCTTGATCCTTGGCCCACTCCTTTTCTCCATATTTACTAATGACATAAGCCTCCACTGTGGGGGAAGCTTGGTCATTTGGTACGCGGATGACACCGTCATCTACCGATCCCTGGATAACATTGCAGCTCTAGGTCCCCTTCTCCAAGCCAACCTAGTGTCTCTTGAGGCCTGGCTGAGAGCAAATAGAATGGTCCTAAATGCAGGCAAAACTAAGGTGATGCTATTCGGACACAACGCCCTTGGACACGACAGGTCTAAATCTCTGCAACTCACTGATCTTTTGGGAAACAACATCAATGTTGTGCCTTCCTTAAAATACTTTGGTCTAACATTGGACCATTGCCTTACCTTCAAGTACCACGTGGATCAGGTCACCAAGACCATACACTGCAAACTTAGTACTCTGTACCGGCTAAAAGACCAGCTCATCCCTGAGGCCAGAACCCCAATCACCACAAGTGTCCTCCTCCCCACCCTGACTTATGCTGCCCCAATCTTACAGGATATGGCCAAGCAGGAGGTCACCAAGATGCAAATCCTGTATAACAAGGTAGCCTGGTTTGCTACCCAGGGCCACTTGCAAAGACACGATTGAGACACACTTGCCCAGCTATGCTGGCCCTCACTGACCTCTCATCTCCATTACCCTCTGCTCTGCTTGACCTTCAAGCTACTCAGCCCTTCAGCTTCACCCAGCATCGCTGGAACTATCGCACTCAAACATAACCCCAGGAGCCTACAGACATCTGGACGTACACTGCTTGAAGTTCCCAGAGTCAGGACTAACTCTGGTGGCAGGTCATTCTCCTACTCATCCCCCTACCTGTGGAATAAACTCCCACCCCAGTGCAGGAAGCCTCCTCACTGATGAACTTCTGCACCAGACTCAAAGCCTATATGTCTGATACTAGCACGTGTCATTGCCATGGCTCATGACCCCCCACTTGCTTCTATCCTCCTAATATCCAGATCCTCCAAGCACCTCATCAGGTTCCATGGTGCTTCCCTCTAGGCATAGTACCACAGCTAACTTTCCACTGAACCATGCCAGTAGTAAACAATGAGCTTACCATGTCAAATTACATTTCTTCTGCACCTTTTGTTAATTCTACTGTCACCATATTTGTAAGGACTGATGCATGATGATAACCATGGCTGTAACCTGCTCACACACTTGAAACTACTCTTTAACCCAAGTCTTTCTCTGCATGAAAATATGTATTGTTATCCCGGGTCTCCCCTGAAAAAGGGACCTTCAGGGCTCAGTGGGCCTACCTGGTCACCAAATTTTAAATAAAATAAATAAATACCTATGTGAGAGACTGTAAAACCTAGGTTAACTATGAGAATCTGACATCAAAGATGATCAAGAATAAAATATTTTTGGAAAGCACAACAGTACAATCTACTAGCTTGAATGTTGTGGGATTTTCACTCACTATTTCAAGAGTTACAGAGAAGTATAAATGCCCCCAGCTCAGGGCATTTGGACACACATTTTCATCTGGACACTGTGCTTGACATAGACCAGAAGCCAAACTGCTGAGACCCAGTGTGGCTACTAAGGACCAAATAAAGGCTGCAATATTTTGCAAACCAGCAATTCTCTGGACTTCGAAATATTTATACCCAAGGCAGACTTATGTAACATGTTTGTATGCATTTTTCTGTATATTTTCCCATTCTGTTTCCTATACTGTATCCTAAATTAGAATATGTTCTCTTTTAGTTGTAATTGCATTTATTGAAGTATTTTAGTAAAACATTTGTTTTCCTAAAGAAATTATGCCTGTGTGAGGTTCATATCATTCTATCTATCTATCTATCTATCTATCTATCTATCTATCTATCTATCTATCTGTCTGTGTGTGAATTGTAAAAACAATATTAATAATCTGTGAAAACTGTATTGCCAAATGGGTCACACCATAAGCAACCAAACTAAAATAGGTCTGTAAGGGACATTTAGAAGGATAGGGAAAATACCAGCATCTATAAAGATTTTAAACCAGGCTGTTGCATGTCCTGTAGGGAGAAGGCTAAATCAGTTGTTACGCTGCTACCCCAAAGAGATTGTGACACCTGGGTCTTCCTCCTTTGTGTAATAGCCAAGGAAAGGTTTATATCTGGCCACAAAATTCAAGACTGGTATTGTACCCTTATCCAGAGTTAGAGGGATGCCCTGGATCCTTGTGGCAGAGGTGTCATTGTGACCTCAGTGAACATTCTAAAAGCATGAGGAGGGTATCCTGTTCCCCCATCATGGATTGCACTTAAGAGTGAGCAATGTGAGCTCAGTGGCCTAAACCCAGGTGTAGGTTTGTGACACCAGTCACTCTACACCTGTATGGGAGACATTCAGAATGCATTGCAACCTCTGAGGGGACTTCATTCAAAATAAAAAAAAAATGTATGTTGTTCAGGGTATTTTGATTTGCAGTTGTAGCCCTAGTGTGCCCTTTCCTTCATTAGCTGTTAGAAGATTTTTTCTAAATTTGCCTACTGGTTTTATAGCCCCTTGTGATCTCTGTGTTTGAACTGTTCTTGCTTTTCTTTTTCCTACAGTGCCTCCTATCCCATGTGACAGTAATGCATTCATAACCACTGATTCAGCAAGTGCTGGTTTGGAGTTACATTTACAGCAGTAGAGGTGTGATTTTTAGATGCCTCTCCTTATCCAGCGAATGCTAATAAAGGTTACATTTACAGTTTGGCAAACACTTGAGGGATGATTCAGTGGGCTATTCTGTAAGGAAATGGCTGGAGTCGTCACTCATCATAGCATTGATGACCTGAGGTGATTTGTGTGCTTTTTTATGATTGTGCTTAGTTTGATCCAACAAAAAGCTTGAGAAACAAAACAATGCATACCTGTCTACTACAACTAGATGCATACATCAAAACCAAAAAAATTGGACTAGAAAGAGTTATTTAGTTGAGGCCAGAATATCAGGCTCCTAACAGCAGACTGCTACTGCAGCAGCCATCATTCACTAAATCAGTGATCTTGAGCACATCACTGTCACATGGGTCAGGAGGTATTGTTGGAAAAAAAGCAATAAATATTCAATCATGGAGATCCCCTGGGGCCATAAAACTAGTAGGCAAATTTATAAAAAAAAAATCCTAATAACTAACAAAGGAAAGAACAAACTAGGACTACACACACAAATCAAAACCCTCTGCACAACACATGTTTTTGCACATCATGGGCCAGATATTCAAAGCTTTGTGCCTGGGGGAAATCCATCGCATTGGAATAGTGCTGGATTTGTGCCAGGCTGCAATATTCGAAAGCCCTTTTAGAGCTGGTGCTTTGTGATAGCGCCAGTGCTAAAAGTTAATGTATTCAGGGGAGGGAGGTAGGGGAGTGGACACGAATGCTGGCACACCAGTGTATTCAAAAGATTAGTGTCACACTACAGGTTTTTGTGCCACCTGTAGCGCAGTGCTAAATACCACCTGCAAAAAGCATGCAGTAATGTGGCAGTGCTACTCAAAGTAATTCAAAGTGTAACTTTGAATTACTTCTACATTAAGCCCTGGTAGTCTAGTGGTTTCCCCACTTCCCAGCATGATCCCCGACTCCCATTATATGGTTAAAATGTTTATTTCTCTGGTAGTTTACTGGTCCCCCTGCTCCCCCAGCATGATCCCTGACTCCCGTTATGTAGTAAAATGTTTCCCTGGTAGTCTAGAGGTCCCCCCCAGGTATGATCCCCAACTCCCATTATATAGTTAGAATGTTTATTTCCCTGGTAGTTTAGTGATGCCCCCACACCTACACCCAGCAGTGTTAACCCCCCACTCCCCCAACCATCCCCGAATGGAGCTGGTGACTGGCACAACCAACTACTCACCTCGGCAGCCAGCCACTGACTGAGTGTTGAATGAGCACGTACCTAGTGAGTGATGAATGAGTGCATACTTGTGCATATTCATCACTCACTAGGTACGCGCTCATTCAACACTCACTCAGTGACTAGCTATGGAGATGAGTGATGGGGCTGTGCCAGTCACTGGCTCTGTTTGAGGAGGGTTGGGGGAGCGTGGGGCAGCACTACTGGGTGGGGGGAGACACCACTAGACTAAAAGGGAAATAAACATTTTAACTACATAATGGGAGTCGGAGATTGTGTTGGTGGATGGGGGACCACTAGACTACCAGGGAAATGGGACCACTAGACTATCAGGGAAATAAACATTTTAACTATATAATGGGAGTTGGGGATTGTGCTGGGGGTGAGGGGATCACTAGACTACCAGAGATATAAGCTGCTTCTACAGCATACTGGGGTTGGGTTCATGATGAGGAGTGGGGGGGCTCTAGACTACTGGGGAAATGGTTGACTGTACATGACAGGAGCATACCACTCAAGTGTCCCTCATTATGAGGGACATCACTCATTGTTTATTTTTATATTTATTTATTGAGATCTTGGATTAACACCTTTGAGCAGAAAGCTTTTTCGTAGGATCCACGTCAAGTATGACACAAACAAGAATACAGATATGTTACACAGATACAGATACAGCAAGAGACAATTGAAAACTGTCTCCAGGCATTAATTCTAGCAATAGTTACACAATATAAGCACATACAGGGTGCAGAGTCAAAACAAAGCCTAACATTTCACTATGTAACTGTGACATAACATGAAGATGTTAGTTTAAAAAGGAGAATTGTACAGCTAATAACATAGGCAGATAATGGAATTGTGCCTGAGTCAAAGAAAGAAGGCCGGTCTCGTACCAGTAGAGAGGGACAGGGGAGACGGGAGGAAAGTGTGGGTAGGGAGAAGGCAAGCAAAGATGGGGGGGTAGGATGGGGATAGATAGGAGGGAAAGGGAAGAACAGCTATGTAGTAAAAGTGGAATAAAGGGAGAGGAGGGGGGGAAGGAAGGGTGGAGGAGAGTAGGGAGGAAGAGGTGGTGTAGGTAGTGGGGTGATGATAAAAATGTATTATGGTGGTAGGGAGGAAAGAGATATGGAATGAAAGAGGGGTATAAAGGGAAGAGGAGGAGGTGGAGGGAGGTAGGAGGGAAAATAAATAATTTAGGCAGGGGTAGAGAGCCCATGAAAGTGTTAACTTGACTGGGAGCCCAAGAAATGGTCATGAAGCATAACATTGTAATATTAGTCAGTGGTAAAGACCTCCACTCAATTACAACAGATCTCCAAAGCAGCTTCCTTAAACTTGAATCATGGTTCTCTGAAAACAAACTACTGTTAAACATCAAAAAAACTAAGAGTATGCTCTTCACCACCTCCCAAAGCAAAAAGAAATACCTGCCACTGCTGATACATAACCAAAAGGGCGAGCTTCTAAACCAAGTCACCAAGTTCAAATATCTCAGCATCACGTTTGACAACACCCTCACCTTCTCAAGCCACATAGACTCAGTTATCAAGACTGCAAATGCAAAGTTGGTCATCCTTTATCATCATAGACACTCAGTGACTCCTGTTGCTCTCAAACTAGCCACTAGTAGTTCAATACTCTATACCATAGACTATGGATTGCCTATTTATGGGGCGGGCACAAAAATATCCCTAAACAGGTTCAGCACACTCCTCAATAAAGCCTGCCGCCTCACTTTGGGGGCTGCCATTGACACCCATACCTGCATGCTCTACAAAGACACTGGGTGGCTTCCACTCAACCTTTGAGGTCAATATCAAACCTGCCTGCTTTTAAAAAAGGTTCTGCTGGGTCTGTCATCTTCCACACTGGGAAGCCACTTTAGACTGGCTGTCCCTACAAAATCGACCTGAAGTATGGCCACTGACAGGATGATGATTCCTTTCAAAAGGACGAAACTTGCCCAAAACTCCATCCTGTATCAGGGACTGAAGTGATACAATGAACTACCCACTGATCTGTCAGAGACACCCAAGATTAGTACTTTCAAAACTGGGCTCATAACCTTCCTTGGCTCAAAAATGACCTGAACCTGCCAGTGCTAATGTGGTAATAACTCAGCCGACAGTCTCCCAGTACCTACACCTTTCCCCAATTATCACTCCACTGACTATCACCTTTCCCGGGAACCCCCTTACCCTATCCCCTTGTAATTAACGATGTCTCCTCATGGCTGAAAACTCCTCTCCCCCTCCTCTAATGATGCCACCTTTTGGCTGACCCACCCACCCCCTTCTCTTTCCTTGCATCAAGCTTGTGTAATTAAGTACTAAATTATTGTGTAAAACCTCAGACTTGTTCTATTACTGGTTGTGTATATGATTCAATGTTCTTTTTACTGTTAATCCTGTATTTTATACTGTTATGTCTGTTTTTAACAATTTACATGGAACCTTTGAAAACGAGTCCTTGACTCAAAGGTATTAATCCCAAACTGAAATAAATAAATAAAAATCAATAGAGATCACAGAGATTGCAAAAGGTAGGAGCAAGGTAAAGGCAAATTAGAGGTAGCAGTCACAGGCTGCCAGTGAGATTAGATGCTGCTGGAGTTTTGTCTTAAAGGAGCCCAGCAAAGTAGCATTGGTTATGTCAGGAGGCAGGGAATTGTACCACTGCGGAGCACTGTATGCGAATGCACATTGTCCAAAGGCGGTGCAGCGCCATGAGATTCTGAAAGCCTGTTTGCCAGAGCTTCTGGTACTGCATGGGTTACATGCAAGGGAAAGAAGGGCCATTATGCCATGGGATAGCAGTCCCAAGGTGACTTTTTTTGTAAGCAGGCACCATTGGTATTTGAGCCTGCTGTCAAATTGTAACCAGTTAACCTGAGCATAAAGACAGGTGTGTGTCAAGTGTGCGGCACCAGTAAGAAGGTGGCATGCTTTATTTAAGACCATTTCGGTATGTCGGAGGGTAGTGTCTGTAGCCGCACTGTAAATGACGATACCATAGTCTGCGAGAGAGACCACAGAACTGTGGATGGCCATGTTCAGTGCTTCTGGAGTGAGATTATGTTTGTTCCTGTATAGAACTCCTAAATGCTGGTTAATAGCTTTGGCTGTTCAGTCGATATGCTGGGTGAAAGACATGGTAGAGTCAATAGTTATATGGTACCCAGGTGCTTGAAATGGTGAGCCAGTTCAAGAGGGCAACCAGTGTGTCATTAATGATGGTAAGAGGGAAGGTTTTGTGTCTGCTTTGGGAATTTGAATACAACATTGTCTTAGTGTTGCTATAATTAAGGATGAACTTATTATCCAGAAACCACTTCTCTGCAGATGTAAAGGATTGCTGAAGTTGGTCCTGGAGAAAATGAGGGTCCATGTTGCTGATAAAAAGTATAGTGTCATCAGCGTATAGAAGTATGTGGTCACAGCAAGCTCCTGGAAGTGAATTGAAGAAGATGGTAAAAGCAATGGACCCAAGATTGATCCCTGCGGGACTCCAGAGTATACAGGTCTACTGTCGGACAGGACGTTACCAATTTTTACCTGCTGCATTCAACTACTTAAGTAGCTGAAGAACCAGCTTGTACTGTTGGAGGAAAGACCAGTGGAGGAGTTGATGAAGAGATTGTGGTTGACAGTGTCAAAGACCTTGGTAAGGTCTATGAAAGTTGCCCCTACCAAGAGCCCTTGTTCCAGAGAGTTATTGATAAAGCCTGTAAACTCCAAGAGCACAGTGATGGTACTATGCCTACGTCTGAACCCATGCTATTGGGGACATTGGAGCTGGTAGTTATCCAGATACTCAATGAGTTGGTCGGCCGCAATATGCTCCAGGGCCTTAGAGATCGAGGGATGAATAGAGATCGGGCAATAATTTCCCTGCAGTGCTTGGTCGCCACTCTTGTGCACCAAGGTGACCACTGTTGATTTCCAAAGATATGGAAATTGATTGTTTTGGTAAGAGGTATGAAGATTTCCTAGAGGGTAAGGATAACAAACTTTAAGTCCAAGGAGTCCCCACTGAATCTTGCTTTCCCCAGTACCTTCTTAAGATATTGTCTGGCTTCATTTATAGACACTGCTTTGAAGTAAAATGGTGGGTGGTCTTGTGGTAGGTTCTGGACTGCAGTACTCATACCTGAGGGGATAACCACGAAGTAGTCAGGGGAAAGAATGTTGCTAAGGTCTGTAAATGCTTTCTTGAAAGCATTCGTGATGGCTTTTGGGTCCATGGTAGGAGTGTCATTGATGTTCAGCATGTTTGGGGTAGTTTTGGAGACTTTACCAGTGATGTCTTGAATGTTCCTCCAGAACGTCCTGCTATCATTCCAAGAGGTGGAAAAGGTTTCTTTGAAATACTGTCTTTTAGCAGAATGGATTGCACAGGTACACTCATTTCTCACTGCTTTGTACCTCTGTAGGTTAGCATGTGTCCTCAGCACTTGATAGATGTGTCAGAGGTGATCCCTGTGTTTTAGTAGATCAAGAAGAGCAGGGGTGATTCAAGGATTATGGGTTCCCTTGATTTTTATAGTTTTGAGGGGGGCATGCTTATTGCAGGTTGCATTAAAGAGGTCAATGAAGACTTCCAATGCAGTGTCGACATTGCTGACTGTATATACATTAGACCAATCAGTGATCCTCAGGTCAGCTTTCAATAGCTCAAGGTGTTCTGGAATGAAGACCTGGCTAGTGGCAGTTCTGGCAGGGAGCTTGTGGTAGTTATTGGACCAGTACAACTTGACAGGGGAGAGATCACTAATACAGTCAGGCAGAACAGAGGTGCCCTTGGTATTATCTGGCCAGTTAGATAGCACCTAGTCCAGTAAGGTATTTGTCCTAGTTTTGTAGTTCCTTCTGGTTGGGGCTTCTACAAGCTGGGAAAGGTGGGTAGCAGATAATGCCTCCTTGGCATCAGTGGTGTTAGGGGAGAGCCAATTTACTGCATATTAAAATCTCCAAGCATTAGAAATTCTGAGTGAAGGCTCATCCCTCTTAAGGAGTTTATGAAGGATGCAAAGCTAGGTTTAGCATGCCTTGGAGGGATGTAAACAGAAAGCATGGTGAGTGTTTTGTTGTGTGCACTGAGAAGCAACTTAATGGCCAGCATTTGGATTAAATCACCACAACCAGGGGTGGGGATCCCCAGGCCCTGCAAAGTGTCCTTTACATAGATCACACATCCACCAACACACTGAGAAAGGTGATCACATCTAACTACTGTGTAGCCAGGAAGTATGATTGCTGCATCAGGGACATTAGGAGTGAGCCAGTTTTCTACTACCGAGAGTATGTCTGGATTATGTGTGGTGGTCCATACTTGTAGTCTGTTAAATTTTGGCGGAAGGCTGAAAATGTTTAGTGACACCACTGTTAGACCACCAATATTTTTTGGTGAGTGGTTTGAGCAGTGGGGAGGTTCAGGATTAGGATGCATGTTGCCCAACAGCAATAAGAGCAGCACTATGAGTTTTTCAGGTATTCCTTAAATAGTTTTTGGGAGCGTGCTTGTAACCTGCAGTTAGCGTGGCATTGCATGGAGGTTCCCTGCTTAAAGGAGATTTGATAGAAGATTGCCAAGGAGTCATGTCAGTGGGGATGACAGAGTCAAGACCCATCGGCATAGATTGAGCCCCCATATAGCTTATGTGTGGAGGAAGTCAGATTTAGGGGGGAGGTTATGGTACTATAGGTATCAGTAATGGCACTGGTTGCTCCCAAGGGGGCAGGTAGACACATGCCTGCAATTAGTAGTCCTAAGTGTGTGAACAGGGCCAATATGGCAGTTCCACAAGGTATGAGAGTAGTTGGATAAAACATATTTGACTGGCATAACAGGGAAGAAGAGGAGGATAGGATGGCATTTCCTTTGAGGTAGCTTCCCTGCTAACTTAAGCCCTTAGAGACAAACTACATGTAGAGCTGACTTAAAATGAAAATGCTGATGATAAATTATATACAGAGGAAATGATGAATTGTTGAGATCCAGCATCACATAATGTGTTAAAATTCCTGAAAGGTGATAAACTGTGGCCTGGGTAAATACAAGATGTGAAATCCTTTTATCTGTATGTTTCCTTTGTTCTTCAAAGTCCTCAGAGACAAGAACAGTTCCTTTAGGAGTAGGTGAGATGAAAATGTTAATTCAGTCTCAGGACCCAGCATCAACAAGTTTGTCAGACTTATTTGCCAGACTTATTTTTCCTTGAGATGGCTTCCAAAAAGTTGATTTAAAATGAAAAAGCTGATGATATCTGAAGGAAATGATGAGCTGCTGAGGTCCAGCATCACAGAATATGTTAAAATTCCTGAAAGGTGATAAACTGTGGCCTGGGCATATGCAAGATGTGAAATCCTTTTGTCTGTATGTTTCCTCTGTTATTCAAAGTCCACAAGTTCAGCTCCTTTAGAAGTAGGTCAGGTGAAAATGTTGAATCAGTTGCTGGACCCAGCATCACCAAGTTTGTCAGACTAGTTGCAAGACATTTTTCCTTGGGATGGCTTCCAAAAAGTTGATTTAAAATGAAAAAACTGATACCGGGTGGTGATGTTTTGCAGAAATTCAGTCCCAGAGACTTCCAAAGATATTGTGTGTAAGAATGGCATAAGTACTCCAAGCAGAAAAACATGTAAATCCACAAAAACTAACCTACAGACACAGACAAGCACAAACAGCCACCCACACAGCCCCAGGAAGCATAGTCATTGTACCCCTCTAAATAGTTCTGTCCCTCCTCTGTCCCTCATGGAATAGGTGCTGCAGACACAGAGAATGTGCTGTCACTTCATACGTTCAGGCAGCAATAAATATTCTATGATGCTACATAACTGGCTAACTTTGTGCAGGTAAAGGCAATGGTTCTATTGTGTTCTGAGCTTGTATCTCCATGTTTGGTGCTACATACCTCTCAACTGTCCCTGATTTCCAGGGATGTCCCTGACCTTGCCTCATGCTTTTCCTCTGTCCGTTGTGAAATGTGTGTTTACCTGACAGGACAGTGGATACTACAAGCATGAAATAATGTCAGTCATTCACATTACAGGCTTGTTCTTCTTCAGAATATGCATCTCACAATAATCCCCTTATTCTGTCGGCTTTCTTAATGAATGGCACCAATTTCTCAGATGTGTCCCCAATTTGGGGTCTTTGTCCCTAAGTTTCATATGCTTTATCCCTGATTTATGAGGATGGAAGTTGAGAGGTATGATGCTGTGTCCCTCATTGTGAGAGTCAGTGTCTATCTTTACACCTCAGTCAACACGTCTGTGTCCCTCATTGCAGTGCCACATGGGCAAGTGGTATGCACTGAAAGTGCCTGCAAACACCCATTTCCTGCAGCATCCAGCCTGTACATCCATTCCGACCAACAGTGGGTTGTTGTCAGCACACCCTGGCCTGCAGCTTCCAGCCTATATTTCCATTCTGACCAAAAGGTGGAGCTGTGCACTCGTGCAATAGCGCCAGGCAAACTACAAGGTTATGTATGCCAAGCAGACCATAATGAGATGCAAATGTGACTGTCTGCCCACGGATTACCTAAGTAGGCTCACTTGCAAAGGATCTTTGAATATAGAAAACATTTGCCCCGGGCTAATGTGTTAGCACTGTGCAATCGGGTTAGCCCAGGGCAAACCTCTCATCAGCATAGCACAGTTTTGTAGTGTGTGGCCTGCACTGTTATTTGCAGTTGTGCAACACTTCATTGCTGTCACACACATTGTCCACCAACTTCAACTCTGCCCCTTCCTGCGTTACTCCACCTCTGTGTCCACTGAGCTGCTGTTGTATTTTGCACTTCCCTGTCACTATATTCAGAGCTGTCTTATTTCCCAGGCTATTTTAGCACTGCACTCCCAGCCCTGTTTGCACTGCTTCTTTTGCATGCTATATTGAGCAGGTTTAGCCCTGGGGCTATTCCTTTGAATATAGCTTGCTAATGGTTCAGGGCTAATTTAGCATGCCGGGTAGTGTTAATTTAGCCCTGGGGCTAAGTGTTGAATATATGGCCCCTTGACTGTAGTTCTCTTATAAGTGAGTTAAGGAGAAAGAAAAATTACTTACTGATTTGCCGCATGTTTCTATAGTGTTTCTGCTGTCGATGCGTGATCCCTACCAGGATTCCATTGAAGATTGACAACAATGGCCTTCATTATCATAGAAACATAGAAATTGTCGGCAGATAAGGACCACTAGGCCCATCCAGTCTATCTGTGTACCCTAAACATGTTTCCGGCCTCTGGTCCTATCTGGTCAGTAGCATTTCATCACTCCCCACCTCTAGCTTCCCAGGCATGTTTAAAACCCTCCACTGTGCTCACTCCCACAACCTCCTGTGGCAGATTATTCCATGTGTTCAACCCTCTATCTGTGAAGAAAAACTTTCTCACATTCCTCTTAACCTAACCCCCTCCAATTTCATATCATGCCCCCTTGTTCTTGTACTCTTACATTGGAAGATGTCTTCCCCCCCTGCTCTTTGCTTATGCCTTTGAGGTACTTGAATGTTTCTATCATGTCCCCCTGATCCCTCATCTCCTCCAGCAAGTACATATTGAGGGCCTTTAATCTCTCCTCATATATTTTGTAGGGCAATACCTGTACCATCTTGGCTACCCTTCTCTGGACTGCCTCCACCCTGTCAATGTCCTTGCGAAGGTGTGGT
Organism: Neoceratodus forsteri; assembly: GCA_016271365.2. Taxonomy (NCBI): domain Eukaryota; kingdom Metazoa; phylum Chordata; order Ceratodontiformes; family Ceratodontidae; genus Neoceratodus; species Neoceratodus forsteri. The sequence continues at coordinate 905,213,689 of CM057452.1, forward strand.
CTCCAGAATTGCACCAGTACTCTAGGAGAGGCCTAACTAGTGTTCTATACAATGGCATCACCTCCTTCTTTCATCTGGTAGTGATACTTCTGCCTATGCACGCCAGCATGCTACTGGCCCTTCCTGCAGCATTTGTACTCAGCTTGGATACTTTTAGGTCTTCAGAAATGATAACCCCCAGGTCCCTTCCTTCCTTGGTGATCATCCAGTTAGAAGGCACAGGGGCGGGTCCAAAGCTGGTGAGATGGGTAGGGAACTGGCTTCAGGGAAGGAAACAGAGGGTGGTGGTGAGTGGGGAACTGTCATCCCCAAGGGTAGTGATGAGCAGTGTTCCGCAGGGCTCGGTGTTGGGACCAGTGTTGTTTGGGATATTCTTTTTTTAGTTGGCCTTGTTTCTACCTTGGTTCCCAGTCTACCATCTGTGTCCAGGCAATTGATTCACTCAGCCGCCATCCAGAGCGGCCTGGCTCCTAGTAAGACCCTCGCTGCTCTACCCCTATGGTTTGCTTCCCACAGCGGGGTGGTGGACAGACCCCCCCCTGCAGTCTCCCACCAGGGCCGGATCCAGTACTCGCAACGATGCCATCGAAGTTGGGCATCCTGCAGAATGACCATCAAGCAGCCAAGATCGGTTGACATTTTTCTTGTTCTAAATCCCCTTGCGAGTGGGGCGTGCAATGACACCAATGGAAGGAGCGTGCATGCTTCCATGCAGCGTTCCCTCCTGGCACCGTGCCCCAACTCACCCATGTATTGCCTGTGCCACTGTACCACCCCAACCTCTGCTAGGGGCCACAAGCACACCAACAACTGTAAACCCCCACCCTGGAGAGGGAGAGAAGTCTGTAGGATGCTCAGTCCCTCTCCTCCCCTGCCGACCCACGACCACCCAGGCTCACTCCCGAACCCAGGTCACCAGCGAGGCGCAAGGTGTGGCATCCAGCACCTCAACCCTCAGTGCCACTGGGCCAGCACCAGTGTTGTTTGGGATATTCATTGCAGACATATCATTGAGCATCAAGAGCAAGACAAGTCTGTTTGCTGATGACACCAAGATGGGAGTGGTGGTGGATGACCTAGGTGGATGGCAGCGGTTGCAGGATGATCTGGCAAAGCTGGAAACCTGGTTGGACACCTGGCAAACGGGGTTCAATGTCAAAAAGTGCAAGGTACTGCATTTTGGGGCAAAAAACCCAAGGAGGAGTTACCAGCTGCGGGGAGTGCAGCTAGCCGAGACAGAGGAGGAGAAGGATCTAGGGTGCTCATTACAGGGTCAATGAACAATTCGGCACAATGTAGGAAGGCAGCTGCAAATGCCAACAAAATGCTGAGATGCATTGCAAGGGGTATAGCCTCAAGGATGGGGGAGGTGATTCTGCCATGGTATAGATCATTAGTTAGACAGCACCTGGAGTACTGCATGCAGTACTAGTGCCCGTATCTGAAGAGGGACATTAAGTTACTAGAGGGCGTACAACACAGGTTGACAAAGATGATCAAGGAGCTGGGGGACTTACTATATGAGAGGAGGCTGAGGGAGTTGAACATGAACTCTCTGGAGGAGAGGAGGGATGGGGGGATATGATTGTAACCTTCAAATACATGAAAGGAATAAACAAGACAGGTACAGAGGGGCTGTTCAAAGTATGGGAGGGGAGGGACACCTGGGGCCATGATATCAGACTGGAGGCAGGAAGGTTCAGGAGGGAGATAAGAAGACACTTCTTTATGGAGAGGTTGGTAGCTGGGTGGAATGCGTTACCAGCAGAAGTGGTATTGAGTAGAACATTGGACTGCTTCAAAAGGAGCACATTCAAGCAGACTTGATAGACCACTAGGCCTTCATCTGCAGGCAAATTTTGTAAGCTCGTATCAGCACCTCCCCCATCCTTTAGCTCTCCCCAGGTTTTCCTCTTCCCAGGTGCATTACTTTGCACTTTTTGCATGGAACCTCAGTTGCCACATCTCTGACCATTTTTTCAAGCCTCCCCAGATCCCTCTTCATTTTCTCCACCCCTTCTGGAGTATTCCACCCTGTTGCAGATCTTGGCATCCTCTGCAAACAGGTAGACCTTTCCTTCCAGCCCTTCCATATTGTCACTAATGAAGACATTGAACAGGACTTCCCCAAGAACTGATCCCTGATGTACCCTGCTGGTCACCCCCCTCCCCAGATTGGATCCCATTTACCACCACCCTCTGCCTCCTTTCTGTTAGCCAGTTCCTAACCCAGTTTACTACCTTGTGCGCCATGCCATGACTATGCATTTTGTTAACCAGCCTTTTACGTGGGATGGTGTTGAAGGCCTTGCTGAAATTGAGGTAGACGACATCCACTGTCCCCCCCCCGATTTACTTCCTTCATCACCCAATCCAAAAAAATATATCCGAATTAATTGACATGACCTTCTTGCTGTGAATCTATGTTGCCTCGGATCCTGGGCACTGTTGGATTCCAGGTGTGTCACTTTTCTTTCTTTCAGCAGTACCTCCATGATCTTCCCCCTCTATTGAGGTGGGCTGACTGGCCTATAGTTCCCTGCCTCCTCCCTACTACCACTTTTGTGTAGAGGGACTACATGTGCCCTTCCTCTGGAACCACTCCTGTGTTGAGTGACTCATGGAACAAGGCTGCTAGAGGTGCTACTAGTTCCCTCCACAGCTCCCTTAGTATCCTCAGGTGTATGCCATCTGGTCCCATAGCTTTGTTCACCTTCAGTTTTGTGAGCTGTTCCAGCACTTTCTCCACTGTGAATGGACTGGTGTACACCTCTCCTCCCCCCCTTTTACATCTGTAACCTGACTGTGATACCTGCCCCTTCCCTTCTTCAGTGAATACTGAACATAAGTATTTATTCAGTATTTACACCTTGTCTAGGATTCCCTCCCTACTCTCTCCTTCATCAGCTTTGAGCCTTATAATCCCTCCCATTTTTTCTTCTTTTGCTGATGTACCTATAGAATGTCTTATCCTCTTCACCATCTGCGCTAATCCCTCCTCAGTCCACACCTTAGTGTTCCTAACAGCCTTCCCCGCCGCTTCCTTTAGACACTCAAGGCACACCTCCCTGTCTTCCTCCCTTAGAGTTCCCTTATACTTTCTGAAGCTCACCCTTTTTGCCCTTACTTTGTCTGCCACCTCTTTTGTGAACCATAGTGGCTCCTCCTTCTCTTCCCTTTGGACAACAACCTGATGCATTGGTTCATCACTTCCACTATGGCACATTTTAGTTGCTCCTACTGCTTTTCAACCCCCCTGCCCTTACTTCCCTTTCTCCAGGGCAATCCTGATATATCTCCCCATTTCTGCAAAGTCCACCCTCCTGAAATCTAGGACCTTCACCTTTGTACTACTCGACTGAGTCCCTGTCGCCATGCTAAACCACACTATAGGGTGGTCGCTGTTCCCCTGCTATCCTTCTACCTGGACTTCTGTGACTGTGTCCCCATTGGTCAATACAGGGTCCAGAATTGCCATCTCTCTCTCTGGTGGGATCCAGCACTAGCTGCCTGAGACCTGCCCCTGTAGGGAATCTAAGATGCCTCTGCTTCTGGTTGAAGCAGCTGCCTGGGTTATCTAATCCACGTCTGGCATATTGAAATCCCCCCAACAGCAGAATTTCACCTTTAGTTGCCAACTCATGTGTTTCATCTACTAGTTCCCTGTCCACTTCCTCCCCCTGTGCTGGAGATCTGTAGATTGCCCCGTGCATATTGCTATGCTGTTGCCTGGTTCAAGGGTGACCTACAGTGCCTCAGCCTCCCCATCTACCCTGTACCTCTGCCGCCTTTATACCCTCTCTGATGTACAGGGCAACCCCCTCACACACCTTTTTTACCCTCCCTGTCCCTCCTAAACACAGTATAACCCGGTACAATAATGTCTCACCCATGATTAGCAGTGTACCATGTCTCTGTTTTTGATGATATATCCAGGTCTGCCCCCACTAACAAGGCATCTAGATCTGGGATTTAATTTCCAGGCTGCAAACATTTGTCACCATAGCCTTCCATGTTTTGCTGCCTGTTCTCCCACTATTCCTGCCTTTGCTTTCCTGAGTCACCACCCCAACCCTAATCCCCTTTTCTTGGTGGTGCTTTCTATCTACTGCTTTACCCTTTATGTCTGTTTCTGGTGTTTCTGCCTGCTTTCTGCTTCCCTGTTTATCCTTTCTGTCTACCCTGAATTGTTGGTGTGGGTTGCTAAAGTCTCCCTGCTATCACTGGCCCCCCATTGGCTAGTTTAAATGCTCAACAAGGAAGCATTTAAGCCATTCATTCAGGACTGATTTCCCTTACTGGATATATGCAGCCTGTCCCCAGAGTATAGGGCCACATCATTCCAGGTGGGTCCCCAGTCCCAAATAAAGCCATAATCCTTCTCACTGCACCAGCCCTTCAACCACTTATTGAAGCTTCTGATATGGAGATTCCTGGCTTCCCCACCATCATGGACTGGTAGCACCTCCAAAAATGTTAGTCTGCCACCTGTCCAAGGCTCCCTCCCAGCTGCCTAAATTCCACCTTTACCTGCTCAGTGGTAACCCTCTCATTGGATAGATCATTTGTCCTTAACTGCACAACAACCTCCAGCCCCACCCCAGCCACTGCCTTAGTGATCTTCAGGATCCGCTCTTTCTCCCCTCCAGTGGTACCTCCTGGAAGGCACTTTACCTCCCTCACCTCCCTTACACCAGTACCCAGTTCCATGCCTCTGATGATTGAGTCCCCCATCAGGAGTCCTCCTTCTCTTGGGTTCTCTTCTCACCCTCATCTCCCTCCTGTGTGACTGTGGTCTCAACTCTGGGTTCCCTTATGGGACTTCTCCTCTCCTGTAGGACGTCATATGAGTTTCTGAGTAGTACCAGACTGGGGATGTGCTTTGGACTCCCCTCCCTGAGCCCACTGTAGTCCATCCTACCCTCTGCTGAGGAACCCTTTGGGGTGCTGGCTGGGGACATGGTGGCCTCTAGGTGGGGGTGAAGGTCTCCATTATTCTTGCCAGCTTAGCCTGGAAACTGGCAACCACCACCCTCAGAGCAGAGAGGTGCCTGCATATGGGGCAGCACTGCAGTTCTCAGAATGTTCTCCTGAATACTGATGCCATGCACCCAGTGCACTGCACCACTCCATACATCCTGCCTGAATACTTCTAATTCACCTCCCTTTCCTTACCTGTTTCTAGGCTATTTTCTCTCTCTCTGTCTCTGTCTCTGTCTCTCTCTCTCCCCCCTAACCTATGTATAGGAGTTGCTCCTTAGCTATTCTTCCAGATAGCCCTCCTGTGCAGCTGTAGTCTCTCCTGCTCTGCACTGATTCATGAAATAATGGTCTGCTTCCTGGTTGCCTACCAGTAAGGGGACTAGCCCAGGTGGGTGGGATAGGGGAGGGAGGATGGGCCTAATAATCTGTATCAGCTGAAAACAATCAGCTGTACATGGGTAAAGTAAGGTTCAGTCTGCTAATCCTGTGCAGCACACTCCAATTTGAAATGCAACTCATGTAGTTTCAGCTGCTCCTGTGCCCTGCAGGAGAAAGATGATTGTGCTCTCTCCATGACTACTACACACCTTTCCTTGCAAGAAGAAACCAGAGCTATTATACTTTTGAGAAAGCCATTTGTACTTTTGTGAAACCGTAATCTTTTACAGGACAACTTTGATAAACAGGGTCTTACTGTCCTAAAAGTTATAATCCTGTTAAAAAATAAAGCCTTTTATCTATCTATCTATCTATCTATCTATCTATCTATCTATCTATCTAACCCCCTGAACAAGTTCAGTAATGCTACAAGACAAATGTAAAAAAAGTAAATAAAATCACCATACTTCCTTGCCACTTGAATGAGCTTCCCCAAGGTCAGGTCCTCTTCTGCACTGTTCACCCCCAGCTGCAATCTCACTGGTCCTCTCAGCGGCTCACTCCATTTCAGGAAAGGCAACCAACAATAGGGCTATTTAAACCCCTTTTGTTCTTTGTTATATTTGGTGCCCTTTTTCACCTTTATTGATGGACTTAGAGACCACCAGACATTACAGGGCATTACTCCAGGGTCTCTCTGATTCATAAAGTGAGCAAAAATATAATCCCCTATCCTCTGTATCAGAGGAACACAATCAGCTCTACACAGGTAAAATAAGGTTCAGTCTACTAAACCTATGCAGCACACTCCAATTTGAAATGCAGCTCACACAGTTTCAGCCACTCCTGTGCCTTGCAAGAAGATCCCCCCTGAACAAGTTCAGTAATGCTACAAGACACATGTAAAAAAACAAATAAAATCACCATGCTTCCCTGCCAATTGAATGAGCTCTGTCTCAGTGGCATTTTGTGTCCTTGCTACCTTGTTCAGCGCTGTTTGTCAGCCAACCATAAGGAGGTTGTGGAACTTGTCCTTGATGGATGTCAGTAGTGTTCAGGACACAAGTCAAATTCTTTACTGAAGAAAGTAAAGCATCATTGCAGACACTCTGTCACTCTCTCTGCCAGCCTCTGCTCCTGTTATCATAGGCTTGTGGTGATGTAGTGCTTTTTTTTTTATATAGTTTTCTGGATGGAAGATGACTGAATGAACTTTACTGCCCAAATTAAAATGTCACAAGGAAGAGTTTGCAAAACAGTTCTGAATGATTCACAAACCGATGTTGAAAGGAATTCAGAATTTTCTAATTAGATTCCAAACAAAATAAGGCATCGTAAGCTTAACATTTGTTCATGGACAGTTCCTTGTGAGACTGCTGTTGATGATAAACTTACAGGGATCAAGCTGATGGGATGTATGGGTAATAGGAATATAATTTTACTTGTTAGTTAAAGAGCTGTTTTTATTTTTACTAAAGTAATGAAATTCCTATCATATACATAGAGGTATGATCCCATAAAATAAAGTACATATAATTTTCATGTCGGCACCTTTGAACAAGTACAGTACACGTTGCTCAAGTTAAAAATAGTTAAAAACCTATTTTAAGTATTCCTGTCATTTAATGTGAGTGCTTCCATTTTTTTTTACTTTGTGACATTGTGAGTTTGAAATACATAGATACATAGAAAGTTACGGCAGAAGGGGACCACATGGTCCATCAAGTCTGCCCAGGATTTGCTGGTTGCTAACCCCCCCCATTACCAATTCTGGGTGATGATGCCCCTATGCCTGTCCCATGCTTGCTTAAAATTCCCTATAGTTTTGGCCTCAATAGCCTTCAGGGCAGGCTGTTCCAGGCATCAACCACCCTCTCTATGAAGAAAAACTTCATGACATTTGTCCCAAACCTGTCCCCCTGCAGCCTCAAATCATGCCCTTGCATTCTGTTATTTTCTTTAAAGTGAAAACGTTCTGGCACCTGAACCTTGTTTACACCCTTGATGTATTTGAATGTCTTTATCATGTCACCCCTCTCCCTCCTCTGTTCCAGGGAGTACGTATTTAAATCACTCAGCCTTTGTTCATATGGCTTCTGGTGCAACCCCTGAATCATTTTTGTTACCCTCCTTTGTACTGTTTCCATCCTGACTTTGTCTTTTCTGATGTGTGGTCATCAGAACTGTATACCGTACTCCAGGTGAGGCCTGACCAGTGTCCTGTACAGTGCTAAAACCACTTCTGTCCTTCTACTTGTGATCCCCCTCCCTATGTAACCCAGCATGCCATTTGCTTTTGGTGCCACCTTTTCACACTGTCTTCCCACCATTAGGTTGTCTGTTATTATGATCCCCACATCACTTTCCTCACTAGTTTCTGCTAGCCTTTTTTGCCCTCAGATAGTATTCAGTTCTTGGCTTGCTCCTTCCTACAGTAGGTGCATAATCTTGCACTTTTTTTGCGTTGTATTTCAGCTGCCATGCTGCAGACCATTGCTCCAGTTTCTCTAGATCTGAATTCATTCTTGTCGCCCCTTCTGTAGAGTCCACTCTATTGCATATTTTGGTGTCATCCATGAACAGACACACTTTTCCCTTGAGTCCCTTTGCAATATCAGCTATGAATATGTTGAATAGTAGAGGCCTTAAAACATAGCTCTGGGGCACCCGGACAGTTTACCTCCAGTTCTGTAGGTAGTGTACCATTTACCTGCACCCTCTGTGTCCCATCATGTAGCCATTTTTTTACCCACATTGCTACCTTCTGTTCTACCCCATGCAATCTAACTTTTTCATGACTCTTCTGTGTGGGACTGAGTTGAAGGCTTTGCTAAATTCAAGGTAGACCACGTTTATGGCCCTTTCCTTATCCACAGCCTTGGTCACCCAGTCAAAGAACTCAGTTAGGTTTGTTTGGCAATGATCCTCCTGCTGTGAACCTGTGCTGTCTATGGTCCTGTTGCCCACTTGGTTCCAGGAATACTATTATCCTCTATTTAAGTAATGATTTATTTATTTATTGAAATCTCAGAATTACAACCTTTGAGCCAGAGGCTCATTTACAAAGGCTCCATGTCATAACAAAAGGGAGACAAGGACAATAACAGGGCTCAGTAAAACAATGTAACTTGATTGAAGAATACAATGTGTGAACAGAGAAAATACAAATATACAAAATTAAGTGTGCCAAGGTACAGAACAATTATGTGGCAAATATTAAAATACACAGGTTTGAAAAGATTCAGAAGTTACAATGGTGCCAAACTTACATACAGTGAATGAGCAGCCAAAGGATGACCTAGTTTGGATAAATAGGTAGAGACCAGGAAAAGGGTAAGGGAGGAAGAGGGGGAAAAGTAAGGGGGATGTAGAAGAAATTGGAGCAGCCTGAGAGAGGCATTGTCCTGGAGAGGTCCTATGATAAAGAGACCAAGGTGCAGAGGGGACAGGAAGAGGGTTTGAGTAGGTAGAACAGCATAGAAAGGGGGGAGGGATTTTACCAAGAAGCAGGAGACAAAGAAAGAAAAGGAGGAAAATACAATGGTGGAGACAAGGGGGCAGGAAATGTGAGAAGAAAACTGGGGGAAGGGGAAAGGGTGAAGCAGGAGCAGATTGACCAAGAGAGAAAGCAGAGGGTCAAGGGGGGACATAGTACAATAAGGGAAAGTCAGGATGTGGTAGTCAGACCCATACGGGGAGTATTGGGAGTGAGGGAGAGGGGAAAAACTGGGAAAAGGGGTAGAGGAAGGGCGTAGGAGAAAGGAGGGGTAGGAGTAGAGGTGGAGGATATGGTGGGGGAAAGGTGTTGGAGTAGGTAGGAGGGAGTCTGGTAACCTGGGGGGGGGGAAATCACAACAGTTCTGTTTCAGGGAATGCTATTTAAGTTTGGTTTTGAAGGATCCTAACTTGGAGACAGCCAGAAGGTCAGGTGTGAGGTTGTTTAAACCAGCTGGGAGCCCAGTACATAAATGTTCACTGGGCCTGGGCTGTACAACAGAAGGGGACTAGGAACATGGGACTGGAGGAGCTTCTGGCATGGCGCAGGTTCATGGTCCTATGGAGAAGCGGTAGAAGCGATGGGGGGGCAAGCCTCAGACTTATCTTTTTAGCAAGCAAGCAAGTCTGATAAAAGACTCTGCCATGAAGGTTCAACCAGTTTATTGCAGTACAGAGGGTACAGGTGTATGTGTAGCGGCGGGCACCAGTGACCAGGTGGCACGCCTTATTATGGGCAACATTTAGTCACCTAAGAGGAGTTGGAGTCAGCACCATAGGTAAACTCAAAGTCTATAATAGAAAGGATAGAGCTCATGACAGCTAGCTGGAGTGCCTCTAGGGTCATGCAACGCCTGTGCCTATAAAGAATTACAAGCCTGGTGCAGATGTTTTTTGATATAGTATCGATATGTCCTTGATAGGAAAGATGGCTGTCAAGGGTAATACCAAGATATTTAAAGCTGTTGACTTGTTCAAGGGGAGAGCCGAGATTGTTCAAGATTAGTAATTGGGCCTTTGTGTACTTGTTGTGTGGGCTGGCAAAAAGCATCACTTTACTTTTCTTATAGTTCAGGACAGGTTTATGTTTGGCGAACCAGGCTTCAACTGCAGAAAAACTCTGCTGTAGCCTATAGGTGAGGTGAAGCAGATTAGGCTGGGAGGTAAAGAGCACAGCATCATCTGCATGCAGGAGAAGGCTGGTGGGACAGGCTTTTGGTAAGGAGTTAAAAAAAAAGGCTGAAAAGGAGAGGGCCAAGGATTGAGCCTTGGGGAATGCCAGAGGTAATAGGGTGACTACGTGAGAGTGTGTCATAAATTTTTATCCTTTGGGTTCTGATGCCGAGGTCGCTTTTGAACCAACCCGTGACTTCTTGAGAGAGACCAGGGGTGGAAAGGGACTTGAGTAATAGAGAGTGGTTCACTGTATCAAACGTTTTGTGAGGTTTATGTAGCTAGACCCCACCAGGTGACCATGATCTAAGGCCTTGTGAATAAAGTTGGTGCATTCTAAAAGGGCAGTGGAGGTGCTGTGCCCCTTACAGAAGCCCTGCTGTTGGGCACATCGGATATTATAGGTTTCCAGATATTCAGTTAATTGATCGGCAATTATTTGCTCAATAGCTTTGGAGAATGGGGACATGATGGAGATGGGTCGGTAATTTGAGTGTAAGGCCCTGTCACCACTCTTGTGAATAGGCATTACCACTGCTGCTTTCCAAACTGAGGGAAATTGGCCAAGTCTAAGCGATACGTTGAGGATTGTGGTGAGAGGATGCAGGACTGTGTCTAAGGTGAGGTGGAGTAATTTAAGATCGAGTGTGTCACTACTGAATCTTGAGTTGGTGAGTGCCCTTAGCAGATATTTTTTAGCAGTCCTGGTGGTTACAGCCTTGAAAATGAAAGGGAGGTAGTGGGGTGGGTCCGGGTTAAGAGCGCTGTCTTGATGGGGAGGGTCAGTGAAGAAGTTGAGGGAAGTATGCCACTCAGATCTGTGAATGCAGTGCTGAAGATGCCTGCGATTTCTTTGGGATCCTAAGTGTTAGCACCATTAAAATGGAGTATTGGGGGGGGAAGGGGTGATTTGCTGGGATTGCCAGTGAGATTTTTTATATTTTCCCAGAAGTGTCTGTCATTGTCCCAGGCATTGGAGAACTGGGCATTGAAATGGTTGATTTTAACTGAATGTGCTGCATGCATGCAAGCATGCAATCCTGGTTTCCTTGTAGCATTGGATGTTCCTAACAGTTTTGGTGGTGCGAGCCACATGCCAGAGGTGGTCATGTGTGGCCATTTGTTCAAGGAGAGATGGGGTGATCAAGGGATTACTAGCCCCTTTGCTGTTAAATGTTTTGAAAAGGGCAAAGAGATTGCATGCTTTATTAAAGAGGGAGATGAAATGCCCCAGGACAAGGACCACACTGGAGGTGGTATCAATGGGGGACCAATCACAATGGCAGAGGTGATCTTGAAGATGTGTGAGATGCCCATGTCTCGGGGCATGTTGGTAGGTTGTCTTATTGGGGGGGTTTGGGGTGCTGATTTGACCAGGGCAAGAGATTGGGGAGTGATTTCTAAGGGATTCAGACAACACCATTGTGTCTAGGATCCTATCAGGGCAATTGGTGAGAATGAAATCAAGTAGGGTGTGGGATCCAGTTCTATAGCTGAACCTAGTTGGGGTTGGAACCATTTAAGAAAGGTCGATCGCAGCAGCAGTATCCTTATAGGGACCTGCCCTGGGGCAAGCCAGTTGGTGTTAAAATCCCCTAGTGCAATAACTTGGTTACTGCTTGGGCAGCTTAGTAATATTTTATTTATTTATTCCATGTTGGATCAACACCTTTGAGTCAAGGGCTTGTTTACAAGGTTTCATGTCAGATAAAAAAACAATACAATACATTACATAAGTTTCAGGTAATCACATTCAGATAAGACATCAAATACAGTAGATACATGAGAAGCAAATGATGGTTGCTGTTACAGAAAATAAGTGCAAAGTATCGACAGCACTGCATGAGTACGGTACAGCGCTTTAGTAAATTCAGAATACAGACTTAGGTCAGTACAGTCCTGGGTTCAAGTAACCATTTGTGTAGAGGTATAAGCAGTCAGAGCTGGCTTTGTCAGGGGTATAGCAGAGGGAATGACGTACAAAGGATGAGGGAGGTAAGGGTTATGCAGGGTGGGGAAGGAAGTTCAGGGATGGTTTTGTGGCAGTTGACAAGGGAGACAGAGTGAAAGCTTGGATAGGGAGGGAATGATCGGATAAGAGGGGAAAACAAAGGGTGACATGCTTAGAAAATGAGTCAAAATCCAGGGGGAGATTAAGTGTTGGTTGGATCAATGCCAGACCGAGCCACTAGTGCACATCAATGGGAACAAGAGCATGCCATTTGACTGAAGAGGAGGGTTCATAGTTTAGATTTAAAAGGCACAATTTTATGTTCAGCTGAAGATCACTCGGGAGAGAGTTGAGCAAGTATAGAGCACGATATCAAAAGGGATCGCTGCCCTTGAGTGGTGCAGCAGAATGGAACCTTGAAAGAGTTATGTGTCCCATGGGTCAGCCTAGTGGTGGTGGCTGGGCTTAGTATGACTTGGACCCTGGGAGAGGTGAAGCCAAGGGTAGCCTTCTTAGCAAGAAGAAGGAGCTAATAATGTGTGCGGTATTCCAAGTCCAATCAACCCATTAGGGAATAAAGGTCTCAGGTGTGAGTAAGATGTGGAGCTCCCAGGAGTAGCCTGCATGCCTTATTTAGTGTAAGGGTTATTCTTTTTAAGGACAAATCATTGGCCGAACTATAAACAATGAGGCCATTATCTAATGTCGAGAAGACAGAACTATTAATGGGAAGTTTAAGTGCATTCACAGTGAGGCAATGTCTGTGTCTATACATCTTGCTGTTTGCTGCTCTAGAGACATGTTCAGTGTGTAGTGAGTAAGACAGGGAGGTATCGAGTGTTACCCCAAGGTATTTGAACAAGTGGGTCATCTCGAGGATTTCATTTAGCTTATTGTGGATGGATAGTTGGAAAGTTCTATGCTTGCTATGTGTGGAGGCGAACAACATTGTTTTTATCTTCTTTAAGTTTAGCAGCAGTTGGGAATTAGTGAACCAGTCTTCAACTAGTTTGAAGTTACTCTGCAGTTGTTTTTTTGAGGGTGACTAGGTCTGGATGGCTTGAGAGGAGGACAGCATCATTGGCATATAGGAGCATGCTATCCTGACACACTCAGTGGAGGTGATTTAAAAAGAGACTGAAAAGCAAGGGGCCCAGCATGGACCCTTGAGGAACACCAGTGTTTATATTTTGGCAGTCGGACAGAGTACTGCCAATCTTAACCTGCTGAACCCTCCCAGAGAGATAGCTACAAAACCAGTTTAGCAAAGCGGAGGACAAGGTTGTTTCCCCAGCTGATTTAGCAGTAGTTTGTGATTCATCATGTCAAAAGCCTTAGTGAGGTCAATCAAGGTAGCCCCTACTAAGCGCCCCTGGTCAAGGGTGCCATGTAAAAAGCTTGTAAATTCAACTAGGGCTGTTGTTGTACTATGTTGCTTTCTAAAACCGTGTTGTTCCTTACACTGTAGATGGTATCTGTCTAGGTGGTCAACTAGTTGATCATAGACAACACATTCTAGGGCTTTGGAAACTGGAGGTAAGATGGAACTTGGCCAGTAGCTAGTTTGTGCCGTTCTGTCCCCATTTTTAAAAACGGGGTAACTACCGCAGCCTTCCAGAGCTTTGGAAACTGTCTAGTGGTAAGTTAGAGCTTCAGAATCCTCATTAAGGGAGCCAGGATAACATCTAGGGTGAGTGAGATTTATTTGAGATCTAGGCCATCACCACTGTGTCTGGTTTTGCCTAGAACCTGCCGTAGGTAATTTTTAGTTTCAGGGATAGTGATTGTCTTCAGGTAGAATAGGGGTACATGGTTGTGGGGCTTGGACTTGGTGTATTGCTCTGGCCTCCTCTAACTAGGTTTAGATAAACCACAGGGAGCACTCCATTGAGGTCAGTGAAGGTCTTGTTGAAGGTATTGGCGATGAGCATTGGGTCTTGTGTTATTTGCCTATTTAGATTCAGCATAGCAGGTGGCACTTTGTTAGTTTTCCCAGTTATAGCCTGTATATTATCCCAGAATTTACGGCCATCGCCCCATGAGTTATCTAATTCTAATCTAAAGTGGTTGGCTATGGCCTGACGGATGGCCTGGGTGCATTTCTTGCGAGCCTACCTATAACTTTGGAGGTCAAAGTGGGAGCCTGTGCGTTTGGCCTTATGCCAGAGGTTATCCCTGGAATGCATTTGGATAATAAGGGCAGGGTGTTATCCAGGAGTTCTGGGAACTTTTAACCATCATTGTAGTGGTGGGGATGAAGATATCACAGGTGGCAGTGAAGTTCTGAATGAAGCTGTCTAATGCAGTATCTACATCAACTGCTGAGTAGATTGCAGACCAACTTAGCTATCTTAGGTAGGCTTTCAGGGGTCCTAGTTGCACTTTCTTATGACCTGGGTAGTAACTTTTTTCGCAGGAAGTTTTGGAGACTTGTTAGACCAAGTGCAGAGTATAATGGAGTGGTCACCTGAATGTAGTCAAGTTCTGAGTCAAACCCGGTGGCTGCGTCTCTAGGTGGCATGTAGATAGTGAGAATATAGAGTGATTTTCTTAGGTTATCCAGGGTTAATTTAACCACAAGGGCCTGAGCACAACTCCCATTGGACAGTGGCGGAAGGGCATGCCCTTGAAGTGTGTCAGATAGGTAAAAAGCACATCCACTTCCTTTTTTCCAAAGCCTGTCTGATCTAAAGAGGGTATAACCACTCAGGGCTACAGCAGTGTCTGGAGTTTTTGGGGAGAGCCAGGTTTCGGTAATGGCAAGGACATCAGGCTTAGGCTGTTGAACCCATACTTGCAATTGGTCAAGTTAGAGTAGGAGACTCCAGATATTAAGAAAGGCAATCTCAAGACCACCAGAGTTAGTAGATTTGGTGAAGGGTTGCTGAGGGGGTCCCGGGTTTGGGTGAATATTACCTGAGAGCAGTAAGAGTATTAGGGTGTTCCAGAGAAGCAAAAATTTGAGAGGTTTGGGTTTGTGGAAAAAATGGATGCAAGGAGGCATGTTGAGTTGATAGGGTTAGGGGGAGTGAAGAGAGGTGGGCTACTAGGAGGAGGGTTAGGGCTGGTCTTGTACCCATGTTCACACACCCCTGAGGATGAGGTGAGGGTGGTTGGATAGAGGGACACTCAAGGTGCTTGAAGGTGGAGCTAGGTCTGCTATGTGAGGGAGGTGGGAGGGGACTGAGGTTGTGGGACCCAGAGTGACAGAGGGGTACATGAGTGGCCAAAGTAAGATAAGAGGGAGCATGTAGGCTGTTGTCACCATTGCTGAGACCAGAACTAGGTACAACTAATGTAATGGCAGGGGACAGGGGAGAGGGAGGGGGCAGCTCAACTGCAGAGTGAGGGAATAAGCACTCTAATGTAATGATAGAGCACAGGGTGAATATGGGTGTGTGTGGGGGGAGGTAGATCTCCTTCAGTAGTATGTGAGGAGGAAGAAGCAAAGGGGGTATGTCCATGCTTAAGCAGGTGGTTAGCTGGTGGCTGTAAGGTAAAATACTTAAAACTGAGAAGTGAGTATCCAGTTTCTGCACTGGACGTATAGTGCAGCAGTAGACTGTAAGCTCTGGGTGCGAGGGTCAAGGGTTTGATACCCGGGGGGGACAGAAAGGGCAGTTCTGCAGAGGTAAGGGGGAAGTTAGGAGGGTGTAGTAGGAAAATGCAGCCTAGTGAAGGGGAAAGGTAGGGTTGGAAGGAGTAGTTGGGAGGAGGAGATAGAGAAGGTACAGTAGTGACACCTAGTGGTCACAAGGAATAACCAGCAAATGTTAAAGCGGGGACTTAAACTAGCAAATAGTCAATCATGTGACTGGTCATGTGATTCAGGAGGTCCTATAAGTTTAGGGTCGGACTAGGGTGGGTGATCGGGGCAGTCGACACACAGCATCGATGGGCTACACTAATACAGATGTAGCTGGAACGAGTGAGGGCCTTTCTGCCATACTTGTGAATTTTCATCAGGCTGCTCCTGCTGTGAGTTGCTTGTAAGGAGAGATCCGACTGGGAGCTTCTAGCAGGGGAGGCTGTGAATTTTCATCAGGATTCCATCACTTTCCCCACCATAGAAGTAAGTCTAATGGAGCACTGGTTTCTTGCCTCCTCCCAGATTCTAGTTTTGTGCAGTGGAACCACCGTTGCCCTTCTCCAGTCCTTGGGAACCTCCCTGCTGTACAGTGATTTGGTGAAGATTTCTGCTGGGGATTCTGCCAGTTCATTCCCCAGTTCCTTTAGGATTCTTGGATGCATGTTGTCTGACCCCATGGCCTTGTCCACCTTCCGATTGTTTAGTGCTATCAGGATGTCTTCTGCCCTAAATAAATGCTAGTACCTATTTTGCTATACATCTGAAATATCAGATTGTCAATAGCTGACCTCATAATTCTTTAGCGATAAGGTGCAACCAGGGTCTATGTACATGTTCCAGCTAATCACCCTTTGGGGGCGTAATATGGCACAAGGTGCAGCCAAGTGCTACATTACCCTTAGGGTGATTAACTTATTTATTCATTTGACAACTGGTTAACAGGAATGGCACAGTGAGCCAAGGGTCATTTCCAGGTGTGACGGGGTGGGGGGTGGGTGGGATACAACATTACAACAAACACAGCTTCGGTTATGAGGTACAAATGACGTGCATAGTACTGTACAACAAGCAGGGTAAAAGTACAATGACAATAAAAAAAAAACAAAGTAGAATACAGAGTGGCATTCATGTGCAAAAAACGTGAATGATGTAGGTAGAAGAGTAATATTGCAGTGGTTGTTGTGAAGAGTCTAGTTCAAGCAGCAGCAGTGCACAAGTGAGTACAAAACATAGGAATGGTAGAGCCTAACAGAGGAGGGTAAAGAGGAGAACTAGTGGGAGCAGGGTGAGGAAGAAGAAGAAAAATCAGCATTTATATGGTGCTTTTCATACACATTGTATTCCAAAGCACTTTACAAGCAATGCTAGACCGGTCGTGAAGTGACTGAACATGTAGTGGCAGACGTTTTGCACATCAACAGCCACACACAGTCTTGAACAATTGCATGAACTGATTTTATGGGGAGGGGAATATAGGCCAGGACACTGGGGAAATTCCCTGCTCTTTGAGAAAGTGCCTTGAGTTGTTTTACTTCCACCTTGACACCCACCAGGACAGCTCCAGGATAGGTAGAAGGGATCAGTAGCCCACCACTGGTGCAACAGCATGCAACAACCATCAGTGTGCCACAGCCACTCCAACACTCACAGTGACAAACTAGGTGTCAGAGCACCATGCACCTAGACCGCCGCACCGGTGTTTCCCTCCTCTCCTCCCCCCCCCCCAGAGGTGATTATATTAATGTTTTGGGGGGGTGGGCGGTGAAGCCCCTTGTGGTGGGGGGTGGAGGGGGCAAAGTCCCCACAAACAGTCTGGATGTATCGGTGCCTTGGGTGCGACTGCCGTCGGGTGGCACAATTGTGGAGTGACATGGTCAACATCAACATTTGGTGTCACCCTAATGACTGACACCCATGTAGATTTTGCACCAATGTGGGTAAACTGAAGGGACCTCTGCTGAACATCTCATCTGAAGGACAGCACATCCCTAATACTGCACTCGTGTACCAGTATTTAAGTACGAGTCTAATCCTGGTATGGGACTAGAACCCATGACTTTCCGGCCCAAAGGTGGATGTGCTACCAACTAAGCCACACTGACACTTGCTGGGTGGGACAGGGAGAAGCTTTAGCTGGTGTCTACAGGTAAGGGGACAAAGGAGAGATGCAGAGCGGAAGGGAACACATTCCAGAGGGAGGGAAGACAATAGAAAAAAGCAGACTGTCCAGAAGAGGAGTGCAGATGGGGAAGGGAGAAGATGTGAGAGTAATTAGAGTGATGGTAGTAGGAGGCAGAGTAGATGGGAGAGTGAAGTGAGGAAAGGTATGAAGGACAGGACCTAAACCAGTATTTGAAGATAAAGTATGCATAGTGGTACTTGTGATGTAACAAGAGAGGAGGGATGGATAGGGAGGAGTAGAGGGAGCAGTGGTGAGTTTGAGAAGGGGAGTTAGCAGTAAAATGACAAAAAACATTGTAGAACATGTTCAGTCTGGTGAGGAAAGAGGAGGGGGATGTGCTGTAGACCACCATTTGAACATTAATATAACCACTGGAGTTGTTGTTATAAAGTACCAATGGTACTGAAGGAAGAAAAGATGGTCTGTATGATAGGATTATGTAGCCAAAAAGAAGACTGACAGGCTTCCCCTGACCATGAAAGAGAAATGGCATGGGGTTGGGTTCTGTGACAAAGCATCAATCAGTGTCACTGAGAAGTAAAAAAAAAAAAAAAAAAATTACACTCTGGTGAACCAGGTCCCTACCCTCTAAAGTCAGGTAGCCTGTAGCTCTAGCACTGTACTAAGCTTCTAAGGGAGGAAAGGTATGCTGTAGCAAAGGACATCCAGCACTGAGTGCTGACCCCTCCCCCCCCACACTCACACAGTTGCTGTGAATTTTCATAATAAACAGTCTGTCTATTTGAAGTAATGTTTCCCAAGTTGCTTTAAACTTCACAGTCTAAGTTGGAACTTTTCAAGTTATCAGCAACATACAATTTCAAACATTGCTGAAAGTCTGTCATTAAAAATTAGAAATGACATGTAACAATTTATCATAAACTACATATACTATAGGGGGAAAGACAAAAATGATCCTTTCTAGGGGTTGAAACCAGGCCCTCTACCCACTACTGTTTGGTAGCCTGTAGCATTGCTCACCTCAGAAGAAATGTGGCACATACAGTACACAAAATATTAGAATTTAGTGGTGCTATAGGGTGTTTATGTTATATAGTCTCCAAATAATGTCCAATAACATTAATTTAGAAATGACCCCTCTAATAGTAAAATAGAAATTATTTTCTCCTGGGGAATTTCAGTTCATTTATATTTTTTGGAAACTTGTCTGGGGGTGGGGAGGGGCTCTTTGTAGCTTTTATTATTATTCTTCCCACTTTTCTGGGTAATTGGATAATTACTAAATTATTACTTGGCACACAAAAGGTTTCTTTAGAAATTAATAACAGAATTCTTGTTTGGCAGTTTGAGAGAGTATTATGGAAAATAGCTGCTTAAATATGCTTACATTTATTTAAATTCTGAGCTGATTTGGGGTATAAAAGGACAACCCCTTCTTTCATATGTCACCCCTAGTGAAGTGATGCTTTAATCACAAACTGCTGGGTGATTTGTTCCACTGTCTCTGCACTTATTTGTATCTCAATGCAGCACTAATTTTGCTATTTGAAGGAAGAGCAGTTTGAATCTCTCATGTGAATGGACTGATATGGACCCGTGGATTTCATTCATTGTAAGCTACATTTTGCACTTCTCTTCAATAAAATGAAGCACTTAATTTTTATCTTATGGTGTACATGCCACATTTCTTTAGAAGCAAATTTGGCACATATTTTGAGTGAGTGCCCCTTGACTTGAGTGCTGTTAATTGATTTGGTTTGGAAAAGGTGGTCAGTTTAGCCTGTAGCACTAGCAGTGTATGTATTTATTTATTTAGCTTTTGTTGACCAGGTAGCACTACCGGTGTACTAAGATTTCTAGACAGAAGATGAACACTGTAGTAAAGGACATCCAGCACTGAGTGCAGACACTGCTGCCACCCCCACCTCTGCAGTGATTTTTGGTGATGAACAGTCTGTTTATTTGGAGTAAGTTTTCCTAAGTTGCATTTAAACTTCAAAGTCTGAACTGGAATGTTTCAAGTTATCAGCAATATAAAAATGTCAAACCTTGCTAAAGGTCTATCACTAGCATCAGCAATAACATCTAACAATTTCTCTCAAATTACATAAATTGTAGTGAAGAAGAAACATGTTCCACCCTGTGGATCAAATCCAGGCCCCCGACTCTCTACTGCTCAGTAGCCTGTAGCTCTACTACTCTACTAAGCTTCCTATACAGGAAAACATGCTATAGTAAAGGATACTCAGCAGTGAGTGCAGTCCCACCTACACAGCTGTGGTGGATGTTCATAACTAACAGTCTATTTAAAGTAGTGTTCAATAAGTTTTCTTTTTTAACTTTGCTTTTATCCTGCCTATTCTCAGTAGGATTTTTGACAATTCTGTGTATTTATGTACATAATTCTCCTTCTAATTTATGCAGTTACCAATGATTTCTCATTGGACCCTATCCCCAGGTCACACCTAGAAATGAGCCTCGGCTCAGTGTTCCTTTCCCAGTTACCAACTTTAAATAAATAAAATAAATAAATAAATTGCATTAAACCTCAAAGTCATAAATTGTGAGAAAGAAAAGCAATGGTTCACTCTGGGGATTGAACCCAGGCTCCCCCTACCTTCTCTTGCGTGTTAGCATGTAGCTCTACCACTGTACTAGGTTTTCTATACAGGAGAAGCATCCTATCACAAAAGACAGTAAACAGTTTGTGCAGTCACCCCCCACATAGCTGCAGTAGATGTTCATAATTAACAGTCCGTCTATTTAAAGAAGTGCTTACCAAATTGCATATAAACATCAAAGTCAGAGCTGGAATATTTCAAGCTATCAGTAATATAGAAACTCAAACCTTGCTGAAAGTCTGTCACTATCATTAGTAATGGCATCTATCAATTTCTCTTCCACTACATAAATTATTGTAGTGAGAAAGAAAAACATGTCCCACTCTGGGGATTGAACCCAGGCCTCCACCCTCTATTGCTTAGTAACTTATAGTTTTACACCTTAACTAAGCTTTCTGTACAGGAAATGCATGCTGTGGCAAAGAACACCCAACAGTTAGTGCAGACACCCCCTACATAGCTGCAGTGAATGTTCTCAGTTAAGTGTCTATTTGAAGCAGTGCTTCCCAAGTTGCATTTAAACCTCAAAGTCTGAGTTGGTACTTTTCAAGTTATCAGCAGTATAGAACTTCAAACCTTGCTGAAAGTACATGACTAACATCAGGAATAATATTTAGCAAATTCTCTCATACTACATAAACTGCAGTAAGAAAGAAAATTATGTTCCACTCTGGAGACTGAACCTAGGCTTTGTAGGTTTAAAACCCTTTGCCTAGACTTAAAAACCCTCTCAGTGACATCTTCAGTTATATTCGGCAACTGAATCATTCATAGTGAATGTACCTTTGAACTTCACTAAAGACCAAAAACAGTATGCATAACCACAATAGGCACTTACAGCTACATTGTTAGTGCCTTAAAATGGTTTTAAAAAATAGGAAAATAATGGGAAAAGGTACTCACCTACAGGTGCTCACAAGTGGAAAATGCACAAAAAATCACAATATAGGCAGAAAGAACAGTTCAAGGTAGTCCAAACAACAGAGGAATTTATTTTAAACTATTTCAAACATTTGTCTTTTAAAAAATATACTGCCCACCAAAGTTTGTCCCTCTGTACTTGTCACAATTTGCCTTGGAAAAGAAAATTATCATGACAGCCTCTCAGATGCTTGTTTACTGAATCAGTTTGGGCACACAAAGTTGCTTCCAGAAGATGTCTATGTTTTCCCTCAGTGTGGATGAACTATTTAACCACAATGACTTCGTAAAATGAAAATAAAACATTTTTAACAAAAGGTATAACTATTTTTGTTTTAAAGGAAATCAGTGGTAGTGCTCTCTGGCTCAGTGGTACATACCTCAGAGACAATTCAGGAAAAGAACAGGAAAAAGCACTCAGATGTTGAAGTTGCTAGAAGTCATTGTAGTGAAACAATACTTTCTTTATTCAGGTGCTCACAAGTGCAAAACATGCAAACAAATTGCAACGCAGATAGCAACAGCAGTTCAAAGTAATCCATACAAATGCCAGACGGCATTTTGAAAGCTTCATTTTTGCACCATGTGCATCTTCAAAGCTAAGTGACTGGTGTTCTCGTAATCCATTTGTTTTCTGCTCGCAGTGATTATGTAGGGTTGTCATAGAAACCTCAGTACTTAAAGTGTCAACCAGTGGTGTGCAAAAATGTAGTGTGGTTCCAATATGTGCTCCCTCAATCCCTATCCCACATTACCCATGTGTCATCACCCCCCCCACAGCGGCCTATCCCATTAATTTCTTCCCATGCCTAGATGGCCTGCATTTCTGTTAACTCTCTCTTTTTGATCCCGCCCACCTAGATCGCATGTATATTTGTTAAATCCCTTTTTTATAAACCCTCCCGCTTTTATTGTCTCTATGTACAGTATGCACTGGAATTCTTATGTGTTAACACATTCACTAAATACATTATGTTCTCCTGTTTGGTCTGTACTCACCCTCCATGTCTGAAGAAGTCTCTTATGAGACATGTTCTGCATTCCTGGGCCCTCCTGACCATCCTGGGGTCACACATGTTGTACTGCTGATGTATCTTCCAGTCTTCTGGCTCTGAATCCACTACAGGTTGTTACTCTGGGATTGACATACATATCTCATTGTTGAATGCCATGTTGTGTAGCATACAACAGGCAAGGGATATGGCATAGGCCTTCTAAGGGGTATATCGTAGAGCACCGTAGAATGATCAAGGCACTTAAACTGCATCTTGAGCATTCCAAAAACATGCTCGATGATGCTGGATGTGAAGCTGTGTGCCACATTGTACCTGTCCTCTGCAATGAATGCACATCATAGGACAGGTACGAGGAGCCAGGGATGCAGGAGATATGCACTGTCCCCTTTGTTGCTAAAGGGCACTGGTTAGTGTTGTCATCTATACCAAGAAGAGGGGGCTGAAGGGACCTCTAGGGAGTACTTATCAACGAGGTGGCTGCTAAGAATGTCCTCACCTCCTCTGGCACAGGATAAAGTTTTGCCAGATAAAGGTTTCATGGGCATTGCTGGGGTGCTGGGCCAGGATATTGATGATCTGCCTTGTTGCAACACACAGCACCTGGCAACTGATGGAGTGGTACCCTTTCCTATTGACATAGGCATCTACTCCTCCACCATTAGGTGCCCCAATGGTGACATGGGCACAGTCAATAGCACCAAGTACAGATAGTAGGTGCATGACTCTATAGAACTACTGCATGGTTGCTGTATGCTCAGCTGGCATGCTGGGGAATATGATGAACTCCCCAGTATGGACCACCAAGGCATCTAGGAATTCTAGGAACTGGCCCAAGATCTACAAGGTTGGTGAATGAGAGGTACTGGTGGCATACCCACCGGTGTCTGGAATGTTCCAGTGGCCAGGAAGCATAGTACAGCCATGCACAGTCCACACCCCTTGATGATGATCCCCTGTGGACAAAATGGTGGGGGTTGTCTCTGTTTGTTCTCAATAGTCACCAACAAGTAAAATAGCTACTGAGCTGATTTATTTCTTTTTGCCTCAGTTATTACAACTATGAAAGATAGTCTGTCTGAGTGCAAGCTTTTTTGATTATTTGTGCTGTGTTTGGGATTAGCCTCACTAGCTTGCACAAGTCTCTCATTCCTGGATGCACTACTACCATTTTATATCTGTGACTGGTCCCAGTATGGAGTCCTAAGGCACCCCACTGGTCACTCTCCCTTCTCTGTAGTGAACTTCATGTACCAGCACTTTCTGTTGCCTATCTCGCAACCAATTTCTTATCTAGTTTATCACCCTAGGACCCACCCCTAAGCTGCCCAGTTTCCTTATGAGTCTCCTGTATGGAACGGTGTTTGAAAGCATTACTGAAATCTAAGTAGGCCATGTCTACTGCTCACTCTGATCTATTTACCACATTACCCAGTCAAAGAAATCTATTTGATTTGTCTGACATAACCCCTCCTCCCCCGCCAGTATTGTGGGTATGTTTTATTAAAGGGGAACTACAGTAATATCAAAATACAGAAAACAAATATGTTGTGCAAAGTGTTTTGATTTGTGGATGTAGTCCCCAGCACATCCATTCTTTTATCTGTAGTTAGGAGTTTTTCCTAAATTTGTCTAATAGTTTTATGGGTCTGGATAGGTCTGGGTGAAGTTGCTGAAGTGCACTTCACAAATGAATTTGCGAATTTCAGTAACTTTGATTTCACCGACTACCACAATTCACAAATGTTCACTTGGCGAATTATTGTCCAAATTCACACTGCAAACCTATGCAAATTGCCAATTTGCTGGTGAATTAAGCACTTTGTATATTTTTACCAGATGAAGTAGACACTATGATAGTGAAAATGGCTCAAATTGCACCCCTCTAAAAGCATACATTCCCCCCACTCACTGTGCTGAAATTCCACCCCTTCACCTCCCAAATACTTTAACATCATAAATACCCTTCCCATCCCCCTGCTATCACCTTCTTCCCCCTTCTGCCCAGGTGAATTTATGATTAAATATGTACTGTATGCTCTTCCCTCCACCTGTGTGCACCAGAACACACTCCCCCTACCTTCCTCCATATGACCAGTCCAATAATTGCCTTCCACCCAACCCCCTCTGGCTCACACCCCCATCATTTCCCTACTAGTCCTCAGAAAAAATAATTTTTAATGTGGCCTGTAACAAAGAAACTTTTCCCAGGAGCAGAGCATACTCTCTGTTTAGTATCCATCTCAGTAATGTTATGAGTGAATGTGCAATACTTTTCCCCCCAAGCATGCAGCAGAACACACTCCCCCTGTCTTACCTCATGCAACCAGACCAACAATTGTCCTCATGTCAGCCCCCTCCTTCTGGCCTCCACTACCATCATTCACCTACCAGCACTAAGAAAAATTAATTTGTAATGTGACCTCTTACAAAGAAACCATCCCCCAGGTGCAGATCACATGCTGTGTTCAGTGTCCATGACGGTAATGTTCTGAGTGACAGGTGATGTCTTTACTCCTAGTTAACCTGAGTCAATGAATCAGCTGGTTTTAGTATGTGCAACAGTGGGAGCACATTTATTTAATTGAAGGCAGTCAGCTGTAGAGGAGGGTGGTTGTGGCCATCACCTTCTCCTTTGTTGTTGCAATCTTGAAATAAGAATTTGGTGCTGAGGGAGAGGGTTGGAGGTGGATAGGTTCTGCTGATCACCTCTTGTGGGAGTCTTTCTCAGTGTTAAAGGAAATTGAAATTGTGGGTACTGGGGGGAGGAGCATGAAACTATACTGGGTTTCTAGTAGAGAGTGGGGAGTGTGGGTTATGTATTTTAAAAGATTAGGTTGTGGCAGAGGGTGGGAGCTGTTTCTTTTCTGTTTTCTAAACAAGCAATGGAATAACAAGTACCCAAATTATTGTGATCCTGAATATAACATTTGGCTTCAATATTTGAAATAAGGTATTCCCACACCCCATATTTTGGCGTGACTCTCCTTTTCTGTGTTGGTTTAATGTTGTGTGCTGGGGCTGAATGTGTGAAGCTGGGGTGGGGACTCTGTGGATGAGAAGATAGGAATGCAAGAAAAAAGGAGTATCTCTGGGCTGATTGTGTTAGGAGGCATAAACAGTAGATTATTTAGATTTCATGAATAAACCATTAAAACTGAAAACTTAACTAGAATTTTCTACTAAACTGCATTAGAATAAATCAGTTGTGCAGTTCTGCTTAACTGAAGAAGATACCTGCTTTCAAATTATAGAAAGCCAGAATTCAATGTGTTTATTGTGCTAATAGATTGTTCTAAAAATAGTGATTTTACTGCATCGAATATTTAACAGCCAGACATCTAGTGACCTAATCAGTAATCTGCAAAGCTCGCACCAAATGCATTCTGTATGGGAGTTAAATCAGCAGCATTTGCTAGTCAGCACAACATTTCATCATATAGTTTTTGGCATAAAGAGTTTGTCTGACATCCTTAAATTCATACTCAGTTTATTTTTATTTTTAGCTACTTTTAGTTTTCTCAGATATTGTTAAAACAGTTTTTACAGCTAATTTTGTAATTAATGGCTTGCGTTATTAAAGAGGGCCACCACTCACAATTTTCAAAAATTAATTCAGTTGAAGATACCAGTTTAATGTACATGACAGATTCATCATGTGGATATATTAGGATGGTGGGCCCACATGTCTCTGATGGTAAACAGCACAACACTGCACCAAAATATTAAATTTTTTCATGGCGTAGAAGTGGAAACTTTCAAAAACTTCAAAATCTTGTATCTTGGTTCAGGAATGAAAGAAAACAAAATGTCATATTTTACATGTTATAATATTATAATGTTTTTGTGACTATGTATTTCACATGGAACCTTTGTAAATGACCACTTGTGCGCAACGGTTATGTCTGAAGATTTCAATAAATAAATAAAAGAAAAAGGGAAAATTGTGATATTTTGCTAGATTAACATTATTGCTGAAAAAACTATATGATCATTAGCAAATACTGCTGCTTCAACTGCAAACATTTATCAAGTACAGTAGAACTCTATAAGAAATCATAGGCTGGTGAGTACTCTTTCTGGAAGTATGGCCCTTAAATACTTAACAATCCACCTAGTGCACTGAACTTGTGATTGATCAAACAGCAGTTTAAATGGGCACATCTTAATTACTTGGGAAATAAAGGCAAGGCAAAGGCAAATTTATTTAAAAAGACACCCTATCCCGGAGGCTCTGGACGCCGTACAAATTTTATAACATTTGCATACCACATAAATATTTAAGTTAAAATAATACATACAAAATAATCAACATTAAATTCCAAACACTTGCAAAAATAGTAATGTCTTCAGGTGGGCTTTAAAGGCAGTTATAGTGGGGGCCTCCCTGACTGCAGTTGGTAGAGAGTTCCAAAGAGCAGGAGCGGCAACGCTAAAAGCTCGGTCGCCTGCAGATTTTAACCTCACTCCTGGAACAGTCAGGAAGCCACCACGAGAAGAGCGGAGATGGCGGGTAGAGTCAGTCTTTGTAATGATGCTCTCTTATTTCCCCTCTGCATCACTATATAAAATAATGTGACGTTATTTATAATTAACTGCAACTTCATATACATGGATTATCATTCCCTGTACTCCCCTAGGCATGACTGAAAATGGGTGAAATGTCCCAGCCCATCTCCTGTTAAAACAGACAAAAATGAAACAAAATGGGTATCTCAAGCTTTGTCACGTGGTGCACAGTACAGGAACAAGACAAGATTTCTTTGATTTCTTTATGGAGTTTATAGATATTTTTTTTACAGCAAAGTCACTGCTGAGGAATGCTGTATGTCATCAATAATGCACTAGAAGGGTATCATTAGTTAAATGTACAAGCCTGCTGCCTGCAGACAATGGTGACTTACTGTAGGGCTGGATTGCAAAGCTCAAGGTCCAGGAGTTGAGGTTGTTGTTCTGCTGCAGCTGTGTCACTGCCAGAATGTTTGAGGGTGATTTTAAACATTCTGACACCTTCTTTATTGCACTTTATAAAATGGGAAGAGACAATCCTGCTTTCTGATTTTTATGTTGGCGCGCTTGCGCAGCCAACATCTTGCGGTAGTGCAGATTTGGAGGCGCGGTCACTGTTGGGTGAATGCAGGGCCCACACCAGTAGGTGCGTCCCACACTCCCCAATCAGCCAGCAGCAGGGGTTGATGCCCTGCCTAGCTAACAAGGCAACGACATCAGAGAAAAGGTCCGCTGCAATGAGAGCAAAGCTCTCATGCAGCGTGACCATAATATGCTTCCCCCACGTGCAGGTAACATGGTGGCAGTGACTGCTGCTGTTGCCTGTCGACACCCCTGTTTATTGTGTGCCAGTGGGGGTGCCCAATCCCCATTGGCATCATGTAACTCCCCCTTTTGTTTGCCGAGGGGTGCCTAATCCCTCGGCCCTGGGCGGCCCCCTCACTTTCCTCCTTGTTTGCCGGCTGGGGTGCCTAACCTCTGTTGGCTAAAGTACCCACCATTACTAGGTGGCACACTGGGAGCCCACCCCAGTGTGCCAAAGTACCTATTAAAATGAAAATGGTCCCCCAATGTCTTTTTTTAACACCTGTAAACTGAAAACGGTTCCTCATAGTCTCCCTACCCCCCTGTCACCACCCACACCCACCCACTGCGCTCCCTGCCTCCCCACACCCCCCTCACCCCATACTTACCTCCGGAGCCCGGCGTGATGATCTTCGGAGGACTGGGAACATGTTTGCACTCTTCAAAGCCAACCGCAAACTGAGGAAATGCCGGTAAGCTGTATAATGGAATAAATAGGGTTTTTTCAACTTTGATGCATATCTCAGGCATTTTTTGGAATTTTTGCACCACATTTTCAACATAGGGTTTTTGGGAACCCTCCTCATGAATTCTGTCACTGTTATCATGTTACTCGGTGCCAAAAGGTGATTTCGCAATCACTGCACAGAATCACCTTTTGGGACCGATTAACACAAGGACAGTGGCAGTGTTCATGAGGTGGGCTCTCAAAAAGCTTATGTTGCAAATTTGCTGGAAAAAATCAAAAAAATGTATGTTTTATGAGTGTGCATTGCGCAGTTATTATGCATGCTCATAACTTCGCAAATTCACAATATTTTCATGCCAGATTTTCAACATTGTCATTTTTCTATACCTCCTTGTGAACAGTACAGCTGTCATTTTTCACATCCTGGCTGAAATGTGTTTCTGCACTTCCGGCGCACAATACTGTGGTCGCTGTGGGAAATCAGTGTTTGGGGCAGATTATGAAAATTACAGTGACACTGTTCATGAGCAGAGGTCCTAAAATGCCTATGTTGAAAATTTGGTGACGATACTCCATAAAATGACTGTGTTACGAGCGTGCGTTGCGCAGTTTGCATGCACGCTCGTAACGTTGTGCATTTGTACTATTTTCACTCTGGATTTTCACCATTGGCATTTTCCCACACCTCTTGATGAACAGTACAGCTGTCATTTCACATATCCTGCCCAAAATGTGTTTTCGCACGTCCGGCGCAGAATAGCGCAGTTGCTGTGCAAAATCACTTTTTTGGGACAGTTTGAGGAAATAACAGTGACACTGTACATGAGCAAAGGTGCTAAAATGCCTATGTTGAAAATTTGGTGCTGAACATCCATAAAATGACTGTGTTACTAGCTTGCGTTGCGCATTTCCCACGCACCCTTGTAACTTCGCAAATTTGCAATATTTACATGCCACATTTTCAACACTGGCATTTTTTTACACCTCCTTATGAAGTGTACAGCTGTCATTTTTCACATTCTGCCCAAAATGTTTTTCCACACTGCACTACCAAAGCCAATGCCAGCGCGACAACATTCAGCATTGACAAATGCTTGTTTATTACTGGTTCAAGAAATTTGTTTCATGGACAGGTGATAACAAGTTCCTAAAAGCAGGACTGCATTACTCAAACAAAATCACTGTGCCATTTGAATACACAAGTTTGAGATTTCACCATTACAGAGTAAAAACATTCAACTGGGCCCTAAAAATAACACTACCTTAAATAAAAAGTTAGTAAGCAATAAGACACAATGGGGTGTGTATGGAACTGATTTTTATCACATGCCCTGGGATGTAGTGCATGACCAAGTGCATTGAGCCTGGAAGTGTGGTAAATCTGTTCCATGCACACCCTGGGAGGGTCTTATTTCACTTATAAAATGGGCTACAATTTTTAAAATCATTTCTAAAATTAGATAAATAGGCTTACCTATGAGGAAAAGGCCATCATTTTATGAATTTATGATAAAATAGTCCTTCTGCCTGGTTTGCTGTTTGGCCTTTGTCCTTCGGCAGCATCCATAGCTGTATTTTTTTCTGTAATGAGAGCATGACTGATGGTGACTGCCCCATTCCCCCAACAGAGATATGTCCATATAGTGCCATGACAGAATTTAATGTGAATCTGATACTGAATATATCTCCATTAATGCATCAGTTGGAGTTGATTCTACGCCAACAAAAGTCTATAAATTCAATGTTACAATGTTCAATGTAACCCTAACATCAAATTTACAGACTTTTGTTGGTGTGGAATCAACCTTAACGGATACATTAATGGAGATTTTTTTTCAATGACATTCCCCTCTTTTTGAGAAAGTGAAATGCTACTCATATGGAATCCATAGATGGGAGCATGGGCCCTCCAGGCCCTGCACTCCCACTTATCCATAACTGTGTCCTTAGGTTTGCAAAATGGAAGCCATAGGTGGGAGAGCAGGCCCTCTCAGCCCTACGCTCTCACCCACCCATAACTATGTCCTCAAGTTTGCAAAGTGGTATCCAGAGATGGGAGCATGGGCCCTCTAAGCCCTGCACTCCCACCCACCCATAGCTATGTCCTCAGGTTTGCAAAATTGTAACCATAGCCCTCCCATAACTATGTCCTCAAGTTTGCAAAATGGTATTCATAAATAGGAGCACACCCACCCACCAATAACTATGTCCTCAGATTTTAAAAATGGTATCCATAGGTGGGAGCACAGGGCCCTTAGGCCCTGTGCCCGTACCAACCCATCACTAGGTCCTCAGATTTTACAAAATGGTATCCATAGGTGGGAGCATGGGTGCTTCGGGTCCTGCACCCCATCCACCCATAAATGTAGAGTCAGCGCAAGAGAGCCCTGTGGTCCCAGTTTAGCATAAATGCTATGTGTATATGGGAGCACAGGCCCTCTGGGCCTTGCACTCCCACCTACCCATAGGTACAGAGACACAGTGCAAGCCTAGAGACATTCCAAGTAGCCCTTGTAATGCTTATATGGCAATATCTCTGTGACCATAGCAACTGTGGAGAAAATTTTTTTGCAGTTGTATTAATGATCTAGCCACCTTCGTGCATGCTTAGTATGCATGAAGATGTATTAAGCTGTGCATTTTTTGAGATACAGACACGGAAAGGTGCCGCAGCCACCACAATATTATCCTAAGGGAAAATTTGCAACTTTGGACTGCTGTAACTCTGGAACTGGTGTAAATCATTTCACCAAACCAGCAAATGCCAAGGACTTGTGGCCCTGCAAGTTTCATCCCAAAAGTTCTAACTGTTGTCTTGCTATGAAGTGTCAAAGAAAGTGGTGCTTTGGGTCTGTTGAAATGCAAAACTTTCACAAAAGGTCTGTGGAATTTCACAAAAGTCCAATTGGTTTACATGGGGGAGCATTTGTGAAAGTACTGCAGAACTTTAGTGGAACTCCAGCCATTGTAGATACATGACATTCACAAAAGTGCATGAGAGACTTTTGCTAAAGTCCGTGGAACTTTTTCAAAAGTTCCGCAGCTAAGATGGGGGAAACACTTTAAAAACATACTTCTGGGCAACCTGGTGAAAAACTAATGCCAGGGTCATGTTTCTGGGGCCTGTATGAGGTAAACCCAACTGTTGGTGTTTACCTAGGGCCAGTATTTTTTGAACTACAATTTTATTCTACCTCACTAACTGAAAACAAGATGGTGGCAGCACAAAAGCACCAAACCCATATGCAAAAGTGAAAAGTGCTTTCGCGAAAGTAAAATGTGCTTTCAAGGCAGACATATATTTTTTCCCATAGGCTATAATGGGAAGCTTTAAACTTTAACAACTTTTGAATGGATTAATAGTTTTTTCACCAAACCTTCAAAAGGCACTTCCCTGACCCAATTTCATATACACTGAAATTTTTGAATCAGATGGAAAAATTATTTGGGCTGTAGAGACGAGCAAAGAATTTGCCAAAAATGGCCACAAAAGTGTTGTTTTGCACTTTTTTGGCACTCCTCAGCTCCACAACTGCACATCTTACCAGAACCCAACTTGCTCGATCCAAAGATTTATAGTAGCAGGTGATGCAAGCAAAATTCAGGCAAATCAAAAGAACAGTTGCAAAGGTATTAAAGTGCAAAATTTGTTGCTTTAACATTAAAGTGCCTGCTCAACCCTAACTATAGTGGCACTATCATATAGCTATTATCTTGCTCTCTCTCTGTCTTTCTCTCTCTCTTATATATATATATATATATATATATATATATATAATGGTGGCATGGTAGTGCCACCATAGTTAGGGTTGAGTACCCCATTTAAGGTTAAAGTGTCAAATTTTGCATCTTAATAACTTTGCCACTGTATGATGGATGTGCCTGAAATTTGGCAGGTAAAGAGTGGTACCATAGATCTCTGGATCTGCCAAGTTTTGTAATGGTCAGATATACAGTTGTGGAGTTATAAAGCAATATTGTATTTTATATCACATTTACGCTTTTTTGCACATTCTTTGCTGGCATCTACAGGTTGCATGGTTTGTGTGACTGGTCCAAAAACATCAGGGAACATGTGGGTTGGGTCCCCAATGTTCTTTTCAAAGATTTCGTGAAAAAATATTAAATGGTTAAAAAGTTATTCAAAAAACAATTTTCCCATTATAGTCAATGGTAAAAGTTAACCAAAAGTTTGACAGTGTCACAAATGTGGATTTTAGTGTCACAAATGACCCATGTAGTGTCGCAAATCTGCCATTTTGTTTTCAATTACTGATCACAGAAATGCTTGGCATTTAAAATTGGGACCCTCTAGGAACACAATTCTTTTGTGTTCACCTAGTCAGACCCTGAGGATGCTAGCCATGTCTTTTTGCAGGGTTAAACACCCCAGAAATATATTTTAAATTTTTTTTAAAAGTAGTGTTGAAAAGCAGTGGGGAAATGAGATGTTAAAGTTGAACCCCTAACCCCCCCACTCCCATCCTCCACAGACCGACAGATGCCAGGGTGTGCCATGGGGTTGTGAGGCCTAACTCTCACCCCATTCTCCTTTACTGTAGCATGTCAACCTGTTAACACATAAAACGGGGTGAAAGTTGGGCCTCATGACCCCATGGCACAGCCTTGCATCTGTCGGTCTTTTGAGGATGGGGAGGGTGGTTGGGGTTAGGGGCTGACCCCCAACATGTAATTTCCCCACTTTTGTTGCTTTAACCCTAACTGATGCAGTAAATGAAGTTTTAATGAATATATATATATATATATATATATATATATATATACACTGTATATATATATGACTCACATTAAATTCTACCACAGCACTATATAGTATGGACATACAGTATCTATGTTGTTGGGGGGGGGTAGTCACCATCAGTCTTGAGCTCATTAAAGAAAAAGATACAACTGTGAAAGCTGCCAAAGGACAATAGCAAACCAGGCAGAAGGATTATTGTATCATAAATTCATCAAAGACAGTCTTTTCTTCATAAGTAAACTTCTAATTATTTAATTTTAGAGATTATTTTAAAAAATGTAGCCCATTTTAGAAAGTGCAATAAGAGGTGTGCATAGAACAGATTTTACCACACCTCCAGGGACTGAAGGTACTCGGCCTACAGCCATGTGCCTCACTATGTCCCAGGGCATGTGGTAAAATCTGTTCCATGCACAGCCCATCATGTCTTATTGATTATTTACACATTTACATGAGAAAAATGATGCATGGGTCAGTTGTTTGGCACATGTGTTATTTTTTGCTGTGCACTTGTTGCACTTGTGCCCACTGCCAAAACATTCGACACTAATTTTTGTTGCCAAACAGTTTTGGTGCAAGTAGCACAACTACAGTAAAAGCATGCCACAATTCTTTGAAATCCAACCATTTGTCTTTTATTGTAAATTTGTTATTATGTACTAAGCCTAATGTTTAAAAATAGAAAACTCATTTTCTAGAAAGTGTTGCTCCACCCCTTTGAATTGAGTTACACATGCCAGTTTCCTGAAACCAGGATAACATGGGTATACTGGCTGTCCCAGTGTAGCAGGTTGGAAACCATTCTTTAAGGGTATACTTGGCAGAATACAGTAAGGCTTCTGTTCCAGATGAGTGATAACTGTGACCTCATACCTCTGATCATCATACGTCTAAAGAAGATTGTCCCAGGGTGTGATGGTATTTCCCCGGTCTTTTATAAAATGGTTTCATGTATTATATCATGTCATGTGGCATACTTGTTTAATTTTTCCCTTTCCAGTTTTGATTTGCCTTTGGATTCAAAGACAGCATCTGTTATTGCTATTCTTAAAGGAGGGGATCTGGCAGATCCAAATTTTTATACACTACACCAATTTCTATCCTCCTAATACATGTGAAGGTATTTGAGAAACATATGCATCACCAGTTGTCAGTATTTCACAAAATATGCAGTCATCTCTTATTTACAATCAGGTTTTAGAAAGGGACACAGTACTAGTTATATCATTGCTAAAGTGATGGACAATGTGTTGAATGACTTCGATGGAAATTCCAGTGTACCATCCATATTTCTGGATCTATCTAAGGCATTCAATACTGTCCACCATACAGTTTTATTTAATCATTTGAAATCTACGGGTTTAGGTATTCCTGCTTTGATGTGGTTTAGTTCATATCTCATTCGTAGGCTTCAGTATGTCAAAGTGGGGGGTGCTTGTTCAGATCAAGTTACTTTGAATACAGGGGTCCCCCATGGTTCAGAACTGGGTGCCCTATTATTTTTACTTTATGTGAATGACCAGCCCAGGCACCGCTCATCTGACACTAGCATATATTTGTATGTAGATGATAGGATCATGTACACTATAAAAGATAATATAACTACAGCCACAGATATACTACAGAAGGATTTTCTGGACATTCAGAGGGAGTTCTTGGAATTAAGGCTCCTTCTGAATGAAAACACATTGTTTGTTTGTATGTTATTTGAAAAGAAAAGTATGAAAGGAACTAAAACTAGGGATATATATACTATGTCTGGTGCTATTTTAGATCGAGTTCATTCCTACAGGTATTTAGGTTTGATACTTGATAATCATTTAAGTTTTGATGTACATATCACTCATATTTCAAATAAATTGAAGGGACTACTTTTTTCTATAAGAATAAAGCTTTGTTTAGTTTTAAAGTTAGAAAACTGTTACTTATTTCATTATTTATGTCTGTTCTAGATTATGGGGATTATATTTATAAAAATGCACAAAGTTCATTATTGAGATCATTAGATACATAGTAAGTGCATTAAGGTTTATTGCAAACATGTCTTATAGAACACACAGATGTATATTGTATAAGGAAACAGGTTTAACCTCATTAGTAAGTCGGTGAGAATCTCACTGGAATATATTTGTATATAAGTTTATTATATGGGCATTACCAACTTTTTTTGCTGAATGTAATAGAGTCTAGACCAGTATATAAATATTATTTGAGGTCTGTATCTTGGATCTCACATCAGATTCCAAAACATAGATCGAGCCTTGGTGATAAGATATTGGCAATAGCTGCACCCAGAACTTGGGATATAATATCTAGGCAACTAAAAATTAATGTATTACAGCCCTTGGATAGGTTTCGAACGTCATCATCTAGTCTTTATCATAAGCACTGTAGTTGCTATGGATAAACTAATAACTGTTTTAACTGAAACTTGCTATATGATTTATATCTAAATGTATGTCTTATTTATTGTATTATTATCTTTTGTATGTCAAGTAAATTATGTAAATTATGTGTATTTGTTGTCCTTTGTTTATTGTTGGATGAATTTGAAAAAGAGATATTTATCTCAAAATGTTATCCAATAAACTTTGATTTGATTTGATTGCCAGAGGCCAATTGAAACACGAGGGTTTGTGATGTCATCAGTTGTTGCCAGTGAGTTTTTTGTGACAAACGACTGTGAATGTGACTGTTTGTTTTATTCTGAGCATTGAATAAAACAAGTATGGGGAGTTAAAATTGATCTCACTTTTTGGTGTACTATCTTAGCCTTGGGTGCTAATTCATTTGTCTACATTCTGTGTGCTTTTTGAATATAGCACCTTGGCCATGTCCCGATGCTAGCCTGCTGTTTTTGCTTTTCCTGATAATTGTGACACTCCTTTCATACTATATTAGTAACAACATTTTATTGGGATGACTGTTAAATGCTGTAGCAGTAATCAGCTGTTGTGCACCTAGAGCTAAAGGAGTCTGGGCTGGATTTCAAAGAATTGTGGCACTTTTAGCTGTAATTGCATTACTTGCATCAAAGCTGTTAAACTACAAAAAAGTGATCTAACGGTTTGGTGCAAATGACAAATGTGACACATCAAAAATGCAATGTAAGTACAAATGCCAAATATGACACATCAAAAATGCCATGTAGGTACAGTAACAAAAACAACAAAAAAAAACCCAGCACATGCATTATTTTTCATCTTTTAAGTCAGAAAAGTGTCTCAGATGTATCAAAATGTTTCAAAATTGCCTGTAAACATTCTGCTACATTTGCAGTGATGCACCTGCAGCAGAATAACTGCTGCAGCTCATACATCATTAGTTTTGAAACGCTAACCCTTTTGTCTCCAGCTTTGTAGTTTCATTTTGTGGGAACAGGATTATTGCCTCATAACACCCCCTTCAATTAATTCCTTGCATTACTAAAAATAAAATAAGAAAACTAGTCATTTCTTTTCCTTCTAGAATACTGACGTGCCAGTGTGCAAAGTTTGCAGACAGTGTGATAAAATTTCAGAACATCCACAGACCAGGAAAAGTTAATATGTTGATTCTTGGGTCAGCATTTCACTGACCCTACCCCCAAAAAACATGTTTTTGGTTGTTTTAATTGTTTTATATGCAATTAATTTCAGTCACATTACAACTATCACTTTAACAGTCAGTGTGGCTCTGACCTGAGCTTTGCATTGTGTGGAATACACTCTCTCAAAACACCAAAAATAAGAAAAAACAAAAACAAGAATTATAGTGACTTACCTCAGGTCAGGCTTTACTGTCCTGATGAAGTTGTAACATCTACCAAGAATAATTTCTTTCAGATTCTTTGTAGTTCCTGGGCCATTCCATGCTGCTTGAGATGTATTCCCCACAGAGTGAACTGCATGTGTTGCAAGCAAAACTGCAAGTATGGTTAGACCTATTAAAAGTATAGATGCAGTTAGACCTATAGCCATACTCCAATGCCAATGTGAATGAGTCTGGCATGACATTATAAATCCAGCCCTTGATCAACAGTTCCTGAAAAAGTAGCTTATTCTCCTTCCTTCTCTTGGAGTCTGGGGAGGCAGGTTTCTCACTAGTTTGCTGTTGTCAGGTGAAGCAGAAACCACAGCTGTTTCCCCACCTTTGTTTTGTAAGGTTCCAGTGTAATTAAGAAACATTCCTATTAACATAGAAAGTGATGGCAGATAAGGTACGTGTGACCCACCTAGTCTGCCCCTTTTCCCTACCTAATGCAATACCGCAGACCTGAGTTGATCTGTGACTTCCCCTCTCTTCCTTGCTGCAAGAGTACTCTTATGTTGGTCCCATGTATTCTTGAATTCCCCTACCATTTTTGCCCCCACCACCTCCACAGGAAGGTTGTTCCAAGCATCCACTACTCTTTCTGTGAAAAAGTACTTCCTCACTTTGCCTCTGAGCCTACCTCCCCAGCCTCATATCATGCCCCCTTATTCTTGTACACCTTATTTTCTGAAAGATGCTACCCTCCTGTACCTTGTTTATGCCCCTGAGGTATTAAGGGGTGTGTACTCAAAAGAGATCTGTGGAATGGCCTGACTCAGTTAGCATGACATAGAAACCTCTGGCTGTTACCTATACTTCTATTCTCTGATAAATCAGGGCTAATAGTTCAAAACTTCCACTGGAAATTACCAAAATAAGGGACTCTATCTCAGGAAGCTGTTACACTAGCCAGTTTAGTATATACAGTGCAAAACAAACATTTTCTGGCTGCCCTGATGCTCAGGTTAAGCTCCTGGCTGGGGACTGCCATGACAAGCAGAGCAGGCAGAAGGCTGAAGAAAGATCCTGGAGGATGCTGTCCTTCTGTAGAGTTGATGGTGCTGCTTGTGATGGGAATATGGATGTGTATTCTTAAAGGACAGGATAAGAGTGTCCTTGGTTAGTGCAGAGTAAAATGAAGATGCAAGCATTACATAAACTTTACATTTTAAATGTTCTATGTTGTTAAATATTGTGGTTTGTTTGTTTTGCTGCAGAGCAACTGTCCCAAATCAGTATTTGTTTTCCTGTTCTTATTTTCCCCCCTCCCCCACAGTCTGGCCATCCATGAGTTTGTGTTATTTGTGGTAGTTATGTTTCTCTGTTCACTGTCAAAAGCTTAAACAACAGTTTTCCCTTCTGTGCATTAGCCTGTTGCAGGCCCAGGTTTAGTGACTGGACAGGAAGACAGAATCTGGTTTTTCTTTTCAATTTTCCCTTTTGTTAAATTGCTGTAACTGTCTCTTTAAATGTTAAAAAGTAAGCAACAGTACACTGAGAGCTGTAGGTGGCTTTCCTGTAGAACAAAGGCTGCAAAAAGACACAAAGTAACTCTCAAAGGCTCACTTAAAGGAAAGTATAATGCTCGTAAAACAATTGACTTAAAGTATAGTTATAAAGCAGTACTCTATAAGAGGCCTCAAAAGTTCAAGGATTAGACAAACACCTTGAAAAGCAGGAAGAGAAATACACTTGTAACCCTCCTACAAATGGGGGTTCCCGAAAATCTTCCTTGGATGTGCCTAAATGCCCACTGTCAGGCTGGTACCCTGTGTCTTAGCATTTTAAAAGTGTTTGTATGAGAGTGCCTTATTCCCTCTATGCTCTGTCTCTTTAAGAGCTGCCTATAACGTGGTGCTTATTTAATCTGGTAGGAGGCTGAGTGTTTCTATGCTTGAGTCCCGCCCGAGCTGCCAGATAATCGCTCCGTTCTCCCATGGCTATTTGCACAGAGGGAGCTCTGTTAGAAGCTGTACTTATTGACTCATTATCTATTAGAATAGTAATGATATTGTAGTTTGTCTAACCTGCCTTCTTTGAAGCATGGAAAGTTCTGTTTATCACCACCATCTTGGTCCTGGACTGCCAGAATGGGCCAATCAGTACCTTTGGGGACCCTAAAACGGAGTTAGTCCCCAGGGGTCTAGTGGGAGTGAATTTCTGTAGGAACTGTAGTTTTGAAACTTTGGCACCTAAATGCACTTGGAGGGGGAGCCCCTGCTTTTGACAGACAGATGAATCAATGAATCAAACCTTTTGGACCAAAGGGAAATTCCCAAGCTGCCTGCTGCAGTCAGTCAGTCTATGTGAGGAGTTGAAAGAGTAAACAGCTCGAGAGATTCGAGCAACGGCTACTGCATAGTTCACGCAGGAGATTGGTGGAAAGGCTGAGTTTGGCCTGTCTGCCTGCTGTCCCTATAGAGGGAATCTGTAAATAATCTGGACTGTATCCAAATTGAGTGAGAGAAAAGCCACTGAAGTGTGACCAGACTTAAACCTGAAGAAGACCGAAGATTTGCTGTATCCTGTCAGGACATCCATTCACCATAGAACTCCTGGTTTTGCTCAGAGACACTGATATTGTGGCCAGACTGCCATCTGCATTGTGGTATGATGATTGCTTTACTATAAATGTGATGTGTGCTGTTAGTGGGTCGCGATTTGGTTCCCCACTGTGTAAATGTGCCACGCTTGGAAGCTGCATCCAGCACTACTGGACTCGAAATCTGAACTGTTCCACCCAGGCTGGGTCTTGCCACCTGGCCCAGCCAGCTACTTCAGGCACAGAAACCCTTATCGATGAGAGAATCACCTGGGGATCAGCCCCCTGCTCAACCATCTCTAACAGGAATGACACCTTGGTGATTCATGTGGGCCCTGCTTCTCCTAGCAAACCAGTCATCAACCTGCAGTCTCCATTTCATCTAGCCTGTGTCTCATATTGGGTAGTGTGAGTAACAATCAGGGTAGCTCCCTGCAACAACAGCTAAATCTCAAGTGTTGTCTGTGACGCTTGGTCAGCTGGTTATGATTATTGCATGATATTTGTAAAATAAAAATATAGTATGTGATTGTCTCACAAAAGACAGCCTTTGCTTCCATGGGTGGCCCCCCCAAGGTTTCAGCGTAGCTACAGGATATGTAAACTGACCAGAGGATGTGAGAAATTGGCCTACATCAAGGTGTCAGCAGTGACTAGTGACCTGAAACCGGGAGGTAATTAAAAAGACCAGAGAGACCTGATTAAAGGTCTCCTGTTTTTTTGTCTTAATTAGAACTGATCCAGCTGCCAGGATATAGGGCTCGAAAAGTTTTATGATTCCTATAGGAAGAACATATGATACCAACATGGTGTTATAAGTTGTAAAACCCTTTGATCTGCTTTGGGAACAGGAACCACACAAGATCAAAGAGAAAATGTTTAAGGAGACATATTTAGAAAGTGTTCTTTTCGCTGATGTTCACATTAATTAATATACCTCCTGACAGGACATCATGTTTGTATTTTTTTGATTCTAAAAGGACGAGTCAGATGACTCACAGAAGGGGTGTGGAGACACAGTGAAAACTAATACTTGTGTCTGAAATGTTGATATATTATTCTGGGACTCCGAGAGACACAGCTCTCTGATCTAACTTTAAAGGCACTTACAGAGGTAATACATTAGATAGAGAAGGTCTAAATGTATTGTGGTAGGCGTTTTTCTTTTGTACTTTGCCCTTGTACTTTTATGTGATTGTGAGCTCTTTGATCTATTGTTCTGAGTTTACATTTTTCATATTTTTATCAACTTTTAGTAAAGAATCTTCTTTTCTTAAAAGACTGCCTGGGTGTCTGCCAGTTTTTTTTTTGCATGTAACATACAGATGGTTAAGTCTGACAATTGTTCAACAGCTTGATGGTGTTACTGAGCTTGCGTGAAAAGGTAAGAATATACCTAAGGCCTCTTATATAGTTAAAAGGGTTCATTTTGGATACCTGGTTAGGTTCCTTTAGGTGAAAGATATATTGCATCTCCCGAAGAGAATATTATCTGAGCCTGTACATTTGGGTATGCTAGCATAAGGTTCACAGTTTGAATCCCCCCAGAACTTGAGACTAAAGGGTATTCAGACCCAAAAGCAGACAGGAGGGTTACCCTGTCTGTTACCTGTTCACACTATTTCACTTGGAGGTTGGCACTGTGGGAGCAGAGGGCCTGACCTGCTGAGTGCATTTGTGACATTGTCATCTGATTGCATTGTTGTTTTTCCTTTCATGAACTGAGCCTTCAGGCTCTGGATTACAAATTGTGCATGGTTGTGCATGCCTTTTCTTTTCATCATAGGGCCCCAACCAGCTGCGACCCTGGCCTACCCTGGGCAACATTCCAGGCTAGCCCACCTTACTTCCAACTGGGTACCCAGAGCGTGTGATTGTGTAGGGCCTAAAAGTGCACGCATAATTGCCTGACTAGATCAGTTTTTGAATCAGTCAACCTGATTACACCCCTTCCTTGTTCAATTCCCCTGAATAAATCAGATCTAACTCTTTTTGCATTTAATCTGACTGTGGTTCCAGTTTGTACCAAAAGCACAGTACTGTTGTTATTTGCTGTGCCTAACCTTGTTTTACATGGGGGTCTTCAGGGTTGAACTGGTGGAACCAGCCCTGGTGGTAAGTGCAAATAGTGTGGGGATTTGTATGCTGAATAGGGTCTATTGTGAAAGTGTTTGTTGCATATTGCCTAGGCCACTAGAGGAGAAGAGGAGGGTTACAATGTCCCGGAGGGCTGTACCCAGGTTAGCCTTGCTACCAACAACCCTGTCCTCGAGGTGGAGGCACCTGTTTCAGTACCCAGGCCCCTTAACCTGCTATTAGCCAAGCAGGCAGGGGTAGTAACCCTTGGGACAGCACCACCTAGTGGTTACACACTCACACCCCAGAGCAGTTTGTTTTACTCTCTCTAAGGTTTTAGGAGTTCTGTGGTTTGCTACAAATTTCTTTTACAAAGTTAAGTAGTTATAACATTTAATAGTTCGTCTGTATTGAAACAATTATCTTCAATTTAGTACAAATACAGATTATGTATTAGAACAGGTGAGTTAATATAAATATCTTGGAATTTGGATGGACACATGATTAAGATGGAATATACATATAGATGGTCTGATTAAGAAGTTAAACACCAGACTGGAGGCTTTACATAGATTAAAGAAGTGTATCCCAATAGGATCTAGGAAATGTATAATAAATAGTATGATAATCCCATTTATGGATTATGGGGATGTGGTCTATGGGGGGGGGGTTGCACAGGACTGAGCTTGGCAGGCTAGATGTGGCATTAAATAGATATGCCCACTTCATCCTGGATGCCCCAGGTTGACACATCCTCATGTACTTTATAAAGCATTGGGATGGGTAAACTTGGCAGACCACAGACATTTGAATATCTTACATATTATACATCAGTATCTGCTGAATAAAACTCCATCTTATTAGAATGACATTTCAAATTCACAGGTTGCAAAATGACCTGTGAACAGCCCAAAATTTAGAATTTAAAATACCAGTATTTAGAACAGAAAAGGGACATACTTTCATTATTAGTCTTGGTCCCAGAGCATGGAACAGATTGCCACTTGAATTGAAATAATAGGAAATGACCTCATGGAGTGAAATTAAAACAAAACAAAACAAAAGATGATGTCTGAATTTTCCAGACTTAAACACTACTGCCAATAATACTACTTTTGACAATATTGAACCACTCAGGGTTTTTTTGTATGTATGGAACCTTTGTAAAGATATGTTGGTTAATTTATTCTTTATTCTTTCTAATGCTTTGATATTTGTAAAATGCAATTTAATAGTGTAGTTGCATGTACTTGGATGAATGCTGGACCCCACTGTAAATGAATTTGTTCAATTGGGTTATCCATTTCTTGGAAATTCAAGAATAAACCTTTACAAACAAAGACAACTCAAATGGTTTCTTACCTGTCATGCAGGGCTGTTAATAGTGAGGCAGCCAGCCCCACCCTGCCCTTTTTTGTAACACTAGGAGAAAACTCAGAATAGCAGGTGTATCTTCGGGGAAGGCGTATGCAAATTCAGGGTGGGTTTCACATATGTTAAACACTTTTTCTTCATTTTCTCATATAGGAAAAAAGTCTAATGGTCAACATTTAAAAGTGTAGCCTTTGTATCATAATTGCTTTAGAGTGTATGTGTTATTTAAGCAATAATTCCCGACAGGGTGTGTGTCGTGCTGGGATAACGTCACGCCTCAGGAGGTTGGGCACGAGGCCATAGGCTGAGTGTGTCCAACAACTAAGGCATGATGTTATCCCAAACGACACATACCCTGGAGGGCATTATTGCTATTATACAATGGCTTGTTGTTATACATAATAAAAAAATCATTTTAAAGATGTTTTTGTGTGGAAAAATATATTTGTTTTTTAAGAAAAGATGAAACAATCAAGCAAATGCTCAAGCATATCTAGCTCATCATATAGCTCATCTACAGGTTCACAGTGAGGCTGAGAGTAGACCCGTGATGTTGTACTGGGATAACATCACGGGTCCAGCCCAAGACTGACCAATCAGAGTCCAGGATTTTTTCCTGCCATTGTATAATTATTGTATTGACTAACTGTGGAGTTTGAATTTAGACTCACATATGTAAGTGCCATTAAGTAAGGATGACATGACCCTGTGGGAGGGCTATAAAAGGCCTCTCTTTTTGCAGCTGTGAGAGTGAGAAAGAGAGTGAGTGAAAAGAAGAATGAGAAAAGGTCAGTTGGAGTTTGAATGCCAACTCAGACAATTGCTGCTGTCCTGCTTAAAAGCTATTTGAAGCTTCTGTCACTGATATTTCAGGGATAATATTATGTCAGCATTATCCCTAAAGAGTGTTTGTCCTGAAGGAATTGGTCAGTACACAGCAGTGCTTCTAGTGATCCTATTTAAAAGACACAGCCTCCTTGTGTTCGGTGTACAGAGTTTGTTATTTTTTGTTGCAAATAAAATGACAGGCATAGTTTATGCCTTTTATGCACCTTATCCTTCATTTCTTGGCTCATTCTACCAACACCCAGTCACAGTTTGGTTCTAGAAGTATGATTGCTAGTACCTGAGGTAGTTGGACCAGTAAAGTAGACTGCCAAGGGGGGTCTGATAAAGGAGGGACTCTGTCTCGACCCCCCTGTGGGGCTGAAGGAATGCGGGAAAAGGTTGGCTGGTAAGGTGCTGACCGGGGGAAGACTGAATCCCCATGGGAACGTGAGCAGGGGAAATGGAAGTATATGGAAAGGGTGGAAGATAGTCCTGCTAAATGCCAGGAGCTTGGGAAATAAAATGCCTGAGCTCCAGGCGATGCTAACTGAGGGACAGGTGGATGTGGCAGCAGTCACTGAGACCTGGGCCACTGCAGGGCATGACAGGGACCTGAACCTGGAGAGTTACACCATGTTCAGGAAGGACAGGGGGGAGGGAAGGGGAGGAGGGGTAGCAATAATAAGCAAAAACTGCACTGGCATAGGAGGAGTGGAGGAGGCAGAGGGAACTATGGAGGCGATTTGGGTCACCTTGATAACAAGGGGGGGGGCAAGAGAGTAAAAATAGGAGTGGTGTATAGACCCCCTGCGCTGGTGGAGGAGCTGGAGGAGAGTCTGGTGGCAGACATTGGGAGACACTGCAGATTGGGCAGGGGAAGGGTGGTGGTGTTGGGGGACTTAAACATGCCAGGAACAGACTGGGAGATGATAACATCTTCAGTGACCAGGGAACAGAGGTTGTTGGATGTCTTTTCAGGATGCGTTCCTAACTCAGCAGGTGGGGGAACTAACCAGGGAGGCGTGGATACTGGATGTGGTCCTGGTAGACAGTAACCAGATTGGGGGCCTGGAGGTAAGGGACCCATTGGCGGGGAGCGACCATGCCACGGTCTGGTTCTGCCTGGACCTAGGAGGGGTAGAAGGCTGCACAAAGACAGAGGTAATTGACTTTAGGGGGGCGGATTTATAATACCTAACAGGGTGGGTGTTATTGGGCTATGCCGGACTGCCCAGGGGCATAATGAAGCCCAATGCTGGAGGCGGAGGCCTTATAGCCCTGGAGGGTCTGGTATAG
The DNA here is from genome assembly GCA_016271365.2 of Neoceratodus forsteri. NCBI lineage: Eukaryota > Metazoa > Chordata > Ceratodontiformes > Ceratodontidae > Neoceratodus > Neoceratodus forsteri. The sequence goes on from CM057452.1 coordinate 905,258,408, forward strand.
GCCAATACTGCCCACCCTGGAGGGTATTATTGCGCTTAGAAAAAGGGTCATACCTGACATTTTAATATAATATTTAAAATTAAAAAAAAATATTAAAACATGAGTTGAAATAAATTAAAAGTCATTTTTCCTGTTAAGTAGTCCCTCTACTGGTATAACTGCCAGTAGTTGGCACTGCTGTGTTTTGGAGTAATTTTTTTAGTGAGACTTTGCTGTACTTGTTGTAGTCATGATTTCACCCCCTGCCCTCCGAGATTGTTGGAGATCATTTGTCTCCCTCGTTTTCTTCTTTGAAGCTGTCCTTACCTTTTCTAACAGAACAGAGTTGGGACTGTATATGGTATTCCTGTCGGTAGTTAGCACAATTGAGAAGAAACACTGTATCCGTGTTGCTCAGGTGAGAGGTATACCCGGAAGTATGCGGAGCAGCACACAATGGGGAAAAAACATATACATATCTATATATATATATATATATATATATATATATATATATATATATATAATTAGGAACTGTCTCCAGTGCAGTCTGCCTTTCTGCTTTCAACGGGGCAGCAGGGTATGTGGTTATCGTGATTTCTTGGGAAGCATGAGCACTCGCTAGGACAGCATGCTCGAGATGTCAGAGCGGAGTATCTGCAACTGTGATCTGTTAGCCCTGTGCTCACTTTCTTGTCAAAATAATGATCGTGTGGGCACAGATTTCATTTTTGAGCAGTGTAAAGTGGGATATGAGTGGTGGAATAGTGGCAGGTGATGCGCATAGCTGGGCAGTTGCTAATTTTAAAAACACATTGGCGATCTTTCGGCAGTGGGGTAATCTGAAGTGCACATACAGTACATTGTCAGCTGAACTAAGTTGAAAACCTGAAGCAATTAGCAACAGTGAAAAAAACTTGAGTTTTTTTTTTTTTATCAACTAAATACAGGTCCATAGATCAGTTTGTGATACTGGAGTTGTGGTGCTGGTGGGTGAGTGGGGTGATCTCGCTCGCTAAAGGAGAAAACAAATGGTGGACATTTCAAACTGAAAATTCTATTAGGCTCACTAAGATTAGTAAAAAGGTAGGCTGGCACAAGGACTAGTTATTTACTGATCTCTGTTGCCAGATACTTGCCTGGGTGATAGTTGCTCTCCACCAATCAGGAAGCAGGGTTTTTCCAACCCATTTTCTAAATTGAAACAAACCCTGGGCCTAGGAATATAGGTGGGGTTCAGAAGGCATGTACATGTTGAACTATTGGTCCAAACCACAAACTCTTTCTTGTATGCACTTTGTGTACTTTGTCTATGTGAACTGTGTTATTTAAATGACTGTAAGAGTGTCATGAATGGTATTTTACATGTTTATGTACAGGACATGATTTGTAAACAGGGCTAGTCCCTAAATTATGCTTTTTCCTGGATAAAAATAAAACTTCATCTCTCTATCTATCTACCTGTATGTCTGTCTAGCTATCTAGCTAGTTATCTTGCTAGCTAGCTATCATACAAAACAAGAATCTGTACTTAGGTTTTTCTTCCAATTTTTTTTTCATATGAAGGCATTCTTTTTCATGAGCTTTTTTTTGTTCATATGAAAAAAGGATTCCATCATATGAAAAAAGAATTTGGACTTATATTTTTTCCTGCTTCTTGTTTCGTATGAAGGCATTCTTTTTTTATATATTTTTTTTGTTTCATATGAAAAAGTATTTCTTCATATGAAAAATTATTTTGGACTTAGTTTTTTTACACATTTATTTATTTCTATATTTGTCTATTTGTACAATTGGATATCACATTTGAGATAGAGCAGATCATTTACAAGGTTCCTCATCAGTAGCAAGCAACAGCAAAGAGACATTTTTTACAATATATACAATAGCCTTGACATTCAAAGGGGTTGTGCCTGGCCCAACAGAGTTGTGCTGGCACAACTGCAGAAATGCACCTCAGGGCTATATTCAAAAGGTGGAACTGCACAATCCCCAATGTGCCGCGGTGCAAAGATAATGTATGAGGTGCATCTCCAGGGGGCGTGCCCATGCATATGCGACACATCCTGATATTCAGTCCAGGATGTATGGTGCATCTGCTGGCACTTCCCAGAGATGTGCCACATACATGGGTACAAAGTTGAGCCCATAAAAAAAGGCTTAACTGGTAGCCACCCACAGGCGGACCGTTGTAGTTCAGGGCATAACACAGAAGCCACCAGCCATGGGTGGCAACCCTCCCAAACACCATGCACAATCCCCACCACATGCCCTGGTATTCTAGTGGATCCCTCCTCCCCACCTGAAAGCCTGATTGCCCGAAATAAATATCTCTTTACTTCAATGGTGGTCCAGTGTTACTCTCCCCTGCTCATAACCCAGATTGCCTGAAATAAATATCTCTTTACTTCCCTGATGGTCCAGTGGCACCCCCCACCCACCCAACCACACAGGACCCCAACCCACCCAGCTCTCCCCTGGTCATCAGTGGGCAGCAAACCCACCCGCATATCTCTACAGCTGCCCACTGAAACATCATTAATGCACTAGTTACTCCCCAACTCCACCTTGCAGGCAGCAAAAGGAAAAAAACATTATGGTTTGATCTCTCATACATCTTTGCAGGTCAGGTGTGGGGTGTATTTTGAGGTTGTCAACCCTAACCACTCAGGTTCATTCTGATACACTGTACAAATCTCAACTTATTTAATGATAGAATGGGGTGAGTGTTGGGAGTTGATGACCCAAAGGCACACCCCACACCTGGTCTGTGAGGACACAGGAGAGGTCAAACTGTGATGGTTTTTCTTGTTGTGGCCTACAGGGTGGGGTGGGTCTTAGGGTTGGGAACCCTAATGCCATATTTTCCTATTTTTGTTGGTTTAACCCTAACTACTGTAGTGCATTAACAAAGTTTTTTGCAACGCATATACAGTATATATATATGTATATATGTATATATGTATATATGTATATATGTATATATGTATATATGTATATATGTATATATGTATATATGTATATATATATATATCTCAAGAGAAAGAGAGAGAGAGAGATACAGATCGACAAACAGATATATAGACAGATGGATGCAGATACAGATTTGGGCTATGACTTGGATGAGAGTGAGATAGCAGAAATATCTCCATGAGTTGCTATTGAACTCTTAATATCCCATGAGTGGTGAAACCACAAGTGGAATACTTAGAGTTCAATGACAGCGAGTGGAGATATTTCTGCTATCTCACTGCCACCCGTGTTTTATTTGATTTATACAACAATTATGGGTCTCTTTTTTTATTTTCAAAGTTATTAACATTTATTTGTTGCAAAAAGTGAAAAAAATTGATTTTTTTTCAAATTATAAAAAAATGTGAAAGGTATCTGTAAATGAAATGCCACTCATTTTGTAGATCTTTTTATGCTGAACAACTTTTGTGCTAACAGTACCATGCTATCATTTTTTTTTTGTAATCAAATATACTTTATTGCAGTTTCAAGCAATCAAAGGAATGTACAATTATCATAACAGACACTAGTAAGACTGCATTTTATAATGACACTTACAACAAGGACTATTGTAAAAGAACAAACATACTACCCTACCTCCCTCCTCTCATTCCACCACTGCCCCTCCATCCAATTGTTTATTGCTAGAAATTACCTATAAGGCTGTCTACCAGGTAAGGAAAATATGAAACGTGGGCTAGGGTTCCCATGTAGTTAGTAGTACATCCAGTGGCCCCCATGTTTTCTGAAAGGCCTGGGATCTATTACACATGGAGGCAATATGCTTTTCTAGTTGGAGTGCCAAAAGTATCTCCTTATACTATTCCATAATCGGAGGTAGGTAATCATCTTACCAATGCCTCATAATAATTAACTTGGCAGTTGCTGCCACTAGTGCAAGATGTGTTTTTCTGATTTTTTGGGTTTCTTGGGGGAAGAGGTATAATAAGCAGGCCTCTGGAGTAAACAGAGGGTCGAATCCCAAGAGTGGGTCCAACGCACCTTTAATGACCTGCCAAAGTGCTTGAACTTTTGGGCAATTTCACAACATGTGGAACAATGTTCTATCTGTCTCTCTGCACCTCATGCAGTTAGAAGAGGGGATTTTACCAATTCTAAATAGTTTCACAGATGTATAATATAAGTTGTGCATGATGTTAAACTGGACTAGGCAAAGCCTATCCTGCTTCACAAATCTATAGCTGGCTTACCAGAGCTTCTTCCAGGTATCTGATTCTTCAGGAAGAGTTAATTCCTGGATTCAATAGTAACAAATACCTGAGGTCAAATGTGGATCTAATGTTTGTAGGTTCTTATACACCATTGAACAGAGTGAGGTTGGTTTGCTACTTTTAATATTGTCTGTAGGTCTGAATCAGTTAAGACTGACCAGGATGTGTTTCCTATAAAGGAAGACATCGCCCTCCTGGTCTGTATAAATTTAAATTTATGCCAATCTGCTACCTTGTGAAAAACTTGGAAGTGAGAAAAGGAAATCAATTCCCCTTGCCTAAGAAAGTCTGTAAGCTTACAGGTCTGTAGAGGGGGCCCAAAACAAAGGCAGTATAGGTTTATTGTCAATTCTAAAATGGTGATTCCCTATAATAGGCTGTGCAAGCATCTTATGCCAATTCAATGAAAGATGATTTTGTGTCTGATGAAGTGCTCTAAGGGACCACCCTATCAGCGTGTTCCTGAGTGGTTTTGGTATATATGAAGGGGTAACATATAGGAGAGTGATCAGTCAACAAGAACATTTAGACACCAAATATTTCTCCAAGCCCACCCACAAAAGGAAATACCCACTTGGGTTTAAGGGAAAGGCACTTTGTGTCCAGAAAGCAAGTCTACTAATATGATGGGCACAGTAGCATGTAAAGAGGGAAGGGGTCGCCAGTCCGCCCTGTATTTTGGAGGCTGTAAGTTTTAAGTAGGCTCTCCTCAGCCCTTTCCCCTTCCATATAAAGGCATTGAGACTTTTTGCAGTCTGGTAAACCAGACCTTGGGGAGAAAACATCCCAACATACCCAAGGGATACAAGAGATGAGGAAGCACGTTCATCTTAACAATGCTAATTCATCCCCACAAAGAAAGGGGGAGCACCCCCATCTGTCCATATCTACTTTCAGTGTTTTCAATAAGTCTGTTAGGTTTTCTGTAACCAGTGATGTTGTATCTCTTGCCACCTTGATACCTAGAAACATAAGGGATTTAGTTTCCCCAAGACAGATTATGGGATGCCATTTGAGCTTGAGTGAACCTATTTTTCAATGGGAAGACTTGAGTTTTGGAACAGTTCAATTTGTAATATGATACTTTAGAGAAAGCCTCAATTTCTGTTAAGACACTGGGGATGGTAACTTGCGGGTCCTCTATATGCAGAAGTAAATCATCTGCATAGGTGGTGAGCACATATCTCTTCCCCCTGACTCTAATTCCTTTGATGTCTTGTGCAGCCAACAGCTGACGAATAAAGGATTCCAGGTAAAAAATAAGAGAGGAGACAACGAACATCCCTGTCTGGTGCCACAATAAAGTGGAAATGAACTGGAGAGGATGCCATTGCATCAGACCCTGGCCATTGGAAAAGTGTACAATAATCGGGTCCATTTAAGGCATCTATCAGGCAGGCCAAAGCAGGTTAGAGTTGCAAAAAGGAAGTCCCAGGAGACCCGGTCAAAGGCCTTCTCGGCATCCAGGGAAACCAAAGCTGCCGGTACTTCTGAATCCCTGGACACCGAGATAAGGTGTAACAACTTCCACATATGGTCTCCCGAGGACCTCCCAGTCATAAACCCCACCTGCTCATTACTAATGAGCTCTCCCATAATGGGAGAAAGCCTATTGACCATAATCTTTGCCAGAATTTTAAGGTCTGAATTAAGCAAAGAGATGGGTCAGTAATTTTCAGGATACAAGGGTTTCCTACCAGGTTTTGGTATGAGAGTAATCAGTGCTTCTAGAAAATTCTGTTCTGAGAAGCCAGTGTCATACCAATAATTATAGACCACTTCCAGGACCAGTACTAATATTGCTTGGCAAGATATATATAAATTATTAGGTAGTCCATCTGGGCCAGGGGATTTGTCTGGGGGCAACCTTTTTATAGCCTGCTGTATCTCTCTGGAGGTAATTCGTTCCCCCAAGGAGATCACCTCTGTGGCTGATGTCTTGGGAAGATTGACCATATCAAGGTATTGAGGTATGTCTTCCTGAGATGGGATTATATCAGAATCATTTGAGTAAAGCTTTTGGAAAAATATTCCAAGACCGGAGGCCATCTCCCTAGGATCAATACTGACTGGACCATCTCGGGGAAAAACAGAGACATGCGATATACCAGGAGGTTTCTGCCTGTCATATTCAGATTGCTAGCAGCTTACCTGCTCACTCCCCAGATTCAAGGTACTTAAGTTTAGTACGATGCAGTGACAACTCGGCTCCCTGTGCCAGTAAATCCGCATATTGGGCTTGTAATTTATATAACTTAGCCAACTCTTCATCACCGGTTTGGTTACTCAGGGCTGCTCTAACATCCAAATTGAACACAGCAGTGTATGCACTTGAGACTTGTATTGATGTACCTTTGTAGCAGCTAGCCAGATACATTCACCCCGTAGGGAGCATTTAAGAACAGCCCACACAAGATCTATGTTGTCAACCGTCCCTTTATTGGTCTCTGGGGAGAAAAGCAATGGAATCAGTAATGTGCTTAAGAGAGGTGGGTCTCTGTAACAACTGAGTATTCGGGCACCACAGAGACTCCCTTTTGATCCCTGGCCCTAGTAGGTAAGTAATACTTATGAAGGAATGATCTGATATCATTCTGGCATGAATGGCAGTGTCTAGTATACCTGGGAGAGCAAAGGCACTCTTATCAAAAAATAATCTATACAGGAATAGGAGTGATGGGGGAGGGAAAAAAAGTGTATTGCCTTTCAGAGGGGTTTAATATCCTCCAAACATCAAGTAAACCAGCACCATCCATGAGTTCTTTCAAATCCCTTTGGGCTGGGGTTAAACCGCACCGCCTTGATCTGTCCATATCTAGCTGGGGAGTGATATTCCAGGCCCCCCTAATATTGTTAATTTAGCAGGCTCCATGGCAATCAATTTCAAAAGATGTGTGAAAAAAAGGGGAGAATCCTTGTTGGGACCATGCATTGCTCCCAACAAGACCTGTTGTGTGGCTAGCAAACCATGGACCAGGATGTACCAACTTTCAGAATCCCATATTTCTCCCGCAAACTTAAAGGGGACTGTCTTTGCTATCAGAATGGCAACTCCACCCCAAGACGTGGAAACCCCAGATCCAAAAACCTGCCTTACCCAACCTCTGTGCAATAAGGGAGTAACCTCTCTCTCCTAATGTGCATTTCTTGTAAACAGGCAACTCCTGTCTTTAGGTGGAGCAGGTGCTTAAGTATCATTTGCCGCTTACACACATCTTGGGCTCTTTTCACATTCCAACTTATACAGATGTATGGACCCCCCCATGTTTTGTTTCCAATGGTGATCTCAGAAAACATATGTGAGGAAATTGTGCTTTACTTGCAGTACGCCCTTAAACACTTATGTGTATTTGCTATTACGACACTTGGTATCCCCCCCCCTCGAATCCCCACGAATGTTAAACACGAATGTTAAATAGTGCTCGTACCAATATCCCATTCCCCCTCCACAACACAACAACAAGTATTACGTATATCCCCAACTAACAACAAAAACACTCCCGGTTCTAAACAACTGCACAACCATTCACTCACTGTCAGGTGATATTGTTGCGCAGATCTGAGGAAAGTCAGCAAATCCACCACAAGCCCCTTCTCCCTCCCTGCTGCAAACACTTGAGACAGATCACCATATGTAAAGAGGAATTGAATCCATTAGGATTGTACCCTACTTGACAACAGTTATCAGACAGTTCAAAATCTACAGCGTGCTGGGTCCCTCTCATGCACTCAAAAAGAGAAAAGAAAAAAAATATATATATATATTTCAATTATTGTCTATGTCCCAGTATATAGTGCCACTTTTCAGTTCACTGAGTCCATAACATCTGCAGATTCGGGGCAGAGGTATAGAACTCTACAAATAAAAAATTTAAATGTCACTTTAGTAGTAAATCAACTAGATAAAGGGTACACAGTCCAGTAGATGGAGAAATCCATCTTCAGTTTACAACTCCCCAAATGGACAAAAATATTGAGGGAGAGTCGTGCAACCTTTTTTAAAACAGATGACATAAAGGTCCAGGATTACAATCAGTCAGTCGGACTCTAGTTCTAGGTTTCCAAACAAAAACACGGGGCTCCATGGAAGCGCACTCCAACCGCCTCATTACAGGGACAAGCAAGAATCTGATCTCAAGGGCCATTGTTCTCCATTAGATAACTTCCCTAATTCATTGGCTCTTGGAAAATTACAAACCCAGCAACTGAAAAGTACCTGAATGCCCACAAGGCTCGCTACATTGGGCTTCCATCACCACCAGTCGGGATGCCATTTACAAATGCAATAAAGTAAAACAGGGATAATTCCCAGTGGCCTTCCTGAGCACTCCAAGTCAACCGGTTAGTCGACTATCATAGCACATCCACAAAGATGAGACAGTCAAGTCTGCTTCATTTGAACAAATCTGGGAGAAGGGTTTTAAGCTCTGACTTAACTTGTTCAACAGTTTCAAATGCTAGCCACTGTTCCTTGTGCTTAGCTTGTAGAATGGCAGGATACTTGATGCGGAAAGGCTTTCCAGCAGCAATTAATTTCGTGACTATCAGGTGTAGCTTCTGCCACTTGATTCTCACAGAGTGCGGGAGATCCTGCATAATTCAAATTTACCTGCCTTCCCATTGAACTTCTTGGAGTTCCTTAACTATTGCAAGAATATGTTGTTTGTCTAAGAAGTTAAGTAATTTAAATATGAGAGGCCTGAGTGGGGAGCCAGATGGTGGTGAGGGCGTTGGGCACGATGTGCTCACTCAATAATGTAAGCTGCTCCATTTGGAGAGGGCCCTGCAATTTTTTCACAGAACCTTTGAAGGAACTGTATGGGTGCATCGCCTTCCTCTTTTTCTGGGATTCCAATGATTAGGAGGTTGTTGCACCTACTGCACCCCTGTAAGTCCTCTAATTTGTCTTCCAGTTTTTTCAGTCTCCAATTTGTAGCCACAACTTCTTGTTCAGTTCTCGCCTGCTTATTCTCCAAAGAGGCATTCCTGGTTTCCGAGTCCCCCACCTGAGTTGTAAGAGAAGCAACCGAGGATTTAATCTGCTGCAAATCTGCTGACATAATAGAGATGACTTTTTGCATCAGCTGCATGATTTCTAAAAATCTGTCCTCGGATAATGCAGTTTGTGCCACAGGAAGGTTTGCCGAGCTCACAGCCTGTTGTTTGGAGAGCTTTGCAGCCTTCTCTTTCTCCGGGGTAGGAGGTGGTGAATGTCGCAGAGGAGCCTTCTCGTGTATACTTTCATGTTTCCTGGTCAGTCTGACTCCTGGAGCAGTTCCGACAGGTAATCAGCCCTTTTACTGAAATAATCTGGCTCAGTAGCTAGTTTTGAAAGATATTGTGTGTGGGAAGGGAGCAGAGCTGCGGAGGTATGCTACCACTTCTCAGACCGCCATCACGTGACCCTCTATGCTATCATAAAGTTACTTGTATGTGATTCTCGAAAAAGTGAAAAGAAAAATGTTCTGGTTTATTTTGTTAATTACATTAAAAAAAAAGGTAGCTATAAATGAAACACCACTCATTTTGTAGATCTTTTTGTGCTAAACAACTTTTGTAACAGTACAATGCTATCATTTTTCATTTTAAAGTTTTTTGCATTTCATTATGGTTAGTACGGTTACTGAAGCCAAACAGTCTCAAAGAGTTCTGAACCTTTTGTGACATACTCAACTTGCCAAGATATCCTTTGTAACATTTCCAACTGTGAATATATAAATGATATCTCACAAGTGGTCAGTGAGATACAGTATTTCTTTTATCTTCATGAAAAAAGACCCACACGTGTTGTCTGAATATAGATACATTCATTGCAAAAAACTTCATTAATGCACTAGTTAAGATCAAAGCAACATACGTAGGGAAATGTGGTGTTAGGGTTACCAACCCTAACACCCCACCCCATCCATGTACACAACTGAGTCCTACTTTTCTATAATATTTACAGTTCTTTCCCTATAATTAACAAAACAGCTATTTCTACAGTATGTGCACTCAGTCCCTATCAATCAGACAGCAGCTGGTTGAGGCGGTGAGTGGAGGGACTGTACAGGTCAATGTCTGAGGAACTGACAGTGGTTCCCCTAGGTATGTATGTATGTATGGGTGAATCAGGGGCTGATGTTGGTGGTGGGTGCTCTGTGGATGGGCTAGGGCAGGGGCTTTGACAGCAGTTGGGTGGGAGTGGGGGGTAACACTAAACTTCCAGGGATGGACTGTAGTACATTTCCACAATATCAGATTGAGACAGAGTCCACTAGATTAATAGGGAAGGGCTTTAGTACAGTTCTATAATGCTGAAAGGGCTCAGGTGAGTGGAGGTCCAGTAGACTGCCAGGGAAAGACTTTATCACAGTTCCACAATACTGACCAGAATTAGGTGTGGAAGTGGTCCACTAGACTACCAGGGAAGGACTTTGGTGCAGTTCTATGATACCAACAGGGATTAGGTGACTGGAGTCCACTAGATTGCCAGGGAAAGGCTTTAGTACAGTTCTGCAGTACTGACAGTGATCAGGTGAGGATAGGGCTGCCTGCTAAACTGCCTGGGATAGCATAGGCAGGTAGGACTCTAGTGGAGGGAGGCATTTGTGAATGCACACATTGTGCAGTGCTGCATATGACCGCATAATGACCACCATGCATGCCATACAGGTAGAGATGCAGTGAATTTAAAATCCCCCTGTGATGTGAATGCAAAGTGGTCACTTCGCTACATGGAGTGCCCCATAGGAAAGGCTCACTTTGCCTTGTTATTATTACTTTGCATTGTCATTCCACTTTAAACGTGAAGTAAGGCGGAGTGACAACAATATTGGCAGCACTCCACCCACACAGTCACCAGAATTAATGTGCACCCCAAAGTGCTACTGTCTTGTGTCCGGAAAACTCCCCAGTGCTGATGAAGTGAAATGAGAGCATAATGAGAAATGCAAAGTCTCCCAGAATTAATGGCGCACTCAGTCATGCGTGCAGTGGTCACACACAGAGTCACCAAAATTAATGTGCATCCCCAAAATGCTACTGTCTTGTGTCCAGAAAATTCCCCAGTGCTGACGAAATGAAATGAGAGCGTAACAAGAAATGCAGTCTCCCAGAATTAATGGTGCACTGCAAATGCACAGACAGATTAAGATTGCGCTGCACACTCAAGGGATGCATATGAAAAGGCACAACAACACCTAACTAGTGCACACAAGTCACAAATCCAAATCTGGAAAGGAATACATTTTGTCAGTTGGGGGATTAGTGAACGGCAGTAACAATCCACTACCAGTACAGATACCACAAAGCAGTATAAAAAATTCATGCAGGTGTGATGGATAGCAGGTTCACACTGCTGCAATTACTCTATGGCACAATAAAAGGTGTCTGATTTAATGACATGCATTGCACACACACTCACATGCACACACACACTACAAGTAATGCGTAGCGAATTGAAAACCTTTAGTAATATAACCAAATGTTTTAAACAGACAAAATATACACTATTGCACCACAACAATCAGCAAACAAAATGTCAAGAATTACTGAAAATATTACTGTGTGTACATTAACACAGTTATACAAGAAAAATATAACCCAAACAGAAAGACTGCCTTTTTCTCCCAGTTAATGTACCTACACCACAAATACACCCCTTCCCCAAAGCACTCTTCACAGCACACAGACTGACTGTTCTAAATTAACATTCAAAACCACACACACCAATAATCACGTGATGATATGAGCACAGAAGGGTTTCCTACAATCGATGTAGTAAATTTTGAGCAAAAAAAAAGACTCAAAAAGGTATTTTAAACATCTTTTAGAGGTTTTGAATCGCAGAGCTCTGAGAACAAACTGTCTCCAGCTACCACTACACACACACTACCCAGGCCAGAACTGAGGCCGTGCAGAACAATCTAGAGTCCATGTGACCTGAAATCCTATGAATCACTGCAGAATTTCATTTGGAGCTCAATCACAAGGAGACGTGAGATGAATTACATTGATTTCAATGTACTTCACCTTAAAATTGGTGGAGAAGTGGTTTGGGGAAGGCGGAATAATGCAAAGTCATTGGTTTCAATGGACTTCGCGTTCCTTATTATGAAGCGAGGTACTCCGCTTCACATTGTGGAGTACTCCACTGGTTCCATGTTACCCATGAATCACTTCATGGAGTGATTTGGGGCCACTTCACCCACCACTACTTATAGTACTGTAACTCACATGCTGTACAGGAAGGAATGTGAATGCCTATGGCTGTACTTCCCCGATGAGCTGCAGCACAAAACTCCCTGACTTATAAACACGTATTAATGAGTACAATGGTGGGGTGCTGAAGCCTGGAGAGATGCTACAAAACAGGCTTACAATACATCCAAGTAACTAGAAAAAAAATTTATGTTGTGATTCGTGACGTGATCGTGAATCGTGATTTGTGACTGCATTTGTGACCGTGATAATGAAGAACGTGATTTGGTGTCGATAGTGTGAGATAACCAATATGAAACTGTATTGGGAATGCGAATGCCTACGGCTGTACTTCCCCGATGAGCTGTAGCTTAAACTCCCCGACTTAAAAACACATATCAATGAGTACAATGGTGGGGTGGTGAAACCTGGAGAGATACTACAAAACAGGCTTACAATACATCCAAGTAACTAGTAAAAAATTAATATTGTGATTCGTGACAGGATCGTGAATCATGATTTGTGACTGCATTTGTGACTGTGATGATGAAGAACGTGATTTGTATCACGAGTGATTTGTGATGATGGTCCTGACTTAAAAACGCATATTAATGAGTACAATGTTCATGCAGAATTATGCACCACACCTGTCCAGTACTCTGAAGGGAAGCCAAAGATACAACTGTGACTTAAGTTACAGATGGAGATTGGGCCCTAAAGAGATACAAATGCACAGACAGATTAAGGTTGCGCTGCACACTGAAGAGATGCAGACACAAGGGCACAACACCTAACCAGTGCTCACCATCAGAAATTCAAATCTGGAAAAGAATACCTTTGCCGGTAGAGGCGGACTGCGGGGGGGGGGGCAGTGTACTGCTCTGCTGCAGTAACAGTCACTAGTACTAGTACCAGTAAAGATGCCACAAAGAAGTACAAAAATCACACAGCTGCAGTGGATAGCAGGTTCACATTGCTGAAATTACTATGTGGCACAATAAAAGGTGTCTAGTTTGATAACATGCGTCACAAGCATACTCATACACACACACCAAGTAATGTGTAGCAAATTGAAAACTTCAGTAATATAACCACATATTTTAAACAAACTAAAATTATGCACTGATGCACCACAACAATCAACAAATAAATAGCAAGAATTATTGAAAATGTTACTCTGTGAACATTAACACAGTTATAAGAAAAATATCACCAAAACAGAAAGAACTGTCTTTTTCTCCAAGTTAATCTACCAACACCACAGATACGCCCCCAAAGCACACTTCCACCATCTCTTGGTACACAGAATGAATATTGTACATTAACATTCAAAATCCACACACAAACAATAAATGCTCGATGATATGAGCACAGGAGGGTTTCCTACAATCGATGAACTAAAGTTTCAGCAAAAAAAAAAAAAGACTCAAAAAGGCTTTGTTAACAGCTTTTAGAAGGTTTGAATCACAGAGAGCTCTTAGAGCAGACTGTCTCCTACAGCTTCCTACACACACTATCCCGAACTGAGGCTGTGCATAACAATCTAGAGTCCATGTGACCTGAAATCCCATGAATCACTGCAAAATTCTCCTTTGGAGCTTAAAAAACAAGGCGAAGTGAGGTGAAGTACATTGTTTTCAAAGTACTTCGCCTTAAGAATTGGTGGAGTAGTGGTTTGGGAAGGCGAAGTAACGCAAAGTCATTGTTTTCAATGGACTTTACGTTGCCCATTATAACGCAAACTACTCCGCTTTGCGTTGCGGAGCACTCTGCGAATTCACCTTTACTACGTGAATCACTTCACGGAGCGAATTGGGGCAACTTCACCCATCTCTACATACATGTTGTGGTCATTAACATGCTGTCTGCTGAATATACAGTAACTCTCAGAAGTGAATGGCACTATCTCATTTGGGACATATGAGCCTGTTGCTGGAAGGAGGCTGTGACTTTGATGCATCTATGCATGGTGCTTGTAACATTTGAGTTTCCACTGCATAAAAGACCTACTGTTCCCATACACTTCACGATGGCTGCTCCACTCACCAGAAAGACTCTGCTGGTGATTCCTCGTGACAGTCTGAAGTCCTCAAGTGAAATGGTCTTTTCTGTGGATGTGCCATGTATGTGGAATGCCTTACCAAACCAGCTTTATCAGATCTTCTTTAAGTTTTTAAAAGGGCTCAACACCAATCTTATTTTCTTGGAATTTGAGAGCTCATTTTAAATGAGTCATGTATAGGAAGGGACTCGGCTGTTCTTGTTATTTAATTTTATAAATACTTGAAATGTTTTTAGTTGGTTAAATGCAACTGCATGTACAGTGCTTTGAGTCTATCTTTCAGCATATGGCATGAGGCAATATTTCAAATAAAATGTGCTTGTTTGCCATGACAGCCTGATATTAAGACAGGCAGTGTTGAATAGACAGGGCGTGTATGGTTTTTAAAACCCATGTGTAACCCCACCCCTTCTTATGACTGCATAACAAAGCTGTATATGATGTCTTGCTATGATGCAGAAGAGAGAAGGGACTGTGGAAGCATGTGACTGGATATCTCCACTTTATCTTTCCACAGTAGAGGTTAAGCACATGTGGTCAGTGCTGTTCCTTTGTTTCCCCCACCATCATTTCTCTCCACAGATGCACTATTTTCTTGCTACCCATCACTTCTAGTTCATTTCTGCAGTTGCAGCAAGAAAACAAAAAGAAGAAAGATATCTCTGTCTTGCCCCCCATCTGATCACTGGCCCCCTACTTATTTTGCAATTGTAAAAGCAGATTGGCGACACATGTAGTATGGTACAGTTGCGTAAGACTGTCAGAGTAGTCAGAACTTGTGTTGTTGAGCATTTGAATGCAGTACATTGTATAGGGAAAATGGCAATAGCACCTGATGTGTGTAGTTGAAAATAGCCCCCCCCACCAAAAAAATGAGAATTTTGTGTCTGCCACTGTCTGATCACCAGCCCCCCTACTTATATATAATGTTTCCCTGGTGTATCATGGCACTCCTGATCCTCTGATCCACATTACCTTGTTATAATGTTTACCCTGATATACTGTGACAGATAGCAAGAAAATAGTGCACCAGTTGAAGGGAGGGTTGATTGGGGTTTTCAGTGGCATCCCCTTTGAACTTTGAGGTATAACTTTGGCAGCTTTGCATATTTTCACCTTACATCTTCAACATGGCCTTTGGAGAACCCACCCCATGACCAGTGGTGGTGGAATTAGGCATTTTCAGGGTCACTTGGTGAAATCTTTTTCAGGTGGGATTTCAAAATTATCATTGATCTTGTTCACCATTTGGGGTTGTAAGAAGGCTATGTTGAAAATGTGGTATCAACATACGTAAAAATGGAGAAGTTATGAACATAGGTTTACATTGTCAACACACGCTTATAACTTTGGTAATTTTTACAGTTTTGGCCCCAAATTTTCAACCTAGCAATTTTCTCACATCACGTCATGAACATGACAACTGTCATTTTTCAAGTCTTTGCCAAAAAGTGTTTTTACACCTGTGATGCAGAATAACATTGTCACTGTGCAAAATCGCCATTTGAGCAGGTTCTAAATTTTTTCCAGCCTTGTTCATAAGCCAGTATCACAAGAAGGCTATGTTGAAAATGTGGGGTCAACATATTTAAAAATGGCAAAGTTATCATCGTACATTGACATTTTTTAATGTACTCTTATAACTTGGATAATTTTCACTATTTTGACCCCAAATTTCAACATAGCCATTTTTTCACATCACTTCATGAACGTGATAAGTGTCATTTTTCAGATCCTGACCAAAATGTGTTTTTCCTCATGCGGCATGGAATGACTTTGTCACTGCATGAAATCCACTTTTGGACAGGTTTGGAGAATTGTTTCCACCCTGCTCATGAGGTGGGTTCATAAGAAGACTATGTTGAAAATTTGGGGTTAAAAATATTACATAACACAGTCATAAGTGTGCATTGAGATTTTCCAATGTACACTCATAACTTTTGTACTTTTCAGTAGACAATGTTCCTTTAAAGCAGTATAGCAGCCTTGTTGGCTCTGACCAGAGTTTTTTTTTTACTCTGTCTCTCCCTCTTGTCCCCTCACTTCCCAGGCTAAATGATGAGCAGTCCAGGAATCACACACAATTGTGGCTGCCATCACTCTTCTTTCAGCTTGGGGCTGATATCTTGTGATAATCATCTTTTGGCATAGGCAGAAATTAGGAATGCACATAGCCCTGTTGGTACCCTCCCTTTGTAAGGGTTGGTGGTAACTGCTCACCAGAGGCAACCCCTGTTTCAGTCAAATGCTCTCAGTCCCTAGGTATTTACAGTTCCTTTCATTCACTCCTTAAAGAGCTTTCCTCAGTACCCTTTCTGTCATGTTGGAAATAAATCACTTTTCAGTAACACTTTAGTTTAAGGATCCTTAACTACATTATAACTACTGTATAACTGTGCTGTAACTGCACTGTGCAGTTACATGTAACTGTTATGTAGTTGCTAACTGGTTTCACATTTGCGTGGTGTACTAACACACAATTTGCATGAAGTAACCTCACTGTAACTGCACTATGACTACTGTGCAGTTACATGTAACAACTATGTAGTTAACTAATTTCACATTTGCGTGAAATGTAGTTACGTAATCTGCATACACGTGCAACTACTACTGTCTCTGTTTCATTCTGACAAGTGTAACTACACATTTAATAGCTGTTGCAAAGCATAACAGAAAATCTGTGATGCAACTACCACTGTATCTCTTCTGGCATCATGTAATTTGTTCTTAAGAGGGCAACTATTTTACATGTTATAGCTATTGCAAACTGTAACAGCAAATATATTGTGTAACTACTATGTTACTGCTTTTGACATTATTAAATGTGTTCTTACAAGTGTAACTACATATAAATGCAGATCTTGTGCACTGTTTCAACAGTCTGTCTATCTGACATTTAATTAAAAGGTAATCACACAGAAATACTTAAAAGTGTAATCGGAATAGCAGCTAAATATAGAATGATACATGGGGTGGGGTGTTTTAAGAGAATTTTACACATACCCAAGGTATTGGATCCTATATAAACCCTGAGAGCACACCACCCTATGTTTTATTTTATATAATAGCTGGGGAACATTTTATCACCACAACAGTTACATGAAATATGAATATATCAGTGTTCAGCCATGGTTCATTTGGGTGATGTGTAGCCCACTGTCTGCAGCTGCTGAACACTTTCTGTGCTTTTTTTTAAAGGTTTAGTCAAGGAGCACATGTTTAATGAAGGATTTGTGAACTCTGATGGTGAGAATTGAGTTTTTTAATCTATTTACTTCCTGAGTGCTACTGGTGGTGAAGTAGAGAGTGCTGAGAAAGGGAAGAGTAGATGCTTGCACATATATGGAGCAAGAAAAACCTGGTGCATGTTTGCAGTTATAAAACAGTGTTCAAGCTGATTTCAGAAGCATGTGAGCAACACCACCAGAAACTACAAGATCAACTAGATCAAAGGAGGTGGCAATGGAAGGAACAGATATTCCACAAACAAAAATATATATAATGGATCAGCTCTGTGTGTTTAAAACTTTAGAATTCACAATCATAACTAAATGCAAAAGAATGGTATATACAGTATATAACACAGGCTAACACTGGCAGGAACTCTTAAACAGGATGGAGCAACTTTTTAGAGAAAAAGAAATTGTCAATATATAACAAAATTAATAAAAACAGTAAAACATAACTCACAATTTATGAGTAATCTGTTTGTAAAAGGCTAGAAACAGCCTGCACTGGTTTACACTCCTACCCTACCTCACTCAGCTCCTCCAAAGACACAAACAAAAGCAGAACCTAATTAAACTGAGTATTCTGGAAGCATCCACAAAATTGGAAAATGTTCCCTAGCAGCACTAAGAAAAAAACTATATATTTTGGAGCATTTAGCTCTCAAAAACAAGTTTTAAAGAGGGTTTAAAAGACTTTATTGGTTCTGATGCACCACAACAGACTGCTCTCCAACTCAACATGCAGCAGAATGAGTTGTAAACAAGCTGCACATAATATTTACCTATTTACCCACAATGCATTACAAAATTAGCTTTTGAAGCAAAATTTCACCGTCAAAATCAAAAGTTACGCTGGCAAAATATTTGACACAAGATGAACTTTTAAGCATTAAACGAGCTTTGAAAACCCATCTCAGGTATCAAGCATTTGGTGACTGATTGGATGTATTTATTTTAATTTTAGATGTTTTCTGTCTTATTTAACTAAGCTGCTGTAATATTTGATATATTTTTAAACTCTGTTTGGCACCTTTGTTTTGGAAAGGCACCATAAAAATAAAGTTTTATTATTATTTATTATTATTATTACTATTAATGGGTGAAATTAGCTGAACAAAGTCTTTGAAATGAAATTTCGCTATTATGTTAAATCGGAAAACCAGACAAAATTTTGTTTCACCTAGGTGAAAACATTTTTGTAATTGTGGAATTACATGAAATATTTCACCAGGCAAAATGTTTCAATTTTGCACAACACTATGCAGCATACAATGATGGTTCTTATAAGGAAATTTTAATACACATATCCCATGGAAAGTAGTATTCAACAATGATACTTCTGTTTTGGCAAGGTTGGAAAAAATAAAAGCTGTAGTTCAACATGGATAGTAATACACTATTGGCAACAGAAAATCTTGCCTTAGATGATAGACAATTCTGGAACTTGAATAACACACCTAGTTTCTGTTTAGTTTGCCTACAAATTGTTTTAATATGTGCAGAAAAAAGTTAAAAATGTATCTATTAACAACCTGAGATACTTAAACTGGACCACCCATTCCAACTGGGCACTAGTTTTATTAGTTAAAAGAGAGGAACACTTTGCCAGTCTAGGTTAGGAACCAAAAAGCATACATTTGTTTTTTGTTGTTGCTGTTTTTTTTCTTGCTGTTCAACAGCAAGTGGTGGTTTATAAGCCAGTCATTCAGCAACATTAAATCAGTGTTCAATGAGTGGCTCAATACCTACAATGAAGGAGAACTGGAATAGAGAATTATATCATCAGCATAAAGTAAAGCTTTGGTGTTAGTCAGTATTTATTTATTTTTTTGTAATCTCTTTATCCTCCTCAGCATGGTCGGCCATATATCTGGCCACCATCCTGTGCTCCAGCTCCACATAGAGACCCTCCCTCCCCAGCTACTCCAGAGGCTTGCCCCCCTTGGAGGGGCAGTGGGGAGCTCCCTAGCTCACCCACCTAGAATTGGATCCAGTGCTGGGCTCAATGCCCCTGTAGCCAGAGCACTGGGACAGCCATCAAGCTGCCACAACTGGCCAAACTTTTCTCCTTCAATTTACACTCCTTGCAGGAGCACAGCATGTAATAATGCCTGCAATGGGGTCATGCACACTCCAGCACACACACACCAAGCATCTGCCATGCTCCTACCCCATGTTCTTGCAGCACTGTGATGCCGAGCCCCAGCCTCCGCTAGGGGTCAGGCATACACCGGCTGCCAATCACCCCCCCTCTGGAGATGGAGAGCCATCCAGCAGATGCTCAATCCATCTCCTCCCTGTTGACCCCCTGCAGCCCGCACTTGTTCCCGAACGTGGGTTGCCAGAGTGGTGTTAGGTATGGCATCCAGCACCTCAGCCCTCAGCACCACTGGATCAGCCAGTGTTAGTCTGTATTGATGTTAAAACATCTATGAACAAGGAGAACAATAAAGGTCCCAGGGCTGATCCCTGGGGCACTCCCTGCTCCATCATCCTTGTGCCAAACCGAACTCCCTCATAGTTCACCCTCAGCAGCCAGTCTGACAGATGACTGCCAAACCAGTTGCAAAGAATTTCAGCCAGTCTGATGATCATCAGCATCCTGAGTAGAAGGTAATGGTTAACCAAGTTGAAGACCTTGGACAGGTCCACAAACACAGTGCCAGTGAGTTTCCCCACATCCATAGCCCCACTGACATGTTCTATGTACCTGGCCAAAGTGGTGCCGGTACCTTGGTACTTTGGAACTCATTCTGCTTGGGAGACTGAAGACCACAGACATGGACAAACTTAGTCACTGGTCATTAATGATCTTCTCCAGTAACTTGCCCAAGGGTGGTACTGTAATAGCAAAATTGGACAGTAATTATCCATATCTATCAATAACCCATTTTTAAAAATAGTTTTATTATAGTATTTTTCCATAAACCCAGAAATTGACCTGTAATCAGAGATAAATTCAAGATTTTAGTTAATGGATGATAGATATGTACCACAATTAGTTTAAAGAACCAGGGCTCCAAGCCATCCTCACCTGTACTTTTACTGACTAGCGTATAATTTCACAACTTTAAAACCTGTCTAGACTTAACAACCTGAAAATAAAAAGAAGGATTTTGTGTGAACTCAGATTTTAAGTTTGAATGATTATTATTTGCTGTTGGACAAAAGCTATCTGTATATTTAGTTAAGTCAATAAACTTATCAAGAAACAATTCCCTGATCACAGATTTGTTAGAGTTATACAATTATTTTATAAAATTCCAGCCAAGTACTTAACTGTTGGATTAATTAAAGTTTTTATTAGTGAAATAATCCACAGCTGCATTCATCTCAGGAATGACATCCAAGAATGATCCATATATTGCACCAATGTCCCTGACCAACCCCCTACTTATCTCCTTTGTAAATTTTCTTAACATAATAAATCTGTGGGGAGGCTTTACTCTTATACTTTTCCAAACACAGTAAGTTACCAAGTGGTCACTTACCATATCTGGCAAAGTACCCCTACTCTTCACATTTTTTGAATTTGTGGCAAGTATCCAATCAAAAAATGTATGTTTGCCACTTGCCAAATTTATACAAGTATGAGTATATGTTTGTTGAGAAAGACCAGCATTTGTGACAAGGGACTAAAATCTCATGCAATCAATATGTCATTATTCATTTGTTGTAGACCAATACATTCCAAAAGCACCCTGAGTCTTTTAATTCCTGTCTTCGGTGGATTATAGACAGTACAGTATTTTAATATATAGCATCCTTCCAATTTTATCTCAAGCAGCAACCGCTCACAAGCAGTTATTAAATATAATTAAAACTTATTTCACACAATTCAAGACTGTCCCTGTAACATAGAAGGATACTTCACCCTTTTTTATTTCCACAACAATCTTTCCAATGTAGTTTGTAACCATCTATAGCACACAAATTATCTTTAGTGGCAGGTTTTAACCATGTCTCAGTCATACTCATTACATTAGGATCCTACAGCACCATTCTGTGCTCAAGCTCTTATTTTTTGGACAGGAAACTACACACATTTAGGTGAGCAAATCTTATATCTTTGACATCCCAATCAAATTTGTGGGAGTCAGTAACATCAGACAAGAGGCCTGGATTAGTCTCAACATCTCCAGACAGTATTAGTGTAAGCAATATAGAAGGTGACAAAGAAGATGCTACTATAAGAGGCCTTAAATTAGTTACTACTGTAAGATCCAGACCCAAAGACATTCCCAAGTTATAGAAACATATTTTTCCAATCTGTTAATTAACTCAAATGCTTTATGTAGTCTGGAATTAAATGGGTTGAGTTAATTAACATATTTGAACATGGGAAGCAGTATAGCACAGTGATTTAAGGCTCTGAGCTACAAACCTGGAGACCTGGGTTTGAATCCCACAGCTCCCACTAACATACTGTGTGACCCTGAGCAAGTCACTTAACTTCCTTGTGGTCCCAGGTCACAGCTGTAAAAAAACTTTCAGCTTAGTGTGTCTCTCCTGGTTAAAAAAAAAATTTGAATAAGTAAACCTGTTCATGAGAGCACCTGGATGATAACCTCATTGCGGTTCCTTCCCAGATAAAAAGAGTCAAAATCTAACAATAGAAGTTTTAAGTAGATGCAAAGCAAAACTTTACAAACACACCTCATGGTTAATAATCAGTTTAACTTAAAAGTACCTGTATACAAAATTGACTGCTGTAAATCTATAAAAGTAAGTGTAAATATAACACAACTACATATGAAAATGTGTACATATCACTGGTGAAAAACTAAGTGCAAAGTAGTTGAAATCAGGACCTTAGTTATAAAATAACAAATTACAATTTAATTATTTTTTTATCACATCTCTTTTTTTCTCACCTGCAGCCACAGTCCTGCCATGTTAATCCAGTCACTGCTCCTCCTTCACCAATGAAACCCGGAGCTGATGTGCCCAGCTAGCATATGCAGCTACAGCTGTTGAGAGGGGCCCCCTTAAGCCCCCACACCCGACGAGGATCCAATACTGGTACACGCCTTATTCAGGCATTGTCGGCCGGTAAAGCTGCAGCCATCAAGCTGCAGCGGACTATGCTGCCATTTTCCTCCTTTTTCCCCCAATGGGAGCATGGACATGCAATGATGTCCATACACAACATGCAGACGTCTGCCGTGCCCTCCCACTTAACACCCATGCATTTGCAGTACCTCCGAGTGTCCCCAAGGACTGCCAGAGTGCGGTGTGCAACCACCCCTTTCCCCAGGACTAGGACAGCTGTCATTGGACACTCAATCCTAGTCCTCCCCTACCGACCCCCGATGTCCCGGATTTGTTCCCAAACCCGGGTCACCGGTGTGGAGTGAGGTGTGGCATCCAGCACCTCAACCCTCTGCACCACCGGGCTGGCTAATTACAATCTAATTATAAAATGTTCACAGTATATTTACCTCTGGTAAATTTGAACATTTTCTCTGAGTGGAGTCGCAGCACTCCACACTCAAGCAAATTTTCATCTAGTGAGCAGTGCAGGTTTTTAAATTAAATGAGCCCCACCCCCTCCAGTCCACAACCAGTAGCTGGCTCCCCTGAGCCAGAACTTACTGGAATAAGCCATAACAGAGAACAAACAAATGTAACCAGTGTAAAGTATCCAAATCTGAGGTAGCTGACCTCAAGTATTGTTACAGATAATATTTCATGCTGCAGATTGCTGTTTCACTGGGGGTACCATAGGTAGATGACAGACAGGGACCTCCCAGACTCGATGCAGACAAACAGTTCAAACAGCAGGCAGCAACTTCACAGGACATACCGCACAGAGACAGCAGGCAGGACCCTTCAACTCAGCACAAGACCCACAATGCAGACTACAGATAAAAATGTTAACTCAGTGTCCCATGGAGAATGACTAACAGGGACCTCCTAGAAATGGGTGTACAATGCACAGGTGGGCTCAAAGGATGGTGCCATGGCCACCATACCATTCAGCCAGTGGAAAGGGCATGTAATGGCTAACATAGGGTCCCTGTCTGTGTATCTGACACTTCCCACCACCACATCACACAGCAGATTGGAGATAAAGCACTGCATTTAGCCATGCCCCACTCCCGGCCAACCTTCCTGGGCAGTAGCAGGACAAGGGTGTGGGTGCAGAAGCGGTGTGGGCCAATGCCACAGAAGTAGCACATTTAAAATTATGTAGGTACACAACACGCATTGTGAAGCAAGCTAACAACTACATAGTAGTGCAGTAACAGTGTAGTTATACAGTAGTTACAGTGTAGTTAATGACATTTAAAATTATCCTTCAGAAGTCATTGCCTCATAAACTTACTGCAGTATAGCATAGTGATTAAGAGCACTGAACTGCAAACCTGGACAACTGGATTTGAATCTCAGAGCCATCACTTGTACACTGTGTGACCACAAAAACCAAAAAAATAAACATGCAATCTCATATTTTAAATTGTTATACAGTAAAAATCATTACTTTACATAATTATTTATTGGCTTTTAACAGTTCTGTAGTTACTAAGGAATGTCCTGCTTCTGTTGCATTGTTTCCACAGTTAATGTAATTAACATGTACAGTATTTGCAAAGTAAGTAAGCAGAAACTGACACGTAAAATTAAGTGTAAGAAGAACAGTGCAGCAGTGCTGCCATTACTAAGGAATGTGTTGCTTCTGTGGCATTGTTTCTACAGTTGATTTCTAACTAACATGTATTTGCAAAGTAGGCACACAGAAATTGACATTTAAAATAAAGTGTAAGAAGAAGGGTGTAACTACCATGCACTTACACTGATCAAATGTCAGTGCTGTAGCTCTGATATATGTTCTCCTTCACAAATAATTCCCTCATTCAGTTACTACTTGATAAACGCACAATCTAATATTGTTACTTGCTATACAATGACATTGTTTACGTATACCATAAAAATTACTTATTTTGTAACAGTGCTGTAGTTACTAAGAAATGTGCTGCTTCTATGGCATCAACCCACACCTCTTCTACACCCACACCCCTGTCATGCTGCTGTCCAGGTGGAAGGCTGGGGGTGGGGCATCGCTACATGCCATGGTTTATCCCTGATCTGCTATGTGAATCTGTGGTGGGTGGCACTGGATACACAGCCAGGGACCCTTCCTTAGCTGTTTCATGCCATTTCCACCAGCTGAATAGGGTGGCAGTCCATGTCACTATCCTTCACACCAAGCTACTCCAGCCCTCAGACTATACAGTGAGGGCTGAGGATATGGTGGTGAACATGGGCAGTCCAGTAGGCCCCCTTACTGGAACACAGCAGCATTGGGAGTAACAGCCATATCCCACAATTCCCCATTTCACACAAAGTGGAGGATCCAGTCTGCTGGTGGTAAGTCGATCTGACTGGGCTGCTGTTGATCACCAGGCCTGAACATTTGACATATTCCCTGTTGTTTATGTGAATAGGGTCTAGTATTAGATTGCATGTTTATTAAGCAGTAACTTCATGAGGGACTGATTTCTGAATGAGAACTTGCATCACAGCTACAGTGCTAACATTTGATAAATTTAAGTGTGCGCTCTTGATTTGATTTGTTCATTTATTCTGGTTAGTCCATGAGCCATATGACCCATTTTCATAGTCAACCGGAGTATGAACAACAAAATGTAAATTATATCACAATATCAAATTACAAGCTAGAGGTACAAAAATATAAAACAGTAGTACAATAACACATAGAAAGAATTTCACTGGGGATAAATAAAACAACATTACAATAACTACCTATAACATTCACATGTTAACATACTAAAAATGCCAGTAGTTTAGGCCTCATGGTCTATCGAGTCTGCTCGGGAGTCAGTAGGTATCATCACCATTCTCCTGGCCCATCCCATGATCCCTTTCCCCCTTCAAAATTACCCCCCAAACAAGCATTCCTCAGCTTTACCACCCACCTGTACCTGTCCCAGCCTCTTCTCCACTGTAGATACCTCCACCAGCTCCACAGGAAGAGCATTCCAAGGTTCAATCACTCTCTCAGTGAAGTACCGCCTCCTCCTTTCCCCCTGAGTCTCCCACCCTCCAGCCTCCAACCATGCCCCCTGGTGGCCCCTTCCACCTTCCTCTGAAAGACCCCATTTATCTCATTCATCCCTTTTAGATATTTAAAAACCTCAATCATATCCCCCCTGTCCCTCCTTTCCTCTAGTGAGAATAAGTTGAGCTCCTCAAGTTGCTCCTCATATCTCATATCTCATATCTCATCCCCCAGACCCCAGATCATCCAGGTTGCCCTCCTCTGAACCCAATCCAGGAGTCGGATGTCTTTCTTTAGGTGTGGGCACCAAACCTGCATGCAGTATTCAAGGTGTGGCCAAACCAGGCACCTGTACAGTGGCAGAATAACATCCCTGCTCCTAGAGGTAATCCCCCTGGCGATGCAGCCCAGCATTCTATTTGCCTTGACCATGGCCCTCCTACTTTGCTCAGAGTTATTCATTTTGGCATCCACCTGCACGCCCAGGTCCCTTCCCTACTCAAGCCTGCAGTATGTTCCCACCTAGCGTGTACACTTGACCTGAGTTCCTACACCCCAGGTGAAGTACTTTGCATTTCCTGGTGTTACATTTTAACTTCCAGGTGTGTGATCATCTCTCAAGAATATCCAGGTCCCCCTGCAGGGATAGCCTATCTTCTTCCCCATCCACCACTGCCCCCAGCTTAGAGCCATTTGCAAAGAGGCTTATTTCCCCTCCTGATACCCTCCCTGATATCAGAGATGTAAGTGTTAAACAGGAGAGGGCCCAAAACTGAACCCTGATGGACCCCCACTTATGATCCCCTTGGGAAATGAGATTGCCCCCCCCCACACCACCACTACCTGCTGAGTACCTCCAGATAGCCAGTTCACAATCCACCTGACCATCAGGTCCCCCAACCCCATCCTACCCAGCTTATCGAGCAGACCAGTGTGAGGGACTGAGTCAAACACCTTTGCTGAAGTTCAGAAAGAGGATATCCACTGGCCTACCCTGTTCGAGTGCCGTCATCACCCAGTTGTAGAACTTTATAGATTGGCACAATGTGTGCCTCCCTCCAATCCTTGGGCACCCTTCCCATTTGCACAGAGAAGTTGAAAAGGGCTGCCAGAGGTGCAGCCAGGACATTAGTCAATTCCCACAGTACCCTGAGGTGGTTTCCATCAGGCCTTGAAGCTTTATCCTCCTTTTGGGACCTGAGGGCTTCCCACACCCTGCCCATAGGGATTTCAACTTCTGTGCCTCCTGCCTCTCTGCAGATCCAGTGTGCCCCCTTCAAGATGGAGTGGTATTCTCAGTGCCCTGAGCAACAACAGGCTCACCAACATTCAAGGCCCCCGCCCCCTCAACCCCCTTTGTTGTCCTGCTCTGTGGCTCCCTGGCATCCTCCCTAGTGAAGACCGATGCAAAATACTCGTTTAGTACTTCTGCTTGTTCACCTGCTTCCTCCACCAAACCACTCCCTATCCTCAACCTACTAAACTGCCCCTTCACTCTCTTTCTCTCCTCAATGTACCTAAAGAACCCTTCCCTCTGATCCCCTGCACCAGCCTCTGCTCTTCCCTAGCCTTGTCCCTCTCGCCACCCTGGTAGCCTCCTGGCCATTAGGAGATACTCAGCCTTGTCCAAGATCCCGCGCAAACACTTGTACCTACTGTAGGTAGCCCTCTTTTCCCTTACCACCTCCTGGATCTCCCTAGTTCACCAGCATGGCTTCTTAGACCTACCACCCTCACGTCTCACCCTCACATAGGACCTGGTAGCCTCCTGCAGCCCCCTCTTCATGATCTCCCACCTGCTCTCTGCGTCCATGCCAGGTTTTATCCTCTCCAGGTGATCCTTGAGAATTTTACCCGTTTTCTTAAAATCTGCTCCTCTGAAATCAACTATCACTTCCTTGTGCGATCCCCCCTATGTCCAATACAAACCAGACCATGGCATAGTCACTGCCAGCCAGAGGGTCCCCCTCGTCAAGCCCCCTTACTATGTCAGAGTCAGCCAGGACCACATCCAGAATATTTCTCTCTCTCGTTGGGTCAACAACCTGCTGAATTAGGAATGCATCCTGGAAGGCATCCAGCAGGCCCTGCTCCCTGGCCACTGGGGACATCACAGTTCCCCAATCTGTTGCTGGCATGTTAAGGTCACCCAAAATTGCCACCCCACCCCTTCCCGTCCACAGTGGTCCCTAATATTAGCCTCCAGGCTATCCTCCAGATCATCAGTCAGGATGGGGAGCCTGTAGAGCACCCCCAATTTGACCTTCTTGCCCCCCAGAGTTTGCATGATGACCCATAAGACCTCCACATTACCCTCTGCTTCCTCCACCCTGCTTATCTCTGTGCAGTCCCTAATGGACATTGCTACCCTACCCCCTCATCTACCATCCTGTCCTTTCTGAGCACTGTATACCCACTCAGGTTTAGGTCCCAGTCATGTCCAGGGGTGGCCCAAGTCTCAATGACAGCAGCCACATCCACATCCCCCTCCACCAACATGGCCTGGAGTTCAGGCATCTTGTTCCCCAAGTTCCTGGCATTTATCAGGACCACCCTCAACCCCTTACCTCTACCTCCCATCCCGTTCCCCCCCGAGAGATTACTCACTGCCACCCACTTGCCACCCCCAGTTCACAGTCTTCCACATCCATGTGGAGGAGAAGATTGAGCCCTTCCTTGATGTGCATGCTAGAATCAGTCGCACAGCCCACACCTCCCCCCTTCACAAGTTTAAACCCCAACTAGCCTGAATATATTCTGTAATTTTTAGCTTAAGTACCTCCTTCTCCACCAGGTTGAGGTGAAACCTGTCCCTAGCATACAGCCCCTTGCCCTCCCAAGTTCCTTCCCAGTCACCCACCACCCCGTACCACCAAGCTTCACGCCACCCCCTGAGCCACTCGTTGACCTCTCTAATTTTTTATTTGCTTTCCACACTGGCTTTTGGCACCAGCAGGATTTCTGAGAAGGAGACCGAAAAGCCATTTGCATGACAGACCCTGGCAAACTCATGGAACCTAGCCTGGATTTCCAGTACACTATTTCCCTCAATGTCATTTGTGCCCAAGTGCTCTAAGATGTCAGGGGAACCTCCACAACCCTGCGCCAGTTCATAAACCAGAAACGTTGCTTTGTGCACTGTCAGGCCAGAAATACTCTTGACCCTAACAGGACTGGGCTTTCCCTCACCCTGCCTCTCCCACTGAACACCTCTAATCATGGAGTCCCCCTGTGTCTGTAGGCCCACCCCCTTTGCAGACCACCACCCCAAACCCTACCTCTTCCCCGGTCTTGCCCTTTAACTTGGTGACAGGTGTCCCCCCATTTGAGATTCACTAGCAGCCCTGTTCCTCTCATCCCAACATATATCCCCAACTGCCTCCTTCACCTCTAGTGCTGCCTCAGCACTGTTCACTGCCCTAGCTGAGCCATCGGCTCCTGTTGCTCCCCACTCCAGACCCAACAGCACCAGGTGCCCCTCCCCCTTCCATGCCACTTCCAATTTCCCCTCCCCCTCTCACAGCAACTGCTATTCTGCTCTTCCCCACACTGTCTGCCTGTTGGTCCCTCCTACCTCCTCCTTCCTGGCAAAATCCCCCATCTTCTTGCAAAAAGGTCCCCTAAGCTCAGCACCCCAACAATTGCCAGCCACCAACCCATCTGAATCCCTGGGGCCCCACACCCCTTTCACTGCCTACAATAAATCCCCCCTCCAATTCTGAGTGAATCACTGCCCCCTCTGTGTCCCCATGCCAATTTACACCCTCACACTTGCTGACCCCAGACTGCCAGCTCCTCCTGATCCATGTTGGTTCTTCTGCAAAAAACCCTCACTGCTACACTCATTCCCCATCCCAGTTGCCATGCCCACCTCCCCCTCACCCCCTCTTTTACTTCTACTGGGTTGGCCACAACGCCATCCCCCAGAGCAGGTGTACACCCCTTAATCCCCTGGTCACCCACTTGACCCATCCTATCTCCCTCCACACCAACCGGACCATTAACACACCCAGCTTCCTGCTGGTTTGAATGCAAGGTCCTCCCTTGCTCCTCCTGTTCCACTGGCAACTACTCCTGCCCATCCCTTCCCTTTTTCCACCACAGCTCCAGTCATCTCCTCATTAAGTATCATACTCAGTGGTTCAAATCTATTATAGCTCTCAAAGCCACCCCCCTTATCTCACCCCTTTGCTACTGCACTCCCTCAGCCTGTTTCCCCCTGTGCAGCACTTGTCCATTTATCCCCCATTAACTGCCTGTGCTTTCGGTAGTTGCCACCCCTTTGCTCCCCCAGCAAAGCCTCCCTGCAACCCAAAGCCTCCCACTTTATCCTCTCCATTCTTGCCTGCTGAAATGGATCCAGAGGCTGCCATGCCAATGTCAACACTCCTCTCACAGTCCTCCCCCATTCTGCCCCTTCCTAGCCCGCCCTCAGCTCTGCCAGCTGCCATCTAATCCTGTCAACCTCCTGCCTAATTTGAGACAGCTGACAGCACACTGGGCACCCACCCAGTCTCCATGCCCAGTCAAGGATCATGGCTGCCCCACACCCCGTGCACCCCCACCCTACCAAAGATGCCGGCTCGTGTAGTTGGAGGCCCCCACCAATGCCCTGCCTCAAACATGAACTGCCATCCCCTCATACTAAGATCCCTGTCAATGAGGCTAAGCCCCTCCCAGCTTCCAATATACAGAAGTGTACAAATACAGGAATATACAGAAGCAGAAGCTAGTCCCCCTCCTCGGCCCCCTTACATTCAGGCAAAAACAATACAGACAGGAGTTTTGCATAAACAATCCCCTATACACCAAGCAAAAGTGATAGTTAATAGCTGGTTTTCCCAAAGTCCAAGGCTGCAAGTCCAAGCTACAAATCCAGCCCACTGCCTTCCCCTGGCTCCTCCCCCTTTAAGTATTTAACAGAGGTCAGGGCTGAGGAGAGTGGGAGAGCAATAACAGCTCCTGCAGGTGATGAAAGTGGCTGGGCCTGCCTTTTTATAGCCCAGCCACGAGTTCCAACTTTGGCACCCCCACGCTGTGATTGGGCACTTTCTGCTCCTCATCCCCAAAGACAAAGTTCTTGTCTCCTTCAGTAACCCGCCGCCAATGTGACCGAGCTGAGATCTGCTCTTCTTGTCCGAGAGCCTTCCCCCCGACCGATGTGGTCAAGATTCCCCCTGGTGGCAACCCCGGCAGGCCCCTGAGCTCCTCTCACCGCTGTTGTGGTCAAAACAATAACAGCTCCTGCAGATGATAAAAGTGGCAGAGCCTACCTTCATTATGTTTCAGCAGTCTCCTTAAGCTATTTTTAAACCTAAAAATGGACATTCTCAGGCAGTCCATTTGACCCATTATGGAATTAAAAAATGTTGGTTAATTGAAGAGTAGGGACTTCTGCCCCAAAACAGTATTCATCTTTGGTATGTGGAAATAAGAAACACTTGCAAATACATGTTACCTAGGCAGTAACTGTGAAAACAGTACCCTTATTTCTTCATCACAATATTCTTACAGCACCAGTTAGTAATCATGCAAATGAGACATTTTTGTGTAGGGTCATATATTAATGCATAATATTACACTGAATGTTTGTTAACCTGTAAGTTCATGAAAAACTGGAATACAGCCATGGAACTTCACCTTAAGAGTTGCCAGTAAGAACATTTAACTGTAGCAGAGTGAGGTTGCATTGTAATATTTGAGTTACCATTCTGATTACAGTTTTAAGTTTTTCTGTGTGATTACCTGTTATATAAATATCAGATAGACATAGTCTATTGAAACAGCGCACACGACCTGCATTCATATGTAGTTTCACTGGTGAGAACAGATTAAATAATACCTAAAGCAGTAACATAGTAGTTACACAATAGATTTGCTGTTACGATTTGCAATAGTTATTACATGTGTAGTTGCTCTTATAAGAAAAAATTACATAGTGCCAGAAGAGACACAGTGGTAGTTGCATAATAGATTTTCTGTTACACTTTGCAACAATTATTAAATGTGTAGTTACACTTGTCAGAATGAATTGATTTGTGCCCAAAGGGAGACAATAGTAGTTGCACATGTGTGCAAATTGTGTAACTACATAACATGCACATGTGAAACTAGTTAAGAACTACAGGTATATAGTAGTTATGTGTAACTTCACAGTAGTTACAATGTTGTTACAGTACAGTTACACGGTATTTACAGTGTAGTTAAGGTCACTTAAAATAAATTAAAATAAAGTGTTACCCACTTTTCTATGTGATGGATTGTTGTCATGCTTACTAACAAATGTACAGTTACACACACATAGGAACATGGCCCCTAAAAGTGCTCTCAGCATTGCAAGACTGGCTAGATTCTGACCACGGACATAATTCAGAAGGTTTTTAGTTAATGTTCTAGTTCCACATGAACAAAATGTTAATGTATGATAACCTATTAAATACTTATATGTCATGGGTTTCACTTTAGTGTTTGTTAGGCAGGGATATAATGTGAAAAACAATGTTTTTTTTATTTATATAATGAGCAACTCAATATTTTAGTTTAAACACAAAGGGCCGGATATTCAAACTGCGCCATTCATAGGCGCAAGCCCTTGAGCTGCGCAAAATAGTTGCGCATGGGTGTGTCCTGGGCGATATTCAAGGTGCGGCTGTTGAGCAGCTCATACAGATATCACCAACCACAGCCACTGTGCATGGCGCTTGATGGAACTTGCACC
Source organism: Neoceratodus forsteri (assembly GCA_016271365.2). Classification (NCBI taxonomy): domain Eukaryota; kingdom Metazoa; phylum Chordata; order Ceratodontiformes; family Ceratodontidae; genus Neoceratodus; species Neoceratodus forsteri. The sequence goes on from CM057452.1 coordinate 905,290,845, forward strand.
AGCGCAAGTTGACAGAGTGGAGCATTCAACTTGTGGTGGTGCAAAATTACCATTGTGCCATCACAAAAATCAGGATATTCAAAGGTGACATGCAAATGGGGCTATAATTCATGCAAGGCGCAGGGGGCATTTTGCATGTGATTATCCCCATTTGCATGCCATTAGCATGTGGGTGCGCCCGATCCCGAGGACTTGCGGCCTGGCGCCTGCCAGCAGCAGCCCTCGGGGACCATACTGCAGCCTGATCGTGGGCATAGTGCGCTCCCCCACCAGCCCGATCGTGGGCATCAATGTAGCTCCCACCCTCCTCAGTACATATTCCTGGTGGTCAGTGGACGATACTTGTCAGCGGGCAATGTTTAATAATCCTCTCTCGTTCACATCCCTGGTGGTCCAGTGGACCGAAATGCCCGATCGCGGGCGTATGTGTGATAAACCCCCGAACATAGCCTGGTGGCTGGTGTCCTCACCCTACCCACTGACCCCTGCCCGGCTCCCCGGCGGCTGGCGGACAGCAGCATCCACCGCTGCCACCCGCGCGCCCGCCGTTGGCCCAGTAGGGCTGCCGTATTAATTGCAGGCAAGAGCAATGGGCATGCAATATACCGTATACAGTCAGTTTGGCGAATGATCATTGACAACGGCTAACGGTGTTGGCTGCTCGCCCATTGGCTCTGCTCTGCAATTATCGGGCGGCAGCCCATTGGCTGTCAGTCGGCGGGCGGGCGGGGCGGCAGGCGGGTGGATGCTGCTGCCCGCCGCCGCCGGGGAGAGCCGGGTGGTGGGCTTTGTGGGTGGGTAGGGTGGGGATTACCAGCTACCACAGGGCTATGTTCTGGGCTATACACATACCGCCCGCGATCGGGCATTTCAGTCCACTGGACCACCTTGGGATGAACGGAGGAGGGGAGAGAGCCACATTGATGCTCATATTGTGCTGGTGGGGTATACCTGTGCCCGCGATGGGGGCCAAGTGGGGGGCACAGGGATTGGTTAGGGGCCAGCCACAGGTGGTAGCTGCTGTGTTGCGCCTGCAATCAGCAGCTCACCTGTGGGTGGCCCTCGACTTAAGCCTTTTTTTTTTTGACTCAAAGTCCTGCAGGCGCAGGTTGGGGGTTGCGCCTGCACAACTCTGCACAGCCCGGCTGAATATCGGGCTGTGCAGTTTATGCATGGTTCCTCCCCCTCCAGTTCAGCATGCATTTGTTCGCATTGCGCTGTTGCTCAGCATGTTTTCTGTGGCACAACTGCCTCCTGCTGAATATCGCAGAATGGAGCAAGTTTGGACTTGGGCTGGTGCAACCCTATTGCGCATGGCGCAACCCTTTTGAATATCTGGCCCAAAATGTTCATAAAGAAATCCTTTTGAAGATTTTGAAAATTATAAAGAAAATCATCATGAAAAGTTTCAAAGTCCTATAAAAACAAAATGCTTTAAACTCAGACAAGAAAAGGGCGATGAATGTGAGTGACTAAAAACATTGCATGCATTTTATACTCTGGTTTCTTGTCCCTGCAAAATGTAAGTTTTGAGTCACTCATTGCTTCACATAGGGCTTCAAAGGCCCTGCACATAAAAGACTACACTTTATTTTCTCAAAAGCTAAGGAAATTCACTGCAAAACTATGTTAACCCTTGTAGGACCATGGACTGATATATCAGTCCAAAATTCCAATAAGTTCTAATTCTGTCTGCAGCCTAATACAGATTAGAGTTAGCCAATCCAGTGGCACCAAGGGTTAAGGCTCTAGATGCCTCACCTTGCACCATGCCGGCGACCCAAGTTCAGGGATGAGCCCAGGCCATCGGAGGTTGGCAGGGGCGGGGAAGGATTGAGCATCTGCTAGATGGCTCTCCCTTCCTGGGGAGGGTGTAGTGACTGCATCACTCCTGAGTGACCCTGGCAATGGTTGGGGGTAGCCAGAAACAAGGCAATACTGTCGCATGGCACTGGGGTGGAGCTCAGTGGATGCTGGTCATCACTGCACATCTCAGCTCTGTGGGGTGGGACAGAAAAAGTGAAAATCCTCGTGCTTGATAGGCAAAGGAGGGACCAGTGGTCAGTCCCCATGTCCATTGCCAGGTCTCCCAGCTCCATCTCCGGGAACACTCCCTCTGCCCCTGATCACTCCACTAGATTATAGATAGAGTGCCAGTGGAGTCGGTGGTCCTGCTCCAGGGGGCTCACAGCCAGGGGGTCAGGCAGCCAGGTGGTGCAGCGGGGAGATGGGCCCATGTCCAAGAAATGGAGTCTGGGGGCACTTCAGGCGGGCGGGAACAGACTGCACCGAGTGTTCTCGCCAGAGAGAGGTCAGGTAAGCCGGTGTAAGGGGGCATAAAGAAAGTTCATATACAAAAATACAGATTAGAGTTACTACTGCACCAAATTCAAACTCCACAAAGTCTGGAAATGTGTTACTATAGTTTCCAATCCAATGTTCACAAAGTTTGGAAATGTGCTTTTCAGGATGTCACACCAAACTCTGACCCTTCCCCCTTCCCTTCCTACCCTTTGTTACCAAAGGCCAAGCTACATGTATAAGGCTATGCATCAATGGTGTGGCACCTCATATGGGGTGAACATATCCAAAATTTGATAACAGCAATCCTAATCCACATCTCTTCCACATCTTCTAGCCTCATTACCTAAGAACATGCTATAGGTAGAGACCCGTGAAATTCTTTTTATTTTTTTATAATTTTTCTTTTTATTTTTTGGGAATTTCTTGTTATTTCTTTTTATTCATTAAGAATTTAGTTTTATTTCTTGTTATTACATTTACATTCATAAACTACCTCAAAATGACCTTATACACTAGAAACCACATTCCTAGGATACTACATTGTATTACGCAGGATTATGCTATGGTCTTGAAAGGTTCTGTGACTGAAACAAATCCACTGTTGTTTCCTTGTGGACTGTCTCTGTGGTAAAAATGGAGCTTAAACAACAACTGCTACAAGTATTTATTTAGTATTTGCCCGTCAAAAAGCAATTTCTTCACTTTATTCATGTTTTTTTTTTGTTTTATTCTTTTTATGTATTCTATTTCTTATTTCTTGTTATACCTTGAATTTCTTGTTATTTCTTTTTATACATTGAATTCTTGTTATTTCTTACTTAAGAAAAACACGTGTCTCTAGCTATAGGTATGGAGTCATGCTGCACAGAACTTGTGTTACATACACATCCAATGCATTCCTGGTCAGTAATTAGAAAATCTGGAGGGCACAGCTAAATAGTCTGTATACATTTATGATGTTTCTTACTTTGCACAGACTGCTGAGGACCCTTTCAAAGCAGGAGAATTGCTGAAGATTTGTTCATACTAGATACATTGCAGACTTGTAACTTTGTTCTTTATGCTATATACTTGGAACTACTCAAAGCAAGTTGCAAGTCTAGAACATTTATATTATTTTATGCAGGGTCTTGTTGAAGCTGTGTGAAACAAGTAACAAGTGGATTGTAAATACAGGGCAATATGTGAAACAAAATACTGCTGTTAAATGAATGTTATGCTACACAGAGGATCCACAAAGCTATTCACCAACAAACATAGAACTGTGTGCTAATTGCGTACCTTAGCACTGGACCTACAGAGACTCGTGTGAACCAGCACTGTTTTGTAGCATGGAGCCAGATCTGTAGCTTGGTCTTGGATCATTAGGAGAGGGTGTGGGGATTAGTGTTGCTAGTTTGTCAGTGTCAGTGGCTCAGCAGGTTGCACACTCACCTCTGAGGCCAGAAAATTGAAAGGTTGTGGGTTCTAGTCCCACACTAGGCACTTGGGTAAATCCCAGTACTTACATTGTACTGTATCATGAGGGGGATGCTGCAGAGGAGCTGTCTTTTGGATGAGACATTACACCAAGGTCCTGTCTGCCTGTTCTGGTGGTTGTTCAGGTGGACATTAAAGATCCCAAGGCACTTCTCAAAAAGAGTAGGGGAATTTTTATTGCAATACAAAAATAAACACAACTGGTACACATATCATACAGAAAATAAAAACAACAAGAAACAGACTATATAAAATAAGAACTATTACATATGAAACTTAGGGGAAAAAGAAACAAAACATTTCATTCATTATGAACTCTTAAGATATAAAAATTCCAAACACCTTGTGCATCAGACACCCAAATTTACACCACTATTCCCCACATTGGTAAACTAAAATGTGACATCCTGACCTTCAGCCCATAGTATGTAACGAAATCTCCTTCCAATGTTTTTTCCACTGTTCCCATGCCATCCGGTCCTTATCAAATTGTGCCTGTGATTTAATTTCCTTCTCAATCATACAAACCAGCACATGGGGTGAAATCACTTTCTGTTGGAGAACAAACTTACAGCATACCTGCCACATAAAAAACTTTATACAAGTAAAAAGTAAATGAACTGTACTGGGATCTACTGTCTGTGACAGTTGTAACATCCCAGTAATCACATTTCCATATGTAACATTTTTCCATCCAACATCTCCCCATCGAGTCCCAAGGTCTTTTCAAACCTCTTGAGCAAATGGGCACTTTATAAGGAAATGCTCTAGGGTCTCATCTTGTTACATACACAGTTCTCTGGGTCACAACCGTTCTTCCACTCTCTTATGTTTGGCATTGCCTTTAACACTTAGTCTACCATGGACACACAGCCACATGAGATCCCACATCCGGGGAAGGGGGGTTCTTATATCCATAAGATAGGCTTCAATAGCCAGATAATATATAGGTCTGATATCTTTATATTCTATAGGAATTTGAAAGAAATTCTCTTGTATTGTCCCATATAATACTTTTCTATTAAGAACTGAAACCTGTGTCTTAGTAATAGACCATTTTTTAATCTTCTCTAAAGAGGACAACATAAAAGGCCGCCACGCATCCTTTTTATTTCCGTATCAAAGGCCCTTGTTCCTAGTGCTGTAACAAGGGTGTAATCCATAGTGCTGTCACCCTCTTCCATTCAGCTGCTCCTGGTTTCAGGAAGGCCGAAAAAGTGGTAAAAAGAAAAATGCTATTACAGTGACTAACAGGTTTTATTAGCTGTAACCCCCCCCCCATGTTTGATTGTTTGATATAATACTTCTTGTTTAATGGGGTTAAGTCTACTACCCCAAACTAGTTGAAAGACTTGGTTTAAAATAGAGACATCACAAGAACCAGGGGGTAGAAATATAGCACTTACATATGACAGCTGCGGTAGAAACAAGGTGTGTACAAGCGATACTTTTTTCTTTTCGACTGCTGCCAATTCTTCTAGATTTATACTTTTTTGTTACTCGGTTCCAATCTATCCATCCAGTTCAGCCGAGCCATATCTGGATCATCAAATGAGATCCCCAAAATTGTAAGAACTTGGTTGGTCGTACAGATATTTTGTATCTCCACTGCAGGATTAGTACTAGCACTTAATGCATAACCCCCACACTTCTGAATATTCAGGATCGATCCCATCAATCAAGAAAAATGTTAACCAGTAGTCAAAACTGTCTCTGCTGACCTTTGATCTGCTACCAGGAGACCCACAATACCCCATATATTAATACTGCGAATTGCAGCATCTTGCCGAATGAGTTTTAAGAGAGGATCAACACACAAAATATATAAAAGAGAGTTCATGGGGCTCCCCTGCCACACCCCATGACTAACATGAACTTCCCTTCCATGATGACCATTTATTAATGGATTAGTAGAAGAAATACCATACCATTTTAGGATCCAGGTATTAAATAACCTAGGGATACCATATTTCTCCAAGACCTTCTGTAGGTACAGATGTGAAACCTTATCATAGGCCTTTCTTGATCCAGGTCAATAGATAACCCACCAAGGCATTTTGATGCCTTAGGGTAACCACTTCCCATAGTAGGAGTAAATTATATGTAATATTTCTCCCCTTAATTGTACTGACCTAACTTGGATCAATTACAAGGGGGGGGGCCACAGTCCCCAACCGTTTTGCTAAAATCTTAATTAAAATCTTCAAATCCATATTCATGAGGCTCAAAGGCCTCCAGTTACGAAGCAGTTGTCTGTCCCCTTTCTTGTACAGAAACAGCTGAATTGTTAGTCCAAACTGAGGGGCAATATCTTGTCTATCCAGAATCATATTAAAGACTACTTGTAGTACGTCCACTCATTCAGTTTTAAATGTTTTATAAAATTCAGTAGTCAGTCTGTCCAGTCCTGGTATCATGTTCGCATTGAGAGATCATATTGTATCTGTTATCTCAGTCACTGTTATTGGCAGAATTAGTCAGCCTGTATAAGATTTGGGAATCTCTGGTATCTGACATGGGGTTAGTAACTCATCTGCCATGGATTCAGTGATGTCCAGGGTGGTATACATCCTTTCCATATGCTGGACAACCACATCCAAGACATCATTCATAGATGTTACAATATGTTCCCTTCCTGTATAAAGAGAGTCCATGGTTCTCTGACATACCCTGGTTTGACAGCTTTCATAAATGTCACCAGTAGTCCCTTTCCCGGGGGTGCCTATCCAATGTTCATAAAGGAGAGATGATGCCTGTTCATACTGTTGGGCTGCCATTTGTGTCTTGAGTTGTTGAAGTTGTCCTGCATATTCTCCATACCCATCATTATTACATGACATCACTTTCATAAATTGTCCCTTCAATTTAAGATATTGAAAATATTTATCTGTCTGCCGTCTCTGAGATAGTCTCTGTACAGCCACTTTCACATCTTTTTTTTGTCTGAATCCGCCATCAACTGATGTTGTCTTCAAGATACACCATTGATTTCCTAGTCCTTAATAGGTCTTGCATCTGCTGCACACACCATCTGTCCAGAAGCAAGGTGTTATTTAACTTCCAAATCCCTTTCCCTGGATGATACTTTCTCCCAGTGTAAATCTCACCTTTACCATTAGGTGGTCAGAAGTTTCCAGTGGCACTGTAAATGCCTGTAGGCATTTTAAATTGGGCGATGAGAAAATATTGTCTATCCTAGTAGCTAACTTGGCTTTGTAAAAAGTATAACCCCCATAGTCTGAATAGTTCTATTTGCATCCATTAAACCCACTTGTTGTACAATTTTTACCAGGGCCCCCAAATCACAGTATGTTTTGGACAGTCGTGACCTTTTATCTGTGGAGGATAGTACACAGTTAAAATCTCCTGCCCCCACCAACAATTAGGATGTAAATAAATATGGTTTAATAAGCTGTAGCAGGTCCACCCTTTCCTCCTTTGTTTGGGGCGCTTACAAATTTATCATTCTCCACTGATGTCTGTTGTGTATAAAATCTATTATCAAAACTCGGCCTGGACAAATATCTAAAACCTTTAAAATACAATAATCCCAACCTGAAAAAAGTATACCCACCCCCCACTTCTTTCAAGCATCAGGGAAAAAAGGATGGTCCCCAGCACCATAGTTTTCTAGCACCTTCAATGTCAGATGTTGTATAGAATCGAATATTCTGCAAGCATACTATATCTATGTGATTATCTTTAAAACTAGCAAAGGTCAGTAGATGGCACTTTCCATTCCTGACTCTATTGACATTAATAATAGCAATACTATAAGCATGTATTGATGTCATAAGGGGAAAAAAATGAGTGTCACATTCCACCAAAATCAGAAACTAGCAACCTGGGGGAAAAAAGAACCACTCAAGTCTCAGACTGTTTTCCTATATGCTGTTATGCCTGGGTTACATACCACCAACTGACCCACATGTAACCGTTATATTGCTACAAGTATTAATGTCTTACACAGTCTTGTAATGGTTTAGCTTTTTTTATTACTTATGTTAGTGTTCTTTATTATATTTGCTATGCTTATAGCTGTCTAAAATATATTTACCTATATGTTACGCTTCTGTCATATATTCTGCTATACTCATAATCACTCATATCCTGTAGTTTTCCACTATTGTGACATGTAGTGTGCTTTTCTGATTATGTTGCATATATTTCCAGACAGTCTGGAAATAACAATAGATAACATTTATTCTAACTGAGCTATCATTTTCTAAGATATATGCCAACCATGAACTCTTGCTTCCTGGGGTCCACCCTGATATTACACGCTGTATACTATACCCAATTGTATTTGTCTGCCTCATCCAAATGTTGCATTCTTATCAGCAGAGAATATATGTAACTGACAGCCAGCCCCTCCCCAGTCTTTGAGATCTTAGTGTTCTTTCCGTACGTTTGTTCGTTTCATGTTTAGATTTATTTAGTACGTGTAACCCTGGGGCTGACTGGTGGAAATCATTCTTTTTGCAACTCCTTGTTACATGCTTTGGTGTGAGTATGTAATAATATTTTCTTTATTACTTGTTTGCCCTGTGTTTTCCTTACTCAGCACACGCATACAAGAACCTGAATTATAAGCTGGACATATAATTAACATTATTGGCGATTCATGGCGGATGCTGTGACTAATAAAAAATTCATAATAGGCAAGTTGCTATGTGTGTTGTTTAATTCTTCTCAGTCTATGTTTTTCCTACAGAGTGAGTAAAAAAACAAAACAAACAAAAATATAACATGCAGCTGTTTGTGGTAACTTTTTCTGTCTTTTAAAGTTATCCACACACGTCTCCAATTTGCCATTGTTCATCTACTGTGATTCTAAACACAGCAGCTGACCAGCAAATAGTTAATGGTTTCCCCAGCTTAACAAACATGTCTATGGTAATTAGCAAGGAGCTAAATAAAGATATCTCAGTTTATCTCAGATCATATGGTGGTTAAAAATGCTATAATAAATTAATTAAAGATAAGTTAATGAAAAATGTTTTGGATCCAATCATGTTAATATGTGAGCAGTATATTACACTGAGACAGTCAACTAACAAGAGACCCGCTAAGGGCCTGCTTCTAGCAATGTTGTTAGCATCGTTAGAGGCTTCATTACAGATGTTAATTTCTATAAAGTCTAGTTTTACTGACTATAAAACATTAGTAAAAACACTGCAAAACATTCTAAAAATGTAAACATAACTTCATTCTGAGCTGCAGGCATTACGTCAGCAGCGTGACTGCCAGTTAGCTACCTCAGCTGAACACTCTAACGTGGTAGACTGAAGGATATACAGATCCTTGTATTCAGTCTGTTCAGGGCTATGCTCCTCCTTTGCAAAGAGCTTGACTGAGTGATAAGCCATCCACAAGCGGGAATGGTATGAGGCATGGGATTCTGTAGCCTGTTGTCTCACATCTGAGGTTAAATGCACACCCACAATTCCTGGGTTGGCAGCAGACAACAAATTAGTACAGATATTATCAAAATCCATGTTAACACCAATCCGTACAGCTGGCTTAAGTTTGGACCAGAGCCCAGGTTCAATTGTCAACCTTAAGACTTTAACCTTACAGTCCTCTGGAAGGCTAAACATTTCACAGTGTGAGCTCACATTTGCCAGATGACAGCTCAAACTATCATTAGGCAGCATACACTCAATGCTGTCAGCAATTTGTTGTGCTCAATGGGCAACCTGCATGGGGTTGCCTGTAGATGGTTTCTGGTCAGCTTCTAGAGCTACCACTCTGGAGGTTTTATGTGTAATTTCTGCAGCAGTCTGTGCAACAGACTTTGGTACACTTTCCTGTGAACTAGCTTCCTTAATCATTTTATTAACCTCCTTATGCAACCTATTTCACTGCTTATCAGCAATCTCCAGTCTCCCTATAGCCTCATCAATTATAGCATTAATTTCAACTCTCTCCTTTGAATTCAAAACAGCAATTGCAGGGGGGTAAGATAGCTTTAATTTATCCTTGACTTGCTGCCATCGGCCATTTTGTTGTAGGGCACAGGCTGTATGGGTGTAGCCATTTTGTTGTAGGTCATAGGCTGTATGGGTGCAGCCATTTTGCTGTAGGTCATAGGCTGCATGGGTGCAGCCATTTTGTAGGAGGGTAGGGGCATGGCTATCTTGGAGGAAGACCTCCCGAGGGTGGCCATTTTGTTGTAGGTCAGTGCCATTTTGTGAATGGCACTGCTGCACAAGAAGTTGAACTCCACCTCCATTTTGTGAATGAGGACATCCACCATTTTGTGACAAAACAGGAACAGGGACAACCATAGCCTGTACTGATCAATGTACAGAACTCTCTGCATCAGAGTATATATTTTCTTTATTACTTGTTTGCCCTGTGTTTTTCTTACTCAGCACATGCATACAAAAACCTAAATTATAAGCTGGATTTATAATTAACAATGCAGACTTCATCTTGGTACAGTCCCTAAACATTTCTTTTTTGTCCTGACTGCATGTACCTTCACAGCCAAGGTCTCATCTTCAGAATCTTAAAACGGTCCTTTTGAGAGGAAAAGATTGACGATGATTCAGAATCCTCGCCAATATCTGAATCGGGGGTTGTAATACTTCAAATGCATTTGAGAGGGGCACCTGAGCCTGTTCTTTACCCAGTTTCAGTAGTTTTGCCTTGGGGTTTGTATGTTTTAATGTCCTCTTTTTAAAAGCCACCACAGTGGTATCACATGAGGGCATCTTCTGCACATCAGATGCAGGGTTTTGTTTTATAGAATCATCTGTTTGGCTTATATTACCTCCCTTCAATTGTCCCTTATCCATCTGGTTTGTTATGTCAACCCCACTCGGGGTTACATGGTAGGCTATACCTGCTGTAGAAGTACTGGGGCAGAAACAGAGGGGATTTGAACTTCCTGAGTGACAGGTTTGTTTGCTACAAATGCAAAGGTTAATCATGACAAATGTTTTGCTAAAATGGTGAAGTTATGCCTACATGTTTCCTTTTAAAAGATCACTTTAAAGCTATGAAGGGCTTTAATTATGTCCCCTTTAATGTTTATTCCTCTAAGAAAAAAGGAAGAACATAGCCCTGAACAGACTGAATACAAGGATCTGTATATCAAAAACATGAAACTAGCCCTATGTGAGAGGGCTGAGTGTGCAGTGTTCCCAGAACAGGACACATTTGATAAAATTCAAATGGTAACTGAGAGGCTATATCAGATTTATATCAGGTCTCTCAATTCTAAAGACAAAAACAAGGTTGCTGCAATTCAGCAGCCTACTGGAGGTGTCACCACTTATGTAGTGGAAAGGGGAGGGCACCATCTGAGAGTCAGAAGGATTCGAGTCAGCCAAACCGCACTTCTGCAAACCGTCCTCAGCCACGTCATCACTCCAAGAAACCTTCAGTGTCTTGTCCACTGACAGCCGAGACCCAGCCGTATCACAAGCCAATTCCAAGGGAACCACAGCTACAGAAGATTTTGGGCTGTCAAAACGAGTAGAAATCTCTTCATCATGAACATCAAGTATGTTTATCTGCATAACACAATCACCTGATTCAGTAGCTAATCCGTATCCCCAGGAAGCATAAAATCCGAGGTCGGGGGAGAAACCTTGGTCCGCTGAACACATATCACATCCACCTCCTCCAGTGGCCTGACACCATCTGCCATCTTGCCTAAGCAGCACAGCGCCCCCTACCACAGAGTAGGGGAATTTCCCCTGTGTCCTGGCCAGATTTTCCCTATTCACTAAAAAATAACACCAACAGCTTAATCTGGTTCAGTTTCAGTTGGTTACCATCTGTATTCCCCTGTCCCTAGGGTCACCCCAGAAAAATGGACTTCTAGCCTCAGTGGGCCTATTTGGTCAACAAAATTCAATAATCAACAAAATTTAGAAATTTAAAGTATGTTGTTCCTATATGAGGTACCACACCATTGATGCATGGCTTTATTTACTTATTTTATTAATAAGTTTGGACAAACACCTTTGAGTCGAACAGCTCATTTATAAAGGTTCCTTGCCATCAACAGATCAGTGACAAACATCAAATCTAGTACTAAAGGACATACCAATGGATATACCGTAACAGTCAACAAGATATAGAAGGTTTCAATTACAATGCATTAGTTGCACCAACAATATACAACAAACTCTGTTAACATGTAGCTAGACACAAGGCAGCATACAATTGGCTCTGGTAATGTGAGAATATGAGGCATTTGAAGAGATACTTACTTAGACATCATACTGTACCTGTAGCTTGACTTTGGGTAACAACAGTAGGGGAGGAGTTAGAAGTTAAGCTTGACAGCCCTAGCAGCACATTTCCAAACTTTGTGGGCACTAGACTGTGGACCGTGGCCAGGGTCTGAACCTCCCTTGCGCAGAGATCATTCCCCTATAGAGCTCCCGCCTGGTACAATGAGCTCCCCCCAGCTATAACCTCTATTCCCAATCTAGGACACTTCAGACCATCCTAAAAAAACACATTCTTTCTTTGCACCAATGCCAGTGCAGCTGCTAATCTTCCTAACTGACCTGCACAAAGCTGCACTATGGCCGCTCCCCAGTGACATTGCCACCAATTGTATAGGACTAACTGTATAGGACATCTCTGCTGCTGATCTCTGCCTCTGCTATATAACAATGCCCTAGAGACTGCACCTACACTGTAACTATACCTCCTGTACTAATATCAATACCCTAGCTACTAAATGTATAGGTCAACAGCCACCCAGACTACTATATGTAAATACTTCCTTAAAACTGTGTTGTCTCACTATTGTATAGATCACTGTTTCTACTATACGACAATGCCCCAGAGGCTGCACTTGTATTATAATTGTTCCACTGTAATAATATCAATACCCTAGCTACTACATGTATAGACTTTCAGCCACCTTGGCTATTATATGTAATTACTTGAAATGTGATGTCCCACTAATGTACTATCTCTGAATGTATGACTATGCTGACGCGGAGCCTTTGTAAATGAGTCTATGACTCAAAGGGTTGTAATTCCTATGATTGACTAAATAAATAAACAAATAGACTGAAGCAGGACATTTCCACACGTTTTGGTGTTTGAGTTTTGTGTGGTAGGAACCCTGCTTTGTATTACCAGTTTTGTTTTTTCAATAAATATTCAAATAGCTGGATAGAGAATATGCTGATGATACCAAACTGAGAGCTCACTTAAAACAGCAATACCAAGGGATCTTTACAAATCGGACTGAGGGTAACACACAGGGCATGAAGTGTAGCACTAATAAATGTTCAGTGATGCGCAAAGAAGTTAGAAATGGAAAGGCTGAGAATTATCGATAGGGGAGGCAACTCAAAAAATATGAAACTGAAAAGAACCCAAGTATAATAGTGTGTAATGACCAGAAACATGTAAAGCAGTGTAAAGAATTCTGAGTCATATCTGGAATGGAATCCATAGTATAAACTGAAAAATCACTGCACCACTGTATAGTGCCTATGTAAGAGTTCATCTAGGATCTGAGTTTTGGGCACCATGTCCTAGGAGGAATGTGGAAGGTCTGGAAAGGATACAGAGGAAGGCTGCCAAGATACTCTAGTTGGGGTAGCCTAATAGTACAAAGTGTGAACACAAATAAAAATAGTGTATAGAGCCTGAGTTTGATACTGGAAGTAACACACCAATCTCACAGCACAGCCCCATCCAGTACAAAGACATAAGGATGCAGGGGGCGGGGACACATTGGTGGGATGCTTAGTGAGTGCAGGTGGGCGAGGGACAGTGGTGAACCAGAGGGTGCTCTGTAAGTTAAGCCATTGTCTAATCTGCAGGAGGTTCCAGGCCATGAGAGTGGAACTAGAAACTGTAAGGGCTGAAATTTGCTGCTTGAGAGCTGCAGTTGCTGGGCCCCATAGGGCACTACTGACAGAGCTACATCCAAGATCATTAGAGGCTTGAGAAGGGGACTGGACAGTAGTGATGGGGGTTTGGAAGGAAAGAAGGTCGGGGAGTGAAGTACAAGCCTAAGGAACTATGGCTGTGCCCAGCAATGGGTTCACGTTATTGCAATAAGAGGTTCCCCTATATTCTGACATAAGGGAGGAAGGAACCAGCATGCCTAGCAAGCAAGTAATGCCACATAGCACACCAGAGAGTGGACTGAGCCCAAGAGGAGGCAAGAGGAGGATACATATAGTGTGGATTTAGTTGTATAGTGTACAGAGAGGGATCAGGGTCTCATGTCCAATAGCAAAGAGGTGGTCCCTGGAACAACAGCAGACAGACTTAAAGCTAGGGTGGTGCAACTCACAGGCATGAGTAAGGGAAGGCAAGATCTAACTGTGCATGTGGACTTACGTGATCTGAGAAGGTGGAGCATGGAAAAGGGGAAGTCAGACTTCCATGCTCTAAAGAAGCTAGAAATGGAGAGAGCAGGGGTGGTAACTTTGTTTGAGGTTTTACCAACACCATGCCTAAATCAGAGCAAATAATTCCATGTGTGCAAAGAGGAGATGCTTTGGGTTGTTGGGGCTGGAGCTCAACGGATGGGGTTGGAGGGTGTTCAAATGGGACCGCATGTATCCGAACCAGGAGGGTAGGAGGGTGCTGGAAGAAATGTGGATACAGCACGTAGCTGATTTAAACAAATGATGGGGGTTACAATGGCAAGGTACATTTCAAATGACAAAAACAAGGAGGGCCTTGATGGCCTCCGCCCATCAACAAATACAACAGAATCAAAGATATCCAGGGTGAGCCAGCCCACTGGCACAGTGGCAAGGTGTCCATCTGCGGCATCAACATCTCAGGTTTGGAGATGGACCCATTAGTTGGAGGGCTGGCCAGGGAGAGAGGGACTGAGCATCCTAAAGATGCTCTCTCTCTCTAGGGGGAAGGGGGGCAGTGTGTCCAGAGCAATGAGGACTCTTGGTGGAGGCTGGAGATCCTGCATGGTTGGCACTTTACATTTCAGGGTGCGGGGCAGAAGCTGGTGTCATTGCAAGTCCCTGCCCCAAGAAAAAAGCAGCAAAAAAGCCAGCCATAAATGATGGCCCCCACCCTACCACTGCTACTTGTTAGACCATAGTCCACCGAGGGGGGGTCCCGCTTCTACTACCCCAACCTAGGAGGCAAACCAGGGCTTTGCGACTCAAGGTCCCATGGAGGGATCACCCACCCGGTGGCCTGGTCCAGGAGGGGAAAAGCCTGGAAACTGGAGAGTGGTGAGTGGGTCGGGGAACCGAAGAAGGAATTGGCCACAAAAAAAAAAAAAACATATCCAGGATTAAAGGAAAATGATGCACACCAACACAAGGAGTCTTCACAACAAAATGCTGGAACTGTCGCCGTTGGTCATGAAAGGAAGCCTCGACCTGGTGGCAGTCACAGAAACCTGGAAAATCTTAAACTATGAATGAGCATGACCATACCAGGGTACTGTTCAGGAAGAACAAGACAAAGGGCAGGGTTGAGGAGTAGTGCTGTACTGTATGCTAAAGAGAGGATGAAGGCGAATGAAACAGAAAGCCTGGGGGAGTCATTTAAACTGGACATCCTGTGGGTGCTAGTAGCCACAAGGAATGCAAAAACAATTAGCATAGGGGTGGCCTACAGGCAAATGGGTGACGATCAAGAGGCTGGCAGGGTACTGGGGGGGAATGCTAATGATGGCAACCAACTTAGAGGAAGTGGTTGTAGTGGGGGATTTCAGTATGCCAGATGTATACTGGAAATTTCCAATCACAGCAAGTCCTAGGACTCAGTTCCTGGTGGATGCATGCTATGAGGTGTTCCTTGTTCAGCTAGTCCAGGGCTGGAGAAGGGAAGAAGCACTGCTGGATCTGGTGCTCACCAACAGTGATTCAAAAATGTAGCAATTCTGGAACCACTCAGTTTCGGCGACCACAGAATAATAATACATGAGGTCCTGACAGGGACTACCAAAGGGGCAAACAAGGTAAGATTATTGTACTTTAAAGATATGGATTGTGGTAGGATAAGGGATTTGCTGAACAAAAGCAAAAGAATATAAAAAAGGTAGAGAGGGCAGAGGAAAATGGAGGGGAATTTTAAACAAAACGAAACGAGGTAAGAAACCACTATGGTTCTCAAAGGAAGTGGCAGTGAAGGTTCAAGAGAAAAAGAAAGCATTCAGGAAGTACGAGGAATCACAGAAGGAACAGGACAGAGAACTGTATCAGTTAAAGCAAAAGGAAGCTGGAAAGGCAGTCAGAACAGCAAAGGCCCAAACCGAGGAAAAGATAGCCAACTCAGTTAAGAAGGGGGATAAAACCTTTTATAGGTACATCAGGGAGTGAAGGAAGACCAAGGGAGGGATAGTGAGGCTTAATAAAGGAGAGGGAGGGTGGGCAGAGGGTGACTGTGAAAAGGCAGAGATACTAAACAAATATTTTTGCTCAGTATTTACAAAGGAAGAGGGGGAGGTACCTAAAACAAACAGTAGAAACACTCTGGATACAGAAGTTGATACCAGCCCATTTACAGAAGAAAGGGTTTTGAAAGAGCTCTTAAAACTAAAGGTGGACAAAGCAATGGGGCCTGATGGGATTCATCCCAGAATTCTAAAAGAACTAAGGGTAGAACTAGTGACACCACTGACTACCCTCTTTAACAAATCATGGGAAGATGGGGTGGTACCTGAGGACTGGAGGAGGGCAGATGTGATTCCCCTTCACAAAAGTGGGAGCAAGGCAGAAGCAGGAAACTACAGACCTGTTAGTTTAACCTCAGTGGTAGGGAAAATGATGGAATCACTCTGAAGGAAAGAATTGTTATGATCTAGAGGCCAGAGGGGCACAGGACCCAAGGCAGCATGGATTCACAGTGGAAGGTCATGCCAGACAAATCTGATAGATTTCTTTGACTGGGTGACCAAAGTAGTTGATCAGGGAGGGGCTGTGGACATGGCCTACCTAGACTTTAGCAAGGCATTTGACACAGTCCCACACAAAAGATTAATATACAAGTTAGCCAGCCTGGGAGTGGGTCCCAAGATGACAGCCTGGGTAAAGAATTGGCTGGAGAATAGGACACAGAGAGTAATAGTAAATGGAGTCCACTCTGAAAAAAGGGGGATTAGCAGTGGGGTACTGCAGGGTTCAGTATTAGGATCGGTCCTCTTCAATGTCTTTATAAGTGACATTGCAGAGGGACTGGAAGGAAAAGTATGTCTCTTTGCAGATGACACAAAGATCTGCAACAGAGTTGATGCACAAGGTGGGGTGGAAAGGATGAGAAGGGACTTGGCAAGGTTAGAGGAATGGTCAAATGTATGGCAGCTTAGATTCAATGCTAAGAAGTGCAAGGTAATGCACCTGGGAAACAAAAACCCAGGGGAAGAGTACACAATGGGGGGTGAGATACTAACAACAACAAAAATGGAAAGGGACCTGGGGGGTAGCCATATCAGATGACCTAAAGGTGGGCAAGCAATGTGAGAAGGCAGCAAGGAGGGCTGGGGGGATACTGGGATGCATAGGGAGAGGCATCACCAGTAGAAAACAGAAGTTATTATCCCTCTGTACAGACAGCTGGTGAGACCACATCTGGAGTACTGCGTGCAGTTCTGGAGACCCAATCTCCAAAGACATAGACAGGATGGAAGCTGTCCAGAGGAGGGCAACTAAAATGGTGCAGGGTCTGCACTGGAAGACATATGAAGAGAGACTAAGGAGCTTAATATGTATAGCCTCGAGGAAAGGAGGGAGAGGGGGAACGGATAGAAACTTTCAAGTACCTCAAGGGAATCAAGAAAGTCCAAGAGGGTAGCATCTTTCAAAAAAAGAGGTGTGCAAGAACAAGGGGGCACAATTTGAAGATAGAAGGGGGGCAGCTCAGAGGTAATTTAAGGAAGTATTTTTTCACAGAGAGGGTTGTGGATGTAGGGAACAGCCTTCCAGAGGAGGTTGTGGAGTCAAAAACAGTGGTGGAATTCAAGCATGCATGGGACAGTCATAAGGCAATACTAGGGGTTGGGGGTAGGAAGAAGTAGGCTGCTGGTTAACTAGGATCTGCAGCTTATCCATCAGGTAGGGAAATGGGCAGACTGGGTGGGCCAAGCGGTCCTTATCTGCCGTCAAATTCTATGTATGTTTCTATGTTTCTAATTTAAAAAAGCAATGTTAGAGGCAGAAGGAAGTTCAGTTGTGACAGTATCAAACAGAAAAAAGGCAAGAGGCCCAGTGTGGTTACATGCTGAAGTAAGGATAGCAGTAAAAGCCAAATGGAGAACTTTTTAAAGTACACAGAAAGCCACAAGGAGGAAGACAGGGAGAAGTGCCAGAAGGCAACACTGTTGGCCAGCAAGAAGCTAAGGAAATCAAGGCAGAGATGGAATTCTGCCTGGCAATGGGAGTGAAGAAAGAGGAAAATACATTTTTCCTGTACCTCTTGATGAAGCTTAAGGTCTAAGGGGCTATTGTTAGACTAAACAGTAAGGAAGCATGGGAGAAGTGGGACAAAGGGAGAGCTGAGATACGGAACAAATATTTTGTTCAGTATTTACTAAAGACAGATAATGAGCCACTACCAGAATGTGGGGGTAAGTGGAGAAGGAAAGACAGCTAGGACTCAAATAGCAAGGTTGGAAAAACTGAGAAAAGGATGGTGGAGAACCTCACTGGGTTAATAGTAAATAAATCAATGGGTCCTGATGGCTTACACCTGAGCATGTTTCAGGAGACAGACAAAATTATGACAGGGCCCCTTGCAGACATATTCATCAGCTTGCTGGCCACAAGGGTGGTCCCAAGGGACTGGAGGACAGCAGAACCAGTCCTGCTACACAAGAGTTGAAGGAAGGATGTGCCAGGGAACTACAAACCAGTCAACTTCATGTTTATAGTGAGTAAATTATGTAGTCCCTACTAAGGGAGGAACTGGTGGACTTCCTGGAAGGAAATGGACTCCAGGACTCCAGATAACATTGGTTCATGAGGGATAGTTTGTTTCAGAAGAATCTGGTTGACTTCTTTCCCTGAGTGACAAGGACAGCAGACAGAGGGCAGGCAGTCAATGTAGTATACTTGGATTTCAGCAAGGCCCTTATCTTAGCCTCTTACAGGTGGTTGGTCAAAAAGATAAGGGACTTGGCGGTAGAGGAAAAATTGTCAACATGGGTTGAAAATGAGCCAAGGGGAAGACTACAAAAGTTGGCAAATAATGTGGTATTCACAGAAGTAAGGGAGGTAAAAAAATGTACTTCAGGGGTCAGTGCTGGAACAGGTCCATTTCAATCTGTTCATTTGTGACATAAGGAGGAAGGCATCAAGGGCAATGTCTGCCTCATTGTGGACGACACAAAGATCTGCATTGGGGTGGACACAGAAGAAGGGAAAAGGGAAATCAGAAGATGTAGGCAGGTAAGCAAGCAAGTCAAAGATCTGGCTGCTGGGCATCAGTGCTAAACAATTTAAGGTAATGAAGGCTGGAAAGAGGAATGTAACAGTGCAATATGAAGTGGTTAGGGGTTGTGGTGCTGGAAAGCACAGTAGAGGAAAAGAACATTTGAATCATGATATTGCAGATAAAAAGGAACAAGTTTAAAATGGAGAACAATAAGCCATTTTGATGTAACAAGTGATGGGTCTCTGGAACATGTTAACCCTCATTTGTTATCAACAGTATCAGTAATCGTTCTTTATAAATTCAATAAAAAGATGTTAAATAACAAAACTAACAGAGTACTTTTTGGGCAAGAAGAAATGGCATATTACCACAGAACAGTGGGTGAGCAGTTAAATGTGCACTTCAGCCTCCTTCTGTTCTTAGACACCTTAGTATTGGTATAAAACAGGATGACAGTCACACCTTGGTCAGTATTTGATCATCACAAACATTAAAGGAATGTTATTAGATCTGTTATGACTAAATCAAAGCCCCTTACCTAACAAGGGCCTTGTTCATTGAACATTGGGGGGAAAAAAACATTTTGAAAAATATAAATGAGAACAGCCCCATTCACTTTAATTGGGTGCGTCTCTGTACTCTCCCTTGTTAGATGTCACAGTGTGCCTGATTGCAGGGATGGGGCTAGTACACTGGGAAGTAGAAGGGATCAGCAGGCCATCTCCTTAGGGTCACGTTACTGTCCCTTCCCTCCTGAATGGAAGTTAGTGGTAAATTTTCAATGCATGTCCAGTTAAGTCCCAGAAATGTAAGGTTCACTTTCACTGCATTATATTTACATACAACATACAACAATAATAATGTTCCTTTAAGCAGTCAGTTTGTTTAAAGCAATACGTCAGACTTTTTATATGTCTCTTGTGCTTAATCCTGTCATAAAGTAGTCCATGACTGGCAGTCTTTTTAGGTAATTTTCTTTTTTTTTAATATATGTATACTGCTTTATAGTAAATTTCCAGGGACATTGGTTTAAGATGATTGATAAAGCGTGAATTCTGTTTTGCAGATGGGGGGATAAAAACAGTATTGTCACCAATGTCTTCAACACAAAAATCATTTTTTTTACTGGTGTTCTATCCTTGTATCCTTTTGGTATGTATATAAATATTCAGGATAAAAAAGGTTAATTGTACATCAAGTTGAATATAGCAAAATGAAAATAGTACAAGGAAGAATTTATAGAAAAATACAATTTCTGAAGAGTGACTGATCTGATTAAAAAAGGGCAAATTGCATGAAATGCTTTGTTTTTACCATTGTATAGAAAGACCAAATTCCAGCATTGTACCTGACTTTCCTGTGAAAAGCAATGTCCTTGTAAATTGCCTCTCAGCAGAGAGACCTTATTTCACAAATACCATAAATAACGCACTATTCGTTATTCAGATCCAGATAATGAATAGTGGCACTATTCGTGCCTATTCATAGTTGGGAAATAAAACTCTATCCATTTACAGTAATGGGGCGGAAGGAATGTCTGCATTACTGTTTAGTTGTACCCCCATCCCTACCCCTGCTCATCATTCTTAAGCCCTAACCTGATGCCCCTAGCCCACACTGCAAGTGACGGATCATCTTGCTGGGACTTTTGTTCTTCAGAAGTGTCCACTCCTCACAGTTCAACAGGTGAAAAAAGGAGCAGATGGCCTTTTGGGAGGGTGGTCAGCAGGTCAGCAGGTCATCTTGGTCATCCTGGTGCAGATATGAAAACACTGCTACGCTTGCTGAGTAACATCAGCTGATCACGTGATCATCTGGTTTTACTTTTCATATATGAGCAAGAGCAGGAGTGCTTCCTCATTGACTCATTGGCTTTTGGGTGCTGGGAGAGGTTAAAGGAGGGTGGAAGGAGGGTAAACATGTCAGTTCATTCCCATCAATGGACTTCATTCTATTCTGTCCAGACTATGTGTTCTTGGGTCAGTGTGTTCCCTCAACAGTTGTTACCTGTGAAAGTTTATAACTTATACGTTTTGATCCTGTGACCAATGCTTTACTGACAGGTTTGTTCTGCCAACAGTTTGCTCCCAACATTGTATGTTGCATGGTTGGGTACAATATGTATTGCAATGAGCTGTGTGAGGCTCAGTGATCCAGTTGAGAATTAAAGATCTGTGTGCAGGAACAGGATTTTAGTGAAGAAGGTCAAGATATGTGTGTTTTACTTTCATGTTTATTGGAACACAGAACATGTTATCCACTAGTTTTATTTTAGTAGACAGATGAAATATGAACAACTGTGGTAGTCGTAATTTATAAGGTCTTGAGGATTTTGTTTTTGGTTTTTTGTGTATGGGTAAAATGGAGAGCATCTGGAGGCAATGTTGCAATTTGTATTGCATCAAGGTGTTGTTTGGTTATAGCATCTCTGTCAGTAATTGGTATATGAATGCTAATTGTCAGGTGAGTGAATATTTCTAGGTACTAATTGTCAGAAGATTGAAATGCTGGGGTTTATAACTGTCAGCAGAGCAAATTGCTGGGGAAGCAGATTGCAGTGGGAGCATATTGGTTGGAGTGAACTGTTGGGTAGCCAAATGACAAGAGTGAATTGACATGTAGCCAGAAGGAGGATGTTGCTGGTGGAAGTATGGCAGACTTATTTAATTAGCATATTAAAGCACTGAAAGATGGCATGCAGCTATGAAGGTGGGTGGATTGGGCCATCGCCCATTGTGGGAGTTTCTTTTTTCCAAAATAACTAATTTAATGGAACATTGTGGGTGCTGGAGGGGGGAGGAGATGATGACTTCTAATAGTTGGAGGGGGGATGGCAGGGTACTGACTATAGGGTGAGGAGTGTTTCTTTTTTTGCTTCTTCTTTTTTTTCCCTTAGCATCTGAATAAGGAATACAAATACGAATACTGAATACCAAATATTTGGGGCCCCAAATAGAATATTCAGCCTGAATGTTCAGGATAAGGTATTCACACATACTTAACATTTTATTATTTTTGTTCACAACTTTCTTATAAAAGGATTTTTTCAAGAAGTCTAGCATAGTGGCAAGCAAGCATTGAATGAGGAACAATGGAGTCTTTTTAATTCAGACTTCAGAACACTCTCTGCTGAACAGCAGGTACACAAGCATAAAACATACCAGAGAGGTGAAGCAGTGACAGGTAACAACACTAATGGCAGCAGCTGAGAGTGGCAGCACTAACTAGTGGAGCAGCTGAACAGCAGGCAGGTGTGAATGACAGCAGCAGCACTTAGTGGAGAAGTTAAGTGGTAGGTGGGAAGCACTTACTAGCAGAGAAGCTGAGCAGTGCCAGGACAAAGCATCTTCGGGAACAGCTGAGCAGGGGGTAGAAGTCTTTACTGGAAGAGAAAATAAGCATTGGTCTGGCTGGCAGCTGCACTTATGTGAGCAGCTGTGTGGTGGGCAGGCAGTAGACCTCAGTTGGGCAGGTGAGCAGTGGGTAGCAGGTCCACAGCATTTGTGGGGGAGGCTGAGCAGTGGTACTAATGAGAGGTGAGCAGCTGAGTGATGGGCTGGTGGTAAGTCTTACTGGAGCAGCTGAGCAGTGGGCAGTAGCCACACAGCACTTGTGGGAGAGGTTGAACAGTGGCAGTAATGAGAGGTTAGCAGCTGAATAACTGAGCAGCATTGACAGACTCACCAGACAGACAGTTTAGGAACATTACATATATGCCAACAACAAGTGTAAATTAAAAATGAAAGGGCCTGGCAGGAAAGGGGAGTGGGGTGTCAGAGACTGGCTATGGTCCTGCCAACATTTAGAAATAAATGTGCTGGGAAGCAAATCTCAGGTCCCACATACCTATCTGAAAATGAGAACTTATGATATTACCACTGAAGTAGCAGGAGAGCTGTTCACAGAAGCACTTTAACTTTTCAGCTTCTATAATCTTTTGTATGAACCATAGTATACCTAAACCGGGGAACAGCAGTCTAGTGCATATTACTTTTGGTGATGCAAGTACATTTGCATATTTCAAAATAGTATGCAATGATTCCATTCTCTTACCCACACCAAGTCATTGCAATACATTCTGGGCCATATTCAGACTGCACCGGCAGTGGCTAGGCTGCAACTGGCTGCGCCGGGGCCATGACCAGGCGATATTCAATGGTGATGTGCCATGGCGCAGCACCATTAACTATGGGACAGTCAGTGCACATACTGCACAGGGTGCAGTGGCACTGTGCTAGCACTAGCCACAGAGAGGGAGCACAGGGATGCGCCAGCGCAGGTGCAGGTGCGCTAGGTGCATCACTCGCAATATTCAGCCGGGGCATGCAAATGAGGCCATAATACATGCAAGGCACAAATGGACTCATTTGCATGTCATTATGGTCCCATTTGCATGCATTGTACAGGGCGGCACCGTAGAATGCACCTGGTGCCCTATCTAGCTGCTGTCATTGGGGGTGGGTCCCTGGTGGGCATTTGTAACCCCCTCCCCACCCGTATGTTTGATTGCAAGCATCTGTAAAAGTAAAAGACTTACCAGCTGGTCTAGCTGTCCCCTCCCCATATGCCCGATCGCAGACATCTGTTAAAGTAAATGAATTACCTCATGGTCTAGCGGTCCCTTCCCCGTACACCAGATCGTGGGTATCTGTAAAAGCAAAAGAATTACCTAGTGTCTAGCAGTCTCCACCCCATACGCAAGAGGGTTGCACCATGTGCAACTCCCAGTGTACTCCGCATGATATTCAAAGGCAGGCTGGCGCAACCCCAATGCGCCAGGTGCATTGGTAATGTATGCGGCAGATGCAGGAGCATGCCCATGCATATGCGGCACATCCCGATATTCAGCCCAGGATATGCGGCGCATATGCTGGTGCAACGCCTACATGTGCCACACACTGGTGCTCAAAGCTGAGCCGAAAATAACAGGCTCAAATGGTGGCCACCCACAGGCAGGTGGCTGTATTGCAAGGCACCACATAACAGCCACCAACCGTGGGTGGCCACCCGCCCAGCAGGAACACTGTCCACAAGCACCCGGACCCCCCTGGTAGTCTAGTGGACCCCCATATGCCCGATCATGTGCTGTAGTAATAAAACAGAAGAACCTGGTGGTCTAGTAGTCCCCACCCCGTATGCCTGCTCACAGGCATCTGTAAAAGTAAAAGACTTACCTGGTGGTCTAGCAGTCCCTTCCCCCTATGCCCAATCGCAGGCCTCTGTAAAAGCAAAAGAATTACCTGGTGGTCTAGCGATCCCGGCCTCGCCCGATCGTGGGCTGTTGTAATACAAATGATGTACCTGGTGATAAAATGGTACCCCTCCCTACCCACCCACAAAGGACCCTTGCACCCAGCACCCCCCCCCCATCATCTGCGGGCGTCAGCACCCCGCCCCCCGGCTGCCCGGCGAATGACAGTGTACAGTATGATTTGAACGCGTTCATTCACATATCTGGTCCTGTGTAGTACAGTATGGTCTGCAAGCCCATTGGTCCACTCTGTGGACAAATAGGTATACAGATCATACTGTACGCTGTCATTCAGCGGGTGGCTGGGTGGTATGCTGGTGAGGTGCTGCCACCTGCTGATGACGAGGGGGTGCTGGGTGGCCGTGGGCCCTCTGTGGGTGGGTGGGTGAGGAGAGGGTACCACTATACTGCCAGGTATATCTTTTGTATTACAACAGCCCGGGATCAGGCGAATGGGGCGGGGATCGCTAGACCACCAGGTAATTCTTTTGCTTTTACAGAGGCCTGCGATCATGCATACGGGAAGGGGACTGCTAGACCACCAGGTAAGTCTTTTACTTTTACAGATGCCTGTGATCGAGCGTACGGGGTGGGGACCACTAGACCACCAGGTTATTCTGTTTTATTACTACAGCACATGATCGGGCATATGGGGGGGCCACTGGACCACCAGGGAGGGTCTGGGTGCTTGTGGACAGTGTTCCTGCTGGGCGGGTGGCAACCCATGGCTGGCGGCTGTTGTGTTGCGCCTTGCAATACAGCTGCCCGCCTGTGGGTGGCCAGCATTTGAGCCTGTTATTTTCGGCTCAACTTTGAGCACAGTGTGTGGCGCATGTAGGGGTTGCGCCAGCATATGCGCCGCATATCCTGGGCTGAATATCGGGATGTGCTGCATATGCACGGGCATGCCCCCTGCATCTGTGCTGCATACATTACCAATGCACCCTGGCGCATTGGGGGTTGCACCACGCAACCTGCCCCATTGAATATCGTGCCGGGGTGCATTGGGGATTGCGCCAGGTGCAACCCATTTCAAAGCCCTGCCTCTGTATGCAACTATAATAAATAATGCTTCATCAATGTGATTCATAGACATTCTATGGTCATCTAATAGTATACCATCAAAATTGTTTTATAATTGGAAGCAGGGTCACAATAAAGCCATGTGTATCAGAGTATAAAGTATTGATTATTTTGCAGGCCAGAGTTCTAGTACAGTGAGCTGTGGGCAATTACTCAGTGACAAGTGGCACAGTATATTTTGATAACCATTACATTGAACCATATTTGAGGGAGATGTTCGTAAATTGTTGTTTCTGTACTTATTTGTGTCCATGAAAAATAGCCACCAGATGTGCAGACTCTTACAGGGAAAATCAGTTCTGATGTGTGAGTAATGTCTGTGCAGCAGGCAGGCACGTGGTGGGTAGCAGCGCTTACTGGAGCAGCTGAGTAGTGGGCAGCACTTATCAATGGAGCAGCTGAGCAGCAAATGGGCAGCAGCACCTATTGGAACAACTGGGCAGCAGGTGGTAGCACTTAACAATGGAGAAAGTGAACAGCAGGTTGGCTAGTGCCAGCACTTAGATGAGCAGCTGATTGGCAATCAGGTGTCAAGTCTTACTAGAGCAGCTAAGCAGTGGGAAGCAGTACAGAAATACTTGCAGCACTAGCTCTAGTGGATGCAGAAGGTAGGCGGCGGCATTTCATGTAAACCACCAACAGATTTAACTTTTTTTTTTAAGTACAAAGCAGGAAAAGGCCAGCAGCATTTTTTTAAAAGTGCTGTACAGGAAATGGCAAGCCCCAAGGATACATTCTTGTTTTTAAACCACAGAAGAAGGGGGAGAGAGAGAGAGAGACTGCAGAGCCATCTGCTCTGTACTACTTTCAGTGATGTGAATGCCCTCACAGATGCCAGAATTAATATGGAAAAGAGCTCTGTGGGATATAAAATTATGTCCACAGAATGCCCGTGGAATTACCATTCCAATTCTGCGGAATTGTGCAGAATTTGCATAAAAATTCTGTGGACTTTGCAGAATTTTAAATTTCAATTATTTTGCTCTAATATTAAACTTACAGTACACATCCAAATGACACCAAATTTGACCTTTCGGGATCTAGAGAAACAGAGAACATGGGTGTGTGCACCACATTCTCAGTCTCATGCTTCAAAGGAGGCTGAGCTATAGGTAGCCAAACATTTTGCCAAAATTTAGATTTCTGTTATTTTAGTATATTTTGCTAGCATTCATTAACATGTTATAACATTTTACAGGTATAAAAGTTATCACTGCAGTTATACAATAGGAGCCCAATATTTAAATGTGCACCTGGCAATGGGCAAGTGGGTGCGCATTGCAAATGAAGTGTGCTGTAGACAACTAAGGGATATATTCAAAAGAGATGAGTCTTGGCACATTTCTTCTGAATATATCAAGTAATGCGCATCTCTCAAATACAATGCACTGACGCGTCCCACCAGACAGGGCTGAATATCAGGAATGGGAATTGTTCCAGCGCTTTGCAGATACACTATGTGCAAAGTCCTGATATTCTGCCACTAATATGCAAATGATGCCATAATGTATGCAAGGTGCAAATGTGGCTATTTGCATATCATTATGGCCCCATTTTCATGAGTTGTGCAGGCCATCTGACAAAATGCGCCTGGTGCCCTGCACACCGTGTGGTGCTGGCAGTGTATGTCCAGAGCCCCCCTGTAGTAGCGATCACCATGTATGAAGTATTGCCCATGTCCCTGGTAGTCTGGTGGCACCCCCCCTCCCCATCCTGACCCTCTGATCATCAGCACTGTAAAGTATTAAGTATCCCCGGTGGTCCAGTGGTACCCCTCTGCCCGACCCTCCAATCACCGTAATATGCCAAAGAGAACATCCCTGGTGGTCCAGTGGATCCCCCCACCCTGCCGTATCTCTGATTGCCAGCAGAATTGTCAAGTACATTGCCCTGGTGGTCCAGTGGTAACCCCCACCCCCCCACTCACACAAGACCCCCCATTCCACCCAGCTCCCCCCAGTCAATGGCAGGCAGTATACCTGCCCACATACCACGTGGCTGCCCGCTGAAAGACAGCTTGCCTACGGTAGGAGATGCAGTGCATTGGTCCACACAGGGAACCAATGGGTTTGCAGTGCATATTGTAATAAGTCACAGCTTTGTTAATGAATGACTTCATTCACAAAGTTGTGACTTAATACAATATGGCACTGCAAACGATGGTCCACAGTGTGGACCAATCTTGCAACTTCTATAGCTGTCATTGTGAGCAGCCACAGCGGTATGCTGCCTGCCGATGCCGGGAGAGACTGGGGCTGGAGGTCCGTGTGGGTGGGTGGGTGGGGTTACCACTGGACAACAGGACAATGTAATTCACAATTATGCCAGCGATTGGAGGTATGGGCCAGGTGAGGGGATCCACTGGACCACCAGGGCTATGCATAATGGCATATTACAGCAATTGGAGGTATGGACAGGGTAGAGGGAACCACTGGACTGCCAGGGCAATGTAATTCGCAATTACACCAGTGATCAGAGGTATGGGCAGGATGGGGGGAACCACTGGACCACCAGGGATGTTATCTTTAGAATATTACGATGATCAGAAGATCAGTCAGGGAGGGGAGTACCACTGGACCACCAGGGCCTAATGTGTGTGTTTGTGCATGGTATTGGGGGGGGGGTTGCCACCTACGGCTGGCGGCTGCTGTGTTGTATGCTGCAGTACAGCAGCCCACTAGTGAGTGACCTGTATTTGAGCCATTTTCTACGCACTCATCTTTGAGCCCAGGTACGTGGCACATCTCAGGGTTGTGCCAACATATCCGCTGCACATCCGGGATTGAATATTGGAATGTACCACATATGCCTGGGCATGCCTCATGGAGCTGTGCCGCTTACATTATCTTTGCGTTCCGGTGCATTGGGAATTGTGCTGCGCATGTCACATTTTTGAATATTATCCCAGGGCGCAGTACAGGGGTTGAGCTGGTTCAAACATGTTCCAAAATTTAAATTTCTGTTATTGCCCTCTAAATTTAAAAGAACATATCCAAGTTTAACAAGATTTGAAACATTTAAACTATTCTACCACATGGTTATTTTTGAAAAAAGTTCATATTTACAGCTTTAAATGGGACCAAATTAAAAGCAATAAAACTTTTGCAACATTTTAAAATGTAATTTTGCAAGAATGTAAACTTGAAATTTATAACCCCCTGAAACTTTAAAACTAGAGAATGCAATGCAATGCCAGTTAAGTCTGATAGAAAGGAGCACTGCACAGCAAATAGTAGGGGCAGTGGAGTAGGAGGGGCATATAGGGGAATGTAGTCATCCTCAGCATAAGTGTTTCTTTTTGTTTGTTTTTAATTCAATTAATTTTTGTTTTCTATTCTTTGAGGGGCAATGGACTGCTAAAGTTGGACTGGAGTGTGCATTACTTTCTAGGGCAACTGAGTACAGTTACTCAGAACAACTAGAGTCAAAAAGTAATTATGTAAAAAGGAGATTAAAAACCTGTAGTAGACCTACTCGTTGTACAGAAGGGATAAAGGAGCATCAAATCAGAGGGTAAGTCAATAAACATTAAAAACAGAGGACACAAACAGCAGACAAGTAAGGGAGAGGCTAGGCTAGGAAAACTGATGGGTGTCATGCAATGCAGTGGGTGTGGGGCAACAGTGTTCAGGAGAACCTTCTGGGCACTGCATTGCTGCCCTATCTGTATGCACCTCTCGTGTTGAGGGAGAAAGCTGCAGGACTCCAAGCAGAGTTAGTGAGGATCCAGGTAACCTTGACCCCCACACAGGGACAACCCATCTGCCACCACTCCCTCAGAGGATGCCAGCAAGAAGGGATGGATGGACTATGGTGGGCTCTAAACTGTGAGGGTGAGGGAGGTGGAAAGGAGACACATCTCTCTGCCAGCTCCACTTCAAAACTCATATGTCATCTTGGCAGAACAAGAAGATTGCACAGCATCTCCAGAAGTGGATACTAAGGTGGGTGAGTGGGTCATCCATGCTGGAGCCCCAAGGACAAAGGGAAGGCGAACACACAGGAGGCGAGCACAATTCCTGTTTGGGGACTCCATTGTTAGAGGGATAGAGCTGGGGGAGGACAGCAACAGGTAGAGAGAGGTGGTGTGCCTGCCTAGAGGCACAGTTCAGAGGGAGAGTAGGCAAATCCTAGGGATCACTAGGGTGGTGGCAAGGAGGGGGGAGCTGGATGTCATTGTCTACATAGGGACTAATGACCGGGCAGGTGAGGGGACAGATGTAGGAAAAGTGCAGGAGGCGTTTAGGGAATTGGGGCAAAGTCTTAGGTGAGTAGTGCACTCTGTTACCTTCTATGAGGTTCTACCTGTCCATAGCAAGGGAGAGGATTGAGACATCCACCCCATGGAATTAAACACATGGCTTATAAAATGGTGTGGAGAAGAAGGGTGTGGCTTCATTGGGGACAGGGACCTCACCTGGAGGGATGAAGGACTGTATTAACCAGATGGCCTACATCTATCCGGCAGGGCAAAGGTATCTTTACTGAAAAGTTTAAATGCTTCCTCTGTGAGAATTCAAACTAGCCAAGGCGGGGGGGAGGCAAAAGCAGTCAGGGGGATCACTATATCCCCCCCACACAACATCTCGTCCCCCTGCCTACTGTGTCTTCTACCTGCCACAGACTTCAGCAGTGTATTTTTCAGACTTGGGCATTTATGGTGAATTCTTGAGCTTATTAACAGTGCCCAAGGCATTTGACTAACTGTGGTTGTTGAGGGGGCTCGGCAGTGAGCCAATCTGTAAGCAAGGTTTCCTCAAGGGGCGGGGCAATCTATCCCTTTAAATTCAAATACTCGCCGCACAACAAGAAAGCCAGCAAGAGTCACTATTTTCCTGTATTCAGGTTGGGGTAAAATAACCATCTGTTACTGTTTACCATCTGCTGTGTTGGCAAGTGTCTGATTCCCGACCTGTAAAGATGGCTGCTGCAACGTTTAACATCTTGCTTTCTTGTCTGCAGTATTACATGATTATATCATCTAGTGTGCTGACCAGAGAATGATCCCCAACCTGGTAAGACTGCTGCTGCAACACCTACATCTTTTCCCCTTGCCTACTGTGTCTTCTACCTGCCACAGTCTGCTGCAGTGTGTCTTTCAGACTTGGACATTTATGGCGAGTGCTTGAGCTTATTAACAGTGCCCAAGAGATTTGACTAACTGCAGTTGTTGGGGGGGTTTCACAAGTGGGGTTGCCTCAAGAGGCAGGGCTTTCTGCCCTTTTAAATTCAAGTGTGTGCCGCACAAAGTGAACCTGGGTTGTGAGTATGAGTGGCCGGTAAAAATATTTTGTTAAGCTCATACCAACTTGAAACACACAGTAAGGTCTGTTGGATTCATTGTATGCTTAGTTAATTAAGTTACTAGGTTTATAGAAACTGACTGTAATGATTACAAATCTTCTTAGTATTATTTTCATTCTAGCAAGCTGTGTTTTTTTATCGAAGAACAAACTTTACAGTTTCATCCTGTTTTTATACTTCCTTCTTATTTGCAAATTGAGGGTATAGACATTTTTATTCAAAATGATGGTTTCTGCACCATTAGTAAAATAATTATTAATTGCTGGCAACAAGCAGAGAAATGTTTAGAGAATGCAAGGTGAGAAAATATTTATCTTTAAAAATACTTCACAGGCTATGTTTTATAGATTAGGGCTGCACTGCCTAATTGTACTATGTGTGTTAGGCCACAGTTCTTTAGATGCCTGGGTGGTGAAGGATCAGAAAAACTTTGGCCTGTCTTCTTCTGTAGTTAATTATATCAATGACACCTGGCCACACCCTATGGGCTATAGCTTAACAAGTGTACCGTTTGCAAGGGATCCTATGGTTTTGTCTTATTCCCCTTTACAACTGTTACCAGTACTAATAAGAAACCAGGTATACTATATGTTAAAATATAATCCAGGACATGAGCTATACTTGCTAAAGCCTTTTTATATTGGTTAATTTGGGGCCAAAAAGGGAAGATGGCCAGTGGAATATATTTTGTTCTCTGTTTACTACAATGTCACAATATCAGTCCTAACCCGGTCAAATGAATTCCTCAAAACCCTGTAAGGGCATTTTGTTTACTCATTCTAATATCGGGAACCTTGGCCCTAAAATAGATTTAATCAGGGGGTTTGCTGTTGAATATCATCCTGACTTAACATAGAAACATAGAATTTGATGGCAGATAAGGACTGCTTGGCCCACCTAGTCTGCCCATTTCCCTACCTAATGGATAAGCTGAAGATCCTAGTTAACCAACAGCCTATTTCTACCTACCCCCCACTAGAATTTCCTTATGTCTGTTACATGCATTCTTGAATTCGCCCATTGTTTTTGACTACACTACCTCCTCAGGAAGGTTGTTCTATGTATCCACAACCCTCTCTGTGAAAAAATACTTCCTCATATTACCTCTGAGTCATCCCACCTATATCTTCAAATTGTGCCCCCCTGTTCTTGCACATCTCTTTTTCTGAAAGATACTATCCTCTTGGACTTTGTTGATTCCCTTGAGGTACTTAAAAGTTACTATCGTGTCCCCCCTGTCCCTCCTTTCCTCGAGGGTATACATATTAAGGTCCTTTAATCTCTCTTCATGTGTCTGCTGGTGTAGACCCTTCACTATTTTAGTTGCCCTCCTCTGGACAGCTTCCACCCTGTCTATGTCCTTGTGGAGATGGGGTCTCCAGAACTGTATCGACCTCCCTATCCAGAGTGCTTCTATTCTTTGATTTAGGTACCTCCCCCTCCTCTTCTTTTGTGAATACTGAGCAAAAGTATTCGTTCAGTATCCCTGCTTTTTCACTGTCACCATCTGCTCACCCTCCCTTCCCTTTATTAAGAGACACTATCCCTCCCTTGAATTTCTGAGTAAAATTATTAAAGACCTCCACTCAATATTTAGTGAGGATGAGACCCTTAATTGTATTTTTAAGGAACTACCACTGCTATCTTTTAAATAACCACCAAATTTAGCCAGCCTGATTATTAGAGCAAGTTTTTACCAGAACAGAATACCATGACACTAAATGGCACACAACCCTGCAATCAACGCACCTGTAAGACTTGTGAGCTCATTTCCACCTCAGACTGTGTGGTTACATCACAAAACAGACAATTCAAAGTACATGGGAGTTATACATGTACATCATAACATGTTGTTTATTTCATTCAGTGCAAGAGATGTCCACAAGCTGGTTATGTTGGAGAGACAAGCCAACAGTTCTGCACTAGGATGAACTGGCACAGACATACTATTAAAATAAAGAAGACTGAAAAACCGGTAGGGCAACACTTCTCCCAGCCTGACCACTCAATTTCAGATATGTCAGTAATGATCTTAAAAGGAAATCTCAAAAGCACACAACAGAGATGAGCTTTTGAAAGAAAACTTATTTTACATCTCAATATGGTAGCAGATGGGATGAACATAAATCTGGGTTTCATGGGACATTATACAATTTAACATCCACAGACCTCTTCTTCTTTGGACTGACATATTATAGGACTTCAGTGTGTGTGTGTGTGTGTGTGTGTGTGTGTGTGTGTGTTGGGAAGTATGTGAATATGGCAGGTGTGCTGTCACATTGAGGTAGGCTTCTATTTAGATACATGGAGTCACAGTGTTTTATTACTCTTACTTCGCACACATAATGAATACTAATTCCTTCTTATTATTTACCTTCACCCGGGAGTGGGTTGATTCCATTGCACCATATTCAGATTACTTATCCTGTTACCGTACATACAGTAGTGTTATTATAGACTTACATTATTTTAACTCTGAACATATTGGGGTGTGAGATCTCATTTGCATGGGGGTCCTTGACAGATCTATTTACATTAGGCTAATATTGTAGTGATTTGTGGAAATGTAGGTACATTAGGACTCTTGTCTTACACACATACTTTATATTTACTTCTAGTTACCTTACCCTGGGAAGGGTGGAAGTTTTATTGCATTGTGGTTCTAGCCAGAATCTTTGCACATGTTACTGCACAGATAGGAATAAGGTTAAATAGTGTCACTTGTTTGCTCTGTTGATATTAGGATACATGATCCCTTTTACTTGGGATTTCATAACAAGTTAAATTCCTTTGGTTAACAATTGCAGTGACTGATGTGAATGAAGGTGCATTAGCAGTGTGTGTGTGTGTGTGTGTGTGTGTGTGTGTGTGTGTGTGTGTATCTCCTTAAAACTAGTTATCCCCCCACCACCATTATGGGGATGTGGTGTGGGGTAGGGTGTGTTGTGTGTGTGTGGAGGGGAGGGGAGGGGAGGAGAGAATTACATTTTTTATCTTTTATTCAGATTCCTTAGACATTTTCGGTACATCAAGTTGTTATACACTGAGAATTTATCGACATCAGTACATATCAGACTGCATGGTCTTAATTCCTTGGTGGTCCTTGACAAGAGTGTTTTGTTTGACACTAATACTGACAATTTATAGTTATGTAATCATTTATAAAGTCCTGTTACTACACTATAGGCTTTTGAAGTTTATGGGTCATAATATCTAGTTGGAGAGCATAGCTGGGCAATGGGTCCAGTTACGTTTTACACATCATACAGTGTGTGCTGATCTTTTTAAGACTGCTTTACTGGTAATTTTTTGTCTGTAATACATATATTGATGCTTCCTGTAGTCCTAAAACAATCTTAGTATGTCTTTAATCCAGGTGGGGGTTGTTTTTTCAGTAATTGCATTCTTATACACATTGTGACACTCGTCGTTTGATTTAAGAGTCATCTGCTCAAATAGTTGTTATTTCATGTCAATTTAATTTATATTCAGTAGAGGTCTTTGTATGTGTTTTGCACTAAGCACCTTTGACCCTGAGACTCTCCCACCTTATTGTGACATGGTACTGTTAAGCTTCTCTGACATCATTTTCTGTTTTTTTTAAATGAATATGTTAAACCAATAGGGATTTTTCTGTTTTTCTCTACGTGATCTAGTTGTTATAAGTATTGTTTTTTTCTAAATAACTGTCATTATGCTTCTGAAGAAGGACTGGTTGGTCTGAAAGCTAGAGCATTTTGTTTTTGTTGTTGCTTCTATGTTGGTCCATTAAAAGGTATGAAATCATTTGCTTCTGGATCTATCCCTCCCTTGGTCTTTCTTGGCTCCCTAATGTACCTATAAAAGTACATGAGGGAGTTAAACAGAAACGTGGTTAAGTGACAGGGTTGATTATTCCAACATCATGGTTAATGGGTATAATATATGTAGGGCAGATAGGAATAAAAGGGAAGTGGGTGTATTGATTTACACCTTGGACAGCTGTTCTCCAAAACAGCTTTATTTTGATTTGTGCCCTGATAGTTGTGATTATTTAACCCTGGAAATCAAATTCCCCTTGGGTAAACCTTTATTGCTTATTGATGACTATCATCCTCCCAAAAATACTAAAAGTGGGATGCTCCAACTAGCAGACATATTACTTCCATTTACTGACACACATGAAATGCTCCTTTGGGGGGATTTTAATGAAAATTGGTTAATCTCAGGAGACTCTCGCATTATGAGAAATCTGCCATTAACTTTAGGCTTGAAACAACTAATAAAAGATCCTGCACATGTTAATATCAAACCCCCTTCTGATTCCAAACTACTGGATTTGATTTTGACAAATGCCCCTCAGAACTATATAGAGTCAGGGTTGCTAGATGACCTGAATAGTGATCATAATATGATATTTTGTGTCAGAGGTAAAAATCTCATCCACAGACAGCCTAGGTATGTATCATTCTGAGAACTAGGTATTTTGATTATTTGACATTTGCTAGGGATCTAGACAATATAAACTGGGAAAGACTCAAAGTCCTGGCCTGAAATTATTTCATCACTGAATTGATGCAAGTTATTAATTTTCATATGCCTTTTAAAACAAAGAAAATAAAACAATATTCTGCCGCATGGTATTCTTCAATACTGAGAAAGCTAAAATGACAAAAAAGCAGTCATGGGAGTGGGCACATAATTCTATGCAGAAGATAGATTGGGATAATTACAGAAAATGATGGAATTCTTATGTAGCAGCAGTAAGAGAAACTAAGAGAACATACTATAATTCTAAACTAGAGGCAACTACAGGTGACACTAAAAAAATTTGGAAAATTTTGAAAGATTTAAATGGTCACCAAAAACAAGGTGGATAGTACTGAAGTATCATGGCAAGTAGAAGAGAGTCCTTAGCTGATGTATTTAACAAATATTTCATGAACTAGGGTAATTTTGTTGGTAATTCCAACCCTGACAGCCTTAAAAACAACCTCAGTTTAATAAAGATGATCCTTGCCTTTTTACATTTGAGGAGATTAAGGAGCATGAGATTACTGAATCACAGTTTAGGGCTAAAAACAAGCATGAGTAGTGGTACCAATGGCTTAACTCTTTCAGTACTTAAAATCTCCTTCCTACAAATCTCAGCCCCCCCCATGTACCTGTTTAATTGGTCAGTCTATGAGAGAGTGATTCCAGGGGACTGGAAGTTGTCCAGGGTTGTCCCTATCTCCTGGGGGGGGAAACCCTGGCCAGCTGACAAATTATCATCCTATCTCTTTACTGTCACTAGTATCCAAACTGTTTAAGAGACTTCTGACTAAACAATTAAACTGATTTTGCACCAACATGATTTGTATGATAAACACCAGTTGTGTTTTCATAAAGCACATGAAATGGTGGTCTCTATGGTGAGGGACTTGGATGATGTCAACAAAGCAATGGACATGGGTCACATAATGGGAGCCAGCTTTGTTGACCTCTCCAAGGCCTTCAACATGGTGGACTACCAAATTCTCCTTCTGAGACTGATGGACATTAGGTTGTCAGCTAATGCTTTAAAGTGATTTGCCTCCTACCTTGAAGACAGGATGCAGATCACTACTGTAAATAATATGACTTCTGCTCTGGGGTTCCCCAGGGCTCCATGCTTGGTCCCCTATTGTTTTTGATATATTTGAGAGGTTTAGGTGACAATGTTAAAGGTTCAGCATATAATTTGTATACCAACGACACCATAGTCTATACCTCTGCCTCTACTTTGGATAAGATTCAGGTGAAATTGCAATCAAGTATCTATAGTATATCTGATTTTTTTACAAAATCTAAACTAAAATGAATATTAGCAAAACAAAATGCATGGTCTTTGGTTCTTCTGTTCAATGAAATGACTTCCCTGAACTGACTATTGTTGATTCAGATGGGGACATGCTAGAACAGATAACATCTTATAGATATGTAGGCTACTGTGTGGACTCCTCGGTCAGGGGCAATACACATGTGGACAAACTTATTGGATCAGCTGGGAAAAGGGTAGGGCTGTTATATCGTAATTAAAATTGCTTGGGTAGGTGCATAATTAGAAAAATAGTCAAATCTCAAATCTTCCTACTATTTGATTATGCTGATGTATTACATGATTATGCCAACTTAAGTAAATTGCACAAATTAGACATATTGTACAATAGGTTGGCAAGATTAATTTTACAGTGCCCTAGAGACACCCATCATTGTCTGATGTACAATGAATTAGGTTGGTTTTCTTTATCTGAAAGAAGGCAACTCCACAAATTTGTTCTGGCCCATAATAGTGTTAAAGGTAAAATTCCCATTTACCTGACCAGAAAACTTGCAGACAGGAAAGTTAATGTTTCCCTTACAAAAGCAGTGTATTTTGAATTAGCTGTCCCACAGATAAAAACAAAGCAATCGGAGTATTTTTACAGCCAGATGATCCCTCTGTGTTGGTATAACCTTCAACCTAAATTTCATATGACCAATGTTAAAGTGCTATCATTAAATGCACTTAAGAAATGGTTTCCAGATACAATAATAAATCTGATTAAGGCCTGTTGTGGTTGACTGACACATCCAAATGTTTACATGCACTTTATATTTATAATACTGTTCATTTGTATTTTTTCTTCCTTTGTCTTTACCTGTGTATAATTATGTGTTATGCAACTGTCCTGTAAATGCTTTGTTATAATGCCTGGGGTCACCATTTTAATGAGTTCCCTCAATGGCCTAACCCATCAAATAAAATGAAAATGAAATGAACATAACTGAAAATAGGGAGGATCCAATTAATACAAGGGCACTAGCAAACCCCAAAAATAAAACAGATACAATGGTGGGGAAGACAGAAGCTGGAACCCAAAAATGGCATGGGGACAAAAAAAAAGGGAGAAAGACAGCAGGGGCACAAGTTGGAAAGTAATGTGTACAAACGCTCACAGTCTGGGGAGCAAAACTGCAGATCTAATGGCAACAATGGAAGATGCAAACTTGGACATAGTGGCTATTACAGAAACATGGTACACAGAGAATCATGACTGGGATACAACCATACTAGCATACACACTCTTTAGGAAGGATAGGAAAGGGAGAAGGGGAGGAGGGGTAGCTATGTATGTGAAGCACCAGAGACTCAATGGTTAAATGAAGGAGCAAAAACACTGTGGGTCACCCTGGAGGTGGGAAAGAGGGCAGCCATTTGCACTGGAGGTATTTACTGGCCTCCTGTTTGGGGGCAGCATCAGATCAAGCCCTTGGGGAAACCATCCACAAAATGGCAGCCAAAGGGGAACTGCTACTAATGGGTGACTTCTACCTGTCTGATGTAGACTGGAGCACTCAGACTGTGAATACAATGAGGGTCAGGGGCTTTGTGACTGCCCTAATAAAGGCAAACTTAAGACAGCTTGTAGCAGAACCAACCCACGAGGAGGCTATCCTGGATCTGGTCCTGACCAATGACAGGATCATGGATGTGGAAGTGGCAGTCTCCTTGGTACCAGCGATGACAGGACAGTATGGTTTAAGGTAACTATAGTGGTAGAGGCAAGCCATAAAAGGATAAAGGTCCTAGATTTCAGAAAAGTTAACTTTAAAAAGAAGGGTAGAAATCTCAAAAGAACCCTAGCAGCGGAAGGTACAGGAGGAGATGTGGAAAAACAGTGGTCCAGACTCAAGAGAGTCATAACAGAAGTTAACAGAACACTGTGTCAAAAAGGTACAGCAAGAGTAAAAGAAAGAAACAACCATTATGGTTCTCCAAGGTAGTGGCTGAGAAAGTAAGAGAAAAGAAAAGAGCCTTCAGGAGATACAAGGAAGCACAAAAGGACAAAGACAGAGAACAATATCTGGAGAAGCAGAGGGAATCTGGGAAAGCAGTTAGAAGGGCTATAGCACAAACAGAGGAAGGTATAGCCCAAGCTATTAAGAAAGGTGACAAGACCTTCTTCAGATACATTAGATAGTGAAAAAAGACCAGAAACGGGATTGTTAGGCTGAAGAATGAAGGAAGGAGGAGAAAGGGTGGAGAATGACCTAGAAAAGGCTTACATACTGAACAAGTACCTTTGCCCAGTATTCACCAGGGAAGGAGAGAAGGAGGGACTGAGACTCATTAAGGGAGATATTCAAGAGAGGAAGGTAGACATCAGCCTATTCATGGTGGAAAGAGTCGTAGAAGCACTCAGGAAAATAAAAGCAGATAAGGCAATGGGGCCAGATGGAGTTCATCCCAGAGTACTAAAGGAACTCGGGAAAGTGCTGGTGGAGCCACTGGCTGCACTTTTCAATGCATTTCTAGAAATGGGGGAGGTATCTGAGGACTGGAGGGCAAATGTGGTCCCTCTCCACAAGAGTTAAAGCAGAGAGGAGGCAGGCAATTACAGGCTTCCCTTATTGACTGTACCTCTATCCCCAAAGCATTCAAGTGTATCTCCATAAGGCTCCTACTTCCATCCTCAGAAGCCATCTGCATCTCTGGCTGATACTGACCCCAATCAGGTGGCTTTGAATTGCTCAGTTACATATGTAAATTTGCTGATTCACAGCTCGATGAAACAATCATCATGGAAGACTTAGACTGGCACTCCAACTAATCCAAACCCCCAAAAGATCTGTGCGAGGAGTTTGGGTTTACTCAGCTCATAAGAGAGGATACCCACCCTAACCTCAGAAACCCAGCTAACAGTATGCTCCTTGATCTAATTCTAGTAAACAAC
Organism: Neoceratodus forsteri; assembly: GCA_016271365.2. Classification (NCBI taxonomy): domain Eukaryota; kingdom Metazoa; phylum Chordata; order Ceratodontiformes; family Ceratodontidae; genus Neoceratodus; species Neoceratodus forsteri. The sequence goes on from CM057452.1 coordinate 905,330,328, forward strand.
CCGCATCTATTTAGTTATGCTGGTGTATTCTTTAATGATATCAGCAACCATAGCACTATAGCATGCATAAGGTCTGTTCCCAAACTACCCTCCTCCTCTATATATAGACATTTTAAAAAGAAATTGTTGCAACTTCAATCCCATTAGCTTCCTAGCAGATTTAAATAACATCAGGTGGCGGGACTTCTATCTTGCTTCCACGGCAGACTCAGCCTATTGGCTGCTCCAAAAACTTGTATTAAGTGTTATAGACAAACACGTACCTGTGACAAAAACCCAAACCAAGAAAAGATCCTGTCCTTGGTGCTCTGCTGACCTAGAGTCTGCCTTACGCAGTAGAGATGTTCTTTGGAAAAGGGCATGAAAAACTAAGGCCCCGGCAGACTGGATTGCCTTCAGGAAATCTATAAATCAATGTGCACAACTCATAAGAGCTGCCAAAACCAGTTTCTTCCAATCGCAACTAGCCTCAGCCACTAATGACTCTGCCAAATTCTGGAAAACCTTGAGTGAAATAGAAGGCCATCACTCAAGCAATGTGTTACCTTCTAAGATTCTCTCTGGAAGCACCTGAACCTTAGATAGGTAGGGTATTACTAAACAACCATTTCACCACAGCCAGCCTTGTGTTCAACACATCCACTGCTAGTAAACTCTGTCAACAGGTTTAAAACCCCACCTCGGTTTGCTCCACCACAATTGCTCCAGCTTATGAGACAAAATTCTCCATCAGCCCTGTCACTTACAAACAAATAGAAGACTTGCTTCTGAGCTTAGACACCAATAAAAGTGCAGGAGCTGACAAGTTAGAATCCTTTTTTTTCTAAAATGAGGATACCATATATTGACTGCACCTATAACACACCTCTTCAACATGTCCTTAGCACATGGTGAAATTCCTTCTGTATGGAAAATAGTGCACATAGTCCTTCTTTATAAGTTCGGTGACCCTAGTGACCTAAACAATTTTAGGCCTATATCCCTAGTACCCATTCTAGCCAAACTCCTCGAAAAATAATTAAATGAATAGATCAGAGACTACCTTGACTCTCATCAGTTAGTAAATCCAATCCAAACCGGGTTTAGAAAAAAAATCACAGCCTGATATCTGCACTAGCAAAGGTAACAAATCACTGGCATTTGGCTCTTGATTCTAAACACTACATGAGTGCCCTATTTCTAGACCTAAGTATGGCCTTTAACACAGTACACCATGACCTACTGCTGTCTATATTGCAAGATACTGGCCTGGATGTCACTGGTATCAGCTGGTTTAAGCGTTACCTTACAGAAAGACAAATACAAGTAAAGGCCCAAGGGGATCTGTCACCACTTAAAACTCTCCTTAGAGGTGTTCCTCAAGGCTCAGTATTAGGACCTCAACTTTTTGCGATATATGTCAACAGCATCAACAAAGGTATCAGTCAAGCAAGTGTTCATTTATTGCTGATGATACAGTTATCTATGTTGCCTAACCCTCCCTAGAACTGGCATGCAGTACGTTGCAGGAAGAATTTTTTTTATTTCAGCACAACCTTCTGAGTCTTAAGCTTTTACTGAATGCTAAAAAAACAAAAGCAATGTTGTTTTCCCTAAAAACAAAACACGGCCAGTCCCTCCTTACTAGGCAGCTGGAAAAAAATAACGTCCCTCTTGGGGAAGCCTATTGAGACAGTGAATAAATTCAAATACTTAGGTTTTTGGATAGACCACAAACTTTCCTACATGATTCATATGAAGGAACCGAGCAAAAAGTTGAGGCAATGCCTAGGAATGTATTTCAGAATCAGACACCTCCTTACCCAGGAAGCAAGGAAAAGACCTGTGCAATCTACATTCCTTCCCCTACTGGACTATGCCAACCTACTGTATTGCCATGGACCTAGTACTGCATTGGCCAAGCTCAACACCCTGCACAATAGGGCCTTAAGGTTCATTACTGGTACTCCTTTTAGGACCTACCATTGCTCCTTACATGCTATTCTAGGCTGACAGTCCCTGAAGCCCAGGAGGATCATAAATGCAGCAGCCTGGACCTACAGAGCTCTAATTGGCAAACTGCTGCAATATATATCCAATTTCCTAACCAATACTCCTGGAACATTTTTGCCTAGGAGTCATTCTTATCTCTCATTTGACATCCCTAGATATAGAACTCGCTTTGGATCCTCAGCCCTTAGCCATGCTCTGCCAGCCCTTTTTAACTCTTTACAGAAATCTCTGAAGCTTTCTTCCCTTGTTAAAATGGCAACCTACAAAAGACTCCTGCAACTGTTACTCCTAATGACTTACTGCTATTAATAAGCAAGCTGCATGGGTTTGCACGCCTCGTCTCTTCCCACCTTCCCTGCTACTAATCTCTCCTACCTACTCCCATATTTATCCACCCTTCCTCACCATGTTCTCCCTTAAGTCTCTAAACCTATTTACCTCCCTCAACTCGCTGTAGCATTCGCTGCCTATCTAAGCAGATGATAGGTCATCCTTAGCTCTTGCAACATTACCTGCCCAGGGTATATTCAAAATTCTGTAAATATACCGACTATATGTCATTCTGTTATTGAACACATATGTATATTGCTTATATTCCATTCCTGTAACTGCAATGTCTCCTTGTGTGTAATGTTATGTTGTCCTTAATTTGACCGTGTATAACCTTCGACTGTGAAGATCGGCACTGTATGGCTGACAAGATCCACTTTGTAAATTAGTCTTTTACTCAATGGTGTTTCACCTGGTTAAATAAAGATTTTGATTGATTTTTTGACAGTCCGATAAGCCTGACCACAATATTAGGGAAATTAATGGAGTCCTTACTTAAGGAGAGGATTGTGAAGTATATGGAGGATAGCGAGGCTCAAGACCCAAGGCAGCATGGATTCTCAGGTAAAAGGTCCTGTCAGACAAATCTCATAGATTTCTCTGAACAGATGAACAGGGTGGTAGATCAGGGAGGGGCAGTGGATGTGGTCTACCTTGATTTCAGCAAGGCCTTCAACAATGTCCTACACAGGAGATTGCTAAATAAACTGCTTGTCCTTAATGCAAAAAAAAAAAGACTATGGCTGTTCAATCTGGGTCTAACCACATGGGTGACCATAGACAAAATCTGCTTACACTCTTCTCTGCATCAGAGTCATAGATAGAAGTAGTCAACAGGGTTAAAAACCTTGGTGTCTATCTGGATCAAAACATTTCCTTTAAGTCCAATGTAGAGCAGACTACCAAGACCATGCATAGCAAACTTGGTCTTCTCTACAGATTAGGTAACTCCTTAAATGAAGAATTTAGAGTTACCATAGTAAAGAGCACCCTACTCCCCACCCTCCTGGTACCCCACTCTTGCACTTCCTGAGAGAAAGTGAAAATTGCAGATTGTCTGTATTTTACAATAAGATTAGTCATTATGCAACTTGCTGTCCTGTCCAGAGGCACCACTGCAAGGTCATTGGTCACTTAGGGTGGCTCACCCTTGAACTCAAACTGTTATATCCTCTACTCTGCCTAGCTTGCAAACTCTCCAGCATCTATGTCCTTCCCAACCTGAAAGGCCTACTGAACCCCAAAGTCTCCCAACATACCCTTCGCATCACAAATAGCAACCTGCTTGAAATCCCCCTGATCCAGATCAACCTGGGTAAAAGATCCTTCAGGTACTCGGCCCCCTACTACTTGAGCACACACCAGAAAATCTGACAACCAGTACTTCCCTTGAAGGTTTCAAAGCTGGGCTCAAGGTGCACATGTTAGAACACTGCCACTGTGGTTGCTATCATTGAACCCTTACTCTAAGACAGTCTATTCTCAATTTACCTAAGAATTCACTTAACTTGTCTTTGTCCACAGTTGCCTACATGAACATCTGCAGATTTCCCCTCGAATCATGCTGTTATCTGATATGAGACTTGTTGTAACTAACTGGTACTGTAATATGTGACTATGTTCCTCGTCTGTAGTGCTGCTGTGCTGCATTTACTTCAATATGTGTAATCTACTTTACCATGCCTGCTGTACTATATAAGCTATATGTAATTGTGCCTGCTGTCTTTCATAGGTTGGATGTAACTAATTCTGGATCGCCCCTGAAAAAGGGACTTCTAGTCTGAGTGGGTTTACCTGGTTATCAAAATGCTATAAATAAATAAATAAACTGGGGAGCCTGTGAATGGGTCCTAGAGTGGAAAAGTGGGTTGGAAACTGGCTAAAGGATATGACTCAGAAGGTGGTGGTAAATGGCATTAAATCTGAACAGAGGGAGGTGGCCAGTGAGGTGTCACAAGGGTCAGTGCTGGGGCTGGTCCTATTCAATGTCTTCATTAGCAATATTGCAGAGTGTCTGGAGGGAAAGGTATGTCTCTTTGCAGATGACACCAAAATCTGCAACAGAGTGGCACACTGGAGGGGGTGGAAAAAATGAGAAAGGACCTAAGCCTAGTAGAGGAGTGGTTGGATGTCTGGCAGTTGAGTTTCAATGCTAAAAAATATAAGATCATACACCTGGGACTCAGGAATCAAGGGAATTAATACAGGATGGGTGGGGAGGTTCTAGTCATCACATGTCAAAAAAGAGATCTGGGGGTAATCATATCTGATGATCTGAAGGTGACCAAACAGTGTGAAAAGGCATTGGGAAGTGCAAACGTAATGTCTGGGTACATAGAGAGGGCCATAACAGGCAGGAGAAAAGAGATGGTGATGCCATTGTACAGATCATTGGTGAGGCTTCAGCTAGAGTACTGTGTCCCATTCTGGAGACCAGATCTCTGGAAGGACATAGACAGACTAGAGGCAGTCCAGAGAAGGGCAACTGAGGCAGTATAGCACAGTGGTTTAAGGCTCTGAGCTGCAAATCTGGAAACCTGGATTTGAATCCCACAGCCCCCACTTGCCTACTGTGTGACCCTGAGCAAGTCACCTAACTTCCCTGTGTTCCCAGGTCACACCTGTAAACAAGTTTTCACCTTAGTGTGCCACTCCTGTTAAACAATTGGGAGAAAAAAAACTGAGATGGTACATGGACTGCACCAGACGCCCTACAAGGAAAGACTTGAAGAACTTAAAGCAGCAGTACTACCTAACCAGGAAATGATCCGTTAAGGCTGCTGTAGTGCCACAGTAAATATGGCAGCTGTTGTCTAGTACTACTGTTGTCAATGCAGCAGGCAGCAGAAATGTAAACAAACACAAAGGATAGCTGAGAAAATTATGAGGTGAAAGTACATTGCCGTTGGGAAAGAGTACCAGGTACATGCTCAGCAGAGCACAGGGAATAAACAGCCGAAAAAGCACAGAGTATTTTTACATTCTACTGCTGCTTTAATATCTATTCACTGGAGGAAAGAAGGGAGAGGGGAGACATGGTAGAGACTTCCAAGTACCTTAGGGGAATAAACAGGGTACAGATATAAAGCATACTTCACAGAAAGATCTGCACAAGAACAAGGGGTCATGATATGAGGCTGGAGGGAGGAAGACTCAGTGGTAATGTTAGGAAGTACTTTTTCACAGAAAAGGTGGTAGAGCCATGGAATAGTCTTCCAGCAGAAATGGGGGGAGAAATCAATACAGAGGTTCAAGAGTGCATGGGATGGATGTAAGGGTATCCTGGAAATGTGCAGAGATGGAGAGACGCAGATCAAATATGGTCTGGGCTGCCACAATAAGTAGGGAAATGGGCAGACTAGGTGGGCCGTATGGTCCTTATATGCCAACAGATTCTATGTTCCTATGTTTCTATTAAATTTGTCAGGTTTTTAAACCTTCCAAGGAGATTGTGTTTGTCAATTTTATTAATTGCTTATTGCAAGAAACTGCAAAATAACATCTGTAGTTAAAATCAATTTCCATGCGTCTTCGTGAAAATTGGAGAATTTCATGAAAATTCCATAAAATTGGGATTTGCTAATTTTACTCTGCCTTATCTGTGTGATTCTAATTAAATTTGAGGAAGTATAGCGCAGTGGTTTAAGCCTCTGGGCTGCAAATTTGGTGACATCCAGCAGGCTAGACCAGAGTTTGAGTCCCACAGCTTCCACTTGCATACTGTGTGACCCTGAGCAAGTCACTTAACTTCCCTGTGCTCTCAGGTCGCACCTGTAAAAAAGTTTTCAGTTTAGTGTGCTACTCCTGGTTAAACAACTAAAAAAAAATGATTGGGGTATGAGGGACAGGTAGTCCATGGGGTCACCAGGTTTAGGAGTTAGATGCCTAGTTTCATCAAGAAATGGACTGCTGAGCTGGGTAGCAAGAAAGCACAGAGTGTCAACAATCAACATAGAAACATAGAATTTGATGGCAGATAAGGACCGCTTAGCCCACCTAGTCTGCCCATTTCCCTACCTAATGGATAAGCTGCAGATCTTAGTTAACCAACAGCCTACTTCCTCCAACCCCCCACTAGAATAGCCTTATGTCTGTCCCATACATTCTTGAATTCCTGTCTGAATGCAGGATACAGCATATAAGGATCACACCAAGTAAACTGATGATCCAAAGAGCCTGATGGGCATGCAAGTCTGGGACTTAGAGGTACTCAGAAAAATGAAATGTGGGAAGAAAATGCCTGGGGAACCATGAAGGAATAATGTTGGCTATTCCAGCAGGACAGGTTGATAGGAGAAGGAGTAGGTGACTCTTGCTTTAAGGGATTTTGTTACTGCAAAGAACAAGAGGATATCAGTGGGGTCAGTAGTTCTACTGAGTCAATCTGGCTACACTAAGAGAGATGGGGAAGGCAAAATAGTCACCCAGAGAGGAAATGCAGGACTGCAAAAAGCGTTGCCCACCTTATCAAATGAAGTAGTGATATATGCATTGTTAATGGTAAATTACATAAAACTAATTCTGGATGCTTCATCTATATGTTACCATACATATTTGAGAACATGTTATCAGTAAGTTTTTTGTTGTTGTTTTATTGCTGTTGTTGTTTTCCACTGTAAATTTAAAACTGCTAAACCAATTTACCCACTTGTGATAGACACCAGGATTCTCAATGACAGTGGATATGCAAGTCAAATGTTAAGTCTATGACTGCAAGAGTAGAGAGCATTTTTGAGAGTTTTCTTAACATTTTGCAAATGTTTACATAGTAAAATTTTGAACCCTTGTGACTTAAAAGTCTTGTTTTCAATTCTCTCCATATTTAGATTATTCTATAACCATTACATAAAGGTTATTAATGCTAATTTACACATGTCTAGCTTAAAAGGAGCTTGAGTTATGGTATATGCAGATAAAAGTGGTCATGAAATTTCCTGCAACAAAATAAATAAAATGACAGACTTTGAGCACATGTAATTTTAAGAAGATGCATCCTAATGTCATAGTCATAAAATTTAGCACATTTCCAGAACACATATCATCAGGTAAGGATGCCAAATGTATGATCGCTGTCCTAATATGGCTGAGGAATATGCAGATAAACATTTTTTATGAAATTTCATACAAAAAATACAATGAGAGATTTTGAGTGTGTATTATTTTGAGACAATGCCTCAGAAAGTCATGACATTTGGCACATGTTTTAGCACCTATCATCAAGTAATCATACCCAATGTAATATTTCCAGCCCAAGAGATGGCTGAGGAATATACAGATAAAAATGTTCATGAAATTTCCCACAAAAAAATTCAATGACAGATTTTGAGCTCCTATAGTTTAGAGATATTCCATCCTAATGTCATGTTATTTGGCACAACATTAGAACTCTTCCAACAAAGCAGGCATGCACAATTTTAGAGCTCTAGCTTAAAATATAACCGAGTTATGACCAAATTAATAAATGTTAAAAATACCATGAAATTCTGACAAAATTACACATTTTGTGGAATTTCATGAAATGTCACCAAAATTCTCAGAATTCAGAATTTTCTCATTCTGTACAGGTCTCCTATGCAACAGTTCCATGTCAGTTTCTCCCTCCTGCAATATTTCATTGTTAGCTGTCCTTTTCAGCAACAGTTCCATGTCAGCTGCCCATTTCAACTTATCACAATACACCTTGAAAACCTAAACTATGTAGCTGTAATAAGAAGGTGACTCGCTCTTCAGAGCTGGTACCATCAGCTGGTCTATCACAAGCCATAGAAAGATTTTCACATACCATAAATATTAATTTCATTCAGAGAGGAGGGGGTAAACAGCACATGTCAGTAGTCCAGCCCCATTCACAACACTCTGTACCCTGGCAGTGCTGAAAAGTAAAAACTCCTTACATCAGATGCAGTCATGGGACTCATACATATGGCACTTATGGGAGTGGAGTTCCTGTCATGTAGACAAAAAGGTTAAGGTACACACAGCCAGTGACCTGGCTGGAGCAAGACTACTGATGCTTTATATTTAATAAAAGTTGCACAGATGCAGACTGAAACTTATCAATAAATGCCTTGGACATTTTGCTTTTCCCAAAGTTTCAGACAAGGTTTGCTTAATCTGAAAGCTGTAAGAAGCGCTTCAATTTTATGTGTATTTATATGCTTCCCGTAGCTCCACCTTCAAATTACTGTTATCATTACAATTATTCAGCTTGTCAGAAGTGTCATTTTATGGATCTAGCTCATGACTAAAAGTGTTGTTTTCAATTTTTGCATAAAAAGATAATGACTTATCTAAAGATAAGGTTTTAGATTGCTAATCTGTTGGAAATGTTGCCGTTGTATTTATCATATATACAGTATTCTTCTGTGTAAACCTGGACTGTTGCCATACAGCCATCAATACATATTTTCAGAAGTGGTGTTAAGTACAAGTGAAAAAAGTCATTCTTAGGGTGCCAGGCAGCACAGAAGTTGCACAGAAGCTCATCATGAGATTAGAGCAGTGCAGGAGGACTTTGTAGAGTTGGGGAGGGGCCTAAGACAAGTAGCACACACAGTATCCTTCTCTGAGGTGCTGCCTGTCAATGGCATAGGTGAGGCGAGGGTACTTTACACCATGCAGTTTAGTGAATGGTTGAAAAAATGGTGTGGAGCACAAGAGTTTGGCTTCACTGGGGACTGGGGTTCACCTGGAGGGACACCAGCCTATACTGGCAGGATGGTCTGCATCTGTCCAGGAAGAGAACAAGTCTTTCGAGCAATCGGTTTAAATGCTTCGTTGGCAAGCTTTTAAACTAGTCAAGGGGGAGGCACTGATAGGCAGCAGGAAAATCCCAGCCTCTCCCTACAAAACAGGGTACTAAATGAGAAAAAGACCTAGGTAGAAAGGTAAGTGGGGGATGCTGCAACAGAAGGTAAAGCCATCAAAAAATGGAGAGCAATGAGTACCAATGCCCGTAGTCTGGGTGGCAAGCTTCCTGAATTAGTGGCCTTGATGGATGAGGAACATCTGGATATCGTGGCAGTCACAGAAACATGGTACACACAAAACCATGACTGGGACATAAACATACCAGGATACACTATCTACAGGAGGGACAGGGAGGGTAAAAAAGGAGGAGGAGTAGCTCTTTACATAAGGGAAGGAATCAAAGCAACAGAACAAAAGGGTAAACAGGGAGGAGAAGAAGCACTGTGGGTCAATTTGAAGACAGGCAATGGCACCACAATCCGCACAGGGGTTGTATACAGACCCCCCTCTTAGAGGGAGGAAATGGACAAGGAAATGATAGAAAGTATACTTAGAATGGCAGAAAAAGGGGAGATGTTGCTGATGGATGATCTGAACATGCCAGATGTTAACTGGAGTGCAGTTGCAGCAGCCACTTCAAAGAGTGGGGTTATTCTAGATGCCCTACAGGGGGCATGCCTTAGACAACTAGTATTGGAACCCACTCGAGAGGGAGCAATCTTAGACCTGGTTCTCTCAAATGGAGATGGAGAGAGGATCACAGATGTACAAGTGGGTAGTCATCTGGGAAAAAGCGACCATCGCACAGTATGGTTCACACTAAACACAGCAAAAGAGTCAAGTCATACAAAGGCAAACGTATTGGACTTTAGGAGGGCTGACTTTGCCAAAATGGGTGAGTGCCTAAGGAATGCACTAGCAAATGGGCAGGAAAGAGGGGTGGAAGAACAATGGGGAATAATAAAAACTGCCATCACAGAGGTAACAAGCCTTTGTGTGAAGCAAATAAACAAAACAAAACGATGTAAGTAACCACTGTGGTTCTCAAAGGAAGTGGCAGTGAAGGTTCAAGAGAAAAAGAAAGCATTCAGGAAGTACAAGGAATCACAGAAGTAACAGGACAGGGAACTGCATCAGTTAAAGCAAAAGGAAGCTGGGAAGGCAGTCAGAACAGCAAAGGCCCAAACCAAGGAAAAGATAGCCAACTCAGTTAAGAAGGCGGATAAAACCTTTTATAGGTACATCAGGGAGCGAAGGAAGACCAAGGGAGGGATAGTAAGGCTTAATGGGGGGCAGAGGGTGACTGTGAAAAGGCAGAGATACTAAACAAATATTTTGCTCAGTATTTACAAATGAAGAGGGTACCTAAAACAAACAGTAGAAACACTCTTGATACAGAAGTTGATACCAGCCCATTTACAGAAGAAAGGGTTCTGAAAGAACTCTTCAAACTGAAAGGTGGACAAAGCAATGGGGCCTGATGGGATTCATCCCAGAATTCTAAAGAACTAAGGGTAGAACTAGTGACACCACTGAATACCCTCTTTAACAAATCATGGGAGGATGGGGTGGTACCCAAGGACTGGAGGAGGGGCAGATGTGATTTCTCTTCACAAAAGTGAGAGCAAGGCAGAAGCAGGAAACTACAGACTTGTTAGTTTAACCTCAGTGATAGGGAAAATGATGGAATCACTTCTGAAGGAAAGAATTGTCGAGTATCTAGAGGCCAGAGGGGCACAGGACCCAAGGCAGCATGGATTCACTGCGGGAAGGTCATACCAGACGAATCTGATAGACTTCTTTGACTGGGTGACCAAAGTAGTAGACCAGGGAGGGGCTGTGGACATGGCCTACCTAGACTTTAGCAAGGCATTTGACACAGTCCCACACAAAAGATTAATATACAAGTTAGCCAGCCTGGGAGTGTGTCCCAAGATGACAGTCTGGGTAAAGAATTGGCTGGAGAATAGGACACAGAGAGTAATAGTAAATGGAGTCCACTCTGAAGAAAAGGGGGGTTACTAGTGGGGTACTGCAGGGTTCAGTATTAGGACCGGTCCTCTTCAATGTCTTTATAAGTGACAATGCAGAGGGACTGGAAGGAAAAGTATGTCTCTTTGCAGATGACACAAAGATCTGCAACAGAGTTGATGCACAAGGTGGGGTGGAAAGGATGAGAAGGGACTTTGCAAGGTTAGAGGAATGGTCAAATGTATGGCAGCTTAGATTCAATGCTAAGAAGTGCAAAGTAATGCACCTGGGAAACAAAATCTCAGGGGAAGAGTACACAATGGGGGGTGAGATACTAACAACAACAAAAATGGAAAGGGACCTGGGGGTAGTCATATCAGATGACCTAAAGGTGGGCAAGCAATGTGAGAGGGCAGCAAGGAGGGCTGGGAGGATACTGGGATGCATAGGGAGAGGCATCACCAGTAGAAAACAGGAAGTTAGTATCCCTCTGTACAGACAGCTGGTGAGACCCCATCTGGAGTACTGAGTGCAGTTCTGGAGACCCAATCTCTGCAAAGACATAGACAGGATGGAAGCTGTCCAGAGGAGGGCAACTAAAATGGTGCAGGGTCTGCACCAGAAGACATATGAAGAGAGACTGAAGGAGCTTAATATGTGTAGCCTCTAGGAAAGGAGGGAGAGCGGGGACATGATAGAAACTTTCAATTACCTCAAGGGAATCAACAAAGTCCAAGAGGGTAGCATCTTTCAGAAAAAGAGGTGTGCAAGAACAAGGGGGCACAATTTGAAGATAGAGCGGGGACGGCTCAGAGGTAATTTAGGGAAGTATTTTTTCACAGAGAGAGTTATGGATTCATGGAACGGCCTTCTGGAGGAGGTTGTGGAGTCAAAAACAGTGGTGGAATTCAAGCATGCATGGGACGGTCATAAGGAAATTGTAGGGGGTGGGGTAGGAAGAAGTAGGCTGCTGGTTAACTAGGATCTGCAGCTTATCCATTAGGTAGGCAAATGGGCAGACTGGGTGGGCCAAGCGGTCCTTATCTGCCGTCAAATTCTATGTTTCTATGTTTCAAATGAAACTGGAAAGTATAAACAGAGATCAGCTCAAAATGCAAACGTTTAATATAAAAAACCAAAATTGTTGTTGACACCCCTGTTTTCATTGCCTATTTACCACTTTTTGGATGTGGAGTGTCACAAAAGGCAGGAGAGGATCTGGTGGGAGCAATGAAGGGGGCATGACAGATATTTCTACTTGGGGAACCATTAGGTCTAAAATCATTTGTATAAGGATGTACCTTCTCTTGGAGGCATGCCAGGACATTTCTTTATACAATTAATTCAGTCTTCATAAGGGAAGGAACCATATTGTACATGGTACTCTCCAGTGGTGAGAGGGTCCCAATGTCATACCCCAGTAACTGGTTGACTGTAGCAACCAGGAGAATGTGTGGATGGAGGTCCAACTGGAAGCCAACAATCAGAGTGGTCAGACAAAACTGCTGCTAGGAGTTTGATGTTGTGGCCTCAACTAAATAACCCTTTTTAAATTAATATTTTTTTTATTTTTTAGGTATGCATCTAGATCCAGCCAGCAGGAGTAAATGTTTTGTTTTTAAAGCTTTTCATTTCATCTAACTACACACAGCCATATAAGTAAGCAATAAGACATTACATGGTCTGCATTAAACACTTCTAATGCACAGCCATGGTGCGTAGTAAGGCACAAGGCTGTATGCCGAGTGCCTTCAGCCCCTGGCCATTTGCTAGAAGTATCTAATGCACACCCCCAGAGTATTTTATTGTGCTTATAAAATGGGGATGTGTATTGTACATAGAAACATAGACTCTGATGGGAGATAAGTATCGCTTGGCCCACCCACTCTGCCCATTTTCTTACCTTTTGGATAAGCTGTAGATCCTAGTTAACCAACAGCCTACTTCTTCCTAACCCCCACCAGAATTTCTCTACATCTGTCCCATGCATTCTTGAATTCCCCCACTGTCTTTGACCACACAACCTCCTCAGGAAGGCAGTTCCATGCATCCACCACCCTCTCTGTGAAAAAACACTTCTTCAAGTTGCTCTTGAGCCATCCCCCCTCTATCTTCAAACTGCGCCCTGTTGTTCTTACACATCCCATTTTCTGAAAGATGCTATCCTCTTGGACTTTGTTGATTCCCTTGAGGTACTTGAAAGTTTCTATCATGTCTCCCCTCTCCCTCCTTTCCTCAAGGGTATACATATTAAGCTCTTTTAGTCTCTCCTCATATGTCTTCTGTTGCAGACCCTGCACCATTTTAGTTGCCCTCCTCTAGACTGCCTCCATCTTTTCTATGTCCTTGTGGAGATGGGGTCTCCAGAACTGCAAGCAGTACTCCAGGTGGGGTCTCACCAACTGTCTGTAGAGAGGGATAACAACTTCCTGTTTTCTACTGGTGATGCGTCTCCCTACAGTATACATCTCAGTATACCCCCAGCCCTCCTTACTGCCTTCTTACATTGCTTGCTTACCTTTAGATCATCTGATATGACTACTGCCAGGTCCCTTTTCATTTTTTTTTGTTGTAGTTAGTACCAGCCCCCATTGCATACCGTTTCCCTGGGTTTTTGTTTCCCAGGTGCATTACTGAGCACTTATTTTTATTGAATCTATGCTGCCATACTTTTGACCATTCCTCCAACCTTGCCATGTCCCTTCTCATCCTTTATACACACACACACACACACACACACACACACCATAGCAGATCGTTTGTGTTGTCTGCAAAGAGGCATTCTTTTCCTTCCAGTCCCTCTGCAATGTCATTTATAAAGACATTAAAACAGATCGGTCCCAGGACTGAACCCTGTAGTACCCAGCTAGCAACCCCTCTTTCTTCGGAGTGGACTCTGTTTAGTATTACTCTCTGTGTCCTGTTGTCCAGCCATTTTCTTTACCCAGGCTACCACCCTTAGACCCACTCATGAGCTGGTAAATTTGTTTAGTAATCTTTTGTGTGGGACTGTGTCAAATGCCTTGCTAAAGTCTAGGTAGGCCTTGTCCACAGCCCCTCCCTGGCTTACTGCTTTGTTCACCCAGTCAAAGAAATCTGTTAGATTCATCTGACATAACCTTCCCACTGGGAATGCATGCTGCCTTTGGTTTCATGTCCCATTGGCCTCTAGGTACTCAACAATTCTTTCTTCAGATGTGATTCCATCATTTCCTGTACCACTGAGGTAAAACTAACATGTCTGTAGTTTCCTGCCTCTGCTTTGCTCCTACTTTTGTGAAGGGGAATCACATCTACCTGCCCCTCCCATCCTCAGGTACCACAGCATCCTTCCATGATAAAGGATAGTCAGTGGTGTCACTAGTTCTCCCCTTAGTTCTTTTAGAATTCTTGGGTGAATCTCATCAGATTCCATTGCTTTGTCCACCTTCAGTTTTAGGAGTTCTTTCAGAACCCTTTCTTCTGTGAATGGACTGGTATCAACCCCCCCATCCAGAGTGCTTCTAGTGATTGGATTAGATACCTCCCCTTCCTCTTCTTTTTGTGAATACTGAGCAGAAGTATTGGTTCAGTATCCCTGCTTTTTCACTGTCACCCTCTGCTCACCCACCCTCCCCTTTATTAAGCCTCACTATCCCTTCCTTGGTATTTCTTTGCTGCCTAATGTACATATAAAAGATTTTATCCCCTTCTTAACTGAGTTGACTATATTTTCCTCTGTTTGGGAGTTTGCTATTCTGACTGCCTCCATCTACTTCAACTGGTAAAGTTCTCTCCTGCTTCTTCTGCATTTCCTTATACTTCCTGAATGCTATCTTTTTCTCCCTAATCTTCCCCGCCACCTCTTTTGAGAACCATAGTGTTTTTTCCTTCATTTTGATTTATTTGCTTCACACAAATGCTTGTTGCCTCTGTGATGACAGTTTTGCTGTTTCCTCATTGTTCCTCCACCCCTCCTTCTTGCCCGTTTGCTAGTGCTTTTCTGAAGCACTCTCCCATTTTGCCAAAGTCAGCCCTCCTAAAGTCCAGTACCACCACCTTTGTTTGGCTTCACTCTATGGCTATGTTTATCGTGAACCACACTGTTTGGTGGTCACATGTTCCCAGATGGCTACGCACTTCTAAATCTGAGATCCTCTCTCTATCCCCATTTGAGAGTACCAGGTCTAAGATTGCTCCCTCCCGAGTGGGTTCCAACTCTAGCTGTCTGACGCATGCCCCCTGTAGGGCATCAACAATGACCCTACTCTTGGAAGTCACTGCAGTAAAGGTGCTCCATTTATTTATTTTTTTTGCAAATAACTTTATTTTTACTATTTTTTATATTTCATAGAAATAATACAAACCATACAGATAAAACAAACCCCAGAAACAACTCATGAAATTCAACAGTTATATGTGGCATAATCCCAGGAAGAAAAAAAAAATCGCCACCCAAAAGTATGGGTAGACTTAAAAAGGGGGCCATAACCGTAGCCAGGTGTGTGAAAAAGGATGGTGTATCTAAATTAGGTCCATAAATGAAACCCAAAACTAAGTTTAGGTTGCCAATTTTGCCTGCTACAAAAATAAACCTGCCTTCTGGATCAGAAATGACTTCCGTCGGTAAAAGTGGGACTCCTCTAGCCACCAGTATAGCTACTCCCCGTTTATTGGATGTAAATCCTGAACCAAAAACCTGACCAACCCATCTTTTTTGGAGATAATGCAGTTGTTCGAGAAGCAAATGGGTTTCCTGCAGAAACACAATTGAAGGATCAAATTTCATGCCAGGTGGTTTAAGATGATATATTTCTTTTATTGTCTCTCCCTCCTTTACATTCAAGACAGAATATTTAAGCCGTTAACCATGCACGTGTCAGCATTAACCCCAAAGGAAAGGAAATAAGTAGCTGCCCCCCACAGACAAGAGAAAATGTAACTCTACGATTAACCCACCCCAAACACCCCAAAAAAAGCCACCCACCTCTAACAAACCTACTGAACAACCCGGCCCTGGGTCTACTCCTATCCATCTGGCCCATGATGCGCGCCAAAAAGTGAGCTCTACCCCCCCTCCCAATCCAAACTTCAAAGTAGACAGTCAGCTGCTAAGAGCTTGCGAATACCCACAGTTAAATCCGAACTACATTATAATTAACTTTCATAAACCCTGCAATTGGTATCCCACTAAATTAGTTTCCGTAACTAGCCAATAACTAATAAACATGTTGGAAACAAACTGCCATGTAATTAAACAGTGAATCATTACTTAACATCTGGAGCATATAGAGCAAATAAAGAAAAGAAAGACAAAAAGCACTTGGCTAATAGTAAATGCATGGTCTTGTGCTCATCTTGGCTTATACCTCACTTCTGCATACTGGTTATAGATTGAAGCCTCTTTGCAGAGAAAACTACTGGAGAGGCAACCAGAGGTCAGGAGCAACTGTAGGTCTTAAAGCAAGGTTAGGACAAGAAAAAAAAATATAGCAGGCTCCTGGGGTTAGCCAATATAAAGTGCAGACCACACAGATTAAAAACACAGGAAACATAGGACAAATTAAGCCACTGACTGCCTGGGGATAACCTCAGCTCAGATCCAGGCTGTAATGATTATCCTTTAACCTTGATAGGGATATGGAAGCGAATATTCGTGAGTAAAAACAGTATATAAGCAACCAATCGTGAGGTCCAGGCTCCCTTTAGTGGAAAATATAGCGAATGTCCCACAACAGACAGCAAACGACAGTCCGTAGAAGCCTAGAGATATTACTGTTAACATAAAATAATAAAATAATAAAGGAAAGAAAAAAGCAAAAAGCAAGTCAGCTCCAAGCCAAATGCAAATAGGTTCAGCTTAATTCGGTATTCAGCCAGAAAGTCCTCCAGAAAAACATAAAGTCATCACAGGAATTGGTATTGATTGTAAGAACCGAGTCCCATTAAGAGCCGCAAGATAGGCCCCTTAATGCCTTCAGTAAACTGCTACCTCAGTCTTTAGAGAAGAGATCAGGGTAATATTTCTTGAGAGTCTTCATAGCTTCCTCAGGCGAGTCAAAGCATTTGGATCCCTCCCTCAGGGTTACCTCTAGACGTGCAGGATATAACATGCGATGCTTAATGCCGGCGACCCACAGCTTAGATGTGATGGGGCGAAAGCTCGCCCTGAGCAAGCGCGTCTTCACTGTTAGGTCTGGCACAAGTCTAAGTTTCTTTCCTTCCCATAAAATCGCCGAGAGTTTCCTGGATTCTTTAAATATAAATTTGCGGTCCAGATAGTTGAGAAGCTTAAATATGACTGGCCTAGGAGGATCTGATGACGGTGGTTTGGCAGGCAGAGAGCGATGGCCTCTCTCAATTATATACTCTGGACCGTTTGGAGAGGGGCCTACCGTCTTCTTAAGAAATTTCTGCAGAAACATTATCGTGTTCGGGCCTTCATCCCCCTCGGGGAGCCCCAGCAGGACTAGGTTGTTCCGTCTATTCCTCCCCTCCAAATCATCCAGGCGGTCTTCCAGTTTTGCAACTGATTTTTTACATTCGGCCAGAGAGGGGTCATTTTTGTCGAGTTTCCTCTCCACGGAAGATATCCTGGCTTCAGCGTCGGTTACACGACAAGCCAGTTGTGTCAAAGCTGGTTTAAAATCCGAAACTTCATCTATCAGCTTAAAGAGAGCTTCTTTAATCGTAGAGAGCTCTGAGTAGACCCGGGAGGGTGTCAGATCTTCTTCTGGAGTTGTAGGAGAAGAGCTCTGGTGGGGCCGTTTGGCCTCGAGTTCCTGGACTGGCTCCTCCATCCCCTTCGCGTTTGACATGAGGCTGCAACTGCTCACAGGTAGATAGTAAAGACGCCTAATAGACAATATAATGAGCTAATTTACTTTGCTGGATCGAATTAATGGCAATTCGCAAGCTTATAAGATCGGGAGGGATAGCGCTCACGGCAAAGCTGCTACTCTCTAGAATGCATCACGTGACTCCCCAAGGTGCTCCATTTAACAGATCTGGCATATTCAGGTCCCCCCATCAACAATATCTCCTGTTTTTCTGCCATCCTAAGGATGCCTTCCATCATTTCTTGGTCCATTTCCTCCCCCTTAGGAAATGGACATGTCTTACATAGACTTTGAAACATAGAAACATAGACTTTGATGGCAGATAAGGACCGCTAGGCCCATCTAGTCTGCCCATTTCCCTACCTACAGGATAGGCCGCAGATCCTAGTTAACCAACAGCCTATTTCTTACAAAATTTAAATTCAGTTTCAAATAGTAAAACAATAAAATCTTTGCTGTATTTAGATGTAAAATGGTCCCTCTGCCTACATTATCTTTCCCAGTTTTGTTTTGTATGTTTGAGCAGACAAATTTTGAACACTATGACCACCTTGTATGTTAATATGCTCCCCTTTATGTACAACACAAACAGAAATAATATTTATAATCCTTCAGTTTATACTGTGCTAGAAAGTGTTTGTTTATTGCTTATTTTTTTTGTCCCAGCTATTTATTTTTTGTGAAAGTTCAGGGTGTAAAAACAGTGACCTATCAAGCTGTCAGGAAGAAGGAAAGCTTCAAAGGGGAGGGAAACTGCTACGGAGGAAACACTGTAGAACTGACTGTAGCTCCAGTGGAAACAAGGCAATTCAGTAAGCCTACCAGGTCAGTATGTCATACGCTTAATAGTGTATGACAAACCCCCAAAACAGAAACAGCACAGTATAGGACAGTGAGAGGGTACAATACCATGAATGGGTCTGTGCATGGTACTGCACCCTCTGACTGTCCCAGGCAGAGGATAAGACCTCTGCTGGGACAGTGATTTGCCAAGCAGTTGCCGTAGCTTGACGGTATGAGTCACTGGCAGCAAGGGAGGTGGGCAATGCATTTGGGACCAGGTTCTATTCCCGGTCCCAGACACATGGAATTTTTCCTTTTTTCACACTTTGTGTGATATTAACTTTTAACCCTCCCTCACAGAGTTAGTTATTTTAGTTGGGGGGGTGGGGGCACAGCCGCCACAACAGGGTGTGCGGGGCACAGCCCCCCCCCCAAAACAAGATTTTTGCTGCATGCAATATATTGTGCTGTATTGGCAGTGCGGTATATTGCTGCGGCATAATGTCTTGCGATATTATGACCCTGTTCGTTCGTTCGCTATGGACATCCCATCTATTACTGTAATTCCAGTGGAAACACAGCAATTCTGTATGGACTTCCCAGCTCTGATTAACATCAGCTAAGTTTATCTTTCCTTGTAGTTTTGCAGTTCCCCGAACACACACACTTCTTCTATTGTCTGTACTGGCTGTAAGTAAGAGAGATCTGATTACTTCTCATATGTTTTGTTCAAATTGGAGGCTGCCGATGTCAAGGACTCATGTTGGAACCGGGAGTGAAAGTAGAAAATCAGAAACTGTGTGTTTTTTATGTAATGTAACTTTACTAATTGATTTATGCTGGCAAGTGGCTGAGTGAGCAGACCAGCGAGGGAGTTGGTGCGAAGAAAGACGCGAGCACAGCAGAGTGCTGGTGAGTGATTTCAAAACTATTACACTAGCTTCCAATCTGCAGCATGTGTTTATGCTGCAGCCTTTTGAGAACATGTTTGTTTTAATTTAATAAAGATTCCTGCTACCCTTGTGAGTGTTGCAGCATGTGAGAACTGGGGAAAGGAGAATGAGCAGACTGGATGAGCCGATGTCATGCCATATTGGTACCAGCTGCAAGAATGGTACCTGTTATTGAAAGTGCATGTGCGGCAATCTTTCACACATGCGCATATGTGCCTTTGATAAGCCCGGTAGCAAAATTGCATGGTTGCTGTGCCAGATTGATACCTGCTGTGAGATCTTTTCCATGGATTATAAATTGCAGTTTTCACTCTAACTGGGGGGATCATATTCAGTCCAGCTGGCTGCACACACAATCCAGTGCCTGGTGCAAAACAGATGTGCCATCCAGCACTGTTGCAATATTCAAAGAGGATGTGTGATGGTTGCAGATCGTGCATCCTGTTTGAATATAGAACCCTGGATGAACAGGCAAAAAGCAGGCGAATGCCGTGGTGGGCTCAGCGCAACCAGAGTCAGGACTGAAGACCGCCAATGGGGGAATGTGTGGCACATCCCTGATGCGCCATCTCCCCCAAGGGTGATATTCAGCCAGAATATGCTAATGAGCCCATTGGGCATGCATGGCACAAACGGGCCTCATGCTTGCCCATTATGGGCTCAGTCACATGGCTGCACCCAGCTGAATGCACCAGGCCAACCTCCACCCAGCTGTGATGGTACCTAATAGGTCCAGTCCCCCTGTTAGCCTCAGCAGTCCAATAGTACCCCCATGCCCTATCCCTGATCGTAGCTGAATCCCATCCCAAACCCTGTTTGAAGCAGAATGATCCCCCACCCTACCCCAATCCCCAATCAAAATAGCAATGAACCCCAACCCAGTTCCACAGTGTAATGGTCCCCCTCCTATCTGTGCCCGCATCAGAAAACATCTCCAATCCTTTTCCATAGTGTAGTGGTACCCCCCCATGCCTGAACCACAAACATATCATAATCCAAGCCTGAAACCTGTTCATATCAGAATGTTCCTCCCTCCCATACCCAATCGCTGATCATATCAGGATCCCAGCCCAAATCCTGTTCCAAGCAGAATGTTCCCCCTCCCATGCCCGACCCCAATCATATCAAAATCCCATCCCAAACCTGTTTCAAGCAAAATGATCCCCCACCTAACCCCAAGCCCCATTGTCTGCATAATAGCCATACCAATCCAGAATTTCCATAGTTTAGTGGCCCCAACCCCGCCACCCTGTCAGGGCGAGACTCCCATCCTGCTTCCCCCCAAACCCAATCAAAGCTGTCAACTGGCTCAGCCCTCCACACACCACCATGGCCAGCCACCGACTGAACTGTCAATGAATGGTACAATACATAGTACGCACTCTCAACCACTGGGGCCTATGCATGAATAGGCACAGTGGCTAAGTGCCACATATCCATGGTGCGTAGCCACTCTGCACCCATGGCGCCCCCCCCATTCAGAATGCTTGAACAGGGTCACACAGCACCTATGCACCTGATCCCCTGATGGCATGGACAGCAATGCACTGGGGGTGGGCAGGGGTCACGCCAGCACTATGCACCATGCACCAAGGCGAGTAGTGCTACACACTAGGGTGCATAGGAGGGTGCCCCTTACACCAGAAAACCCTGCTGTAAGTCTCCTACACACCCTGCTCCAAAGCACACAGAATATTGGAATGTCCCTGCAGCAGTTGGGCATCCCCCACAGTGCAGACCAGCCCTGACCCTGTACCCCAGAGGCAGACACTCCCAGACACAAAGTACAGCCCCATCCTCCCAGTGCAGCACCCCCCACACCAGGGATGCACCACTGCGCCCATGCTCCCCATCACCCGACTCAGTGCCAGCACTGGTATGCCAAGCCCCTGCATGAGGTCCCCTGACCCAGGTGGTTCAACCCCCACACACACAGATATGCCCTGTCACCCTGTCCTCAAACCATACCCCAGTCACCAGTGGTGCCCCCCACACACCTGTGGCATCAACAACCCCCCCAGACAGGTCCATCCATGCTGCAGGTTGGGATGGCCGGAGGCACTGCCCTCCATACACCTCCATGGCCACTGACCATCTGACATATGCTAGTGCATGCTGCCAATTTGCCCAGCTGTGTACAGGATCCACTGTGGGACCCGGGATGGGCATCTGATTGGATGCCGGCCTGGATCCGCAGGTCCACCTTGTCCACCCCACACAAACCTGCACACCAGGGACTAGATCAGTGGACAGGGAGCCAGTGGTTATGAATGTCAACAGGTGTTCACCTGTCTGCAGGTGCTGAGCTTTGTGTGAAGTGGTACATGCCTATAGTACATATCTTACACCCCTTTGTGCATAAGGGCCAATGAATGCATACTATGTACCGTACCATTCATTTACAGTTCAGCTGGTGACTGGCCGTGGTGGTGTGCAGAGGGCTAAACCAGTCACCAGCTCCAGTTGGGTTTAGGGGGGAGTGAAATGGGGGTTCCCATCCTGATGGGTTGCGGGATTGAAGGCCACTACTCTATGGAAATACTGTGGTTTTACAGCTATTATGTAGACCTTGGGCTTGGGGCTGGGTGGAGGGATCATTCTACTTGGAACAGGGTTCAGGCTGGGATTCTGATACAATTAGGGATCGGGCATGGGAGGGGGATCATTCTGCTTTGGAAAGGGTTCGAGCTGGGAATGTGTTATGTTCAGGGTTTGGGCATGGGAGGGAAGTACCACTACATTGTGGCAAAGGATCGAGGATGTTTACTGATGCAGGTGTACGAACATATGAACATATGAATGTGCCAGCAGAAACAGACCATCTGATCTATCTAAGTCTGCTCAAGTGTGCAGCTAGCACCCCTAGTTTGCAGCTGCCCCACCCCAGTGTGGATGGGAGGGGGGCCACTACACTATGGAACTGGGTTGGGGTTTGTTTCTGTTTCCAATCGGGGATCGGGGAGGGTGGTGGGTATGCTACACCATGGCAATGGGGTGTGGGCTCTTATTCAGGGAGCAGAACTGGGGTAAATGGTGAAAGCAAAGTCAGTAAGGGCAGGGATGGGGCTACAAGAGGAAAAGCCTTAAAAAAATGGAGTGTAATGAGTACCAATGCCCGTAGTCTGGGTAACAAGCTTCCTGAACTAGTGGCCTTGATGGAAGAGGAACATCTGGATATTGTGGTAGTCACAGAAACATGGTACAGATAACCATGACTGGGATGTAAACATACCATGGTACACTATCTACAGGAGGGACAGGGAGGGTAAAAGAGGAGGTGGAGTAGTTCTCTACATAAGGGAAAGAATCAAAGCAAAAGAACAAAAGGGTAAACAGGGAGGAGAGGAAGCACTGTGGGTCAACTTGGAGACAGATAATGGCATGGTAATCTGCATAGGGGTTGTATATAGACCCCCATCTCGGGGGGGGGAGGAAATGGACAAGGAAATGATAGAAGGTAGCCTTAGAATGTCAGAAAAAGAGGAGATATTGTTGATGGGGAATCTAAATATGCCAGATGTTAACTGGAGTGCATTTGCTGCAGCCACATCCTAGAGTGGGGTCATTTTAGATGCCCTACAGGGGGCATGCCTTAGACAACTAGTATTGGAACCCACTTGGGAGGGAGCAATCTTAGATCCTGTACTCTCAAATGGAGATGGAGAGAGGATCACAGATATAGAAGCGAGTAGCCATCTGGGAACTAGTGACCATCGAACAGTATGGTTCATGATAAACACAGCAGTAGAGTCAAGCCATACAAAGGCAAAGGTCCTGGACTTTAGGAGGGCTGACTTTGCCAAAATGGGTGCGTGCCTAAGGAATGCACTAGTAAATTGGCAGGAAAGAGGGGTGGAAGAACAATGGGGAATAATCAAAACTGCCATCACTAAGGCAAAAACCTTTGTGGGAAGCAAATAAACAAAACAAAATGAAGGAAAAAACACTACGGTTCTCAAAGGAGGTGGCAGGGAAGGTTATGGAGAAAAATATAGCATTCAGGAATTACAAGGAATCATAGAAGGAGCAGAACAGAGAACTGTATCAGTGGCACCACAATCTGCGTGGGGGTTGTATACAGACCCTCATCTCAGGGGGAGGGAATGGACAAGGAAATGATAGAAGGCATCCTTAGAAAGGCAGAAAAAGTGGAGATATTGTTGATGGGGGGTCTGAATATGCCAGATGTTAACTGGAGCACCTTTGCTGCAGGCACATCCAAGAGCAGGGTCATTCTTGATGACCTACAAGGGGCATGCCTCAGACAGCTAGTATTGGAACCCACTCAGGAGGGAGCAATCTTAGACCTGGTACTCTCCAACGGGGATGAAGAAAGAATCTCAGATTTAGAAGTGGGTAGCCATCTGTGAACAAGCAACCACCAAACAGTGTGGTTCACAATAAACACAGCCATAGAGTCAAGCCATACAAAAGCAAGAGTATTGGACTTTAGGAGGCTGACTTTGGGAAAATGAGAGAGTGCCTCAGAAAAGCACTAGCAAATAGGCAAGAAGGAGGGGTGGAGGAACAAGGGGGAGTAATCAAAACAGCCATCACAGAGGCAACAAGCCTTTGTGTGAAGCAAATCATCAAAACACAATGAAGGAAAAAAACGCTATGGTTCTCAAAAGAGGTGGCAGGGAAAGTTAAAGAGAAAAGGATAGCATTCAGGAAATATAAGGAAACACAGAAGGAGCAGGACAAAGAACTTTATCAGTTAAAGCAGAAAGAGGCAGGAAAGGCAGTCAGAATAGCAAAGGCCCAAACTGAGGAAAGGATAGCCAAATCTGTTAAGAAGGGGAATAAGACCTTTTATAGGTACACTAGGGAGTGAAGAAAGACCAAGGGAGGGATACTGAAGCTTAATAAAGGGGAGGGAATGTGGGCAGAGGATGACAGTGAAAAAGCAGGAATACTGAATGAATATTTCTGCTCAGTATTCACAAAAGAAGAGGAGAGGGAGGTACCTAAACCAAACCAACACTCTGGAGATGGGGGTCGATACTAGTCCATTTACAGAAGAAAGGGTTCTGAAAGAATAAGTAAAATTGAAGGTGGACAAAGCAATGGGGCCCGATGGGATTCACCCAAGAATTCTAAAAAAACTAAGGGTAGAACTAGTGACACCGCTGACTAGTCTCTTTAACAAATCATGGGAGGATGGGGTGGTACCTGAGGATTGAAGGGGGGGCAGATGTGATTCCTCTTCACAAAAGTGTGAGCAGGGCAGAGGCAGGAAACTACAGACCAGTTAGTTTGACCTCAGTGGTAGGGAAAATAATGGAATCACTTCCGAAGGAAAGAATTGTTTAGTACCTAGAGGCGTGTGGGGCACAGGACCCAAGGCAGCATGGATTCACAGCAGGAAGGTCGTGTCAGTTGAATCTAATAGATTTCTTTGACTGGGTGACTAAAGTAGTAGACCAGGGAGGGGCAGTGGACATGGCCTATGTAGATTTTAGCAAGGCATTTGATACAGTCCTCACGAAAGATTAATAAACAAGTTAGTCAGCCTTGGAGTGGGTCCCAAGGTGGTAGCCTGGATAAAAAAGTGGCTGAACAACAGGATGCAAAGGGTAGTAGTAAACGGAGTCCACAGTGAAGAAAGGAGGGTTACTAGTGAGGTACCGCAGGGTTTAGTACTGGGACTGGTCCTTTTTAATGTCTTTATAAGTGACATTGCAGAGAAACTGGAAGGAAAAGTATATCTCTTTGCAGATGACACAAAGATCTGCAGCAGGGTTGATACACAAGATGGAGTGGAAAGGATGAGAATGGACTTGGCAAGGTTGGAGGAATGGTCAAATGTGTGGCAGCTTAGATTCAATGCAAAGAAGTGCAAGGTAATGCACCTGGGAAACAAAAACCAAGGGGAAGAGTACACAATGGGAGGTGAGATACTGACAACACTAAAAATGGAAAGGGACCTGGGGATAATTATATTCGATGACCTAAAGGTTGGTAAGCAATGTGAGAAGTCAGTAAGGAAGGCTGTGGGGATACTGGGATGCATAGGGAGAGGCATCAACAGTAGAAAACAGGAAGTTGTTATCCCTCTGTACAGACAGTTGGTGAGACCCCATCTGGAGTACTGTGTGCAGTTTCTATAGACCCCATCTCCACAATCACATAGACAGAGTGGAGGCTGTCCAGAGGAGGGCAACCAAAATGGTGCAGGGTCTGCATCAGAAGACATACGAAGAGAGACTAAAGGAGCTTATTATGTATACCCTTGAGGAACGAAGGGAGAGGGGGAACATGATAGAAACTTTCAAGTACCTCAAGGGAATCAACAAAGTCCAAGAGGGTAGCATCTTTCAGAAAAAGAGATGTGCAAGAACAAGGGGGCACAATTTGAAGATAGAGGGGGGACGGCTCAGAGGTAATGTGAGGAAGTATTTTTTCATGGAGAGGGTTGTGGATGCATGGAACAGCCTTTCTGAGGAGGTTGTGGAGTTAAGAACAGTGGGGGAATTCAAGAATGCATGGGACAGACATAAGGCAGTCCTAGTGGGGGGTAGGAGGAAGTAGGCTGTTGGTTAACTAGGATCTGCAGCTTATCCATTAGGTAGGAAAATGAGCAGACTAGGTGGGCCAAATGGTCCTTATCTGCCGTCAAATTCTATGTTTCTATGTTAAAGCAGAAGGAAGCAGGGAAGGCAATCAGAATGGCAAAGGCCCAAACTGAGGAAAAGATAGCCAACTCAGTTAAGAAGGGGGATAAAACCTTTTATATTTACATCAGGAAGCGGAGGAAGATGAAGGGAGGGATAGTGAGGCTTAATAAAGGGGAAGGGGTGGGCAGAGGGTGACTGTGAAAAGGCAGAGATACTAAACAAATATTTTTGCTCAGTATTCACAAGTGAAGAAGGGGAGGTACCTAAACCAAACTACAGAAACACTCTGGATAGGGGGTTGATAGGAAACCATTCACAGAAGAAAGAGTTCTGAAAGAATTCTTAAAACTGAAGGTGGACAAAGCAACGGGGCCTGATGGGATTCATCCCAGAATTCTAAAAGAACTAAGGATAGAACTAGTGACACCACTGACTACCCTCTTTAACTAATCATGGGAGGATGGGGTGGTACCTGAGGACTGGAGGAGGGCAGATGTGATTCCCCTTCACAAAAGTGGAAGCAGGACAGAGGCAGGAAACTACAGACCTCTTAGTTTGACCTCAGTGATAGGGAAAATGATGGAATCACTTCTGAAGGAAAGAATTGTTGAGTACCTAGAGGCCATTGGGGGCACAGGACCCAAGGCAGCATGGATTCAGGGCAGGAAGATTATGTCAGACGAATCTAATAGATTTCTTTGGCTGGGTGACCAAAGTAGTAGATCAAGGAGGGGCTGTGGACATGGCCTACCTAGACTTTAGCAAGGCATTTGACACAGTCCCACACAAAAGATTAATATGCAAGTTAGCCAACCTGGGAGTGGGTCCCAAGATGGTAGCTTGGGTAAACAATTGGCTGGAGAACAGAACACAGAGGGTAATAGTAAATGGAGTCCACTCTGAAGAAAGAGGGGTTACTACTGGGTACCGAAGGGTTCGGTTCTAGGACCGGTCCTCTTCAATGTCTTTATAAGTGACATTGCAGAGGGACTGTAAGGAAAAGTATGTCTCTTTGCAGATGACACAAAGATCTGCAACAGAGTTGATACACAAGGTGGGGTGGAAAGGATGAGAAGGGACTTGACAAGGCTGGAGGAATGGTCAATGTATGGCAGCTTAGATTCAATGCTAAGAAGTGCAAAATAATACACCTGGGAAACAAAAACCCAGGGGAAGAGTACACAATGGGAGGAGAGATACTAACAACAACAAAAATGGAAATTGACCTGGGGTAGTCATATCAGATGACCTAAAGGTGGGCAAGCAATGTGAGAAGGCAGTAAGGAGGGCTGGGGGATACTGGGTTGTATCGGAAGAGGCATCACCAGTAGAAAACAGTTATCCCTCTGTACAGACAGCTGGTGAGACCTCATCTGGAGTACTGCGTGCAGTTCTGGAGACCCAGTCTCCACAAGGACATAGACAGGATGGAGGCAGTCCAGAGAAGGGGGGCAACTAAAATGGTGCAATGTCTGCTCCAGAAGACATATGAAGAGAGACTTAAGGAGCTTAATACATATGCTCTTGAGGAAAGGAGAGATGGGGGACATGATAGAAACTTTCAAGTACCTCAAGGGAATCAACAAAGTTCAAGAGGGTAGCATCTTTCGGAAAAAGAGATGTGTAAGAACAAGGGTGAACAATTTGAAAATAGAAGAGAGATGGCTCAGAGGAAATGTGAGGAAGCAGTTTTTCATGGAGAGGTTTGTGGATGCAAGGAACAGCCCTCCTGTGGAGGTTGTGGAGTCAAAAACAGTGGGGGAATTCAAGAATGCATGGGACAGACATTAGGCAATTCTAGGGGTTGGGGGTAGGAAGAAGTAGGCTGTTGGTTAACTCATTCAGGCCTAGATATGCCTGTAGGTGGCATCTGAAAGTACAGCCACTCAGGCCAATAACGCCTGTAGACATACTCAGCTGACTTACACTCAGGCCTAGAAACGTCTGAGGAAGTCAGCAGTTTTCACCTAAATATTAAACATACCAAATTGCTTAGAATTGATTGCATAACACCGTTAGAAAGGTAATTTGATGCTGAACAATTTTTCTGCTGATACTTTGTGTCTATCATGTATACTTTAGGAGGTATTAGCATTTGTTTAAGGTATGGTGTGCACGGCTGACATCCGTCTCTCAAGCCTCACCTAAGCACCTTGAATAAATCTGAAAAGAAAAACCACAGTTACTTGGTATTTCAGGTAGTATAAAATAAAAGCTAAATGGATTACAACTGATTGCATAGAACCGTTAGAAAGGTAATTTTGTACTGCACAATTTTGCCGCTGATACTTTGTGTCTACCACATATACTTTAGGAGTTATTCGCATTTCTTTAAGGTTTGGTGTTCATGGCTGACATTTGTCTCTCAAGCCTCACCTAAGCACCTTGAAAAAAATCTGAAAAAAACACAGTTGTTTGGTGTTTCAGCTAGTATAAAATAAAAAACAAATTGATTGCACTTGATTGCATAGTACCACTGGAAAGGTAATGTGCTGAACAACTTTGCCACTCGTACTTTGTGTGTAGCACTTATGGTTCAAGATGTATTCACATTTGTTTGTGGCATGCTGATTATGGCTTGATTTTGCTTAGAAAGGCCCAGGATGCAGTGCTAAGAGTATACAGGGCACAAGTGGTGGAAGTCTCAAAGAGCTCTTGTGGTGTGAATGAGTTAACTAGGATCTGCAGCTTATCCATCAGGTGGGGAAATGGGCAGACTGGGTGAGCCAAGTGGTCCTTATCTGCTGTCAAATTCTATGTTTCTATGTTTCTATTATCTGTATCATGGGTCTGGGATAGGAGAGGGGTACCACTGGTTTACCAGGATTGGCAGGTTGCTGTGCACCTGTCTGCATTTCCACAGCCTGCCTGTGGGTGGCTGGCCGATTTAGGCCACTTTTCCCAGCCTATCATTGCACAGCACAATTCAGGTCCTTGAGGGCCTTTTTCCTGCTGAATATGTCTATGCACTAGCATATTTATGAAAGTACCCCTCCATGGGCGCATACACATTATTCCACAGGCCTATTGTCGAATTTGGGCAGACCATCTTCCCCCTTTGAATATTGCACTTCAGCACATTTATGATTGGCACGGCTCATCTCTGTTTTCTTCCAAGATGCACCATGCATTTCCTTTGAAAATAGGGGCCTAGGTGATCACTTCTTGTTTGGGGGCATGTGTGATTTTGTATTTCTTTGAAACTTGGCTTCCCGGCCAATGCCCTTTGGGGTAAACATTGCCTCAGTGCTTGCGCACAGAGGTTCTTTGTCTTTTCACTTCTTGTAGCCCCATAATCCGTTGCATGATCTATCTGGTAAGGCTATCCTAGTGTTCCCCATTTTTAGTGTGAAGCTTGTTGCATCAAAATGCAGGATAAATAAGAAAATGAATAGGAATATAAATTATTTTATGGCAGATAAGGACCGCTGGGCCCACTTAGCCTTCCCATTTTCCCCTACCTACTTTAATACCAAAGACCCTACTTGATCTCTGGCACAGTCCCTCTTTCCTTAACCATTACAGTTCCGTTTTGCCTTTCTCATGCTTTCTTGAATCTAATGACAGCGTTTTCCATGCATCGCCACCCTTCCAGATCCACAGCCTATAGCAATGTACCCCCTCCACGATGTGTTGCCTCTAGAGTAGTCTCCCCTCCACATTCAACAGGCCAAGAGCAGTGTCTCTCTCTCAGAGCATGCTGCCTCTGCATTGCCCCTCCATACCCCTTCCCCACCCTGAGTGCATTGCCTCTACAGTGGCTCCCCCCAGACTGTGTTACCTCTGCAGTACTCACTCTCAAGCCCAAAGTAGAGCCCCCCCCCCAGCAAGCTGCATCTGCAGCTCCTCCTGTGTATGGTTTATGCATTGCCCCACAGGCTCCCCCAACAGCATTACTTCAGCCGTATGCACCCTCCATAGCACACTGGCTCTTCTTCCAGAGTGTGCTGCCTCTGCAGTACTCCACCCCCCTCCCCCGGAGTGCACCACCTGCAACTGAAGTTGCTCCCCCTGGAGCATGCTACCTCAGCAGTGCCCCCATGTTTGAATAGGCCCAGAGCAGTGACCCTTGAACAGTGCTGCCTCTGCAATGCCCCCAAGCTCCATAGATACAGGACAGTGCCCCCCATAGCATGCTGCCTCTGCATTGCTCCCAGGTTCCACAGTAACAGAGCAGTGACTCTCCAGCCCCCAGGTGGGCTGGCACTGGAGTTTCCCCCTAATTGTGTGCTGCCTCTGCAGTACCCCCACCCGGGGTGCACTACCTACCACTGCAGTTACTGCTGCTGGAGCATGCTCCCTCAGCAATGTCGCCAATGTTGAATGGGCCCAGAGCAGTGGCCCCCTAAACAGTGCTGTCTCTGCAAGGCCCCTTCCAAGCTCCATAAATACAATGCAGTGCCCCACGCCACTTAGCATGTTGCTTCTGCACAGCTCCTCACGTTCCACATATACAGAGCAGTGTCTCCCCTCAGAGTGTGCCAACAGTACAGAGGCTGCCCCAAGAATGCTCCCCCATCCCCGGAGTGTGATGCCACTACAGACACTGTCCCCAGAATGTGTCCCCCCCCCACAAAGTGTGCTGCCACTATAGAAGTTGCTCCCAGAATGCACACCTCCGGAGTTTGCTGCCACTACAGTGGCTGCCCCCACAATGCACTGCCTCTGCAGTGCCCTTCACCAGAATGCAGCACCTCTGCAATGAATCCCCTAGGGTGTGCACTGCCTCTGCTGTTCTGCAGTATCCTCTTTCCATAGCATGCCTCTGCAGTACCCCTTCCCCCAACTCCCAAAGCTACATGGAACTACAGCAATGGTCTCCTCTCTTGACAGATCATGCTGCTAGTGCAGTCCTTCTCACAGATCATACTTCCTCAGTAGTACCCCATCCCTGTGTGCAGCCTGTGCAGTGCTGTGGATGCTCCACATGCCCAGAGCAGTGACTCTTCCTCTCCTCAGAGTTTGCAATCTGTACAGTGCCCCACAAGCTCCACATTCCCAGAGCAGTGGCTCTCCCCCTAGAGTGGGCTGGCTCTGCAATCCCCCCATTGTGTGCTGACACTGCCTTACCCCCTAAAGCGTGCTGCCTCTGCAGCAGTACTCTCCCCCCAGAGTGTACCACCTGCCTCTGCTGTTACTCCCCCTGGAGCATACCAACTTAGCAGTGTCCCCTGTGTTGAATGGACCCAGAGCAGTGACCTCTGTCTCTGCAATCTCCCCCAAAGCTCCATAGATTCAGGACAGTGCCCCCCCCCACATAGCATGCTACTTCTGCACTGCTCCCCATGCTCCACAGTAACAGAACAGTGGTTCCCTTTGGCATGTGCCAACAGTACAGAGGCTGCCCAAGAATGAGTCCCCACTCACAGAATGTCCTGCCAATCTAGATGTTGCCTGCAGAACCCACAGCTCTGGAGTGTGCTGTCACTACAGTGGCTGCCCCCAGAACCCACTACCTCTGCAGTGCTGCAATGGATCTCCCAGGGAGTGCACTGCCTCTGCAGTTCTGCAGTATTCCCCCTCCATAGTATACCTCTGCAGTACCCCTTCCCCCAAGTCCCAAGGCTACATGGAACTACAGCAGTAGTCTCCTCCCTCAATGAATCATGCTGCCAGTGCAGTCCTTCTCCCAGAGCACACTACCTCTGTAGTACCCCATCCCTGTGTGCAACCTGTGCAGTGCACCAGATGCTCCACATGCCCATAGCAATGACTCTCTCCTCTCCCATTGTGCAGACTGTGCAGTGCTCCACAAGCCTGGTCTTCCTCTAGAGTGGGCTGGCTCTTCAGTCTTCCTCCCATTGTGTGGTGATGCTGCAGTGTCCCCCTAGAGTGTGCTGCCTCTGCAGTACTCCCCCCCCACAGAGTTCACCACCTGCTTCTGCAAATGCTCACCCACAGCATGCTACCATATCAGTGTCCCCAACATTGAATAGGCCCAGAGCAGTGGCCCCTGTCTCTGCAATGTCCCCCCAAGCTACATAGATATAGGACAGTGCCCACCCCCACATAGCATGCTGCCCCTGCACTGTGATGCATTTTTAACATATGAACAGTATAGTAACTAGAAAATTGTAACTATGAGCACTGGAGGCCCTAGGTACCTGTACGTTCACATTTATGGGTAGAGAATGTGCCAAGTGGAACTAATTAGCTGTGACAGTTGCATTTAGTACTTTTTGTGAGTTCATTTCACACCACTTTCTTGCATTGTGCAATTTTAGGTAGTATTACAAGGATTTCAGGCAGGTCATCTAGCCAGTTAGATACCCTTACTGCAAAGCAGCGCTTGCAAAGGCTCTTTTTGTGGAAAGGTATCTCCAGGGCATTCCTATACATTCTCTTGATATTGTATTGGTTATAAATAATATAAGAGAGGTTAAGATTTACCTGTAAGGGTTAGATCCAATAGTGCTGTTTTTCCTTAAAAACAGGTATGATAACTAGCTTATCATGTAGGAGTAGTCAGACAGGGATTACAGGGAGATGCTATGTGCAAGCAGGTCAGTCTCAGTTACAGAATATTGGCCAGGGCACTGAGACTTTATCCTGCTAATTTGGAAAGAGCCACAGAATCTATTGCCTACCTCTGCTACCATGAGAGGTCAGATGGGGCCTCCATTTTCCATCTCATCCAAAGGTCTGTATATGCAAGTCCAATATTGCAGGGTATAATACCCACTCTCATTTGCAGTATTGCCTTGCAGTTTCTACTTCTGGGTATTGACTGAAGTCCCAAGTGAGGGATGAAGTTGCAACATTTAGGTTCAGAGGCAGAAACTGAGTGAGAGCTCACTGGTGATGGTTAATGCCACTCTAAAGGATGGCATACTGGCCAGTGAGGCACCACAAGACTCGGCACTGGAACCACTCCTCCTCAATGTCATTATTTATTGAAGAAATGAAGAAGTATAGAAAAATAGAATTTGATGGCAGATAAGGACCGCATGACCCACTGAGTCTGCACATTTTTTCCCTGCCTATAGTGTCATTGCATACCCTATTTTGTGTCCAGCTCCCCCCTCCTTGCTTTTAATTAATGCCACATATAGTATGCATATGCTATGGAGTTATGTGGTTAGCTACTAACACATTGAATGGGTAACTTCCAGCCATGCATATACATGCAGGATGTTCTTATTGGATCTTGTAGTTAGGCGCATGTCCATATCATCTCAGTGCTTTGCAGATGTTTTATTAAACTGAGCATGTGCTAGTAAGCTGCTCAGCAGCAATGTACCTAGCAGAGCTGCTAGGTTATTGGTGCTTGTACAAGAACACTTATATATTATGTAGGTCAGCAGAGGCAGTTCTTTTACTGTGCAACATGGTGAAAAACAGAACATGGAGGCCAGATTTTAAAAATGAAAAGTTATAAAACAAGGGAGTATATGTTTTCTGTGAGGCTAGACAATTTGTGGGTATGAGAGGGACAAACAAGGCTCAAGAGCCTGCTACCAGGGCTAAGGTAGTGAAGGGAAGTCTGCTTCTAGAGTGGTGGTCTTCAGATGCTTTTGCCCATACTTGGGAAGGGGCTCAGGAGCCTGTGGACATGTAATTTGAGCTCAGGAGCTAGAGGACAAGGTAACTGGGGTTCAGGAGCCTGCATTCATGGTTGGTGGGGCTGTGGAGACTGGTTTGTCCCAGATGCTTGATGCCAGGGAATGGTGTGCAGGCTTGGTAGTATACCACCATGGCTGGGAAAGGGTGCCTTAAGTTTCTGAGGCTAGTGATGTAGGTCAGAGTTGGGAGGAGTTGGAAAGCAGACCCTGGAGTTGGGAGTGGAGCAATGAGTATGAACACAGGGTTATTGGTAGTAGGGAGGCAGCAACATACCAACAGAGATGGAGGGATTAGGAAGCTTTCTGCAAGAGCTTGTGTGTTGTGCTCAGGAGTCTGCTTCCAGGGCTGGTGAGTGGAAGGGCTAAGTCACATGCCTCCATGGATGTGAGTGGACTCATGAGCTCAGGTACATGTGTAAGGAAATCTCTGCGTCCTTGATTGTGTGAGAGTTGGCTGTAGCTATGGCCTTAAGAGAGCAGCACCAATGGCTAAAATACCATTGCCAGTCTGGACATAGAGCATTCCATATCCATGTGCCTGCCTTATAGAATTAAAATTTCTCAAACATCAGTAATTTTTTCCTGTTCATACTACAGTATGTACTTTATTTCTCAAAATCCTAACATGAACCTGTCTCGAACTGTACGACAAGGAAGCTCCCGCACCTGCCTAGGAGTTCCTCAGTGTTACTTGCTTGATTTTTTTTTAAACAGTTCCATGAGGAAAGGAAAGGGTTCATAATTTGACTTCAGAGAATTAGCTACATGATTTCTTTCGTCTTCCTACTAGCCCACTCCTCCCCGGTGCTACACTGTTTCATGCTATCTGTATTGGGAGATCACAGTGTGCACGCCATTCAAGTCTATGAAATGTCCTTTTCAATGCTGTTTTGGGCCATTTAAGTGGACATTACTTAAAACCAGACCTAACAGTCAGCTAACAAGAGCCCTGTTAGTTGATCCCTAGCTGTGATTTCACAAAATGTCCATTTAAACAGTCAAAAGCAGTTCCTGAAAATGACACACCATAGACTTTGATGGAGTGCTCTCACTATGGAGACGTCATAAAACATTGGAGGGCAGAGGCAGTACTAACTAGTATGAAGTGGAAAGGGGTAATACGACAAGCTCCTCAAGGGCAAATTATGATTGCTTTCCTTCCTGTGGGGGGGGGGGTTCAATCAAACACATGCCATGGAAGAAACTCTCATTGAGGTAAGGGAGCTTCAACTCCATTTTATTTTTAGCATTACTGTATCTAGTAAAAACAAAGGTTCTTTATGTTTATTCCCTGGTAGTCAAAGTTGTCTGCAGTTAGGTTATTTTTTGCCATCACTCTCTGTCCACACATTTGCTAAGTGGCAGGGCAGTGTGACAAAGCGGGTACGGCTAGTGGGATGCGGGATGCATAAGGAGAGGTATCTCCAGGAGGAGGAATGAGGTGGTGCTGGGATTGTATCACTCACTGGTGACACTTCACCTGGAATACTGTGCCACGTTTTGGAGAATGCACCTCAGAAAGGACATGGATAAGGTGGAGGCAGACCAGAAGAGGGAAATTAAAATGGTACAGGGTTTACACAGGAAACCCTAGTAAAAGAGACTAAATGAGGAACAAGAAAGTTGACATGATCTGTGATTCTGACAGTGTGATAAATAACTGCCATACCTGCCTGACTTGGGTTAGGGGAAAATAAAACATCAGATAGGGAAATGGGGATGGGGGACAAGAACACTAATTATGCTCCAGTATCAGGCAAGGTACAATTCCAAGATGCCAGCACAAGTGAAAGAAACCTGGCACTCACAGAGAGCTGGGAGCCAAAATAGGTTTCACTACAGCAGTAGGTACTACAAAAATTGGTCTAGTCAGTTAGTGAACATGGACCTGCCCAGTCTAATGTAGTGGAAATTTATGCATTTGTACATGAAGTGGTGTGTCCTGTTAGAACTGCAACAGCAAATCCGAGTGGTCAAAAAACATTTGGTTATAACAGCACCATGTAGTTTTGGAGTTTGTTTGTCTCATCTAGAATGGTGTTAGATCACGTGGTTTTGTACTGACCACATGGTGTGGTTATTGACCATGCCATTTTTGACCTCGCAGTCTTGACCTGTCACCAAGAAGGGGGCCTCTGGGGATGTGGACATTTGCCCAAATTTATAATCAGATACAGACAGAGGGAGGGGAGGGTGGGTAGTGAGTGTACAACACAAACTACAGTATTTTAACATCTGTCCCACTCCCATCCCTTCCAATTTAATCCATGTCAGCTTGACTTTAGGTATAAATTTAGGAAATCTGTGTGATCAAACACAGAAAAGTTCTGAGGCATGTGTTCACAACTACATGGTTGCTGCTGTCATGCTCACATCTTACCTATGTGGGTTGGCAGTTCTTGCCCAGTAAGAGGGAAAGGAAATTCAAACCATAAGCAGCTGTTACTGCATGGGCTCAGGGTTCAAGTGCTAGAACCATGAGCTTTCATGAGAGACACCAGCAGGATGGTTGGAGAGTTTGTTCCAACCCAGGATCAGAGTAGCACACAGAGAGCAACACATCACAGAGTCATAGAATCTAAGCCTAACTTGTATCATGTTGTCCTCTGTATGAACTTGTATTTCACTGTACTCTCCCAGGTCATACCTGAAAATAGGCAAATGTCTTGTCTAGTGTACTTACCTGGTCAACAAAAGCTAAATAAATAAATAGAAATCTGTCGGCAGAAAGGGACTCAAGTGGCCCATCTAGTCTGTCTTATTCTCCCTTTTTTACCCATCTCTATATAAAGAAACCTTCCCCTATAGAACATAGAACAGAAGACGCTTATCTGAGGGATTGAAGCCAGTTCTGTCCACTCTGCTTGTGTGTTTTTTTCTTTTAGTCATCAAGTGGCATTAGCCAGTGCATTTCAGGTTTGCAACAGCATCTCTTTCCTCATGGGTCCTCTCCTCCTCCTAGATCATCAAATGTCTTCCACTTGTACGCTTCTTCTCTCCTACTACACCATTACTAGAACAGTGACATCAGGGCTAGACAGCCCCTTAGGACCCACTGAAGGTGGGTCACAGTGGTGATAAGGCTGCGGCACAGACAGATAATGCCAGCTACCATCTCTGTAGAATCCAAGCTGTTTACTTTAATTTAGGCACTGGCAGTGCAAAACATCTGCCTGCCAGGGCACTGATGTGTTGTTGCTATGGGGGAGCACTGCGGCATATGGGTCACCATTGGGACACATCCTTTTTGGTCATGTGCCCTGATGTAGCACTGCAATGGCCCTGTTCTCTCTAACAGGGAAGCGATCTCAGATCTCCAGGTGGAGGGTCACCTGGGGGCCAGTGACCATCACATGGTATGGTTCACTTTGGCCACTACATCTAAATCATCCCATTCTAGGGCAAAAATATGGGACTTCAGAGGAGCTGACTTTGATAAGATGTCCAACAGAGTTAAGCTAGCCCTGGCAAAAGAAACACAGGTGAGGGGTACAGGCAAAGTGGGCAAGCATTAAGGATGCAATACTTGAAGCAACATCCCATTGTGTTAGACAGAAAAGGAAGTGCAAAGAAGGAGAAACCACTTGGTTCTCAAATACAGTAGCAGAAAAGGTCAGAGCCAAATGGCTGGCCTTCAGGAAACATAAGGGAACACAGTAGGATGAAGATAGGGAGGCATACCAAACTGCCCTAAGGGAAGCAGGGAAGGCAGTAAGGCAGGCAAAGTCCCAAACTGAGGAAATACTAGTACGAACAGAAAAAGAAGGTGACAAGACTTTCTATAGATACATTAGTGAAAGGAGAAAGTCCAGAGGGGATATTGCTAAGCTCAAAGGAGAAAAGGGGGCATGTGATGAGGAGGACCCTGTAAAAGCATATATCCTAAATAGATACTGTTGCTCAGTATTTACTGATGAGAAGGTAGGGCAGGGTCCACAGCTCAGCACCATGGACACAAGGGGGAGGGAGGTGAGCACTACTCTCTTCACAAATGAAAGGGTCCTACAAGAGCTTGCTAAGCTCAGGGTGGACAAGGCAATGGGACCTGATGGCATACATCCCATGGTACTTAAGGAGCTAAGGGTGGAACTAGCAGAGCCATTAACAGAACCGTTTAGTGAGTCTCTGAGCACAGAAGAGGTCCCAGAAGACTGGAGAAGAGCTCATGTGATCCCGCTCCACAAGAGTGGTAGCAGGGAGGAGGCAGGGAACTACAGACCAGTCAGTCTTACCTCAGTAGTGGGCTGGATTATGGAGGCACTCCTTAAGGAAAGGATAGTGCAACACCTGGAATCCATAGGGCACAGGATCCAAGACAGCATGGGTTTACAAAAGGAAGGTCCTGTCAAACTAATCTCATAGATTTCTTTGACTGGGTAACCAGAGTGGTGGACCAAGGGGGAGCAGTTGATGTCACCTACCTTGACTTCAGCAAAGCTTTCGACACTGTTCCACATAGAAGATTGATAAATAAGCTGGTAGGCTCGGGGTGGGTCAGAAGTTGGTCAACTGGGTGGCAAACTGGTTGACAGACAGAAAACAGAGAGTGGTGGTAAATTGAATACAGTCAGAAGAGATGCAAGTCACAAGTGGGGTACCTCAGGGATCAGTCTTGGGGCCAGTCCTCTTCAATATCTTCATTAGTGACATTGCAGATGGACTAGAGGGTAAGGCTTGTCTGTTTGCAGATGAAACCAAGATCTGCAACAGAACAGATGATCCAGATGGGGTGGGCAGAATGAGAAGAGATCTGGATAAACTAGCAAAATGGTCAGAAGAGTGGCAACTGGGATTTAATGCAAAGAAGTGCAAGATCATGCACATAGGGAAGAGAAACCCTGAAGCCACCTATAGGCTGGAAGGGGAGTTGTTGGTAGTCACAAAGGAAGAAAGAGACTTGGGCATCATCATCACTGATGACCTGAAATCATCAAGCCAGACCTCCTAAAGCAGTAGGTATGGCTAGGGGATGTTGAGGTGTATTAGTAGGTATCACAAGTCATAGAGAGGTAATAATCCCTCTTTACAAGACTCTAGTTAGGCCCATCTGGAGTACTCGTGCAGTACTGGAGCCACACCTTCACAAGGACATTAACCAACTTGAGGCAGTCAGAGAAGGCAACCAAAATGGTGCAGGACTGCATCAGAAGACACATGAGGACAGATTAATGGAACTTAATATGTATAACCTTGAGCAAGGAGGAGAGGGTGATATGATTAAAACATTCAAACACCTTAAGGGCATTAACAAGGTGAAAAGTCTAACATGTTTAAATATAAGAAAATAGCAGGACAAGAGGACACAGCATGAGATTAGAGGGAGGCCGATTAAGGAGGAATGTGAGGAAATTCTTTTCCACAGAAAGGGTGGTGGATGCATGGAATGGCCTACCTCAGGAAGTGGTGGCTATGAATACAGTGCAGGGCTTCAAACAGGCATGGGATAGGCATAAAGGAGCAATACATATGAGTATGAATAGATAGGCCACTGACAGAGCAAGGGCCGATGGCACATTTATAAGGTAGAAAAAGAAATGGGAAGACTGGATGGGCCTTGCGGTCCTTATCTGCCGTCAACTTCTATGTTTCTATGTAACACTGGGTATGGGAGAAGTCCTGGAGGGCTGGGTGAGGGCAGATGTTGTCGCTCTGCAAAAAAGTGGAAATAGGGAGCAGGCAAGAAAGTACAGACCTATAAGTCTGAATTGAACCTCAAGGTGGTCACCGTGCTGGGTGTGTCAGAAAGATAGCTGCAAATTTACTTCCAGTTTTGTGTGTTTTAGAGCATTTATAGGAAGATTCTTAGTGGCAACCATTGTAGTTTGTATAAAACCAGTAACTTTCTCTAAAATTAAGTCGTAGCTAGGTAGTTAGGGACTTACAGTGAGTAAGATAGTGACTGAGCATCTTCGGTAACAGAGCTACACCTTGAGTGTACACTGGGGCTGTAGATTTGGTCTCAATAATGCCCAGACTGTGGGACGCCAGGGGAGCCAATTAGCTGTATGCTCAAACAGTAAAGAGTAAAGAAGGACAAGTTATTTTTTAAATACTCATCTCCATTGCATTCTCCTTCCGAAGAAGATATCATCTTGACTTGCAGAAGTAGAGCAGAGTGGTTAAAGGTGGTTAAAGGGAATTCTGAGCACTGAAAATAATAACCCTGGACTATCATTAAGAGGAGGTGCCTGGGGGAACAACTTTGCCCGGGAGGTGGTTTCTGGCTGGGGTGAGAGCCCAGCTGGACCATCAAAAGGAAGTGTACCAGCCGTGTTTTTGGACTGTACTGTACCTAGCCTGGAGGAAGTATTGCCAGGAAAGCACCCACGATAACAAACAACACCTGAGAAGGCCTTCGAAGAGCTGGAGCAAGTTAGGTCCCCCAGCCCGGACAGAGGGACGGTTGCAGTCACCACTGGAGGGTGGTGAAAGAATTTATTTCCCTCAGGTGGAGCAAGGGACTCATCAGAGGGTGGGTCAGCCTTGGGCCATTAGTAAAAGGTCTGGGGAGCCTGACTCATTCAAAGGAGAGGCCCATTGTGAGCTTGAAGGGGGCGTCCATATATATATATATATATATCATGGAAGAAAAGGCTGAATATGGATTAACAGCATAGAAGAGAGGCAGTTGGAAAAGCCTAAATAATTCAATTTTTCTGCAATATGGTGAACTAAAATCTTTTTCTTTGGTGGGGGCTCTGGCATTGGAGACTTTCTATATACTGGATATAACTGCATGTGAATTGTCAAATTGTTAAAACTGGAACCTATACAAATTAGCCCTGTGAGAGTGGGCTGAAGAGTGCAGGAGAGACTATTCTGAAGTGGTGGGAGCACTGCAAGGGAAAAACAAAACTAAGACTGCAAATGGAAATCATAGACTTTGTTTACAAAATAAGTTTTAAAGATATTTGTTGTTGATTATGCAGGAGATTTGGGGTGGGGAAGAGGAGTAGTGGGAGATTTTTCATAGATTAGTTTAAAGGGGGAAGTTTAGGAAATACTGAATGGGGAGGGATGTATATGCAAATAAGTATGATAGAGGGTGAAGCTGTTTTATTTAAGTAAGGAAGATATTTGGTTGGGTGGGTGAGGGTTAGAGTGAGTGACTGATTGATAAAACTGAATTAGAGGGAGAAGATTGTTTTATCTAAGTAAGGAAGTTATTTGGTTGGGTGGTTGAGGGTTAGAGTGAGTGATTGGTGGGTAAAACTGGATTAGTGTGGTATGTGTGTGTAGGCTTAAGTAATGTGTTGGGGAGATAGGAGCACAGTCATGCAGTACTTCCCCTTGAGACTAAAGGATCTTCATCCTTTTGATTGCCCCCCCACTTCCTTTTGAGGTGTACGGCAGATGCCAGGCACGCGGCATACTAAGGAGACAGAGGGGTGGAGGATCCTGGAACTCTCGGGGGGGATGGGAGAGGGGTGGATGGATTGAGACAGTAGGAACTAGGAGGTGCCCTGGGGTGAAATGGGCACAGGAACGAGGTCCTCATTGCCTTGTGTCCATACCCAAGGGTTCTGACTTAGTCGGGCAGGAATTGGGGCCATACTTGGATTCTCATCCCTCTTGGGCAGTGTTATGCAATGCCAGGTCAATTAAGAATAAGACTGTACTGGTTGCGGATCTTGTAGTCTCTGCTGACCTGACTTGCATCACTGAAAGCTGGCTGGATGAGAACGTGGGTCCCATTTTCAAATTCGTTGTTGCAGTTGGTTTCTCGGTAATACACCACCAGAGAGTGGACCGAAGGGGTGGGGGGTGGAGGATGCTGTCTGTTTAAACAGGAACTGGAGATCAGGGTGGTGCCAGCTGGAGTCACTAACTCCTTCGAGTGCATAGTGGATGCGAGTGCAGGCTACAGGATCCTTCTCATTTACCATCCATCAGGTGATGGGAGGTTGTTCCTGAAGGAGGCTGTGGAATTCATCACTGAGATGGTATTGGAAACCCCCAGATGATTGATTCTGGAGGACTTCAAAGCCTGGGTCAATGATGAACTCTCGCCTTTTGGACAAAACCTCCTCCAATTGATGGAATCATTGGGCCTGACACGGGTTATTACCACCGCAACACATCGGGGGGGGGGGGCACTCGTTGGACTTAGTGCTCCACCTGAGGATGGAAATTTCCGATATAGAGGTAGATCCTATCGGGTGGTCTGACCATCATGCCCTGAGATTCAGTTTTGCAGCCCCCTGACAAAGGAGTTGGTACGGTATCATACTTTGAGAGGAGTTACCTCAGAAGACCTAATGATGGCATTGGACTTCTCTGGAATTCCGATGGATAGCACTGGCCCCTTGTTTTAGTCTATAATAGGGCTGTTGCTGGGGCCCTGGATGTCATTGCTCCAGTACGTGTTTGCCCTCTTACCCTTCACCTGGGTGCCCCTTGGTTTGATGGGGCACTCCGGGAGTTGAAGAGGTGAGGGCAAATGTTGGAGAGATACTGGCGGAAAACTCACTTGGAGGAGGACAGAATTAGATTGCTAGATCATTATAAGATCTACCAATCAGCAACTTCCCATAAGAAGGCAGAGTTCTTGTCCAGAGAAATTACTGCAGCAAAAAATAGACCAGCTCAGCTCTTCCAGACCATGGACAGACTGCACAATCCAGCCTGTCTATGTTCTGTCGAGCATTGTCACAGAAAAAATGTGAGGAGTTTGCACCGTTTTTCGCTGATAAGGCATCCTCCATCAGAGATGAGATCAGTCAATGTATATTTTTGTATCAGGGCCAAGTAAGATGATCCAGACATACTAGTTATTACAACCGGGCATCCTTTACTTACTTACTACTCCCCACTGGACCTTGCATTGTTCAATTAGGTGGTACTAATACCCAGATGACCTGGTCCACCTTCAGCCAACCAGTAGTCTTGGATATAGTGAGGATCATCCAGACTTTGTGACCAGTTTGTTGCAGTTTGGACCTGGGCCCAACCCACCTCCTCGTGGAGTATGTTGAGATCATTGACCTGGTCCTTGTTGGGATAGTGGGGATTTCATTGGAGAAAGGGATCTTTCCAGATCCCTTAAAGGAGGCGATATTGCGGTCCCTCCTAAAAAAAAGCTCTCCATTGACCCTGACTGCCCAGCTAACTACAGACCAGCCTTGAACTTACCCTTTATAGGGAAGTTATTGAGAAGGTGGTTGCCCTGCAACTGGAAGATCATTTATCCATCCACAATATTTATGACCCTCTGCAGTCTGGCTTCAGGAAAAAGGCATAGCACCAAGACTGCCCTGCTACAGGTGCTAAATGATCTTCTAATGGTGAGAGATCAGAGAACCCATTCCATCTTGGTTTTCCTTGATCTCTCAGCAGCATTTGACACTGTAGACCATGGGATGCTGCTAGAACACCTGTGTTTTATTCTGTGGACTGAGGGGGGTGGTCATCAGCTGGTTTTAATCCTTCTTCAAGGGCAGATCTGAGAGAGTGGTGTCAGGGATTTATTCCTTGGCCCCTCGCTGGCTGCCATGCAGGGTACTGTAGGTCTCCGTGCTGTCCCCCATGTTGTTTGCAGTATACATGCTGCCATTGGAGGACATTATAAGATGGTACAGATTGAGTTTTCACTGCTGCACAGATGATTCTCAGCTGTACATGTCTTTTGTGCCTGAACAGGAATTAGATTCGGTCTCAATGTTTAATATCTGCCTGTTCACTGTCCTACGCAGCCAGTATAGAGTTATGCTTGTACAACTGTATTAGTTGGTTTTGGCCATTTACACTCTCTATTCCAGAGGAATTAGAACTTTGTAGGGGTACGAAAGGCAAAGAACCCTCAGAGAGAGGGTTCCACCCCTAGAGGTGCCACGGGGTGATTCCTGTGGCTAAAGGCACCTTAGGAATCTTCCTAAGGAGAGAAGTGCTACTGCTGGAGGAGGAGGGAAGGATGGCAGGGCAAAGAAAAAATGCTTCACAATGAGGCTGAGAGGAACTGCTTATATAGCTCAGGAAGTGGGAGTGGTTGGTTGCTTGGCCACCAAACTCCAGGCAAAGCCTGTCCAATTCACTGTCCTATGCACCCAGTATAGTATTAAGCTTGTACAACTGTGTTAGTTTGGTTTTGGCCATTTGCACTCTCCATTCCAGAGGAATTACCACCCTGTAGGGGTATGATGGGCAAGGAACCCTTCAAGAGGGTTCCACCCCTACAGGTGCCACAGGATGATTCCCATGGCCAAAGGTACCTTAGGAATCCCCCCAAAAAATGTAGTACAAGCATATCCCAAAAGAATCGTGCAAAACGAAGCATATGAGCAAGCAGTAAATGCGATGCAGTAGCAGTGACTGTGACTAGGAGCAGAGAAGCATAGACAGTTTGATAATGTAATGAGATGCTAACTGTGTTAGTTTGGTTTTGGCCATTTGCACTCTCTATTCCAGAGGAATTACCACCCTGTAGGGGTACAAAGGGCAAGGAACCCTTGGAGAGGGTTGCACCCCTACAGGTGCCATGAGATGATTCCCATGGCCAAAGGTACCTTAGGAATCATTCTGCATGGGAACCGGACACCCCCCCCCCACAAGCGGGTGGTCAGACG
The DNA here is from genome assembly GCA_016271365.2 of Neoceratodus forsteri. Taxonomy (NCBI): domain Eukaryota; kingdom Metazoa; phylum Chordata; order Ceratodontiformes; family Ceratodontidae; genus Neoceratodus; species Neoceratodus forsteri. The sequence continues at coordinate 905,374,666 of CM057452.1, forward strand.
GTCACGGGGGCCAGACTCCTAAAGACCTCCCTCCAGCCTTTCTAGTGATCCCACAAGATCTTGCCTCCTGCACAGGAATCGGACCCCACAACCAGCGGGTGACCGGATGGTTGCGAGGACCAGGCTCCTGAAGCCCTCCATCCAGCCCTTCTCATGATCCCATCAGATCTTGCCAACTGCACGTGAACCGGACCCCCCCCCACCAGCTGACAGTTGGACAGTCGCGAGGGCCAGGCTCCTAAAGCCCTCCCTCCAGTTTTTCTTATGATCCTATCAGATCTTGCCTCCTGCACGGGAATCGGACCCCCCAACCAGCGGGCGACTGGACGGTTGTGAGGGCCAGGCTCCTGAAGCCCACCCTTCAGCCTTTCTTGTGATCCCATCAGATCTTGCCTCCTGCAAGTGAACCGGAACCCCCCCCCCACCAGCTGGCAGTTGGACAGTTGAGAGGGCCAGGCTCCTACTGCCCTTCCTCCAGCTTTTCTTGTGATCCCATCAGATCTTGCCTCCTGCACGGGAACCAGACCCCACCAGCGGACACTCGGATGGTCCCGAGGGCCAGGCTCCTGAAGCCCTCCTTCCAGCCTTTCTTGAGATCCCATCAGATCTTGCCCCCTGCACGGGAACTGGACCCCCCCTCCACCAGCGGGTGGTCGGACAGTTGCAAGGGCCAGGTTCCTGAAGCCCTCCCTCCAGCCTTTCTAGTGATCCCATCAGATCTTGCCTCCAGCATGGGAACCGGACCCCCCCATCCACAAGCAGGCGGTTGGACAGTTGCGAGGGCAAGGCTCCTGAAGCCCTCCCTCCAGTCTTTCTTGTGAACCCATCAGATCTTGCCTCCTGCACGGGAACCGGAACTCCCCCCACCAGCTGGCGGTCGGATGGTCATGAGGGCCAGGCTCCTGAAGCCCTCCCTCCAGCCTTTCTTGTGATCCCATCAGATCTTGCCTCCAGCATGAGAACTGGAATCCCCCATCCACAAGCAGGCGGTTGGACGGTTGCGAGGGCAAGGCTCCTGAAGCCCTCCCTCCAGTCTTTCTTGTGAACCCATCAGATCTTGCCTCCTGGACGGGAACCGGAACTCCCCCCAAAAGCTGGTGGTTGGATGGTCATGAGGGCCAGGCTCCTGAAGCCCTCCCTCCAGCATTTCTTGTGATCCCATCAGATCTTGCCTCCTGCACAGGAACCGGACCCCCCCCCCCACCAGCGGGAGGTTGGACGGTTGCAAGGGCCAGGCTCCTGAAGCCCTTCCTCCAGCCTTTCTTGTGATCCCATCAGATCTTGCCTCCTGCATGGGAACCAGACCCCCCCCCCCACCAGCAGGCGGTCGGACAATCACAAGGGCCAGGCTCCTGAAGCCCTCCCTCCAGCCTTTCTTGTGATCTCATCAGATCTTGCCTCCTGCACGGGAACCGGACACCCCCCTCCCACCAGCGGGCACTCGAACGGTTGCGAGGGCCAGGCTCCTGAAACCCTCCCTCCAGCCTTTCTTGTGATCCCATCAGATCTTGCCTCCTGCATGGGAACCGGTGACCCCCACCAGTGGGCAGTCAGACGGTCGTGAGGGCCAGGCTTCTGAAACCCTCCATCCAGCCTTTCTTGTGATCCCATCAGATCTTGCCTCCTGCATGGGAACTGGACCCCCGCCACCAGCAGGCGGTCGGACGGTTGCAAGGGCAAGGCTCCTGAAGCCCTCCCTCCAGTCTTTCTTGTGATCCCATCAGATCTTGACTCCATCACAGGAACCGGATCCCCCCCCACCAGCGGGTGGTTGGACGGTCGTGAGGGTCAGGCTCCTGAGGCCCTCCCTCCAGACTTTCTTGTGATTCCATCAGATCTTGCCTCCTGACTGGGAACCGGACCCCCCATCAGCGGGCGGTCAGACGGTCGCGAGGGCCAGGCTTCTGAAGCCCTCCTTCCAGCCTTTCTTGTGATCCCATCAGATCATGCCTCCTGCAGAGGAACCGGACCCCCCCACCAGCGGACGGTCGGATGGTCATGAGGGCCAGGCTCCTGAAGCCCTCCCTCCAGCATTTCTTGAGATCCCATCAGATCTTTCCTCCTGCATGGGAACTGGACCAACCCACAATCAGGCGGTTGGACGACCGTGAGGGCCAGGCTTCTGAAGCTATCCCTCCATCCTTTCTTGTGATCCCATCAGATCTTGCCTCCTGCATGGGAATGGACCTCTCCCACACAGCGATGTGTCCGGACGGTTGCAAGGGCCAGGCTCTGCAGCCCTTCTCCAGCCTTTCTTGTGATCCCATCAGATCTTGCCTCCTGCATGGGAACCAGACCCCCCACCCACCCACCAGCAGGTGGTCAGACAATCACGAGGGTCAGGCTACTGAAGCCCTCCCTCCAGTCTTTCTTGTGATTCCATCAGATCTTGCCTCATATCCGGGAACCGGACCCCTCCACCACCAGCGGGCAGATGGACGGTCGCGAGGGCCAGGCTTCTGAAGCCCTCCCTCCAGCCTTTCTTGTGATCCCATCAGATCTTGCCTCCTGCATTGGAAACAGACACCCCCCTCCCACCAGCAGGCACTCAAATGGCTAAGAGGGCCAGGCTCCTGAAGCCCTCCCTCCAGCCTTTCTTGTGATCCCATCAGATCTTGCCTCCTGCATTGGAAACAGACACCCCCCTCCCACCAACAGGCACTCAAATGGCTAAGAGGGCCAGGCTCCTGAAGCCCTCCCTCCAGACATTCTTGTGATCCCATAAGGTCTTGCCTCATGCATGGGAACTGGACCCCCAACACCAGCAGGCGATCGGACGGTTGCAAGGGCCAGGCTCCTGAAGCCTTCCCTCCAGCCTTTCTTGTGATCTCATCAGATCTTGTCTACTGCATGGGAACCAGAGCCCCCCACCCACCCAGCAGCAGGCGGTCGACGGTCGCGAGGGCCAGGCTCCTGAAACCCTCCCTCCAGTCTTTCTTGTGATCTCATCAGATCTTGTCTCACGCACAGGAACCAGTCCCCCCCACCAGCGGGCGGTCGCACGGTTGCGAAGGTCAGGCTTCTGAAGCCATCCCTCCAGCCTTTCTTGTGATCCCATCAGATCTTGCCTCCTGCCCAGGAACCGGACCCCCCCATCAGCGGGCGGTCAGATGGTCGTGAGGGTCAGGCTCCTGAAGCCTTCCCTCCAGTCTTTCTTGTGATCCCATCAGATCTTGCCTCCTGCACAGGAACCGGACCCCCCCCCACCAGTGGACGGTCAGATGGTCATGAGGGCCATGCTCCTGAAGCGCTCCCTCCAGCCATTCTTGTGTCCCATCAGATCTTGCCTCCTGCACAGGAACTGGACCCCCACATCAGCGAGGCGGTCAGACGATCATGCGAGGCAAGGCTAATGAAGCTCTCCCTCCAGCCTTTCTTGTGATGCCATCAGATCTTGCCACCTGCCTGGGGACCGGACCCCCCCACAAGCGGGCGGTTGGATGATCGCGAGAGCCAGCTCCTGAAGACTTCCTTCCATCCTTTCTTGTGACCCAATCAGATCTTGCCTCCTGCATGGGAACTGGACCCCCCCTCACCACCAGCGGGCGGTGGACGATCCTTGGTGAACTCCTGAAGCCCAACCTCCAGCTTTTCTTGTGATCTCATCAGATCTTGCTCTGAGCATGGGAACCAGACCCCCCACCTACACACCAGCAGGCGTACGGACAATCATGAGGGCCAGGCTCCTGAAGCCCTCCCTCCAGCCTTTCTTGTGATCCCATCAGATCTTGACTTCGGCACAGGAATCGGACAGCACCCTCCCACCAGCGGGCACTCGAACGGTTGTGAGGGCAAGGCTCCTGAAGCCCTCCCTCCAGCCTTTCTTGTGATCCCATCAGATTTTGCCTCCAGCACGGGAACAGGACCCACCCCCACAGCAGTGGGCAGTCGGATGGTCGTCGAGGGCCAGGCTCCTGAAACCCTCCCTCCAGCCTTTCTTGTGATCCCATCAAATCTTGCCTCCTGCATGGGAACCAGAGCCCCTCACCCACCCAACAGCAGGCGGTCGGACGGTCGCGAGGGCCAGGCTCCTGAAGCCCTCCCTCCAGTCTTTCTTGTGATCGCATCAGATCTTGGCACCTGCACTGGAACCGGACCCCCTCCACCAGTGGGTGGTCGAACGGTCACAAGCTCAGGCTCCTGAAGACCTCCCTCCAGCCTTTCTTGTGATCCCATCAGATCTTGCCTTCTGCATGGGAACCGAACCCCCCCACCAGCGTGTGGTCGGACGGTCGCGAGGGCCAGGCTCCTGAAGCCCTCCCTCCAGCCTTTCTTGTGATCCCATCAGATCTTGCCTCCTGCACAGGAACTGGACCACCCCCATCAGCGGGCGGTCAGACGGTCGCGAGTGCCAGGCCCCTGAAGCCCTCCCTCCAGCGTTTCTTGTGATCCCATCAGATCTTGCCTCCTGCATGGGAACTGGACCCCCCCCTCCCACCAGTTGGATGTCGGATGGTAGCAAGGGCTAGCCTCCTGAAGCCCTCCCTTCAGCCTTTCTTGTGATCCCATCAGATCTCGCCTCCTGCATGGGAACCGGACACCCCCCTCCCAACAGCAGGCACTCGAACGGTTGCGAGGGCTAGGCTCCTGAAGCCCTCCCTCCAGCCTTTCGTGTGATCCCATCAGATCTTGCCTCCTGCATGGGAACTGGACCCCCACCACCAGCAGGCGGTCGGATGGTTGCAAGAGCCAGGCTTCAGAAGCCCTCCCTCCAGCCTTTCTTGCGATCCCATCAGATCTTGCCTCTTGCACGGGAACTGGACCCACCCCCCCCACCAGTGGGTGGTCGGATGGTCGCGAGGGCCAGGCTCCTGAAACCCACCCTCCAGCCTTTCTTGTGATCCCATCAGATCTTGCCTCCTGCATGGGAATCAGAGACCCTCACCCAACCACCAGCAGGCGGTCGGACGGTCGCAAGGGCCAGGCTTCTGAAGCCTTCCCTCCAGTCTTTCTTGTGATACCATCAGATCTTGTCAACTGCACGGGAACCAGACCCCTCCCACCAGTGGGCGGTCAGACGGTCGCGAGGGTCAGGCTCCTGAAGACCTCCCTCCAGCCTTACTTGTGATCCCATCAGATCTTGCCTTCTGCATGGGAACCGGACCCCCCCACCAGTGGGTGGTCGGACAGTCGCGAGGGCTAGGCTCCTGAAGCCCTCCCTCCAGCCTTTCTTGTGATCACATCAGAACTTGCCTCCTGCACAGGAACTGGACACCCCCCCTTCAGCGGGCAGTCAGACGGTCGCGACGGCCAGGCACCTGAATCCCTCCCTCCAGCCTTTCTTGTGATCCCAACTGATCTTGCCTCCTGCAAGGGAACCAGACCCTCCCCCTCAAGCGGACGGTTGGAGAGTCGAGAAGGCCATGCTCCTGAAGCTCTACCTCCATCCTTTCTTGTGATCCACCAGATCTTGCCTCCTGCACAGGAATCGGACACCCCCCTCCCACCAGCGGGCACTCGAACGGTTGCGAGTGCCAGGCTCCTGAAGCCCTCCCTCCAGTCTTTCTTGTGATCCCATCAGATCTTGCCTCCTGCATGGGAACTGAACCCCCCCACCAGTGGGCGGTTGGATGGTCGTGATGGCCAGTCCCCTGAAGCCTTGCTTCCAGCCATTCTTGTGATCCCATTAGATCTTGCTCTCTGTATGGGAAGCGGACACGCCTTTCCTGTGATCCCATCAGATCATGCCTCCTGCATGGGAACCAGAGCCCCTCACCCATCCACCAGCAGGCGGTCGGACGGTCGCGAGGACCAGGCTCCTAAGCCCTCCCTCCAGTCTTTCTTGTGATCCCATCAGATCTTGTCACCTGCTCGGGAACCAGCCCCCCACCAATGGGCGGTTGGACGGTTGCGAGGGTCAGGCTCCTGAAGACCTCCCTCCAGCCTTTCTTGTGATCCCATCAGATCTTGCCTTTTGCATGGGAACAGGACCCCCCCACCAGTGGGTGGTCTGACCGTCACGAGGGCCAGGCTCCTGAAGCCCTCCCTCCAGCCTTTCTTGAGATCCCATCAGATCTTCCCTCCAGCACAGGAACCAGACCACCCATCCATTAGCGGGCAGTAAAACGGTCGCGAGGGCCAGGCTCCTGAAGCCCTCCCTCCAGCCTTTCTTGTGATCCCATCTGATCTTGCCTCCTGCATGGGAACTGGACCCCCCAACAGAGGACGGTTAGTGGTCATGATTGCCAGGCTCCTGAAGCCCTCCTTCCAGCATTTCTTGTGATCCAATCAGATCTTGCCTCCTGCATGGGAACTGGACCACCCCCCTCAAGCGGGCGGTCGGACGTTTGCGAGGGCCTGGCCCCTGAAGCCCTCCCTCCTGCCTTTCATTTCATCCCATCAGATCTTGCCTCCAGCACAGGAACTGGACCCCTCTCACCAGTGGACGGCAAATGGTCATCAGGGCCAGGCTCCTAAAGCCCTCCCTCCAGCCTTTCTTGCGATCCCATCAGATCTTACCTCCTGCATGGGAACCAGAGCCCCTCACCCACCCACCAGCACGTGGTCGGATGGTGGCGAGGGACATGCTCCTGAAGCCCTCCCTCCAGTCTTTCTTGTGATCCCATCAGATCTTGTCACCTGCCCGGGAACCGGACCACCCCCACCAGTGGGCGGTCAGACGGTTGCGAGCGCCAGACTCCTGAAGCCCTCCCTCCCTCCAGCCTTTCTTGTGATCCCATCAGATCTTGCCTCCTGCTTGGGAACTGGACCCCCGCCACCAGCAGGCGGTCAGACGGTTGCAAAGGCCAGGCTCCTGAAGCCCTCCCTCCATCCTTTCTTATGATCCCATCAGATCTTGCCTCCTGCATGGGAACCACATCCCCCCACCCACCCACCAGCAGGCGGTCGATGGTTGCGAGGGCTAGGCTCCTGAAACCCTCCCTCCAGTCTTTCTTGTGATCCCATCAGATCTTGTCTCCTGCACAGGACCCAGAACCCCCCCCCACTGGCGAGCGATCGGACGGTCGCGAGGGTTAGGCTCCTGAAGCCCTCCCTCCAGCCTTTCTTGTGATCCCATCAGATCTTGCCTCCTGCCCGGGAACCAAACCCCCGCCATCAGCGGGTGGTCAGATGGTCGTGAAGCTCAGGCTCCTGAAGCCTTCCTTCCAGCCTTTCTTGTGATCCCATCAGTTCTTGCCTCCTGCACAGGAACCAGACCCCCCCCCACCAGTGGACGGTCGGATGGTCATGACGGCCAGGCTCCTGAAGCCCTCCCTCGAACCTTTCTTGTGATCCCAACAGATCTTGCTTCCTGCACGGGAACCGGACCCACCCCCCATCTGCTGGCAGTCAGACGGTCGCGAGGGCCAGGCCCCTGAAGCCTTCCTTCCATTCTTTCTTGAGACCCAATCAGATCTGGCCTCCTGCATGGGAAATTGAGCCCCCCTCCCCACCGGCGGGCGGTCAGACGGTCGAGAGAGCCAGGCTCCTGAAGCTTCCCTCCAGCCTTTCTTGTGATCCCATCAGATCTTGCCCTTCTGGGAACCAGACCCCACCCACCCTGGCAGGCGGTCCGGACAATCACGAGGTCAGGCTCAAGCCTGCCTCCAGTCTTTCTTGTGATTCCATCAGATCTTGTCTCCTGCATGGGTACGGACCCCCCCACCAGCGGGCAGTCGAACGGTCGCGAGAGCTAGACTCCTGAAGCCCTCCCTTCAGCCTTTCTTGTGATCCCATCAGATCTTGCCTCCTGCATGTGAACCGGCGACCAACACCAGTGGGCGGTCGGACGGTCGTGAGGGCCAGGCTTCTGAAGCCCTCCCTCCAGCCTTTCTTGTGATCCCATCAGATCATGCCTCCTGCATGGGAACCAGAGCCCCTCACCCATCCACCAGCAGGCGGTCGGACGGTCGTGAGGGCCAGGCTCCTGAAGCCCTCCCTCCAGTCTTTCTTGTGATCCCATCACATCTTGTCACCTGCTCGGGAACCAGCCAACCCCCAACAATGGGCGGTTGGACGGTCACGATGGTCAGGCTCCTGAAGACCTCCCTCCAGCCTTTCTTGTGATCCCATCAGATCTTGCCTTTTGCATGGGAACCGGACCTCCCCACCAGTGGGGGGTCAGACCGTCACGAGGGCCAGGCTCCTGAAGCCCTCCCTCCAGCCTTTCTTGTGATCCCATCAGATCTTGCCTCCTGCACAGGAACCAGACCCCCATCCATTAGCGGGCGGTAAGACGGTCGCGGGGCCAGGCTCCTGAAGCCCTCCCTCCAGCCTTTCTTGTGATCCCATCTGATCTTGCCTCCTGCATGGGAACCGGACCCTCCCCACCAGAGGACGGTTAATGGACATGATTGCCAGGCTCCTGAAGCCCTACTTCCAGCATTTCTTGTGATCCAATCAGATCTTGCCTCCTGCATGGGAACTGGACCCCCCCCTCAAGCGGGCGGTCGGACGTTGGCGAGGGCCTGGCCCCTGAAGCCCTCCCTCCTGCCTTTCATTTGATCCCATCAGATTTTGCCTCCTGCACAGGAACCGGACCCCTCTCACCAGTGGACGGTTGGATGGTCATGAGGGCCAGGCTCCTGAAGCCCTCCCTCCTGCCTTTCTTGTGATCCCAGCAGATCTTGCCTCCTGCATGGGAACCAGAGCCCCTCACCCACCCACCAGCAGGTGGTTGGACGGTCGCGAGGGCCAGGCTCCTGAAGCCCTCCCTCCAGTCTTTCTTGTGATCCCATCAGATCTTGTCACCTGCACGGGAACCGGACCACCCCCACCAGTGGGCGGTCAGGCAGTTGCAGCCTAGGCTCCTGAAGCCCCCTCCAGCCTTTCTTGTGATCCCATCAGATCATGCCTTCTGCATGGGAACTGGACCCCCGCCACCAGCAGGCGGTCAGGCGGTTGCAAAGGCCAGGCTCCTGAAGCCCTCCCTCCTGCCTTTCTTATGATCCCATCAGATCTTGCCTCCTACATGGGATCCACAGCCCCCCACCCAACAACCAGCAGGCGGTCGATGGTCGCGAGGGCTAGGCTCCTGAAACCCTCACTCCAGTCTTTCTTGTGATCCCATCAGATCTTGTCTCCTGCACAGGACTCAGACCCCCCCACTGGCGGGCGGTCGGACGGTCGCGTGGGTCAGACTCCTTAAGCCCACCCTCCAGCCTTTCTTGTGATCCCATCAGATCTTGCCTCCTGCCCGGGAACCGGACCCACGCCATCAGCGGGTGGTCAGACGGTCGTGAAACTCAGGCTCCTGAAGCCTTCCCTCCAGCCTTTCAAGTGATCCCATCAGTTCTTGCCTCCTGCACAGGAACCAGACCCCCCCCCACCAGTGGAAGGTCGGATGGTCATGAGGGCCAGGCTCCTGAAGCCCTCTCTCGAGTCTTTCTTGTGATCCCAACAGATCTTGCCTCCTGCACGGGAACTGGACCCCCCCCCCAATCTGCTGGTGGTCAGACGGTCGCGAGGGCCAGGCCCCTGAAGCCCTCCTTCCAGCCTTTCTTGTGATCCCATCAGATCTTGCCTCCTGCACAGGAACCGGACCCCCCCCCCACCGCTGGACGGTCGGATGGTCATGAGGGCTAGGGTCCTGAAACCCTCCCTCCAGTCTTTCTTGTGATCCCATCAGATCTTGTCTACTGCACATGAACCAGACCCCCCCCCCACTAGCGGGCGGTCGGACGATCGTGAGGGCCAGGCTAATGAAGCTCTCCTCCAGCCTTTCTTTTGATGCCATCAGATCTTGCCGCCTGCCTGGGAACCGGAGCCCCCACAAGCGACGGTCGGATGATCGTGAGGGCCAGGCTTCTGAAGCCTTCCTTCCATCCTTTCTTGAGACCCAATCAGATCTTGCCTCCTGCATGGGAAATGGACCCCCCTCCCCACCGGCGGGCGGTCGGACGGTCGCGAGAGCCAGGCTCCTGAAGCCCTCCCTCCAGCCTTTCTTGTGATCCCATCAGATCTTGCCTCCTGCATGGGAACCAGACCCCCCACCCACCCACCAGCAGGCGGTCGGATAATCACGAGGGACAGGCTCCTGATGCCCTGCCTCCAGTATTTCTTGTGATTCCATCAGATCTTGTCTAATGCATGGGTACCGGACCCCCGCTCCCCACCAGCGGGCGGTAAGACGGTCGTGAGAGCTAGGCTCCTGAAGCCCTCCCTCCAGCCTTTCTTGTGATACCATCAGATCTTGCCTCCTGCATGGGAGCCGGCGACCAACACCAGTGGGCGGTCGGACGGTCGTGAGGGCCAGGCTTCTGAAGCCCTCCCTCCAGCCTTTCTTGTGATCCCATCAGATCTTGCCTCCTGCATGGGAACCAGAGCCCCTCACCCACCCACCAGCAGGTGGTCGGACGGTCGAGAGGGCCAAGCTCCTGAAGCCCTCCCTCCAGTCTTTCTTGTGATCCCATCAGATCTTGTCACCAGCACGGGAACCGGACCACCCCCACCAGTGGGCGGTCAGATGATTGCGAGCGCTAGGCTCCTGAAGCTCTCCCTCCAGCCTTTCTTGTGATCCTATCAGATCATGCCTCCTGCATGGGAACTGGACCCCCACCACCAGCAGGCGGTCAGGCGGTTGCAAAGGCCAGGCTCCTTAAGCACTCCCTCCAGCCTTTCTTATGATCCCATCAGATCTTGCCTCCTGCACAGGAACCGGACCCCTCTCACCAGTGGACGGTCGGATGGTCATGAGGGCCAGGCTCCTGAAGAACTCCCTCCAGCCTTTCTTGTGATCCCATCAGATCTTGCCTCCTGCATGGGAACCAGAGCCCCTCACCCACACACCAGCAGGTGGTCATACGGTGGCGAGGGCCAGGCTCCTGAAGCCCTCCCTCCAGTCTTTCTTGTGATCCCATCAGATCTTGTCACCTGCACGGGAACCGGACCACCCCCACCAGTGGGCGGTCAGATGGTTGCGAGCGCCAGGCTCCTGAAGCCCTCTCTCCCTCCAGCCTTTCTTGTGATCCCATCAGATCTTTCCTCCTGTTGGGAACTGGACCCCCGCCACCAGCAGGCGGTCAGGCGGTTGCAAAGGCCAGGCTCCTGAAGCCCTCCCTTCAGCCTTTCTTATGACCCCATCAGATCTTGCCTTCTGAACAGGAAACGGACCCCTCTCACCAGTGGACGGTCGGATGGTCATGAGGGCCAGGCTCCTGAAGCCCTCCCTCCAGCCTTTCTTGTGATCCCATCAGATCTTACCTCCTGAATGGGAACCAGAGCCCCTCACCCACCCACCAGCAGGTGATCGGACGGTGGCGAGGCCAGGCTCCTGAAGCCCTCCCTCCAGTCTTTCTTGTGATCCCATCAGATCTTGTCACCTGCACGGGACGGACCACCCACCAGTGGGCGGTCAGGCGGTTGCGGCGCCAGTCTCCTGAAGCCTCCCTCCTCAGCCTTTCTTGAGTCCCATCAGATCTTGCCTCCTGCTTGGGAACTTGACCCCGCCACCCAGCAGGTGGTCAGGCGAGTTGCAAGGCCAGGCTCCTGAAGCCCTCCTCCAGCCTTTCTTATGATCCCTTCAGATCTTGCCTCCTGCAAGGGAACCACAGCCCCCCACCCAGCCACCAGCAGGCGGTCGATGGTCGCGAGGGCTAGGCTCCTGAAACCCTCACTCCAGTCTTTCTTGTGATCCCATTAGATCTTGTCTCCTGCACAGGACCCAGACCCCCCCCCACTGGCGGGCGGTCGGATGGTCCCGTGGGTCAGGCTCCTGAAGCCCTCCCTCCAGCCTTTCTTGTGATCCCATCAGATCTTGCCTCCTGCCCGGGAATCGGACCCTCGCCATCAGCGGGTGGTCAGACGGTCGTGAAGCTCAGGCTCCTGAAGCCTTCCCTCCAGCCTTTCTAGTGATCCCATTAGTTCTTGCCTCCTGCACAGGAACCAGACCCCACCAGTGGAAGGTCGGATGGTCATGAGGACCAGGCTCCTGAAGCCCTCCCTCGAGCCTTTCTTGTGATCCCAACAGATCTTGCATCCTGCACGGGAACTGGACCCCCCCCATCAGCTGGCGGTCAGACGGTCGCGAGGGCCAGGCCCCTGAAGCCCTCCTTCCAGCCTTTCTTGTGATCCCATCAGATCTTGCCTCCTGCAGGAACCGGACCCCCAAACCACTGGACGGTCGGATGGTCTCAGGGGTTGGGGTCCTGGAACCTCCCTCCAGTCTTTCTTGTGATCCCATCAGATCTTGTCTACTGCAGGAATCAGACCCCCCACTAGCGGGCGGTCGGACGATCGCGAGGCCAGGCTAATGGCTCTCCTCAGCCTTTCTTTTGATGCCATCAGATGTTGCCGCCTGCCTGGGAACCGGAGCCCCCCACAAGCGAGCGGTCGGATGATCGTGAGGGCCAGGCTTCTGAAGCCTTCCTTCCATCCTTTCTTGTGATCCCATCAGATCTTGCCTCCTGCATGGGAACCAGACCCCCCACCCACCCACCAGCAGGCGGTCGGACAATCACGAGGGACAGGCTCCTGAAGCCCTGCCTCCAGTATTTCTTGTGATTCCATCAGATCTTGTCTCCTGCATGGGTACCGGACCCCCGCTCCACACCAGCGGGCGGTCGGACGGTCGAAAGAGCTAGGCTCTGAAGCCCTCCCTCCAGCCTTTCTTGTGATCCCATCAGATCTTGCCTCCTGCATGGGAGCCGGCGACCAACACCAGTGGGCGGTCGGACGGTCGTGAGGGCCAGGCTTCTGAAGCCCTCCCTCCAGCCTTTCTTGTGATCCCATCAGATCTTGCCTCCTGCATGGGAACCAGAGCCCCTCACCCACCCACCAGCAGGTGGTCGGACGGTCACGAGGGCCAGGCTCCTGAAGCCCTCCCTCCAGTCTTTCTTGTGATCCCATCAGATCTTGCCTCCAGCACGGGACCGGACCCCTCTCACCAGTGGCGGTCGGATGGTCCATGAGGGCCAGGCTCCTGAACCCTCCCTCCAGCCTTTCTTGTGATCCCATCAGATCTTGCCTCCTGCATGGGAACCAGAGCCCCTCACCCACCCACCAGCAGGTGGTCGGACGGTCACGAGGGCCAGGCTCCTGAAGCCCTCCCTCCAGTCTATCTTGTGATCCCATCAGATCTTGCCTCCAGCACAGGAACCGGACCCCTCTCACCAGTGGACGGTCGGATGGTCATGAGGGCCAGGCTCCTGAAGCCCTCCCTCCAGCCTTTCTTGTGATCCCATCAGATCTTGCCTCCTGCATGGGAACCAGAGCCCCTCACCCACCCACCAGCAGGTGGTCGGACGGTGGCAAGGGCCAGGCTCCTGAAGCCCTCCCTCCAGTCTTCGTTGTGATCCCAACAGATCTTGCCTCCTGCAGGATGCGGCCCCCATCTACTGGCGGTCAGACGGTCGCGAGGGCAAGGCCCCTGAAGCCCTCCTTCCAGCCTTTCTTGTGATCCCATCAGACCTTGTCACCTGCACGGGAACCGGACCACCCCCACCAGTGGGCGATCAGACGGTTGCGGCCAGGCTCCTGAAGCCCTCCCTCCCTTCAGCCTTTCTTGTGATCCCATCAGATCTTGCCTCCTGCTTGGGAACTGGACCCCCACCACCAGCAGGCGGTCAGACGGTTGCAAAGCCCAGGCTCCTGAAGCCCTCCCCCAGCCTTTCTTATGATCCCATCAGATCTTGCCTCCTGCATGCGAACCACAGCCCCCCAACTACCCACCAGCAGGCGGTCGATGGTCGCGAGGGCTAGGCTCCTGAAACCCTCCCTCCAGTCTTTCTTGTGATCCCATCAGATCTTGTCTCCTGCACAGGACCCAGACCCCCCCACTGGCGGGCGGTTGGACGGTCGCGTGGGTCAGGATCCTGAAGCCCTCCCTCCAGCCTTTCTTGTGATCCCATCAGATCTTGTCTCCTGCCCGGGAACCGGACCCACGCCATCAGCGGGTGGTCAGACGGTCGTGAAGCTCAGGCCCCTGAAGCCCTCCCTCCTGCCTTTCATTTGATCCCATCAGATCTTGCCTCCTGCACAGGAACCGGACCTCTCACCCAGTGGACAGTCGGATGGTCATGAGGCCAGGCTCCAGGCCCTACCTCCTGCCTTTCTTGTGATCACATCAGATCTTGCCTCCTGCATGGGAACCAGAGGCCCTCACCCACCCACCAGCAGGTGGTCGGACGGTCGCGAGGGCCAGGCTCCTGAATCCCTCCCTCCAGTATTTCTTGAGATCCCATCAGATCTTGTCACCTGCATGGGAACCGGACCACCCCCACCAGTGGGCGGTCAGACGGTTGCGAGTGCTAGGCTCCTGAAGCCCTCCCTCCAGCCTTTCTTGTGATCCCATCAGATCATGCCTCCTGCATGGGAACTGGACCCCCACCACCAGCAGGTGGTCAGGCGGTTGCATAGGCCCAGGCTCTGGGCCCTCCTCCAGCCTTTCTTGTGATCCCATCAGATCTTGCCTCCTGCATGAACCAGAGCCCCAACCACCCACCAGCAGGCGGTCGGTGGTCGCGAGGGCTGGGCTCTGAAACCCTCCCTCAGTCTTTCTTGTGATCCCATCAGATCTTCTCTCCTGCACAGGACCCAGAACCCCCCACTGGCGGCGGTCGGACGGTCGCTGGTCAGGCTACTAAGCCTCCCTCCAGCCTTTCTTGTGATCCCATCAGATCTAGTCACCAGCAGGTAGCAGACCACCCCCACCAGAGGGCGGTCAGACATTACGCGGCTCAAGCTCCCAGCTCTCCTCCAGCCTTTCTTGTGATCCATCAGATCATGCCTCCTGCATGGGAACTGGATCCCCGCCACCAGCAGGCGGTCAGGCGTTTACAAAGCCAGGCTCCTGAAGCCCTCCCTCCAGCCTTTCTTATGATCCCATCAGATCTTGCCTCCAGCACAGGAACCGGACCCCTCTCACCAGTGGACGGTCGTGTGGTCATGAGGGCCAGGCTCCTGAAGCCCTCCCTCCAGCCTTTCTTGTGATCCCATCAGATCTTGCCTCCTGCATGAACCAGAGCCTCACCCACCCACCAGCAGGTGGTCGGACGATGGCGAGGCCAGGCTCCTGAAGCCCTCCTCAATCTTTCTTGTGATCCCATCAGATCTTGTCACCTGCGCAGGGCAGACCACCCCCACCAGTGGGCGATCAGGCGGTTGCAGCGCCAGGCTCCAAGCCCTCCCTCCCTCCAGCCTTTCTTGTAGTCCCATCAGATCTTGCCTCCTGCTTGGGAACTGGACCCCGCCACCGGGCGGTCAGGCGGTTGCAAGGCCAGGCTCCTGAAGCCCTCCCTCCAGCCTTTCTTATGATCCCATCAGATCTTGCCTCCTGCATCTGAACCACAGCCCCGACCTACCCTAGCAGGCGGTGATAGTCGCGAGGCTGGCTCCTGAAACCCTCCTCAGTCTTTCTTGTGATCCCATCAGATCTTGTCTCCTGCACAGGACCAGACCCCCCCACCACTGGGCGGTTGGGCAGTGCGTGGGTCAGGATCCTAAGCCCTCCTCCAGCCTTTCTTGAGTCCATCAGATCTTGTCTCCTGCCGGGACGGACCCGCCATCAGCGGGTGGTCAGGCAGTCGTGAAGCTCAGGCCCTAAGCCCTCCCTCCTGCCTTTCATTTGATCCCATCAGATCTTGCCTCCTGCACAGGAACGGACCCTCTCACAGTGGGCGGTCGGATGGTCATGAGGCCAGGCTCCCAAGCCCACCTCCTGCCTTTCTTGGACCCCATCAGATCTTGCCTCCTGCATGGGAACAGAGCCCTCACCCACCCACCAGCAGGTGGTCGGACGGATCGCGAGGCCAGGCTCCTGAAGCCCTCCTCAGTCTTTCTTGAGATCCCATCAGATCTTGTCACCTGCAGGAACGGACCACCCCCCACCAGTGGGCGGTCAGGCAGTTGCAGTGCTACAACTCCTAAGCCCTCCTCAGCCTTTCTTGTGATCCCATCAGATCATGCCTCCTGCATGGGAACTGGACCTCCACCACCAGCAGGCGGTCAGGCGGTTGCATAGGCCAGGCTCCTGAAGCCCTCCCTCAGCCTTTCTTGTAGTCCCATCAGATCTGCCTCCTGCATGGGAACCAGAGCCCCAACCCACCCACCAGCAGGCGGTCGATGGTCGCGAGGCTAGGCTCCAAACCCTCCCTCCAGTCTTTCTTGTGATCCCATCAGATCTTCTCTCCTGCACAGGACCCAGAACCCCCCACTGGCGGCGGTCGGACGGTCGCAGGTCAGGCTACTGAAGCCCTCCTCAGCCTTTCTTGTGATCCCATCAGATCTAGTCCTGCACGGTAGCAGACCACCCCCACCAGAGGCGGTCAGACAATGTTCGGCGCTAGGCTCCTGAAGCTCTCCTCAGCCTTTCTTGTGATCCCATCAGATCATGCCTCCTGCATGGGAACTGGATCCCCGCCACCAGCAGGCGGTCAGGCGTTTGCAAAGGCCAGGCTCCTGAAGCCCTCCCTTCAGCCTTTCTTGTGATCCCATCAGATCTTGCCTCCAGCACAGGAACCGGACCCCTCTCACCAGTGGACGGTCGGATGGTCATGAGGGCCAGGCTCCTGAAGCCCTCCCTCCAGCCTTTCTTGTGATCCCATCAGATCTTGCCTCCTGCATGGGAACCAGAGCCCCTCACCCACCCACCAGCAGGTGGTCGGACGGTGGCGAGGGCCAGGCTCCTGAAGCCCTCCCTCCAATCTTTCTTGTGCTCCCATCAGATCTTGTCACCTGCACGGGAACCGGACCACCCCCACCAGTGGGCGGTCAGATGGTTGCGAGCGCCAGGCTCCTGAAGCCCTCTCTCCCTCCAGCCTTTCTTGTGATCCCATCAGATCTTTCCTCCTGCTTGGGAACTGGACCCCCGCCACCAGCAGGCGGTCAGACGGTTGCAAAGGCCAGGCTCCTGAAGCCCTCCCTCCAGCCTTTCTTATGATCCCATCAGATCTTGCCTCCTGCATGGGAACCACAGCCCCCCACCCACCCACCAGCAGGCGGTCGATGGTCACGAGGGCTAGGCTCCTGAAACCCTCCCTCCAGTCTTTCTTGTGATCCCATCAGATCTTGTCTCCTGCACAGGACCCAGACCCCACCCCCACTCGCGCGGTAGGACGGTCGAGGTCAGGCTCCTGAAGCCCTCCCTCCAGCCTTTCTTGTGATCCCATCAGATCTTGCCTCCTGCCCGGGAACCGGACCCCGCCATCAGCGGGTGGTCAGACGGTCGTGAAGCTCAGGCTCCTGAAGCCTTCCCTCCAGCCTTTCTTGTGATCCCATCAGTTCTTGCCTCCTGCACAGGAACCAGACCCCCACCAGTGGACGGTCGGATGGTCATGAGGGCCAGGCTCCTGAAGCCCTCCATCGAGCCTTTCTTGTGATCCCAACGGATCTTGCTTCCTGCACGGGAACCGGAACCCCCCCCATCTGCTGGCGGTGAGACGGTCGCGAGGGCCAGGCCCTTGAAGCCCCCCTTCCAGCCTTTCTTGTGATCCCATCAGATCTAGCCTCCTGCACAGGAACCGGACCCCCCCACCACTGGACGGTCAGATGGCCATGAGGGCTAGGCTCCTGAAACCTTCCCTCCAGTCTTTCTTGTGATCCCATCAGATCTTGTCAACTGCACAGGAACCAGCCCCCACTAGTGGGCGGTCGGACGATCGCGAGGGCCAGGCTAGTGAAGCTCTCCCTCCAGCCTTTCTTGTGATGCCATCAGATCTTGCCGCCTGCCTGGGAGGAGCACACCAAAAACGGACGGTCGGATGATAGTGAGGGCCAGGCTTCTGAAGCCTTCCTTCCATCCTTTCTTGAGACCCAATCAGATCTGGCCTCCTGCATGGGAAATGGAGCCCCCCTCCCCACCGGCGGGTGGTCAGACGGTCGCGAGAGCCAGGCTCCTGAAGCCTTCCCTCCAGCCTTTCTTGTGATCCCATCAGATCTTTCCTCCTGCATGGGAACCAGACCACCCACCCACCCACCAGCAGGCGGTCAGACAATCACGAGGGACAGGCTCCTGAAGCCTTGCCTCCAGTCTTTCTTGTGATTCCATCAGATCTTGTCTCCTGCATGGGTTCCGGACCCCCCTCACCACCAGCGGGCGGTCGGACGGTCGCGAGAGCTAGGCTCCTGAAGCCCTCCCTCCAGCCTTTCTTGTGATCCCATCAGATCTTGCCTCCTGCATGGGAACCGGCGACCAACACCAGTGGGCGGTCGGATGGTCGTGAGGGCCAGGCTTCTGAAGCCCTCCCTCCAGCCTTTCTTGTGATCCCATCAGATCTTGCCTCCTGCATGGGAATCAGAGCCCCTCACCCATCCACCAGCAGGCGGTCGGACGGTCGCGAGGGCCAGGCTCCTGAAGCTCTCCCTCCAGTCTTTCTTGTGATCCCATCAGATCTTGTCACCTGCTCGGGAACCAGCCACCCCCACCAATGGGGCGGTTGGATGGTCACGAGGTCAACTCCTGAGAGACCTTCCCCAGCCTTTCTTGTGATCCCATCAGATCTTGCCTTTTGCATGGGAACCGGACCCCCCCACCAGTGGGTGGTCAGACCGTCACGAGGGCCAGGCTCCTGAAGCCCTCCCTCCAGCCTTTCTTGTGATCCCATCTGATCTTGCCTCCTGCACAGAACAGACCCCCATCCATTAGCGGGCGGTAAGGAGTGGTCAGGGGCCAGGCTCCTGAAGCCCTCCCTCCAGCCTTTCTTGTGATTCCATCTGATCTTGCCTCCTGCATGGGAACCGGACCCTCCCCACCAGAGGACGGTTAATGGTCATGATTGCCAGGCTCCTGAAGCCCTCCTTCCAGCATTTCTTGTGATCCAATCAGATCTTGCCTCCTGCATGGGAACTGGACCCCCCCCTCAAGTGGGCGGTCGGACGTTTGCCAGGGCCTGGCCCCTGAAACCCTCCCTCCTGCCTTTCATTTGATCCCATCAGATCTTACCTCCTGCACAGGAACCGGACCCCTCTCACCAGTGGACGGTCGGATGGTCATGAGGGCCAGGCTCCTGAAGCCCTCCCTCCTGCCTTTCTTGTGATCCCATCAGATCTTGCCTCCTGCATGGGAACCAGAGCCCCTCACCCACCCACCAGCAGGTGGTCGGACGGTCGCGAGGGCCAGGCTCCTGAAGCCCTCCCTCCAGTCTTTCTTGTGATCCCATCAGCTCTTGTCACCTGCACGGGAACCGGACCACCCCCACCAGTGGGCGGTCAGACGGTTGCGAGAGCTAGGCTCCTGAATCCCTCCCTCCAGCCTTTCTTGTGATCCCATCAGATCATGCCTCCTGCATGGGAACTGGACCCCCGCCACCAGCAGGCGGTCAGGCGGTTGCAAAGGCCAGGCTCCTGAAGCCCTCCCTCCAGCCTTTCTTATGACCCCATCAGATCTTGCCTTCTGAACAGGAAACGGACCCCTCTCACCAGTTGACGGTCGGATGGTCATGAGGGCCAGGCTCCTGAAGCCCTCCCTCCAGCCTTTCTTGTGATCCCATCAGATCTTACCTCCTGAATGGGAACCAGAGCCCCTCACCCACCCACCAGCAGGTGATCGGACGGTGGCGAGGGCCAGGCTCCTGAAGCCCTGCCTCCAGTCTTTCTTGTGATCCCATCAGATCTTGTCACCTGCACGGGAACCGGACCACCCCCACCAGTGGGCGGTCAGACGGTTGCGAGCGCCAGTCTCCTGAAGCCCTCCCTCCCTCCAGCCTTTCTTGTGATCCCATCAGATCTTGCCTCCTGCTTGGGAACTTGACCCCCGCCACCAGCAGGTGGTCAGACGGTTGCAAAGGCCAGGCTCCTGAAGCCCTCCCTTCAGCCTTTCTTATGATCCCTTCAGATCTTGCCTCCTGCAAGGGAACCACAGCCCCCCACCCAGCCACCAGCAGGCGGTCGATGGTCGCGAGGGCTAGGCTCCTGAAACCCTCACTCCAGTCTTTCTTGTGATCCCATTAGATCTTGTCTCCTGCACAGGACCCAGACCCCCCCCCACTGGCGGGCGGTCGGATGGTCCCGTGGGTCAGGCTCCTGAAGCCCTCCCTCCAGCCTTTCTTGTGATCCCATCAGATCTTGCCTCCTGCCCGGGAATCGGACCCTCGCCATCAGCGGGTGGTCAGGCAGTCGTGAAGCTCAGTCCTAAGCCTTCCCTCAGCCTTTCTAGTGATCCCATTGGTTCTTGCCTCCTGCACAGGAACAGACCCCACCAGTGGAAGGTCGGATGGTCATGAGGACCAGGCTCCTGAAGCCCTCCCTCGAGCCTTTCTTGTGATCCCAACAGATCTTGCATCCTGCATGGGAACTGGACCCCCCCCATCAGCTGGCGGTCAGACGGTCGCGAGGGCCAGGCCCCTGAAGCCCTCCTTCCAGCCTTTCTTGTGATCCCATCAGATCTTGCCTCCTGCACAGGAACCGGACCCCCCAAACCACTGGACGGTCGGATGGTCATGAGGGTTAGGGTCCTGGAACCCTCCCTCCAGTCTTTCTTGTGATCCCATCAGATCTTGTCTACTGCACAGGAATCAGACCACCCCACTAGCGGGCGGTCGGACGATCGCGAGGGCCAGGCTAATGAAGCTCTCCCTCCAGCCTTTCTTTTGATGCCATCAGATATTGCCGCCTGCCTGGGAACCGGAGCCCCCCACAAGCGAGCGGTCGGATGATCGTGAGGGCCAGGCTTCTGAAGCCTTCCTACCATCCTTTCTTGTGATCCCATCAGATCTTGCCTCCTGCATGGGAACCAGACCCCCCACCCACCCACCAGCAGGCGGTCGGACAATCACGAGGGACAGGCTCCTGAAGCCCTGCCTACAGTATTTCTTGTGATTCCATCAGATCTTGTCTCCTGCATGGGTACCGGAACCCCGCTCCCCACCAGCGGGCGGTCGGACGGTCGAAAGAGCTAGGCTCCTGAAGCCCTCCCTCCAGCCTTTCTTGTGATCCCATCAGATCTTGCCTCCTGCATGGGGCCGGCGACACCAGTGGGGTGGTGGACGTCGTGAGGGCCAGGCTCAAGCCCTCCCTCCAGCCTTTCTTGTGATCCCATCAGATCTTGCCTCCTGCATGGGAACCCAGCCCCTCACCACCCACCAGCAGGTGGTCGGACTGATCACGAGGGCCAGGCTCCTGAAGCCCTCCCTCCAGTCTTTCTTGTGATCCCATCAGATCTTGCCTCCAGCACAGGAACCGGACCCCTCTCACCAGTGGACGGTCGGATGGTCATGAGGGCCAGGCTCCTGAAGCCCTCCCTCCAGCCTTTCTTGTGATCCCATCAGATCTTGCCTCCTGCATGGGAACCAGAGCCCCTCACCCACCCACCAGCAGGTGGTCGGACGGTGGCAAGGGCCAGGCTCCTGAAGCCCTCCCTCCAGTCTTTGTTGTGATCCCAACAGATCTTGCCTCCTGCACGGGATGCGGCTCCCCCATCTACTGGCGGTCAGACGGTCGCGAGGGCAAGGCCCCTGAAGCCCTCCTTCCAGCCTTTCTTGTGATCCCATCAGATCTTGTCACCTGCACGGGAACCGGACCACCCCCACCAGTGGGCGATCAGACGGTTGCGAGCGCCAGGCTCCTGAAGCCCTCCCTCCCTCCAGCCTTTCTTGTGATCCCATCAGATCTTGCCTCCTGCTTGGGAACTGGACCCCCGCCACCAGCAGGCGGTCAGATGGTTGCAAAGGCCAGGCTCCTGAAGCCCTCCCTCCAGCCTTTCTTATGATCCCATCAGATCTTGCCTCCTGCATGCGAACCACAGCCCCCCACCTACCCACCAGCAGGCGGTCGATGGTCGCGAGGGCTAGGCTCCTGAAACCCTCCTCAGTCTTTCTTGAGATCCCATCAGATCTTGTCTCCTGCACAGGACCCAGACCCCCCACTGCGAGGGCGGTTAGATGATCGCGTGGTCAGGATCCTGAAGCCCTCCTCTCCAGCCTTTCTTGTGATCCCATCAGATCTTGTCTCCTGCCGGGGCGGACCCGCCATCAGCGGGTGGTCAGGCAGTAGTGAAGCTCAGGCCCCTGACCCTCCCTCCTGCCTTTCATTTGATCCCATCAGATCTTGCCTCCTGCACAGGAACCGGACCCCTCTCACCAGTGGACAGTCGGATGGTCATGAGAGCCAGGCTCCTGAAGCCCTACCTCCTGCCTTTCTTGTGATCACATCAGATCTTGCCTCCTGCATGGGAACCAGAGGCCCTCACCCACCCACCAGCAGGTGGTCGGACGGTCGCGAGGGCCAGGCTCCTGAATCCCTCCCTCCAGTATTTCTTGAGATCCCATCAGATCTTGTCACCTGCACGGGAACCGGACCACCCCCACCAGTGGGCGGTCAGACGGTTGCGAGTGCTAGGCTCCTTAAGCCCTCCCTCCAGCCTTTCTTGTGATCCCATCAGATCATGCCTCCTGCATGGGAACTGGACCCCCACCACCAGCAGGTGGTCAGGCGGTTGCATAGGCCAGGCTCCTGAGGCCCTCCCTCCAGCCTTTCTTATGATCCCATCAGATCTTGCCTCCTGCATGGGAACCAGAGCCCCCAACCCACCCACCAGCAGGCGGTCGATGGTCGCGAGGGCTAGGCTCCTGAAACCCTCCCTCCAGTCTTTCTTGTGATCCCATCAGATCTTCTCTCCTGCACAGGACCCAGAACCCCCCCCCCCACTAGCGGGCGGTCGGACGGTCGCGAGGGTCAGGCTACTGAAGCCCTCCCTCCAGCCTTTCTTGTGATCCCATCAGATCTAGTCACCAGCACGGTTACCAGACCACCCCCACCAGAGGGCGGTCAGACAATTGCGAGCGCTAGGCTCCTGAAGCTCTCCCTCCAGCCTTTCTTGTGATCCCATCAGATCATGCCTCCTGCATGGGAACTGGATCCCCGCCACCAGCAGGCGGTCAGGCGTTTGCAAAGGCCAGGCTCCTGAAGCCCTCCCTCCAGCCTTTCTTATGATCCCATCAGATCTTGCCTCCAGCACAGGAACCGGACCCCTCTCACCAGTGGACGGTCGGATGGTCATGAGGGCCAGGCTCCTGAAGCCCTCCCTCCAGCCTTTCTTGTGATCCCATCAGATCTTGCCTCCTGCATGGGAACCAGAGCCCCTCACCCACCCACCAGCAGGTGGTCGGACGGTGGCGAGGGCCAGGCTCCTGAAGCCCTCCCTCCAATCTTTCTTGTGATCCCATCAGATCTTGTCACCTGCAGGGCAGGACCACCCCACCAGTGGGCGATCAGGCAGTTGCGGCGCCAGAGCTCCTGAAGCCTCCCCCCTCCAGCCTTTCTTGTGTCCCATCAGATCTTGCCTCCTGCTTGGGAACTGGACCCCCGCCACCAGCAGGCGGTCAGACGGTTGCAAAGGCCAGGCTCCTGAAGCCCTCCCTCCCAGCCTTTCTTATGATCCCATCAGATCTTGCCTCCTGCATGCGAACCACAGCCCCCGACCTACCCACCAGCAGGCGGTCGATGGTCGCGAGGGCTAGGCTCCTGAAACCCTCCCTCCAGTCTTTCTTGTGATCCCATCAGATCTTGTCTCCTGCACAGGACCCAGACCCCCCCCCACTGGCGGGCGGTTGGACGGTCGCGTGGGTCAGGATCCTGAAGCCCTCCCTCCAGCCTTTCTTGTGATCCCATCAGATCTTGTCTCCTGCCCGGGAACCGGACCCACGCCATCAGCGGGTGGTCAGACGGTCGTGAAGCTCAGGCCCCTGAAACCCTCCCTCCTGCCTTTCATTTGATCCCATCAGATCTTGCCTCCTGCACAGGAACCGGACCCCTCTCACCAGTGGACAGTCGGATGGTCATGAGAGCCAGGCTCCTGAAGCCCTACCTCCTGCCTTTCTTGTGACCCCATCAGATCTTGCCTCCTGCATGGGAACCAGAGCCCCTCACCCACCCACCAGCAGGTGGTCGGACGGTCGCGAGGGCCAGGCTCCTGAAGCCCTCCCTCCAGTCTTTCTTGAGATCCCATCAGATCTTGTCACCTGCAGGAACCGGACCACCCCCACCAGTGGGCGGTCAGACGGTTGCGAGTGCTAGGCTCCTGAAGCCCTCCCTCCAGCCTTTCTTGTGATCCCATCAGATCATGCCTCCTGCATGGGAACTGGACCTCCACCACCAGCAGGCGGTCAGGCGGTTGCATAGGCCAGGCTCCTGAAGCCCTCCCTCCAGCCTTTCTTATGATCCCATCAGATCTTGCCTCCTGCATGGGAACCAGAGCCCCACCCACCCACCAGAAGGCGTCGATGGTCACGAGGGCTGGGCTCTGAAACCCTCCCTCCAGTCTTTCTTGCGATCCCATCAGATCTTGTCTCCTGCAAGGACCCAGACCCCCACTGGCGGCGGTCGGACTGTCGCGGTCAGAGCTCCTGAAGCCCTCCCTCCAGCCTTTCTTGTGATCCCATCAGATCTTGCCTCCTGCCGGGGACCGGACCCACGCCATCAGCGGGTGGTCAGACAGTTGTGAAGCTCAGGCTCCTGAAGCCTTCCCTCCAGCCTTTCTTGTGATCCCATCAGTTCTTGCCTCCTGCACTGGAACCAGACCCCCCCCACCAGTGGACGGTCAGATGGTCATGAGGGCCAGGCTCCTGAAGCCCTCCCTCGAGCCTTTCTTGTGATCCCAACAGATCTTGCCTCCTGCACAGGAAGCGGCCCCCCCCCATCTACTGGCGGTCAGACGGTCGCGAGGGCAAGGCCCCTGAAGCCCTCCTTCCAGCCTTTCTTGTGATCCCATCAGATCTTGCCTCCTGCACAGAAACCGGACCCCCCCCGACACTGGACGGTCGGATGGTCATGAGGGCTAGGCTTCTGAAACCCTCACTCCAGTCTTTCTTGTGATCCCATCAGATCTTGTCTACTGCACAGGAACCAGACCCCCCCCCCCATGCGGGCGGTCGGACGATCGCGAGGGCCAGGCTATTGAAGCTCTCCCTCCAGCCTTTCTTGTGATGCCATCAGATCTTGCCGCCTGCCTGGGAACCGGAGCCCCCCACAAGCGGATGGTCGGATGATCGTGAGGGCCAGGCTTCTGAAGCCTTCCTTCCATCCTTTCTTGAGACCCAATCAGATCTTGCCTCCTGCATGGGAACTGGAACCCCCCCCCCACCGGCGGGCGGTCGGACGGTCGAAAGAGCCAGGCTCCTGAAGCCCTCCCTCCAGCCTTTCTTGTGATCCCATCAGATCTTGCCTCCTCCATGGGAACCAGACCCCCCCCCCCACCAGCGGGCGGTCGGACAATCACGAGGGACAGGCTCCTGAAGCCTTCTCTACAGTCTTTCTTGTGATTCCATCAGATCTTGTCTCCTGCATGGGTAGCGGACCCCCCCTCCCCACCAGCGGGCGGTCAGATGGTCGCGAGAGCTTGGCCCCTGAAGCCCTCCCTCCAGCCTTTCTTGTGATCCCATCAGATCTTGCCTCCTGCACGGGAACTGGACCTCCCCCACCACTGGGCAGTCGGATGGTCGCGAGGGCCAGGCTCCTGAAGCCCTCCCTCCAGCCTTTCTTGTGATCCCATCAGATCTTGCCTCCTGCATGGGAACCAGACCCCCTACCCACCCACCAGCAGGCAGTTGGACAATCGCGAAGGCCAGGCTCCTGAAGCCTCCCTCCAGTCTTTCTTGTGATTCCATCAGATCTTGCCTCCTGCATGGGTACCGGACCCCCCCTCCCCACCAGTGGGCGTCAGATCGGTCGCGAGCTAGGCTCCTGAAGCTCTCCCTCCAGCCTTTCTTGTGATCCCATCAGATCTTGCCTCCTGCACGGGAACCGGACACCCCCCTCCCACCAGCGGGCACTCGAACAGCTGTGAGGGCCAGGCTCTTGAAGCTCTCCCTCCAGCCTTTCTTGTAATCCCATCAGATCTTGCCTCTTGCATGGGAACTGGACCCCCCCCCACCAGTGGGCAGCCGAGTGGTCGCGAGGACCACGCTCCAGAAATCCTCCCTCCAGCCTTTCTTGTGATCCCGTCAGATCTTGCCTCCTGCATGGAACGGCGACCAACACCAGTGGGCGGTCGGACGTTCGAGGGCCTGGCTTCTGAAGCCCTCCATCCAGCCTTTCTTGAGATCCCATCAGATCTTGTCACCAGCATGGGAACTGGACCCCCCCTCACCAGCAGGCGGTCAGATGGTTGCAAGGGCCAGGCTCCTGAAGCCCTCCATCCAGCCTTTCTTGTGATCCCATCAGATCTTGCCTCCTGCATGGGAACCAGAGCCCCCCAACCACCCAACAGCAGGTGGTCGGACGGTCGCGAGGGCCAGGCTCCTGATGCCCTCCCTTCAGTCTTTCTTGTGATCCCATCAGATCTTGTCACCTGCACGTGAACTGGACCACCCCCACCAGTGGGCGGTCAGACAGTCGCGAGGGTCAGGCTTCTAAAGACCTCCCTTCAGCCTTTCTTGTGATCCCATCAGATCTTGCCTTCTGCATGGGAACCAGACCCCCCCACCAGTGGGTGGTCGGACGGTTGCGAGCGCCAGGCTCCTGAAGCCCTCCCTCCAGCCTTTCTTGTGATCCCATCAGATCTTGCCTCCTGCATGGGAACCGGAGACCAACACCAGTGGGCGGTCGGACGGTCGTGAGGGCCAGGCTTCTCAAGCCCTCCCTCCAGCCTTTCTTGTGATCACATCAGATCTTTCCTCCTGCATGGGAACCAGAGCCCCTCACCCATCCACAAGCAGGCGGTCGGACAGTCGCGAGGGCCAGGCTCCTGAAGCCCTCCCTCCAGTCTTTCTTGAGATCCCATCAGATCTTGTCACCTGCACGGGAACCGGACCACCCCCACCAGTGGGCGGTCAGACGGTTGCGAGTGCTAGGCTCCTGAAGCCCTCCCTCCAGCCTTTCTTGTGATCCCATCAGATCTTGCCTACTGCACAGGAACCGGACCCTTCTCACCAGTGGACGGTCGGATGGTCATGAGAGCCAGGCTCCTGAAGCCTCCCTCCTGCCTTTCTTGTGATCCCATCAGATCTTGCCTCCTGCATGGGAACCAGAGCCCCTCACCCACCCACCAGCAGGTGGTCGGACGGTCGCGAGGGCCAGGCTCCTGAAGCCCTCCCTCCAGACTTTCTTGTGATCCCATCAGATCTTGTCACCTGCATGGGAACCGGATCACCCCCACCAGTGGGCGGTCAGACGGTTGCGAGCTCCAGGCTCCCGAAGCCCTCCCTCCAGCCTTTCTTGTGATCCCATCAGATCAAGCCTCCTGCATGGGAACTGGACCCCCACCACCAGCAGGCGGTCAGGCGGTTGCAAAGGCCAGGCTCCTGAAGCCCTCCCTCCAGCCTTTCTTATGATCCCATCAGATCTTGCCTCAAGCATGGGAACCAGAGCCCCCAACCCACCCACCAGCAGGCGGTGGATGGTCGCGAGGGCTAGGCTCGAAACCCTCCCTCCAGTCTTTCTTGTATCCCATCAGATCTTGTCTCCTGCAGGACCAGACCCCCACTGGCAGGCGGTCAGGCCAGTCGCGGGTCAGGCCCTGAAGCCTTCCCTCCAGCCTTTCTTGTGATCCCATCAGATCTTGCCTCCTGCCGGGACCGGACCCACGCCATCAGCGGGTGGTCGAGCTGTCGGAAGCTCAGGCTCCTGAAGCCTTCCTCCAGCCTTTCTGTGATCCCATCAGTGCTTGCCTCCTGCACAGGAACCAGACCCCCACCAGTGGGCGGTCGGATGGTCATGAGGGCCAGGCTCCTGAAGCCCTCCCTCGAGCCTTTCTTGTGATCCCAACAGATCTTGCCTACTGCACGGGAAGCGGACCCCCCCCATCTGCTGGCGGTCAGACGGTCGCGAGGGCCAGGCCCCTGAAGCCCTCCTTCCAGCCTTTCTTGTGATCCCATCAGATCTTGCCTCCTGCACCGGAACCGGACCCCCCACAACACTAGACGGTCAGATGGTCATGAGGGCTTGGCTTCTGAAACCCTCACTCCAGTCTTTCTTGTGATCCCATCAGATCTTGTCTACTGCACAGGAACCAGACCCCCCACTATAGCGGGCGGTCGGACGATCGCGAGGGCCAGGCTATTGAAGCTCTCCCTCCAGCCTTTCTTGTGATGCCATCAGATCTTGCCGCCTGCCTGGGAGCCGGAGCCCCCCACAAGCGGACGGTCGGATGATCGTGAGGGCCAGGCTTCTGAAGCCTTCCTTCCATCCTTTCTTGAGACCCAATCAGATCTTGCCTCCTGCATGGGAACTGGAACCCACCCCCCACCGGCGGGCGGTCGGACGGTCGTGGGAGATAGGCTCCTGAAGCCCTCCCTCCAGCCTTTCTTGTGATCCCATCAGATCTTGCCTACACCCTGGGAACCAGACCCCCCTCCCCACCAGAGGGCGGTCGGACAATCACGAGGGACAGGCTCCTGAAGCCTTCCCTACAGACTTTCTTGTGATTCCATCAGATCTTGTCTCCTGCATGGGTACCGGACTCCCCCTCCCACCAGCAGGCGGTCGGACGGTCGCGAGAGCTTGGCCCCTGAAGCCCTCCCTCCAGCCTTTCTTGGGATCCCATTAGATCTTGCCTCCTGCATGGGAACTGGACCCCCCCCACCACTGGGCAGTCGGATGGTCGCGAGGGCCAGGCTCCTGAAACCCTTCCTCCAGCCTTTCTCGTGATCCCTTTAGATCTTGCCTCCTGCATGAGAACTGGCGACCAACACCAGTGGGCGGTCGGACGGTCGTGAGGGCCAGGCTTCTGAAGCCCTCCCTCCAGCCTTTCTTGTGATCCCATCAGATCTTGCCTCCTGCATGGGAACCAGACCCCCTACCCACCCACCAGCAGGCAGTCGGGGAATCGCGAGGGCCAGGCTCCTGAAGCCTCCCTCCAGTCTTTCTTGTGATTCCATCAGATCTTGCCTCCTGCATGGGTACCGGACCCCCCCTCCCCACCAGCGGGCCGTCAGATGGTCGCGAGAGCTAGGCTCCTGAAGCCCTTCCTCCAGCCTTTCTTGTTATCCCATCAGATCTTGCCTCCTGCACGGGAACCGGACACCCCCCTCCCACCAGTGGGCACTCAAACAGCTGCGAGGGCCAGGCTCTTGAAGCTCTCCCTTCAGCCTTTCTTGTAATCCCATCAGATCTTGCCTCCTGCATGGGAACTGGACCCCCCACCAGTGGGCAGTCGAGTGGTCGCGAGGGCCAGGCTCCAGAAATCCTCCCTCCAGCCTTTCTTGTGATCCCATCAGATCTTGCCTCCTGCATGTGAACCGGCGACCAACACCAGTGGGCGGTCGGACGTTTGGGAGGGCCTGGCTTCTGAAGCCCTCCATCCAGCCTTTCTTGTGATCCCATCAGATCTTGTCACCAGCATGGGAACTGGACCCCCCTCACCAGCAGGCGGTCAGATGGTTGCAAGGGCCAGGCTCCTGAAGCCCTCCCTCGTGCCTTTCTTTTGATCCCATCAGATCTTGTCACCAGCATGGGAACTGGACCCCCACTCACCAGCAGGCGGTCAGATGGTTGCAAGGGCCAGGCTCCTGAAGCCCTCCCTCGTGCCTTTCTTGTGATCCCATCAGATCTTGCCTCCTGCATGGGAACCAGAGCCCCACCCACCCACCAGCAGGTGGTCGGACGGTCGTGAGGGCCAGGCTCCTGAAGCCCTCCCTCCAGTCTTTCTTGTGATCCCATCAGATCTTGTCACCTGCACGGGAACTGGACAACCCCACCAGTGGGCGGTCAGACGGTCGCGAGGGTCAGGCTCCTAAAGACCTCCCTCCGGCCTTTCTTGTGATCCCATCAGATCTTGCCTTCTGCATGGGAACCGCCCCCCCACCAGTGGGTGTTTGGACTGTTGCGAGCACCAGGCTCCAGATGCCCTCCCTCCAGCCTTTCTTGTGATCCCATCAGATCTTGACTCCTGCATGGGATCTGGACCCCCGCCACGAGCAGGCAGTCAGACGGTTGCAAAGGCCAGGCTCCTGATGCCCTCCCTCCAGCCTTTCTTGTGATCCCATCAGATCTTGCCTCCTGCACGGGAACCAGAGCCCCCCTCCCACCCACCAGCAGGCGGTCGACGTTCGCGAGGGCCAGGCTCCTGAAACCCTCCCTCCAGTATTTCTTGTGATCCCATCAGATCTTGCCTCCTGCACAGGAACCGGACCCACCCCCCAACCAGTGGACAATCGGATGGTCATGAGGGCCAGGCTCCTGAAGCACTCCCTCCAGCCTTTCTTGTGATCCCATCAGATCTTGCCTCCTGCACGGGAACTGGACCCGCCCCCATCAGCAAGCGGTCAGACGGTCGCGAGGGCCAGGCTAATGAAGCTCTCCCTCCAGTCTTTCTTGTGATGCCATCAGATCTTGCCTCCTGCCAGGGAACCGGACCCCCTCACAAGCGGCGGTTGGACGATCGCGAGGGCCAGGCTCCTGAAGCCTTCCATCCATCCTTTCTTGTGACCCATTCAGATCTTGCCTCTTGCATGGGAACTGGAGCCCCCCATCCCCAACAGCGGGCGGTCGGACGGTCGCGAGAGCCTGGCTACTGAAGCCCACCGTCCAGCTTTTCTTGTGATCCCATCAGATCTTGCCTCCTGCATGGGAACCAGACCCCCTACCCACCCACCAGCAGGCAGTCGGACAATCGCGAGGGCCAGACTCCTGAAGCCTCCTCCAGTCTTTCTTGTGATTCCATCAGATCTTGCCTCCTGCATGGGTACCGGACCCCTCCTCCCCACCAGCGGGCGGTCGGACGGTCGCTAGAGCTAGGCTCCTGAAGCCCTCCCTCCAGCCTTTCTTGTGATCCCATTAGATCTTGCCTCCTGCACGGGAACCGGACATCCCCTCCCACCAGCGGGCACTCGAACGGCTGCGAGGGCCAGGATCCTGAAGCTCTCCCTCCATCCTTTCTTGTGATCCCATCAGAACTTGCCTCCTGCACGGGAACTGGCCCCCACCAGTGGGCAGTCGAATGGTAGCGAGGGCCAGGCTCCAGAAATCCTCCCTCCAGCCTTTCCTATGATCCTATCAGATCTTGCCTCCTGCATGGGAACCGGCGACCAACACCAGTGGGCAGTCGGACGTTCGTGAGGGCCAGGCTTCTGAAGCCCTCCATCCAGCCTATCTTGTGATCCCATCAGATCTTGCCACCAGCATGGGAACTGGACCCCCCCTCACCAGCAGGCGGTCAGATGGTTGCAAGGGCCAGGCTCCTGAAGCCCTCCCTCCTGCCTTTCTTGTGATACCATCAGATCTTGCCTCCTGCCTGGGAACCAGAGCCCCTCACCCACCCACCAGCAGGTGGTCGGACGGTCGCGAGGGCCAGGCTCCTGAAGCCCTCCCTCCAGTCTTTCTTGTGATCCCATCAGATCTTGTCACCTGCATGGGAACCGGACCACCCCCACCAGTGGGCGGTTAGACGGTTGCGAGCTCCAGGCTCCTGAAGCCCTCCCTCCAGCCTTTCTTGTGATCCCAACAGATCTTGCCTCCTGCATGGGAACTGGACCCCCGCCACCAGCAGGCGGTCAGACGGTTGCAAAGGCCAGGCTCCTGAAGCCCTCCCTCCAGCCTTTCTTGTGATCCCATCAGATCTTGCCTCCTGCATGGAAACCAGAGCCCCTCACCCACCCACCAGCAGGCGGTCGATGGTCGCGAGGGCTAGGATCCTGAAACCCTCCCTTCAGTCTTTGTTGTGATCCCATCAGATCTTGTCTCCTGCACAGGACCCAGACCCCCTCCCACTAGCGGGAGGTCAGACGGTCGCGAGGTTCAGGCTCCTGAAGCCCTCCCTCCAGTCTTTCTTGTGATCCCATCAGATCTTGCCTCCTGCCCGGGAACCGGACCCACGCCATCAGCGGGTGGTCAGACGGTCGTGAAGCTCATGCTCCTGAAGCCTTCCCTCCAGCCTTTCTTGTGATCCCATCAGTTCTTGCCTCCTGCACAGGAACCAGACCCCCCACCAGTGGACGGTCGGATGGTCATGAGGGCCAGGCTCCTGAAACCCTCCCTCGAGCCTTTCTTGTGATCCCAACAGATCTTGCCTCCTGCACGGGAACCGGACCCTCCATCTGCTGGCGGTCAGACGGTCGCGAGGGCCAGGCCCCTGAAGCCCTCCTTCCAGCCTTTCTTGTGATCCCATCAGATCTTGCCTCCTGCACAGGAACCGGACCCCCAACCACTGGACGGTCGGATGGTCATGAGGGCTAGGATCCTGAAACCCTCCCTCCAGTCTTTCTTGTGATCCCATCAGATCTTGTCTACTGCACAGGAACCAGACCCCCAGCGGGCGGTCGGACGATCGCGAGGGCCAGGCTAATCAAGCTCTCCCTCCAGCCTTTCTTGTGATGCCATCAGATCTTGCCGCCTGCCTGGGAACCGGAGCCCCCCACAAGTGGACGGTCGGATGATCGTGAAGGCCAGGCTTCTGAAGCCTTCCTTCCATCCTTTCTTGAGACCCAATCAGATCTTGCCTCCTGCATGGGAACTGTACCATCCCTCCCCACCGGCGGGCGGTCAGACGGTCACGAGAGCCAGGCTCCTGAAGCCCTCCCTCCAGCCTTTCTTGTGATCCCATCAGATCTTGCCTCCTGCATGGGAACCAGACCCCCCACCCACCCTCCAGCAGGCGGTCGGACAATCACGAGGGACAGGCTCCTGAAGCCTTCCCTCCAGTCTTTCTTGTGATTCCATTAGATCTTGTCTCCTGCATGGGTACCGGACCCCCCATCCCCACCAGCGGGCGGTCGGACGGTCGTGAGAGTTAGGCTCCTGAAGCCCTCCCTTCAGCCTTTCTTGTGATCCCATCAGATCTTGCCTCCTGCATGGTAACCGGCGACCAACACCAGTGGGCGGTCGGACGGTTGTGAGGGCCAGGCTTCTGAAGCCCTCCCTCCAGCCTTTCTTGTGATCCCTTCAGATCTTGCCTCCTGCATGGGAACCAGAGCCCCTCACCCATCCACCAGCAGGCGGTCGGACGGTCGCGAGGGCCAGGCTCCTGAAGCCCTCCCTCCAGTCTTTCTTGTGATCCCATCAGATCTTGTCACCTGCTCGGGAACCAGACCCCCCACCAATGGGCGGTTGGACGGTCGCGAGGGTCAGGCTCCTGAAGCCCTCCCTCCAGCCTTTCTTGTGATCCCATCAGATCTTGCCTTTTGCATGGGAACCGGTCCTCCCACCAGTGGGTGGTCAGACCGTCACGAGGGCCAGGCTCCTGAAGCCCTCCCTTCAGCCTTTCTTGTGATCCCATCAGATCTTGCCTCCTGCACAGGAACCAGACCCCCCACCCCTCAAGCGGGCGGTCGGACGTTTGTGAGGGCCTGGCTCCTGAAGCCCTTCCTCCAGCCTTTCTTGTTATCCCATCTGATCTTGCCTCCTGCATGGGAACCGGACCCCCAACAGAGGACGGTTAATGGTCATGATTGCCAGGCTCCTGAAGCCCTCCTTCCAGCATTTCTTGTGATCCCATCAGATCTTGCCTCCTGCACAGGAACCGGACCCCCTTCAGCGGGCGGTCAGACGGTCGCAAGGGCCAGGCTTCTGAAGCCCTCCCTCCAGCCTTTCTTGTGATCCCATCAGATCTTGTCTCCTGCATGGGAACTGGACCCCCCCTCAAGCAGGCGGTTGGATGGTCGTGAGGGCCAGGCTCCTGAAGTCCTCCCTCCAGCCTTTCTTGTGATCCCATCAGATCTTGCCTCCTGCACAGGAACTGGACCTCCCCCACCAGCGGACGGTCAGATGTTCTTTAGGGCCAGGCTCCTGAAGCCCTCCCTCCAGCATTTCTTGTGATCCAATCAGATCTTTCCTCCTGCATGGGAACCGGAACCCCCCACAATTGGGCGGTCGGACGATCGCGAGGGCCAGGCTCCTGAAGCCTTCCCTCCATCCTTTCTTGTGATCCCATCAGATCTTGCCTCCTGCATGGGAACTGGATCCCTCACCAGCAGGTGGTCGGACGGTTGCAAGGTCCAGGCTCCTGAAGCCCTTCCTCCAGTCTTTCTTTTGATTCCATCAGATCTTGCCTCCTGCATGGGAACCGGACCCCCCCCCACCAGCGGGCGGTCGGACAGTCACGAGAGCCAGGCTCCTGAAGCCCTCATCCAGCCTTTCTTGTGATCCCTTCAGATCTTGCCTCCTGCACGGGAACCTGCGACCCCCACCAGTGGGTGGTTGGATGGTTGTGAGGGTCAAGCTCCTGAAGCCCTCCCTCCAGCCTTTCTTATGATCCCATCAGATCTTGCCTTCTGCATGGGAACCGGACCACCCCACAAGCAGGCAGTTGGACGGTCGTGAGGGCCAGGATCCTGATGCCCTTCCTCCGTCCTTTCTTGTGATCCTATCAGATCTTGCCTCCTGCAAGGGAACTGGACCTCCCCCCACCAGTGGGTAGTCGGACGGTTGTGAAGGCCAGGCTCCTGAAGTCCCCCCTCCAGCCTTTCTTGTGATCCCATCAGATGTTGCCTCCTGCCTGCAGGCAGCCCCCCCATCAGCGGGCTGTAAGACAGTCGCGATGGCCAGGTTCCGAAGCCTCTCCAGCTTTTCTGATCCCATCATTCTGCCTCCTGCATCGGGAACCGACCCCACATCAGCGGGCGGTCAGACGGTCGTGAGGGCCAGGCTCCTGAAGCCCTCTCTCCAGCCTTTCTTGTGATCCCATCAGATCTTGCCTCCTGCACGGAACCCTCCCCCACCAGCTGGTGGTTGGATGGTCACAAGGCCTGGCTCCTGAATCCCTCCTTCCAGTCTTTCTTGTGATCCCATCAAATCTTGCCTCCTGCATGGGAACCGGACCCCTGTCAGTGGGCGATTGGACGGTTATGAGGGTCAGGCTCCTGAAGCCCTTCCTCCAGCCTTTCTTGTGATCCCATCAGGTACGGATGGTGCTCGAACTACCTCGGCCACCAGCAGCATTTGTGAACTGAGGAGGGATTTGGCATCTTTTTCATTTTAAAATCCTGAAATAATTTATTACTTGTCAACGTATGAGTTTTGCTAGTCTCCCACACCACAGTTACTTTAATTCTTTCCTTTTTCTGCTTTAATTTCTCTACTTATCTGAATTCCCCTTAATGTGCCTACCGGAATGAATGCTTAGTGTTTTGTTCAAATTGTTTAGTTGCCTCCATTTTTTCCCCACTTGTACCAAGCTGAACCAGCAGGGCACCCTAGTGGAACTCACACAGGAACGTGCATCTAAGCTGTAGTAAGACTTGAGCTGCACAAAACTGAAATTGTAATTCTCCAACCCAAACTGCAGCGACTCTTAAAAGCTGTTAGAAGTAAGATTCGAGCTGCTTAATTGTAAGCAAAGGCTTTACTTATAATTAATTGTGACCCTTGCTTAAATCTGCTAGAACAGGACTCGAGCTGCACATTTGTTTAAATTTAAATTGCTTCAATCTGCACATTTGTTTAATTGAAGTTATTTCAGTACAAACTTCTCCTTTTCTGAATCATCCCCTTTCTTTCACCCCCTCCCCTCTTCAGACAAACAAAAGGCCCTTACCTCCTATAACTGATCCTCTCTCTCCTCTCTTCCCCTCAGATCTTGCCTCCTGCACGGGAACCGGACCCCCCCCTAGCAGCGGACGGTCGGACGGTTGTGAGGGCCAGGCTCTGCAGCCCTCCCTCCAGCCTTTCTTGTGATCCCATCAGGTTTTGCCTCCTGCACGGGAACCGGACCCCCCCACCAGTGGATGGTCGTGAGGGCCAGGCTCCTAAAGCCCTGCCTCCAGCCTTTCTTGTGATCCCAAGATCTTGCCTCCTGCTCGGGAACTGGCCCCCCCTTACCAGTGAGCAGTTGACAGTCAGGGCAAGGCTCCTGAAGACCTTCCTCCAGCCTTTCTTGTGATCCCATCAGATCTTGCCTCCAGCATGGGAACAAACCCCCACCAGCAGGCGGCTGAGAGTCACGAGGACCAGGCTCTGAAAGCCTCCTCCAGCCTTTCTTGTGATCCCATCAGGTACGGATGGTCCACGAACTACCTCGGCCACCAGCAGCATTTGTGAGCAGAGGAGGGACTTGGCGCCTTTTTCGTTTTAAAATCCTGAAATTACTTATTACTTGTCGGCGTATGAGTGGAGATAGTCTCCCACACTACAGCTACTTTAATTCTTTACTTTATCTGCTTTAATTTCTCTACTTTATCTAAATTCTCCTTAATGTGCCTACCAGAATGAATGCATAGGGTTTTGTTCAAACTGTTTAGTTGCCTCCATTTTTTCCACACTTGTACCAAGCTGAACCAGCAGGGCACCCTAGTGGAACTCACACAGGAACGTGTATCTAAGCTGTAGTAAGACTAGAGCTGCACAAAATTGAAATTGTAATTCTCCAACCCAAACTGTAGCAACTCTTAAAAGCTGTTAGAAGTAAGACTTGAGCTGCTTAATTGTAAGCAAATGCTTTACATTTAATTAATTATGACCCTTGCTTAAATCTGTTGGAACAAGACTCGAGCTGCACATTTGTTTAAATTTAAGTTGCTTCAATCTGTTTGAATAGACTCAAGCTGCACATTTGTTTCATTGAAGTTATTTCAGCCCAAACTGCTCCGTTTCTGAACCATTCCCTTTCTTTCACCCCCTCCCCTCTTCAGACAAACAAAAGGCCCTTACCTCCTATAACTGATCCTCTCTCTCCTCTCTTCCCCTCAGATCTTGCCTCCTACACAGGAACCAGACCCCCCCCACCTGCGGGGGGTAGGATGATCACGAGGGCCAGGCTCCTGAAGCCCTCCCTCCAGCCTTTCTTGTGATCCCATCAGGTACGGAAGGTCCACAGAACTACCTAAGCCACCAGCAGCTGCTGCGTTTGTGAGCAGAGGAGGCCCCGCCACCACGTTGCATCGCTCCCCCCCGCCACCTTCCTTGTTCGACTCTCCTCATATAGGGCTGCTAGTGTGAGAGTAGAGCCAATAGGGTTGAGTGAGTGTAAAACCAATCAGCTCATTCTCCACCTGCAGATTATAGCTTTTAGCCACTTGAGGCAGAACTACACAATCTTTCCAATTATTTATCCTGACTTGTACTTTGCATTACCTTTATCTCTCAGTCCAAACTGTATTTCTGTGCCACCACAGGCTCATGTCTCTCTACTTTTCTAACCCTTGGCATCTATACCAGTAACCATGCTACTTACAAGAAATACTCGCAAGTGTTACCCTCACTGGCAGTGAGCTGGCTTCTTACTGTAAACTTTACAGGCTTTTCATACTCTCACTCCTTGTGAACATCCTCACCCAAACCCTTCCTTTCTGTTTACTTATCTGGTCCCCACTGTGACTTATTGTATTACCATGACCTCCTCTACCCTTCCCTATCTACTTATCATACTCCTCCTGCTCAGTACCCTCTCTGGGACTACCTTTAACCTCCACAATAATGCTAGGGATCATCATGCATCGCAAAGTGACTTCTACTTCTCAAACCTCCTTGTTCTGGATGTAGTGAGGATGGATCCCACCACTCTCCTTCTCCATAGGGGTCTCATCTACACTGCCTCAGCAGTTTCTCTAACACAGCGTGATGGTCCACTATACTATACCTCCTTTGAGCACTGGAAACTGTGGTATCTCATCCTCATTGCCCTGCTACTTTCTGGAGATGTCGAGACTAATCCTGGTCCTGGCTCCCCCTACTCCCATTCTGACTTTTTGAATCATGACTTGAAAGGGCTACGCATTG
Organism: Neoceratodus forsteri; assembly: GCA_016271365.2. Lineage (NCBI taxonomy): Eukaryota > Metazoa > Chordata > Ceratodontiformes > Ceratodontidae > Neoceratodus > Neoceratodus forsteri. The sequence continues at coordinate 905,412,121 of CM057452.1, forward strand.
CTCATCAAAATATTAGGACCCTTCTGCGAAACCAGCTGGAACTTGAGCTGTGGGTTACCCTCTATAAGCCAGACCTACTCTGCCTATCAGAGACTTGGCTGAAACCCACATTTACTGACTCCTCCTGCCTATTACCCATTAACAACCTCATTCGGAGAGATAGAACCTCTTCCAAAAAGGGAGGTGGGGTTGCTATCTATTATAAAGAAAACTTAAATTTCTCCATCCTCCCCACGCCTGACCTCCCCCACTGTGAGTCACTACATGCGATACTCTCCTTGGGTACAAAAAAACTGCATATTGTTTGTGCCTATAACCCCCCTAGCAGTGGCCTCACTGGTCTCGTGGAGCTACTTGAACAGACATCACTGTCGGCTGGGTCAAACAACATGATTATTATGGGTGATTTATATAAACTTAAACTGGCTGGGAAACTGCCAAACCAACTTTCAATCCCAAATCATGCTACATAAGCTACATCAGCTAATTACTAAACCCACCAGGACAGCTATGTACACACACTCTAGCACCCTAATTGATTGGGCTCTAACTAGTCGGCCTGAACTCATACATACTGCTGGCATACTTGCTGATGCACTCACTGACCATTCCTCTATCTTCTGTCTATGGTCTTCAGCCCCTAAAAATCCTACCCCGCCTCCAAAGTATATCACCTTTAGGAACTTTTCAAGTTTTGATCCATTACAGTTTCTCAATGATGTCTCTCAAATCGACTGGAACAAAATATATAGAGCTAATGATGCCCAGACAGCCCTAGATGTCTTCCTTCATGAATTCTTGACTCTCCAGGATATCCATACCCCTTACTCTACACGTAAGGTGAAGGTAAGACAAACAAGATGGTTAATAAAGGACCTCCTTTCCAAACTTAAAAAGAGAGACATAAGTTGGAAACATTTTATACTGTCAGGTCTTCCAGCTGACTATGACCTCTATAGGACACAGCGTAAAGAATGTAAAAAGCATATACGTCTTGCCAAAAGCAAATATTGCAAAACTCTTCTCACTGATTTTGCAGGAGAGCCTCGAAAATTCTGGACACACGTTAGGTCCTTCTTGGTGTCTACCCAGTCCCCTATTCCAAATAACATGATCTTAAACAGTATCCACTGTAACGATCAGAGGACAATTGCAAATTTCTTCAACAAACAATTTTTTGACCTGACCAAGTACACCTCGGCTTTCCCCACTATGCAAACCTTAGGCATACACACTGAGCCTCACATGGATACTTTAAAACAATCCTTTCACCTCAAAGCCATCTCTAAGTCAGAGGTACTAAAACTCCTAAACTCTATCTCAGACAACACTAGTACTGGCTCTGATGGTATTGAACTGAGAATCTTGAAGATAGCAGCCCCATTTATAGCCTTTCCTCTTGCACATATCTTTACCTTATCCCTCTGTCAGAGTCATGTTCCTAATATCTGGAAAACTGCCAAAATCACTCCAGTTTTTAAGAAAGGTGACTCTAAAGACCTTTCCAACTATAGACCCATGTGATATTATCTGTATGAAGCAAAATTCTTGAGAAGCTCGTTGCTACTCAAACCACTGCCTTTCTTCACAAAAACAATCTTCACTCCCCTGCCCAACATGGTTTCCATAAGGGCCATAGCACCACCACAGTCCTGCTCAAATTCACCGCTGACACCCTGTCTGTCCTGGACACAGGCTCTCTCACAGGGGCAGTTTTTATAGATTTGATCAAAGCATTTGATCTTGTTGCTCACCCTATTCTCCTCACAACACTAAAGTCTATGGGTTTCTCAATGGGTGTTGTGGCCTGGTTCAGTAGTTATCTGTCAAACCATGCCCAATCTGTAAAATACGCTTCTACCCTCTCGAACCAGGCCATTATAAACATTGGGGTACCCAAGGGTTCAGTTTTAGGACCCTTCTCTTCTCTATCTTCATCAACAGCATCACCCTTGATCTTACCTCCTGTTCATCCCTCTTGTGTGCGGATGATATTGTTCTATATGCTAGCTCCAAAAATGTGTCCAACATAAATTCGTACCTCTCTTCCAACCTTCAGAAAACCAAAAACCGGCTATCTGACCACAAACTGGTCCTCAATGTAATGAAACCCAAGTGATGCTGTTTGGGTCTGCTACCAAACTAAATTCCTGCAATAATAGCATCTCGGTCTCCTGTCCTGGCTCCCCTCCCATAAACACAGTTACCTCATTCAAATATCTTGGGGTTGTCCTTGATCAGTCTCTTAGCTTTGATCCCCATGTCAAATCCACCTGCAAATCAGTGAACTCAAAGCTAGGCATTGCCTATAGAGCTAGCTATACACTTACTCTGTCAGCCAGGCTGGCTGTTGCCAGCATCATCCTTCTACCAGCCCTGACCTTTGGAGTCGTCACATATGCAGCCATACCTAAGTCATCACTGCGTGCTTGGGACACCACCTACAATAATATTTGCCATTATGCCTCCTCATCCCCTAGGCTTGAACACCACTGCAAACTCTATTCAGGCCTTAAATGGCTGTCACCTGCTGCATTGATACTCTACTCAGTTGGCTCCATAGAGGACAATGTTATTAGGGCACAATCTCCTGATAGTCTTGCAAAGCTACTGTCCCCTCACACACCTTCCTATGGTCTACGTTCTGCTGATAAGTCCCTGCTGCAGGTGCCAAGGTGTAAAACTGCAAAAGGATCCCAAGCTTTCTCCCACTATGCTCCTCTGAAATGGAATGCCCTACCATTAGCACTTCGCCAAGCACCGTCCCGTGTACTCTTTAAAAAAGAGCTCCATGCCAGCCTATTTGCTTCAGACTCCTGCTTCTGTTTTCAACCCCCCAATTTCTCTCTCTGCCTACCTCCCATGCCTGCTGTGTTCTTAGTGACTAACCTGTCTCTTTGTTTTCCTCCTCCCCCCAACACACATGGTTGTTTTTTGTTCCTACCCCATCACTCCCTATTGCTGCATCCAGTGAATTGCCTCTTCCTTTTTCTTATAGGATGGCAATGTTTCTGCCACAATGTGCCTCATAAAAATGACTGCTTTTCCTTCCTCATGTCTAATGTAAAATGAACTGTATTAGCTTAAACTTCACACTTACTATGTATTTACTAGTTTACTGTAACTATTGCCTTGCTCTCCCTATATGTTAGATAGCTGATCATGGTTTTATATGCATACTCTGCCCTACATGTTCTCTTATCTTCACCATGTATACTTTCTCAGCCAATTTGTAATTTTTGTTTTCATGTATTTCTCCGATGTTGTCCATACAGTACTTGTAATGTTGTTGTGTTTTTTTTCTTTCTCATGTTGTAATCCTTCCGGGTCATGGCTGAAAATAGTAATTTTATGGCTAGCTCACCTACCCGGTAAACAAAAGCCATATAAATAGCGTAATAAAATGCCCAGGTTTACGCAGCATGATACAAATGATTTATGTTGAGATTAGGGGATCCTCTAAGGACAACAGGAACAGCAGGACATCCTCCACCTCCATCTAACAGCAGAACCTACCTAAAGAAACTAGGAGACACTACTATGCTAACAGTTATGACCTGAGGCAACGGAGGAGAGAAAAAAAACCCTATGAGGAGGAAATCTTTGGGATCCAAGATCTAGGTTGCCTTCCCTCCAAGCTTGGGATAGTTTATTTAGTGACAGCTCTGCAGCTGCAATTTGGAAAACCCAATTAAAGGGAGGTGGAAAATATTCCAATTTGGAGGAAGGCTCTCACTCAAACCCACTTGCGGGAATGCCATGGAAGGTTGTGAGAAAACTCTGCAACTATATGTGCAACCAAAGTGCAGGAGGAGAGCAATGACTGCTGAGGCACTCACTTGGCTTACCTGCCCTAAACTCAAACCAGATGAACCAGAGGCAGTGCTAGGGAGAATGCGGTGAAGGTGCCTTGCTAGGGAAACCACTAAAGTCAATGAATAACCATTATAGTTGAACACTAGAGCCAAAGGAGATTGCTGTAACCACCCTTCACCACTAGTCTTAAATTCTGCACCAGCCATATGCTGTCACATAGCAGGCAGCTAAAGCCAAGCCCAGGGTGAGGACATTCCCAGCTATGGGCCAGATGAGAAGGATCTCACCACAAGTTCAAGCTCAAGATGTGGCCTAAATGCAGAATGAGATCATCGGCTGCAGGAACCCTGTGCCAGAACAGAATGGCTGGCATGCCCTGAAAATTGACTGAGAGCTGAAAAACTGGTGAGCTGAATGAACATGGCATGCTGAGATAATAATAAGCATTAAGTGCTGAGACCTTGCAAGGTTGAATGCAGAATTAAGTGCAGCAGAATCCCAAAGACTGAAGCCGAGGGGATGGCAGTAGGCATGAAGCAATGGTTTGTGTAAGCAAGAAGCAACAATTGTGTAAGCAAGTGTGGACCTGCATGTAGGTCAGTAAACAGAGTAGTAATAAGTGGACCTGCACATAGATCTACATAATATAGGGCAATGAAACAGCACTGAATAGTGGGACAAGACAGCCAGCATTTAAAAGCCAAATCAAGGTAACAAATACCCAGATGATTTTCAGCGGCGAAGGCAGGATTTAGAACAGAAATAATTAGCCACACGGGGCCATGACTCCACAAACACTTCGCAGTCCCCACCGTAGGACAAACAAGAAAGTGATGAAAGGCTGAGAATCACATGCAGATATGAAAGCTAGTTTAACAGCCTCTGCAGGAGCTTTTTGGATAACCTCAGAGTTGAACAGGTTGAATAAACATAGAAGCAACAATTTGTATGGAGTACACGGTGTTGTAAAACTGCAATAAAACATTGGTACACAATGCTCTGAAAGCAGGTGTAGCCAGGCAATGCAATGAAGCTGTAAGTAGAATGAGAGCATGAATGAGCAGCATATCTAGGGTCAGAGTAAGCCTGTGTCAGGAGAAAACAATTGAGTATGCATCATGGAGCAGCTATGGTTGAGCTGAAACACACAGATAATGACTGCAGTTGTACTGCAATAGTTTGAGAGTGGTGAGCAACAGTGTAAAAAACACAAGCACTGAGTACATTAGTAATTGGAGTAGACAGTAGCAGTGGCTGCAGTTGTAAGTAACTGAAAGCAGTAGTATGAGCTCTGAGTAGCAGTAAGCTAGGAGCTTAGAAACAAAGCCCCAAAAGACAAAACCAAAACACAGCAACACAGAAAACAGGGAACAAGGCCCCAAAACAAGACACACAAAACACGAAGAAGCACACAGCTGGAGGAAAGATACAAACCAGAAGTCAGAAAACAAACACCAAATTCCAAAAGAGACACACAGAAACAGCAGGTGGGGGGGGGGAGTAGGCCCCAACCAGCTCGGAGGACAGACCAACAGAGCCTCCGGCTACAAAGAAAAAATGCTTCACAATGAGGCTGAGAGGAACTGCTTATATAGCTCAGGAAGTGGGAGTGTCTGGCTGCTTGGCCACTGAACTCCAGGCAATGCCTTTCCCATTGGAGATACAGACTTGGATGAGTGCTAGTTGGCTTAGGCTAAACTCAGGAAAAACTGAGGTATTGGTAGTGGACCCTGATCATAGGACGACTGGGGCATGGGTGGGAAAACCCTCAGGTCTACATCTTGGAGGAATCCCACTGAATGCCTCGGGCCAGATGCATAACCTGGGCATGATATTTGATGAAGGCCTGACCCTGAGGGTGCAGGTTTTGGTTGTGGTCAAATCTTCCTTTTACCATCTGAGGAACATAGCTAGGGTGAAGCACCTGGTCCTGCCCAAAGATCTTCCTACCTTGGTCCATGCCTTTGTCACCAATCATTTTGATTACTGCAATGCCACTCACCTAGGGCTGCCAGGGGTGGATATCCACCACTTGCAGCTAGTGCAGAACGCGACAGCCAGGTTGTTAACTGGAACCCCTAGAGCCAGTCACATAACACCTGTGCTGCATGAACTGAACTGGCTGCTGATACAGTGGTGGATCATCTTCAAGGTCTCATTGCTGACCTATAAGGTCCTACATGACCAGGGACCCCTTTATCTGAAAGAACTCCTGTCTCCCTACTGCCCCACCCGCTCACTCCAATCCTCCAGTAAAGGATTGATAGAGATTCCCAGTGTATCCCTAAAAAGATGGGGAGGAAGGTCATTTGCCTTTATAACTCCTACCATGTGGAATTCTCTACCTTGCCGGATATGAGATAGCCTGACTGTGGAAGGTTTAAAAAAATCTTTGAAGGCACATTTGTTCCAACAGGCCTTTGAAGGGACTTAGTAAATTGTGGCCAAAACACTGTGTGTATATGTATATTTATTGTTTTAAATATATGATGAAGATTATGTGTTTTTATTGATGTTGTGAAGGCACCCAGAGCTCAGGAAGGGCGCCTGATACAAATAAAGTTTTTCTTACCTACTTATTTACTTCGGAGGTGTTCAGGTTTATGGAACACTACTTAAAGAAAGTATTGTGGAATACCTCAAAAACAGGGGATTTTGAAATCAGAGGAAAGATATGTTCACAGATGGGAGATCCTTTCTAACAAACCTGATAGAGTTCTTTGACTGGGTGACAAGGGAGGTGGATCAGGCAGGAGTGGTGGTTATGGCTTACCAGGATTTCAGTAAGGCCATGAACTCCATTCCACACAGAAGACTGGTAAGCAGATTGGGAAGACTGGGTAGCGGTCCAAAGACAGTGAATACTGAACAGTCGTATTTATTCAGTATTGCTGCCTTTCCCTGATCTACCACCCCGCTCTCCCCTCTGAGCCTTACAGTCCCTCCCTTAGACTCCCTACTCTCACTGATGTACCTATAGAAAGTCTTGACCCCTTTTTCCACTGTCTGTGCTAGTCTTCCCTTTGTTTGTGCCTTTGCTTTTCAAACAGCTTTCCCTGTTTCCCTCAGATAGTTCATGTATACCATCTTATCTTCTTCCCTCTCTGTTTCTTTATATTTTCTTTATTCTTTTTTTTTATTTAAGTTTTTCTCCCCCGAGACCTGGCAGTGGTTTTGGTCCTCCAAAAGGAGGAACTCTCTCTCAGGTTCCACCGCTCCCACATTGCCGAGCCCAGTGATTCCCCCATGGCTTACCCCCCCATGGTGGGGCAAGGGAGGAGGCATCCCCCTCCCTGGTAAACCAGTCCAGAAGCCAGGGACAGCCCTCAGGCAAGGCGGACCATCGTGAAGCCCTGCCAGGCTCCTTTTCTCATTTTCTCTAGTCCCCCCTCCCTGCCAATATGATTACATCGTAGAGACCCTCCTGACAGATAATGCCCTCCAGCCACCACCAGAGGGCAATCAGCAGGCAGGATGACATGACAAAATTTAAAAAAATTCCATCTGCGCTCTGAAACGAGGGTAATACGCTAAGTAAGGGTAGCTAGCGTAAAATTGAAATGTGAATCCAAAAGGTTACAGTGCTCTAATTCTTGCCAAATAAGCAATCTAAACAAATATTGTTTTCAGTCAAATTAACTGATATATTGCTCCACCACTGTGTAAAGCCCCTAGTGCCTCGGTTTAGTGCCTTCTAGAGGGTGTTAACAAACTAACAGGAAGTCATAACAGATTTAAACACAAAATCAAAGTGTGACATCATTGGAAAATGTGAATTCATTGGTTATACAGACTTAAACCTTAAACCACATTTTACATTTCACCATACTATAAAAAGTCCATTACCAGCTCTCACATCAATCTTAGATCATTACAGACTAGGAAAAGCAGGCAATGAAGCGATAAGTCAGGTACCACAGTAGCAGTATAATTTTATCAATTTCAACAGCTAACTGGATCTACAAATGGGACTCACCCGACATTGCTCAATAATAAACATGTTTCCTATTAATTATTAGAAATTGATGCCTACTTACAATTTGAAGGTCTATAAATACATAACGGAAAGTAGAAGAAAGTAGACATTTAATAGTATATCTAGGCCCGCTAAACCAGAAACAAAAGTCCAGGTCATCCACACCAGAAAACATTCTGAAAAATAACATTTTAGACTCTCAAAAGAAATACAAAAAGCACATTTAGTATCTACAATGTACTTCATCAATCAGCAACACAGTTAATATTACAAATTTGTAAACAAAGACAGATAAAGTATGTTTAAGTAAAGTTATAAAAAAGATATAGAACTATTAAAAGAAAGGGAAAGAAAAATGGTAAGGGGGAAGGGATAGGGAAGGAAAAAAGGAAGAGGAGGGAAAGGGGAGGGGAGACAGAGCTGAAAGAGTAGTTGGAGGGGAACTGAAAAGGAAAGAGGGTCAGGAAAGATGGGGAAGAGGGGTGGGGTTGTGTGTGGATCTTGGGCGGTGATAGTGGAAAAGAGGGGAGAGGATAAAGGAACGGAGGAGGAGGGGAAGGGGTGGGGAATAGGAATGGAGAGTAAGGGAAAGAGGAAACAGAAGAAGATAGGAAATTGGAAATCAAGTCAAATACAACACTTGAATCATTTCATATTTTGCATTAGGTCATACAAAGAGACACATATTTTATATTTCAAAAATTGTTTCTGGTCCCATCTATCATTAAACCCATTGGGTTTAACACTTTTAGCTCTAAAGGTCCAATAACTCTTCCTTTATAATAATAAAATGGCCTGTCACCACCCGTAGCTGGGCTCTGAACATTTTCAACACCCATAAACCTAAAACTCTGTGGGTTTGAATCATGGAATGTGACAAAGTGTCTGCCCACTGGAGTATCCATTTTTTGGTTCAGAATAGAACGTAAATGTTTTTGTATTATTTCTTTTAATGGCCTTATCATATTGCCTACATAGTACATCCCACAGCCACACCACAGGATATTAACAACAAAAGTTGTGGTGCATGTTATGAAATTATTACTACTAATCTTGTCCCCATTTCTTAAGATTAGTTCCTTTCCAACATTCATGTATTGACAAACATAGCATTTTTCACATTGGTACTTGCCCTGTGGCCTAGAGGGTAACCAAGTTCCCACTCATTCTTGTTTCCTGCAGAACTGGCTATGCACCAATTTATCTTGTAAATTTGGTGATCTTCGAAAAGTTATTCTTGGAGTGTCAAGATTCCAAGTTTCAAGATAGGGTCACTTTTTGGTATGTTCCAGCAGTTCCAAACTAGATTATCAATTTACCCAGAGATAGGATTGTATTCTAGTGAAAATGTTACCTTTTTAATTTTTTTCTTCTTCGACTTCCATAGTTTCTTTTTTATGACTACTTTCAATAAGCTCTGCCTGTGTAAAACCTCTAGCTCTTTCCATTGCTGACTCCAAAATGTGCTTCCTGTAGACCCTTTCCAAGAACTTATTTTTGAGTTTGTCTGCCTGTTTGATGATGTCTGCATCGTTTATACAGTTACGTCTGATCCTGACAAATTGCCCACATGGCATAGATTTTTTCAGTTTAAATGGGTGGGAGCTATTATTTCTAAGAAGATAATTTATTTATTTATTTATTTGTTTTTGTTAACCAGGTAGGCACACTAGTCAACAAATGCCTATTTTCAGGTGCGACCCGGGAGGTTACAAAACAGAAAAACATGGTACATAGTCACGGTAGCATACAAGCACAATACACAAAAACATGGTACATAGTCATGGTTACAAACTGCCCATGATACAGGTGGGCCAGAGAAATATCAGTACAGAGAACTGGGTACATAGTCAAGGAGGCTTGCGGACCCACATACAGGGAGGAGCCGGGGTACAAAAACCCGACAGTATAGGCAAGAAAGCAAACACGTAAACCACCACAGCTAGAGATTGAGAATGTAGAGAGAGTGTTGCATCTAGTGCAATGGTCAATACACCTAGAGAGGTGGTAATCCTTAGGTGAGGAGCAAGGGGAGCTAAACAGGAAACCAGGGGAGGGGGTGGGCAGGGGACCGTCCAGGAGAAAATCAGGTAAGTAGGCCAGCAGGGAGCTAGTGGTAATTAGTAGATGTCTTTTTCCTGTGCCCTTTTATGTTTACAGCATGTGTCCCTCTACTAGCTACAAATGTCAGGTCTAAAAAATGTACAGTACTTCCTCACCTTGTATTTCTACAGTAAATCTCAAATTTAAAGTATTGTCATTAAGCCAGTTAATAAATTCCTTGGCATCTTCCAGGCTACCTTTTCAGATGCACATCATCAATATAGCGCCCCAACTGGCAATATTCTTAAAAAATTATTTTTTTATAGGATTCTGCAAGAATTCTAGTTCCCACATTCCCATAAAAACATTTGCAAATGATGGGGCCATAGAAGCTCCCATCGCTGTTCTACTAATCTGGGCAAAAAGATCATTGTTGAATTCAAAGTAGCTGTGATACAAAATACAGTTTAAAGCATATATAACAAACTCAACCAGAGACCCTGTGATGTTTCTGTCTTTCTCTAAATAGAATCTTGCTGCCCTCAGGCCATCCTCATGTCATATTGACATGTACAGGGACTCTACATCTATACAAATCCACAGGTTATCATCCCCCCAGTAAATATCTTTAAATTTTCCAGTTGTGTTTCCTGAATCCTTAAGGTAGGATGGAAGCCTGACCATACTAAACTGTAAGAACAAATCCAAACATTCCCTCAAATGCTCAGTCAGTGTGGCCTCCCCCAAGACTACTGGTCTCCCTCGTGGTTCTGATAGACTCTTGTGTACCTTTGGCAGGCAGTAAAGGTGGGGATTACTGGATATTCATAAAACAAGTACTTAAATTCAGTATCAATGATGCTGCCATTTTTTGTTGCTTCATCTAAAAGGACAAACAACTCTTTCTTATATTAAAATGTAGGGTTACTTCTATGCCTCTTATAATTATCGATATCAAAAATTAATTTCTCAACCATACCTTTATACTGTTGTTTACTCATAAGTACAATTTGTCCCCCTTGTCTGCCTTTTTAATTATAATTCCAGACTTTGATAAGTCTCTAAGTGCCACTTCTTCTGCCTTTGATAAATTCTTAAACAATTTCTTTACTAGTTTGTTCAGCAATTGCCTTACCTTAAACAGGATTGTGTTCTCAAAGGCTGAGATGCTACTGTTTAGTATCACAGGACAAAAGTCTGAATTACATTTGAATACTGTGTCAATCATTTTCTTAAATTCTTGTGCGGTAACATTAATGTCCCTGTCAGTTTGCACCAGTGTTCCATTTCCATCCTCACTAATTAGTTGTAAATGTTTGTCCAGATTGACTTCGATGTTTCTCTCTGTAGGCCCTCCTTGCATCTCAGTACCCACTGGGTCCTTATCAGGCTGTAATTCTCTTATTAGAAAATCCAAATCTTCCTTAAGCCCTTAAGACAGCTCGGTATTTTCAATAAACCCCATTGCTTTGCCTGTTGTATCCTCCCATGTTGCAAAATAGTTTTAATTTAATTTTTCTTAATAACTTGAAAACATCTGCAAAAATAGTAAATTGATTGACTGTCAGGGTAGGTACAAAATTGAGGCCTTTCTTCAGTAGTGAGGTATGTGCAGCACTTAGAGTATAATCACTTAAATGAATTATTCGCAGTTCTGAGTTTTGACTGTATTCTTTGGCTCCCTGAGATTGCATTTCTTGCTGTTTGTGTCTTGCTTTGCTGCCTCCTCTCTTACCCCTTCTTGTTCTTTTATTTCTTTTTTCTATTTGAGCAGAGCTGTTGCCTATGTCTAGAAAAGGTTTGTCACTTGAATTTCTGGAGAGATTACCAGTGACTGTCTTCACCCCTTTGTCTATCGGTGGCTGAGCAGGCTGAGCAGGTTCAATATTAACAGTATTCCTACTATTACTCCTCTGATATCTATGATTTCTTCATCTCCCCCTGCTTCTTGCCCTCAATTCTGGATCTTTTACCGGGATATAGGCAATCCCTGCTTTATAACCATCAGTATCTTTTTAATTTCGTCTGTTTGCATTCTGTAATATCCCTTTCATGTTTCTGTACTTTATGTTTAAGGGCTCAATCTGACTTCACAAAATCTCTGCGGTTTTTATAGGCTGCAGCCTCTGCTTTAGCAGACCTCAGCTCGGTTTCAAGTTCCAAATAGTCCTCCATATCTTCCTCTACTATTAACTTTGTATAAGCAAGTGATGCAGCTCCTGAAACTTTCAACCACGCTTCTTTTTGTTTAAAGTTATCCAAGCCACATGATGGGGGTTTGGTCACCCATAGCCCCTGTGGTGCCTGTTCCTATTGTGGTACCTGACCTATGGCTTCATTGCCTGATTTTCCTAGTCTGTAATGATCTAAGATTGATATGAGAATTGGTAATGGGATTTTTATAGTATGGTGAAATTTAAAATGTAGTTTGAAGTGTAAGTCTGTATAACCAGTGAATTCAAGTTCCAATGATGTTACACCTTGATTTTATATTTAAATCTATTATAACTTCCTGTTAGTTAGCTAACTCCCCCTAGAAGGCACTAAGCTGAGGCGTTAGGGGCTTTACACAGTGGTGGAGCAGTATATCAGTTAATTTGACTGAAACCAATATTTGTTTAGACTGCTTATTTGGCAAGAATTAGAATGCTGTGACTTTTTGGATTCACAGGACAACATGACACCCTCCCCCTGAGAGAGGTCAGTCCTCTCTCCCCCTGCCTACCCCTGGTGCCCCGTGCTCACTCCCTAATCTGGATCGCCAATGTGGTCTGAGACGTAGTGACCAATGCCTCAACCTCTAGTGCCACTGGGTGGGCCCGTTTCTTTATATTTTCTGAAGCTCAGTCTTTTGTCCCTTACTTTCAAGGCTACCTCTTTGAAAATCATAATGTTTTCCTCCTTCTCTTATTCTTGCTTCTTGACTTAATACACTGGTTTGTCACCTCCAATGCTTCTCCATCCCACCCCCTCCAGTTCTCCTCCCCATTAGGGCTTCCCTGATGCAACTCCCCATCCTTGGAAAATCTGCTGTTTGAAGTCTAAGACCATCACTCTTGAATGGCTAGCCTTCGACCCTGTGTTATTAAACCACAGTGTGCAGTGGTTGCTGAACCTCATGTGACCCTTCACCTGAACCTGTGTAATCCTGTCCCTATTTGTCCATACCTTGTCTAGAATTGCCCTGTCCCTGGTGTGTTCTAGTACCAGCTTCCTGAGACCAGTCCCTTGCAGGGATTCCCAGATGTCTCTGCTCCTACTTGAGGCTGCTGCTGGGATGATCCAGTCCAAGTCTGGCATACTAAAATCCCCTAGCAACAGTACTTCACCTTTAGCTATCATCTCTTGAATTTCCTGTATTAGGCCCCTATCCACTTATTCCCCCTGAGTTGGAAGACTGTATAACACCGCTGTGTGAATCACTGTGTCATTGCCTGTCTCAAGGGTTACCCAGAGTATCTCAGCCTATCTGTTTGCCCTGTATCGATGTTGCTTCTATACCTTCTCTGATGTACAAGGCCCCCCTTTTTTCACCTTTCCTGTCCCTCCTGAATAGAGTATAGCCTGTACCTGTACCTCCCAGTTGTGGTTTTCATTGTACCATGTATCAACTATTGCTACTATGTCTAGGTCAACCTCCACTATCAAGGCTAGCAGGACAGGGATTTTATTGCACATGCTGCGGGCATTTGTAAACATGGCTTTCCATGCTTTCATTCCTGCCCCCCCCATTTCCTCCCATGCTCTCCTGTTTCCTCCCTAACATCCTTGGATTTTTAGAAACACAGAATCTGACAGCAGAGAAGAACCATACGGCCAACCTAGTCTGCCCATTTCCCTACTCAATGTTGACAGCCCAGATCCATTTTGATCTGTGGCATGCCTTCTCTGCCCATCTCCAGGGTACCACTATGTCTATCCATTGCACTCTTGAACCCCCGTAGTGTGTTAGCTCACCACCACCTCTGCTGGAAGGTTGTTCCATGGATCCACCACCCTTTCTTTGAAAAAGTACTTCCTGACATTCCCCATGAGCCTTTCTACCTCCCTCCAGACTCATATCGTGTCCCTCTGTCCTTGTGCAATACTTCATCTGAAACATGCTTCTCTCCTGTACCCTATTTATACCCCTAAGGTACCTGACTGTCATTATCATATACTCTCCTCCAATACATAGATATTAAGGCCAATGAATAGATATTAAGGTCCCTGAGTCTTTTCTCATACGGCTTCTGGTGCAGTGAAGACACCATTTTCATCACCTTTCTCTGGACTGCCTCCATCCTGTCTATGTCATTCCTGAGATGCGGTCTCCAGAACTGGATGCAGTACTCCAGGTGAGGCCTTACCAGTGATCTGTACAGTGGCATCACCACTTCTTTCTTTCTGCTGCTCATGCCCCTACCTATGCATCCCAACATTCTGCTTGCCTTCCCCACCACTTTTTCACATGGCTTGATCGCCTTTAGTTCATCTGATATATGATCCCCAGGTCTCTCTTCCCTTGTGGTTGCCAGAACCCCACCACCATCTTGTACTCCTCTTTTGGATTCCTGTAAACCAGTTGCATTATGTTGTACTTTTTAGCATTGAAACTCAACAGCCATACACCTGACAAATAAGCTTAGATTCTTTCTCATTCTTTCCACCCCTTCCAGTGTGTCAACTCTGTTACAGATCTTGATGTCATCCATAAACAGGCATACCTTTCCATTCAGATGCTCTGCAATGTCGCTAATGAAAACACTGAACAGGATTGGTCCCAGCACCGATCCCTGTAGCACCCTGCTAGTCACCTCCCTCTCTTCCACTTTCATGCCATTTACCACCACCCTCCGGGTTCTGTCCCTTTGCCAGTTCTCAACCCATTTTACTACCATAAAGCCAACTCCCAGGTTTCTCAATTTATTTAGCAGTCTCCTATGTGGGACAGTGTTGAAGGCCTTGCTGAAATCCAGGTAGGATACATCCACCGCCCCTCTCTGATCTACCACCCTGGTTACCCAGTCAAAGAAATCAATTAGATTTGTCTGACAAGACCTTCCCACTGAGAATTCATGCTGCCTTGGATCCTGTGCCCCGCTATCCTCCCAGAACTTCACAGTCCTCTCTTTTAGTAGGGACTCAATTAGTTACCCCACTACTGAGGTCAGGCTTACAGGTCTGTAATTGACTGTTCCCTCCCTGCTGCCACTCTTGTGGAGAGGGACCACCTCTTCTCTCCCCTCCAGTTTTCAGGTACCTCCCCTGTCTCTAGAGATGAGTTGAAAAGGTTGTCAGTGGACCTGTCAGTAGGTCCCTGAGTTCTAGGATGAATCCAATCTGGTTCCATTTCCTTGTTTGTTTTTATTTTGCTGACTTCCTCTAGGATTCTTTCCACAGTGAATGTGCTGGTGTCAACCTCCTTCTCTTGACTATCCCCCCAATGAGTTTTGGTCCCTCACCCTCTCCTTTCCTAATGAACACTGACCAAAAGTATTTGTTCAGCATCTCAGCCTTTTTTAGGTCATCATCCACCCACCCTCCTCCAACCTTCTTCAGTCTAACAATACCATTTCTGGTCTTTTTCCTCTAGCTAATGTATCTGAGGAAGGTCTTGTCTCTTTTCTTAATAGCCTTTGCTATACCTCCCCTCTGTCTGTGCCTTAGCCCTTTTGACTGCTTTCCCAGATTCTTTCTGTTTCTACAGATACTTCTCACTGTCCTCATCCTTTTGAGTCTCCTTGTATTTCATTAAGTCCTTTCTTTTTCCCTCTTATTTTCTCAGCCACTACCTTCGAGAACTATAGTGGCCATTTCATTCTTTTACTCTTGTTATGCATTCTACTACAGTGTCTCGTTACTTCTGTTATGACTCTTCTGAGTCTAGACCACTGTTCCTCCACATATCCCCCTGTACTTTCTGCTGCTAGGGCACTTTTAAGCTGTCCCCCATTTCCTTAAAGTTGGCCTGACTGAAATCCAGAACCCTAATGCTTGTATGACTTTCCTCTTGCTGGAACCAAGGGGACTGCCCACCTCAACATCTGTGATCCTGTCTCCGTTGGTCAGCACCGAGTCCAATATTGCCCCCTCCTGGATGGTTCTACTACTAGCTGCCTTAGGTTTGCCCCTTTCAGGGCAGTCATGAAGTCCCTGCTGCTTGCTGTACCTGCAGTCTGAGTGCTCCAATCTGCATCTGGCAGGTTGAAGTCTTTCATTAGCAGTAGTTCCTCTTTAGTTGCCATTTTGAGGATGGTCTCCACCAGAACTTCATCTGTTTCCTCTCCCTGCACTGGAGGCCTGTAGATCACACCAGTGTGAATGACAATCTTATTTTCCACCTTTAGGGTGACCCACAGCACCTCCATTTCTTCCTGTAACTCTTCAGCCTCTGTTGCTTTAATTGCCTCCTTCACGTACATACCCACAACTCTTCCCTTCCATATCCTTCCTAAAAAGTGTGTATTCTGGCATGGCTGTATCCCAGTTCTTCTTTTATTGTCTTCTGTCCTCTGAATCTGGTGAGCCTGTACCCAGCGTACCCTCCTGATCCTCCTTTTTGTCTGTTCTAACCTGTTGGGGTGGTTTGCTTAAGTCATTCCCCCTTGGCTAGTTTAACCACTCAGACAGGGAGAAACATAGAATTTGTCAGCAGATAAGGACTGCCAGGCCCATCCAGTCTGCCCCAAGCCCAATACCTGATGTCGGCCTCTGATTCTATCTAGTTTGTGGCTTCCCCTCCCTCCACCCCACCTCTAGGGTTCCCTTATGTCTGTCCCAGGCTTGTTTAAATCCCTCCACAGTGCTTGCTCCCACCACCTCCTGTGGTAGACTACTCCATGTGTCCATCACTCTCTCGGTGAAGAAAAACTTTCTCACATTCCCTCACAACCTACCCCCTCCAATTGCATAGCATGCCCCCTCATTCTTGTACTCCTCCTGTACTATAAGATGTCTGCCTCCTGCACCTAATTAATGCCCTTTAGGTACTTGAATGTTTCTATCATGTCCCCCCACTCCCTCCTCTCCTCCAGTGAGTACATATTGAAGTCCCTTAATCTCTCCTCATAAGCCTTGTTGTGCAAGCCCTGTACCATCTTGGTTGCCCTTCTCTAGACCGCATCTACCCTGGTCAAGGTCCTTGTGAAGTTGCGGCCTCCAGAACTGCACACAGTACTCTAGGTGAGGCCTTACCAGTGTTTTATACAAAGGCATCATGATCTCCCACCTTCTACTAGTGATGCCTCTGCCTATGCACCCCAGCCTGCCACTGGCTCTCCCTGCAGCCTTAGTACTCTGACATTTTCAGATCATCTGAAATGATGACCCCTAGATCTCTTTCTTCCCTGGTGATTGTCAACAATTCTCCCCCCATCGTGTAGCTCTATTGTTTCTTTGTCTCAGGTGAATTATGTTGCACTTCTTAGAGTTAAACTTTAGTTGCCACTCTTCAGACTATTTTTTAAGCTTTCCCAGGTCCCTTCTCATTGTCTCCACCCTGTCTGGCGTATCCACCATGTTGCAGATCTTGGTGTAATATGTAAACAGGCAGACCTTTCCCTCCAACCATTCTGCAATGTTGCTGATGAAAGCATTAAACAGGACTGGCTCAAGGACTGATCCCTGAGGTCCTCCGCTGGTCACCCCCCCCCCCGACTGTATCCCTTTCACTATCACTCTCTGCCTCCTGTCTGTTAGCCAGTTTCTAACCCCAGTTTATCACCTCATGCCCCATGCCCTACCCATTTTGTTCACCAGCCTCTTGTGTGGGACAGTGATGAGTGTCTTGCTGAAATCAAGGTAGGCAACATCCACCACCCTCCCTTAATTAAATCCTTCATCATCCAGTTAAAGAAATCTGAAAGATTTATCTAACACAACCTACCCCCTGTGAATCCATGTTGCCTCGGGCGCTGGGCACTGCAGATGTCCCACTATTCTTTTCTATAGCATTGCCTTCATGAGCTTCAAAACCAGGAAACTGATATATCCACCCTCAAAGAAGGATAGAAATGAGGAAAGTTCAAAAAGATGGGACAGTCCTCAACTAATCAAGCAACATGCGAACAATCTGAACAGATTAGAAAAATGGCCCACTCACCAAACATGTAAAAATAACATTATTTTATTTTCTGTTTTTTTAATCACATCCAGAAGTAATTTCCTATGTTTTGGGGTTCAAATAATATCCCTTCATCAGCGAACTGGTTATTCGCTACAATAAAGTAAAATAAACCTTTTTTTAAAATTCATTCATTACTCTTTCCACCTCAAAAAAACTCCTTAATTAAAAAACTCACTTGAAAAAAGAACTTTGCTTTTTTCCTTTTCTTGTATAAATCCTTTACTTCTTTTTAAGTTCAAAACTCTGTATAAAGTAAATAATTGTGTTAATATATATCATTAGATACTTAAACTTCCAAACCTAAAATATTTCAAACACTGTTCACTGACCCAAAACTTAAGAGGACAACCCACATGCGATGCTCAATTTTTCAGTTTCTCAATGGGTGCAAACAGCCTCCCAATAGAAAGGTACTTTTACATTCTTATTAGTTTTTCTATGTATCTGTAAACTTTTTCAAAAAAAGAAACTAACACTATTTCTTCAATTACCTTATTCGTCACACCTTCATATGTGTCCCTTGTGCTTACACAGTTCTGAAACAGGTATGTTCACCTGGAAGCTGTGCTTTATGTGTAAAACCAGAGACCATATCCGGCAGTTCGCGCCTCCCTCTGTGACCACATCACTCAGAGGCGCATGCTTGAGCAAGCATAAATGCTTGCCCTTGGTGCCAAACCTGCTCATATTAGCGACACCTAGTGTTAGGTGTCAGTCCTTACATAGTGTCCTTATTTCTTAAATAATCTTGTTTTGACCTTACTTAACTTCCCTGTTTTATGAAGTCTCAAGGAATTTGGAATTTACGGTAACCTGTATTTTCTATCAAGCTAATTCACACTCAGCAACAGAGTAGTGTAAAAGTCTTCCTATTAATCAAATAATTGGCCTGTTATTTGAATTAATATACAAATGTCATGTACTTCTTAACTTGACACATGCCAAACTTAACTTCTGTATTCCAAGAAGTTTCTGTAGCAGTGGAAGCCAATTGATGGCATCATTTAAGCAATAAGACATGACAGGGTGTGTGTCGTTGCTGAATAACATCACATCTAGTGTGAGTCAAAGCACGAGGCTACAGGCCAAGTGCTTCCACCACCCTAGGTGTGATGCTATGCAGTGACGACGCACACCCTGGATTGCCTTATTGCGATTATAATACGGCTATAACAATTCTGACAAGACTTTAATGATTAAGCAATAAACACAAGAAACAAATCAGAAGTTATAACTTTATTATAATTAATTTAGACATAAAATCGAGATAAAATAGTCCCTTCAAGAGCTTTACTGCATCCCTCCATATTGCTTACACCGACTTTGTTATATCCAACTTTTTTACTTTGAGCTTAGCAATATTTTTTATACTCCTGCTTTTATCTCATTTTTTACTTTGCAGAATTGAACACATTAATATTAACAGTCCCATTTACTGTCCCTATAGAGATCACTAGTGCTGCAGCACCCATATGGTTATATTCTGTGTTTCCTTGTTTTTTTTTTTTTGTTTTTTTTTTTTTTTTTAACAGGGGTGAAAACAGTCCTAACAAACAGAAAAAAAAACAGTTAAGCAATTAGACGTGACAGGGTATGTATTGTGGTTGGATAGTGGCACACTTCGGGTATGTCATGAGGCATCGCTGAGTGTTTTCATTTCTACCATGCAAGAAGTGCCAGTACCCCACCACAACATACATCCTGGAGTGTCACTGTGATTATAAAATGGGTCCAAGATGGGGTTTTTTCGGGGGGGGGGGTAAAGAAAATGCGATAAATCAAAAAAAGAAATAATTTTATGACTTTTTTTAGAAGAGTCCCTGCACATCCCAGAACTGACATGCCATCTAAGATTTAAATATTATGTACAGCAAAATTCATGTATTTTTAATTAGCTCTTAAATCCTCCAGTTTCCCACAACCCACTCCTTTTTACCTATTCCCTCACTTTTCTTTCTTCTTCTTTATCATTCAATATACTTTATTGTTTTATCAATAGGGTACATAATACAATTATATGGCATTCTACTATCTTCATGTATAGACCCTTAGGCAAACCATTGTAATACTTAACTATACATTGTACATATCCATCAATATATGAAACCATGGAATATGATATCTATACCATAAGTGACCCTAATAGGCCTAGTTGAGGTATGATTAGATTGTCTAACAAAAGTATCTAACTACCAAAACATGCTATAATGTAGTAAAAATGTCTTCTTCTTTATAATATTCCCTCCCTTTTCTCTGTCTTGTTTGTTTTCTGTCTTGCCAATGTTCAAGAGATGGAATGTTTACTACAGATAGAATGTCAGAATTCAAACATCTGCTCTGTTCTGCTGACAGAATGTTTATTCCCACTAGCACACAACAGAAGGCCTCAGATGGAACCAGGACTTTTGTTTTATCTGTAACAGCTGAACAACACAGATTTCTCTAGTAAACAGGTGAGGATAGGAGGGGGATTTTTCATGGTCAGCAAAGAAACACCATAAATGACAATTCTAAGTACTGCAGTACTTCATTTTTTAAATTATGTATATGTGTGTGTGTGTGTGTAACAAGAATATTTTGAGGGCAAATAACATTTAATTCTTACGTTTATAAATGTAATACAGTTTTATTTTTAGGGCCTAGTTGAAGGTTTCTAGTGAGTAAAGGTGACAGCCACACTTGTGTTGGCAGTCAGGAATGGCTGGTACCATTGATTTTATTGTGAAGAGGTTACTGGGCCTTCTTCCAGTGCTGCATCATGGGATGTCAGCATTGGGTTCCAAGCTCCTCAGTCAATCAGATTACTGGATTTTTTTAAAGCCGTATTGTAATAAGGCCATATTTCACATTCAATTCGTCAAATAAATCAATATAGAAAGCTTCTCTATGTAATAGTTTTTGTCTGTAGTTGCCCCCTCTTCTATCCTGCTCTACTTTCTCTGTGCCAGAAAATCTTACTGATGGGATGCTTCTAAAAATGTCTAGCAATTGGTGAATTCTCATCCTTCCTTCTTATATACCCCTTATGTTCTCCTATTCTGGTTTTTAACTGATGTTCTGTCTTCCCTCTGTAAATCACATCACAGGGATATTTTATAACATAAACCACTCCTGATGTTTGGTAGGTTATAAAATCCTTGATAATCACATCCTGACCTTTTGCAACATTTCTTTTTTTTTTAAACATTGAGAATTACTGCAATGCACACATTCCCCACATGAACAATTGCCCTTCAAGTCTGTTGCAAATATAAATTTCTGTGCAGGTAGTTTATGGTCAGTATGCACAAGTCTATCCTTTAATGGTTTAACCTTTTTTGCCACTACCACTGGGTTACTAGAGAAAACTCAGAACATGCCTATGTTTCAACACTGTTTTCTTAATTTTATAGAAGTGATCATTGTATTTCATCATAACCATAATCTTATTTTTGGTAGGGTCTCTATCAATTTGTCCTGTTTCTAATGTGTTTTCCCTATTTATCCTCTCAGTTCTTTGTTCTGCTTTTTTCAAAATTACTTCTGAATACTCTCTCTGACAGAATCTTTTATTCATATCTTTTGCAGCTGCCTTGAAGTCAACATTTTATTATACAATTTCTTTTTGCTCTTAAAATTTGACTAAAGGGAATTGATTCCTTTAGGGATTTTGGGTAAAAACTCATAGCTTCCAAGATGGTATTTCAGTCTGTCATTTTTCTGAACAGTTTTGTGCAGTTTACCTTCACATTTAAAGACCAGTAAGTCCAAAAAAGGGAAATCTATCATGATTTTTTACAGATTTCAAATGCTTCATTCTCGTGTTGAAATAATTGTGAAATGTTTCTAGTTCACTTTCTGTTCCTGCCCAGATGACAAAAATATCATTTATAAAGCATTTCCATATCGAAATGTTATGCTGGAATGGATTATTTGCATGTGTAAAACATGTTTCAAAGTCGTTCTTATGTAGATTTGCATAAGATGGGGCCATACTTGACCCCATCACAGTTCCCCTGATTTGTACATAATATTCTTTCTCAAATCTAAAATAGTTTTGGGAAAGAACTATTTCTGCTAACTTTAATAAAAATTAATTTGATGGTCTTTTATCCATCCTATTCTTTTCTAAAGTCTTTCTTAGGCTATTACATCCTAAACTATGGGGTATAGATGTATAAAGGTCTTTTATGTCCCAAGTTACTAACAAAACCTCTTCAATGTTAATGCTTTTCCCATTTATTTCTTACAGTAACCTAATACTGTAGCATGCATCTATTTCTTAAATATGGCTGTGATTGTTCTACCAGTTCTCAAATATGAAAATCTACATAGATCGATAATGGTTCCAGGACTGACCCTTCTCCTGACACTATGGATCACCCTGGTGGGTGAATTAGGTCCTTATGTAGCTTAGGTAGAGATGCAGCGAAGTTAAAATTCAAATGCAAAGTGCACACAAAGTCATTTACTTCACGTCATTTTCCACTTCATGTAATTTCCCCACTTGAGACCCCACTTCGCCTTCCCACTTTGCCTTACTTTGGTGCACAAGGCAAAGTGGTAAGGATACCAGCAGTTTGGTCACATGTGTGCCTCTCTGCAGGTCACATGACCACTTTCCTCTACAGGAAATAATTGTTTCTACTTTGAGTCAGTCTGAGTCAGGTTGTGGTGTGCGAAGGACTGCAGACAGCTAATACAGATATTATTCCTTGAATAGTTCTCATAGTTTCATACTTTTTAGTTCCAATCTATCTTTTACTTTGTCCTACTGTATTTTGCAAACTAATCTGTACTACCTCTGTTTTTTTAACTTGTGTATTTTTCTCTCTGTCTCTCTGTTTTTTTTTGTCAGTCAGATTCTCTCTTCTCTGGCTATTATGGATCATCTGACTGGACATCGTGGCCCAAGGACACATGGTGGTTCACGTGTGGTCATCCTGAAAAGGGCAGTTTTTGGGGTGCAGATCCAGCAGCAACCAAAGGAGGAGGAGGTGCAGCAGGAAGATGAACCAGAGCAGCTGCAGCTGGTGGAGCAGCAACAGCTGGAGAAGCAGCACACAGGAGCCCCCCCCCCCGTTGTTTTATGCCCAGAGCATGATCCATCTGCTCCACCTAAACAAGTTGCAGAAGAGACATCACCAGTTGTGGTAAAGCAATGCCAGCCTCTGGGCCCTGGGAAGAAGACTTCCCCATGTGGGCATATTTTCATCGTGATGGCCCCAATGATCAAAGTGTGGCTAAGTGCACCATATGCCACAGGTGGTCTGTAGGGGGTGGAGTGACAGGCATATTGGCAAGGGGGGGCAATGGACACACCTAGCCCAGCACCGCCATACAGAATGGTAGGAGGTGAAAACAGCAGCAGCAGCATCAAGCAGAAAACATAAACTGCAATCTGCAGTTGCCCCCCTCCTGCTGTACAAATGCCACCACCAGTACTATTTTCAAAGGCACCACTGCCAGTAGCAGAAGCAGCAGCACCATTTGTTGCAGGCAATGAGCAGCAGGAGTCAATGTGTTGGGAAATTGTAGAGCTGCAGCACATGGTGATGGAGCTCTAGCAGACTGTTGCTGAGATTCATGACAATCAGGACCATGAGACTACAATTTTAACAGCAACCTGGGACCATTTCTGTGGTGGTGATAGTGATAGAGGTGCCAGTGCCACTGAGTAAATATGGTGCACAGTTCAAGTTTTATACTCTGTTCTCTATCTGTACCCCTTTATCTTCTTTCCTTTCATCTTGTCTTTCTTTAACACCTATGCCCCCCCAAAACACAAACAAATATAAAAGTATATAAAAATAATGATACAAAAAACTCTATGCTATCCTTCCTTGAGGTTTCCTCACCTTATCTGTTTCTCTTGCTGTATGCTCATTTTCCTACTTTCCTTCCATCCAAGAATGTCAAGCAGTGGTCCCATTAGAGAAAGGCTTACATGCCACTCATACTGCAGCTGTGCTGATGCACAGGTGGTGTGCAAGTAAGAAGAGAATTCCAGAATAGCAAAAAGTGAACATTTTGTTTTGTGTGAGCATCGAAACATAAGTCTGTTTGTGTTGATATCTCCTCCTGCTAGCCACTAATACCAAGTAGTGGCACCATTACAGAAATGCTTACATGCAGCAAATTAAAGCTGCTGCTGTACTAGTGTGCAAGTAAGAAGAGAACTTCAGAATAATAGAAAATTAACATATTTTGTGTGAGCATTGAAATATAAGTCTGTTCGTGTTGATAACTCCTCCTGCTAGCCACTAATGCCAAATAGTGGCCCCATTACAGAAATGCTTACATACTGCGAAGTAAAGCTGCTGCTGTATTAGTGTGCAAGTAAAAAGAGAATTCCAGAAGATTCCAAGTGAGAAAATGCCTGCTGTTTAAATGTCATGAAAAGACATGACTACAGTCCAGAGGAAGATTAATCACAAGAGAAACTTCATTAAAGTCACAAGTATTTCAGGATGCACTGATTTAAGCATGCACCTACAGCCTCAAGTCTCCACAAGTGTCTCAAGTGAGAAAATGACACACTGGCGCCTGCTGCAGTTGTCCTGCTGTTTACTGCTGCTGCTGATGTACAGTGTGTCGACTCGTTACTAGCTAGCTTCTTGCTAAATGATCAAGCCATGAAAGGTAATTATTTTTGGGGGGGCTGGAGAGGGGGTCATCATTTCAAAAAAGTTTAATTAATTTATCTTCTTTCCAGGTTTTCTGTTCACAACTGGTGTCACCAAAATAGAAACATAGAATTTGATGGCAGATGAGGACCACTTGGCCCACCTAGTCTGCCCATTTCCTTACCTAATGGATAAGCTGCAGATCCTAGTTAACCAACAGCATACTTCCTCCTACCCCCAGAATTGCCTTATGTCTGTCCCATGCATTCTTGAATTCCCTCACTGTTTTTGACTCTACTACCTCCTCAGGAAGGCTGTTGCATGTATCCACAAACCTCTCTGTGAAAAAAATAGTTCCTCTCATTACCTCTGAGCGGTCCCCCCTCTATCTTCAAATTGTGCCCCCTTGTTCTTGCACATCTCTTTTTCTGAAAGATGCTACCCTCTTGGAATTTGTAGATTCCCTTCAGGTACTTGCAAGTTTTTATCATGTCTCCCCTCTCCCTCCTCTCCGCAAGGTTGTTTGTGGTCTCTGTCTGCTGAGACACAGAGAGAGAGAAAGCAGCCAGAGATTCCTTAAATCAAAGAGATTATTTTCTAGACTACACTGAGCTGAATTATTACTTTTTGGACCTGTATTAGTAACCAGTATTGATTCTGTTTCTGGGGTTGACTTGTCTTAGTTCTAACTTTAATTTGCCAGGGAGGAACTGTAGCTGGGAGATATTTGCAGTCATTTGTGACTAGACCTGGTACTTAACCTCTGTGAAACAGGTGTCTTAAAGGAAGGAAGGCACTCCCCGGGGTGGAGGGTCAGAGTTGTAGTTGATTGTTTCTGGATGGCATAGGTTTACATAGAGGGTAATGAGTACCAATGCCCGTAGTCTAGGTAAAAAGCTCCCCGAAATGGTGGCCTTGATGGAAGAGGGATGCCTGGATATCATGGCAGTCACAGACACATGGTACACAGAGAACCAAGACTGGGATGTCAACAAACCAGGGTACACAATCTACAGCAGGGACAGGGAGGGAAGAAGAGGAAGAGGATGAGTAGCTATCTATGAAAGGGAAGGGATCAAAGCAACAGAACTAAAG
Source organism: Neoceratodus forsteri (assembly GCA_016271365.2). Lineage (NCBI taxonomy): Eukaryota > Metazoa > Chordata > Ceratodontiformes > Ceratodontidae > Neoceratodus > Neoceratodus forsteri. The sequence continues at coordinate 905,437,763 of CM057452.1, forward strand.
GGTAAACAGAGAGAAGAGAAGGCACTATGGGTCACCCTGCAGACTGGAAATGGCTCCACAATCTGCACAGGGGTTGTATACAGACCCCTGTCTCAGGGGGAGGAAATGGACAAGGAAATGATAGAAGGCATCCTTGTGATGGCAGAGAAAGGTGAGATATTGCTGATGGAGGACCTGAATATGCCAGATGTTAACTGGAGCACCTTTGCTGCTGCCACATCCAAGAGCAGGGCCATTATCGATGCCCTACAGGGGGCATGCCTCAGACAGCTAGTTTTGGAACCCATTTGGGAGGGAGTCACCTTAGACCTGGTACTCTCAAATGGGTAAGGAGAGAGGATCTCTGATCTTGAAGTGGGTAGCCATCTGGGAACACGTGACCACCAAACAGTGTGGTTCACGATAAACTTAGCTGTAGAGTCAAGCCACATAAAAGTGAAGGTACTGGACTTCAGGAGGACTGTTTTTGTCAAAATGGGAGAGTGCCTCAGAAAATCACTAGCAAACAGGCAAGAAGGTGGGTGGAGCAACAATGGGGAAACATCAACACTGCCATCACAGAGGCAACAAGCCTTTGTGTGAAGCAAATAAACAAAACACAATGAAGGAAAAAATGCTATGGTTCTCTAAAGAGGTGGCAGGGAAGGTTAAGGAGAAAAGGATATCATTCAGTAAGTGTGAGGAAACACAGAAGGAGCAGGACAGGGAACTGTACCAGTTAAAGCAGAAGGAAGTGGGGAAGGCAGTCAGAATAGCAAAGGCCCAAACTGAAGACAAGATAGCCAACTCAGTTAAGAAGGAGGATAAAACCTTTTATAGGTACATTAGGGAGAAAAGAAAAGAAAACAAAGGCAGGGATATTGAGTCTGAATAAAGAGGAAGGTGGTTGGGTAGAGAGCGACAGTGAAAAAGCAGAGATACTGAACGAATATTTCTGCTCAGTATTCACAATGGAAAAGCAGGGGGAGAGACCTAATCCAGTCAATAGAAGCACTCTGGATAGGGGGTTTGATATTAGTCCTTTCACAGAAGAAAGGGTTCTGAAAGAACTCTTAAAACTGAAGGTGGATAAAGCAATGGGGCCTGAGGGGATTCACCCCAGAATTCTTAATGAACTAAGGGAAGAACTAGTAACACTACTGACTACCCTTTTTAATAAATTATGGGAGGATGGTGTGGTACCTGAGGACTGGAGAAGGGTGGACGTGACTCCCCTTCACAAAAGTGGAAGCAAGACAGAGTCAGGAAACTACAGACCTGTCAGTTTGACCTCAGTAGTAGGGAAAATGATGGAATCACTTCTGAAGGAAAGAATTGTTGAGTACCTAGAGGCCAGTGGGGCACAGGACCCAAGGCAGCATGCATTCATAGCAGGAAGGTCATGTCAAACAAATCTAATTTATTTCTTTGACTAGGTGACCAAAGTAGTAGACCAGGGAGGGGCTATGGACATGGCCTACCTAGACTTTAGCAAAGGATTTGACACAGTCCCACACAAAAGATTAATAAACAGATTAGCCAGCCTGGGAGTGGGTCCCAGGGTGGTAGCCTGGGTAAAACGCTGTCTGTACAACAGGACACAGTGGGTAATAGTAAATGGAGTCCACAGTGAAGACAGGGGGGTTACTAGTGGGGTCCCGCAGGGTTCAGTACTGGGGCCGGTCTTTTTTAATGTCTTTATAAGTGACATTGCAGAGGGACTGGAGGGGAAGGTATGTCTCTTTGCAGATGACACAAAGATCTGCAACAGGGTTGATACACAAGATGGGGTGGAAAGGATGAAAAGGGACTTGGCAAGGGTGGAGGAATGGTCAAATATATGGCAGCTTAGATTCAACGCAAAGAAGTGCAAAGTAATGCACCTGGGAAACCAAAACCCAGGGTAAGAGTACACAATGGGGGGGGGTGAGATACTGACAACAACAAAAATGGAAAGAGACCTGGGGGTAGTCATATCAGATGACCTAAAGGTGGGCCAGCAATGTGAGAAGGCAATAAGGAGTGCTGGGGGGATACTGGGATGCTTAGGGAGGGGCATCAACAGTAGAAAACAGGAAGTTGTTGGCCCTCTGTAAAGACAGTTGATAAGACCTCACCTGGAGTGCTGTGTACAGTTCTAGAGACCCCATCTCCGCAAAGACATAGACAGGGTGGAGGCTGTCCAGAGGAGGGCAACCAAAATGGTGCAGGGTCTGCACCAGAAGACATATGAAGAAAGACTAAAGGAGCTTAAGATGTATAGCCTTGAGGAAAGGTTGGAGAGGAGGGACATGATAGAAAAGGGAATCAACAAAGTCCAAGAGGGTAGCATCTTTCAAAAAAAAGAGGTGTGCAAGAACAAGGGGGCACAATTTAAAGATAGAGGGGGGATGGCTCAGAGGTAATGTGAGGAAGCATTTCTTCACAGAGAGGGTTGTAGATGCATGGAACGGCCTTCCTGAGGATGTCATAGAGTCAAAAATAGTGCAGGAATTCAAGAATGCATGGGAAAGACATAAGGCAATTCTAGTGGGGGGTAGGAGGAAGTAGGCTGTTGGTTAACTAGGATCTGCAGCTTATCTGTTAGGTAGGGAAACGGGCAGACTAGGTGGGCCTAGCAGTCCTTATCTACCATCAAATTCTATGTTTCTATGTTCCTATACATATTAAGCTCCTTTAATCTCTCTTCGTAAGTCTTCTGGTGCAGACCCTGCACCATTTTAGTTGCCCTCCTCTGGACATTTTCCATCCTGTCTATATCCTTGCAGAGATGGAGTCTCCAGAACTGCATGCAGTACTCCAGATGGGGTCTCACCAACTGTCTGTACAGAGGGATAACAAGATTCTGTTTTCTACTGGTGATGCCTCTCCCTGTGCATTCCAGCATCCCCCAGCCCTCCATACTGCCTTCTCACATTCCATGCCCACCTTTAGGTCATCTGATATGTCTACCCCCAGGTCCCTTTCCATTTTTGTTGATGTTAGTATCTCCCCCCCCCCCATTGTGTACTCTTCCCTGGGTTTTTGCTTCCCAGGTGAATTACTTTGCACTTCTTTGCCTTAAATCAAATCCGCCATACATTTCACCATTCTTTCAACCTTGCCAAGTTGCTTCTCATCCTTTCCACCCCATCTTCTGTATTGACCCTGTTGCAAATCTTTGTGTCATCTGCAAAGAGACATACTTTCCTTCCAGTCCCTCAGCAATATCACTTATAAAGAAATTAAAGAGGACTGATCCCAGTACTGAACCATGCAGTACCCTGCTAGTAAACCCCCTTTCTTCAGAGTGAACTCTGTTTACTGTTACTCTCTACGTCCTGTTGTCCAGCCAATTTTTTACCCAAGCTACCACCTTCAGACCCACTCCAAGGCTGGCTAATTTGTATATTAATCTTTTTTGTGGGACTGTGTCAAATGCCTTGCTGAAGTCTAGGTAGGCCATGTCCATAGCCCTTCCCTGGTCTACTACTTTGGTCACCCAGTTAAAGAACTCTATTAGATTTGTCTGACATGACCTTTCTGCTGTGAATCCATGCTGCCTTGGGACCTGTGCCCCACTGACCTCTAGGAACTCAACAATTCTTTCCTTCAGAAGTGATTCCATATGCCGGCCCGGTGGCACTGAGGATTGAGGCTCTGGACATAACAGATCTCGCACCATGCCAGTGACCCAGGTTCGGGAAAGAGTCTGGGTCGTCGGAGGTCAACAGGGGAGTAGAAGGATTGAGCATCCATAGGAATGCTCTCCTTCTCCGGGGAAGGGGGCAGGATGCCTCGGTGTCCTAGTGGCCTCTAGCAGTGGCTGGGGGTGACGGCAGGCCATAGGCAGACTTGGGGGGATGTGCTGTGGCTGACGCCGGGAAGGGGTGCATGTGGTAGCATGTGCGCTCCTGTCCCTTGGCGTCATTGCACGCCACAGATGTCATGGGGAGAAAAAGGAAAATATGGGCACCAGTTGCGGCGGCATGATGGCCTTCTCCATGAGGGACTTGCTCGGTGCCGAGGATGCGCAGCTCTACTGGATCCGGTCCTGATGTGAGAGTGCGAGGAGAGCTCTCCACCTTTCTGCCATGGGGGGCAAGATGCGGGGGTATGCCGCAGGCCCGAATATGGAGCCGGGGAGTCCTTGGGACGGCAGCTGGAAAAACCTCAGGAGGATGCCTGGACATGTGCAGAGGTAAGCAGACTGGTGGCCAGGGAAAAAAGTACCAAAAAAACAGAAGTGATTCCATCATTTTCCCTACCACTGAGGTCAAACTAACAGGTCTATAGTTTCCTGCCTCTGTCTTGCTCCCACTTTTGTGAAGTGGAATCACATCCACCCTCCTGCTGTCTTTAGGTACCACACCATCCTCCCATGATTTGTTAAACAGGGTAGTCAGTGGTGTCACTAGTTCTACCCTTTGTTCATTTAAAATTCTTGGGTGAATCCTGTCAGGCCCCATTGCTTTGTCCACCTTCAGTTTCAAGAGTTCTTTCAGAATGCTTTCTTCTGTGAATGGACTGATATCGACATCCCTATCCAGAGTTTCTATTCTTTGATTTAGGTACCTCCCCCTCCTCTTCTTTTGTGAATACTGAGCAGAAGTATTCATTCAGAATCCTTGCTTTTTCACTGTCACCCTCTGCCCACCGTCCCTTCCCTTTATTAAGTCTCAGTATCCCTCTCTTGGTCTTTCTTCACTCCCTAATGTACCTATAAAAGGCTTTATTCCCCTTCTTTATTGAGTTGGCTATCTTTTCCTCAGTTTGGGCCTTTGCTATTCTGACTGCCTTCCCCACCTCCTTCTGCTTTAACTGGTACAGTTCTCTGTTCTGATCCTTCTGTTTCCTTATGCTTCCTGAATGCTACCCTTTTCTCCTTAACCCTCCCCACCACCTCTTTTGAGAACCATAGTGTTTTTTTCCTTCATTTTGTTTTGCTGATTTGCTTCATACAAAGGCTTGTTGCCTCTATGATGGCTGTTTTAGTTTTTCCCCATTGTTCCTCCACCCCTCCTTCTTGCCCATTTGCTAGTGCTTTTCTGAGGCACTCTTCCATTTTCCCAAAGTCAGTCCTTCTAAAGTCCAATACTCTTGCTTTTGTATGACTTGACTCTACGGCTGTGTTTATCATGAACCACACTGTTTGGTGGTCGCTTGTTCCCAGATGGCTACCCACTTCTAAATCTGAGATCCTTTCTCTGTCCCCATTTGACAGTACCAGGTTTAAGATTGCTCCCTCCTGAGTGGGTTCCACTACTAGCTGTCTGAGGCATGCCCCCTGTAGGGCATCGAGAATAACCCTGCTCTTGGATGTGGCCGCAGCAAAGGTGCTCCAGTTAACATGTGGCATATTCAGGTCCCCCATCAACAATATCTCCCCTTTTTCTGCCATTCTAAGGATACCTTCTATCATTTCCTTGTCCAATGAATCCCTCTGAGATGGGGGTCTGTATACAACCCCCGTGCGGATTGTGGTGCCATTTCCTGTCTCCATGGTGACCTACAGTGCCTCATCTACTCCATTTATTATTTAGTTCCATTACTTTGATCCCTTCCCTTACATAGCTACTCCTCCTCTTTTACCCTTCCTGTCCCTCCTGTAGCTTGTGTACCCTGTTATGTTGACATCCCAGTCATGGTTCTCTGTGTGCCATGCTTCTGTGACTGCCATGACATACAGGTGTCCCTCTTCCATCAAAGCCAGTAGTTCTGCAAGCTTGTTACACAGACTATGGGCATTGGTACTCATCACCCTCCATTTTTTGATGGTCTTACCCCTTTTAGCCCCATCCCAGTCCTTACTGCCTTTGCCTTTTTTTTGCATTTACCCCATCCTGCTCCCTATTGACTTCTCTACCTTGGTGTTTACCTTGCTAACTACCATGTTTTGGGGGGGAAGGCTGGGATTTCCTACTCCTTTTCAGTGCCTTTCCCATTGACTAGTTTATGTCCTTACCAATGAAGCATTTAAACCTATCGCCAAGGATCCTGGAGCCCCTCCCAGACAGATGCAGACCATCATGCCAGTATAGGCCTGTATCCCTCCAAGTGAAACCCCAGTCCCCAATGAAGCCAAAACCCTGAGCTCTGCACCAGTTTTTCAACCATTCATTCAATCCCATGGTGCAGAGTACCATAGCATCACCCTTGCCATAGACAGGCATCACCTCCAAGAAGGTTACCATATGTGCTACTTGTCTAAGGCCCCTCCTCAACTCTACAAACTCTTTTTGCACTGCTCTGATCCCATTCCCAGACAAGTTATTTGTCCCCAGGTGGACAATGACATCCAGCTCCCTCCCTCATGTAGCTGCTACCACGATCCTGAGGATTCGCTCCCTGTCCCTCCAAGCAGTGGAGCCAGGCAGGCACCTTACCTCTCTCTCCCTCCCCCCTCCCTCCCCCAGTTCTACCCCCTAATGACTGAGTCCCCCAGCAGGAATTGTTTGCTTCCCCTGTGGCGACTCATGCCACCCTCCTGTGGGTCTCCTTTGTGGAGGTTCCCAGCATCCTCCTTGGTCTCCACTGCAGGTGCATCCATAGAAGAACCACTCTCCACCAGAACAGCGTATGAATGTGGAGAGGTACAACTGGAGGGATGCACCTCTGTTCCACCACCCTCTTCCTCCCTATGCCCACCTTGGTCCAAACATTCCTCTTTCTTGGCAACCTCTGAGGTAGCACCGGTGGCCCTGGTGATCTCTAGGTGGGGGGAGGAGGTTTCACGAATCCCAGTCAGGTCATCCTGGAGATGGGTAACATCCTCCCTCAGACCAGAGAGGTGCCTGTAAATGGAGCAGTATCGCAGCCTCCAGAATGTCTCCCGGATGACTGCCGCCCCACAGCCATGGCACTGCACCATTCTCATCATGTCTTATTGTGGTCCCTCTCCTGTTGCTTTCTATGCTTGCTCTCTACTCCCTCTGTTTATTTTTACACCTACTTTCCTTCTGCCTATGTGCCCTTACAGCTCTTGCCCTTCTTGGTCTGGGACAGGAACTTCCTGTATTCTTCAGTAGCCTCCTTCTTCCTTGCTCAGAATCTGACCTCTAGCAGCTAGGGGGAGAGGGAGAGCTATTCTTTTCCTTCAAGGATGATGAAACCTATGTGTCTCAGCAATCCTTCCCTTTCTACTGTCAAACAGGAAGTTCCTGTTGTCAGTCAAATCCAGTGCCTATCAAAGTAGAACTGGCTAAGGGTGGGAGGGTGGAGAGGAGGGAAGTAGGGCAATTAATAAGAAAGGTTCTAGCTTTTTAGTCAGCTACTACTTGCTCTGAAATCAAGATTCCTATCTGCCAAAAGCCAGCAGTAGGGAACTGTAATTGGAGACACCTGGTTTTCTAATCCTAAGCCACACCCCCAATTAACTTCTCTCCTCCCCGATACAGTCCCCTTTCACCAAATCATCATCATAATCATTATTTGCATCCACAAATTCAGTTTGGATGCTGTCCTGTAGCAAACATGTTCCTTCCAACCATGGCTGCAGTATGATCATCCACAATTTTTTCATCATCATGTAACCCCTAAGTGGCGCTATCCCAAGGGCTACTACACCTGCCTGCAGGACCAAATGCAGGTTGAGGAGCCTGGGTACTAAAAACGGGTGCCTCCACCTGGAGAACAGGGTTGATGGTAGCTTAGCTAACCTGGGTACAGCCCTCTGGGACACTGTTACTCCCTCTTTACCCTCTCATGGCCTAAATGATTCACAGAACATGCAATTGCAATTTACCCCTGACAGCAACTTTAACACCACACTTGTTGCACTTACCACCACGGCTGGATCAACTGGCTTGGCCCTGGGGACCCACTGTAAAATAAGGTTAAACACAGCAACCAACAGTATCACAGTGTTATCTACACAGAGGTACACCACAACCAGTTTAAGTGCAAAAAGATTCAGATCTGATTTATTCAGGGGGAATGAACAAGGAAGGGATGTAATCAGGTTGATTGGCTTAAGTACTGATTCAGTCAGGCTACAAGGCATGTACTTTAGAGTCCCTCAACACAATCACACACACATTCTGGGTACCCAGTTGGTGAGATAGGCTAGCCTGATGCATTGCCTGTGGTAGGCTGGCATTGAAGCTGGTCAGGGCCCTATAGGTGGAAAGAAAAAGGCATGCACGGTAACCCACAATTTGTAATCCGGAGCCAGGAGGCTCAGTTTGTGAAAGAAAAAAACAGCAATGCAATCAGATGACAACACTTGTGATTTAGCTGATGTTGCAGGGAGCTACCCTGATTGTTATTCACACCACCCAATATGAGACTCAGTAGGGACAAGATGGAGACTGCAGGTTAACAACTAGAATGCCAGGAGAAGCAGGGCTCTCACGAATCACTGAGGTCTTGTTCCTGTCGAGATGTTGAGCAGGGGAATGAACCCTGGGTGAGTCTGTCATCGATGGTATTCTCTGTGCCTGAAGTAACTGGCTGGGTCAGTGTGGCAAGGCCCAGGCCTGGTAGAACAGTCTGGATATCAGTCCAGGAAGGCTGGATGCAGCTTCCAGCAAGCATGGCACAATTAAATAGTGGGGAACCAAATCGCAACCCACTAACAGCATAAAGCACATTTATAGTAAAGCAATCACCATACCACAAAGTGGATAGCAGTCTGGCAGCAATATCAGTGACTCTGAGCAAAACTGGGAGTTCTGCGGTGAATTAATGTCCTGACAGGCCGATCGCATACAGCAAATCTTCAGTCTTCTTCAGGTTCAAGTCTGGTCACAATTCAGTGGCTTTGTCATGCTCAAATCTGGATATAATCTAGTTTCTTCAAAATCTCCCTCTCGAGGGACAGCAGACAGACAGGCCAAACTCAGCCTTTCCACTAAGCTCCTGCGCAAACTACGCAGGAGCAGCTGCTTGAATATCTCAAGCTGTTCACTCTTCAGACTCTACACTCAGACTGATTTCTGCTGCACGCAGCACCAGGACTTCCTTAGAAATCCAAAAGGTTTAGTTGGCTGATCCATATGTCTGTCACAGCTAGAGCTCCCCCTCCAGGTCCATTTAGGTGCCAAAGTGTAAAAACTACAATTCCTACAGAAATTCACTCCCACAAGACCCCAGGGGACAGACTCCATTTTAGGGTCCCCAAAGATACTGATTGGTTCAACTTCCAGTCCAGAACTAGGATTGAGGTGCACTACAGAAATATCCATGCTGCAAAGGATGGCAGGTTAGACAAACTACAATATTATTATTATTAAAGCAGATAAACAGTAAACAGTCACAGTTCCTAGCAGGGCTCCCTCTGCTCAAATAGCGATGGCAGAATGGAGTGATAACATTACAGCCTGGGTGGGACTCGAGCTTGAAACTGCTCGGCCCCTACCCAGATTAACTTTACACCACAAAATAGGCAGCTCTTAAAGAGACAGGCATGGAGGCTAATAGGACACTCACATGCAAACACTTTTAAATCGCTAGGACACAGAACACCAGCCTGGCAGTGGGCATTTAGGCAAGCCAAAGGAAGACTTTTGGGATTTGTAGGAGGGGTTACAATCATATAAATCTTTGCATGGTACGTCAGGCATAAGCTCAACATCGCTGGAGAAATTAGACTGATTTGTGAGTTATTGTCAGACTCATGAGCAGAATCATGTTTAACTACTGTGGGTGTGGGGATGAGGAGTGTGTGTGACATCAACTACACTCTGAATCACGTCTTTGGACTCCATATTATTTTGGCAAAATGATAGGTTTACACAGGTTGAACTTGGAGCAATACTCATGCCGTCACTAACTTCAATACCACCACCAACACCAGCAGTGACAACTGCATCTCCAACCATCATTAAAGCAACTGATTGCACTGTGAAAAACATAGTGGGAGAAATCCCTTTACTGGCATTAACTATGCACGTCTGTTACATACTACCATGCCCACCGCCACTCTTACCACTAACAGCAGTGCCATAGCCAGAAGCATCTTTGCATGCATGTCTCTTTGCAGGCATTTTTTGGGGATGACACAGACAATTCACAACGAATTGAGAGATTTCTGAAATTTGGGGTGGATGGGAAGCCAAAAAACAACTGTGGCTTACAGATGCAGATTGGGCACTAAACAGATGCAAATACATACATGCAGATTGCACAATATAAAGAGATGCAGCCAAACAGGCACAAAAACACCTTAACCAGTGGTCACACAAATCCCAAACTGGAAAAATAAATTATACCTTTTATGGGTTGGGGCGGAGGGTTGTGCGCTGCAGTAACAGTCCACTACCAAGAGATACCACAAAGCAATACAAAATAATGCAGACAGATAACAGGTTCACAGTGCTGCAATTACTGTGTGGCACAATATCAAATCAAATCAAATCAAATCTTTATTTATCCAGGCGATCATCATTGAGCAAGCTCATTTACAAGATGGACCTGCTGTTGTCCAAGACAGTCATACATACATAGATTGAGAATACAATAACAATACAATAACATGTGTCTGACTTGACGGCATGCGTCGCACATACACTCACTGACACAATACAGGTAATGTGCAGCAAATTGAAAACTTCAGTAATAAAACCAAATCTTTAAAACAATCTGAAATTATGCACTGCACCACAACAATCAGCAAATAAATGTAAAAAATTACTAAAAATATTACTGTGTGTACATGAACACAGTTATACAGCAAAAATATAACCAAAACAGTCAGACTGCCTTTCTCCAAATTAATCTACAGTACCTCCACCACAGATACGCCCCTTCCCCAACACACTTTAACAGTGTCTGTCAGTACACGGACTGAATGTTCTAAATTAACATTCAAAATCCACACAAAAACAATAAATACTCAATGATATAAGCACAGGAGGGTTTCCTACAGTTGATGTACTAGGAGGTTGCGGAGAAAGTGAAAGCCCAAAAGATTGCATTCAGGCAATACAAAAAGACACAAGCAGAAGGGGATAGGGAGAAGTACCAGGAGAAGCAAAGGGAGGCAGGGAAACATAGACATAGAAACATAGAATTTGATGGCAGATAAGGACCGCTTGGCCCACCCAGTCTACCTAACAGATAAGCTGCAGATCCTAGTTAACCGACAGCTTACTTCCTCCTACACCCCACTAGGACTGCCTTATGCCTGTCCCATGCATTCTTGAAGTCCCCCACAGTTCTTGACTCCATAACCTCCTCAGGGAGGCTGTTCCATGCATCCACAACCCTCTCAGTGAAAAAATACTTCCTCACATTACCTCTGAGCAGTTCCCCCTCTATCTTCAAATTGTAGCCCCTTGTTCTTGCAAGTCTCTTTTTCTGGAAGATGCTACCCTCTTGGACTTTGTTAATTCCCTTGAGGTACTTGAAAGTTTCTATCATGTCTCCTCTCTCCCTTCTTTCCTCAAGGGTATACATATTAAGCTCTTTTAGTCTTTCTTCGTATGTCTTCTGGTGCAGACCCTGCACCATTTTGGTTGCCCTCCTCTGGGCAGCCTCCACTCTGTCTATGTCTTTGAGGAGATGGGGTCTCCAGAACTGCACACAGTACTCCAGATGGGGTCTCACCAACTGTCTGTACAGAGGGATAAGAACTTCCTGTTTTCTACTGTTGATGCCTCTTCCTATGAATCCCAGTATCCCCCCACCTTCCTTACTGCCTTCTCACATTGCTTGCCCACCTTTAGGTCATCTGATATAATTACCCCCAGGTCCCTTTCTATTTTTACTGTTGTCAGTATCTCATCCCCCATTGTGTATGCTTGCCCTGGGTTTCTGTTTCCCATGTGCATTACCTTGCACTTCTTTGCATTGAATCTGAACTGCCATACAGTCGACCATTCCTCCAACCTTGCCAAGTCCCTTCTCATCCTTTCCGCTCCATCTTGTGTATCAACCCTGTTGCAGATCTTTGTGTCATCTGCAAAGAGACATACTTTTCCTTCCAGTTCCTCTGCAATGTCACTTATAAAGACATTAAAAAGGACCGGTCCCAGTACTGAACCCTGCGGTACCCCACTAGTAACCCTGACTTTCTTCACTGTGTACTCCATTTACTACTACCCTTTGCGTCCTGTTGTCTAGCCAATTTTTTATCCAGGCTACCACCTTGGGACCCACTCCAAGGCTGGCTATCTTGTGTATTAATCTTTTGTGTGGGACTGTATCAAATGCCTTGCTAAAATCCAGGTAGGCCATGTCCACAGCCCCTCCCTGGTCTACTACTTTGGTCACCCAGTCAAAGAAATCTATCAGATTCGTCTGACACGACCTTCCCATCGTGAATCCATGCTGCCTTGGGTCCTGTGCCCCACTGGCCTCTAGGTACTCAACAATTCTTTCCTTTAGAAGTGATTCCATCATTTTCCCTACCACTGAGGTAAAACTAACTGGTCTGTAGTTTCCTGCCTCTGTCCTGCTCCCACTTTTGTGAAGAGGAATCACATCTGCCCTCCTCCACTCCTCGGGTACCACCCCATCCTCCCATGATTTGTTAAAGAGAGTAGTCAGCAGTGTCACTAGTTCTAGGGAGGTCAGTAAGGGAAGCCAAAGCTCAGACAGAAGAGCACATTGCAAAATCAGTGGGTAGGGGGGAAAAACCTGTTACAGGTACATAAGTGAAAAAAGAAAGGCAAAGGGAGGGATAGTGAGACTGAAGGGGGAGGATGGGGGCCACATGGAAGATGACAACAGTAAAGCTGACATATTGAACAGGTATTTCTGCGCAGTCTTTACTGAGGAAGAGGAGGGTAATGGGTCTGAAGGGAGTACAAGGGGTGGGAATGGTGCAGAAATGGACACAAGTCCCTTTACACAAGAAAAGGTCCTGAAGGAACTGGAAGTAATAAGAGTTGATAAAGCAATGAGGTCAGATGGGGTGCACCCCAGGGTCCTTAAAGAACTAAGAGAGGTGGTGGCTGAACCTCTGGCAATCCTATTTAGCCGATCACTGGAAACAGGAGAGGTACCCAAAGACTGGAGGACAGCAAATGTAGTCCCCTTATACAAAAGTGGGAACAAAGAGGAAGCAGGGAACTACAGACCAGCCAGCCTCACCTCGGTAGTGGGGAAGATCATGGAAGCACTACTGAAGGAGAGATTGGTGGAACATCTGGTTGTCAATGGACTACAGGACCCAAGGCAGCATGGTTTCATCAGGGGGAGGTCATGCCAGACCAACCTCGTTGAATTTTTCAACTGGATGACTAGGGAGGTGGATCAGGGGAGGGCAGTGGACATGACCTATCTGGACTTCATCAAGGCCTTTGACACTGTGCCACACAGAAGACTATTACACAAATTGGGGAGTATGGGTGTAGGCAGGGCAGTAGTGTGGTGGGTAGGTAACAGGCTGGGTGGCAGGACACAGAGGGTGGCGGTAAATGGCTGTCACTCCACAGAGGGAAGAGTGACCAGTGGGGCACCACAGGGATCAGTGCTGGGACCGGTTCTATTCAACATCTTCATCAGTGACATTGCGCAGGACCTAGAAGGCAGAATTTCCCTGTTCGTTGATGACACAAAGCTCTGTAACAGAGTAGACACACTAGAGGGTGTAGACAGAATGAGAAGGGACCTGCAGAAACTTGAAGAATGGTCAGGGGTTTGGCAGTTGAAATTCAATGCAAAGAAGTGCAAGATAATGCATATGGGGCACAAAAACCCTGGCACAATATATCAGTTGAGGGTGAGGATATAGCATGCACCAAGCAGGAAAGGGATCTTGGGGTTATCATCTCTGATGTCCTCAAGGTAGGGAAACAGTGTGATAAGGAAGCAGGTAAAGCAAATAGGATGCTGGGATGCATAGGCAGGGGCATCACCAGCAGGAAAAGGGAGGTCATAATTCCACTATACAAGACACTAGTGAGGCCCCACCTGGAGTACAGTGTACAGTTCTGGAGACCTTACTTACGTAAGGACATAGACAGGGTAGAGAAGGTTCAGAGGAGGGCAACAATGATGGTACATGGATTGCATAACAAGTCCTATGAGGACAGGTTGAAGGAATTGAATATGTACTCCCTGGAGGAGAGGAGGGAGAGAGGGGATATGATAGAGATGTACAAGTATCTTACATGGAGCAACAGGGTGCAGGAATACACTATTTTTAAGTGAAAAAGATGTTCCAGGACTAGAGGGCATGGGATGAAGCTGGAGGGAGGACAATTCAGAGGAAATGTGAGGAAGAATTTCTTCACAGAATGGGTGGTGGACAAGTGGAACACCCTGCCAGAGGAAGTGGTGGGGGCTGAAACAATCACGGGATTTAAGAATGCATTGGATAGACATAAAGGAATTCTGGAGGTCAGGGTTAAGGGGCAACAGACTTCTGGGAAAACATAAAGTGAACTTACAAGCTCAAATGGGCAGACTGGGTGGGCCGTAGGCCCTTATCTGCCGACACTGTCTATGTATCTACTAAATTGTGAGCAAAAAAAAAATTGCTCAAAAAGGCTTTTTTAACAGCTTTTATAGGGTTTGAATTGGAGAGCTCTGACAGCAAACTGTCTCCAGCTACCACTACACACACGCTACACAGAACTGAGGCTATGCAGAACAATCTAGAGCCCATGTGACCTGCAATCCCATGAATCACTGCAAAATTAACCTTGGAGCTCAATAACGAGGCGAAGTGATGCAAAGTGCATTGAAATCAATATACTTCACATTACAGTTGGCACAGAAGTGGTTGGGGGAAGGCTGAGTAATGTGAAGTGAATTAAAATCAATGACTTTGCATTCCTCATTATGACACAAAGTACTCCACTTCATGCTGCAGAATACTTCACGGATTCACCACTACTCCGCGAATTGCTTCGCGGAGCGAATTTCAGCCATTTCGCCCACCTTTAATCTTAGGGAGCGTGTAAAAAATCGGTGTAAGCTTGTGCTGTTTAAAGAGTGCTCCTCTCTCCCAGTCTGTGATCCATTTCCTTTCAAGTGCCAATCCAATACTCCTTGCACTAAATTCTGAATATCTGAAGTGGGGTCTTTTCTAGTTTTTAAATAATTTTTTCAATCTGCTAGCATATCTTTACATTTCTTAGCGTACATCTTATAATCTTTGATTACCACTGCACCCCACTTATCTGCTTTTTTGATAACTATCTAGCCATCATTTTCCATCCCCCCTAAGTGCAGAAACCTCAGCTGGTGTCAAATTAAATTTAGTGCATCTATCCATATTCCTTGCTTCTTTTAATACGTTTTACACATTCTTATTCACTAACATACTATATGTCTCTTTTGGATGCAAAATGTTTCCTGGTGGCATAAATTCAGATTTCAGTTTTAATCTCTGTGACAAAATCTTTTTCTTAGTGTTATCTGCAGTCTGTACTACCCTTTCTTTCAATAATGAATCAAAGAAATATCACAATCTTAATTTCCTATAAAAGCGATTTATTCTAATTTAACCTCAGATTCATTTGTCCTGTCATGAGCTTTCCCACCACTGAGCTGAGACTGACTGGCCTATAATTCCCTGCTTCCTCCCTACTGTCGGATTTGTGTACAGGAACCACATGCACCCTACTCCAGTCCTCTGGAATCACTCCTGTGTTTAGTGACTCCATGAACATGGCTGCCAGAGGTTCTGCAAGTCAGGGGTGTAGCCAGGAATTTCAGAACTGCACACCAAGTGGACTCACTGCTACCTCCCCCCATTAGGGTGAGCTACCCCTCCCCCCACTGTCCCTCCTCCCCACCATCCATGCCATGTTCAAGCCCTCTCACCAGACGCTGGCGTCATTTTCTGTGTTATATGCCAGCACACCACTGGCCACACCACTGACAGGAGGAAGAATTTCTTCACAGAACGGGTGGTGAACAAGTGGAACACCCTGCCAGAGCAAGTAGTGGGGGCTGAAACAATCATGGGATTTAAGAATGCATGGGATAGACATGGAGGTCAGGGGTAAGGGGCAACAGACTTCTAGGAAAACATAAAGTGAACTTACAAGCTCAAATGGGTGGACTGGGTGGGCCATAGGCACTTATCTGCTGACAGTGTATGTATCATACAGAACCAGGCCAGGGGTGTTCTAATCAAAATGTTTAGGACTGTAGCTAGGCCATTGAACACATATTTACTTGTAACAGAGTGCTATGTGTGCATATTTATGGATCACAGTCTGCTTTATGTGTTGCATAAATATGCACACCGCACTCCTGTGTGCTAAAGGACAAGATTTACCCAACCTTGCCAAAAAAAGTACCTGAGTGAGGCAGAGCTGATGGACTCTCTTAATTGCCTGAGAGACAAATGGAAAGGTGGTCAGTGAAGGCAGATGGCCTGCAAAGAACTGCTGCCCACCCAGTCTGTGGCAGGGAAGTGATCATCTAGCAGACCTTAGTGCCATTGCTAAGCCCTAGTACACTACCCTTGTTTTTGATGGCACTATTCTAGTCCCTATCCTGCCAATGCCATCATCAAAAAACCCTGCTCTAGTTTGTGTTAATAAACATTGCCTTTCATTTTACCTCATGAAGTAAAGATGTGAGATTACTAAATTTTAGACAAAAACCAGATGTCCCTCTTTCAAGGTGTTTGTCAGAATGAGGGCTCTTAAGAGCATTAATTAAGCAACTCTTATTACAGTTGGGGAAAGGTAAGGTAACATTCCACAAGGCCAGCACTAGCACCAGTGAGCAACATTCTGCTGCTGCGCAATTTATTACAGAAAATAAATTAGAAGCACAGTACAGCAGAAAGTTGCCTGGAAATCCTCATAAAACATGACCTCAAGAGGAAGTCAACTACGGGAAATGGGGAAAGGAATTGTTTTGGAAGCTGTACTGTAGTTAGATTAATCCATCAATATGTGGTCCCAGCTGGGAGAAACTGAAATAAACTGAATTTAATACAATGAGATACTGGTATAATGCAAGTTACATTATACCAGTATCTCTCATTTTACTAAATCTGCAGTTGTTTCTCCCAGCTGAGAGACCATATATTGATCTGCATTCTGCAATGCACATTGGTAATCAAAATAAAGGAAAAACATCCTGTTAAACAACTCCAGCTGTTCTCAGGTGGCTTGCAACTGTACAACAGCAAAACAGTCTTGTTCATGTGGTGGGTACCTTACATTTGCAAGTGCTGTCCAGGTCCCCGTAGTGAGAGGACATACTATACAGTCAGTTTTATTACATTTGTAGCAAATTGAGGGCACACGTCGGGGATAGCTTAAAGAAACACTTGGGAGTTCTTCAAAGGAATTAAATAATGAGGGATCTGGTGGGTGATAGAACAAGGATTTGATTTAAAAGGACACAACGTGCTTCTTATTTAGTAACTCACAGTCATTTTCATTGAAAAGACCTATCCACAGGAATTGACTACCAAATAGACCACTGTTTCCACAAGTGTGAAAATTTCTCAGTTTTGAACATTTGCTAGAACTGGTCATATGCTTCAAAATCCACATAAGAACCCTGAAACTGAAGTTAGAGGATGCATTAATTACCTGTGGGACTATTTTTGAAATGTATTCTTTAAGGTGCTAGTGTAGAGAAATTACACATTGTTACAACAGTGAGGCCTCTCATGTCAAGGTAAACATACAGAAGCACGCTATGGATGTTAGAAAGCATAAAAAGATTTAGAGCTAGGTGCACATTTTGTGTTTTGAGGTTTCACAACAGTGACCCAGCCAGGCTGTCATGTATGTGCTTGGGGTGTGTCAGAAAAAAACACAGGTGGCGACAGAACTACCTCTTTGCCTGAAAAAAAAGAAGCAAGATGGATTTTTAAAATAGGTTCCCTGTTTCCAAGTTGTCTGAATGAAGAACTGGATGGCATGCCATTTGTTTCATGTTTTTCGCAATACTGTATCATAATTATTCTAGATTAAAGACCACTTGGTTTTTGGAACCTGTATGAAATCCAATGTATTTTGGATACCTTCCACTTTTAGATTACTTAAAGGAAATATTTGTTTGTTTTGTGCAGTCTTGACTTAGTTTCTCTTTCCTATCTTGTATTTTAGTTTTACTGTTTGTAATAAAGATTGATGAAGCTGCTCCACCTTCTCAAGAGCTCAGCACTTGCTGTATAAGACTAACTTAACTAAACCTTAATGAACAGAACAGCATCCTACTTAGTACTTGCTGATCACCCACCTCAGTCTGGATACCTGGAGCCTGGGTCCTGAGAAGCTAAGCCCTTGCTGGCACTGCCCTCAGCTGCCCTCCCCTCTTTCCTACTAGCAAGTCTGTCTACCTCCCGCAAGTGCAACCAGTCCAGAAGTGCAAACTAAGCAAGAGGCCCCACTCGTTTTACTGACCCACCTGTCCGACCTGAACTGAAGCAGGCTGCTCTAGTCTTGTTGATTCTGGCTTCCGGGCTGGCTCTCCCGAATGACTAGTGGCACTCCCATCTCCAAGTAGTCAGTCAGTGGCTGTGGCTCCCATTCCTTGCTTACCTTGGCGACCGGACCAAATAAACGCACTTCATGTTCCTCCCGGCCCAGCTTCCACAAAGCAAGTAGTGATATTAGCAACTACAGCTCCTTCACTCAGCCACGAACCAAACCGGTTGTACTCTCCCTCGGTCTCTGCTCTGACTCATCACAGTTGCCCGCCTGCTTGCGCTGTCCAACTGGGTCTTGAATGCTCGAAGTTTTCCAAAAGTGCTCGCTCCACAGGATCTTTCAGCTAGCCTCCAGATGAGAAACAGCAGAACAAGCTAATTTTTTCAGGGGGATTTAAAGAGACCGAGTGACCCGCCCCTTTCTAGCCATGCCTCCCTTTTGAACAAACAGACCTGATTGAGATGGCAAAATATATCTCAATCAGGTCTGCTGGGGTCATGTCACAGGTATAGACCCCACCTCTCCTCCCTTAAAAAAATTAAAAAGGAGTACGAGCTTCTGTGAAAGCCTGCAAAAAATAAACAAAGAACAGACAGGAATGTGGACATGCCAGCCAGCTTCTGCTACCCACCCGCTGATCTTTTGCACGCCGTGGTGTGCCTGGCTTGTTGGTGGCTACGCCCTTGCTGCAAGCTGTCTTGGAAGTTCCCCCCAAATCCCTGGGTGTATGCAATCTGGCCCCATCCCCTTGTACACCTTCAGTTTTGTGAGCTCCTTCAGAACCCTGTTCTCTGTGAATGGACTGGTGTCCATCTCCCCCTTTACATCTGTTGCTGAGTTGTGGTCCCTGACTCACTCCCTCCTAAGTGAATACTGAACAGAACACCATGTAACTTCAGTGCTGCCTGAACTGCATTGGCTGCCAGTCAGGTGGAGGTTTATCTTCAAGGTGGGTTTACTCACCTTTAAGGCCCTACACGGACTCAGCCCTGGCTATCTGTCAAATCTACTAACACCTGCTGCCCCAGCCTGCTCCCTCCACTCCTACTCCTGGTAATTCCTAGGATGATATTTAAAACTGCCGGTGACAGGGCCTTTAGCATTGCAGGCCCCATCCTGTGGAATTCGCTTTCTCCAGTCAGGGAGGCCCCTTCAGTTGAGGTGTTTAAGAGCTGCATTAAGACTCATCCCTTCTCATTGGCCTTCCCAGACATAGTTATCTAATATGATATACAGTAGAAACTGCTGAAATGAATTTATTACAAGTTTTGTGATAGTATCTGTTCTATTACTGCTTTATTGTGTTTTAATGTGTATTTATGTATGTCTCACTCCTCTACATATTTTTATGTGAGGTACCCAGAGCCTCCAGGAATTGGTGCCAAAAAATAAACTTTACCTTGCCTTGCCTTTTCTAGGTCCCCAACTCTACATTCCCTTCCTCCCCTTTGAGTCTTACATATCTATAGAATGTCTTATCCCTTTTCATTACCGTCTGAGCCCATCCATTCTCAATATGTGCCTTTGCTCTCCTAACAGTCTTCCCTGCCTCCCTTAGTCATCCCAGGTACACCTCTCTATCTTCTTCCCTTTGGGTCTCTTTATATTTCTTGAAAGCTGCGTCTTTAGCCCATACCCTGCCTGCCACCTCTTTTGAGAACCATAGTGGCTTTCTCCTTCTCTTCCCTTTGGATACCAATCTGATGAATTGGTTTGTCACTTCCAGTATGGCTCCTTTTAGGTGTCCCCACTGCTCTTGCACCCCCTCTCCTACCACCCTCTTCTCCAGAGCAATATTGATACTTCTCCCCATTTCAGCGAAGTACGCTTTCCTGAAATCCAAAAACTATCTCCCTTGTGTGACTTGACTGATTCCTTCCCTGTCTCCATGCTAAACCACACTATATGTTGGTTGTTGGATCCCAGTTGTCATTCTACCTGGACCACTGCCATTCTGTCCCTGTTGGTCAGTACTATGTCCAAAATCGCCCTGTCTCTGATGGGATAAAGCAGAAGCTGTCTGAGACCCACCCCCTGAAGGGAATCCAGGATGCCTCTGCTTCTGGCTGAAGCAGCTGCCTGACTTGTTCAATCCACATCTGGCAAATTGAAATTCCCCAGCAGCAGAACTTCACCTTTTGATGCCATCTCATGGATCTCATCCACTAGCACCCTGTCCATTTCCTCTCCTTGTGTTGAAAGCCTGTAGATTACCCCTGTGTATACTGCTGCACCATTACTAGGTTCAAGGGTGACCCACAGTGCCTCAGCCTCTCCCTGCCCCCCTGCATCTCTGCCACCTTTATACCCTTTCTGACTTACAGGCTACCCCCCTCCTTTTCTGCCCTCCCTATTTCTCCTTAACAGAGTATAATCTGTTACATTTAAGTCCCACCCATGATTTCAGTGAACCATGTCTCAATTACTGCTACTATGTCCAGGTCTGCCTCTGCCATCAAGGCCTCCAGGTCTGGGATTTTATTTCCCAGGCTGCAGGTATTGCTTACCATCATTGTCTATGTTTTGGTTCCCATCCTCCCTCTGCCCCGTTTTCCCTCTGTTGCTTCTTCCTCCTTTATTTTTCTTTTGTGTGCCCAATCCCCCCCTCATCACTGTCTCTAACTCCTTCAGTTGTCCCTGATGTTAAATTCTTTTCTTGTTTGTGTCCCTCGGGGGGGTGATACTACTCCACCTGACCTTCCTGGCCTCCCTTCCTTGGCCAATTCAAATGCTTGTTGCTGAAGCATTCAAACTTCTCATTCAGGACTATGGTTCCCTTCCTGAATCGATGCAGTCCATCTTCCTTATAGAGACCCGCATCCATCCAGGTGGGGTCCCAGTCCCCCATGAAACTAAAACCTTCCCTTCCACACCATTCCTTCAACCAGAGGTTGAATTTCTGGATTTGGAGTGTCCTAGCCTCCCCTTTGCCGTGGACAGGTCATTCCTCTGAAAAGGAGATGGAGTGTGCTACCTGCTTCAGGCTTCATCCCCTAAACTTCCTGAAATCCTCTTGGATTCTGCCTATCTCTACCTTGTCTCCCGCCAGGTCATTAGTCCCCAGGTGGATGATGACATCTAGTTCCTCCCTCCATTCTTCTGCCCTTCCAATCCTATTCATCTGCTTTGCACTTCATGTAGTGCTTCCTGGAAGGCACTTGACCTCCCTGTCCTTCTGCTACATTCCCCTAACTTTACTCCCCAGACAACTGAGTCCCCCACCAGGAGAAGCTTCCTCCTCCTCTGGAGTTCTCTTCCCCCCTTCCCTGGGTGTTCAGCATGGAGGACCCACACATCCTCTTCCACACATTCTCTTGCTTTGAAACCATTCATTGAGGACTGCTATCCCCTTCCTGAATGGATATAGGTTGTCTCCTTTGTACAAGCTCTCACTACTCTAGGTGGGTCCCCAGATCCCAATGAAGCCATATCCCATCTCTCTGCACCAGCCCTCCAACCAGGAGTTGAAGCTTCTGATGCAGAAATTCCTAGCATCCACACCTGCTGTGGACTGGCAGCACCTCCAAGAATGTCATGGAGTTTGCTACCTCCTCAAAGCACTCCCGTAACCTTCCGTAGTCCTTCTGTACATGTTCTCCATAGCACTATGCTATCAGTATGTCTCCTACAAAGGTGCCACACTTTATAACAACCTCCGCCTCCCACTTGGGTTCAATGTCATTCACTTACATCTTTTAAAATAGGATTAAAATCCTACCTTGTTGACAAACTATAATGCTGCCATCACTTACTCACATTTTGTTTCTTTGACAACTGGGTAAGGCCCACTAGGCACAAGTGCCTATTTTCAGGGGTGATCCAGGAGCACTGGGTGGTTAAGTGACTTGCTCAGAGTAGCACAGTATGCAAGTGGAAACTGTGGTAATCAAACCCACGTCTGCTGGATGTACCAAGCTCATTCGCAGCTCGTTACTCGAATATATAGGCTATACTGCCAGCCCTTTCTCTCCACTTATCTAGGCTATCCTCTGTCCTCTTCTACCTCCTAATAGTCCTCTCTCTTATTTTAGCTGTATGTATCTGCACTGTACCGTTGTACATTAAATATGCTCTTTTTGTCTATATGAAACTCTCAGTTCTAGAGACCCCATCTCCGTAAGGACATAGACAGGATAGAGGCAGTCAAGATGAGGGCAACCAAGATGGCACAGTGTCTGCACCAGAAGCCATATGAAGAGAGACTTAAGGAGCTTAATATGTATACCCTTGAGGAAAGGAGGGATGGGGGGACATGATAGAAACTTTCAAGTACCTCAAGGGAATCAACAAAGTCCAAGAGGGTAGCATCTGTCAGAAACAGAGGTGTGCAAGAACAAGAGGGCACAATTTGAAGATAGAAGGAGGATGGATCAGAGGTAATGTGAGGAAGTATTTTTTTCATGGAGAGGGTAGTGGATGAATGGAACGGCCTTCTTGAGGAGGTTGTGAAGTCAAAAACAGTGGGGGAATTCAAGAATGCATGGGACAAACATAAGGCAATTCTAGGGGGTGGGGGTAGGAGGAAGTAGACTGTTGGTTAACTAGGATCTGCAGCTCATCCATTAGGTAGGGAAATGGGCAGACTGGGTGGGCCAAGTGGTCCTTATCTCCCATCACATTCTATGTTTCTATGTTTCATATGTCATAATTCTCTTAGTACTATACTAGGATTCCAGTCGATGTCACTGTAATCCTCAACAGGCACACTTTTGTTTCATTGGACCTGATTCCAAAGGGCATGGCGCAACTCACGGGCATATGCGAGTTGCACCATGTGGCGCTATGCCAGGGACCCTGCACCATATTCCAAGACAGGCAGGGTCCCCGGCACCTACATCCTCTGACTTGTGGCAGTCGCAGGCTAGCACCACAGGAATGGCTCAATGGACCTGGGCACCACAAGTTGCAGCCTACAGATAATTGCCCCCCCGGTACCCTCTCACCCTAGAACATTGCCACAAGCACCTGGGGGCACTGGGGGAGCTGGCTGGGTGGCACTAGCATTTGGGGGGCACTATGTGTAATGGACTCCGGGGGTCCCTGACATTCCGGAGTGGGAGGCATGTCTGTGCTGGGGGGTGCAGGGAGATTGCAATGTGCATGCCATAGTGCTGAAGAGTGGGCATCCATTAACTGGCATGGACGGATGCCCCTTAGACCATCTCCCAGTTGGTCTAACTCCGCTGCGCCATAGTGGCTCTTGGCATTGCATAGGTGGGTTACGGCAGCAGCCCTTTTGGAATAGGACACAGATGCTGCCATAACCCACCCTTGCACCATGCCACAGTGGGTTACGGGTGTAGTGGGTGGCATAGCCCACCTTTGGCACAACCTGCATACAGCATGGTGCAAACTGCAACTTGGAATCCTAACTAGCGTAACGCATGGCGTAAGGTGCGATTTGTGCCATGAGGTTTGGCGTAAATCACCTTGCACCATGTGTAGCATGTCTTGGAATCATGCCCCTAATGTTCAATCCCCCCATATGCACACTTATATTGGACTATGTATTGTTGATATTTTCACTTACTTTCTTCCTGACTCTGTATTGCTTTATTCTTTTGACATTGGATGCTTGTGACAATGGACAATATTGCTTATATGCTTTCCAGTATAAACAACAAAATAAATAAATAAATAATATATTGTGTTCCTCAAGGTAAGGACCACTTGATTGTGTGCACTTAAGTGCAATTATATAATGTTTTTTTCTCAACCACCAGTTGCTGAAGGCAGGCTCCCTGGATTATGTCTAAGATGTCCCTGCCCCTAGGGGTTGCCGCTGATGTGGAGGTCCCAGCATATGTCCAGGTGGTTAAAATCCCCAACACCAACTCTCCCTTGTTTGTCATCCTGATGATATCCTGAAGCTAGATAATAAACTGTGCCACTCACCAGGCATTGCTTTGGCAATTTTCCAGAGGTGCTGTCCAATATTCAATTCCTGCTATTCAAATCTGATGCCCAGTGGACAGTGGTCATTTAGTCTAAGTTGAAGCCATGCGCACAGTTTCTGGCCAGTTGTTTAATTGATAAGCACGGTGAGCAGTACTGGTTCATCTGTTTCAACTGTGCTGCCCAGTAGGCAATACCTAGTCAGCTGGTCCAAGGCACTGCCCAGTGGTCAGTGCTGTCACTCTTTGCACAGGGGTCAGTTCCAGGCTATTTGGCCAAGGGTGCTGCACGCTGATCAGTTTCTTGCCAGTTGGGAAAAAAGAGCTGTCCACTGTACAGTGCCTTGGTACTTGTTCAATGGTGCTACCACTAGATTCAGTGCCTGGACACTAGTACGAGTGTACTGCCCTGTGAGCAGCACCTTGTTGGACAATTTGTTCAGGGTATTGCCATTTGGGAATTGCAATCCCAGCTGTTCAAAAGTGCTTGGTTCTGCTCCTTGTGCAGTGCCTGACCACTGGGTCCTGTGTGCTGCACAGTGTGCAGTGTTTGGCCAGTTTTCCAAAGGTGCTGCGCAGTGGCAGTGCCTGGCCAGTTTGTCTAAGGTGATACCTAGTGAGCAGTGCCTGTTCAGTCTGTCAAAGGCGCTGCACAATGGTTACTTTCTTGATGGTAACAGGCGCTGCACACTTTGCAATATCTTGCCAATTTTTCAAAAGTGTTCTCCCCAGATGCAGTGTCTGGCTTGTAGTTCAAATGTGCTGGTCACTGGGCAATGCCTCGCCAGATGTTCAAGGGTGCTGACTCAGGGGTCAGTGCATTGCAAGTTGGTCAAAAGTGAAGGTGCTGCACAATGTCAAGTGCACGGCCTTTTGGTCAAAAGTGCTACACAGTGTGCAGTCTCTTGACAACTGGTAAAGCATGCTGACCACTCTGCAGTGTCTTGCTGCTTGTTCAAAAGTGCTCCTCCTTGATTCAGTGCCTGGCCAGTACTTCAGATGTGCTGTCCAGTGGTTAGTGCCTGGCCAGTTGGTCAAAGGTGCTGGATAGTGGGCAGTACTTGGCCTGTGGTCCAAGGTGCCACCTAGTGGGAAGTTCCTGGACACTCAATCAGTAGTGCTGCCCAGAGGACAGTGACAGGTCAGGTGGTCAAAGGCGATGCCCAGGGGTCAGTGCCTGTTCAGTTCATCAAAGGTGCTGCACAGTGGGAAGTTTTTTTGCCAGTTTAGAAAAGCTGCTGCCACTGTGCAGTTCCTTGCCACTTGTTCAGAGGTGCTTCTCCTATATTAAAGCAGCAGTGCAATGAAAAACATTATTTCAAAAAGCAAATTTTCTCCTATGGTCATGAAAAATATTGGCTGAATTGTTGAGATGGGTTTTCTGGATGATTCCTATGCTGTGCACTGCACATTTGCATTTTTGAACCCAGACAGCTGTTTAAATATGCTACCCAGTGGTTTGTGGTTGGTCACTTGTTCCATTGTGCTGCCCAATGGGCAGTGTCTGACCAGTTGGTTAGAATGCACTGCCCAGTGAGCATGGTCTGTCCAGTTGGTCAAAGCTGCTGTAGTTTTTTGCCAGTTTGCAAAAGGTGCTGCCCACTGTGCTGTGCTTTGCCACTTATTCCGAAGTGCTACCCCTATATTTTCAGTGCCTGGCTCCTAGTTCCAGCATGCTGCCACAATCTGCAGTGCACTGACCACTGAGCAGTGCCCTTCATCAATTGGATAGACACTGCCTACTAGCACCTTTTGCCAGGACAAGAACTGCACACTCTACAGTGCCTGTGACCAAATAGACATGCACTGACCACAGCCTCCACAGCCCCATCTCCACGGAAACTCAGAAGGCAAACTCTTGAACAAACCCCAAGCCCTGGTGGCAGCCTCCACAGACCCCCACAGCCCTGAAGGTAGGCTCCCGAGTGCCCCTCCCCACAGTAGCATAATACACCATGTCATAACCCTGCATTCTTGCTCATAGGCTCACCCCACCCAGTCAGTGAAGTGTTGAACACCATGATGCAGAGACCTCTAGCCTCCCCCTTGTCTTGGACAGGCAGCACCTCTGAGAAGGTCACATATTTTCCTACCTGCCGTAGGCCTCACCCCAGTTCCCTGAACTCCTCCTGCACTCTATTCATCTCTGTCTTGGCCCTAGTTAGGTCATTTGTCACCATACAGATAATGATTTCCAGCTCCCCCCTCTTTGCTATCATTGTAGTGATCCTCTGGATTCGCTTTCCATCCCTGTGAGCTGTGCATCCTAGTAGGCACCTTACCTCCCTCTCCCCCCCTCTGTCTGTTCCCAGCTTCACACTTCAGACAATGGAGTCCACTACCAGGAGTAGCTTCCTCTTCCTTTGGGGTACTCCAATACACACCCTTGGGGCTCCATGTTTTAGGTCCCACTCATCCTTCCTTGGTGCAACTTTGGGTGACACTGTGGGGCCTTCTCGTTCATCCAACAAAGTGTAGTTCCTCAGCTGCACCAGCTGGGGATGTGCCTCTGCCCTCCCTTACCCTACTTGTGCCAATCGTAGTACAACCACTCAAGCTGCTGGGCATTCTTTGAAGTAGTGGCTGTGGATATGGTGACCCCTGGGTGGGAGAGGAGACCTCCCAAAACCTGGCCAACTTGGCACACAGACTGGCATCCTCTGCCTTAAGTTCAAAGAGGTTCTTGTAGATGGGGCAGCACCACAGCATCCAGAAGGTTCTTCTGAGTACTGCTGCTCCACAGCTACTGCCCTGCAGCACTCCCAGCATGGTTCCCTTTCTTTTCTGCCTGTTACTATACTACTGCTCTAAGGATACCACTCTGCAAACTACTGTGCCTAGTACCTTGGTGTCACCCAAAGTGTAAGTATTTATCTCCTAGCCCGTGTTGTTAATCTAGCCTAAAGACCAACCACTATACATGAAACAAGATTTTTTTACACCTCCCTGCCTTGCTTTTGTATTGTATCAGAGTGATCCTTAAAACGTCTTACTTGCTGTGTCTATCTCACAACACATGAGCCCTCAGGAAACTACTTCCAGTTGGATACTATAAGGTCAGAAGAGCCCCAGGGTGGGTAGGTGGGTGGGTCTACCCTCAGGTACCTGTAAGATAAAGAAAACAATCATCTCTTCAGGTGGCCATGCTCTGTATCTCTGCTCCACTGTGAAACTGAAAAGGGAAATAACTAGACAAAATCAACTCTTGGTAAAAGCTCCAAAGCCCAGGTGAGTGGTCTTGCCCTCCGACCCACTTCCCATCCCCTGCATCTGCAGAAAAAATCCTATGTGTTTACTGCCCCTGCCGAAAAGCAATCAGACTCTGCAAGAAAAACAACAAAAGAAACAATCAGACCCTTTTAGAAATGTGTAAGGAACCTCCGTCCTCAGGTCAGCAAGTTCAAGTTCAAGTTCACTTTATTTTCCAAATGTATTAAAATCATATGATTTGTCACATTCAAATGCAACATACATATTTAATTCAGTAACACCATACATGTCAATTGTTCCATAAAATGTATATCAAAATCTATTCTAGAATTGTAATATTCAGAGTACATCAATAAATATAATTCAATTCATAGATGGCAAAAACTTCAGTTTGACCTATTTAAGAGCTACTACATCCCTATTCATACAATATGAATACTCACAATCAGTCCATAGTACAAACAGTCCTATCTAATATTACCTGACACAGTGAAAATTAACAATCCCAAATTCCCCCTTATCCAAAGATAGCAAGATTTATTCAGAGACTAAGATCCATCAATAAAATGCTTTGAATTATAGAAGCGGTTTGTTGCCTGCTGTGTAAATTTTGTTAGCGCATGCAATATTGGTTCATGCTGTGTGGTTAGTATGGCAACTGTTTTTTGCAAAAGGTTGCCATCTTCTATTTTATCAATAAATGTAGAGATCCATTTATTCCTGGGTATATTTAGAAGCAGGCATTCACATAATATATGTGGAATATCACATTTTATACTCTCATTACAACAACAAGGAAAAGACCCAGCCCCCACGTCATACCATACATAGGTTGGCCAATTTGCTCCATCACGCAGCTTACATATTGCCTTTCTTTGCATCCAGTTCTCACAGAAACTAAGATACTTTTCAGCACCAAATGAAGTTTATTTTTTTTTATAAATAACCAGATCTCCAAACTCCTGTATTGCTGCCAAGTCCAGGGAAATGGCAATATCCAATAATCTCTGTATGGCTAAGGATTTAAATCTAAAAAATATTTTTATCTGGATTTAACAAATAATCCCTCTCCAGATCAACTGTGTTCAGGAATAGATTCATTCTAATACACCAAAAATACTCATTATCCCTTTTCTCCATATTTTCTTCCTTTATGCAATCAATACACTAGTGTGGAGATGAATAAACTAAGGTTCTGTACCAATAATTAATAACGCTTTTCTGTGCTATAACCTTTATGGAGAGTATCCCCATTTTTGCCTGAATCATTGCTGAGTGGGTAAACCCTGAAACCCCCAATAAACTTTTAAGATATCTATTTTGGACTTTTTCCAAATCACTCACATTTCCCAAAATACCCTAAATTTCAGAAGCATATAGCAACTGAGAAGAGACCTTTGCCATGTACCATTTGATTTGGGCTGTAAATGAATTCCAAGCAAAGGTATTCCCAAATCTGTTTATGGCCATCAAAGATTTGGTAGCCTTTTCCTTCTTTTTTTGAATACGAAACGCCCACAATAATGTTTTCGTAAACCACACGCCGAGATAACAGAAATAATTAACTTCTTTAATAATTGGTTGTTCATCACCCGGGGTTTTTTTTTAGCAGAATGCCCATCTCAAAGACAAGAATCTTCGTTTTGTGGAATTAAGCTCCAGATCTATTTTTCCTGAGTGTAAACATAACTGAATTGGTAGTAAGTTTCAAACCATGAGGGGTCTGAGAAAGTATAATCGCATCATCTGCGTACAATATAATTTGTATTTGGAGATTACCAATCCTGTGGGGAAGGTGTCTACCAAATATATATCCTCTACCACCCTCTCCAATATATATATATATATATATATATATATATATATACAGTATATATATTGAAAAGGGTGGGGACCCCATGCTTAATTTCTAATGGATCTGTGAATGCACCATCCTTGCTATGCTTAATAACAATCCTGGTGTCTGAATACAATAATTTTATTCAAGTGAGTAGTGTATTGTCTATATTCTTTTCTCTCATTATCTCCCACAGCAGGTTTCTATTAATGCTGCCAGAAACTGCTTTTATATCTATAAAAGCAACATACAGCTTTTTTATTTTTCTTAATATATTTGTTTACTAGATGGGTAAAACCAAAAATAAGGTCCAAGGTCGATTTTTGTCACCTAAACCCAAACTGCAGATCTAATATAACATTAAATTAATCAACCCAAAGTTCCAACCTGGTTAAAAGTAATCTAGCAAAAATCTTTGAACTAATGCATAAAAGAATAAGCAGACGATAGTTACTAGGATCATCCAAAGAACTATTTTTGTGCAATGGC
The DNA here is from genome assembly GCA_016271365.2 of Neoceratodus forsteri. Taxonomy (NCBI): domain Eukaryota; kingdom Metazoa; phylum Chordata; order Ceratodontiformes; family Ceratodontidae; genus Neoceratodus; species Neoceratodus forsteri. The sequence continues at coordinate 905,467,450 of CM057452.1, forward strand.
ACAACTACTCCTATATTCCAACTTGGTGGCAACCTCTCTACTTTTGCCAATAGTTGAACATGGGTGTTAATATCTCTCCCCACCACTCTAAACAAGAATGGTACATTTCTGCTTCTACTTCTTCTATTTCTGGTGCCTTATTATTTTTCTGTGCATTTATTGCTTGTACCACCTCTTTCAAGATGGTCATGCCGTAATAAATTGTCATTTGGTGTACAATTCAAGGGATCCCCCATTATTGATTCCTTTTGATGTCTTGATTCATATTCACATCTATATACTTTTTTGAAGTGTGCTATCCATTGATCTTGTACAATATGTGCTTCTATATTTAATCTAATGTTTCGAGTGCCAAATGTCACCAGATTCCAAAAAGACTTCGCATCTTTATCAACTATGGAACTTTGTAGGGCTTGTCACAATTCTGCAGAGTGCCTAGCCTTTTTTTATTTTTAACAAATATCTATATTCTTTCCTTAAATTAATAAGTGCAAATCGATCCCCCAATGTTTTGGATTGTCTTAACCTTCTACCCTGTTTGTTCAGCCTTGCTCTAGCTTTCTTGCAATCCTTATCAAACTATTGTGCAGTTTCATTCCCTGTTCTATTTTTCTTCATAAAAGGAGCTCCTATACAGGTTTTAATTTGCTCTTCAAATTTTTCATACCAGGTTACACTTTCCTGAATCACAGAGTCAGATTCAGTTTCTAACAAATTATTATTATAAAACCAGTTCAAACATGATTTTTTTGGACTGGGATAATATATTATACAACATGCATCTGACCATTTCCATTGTGCCAACCAACCATTTTATCCTTTTTGTATTAACTATAATCATATTATGATCTATATGGACCCTACTCTGTACATTCACTTTTCTTAATTTACCCATCAGTTGCTAACTCAGACTAAGAGCAATCAGAAGGTGATCAATATCTCACATTTCTATCACTACCATGTTAGTGACTTCCTGAAATGAAAATGCATCAATTATAAAATAATCTAAAAGACTACATCGTCTCTTAGTTATAAATGTACATCATCCTTGCTTGTCTCCATTACATTCCTGGGTTGTACCTGAAAATAGGCATATAACTTATCTAGTGTACTTACCTGGTCAACAAAAGATAAATAAATAAATCTGCTATTTATATTCCTCATATTGGTGGCCTTTAGGACGTTCAGTAGAATCTCCCTTTGTTTGTTCATCTTTGTGTTTGTGGAAGATCAAAGTGGGATACTCAGGGCAACATCTAAGTTCTAGAAATTACTTGGGTCTTCCACATTAGATGCTACTCTTGCATTAAAATCCCCTCCGATAATAATGGTAATTCCCTGATATCATACTTGGATGTCCAAAATCAAGGCTTTCAAAATGCTCATCTTTGTCTTTAATACATCTATGGTCGTTGGCTGGTTCACTATATATATGTTTACAATTATACAGTAAACTTCCTTATCCTTTGAAAATTCCAGAGCTAAAAGTTGAAGGCTATCTTCTCTAAAAATATGTTTTACAATAAATCCAATGTCTGTTCTGACAAGGGTACATAAGCCATCTGAAGGGCTGCCAAATCTAGCTAATCTGTTGGCTGGAATCCCCCAATTCTCATATCCTTCTACCAGGTAGTTATTATGATCCATCACCCACGTTTCTTGCAGTAACACAACTGGAAATCTAATCAGAAAGTTTTTCATAGAAACATAGAATTTGACAGCAGATAAGGACCACTTGGCCCACCTATTCTGTCCATTTCCCTACCTGATGGATAAGCTGCAGATTCTAGTTAATCAACACCTTACTTCCTCGTACCCCCCACTAGAATTGCCTTATGCCTGTCCCATGCATTCTTGAATTCTCCCACTGTTCCTGACTCCACAACCTCCTCAGGAAGGCTGTTCCATGCATCTACAACCCTCTCTGTGAAAAAATACTTTCTAACATTACCTCTGAGCCACCCCCTCTATCTTCAAATTGTGTCCCCTTGTTCTTGCACATCTCTTCTTCTGAAAGATGCTGCCTTCTTGTACTTTGTTTTTTCCCTTGAGATACTTGAAAGTTTCGATCATGTCCCCCCCTCTCCCTCCTTTCCTCAAGGGTATACATATTGTTGCTTTAGTCTCTCCTCGTATGTCTTCTGGTGCAGACACTGCACCATTTTGGTTGCCCTCCTCTGAACAGCCTCCACTCTGTCTATGTCTTTGTGGAGATGGGGTCTCCTGAATTTCACACAGTACTCCAGATGGAGTCTCACTGACTGTCTGTACAGAGGGATAACAACTTCCAGTTTTCTACTGTTGATGCCTCTCCCTATGCATACCAGTATCCCCCCAGCCCTCCTTACTGCTTTCTCACATTCCTTGCCCACCTTTAGGTCATCTGATATAATTACTCCTAGGTCTTTTTTGATTTTTGTTGTTGTTATTAACTCATCCCCATTGTGTACTTTTCCCCTGGGTTTTTGTTTCCCAGATGCATTACCTTGCACTTCTTTGCATTGAATCTGAGCTACCACATATTTGACCATTCCTCCAACCTTGCCAAGTCCCTTTCCATCCTTTCCACCCCACCTTGTGTATCAACTCTGTTGCAGATCTTTGTGTCATCTGCAAAGAGACATACCTTTTCTTCCAGGTGCTCTCCAGTCTCACTTATAATTTATAAAGATATTAAAGAAGACCAGTCCCAGTACTGAACCCTGCGGTACTCTGCTAGTTACCCTCCTTTCTTCACTATGGACTCCGTTTACTATTACCCTTTGCATCCTGTTGTCCAACCAGTTTTTTATCCAGGCTACTACCTGAGACCCACTCCAAGGCTGGCTAACTGTATATTAATCTTTTGTGTGAGACTGTGTCAAATGCCTTGCTAAAATCTAGGTGAGGCCATATCCACAGCCCCTCCCTGGTCTACTACTTTGGTCACCCAGTCAAAGAAATCTATTAGGTTCATCTGACATGACCTTCCTGCTGTGAAACCATGCTGCCTTGGGTCCTGTGCCCCACTGGCCTCTAGGTACGCAACAATTCTTTCCTTCAGAAGTGATTCCATCCTTTTCCCTACCACTGAAGTCAAACTAACTGGTCTGTAGTTTCCTACCTCTGTCCTGCTCACACTTTTGTGAAGGGGAATCACATTTGCCCTCCTCCAGTCTTCAGGTACCACCCCATCCTCCCATGATTTGTTAAAGAGAGTAGTCAATGGTGTTACTAGTTCTACCCTTAGTTCTTTATAATTCTTGGGTGAATCCAGTTCTTTCAAAACCCTTTCTTCTGTGAATGGACTGGTATTGACCCCCCCATTCAGAGTTTCTCTTTTGTTTGGCAAAGGTACCTCCCCCTCCACTTCCATTGTGAATACTGAGCAGAAATATTCCTTCAGTATCCCTGCTTTTTCACTGTCACCCTCTGCCCACATTCCCTCCCCTTTATTAAGTCTCTGTATCCCTCCCTTGATCTTTCTTTGCTCCCTAATGTACCTATAAAATGTTTTATCCCACTTCTTAACAGAGTTGGCTATCTTTTCATCAGTTTGTGCCTTTGCTATTCTGACTGCCTTTCCTGCCTCCTTCTCCTTTAACTGATAAAGTTCTCTGTCCTGCTCCTTCTGTGTTTCCTTATATTCCCTGAATGCTATCCTTTTCTCCTTAACCATTCCTGCCACCTCTTTTGAGAACCATAGTGTTTTTTTCCTTCATTTTGTTTTGTTGATTTACTTCACACAAAGGCTTGTTGCCTCTGTGATGGTTGTTTTGATTATTCCCCATTGTTCCTCCACCCCTCCTTTTTGTCCATTTGCTAGTGCTTTTCTGAGGCAGTCTCTCATTTTCCCAAAGTCAGCCTTCCTAAAGTTCAATACTGTCATTTTTGTATGGCTTGACTCTATGGCTGTGTTTATTGTGAACCACACTGTCAGGTGGTCACTTGTTCCCAGATGGCTACCCACTTCTAAATCTCAGATCCTTTCTCCTTCCCCATTTGAGAGTACCAGATCTAAGATTGCTCCCTCCCAAGTGGGTTCCAACACTAGCTGTCTGAGGCATGCCCCTTGTTGGGCATCAAGAATGACCCTGCTCTCGGATGTGCCTGCAGCAAAGGTACTCCAGTTAACAACTGGCATACTCAGGTCCCCCATCAACAATATCTCCCCTTTTTATGCCATTTTAAGGATGCCTTCTATCATTTCCTTGTCCATTTCCTCCCCCTGAGATGGGGGTCTGTACACAACCCCCATATGGATTGTGATGACATTTCCTGTCTCCAGGGTGACCCATAGCAACTCATCAACTTCCTGTTTACTCTTTATTTATTTATTTGGTTTTTGTTTACCGGATAAGTACACTAGACAACAATGTTGCCTATATTGAGGCACGACCTGGGAGAGTACAGACAGGGGAGACCAGAGTCAACATTAAAGAGTATTTCATGATGCAGCATGAGGTGAGAACAAACATTTGAACAGTATACAGCCAGGTACAGTCATTATCAGTAATGACAAAGAGAAACAGATAACATTACATTAATTATTTTCATCTGATGATACATCAATGACTAAATTGAAACAACAAACAGCAAACAAAACTTGAATGAAGTAGCATTATAACAATAGGATTTCTGCTGGATGTGGGAAACTTTCAGATTTTGGAGACCAGTAGGAAATCAATAAGTGCCATAGGGAGGAGAAAATGCTAGGAGAGAAGCTCAAGTTACAGCACAAGAACAGCAGTTGGATTCTAATAGGTGTGCCTGAAGACTCAGTTTAATGTACTTGTGGGATTTGGAGAGTTTGATGTGGGAGGGAATGGAGTTCCAGAAGCGGGGGGCAGATATGGCAAAGGATCATTCTCCTTTTTGTGTGAGATATCTGGGAATTTCAAGTTGGGTTTGAGCAGATGCCCTGAGGAGGTATGCTTGGGAGGGCTGAGTTAATAGTTCGGCAAGGTATTTAGGGGACCCCGTTCTGATCATATTATCAATTGTACAGCCTGCAGAATAGTGTCTGAGCGAGTCTATGGAGAGTCAATTTAGTTTTGAGTAGAGCAGGCAATGATGGGTAAGTCTGTGAGCGGAGAGAGCAAATCTGCATATACTGTTATAGCAGGTGCTCCATTTCTGGAGTGCTCCTTTGCTAGCTTTAAGGTAAACCTGAGAGCAATATGTTAGAGCAGGAGGAGAAATCCTTGTGCAATAGCAAGCCGGGCAGCATCATTGAGGAGGACCTAATTTTAAAGGCAAGACCAAGTTTTGAGTAAACTGTCTTACATGTAGCCGCAATGTGGAGGTTAAAGTCAAGAGATGGGTCAGAGTACTCCTAGATACCTGAAGGGGTACTAATTCAAGAGGGAGTCATCTAGAGAATGTATCAATAAGTCTGGAGTAAGAGATCTGATTCTTGACGGGGGGCCAAAAAGCATAGTTACAGTTTTCTTAGCATTCATTAGGAGCCTGTTCTGTAGTAACCACTCCTGCAAGCAGTTGAAGTCTGCTTGAAGATGTGCTCTTACTGATAAGGGATCTTTACCACTGGAGAGAAGCACCATGTCATCGGCATAAAGGATTAACGAGGAGGAGCAGGGAAGGGAGGGCAAGTTGTTAATGAAAAGGGAGAAAAGTAGTGGGCCAAGAATAGATCCTTGGGGAACTCCAACAGAGGTAGGGGAAAGATTCGAGACGGCAGATTCAATTTGGACAAATTGCAACCTTCCTGAGAGGTAGCTATCTAACCAGGAGATGGACGACAGGTCAAAGCCAAGGCGGGACAGTTTGGAAAGTAGCAGAGAGTGATTCACAAGGTCAAATGCCTTTGTGAGATCGATAAATATAGCCCCAGTGAGCAGGCTCATATCCATCGCTGTAAGGACTGCATTTGTCAGCTGAAGTAGAGCAGTTATGGTGCTGTGTCCTGTTCGGAATCTGTGCTGGGTAGGGGATATAAGGTTGTTAAGGTGCAGGTAATTTGTGACCCGAGTAGCGATGGACTTCTCGAGAAGTTTATTTAGGGTAGAGAGAATGACAATTGGTCTATAGTTTGACATATTTTTGGTATCCCCTTTTTTGTGAACAGGAACAACGTGAGCAGTTTTCCACAATGTTGGTACCGTTTGGGTTATTATGGAAAGATTAAAGATTCTTGCATTAGGAACAGCAAGGGCAGGGGCTGCCTGCTTCAAGAAGCTTGGCAGTAGCCCATCCAGGCCAGCAGAACCATAGGTGGATACTGATTTGAGGAGATGCAGCACTTCGGTGGAGGAGACTAATGTGAGACGAAAAGGGGTTTCATGCGAAAGTTGCACCTCAGGAGGAGGTGAAAGAGGTTGGTTGAATTTCTGAGTGTATTTGGAGAGATCCGAGAATTGTGCATTAAGAGCATTAGCAATAGTAGGTAACTTGTTACAATTTGCGTCATTCAGTGTCATGTCGGTAATGGCCGTCTTGGGCCTTTGCCCAATGACATTTTTGATATGGTTCCAAAAAACCCTGGTATCACCTGCTGAAGATTGGAGAAGCTTAAGGCAGTAGCTCCTTTTAGCCTTCGGAATATCTTTTTTGCAGGCATTTCTCAGTTGTTTATAGTTAACCCAGTCTTCTGATTGTTGGGACTTCTTTGCCAAGGGTCAGGCCTTGTCTCTTTTTATCATGGCTCGAAGGAGGTCTTTTTTAAGCCATTTATTAGGGGATCCCCTAAGATGCCTTTTTTTCAGAGGGATGTGCAGATCCTGAAGGGCCAGAAGCTGAGACATCAGGTATTCAAGTGCTGTGTTTACATCATCAGTGTGATAGATGGGAGACCAGTCTATATTATTAATATCCTCGAGAAGTGCAGTTCGGTTTAGTTTGGGGGGTTTAAGGCAGTGGCCATTCCAGACACAGAACATAGGCAGGTGATCACTAATAGAATCCGAAAAGGTCCCTGCAGCAATTATTTTATTTGCTCTGTTTGTAGCCATCCAGTCCAGGAGAGATTGGCGCTCCAAGTTGGAAGAGATGTGTGTAGGGCTAGAGATAAGTTGAGCGAAGTTAAGTCAGGTGAGAGCTTCAGTATATGTACCGGCGTGACTCCCTGATAGGTCTAGGTTGAAGTCTCCCATTAGTATGACTTCAGATCTACCATTTAGAGTGGCCAGATAATTCAAGAGCCCATTTAAGCCAGGGAAAGCCCCCTTTGGAGGATTATAGGCACAGATCAGATTTAGCCTTTTATCACCACCTAGTTGTAGAACTGTATGCAGAGCTTCACAGTGATTTGTTATCCAAGATGCTCTTTATAATAAAGGGCAACTCCTCCACCCTTTTGTTTGGTGGGACGATCGAATCTGGACAAGCTGTAGCCAGGTATTTTGTACATGGAATCAGGCATCTCTGGCCTGAGCCATGTTTCAGTTAGTCCAAGTATGTCCGGACAGTACAGGGCTATCCAGGCTTCAAGTTCAGTTAAGTTTGCTGGTAAACTTCTGATATTCATGTGGGCAATTTTCATGCACTTAGTGGAAAACCAAGAGGAGTCATCCGTGGACCTGGCATTCCAATGGGGGCCAGGGTTAGATTCTATGTCTTCTGACAAGCATAAGTGCAGAAGCATCACCCAAACTTCTTTGTAGAATCTGTAATTGCGCTTGAGGTATTTGGGCATGCTAGGGGGGTGATAGATAAGGAAATGCCCCAATTTGGAAGGATGAGTTATATGGAGGGACAGGTTAGGAGAAGGGAGCAAGGTTCTAGTTGGTATAAGGTTGGAGAATACAAAGGAGAATTCTTCATGGCAGTGGGACCCAGGGTGTCCAGCTGGTATGTTACATGAGAGATAGGAGAGGATGATTATGGTGGGCAGTAATCTTGATACCACCAGAAGTGACCTTGGGCATGCAAGAGAGAACAGTATGTATGCCTCGTATGAAACCTCTGTTAATCAGAGGTGGATTGTCACTTATAAGAGTAGAATTTAAGTGACAGAATTTAAGGGCAGGGTGACACCTATAGTGAAGGCAGTTTGAGTGAAACCCTTAGTGGCCAGAGGTTGGCAGTTAATTATACAAGTTATTCACAAGAGGCAGGTATTCCAACAGAGTGCAGTTTATGAGGAGTGGACAGGAGCAGGGGGAATTTGAAAAGGTGAGGGGAAAAGATAAAACTGGGATACCCTCAGTCTGAGTTACTTTTCCATACAAAATAAGTGTAGAACAGAGGCAAACATAAAGAATAGGCAAGAGTGAGTGGAGGAAAAAAAAAAAGGACAGCCTCGCTGGTTTGAATTAGGACAGATGCAGCAAGGGGGAAGGGTAGGACTGCCCTCCAAGTGAGTTTATAGGTTGGAACAAAAGTGGGCGGGATTACCAGTGTATTTAATTAATGGTAGAGGAGGGGGCCTGCAAGCAGCTGCTGTGTTAGAGGATATGCTAAAATTAATTAAACAGCAGCTGCAGTGTACCACCAGCCACCATCCCCCAGTAGTACACTAGATAATAGTGCAAACAATAATGTAATAACTAGAACTCTACTCATAAAATGCACACACCAGCCACTGTCCCCCAGTAGTACACTAACTTATAGTGCAAACAAACATGTAATAACTAGAACTCTACTAATAATATGCACACACCAGCCACCGTCCCCCAACAGTACACTAGCTTATAGTGCAAATAAACTTGTAATAACTAGAACTCTACTAATAATATGCACACACCAGCCACCGTCCCCCAACAGTACACTAGCTTATAGTGCAAACAAACATGTAATAACTAGAACTCTACTAATAATATGTTTCAAGCCTGCAAGCAGCTGCTGTGTTAGAGGATATGCTAAAATTAATTAAAACAGCAGCTGCAGTGTACCAGAATCAGCAAAAGTTAATGAAATCAAGGTAGGCAGGCTAGAGTGTATTGTAGGCACAGTCTTAGGCACAGTCTTGTGAGTCAAAATACATTAATTTCCTTGGGATTAAAGTGGCTGCAGCAGCGAGTACTACAGCGCCAGAGGCTGAGCAGAAAAAAAGGCGCCAAGGTTTAAAACCGAGCGCAGTCTTGAGATCGCGTACCTTCCTGCTGCCAGCCTTGTAGCTTCGGGGAACCGAGGGGAGCTGGGGAGGGCTTTTCAACAACTGTAGCCCTCTCGACCCTTCCTGCTGCTAGCCTTGTAGCTTTGGGGAACTGAGGGGAGCTGGGGAGGGCTTTTCAACAACCGTAGCCCTCATGACCCTTCCTGCTGCCAGCCTTGTAGCTTCGGGGAACCGAGAGGAGCTGGGGAGGGCTTTTCAACAACTGTAGCCCTCTCAAACCTTTAGTTCTGTTGCTTTAATATCTTCCCTTATATAAAGAGCTACTCCTCCTCCTCTTTTGCCCACCCTGTCCCTGCTGTAGACTGTGTATCCTGGTATGTTGACATCCCAGTCATGGTTCTCTCTGTACCATGTTTCAGTGACCACCACAATATCCATGAATCCCTCTTCCATCAAGGCCAGCAGTTCAGGGAGCTTGTTGCACAGACTGAGGGAATTGGTACTGATTACCTTCCATTTTTTTTTTTTTGGCCTTACCCCTTTTAACCCCATCGCTGTCCTTACTGCCTTTTTCTGCATTTACCCCATCCTGCTCCCTACTGACTTCTCTGCCTTGGTGTTTACCTCTCTAATTACCGTGTTTTGTGGGGGAAGCTGGGATTTCCATGCTCCTTTTCAGTGCCTCCCCCCCGGCTAGTTTAAATGCTTGCCAATGAAGCGTTTAAACCTGTCACCTAGGATCCTGGTCCCCCCCCCCAGACAGATGCAGACCTTCACACCAGTATAAGTCTGCATCCCTCCAGATGGCACCCCAGTCCCCAATGAAGCCAAAACCCTGAGCTCCACACCAGTTTTTCAACCATTCATTGAATTCCATGGTGCGGAATACCCTAGCATCATCCTTGCCATAGACAGGCAGCACCTCTGAGAAGGTTACCGTACATGCTATTTGTCTAAGGTCCCTCCCCAACTCCACAAACTCCTCTTGCACTGCTCTGATCCCATTCACAGCCAGGTCATTTGTCCCTAGGTGGATAATGACATCCCATTCCCTCCCTCGGGCAGCTGCTCCCACGAACCCAAGGATTTGCTTCCTGTCCCTCTGAGCCATGGTGCCAGGCAGGCACCTTACCTCCCTATCCCCTTTCTCCACCACTTCTACCCCCCTAATGATTGAGTCCCCCACCAGGAGTTGTTTCCTTCCCCTGTAGGGTCTCATGCCACCCTCCTGTGGGTCTCATTTGTGGAGGTTCCCAGCAGCCTCCTTGGTCTCCACTGCAGGTGCCTCCATAGAGGAACCACTGTTTGCCAGAACAGCATATAAATTGTGGAGAGGTACAACTGGAGGGATGCACCTCTGTTCCACCATCCTGTCACTCCCTGAGCCCACCTTGGTCCAACCGCTCCTCTTTCTTGGCAACCTCTGAGTTAATGGTGGTGGCCCTGGTGGTCCCTGGGTGGGGGAAGAGGTTTCACGAATCCTAGCCATGTCAGCCTGGAGACAGGCAACCTCCTCCCTCAGACCAGAGAGGTGCCTGTAAACAGGACAGCATCACAGCCTTCAGAATGTCTCCCAGAACACTGCTGCCCCACAGCCATTGCACTGCACCACTCCCATCTTGACTTATTTTGTGTCCCCTCTCCTGTTTTGCATGCTTACTGTCTCCTCCCTCTATGTATTTTTACACTTACTTTCCTACTGCCTATGTGCCCTTACAACTGTCGCCCTTCCTGTTGTGGGACAGGAACTTCCTCTAGTCTTCAGTACTCTCCTCCTTCCGTACTTCGATTCAGACCTCCAGCAGCTGGGGGGGAGCTAATTTTTTTTTAGGTTCCTTCAAGGTTGATGAAACTAATGTGTCTCAATGATTCTTCCCTTCCTACTGCCAAACAGGAAGTTCCTGTTGTCAGTCAAGCTCCTTCATCTCACCCTTAATGAGGTTCTCTACCCCCTTATTCACATCTTAAACTGCTCCCTTTGCCTAGGTAAATTCCCCCCAAGTGGAAATCTGCCTCCATCACACCACTATTTAAAGGTGGAGATCATTCCAACACCAATAATTACCACCTCATTTCCATACTCCCTCCCCTCTCCAAGGCATTAGAGCAGATTGTATCTGATCAGCTCACAGAGCACCTCAACAAATATAACCTTCTCTGCAAGCAGCAACATGGGTTCCACAAGGGACACAGCACTATTACTGCCCTTCTCGCATTTACCATACACATACACTCTGCACTGGATCAGGGGCACATCACTGGTGCTGTCTTCGTTGACCTCACAAACCTTTTGATACCATCAACCACTCCCTCCTACTAACCACCTTGACCAACTTGGGTCTTTCTCAGGACGCTTTGGGATGGTTCTCTGACTACCTCTCGAACCGATATCAACAGGTCAAAATTGGTAACACAGTCTCAAATAGACTGCCTGTCCTCTCTGGTGTCCCTCAAGGGTCTGTTTTGGGGCTGCTACTTTTTAGCCTCTTCCTCAACTCCCTTCCTGAGTCCTGCTCAGAAATCTATTACTATACACTGACGATGCAGTCATTTTCTCCTCCAGTCCTGACCCTATACAACTCCACCGCTCCCTTCAGTCCTCTTTCAGCTGCACAGAAAACTGGTTCTCTGTACAATGCCTTATTCTTAACTACAACAAAACCAAAGTTATGCTATTCTCTCACTCTCAGAACACTAGAAAGGTGCTATGCCCACAAGTCCTAACTTCCAATCTCACCCCTCTAGAGCAGGTGGACTCCTTCAAGTACCTGGGCATCACCTTGGACCCAGGCCTTAACTTCCATGAGCACATTTACCACCTAGTCAAGGCCCTGAACATTAGACTGCGGCTGCTGCACCATGTCAAGCACTGCCTTACCCCAGATGCCCTCAGGTTTGCAGTCACTTCCTCGGTCCTCTCGCTGCTTGATTACAGCCTACTGATATATGGAGCAGCAAGCATCTCATCACTAGCTAGACTTCATATCTCCCTAAACAAAGCCAGCCATCTTATCCTAGGATGTGACCGTCTTACACATACCTGCTCACTCTACAGTGCTATTCACTGGCTTAATCTTAACAATAGGATTAGGTACCACACCTGTCTGATGGCTAGAAAAGTCACCCTAGGCCTCTCCCCCTCTGGACTCTCCCCTTTAATCTGCCCAAGCATTAAGAGTAAGTATACCTGTAGCTCAGCCCACCATCTCTTCTCTATTCCCTCCAGCCGATCCTCTCAATGTCAAAGTTCTTTCAGCTATAGGGGCCCCCGTGTGGATGAACAGCCTACCTGCTACCCTGGCTAATGAATAAAGACTAGGACAATTTAAAACTCTACTTACGGCCCACATTCTATCCTCAAATAATTGTAACTGCAATTGAATCCCCTGTCCTCCTCCTCCTCCTCATTAATCTATGACAATGGCCACTGGCCTGCCTCTTCCCTTACTGACCAGCCAGTTTCGCTCATGTGTCATAAAATATCTACATCATATGTGTACTGTGTAAATACTCTAAGTAAGTAATCCTAGTATCTTGAATGTTAGCTCTGCTGATTCCCTGTAAACAATCTGTATCTGTCTCAGAGTTCATTGCTGTTATGTCTGTATGTGTGTATCCTAAGTGAAGTGGAACCTTTGTAAATGAGTCCAGGACTCAAAGGTACTCTTTGAATCTGTAATAAATAAATAAAATAAAAGTCAAATCCAGTGGCTATAAAAGTAGAACTGGCTTAGGGTGGGAGAGTGGAGGGATGGGAAGGTGGGCAATTAGTAAAAAATCTGTAGTTCTAGACTGCTGTTTCTTGCTCTGAAACCAAAGTTCTCCTCTGTCAAAAACAGCAGGAAGCTGTAATTGGAGACATCTGCTTTTGTACTCCTAAGCTCCTAAGCCACACCCCCAATTAGCTTCACCTCTGATTCAGCAAATTAAACTGATACAGCCCCCTTCCTCAGAGAAAAACACAGTGACTTTCTTCTTTGTTTTTTTTTTACTTAAATCAGATCCCCTTCTTCTAATAAAGTATCTGTTTGCTTAATCCAAACAGGTACTGACTCCTGCTGAGATAGAAGTGATTTATCAGTAAAAAATCTGTAGTTCTAGACTGCTGTTTCTTGCTCTGAAACCAAAGTTCTCCTCTGTCAAAAACAGCCATCCAGTAAATTTTATTTTATCTTCTAGTCCAGCTACATTCCAACTTAAAATATTAAAATCTCCCTCCTCATAACTAAGATGGTACCTTCTACCAGATTTTAGTTAGCGTAATTTTACCTCCGGTTCCAATTGGTAAAATTTATTCTTTGTATGTATATCCTCCACTGTTGAACATACTTCATCAACTGAGCTACTGTCACTCAATAATACCAAGCTGCTGTTTATTTAGATCAACAAGTTGCAATCCTCTGCTTCTCACTCTGATGCTACCTGTTGTATCATCTGGTGAGTTCCTCCTTCTGTCGGAGATAGAAAATCAAATGCAAGTAACAGCTAAAATAAATAAATGAAGGCAATCTAGATTTGACAACAGTAATACATAAACTGAATATGCCTAGAGATACTCAGCAACCACTTTCCACAACCACAGCCTGGGAGCAAGTGCCAGGAAATGAAGTTATCACCTTTTTCAGTAAAATATATAACAATTTTAATTATGATGCAGACAGAATGTTTCACTGTTAAACTTAGAAAGGAATGAATTACTGAGAGAACTAAAGTTAACAAAACAAAATTAAATAATAAAATGTAAATTTGTGGGATGACAAATAATGTGAAGCATTGTGTTATGGGAGTTGCAGTTAATAATACTTTACAGTTGTTAAGTTTCCTGAGGATTGATTAAATGATTAGAACAAACACATGACAGGCAGCTGAATTTTTCTTAAAGATTTTATTCACACTTCACTATGTTAGTCACAGCATAGTTTTTTAATGTAATGTTTGGGGAGAAGTATTATTTATTATAGCATACATGATTTATCAGCAACAGTAACACACCTTATGTTTGCAGGTCAGCTCATCACAGTGTGATTCATTCACATTAATATTAGCTTTCACAAACATAGGATTTGTTGCCATAATGTATTTTATTATGGTGAGTAAAATGAGTTAGAGAGTAATGGCACTGATGAGTGGACTGCATGACAGACTGCTGACTTTTTAAGACAGATTTTATTCACAAATCTCTACATTAGCTTTTACACACATAAGATTTATTGCTAAAATGCATTTTATTGTGGTGTGTAAAACAAGACAAAGAGCAATAGAGATGATGATAGTGGCAGCTTGACATATTGGGTATCTGATAAGTACAGTAGCTAGCAAGCCCGGTACCAATATTACAGATTGCTTCCTGTAAGGATTTCAGTGTGCATCAATTGTTGCACATGCTCTGTCTGAGTTAGGTACCAATCTCACAGCCAGTACTGATCTGGCATGACAACAGTGGGTGGGAAAGAAATGAGCACAGTATTCAGAATGCTGTTGAGTGATTTGAAATGATTTAAGGTGTCACATCAGCCACTGATCCACATTTTTTGTTTAATCTGTAGATTTTGAGCTTCACTGCCTTTGAAGCCAGACTCTGTTTACCCTGTCAGCATCACAGTGTGTGTGTTTATATTTGGTGAGTGGGAAAGGTGAGACGAGACTCTTGATGGCATGATCAAGTTCCGCTGATAAATTCAAATAGTTTTACTAAATAAATAACAGTCCTACCTTAAAAAAATGACATTTTAACATTTGCTGCTATATTTTTTGCACTGTGAAATCTAATGGATATTTTTTTATTGGTATCTGTGCTGCATCGGGGACAAAATGGCGATGATTGAAAAATGAACATTCTATTAGGGTTCTTAGTACATCATTTTTTTAATGCAGCTATGGTTACCAGAACTTGCTGCTACCCATGTGTTAGACACTTCTAATGTGTGGTAGTAACCAATCAAAATACTGGATTTTCCCTACCCAATTTATAAAAGTATACAAATCACTCCAGGTCATCAATGCAACAAGATAATTATTGAAGACTTCAGCAGATTACATACAGAACAGTCCATCAATTATCCCTCAGGTGTCTGTGAAACTGTAAATTTAATCTTTATTAGTCCTCATTTGAAAGGAGAGACACTTAAAAACACAGTCCTACTACTGTAAACTTGACAACTTGCTGAATAAATGGTCATGCACACGTAGAGTAACTGTCATATTGGACAGGAAGCAATCTAGGGAAAAGAAAAGCATATAAACATAGAATTTGATGGCAGATAAGGACAGCTTGGACCATCCAGTCTGCACATTTCTCCCTACCTACACTATTACTGCAGTCAGTGCACAATCTGTTGCAGAATTAACATGATAGTGGCATACGTCATTATTATGCTGCTAGAATTGTAATCAGCCTCTTTACTAAGCTTATTTTACTATAGTGTATGGTGGAACGTCGTTCTCCACCGAAATCGATCGTTTTCGAAACCTTGTAGTCACACACTAGTGACGTTCGCAGTACAACAGAATGATGTTTTCTACTGTACTGCGAACGTCACACTGTGTCCTCGCGCAGCATTTGACAGTTAGGGCTCGCTCCATAGACAGGACACATGGCGAAAGCAGCAAGATCGGGGGCAGTATTAATGGTTAGTGTGAAAACGTTCACAATGTAAATTCTTTTTTCCTTCTAGTAACTGTTTTTTTCCCAAAAACGACTTTCCACCATACACTATAAAGAAAAGTGCATGGGGAACAGTTGACAACAGGGCATCTTTCACCTCGTTGGCACTATGACAACGGATTACCTCTCGAGCTGCGCTCTCGAGGTAATCCATCATCATAGTGTCAACTCGGTGAAAGAATAGCCCTGTTGTCAACCGTTCCCCATGCACTATCCTATATATAACTTACAAACCAATATGTATGCTACAGAACTCCATTTTGTTTGAGGCCTTCCATTTTGTGTCCTGAGTCTTATGAATAGACCATTCTACTCTGACTTATTTGTTACTTTGTATAAACTTTATAATGATACAAGCTAGTAATTAACTGTTTCAGAGATATAACACCACTGCAGTGACCAAAGAGCAAGAGAACACAACTCCCTTTTCTTTTCCAGGAAGCTAAGACCTCATTTGCATGCCAGAATAGTTAAGAATTCATACTGCATTCATAGTGTGAGGGGCTCCTTTCTTCTCCTCTCACTAAGATAGTAAACAAGCATGCTGTATGAGAGGGTAAGTTAGTAGCCTTATCAGAATAGGATGGATCAAGATAGAATGGAGTCAAGTAGGCCAAAGAGGATCATCAGATGTATTTGTTCTCTCTGATCTTGGGGCGTCTGGGTGATGGATACATCAATCAGAACTGTGTAGTTTGCTGTATTTTATTTTGCATTTTGTGTGACAGGCTTTAATAAAACTGCACTAGTCTGTATTTTGGTGTGTGGTGTCATTATTTGTTATTACTGTGCTGACCAGTTGCTACACTGTGGCTTGGGAGTGCTGGGTTTGGTGGTTTTTTGGCATCTTTTGGGAAACATAGCCCCTGATCAATACCTCCTCCTAATTACTGGTGAGCACTGAACTTCCTGGTTGTAGTGTTGGGGGACTTCAACCTGCCAGATATAGCTTGGAGCCTTCCAGCAGCAGCTTCAGCTAGAAGCAAAGCATCCTGGACTGTCTGTAAAAGCCATTCCCGAGGCAACTATTCAGTGAACCCACTTGCAATGGGACAATACCGGATCTTGTACTCACTAAGAGGGACAGTGTTGCAGACATCAAGGTGGGAGGACCACTGATCACCATATGGTGTAGCTCAATATAAGGATTGCTGTAGAATTGAGAATTAAACCACCCAAGAGTGAGGGTCCTGGAATTCAGATGGGCAGATTTTATAAAAGATGGGTGAATACCTCAGGGGAATGCCCTGTCAGGGTGCAAAGACCTGGGCAGTGTCTTGGAGGAGTGAGCAAAGATAAAAGGGAGAATTGAAAAGGCAAAAAATCTCTACGGCATACAAGTGAGCAAAAGAAAGAGGAAAAAGTGTCTGCCATGGTTCTCGAAAGAGGTGACTGAAAAAGTAAAAGCTAAAATGGTAGCATTCAAAAAATATAAGGCGACACAGAGGGAAGGGCATAGGGACATGTTTTGACCACCTGTGGTTCTGGTGTGGCCTGTCCGGTAATGTCATTAACTGGTTCAGGTCATACCTGACAGACAGAGTGCAAAGGGCGGCAATAGGAGTTGCCTCATCTAACCCAAAGCCTCTGTGCTGTGGGATTCTGCAGGATTTGGTCTTGTCACCCTTATTGTTCACGATATACATGCTGCCATTGGGGGACATTATCAGGTGGTATGGCCTGGGTTTTCACTGTTATGCAGATGATACCTAGCTGAACTTGTCCTGTGCTCCCAATACCCAGGTGTCAGACTCCATATTTAACATCTGCTTTGAGGAAATACAGTCATGGATTACTCACAACTGGCTTAAGCTTAACCCAGACAAGACTGAAGTACTGGTTGTGGATCCAGGTCATCGGAGCAGAGGGGGTGGAGGGATATCCCCCAGTCTAGTGTTGAGGGGTGTGCCCCTAGCACCCTCTAGACAGGTGAAGAATTTGGGCATGATCCTGGATGACAGCCTGATTTTCAATGCAGAGGTGTCGGCCATGGTTAAAAGTGGGTTCTATCATCTCAGGAATATTGCCCAAATTTGAGCCCTGATCCCACCTGAGGACCTGACCACACTTGTGCATACTTTTGTCACTTCCAGGTTGGACTATTGTAATGCCCTGTACCTAGGCTTATCTGGAAGCAACTTCCACATGCTGCAGCTGGAGCAGAACATGGTGGCAAGATTGTTGATGGGGGAGATTGTTGATGGGGGTGAAAAGGTGTGAGCATATCACTCCGGTCCTCCATGGACTGCACTGGCTGCCAGTCCGGTGGAGGGTTGTCTTCAAGATATGGCTCTTGACCTATAAGACCCTGTATGAAAGGGGTCCTGACTATCTGCAAGACCTCCTTGTCCCCTACCATCTGGCCTGGTCACTCAGTTCTGCAGGGGGAGGTCTTCTGGGAGTTCCCAGGGTTAGGTTGCAGCATTCTGGGACAGGGCATTCTCAGTGGCTGTGCCTACCCTGTGGAACTCCTTGCTGGGTTAATTAAAGAAGGCTCCCTTGGTGGAAGCATTTAAAAAGGGCCTGAAAACATACCTGTTCCAGCAAGCATTTTATTGATTAATGTTTTAGATTTATTCTCTGTTTTATATGAGATAGATAGGTAATTGTATGCTCCCAGTTATTTTCTGTTTATGGGTGCATTTGTGCAAGATTTTAAATTGTATGGTTTTGTATTGTATAGTGCCCAGAGTCTCTGGAAATGGGTGCTTTAGAAATAAAATATCTATATATCTATCTAGCACAGTGGCACTGAGGGTTGAGGCGCTGGATGCCACACCTCGCACGCTGGCGACCTGGGTTCGGGAATGGACCCGGATGGCCGGGGGTCATGAGGGAGCGAGATTGAGCGTCTGAAGGATGCTCTCTCTTCCCCAGGGAGGGCTAGGGCAATGATCGCTCAATGAGCGACCTCTGGCAGAGGCTGGGGGTAGCCAAAAGCAGCGTCATGGCATATGCCAGGGGGTGGAGCCATGGCAGTGCATTGCCTTGGCAGCCGGGCTCCACAGGTGCATAACAGCATGTAAGAAACCCCACCACCACCACCAATAGGTGAAGGCACCTCCCTCCACAGGCCACACTCCCAGAAACTGACTCAGAACCCTAGGCTGTCACCCCCTCTCCAGCCTGGTGACTCAACACTATAAGAAAGAGCACCCTGGGTGGTGGCGACCCTTCCCCGCACGGTAGACCCGGGGATGCCCGGTGCTGGAGAGGAGCCTGTGAGGTAAGCCGAGCCACGTTGGGAGATAGAGACTGCAGTACAGGAGGTCGCTGAAGAGAGATTGGAGGTAGGGGTGAAAAATAGAATTTGAAAAAAAAAATCTATCTATCTATCTATCTATCTATCTGTCTGTCTGTCTGTCTGTCTGTCTATCTATCTATCTATCTATCTATCTATCTATCTATCTGGGGAACAAGGGAAAGCAGTAAGGAGTGCAAATATTTAAACTGAAGAGGGAACAGTCCAGGAGGTAACAAAAGGGAACAAGACTTTTTGTTTAGGTATGTAAGTGAAAAGAAGAAGATGAGGGGTGGAGTTGTATTGGTAAAAAAGAAAGGTGGAGATTGTGCCAAGGGGGACCAGAAAGAGGAAGGCTTCCTGAGCAAATACTTTTGTTCAGTGTTCCCAGAGGAAGGAGAAGGAGGTGCCATAAAACAGTATCAAACTTCGGAAGGAGTTGCACACTAGTCCATTTTCAGATGACAGTACACTAAGGTACATGATAAACAGACACTGGACAAAGCAATGGGGCCTGATGGGGTGCATCCAAGGGTATTGAGGGAGGTCAGGGAAGTGCTCTCTGCCCCTCTGACTGTTATATTTAGCAGCTCACTGGAAACAGAAGTGGTTCCGGAATACTGGAAGAGGGCAGATGTTGTTCTACTACACATAAGGGTTAGCAGGCAGGAGGCTGAGAATTATAGGCCAGACAGCCTGATTTTGCTGGTTGTAAAGTTGCTGAATCACTGCTGAAGGAAAGTATTGCAGAATATCTTGAAACCAGTGGGCTACAAGACCCAAGGCAGTAGGGTTTCATGGGGGGCACGTCAAATGAATCTGAGAGATTTCTTTGACTGGTTGACTAAGTAACTAGATCAGAGTGGAGTGGTAGATGTGGCCTACCTAGATTTCAATAAGGCTGGCAACACTGTTCCACATACAGTAGGAGACTAGAAAACCTCCCAGTAATATTGATACATCAGATATACCCTCCATAAGCTCTGCAAAGGCTTGGCTCAAGTCAGAGTATACCTCCCCTGAATCTGTATCGTGGTTATACACATTGGCTACTATGGCTCTACCTCCCAGGTAGGAGAGTCTGGCTGCTATCCATCACCCTTGAGGGTCCAGGCATTGGTCCTCAACTGCCCAAGGCCCCAATTTCCAGAGCAGGATAGCCACTCCTCCAGATTTTGTGGTGGTGCAACTGGCAATCACTGATCCTACCCATAGTTTCTAAAGTCACTGTACCGTACAGTTGGAAAGGTGCATCTCCTGGAGTAAGGCTTTATCAGTGCCCATAGAGTTCTGGAATTGCAGGACTTTGGTTCGATTAGCTGGGCGATTCAGCCCCTTGACATTCCAACAGACGCACCTCCATGCCTGCGGTGTGGAGGGTGCTACTGCCATTAATATTTACCACTAATCTAAATAGATAAAAGAGGGGGTACTCACCCTGAGGACAGTAATAAGACAAGCAGCAGATAGACAAAAGGGGTCACCTGAGTGTTGGTTCATGTGCAAGCACACCTACTTGGTGTCCCAGAAAGAGAATATATATAGAGAAGTTTGAGAGTAGCAGCGGTTATTGTCTCCACTTGGATGGAGCCTGGTCAAGAAAGAAGAAAATGGAGTTATATATTATATTATCAAAGATTAACAGCTATATAACAGTCTAATGAAGGAGCTATGCTCTAAATGTAATAAACAGTAAACAGTTAACAGTTATTGATGCTGTCGTGTACGGGTGTGTAGAAGTGATAATACACTCTACGCCACACTGCTTCAGACACCAAAAGAGTAAGGGGAGAGGTCACACCTAACATGGATGATCTGTCCCAACCTGACCCCATGAATCCAGATAGAAAACTAGATCTGGAGAAGCCAGGAGTGCCTATTGAATGGCTGCCAATATGGCACAAAGGAATGTGTGCCAACTGGAAAGCAATAGGCATGGGGGGGAGGGGCAACTTGGAAGTAAAAAGGGTAAGGTGTTGGGGGGAAGGGGGAGGAAGGGGAACCTCTGTCAGCCACATAGCTCTGTTTCCAAGTGCTTAATTAAGGGAGATATAGGGAATATGAGGGTGTCAGGACATACTCCATGGTTGCCAGCCCCCCTGAATGGCGCTAAGTGCCCCCTCAGACATTCCAGGCTGGTAGCCGTCCATACTTTCAGTAGTATGCAAAAGTGTATGCTGGGGTGAGAATGCCATCAGAGGAAAGCCAGGTCAGAGATGAATTCTATTACTCTATATTTAAAACATCAAGCAGACCAGTGTCTAGTGCTGAGGGGAGAGAGAACACACAGGGAGCGAGTAATGGGGAGAGGGAAAAGGGAAGGGGGGTGCAACAGCAGAGACAGGGGACTTCGCGTGCCACCCTTGTTCAGCCAGTGAAAAGCACCCACCAGAGGAGAGAGTATGCCTGCAAAAGCAGTCTTGCAGAGCAAAGGCATCGAAACCAGGATCACAGTGAACTATAACATCAGCTCCAAACAAAGTTTAGTTTGTTGTGGAGTCAGCCGTCTTTTCCACACTTAGCAGCTTGGCCTTTGCAGGGCTTATCAGTTTTGGAAGGCTTAGGGGAAGTTGTCAATGCCTCCACAAAGGATCTGGATCCAAGCCTTAACAGGCCAGCAGCCGCTGCCGCAGTTTCTTCACTTTCCTCCACTGTCGCGGCCCAATCCAAAGAGACCAGGACGTCCATGGGTTTCACAGGATCTTCCTCGGAGTAGCCTATTGCCTCAGCCCTTTCTGTCATGGGCAGGTCAACTCTTGGAATTTTATCAGGGGGGAGGCTGTAGGGTTGCCTAGTGCCAGGGGGTTAGAGCTTCTCGAACGCTGGTGTTGTCGACCTGGAGTGGAGATTTTAGCATAATCTTGCTGTTTGAGCATTACATTTCCTCCAGTCACACCTTGCGCCATGTTAGACAGAGAATTAACCTGCAAATGTCTCTCATTTTTAGGTTGTGAGGACAGTGATGGGAGATGTAAAGGGGACTTCCTAGTGATCAGACCAGTCCGGTTGATATTGTTGTCCCCTTGTGAGCACCTCCCTCCCTTAGCTGTTCCCTGCTCTACTTGATTCCTCGGTGCCCAAGGCATTTGGGAGATGTAGTTCTTAGCAGCATTCCAGGCCATTGATTATGAATCCAGGCCTCAGCATCCCTGGGTGATTCAGCGAGAAAGGACTTACCATTCTTTGAGAAGTATAGTGCTGTGAGTCCTTTGAATAGGTACTGGAAGGAGTTAGTTATCAATAGTTTTCTCAGGGTGTTATATGTTCTTCACTTAGCAGCTACCTTCTGGGTAAAGTCTCTATAGAAGGAAATAGTGTTACCCCTCCAGACGATCTCTCTAAGGTCCCTTGTAGCTCAAAGCAGCTTCTCCTTATGCAAGAATCGTAGAAGGTAGGTGATTATTGTTCTAGGGCTCTTGGTGTTGTCTGGGTTGCCAAACACCCGATGCGCTCACTCCACTCCCACTGGTTCTTTCCATCTCTCCCCCAGTAGTTGTGGTAGCCAGTCATTTAGAAATGTTTCCATATTTGGACCTTCGGTCCCTTCCGGGACCCCTAGTATCCTAATATTATTCCTTCTGCTCTGATTCTCTTGGTCCTCAGCTCAATGCCATACAGTAATCTAGACAGCTTGGCTTCATGATCCCTGAGCCTTTGCAACACATCGATGTGCTGTCTCTCTAACTCTTTCATCCTCTGCTCCAGGACATTATGCTGATCTTCCAGCCAGCGCACATCAGCAACATTTCCCGCTAGCGACGCTCCAATGGTGTCTACTCTGGTAAGGAGAGCCTCAAGCATTTTCGTGATGTTTGAGAGGGCTTCCCCTAGTTGGGCCAGATCAAGAGGCAAGTGGGTGGTTTGAGCTTGTGGCCCTGGCACTTTGGCCTCCTAAGCATCCATTCCCCTGTTTGGTCCTATGCGCAAAGAGGGGATAGCTTTATGTTTGATTATCAGCCTGTGAAATGTCCTCCCCTAGTTAGCGAGATCATCCGGCGATCACGGCCTGTTGTCTTTCAGGTCGGGTGCTGGTATACCGGCAGGACGAATTGCGACAGATCTTGTAAACCCGCACTCGGGCCTCTATGGCCTCTCTAAGCAGAATGGCCAAGAAATATGCGCGTTGTGAATGGCATCAGAAGAGCGTGGCTTCCCTCAGCAAAAAGCATTCCATTAGTGGCGACAGAGGGAGGGAAGGTAGTTCCAGTAATCAGAATGAAGTTTCAGTCCAGCATCATAGCAGATTGTGTTCAATTTATTGCCAGGCTGGAGCAGAGTGAAAAAGCTAAGCTGCCATTTTTGCTAGGTCCAAGCCACGACCCGCTCCCTTCACATGGTGATATTAAACCACACCATCAGGTGATCGTTGTCAGCTAGTAGGTCATCCACCCTTATTTCCCTTGCTGCCTCCCCATTCGACAATACCAGATTTAGAGTGTTTTTTAGCCTAGTAGGTACACTGACCAACTGTGTCAGGAGACCCTCCTGGACCGTGTCCAGGAGCACTTGCTCCCTAACACTGGAGGTGACAGGAATGCTCCAGTCAACCCTCGGCAAGTTGAAATCCCCCACGATGACCACCTTCCCTTCTCTATATACCTTTCTGATTTCTCCCACTAATTCCCTATCAAGCTCCTCAAACTGGGACGGTGGCCTGTATACCACCCCAATGCTCAGTTTCCTACCCCTTGAGTCTAGGAGCTGCAGCCAGATTGCCTCTGTTTTCCTTTCTGCCTCTAGTCTCTTGTGCATTTGATCCTATCCCTCACATTGACTGCCACACCACCCCCCTCCCCTCCTTACAGTCTTTCCTGTATAATTTGTACCCTGGGATTGCCAGATCCCAGTCCCGGTGCTCAGTTGCTCATGTTTCCATGACAACTGCAATATCCACCCTCCACACAGCCAAAAGTGCCTGTAGCTCAGCTGATTTGTTGCCTGCGAGACCACCCTCCCTTCATCACCCTCCATCTCCACCTTTCTGCTCCCTCCCTTTTTGGCTGCTGTGAGTCTTTCCCTGCTAGGCTGGGGGGAAAGCTGTGACTCCACTCTATTTGATCCCTGCCAACCTGCTGTTAATTTGCCACCCCCATCTAGTTTAAATCCACCTTTGTTGCAATATACCTCCCCAGTCTTTGTTTTAATACATCCTTCCCCTCCCCACTCAGGTGCAGCCTAGTCTTTGCAAACAGATTGTTATTATTCCAGGTACTGCCCCAGCTGCCCACAACCCCATACCCCTTAGTTCGACACCATTCTACCAGCCATGTGTTCAACGCCCTAGTCCTCTCCTTTCTCACTGTGCTTGCGAAGGGTACTGGGAACACCTCCGAGAATACCACAGACTCCCAAGTCTCCTCACACAACCTTCCCACTTCCTCAAACCTCTCCCTTGTTACCTTCACCATTTTGCCGCTAGGTCATTAGTCCCCACCTGTACCACAATGTGTGGTTTCCTACTACCCCTCCTTGCACACCTTAGGATTGTTTGTCCTGCTTGTCTGCCTTTAATCCCGGTATGGACTCCACCCATATCTGAGTGTGCCTCTCCCCCTTCCTGCCCCATCTGATCCCTTGAGTATGGAGTCCCCCAACACCAGTTACACCCCCCTACTCTTTCCTTGTGCCCAACACCCCCCCCCACCCAGGTTCTCATTCCCAGGGCCACTCAAGATGGTGCTTTTACTATTTTCCCCAGTGTCTTCTCCCCTGCCCTTCTCAATTGAGTCCCCTCCTGTTTGACTGCCAACCTCCCTCTCTTTCCTCACCTCTCTGAGTATTATCTCTCCCCCTGCCATGCCATGCTCAATCTCTCCACTAGTAATGCCCCTCACTCCCTTCTCTTCATGAGTACTATCTCTTGTGCAATCTCCTCCTTTGTCCTCTTCCTTCTGTGTTGCTAGTACAGCAAACATGTTCCCTACCCTCTTTGCCTTACAGTATGTTTTCTCCTCCCTCCTACCTACTGCTGCTCCTCTTTTGCTAGGCCTTACTGGAGTCCACCCTTCATCAGCTGGCATCCTGTCTAGTTTGCCGCCTCCCTCCCTCTGATCCCTCCCTTGACCCACTGTTCCTTCTCTGTGGTGTCCCCTAATACTCTCAGATGTCAGCTCTTCTACCAATGCAACCCTCCCCTCACCCCTCAACCTACCCAGCTCCCTGCCAAGCCACTGAACCTCTTCCTTGAGCCTCCTTAGCCTGTGGCATACTGGGCACCCTCCCAGCCTCCACAGTATGTTCATCCACACTGCTGCCCCACAACCATTGCACCCCACAGTCCTATTCATGATTCATACTACCTATACAGGACAGTGAAATAGAGTCTCTCTCTATACTGACTGCAGTTGTTTACAGACTCAATTACAAACCCACCAATAGCGTTCCTAAGTCTCACAAACACATACAGTCCAGTGTGTGTCCAGTCCAGCTAACAGTGTGTGTGTATGCAGACATCAGGTACCATATGATGTCACAGGCTACCAGTTCCTGCTGCTTCAAGTTTCAGTCATGAACAAAAACACATAGCCCTTCAAGCCCAAACCACAGTGGCTTTTCAGTATTTAAGAAAGCCTACAGCACAGGGTGGCTGGGAGGGCTTTACCTCTCACCAGGCAAACAGCACAGATTTAAATTTCACTCTAAATATTACTGCCAACAATTGTTCCCACAACCAGCACACATGCCACAAACAGTTACAATATCACAACCCAAGCAACAGAAATTATGTTTGCATCACACTGAGCTTACATTTCTGGATCAGTTCCGTGAAGAAGGAGTCGGACCTGATCCTGGAAAGGTCAAGGCTATTTAAGAGTTGCAGCCACCCTGCAATGTGAAGGAGCTATGAGTAAGGTTGGGCATAGCTAAGTAACTGTACAGGTATGTACACAATATTTATAGTTACTCAGCCCCTTTGTAAACTTTGCTTTTCCCATAAATGTTGGGCTCTTCTGTCATGTGCCGACATCCTATGGCTTTCTTCTGCTTCCCTCGATGCCAGGGTGTGCCTCTCCAGCAGATTTCACCCCACAGAAGAGCCATGAGTAGGAAGGACATCCTCTCCCCCCTCCAGACAATCATAACCCGAGCAGTCCCACAAGGCTATGGGACCTAGAGGTGGTGGAAAAACTGGCAATGTGGGTGGGGAATGTGTCGAGGCCAGGGGAAGATCTCTATTGGTGGTAGTAAATGGGGTATTCAGAGAGGAAAAGGAGGAAGAAAGCAAAGTACTTCAGGGGTCAGTACTGGGCTAGGTCTATTTCAGTCTGTTCATTTGTGACATAAGGGGAAGGCATCAAGGGTAAGATATGCCTCATTGCAGACAACACAAAGATCAGCATTAGGGGGACACAGAGGAAGGGATAAGGAAATTCATGACTGTTGCTTTTCACTGTTCTAGGTGACCCTAAGATTATTACTAATCATTCTTTTTCTTTTCTAAATTAGCAACTGAACGACATGCCCTTGCTAATCTATATAAGGAAATACTATTACTGTGGGCTTACATGTCTGGCTCTTCACCTCACTATTGGCCTCAGGCTTTGAATCTGTCTTTGTCTACACAACAATGGCAGAGGATTTGGAACAATATTTATAGAAACATAGACTTTGACAGCAGATAAGGACCGCTAGGCCCATCTAGTCTGCCCAATTCCCCTACCTACAGGATAGGCCGCAGATCCTAGTTAACCAACAGCCTATTTCTTCCTACCCCCCACAAGAATTGCCTTATGTCTGTCCCATGCATTCTTGAATTCTCCCACAGTTTTAGACCCCACAACCTCCTCAGGAAGGCTGTTCCATGCATCCACTACCTCTCTGTGAAATAATACTTCTCATTGCCCCTGAACTGCCCTCCTTCTATCTTTAAATTGTGTCCCCTTGTTCTTGCAAGTCTCTTTTTCTGAAAAATGCTACCCTCTTGGACTATGTTGATTCCACTGAGGTACTTAAAAGTTTCTATCATGTCCCCCCTCTCCCTTCTTTCCTCAAGGGTATACATATCAAGCTTCTTTAGTCTCTCCTCATACGGCTTCTCTTGCAGACCCTGCACCATTTTAGTTGCCCTCCTCCGGACTGCCTCTATCCTGTCTATGTCCTTGCGGAGATGGGGTCTCCAGAACTGGACACAGTACTCCAGATGGGGTCTCACCAACTGTCTGTACAGAGGGATAACAACTTCCTGTTTTCTGCTGATGATGCCTCTCCCTACATCCCAGTATACCCCAGCCCTCCCTACTGCCTTCTCACATTGCTTGCTAACCTTAAGGTCATCTGATATGATTACCCCCAGGTCCTTTCCTTTTTGTTGTTGTTACTACCTCCCACCCATTGTTTTCTTCCCTGGGTTCTTGTTTCCCAGGTGCATTATTTTGCACTTCTTTGCATTGAATCCTAGCTGCCATACTTCTGACCATTCTTCCAACCTTGCCAGTCCCTTTCATCCTTTCCATGCCTCCTTGTGTACCAACCCTGTTGCAGATTTTGTGTCATCTGCAAAAGGCATACTTTTCCTTCCAGTCCCTCTGCAATGTCACTGATGAAGACATTAAAAGGACTGGACCCAATACTGAACCCTACTGGTGCCCCACTAGTAACCCCTTTCTTCAGAATGGACTCCATTTACAATTACCTTTTGTGTCCTGTTGTGCAGCCAATGTTTTACCTAGGCTACCACCCTGGGACCCACTCCCAGGCTGGTTAATTTGACTATTAATCTTTTGTGTGGGACTGTGTTAAATGCCTTGCTAAAGTCTAAGTAGGCCATGTCCACAGCCCCTCCCTGGTCTGCTACTTTGGTCACCCAGTCAAAGAAATCTATTAGATTCGTCTGACATGACCTTCCCGCTGTGATCCCATGCTGCCTTGGGTCCTGTGCTCCACTGGCCTCTAGGTACTCGGCTATTCTTTCCTTCAGAAGTGACTCCATCACTTTCCCTACCACAGAGGTCAGACTGACAGGTCTGTAGTTTCCTGCCTCTGTCTTGGACCCACTTTTGTGAAGGGGAATCACATCCGCCTTCCTCCAGTCCTCAGGTACCACACCATCCTCCCATGATTTATTAAAAAGAGTAGCCAGTGGTTTCACTAGTTCCTCCCTTAATTCTTTTAGAATTCTAGGGTGAATTCCATCAGGACCCATTGCTTTGTCCACCTTCAGTTTTAGGAGTTCTTGCAGAACCCTTTCTTCTGTGAAAGGACTGGGATCGACCCCTATCAAGAGTGCTTCTGTTAATTGGATTAGGGCATCCCCTCCTCTTTGTGAATACTGAGCAGAAATATTCGTTTAGTATTCCTGCTTTTCACTGTCCCTCTGCCCACCCACTGTTCATTCTATTCAGCCTCACTATCCTCCTTTGTCTTTTCTCGCTCTGATGTACTTATAAAGGTTTTATCCCCCTTCTTAACTGAGTTGGCTCTCTTTTCCTCAGTTTGGGCCTTTGCTATTCTGACTTCCCTCCTGCTTCCTTCTGCCTTAACTGGTACAGCTCTCTGTCCTGCTCCTTCTGTTTCCTTATACTTTGGAATGCTATCTTTTCTTCCTGACTTTCCACAGCCACCTCTTTCGAGAACCATAGTGGCTTTTCTTTCATTTTGATTTGTTCATTTGCTTCACACAAAGGCTTGTTGCCTCTGTGATGGCAGTTTTGATAATTCCCCATTGTTGCTCCCACACCTCCTTCTAGCCTGTTTGCTAGTGCTTTTCTGAGGCACTCTCCCATCTTGCCAAAGTCAGCCCTCCTAAAGTCCAGTACCCTCACTTTTTGTATGGCTTGACTCTGTAGCTGAGTTTAACGTGAACCACACTGTTTGATGGTCACTTGTCCCCAGATGGCAACCCTTCTAGATCTGAGATCCTCTCACTGCCCCGTTTGAGAGTATGAGGTCTAAGATTGCTCCCTCACAGTGGGTTCCAAACTAGCTGTCTAATGCCTGCCACCTGTAGGGCATCAAGAATGGCCCTGCTCATGGATGTGGCTGCAGCAAATGTGCTCCAGTTAACATCTGGCATATTCAGGTCTCCCATCAACAGTATCTCCCTTTCTCTGCCATTCTAAGAATGCCTTCTATCATATCCT
Source organism: Neoceratodus forsteri (assembly GCA_016271365.2). Taxonomy (NCBI): domain Eukaryota; kingdom Metazoa; phylum Chordata; order Ceratodontiformes; family Ceratodontidae; genus Neoceratodus; species Neoceratodus forsteri. The sequence goes on from CM057452.1 coordinate 905,496,429, forward strand.
TGTCCATTCCTTCCCTGACATGGGGGTCTGTACCTAACCCTGTGCGGATTGTGGTGCCCTTTCCAGTCTCAAGGTGACCCACAGTGCCTCCTCTACTCCCTGTTTACTCTTTTGCTCAGTTGCTTTTATCCTTCCTTTACATGAAATACTCCTCCCCCTTTCTCCCTGCCTGTCTCCCTGTAGGCTTATTGCCTGGTATGTTAACATCCCAGTCACGGTTCTCTGTGTACCATGTTTCTGTGACTGCTACGATATCCAGGCATCCCTCTTCCATTAAGGCCATCAGCTCAGGAGCTTGTTGTCCAGACTACTGGCATTGGTACTCATTACCCTCCATTTCTGATGGCCTTACTCCTTTTGCCCCATCTCTGTCCTTCTTGCCTTTGTCACTTTCTCCATTACCCCTGCCCTTCTCCCTATCGACACCTCTATGTTGGTGTTTGCCGTACTTTATACTGTGATTATTTGGGGCGCTAGGATTTTCCTGCCCTTTCCAGTGCCTCCCTTTGGCTAGTTTAAAAGCTTGCCAATGAAGCATTTAAACCTATCATCTAGGATCCTGGTTCCTCCCGGACAGATGCAGCCCATCATGCCAGTATAGGCTTGCATCACTCCAGGTGGACCCCAGTCCCCAATGAAGCCAAATCCTGAGCTCCACACAGTTTTTCAACCACTGATTGAATCCCATGGTGCAGAACACCCTAGCCTCTCCTATGCCATAGATGGGTAGCACCTCCGAGAAGGTTACCGTCGTGCTTTGACTAAGGCCCCTCCCCAATTCCACAAACTCTTCCTGCACTTCTCTAATCCCTTTCTTAGCCAGGTCATTTGTCCCTAGGTGGACAATGACATCCAACTCCCTCCCCTGTGCAGCTGCTCGGCAATCCTGAGGATTCGCTTCCTGTCCCTGCAAGCCATGGCAGGCAGGCACCTTACCTCCCTCTCCCCTTCCTTCCCCAGTTCTACCTTCCTAACAATGGAGTCCCCCACCAGGAGTTGTTTCCTTCCCCTGCAGGCTCCCCTGCCACCCTCCTGTGGGTCTCCTTTGTGGAGGTTCCCAGCATCCTCCTTGGTCTCCACTGTGGGTGCCTCCACAGAGGAACCACACTTTGCCAGAATGGATGGTTATTGATTTACCCATTGTAAGATCATATATGGGATTTACAATACCCCCCATAAGCTACACAAATGTGGCATTTTAAGTTCTTCTGCCTGTATTAGATGTCCACAAGGTGAATGTACTTCAGACCATATTCTATGGGATTGTCCTAAAGTATGACCTTTATGGAAGGGTATAATAGATTTAATACCCCCTGAACTAGGTATTAAATCATCTTTCTGTAAGCATAAATGCATTCTCGGTTCAATTGACCAGAATTTGAAAGGAAATAGTTGTTTTCATTTTATGTTAATCACTATGGTTGCTAAAAAGATAGTTTTGAGGCATTGGATAGACCTACACATCCCTCCAATCTCTGAATGGTATACAGAACTACTTAAGATTTTAAGATTTGAAAGAATGCTGGCTTCAATAAGGAATAATACTGCTGCTTATACTAGCAGATGGAGTACTTTAGAATCCTGGCTTACTACTTTATCCTTGTAAATTGTCTGTGCTGGATAAGATACCTTTTATCTCATCCCTTAATTTTGTTTTTTAATTCATGTTTATTGAAACATTAGGGCAATACATGGTACTTACAGTTCAGAAGTAGGCATTTAATAATCACTTCAATCAATATATAATATATTATGAAGCACTTTACTTGGTGCAAATCTCAGCAGACACATCCATTTAACTAACTATAAACAAAAAAGTAAAAAAAGTATCAACCTATTTAGTGACCTTATCTTTATTGGTTCAATCACTGGGAATACGTGAATCCTCCTCCCCTTCCCACCCCCTCCACCCCAAGGCTTGATGGCCTTATATGCTTCTTTTCTCAGTCCTCACCCCTAGTATGGAATATATATTTATGATTAACCAATAGCATCTTCCCCCTCCAGATAACCCATTGTGTCCACCTGCATACGAACATGTGCGGTTTCAAGTTTATTTGTAGGTTAATTTTTCCATATTTTGAATCTCTTGAACTATTGTTAACCATTTGCTGAAGGTAGGGAGGTCCTTCCTGAGCCAGTTTCTTGTGATTGACTTGTGAGCCACCATGACCAGGATGTTCCACAGATATAGTCTGTCTGCTCCACAGATCTCCGAGAGCGGCTAGCCCAACAGCAATTGGAGGAGGTTTAGGGGCGTCTTCAGAGAGAAAAGATCCCTCAGTGCTGCTTGAACTCTCTCCCAGAATAGCTGCAGAGCTGGGCACTGCCAGAACAAGTAAGAGTGATATGCCCTGGGTGCAGTGCACATTCTCCAGCACTCCACTGAGTGGACTCCATTCCATTTCATTTGGATTATTGGGGTATAAAAGAATCTTGTTTTGATCTTCCATTCAAATTCCTGCCTAATGGGGAGTGAGTAGTTTTGCTCACCCTCATAAATACCCTTTCCCAGTCTCCTTCTCCCTGTCACAGCCCCATTTCCTGCTCCCATTTTCTCTTTTGGGTGGACATGCAGTCTGCACCCAGGTTCCTGAGGCAATGCATAATGGATCTGAGCAGCTAGACAGTAATCTTCCAGATTTGGCAGGGCTTGCTCCCCATATTTTTTTTCTGCTTGCATTATGTTACTTCTAATTTGAGGTTAATCCAGGGTCCAGATGAAATGGGAGATAGTCTTTTGCCAGCTTTGAAATTGGGTTTTGGGAATTTTAAAGGAAAACTGCACCCTCATATCTTCTAAATGTTATTTGTTTCCATGTCAACAGACACATCTTTTCATGTAGCTGTTAAAGATGTATGCAACTGCTTCAGTTAGTTTTCACACTTCATACTAGGCCCCGTCACTGTTCTGGGAGGGTCCATTTCCTGGCTGTTGAAATCTCATTGTCCCTGAGAGCTGCATTAGCATATGAGAACATGATGTCCAATCAACCATTTATATCATATATCTCTATGTTAAAATAACAAATACCCTTCGAAAACTCTCTGGAAACTTATAAACTAAATGGAGTTTAAAGAGGAAAAAATGCATTACAACTCAGATAGCTTGTAAAACTCACTGAAGGTAAATGTGGTATTTAACACCTTCTTGCAGCTTGGTTCTTTTAAAAGTACCTAAGCAGACAGGCATACTGGGGAGTTTAAAGGTTGATTACTCATCATGTTCTCATATGCTAATGCTGCCCACAGTAGCCCATATTATTTGCGTTGTATATAGAACCCCTAGCTCATGTAATTAGAACTGACCCGAATAGAAAGGGAGTACAAAAAGGAAACACAGAACTCAAACTTTTGCTCTAGGTGGATGACATCTTTTTATATTTTACAGACCCAGAAGGATCAATAAATCAAGTGTGGAAGGCACTAGATGATTTGGCTGCCACACAGGACATATCCTAAACAAGACCAAAACTGAGATACTTAAATTTCGTTATAACCCCTCATAGAAACATAGAAACATAGAATTTGACGGCAGATAAGGAACGCTTGGCCCACCTAGTCTGCCCATTTTCCTACCTAACAGATAAGCTGCAGATCCTAGTTAACCAACAGCCTACTTCCTCCTACCCCCACACTAGGACTGCCTTATGTCTGTCCCATACATTCTTGAATTCCCCCACTGTTCTTGACTTCACAACCTCCTCAGGAAGGCTGTTCCTTGCATCCACAACCCTCTCCAAGAAAAAATACTTCCTCACATTACCTCTGAGCCGTCCCCCCTCTATCTTCAAATTGTGCCTCCTTGTTCTTGTACATCTCTTTTTCTGAAAGTTACTACCCTCTTGTACTTTGTTGATTCCTTTGAGGTACTTGAAAGTTTCTATCATGTTCCCCCTCTCCCTTCTTTCCTCAAGGGTATACATATTAAGCTCCTTTAGTCTATCTTCGTATATCTTCTGGTGCAGACCCTGCACCATTCTGGTTGTCCTCCTCTGGACAGCCTCCACTCTGTCTATGTCTTTGAGGAGATGGGGTCTCCAGAACTGCAGACAGTACTCCAGATGGGGTCTCACCAACTGTCTGTACAGAGGCAAAACAACTTCCTGTTTTCTACTGTTGATGCCTCTCCCTATGCATCCCAGTATCCCCCCAACCTTCCTTACTGCCTTCTCACATTGCTTGCCCACCTTTAGGTCATCGGATATAATTACCCCCAGGTCCCTTTCTATTTTTATTATTGTCAGTATCTCAACCCCCATTGTGTACTCTTCCCCTTGGATTTTGTTTCCCAGGTGCATTACCTTGCACTTCTTTGCATTGAATCTAAGCTGCCATACATTTGACCATTCATCCAACCTTGCCAAGTCCCTTCTCATCCTTTCCACTCCATCTTGTGTATCAACCCTGTTGCAGATCTTTGTGTTGTCTGCAAAAAGACATACTTTTCCTTCCAGTTCCTCTGCAATGTCACTTATAAAGACATTAAAAAGGACCAGTTCCTCTACTGAACCCTGCGGTACCCCACTAGTAACCCTCCTTTCTTCACTGTGGACTCCGTTTACTACTACCCTTTGCATCCTGTTGTTTAGCCAATTTTTTATCCAGGCTATCACCTTGGGACCTACACCAAGGCTGACTAACTTGTTTATTAATCTTTTGTGTGGGACTGTAACAAATGCCTTGCTAAAATCAAGGTAGGCCATGTCCACAGCCACTCCCTGGTCTACTACTTTGATCATCCAGTCAAAGAAATCAATTAGATTCATCTGACACAACCTTCCCACTGTGAATCCATGCTGTCTTGGGTCCTGTGCCCCACTGGCCTCTAGGTACTCAACAATTATTTCCTTCAGAAGTGATTCCATCATTTTCCCTACCACTGAGGTCAAACTAACTGGTCTGTAGTTTCCTGCCTCTGCCCTGCTCACACTTTTGTGAAGAGGAATCACATCTGCCTCCCTCCAGTCCTCAGGTACCACCCCATCCTCCCATGATTTGTTAAAGAGAGTAGTCAGCGGTGTCACTAGTTCTACCCTTAGATTCTTGGGTGAATCCCATCAGGCCCCATTGCTTTGTCCACCTTCAATTTTACTTATTCTTTCAGAACTCTTTCTTCTGTAAATGGACTGGTATCGACCCCCATCTCCACAGTGTTGCTCTTGTTTGGTTTAGGTAACTCCCCCTCCTCTTCCTTTGTGAATACTGAGCAGAAATATTCATTCAGTATCACTGCTTTTTCACTGTCACCCTGTGCCTACATTCCCTCCCCTTTATTAAGCTTCAGTATTCTTCCCTTGGTCTTTCTTCACTCCCTAATGTACCTATAAAAGGTCTTATTTCCCTTCTTAACAGAGTTGGCTATCCTTTCCTCTGTTTGGGCCTTTGCTATTCTGGTTGCCTTCCTTGCCTCTTTCTGCTTCAACTGATAACGTTTTCTGTCCTGCTCCTTCTGTGTTTCCTTATATTTCCTGAATGCTATCCTTTTCTCCTTAACCTTCCCTGCCACTTCTTTTGAGAACCATAGTGTTTTTTTCCTTTGTTGTGTTTTGTTGATTTGCTTCACACAAAGGCTTGTTGCCTCTGTGATGGCTGTTTTGATTACTCCCCATTGTTCCTCCACCCATCTTTCTTGCCTGTCTGCTAGTACTTTTCTGAGGCACTCTCTGATTTTCCCAAAGTCAGCCTTCCTAAAGTCCAATACTCTTGCTTTTGTATGGCTTGACTCTATGGCTGTGTTTATCATGAACCAAAATGTTTGGTGGTCGCTTGTTCCCAGATGGCTACCCACTTCTAAATCTGAGATTCTTTCTCCATCCCCATTTGAGAGTACCAGGTCTAAGATTGTTCCCTCCCGGGTGGGTTCCAATACTAGCTGTCTGAGGCATGCCCCTTGTAGGCAAGGCCCCTAGAATTCTCATGACCATGAGATTTTGCGAAGACTTGCAATCTACTGCAGAACTTCTGTGGTGCTGCAGAATTCACTCTTCTTGGTGATTTTTAATTAATATTTCTGTTTATCCATAAAATCTGGTTCCCTTCCCCTCTTTCTATATCCAAAACCCTCCTATATGCTCAGAATGTGATGTTATCATTGCTATAATATCATACATTAGCTAATGAAATGGCTGCAATCTGCAACAGAAATGAATAGTCACTTATCTACCACAGCTCCCACTGCCAGAGATGGTGGCACAGCACATCATGCATGGTGATATTTGCTCAACCTGCACTACAGCCTAATACAATTTTCAGTCTTACATTATTGCGCTAGGGCCAAATTAAACAAAACCTTGTCAATAGCACAGACTTGTTAAGTCCATACCTCACTTAGTACAAATCTATTTGTGCCTTTAAGGTATAGAGATGCCATCTGAAATGAATAACTGGTAAACTGAATTTAACTGTAATTTTTAAGGAAAATAAAGTAATTATGCCCAGAAAAGTGGAATATAATAATGTGTAGATCTGTTGAAAGAATAGACCTGTTAAATAAATAATTGCACTGTAAGCATTTTTGCCAGGGTTATTGATTACGTATTATCATTGGTTGATAGGATCACCTAAAAGTTATGGAGAAATGTTGTGTGCAGGGTCAGCTGTTGGGCCAGAGGGTAGCATGCTGTGTTTCCGTGCCGGCAACTCAGGTTCAGAGATTAGCTGGGAGCTGGCTGGGCAGCACAAGGATTGGTGGAACACATCACTGCTCGGAGTCTGGGAAGGTATGGTGCAGTGTTCTGTCACATGGTGGACACATTGTGATGGGCTGGAGAGCTCTATCTCACAATCTATTCACATGCATGTCATGGCCTGATGGTGTTACGCAGTGTGTCAGGGTAAGCAGGTTGACAAGAAAAATGAGTTTGGCAATAACTCCTCTATTCTATTTCCAGTGGGACCTGTATGAATGAGGATGCAAGTTCATGGAAATAATTAAAAATATATATATATATATATATACACACACACACTCACACACACACATGCAGTATCTCTGTCTCTCTCACCACACACACACACACACACACATCTGTATGTATGTTACAGACTGCATATAAATTTATAAGTGATGCACAGTGGGAACCTCATGAGTGGTGTAGAAAGCACATACAAATATATAAGTGATAGACAGTGGAAACCTCATTAGTGGGATAGATAGCATACATATAGAAATACCTTATTTATCACATAAGATCCCCTCTACATATGTCATTTATGCGACGGGCTAGGACCTTAAGGGAGAGACATTTGTTTTGCCTTTTTAGGCATAAAATTATTTTTATAAGTCTGTTATTTTTTGAACTAGTGTTACTGCGCTTTCCACCATCCTGACTGCTATAACCACTACCATGAAAGTAAAGTCAGGATGACAAGCTGACACTGTGATGTGGTAGTTTGTTAGTGCCGCAGAACTTCCACAGAAATTACAAACCACTGCCGCAGAAGTTCTGCAGCAAATGGTAGTCTTGCCGCAGAACTTGGTCCCACTGTGCCACAGAAAAGTAGGGGACCTGCTTATAGGGCATCAAGAATGACCCTGCTCTTGGATGTGCCTGCAGGAAAGGTGATCCAGTTAACATCTGTCATATTCAGATCCCCCATCAACAATATCTCCCCTTTTTCTGCCATTCTAAGGATGCCTTCTATCATTTCCTTGTCCATTCCCTCCCCCTGAGATAGGGGTTTGTATACATCCCCCATGCAGATTGTGGTGCCATTTCCTGTCTCCAGGGTGACCCAGAGTGCCTCATCTGCTCCCTGTTTGCTCTTTAGTTCTGTTGCTTTGATCCCTTCCCTTACATAGAGAGCTACTCTGCCTCCTCTTTTACCCTCCCTGTCCCTCCTGTAGATTGTGTCTCCTGGTATGTTGACATCCCAGTCATGGTTCTTTGTGTACCATGTTTCTGTGACTGCCACAATATCCAAGCATCCCTCTTCCCTCAAGGCCACTAGTTCAGGGAGCTTGTTACACAGACTACGGGCATTGGTACTCATCACCTTACAATTTTTGATGGCCTTACCCCTTTCTGCCCCATCCCTGTCCTTACTGCCTTTGCCTATTTTTGCATTTACCTCTGTCCTGCTCCATAATGACTTCTCTGCCTTGGTGTCTACCTCACTAATTACCGTGTTTTGCGGGGGAGGCTGGGATTTCCCTGCTCCTTGTCAGTGCCTCCCCCCTTGGCTAGTTTAAATGCTTGTCAATGAAGCGTTTAAACCTATCACCTAGGAGCCTGGATCCCCCCCCCCCAACAGATGCAGACCATCGCGCCAGTATAGGCCTGCATCCATCCAGGTGGACCCCCAGTCCCCAATAAAGCCAAAACCCTGAGCTCCACACCAGTTTTTCAACCATTCATTGAATTCCATGGTGAGGAGTACCCTAGCATCACCCTTGCCATAGACAGGCAGGACCTCCAAGAAGGTTACCATATGCGCCATTTGTCTAAGACCCCTCCCCAACTCTACTAACTCCTCTTGCACTGCTCTGATCCCATTCCTAGCTAGGTCATTTGTCCCTAGGTGGACAATGACATCCAGCTCTCTTCCCTGTGCAGCTGCTCCCACGATCCTGAGGATTCTCTTCCTGTGTCTCCAAGCCATGATGCCAGGCAGGCACCTTACCTTCCTCTCCCCTTCCTACTGTGGGCAGCCCTGCCTTGTTCCTCTGCCTAGGTAAAACATGTTGGGGAGACCTCTGGTCACTTGGACCTGTGCATGGGGCACTGCATATAGAGTTTTTATTCCATTTATGAAGAATAGAGGGAAGCCAAGATGTTCTAGGACTAGGAAGAGAAAACCCCACACCTAGTCAAATGTTTTCTCCATGTCCAAACTCATTATGCAGGTGGGGGTGCTATGCCTGTTAGTTATTGCAATGATATTAACTGCCCTTAGGATGCTGTCCAGAGCTTGACAGCCTGCTACAAACCTGTCTGGTCGAGGTCTACTATTTGTAGTATTAGGGGATTGAGACGGGTGGCTATTATTGCTGTCAAGATCTTATAATCCACATGTAAAAGCAAAATGGGATGATACGAGCCGCATTCTACTTGGTCTTTCCCCTCTTAGGGCAACACTGTAATAGTAGTATAGTTCCAGGATGGGAGCACCACCTCTCCCCCTCCCCATATCTCATTATAAGTGCCCTATAGGAGTGGGGTCATCTGTTTATGAAAGGTTTTATGAAGCTTCCTCTCCCGGAGCCATCTGGGCCTGGACATTTCCCAGTTTTTAAATGCTTGATAGTGGGTATAATCTTCCTTTGGGAGATTGGGGACATCTGATTTTGACCCTTCTCCTGTGTTAAAGTGGGCAGGTTCAGAGACTGCAGAAATCCAACCTTCTCCTCCATCGGAGAATCTTGTTGCGTTTAGTAAAGGGTTCTATAATAAGACACAAATGCTTCTGCAATCTGTTTCCACCAGTGAGATCGCTGTCCAGTAATAGGGTTCTGAATTTGAGTAATATTGGCCCTTCCGGACTGTTGTCTAAGCCAATAGGCCAAAAATTGTGTTGCCCATGCCCCACCCTCATAATAGGCCTGTTTCAAATACCACAAAGCCCTCTCTGTTTCAATTTTATGTAAGTTTTGAATTTTTGTTTTCAACTCCTTAATTTCTACCTCTCTCTTTTTACACCATTTTTGTTTTTGTTGTGCCTCAGCTGTCCTCAGTTGCTCCATGAGTGTATCAATTTGTTTTTTCCATTCCTTCTTTTATAGGTTGCTATTGAAATAAATTTGCCCCATTCCATAGTTCTTTACTGTGTCCAAGAGTATCTGTGGAGAGGTGTCTGAATTATCATTAAATTCGAGTTTCTGTTTAATTACTTTTTGTACTTCAGGCTTCACCTCCTTATCCCTTAATAGAGAGACATTCAATCTCCATTGAGTTCTTTTTCTTGGGAGCATCAGTTCCACCTCCAAAAATATGAGCTGTTGGTCTGAAAGTGTGGAGGTCCCCACTCATACAGATCCCATAGACTCCAGGTCCTTAAAGTAAGTTAGGAACATATCTAATCTGGAAAAGTTTTGAAGTGAGGGAATAATATGAGAAATCTTTTGCTCTACTATATTTCTCCTACCAGACATCCAAAAGGCCCATGGCAGCCGTTAGTTTCATAAACAGGCAAGCTGTTATGGTGTTGGGATTTGGGATATGGGATGTAGAGTCAAGTGCTCTGTTGAGGATCAGGTTCCAGTCTCCCTCCATAATAACCATTCCCCGTGCATTTTCTGCTTGCAGTTTTACCAGGTCTGAGTAGAAGTTAACCAGGGAGCTGGGATACACGCTCATCATGGTGATCAATGTGTTTTGAATTCTGCCCATCACTATTACATATCTGGCTCTAGGATCACCTATTACTTCCTGTTCCTCAAATGGCAAGGAGGCCAAGAGAAGGACGGCTACCCCTCTCTTTTTTTCCCCTCACCAGAGAGACATGATATACAACTTGATGGGTTCTGGACTTAGGTTTTAAGGTCTCTCGTGGACATAAATGTGTTTCCTGTAGGAAATTAAATTCACACATTTGTGTTCTGAGAAAGCTAAGAATTTGTTTCCTTTTAATTGGGTTGTTAATCCCATTTATGTTATAAGATAAGACTCAGGTATTAATGTGAGTCATTATAAAAACAAATGGAATTAAGTTCTTGACTGTTCTCTATTGATATGGATTGAAAGAAAAAGTATTTACTTACTTCTGTGTACCTACTGTGTGTACATGCCCCATCGAACTAAAGAATGCAATATAACATTCGCAAAATCAGTATCTATTTTCACCTGTAAAAACATCAACAGGCCACAATAAATTATAAAACTGCTGTGGAATTAAACATATTTTGCCACTAGATGGTGCTTGTTGTTGCATTTCACTCCGGCTTACTAGCATTCCTATAACAATAACCATACTATTCAGAACAACATCTAAGGTAACAATATAAACCGTTTGACCCCATATCCGACTTGCAAGTGATGTCTGTAGAGTCTCTGAAACCCATACACAGCTAGAATTTTTACCATTTTCAGATGGGGTCATAAAGAAGCTGTGCCCAGCAGCGTCTCCCCACATAAAGAAAGTCTTGTTTGGGAGAAAATATACTTCCACCTTTAGTCTCTGAGGACTTCTTAGGTCAACCCAATAATGGTCCCTTAGGTTGGGAGAGTGTCACACTTGTAGCATTGTTTTCCTTGTCGTAACAAGGAAGTGGCCAGAAATAGGGACCAGAGAGGTCTTGTTGTCCCTCGTGTACTGGCAGAACCAATGTCAGTAGCACTAAGTAAGGCACTAGCCAAAACATTAGAAATAATTAACTCATTCTCCCTCCCACCCCTGTTCTACTGTTAACTTAGGAAAGATGCAGGGGGTGGTACAGCCCCCCCCCCATCCTCCTGTATTTATCCGCCAGTATACACTGTACTATGTTTGGCTCTTTTACCATCTTCAGTTGTGATTGCTATCTTAAGTTTCTCCCTGGTCTTCCCATTTAGTTAACCCAGTCCATCATATCCCCCAACTGCCTCTGTTGTCAGAGACTTAATGCTGTCCCATCATAATGTACTGTACTTGTTGATTTATGCTGAAAGAAAGATTACAGAAAAGTTCTTTAGTGGGCAACTGAAAAATCTCAATGGGGATGCACTCAGTTTGGGGCCCAGAAAAGGGGGGGAAGTCCACAACCAGGCAGTCTTAGATGCTGGGCCCCTAATTAGGAGCCAGCAAACAGTACAATTACCAATAAATTAGCAATGAGGAGGCTCAGATCATTTTTACTAAATGAAATGTTCAGTGTTCTCTAGCAGCCTGCTAGTCCTTGCTGCTTTTATAGCTATGAAGAAATTCCCTTCAGTGGGTCTCGGGGTACATATGTAAAGTTAGTTAGTTAGATGAAGAAGTATACCCATAGCCTAGCAGAGCCAACCCTAGCCTGATGCAGTAGGTTATCAAGGTTAAGACTGTACCTTAATGTTGTTAGCTGGTTTACGAGTTAGAGCCAGCCTTCCACTGGCCCAGAGTCAAGTGTCCTGGGGTGCTGTACCCTTGTCCGAGGGGTCCAATGATGCTCGGGCTCTTTTCTCAGCACGGATGTTGGCAATCTGGATTGGTGAAACATATTTGTTGAGCAAGGAGCACAAATCCGCCCTCAGGTGGGTTTGCTGGTTTCTCTGCACCTGGTGACTCCAGGGAAGTTCTTTGTGAGCCACCGACAACATCTGACCAAAGTAATTTTTTCTCTAGGTGCTCCTTGGTGAGTGCAAGAACCAGGATGCCCTTTTGTTCCAGAAATTTAGACACAGTCAGGAATGTCTTTATAAGTGACATTGCAGAGGGACTGGAAGGAAAAGTATGTCTCTTTGCAGATGACACAAAGATCTGCAACAGAGTTGATGCACAAGATGGGGTGGAAAGGATGAGAAGGGACTTGGCAAGGTTAGAGGAATGGTCAAATATATGGCAGCTTAGATTCAATGCTAAGAAGTGCAAGGTAATGCACCTGGGAAACAAAACCAGGGGAAGAGTACACAATGGGGTGAGATACTAACAACAACAAAATGGAAAGGGACCTGGGGTAGTCATATCAGATGACCTAATGGTGGGCAAGCAATGTGAGAGGGCAGCAAGGAGGGCTGGGGAATACTGGGATGCATAGGGAGAGGCATCACCAGTAGAAAACAAGAAGTATTATCCCTCAGTACAGACAGCTGGTGAGACCACATCTGAGTACTGCGTGCAGTTCTGGAGACCCAATCTCCGCAAAGACATAGACAGGATGGAAGCTGTCCAGAGGAGGGCATACAAATGGTGCAGGGTCTGCACCGGAAGACATATGAAGAGAGACTTAAGGAGCTTAATATGTATAGCCTCGAGGAAAGGAGGGAGAGGGGACATGATAGAAACTTTCAAGTACCTCAAGGAATCAACAAAGTCCAAGAGGGTAGCATCTTTCAAAAAAAGAGGTGTGCAAGAACAAGGGGGCACAATTTGAAGATAGAAGGGGGGCCGCTCAGAGGTAATTTAAGGAAGTATTTTTTCACAGAGAGGGTTGTGGATGTATGGAAATGCCTTCCAGAGGAGGTTGTGGAGTCAAAAACAGTGGTGGAATTCCAGCATGCATGGGACAGTCATAAGGCAATTCTAGGGGGTGGGGGTAGGAAGAAGTAGGCTGCTGGTTAACTAGGATCTGTAACTTATCCATCAGGTAGGGAAATGGGCAGACTGGGTGGGCCAAGCGGTCCTTATCTGCCGTCAAATTCTATGTTTCTATGTTTCTATGTCCTCAAATATGCGACTGCCTTTTTTCCATTTCAATCTGCAGCCTTGCAAGGTAGAGTATCTGGGCCTTGATATTCTTTGCCCGCAATTGCTTCAAAATTGGCCACATTGTGCTGTGACTGTCCTGTACAGCCATCGTGTAGTCGTTCTTTATAGATATGCAGTGGTCCTTGTATGCTATGTTCCTCATACCCCAGGCCCTTCTTAGTAGTTCTTTCTTGGCCATATACAAGGTCATGTTTGCCACAAAAGAGCACAGATGCACTTAAGCATTGCTAGGCTTCAGTGCCAAAAAGCAATGCACCCTGTCCAGGGCTAAATCAAAGTCTTGTGGAAGTTGAAGGGCCCTTCGGAGGACAGACTGTAGGAAGGTGATCATATCTGAGGATCCTGTCTCTCCACCCTACGAGATCCCATATATGTGTATGTTTTGTTGGTGACTGCACCCCTCATGTGTCAGCTCTCTATCCCTCACCAGCAGGTAGAGTACCTATCAATCATGGTAGTCTACCTGTTTGGACACTGCAATAAGGCCAAGTTCTAGTTGGTCAGTCTTGTGTTAAATTTTCCCAAAGTCTGTCTTGAACTCTGATGATGTTTGATCTATTTTGGTGACAGTTTTCGCTGTCTGGAGGATTGAGGTGTCAGTATCCATGCCCTCTTCCTCCGATGGCTGAGCTGCTGCCATGCGGCTGTCTGGGTCGGCAGTCTCGGCTGGAGCTCCTAATTTTTCTTGCAGTAGCAGATCCTTTAGATATTGTACTGGTGTGGATGGATTCCTGGTAAGCAGGGATTTCGATCACATTGCTGTGGCTGGTGAATTCATATCTGTTCTAGGCAGATGGCTATTGATTTTCACAGGAGGCGAGAGGAGCTAAGAAATGAAGCTGCCATTCGGCTGTTGACATCCCCATAAGTCTCATCCCTTAATTTTAACCTATCTCTGGATCACTTGAACCCTACTCAATAGAATCTTTTTTAGAGGGGTGAGATGGGGGTTGTACACACACATATATATATATATATATATATATATATGTAACCCCCCTACAAATGGCAGTTCCTGAAAAGTCTTCCTTGAGCTTACCTAAATGCTCACTGCCAGGCTGGTGTCCTGCGTTTTAGCAGTTTAAATGTGATTGCCAGAGAGAGCCTGTATAACCGCTGTGTACTGTCTCTTTAAGAGCTGCCTGGATTGCAGTCATAAGTAATCTGAGAGGGAGTTCTGTTGAAAGATGTAACTATTTGCTGAAAATCATTTAGAGTGATAATGTAGTTTGTCTAACCTGCCTTCTTTGCAGCAAGAACTGTTTTGTTTATCTCCACTATCTTAACCCTGGACTGCTGAATTAGACCAATCAGTATTGGTGGGACCTAAAATGGAGCCGGACTACAGGAGCTGGTTGGAGTCAAAATCTGTAGGAATTGTAGTTTGGGGCTTTTGGCACCTTTTTGCACCTGAAGGGGGAACTTTTGTTGTGACTGACAGATCAGCCAACTGAACCTTTTGGAACTTTGGGGATTTCCCAGATTGCTTGCAATTTTCAGTTAGTTCTTGGCTGAGAAGTGAAGAAGTAACAGCTCAAGTGATTTGGGCAAGAGTTCTGTGTAGTTTTGCATGGGAGAACTGTGAAAAGTCTGAGTTTTGGCCTGCTTGTCTGCCTGCTGTCCCTAAGAGTGAAAATAGAGTTTATCCAGACTGAATCCGAGTTGTGAGGACTGTTTAAGCCGCTAGACTGTGACCAGGCTTTAACCTGAAGAAGACCGAAGAGTTTGCTGAGTGTGATCGACCTGTGAGGATTTCCAACTGCTTTTGAATCCCTGGTTTGTGCAGAGAATCTTCAATCGTGACCGGAGAGTGGTTTGCCTGGTACAGTAGAATTTCCTTACATGTAAATGTGCCCGTTAGTTATTAATGGGTCATGATTTGGTTCCCCACTGTGTGAACTGTGTTCTGCTTGCTGGAAGCTGTATCCAGCCCAAAACAGACTGTATCCAAATCTGTCTCCATTTGGCTGGGGTCTTGCCACACTGGCCCAGTCAGACTACCTGCTGCACAGAGAAAGCCA
Source organism: Neoceratodus forsteri (assembly GCA_016271365.2). Classification (NCBI taxonomy): domain Eukaryota; kingdom Metazoa; phylum Chordata; order Ceratodontiformes; family Ceratodontidae; genus Neoceratodus; species Neoceratodus forsteri. Next base: position 905,511,773 of record CM057452.1, read on the forward strand.
TCGATGAGAGACCTGCCTGGGGATCAGCCCCCCTGCTCCAAGCCTGAACAGGAACGATGCCTTGGTGAATCGTGTGGGCCCAGCTTCTCCTGGCACTCCAGATCAACCACCTGCAGTCTCAATTTTCATCCAGCCTGTGTCCAGTCTTGGGTATCATGAGTAATCATCAGGGTAGCTCCCTGCAACAACAGCCTAATCTAAAAGTGTGTCATCTGATTGTCTTGTTGTTTTCTTTTCATGAACTGAGCCGTCCGGCTCCAGATTACAATTAGTGTGTGTAGTGCATGTTGTTTTCTTCCATCACAGGGTCCCAACCAGCTGCAACGTTCCTGGGTAGCCCACTGTTCTCCATCTGGGTACCCAGAGTGTGTGACTGTTTATAGACCCTGAAGTGCATGCATAACTGTGAATGATAGAGTCTTTAAGCAAATTAACCTGATTACACCCCTCCTTTGTTCAAGTCCCTTAAATAAATCAGATCTAACTCTTTTTTGCATTTACCCTGACTGTGGTTCCAGTTTGTGCAAAAGTACTGTACTGCTATTATTTGCTGTGTATAACCCTGTTTTACAGGGGGTCCCCAGGGCCAAGCCAGAGGAAAGATCTGGTGGTAAGTGCAAACAGTGTGGGTACTTGTGTGGTGTATCACGGGTATTGTGAAAGTGATTAGTGTGTATTGTTCTGGCCACTAGTAAGGAAAGAGGGGGGTTACAGTGTCCCGGAGGGCTGTGCCCAGGTTAGCTTGACCACTACCAACCCTGACCTCCGGGTGGAGGCACCCATTTCAGAACTCAGGCCCCTTAACCTGCTACTAGCCAAGCAGGCAGGGGTCGTAGCCCTTGGGATAGCGCACCTAGGGTTTATATATATATATATATATATACACACTCTGTATATATATATCTATATACTGTATATATATATAATCATGTATAATCTTGAGTTATGGCTTCAATCTAAGTACTTTCTACAATATGTTATATCAGATATTGTTTCAGTTGACTGATTTGTATGTATATTTTCCTAATAAAGTTTACTTAATTAAAAAAAAAAAGGAAATTCACAAATTATCTAGGCAGGTAAGAGAGCAGGTAAAAAAACCTGGCTGCTGGCCTTCAGTGTTAAGCAATGTAAAGTACAGAGCACTGGGAAGAGGAATGTAACAGTGCAATATGAAATGGTTGTGGGGGGGGTTGGTGCTGGAAAGCACAGTGGAAGAAAATAAAATTTTCACCATGATATTAGAGATACTTAAAACAACCACACATTGCAACAGAGTAATAAGCAAGGAAAACAGGATGCTGGGTTACTTAGGGAGGGGTATACATAGTAGAAGCGAGGCAGTGATCTCCCTTCCCCATACAGGTCACTGGGGTGACCACTTTTGGAGCAGCGCATAAGATCCTGGAGTTCATACCTGAGGAAGGAATGTAGCAAGCTGGTCTATGGCCTAGGGGGCAAGAGACATGAAGAGAGGCTGCAGGACAAGAGCATGTACACCCTTCAAAAGAGGAGTGAAAAGGATGACATGACCAAGTCATACAAGTACTTGCATGGGATAAATAGGGTGGATGGCAAAAAACTTTTCTCAGTGAGGTCAAATACAGGCATGAGGAGACACTCAGTCAAACATGTAAGCAGGAGATTCAAAAGAGATGCCCACACACACTCGTTGACAAACAGAGTGGGGAAAAGTGGAAGAAGTTGCCAGAGGAGGAGGTGGTACAGACTTAGTCAGCAGATTCAAATGGGGATAGAACAAGTATATGGTATTAGTTTGTGAAACTGTAAATTTAATCTTTATTAGTGCTCATTGGCTAGGAGAGGCACGTAAAAGCATAGCTCTACTGCTGTAAACATGACAAGTTGATGAATCCGTGGTCATGGACACATCACTGTCACATGGGACAAGAGGAATTCTCGGGAAAAGAAAAGCATGTGAATATAAAATTTGATGACAGATATGGACTGCTTGGACCATCTCTGTCCATTCCTACAAACCTATACAGTTATCGCAGTTGGTGCCCAATCTGTTGCAGAATATACATGATATTGACATAGTTCATTATTATGCTGCTAGAATTATAATCAACCTGTTTACTAAGCTTATTTTGCTATAACAAACAAACCAATATGGCTGCTACAGAATTCCATTACGTTTTAGTCCTCCCATTTTGTTCTGTGTCCTGAGTCTCATGAATAGACCATTCTAATTTGACTTGTTACTCATGATCTTCATAATGATACATTCTACTGATTAACTGTTTCAGATATTTAAAACCACTGCAGTGACCGAAGTTCAGTAGAACTCAACTCTCTTTCCTTTCCCAGGAAGATAGGACCTCTTTTGCATGCTAGAATAGTTAAGAATTCATACTGTGTTCATGGTGTGAAAGGTGCTTTTCTTCCTCTCTCACTAATATAGAAAACAAGTGGGCTATATAAGGGGGAGAAGTTAGCAGCCTTATTAGAACAGGGCAGAGCAAGGTAGAATGGAATCAGGCAGACCCAAGTGGATCATCAGACGTCTTTGTTCTCCCTGAGCTTGGAGTGCCTAGCTGACAGATAATTCAGTCAGAACTGTGCAGTTTGCTGTATTTTGTTATTTTGCACTTTGTGTGATGAGATTTAATAAAACTGCTCTAGCCTGTATTTTGTTTCATAACATCATTTGCTTTTACTGTGTGCCGACCAGTTTCTACACTGTGGCTTGGGAGTGAAGGATTTGGTGTTTGGTTGGTGTGTTTTGGAAAACATAGTCCCCAACCAGCACCCCTCCTCTTTAACAGTAAGTGCTAAACTTCCTGGTTGCAGTGGAAGGGACTTCAACCTGCTAGATGTACTGTAGATTGTAGCCTTCCAGTAGGGGCTTCCGCTAGAAGCAGTGCATCTTGGACTGTCTTGTGGGGCTGTTTCTCAGGCAACTAATCAGTGAACCCATTTATTATGGGCAGTACTGGACCTGGTACTCAATAAGAGACACAGCATTGCAGACATCAAGGTGGGAGGCAACTTGGGGAACTCTGATCACTGTATGGTGTTGTTCAGTGTAAGGATGGCTATAGAATCAAGAATCAGTCCATAAAAGGGGCAGGGTCCAGGAGAGCAGATTTGAAGAAAGATGAATGAATGAATGCCTCAGGGATGACCTATCAGGGTACAATGACCTGGATGGGGTGTAGGAAGAGTGTTCAAAGATAAAAGGGAGCATAGTAAAGGCAGCAAGCCTCTACATCAAACAAGTGAGCAAAATCAAGAGGAAAATATGTCTGCTATGGTTCTCCAAAGAGCTCACTGAAAAGGTAAAAGATAAAGGGGTAGCATTTAAAAGGTATAAGGAAGCGCAGAGGGAGGAGGATATGGAGGTGTACTGGGGGAAACTGAGGGAAACAGGGAAAGCAGTAAGAAATGCAAAGAAGCAAACTGAAGACAGACTAGCCCAGGAAGTATTGAAAAGGGAAAATAATTTTTTTTTAGATATATGTGAAAAGAGGAAGACGAGGGGTTGGATTATAAGGTTAAAAAGGAAAGGGGGAGGGAACTGTGCCAAGGGGAACCAGGAAAAGGCAGAATTCCTGAACAAGTACTATTGTTCAGTGTTCACTGAGGAAGGAGAAGGGGAGGGACCACCAAAAAGTATCAGAAACGTTGGAGGGAGTGAGGTGGAAACTAGTCCATTTTCAGAGGACTGTGTCAGTAAGAGATATGCTAAACTTAAAGTGGACAAAGAAATGGTGCCAGGTGGGTGCATCCAAGGGTATTGAGGGAGGTCAGGGATATACCATCTGCACTTCTGACTGTTTTATTTAACAGCTTACTGGAGACAGTAGTGGTTCCCTAATAATGGAGGAGGGTGGATGTTGTCCTACTACCTAAAAGGGGTAGCAGGGAGGACACTGGCAATTATAGGCCAGTCGGCCTGACATCGCTGAATAGACGGTTACTGGAATCACTTCTGAAGGAAAGTTTTGTGGATATCTCGAATCCAGTGGGTTACAAGACCCATGACAGCATGGTTTCACGGGGGGTTGTCAAGTGAATCTGATGAAATTCTTTGACTGGTTAACTGAGAAACGAGATCATGGTGGAATGGTGGATGTGGCCTACCTAGATTTAAATAAGGCATTCAACACCTCTAAACATAGGAGACTAGAAAGCAAGCTGGGTAGCTTAGGATGGTATGCCAATCAAACAGTGACATTTCAATGGCAAGCGACATTACAGTGACAATTCGATGTTGCTACTGTAATGTACCCGAGGACCGGCAGTGCTTTCTCTGGGTCTTGCAGCCGCCAGCGAATCAACACTGACTCAGGTTGATAATCATAAATTATGGGGGTGTTGAGGGCGCATGGGGATTTGGGGCAAAGCCCTCCTGAAAAAAAAGACGTTTACCTGACAGATTTATGCCAACTGCAATTTGCGGTTGGCATAAATCTGTCACTGTAATGTTGGTCGACAAAATATTTGTCGAACAAACATAGAAACATAGAAGTTGATGGCAGATAAGGACCACAAGGCCCGTCCATTCTGCCCAATTTTTTCTACCTCTTGAATGTGCCATAGGCCTTTACTTTGTCAATGGCCCATTTATTCATACTCATTTGTATTGCTCCCTTATGCGTATCCCTTGCCTGTCTGAAGCCCAGCACTGTATTCATATCCATCACTTTCTGAGGTAGGCCATTCCATGAATCCACCACCCTATCTGTGAAAAAGAACTTCCTCACATTACCCCTTAATCGGCTTACGTCGAATCTTATTCTGTGTCCTCTTGTTCTGCTAGTTTTCTTATATTGAAACATGTTAGACCCTTTCACCTTGTTAATGCCCTTAAGATGTTTGACTTTTTCGATCATATCACCTCTCTCCCTCCTTTGCTCTAGGGTATACATATTGAACTCCATTAATCTGTACTCATATGTTTTCTGATGCAGTCCCTGTGCCATTTTGGTTGCCCGTCTCTGGACAGCCTCCATTTTTTTGAGGGGGGCTGCCTTGCCCTCGTTCCTTCTGCCTCTGTCATGGCCCCCTCTGCTTCCACTCCCACATTAGTCATGACTCCTTGATACCCCTTGGCTTGCCCTTCAGGGTCGGGTTGCAGCACCGGCCCTAAGTGCCACAGTTAACGGGATAGGTCAGGGAGCCAGCCTGGGAGCTCATCAGAGTGGAGGGGCAGGCATCATTCAGGTGGCAGGCAGCTGGCTTTTTCCGCTTATATGCAGGTGCAGAGATGTGCAATGATGACCAGCATCCGCCCTGCCCCACATATTGCATTAAGGTGTCATTCGTTGCAGTGCCCATGGCCTCCACTAAGGGGCTATCAAGCACCTGACACACTCCCTGCCCCCCGGCCAGTCCTCTGATGACCCAGATCCATTCCCGAACCTGGGTCACTGACGTCACAAGCAGAAATTCAACCTCTGAGCTGATGGACCGGCTTAGCCTCCATTTTGTTAATGTCCTTGTGCAGGTGCAGGTGTGGCCTCTAGTACTGCACACAGTACTCCAGATGGGGCCCAACCAGTGTCTTGTAAAGAGGGATTATTACCTCCCTCTTATGAGTCTTACCTACTGCTTTAGTGGCCTGCTTGGATGATTTAAGGTCATCTATGATGATGATGCCCAAGTCTTTTTCTTCCCTTGTGCTTTCCAGCAGCTCCACTCCCAAAATATAGGTAGCTTCAGAGTTTCTCTTCCCTATGTGCATGATCTTGCACTTCTTTGCATTAAACCCCAGTTTGCCACTCTTCAGACCATTTTGCCAGTTTTTCCAGATCTCTTCTCATTCTGCCCACCCCATCCAGATCATCTACTCTGTTGCAGATCTTGGTGTCATCTGCAAATAGGCAAACCTTACCCTCCAGTCCATCTGCAATGTCACTGATGAAGATGTTGAGGAGGACTAACCCCAGGACTGATTCCTGAGGTACCCCACTTGTGACTTGCATCTCTTCTGACTGTAGACCGTTTACCACCGCTCTCTGTTTTCTGCCCTCCAACCAGTTTGCCACCCAGTTGACCAACTTCTGACCCACCCCAAGCCTACCCAGCTTATTAATCAATCTTATATGTGGAATGGTATTGAAAGCTTTGTTGAAGTCAAGATAGGTGACATCAACTGCACCCCCTTGGTCCACCACTCTGGTTACCCAGTCAAAGAAATCTATCAGATTAGTTTGACAGGACCTTCCTGTTGTAAACCCATGCTGTCGTGGATCCTGTGCACCTATGAATTCCAGGTGTTGCACTATCATTTCCTTAAGGAGTGTCTCGATAATCTTGCCCACTATAGAGGTAAGACTGACTGGTCTGTAGTCCCCTGCCTCCTCTTTGCTGCCACTCTTGTGGAGCAGGATCACATGAGCCCTTTTCCAGTCTTCTGAAATCTCTCCTGTGCTCAGTGACTCACTAAACAGTTCTGCTAATGGCTCTGTTAGTTCCACCCTAAACTGCTTTAGTACCCTGGGATGTATGCCATCAGGTCCTATTGCCTTGTTCACCCTGTGCTTAGCGAGCTCTTGTAGGACCCTTTCTTTTGTGAAGGGACGTGTGCACATCTCCCTCCCCCTGTGTCCATGGTGCTGAGCTGTGGCCCCTGCCCTACCTTTTCCTCAGTAAATACTGAGCAGAAATATCTATTTAGGATAGATGCTTTTCCTTGGTCCTCCTCCACACACTCCCCCTTATCTTCTTTGATCTTATCAATACCCCCTCTGGACTTCCTCCTTCAACTAATGTATCTATAGAAAATCTTGTCCTCTTCATTTACTGTTGATCCTAGTGTTTTCTCAGTTTGGGCCTTTGCCTGCCTTACTGCCTTCCCTTAGGGAAATTTGGTATGCCTCCATATCTTCATCCCACTGCATTCCCTTATATTTCCTGAAGGCCAACCTTTTCGCTCTGATCTTTCCGCTACTGTTTTTGAGAACCAAAGTGGTTTCCTCCTTCTTTTGCTCTTGCTTTTCTCCCTAACACAATGGGATGTTGCATAAAGTATTACATCCTTAATGCTTGCCCACTTTCCCTGTACCGCTTCACCTGTATTTCTTCTTGCCAGGGCTAGATCAACTCTGGTGGCCACCTTATCAAAGTCAGCTCCTCTGAAGTCCGATGTATTATTACCTTGAAATGGGAGGATTTAGTTCTAGTGGTCAAATTGAACCATACTATCTGATGGTCACTGGCCCCCAGGTGACCTTCTACCTGGAGATCTGTGATCATTTCCTTGTTAATCAGTACTAGATCCAGGATAGCCATGTCTGTTGTGGGTTGTTGTAGTACCAATTGTTTGAGGCTGTCCCTCTGCAGGGAATCCACTATGTGTCTAGTTTTTTGTAGGATGTTCCTCCTGGTATTGACCAAACTGTATCTGGCATGTTGAAGTCTCCCATTATCAGAACTTCCCCTTTAAGGAACATTGTTTAACCAGGAGTAGCACACTAAGCCAAAGCTTGTTTCCAGATGCGACCTGGAAGCACAAGGAAGTTAAGTGACTTGCTCAGGATCACACAGTATGCACCTAGGTGGCTGTGGGATTCAAACCCAGGTCTCCAGATCTGCAGCTCAAAGCCTTAACCCACTGTGCTATACTGCCTCTGAAGGAGGGAAGGGAACATGATTTTATATTTGTCATGTTTTGTATATCTTCTAACAGTGATGTGTCTATGTTCTCCCCCTGGTCTGGAGGACTGTAGACAACCCCAGTTCGTATGGCTGTTCAATTTCCTGTTTCCAGGGTGACCCACAGTTCTTCTGGCTTCTTATGTGTATTCTGAATTTCTGTAGCTTTGATATTTTCATTGACATAAAGGGCCACTCCCCCACTTTGCACCTTAGTCTCTTCTGAACAGTACATGGCCAGGTACTGAAGTCTCCCAAGTGTAGTTACTGGTGAACCACGTATCGTTAGTGGCTACTAAGTCTAATTTAGCCTAAGTCATTGTTGCCTCCAGCTCTGTGATCTTGTTTTGCAGATTGTGGGAATTTGTGTACATGATTTTCCGTTGGCCAGATTTCAGTACGTTAGTTGTGGGACGAGGTCAGGCTTTTCCCCTGCATGTTGTATGGGGAGCCAGACCTTTGTCCTTACCTGGTGATGCAAATGAACTACAAACATGTTGCACTCCAGTTAGATCACTAGCTGAGGGGGAAGGGTGTTCTTCCCATTTAATGTATCGGGAGCTGCACCCCTCTACCCATTTGCTAGTTTAAGTATTCTGCAAAGACATCGAACTTCTGCCCTAATACACTGACTCCCTCCTTAGTCAGATGCAGTCCATTGAATTTAAAGAACTTTCACTCCGAAACTGTTGCCAGTTACTTACAAATTTGTGTCCTTTTTCCTGGCATCAGCCCTTGAGCCACATGTTTAGCTCCCCTGTCTCCCCTTCTCTGACCTTCTGCACTTTCTGCACCTCTCTCCCAGACCAGCAGGCTCTCAGAGAAGGAGATGCTGAATGAAATGGATGACAATTTGCCTCCCAGACTGGTCAGGTGTTCCTTGGTCTTCACAACTGACTGGCTGGCCAGATCGTTAGTCCTTATGTGTACAAGGACATTGATGTTTTCTCCTGCTTCCTGCATGATTTTAGCAATGTGGTCAGTGTCTCTCCATGCTGATGTACCTGGGAGACATCTGACCATTACCCCTAGCCGGAGGTAGGTATCAGCTCCCCGAATCACAGAGTCTCCTATAATCAGAATTGTTTAAGATTTCCTTTTTGCCTTGTTTGTTTTGGTCCCTGTTTTCAGCTAGTTTTGTAGCTCTAGCTACTGTGCTGCCGTGTCCTGCTCTGCAGTGTCCTTTGCTCCTTTGTTTGATTTCACAGACAGAGGCAGATACCTGTTTGCAGTTTTTATATGGTTTGGGTGATGCAATGGTGAGCAATGTGATGGGTCACCTGGTTTTCCCCTCCTAACCATCTGCCAATCTCCTGGACCAACTACCGTCTGCAGTCAAGGTGCTTCAGTTGGATGCTGAGGAAATGGTGGGCAGTTCTCGTAATATATTTCCTCCTGAATATGTGATTTGAGGCGTGTGATCTCTGCCCATGCTGAGCCCTTAGATCTCTGATGGTCCAGCATGTAGAACAGTGTCTTAAATCCTGTATAACTGCCCTTTTGAAAAGTGTTCCATAGTACCTGCAGTTAATAATATCCATTCCAGATGAGTTGCAGAGTTTATAACCTGGTCTGAGTATTTTTTTTTAACCTTTGTTTTACCAGGAGAGACACACTAAGCTGAAAGCTTTTTTACAGGTGCAACCTGGGAGCACAAAGAAGTTAAGTGACATGTTCAGGGTCACACAGTATGCAAATGGGGCTGTGGAATTCAAACCCAGGTCTCCAGGTTTGCAGCTCACAGCCTTAAACCACTGTACTATATTGTCTTCTAGAAGGAATTAGAAGGAAAATTAAGGCAAAAGTGTTTTTGTTTGTTTGTTTTTGTATAACTTTTTATAACAAGTTAAATTAATTGCGCCCCTGTCAGTGAGGTCACTATGTGGATACCCCTCTGATCCTCCCCTTCTGGCTTTGTTACAGGAAATGTCACAACTGTGCTACTCTAAGGGAAAGGGAAAGGGAACACTGTTTAACCAGGAGTAGCACACTAAGCTGAAGCTTCTTTCCAGATGCAACCTGGGAGCACAAGGAGGTTAAGTGACTTGCTCAGGATCACACAGTATGCACCTATGCAGCTGTGGAATTCAAACCTAGGTCTCCAGATCTGCAGCTCAGAGCCTTAACCCACTGCACTATACTAACACCTAAAAGGAGTGTAGCATGGGGTGGTTAGGGATGGGGGAGGGGGGTTGGGCCCTTCCCCTGCCAAAAAAGAAGAACCATGGATGAAACAAACAGGGAGGTAAGAGCAGAAACAATCAACCAACAACAAATGCAGTCACTATCCTTCAGTCTGTATCTTGAATGTGCTCCCGTAATTAGCCCTGAAAGCCCGGTGGTGACACTTTCTATGCACTGTGGCATGCATCCGCATCTGCAAAATCGCGGAAAATGGGTGCTTTTTAGACTGCAGACACGGATGCTTGCCTCCATGTATCTTTCTCATAGGGTATTTTTTGGTCCCTTGTCATGGAATGTAGCTCTGCATTTATTAAACATAGGGGTGTGTCTGGAGAGGGGGTGTGCAAATCTAACTGTCCCTTTGTCTCCCTGGTCTGTCTCCCTGTCCGACTTTGTCTCCCAATATGTACCCATCCTGCTCTGCTCCATAGACCTGCTCCAAGTCTTATTTTATTTATACCTGTGTGAGCAAATATCTTTTTATTTGAAATAGAGTTCGTACTACTGTTTTTACCTGGTTGGTATATTTTACGAAGTGGTTGTTGATATTTAAAGTACATCGAGCAAGCAAGCCGGCAGGTTTTTGGTAATTTGAAATTTAGAGATGCTGGAGGAGTTTGTAGAGTAAGAGGTGTTTCCTTTAACTGATAAGCTGAGGTTAATAATCTAACTAAAACCTTATTAATGAAACTCATATTATTTTTACCCCCAGTCTCTGAATAAGAGCTCTTATTTTAGTTGAAAAGTCACAAACTGAGTTCTACCTCCCTATGATTGATTGCATTGGCTGCTCGAGGATTTTCTGGCGTTTTTGCCAGACACGAGTTGAATCAGAGTGAGGGAGATGAAATAATTAAAAACTCTCCTCCAAAATGTATTGTATTGCCCTTTTAGAGTTTTAAATTATCTGCACAGCTTTTGACTTGAGTACTGGGACAGACTCAAACCGGGAGTAAGAGGTGTTTCTTTTAACTGATAAGCTGAGGTTAATATTCTAACTAAAACCTCATGAATGAAACTCATATTATTTTTAACCCCAGTCTCTGAATAAGAGCTCTTATTTTAGTTGAAACGTTGCAAATTGAGTTCTACCCCTGTATGACTGGTTGCACTGGCTGCTCGAGGTTTTGCCTGGCGTTTTTGAAAGACACGAGTTGAAATAGAGTGCGGGAAGTGAAATAAATTAAAAACTCTCCTCCAAAATGTATTGTTGTGCCCCTTTAGAGTTTTAAATGATCTGCACAGCTTTTGATTTGAGTACTGGGACAGGTTCTCAAACGAATGAAATTTTCTTGTGGAGAGTCCCGTTGTGATGCCAACTCCGGGAACCAGAGCAGGAACTAGAAGTCAAGAATCGAGTTGCTGCTTTTGCCTTATGCAACGAAAACTGTCTGGTACAAGAACACTATATGGCAGTGTTGGGATAGAGAAGCATGTGAGAAACACCCAGTGAGGTAGGCACACATTGCTCCCCAGCGCTTGACAGGAATCGAATCAGTAATGTAAAACCGGTGAGAAAGCAAAATGGGTTTCTGCATTTTTAGGAGTTTTGTGAGAGAAACCACCCATGTAGTTATCATATGGTAGCTGTGAGACTCAGCATCCCTGGGGAGAAAGTGTGAACTGAGCTCTGTGCTGAGAGAGTACCGAATATTCTGCACGTTGATGTTTGACCTCAGTGGTAGGGAAAATGATGGAATCACTTCTGAAAGAAAGAATTGTTGAGCACCTAGAGGCCAGCGGGACACAGGACCCAAAGCAACATGGATTTACAGCAGGAAGGTCATGTCAGACTAATCTAATTGATTTCTTTGACTGGGTGACCAAAGTAATAGACCAGGGAGGGGCTGTGGATATGGCCTACCTAGACTTTAGCAAGGCATTTGACACAGTCCACACAAGATTAATCAAGTTAGCCAGCCTGGGAGTGGGTCCCAGGGTGGTAGCCGAGATGTGAACTGGCTGCACAACAGGACACAGAAGGTAATAGTGAATGGAACACATTCTGAAGAAGAGGGGTTACTAGTGGAGGTACCTCAGGGCTCAGTACTCGGTCCAATCCTCTTTAACGTCTTTATAAGTGACATTGCAGAGGGTCTGGAGGGAAGGTATGCCTCTTGCAGATGACACAAAGATCTGTAACAGAGTTGATACACAAGAGGGGTAGAAAAGATGAGAAGGGACTTGGCAAGGTTGGAGGAATGGTCAGACATATGGCAACTGAGATTCAATGCAAAGAGTGCAAGTAATGCACCTGGGAAACAACAACCCAGGAGAAAAGTACACAATAGCGGGGAGGTACTAACAACAAAAATGGAAAGGGACCTGGGAGTAGTCATATCAGATGACCTAAAGGTGGGTAAGCAATGTGAGAAGTCAGTAAGGAGAGCCAGGGGGATACTGGGATGCATAGGAAGGGGCATCACAAGTAGAAAAAGGGAAGTGATTATCCCTCTATACAGACAGTTGGTGAGACCCCATCTGGAGTACTGTGTGCAGTTTTGGAGACCTCATCTACGCAAAGACATAGACAGGATGGAAGCAGTCCAGAGGAGGGCAACTAAAATGGTGCAGGGTCTACATCAGAAACCATATGACGAGAGACTGAGAGAGCTTAATATGTATACCCTTGATGAAAGGAGGGACAGGGGGACATGATAGAAACATTCAAGTACCTCAAGGGAATCAACAAAGTTCAGGAGGGTAGCATCTTTCAGAAAAAGAGATGTGTAAGAACAAGGGGGCACAGTTTAAAGATAGAGGGGACTGGCTCAGGGGTAATATGAGGAAATTATTTTTCACGGAGAGAGTGGTGGATACATGGAACAGCCTTCCTGAGGAGGTTGTTGGGTCTAAAACAGTGGGGGAATTCAAACATGCTTGGGACAGACACAAAGCAATTATAGTGTGGGGTTGCAGGAAGCAGGCTGTTGGTTAACTAGAATCTGCAGCTTATCCAGTAGGTAGGGAAATGGGCAGACTGGGTGGGCCAAGTGGTCCTTTTCTGCCGTCAAAGTCTATGTTTCTATGTTTCTATGTTAAGTGCTTTAGCCCCGGGCTTTACCTGGGGCTTTATTAGTTTCCAACAGGTATGCTAGCTTTGCCCAGGGGACCTGGGAAATAATGTTTAAAACAGATACCTACTTACTGCACTTAAAGAGTGATTCTTCTTGTACTTTTACAGGTTCTTGTACCTCTTAGTGGTTGGAGTGGGGGTCAGAGAATGGGAAAGGAGGACAGTGGTAAAAACTGGGGGTAAAAAGCTGCTGAACATTTGGTCACTCTGAACTGCAGATTGTTAAGAGCGCAGGTGGTGTTACTTGCAGAAATAAGAATGAAGATGTTGGGCTATAGCCCGGGGCTATAGCAGTGTTACCCTGAATCCTTGAGTTTTCTTTAGAACTCCCTGATTGAGGAGATTGTGGTGGGCTGGGTGGTGGGTGTCCACAAAGCTCATTTTGGAATGGAAAGATTGAGAGGAAAGAAGGTATTTATACCCTGTATTTGTGGCGGTAGAATTGACGAGCCTCGCAGAAAAGGTGAGCTAAAGACTTCCTGAAAGACCCTCTGAATTTTAATAGACTCCTGCTGAGAAGAGTAACTTATTAACCTGAGTACTAGAGTAGTGCAAGTAAGGTATAGAAAGGCTAAAGGCTTTGATAGAAGATGTGCATTTGCCCTGGAGAAACTGTTGGAGGCAGTGTTCGGGAATACAAGGGGGTGAATACCCCCCACCCCGCGATTTATCAAATGGAGATTTTCAAACAATTTTTTGGACTCCTAGAGGAAGGAGTCAGCTGGGAAAAAATATGTTGCATTATTCTCCTTCGATAGGCTCCAGTGTTTGAATGGAGCCTTCATAAAAATTTGATCTTTTTATTTAAATAGATCATCTTATTATTGGTTTGTTCTGAGAATTGTCTCCGGGGACCTTTTGGGACCCTTTGAGGCCATTATACTCAAAGGCTCAATGTTAGATAGTTGAGGCACCTTAGGCCTGAAAAATGTTAGACTCTGGAGCATACATAAAGCATATACCGAGCCTTTTAAATCCTTGTATTTAATGATAAACAATGGTCTTCTGAGTTATGTAAACTTTTATTACAAATTTCAGTGTAAGATTTTCTTGCTTTACATGCATACCTCTCAACCTCCTGCCTCGTAAATCAGGGACAAGGCTTAAAAAAATCAGGGACAAAGGACAAAAATCAGGGACACATCTTCAAAATTAGAGCTATCCACCCAGAAAGCTAGTAGAATATGGGGCTTAGTGCTAAATGAATTTTCTAAAGAAGAACATGTCTGTAACTTTAATGCTTGACATTTTTTTGTGCTTACAATCCCCACTGTTCAGCCACAAAGACACAAATTTTAGGAGGGACAGAGTAAAATTTTGAGGCAAAATCAGGGACATCCCTGAAAATCAGGGACACTTGAGAGGTATGTTTACATGTCTTGAAGGTAAAGGAAATCTTAAACTCTGAGACTCTTTAACATGGACTTGAGTCGCTGTGCCCAATTGAGTGTGTTTCTCTGCCCTCATCAAGTTTGTTCTGCACCTACAGGATTGCCCCCAGAAGTCAGTGGCTCTTTTAGCTGTGTGCAATAATTTGTTTTTTCCCCCTGGACCCAGCAATGGGCTCTAGGTTATCAATTAGGGACCTGGGTTGACGTAAGAACAACCGTGTGAAAGATGGCTGCTTTGCTTGGAATTTTTTTTTGTTGCCTCAACCCCCTCCCCCCGACCAGGTATATCTGTGCACTCCACTTGGGGATATCTCTGGGGTGCCATGGTGGTGCCAGACTCAAGGGCAGAGGTAGGAGATTAGCAAAAAAGTTGTGAATGGTGTATGTCACAATGGAGTACTGCATAGGGTTCTGCATGGGACCAGGTGCTCCCACGGGCCCCAACATACAACCTCTCCCCTCATACCCTCTATCCCTCAGATCAGTGTAATTTTGAAAAACATTACTGTTTCACATGCCTAGGGCATAAGCTACAACTTAAAACCCCAGGTAATGGACCCCCTCCCTGTCACCCATATGAAAGAGCATGGTTACCAATCTGTGCATAGGTGGGTGGTAATGCACCACTCCCAGATCATGTTACTGGCACAGAGCGTGGACCTAGCTATGCTCCTATTTCTCCGCTGTGCAATAACTGCTCTTTTATTTCCCCGCAGGAGTGCATATATAGGGAACAAGGTGACTTTATGAGGTAGTGCTTTTGCCTCGGTACAGGGATCTTGCCATCATTTAGGGTGCTTAGACTGTATTAACCACATTTGTACTAGCAGATGCTCATTTGGTCTGTTAAACACAAGAGAAGAGCTAGAGTTACTCAACAGTAGTTGGCCTAACACCATGTTCTTTACTGGTGACTATGTGGGCCACAGACCTGGGACAAAGGGAACTGATAAGCACAGGGTTACCCTCCCAAGCTCAGTGGTCTGTAAGTCCATAGAACAGTTAGAACTTAGTTGTTGGACTAAAATGTTTGTGTTGTGTTTGTGTATTTACATAGCTATGAGTGTGCACCAGTGCAATGTAAATACATTTTCACTCCTTGTCAGCACTAAGATGTTGTTCACATCTGGACTGATAACCCGGCTAAGGACTGGGACTAAAGGTGGATGTCATCCTGACACTAAACTAGCAAATTGCAGCATCTTGGAAGTGTGGGTGGCTGTTTGTGTTCATCTGTATCTGTAGCTAGGTTTTTTGGGATTTACAAGATCTTCTGCTTGAAGTAACTACACCATCCTTGCTCATTACATCTGTGAAGGTCCCCTGGACAGGATTTTCTGCAAAACATCACCACAAGGTATTTGCATTTTCAATTTAAAATCAACTTTTTGGAAGCCATCCCAAGCAAAACAGAAATCAAGCAACTAGGTCTGACAAACTCCAGTGACTCTGGGTCCTGCTCGAATCCACATTTTCGTCTGGCTTGCTCCCAAGGGATCTATTTGTGAGCTTTTAAACAACTTCTTTAAATAACAAAGGAAGCACAAGGACAAGAGGATTTCACATCCTGCACTTGTACTTGAGTAGGTGTGCCCCAGGCTATCAATGTAATGGGGCTGAGGAGTGCATGCCTGTGAGGTCTTGCATAGCTAAAGCCTCTTGTCAATCCCTGCCTAGCTGTGACCCTGGGTGATCTCTGTCATGAGCTGAACCAATGTTGTACCAACAGTCACACTATGTCCAGCAGCTTTCTGGTGGTTGCCCTGGTAACTTTTCTTGTCCTACTTTGCCTTGACAGAATTATACTATCCTTATGGAATGAGGATGGCTCAAATAAATCTAGGACCGAGCACTATGATTTTACTTTCTCCAACCTTATTGTTTATAATACAAGGATACTACAAACTAATCTTCTTCTCTACCAAAAAGGCTGTCCCTACCATTCTCTCTATATGTTTAGGAAACTAAGGAACAAGTCTGCATTATCCCATCCTTTTCTAAACGTGGGGCTGTGGTTCCTTGTCATCATTGGCATTCTGCTATCTGGGGATAGAGAGACAAATCCTGGGCCACTAGATGCTTATTTCTCAGCAGATGACATCCATAGTATGTCCAAACACTGGCTGTTAATTGCACACTTGAATATAAGCAGTTTGATGTGTCACTTCGTGGAACTGGAGTCATGGGTCAAACTGTACAATCCTGAAATCCTCTGTCTCACTGAGACCTGGCTAAAACCATCGGTTACTGACTCCCTCTGCTCCCTGCCAAATTACTCTATTATTTGAAGGGATAGGATATCGAACAAATGTGGTGGTGGAGTTGCTCTGTACTACAAAAATAATCTGACTGTCTCTCTTCTTGCTATCCCGGATACTCAATCTGTATGTGAATACTTGCATGCTACCCTTGCGTTGGGAGCCAAGAAACTGCATGTTATTTGTGTGTATAACCCCCCAGTGGGAGGGATTGTGGGTCTAGATTACCTGTTGGAAAATACCTCTCAGAATTTTAATCATAATGAGGTTGTCATCTTACGGGACCTAAACTTAAACTGGCTTGGGGCAGCTCTCAGTTCTCTTCAATCTCTGACTCATAGCTACAACCTGCATCAGATGGTAACAGTGCTGACTAGAAGTCTGTCTTCATCACCACTAGGCACACTATTGGTTTGGGTGCTGGTAAACCAAATCGAACACATCTCAGCTGCTGGTACTCTTGCTTATGCCTTAACTAACCACTCTTCTGCTTTCTGCATCCTGTCCTTGGGGGCACCTCCATCTCCTCCACCACGTCTCATCACTCTTACAAACTTTGCTCACCTAGACCAAGAGGTGTTTCTGTATGACGTTTCCAGAATTGATTGGTCAGAAAGCTATCTATCACACTGTTCTCAGGATGCTCTTAATGGTCGGAGAGCTATCTATCACACTGTTCTCAGGATCCTCTTAACCTCTTCATCAATAAATTCCTTACGGTTCAATGTAAACATGCTCCAAAGATCACCCGGAGATTGAGGGGTAAACAAACAAGATGGCTAAACAAAGACCTGCTCAAAAGTTTGCGCTTTAGAGATAAACTCTGGAAGCGCTACAAAACATGAGGCCAGAAAACAGATTTTAATGCTTACCATATGCTACAGAATTCATGTAAAAGATAAGTCAGAGCTGCTAAGAGCAAGTACTGTAAAGACCTACTGATTAACTCAGCCAACGATCCCAGAAAATTCTGGTCACACATCAAATCCTTCCAAGGATCCTCACAGTCAACTATCCCGGTGATATGCTGATAAATGATGTGCATTGCAATGACTCACAAACCATAGCTAATTCTTTCAACCTGCATTTCTCTGATCTCTCCCAATATACCTCTTCCTTTGATCCCACTGCAGTGTCCTCCCTCCCTCATCAGGAACCTGTCTGGATAAGTTGGAAGTGTTGTCCCTATTGCCTCCAATATCCTCCATTCTATTTTAAGGCTGTGTCTAGAAAGGAAGTCCTGAAGCTCCTGAGGTCCATCTCTGATCATACCAGCTCTGGCTCAGACTCCCTTGAACCCCACCTCTTGGAACTTGCAGTTCCCCTTATTGCATTACCGCTGGCCAAAATTTATATGTTATCACTTTCAGGTGGAGTGGTCCCTGACCTCTGGAAAGCTTCTCGGATCACCCCTGTGCTTAAAAAAGGGGATGCTAAGGTTGTCATGAACTATAGACCAATTGCCATACTCTCAGTACTGAGTAAAATCCTGGAGAAAATTGTCACAACTCAGACAATTGACTATCTACTCAAGCACAGCCTGCTCTTGGATACCCAACATGGCTTCAGGAAAAGACATAGCACAATGACTGCACTCCTTAAAATTCACCACAGACACTCTTTCAAAAATGGATACTGGCAATCTGACTGGGGCTGTCTTTATTGACCTCACAAAGGTTTTTGACCTTGTTGATCACACTTTACTTCTCTCCTCACTATGACACCTGCATTTCTCCTCCTCTGTTGTTGACTGGTATGAAAGCTACCTGGCAAATAGAACTCAAGTGGTGAAATTTAATTCATCTCTATCGAACAGTACCACCATTAACATTGGTGTACCTCAGGGCTCCATCCTAGGGCCCCTTCTATTATCTCTTTATATAAATAACATTGCAGCTGCTCTAAAATCCTGCTCTGCTATTCTATATGCTGATGATCTTGTCATCTATACAAGTTCTACTAATATAGACACTATCAACACAACCCTTTCCTCTGACTTTAACAATATCCAAAACTGGCTATACAACCACAAACTGGCTGTCAACACTAGCAAAACTAAAGCCATGCTGCTTGGATTGGCCCCAAAACACCAGGCTTGCACAACAGCACTGATGGTGCAGGACTTAGAAGGTCAATTACTGGAATGTGTGACCTCTTTCAAGTACCTGGGCATCCTGCTAGATCAATCTCTTGATCTTAATCTTCAAGCACAGTCTGTTTGCAGAGATGTCAACTCCAAACTGGGTGTTGCATATAAGACTAGTTATATGCTCATGCCATCAGCTAAAATGGCAATTGCGAGAGGATTCTGCTCCCCACCCTAACCTATGGGACTACCTTATTTGGAGCTGCTCATAAAACTGACCTACTCAGATGGGATATTACATATAACAACATATGTCGCTATGCCTCTTCAGCTCCTTGGCTTAAACACCACTGTCAGCTTTATAATGATCTTGGTTGGCTGTCTCCATTAGCCAGTAGGAAATACTACCTTGGCTCTCTTATTGATTCGATAATTCAAAATCAAACCCCTAGGTGTCTTGCAGGTATGCTTGTTCCTCAGAACACACTCCATGGTCTATGATCAGCTGATAAATCCTTTCTGAATCTGCCGAGGTGCCACAGTAGGAAAGGAACTGTTGTAGTTGAGCATGCGGCTCCACAGCTGTGGAATTCCCTTCCCCTCGACATTAGACTTTCTAGCTCCCACACATGCTTTAAGAGAAAACTGCGCTCGAATCTGCTGATTGCTGGTACCTGTCCCTGCTTTCACCCTATCTAATGACTGATGTCTCTGGCCATACAATAGTATTTCCTCTCCTCTATATAACCCTCTTACTGTCTCAGCCTGTCCTGGCTCCCTTTCCCTGCCCATATACAATCTTGCACTGCAGGCATCTTCCTTACACTTACATACACTCATATAATCTAATTTCATGACTTGCTCCCCTCTTCCTCACTTACTGAGCTTTTCCTTAATGACACCCCCTGCTCTCAATGGTTATTTCTTCCTTTTGTATTACCTGTTTTTGTTTTTGTGTACCTTGTTCTGTTCATATGATATGTTACCTGATAGTTTATTGTCCAAGGTCCTCTCTATTCATTGCATAGGTAGGCACCTATGAACTTATGAATGGTCTGCTCTGTATGCCTCTGATATATTGTATCCACTTTAACTCATTGTATGTAAAGCTCTTTACTTTGTATGTTCTGATATATTGTATCCTCTTTAACTCATTGTATGTAAAGCACTTATAATTTGTTATCCTGTTAAGTTTCTGCATGTCTGTACTCTCCTGGGTCGTGCCTGAAAATACCCATTTTAAGGCTAGTGCAGTTACCCAGTTAACAAAAGCTAAATAAATAAACTGGATAAGAAGCGGGTTAGTGGATAGGTAGCAGAAATGGTGGTAAACTTTGTTCACTCCGAGGAAGGGAGGGTGACCAGCAGGGTGCCTCTGGAATCAGTGCTGTGACCAATCCTGTTCAATGTTTTTATAAGTGACATTGCAGACGACCTGGAAGGGAAGGTTTCTCTTTGTGCAGATGATGACAAAGTCTGCAAAAGGATGGATACTGCAGGTTTGGTGGAAGGGATGAGCAGAGACCTGAGAAAAGTATTGGAGTCATCAAGGGTATGGCAGCTGGGTTTCAATGCAAAAATGTACAAAATAATGCACTTAGGGCACAGAAACCCAGGAGTGGAGTACAAACAGTAACATATTCTAACAGGGAGATCCCCAGGGGGCTCAGAAACTAGTGGGCAAATTTAGAGAAAAACTCATAAGAGAAGACAAAGAAAGGAACACAGTACACCTACAAATCAAACCAGTCTGCACAATATATGTATGTGTAACTTTTGACTGTTGTTCCCTTTAAGCAGGAGGGAAACAGTGGGCACCACTGTAAAGATTTTGCTTCCCGAATGTGAAAATGGGTAATTTCTCTACATCACCTAACAAGTATAAAATATAAAACAAAGTCAAATAGAGATTTCAGAGTCAGTGTCCTGGTGTGCACCAGTTCTGCCAGTTAGTAAAAGAAATGGTGAAATACATATACAGCATGTGTTGACCAGTCCATTCACAGAAGAAAGGGTTTTGAAAGAACTCTTGAAACTGAGAGTGGACAAAGCAATGGGGCCTGGTGGGATTCACCCAAGAATTCTAAAAGAACTAAGGGTAGAACTAGTAACACCACTGACTACTCTCTTTAACAAATCATGGGAGGATGGGTTGGTACCTGAGGACTGGAGGAGGGCAAATGTGATTCCACTTCACAAAAGTGGGAGCAGGGCAGAGGCAGGAAACTACAGACCAGTTAGTTTGACTTCAGTGGTAGGGAAAATGATGGAATCACTTCCGAAGGAAAGAATGGTTGAGTACCTAGAGGCCAGTGGGGCACAGGACCCAAGGCAGCATGGTTTCACAGCAGGAAGGTCATGTCAGATGAACCTAATTGAATTCTTTAACTAGGTGACCAAAGTAGTAGACCAGGGAAGGGCTATGGATATGGCCTACCTAGATTTTAGCAAGGCATTTGACACAGTCTCACACAAAAGATTAATATACAAGTTAGCCAGCCCTGGAGTGGGTCCCAAGGTGGTAGCCTGGATAAAAAACTGTCTGGACAACAGGATGCAAAGGGTAATAGTAAACGGAGTCCACAGTGAAGAAAGGAGGGTAACTAGGGGAGTACCGCAGGGTTCAGTACTGGGACCGGTCTTCTTTAATGTCTTTATAAGTGACATTAGAGAGCACCGGGAAGGAAAGGTATGTCTCTTTGCAGATGACACAAAGATCTGCAACAGGGTTTATACACAAGGTGGTGGAAAGGATGAAAAGGGACTTGGCAAGGTTGGAGGAATGGTCAAATATGTGGCAGCTCAGATTCATTGCAAAGAAGTGCAAGGTAATGCATCTGGGAAAGAAAAACCCAGGGGAAGAGTACACAATGGGGGGTGAGTTAATAACAACAAAAATTGAAAGATATCTAGGAGTAATTACATCAAATGACCTAAAGGTGGACAAGCAATGTGAGAAGGCAGTAAGGAGGGCTTGGGGGATACTATGATGCATAGGGAGAGGCATCAACAGTAGAAAACAGGAAGTTGTTATGCCTCTGTACAGACAGTTAGTGAGACCCCATCTGGAGTACTGCATGCAATTCTGGAGACCCATCTCCACAAAGACATAGACAGAGTAGAGGCTGTTCAAAGAAGGGCAACCAAAATGGTGCAGGGTCTGCACCAGAAGACATACGAGGAGAGACTAAAGCAGCTTAATATGTATACCCTTGAGGAAAGGAGGGAGAGGGAGGACATGATAGAAACTTTCAGGTATCTCAAGGGAATCAACAAAGTACAAGAGGGTACCATCTTTCAGAAGAAGAGATATGCAGAAACAAGTGGCACAATTTGAAGATAGAGGGGGGATGGCTCAGAGGTAATGTTAGAAAGTATTTTTTCTCAGAGAGGGTTATGGGTGCATGAAACAGTCTTCCTGAGGAGGTTGCAGAGTCAGGAACAGTGGGAGAATTCAAGAATGCATGACAGGCATAAGGCAATTCTAGTGGGGGGGTAGGAGGAAGTAAGCTTCTGATTAACTAGAATCTGCAGCTTATCCATCAGGTAGGGAAATGGGCAGACTAGGTGGGCCAAGCGGTCCTTATCTGCCATGAAATTCTATGTTTCTATGTTTGACCTGAAAAGTTTGAATTAGATAGTGGTATGCCAAAAATATATGCATCTAAAGCTAGTGTGGATAGTTCCATGATGCCAAAATTATCATAGATTAAATAGTGGTTTGATGGAACACATCTTGGAGAAAAAAAGACCACAAAAAATAAATTAAAAAGAAGGTTCAATTCCTGTGTCATGCCAAAGTAAATTTTATTCTTCTACCACAATAATCAATGTTTTTTGTCAATGTCACCTCTTCATGACTGGTGGTATCTAACAAAGGTTGCTTCCAAATGCTACTGGAAAGAAAATTCTGGATATTGCTTATAAATTAAACCAGCTTCCAAAACTTCCTAGGAACATATTCAGTTTTTGCTGCCACTGAAATGCTGCAGTAAAGCTTAAGTGTTCCCAGGAAAAGCCAATGAAACTGCTGTTAAAAGCTTCTACAAAGGAGCCGACCCTTCATGTTTTATCTTTTTACCGCCAGAGAAGTAAATGAAGACAGACATAATAAGGCCATAGATGCCATGAGAGCATCAGTCCTACACTGAAACCAACAGAAATGCTGTTTGCATCAGACTGAGCATAGTTTTCTGGGTCAAATGAGCCAATAAGGGATGGACCTGCTTCTGGAAAGGTCAAAGCTATTTAAGAGTTGCAGACACCATGCAATGTGAAGGAGGTATGCGGAAGGCTAGATATGGTTAAGTATCTGTGCAGGTACATACACAATATTTGTACAGTCACTAAGCCGCTTTGTGAACTTTTCTTTTCTCATAAAGGTTTGGCTCTTCAGCCATGTGCCCATGTCCTGTGACTGTCATCTGCTTCCTCCGATACCGAGGTACGCCTTTCCCACAGATTCCACTCCCCCACCAGATAATCATAATCAGAGTCCTCCAGTTTGGATGGTCGAACAAGCCAACAAGGATAAGGGACCAAGGAGATGAAGAAAAAACTGGCAATGTGGGTAGGGAATGAGTTCATGTCAGGGGAAGATCACTAATGGTGGAAGTAAATAGGATATTCACAGAGGGAAGGGAGAAAGAAAGCAAAGTACTTCAGGGGTCACTACTGGGCTAGATCCATTTCATTCTGCTCATTTGTGACATAAGGGTAAGATCTGCCTCATTGTGAATGACACAAAGATGAGCATTAGGTGGACAAAGAGATAGAACACTGGGAAGCTGAACAGTTTTATTGTCATAAGAGTGACCCTGTAGAAGTGCCAACACTAATAGCGAAGCAACATTCGCAGAAACTCAAAATGGCGATTAGAATTACAGCATTAGAAACATAGAAACATATACTTTGACGGCAGATAAGGACCGCTAGGCCCATCTAGTCTGCCCATTTCCCTACCTACAGGATAGGCCGCAGATCCTAGTTAACCAACAGCCTATTTCTTCCTACCCCCCCACAAGAATTGCGTTATGTCTGTCCCATACATTCTTGAATTCTCCCACAGTTTTAGACCCCACAACCTCCTCAGGAAGGCTGTTCCATGCATCCACTACCCTCTCTTGAAATAATACTTCCTCATTGCCCTGAACCGCCTCCTTCTATCTTTAAATTATGTCCCCTTGTTCTTGCAAGTCTCTTTTCTGAAAATGCTACCCTCTTGGACTTTGTTGATTCCACTGAGGTACTTAAAAGTTTCTATCATGTCCCCCCTCTCCCTTCTTTCCTCAAGGGTATACATATTAAGCTCCTTTAGTCTCTCCTCATAAGGCTTCTCCTGCAGACCCTACACCATTTTAGTTGCCCTCTTCTAGATTGCCTCTATCCTGTCTATGTCCTTGTGGAGATGGGGTCTCCAGAATTGGACACAGTACTCCAGATGGGGTCTCACCAACTGTCTGTACAGAGGGATAATAACTTCCTGTTTTCTGCTGCTGATGCCTCTCCCTATACATCCCAGTATACCCCAGCCCTCCCTACTGCCCTTCTCACATTGCTTGCTAACTCTTAAGGTCATCTGATATGATTATCCCCAGTCCTTTCCTTTTTGTTGTTGTTACTACCTCCCCACCCACTGTGTATTCTTCCCCTGGTTCTTGTTTCCCAGGTGCATTATTTTGCACTCTTTGCATTGAATTCTAGCTGCCATACTCTGACCATTCCTCCAACCTTGCCAAGTCCCTTTTCATCCTTTCCACGCCTCCTTGTGTATCAACCCTGTTGCAGATTTTTGTGTTATCTGCAAAGGCATACTTTTCCTTCCAGTCCTCTGCAATGTCACTGATGAAGACATTAAAAAGGACTGGACCCAATACTGAACCCTGTGGTACCCCACTAGTAACCCCACTTTCTTCAGAATGGACTCCATTTACAATTACCTTCTGTGTCCTGTTGTCCAGCCAATGTTTTACCCAGGCTACCACCCTGTGTCCCACTCCCAGGCTGGTTTATTTGACTATTAATCTTTTGTGTGGGACTGTGTCAAATGCCTTGCTAAAGTCTAGGTAGGCCATGTCCACAGCCCCTCCCTGGTCTACTACTTTGGTCACCCAGTCAAAGAAATCTATTACATTCGGTCTGACATGACCTTCCGCTGTGAACCCATGCTGCCTTGGGTCCTGTGCTCCACTGGCCTGTAGGTACTGACTATTCTTTCCTTCAGAAGTGACTCCATCACTTTCCCTACCACAGAGGTCAGACTGACAGGTCTGTAGTTTCCTGCCTCTGTCTTGGACCCACTTTTGTGAAGGGGAATCACATCCGCCTTCCTCCAGTCCTCAGGTACCACACCATCCTCCCATGATTTATTAAAAAGTGTAGTCAGTGGTTTCACTAGTTCCTCCCTTAATTCTTTTAGAATTCTGGGTGAATTCCATCAGGACCCATTGCTTTGTCCACCTTCAGTTTTAGGAGTTCTTGCAGACCCTTTCTTCTGTGAAAGAACTGGGATCGACCCCTATCAAGAGTGCTTCTTTAATTGGATTAGGCACTTTCCCTCCTCTTTTGTGAATGCTGAGCAGAAATATTCATTCAGTATTCCTGCTTTTCATTGTCCCCCTCTGCCCACCCACTGTTCATTCTATTCAGCCTCACTATCCCTCCCTTAGTCTTGCTACGCTCGCTGATGTACCTATAAAAGGTCTTATCCCCCTTCTTAACTGAGTTGGCTCTCTTTTCCTCAGTTTGGGCCTTTGCTATTCTGACTTCCCTCCCTGCTTCCTTCTGTCTTAACTGGTACAGCTCTCTGTCCTGCTCCTTCTGTGTTTCCTTATACTTCCGGAATGCTATCTTTTTCTTCCTGACTTTCACAGCCACCTCTTTTGAGAACCATAGTGGCTTTTCTTTCATTTTGATTTGTTCATTTGCTTCACACAAAGGCTTGTTGCCTCTGTGATGGCAGTTTTGATAATTCCCCATTGTTGCTCCACACCTCCTTCTAGCCTGTTTGCTAGTGCTTTTCTGAGGCACTCTCCCATCTTGCCAAAGTCAGCCTTCCTAAAGTCTAGTACCCTCACTTTTGTATGGCTTGACTCTGTAGCTGAGTTTAACGTGAACCACGCTGTTTGATGGTCACTTGTCCCCAGATGGCAACCCACTTCTAAATCTGAGATCCTCTCACTTCCCCCGTTTGAGAGTATGAGGTCTAAGATTGCTCCCTCACGAGTGGGTTCCGAAACTAGCTGTCTAATTGCCAATGCAATTGCCACAAACAGCAACGATCACTTACTATCTCAATGGTGGCAATGAAATTTACATGTTTATGTTGGGACAACATCCCCACACACCCCCAAACTAAATATAATCAACTTTAGGGGTGGGGTTTACACGGGGGAGAGAAGAAAGGAACAGAAAACAAAAATCCACCACAGCTGGACCCAAACCCAGGTCCTCTAGCTTCATGTGTGGTGACTAAAGCCACTACACCAAGTGGCCAATTCAGAACTTCATGGGGAGCACAGCGCTATAATATGCTGCAGCTAGTGTAGTTCACTAAACTCGCTGTATAGTAATACTCACTATAGTTCCACACTTGTCATTCATACCAGCAGTCAAACTGAGTCACTGAAATTGAGACACTCCCACATTGCGTGCTACCAGAGGAATGTAACAGTGGGATTTGAAAATATGTTTTAGTCCTTCCATTTTGTTCTGTGTCCTGAGTCTCATGAATAGACCATTCTGTTTTGACTTGTTACTCATTATCTTTATAATGATACATTCTATTCCTTTAACTGCTTCAGAGATATAACACCGCAGCAGTGGCCGAAGTTCAGTAGAACTCAACTCTCTTTCCTTTCCCAGGAAGATAAGACCTCTTTTGCATTCTAGAATAGTTAAGAATTCATACTGTGTTCATGGTGTGAAAGGTGCTTTTCTTCCTCTCTCACTAATATAGGAAACAAGTGGGCTATATGAGGAGGAGAAGACAGTAGCCTTATCAGAACAGGACAGAGTAAGGTAGAACGGAACCAGGCAGACCCAAGTGGATCATCAGACGTCTTTGTTCACCCTCAGCATGGAGCAATTGGGTGACAGATAATTCAGTCAGAGCTGTGTAGTTTGCTGTATTTTATTTTGCACTTTGTGTGGTGGGATTTAATAAAAGTGCCCCTAGCCTGAATTTTGGATCACAGTGTCACCATTTGCTATTACTATGCTGACCAGTTCCTACTCTGTGGCTTGGGAGTGCTAGATTTGTTGTTTGCTTGGTGTGTTTTGGGAAACATAGTCCCCAGCCAGCATCCTACCTGATTATTGTTGTGTGCTGAAGTTCCAGATTGCAGTGGTGGGGGGACTTCAAACTGCCAGATGTACTGTAGATCAAGGACTTCCAGCAGGGGCTTCAGCAAGAAGCAGGGCTTCAGCAAGAAGCAGGGCTTCTTGGACTGTCTGCTGG
The DNA here is from genome assembly GCA_016271365.2 of Neoceratodus forsteri. Classification (NCBI taxonomy): domain Eukaryota; kingdom Metazoa; phylum Chordata; order Ceratodontiformes; family Ceratodontidae; genus Neoceratodus; species Neoceratodus forsteri. The sequence goes on from CM057452.1 coordinate 905,538,849, forward strand.
TGCCGTTTCTCACTCAACTAGTCAGTGAACCCACTTGTTATGGGGCAGTACTGGACCAGGTATTCACTAACAGACACAGTGTTGCAGACATCAAGGTGGGAGATCACTTGGAGAACTCTGAGCACTGTATGGTATTGTTCAGTGTAAGGATGTCCGTAGAATCCAGAATCAAACTATGCAAGGGCGAGGGTCTTGGACTTCAGGAAGGCAGATTTTAAAAAAGATGGGTGAATGCCACAGGGATGACTATCAGGGTGCAGTGTCCTGGATGGGTGTAGGAAGAGTGGACAAAGATAAAAGGGAGCATAGTAAAGGTGGAAAACCTCTACATCAAACAAGTGAGAAAAATCAAGAGTAAAACATGCCCACAATGGTTCTCCAAAGAGGTGATTGAAAAGGTAAAAGCTAAAAAGGGTAGCATTTAAAAGATATAAGGAGGCACAGAGGGAGGAGGACATGGAGGTGTACTGGTGGAAACAGAGGAAAGCAGAGAAACAGCAAGAAGTGCAAAGAAACAAACTGAAGAAAGAATAGCCCAGGAGGTAATGAAAAAGGGACGAGAAATTTTCATAAGTGTGTAAGTGAAAATAGGAAGACGACGGGGGTGGATTATAAGGTTAAAAAGGAAAGGCAGAGGGGACTGAGCTAAGGGGGACCAGGAAAAGGCTGACTTCCTAAACAAATACTTTTGTTCAGTTTTCACAGAGGAAGGAGAATGGTAGGGGCCACCTAAACGTAACAGAAACTTTGGAGGGAGTGAGGTGGAAACTAGTCAGTTTTCACAGGACTGTGTCAGTAAGGGACATGCTAAACTGAAAGTGGACAAAGCAATGGTGTCAGATGGGGTTCCTTCAAGGGTACTGAGGGAGGTCAAACATATACTGTCTGCCCCCTGACTGTTTAATTTAATAGCTCATTGGAGACAGTAGTTGTTCCGGAAGACTGGAGGAGGGGAGATGTTGTCCTACTACACAAAAGGGGTAGCAGAGAGGAGGCTGGCAATTATAGGCGAGTCAGCCTCACATCGCTGATTAGACAGTTACTGGAATCACTGCTGAAGGAAGGTCTTGTGGAATATCTTGAATCCAGGGGGTTGCATGACCCATGACAGCATGATTTCCTGGGGATGGGGAGGTGGGGGAAGAAATGTCAAGTAATGACATTTTTTGACTGGCTAACTGAGAAACAAGAACACAGTGGACCGATGAATGTGGCCTACCTAGATTTAAATAAGGCATTCAAGACCGCTGAACATAGGAGACTAGGGAGCAAGTTAGGTAAGCTTAGGTCGGTATGTTGATCACGAGTGACATTTCGATGGCGAATGACATTGCAGCAGCAGTTCGATGTTGCGGCTGTCATGTACTCACAGGACCACGGCAGTGCTTTCTCTGGTCTTGCACCCTTCTCAAATCAACACCGACTCAGAGTTGAAAATCATAAATTATGGGAATATGGGGGGCAGAGCCCCCTGCATGTCAGGGCTTGGGGGCAAAGACCCCCTGAAAAAACAAAGAGTTTACTTGACAGATTTATGACAACCGCAATTTGCAGTTGACATAAATCTGTCACTGTAACATCAGTCTGCAAACCTTTTGTTGAACCAATGCCATAGATCCACTAAGGACTGGGATTAAAGGTGGGAAACTGGATAAGAAATGGGTTAGTGGATGGGCAGAAGAGGGCAGTGATAAGCTTTATTTACCCTAAGGAAGGGAGGGTAACCAGCATGGTGAATCTGGAATCAGTGCTGTGACTGATCCCATTCAATGTTTTTATTAGTGACATTGCAGATGAGCTGGAAGGGAAGGTTTGCCTTTGTACAGATGATACCAAAGTCTGCAAAAGGGTGAATACGCAGGATGGGAGGAAAGAATGAGCAGAGACCTGAAAAAAGTACTGGAGTCATCAAAGGTATGGCAGCTGGGTTTCAATGCAAAAAAGTGCAAAATAATGCACTTAGGGCATACAAACCCAAGGGTGGAATACAAGCAGTAAAATATTCGAACAGGGAGATCCCCAGGGGGCCCAAAAACTAGTGGGCAAATTTAGAGAAAAACTCCTAAGAGAAGACAAAGAAAGGAACACAGTACACCCATAAATCAAGCCACTCTGCACAATATACACATGTATACATTTTGACTGTTGTTTCCTTTAAACAAGAGGGAAACCATGGACAGCACTGTAAAGATTTTTCTTCCTAAATGTGAAAATGGGCCATTTCTCTACATCAGCTAATAAGTATAAAATATAAAAGAATGTCAAATCAAGATTTCAGAGTCAACGCCCTGGTGTGCACTAATTCTGCCAGTCAGTAAAATAAATGGTGAAATACATATACTGCATGTGTTGACCTGAAGAGGTTGCATTAGATAGAGGTATGTCAAAAATATAGACATCTTAAGCTAGTGCGAGTAAAGACTATTCTTCCTTTTGGATATGGCAGTGGACTCTGGAAAATCCCATTAGATGAACAAAGCAAAACATTTTCATTCATACTCTTTGGGAGATATTGTTCTAAAGGTTCCCATTTTGGATTAGAAGAACACCAGAAATTTTCCAGCAGAAAATGGCAGAGCATTCCCAAAATTTGGAACATAATATGCTACATATATAATATATAGCTTTATGATACCACCAGAGAACTGCTGGAAACTAAAAACAGTTCCATGATGCCAAAATTATCATAGATTATATAGTGGTCTGATGCAACACTTCTTGGAGAAACCAGACTACAAAAAATAAATAAAAAAGAAGGTTCAACTCCTGTGTCATTCAAAGTATATTTTTCTTCCACCATAATAATCAATGTTTTTGTCAATGTCACCTCTTCATGACTGGTGGTATCTAACAAAGGTTGTTTCCAAATGCTACTGGAAAGAAAATTCGGATATAACTTATAAATTAAACCAGGTTTCAAATCTTCCTAAAACGTATTCAGTTTTGCTACTGAAATGCTGCAGTAAAGCTTAAGTGTTCTAGGAAAAGCCAATGAAACTGCTTTTAAAAAGCTTCCACAAAGGGAGCCGACCCTTCATGTTTGTATCTTTTTACCACCAGAGAAGTAAATGAAGACAGACATAATAAGGCCATAGATGCCATGAGAGCATCAGTCCTACACTGAAACCAACAGAAATGCTGTTTGCATCAGACTGAGCATAGTTTTCTGGATCAGATCACCAAATAAGAGTTGGATCTGCTCCTGGAAAGGTCAAAGCTAATTAAGAGTTACAGACACCATGCAATGTGAAGGAGATATGTGGAAGGCTAGATATGGTTCAGTATCGGTGCAGGTATATACATAATATTTGTACAGTCACTAAGCCCCTTTGTGAACTTTTCTTTTCCCATAAAGGTTGACTCTTCAGCCATGTGCTCATGTCCCGTGACACTTCACACTGCTTCCTCCGATACGGGTGTGCCTCTCACAGATTCTACTCCCCACCACACCAGAACCATAAGTAAGAAGGACATTCTCTCTGCATTAGACAATTATAATCAGAGTCCTCCAGTCTGGATGGCGGAACAAGCCAACAAGGATAAGGGACCCACGGAGAGATGGAAAAACTGGCAATGTGGGTGGGGAATGTGTCAAGGCCAGGGAAGACTACTGGTAGTAAATGGGGTATTCACAGAGGAAGGGAGGAAGAAAGCAGAGTCCTGGGGGGTCAGTACTAGGCCGGTCCATTTCAGTCTGTTCATTTGGCTACAATAGAAGGCATCAAGGGTAAGATCATGCCTCATTGCAGATGACACAAAAGATGAGCATTAGGTGGACAAAGAGATAGAATAAACAAGTTCACTGGTTATCTAGGGTAAGAAGAGCAGCTCAAAATCAGCTGCTCTCCATCAATCTTAAACTATAAGGTACTGAACACTAGGAAGAACAGTTTATGTTATAAGAGTGACTCTGTAAGGAGTGACAACACTAAGAGTAAACAACATTATCAGAAACTCAAAATGGCGATTAGAACTACAGCAATTGCCACAACAACAACGATCTCTTACTATCTCAATGGTGGCAATGAAATTTACATGTTTATATCGTTGCATATGCTCCCACCCTCCAAACTAAATATAATTAACTTAGGGGAGGGGGCACAGGGGAAAGAGGAAAGAAATAGAAAACAAAAATCCACCACAGCTGGACCCAAACACTGGTCCTCTAGTTTCAGGTGTGGTGACTAAAGCCACTACACCACATAGCCAGTTTAGAACTGCATGGGGAGCATAGCGCCATAACATGCTGCAGCTAGTGCCACTCACTACACTCACTGTATAGTAATAGTCACTATACTTCTACATTTGTCATTCATACAAGCAGTCAAACAGAGTGGCTGAAATTGAGACCCTCCCACATTACATGCTACCAGAGGAACGTAACAGTGGGATTTGAAATTATGTTTTAGTCCTTACATTTTGTTCTGTGTCCTGAGTCTCATGAATAGACCATTCTATTTTGACTTTTACTCATGATCATTATAATGATACATTCTATTGATTAACTGTTTCCAGAGATATAAACCACTGCAGTGACCGAGTTCAGTAGGAACTCAACTATCTTTCCTTTCCAAGGAAGATCAACTTCTTTTGCATGCTAGAATAGTGAAGAATTCATACTGTGTTCATGGTGTGAAAGGTGCTTTTCTTCCTTTCTCCACTAATATAAGAAAACAAGTGGGCTATGAGAGGAGGAGAAGATAGTAGCCTTATCAGAACAGGAAAAGTAAGATAAAACGGAACTAGGCAGACCAAGTGGATCATCCACGTCTTTGTTTTCCCTGAGCATGGAGCACCTCGTGTGACAGATAATTCAGTCAGAACTGTGTAGTTGCTGTATTTTATTTTGCACTCTGTGTGGCGGTTTAATAAAAGTGCCCTAGCATGTATTTTGGATCACAATGTCATCATTTGACATTACTGTGCTGACCATTTGCTACACTGTGGCTTGGGAATGCTGGATTTTTAATTGCTTGGCATTTTTGGGAAACATAGTCCCCAGCCAGCATCCCTCCTGAATAACATTGTGTGCTGAACTCCTGGTTGCAGTGATGGGGAATTCATCCTGCCAGATGTACTGTGGATTGAAGCCTTCCAGCAGGACTCCAGCAAAATGCAGGCTTCTTGGACTGTCTGCTGGGTCTGTTTCTCGAGGCAACTAGTCAGTGAACCCACTTGTTATGAGACGAAACGGACCTGGTACTCACTAACATACAAAGTGTTACAAACATCAAGGTGGAGGCCATTTGAGAACTCTGATCACTGTATGGTGTTGTTCAGTGAAAGGATGGCAGTAGAATCAGGAATTGAACCATGCAGGGTGAGGGTCCTGGACTTCAGGAGGGCAGATTTTTAAAAGATGGGTGAATGCCACAGGATGACCTATCAGGGTGCAATGACCAGGGTAGGGTGTTGGAGGTGGGCAAAAGATAAAGGTAGCATATTAAAGTGGAAAACCTCTACATCAAACAAGTGAGAAAATCAAAGGAGAACATGTCCTAATTGTTCTCCAAAGAGGTAACTGAAAGGCAAAAGTTAAGAGGTTGCATTTAAAAGGTACAAAGAGGCACAGAGGGAGGAGGATATGAGGTGTACTGGTGGAAACAGAGGAAGCAGAGAAACAGTAAGACATTGAAAGCAAACTGAAGAGAATAGCCAGGAGGTAATGAAAAGGGGACAAGACATTTTCTTAGGTGTGTAAGTGAAAGGAGGAAAATGACGGGAGGAGTGGATTATAAGGTTAAACAGGAAAGGCAGAGGGACTGGGTCAAGAGGGACCAGGAAGAACAGACTTCTAAACAAATACTTTTGTTCAGTTTTCACAAAAAGGAAGGATAGGGGCCACCAAAGGTAACAGAAACTTTTGAGGGTGAGGGTGGAAACTAGTACGTTTTCTGAGGACTGTGTCAGTAAGGGACACGCTAAACTGAAAGTGGACTAAGCAATGGTGCCAGATGGGGTGCATCCAAGGGTATTGAGAGAGGTCAAAGATATACTGTCTGTCCCCTAACTGTTTTATTTAATAGCTTATTGGAGACAGTGGTGGTTCCGGAAGACTGGCGGAGGGGAGATGTTGTCCTACTACACAAAAGGGGTAGCAGAGAGGAGGCTGGCAATTATAGGCGAGTCAGCCTCACATCGCTGATTAGACAGTTACTGGAATCACTGCTGAAGGAAGGTCTTGTGGAATATCTTGAATCCAGGGGGTTGCATGACCCATGACAGCATGATTTCCTGGAGATGGGGAGGTGGGGGAAGAAATGTCAAGTAAATCTGATGACATTTTTTGACTGGCTAACTGAGAAACAAGAACACAGTGGACCGATGAATGTGGCCTACCTAGAATTTAAATAAGGCATTCAAGACCGCTGAACATAGGAGACTAAGGAGCAATTGGGTAGCTTAGGTCGGTATGCTGATCGAACAGTGACATTTCGATGGCGAATGACATTGCAGCAGTTCGATGTTCGCGCTTTCATGTACTCACAGGACCATAACGATGCTTTCTCTAGTCTTACACCCTCAATCAACTGAACTAGAGTTGAAAATCATAAATTATGGGAATATGGGGCAGAGCCCTGCACGTATCAAGGGCAGGGCAAAACCCTGAAAAAAACTAAGAGTTACTTGACAGATTTATGACAACCGCAATTGCAGTTGACATAAATCTGTCACCTGATATTTATCAGTCTACAAACCTTTTGTTGAACCAATGCCATAGATCCACTAAGGACTGGGATTAAAGGTGGAAACTGGATAAGAAATGGGTTAGTGGATGGGCAGAAGAGGTCAGTGATAAGCTTTATTTACTCTAAGGAAGGGAGGGTAACCAGCATGGTGAATCTGGAATCAGTGCTGTGACCGATCCCATTCAATGTTTTTATTAGTGACATTGCAGATGAGCTGGAAGGGAAGGTTTGCCTTTGTACAGATGATACCAAAGTCTGCAAAAGGGTGAATACGCAGGATGGGAGGAAAGAATGAGCAGAGACCTGAAAAAAGCACTGGGTCATCAAAGGGATGGCAGCTGGGTTTCAATGCAAAAGTGCAAAATAATGCACTTAGGCGCACTACAAACCCAGGGGTGGAATACAAGCAGTAAAATATTGAACGGAGGATCCCTCAGGGGCCCAAAACTAGAGGGCAAATTTAGAGAAAAACTCCTAAGAGAAGACAAAGACAGGAACACAGTACACCACAAATCAAGCCACTCTGCACAATATACACATGTATACATTTTGACTGTTGTTTCCTTTAAACAACAGAAACCATGGACACCACTGTAAAATTTTCTTCCTAAATGTGAAAATGGGCCATTTCTCTACATCAGCTAATAAGTATAAAATATAAAAGAATGTCAAATCAAGATTTCAGAGTCAACGCCCTGGTGTGCACCAATTCTGCCAGTCAGTAAAAGAAATGGTGAAATACATATACTGCATGTGTTGACCTGAAGAGGTTGAATTAGATAGTGGTATGTCAAAAATATATACATCTTAAGGTAGTGCAAGTAAAGACTATTCTTCCTTTGGGATAGGGCAGTGGACTCTGGAAAATCCCATTAGATGAACAAAGCAAAACATTTTCATTCATACTCTTTGGGAGATATTGTTCTAAAGGTTCCCATTTTGGATTAGAAGAACACCAGAAATTTTCCAGCAGAAAATGACATTCCCAAAATTTGGAACATAATATGCTACATATATAATATATAGTAGGATACCAAGAGAACTGCTGGAAACTAAAACAGTTCCATGATGCCAAAATTATCATAGATTATATAGTGGTCTGATGCAACTTCTTGGAGAAACCCAGACTACAAAAATAAATAAAAGAAGGTTCAACTCCTGTGTCATTCCAAAGTATATTTTTCTTCCAACCATAATAATCAATGATTTTGTCAATGTCACCTCTTCATGACTGGTGGTATCTAACAAAGGTTGCTTCAAATGTACTGGAAGAAAATTCTGGATATAGCTATAAATTAAACCAGGTTTCAAATCTTCCTAGAACGATATTCAGTTTTGCTGCCACTGAAATGCAGCTGTAAAGCTTAAGTGTTCCCAGGAAAAGCCAATGAAACTGCTTTTAAAGCTTCTGCAAAGGAGGCCCTTCATGTTTTATCTTTACCACCAGAGAAGTAAATGAAGACAGACATAATAAAGGCCATAGATGCCATGAGAGCATCAGTCTACACTGAAACCAACAGAAATGCTGTTTGCATCAGACTGAGCTAGTTTTCTGGATCAGATCACCAAATAAGAGTTGGATCTGCTCCTGGAAAGGTCAAAATATTAAGAGTTACAGACACCATGCAATGAAGGAGATATATGGAAGGCTAGATATGGTTCAGTATCGGTGCAGGTATATCCATAATATTTGACAGTCACTAGCCCTTGTGAACTTTTCTTTCCCATAAGGTTCAGCTCTTCAGCCATGTGCCCATGTCCGTGACACTCTTCTGCTTCCTCTCGATACCGAGTGCCTCTGCAGATTTCTACTCCCCCGCACACCAGAACCAAGTAGAGAGACATTCTCTCTGCATTAGACAATTATAATCAGAGTCCTCCAGTCTGGATGGCGGAACAAGCCAACAAGGAAAAGGACCACGGAGGCGGAAAAACTGGGCAATGTGGGTGGGGGACGTGTCAAGGCCAGGAAGATCACTACTGGTGGTAGTAAAAATGTATTCACAGAGGAAGGGAGGAAAGAAGCAAAGTACTTTGAAGGTCAGTACTGGGCTGGGTCCATTTCATCTGTTCATTTGTGACACAATAAAAGGCATCATTGGCAAGATCTGCTCATTGCAGATGACACAAAGATGAGCATTAGTGGACAAAGAGATAGAATAAACAAGTTCACTGGGTTATCTAGGGTAGGTAAGAGAGCAGCTCAGAAATCTGGCTGCTCTCATCAGTCTAAACTATAAGGTACTGAACACTAGGAGAGGAACAGTTTTATGTTATAGAGTGACTCTGTAGGGTGACAACACTAAGAGTAAAGCAACATTATCAGAAACTCAAAATGGCGATTAGAACTACAGCAATTGCTACAAACAGCAACGATCTCTTACTATCTCAATGGTGGCAATGAAATTTACATGTTTATGTCGTTGCATTTGAACCCACCCTCCCAAATCATAATATAATTTAACTTAGGGAGGGGCACAGGAGAAAGAGGAAAGAAATAGAAAACAAAAATCCACCACAGCTGGACCCAAACACTGGTCCTCTAGTTTCAGGTGTGGTGACTAAAGCCACTACACCACATAGCCAGTTTAGAACTGCATGGGGAGCATAGCACCATAACATGCTGCAGCTAGTGCCACTCACTACACTCACTGTATAGTAATAGTCGATATACTTCTACATTTGTCATTCATACCAGCAGTCAAACAGAGTGGCTGAAATTGAGACCCTCCCACATTACATGCTACCAGAGGAACGTAACAGTGGGATTTGAAATTATGTTTTAGTCCTTACATTTTGTTCTGTGTCCTGAGTCTCATGAATAGACCATTCTATTTTGACTTGTTACTCATGATCATTATAATGATACATTCTATTGATTAACTGTTTCAGAGATATAAACCACTGCAGTGACCGAAGTTCAGTAGAACTCAACTATCTTTCCTTTCCCAGGAAGATACGACTTCTTTTGCATGCTAGAATAGTGAAGAATTCATACTGTGTTCATGGTGTGAAAGGTGCTTTTCTTCCTTTCTCACTAATATAGAAAACAAGTGGGCTATATGAGGAGGAGAAGATAGTAGCCTTATCAGAACAGGAAAAAGTAAGATAAAACGGAACTAGGCAGACCAAAGTGGATCATCACGTCTTTGTTTCCCTGAGCATGGAGCACTGTGTGACAGATAATTCAGTCAGAACTGTGTGTTGCTGTATTTTATTTTGCTCTGTGTGGCGGGATTTAATAAAAGTGCCTAACATATATTTGGATCACAATGTCATCATTTGACATTACTGTGCTGACCATTTGCTACACTGTGGCTTGGGAATGCTGGATTTTTTAATTGCTTGGCATTTTTTGGGAAACATAGTCCCCAGCCAGCATCCCTCCTGAATAACATTGTGTGCTGAACTTCCTGGTTGCAGTGATGGGGGGAATTCATCCTGCCAGATGTACTGTGGATTGAAGCCTTCCAGCAGGGACTCCAGCAAAATGCAGGGCTTCTTGGACTGTCTGCTGGGTCTGTTTCTCAGGCAACTAGTCAGTGAACCCACTTGTTATGGGGCAGAACTGGACCTGGTACTCACTAACATACAAAGTGTTACAAACATCAAGGTGGGAGGCCATTTGGAGAACTCTGATCACTGTATGGTGTTGTTCAGTGAAAGGATGGCAGTAGAATCAAGAATTGAACCATGCAAGGTGAGGGTCCTGGACTTCAGGAGGCAGATTTTAAAAGATGGGTGAATGCCACAGGGATGACCTATCAAGGTGCAATGACCAGGTAGGGTGTTGGAAAGTGGGCAAAGATAAAGGTAGCATATTAGGCGGAAAACCTCTACATCAAACAAGTGAGAAAATCAAGAGAGAACATGTCCACAATGTTCTCCAAGGAGGTAACTGAAAGAGCCAAAAGTTAGAGGTTGCATTTAAAAGGTACAAGGAGGCACAGAGGAGGAGGATATGGAGGTGTACTGGTGGAAACAGAGGGAAGCAGAGAAACAGTAAGGCGTGCAAAGAAGCAAACTGAAGAGAGAATAGCCCAGAGGTAATGAAAGGGACAAGACATTTTCTTAGGTGTGTAAGTGAAAGGAGGAAGGCGACGGGGAGGTGGATTATAAGGTTAAACAGGAAGGCAGGGGACTGAGTCAAGGGGACCAGGAAAGGCAGACTTCTAAACAAATACTTTTGTTCAGTTTCACAAAGGAAGGATAGGGCCACCAAAGGTAACAGAAACTTTTGAGGGAGTGAGGTGGAAACTAGTACGTTTTCTGAGGACTGTGTCAGTAAGGGACACGCTAAACTGAAAGTGGACTAAGCAATGGTGCCAGATGGGGTGCATCCAAGGGTATTGAGAGAGGTCAAAGATATACTGTCTGTCCCCTAACTGTTTTATTTAATAGCTTATTGGAGACAGTGGTGGTTCCGGAAGACTGGCGGAGGGGAGATGTTGTCCTACTACACAAAAGGGGTAGCAGAGAGGAGGCTGGCAATTATAGGCGAGTCAGCCTCACATCGCTGATTAGACAGTTACTGGAATCACTGCTGAAGGAAGGTCTTGTGGATATCTTGAATCGGGGGTTGCATGACCCCATGACAGCATGATTTCCTGGAGATGGGAGGTGGGGGAAAGAAATGTCAAGTAAATCTGATGACATTTTTGACTGGCTAAACAGAGAAACAAGAACACAGTGGACGATGAATGTAGCCTACCTAGATTTAAATAAGGCATTCAAGACCGCTGAACATAGGAGACTAGGGAGCAAGTTGGGTAGCAGAGTCGGGTATGCTGATCGAACAGTGACATTTGATGGCGAATGACATTGCAGCAGTTAGATATTGCGGTCATGTACTCACAGGACCATGGCAGTGCTTTCTCTGGTCTTGCACCTTCTCAAATCAACACCGACTCAGAGTTGAAAATCATAAATTATGGGAATATGAGGCAGAGCCCCACCATATCAGGGCTTGGGGCAAAGACCCCTAGAAAAAACTAAGAGTTGCTTGACAGATTTATGACAACCGCAATTTGCAGTTGACATAAATCTGTCACTAACATCAGTCTGCAAACCTTTTGTTGAACCAATGCCATAGATCCACTAAGGACTGGGATTAAAGGTGGGAAACTGGATAAGAAATGGGTTAGTGGATGGGCAGAAGAGGTCAGTGATAAGCTTTATTTACTCTAAGGAAGGGAGGGTAACCAGCATGGTGAATCTGGAATCAGTGCTGTGACCGATCCCATTCAATGTTTTTATTAGTGACATTGCAGATGAGCTGGAAGGGAAGGTTTGCCTTTGTACAGATGATACCAAAGTCTGCAAAAGGGTGAATACGCAGGATGGGAGGAAAGAATGAGCAGAGACCTGAAAAAAGCACTGGAGTCATCAAAGGTATGGCAGCTGGGTTTCAATGCAAAAAAGTGCAAAATAATGCACTTAGGGCATACAAACCCAGGGTGGAATACAAGCAGTAAAATATTCAACAGGGGAAGTCCCCAGGGGGGCTTCCCCAAAAACTAGTGGGCAAATTTAGAGAAAAACTCTAAGAGAAGACAAAGACAGGAACACAGTACACCTTACAAATCGACCACTCTACAATATACACATGTATACATTTTGACTGTTGTTTCCTTTAAACAAGAGGAAACCATGGACACCACTAAAGATTTTCTTCCTAAATGTGAAAATGGGCCATTCTCAACATCAGCTAATAAGTATAAAATATAAAGAATGTCAAATCAAGATTTCAGAGTCAACGCCTGGTGTGCACCAATTCTGCCAGTCAGTAAAAGAAATGGTGAAATACATATACTACGTGTTGACCTGAAAGACAGATGAATTGATAGTGGTATGTCAAAATATATACATCTTAAGGTAGTGCAAGTAAAGACTATTCTTCCTTTGGATAGGGCAGTGGACTCTGGAAAATCACATTAGATGAACAAAACAAAACTTTTCATTCACTCTTTGGGAGATATTGTTCTAAAGGTTCCCATTTTGGATTAGAAGAACACCAGAAATTTTCCAGCAGAAAATGGCAGAGCATTCCCAAAATTTGGAACATAATATGCTACATATATAATATATAGCTTTATGATACCACCAGAGAACTGCTGGAAACTAAAAACAGTTCCATGATGCCAAAATTATCATAGATTATATAGTGGTCTGATGCAACACTTCTTGGAGAAACCAGACTACAAAAAATAAATAAAAAAGAAGGTTCAACTCCTGTGTCATTCCAAAGTATATTTTTTTCTTCCACCATAATAATCAATGTTTTTTGTCAATGTCACCTCTTCATGACTGGTGGTATCTAACAAAGGTTGCTTCCAAATGCTACTGGAAAGAAAATTCTGGATATAGCTTATAAATTAAACCAGGTTTCAAATCTTCCTAGAAACGTATTCAGTTTTTGCTGCCACTGAAATGCTGCAGTAAAGCTTAAGTGTTCCCAGGAAAAGCCAATGAAACTGCTTTTAAAAGCTTCTACAAAGGAGCCGACCCTTCATGTTTTATCTTTTTACCACCAGAGAAGTAAATGAAGACAGACATAATAAGGCCATAGATGCCATGAGAGCATCAGTTCTACACTGAAACCAACAGAAATGCTGTTTGCATCAGACTGAGCATAGTTTTCTGGATCAGATCACCAAATAAGAGTTGGATCTGCTCCTGGAAAGGTCAAAGCTAATTAAGAGTTACAGACACCATGCAATGTGAAGGAGATATGTGGAAGGCTAGATATGGTTCAGTATCGGTGCAGGTATATACATAATATTTGTACAGTCACTAAGCCCCTTTGTGAACTTTTCTTTTCCCATAAAGGTTCGGCTCTTCAGCCATGTGCCCATGTCCCGTGACACTCTTCTGCTTCCTCCGATACCGGGGTGTGCCTCTTCCACAGATTCTACTCCCCCACCACACCAGAACCATAAGTAAGAAGGACATTCTCTCTGCATTAGACAATTATAATCAGAGTCCTCCAGTCTGGATGGCGGAACAAGCCAACAAGGATAAGGGACCACGGAGAGATGGAAAAACTGGCAATGTGGGTGGGGAATGTGTCAAGGCCAGGGAAGATCACTACTGGTGGTAGTAAATGGGGTATTCACAGAGGAAAGGGAGGAAGAAAGCAAAGTACTTTAGGGGTCAGTACTGGGCTAGGTCCATTTCAGTCTGTTCATTTGTGACACAATAGAAAGGCATCAAGGGTAAGATCTGCCTCATTGCAGATGACACAAAGATGAGCATTAGGTGGACAAAGAGATAGAATAAACAAGTTCACTGGTTATCTAGGCAGGTAGAGAGCAGCTCAGAATCTGGCTGCTCTCCATCACTGCTAAACTATAATTACTAGACACTAGGAAGAAGAACAGTTTATGTTATAGGTGACTCTGTAGGAGTGACAACACTAAGAGTAAACAACATTATCAGAAACTCCAAAATGGCGATTAGAACTACAGCAATTGCCACAAACATATGATCTCTTACTATCTCATGGTGGCAATGAAATTTACATGTTTAATATCGTTTGCAGTACTCCACCCTCCCCAAACTAAATATAATTAACTAGGGAGGGCACAGGAGAAAGAGGAAGAAATGAAAACAAAAATCCACCACAGCTGGACCCAAACACTGGTCCTCTAGTTTCAGGTGTAGTGCTAAACTACACCACATAGCCAGTTTAGAACTGCATGGGGAGCATAGCACCATAACATGCTGCAGCTAGTGCCGCTCACTACACTCACTGTATAGTAATAGTCGCTATACTTCTACATTTGTCATTCATACCAGCAGTCAAACAGAGTGGCTGAAATTGAGACCCTTCCACATTACATGCTACCAGAGGAACATAACAGTGGGATTTGAAATTATGTTTTAGTCCTTACATTTTGTTCTGTGTCCTGAGTCTCATGAATAGACCATTCTATTTTGACTTGTTACTCATGATCATTATAATGATACATTCTATTGATTAACTGTTTCAGAGATATAAACCACTGCAGTGACCGAAGTTCAGTAGAACTCAACTATCTTTCCTTTCCCAGGAAGATACGACTTCTTTTGCATGCTAGAATAGTGAAGAATTCATACTGTGTTCATGGTGTGAAAGGTGCTTTTCTTCCTTTCTCACTAATATAGAAAACAAGTGGGCTATATGAGGAGGAGAAGATAGTAGCCTTATCAGAACAGGAAAAAGTAAGATAAAACGGAACTAGGCAGACCAAAGTGGATCATCACGTCTTTGTTTTCCCTGAGCATGGAGCACCTGTGTGACAGATAATTCAGTCAGAACTGTGTAGTTTGCTGTATTTTATTTTGCACTCTGTGTGGCGGGATTTAATAAAAGTGCCCTAGCATGTATTTTGGATCACAATGTCATCATTTGACATTACTGTACTTTGACCATTTGCTACACTGTGGCCTGGAGATGCTGGATTTTTAATTGCTTGGCATTTTGGAAACATGGTCCCCAGCCAGCATCCCTCCTGAATAACATTGTGTGCTGAACTTCCTGGTTTGCAGTGATGGGGAATTCATCCTGCCAGATGTACTGTGGTTAAAGCCTTCAGCAGGGACTCCAGCAAAATGCAGGGCTTCTTGGACTGTCTGCTGGGTCTGTTTCTCAGGCAACTAGTCAGTGAACCCACTTGTTATGGGGCAGAACTGGACCTGGTACTCACTAACATACAAAGTGTTACAAACATCAAGGTGGGAGGCCATTTGGAGAACTCTGATCACTGTATGGTGTTGTTCAGTGAAAGGATGGCAGTAGAATCAAGAATTGAACCATGCAAGGGTGAGGGTCCTGGACTTCAGGAGGGCAGATTTTTAAAAAGATGGGTGAATGCCACAGGGATAACCTATCAGGGTGCAATGACCAGGGTAGGGTGTTGGAAGAGTGGGCAAAGATAAAAGGTAGCATATTAAGGCGGAAAACCTCTACATCAAACAAGTGAGAAAAATCAAGAGGAGAACATGTCCACAATTGTTCTCCAAAGAGGTAACTGAAAAGGCAAAAGTTAAAAGGTTGCATTTAAAAGGTACAGAGGCACAGAGGAGGAGGTATGGAGGTGTACTGGTGGAAACAGAGGAAGCAGAGAAACAGTCAGACGTGCAAGAAGCAAACAGAAGAGAATAGCCAGGAGGAATGAAAGGGGACAAGACATTTTCTTAGGGTGTAAGTGAAAGAGGAAGGCGGCGGGGAGGAGTGGATTATAAGGTTAAACAGGAAGGCAGGGGACTGAGTCAAGAGGACAGGAAAAGGCAGACTTCCTAACAAATACTTTTGTTCAGTTTTCACAAAGGAAGGATAAGGGCCACCAAAGGTAACAGAAACTTTTGAGGAGTGAGGTGAAACTAATACGTTTTCTGAGGACCTGTGTCAGTAAGGACACGCTAAACTGAAAGTGGACTAAGCAATGGTGCCAGAGGGTGCATCCAAGGGTATTGAGAGAGGTCAAAGATATACTGTCTGTCCCCTAACTGTTTTATTTAATAGCTTATTGGAGACAGTGGTGATTCCGGGAAGACTGGCGGAGGAGATGTTGTCCTACTACACAAAGGGGTAGCAGAGAGGAGGCTGGCAATTATAGGCGAGTCAGCCTCACATCGCTGATTAGGACAGTTACTGGAATCACTGCTGAAGGAAGGTCTTGTGGAATATCTTGAATCAGGGGTTGCATGACCCATGACAGCAATGATTTCCTGGGGATGGGGAGGTGGGGAAGAAATGTCAAGTAAATCTGATGACATTTTTTGACTGGCTAACTGAGAAACAAGAACACAGTGGACCGATGAATGTGGCCTACCTAGATTTAAATAAGGCATTCAAGACCGCTGAACATAGGAGACTAGGGAGCAAGTTGGGTAGCTTAGGTCGGTATGCTGATCGAACAGTGACATTTCGATGGCGAATGACATTGCAGCAGTTCGATGTTGCGGCTGTCATGTACTCACAGGACCATGGCAGTGCTTTCTCTGGTCTTGCACCCTTCTCAAATCAACACCGACTCAGAGTTGAAAATCATAAATTATGGGAATATGGGGGGCAGAGCCCCCTGCATGTCAGGGCTTGAGGGCAAGGAGCCCTGAAAAACAAGAGTTTGCTTGACAGATTTATGACAGCCGCAATTTGCAGTTGACATAAATCTGTCACTCTATTATCAGTCTGCAAACCTTTTGTTGAACCAATACCATAGATCCACTAAGGACTGGGATTAAGGTGGGAAACTGGATAAGAAATGGGTTAGTGGATGGGCAGAAGAGGTCAGTGATAAGCTTTATTTACTCTAAGGAAGGAGGGTAACCAGCATGGTGAATCTGGAATCAGTGCTGTGACCGATCCCATTCAATGTTTTTTATGAGTGACATTGCAGATGAGCTGGAAGGAAGGTTTGCCTTTGTACAGATGATACAAAGTCTGCAAAAGGGTGAATCATGGGATGGGAGGAAAGAATGAGCAGAGACCTGAAAAAAGCACTGGAGTCATCAAAGGTATGGCAGCTGGGTTTCAATGCAAAAAGTGCAAAATAATGCACTTAGGGCATTCTAAAGGCAAGGTGGAAATACAAGGATAAAATATTCGAACAGGGAGATCCCCAGGAGGCCCCAAAACTAGTGGGCAAATTTAGAGAAAAACTCTAAGAGAAGACAAAGACAGAACTCAGTAACCCACAAATCAAGCCACTCTGCACAATATACACATGTATACATTTTGACTGTTGTTTCCTTTAAACAAGAGGGAAACCATGGACACCACTGTAAAGATTTTTCTTCCTAAATGTGAAAATGGGCCATTTCTCTACATCAGCTAATAAGTATAAAATATAAAAGAATGTCAAATCAAGATTTCAGAGTCAACGCCCTGGTGTGCACCAATTCTGCCAGTCAGTAAAAGAAATGGTGAAATACATATACTGCATGTGTTGACCTGAAGAGGTTGAATTAGATAGTGGTATGTCAAAAATATATACATCTTAAGGTAGTGCAAGTAAAGACTATTCTTCCTTTGGGATAGGGCAGTGGACTCTGGAAAATCCCATTAGATGAACAAAGCAAAACATTTTCATTCATACTCTTTGGGAGATATTGTTCTAAAGGTTCCCATTTTGGATTAGAAGAACACCAGAAATTTTCCAGCAGAAAATGGCAGAGCATTCCCAAAATTTGGAACATAATATACTACATATAATATATAGCTTTATGATACCACAGAGAACTGCTGAAACTAAAACAGTTCCATGATGCCAAAATTATCATAGATTATATAGTGGTCTGATGCAACACTTCTTGGAGAAACCAGACTACAAAAATAAATAAAAGAAGGTTCAACTCCTGTGTCATTCAAAAGTATATTTTTCTTCACCATAATAATCAATGTTTTTGTCATGTCACCTCTTCATGACTGGTGGTATCTAACAAAGGTTGCTTCAAATGCTACTGGAAGAAAATTCTGGATATAACATAAATTAAACCAGGTTTCAATCTTCCTAGAAACGTATTCAGTTTTGCTGCCACTGAAATGCTGCAGTAAAGCTTAAGTGTTCCCAGGAAATGCCAATGAAACTGCTTTTAAAGCTTCTACAAGGCGACCCTTCATGTTTTATCTTTTACCACCAGAGAAATAAATGAAGACAGACATAATATAAGACCATAGATGCCATGAGAGCATCAGTCCCACACGAAACCAACAGAAATGCTGTTTGCAACAGACTGAGCATAGTTTTCTGGATCAGATCACCAAATAAAGTTGGATCTGCTCCTGGAAAGGTCAAAAGCTAATTAAGAGTTACAGACACCATGCAATGTGAAGGAGATATGTGGAAGGCTAGATATGGTTCAATATCGGTGCAGGTATATACATAATATTTGTACAGTCACTAAGCCCTTTGTGAACTTTTCTTTTCCCATAAAGGTTCAGCTCTTCAGCCATGTGCCCATGTCCGTGACACTCTTCTGCTTCCTCCACGATGGGTGTACCTCTTCCACAGATTCTCTCCCCACCACACCAGAGCCATAAGTAAGAAGGACATTCTCTCTGCATTAGACAATTATAATCAGAGTTCTCCAGTCTGGATGGCGGAACAAGCCAACAAGGATAAGGGACCACGGAGAGATGGAAAAACTGGCAATGTGGGTGGGGAATGTGTCAAGGCCAGGGAAGATCACTACTGGTGGTAGTAAATGGGGTATTCACAGAGGAAAGGGAGGAAGAAAGCAAAGTACTTTAGGGGTCAGTACTGGGCTAGGTCCATTTCAGTCTGTTCATTTGTGACACAATAGAAAGGCATCAAGGGTAAGATCTGCCTCATTGCAGATGACACAAAGATGAGCATTAGGTGGACAAAGAGATAGAATAAACAAGTTCACTGGTTATCTAGGCAGGTAAGAGAGCAGCTCAGAAATCTGGCTGCTCTCCATCAGTGCTAAACTATAAGGTACTGAACACTAGGAAGAGGAACAGTTTTATGTTATAAGAGTGACTCTGTAGGAGTGACAACACTAAGACTAAAGCAACATTAGCAGAAACTCAAAATGGCGATTAGAACTACAGCAATTGCCACAAACAGCAACGATCTCTTACTATCTCAATGGTGGCAATGAAATTTACACGTTTATGTCATTGCAATGCTCCCACCCTCCCAAACTAAATATAATTAACTTAGGGGAAGGGGCACAGGGAAAGAGGAAAGAAATAGAAAACAAAAATCCACCACAGCTGGACCCAAACACTGGTCCTCTAGTTTCAGGTGTGGTGACTAAAGCCACTACACCACATAGCCAGTTTAGAACTGCATGGGGAGCATAGCGCCACAACATGCTGCAATGCTAGTGCCGCACTACACTCACTGTATAGTAATAGTGCAATATACCATTTGTCATTCATACAAGCAGTCAAACAGAGTGGCTGAAGTGAGACCCTCCACATTACATGCTACCAGAGGAACGTAACAGTGGGATTTGAAATTATGTTTTAGTCCTTCCATTTTGTTCTGTGTCCTGAGTCTCATGAATAGACCATTCTATTTTGACTTGTTACTCATGATCTTTATAATGATACATTCTATTGATTAACTGTTTCAGAGATATAAACCACTGCAGTGACCGAAGTTCAGTAGAACTCAACTCTCTTTCCTTTCCCAGGAAGATACGACTTCTTTTGTATGCTAGAATAGTGAAGAATTCATACTGTGTTCATGGTGTGAAAGGTGCTTTTCTTCTTTTCTCACTAATATAGAAAACAAGTGGGCTATATGAGGAGGAGAAGATAGTAGCCTTATCAGAACAGGACAAAAGTAAGATAAAACGGAACTAGGCAGACCAAAGTGGATCATCACGTCTTTGTTTTCCCTGAGCATGGAGCACCTGTGTGACAGATAATTCAGTCAGAACTGTGTAGTTTGCTGTATTTTATTTTGCACTCTGTGTGGCGGGATTTAATAAAAGTGCCCTAGCATGTATTTTGGATCACAATGTCATCATTTGACATTACTGTGCTGACCATTTGCTACACTGTGGCTTGGGAATGCTGGATTTTTTAATTGCTTGGCATATTTTGGGAAACATAGTCCCCAGCCAGCAACCTCCTGAATAACATTGTGTGCTGAACTTCCTGGTTGCAGTGATGGGGGGAATTCATCCTGCCAGATGTACTGTGGATTGAAGCCTTCCAGCAGGGACTCCAGCAAAATGCAGGGCTTCTTGGACTGTCTGCTGGGTCTGCTTCTCAGGCAACTAGTCAGTGAACCCACTTGTTATGGGGCAGAACTGGACCTGGTACTCACTAACATACACAGTGTTACAAACATCAAGGTGGGAGGCCATTTGGAGAACTCTGATCACTGTATGGTGTTGTTCAGTGAAAGGATGGCAGTAGAATCAAGAATTGAACCATGCAAGGGTGAGGGTCCTGGACTTCAGGAGGGCAGATTTTTAAAAATATGGGTGAATGCCACAGGGATGACCTATCAGGGTGCAATGACCAGGGTAGGGTGTTGGAAGGGTGGGCAAAGATAAAAGGTAGCATATTAAGGCGGAAAACCTCTACATCAAACAAGTGAGAAAAATCAAGAGGAGAACATGTCCACAATTGTTCTCCAAAGAGGTAACTGAAAAGGCAAAAGTTAAGAGGGTTGCATTTAAAAGGTATAAGGAGGCACAGAGGGAGGAGGATATGGAGGTGTACTGGTGGAAACAGAGGGAAGCAGAGAAACAGTAAGACGTGCAAAGAAGCAAACTGAAGAGAGAATAGCCCAGGAGGTAATGAAAAGGGGACAAGACATTTTCTTAGGTGTGTAAGTGAAAGGAGGAAGACGACGGGGAGGAGTGGATTATAAGGTTAAACAGGAAAGGCAGAGGGGACTGAGTCAAGGGGGACCAGGAAAAGGCTGACTTCCTAAACAAATACTTTTGTTCAGTTTTCACAAAGGAAGGATAGGGGCCACCAAAAGGTAACAGAAACTTTTGAGGGAGTGAGGTGGAAACTAGTACGTTTTCTGAGGACTGTGTCAGTAAGGGACACGCTAAACTGAAAGTGGACTAAGCAATGGTGCCAGATGGGGTGCATCCAAGGGTATTGAGAGAGGTCAAAGATATACTGTCTGTCCCCTAACTGTTTTATTTAATAGCTTATTGGAGACAGTGGTGGTTCCGGAAGACTGGCGGAGGGGAGATGTTGTCCTACTACACAAGGAGTAGCAGAGAGAGGCTGGCAATTATCGTGAGTCAGCCTCACAGCTGATTAGACAGTTACTGGAATCACTGCTGAAGGAAGGTCTTGTGGAATATCTTGAATCCAGGGGGTTGCATGACCCATGACAGCATGATTTCCTGGAGATGGGGAGGTGGGGGAAGAAATGTCAAGTAAATCTGATGACATTTCTTGACTGGCTAACTGAGAAACAAGAACACAGTGGACCGATGAATGTGGCCTACCTAGATTTAAATAAGGCATTCAAGACCGCTGAACATAGGAGACTAGGGAGCAAGTTGGGTAGCTTAGGTCGGTATGCTGATCGAACAGTGACATTTCGATGGCGAATGACATTGCAGCAGCAGTTCGTTGTTGCGGCTGTAATGTACTCACAGAACCACGGCAGTGCTTTCTCCAGTCTTGCATCCTTCTCAAATCAACACCGACTCAAAGTTGAAAATCATAAATTATGGATGGTACTGGGGCAAAGTCACCCACATTGGGGGGGCTTAGGAGCAAAGACCCTCTGAAAAAACAAAGAGTTTACTTGACAGATTTATGCCAACAGCAATTTGCAGTTGACATAAATCTGTCACTGTAACATCAGTCTGCAAACTTTTTGTTGAAACAACACCGTAGATCCACTAAGGACTGAGATTAAAGGTGGGAAACTGGATAAGAAACAGGTTAGTGGATAGGCAGCAGAAGGCGATGGTAAGCTTTATTTACCCCAAGGAAGGGAGGGTGTCCAGCATGGTGACTCTGGAATCAGTGCTGTGACCGATCCCATTCAATGTTTTTATTACTGACATTGCAGATGAGCTGGAAGGGAAGGTTTGCCTTTGTGCAGATGATACCAAAGTCTGCAAAAGGGTGAATACGCAGGATGGGAGGAAAGGATGAGCAGAGACCTGAAAAAAGTATAGGAGTCATTAAGGGTATGGTAGCTGGGTTTCAATGCAAAAAAGTGCAAAATAATGCACTTAGGACACAGAAACCCAAGGGCAGAGTACAAGCAGTAAAATATTCTAACAGGGAGATCCCCAGGGGGCCCCAAAACTAGTGGGCAAATTTAGAGAAAAACTCCTAAGAGAAGACAAAGAAAGGAACACAGTACATCCATAAATCAAACCACTCTGCACAGTATATGTATGTGTATATTTTGACTGTTGTTTCCTTTAAACAGGAGGGAAACAATGGACACCACTGTAAAGATTTTTCTTCCTGAACGTGAAAACGGTCCGTTTCTCTACATCAACTAACAAGTATAAAATATAAAACAAAGTCAAATCAAGATTTCATAGTCAACGCCCTGGTGTGCACCAATTCTGCCAGTCAGTAAAATAAATGATGAAATACATATATTGCAAGTGTTGACCTGAAGAGGTTGAATTAGATAGTGGCATGTCAAAAATATATAATAAGCTAGTGTGGGTAAAGACTATTCTTCCTTTTGGATATGGCAGTGGACTCTGGGAAATCCCATTAGATGAACAAGGCAGAAGATTTTCATTCATACTCTTTGGGAGATACTGTTGTAAAGGTTCCCATTTTGGATTACAAGAACACCAGAAATTTTCCAGTGGAAAATGTCACAACATTCTCAAAATCTGTAACATGCTATGATGCTAGATATATAGTACATAGCTTAATCACACCACCAGAGAACTGCTGGAAACTAGAAACAGTTCCATGATGCCAAAATTATCATAGATTATATACTGGTTTGATTAAACACTTCTTGGAGAAGTTAGACTACAAAAAATAAACAAAAAATAAGGTTTAACTCCTGTGTCATTACAAAGCATATGTTTTTCTTCCACCACAATAATCAATGTTTTGTGGCCATGTCACCTCTTCATGACTGGTGGTATCTAACAAAGGTTGCTTCCAAATGCTACTGGAAACAAAATTCTGGATATAGCTTATAAATTAAACCAGGTTTCAAAACTTCCTAGAAACGTATTCAGTTTTTGCTGCCACTGAAATGCTGCAGTTAAGCTTAAGTGTTCCCAGGAAAAGCCAATGAAACTGCTTTTAAAAGGTTCTACAAAGGAGCCGACCCTTCATGTTTTATCTTTTTACTGCCAGAGAAGTAAATGAAGACAGACATAATAAGGCCATAGATGCCATGAGAGCATCAGTCCTACACTGAAACCAACAGAAATGCTGTTTGCATCAGTCTGAGCATAGTTTTCTGGGTCAGATCACTCAATAAGAGTTGGACCTGCTCCAAGAAAGGTCAAAGCTATTTAAGAGTTGCAGACACCATGCAATGTGAAGCAAGTATGCAGTAGGCTAGATATGGTTAAGTATCTGTGCAGGTACATACACAATATTTGTACAGTCACTAAGCCCCTTAGTGAACTTTTCTTTTCCCATTAAGGTTTGGCTCTTCAGCCATCTGCCAGTGTCCCGTGACTGTCTTCTGCTACTTCCACTACCGAGGTGTGCCACTTCTACAGATTCCACTCCCTCACCACACCAGAGCCATAAGTAGGAAGGACATTCTCTCCCCACTAAACAAACATAATCAGAGTCCTCCACTCTGGATGGTGGAACAATCCCACAAGGAAAAGGGACTATGGAGAGGTGGAAAAACTGGCAATGTGGGTGGGGAATGTTTTGAGGCCGGTGAGATCACTACTGGTGGTAGTAAATGGGGTATTCATAGAGCGAAGGGAGGAAGAAAGCAAAATACTTCAGGGGTCAGTAATGGGCTAGGTTAATTTCAGTCTGTTCATTTCTGACACAATGGAAAGGCATTAAGGGTAAGATCTGTCTCATTGCAGATGACACAAAGATGATCATTAGGTGGACAAAGAGATAGAATAAACAAGTTCACTGGCTATCTAGGCAGGTAAGAGAGCTGCTCAAAAATCTGGCTGCTCTCCATCAGTGCTAAACTATAAGGTACTGAACACAGGGTAGAGGAACAGTTTTATGTCATAAGAGAGACTCTGTAGGATTGACAACACTAAGAGTAAAGCATCATTCACAGAAACTTAAAATGGAGATTAGAATTACAGCAATTGCCAAAAACAGCAACGATCTCTTACTATCTCAATGGCAGCAATGCAATTTACATGTTTATGTTGTGGCAATGCCCACACACACCCTCAAACTAAATATAATCAACTGGGGAGGGGGGCACAAGGGAAAGAAGAAAGAAATAGAACACAAAAATCCACCACAGCTGGACCCAAACCCAAGCCCTGTAGCATCAGGTGTGGTGACGAAAGCCACTACACTACGTGGCCAGTTTAGAACTGCATGGGGAGCATAGCATCATAACATGCTGCAGCAAGTGCCGCTCACTACACTCACTGTATAGTAATAGTCGCTATACTTCCACACTTATCATTCATACCAGTAGTCAATCAGAGTGGCTAAAATTGATACCCTCCCACATGACATGCTTCCAGAGAAACGTAACAGTGGGATTTGAAAATAAGTTTTAGTCCTTCCATTTTGTCCTGTGTCCTAAGTCTCATGAATAGACCATTCTATTTGACTTATTACTCATGATCTTTATAATGATATATGCTATTTATTAACTGCTTCAGAGATATAAAACCACTGCAGTGACCGAAGATCAGTAGAACTCAACTCTCTTTCCTTTTCCAGGAAGATAAGACCTCTTTTGCATGCTAGAATAGTTAAGAATTCATACTGTGTTTATGGTATGAAAGGTGCTTTTCTTTCTTTCTCACTAATATAGAAAACAAGTGGGCTATATGAGGGAGAGAAGATAGTAGCCTTATCAGAACAGGGCAGAGCAAGATAAAACAGAACCAAGCAGACCAATGTGGATCATCAGATGTCTTTGTTCTCCCTCAGCATGGAGCACCTGTGTGACAGATAATTCAGTCAGGAACTGTGTAGTTTCCTGTATTCTAATTTGCACTTTGTGTGGTGGGATTTAATAAAAGTGCCTTTAGCCTGTGTTTTGGATCAGTATGTCATCATTTGACATTACTGTGCTGACCATTGCTACACTGTGGCTTGGGAGTGCTGGATTTGTTGTTTGCTTGGCTTGTTTTGGAAAACATAGCTGATCCAGCAATTCCTACTGATTAGCATTGTGTGCTGAAGTTCCTGGTTGCAGTGGTGGGAAGACTTCAACCTGCCAGATGTACTGTAGATTGAAGCCTTCCAGCAGGGGATCCAGCAAGAAGCATGGCTTCTTGGACTGTCTGCTGGTGCCATTTCTCAGGCAACTAGTCAGTGAACCCACTTGTTATGGAGCTGTTCTGGATCAGGTACTCACCAACAGACACAGTGTTGCAGACATCAAGGTGGAAGCCACATGGAGAACTTTGATCACAGTATAGTGCTGTATAGGATGGCAGTAGAATCAAGAATCAAACCATGCAAGGGTGAGGGTCCTGGACTTCAGGAGGGACAGATTTGAAAAAAGATGGGTGAATGCCACAAGGATGATCTATCAGGGTGCTGTGTCCTGGGTGGGGTGTAGGAAGAGTGGGCAAAGATAAAAGGGAGCATAGTAAAGGCAGCAAACCTCTACATCAAACAAGTGAGAAAAATCAAGAGGAAAACATGTCCACAATGGCTCTCCTAACAGGTGACTGAAAAGGAAAGCTAAAAGGGTAGCATTGAAAAGGTATAAGGAGGCACAGACGGAGGAAGATATGGAGGTGTACTGGGGGAAACAGAGGGAAGCAGAGAAACAGTAAGAAGTGCAAAGAAGCAAACTAAAGAGAGAATATCTTAGGAGGTAATGAAAAGGGGACAAGACATTTTCTTAGGTGCGTAACTGAAAAGAGGAAGATGACGGTGGTGGATTATAAGGTTAAAAAGGAAAGGTGAAGGGGACTGAGCCAAGGGTGACAAGGAAAAGGCAGACTTCCTGAACAAATACTTTTGTTCAGTTTTCACAAAGGAAGAAGGGTAGGGGCCACCAAAAAGTAACAGAAACTTTGATGGGAGTGAGGTGGAAACTAGTCAGTTTTCAGAGGACTGTGTCAGTAAGGGACATGCTGAACTGAAAGTGGACAAAGCAATGGTGCTAGTAGGGGTGCATCCAATGGTATTGAGGGAGGTCAAAGATATACTGTCTGCCTCCTGACTGTTTTATTTAATAGCTCATTTGAGACAGTAAGTAGTTCCAGAGACCGGAGGAGGACAGATGTTGTCTAGGTCTGCAAGTGTGGTTCAACCATGCAGCCTGAATGGTTGAACCCCCTGATGTTCATGCTAGTCCGCCATCTGCATACATATGGATAAAATATGCGAACTTGGTTCACCCGGTTCGCCCCTGCAGTACTTTATAAATTTATGGGTATTACAGACTCGAACCAGGAGAGATAAAGTTTGCATATTTCATAGTGTAGACAGTGCCTAGTCAGATGGTGCAGACTAGATCCCTCATCAGTGATCACCTGACGACACCGACGACAGCCTAGTCAGCAGCAGTCAATCAACCCCACACATCAGCCTTATTCCCGCCTGGACCATTTGTAAGCATGTGAGTGATTGGCTGCAAAAGGCTGTGTCTGGAAAGACAACTCCATCTGTTGGCCAGCAGAGAACTGACAGTCCTGTGAGTGACTGGCTAGACAGAGTCGAGTTGCAACTCACAGCGCCAGTTTTCTGATTCTAGCAGTTGATGAGATGAGCAGCAGAAAGACAGTGAACTGCACTCTCTCCGTCCATAGTCTTGTACTCTGTGTGAGAACCTGGAAAAGCTTTAATTGTACCTTAAAAAAATATATATATTGCTGGCACTACTGCAGTGTAATGCAACAGTTGATGTAACATTTTTCCTATTTTACTGGACCAGACGAGGAGTTGGGGCATTTGACTGGGAGTCAGTAGGAGGAAGGGAAAACGCCAGCAGAAGCGCGTGGTGGGTGTCAGTGCCCAGTCACACTGTATTGCAGTCACTCATCATGATGAACCATGTTGGTTGCGTGTGTGAAGAAAACTGAACTGAAAAAAATAAATTGGAAACCAGAAAGATTGATTTTGAAGAGATAAGATAACCCCAGCATAACTAAATAAGTTTAGACAGCAACTTGCTGCTTGGCAATTCAATTAAATAGTAGCAGTAGCAGATGTGGCAGTTAATGTTATGGGGGAGGGGTAACAGAGTCCACTCCAGCCACTCAGACAGACTCATTGTTGCCACAGCACAGATTTTTTTTTTTTTGCATTAGACAGGCAGCATCTTTCTTATTCTTTCTTGGGGCAGATAAACAGATTTTAATGCTTTCTTTCTGGAAATGAGCACTCAAGGCAAAATGTTCACCTGAACCAAGCTAGGCAGAGTCAAGGTTGTTTTTTTTTGTGTGTGGCCTGGCCCTGAATCTGATTTTCATTTTAACAACTTATGTCTCTACCTGTCCGGGAAATAATCTCCCTTTGTTTTACTACTTAAAGTACCTGACTTGACGCAGCCAGTAGTGCTGTATTTACCTGTTTGGGAAATAATCTCCCTGTGTTTTATTACTTGAAGTACTTGACTCGGCGCAGCCAGTAGTGCTGTATTTACCTGTTTGTGAAAAATTATCCCTCTGTCTTATTACTTAATAAAGTACTTGACTCAACGCAGCCAGTAGTGCTGTATTTACCTGTCTGGCAGATAATCTTCCTGTGTTTTACTACTTAAAGTACTTGACTTGACGCAGCTAGTAGTGCTGTATTTACCTGTCTGGGAAATAATATCCCTGTGTTTTATTACTTAGAGTACCTGACTCAACGCAGCCAGTAGTGCTGTATTTACCTGTCTAGTAAAAATTATCCCTCTGTCTTACTACTTAATAAAGTACTTGACTCAACACAGCCAGTAGTGCTGTATTTACCTGTCTGGCAGATAATCTCCCTGTGTTTTACTACTTAAAGTACTTGACTCGATGCAGCCAGTAGTGCTGTATGTACCTGTCTGGCAGATAATCTCCCTGTGTTTTACTACTTAAAGTACTTGACTCGACGCAGCCAGTAGTGCTGTATTTACCTGTCTGGCAGATAATCTCCCTGTGTTTTACTACTTAAAGTACTTGACTTGACGCAGCCAGTAGTGGTGTGTTTACCTATCTGAGAAATAATCTCCCTGTGTTTTATTACTTAAAGTACTTGACTTGACGCAGCCAGTAGTGCTGTATTTACCTGTCTGGGAAATAATCTCCCTGTGTTTTATTACTTAAAGTACTTGACTCGACACAGCCAGTAGTGCCATATTTACCTGTTTGGGAAAAATTATCCCTCTGTCTTACTACTTAAAGTACCTGACTTGACACAGCCAGTAGTGCTGTATTTACCTGTCTGGCAGATAATCTCCCTGTGTTTAACTACTTGACTCGACACAGCCAGTAGTACTGTATTTACCTGTTTGGGAAAAATGATCCCTCTGTTTTACTACTTAAAGTACTTGACTCGACTCAGCCAGCAGTTCTGTATTTTCCTGTTTGGGAGAAAATATCCCTGTGTCTTGCTACTTAAAGTACTTGACTCAATGCAGTCAGCAGTGCTGTATTTACCTGTTAGGGATAAATTGTCCCTGAGTCTTATTAGTTAAAGTACCTGACTTGACACAGCCAGCAGAGCTGTATTTTCCTGTTTGGGAGTACATTTTCCTGTGTCTTACTAAAAGTACTTGACTCAATGCAGCCATGAGTGGTAAAAAAAACCAGCAGCACTTCTCAGGCAATCCAGGTAACAGTAACAACAGTACAGAAAATTCAGGACATTGCAGAAGTAACCTGTCGTGGTACTCAGAGGATGAGCACAAGGGCCATAACAGTTCGGCAGCCAGTTTTAGTAAGCAGAATGATGGATGATGATGATGAGGAGGAGGAGGAGAAGAAAGATGAGAGTAAAGGGGAATTCAGTGGAACAGATCTTGAGTTTGTAGTAGATAAGGCAGCAGTCAGTATATCTATTAGCAGTAGCTCTGAGGAGTGGGATGAAGAGGAGGAATACAGGAACAGAAAAGAAAAAAAAGAGTTCTTGGAAGGATGTCTGTGGTGCTAAAAAAACATTATTGATAGTGGGGCATAACCTGGAGGGTCAGACACCCACACATGCAGAGGAACAGCAGAGGACAGAAGATGGACAGGCTTCACAAGGGGAAGAAAGTGATGCAGTTCAATGAGTCAGAGAGGTTGTGCTTCTTCAAAATTACATACAGATGGGCATTGAAAGACCTCAAAGAGATAGTGGAAGAAGTAGGGGCTGTGGTGGTGGCAGTCAGGGCCGGATTTACTGCAACACCAAGTATGCCTGTGCATAGGGCCCAGGCTTTGCAGGGGTCCATTTCATTCTAACTGACAAATTTATTTATTTATTTATTTATTTGCGATCTTTCATGGACTCAAGTCAACAAATGAGATATTCGGGGGGTTGGGTCAAACTTGGTCAGTCAGTGTGCAATGCCGCTGAATGTAAAAAAAAAGGCATGGAGTGTGGTTGGCTGCTGCCTGCTGTGCACGTCTGCTGCCTACAACTTACTGTACTCTGCCCAGTGACAGGTGCTAGCTACCCTGACTGGATTCAAGTAGTATCTGACCTGATCACTCATAGGGCACTCAGACCCTGCTGATATTGACTTAGTAACTATTACTGTGAATATCACCTGACCTATGAGCGATCGCAACATGTAATCAATTAGTAAATCAGTTTTGAAAGGGCACATGCACAGTCCATGGAGCGGGAGCAGACTTGATAGCACATATGTGGCGCCATTTGTGAGCTGAAAGAGACAGAGTGCGAGAGAGAGGAGTGACCCGAAGAGCAATGAGCACACACTGGGTGTTGAGGAAGACAAACTAGATGCTGCAGCTGCCTTGTTGCTGGTGAACACAGGTGGTGGAGGCAAAGTGTAGTGGGGACTGGGGAAAGAAGAGCAGCCAGGAGTTGTTGGGACATGCTGCTGCTCTGGGAGTGTCCGAGCAGTGAGCAGGAGGTGTGCGGCACTGGAATGGACATTGAGCACTGTCGTAGCTTTTATTTTAAATATTCCTTCCAATCACTTTTTGAAAGATGAGACAGAGGGCCCACTGGAGAGATGTGCTCGAGGGCCGGGGCTGCTGGAGATCATGAGTCAGGAGAGCGGCAAATCGACCTCAATTGGAATGCATCCAATCCAGATTCCTGGCAAGGAGTTCAATCAGAAGGTGCTGTTTTCTGAGACAGACACCTACATTATCAAGGTATGTTAGTGGGTTGGGTTCGGGCTGGGGTCATCATTGGCATAGCTCACTGTGATGCACATTGGTGAAGAGAACTTAATGGGGAACATCTTGTTCCTGTCCTGTCACACACTGGCTGTAGTGACTTGACCCAGTCTAAATATGGACACTCAACTAAACTGCCCCCCCCCATTCATTGCTGTGTAACACTTACTGCCATTCCCATCAGGCATACATTTCAACATTTTGTCACTGAAATGAAAAGAAGGAAACAGATCCTCAAAATAAAATGAGGAACAGTGTGGGATAATAAAGGACATTGACTGTCATAATGAGGGACACAACCTCAAACTAGAAGAAACAAGCACAGATCCCTGAGGAAAATATTGTGTTTACCTGTACAAAGTTTATATTGATTATTTAGCATCTTAGACTATTAGCAATTTATGCTTTGAAGTCTTAATTTACAGCATATTGTGTGGCTAGCTCCTTTTCCATTAGGGATGGATGAGGGACAGAGCAGTTTCGAGGGGTAAAATGAAAGACATCCTTTGTTAACAGGGACAGTTGAGAGGTATGCCTCAGGAATCAGCCTCCTGTGTTACATTCCTGTGTGTGGTGTTTTAATAGTGTTTTGATTAGGTGCTGTGTGCAGGGTACCATGCATTCACTGATGCACACAGTAGGCAGGCTATAGTGCAGCTACTGCTTTGGGCTGGCTCTTGTCCACCACTGGCACTGGATAATTTATTTATTTATTCTTTGGTAACTGGGTCAGGCCCACTGGGCACAAAGCCCATTTTCAGAGGCAACCCATGTGCACTGGGGAGGTTAAGTGACTTGCTCAGAGTCACTCAGTATGCAAATGGAGGTTATGGGAATTGAACCAAGGTGTGCTGGATGTACCTAGCTCATTCAGAGCTTGTTGCTCAAAACCTCTAGGCTACACTGCTGGGCCAATAAAAACTCATTTCCAGGTGTATCCTGGGAGCACAGAAAGGCTAAATGACTTTTTCTGGGTCACATTGTAAGCAAGTGAAGGCTGAGAGAATCCAACTCTGGTCTGGTGGATGTACTAATACCAAGCTTATTTACTACTCAGTGCTCTGACCTCTAGACTATACTGCCAGACCTTTGAGAGCAGAGCTACAATGAGAATTTAAAGAAGGCATGAGTTTTGATTTAATTTTGGCTTTATAAAAGAATTTATAAATGTTACTGTTCTGTGTGTGTTTTGGTATTGGAAAGTGTATACACACAGACAAACCCCAATGCTTTCCATTAAGATAATAATTGGGGTGGGAGTGTAATTTTTCCATGAGTTTTGTTACTAGCAGTGCATGCATGTTCAAATAAATGTTGATTTTGAAAATATAAAATCTAGTTTACTTTGCAGTGCAGCAGACTGTTTACAGGGTGAATATACAATTTTTTTTCAAGAAGACGGTATCAGTTGTATAAAGGGTGTGCAACACTTTCACTGAAAAATGTAAAATGTTCCCTTTGAAAATGGAGATAACAGCAGCAGTATTTGTTGGCAACATATGTTATCATGAGGTTGTTGCTGCCTCAGATATTTTAAAAGTGTTTAAAAATATAACACATTTTATAATTAATGACTCCGCTGCAATACGTTAAAATATTTATTTGCATTATAAGGGTTATGATTGCCTGACATGGTTTGGCCATGGCACAATCTATGTTGAGATAGCGGGGGGGTGTGTATGGGGGCCCATGGTTACTGCTGTGCATAGGGCCCCTGGCTATGAAAATCCAGCCCTGGTGGCAGTGGTAGCAATGAACCTATCCTCCCTATAAGCAACAGTGCAACAAAATCTGTGAAATCCATTGTGTGGGATTTTTTCACACAAGATAAATCATCTGGCAGCCATGTGGTTTGCAAATTATGCAAAACAAAATTAAGTTGTGGTAAAATGGGTACTCGACTGGGAACATCAACAATAATAAGTCATATAAACAAGTCTCGCATTTATCAGTATCAAAAAGCACAAAAGGAGCACACACAAGTTGTTGCACTTCTGCATGCAGCTGAGGAGGATGAGATAATGTATGTTTACCAAGGTGATGAAGTAACTGATGCGGAGGTGGAGGATGATGAAAGTCTTCCTTCCAGTCAAAACATAGCATCTTCAATTTCTCATTTCTTTACCCACCTGAGTCCACCACCATAGCCCAACTGGAGTCATATACCATTCATGGCTACGACATCTACCCCTCATGGTGGTAAAGGTCAAGAGAAGCAGCCCAGAAAATCAGGTGATAGCAGCAAGCATAGCGGGCATAAAATTTCTTTGAAAGACTGCTTTGAGTGGTCACAGTAATATAAGCCCAACAGGTCTGAGGCAAGGTGATTGACAAAGGCAAAGGAGGTGATAGCCACTGACTAGCTTCCATTCTCATTTGTGGCTAACCCAGGTTTTAAAGCACTCATGGAAATCACTGTGCCAAAGTATCAGGTCCCCAGCTGGACCTATTTCTCCAGTGTTGCCATTCCTGACTTGTATGACGCTGTTCGGAAAAGTGTGTCTGATGCTCTGAAAGGTTCAGTGGGTAAAAAGGTTCTTGTCACGACAGATATGTGGACCAGTGGTCAGACAACTGACTATATGGCTGTGATTGGCCATTGGGTAAACTTTCCTCCCTCTTCCTCCTCCTCATCATTATCATCATCATGTAGTGGCACTGGTGGCAGCAGCAGCAGCAAGAAGCAGGGGACTTTCACAGTTCGAAGGCAGGCAGCTTTATTTATTTATGGTTTTGAAAAAGACCACAAAGTGGAACATCTTCTGGAGGGCCTTGAAGAAAAGTTTGCTGAGTGGCTGACTCCAAAGTCCTTGCAACCAGGGTTTATAGTGTCTTACAATGCTTCAAATATTGTGAAAGCAGTAAGACTTTGTAAGTTTACACATGCACCATGCTTTGCACACACTGTTAACCTGGTGGTAAACGACTTTATCAGTGAGGACAGAAATGTGCAGAATTTGATTGCAGCTGCCTGCTTCTGTAAAAGCCCGAAAGTTGTTGCAGCAGATTCATATTGAAAACAGCCTCCCTCTCCACCAGATGATATGGAAAGTTCCAACCCGGTGGAATTCCACTTACTATATGATGCACAGAATGCTTGAACAACAGAAAGCCATTCATCAATATGCAGTCCAACATGGTGTTGGGAAAGGAGATGTGAATATCAGCCCCAATCAGTGGGGTCTGATGGAGAATCTTTGTTGTATCCTTAAACCCCTTGAGGAGGCTACCCGAGTGGTGAGCTCTGATAGTGCCAGACTAAGTCAGATCCTACCCTTAATTTCACTCATCAGGATGAGACTGCAGTGTCTCGAGTCACAGTTCTTTGACAATGATGACATCAATGCTGCATCACTTGTTGGAAAAAAGATACAAACCTTCCTGACTGATGAGTGCATTGTAAATATGTGCAAAGCAGAACATTACATTTTGACCACACTTCTGGATCCTCGGTTTAAGGATACAATTGAGACATTCTTTAAACCACATGACTTTGAAGACCAGGAACACTATCGTGAACTGTTAATTGAAAAAGTGTCAGCACGTATAGTTCAGAAAAGTAATACATCATTAGTGCCCTTTTGGCAACATTCAAATGCTGAACAAACTCTGGTGGAAAGGGAGGGAGCACAATCTACTGTTGCTGCTGCTGCTGCCACCACTACTGAAGCTTTGGCTCATCAAACACAAACCAGAACTGCTGCTACACCACAAGAGGACAAACCACTGTGGTACATGCTGTCAGACTTTAGCCTAATAAAGACAGTTGGGAAGGCTCAGCTGGCTATAATGGTACCAGAAGTCCCTGCTGCAAAAATGGTTAAGGATTATATGGTGGAGACTGTACATCTCACTGCAGGTGATGAACTATTGCTTTATTGGCAACAGAAAAAATGGATCTGGCCTTCTTTAACTGAGATCGCAATTGAATACCTCAGTTGCCCACCTGCCAGCACATATTCAGAGAGAATTTTGAGTGCTGCTGGGGCAATAGTGAATGACAAAAGAACATGTCTTTCCACGAAGAATGTAGTAGCTCACTTTTAAAAACAAACCTGCCTCAATTCAAAAACATATACTGTCCCAAATTTATGCAGGTTGACAGCACACAGATAGCATCATGCCACACTGATGACATGATTATGATAGTGAAGGATTCTGTTGCCACTAGTAACCACTAGCCTTTCCAGCTGTCTTTCCTCCACTGGTGACTCCCCCTGTCTCCTCCTCATCCTTGAGTTCCATTAATTTCAGAAACAAACATCCACTGCTGGTTCTCATATGCCACTAAGGCCCAATCTGACTAGCACCAGAAACTGAAGGACCACTGCATATGGCAGTTCAGCTAAAATAACCAGAAATGACTACACATTGTCACACAGCTCTTCATCTATTTGTTTTACTGGATTTTTATTACAAAATACACACTCAATGATTATTTATTACTGGCTGTTAAAAACAAAAACATTAATTAAATAAATAAATAATAAATAACTGTTCTTCTAGTTCAGTTCCACATGGGAATTTAATGTAAAAATTTTTTTTTTTTTTGCTGTAAAATGTCAGCTTTGCAATACATTCCCAATTTCAGTGTTGCACCCAATGACATCCATTGCTTTGATCTGAATGAAACATTCACCAGATAGAAACTGTTTTCATCGTAACCTGTAAAATGAAAATTAAAAAAATAGATTTTACAAAATGCTGTTCCCACATACTGCACTAACTGAGTATCATGACAATAAAAAAAATCTCCTATCCTACCCTAGCCCCCATCCAAAACTCCAAGATCTCCAACCCCCCTGGGACACTCCCTCTTTCAAATAAAATTCACCCTCCATTGTTAGACACCAAACCATGCACGTGACCTGGCATCATAAACATAATTTGCAGATGGTATACTTTTATGGGTTTTTCAATTTTTCTAAGTTAAGATGAGGAAGGGGCAGATGTTTGGGAGGTGGGACAAATGAAGTAATTTTGACATAGTTACTCATGGGAGGTATAGGGATCAGGGCAGGAGAGTGTACTACAGGGAAATAAGAAAACGATGGTGGGTACTGTATTACTAACATTGACAGTTACTCAGAATAACAGAAAGCCCCAAACTAATAACTACACAGACAAAAGTAGAAAGTAGAAACATAATTTAATCCACACAATGTGGTAAAGCAAAATGCCACACTGCCCCAGCGTGTCGGCACCATGCCTTCCTCGGGGAGGCACTGAGGAAAGTAAGGTACAGAAGTGCTGGGGCAGTGGCATTTACTACCACATTGTGTGGATTAAACACATTTGATACTGTAAACTTCTGTCCGTGTACTATTTAGTACTAAAGCAGCTGAAGCTATAGGTACCATGGGCGCCAGTCATTTTGAACTGGGCTCTATTAGTACCTGAGACTAACAGTAGGGGAAGATTTTAAATTATTGTAACAGGGTGCAGCTCAGGGGGTTAACCCTTTGGGCTGCCTGTAACCAGATTTAAAAAGTTAATATTGTCAGGGATAATATACGAGTCACATATCATCCCTGACCTATACCGCTTGCTAAATCTGTTTCAATAACACTAGTATTAAAAGCATCTGCTGGGTAACCAGGTGGTTCTATAATACATAAGCACATTCCACCTGGATCTACTTAACTATAAAAAAATCCACACATTTTATTTGGCATGTTTGGGAACATACATGTAATACTAAGATTCTAACTTTAAGAATGATAAGTTTTACAAACCTTTTGAGCACCGAGACAGAATCCTATGCACCAAAGCTTTGCAATACTTAACTGTATTTACACCATTCTTAGTACTACATGTACTTTCCCAAACAAAAAAACAATACTTCTGTGGATTGCTTAATTGAGTAGAACCATGTAATTTTTTTTTTGCCTTTTATATATCATAGAACTTTGTTATACCATGTAGAACCTGGTCTTACTTAGTAGAACTTGTTTTTTTACATAGTAGAACTAGTTTTATTTGGTAGAACCTGGTTCTACTTGGTAGAAGCTGGTTTTACTTGGTAGAACTTGATTCTAAATGGAAGAACCAGCTTGAACCAGGTAGAACTTTTTTGGTTTGTACTCAGAAAGTTCGAAAGGAAGAACTTAGAGGTTTGAGCAGCCTAATGTTGTCCTACTACACAAAAGGTAGCAGGGAGGAGTGGCAATTATAGGCCAGTAAGTCTGACATCGCTGATTGAACAGTTACTGGAATCACTGCTGAAGGAAGGTCTGTGGAATATCTTGAATCCAGTGGGTTACAAGACCCATGACAGCATGATTTCCTGGGATGGGGAGGTAGGGGAAAAAATGTCAAGTGAATCTGACAACATTTTTTGACTGGCTAACCAAGAAACAAGATCTGGTGGACCGGTGAATGTGGCCTACCTAGATTTAAATAAGGCATTCAAGACAACTCAACTTAGGAGACTAGGAAGCAAGCTTGGTAGCTTAGGTCGGTAGGCTGATCGAACAGTGACATTTCAATTGCGAATGACATTGCAGCAGCAGTTCAATGTTGCTGCTGTCATGTACTCACAGGACTATGGCAGTGCTTTCTCCGGTTTTGCACCCTTCTCAAATCAACACCAACTCAGAGTAGAAAATCATAAATTATAGGGGGCTACAGGGGGCAGAGCCCCCTGCATGGGGGGACTTGGGGGCAAAGACCCCCTGAAGAAACAAAGAGTTTACTTGACAGTATTATGCCACCCGAAATTTGCAGTTGACATAAATCTGTCACTGTAACATCAAGTCTGCAAACGTTTTGTTGAACCAATGCCATAGATCTGCTAAGCACTGGGATTAAAGGTGGCAAACTGGATAAGAAACAGGTTAGTGGATAGGCAGCAGAGGGCAGTGGTAGGCTTTACTTACTCCAAGCAAGTGAGGGTGACCAGCACATTGAATCTGGAATCAGTGCTGTGACCTATCAAATTCAATGTTTTTATTACTGACGTTGCAGATGAGCTGGAAGGGAAGGTTTGCCTTTGTGCAGATGATACCAAAGTCTGCAAAAGGGTGAATACGCAGGACGGGAGGAAAGGATGAGCAGAGACCTGAAAAAAGTGCTGGAGTTATTAAGGGTATGGCAGCTGGGTTTCAATGCAAAAAAGTGCAAAATAATGCACGTAGAGCACCGAAACCCAAAGGCAGAGTACAAGCAGTAAAATATTCTAACAGGGAGATCCCCAGGGGGCCCAAAAACTAGTGGGCAAATTTAGAGAAAAACTCCTAAGAGAAGACAAAGAAAGGAACACAGTACACCCACAAATCAAACCACTCTGCACAGTATATGTATGTGTATATTTTGACTGTTGTTTCCTTTAAACAAGAGGGAAACAATGGACACCACTGTAAAGATTTTTCTTCCTGAATGTGAAAGTGTGCCGTTTCTCTACATCAGCTAACAAATATAAAATATAAAATAAAGTCACATCAAGATTTCAGAGTCAACGCCCTGGTGTGCACCAATTCTGCTAGTCAGTAAAAGAAATGGTGAAATAAATATACTGCACGTGTTGACCTGAAGAGGTTGAATTAGATAGTGGTATGTCAAAAATACATACATCTTAAGCTAGTGTGGGTAAAGACTATTCTTCCTTTGGGATAGGGCAGTGGACTCTGGCAAATCCCATTAGATGAACAAAGCAAAAAATTTTCAATCATACTCTTTGGGAGATCCTGTTCTAAATGTTCCCATTTTGGATTACAAGAACACCAGAAAATTTCCAGCAGGAAATGGCAGAACATTCTCAAAATCTGGAACATGATATGCTACATAAATAATATATAGCTTTATGACACCACCACAGAACTGCTGGAAACTAGAAACAGTTCCACGAAGCCAAAATTATCATTGATTATATAGTGGTTTGATGGAACTCTTCTTTTAGAAATAAGACTACAAAAAATAAATAATAAAGAAGGTTGAACTCCTG
Source organism: Neoceratodus forsteri (assembly GCA_016271365.2). Classification (NCBI taxonomy): domain Eukaryota; kingdom Metazoa; phylum Chordata; order Ceratodontiformes; family Ceratodontidae; genus Neoceratodus; species Neoceratodus forsteri. Next base: position 905,577,372 of record CM057452.1, read on the forward strand.
TGTCATTACAAAGTAAATTTTAATCTTCCACCAGAATAATCAATGTTTTTTGTCCATGTCACCTCTACATGGCTGGTGGTATCTAACAAAGGTTGCTTCCAAATGCTACTGGAAACAAAATTCTGGATATAGCTTATAAATTAAACCAGGTTTCAAATCTTCCTAGGAACCAATTCAGTTTCTGCTGCCACTGAAATGCTGCAGTAAAGCTTAAGTGTTCCCAGGAAGAGCCAATGAATCTGCTGTTAGAAGCTTCTACAAAGGAGCCGACCCTTCATGTTTTATCTTTTTACCGCCAGAGAAGTAAATGAAGACAGACATAACAAGGCCATAGATGCCATGAGAGCATCAGACCTACACTGAAACCAATAGAAATGCTGTTTGCATCAGACTGAGCATAATTTTCTGGGTCAGATCACTCAATAAGAGTTGGATCTGCTCCTGGAAAGGTCAAAGCTAATTAAGAGTTACAGACACCATGCAATGTGAAGGTGGTATGTACAAGGCTAGATATGGTTAAGTATCGGTGCAGGTATATACACAATATTTGTACAGTCACTAAGTCCCTTTGTGAACTTTTCTTTTCCCATAAAGGTTTTGCTCTTCAGCCATGTGCCCGTGTCCTGTGACTGTCTTCTGCTACCTCCATTACCGGGGTGTGCCTCTCCCACAGATTTCATTCCCCCACCACACCAGGGCCGTAAGTAGGAAGGACATTCTCTCTGCATTAGTCAATCATAATCAGAGTCCTCCAGTTTGGATGGCGGAAAAAGCCCACAAGGATAAGGGACCATGGAGAGATGGAAAATCTGGCTATGTGGGTGAGGAATATGTCGAGCCCGGGGAAGATTACTATTGGTGGTAGTAAATGGGGTATTCACAGAGGGAAGGGAGGAAGAAAGCAAATTACTTCAGGGGTCAGTACTGGGCTAGGTCCATTGCAGTCTGTTCATTTGTGACACAATTGAAAGGCATCAAGGGTAAGATCTGTCTCTTTGCGGATGACACAAAGATGAGCATTAGGTGAACAAAGAGATAGAATAAACAAGTTCACTGGTTATCTAGGCAGGTAAGAGAGCAGCTCAGAAATCTGGCTGCTCTCCATCAGTGCTAAACTGTAAGATACTGAACACTGGGAAGAGGAACAGTTTTATGTCATAAGAGTGACTCTGTAGGAGTGACAACACTAAGAGCGAAGCAACATTTGCGGAAACTCAAAATGGAGATTAGAATTAAAGCAATTGCCACAAACAGCAACGATCTCTTACTATCTCAATGGGGGCAATGAAATTTACATGTTTATGTCAGGGCAACGCCCACACACACACCCAAACTAAATATAAATCAACTTGGGGGGGGGCACAGGAGAAGGAAGAAAGAAATAGGAAACAAAAATCCACCACAGCTGAAACCAAACCCAGGTCCTCTAGCTTCAAGTGTGGTGACTAAAGCCACTACACCACGTGGTCAGTTCAGAACTGCATGGGGAGCATAGCGCCATAACATGCTGCAGCTAGTGCAGCTCACTTCACTCGCTGTATAGTAATACTCGCTATACTTCCACACTTGTCATTCATACCAGCAGTCAAACTGAGTCACTGAAATTGAAACCCTCCCACATGACGTGCTTCCAGAGAAACGTAATAGTGGGATTTGAAAATATATTTTAGTCCTTCCATTTTGTTCTGTGTCCTGAGTCTCATGAATAGGCCATTCTATTTTGACTTATTACTCATGATCTTTATAATGATACATACTACTGATTAACTGCTTCAGATATATAAAACCACTGCAGTGACCGAAGATCAGTAGAACTCAACTCTCTTTCCTTTCCCAGGAAGAAAAGACCTCTTTTGCATGCTAGAATAGTTCATAATTCATATTGTGTTTATGGTGTGAAAGGTGCTTTTCTTCCTCTCTCACCAATATAGAAAACAAGTGGGCTATATGAGGTGGAGAAGACAGTAGCCTTATCAGAACAGGACAGAGCAATGTTGAACGGAACCAAGCAGACCACAGTGGATCATCAGATGTCTTTGCTCTCCCTGAGCATGGAACACCTGTGTGACAGATAATTCAGTCAGAACTGTGTAGTTTGCTGTATTTTATTTTGCACTATGTGTTGGGATTTAATAAAAGTGCCCTAGTCTGTATTTTGGATCATGATATCATCATTTGCTATTACTGTGCAGACCAGTTGCTACACTGTGACTTGGGAGAGCTGGATTTGTTGTTTGCTTGGCGTGTTTTGGGAAACATAGTCCCCAACTAGCATCCCTCCTGAAAAACATTGTGTGCTGAAGTTCCTGGTTGCAGTGGTGGGGGGACTTCATCCTGCCAGATATACTGTGGATTAAAGCCTTCCAGCAGGGGCTTCAGCAAGAAGCAAGGCTTCCTGGACTGTCTGCTGGTGCCATTTCTCAGGCAACAAGTCAGTGAATCCACTTGTTATGAGGCAGTACTGAACCTGGTACTCACTAACATACACAGTGTTGCAGACATCAAGGTGGGAGACCACTTGGGGGACCCTGATCACTGTATGGTGTTGTCCAGTGTAAGGATGGCAGTAGAATCAAGAATCAAACCATGGAAGGGTGAGGCCCTGGACTTCAGGTGGGCAGATTTATAAAAGATGGGTGAATGCACAGGATAATCTATCAGGTGCAGTGTCCTGGGTGGTGTGGGAAAGTGGGCAAAGATAAAAGGGAGCATAGTAAGGTGGAAAACCTTCATCAAACAAGTAAGGAAAATCAAGAGAATACATGTCCACAATGGCTCTCCAAGAGGTGACTGAGACGGTAAAAGCTAAAGGAAGCATTTAAAAGGTATAAGGAGGCACAGAGGAGGAGGATATGGAGGTGTCCTGGGGAACAGACAGAAGCAGAGAAACAATGAAGTGCAAAGAAGCAAACTGAAGAGAGAATAGCCCAGAAGGTAATGAAAAAGGGACAAGATATTTTCTTAGGGGATCGCTAGGGCCTGGCCCCTGAAGCCCTCCCTCCAGCCTTTCATTTGATCCCATCAGATCTTGCCTCCTGCACAGGAACTGGACCCCTCTCACCAGTGGACGGTCGGATGGTCATGAGGGCCAGGCTCCTGAAGCCCTCCCTCCAGCCTTTCTTGTGATCCCATCAGATCTTGCCTAATGCATGGGAACCAGAGCCACCCACCCACCCACCAGCAGGCGGTCGATGGTCGCGTGGGCTAGGCTCCTGAAACCCTCCCTCCAGTCTTTCTTGTGATCCCATCAGATCTTGTCTCCTGCACAGGAACCAGACCCCCCCCCCACTAGCTGGTTGTCGGACAGTCACGAGGGTCAGGCTCCTGAAGTCCTCCCTCGAGCCTTTCTTGTGATCCCAACAGATCTTGCCTCCTGCACGGGAACCAGACCCCCCCCCCACTAGCGGGCGGTCGGATGATCATGACGGCCAGGCTAATGAAGCTCTCCCTCCAGCCTTTCTTGTTCTGCCATCAGATATTGCCGCCTGCCTGGGAACCGGAGCCCCCTACAAGCGGACGGTCGGATGATCGTGAGGGCCAGGCTTCTGAAGACTTTCTTCCATCCTTTCTTGAGACCCAATCAGATCTTTCCTCCTGCATGGGAACTGGACCACCCCTCCCCACCGGCGGGCGGTCAGACGGTCGCGAGAGCCAGGCTCCTGAAGCCCTCCCTCCTGCCTTTCTTGTGATCCCATCAGATCTTGCCTCCTGCATGGGAACCAGACCCCCACCCACCCACCAGCAGGCGGTCGGACAATCAAGAGGGACAGGCTCCTGAAGCCTTTCCTCCAGTCTTTCTTGTGATTCCATCAGATCTTGTCTCCTGCATGGGTACCGGACCCCCATCCCCACCAGCGGGCGGTCGGACGGTCACGAGAGCTAGGCTTCTGAAGCCCTCCCTCCAGCCTTTCTTGTGATCCCATCAGATCTTGCCTCCTGCATGGGAACTGAACCCCCACCAGTGGGCAGTCGGAGGGTCGTGAGGGCCAGGCTCCTGAAACCATCCCTCCAGCCATTCTTGTGATCCCATCAGATCTTGCCTCCTGCATTGGAACCGGAGACCAACACAAGTTGGCGGTCGGACGGTCGTGAGGTCCAGGCTTCTGAAGCCCTCCCTTCAGCCTTTCTTGTGATCCCATCAGATCTTGCCTCCTGCACGGGAACCAGAGCCCCTCACCCATCCACCAGCAGACGGTCGGATGGTCGCGAGGGACAGGCTCCTGAAGCCCTCCCTCCAGTCTTTCTTGTGATCCCATCAGATCTTGTCACCTGCTTGGGAACCGCCCCCACCAATGGGCGTTTGGACGGTCGCGAGGGTCAAGCTCCTGAAGACCTCACTCCAGCCTTTATTGTGATCCCATCAGATCTTGCCTTTTGCATGGGAACCGGACCCCCCCACCAGTGGGTAGTCAGACCGTCACGAGGGCCAGGCTCCTTAAGCCCTCCCTCCAGCCTTTCTTGTAATCCCATCAGATCTTGCCTCCTCCACAGGAACCAGACCCCCCGTCCATTAGCGGGCGGTAAGACGGTCCCGAGGGCCAGGCTCCTGAAGCCCTCCCTCCAGCCTTTCTTGTGATCCCATCTGATCATGCTTCCTGCATGGGAACCGGACCCCCCCCCAACAGAGGACGGTTAATGGTCATGATTGCCAGGCTCCTGAAGCCCTCCTTCCAGGATTTCTTGTGATACAATCAGATCTTGCCTCCTGCATGGGAAATGGACCCCCCAACCGGGAGGTCGGACGTTTGCGAGGGCCTGGCCCCTGAGGGCCTCCTTCCAGCCTTTCATTTGATCCCATCAGATCTTGCCTCCTGCACAGGAACTGGACCCCTCTCACCAGTGGACGGTCGGATGGTCATGAGGGCCAGGCTCCTGAAGCCCTCCCTCCAGCCTTTCTTGTGATCCCATCAGATCTCGCCTCCTGCACAGGAACCGGACCCCTTCAACGGGCGGTCAGACGGTCGCAAGGGCCAGGCTACTGAAGTCCTCCCTCCAGCCTTTCTTGTGATCCCATCAGATCTTGCCTCCTGCACAGGAACCGGACCTCCCCCACCAGCGGACGGTCGGATGTTCTTTAGGGCCAGGCTCCTGAAGCCATCCCTCCAGCATTTCTTGTGATCCAATCAGATCTAGACTCCTGCATGGGAACTGGATCCCCCCCCGCCAGTTGGCGGTCGGACGGTCGTAGGGGCCTGGCTCCTGAAGCCCTCCCTCCAGCCTTTCTTGTGATCCCATTAGATATTGCCTCCTGCATGGGAACCGGACACCCCCCTGCCAACAGCAGGCACTCGAACGGTTGCGAGGGCCAGGCTCCTGAAGGCTTCCCTCCAGCCTTTCTTGTGATCCCATCAGATCTTGCCTCCTGCATGGGAACTGGAACCCCACCACCAGCAGGCGGTCCAACGGTTGCAAGTGCCAGGCTTCAGAAGCCCTCTATCCAGCCTTTCCTGTGATCTTATCAGATCTTGCCTCCTGTATGGGAACTAGACCCACCCACCCCCCACCAGTGGGTGGTCTAATGGTCGCGGGGCCAAGCTCCTGAACCCTCCCTCCAGCCTTGCTTGCGATCCCATCAGGTCTTGCCTCCTGCATGAGAGACTGGCGATCCCCACCCAGTGGATGGTCAGGCGGTTGCAGGGCCAGGCCCTGAAACCCTCCCTCCAGCCTTTCTTGTGATCCCATCAGATCTTGCCTCCTGCTTGGGAACCAGAGCCCTCACCCACCCACCAGCAGGCGGTGCGGATGTCGCTAAGGCCAGGCTCCTGAAGTCTTCCTCAGTCTTTCTTGTTATCCCATCAGATCTTGTCACCAGCACGTTAAATGGACCCCCACCAGCGGACAGTCGCGAGGGTCAGGCTCCTGAAGACCTCCTGCAGCCTTAGTTGTGATTCCATCTGATCTTGCCTCCTGCATGGGAACCGGACTCCCCCACCTGTGGGTGGTCGGACGGTCGCGAGGGACAGGCTCCTGAAGCTCTCCCTCCAGCCATTCTTGTGATCCCATCAGATTTTACCTCATGAACAGGAACCGGACACCCCCCTCCCACCAGCAGGCACATGAATGGTTGCGAGGGCCAGGCTCCTGAAGCCCTCCCTTTAGCCTTTCTTGTGATCCCATCAGATCTTGCCTCCTGCATGGGAACCGGACATGCCCCTCCCACCAGCAGGCACACGAATGGTTGCGAGGGCCAGGCTCCTGAAGCCCTCCCTCCAGCCTTTCTTGTGATACCATCAGATCTTGCCTTCTGCATGGGAACCAGAGCCCCCCACCCACCCATCAGTGGGCGGTCGACGGTCGCGAGGGCCAGGCTCCTGAAACCCTCCCTCCAGTATTTCTTGTGATCCCATCAGATCTTGCCCCCTGCACAGGAACTGGACCCACCCACAAACAGTGGACAATCGGATGGTCATGAGGGCCAGGCTCCTGAAGCACTCCTTTCAGCCTTTCTTGTGATCCCATCTGATCTTGCCTCCTGCACGGGAACCGGACCCCCACCATCAGCAGGCGGTCAGATGGTCGCGAGGGCCAGGCTAATTAAGCTCTCCCTGCAGTCTTTCTTGTGATGCCATCAGATCTTGCCTCCTGCCAGGGAACCGGACCCCCTCACAAGCGGACGGTCGGACGATCGCAAGGGCCATGCTCCTGAAGCCTTCCTTCCATCCTTTCTTGTGACCCAATCAGATCTTGCCACCTGCATGAGAACTGGAGCCCCCCCTCCCCAACAGCGGGCTGTCGGACGGTCGAGAGAGCCAGGCTCCTGAAGCCCACCCTCCGGCTTTTCTTGTGATCCCATCAGATCTTGCCTCCTGCATGGGAACCAGACCCCCTACCCACCCACCAGCAGGCAGTCGGATGATCGCGAGGGCCAGGCTCCTGAAGCATCCCTCCAGTCTTTCTTGTGATTCCATCAGATCTTGCCTCCTGCATTGGTACCGGACCCCCGCTCCCCACCAGCGGGCGGTTGGACGGTCGCGAGAGCTAGGCTCCTGAAGCCCTCCCTCCAGCCTTTCTTGTGATCCCATTAGATCTTGCATCCAGCACAGGAACCGGACAACCCCCTCCCACCAGCGGGCACTCGAACGGCTGTGAGGGCCAGGATCCTGAAGCTCTCCCTCCATCCTTTCTTGTGATCCCATCAGATCTTGCCTCCTGCACGGGAACTGGAACCCCACCCCAACAGTGGGCAGTCGAATGGTAGCGAGGTCCAGGCTCCACAAATCCTCCCTCCAGCCTTTCCTATGATCCCATCAGATCTTGCCTCCTGCATGGGAACCAGCGACCAACACCAGTGGGCGGTCGGACGTTCGTGAGGGCCAGGCTTCTGAAGCCCTCCATCCAGCCTTTGTTGTGATCCCATCAGATCTTGCCACCAGCATGGGAACTGGACCCCCCCTCACCAGCAGGCGGTCAGATGGTTGCAAGGGACAGGCTCCTGAAGCCCTCCCCCCTGCCTTTCTTGTGATCCAATCAGATCTTGCCTCCTGCATAGGAACCAGAGCCCCTCACCCACCCCCCAGCAGGTGGTCGGACGGTCGCGAGGGCCAGGCTTCTGAAGCCCTCCCTCCAGTCTTTCTTCTGATCCCATCAGATCTTGTCACCTGCACGGGAACCGGACCACCCCCACCAGTGGGCGGTCAGACGGTTGCGAGTGCCAGGCTCCTGAAGCCCTCCCTCCAGCCTTTCTTGTGATCCCATCAGATCTTGCCTCCTGCATGGGAACCAGAGCCCCCCACCCACCCACCAGAAGGTGGACGATGGTCGCTAGGGCTAGGCTCCTGAAACCCTCCCTCCAGCCTTTCTTGTGATCACATCAGATCTAATCTCCTGCACAGGACCCTGACCCCCCCCCCACTAGCGGGCGGTCGGACGGTCGCGAGGGTCAGGCTCCTGAATCCCTTCCTCCAGGTTTCTTGTTATCCCATCAGATCTTGCCTCTTGCCCGGGAACCGGACCCACGCCATCAGCGGGTGGTCAGATGGTCGTGAAGCTCAGGCTCCTGAAGCCTTCCCTCCAGCCTTTCTTGTGATCCCATCAGATCTTGCCTCCTGCATGGGAACCAGAGCCCCTCACCCATCCACCAGCAGACGGTCGGACGGTCGCGAGGGACAGGCTCCTGAAGCCCTCCCTCCAGTCTTTCTTGTATCTTGTCACCTGCTCGGGAGCCAGCCCCCACCCCCACCAATGAGCGGTTGGACAGTCGCGAGGGTCAGGCTCCTGAAGACCTCAGTCCAGCCTTTCTTGTGATCCCATCAGATCTTGCCTTTTGCATGGGAACTGGACCCCCCCACCAGTGGGTGGTCAGACCGTCACGAGGGCCAGGCTCCTTAAGCCCTCCCTCCAGCCTTTCTTGTAATCCCATCAGATCTTGCCTCCTCCACAGGAACCAGACCCCCCGTCCATTAGCGGGCGGTAAGACGGTCGCGAGGGCCAGGCTCCTGAAGCCCTCCCTCCAGCCTTTCTTGTGATCCCATCTGATAATGCCTCCTGCATGAGAACCGGACCCCCCCCAACAGAGGACGGTTAATGGTCATGATTGCCAGGCTCCTGAAGCCCTCCTTCCAGGATTTCTTGTGATACAATCAGATCTGGCCTCCTGCATGGGAACTGGACCCCCCCCCAAGCGGGAGGTCGGACGTTTGCGAGGGCCTGGCCCCTGAAGCCTTCCCTCCAGCCTTTCATTTGATCCCATCAGATCTTGCCTCCTGCACAGGAACTGGACCCCTCTCACCAGTGGACGGTCGGATGGTCATGAGGGCCAGGCTCCTGAAGCCCTCCCTCCAGCCTTTCTTGTGATCCCATCAGATCTTGCCTAATGCATGGGAACCAGAGCCACCCACCCACCCACCAGCAGTGGGTCGATGGTCACGTGGGCAGGCCTGAAACCCTCCCTCCAGTCTTTCTTGTGATCCCATCAGATCTTGTCTCCTGCACAGGAACCAGACCCCCCACTAGCTGGTTGTCGGACAGTCACGAGGGTCAGGCTCACAGGAGTCCTCCCTCGAGCCTTTCTTGTGATCCCAACAGATCTTGCCTCCTGCAGGGAACCAGACCCCCCACTGGCAGGGGTCGGATGATCATGACGCCAGGCTAATGAAGCTCTCCCTCCAGCCTTTCTTGTTCTGCCATCAGATATTGCCGCTTGCCTGGGAACCGGGCCCCCACAGGCGGTCGGATGATCGTGAGGGCCAGGCTTCTGAAGACTTCTTCCATCCTTTCTTGAGACCCAATCAGATCTTTCCTCCTGCATGGGAACTGGACCACCCTCCCCACCGGGGGGCGGTCAGACGGTCGCGAGAGCCAGGCTCCTGAAGCCTCCTCCTGCCTTTCTTGTGATCCCATCAGATCTTGCCTCCTGATGGGAACCAGACCCCCCACCCACCCACCAGCAGGGGTCGGACAATCAAGAGGACAGGCTCCTAGCCTTCCTCCAGTCTTTCTTGTGATTCCATCAGATCTTGTCTCCTGCATGGTGCAGCCCCATCCCCACCACCAGCGGGCGGTCGGACGGTCACGAGAGCTAGGCTTCAAGCCCTCCTCCAGCCTTTCTTGTGATCCCATCAGATCTTGCCTCCCTGCATGGGAACTGAACCCCCCCCAGTGGGCAGTCGGAGGGTCGTGAGGGCCAGGCTCCTGAAACCATCCCTCCAGCCATTCTTGTGATCCCATCAGATCTTGCCTCCTGCATTGGAACCGGAGACCAACACAAGTTGGCGGTCGGACGGTCGTGAGGTCCAGGCTTCTGAAGCCCTCCCTTCAGCCTTTCTTGTGATCCCATCAGATCTTGCCTCCTGCACGGGAACCAGAGCCCCTCACCCATCCACCAGCAGACGGTCGGATGGTCGCGAGGGACAGGCTCCTGAAGCCCTCCCTCCAGTCTTTCTTGTGATCCCATCAGATCTTGTCACCTGCTTGGGAACCGCCCCCACCAATGGGCGGTTGGACGGTCGCGAGGGTCAAGCTCCTGAAGACCTCACTCCAGCCTTTATTGTGATCCCATCAGATCTTGCCTTTTGCATGGGAACCGGACCCCCCCACCAGTGGGTAGTCAGACCGTCACGAGGGCCAGGCTCCTTAAGCCCTCCCTCCAGCCTTTCTTGTAATCCCATCAGATCTTGCCTCCTCCACAGGAACCAGACCCCCCGTCCATTAGCGGGCGGTAAGACGGTCCCGAGGGCCAGGCTCCTGAAGCCCTCCCTCCAGCCTTTCTTGTGATCCCATCTGATCATGCTTCCTGCATGGGAACCGGACCCCCCCCCAACAGAGGACGGTTAATGGTCATGATTGCCAGGCTCCTGAAGCCCTCCTTCCAGGATTTCTTGTGATACAATCAGATCTTGCCTCCTGCATGGGAAATGGACCCCCCCCCAAGCGGGAGGTCGGACGTTTGCGAGGGCCTGGCCCCTGAGGGCCTCCCTCCAGCCTTTCATTTGATCCCATCAGATCTTGCCTCCTGCACAGGAACTGGACCCCTCTCACCAGTGGACGGTCGGATGGTCATGAGGGCCAGGCTCCTGAAGCCCTCCCTCCAGCCTTTCTTGTGATCCCATCAGATCTCGCCTCCTGCACAGGAACCGGACCCCCCCCTTCAACGGGCGGTCAGACGGTCGCAAGGGCCAGGCTACTGAAGTCCTCCCTCCAGCCTTTCTTGTGATCCCATCAGATCTTGCCTCCTGCACAGGAACCGGACCTCCCCCACCAGCGGACGGTCGGATGTTCTTTAGGGCCAGGCTCCTGAAGCCATCCCTCCAGCATTTCTTGTGATCCAATCAGATCTAGACTCCTGCATGGGAACTGGATCCCCCCCAGTTGGCGGTGGGGCCGTCGCAGGGGCCTGGCTCCTGAAGCCCTCCCTCCAGCCTTTCTTGTGATCCCTTAGATGTGCCTCCTGATGGGAACCGACACCCCTGCCAACAGCAGGCACTCGAACGGTTGTTGCAGGGCCAGGCTCCTGAGCTTCCCTCCAGCCTTTCTTGTGATCCCATCAGATCTTGCCTCCTGCATGGGAACTGGAACCCACCACCAGCAGGCGGTCCAAGCGGTTTGCAAGTGCCAGGCTTCAAGCCCTCTATCCAGCCTTTCCTGTGATCCTATCAGATCTTGCCTCCTGCATGGGAACTGGACCACCCACCCCCCACCAGTGGGTGGTCTAATGGTCGCGAGGGCCAGGCTCCTGAAACCCTCCCTCCAGCCTTTACTTGTGATCCCATCAGATCTTGCCTCCTGCATGGGAACTGACGATCCCCACCAGTGGATGGTCAGACGGTTGCAAGGGCCAGGCCCCTGAAACCCTCCCTCCAGCCTTTCTTGTGATCCCATCAGATCTTGCCTCCTGCTTGGGAACCAGAGCCCCTCACCCACCCACCAGCAGGCGGTCGGACGGTCGCTAAGGCCAGGCTCCTGAAGTCTTCCCTCCAGTCTTTCTTGTTATCCCATCAGATCTTGTCACCAGCACGTTAAATGGACCCCCACCAGCGGACAGTCGCGAGGGTCAGGCTCCTGAAGACCTCCCTGCAGCCTTAGTTGTGATTCCATCTGATCTTGCCTCCTGCATGGGAACCGGACTCCCCCACCTGTGGGTGGTCGGACGGTCGCGAGGGACAGGCTCCTGAAGCTCTCCCTCCAGCCATTCTTGTGATCCCATCAGATTTTACCTCATGAACAGGAACCGGACACCCCCCTCCCACCAGCAGGCACATGAATGGTTGCGAGGGCCAGGCTCCTGAAGCCCTCCCTTTAGCCTTTCTTGTGATCCCATCAGATCTTGCCTCCTGCATGGGAACGGACACCCCCCTCCCACCAGCAGGCACCGATTGGTTGCGAGGGCCAGGCTCCTGAAGCCCTCCCTCCAGCCTTTCTTGTGATACCATCAGATCTTGCCTTCTGCATGGGAACCAGAGCCCCCCACCCACCCACCAGTGGGCGGTCGACGGTCGCGAGGGCCAGGCTCCTGAAACCCTCCCTCCAGTATTTCTTGTGATCCCATCAGATCTTGCCTCCTGCACAGGAACCGGACCCACCCCCCAACCAGTGGACAATCGGATGGTCATGAGGGCCAGGCTCCTGAAGCACTCCCTTCAGCCTTTCTTGTGATCCCATCTGATCTTGCCTCCTGCACGGAACGGACCCCCACCATCAGCAGGCGGTCAGATGGCCGATGAGCCAGGCTAATTAAGCTCTCCCTGCAGTCTTTCTTGTGATGCCATCAGATCTTGCCTCCTGCCAGGGAACGGACCCCCTCACAAGCGGACGGTCGGACGTTACGCAAGGCCATGCTCCTGGAAGCCTTCCTTCCATCCTTTCTTGTGACCCAATCAGATCTTGCCACCTGCATGAGAACTGAGCCCCTCCCCAACAGCGGGCTGTCGGACTGTCGAGAGAGCCAGGCTCCTGAAGCCCACCCTCCGGCTTTTCTTGTGATCCCATCAGATCTTGCCTCCTGCATGGGAACCAGACCCCTACCCACCCACCAGCAGGCAGTCGGATGTCGCTGAGGCCAGGCTCCTGAGCATCCCTCCAGTCTTTCTTGTGATTCCATCAGATCTTGCCTCCTGCATTGGTACTGACCCCGCCTCCACCAGCGGGCGGTTGGAGCGGTCCAGAGCTAGGCTCCTGAAGCCCTCCCTCCAGCCTTTCTTGTGATCCCATTAGATCTTGCATCCAGCACAGGAACCGGACAACCCCCTCCCACCAGCGGGCACTCGAACGGCTGTGAGGGCCAGGATCCTGAAGCTCTCCCTCCATCCTTTCTTGTGATCCCATCAGATCTTGCCTCCTGCACGGGAACTGGAACCCCCACCCCAACAGTGGGCAGTCGAATGGTAGCGAGGTCCAGGCTCCACAAATCCTCCCTCCAGCCTTTCCTATGATCCCATCAGATCTTGCCTCCTGCATGGGAACCAGCGACCAACACCAGTGGGCGGTCGGACGTTCGTGAGGGCCAGGCTTCTGAAGCCCTCCATCCAGCCTTTGTTGTGATCCCATCAGATCTTGCCACCAGCATGGGAACTGAACCCCCCCTCACCAGCAGGCGGTCAGATGGTTGCAAGGGACAGGCTCCTGAAGCCCTCCCCCCTGCCTTTCTTGTGATCCAATCAGATCTTGCCTCCTGCATAGGAACCAGAGCCCCTCACCCACCCCCCAGCAGGTGGTCGGACGGTCGCGAGGGCCAGGCTTCTGAAGCCCTCCCTCCAGTCTTTCTTCTGATCCCATCAGATCTTGTCACCTGCACGGGAACCGGACCACCCCCACCAGTGGGCGGTCAGACGGTTGCGAGTGCCAGGCTCCTGAAGCCCTCCCTCCAGCCTTTCTTGTGATCCCATCAGATCTTGCCTCCTGCATGGGAACCAGAGCCCCCCACCCACCCACCAGAAGGTGGACGATGGTCGCTAGGGCTAGGCTCCTGAAACCCTCCCTCCAGCCTTTCTTGTGATCACATCAGATCTAATCTCCTGCACAGGACCCTGACACCCCCACTCACTAGCGGGCGGTCGGACGGTCGCGAGGGTCAGGCTCCTGAATCCCTTCCTCCAGGTTTCTTGTTATCCCATCAGATCTTGCCTCTTGCCCGGGAACCGGACCCACGCCATCAGCGGGTGGTCAGACGGTCGTGAAGCTCAGGCTCCTGAAGCCTTCCCTCCAGCCTTTCTTGTGATCCCATCAGTTCTTGCCTCCTGCACAGGAAACACACCTCCCCCACCAGTTGACGGTTGGATGGTCATTAGGGCCAGGCTCCTGAAGCCCTCCCTTGTGCCTTTCTTGTGATCCCAACAGTTCTTGCCTCCTGCACGGGAACCGGACCCCCCCCATCTGCTGGCGGTCAGACGGACGCAGGGGCCAGGCCCCTGAAGCCCTCCTCCCAGACTTTCTCTTGCAAAGGGAACCCGGACCCCCCACACTGGATAGGTCGGGATGGTCATGGGGGGCTATGCTCAAGAAACCCTCCTTCCAGTCTTTCTTGTGATCCCATCAGATCTTGTCTACTGCACAGGAACCAGACCCCCCACTAGCGGGCGGTCAGACGATCGTGAGGGCCAGGTTAATGAAGCTCTCCCTCCAGCCTTTCTTGTGATGCCATCAGATCTTGCCGCCTGCCTGGGAACCTGAGCCTCCCACAAGCGGACGGTCGGATGATCGTGAGGGCCAAGCTTCTGAAGCCTTCCTTCCATTCTTTCTTGAGACCCAATCAGATCTTACCTCCTGTATGGGAACTGGACCCCCCCTCCCCACCGGCAGGCGGTCGGACGGTCCGAGAGCCAGGCTCCTGAAGCCCTCCCTCCTGCCTTTATTGTGTCCCATCAGATCTTGCCTCCTGCATGGGAACAGACCCCCACCCACCCACCAGCAGGCGGTCGGACAATCACGAGGGACAGGATCCTGAAGCCTTCCCTCCAGTCTTTCTTGTGATTCCATCAGATCTTGTCTCCTGCATGGGTACCGGACCCCCCCTCCCCACCAGCGGGCGGTCGGACGGTAGCGAGAGCTAGTCTCCTGAAGCCCTCCCTCCAGCCTTTCTTGTGATCCCATCAGATCTTGCATCCTGCACGGGAACTGGACCCCCCCAAACAGTGGGCAGTCGGATGGTCGCGAGGGCCAGGCTCCTGAAACCCTCCCTCCAGCCTTTCTTGTGATCCCATCAGATCTTGCCTCCTGCATGGATACCGGCGACCAACACCAGTGGGAGGTCGGACGGTCGAGAGGGCCAGGCTTCTGAAGCCCTCCCTCCAACCTTTCTAGTGATCCCATCAGATCTTGCCTCCTGCATGGGAACCAGACACCCTACCCACCCACCAGCAGGCAGGCGGACAATCGCGAGGGCCAGGCTCCTGAAGCCCTCCCTCCAGCCTTTCTTGTGATCCCATCAGATCTTGCCTCCAGCACGGGAACCGGACACCCCCTTCCCACCTGCGGGCACTCGATCGGCTGCGAGGGCCAGGCTCCTGAAGCTCTCCCTCCAACCTTTCTTGTGATCCCATCAGATCTTGCCTCCTGCACGGGAACTGGACCCCCCACCAGTGGGCAGTCGAATGGTCGCGAGGGCCAGGCTCCAGAAATCCTCCCTCCAGCCTTTCTTGTGATCCCATCAGATCTTGCCTCCTGCATGGGAACCGGCGACCAACACCAGTGGGCGGTCGGATGTTCATGAGGGCCAGGCTTCTGAAGCCCTCCATCCAGCCTTTCTTGTGATCCCATCAGATCTTGTCTCCAGCATGGGAACTGGACCCCCCCTAACCAGCAGGCGGTCAGATGGTTGCAAGGCCAGGCTCCTGAAGCCCTCCCTCCTGCCTTTCTTGTGATCCCATCAGATCTTGCCTCCTGCATGGGAACCAGAGCTCCTCACCCACCCACCAGCAGGTGGTCGGACAGTCGCGAGGGCCAGGCTCCTGAAGCCCTCCCTCTTGTATTTCTAGTGATCCCATCAGATTTTGTCACCTGCACGGCAACTGGACCACCCCCTCCAGTGGGCGGTCAGACGGTCGCGAGGGTCAGGCTCCTAAAGACCTCCCTCCAGCCTTTCTTGTGATCCCATCAGATCTTGCCTTCTGCATGGGAACCGGACCCCCCCACCAGTGGCTGGTCGCACAGTTGCGAGCGCCAGGCTCCTGAAGCCCTCCCTCCAGCCTTTCTTGTGATCCCATCAGATCTTGCCTCCTGCATGGGAACTGGACCCCCGCCACCAGCAGGCGGTCGGACGGTTGCAAATACCAGGCTTCTGAAGCCCTCTCTCCAGCCTTTCTTGTGATCCCATCAGATCTTGCCTCCTGCACCGGAACCAGGGCCCCCCACCCACCCACCAGTGGGCGGTCAACGGTCGCGATGGCCAGGCTCCTGAAACCCTCCCTCCAGTATTTCTTGTGATCCCATCAGATCT
The DNA here is from genome assembly GCA_016271365.2 of Neoceratodus forsteri. Lineage (NCBI taxonomy): Eukaryota > Metazoa > Chordata > Ceratodontiformes > Ceratodontidae > Neoceratodus > Neoceratodus forsteri. The sequence continues at coordinate 905,593,240 of CM057452.1, forward strand.
TGCCTCCTGCACAGGAACCGGACCCACCCCCCAACCAGTGGACAATCGGATGGTCATGAGGGCCAGGCTCCTGAAGCACTCCCTCCAGCCTTTCTTGTGATCCCATCAGATCTTGCCTCCTGCACAGGAACCGAACCCCCCCCCATCAGCAAGCTGTCAGACGGTCGGGAGGGCCAGGCTAATGAAGCTCTCCCTCCAGTCTTTCTTGTGATGCCATCAGATCTTGGATCCTGCCAGGGAACTGGACCCCCGCGCAGGCGGGCGGTCGGTCGGACGATCGCGAGGGCCAGGCTCCTGAAGCCTTCCTTCCATCCTTTCTTGTGACCCAATCAGATCTTGCCTCCTGCATGGGAACTGGAGCCCCCCTCCCCAACAGTGGGCGGTCGGACGGTCGCAAGAGCCTGGCTCCTGAAGCCCACCCTCCAGCCTTTCTTGTGATCCCATCAGATCTTGCCTCCTGCACGGGAACCAGACCCCCCATCAGCAAGCGGTCAGACGGTCGGGAGGGCCAGGCTAATGAAGCTCTCCCTCCAGTCTTTCTTGTGATGCCATCAGATCTTGCCTCCTGCCAGGGAACTGGACCCCCTCGCACAAGCGGGCGGTCGGAAGATCACGAGGGCCAGGCTCCTGAAGCCTTCCTTCCATCCTTTCTTGTGACCCAATCAGATCTTGCCTCCTGCATGGGAACTGGAGCCCCGGCCCAACAGCGGGCGGTCGGACGGTCGCGAGAGCCTGGCTCCTGAAGCCCACCCTCCAGCTTTTCTTGTGATCCCATCAGATCTTGCCCCCTGCATGGAAACCAGATCCCCTACCCACCCGCCAGCAGGCAGTAGGACAATCGCGAGGGCCAGACTCCTGAAAGCTCCCTCAAGTCTTTCTTGTGATTCCATCAGATCTTGCCTCCTGCATGGGTACCGGACCCCCCCTCCCCACCAGCGGGCGGTCGGACGGTCGCGAGAGCTAGGCTCCTGAAGCCCTCCCTCCAGCCTTTCTTGTGATCCCATTAGATCTTGCCTCCTGCACGGGAACTGGACTCCCCCCTCCCTCCAGTGGGCACCCGAACGGCTGTGAGGGCCAGGATCTTGAAGCTCTCCCTCCATCCTTTCTTGTGATCCCATCAGATCTTGCCTCCTGCGCGGGAACTGGACCCCCACCCCACCAGTGGGCAGTCGAATGGTAGCGAGGGCCAGGCTCCAGAAATCCTCCCTCCAGCCTTTCCAATGATCCCATTAGATCTTGCCTCCTGCATGGGAACCGGCGACCAACACCAGTGGGCGGTCAGACGTTCGTGAGGGCCAGGCTTCTGAAGCCCTCCATCCAGCCTTTCTTGTGATCCCATCAGATCTTGCCACCAGCATGGGAACTGGACCCCCCCTCACCAGCAGGTGGTCAGATGGTTGCAAGGGCCAGGCTCCTGAAGCCCTCCCTCCTGCCTTTCTTGTGATCCCATCAGATCATGCCGCTTGCATGGGAACCAGTGCCCCTCACCCACCCACCAGCAGGTGGTCGGACGGTCGCGAGGGCTAGGCTCCTGAAGCCCTCTCTTCAGTCTTTCCTGTGATCCCATCAGATCTTGTCACCTGCACGGGAACCGGACCACCCCCACCAGTGGGCGGTCAGACGGTTGCGAGCACCAGGCTCCTGAAGCCCTCCCTCCAGCCTTTCTTGTGATCCCATCAGATCTTGCCTCCTGCATGGGAACTGGACCCCCGCCACCAGCAGGCGGTCAGACGGTTGCAAAGGCCAGGCTCCTGAAGCCCTCCCTCCAGCCTTTCTTGTGATCTCATCAGATCTTGCCTCCTGCATGGGAACCAGAGCCCTCCACCCACCCACCAGCAGGCGGTCGATGGACGCGAGGGCTAGGCTCCTGAAACCCTCCCTCCAGTCTTTCTTGTGATCCCATCAGATCTTGTCTCCTGCACAGGACCCAGACCCCCCACTAGCGGGCGGTCGGACGGTCACGAGGGTCAGGCTCCTGAAGCCCTCCCTCCAGCCTTTCTTGTGATCCCATAAGATCTTGCCTCCTGCCCGGGGACCGGACCCACGCCATCAGCGGGTGGTCAGACGGTCGTGATGCTCAGGCTCCTGAAGCATTCCCTCCAGCCTTTCTTGTGATCCCATCAGTTCTTGCCTCCCTACACAGGGACAGACCCCCACCAGTGGGCCGGTCGGGATGGTCATGAGGGCCAGGCTCCTGAAGCCCTCCCTCGAGCCTTTCTTGTGATCCCAACAGATCTTGCCTCCTGCACGGAAACCTGACCCCCATCTGCTGGCGGTCAGACGGTCACGTGGGCCAGGCCACTGAAGCCCTCCTTCCAGCCTTTCTTGTGATCCCATCAGATCTTGCCTCCTGCACAGGAACCGGACCCCCCCACCACTGGACAGTCGGATGGTCATGAGGTCTAGGCTCCTGAAACCCTCCCTCCAGTCTTTCTTGTGATCCCATCAGATCTTGTCTACTGCACAGGAACCAGACCCCCCGCTAACAGAAGTACTGTAAGTACTGTAAGGACTACTTCAAATTATATAGCCATATATAAATATTTAAGGAACTGCTAGGTGTGATATCTCAAGCCAAATCAGGTATGCTGTCTTTGAGAAACATGGAGACCTATAACCCATCAGATTTCCTAACTACTTTATGTAATGATGGTACTATTGTAAAATGTTGCAGCTGCCAGATGTATACCACAAAAGACACAGAGTAGACCTCTGACAAATTTATCTGCCAAAAATGTCTAGAAATGGGTAACTTATTGAAGGAGATAAACACTTTAGAGGAACAAGTAAGGAAAACAACTCTCAACTATAAACATTGAACAAAAGGATAAAAGAACAAGAGATTCAAATATAGGAGTAAACAGGGAAGACAGACAGAATTAGACTCTGAAACTGAACAGGATGAGATAAATGCACCAGACTGGAATGCTATGCAAATAATACCCCCAAAAAAGGGTCGTAGAGCACTAGGAAATGATCTACTCCTACAAAATAGATATACTCCACTAGAACTTAGAAGACAGCGAGGGAACAAATATCAGAACATAAAATTCTAGTAATTGGAGATTCTGTTCTCATAGAACTGATAGCACCATTTGTGGGACTAATAAAATAAACAGGGAAGTGAACTGTTTACCAGGAGCAAGAGTGAGAGAGAGCAAAGATATTTTGTCTAAAGTAATGGAGAAACAACTTAAGTCTCAAACAGTAGTGGTACATGTAGGCATAAACAATGTGGGGAAGCACCATGAAAAAGATATTGCAGATGATATTATGGATCTAAGCAGGCTAGTAGCTAGTAAGAGACAGAGGACAATGATTTCAAGCATTTTGCCAACATTAAAGGTACATGCAGGAAAAAATAATACTATTCAACACATAAACATGTTGCTCTAGAACAGGTGTTCAACTGTGGATATTAGATTTATAAATTCATAGGAAACTTTCTATCAAATGATACACTTGTACGCAAAAGATGGCTTACATTTGAGCATCAGTAGTACAAATACATTGGCTAAACTGATTATTAGTGCTATCTCAACGAATTATTTAAACTGATCACTGGGGGGGCAGAAATGAAAATGAACATGGTACTAAGGGTAAAGGTAAAATAAAAATACCCAAATCAGAAGTGTTATTTTGTCACCTAGTAAATGTCAGAAGCTCAAATAAAAAGAAAGAGGAACTTGAAACATTATTGAAACCAAATGGTAAAGCAGATATGGCTTTTAAAACCAAAACTTGGTGGACAAAGGACGATAACTGGAATAAAAATATCAAAGGCTATAATCTATTTCATTTAGACAGGACTGAAAAAAGAGGAGGAGTAGCAGCAGCTTATATATCAAATCAGATAAATTACGCAGTGCTATTCATACCCCCCATGCCCTGATCCCTGATCTACCACCTCCGGCATCCCCTGTAAGTTGTATAGAGCAACCCAAAATTCCTGGTAGTCTAGTGGCCCCCCACCCTCCCAGTAGTGGCAGATATGGCTTTTAAAACCTAAACAACTTAGTGGACAAAGGACAATAATTGGAATAAAAATATCAAAGACTATAATCTATTTCATTTAGACAGGACTGAAAAAAGAGAGGAGGAGTAGCAGCTTATATATCAAATCAGATAAATTACGCAGTGCTATTCATACCCCCATGCCCTGATCCTGATCTACCACCTCCGCATCCCTTGTAAGTTGTATAGAGCAACCCCAAATCCCTGGTAGTCTAGTGGCCCCCCACCTCCCCAGTAGTGGCAGATATGGCTTTAAAACCTAAACAACTTAGTGGACAAAGGACAATAATTGGAATAAAATATCAAAGGCTATAATCTATTTCATTTAGACAGGACTGACAAAGAGAGAAGGAGGAGCAGCTTATATATCAAATCAAATAAATTCCAAAAACATCACTTATAAAATAAAAAAAACAGTAACACTGAAACCTTACTGATCAAAACTGAAACACTAGGGATGAAAAGCTTATAGTTGGCCTATGCTACAGACCTCCTAATAGCAGCATTGAGATCATGGAGGAAATAACAGTTGAGTTTGAGAAGACTTGTGAGATAGGCAATGTGGTCTTCATGAGAGACCTAAACTATGAGTGATATCAACTGGGAACAAATGGCAGGGACAAACTGTTATAGTAGTATATTTCTTAATAAAAATTGAACTATTAGGCCTAAGACAGCATGTCACCGACCCAACTAAAGGAAAGAATATTTTAACTATACTACTACGTTCAAATGAGATAAATGTGACAAACTGTAGCATTACAGGTACCACTGGCAAATAGTGACCATAGTACTGTGTATTTCCAATTACAAGAAGGCATACAAATAAATAAAGGTTGCATGGAAATTTACAACAATAAAACAGCAAATACTACACAATTACATGAAGAACTAAATAAAATTAATTGGGAAGCTGAGCTTAAAAAGCAATCAACCAGCAAAATGTGGGATACAATTAAAAAACGTATCTTCATGATATGAGATAAATATATCAAAAAGAAAAAACAATAAGCGGAGGCATAAAACCAAAATAGATAACTAACAGCATCAAAAAATTACTAAAGAAAAATGGCATCTATAGGACCAATATAAGAAAAACAAAACTGAAGACAACTGCCAAAAATATAAAACAATACTTAAAATATGCAAAAACAAAATAAAGAAAAATAAGCAAAAAATGGAAATCTGATTAGCATACAATGCTACTAAGGATAATCTGAAAGGATTTCATAGCTATGTAAACTCACTCCGAAACTCAAAAAAAATGGGTTATGTTCGATAATGGCCAATGATAGACTTATTGAGGAGCCAAAAGACATAGGCTTAGATATTCAAAAGGGTTGCACATGGCGCAACAGTGTTGCACCATGCGCAACCCACTGATGCACCCCGGCGTGATATTCAAATGGGAATTGTGCCTGGCACAAATCTGGATGCGCCAGAGTGCATCAGTTATGTATGCAGCACAAGTGGGGGGGTGTGCCCATGCATACTCTGCACATCCCGATATTTAACCCGGGATGTGCTGAGTCCATGCATTTGCAACCCCTACTTGCGCCACACAAAGTTGATCCCAAAAAAAAAAGGAACAACGGATGGCCACCCACAGGTGAGCTGCCGTATTGCAGGGTGCAACACGGCAGCTGCCACCTGACACTGGCTGCACCTGGCAGCACCCCCATGCCCGATCATGGGCATACCTACAAGAAATGACCCTCAAACTCCCTGGTGGTCCAGTGGACCACTGTCAGCTCGATCGCGGGCTTAAGTAAACTACAATCCAATCCAATATCCCTGGTGGTCCAGCGGACCCCTAACCACCACCACTGAGCCCCACCACCCCGCTCCCCGGTCAGTGGCGGGTGGCAGCACCACCGCCTGCCGCCCGCCACCTGCCGACTGACCATCCGGTAGGGCTGTATGCCCATTGGTCACAGCATGAGCCAATGGGCATGCAGCTCCTCCTATACTACACATTCAGATATGTGAATGAATCCATTCACATATATAGAATGTAGTAGTATGGCTCTGAACTACACACCCATTGGCTACGCTGTGGACCAATGGGCGTACAGCCCACCGACATTCAGTTGGCGAACGTCGGGTGACGAGTGAGGTAGGCTGCTGCTCCCTCTGCTGACTGGGGAGCAGGGTGGTGGAGCTCAGTGGGCGGTGGGGAGGGGTCCGCTGGACCACCAGGATATTGGATTGGATTGTAGTTTACTTAAGCCCGTGATTGGGCTGACCGCGGTCCACTGAACCACCAGGGAGTTCGGAGTGTGATTTATTTTACAAATGCCCATGATCAGGCTGACAGTAGTCCACTGGACCACCAGGGAGTTCAGAGTGTGATTTATTTTACAAATGCCCGCGATCGGGCTGACAGCAGTACACTGGACCACCAGGGATTTTAGATTGTTTTTTATTTTACTTCAGCCCATGATCAGGCTGTGGGGCACATTGCCACACTGCAGGGGGCGTCAGTCCCCGATGGCTTCTGCCTGGCAGGGTACCTGGCACAAGTCACCGGGGATCGGTGCACCTGCATGCAAATGGGGCCATAATGACATGCAAATAGCCCCATTGCATGTGCACTGAATATCGTGGTTGCTGTAAGCATGGCGAACTCTACGCATCCCCCTGCTCCACTCTAGCCACTTGTACTGGCTCAGTGCCACTGCGCCATGCGCACTGCGGGTGGCCAGGGTGCGATATTCAATTATGCTGTGCCATGGCGCAGCTCCGTTGAATATTGCCCAGTCAACGCCCCTGCGCATCCAAGTTGTGCTGCACCCAGGCTTGCACCACAGCCTGACGCAGTTTGAATATCCGGGCCATAGTGAACATATTTAATACTGATTTTGGATTGTTTTTCCAAAAACTGAACCATACATAGGAGATATCCAGAAAAATTCAGAAACAGAAATAACCATAACCAAAGAGTGTATAATTAAAAAAATTTAAAATTAAAAAATGTCACTCTCAGCAGGGCCAGATAACATATCTCCTAAACTGTTAAAACTCCTATCATGTATCACTAAAAATATTAGGCCCAATTCTCAAAAGGTTACACCTGGCGTAACTTGACTTGTGCAAAATTAAATGGTGCAAGTAGCAAGTTACACCAACAGTTCTTGTATATGTATATTCAGCATGTTGCAGTCTGCTTGCGCCAAAGTGGACATACTGTATGACACCAGTTATGCCCTAAACCCACTGGGACATGGTGCTAGAGGGTTTACAGCAGCAGTTGTGCCCTATTCTGGAAGGGCAGCAACCAAGTCCCCCAGGGCACTATTCTCAAACAACCCCCCTGGAGGACATCCACCAAAGTACAGTTACACCCTTCGGGGCTTGCATGTATGTGCCACCCACCCATCCCCTGATGACATGTCACCCTCTCCCCACCCCTGCCTTGACCCCAAAAAGGATATGTGCAAGCCCCATAGGGCTATTGCTGTCCCTCCCCAAATGTCCTGACCCCAGAATATGCAGAATAATGCCCTGAAGGGCTAGTAATGTCCCCTTCCAATGCCCATACCCCATGACATACAAGGTTATGCCCTGCAGGGCTATTACTGTCCCCCCAATGGCCTGACTCCATGACATGCAATTCACTGCCCTGTAGTGCTATTCATGCCCCCATACCCCAAATCCTAATGCATCACCTCCCGCATCCCTGTAAGTTGTATAGAGCAACCCCAAATCCCTGGTAGTCTAGTGGCCCCCCACCCCCTAGTAGTGGCAGACCACCTCACTCCCTCCACCCTACCCAGCTAACAACTGGCATGGACACACCTCTTACCACCATGGCCAGTCACTGACTGAGATCCACTGGAGTGCATACCACTGTACATAGTATGCACTCAATGAATATTCATTGCACATGTACTATGCACAGTAGTATGTGCTCCAGTGGATCTCAGTCAGCAGCTGGCCATGGTGGTGAGAGGTGGGTCTGTGCCAGTTTCTGGCTGGGTAGGAGTGGAGGGAGTGCAGTGACCACCACTACTGAGTGGGGGGCCACTAGACTACCAGGGATTTGGGGTTGCTCTATACAACTTACAGGGATGTGGGATGCAGGAGGTGGTGGATCAGATATTGAGGCATTGGGGGGCATGAATAGCCCTGCAGGGCAGTGACTTGTATGTCATGGGATTGGGGCATGGGGTGGACATTAATAGCCCTGCAGGGCATAACCTTGTATGTCATGGGGGTGGTGCATTGGGGGGACAGTAATAGCTTTACAGGCCATAACCCTGTATGTCATGGGGTTGGGGCATTGGGGGGGGCCACTAGCACCCTTCAAATCCAGGGCTGAAGTTTGTGATTATCCCTTCAGGTATGCCCTTTGTTTGGTGTACCTGTGGGATTGTCACAAATCACCAGAGTTAGCCGCAGGGACCCTGCCCCTTTCAGATTCTAGCACAGGGTCCTTGGTGTAATGGGGATTGGTGCAAGTTGCCTTTGGCAGTGACTTGTGCCATCCTTGTAGAATCGGGCCCATTATACTCAAGAGCAGTATCAAAAAATGAAGTTACACCAGACTGGCTAGAAGGTCTAGTAATACCAGTCCACAAAAGGGAAGAAAAGTGAACTACAGAAACTATAGACCAATTAGCCTGACTTCTGTCCTGAGAAAAATTATGACGTCCATTATAAAGGATTTAATAAATGATCACATTGATAGCCTGGGATTAAGGGATGGGGAACAACATGGTTTCACTTTGGGTAGATCATGTGAAACAAATCTATTAAGTTTCTATGAGATGATATCAGCTGCCCTAGATAGAGGCAGGGCCATGGAGTGTATATATTTGGACTTTGGTAAGGCTTTTTGATAAGGTACCACATAAAGCTATAATGCAGAAATTAATAGATACACAGATGGACTCCAGAACAGTACAGTGGATCCAAAGTTGGTTGGGGTGGAAGAAGTCAAAGGGTTAGCATAAATGGTTAAACATCAGAACCGGTGGCATTGAATAGTGATGTTCTGCAGGGATCTGTGCTTGGACTGGTCCCGTTCCAGATATTTGTTTCAGACATGGGTCAACAGGTCATAAACAGGTTAAGTAAATACACTGATGACACAAAACTTGCAGGAATTATAAAAGCTGAAGAAGATACGAAGTCATACTAAGGATGAATTAGGAGCAAGGAGACCATAAGGTCCATATCAGCTCTTATGCTAATCAGTTGTTATAATATGAAATACTATATCCTTGGGAGATTAATCTGTCCAGACAATGCTTAAATGCATTTTTTTGTTTCACTTATGACTGTCACAGATTCTCTCAGCCGGTCAGCCCTCTACTCCCAAAGTGCCAATCTCTGAGTGTAGGATCTGTGGACAGTTAACAGAACAAGGTAACCCTCTTGTCTGTTTTGTGGGTTCCAGTCACCTTAGTCTCAAGTTCTGGAGGGATTCAAACTGATAACCTCTTGTTAGCGTACCCAATTATCAGGCTCAGATAATTCTGTCTTCGGGGGGCCAGATATCTTTGCCTATGGGCACCTGACCAGGTCTACAAAATGAACCTTTAGAACTCTATGCAAGACCTTAGAGAACTCTATCCATTTCCCAGTTTGGTATGACAATAAGCATAAACACAGTGTCAACTATAATCCTTAAAAGCTTCACTTAAATATAAAGAAATGTCAAGGCACTCCAGGCAGTTTCCATTTTAAAATATATATCTTTACTTTAAAATAGGAAAACAGAAAATTATTACAGAACAAAAATATCCCAACACATACAGCATTAAAACAAACAGGTAAAAGTACAGATTCCTACAAATAATAACTCTCAGACTAATCTTATCTAAAGTCCTTGCTTCTGAATCTTCCAGTGCTGATGTCCTTCTTTCAGTCAGAAAAAATATTGTGTGTCATTCAAGGTTTGCAGTAGGTTTAAGAACAGTCTTGAGCCGGCCTTCTCTCTGAGGTCACCTAACTTCGCCTTGGTGTAACAAAATTATATTTTATGACACAGGATGTCTAAATAAGATATTTAAAAAAACATAATAGGTGACCTCATTGACTCTCCTCTCCTCAGGTTAACTAGACAAAACCGGTTTGTGCTCTGCTACACATACACGTCAAAGGTTTCTTTGATATAAGTCACTGTATTCAAAGCAAAGTGTATTTGACTCTTTAATTTGTCTGAGCCTGGGCATCTACACATCAAAGGTCTCTCTGATGTAATTCAAGGGTTTTCCAGGAATGGATATTGGACCTTCCAAATTTGTCTGGTCCTGCTTGGCCCAGACATCAACCTATTGATGCAATGAGCTGGTTTTCTGAAGGTTATTCATAACACTGGCCAGTGTCCCTTTTCTCAGGACATATAGTGCAGATCAAAGATTTCCTGAGGATGTCATGAATGGCTAATTTTATTTCCTGGGATCAAAGCAAATTGACCAGATAATTGCACCCCAGGTATCTGCAGTTTAGCTATGTCCTGTCCTTTGAACTTATCCCTGAGGGGTTTTGATGTGACAGTTCAGCAAAACTGTAGTTTCCTCAAACTGACCTTCCCATTACATATTTTATATGTAATAAAAAAAATTGATACAGCACTCAGAACTGACTGTCTACGTCACAATGACCACTTCATGTGGCGAATTGTTCCAAGGATTAATTGCTGTTAGAGTGAAAAAATATTTTCTATTTTTGCGAATGAATGATTTACCTGAGAGTTTTAAAGGATGACTTCTAGTGTTATGGTTATTATTTTTAAATGTAAGGCCAATTCAGCAGTTAAATAAGGGTCCTGAATAATGTCATAAAGAAAAAGTAAGTCCCCTCTAATACGTCTAGTAGTTAGAGACATGATGTTGAGCGATGATAGTCTTGAATTGCATGTTTCATTTCGTAAACCCAATATATTCTTGGTGTGTTTTCTTTGTATCTTCTCTAATTTATCACACTCATTCTTTTTGAAAAGGCACCAGAGCTGAGATGCATAGTCTAGAGAATGTCTGGCATAGGCTCTGAACAAAGACATCATAACATATGCACTTCTAGAGGCAAAATTCCTCTTGAGGGACCATATAACTCGTTTGGTTTTACTAATAGTTTCATGAATATGTTGGAATAAGTAAAAGTCATTTGAAATAATGACTCCAAAATCTTTCTCATCAGTTGCTGAATTAAGTACTTGACCATCTATTTTATAAGAAAAATTGGTGTTGCGTTGACCTAAATGCATGACTTTACATTTCGAGTGGTTAAGTTTCAACCCCCAAATATTTGCCCAGTTTGAAATAATATCTAAATCTTGTTGAATATGGAAACTTTGTTCTGGGTTTGAACATGGGCCACCAATTTTGATATCATCTGCATATTTAACAAAAGGAGTAAAACATTTTGATGTTATGTCAGAAATGAAAAATTGAAATAAACATGATCCTAGGACTGAACCTTGTGGAACGCCACTTCGGACAAGGCCAATGTCTGACACTGAGCCATTTATTATTACCCACTGTGTTCTGTCTTGGATCCAATTGCATATCCAATCAATAAGTGAAGAGTTAATAGCAGATTTATGTAATTTGAATGTTAGTGCCCCATGTGGAAGAGAATCAAAAGCTTTACTAAAATCTATAAAGACGATATCACAGGTGGTCCTGTTATCAAAGTGATAACTAATATGTTCATAAACACACGAGGTTTGTAAACAACTCCTTCCTTTCCTAAACCCATGTTGTTCAAGGTCCTGCAGGTTTAAAGATGGAGTGATGCTATCTTTTAATAGACTGTGAAGGATTTTACAAAAGGACGAAGTAAGACTGATAGATCTATAATTTTCCCAGATGTTTTGGGGTCCCTTTTTATGTAATGGAATGATATTGGCCATTTTCCAGTCTTCTGGCACATAATTATTTTGATGCACACTTCAAAGAGAAGTCTAAGGGGGCCTGAAAGGAAATCTGATAAAAGAAATAGTAGATGTCCTGCAATATTATCTGGACCTGGACTGAATTTGACTTTTTGAAGGCATAATTTACCAACAATAAGTTCATCAGGAAGCTAATATCTATACCTGTGAGGCCTGAAGACAAATATCCAAAAGATTTAGTAATGTCTGAATCAGAATTAAAGAGGTTACAAAATGTCTGATTAAAGATCTCTGCCATTCCACTGGGTCCAAAGGAACCTTGGTAACATATAAAAATGGGCTACAACTGGGGGTATGAATTTTAACAGTGAAAAGTGCTGTGTAATACATCTAGGCAGACAAAACAATAAAGCCACATATCAACTAAACAGGAAAACTCCTAGAGGGTCACAAGAGGAGAGAGACTTGGGAATAACAATCATCAGAACAGTAGCAAATAACAGGCTTGCAATGCACAAATTGTTAAAGCAAAGAGACTGCTATGGATTGTAAGATGTAACTTTAAAAGTAGGGATGAGAGAGTGATAATTCCCTTGTACAGATCATATGTCAGACCACTATTGGACTATGGAAGCCTAGTGTGGGGACCAATTACAAAGGGTGCTATAAATAGAATGAAAGAGTTCAGAGACAGGCAACAAAATGACATATAATATAAAAATGTATCCTATGAAGAACGATTACATAACTAAACCCTAGAAACAAGAAGAGTACAAGGAGCTATATTGCTATGTTAAGGTATAATACAAGACAGCTATCTCTTGAGTGAACATAGATTTAGACTTCAAAAATAATAAAAATACATTGATGACACAAAATTAAGGCATTATAAAAATCCAAGAAGATGTGGAATCGCTCAAAAGACCTTACTAACATATCAAAATGGGCTACAAATTGGTTATGAGCTTTAACATTGAAAAGTGCTGTTAATACAATTAGGCAGACAAAACAATAAAGCCACATATCAACTAAATAGGAAAACTCCTAGAGGGTTACAAGAGGAGAGCGACTTGAGAATAACAATCACCAACACAGTAACACATGCCCCTGTACTGATCATATGTCAAGACTACTATTGGACCATGGAAGCCCAGCATGGGAGCCAATTACAAAGGGTGCTATAAACAAAATAGAAAAGGTTCAGAGACAGGCAACAAAAATGATATATAACTTAATAAACATATCCTATGAAGAACGATTACATGAACTAAACTTCATGTCCCTAGAGACAAGAAGAGTATGAGGAGATATATTGCTATATTATGATATAATGCAAGACAGCTATCTTTTAAGTGAACTAGATTTAGACTTTAAAAATGATAACCTAGGTAATAGGGGACATCCATTGCAATTAAGACCAGAAAGATTTAACACAAATAGAAGGAAATCCTTCTAAACACAGAGAGTGGTAAACCCATGGAATAAACTACCATTGGATATTATAACCAGTAAAGATAAGGGGCAATTCAAAAACAAACTGGATTGCTACATCTCAAACAGAAATAATCTGTTTTATTATGGATAAATGTCCGGAGCACTCATGGGCTAACAGCCTTCTTAGCTCCTCATACCTTAGATTGCAACTTAGTAACTTTTTAATCTATACAATATTCCCAGCTTCCTGCCCATATTTTTCAATAAAGTCTCAAGGTGTGCTTCCAATTTAGTTTAGCATCTAGCAAAACTCCCAAGTATTTATATACTGTCACCTGTTGTATGTGTACTCCATCCTGAGCCTGGATCACAAGGGGAACATTGCTTTTATTAATACATGTGAGCATTACTGACTGCTTTTTAGTGTTTAAGCACAATCTCTGTTTCCTAAGAAAGTGTTGAAAGTCAAAAAAGCCTCCTGTAGTTGTTATTGTATATTTCCTATTTTTCTTCCTCACGTAGGTTATAGTGTCATCATGCACATATGCTAGTTAACCAAGAGATCATGAAATTGCAAATTATTGCTATAGATATTGAACAAGAGCAGGCCCAATGTGGACCCCTGAGGAAATCAGTTTTATAACAGTTGTGAATCTATAAGGGTAAAAGCTTCACCATTTGATCTTGTCCCACTAAATCTGATCTTAACCAGTCAAGTTCCTCATTTTGAATCCCCATTTCACAGAGGCTGGATGGGAGAATGCTGTGGTGCAAGGTATCAACGCTTAGACAGGTCCACAAATATGGACCCTATAGACTCCTGTTCAGACTCTGCTGTATGTCTCCACAACTTTCATCAAGGCAGTATGGGTACTATGTTTGGACCTAAAGCCTGACTCATATTGATTTATCATTTTTTTTTTTTTTTGACTCTATTTTTGCTCCCTACCTTCGGGGCATCTCTCAGGTTCCCATACTCAGCTCCACAGCTCCACCGTCCATCTGAACCATCCTCCAATACTCAGGATTCTGGGCTCTCCAGATCCCATGGAGAGGACCCGGGAACGGCCGGCATTGGACGTGTGGCCTTGGGCTACTGATGGTCACCGTCGCCTCACCTGCCGGATAGAGATTTTACATGATTTTTCCTGAAGCTTTGGGGCAATGACGTCCAGCTCAGCTAGTGTACACTCCTGTACACCCCAAAAGGTGTCTGCCACAGCTTCATTCCCCTGCAGTTTGTGGCCATGCACTGTACTGCCTCCAGCCTCCTGTAGAGGTCACCAGTGTGGCAGCTGGTGAAATCCCCCCTCCCCAAGGAAAGAGAGCAGTCCGTAGGACACTCAATTCTTCCCCATCCCTGCCAACCCCCGATGACCCTGGCTCATTCCCAAACTCGGGTCACCGATGTGGAGTGAGGTGTGGCGTCCAGTGCCTCAACCCTCAGTGCCACCGGGCCAGCCCATTTATCATTTTATTTGATTCCAAGAAGTTCTTCAATTGCCTGGATACCAGTTTCTCAAACATTTTGGATATTATGGGAAGAAGCAAAATCAGGTGACAATGGTTTAATTCATGTCTTGGGCTATCCTTGTAAATCAGTATTATTTTTGCTGACTTCCATCTCTTTGGAAATTTGCCAGTAGAAAGGGAAAACTTAAAAAATGTAAGTCAAGGGATAAGCAATGCATAGGGCTGCATATTTCAATAATTTAACTGAATGTTATCCAATCTAAATGTTTTCTAGTATCTATGTTTAACAGCTTGTCCCTTACTTCTTTCTTTTGAATGTTTTAAATTTAAACACTCCTGATGAATCAATTTTTGAGCATCCTCATTTTCTTGATTTTCATTGTTTGATTCTCACCCAAAAGGGAAGATCCTAAGACTCGTGTTCCAACTGCTGCAAAACATCATTTAAAGCATTTGTCACTGTGCCATTAAAGGAAACCAGATGACCATGTATTTCAGTTCTTTTCACATGTTCCTCATTTGTTTTACCCATTAAACTTGCTATAGTACTCCAAAAGGATCTTTAATTTTTTCTATTTGTTTCTAACTCTGTTTTACAGTAATTTTGCTCGACTAATCTGTTGTCATAAGTATATTTGTTTCTAGACTGCCTATAGGAATTTCAATCCCCAGATGTGCCTGTAAGCTTTGCCTTATGTGATTTATTATCCCTATCCTTTCTATGTCTGTGTAGGTCTGTGTATACCAATTAGCATTAGAGGCTTTTATCCTCCTTCATTTTATGGGGACGTGTTGTTCACAGACCCTCACAAATTCTTGATGAAAGTATGTCCATACCTCTGATGCAGAAGGCATCAGTTCTAATCTGTCCCAATTTAGTCCCTCAACATCAAGCATAAACTTCAAATAATAAAACTGTTTATAGTTTCTCCACTCAACAGAGCTTTGGGTAGAGAGCAGCAAGAGGAAGAAGGGAGCTGTTGGAACTCTTCTACTGGGACTAAAGGACTAGGGGGCCAATTTCAAGATGGCCTATGCCAGCACAAGCTGAGTTACACCAATCCCCATGGTGTAACTCATAACTTTGTGCCAAGCTTTCCACCAGGTGTGTGGTTCCAAAAGGCGCCTTGCGCCCATTCCCTCTGTGGGTTACACCAACACGTGGACACACCACCCACTACACTGCAACCTGCAAGGACACGGTGTAAGGGTGAGTTAAGGCAGCAACTGTGCCATGTTCCAAAGGGTGGCTGCTGTAACCACTGGCACTATTCCGGGAGCCGAAATGGTGCAGCAGAGTTAGAACATCTCGGAGATGCTCTAAGGGCATCCATCAGTACCATCTGATGGACACCCACCCACAGCACCATGGCAAAGTTCTGCTGTGCTCCCCCGTGCCCCCACATACACGGCTATGTCTCCCACCCCTGATTGTCGGGGACCCTTGGGGGTCCATTTTCTACTGTGCCCCCAGACTTGTGTTATATCCAGCCCCCATGCCCTGGTGCTTGCTGTGGTGTTCTGCTGTGGGGGGGCTCTGGGGGGACTGTTTGCAGTCGGCTGTGACTTGTGGCAAGCAGGACTCTTACTCAGGCCTGTGGCATTAGCCTATGTGCCACAAGTCACAGGTTATAGAATGCCAGGACCCTGCCACTCTTAGAATGTGGCACAGGGTCCCTGGTATATGGTGAACGTCGCAAACTACATACGCCATGAAGTTGTGACATTTGTCTTGGAATCGGCCTCTAGAACTCTACCACTGGGACCTTCAATTAGGGTAAAAACAAACCAAAAATAAGAGTTGGTGTGCTTATCTGAGTTGGGGAAGAGAACTGTTATCTGTGCTGTTAGCTAGGCAAAGAGAAGAGCCAGAAATTAGGGTGTGTGACTTAGGCAACAAAAAGCCAGGTGTCTGTATTTAAACTTCCCTAGTTAGCTTTGGCAGAGTGCAGCAAGAGGAAGGAGGCACCTGCTAGAACTCTTCTACTGGACTAAAGAAATAGAACTCTACTACTTTATTTATTTATTTATTTATTGAAATGTTTCACCAGGAAAGGCACACTGAACAACAAGTTACTCATCTCATGGTGCATCCTGGGGAGAGGGAGTCATATGGAAGACAGCAATATACAGTACATATACAGAGTACATACAACAATATACAGTACACAGAATAGCATTTTGAGTGAACTGGGTACAGTAAATGATATAGCATACGACAACTAGTACAATATATACATTGGTCGCATCAGGACCGAAGGACATTTTTGCATGACGTTTGATACAGAGTGCAAGTATACATGACTATACATAGAAGTGCTGCATAACAAACAATATACATAAATGTTAAAGAGCAATTATACATAATAGCAAAACAAAGTACATCCTATATAATAACAACTTCTTAAAACAACCAACAGAAACAATGAAACCAACAAACAAGAGAAAACTTACTACAAGTAAATTTACAACACAAAAATTTTATAAAAACTATATATAAATGAAAGAAATGACAAATCAGAAAGAAAACATACTATATCTTACAAAACACATGAAAACCATCTACCTAACTATGCCAAATAAATGTAGAAACACTAATATCATTTATTTTATTAAAATATTTTACAAAACACACTAAACAACAAAATTACTTACTCCTATAATGCAACCAAAGAAAGAAAGAAATACAAGTAGATATAACAATTTATACACACAAGTAACAATAACTTATACAAAACATTTAATACACAAAACAAAACAAATACTGTATACAACACCAGTATATTATTGTACAACCACAATACAATTACTATGCATAATTTTACCAGTAAAAAACACAAAGCAAAAAAACACAAAAACAAAAGTACTAGTAGAAAAATAAGAAAGGCAAGAGAATACAAGAAAATACAATCAAAAGCAGAACCAACAGAAAGTAAAATCCATTATACAATCCATTACAAAACATTATAAAACATCACTTGTACACACTCAAAATTCAAAAAGCAAAGACAAAAATACAAAAAATCAAACACCATAACAAAAAAGCAAAAAATAAGCAAACCATTAAAGAACAAAAAGTAGAAATAAACAAGAAAGAACAATCATTACCCAAAAATCTTCCAGAAAAAAAGAAACACAAAAACAAACTCAGCAATAAAAAAATAAAAAAAGAAAGGTAGAGAAAACAAGAAATTACCTAATCACTTCTAAGAATACAAAAAACACCCACAAAAAAAAACAAAAACAACAAAAATAAAAAAGAAACAAAACAAAAAAATACAAGAAAAACAGAAAAACAAAATAGTGAAAAAATATACAAACACCTCCAAAAAACACATATTATAAACAAAACACTCTCTTCCAACTCAATCCCTCAAAACAAAAACAATTTTCTACAACTATCCCAGTACATAACCTCTCATCCTAACTACAATACTTAAGAAAGGGTCCAGATGGCTTTTTGGGCAGAAACTAGCCAAAATGGAGTCAAAAAGCACAACCTGCCCCACCATACTCAGCCAAATACGCTGACTAGAGACAGGAACACCAAGCAGACCAAGGCTTCTCTAAGCGGGGCTGGATTGGACGCAATCCCTCAGGCTGATCTCATCGAAGAAAAGTTTTTAGAGGAGAGAGCGCCAATTAAAGCCACACTAGAATCCCTAGCTACTTCAGTGCAAACACTTACCTTCTCACTGGCTGCTTTATCACAGTGCACAGGGCATAATGAAGCCTGCATTTCCTCCCTTGATGACTGGAGGACAAGGACTGATCCAGATTTGGGCCAAATGCGTCGGTGTCTCAAAGTAGCCAAAAATAAACTCGAGGATCTGGAGGAATGATCCAGAAGAAACAATCTCATCATTTTGGGTCTCCCAGAAAAGGAAGAGGGACCCACACCTATAGTATTCATTCAGAAGCTATGCAACAAAGTCGCTGGGCCCTCACCTAATGGCCCTGACTACATAATCGAGAGGGCCCACCGCTCTCTACATCCTGCTCCTCCTCCTGGTGCTCCTCCACAACCCTTGATCTTCAGATTGCTCAATTTTCTTGACAAACAACACATTCTCAGCAAAATTAGAGAAATCAGTGAAGTGCAATGGGAGGTGATGAATACATATTGCACAAGATTGACCTAAAACTGTGCATCAGAACAGGTCAGAAATGCACCCCATTGTCACCAAATTCATTGTGGCTGGGATCCGTTTAGGATGAACTATCCTGTTGTGCTTCAAGTGCACATAAAGATATATGGTATAATTTTGAGTCACAGGAACAAGCTGCAACAAACCTGAAAACCCCCTATCCTGATCTATTCAAATGAAGCAAGTTCCAGTAGCTTTGTATGGGCTGGCTATCTGTTGGGTGTATTTACGAATCTGAGTATGATGGACCTTGTACTTAGAGGCTGACCCTCAATTGTTTGACTTTTCATTCTGGATCTACAGATCTACCTTGTCATGCTGGTTTCGTTGGATGTTTGAAAGCCTATCTGGCAAGGGCCTACATTGTCTGGAGTGGTTATGGTTTGCCTTTCACCAGTTATTTTCCGGGATGATGAGTCCCTCTCTGTTACATGGGAGTACCTATTGACTTTTATTTTGCAGGCGTACTAAATGGGACCTTAATCCTGTAAGTAACCTTTAATTCCTGAAGCAAGGACCTATAATTTTAATTTCACCCCACGGAGGACTCTTCTTTACACGCGCACAGCTATGCAGCAACCTGTAACATGTTATATGTGGTGCTCAAGATAGTGCGGCTGCTCTCAAAGACTGGTGACCCCTGTTTATGTTTTATTTCCCCTCACAGGGAACTCGCCCTCTGTTATATTGCCAGTGATGGTTATTGTGTGCTGGTTATTAGTCTCGCTCCCAAGTCACAGTGTGGTCGCCTTGCTTTATTTCTCAAAGAAGATATTTGTTTTTCAAGAGACCAATTTTGTAGTTGAATCTGGTACTTTCAATCTCTGTATCACTGTGTTTACTTATGGTTGGGCAAAAAAGGGCTCAGATATCCCGAACAGCCTTCCCCTTTTTGCCATTTTTGCCTTTTTCTTTTGTTAACCCTACAAATTTGAGTGTACACCAATAACATATTGGTTGGGAGTGGGAAGGGAGGGAAGGGGGTAAGGGTGAGTGTTTACTTGGGGGTGTGTGAAGTATTAAGGCCTAGGTAGTGGGGAGTTCAGTTTTTGGGACTGGGTTTTTGTGTTTTGAATTGTTGTCTGTTACAGGGATTATTGGGGGGTAGTTATAAATGGGGTTTGTTAAAATTTGTGTTGTATTTGTGGGCAAAAGGGTTGTGGGGAGGGGCACAGCACCAGTCACTTACCTCAAGCATAGGATCAGTTCAGGCCCCATTCTGATGTTGCACCCTTCATTGGTCATCTATGATAAAGTATATATCATGGAACATTAAAGGGGTACACACTAAAGTGAAGTGACTCCAGATTCTAAAACACCTGCAGTTATTGGGCGTCCAGATTATTTTTCTACAGGAAACTCACTTGCTGGCTTCAAAGAAACTTTTTTTCTGGCGCCAGCAAGTGGGGCAGGTATATGGTTCCAGGAGCTCCACTAATCAAAGGGGTGTTGCTATTCTCATCACCAGAGTGGTCAACTTCCAGTTAATTCATGGGATGAGTGACTTGAAGGGAAGAAATGTCTTGCTACATTGCATCTTAGACCACATAGAGACCCTGCTGGGATGTTTTTATGGGCCTGATACTCAGTTACCTGAATTTGTTACAGATGTTAATAACTTAATAGCACCATACTCACATCTTCCCTTGATCCTAGCAGGGGACTGGAATATCACTGTAGTCACTGACCTCGATAGATCTAATTGTCATTCTCCCAAGCTTATCCCTACCCAGGTAGTGCCGAGAGAGCTAATAAACATAGGTGACCTCTGTGACCCATGGAGGATTTTCCACCCAGAGGACAAAATCTATACTTTTTTACTCCCCAGTTCACAAGTCATTCTCAAGAATCGATTATTTTCTCATCAGCATCTTGACTCTACCTGGGGTACTAGACTGTGGTATCTCACCTAGAGCCCTATCAGACCATTCCCCAGTGTGGATTACCCACAATATTCACCCCACATTTAAAAAAGATAGGTTTTGGAAGCTGAACACACAACTGTTGAAGGGCACCTGGGTAACACAGAAAATAAAATCCCTAATTCAGGAGTTTTGGAGCAACAATAAAGATTCCTAGGGGGACATAGATAAAATATGGGCTGCCCTGAAATGTGTACTACGGGGTGAGTTTATTCATCTGGCGGACAGCAAAAAAAGAAGAGAGACCACCCAACAGTGCTTGATTGATCAGATCATAGCCCTTGAAAGCAGAGTGGGTGAGGCCCCCTGCGAGGCAGACAAATTCACATTAGCCTCATTAAGACACCAGTACGCCAAGCTGCTCAGGGAAAAAACTGAGTATTCCCTGTTAAAGATGCAGGCCTCTTATGTAGATCAGTGTGACGTGGCAGGTCATCTACTGGTGTTGTGGCTTCGTCAGATAGAGGCCTCTAGACTTGTGCACTCCATTACTCCCCAGGACAGCAATGAACCTATAACCTCCCCAAAGGGAATTTCCCAGGAATTTGATAACTTTTATTCCCGTCACTACAGTCTCCCACTAACTTCCTCAACTGACCTGAAAATCAAGAGCTATTTAGAGCCTATTCCTCTCCCTGTGCACTCTCTCTTACTCACCAAGTGTTCCTCACTTGCCCCATTTCAATTCAAGAAATCATCATGGCAGTGGAATCTTTTCCCGTAAACAAATCACCGGGACCTGATGGCTTCCCCTCTAATTTTTACAAAACCTTTGTGAAAGAGCCTGCTCCCATTCTGTCCCAACTTTTTTTCCTATTTCTGTGATAACAGGGTGTCAGATACCTCATTACTTGCCACCCTGATAATAGTCTTACCTAAGCCCAACAAACCAGCAGATAGGGTGGCTAATTATTGGCCCATTTCCCTTACAAATAATGAAATGAAACTTTTCGCCAAAGTCCTGGCCACTAGAATTATGAATGTCTGGGACAACTTGATTGGCCCAGAACATGTGGGCTTGCGCGGAGTAGATCCTCTAGTGATCACCTTCATAAACTGGCCCATGTCCTCCGCTGTTGTAGGAAGTCCAAGGACCCCATGGTTTTGGTCTCCTGGACGAGGAGAAAGCTTTTGACAAGGTTAGATGGAATTTTCTGTTGTTAACCTTGGAGAAATTTGGATTCCCTCGCAAATTTATCCAGTGGATACAGGTTTTATACACCAACCCAAGTGCTAAAGTATACTGTAATGGTGTACTTATAGATTGTTTCATCTCCGTTCGGTACCTGCCAGGGCTACCCTTTATCCCCTCTTTTATTTAATCTCTATCTAGAACCCTAGTTATGTTATTGAAGAATCTCTGGCCTTCAGAATTCTGGTGAACCCCTGAAATTAAGGTCTCTGTCTATGCAGATGACATCCTTCTGCACGTCTCACATCTGCAAACGTCCATACAGAGGCCTTAAACATTATCTCACAGTTTGGCCATTATGCCAATTATAAATTAAACTTAGATAAAACCATAGTCATGCCCTAAACTGTTACGCTCCTTCCTCGGTTATGCGCAACTAAGCTTACTCTGGGAAACTAAATTTAAATACCTCGGAATTATTCTGTCTCAAAATCAATCCCTTGCCAAGAAACTCAATTTGGTGAGTATAGTGGACAGTATCATGCAACACTTAAACAGATGGACTTCGCTTCCACTTTCTCTCCAAGCCCGAATTAGCATGACCAAAATGAATGTTCTTCCGTGTGTCTTCTATCACCTTAATATACTCAATGTTGTTCTTCCATAAAAATGGTTCACTAAGCTCCATTCAATCATATCTCATTTTCTCTGGAAAGGCACCCCCGTAGAGCTTATTGTCACCTGGCAGCCCTAAAGATCTGGGTGGTTTTAAAGTTCCCAGTCTTTACCTCTATTATTTGGTCAGTCACATATCTAAATATGCCCAGTGGGATGGCCCGAGTCAGCCTACAGTTACTGGATACCTTCCTTATGGATTACTCTAGAAGACACTTAATCTCGGCCTCTGAGATTTCTCCTCATAGCCTTCTAGGAGGTAATGAAAAGGGAAGAAATTTTCATAAGTGTGTAAGTGAAAATAGGAAGGCAAACGAGGGTGGATTATAAGGTTAAAAGAAAGACAGAGGGACTGAGCTAAGGGGACCAGGAAAGGCTGACTTCCTAAACAAATACTTGTTCAGTTTTCACAGAGGAAGGAGAATGGTAGGGCCACCTAAGCGTAACAGAAACTTTGGAGGAGGAGGTGGAAACTAGTCAGTTTTCACAGGACTGTGTCAGTAAGGGACATGCTAAACTGAAAGTGGACAAAGCAATGGTGTCAGATGGGGTTCCTTCAAGGGTACTGAGGAGGTCAAACATATACTGTCTGC
Organism: Neoceratodus forsteri; assembly: GCA_016271365.2. Taxonomy (NCBI): domain Eukaryota; kingdom Metazoa; phylum Chordata; order Ceratodontiformes; family Ceratodontidae; genus Neoceratodus; species Neoceratodus forsteri. Next base: position 905,616,474 of record CM057452.1, read on the forward strand.
CCCTGACTTTTAATTTAATAGCTCATTGGAGACAGTAGTTGTTCAGGAAGACTGGAGGAGGAGATGTTGTCCTACTACACAAAAGGGTAGCAGAGGAGGCTGGCAATTATAGGCGCAGTCAGCCTCACATGCTGATTAGACAGTTACTGGAATCACTGCTGAAGGAAGGTCTTGTGGAATATCTTGAATCCAGGGGTTGCATGACCCATGACAGCATGATTTCCTGGGGATGGGAGTGGGGAAGAAATGTCAAGTAATGACATTTTTGACTGGCTAACTGAGAAACAAGAACACAGTGGACCGATGAATGTGGCCTACCTAGATTTAAATAAGGCATTCAAGACCGCTGAACATAGGAGACTAGGGAGCAAGTTGGGTAGCTTAGGTCGGTATGCTGATCGAACAGTGACATTTCGATGGCGAATGACATTGCAGCAGCAGTTCGATGTTGCGGCTGTCATGTACTCACAGGACCACGGCAGTGCTTTCTCTGGTCTTGCACCCTTCTCAAATCAACACCGACTCAGAGTTGAAAATCATAAATTATGGGAATATGGGGGGCAGAGCCCCCTGCATGTCAGGGCTTGGGGGCAAAGACCCCCTGAAAAAACAAAGAGTTTACTTGACAGATTTATGACAACCGCAATTTGCAGTTGACATAAATCTGTCACTGTATCAGTCAAACCTTTTGTTGAACCAATGCCATAGATCCACTAAGGACTGGGATTAAAGGTGGGAAACTGGATAAGAAATGGGTTAGTGGATGGGCAGAAGAGGTCAGTGATAAGCTTTATTTACCCTAAGGAAGGGAGGGTAACCAGCATGGTGAATCTGGAATCAGTGCTGTGACTGATCCCATTCAATGTTTTTATTAGTGACATTGCAGATGAGCTGGAAGGGAAGGTTTGCCTTTGTACAGATGATACCAAAGTCTGCAAAAGGGTGAATACGCAGGATGGGAGGAAAGAATGAGCAGAGACCTGAAAAAGTACTGGAGTCATCAAAGGTATGGCAGCTGGTTTCAATGCAAAAGAGTGCAAAATAATGCACTTAGGGCATACAAAACCAGGGTGGAATACAAGCAGTAAAATATTAGAACAGGAGATCCCCAGGGGGCCCAAAAACTAGTGGGCAAATTTAGAGAAAAACTCCTAAGAGAAGACAAAGACAGGAACACAGTACACCCACAAATCAAGCCACTCTGCACAATATACACATGTATACATTTTGACTGTTGTTTCCTTTAAACAAGAGGGAAACCATGGACACCACTGTAAAGATTTTTCTTCCTAAATGTGAAAATGGGCCATTTCTCTACATCAGCTAATAAGTATAAAATATAAAAGAATGTCAAATCAAGATTTCAAGTCACACACCTAATTGTGCACTAATTCTGCCAGTCAGTAAAATAAATGGTGAAATACATATACTGCATGTGTTGACCTGAAGAGGTTGATTAGATAGAGGTATGTCAAAATATAGACATCTTAAGCTAGTGCGGTAAAGACTATTCTTCCTTTTGGATATGGCAGTGGACTCTGGAAAATCCCATTAGATGAACAAAGCAAAACATTTTCATTCATACTCTTTGGGAGATATTGTTCTAAAGGTTCCCATTTTGGATTAGAAGAACACCAGAAATTTTCCAGCAGAAAATGGCAGAGCATTCCCAAAATTTGGAACATAATATGCTACATATATAATATATAGCTTTATGATACCACCAGAGAACTGCTGGAAACTAAAAACAGTTCCATGATGCCAAAATTATCATAGATTATATAGTGGTCTGATGCAACACTTCTTGGAGAAACCAGACTACAAAAAATAAATAAAAAAGAAGGTTCAACTCCTGTGTCATTCCAAAGTATATTTTTTTCTTCCACCATAATAATCAATGTTTTTTGTCAATGTCACCTCTTCATGACTGGTGGTATCTAACAAAGGTTGTTTCCAAATGCTACTGGAAAGAAAATTCTGGATATAACTTATAAATTAAACCAGGTTTCAAATCTTCCTAGAAACGTATTCAGTTTTTGCTGCCACTGAAATGCTGCAGTAAAGCTTAAGTGTTCCCAGGAAAAGCCAATGAAACTGCTTTTAAAAGCTTCCACAAAGGGAGCCGACCCTTCATGTTTTATTTTTTACCACCAGAAAGTAAATGAAGACAGACATAATAAGGCCATAGATGCCATGAGCATCAGTCCTACACTGAAACCAACAGAAATGCTGTTTACATCAGACTGAGCATAGTTTTCTGGATCAGATCACCAAACAAGAGTTGGATCTGCTCCCGGAAAGGTCAAAGCTAATTAAGAGTTACAGACACCATGCAATGTGAAGGAGATATGTGGAAGGCTAGATATGGTTCAGTATCAGTGCAGGTATATACATAATATTTGTACAGTCACTAAGCCCCTTTGTGAACTTTTCTTTTCCCATAAAGGTTGACTCTTCAGCCATGTGCCCATGTCCCGTGACACTCTTCTGCTTCCTCCGATAGCGGGGTGTGCCTCTTCCACAGATTCTACTCCCCCACCACACCAGAACCATAAGTAAGAAGGACATTCTCTCTGCATTAGACAATTATAATCAGAGTCCTCCAGTCTGGATGGCGGAACAAGCCAACAAGGATAAGGGACCACGGAGAGATGGAAAAACTGGCAATGTGGGTGGGGAATGTGTCAAGGCCAGGGAAGATCACTACTGGTGGTAGTAAATGGGGTATTCACAGAGGAAAGGGAGGAAGAAAGCAGAGTACTTTGGGGGGTCAGTACAAGGCCGGTCCATTTCAGTCTGTTCTTTGGTACCAATAAAGGCATCAAGGGTAAGATCTACCTCATTGCAGATGACACAAAGATGAGCATTAGGTGGACAAAGAGATAGAATAAACAAGTTCACTGGTTATCTGAGGTAAGAGAACGCTCAAAATCAGCTGCTCTCCATCAGTCTTAAACTATAAGGTACTGAACACTAGGAAGAACAGTTTATGTTATAAGAGTGACTCTGTAGGAGTGACAACACTAAGAGTAAACAACATTATCAGAAACTCAAAATGGCGATTAGAACTACAGCAATTGCCACAACAACAACGATCTCTTACTATCTCAATGGTGGCAATTGAAATTTACATGTTTATGTCGGTTGCAATGCTCCCCTACCCTCCCAAACTAAATATAATTAACTTGGGAGGGGCACAGGAGAAAGAGAAGAAATAGAAAACAAAATCCACCCACAGCTGGACCCAAACACTGGTCCTCTAGTTTCAGGTGTGGTGACTAAAGCTCACCACCACCATAGCCAGTTTAGAACTGCATGGGAGACATGGCGCCATAACATGCTGCAGCTAGTGCCACTCACTACACTCACTGTATAGTAATAGTCGCTATACTTCTACATTTGTCATTCATACAAGCAGTCAAACAGAGTGGCTGAAATTGAGACCCTCCCACATTACATGCTACCAGAGGAACGTAACAGTGGGATTTGAAATTATGTTTTAGTCCTTACATTTTGTTCTGTGTCCTGAGTCTCATGAATAGACCATTCTATTTTGACTTGTTACTCATGATCATTATAATGATACATTCTATTGATTAACTGTTTCAGAGATATAAACCACTGCAGTGACCGAGTTCAGTAGGAACTCAACTATCTTTCCTTTCCCAGGGAAGATCGACTTCTTTTGCATGCTAGAATAGTGAAGAATTCATACTGTGTTCATGGTGTGAAAGGTGCTTTTCTTCCTTTCTCACTAATATAGAAAACAAGTGGGCTATGAGGGAGGAGAAGATAGTAGCCTTATCAGAACAGGAAAAAGTAAGATAAAACGGAACTAGGCAGACCAAAGTGGATCATCACGTCTTTGTTTTCCCTGAGCATGGAGCACCTGTGTAGGACAGATAATTCAGTCAGAACTGTGTAGTTGCTGTATTTTATTTTGCACTCTGTGTGGGCGGTTTAATAAAAGTGCCCTAGCATGTATTTTGGATCACAATGTCATCATTTGACATTACTGTGCTGACCATTTGCTACACTGTGGCTTGGAAATGCTGGATTTTTAATTGCTTGGCATTTGGGAAACATAGTCCCCAGCCAGCATCCTCCTGAATAACATTGTGTGCTGAACTACAGTTTGCAGTGATGGAGGGAATTCATCCTGCCAGATGTACTGTGGATTGAAGCCTTCCAGCAGGGACTCCAGCAAAATGCAGGCTTCTTGGACTGTCTGCTGGGTCTGTTTCTCGAGGCAACTAGTCAGTGAACCCACTTGTTATGAGGCAGAAACGGACCTGGTACTCACTAACATACAAAGTGTTACAAACATCAAGGTGGGAAGCCATTTGGAGAACTCTGATCACTGTATGGTGTTGTTCAGTGAAAGGATGGCAGTAGAATCAAGAATTGAACCATGCAGGGTGAGGGTCCTGGACTTCGGAGGGCAGATTTTTAAAAGATGGGTGAATGCCACAGGATGACCTATCAGGTGCAATGACCAGGGTAGGGTGTTGGAAGGTGGGCAAAAGATAAAGGTAGCATATTAAAGTGGAAAACCTCTACATCAAACAAGTGAGAAATCAAGGAGAACATGTCCTAATTGTTCTCCAAAGAGGTAACTGAAAGGCAAAAGTTAAGAGGGTTGCATTTAAAAGGTACAAAAGCACAAGAGGAGGAGGATATGGAGTGTACTGGTGGAAACAGAGGAAACAGAGAAACAGTAAGACATTGAAAGCAAACTGAAGAGAATAGCCAGGAGGTAATGAAAAGGGGACAAGACATTTTCTTAGGTGTGTAAGTGAAAGGAGGAAAATGACGGGAGGAGTGGATTATAAGGTTAAACAGGAAGGCAGAGGGACTGAGTCAAGAGGACCAGGAAAAGCAGACTTCTAAACAAATACTTTTGTTCAGTTTTCACAAAAAGGAAGGATAGGGGCCACCAAGGTAACAGAAACTTTTGAGGGTGAGGGTGGAAACTAGTACGTTTTCTGAGGACTGTGTCTAGTAAGGACACGCTAAACTGAAAATGGACTAAGCAATGGTGCCAGATAGAGGTGCATCCAAGGGTATTGAGAGAGTCAAAGATACTACTGTCTGTCCCCCAACTGTTTTTATTTAATAGCTTATTGGAGACAGTGGTAGTTTCGGAAGACTGGCGGAGGGAGATGTTGTCCTACTACACAAAAGGGGTAGCAGAGAGGAGGCTGGCAATTATAGGCGAGTCAGCCTCACATAGCTGATTAGACAGTTACTGGAATCACTGCTGAAGGAAGGTCTTGTGGAATATCTTGAATCCAGGGGTTGCATGACCCATGACAGCATGATTTCCTGGAGATGGGGAGGTGGGGAAGAAATGTCAAGTAAATCTGATGACATTTTTGACTGGCTAACTGAGAAACAAGAGCAGTGGACCGATGATGTGGCCTACCTAGAATTTAAATAAAGGCATTCAAGACACTGAACATAGGAGACTAAGGAGACAATTGGGTAGCTTAGGTCGGTATGCTGATCGAACAGTGACATTTCGATGGCGAATGACATTGCAGCAGTTCGATGTTGTGGCTTGTCATGTACTCACAGGACTACATAGCAGTGCTTTCTCGGTCTTACCCTCTCAATCAACACCGACTCAGAGTTGAAAATCATAAATTATGGGAATATGGGGGCAGAGCCCTGCACGTATCAAGGGCAGGGCAAGACCCTGAAAAAAACAAGAGTTGCCGAGCAGATTTATGACAACCGCAATTTTGCAGTTGACATAAATCTGTCACTGATATTTATCAGTCACAAACCTTTTGTTGAACCAATGCCATAGATCCACTAAGGACTGGGGATTAAGGTGGGAAACTGGATAAGAAATGGGTTAGTGGATGGGCAGAAGAGGTCAGTGATAAACTTTATTTACTCTAAGGAAGGGAGGTAACCAGCATGGTGAATCTGGAATCAGTGCTGTGACCGATCCCATTCAATGTTTTAATTAGTGACATGCAGATGAGCTGGAAGGAAGGTTTGCCTTTGTACAGATGATACCAAAGTCTGCAAAGGGTGAATCATGGGATGGGAGGAAAAGAATGACAGAGACCTGAAAAAACACAAGGTCATCAAGGGTATGGCGGCTGGGTTTCAATGCAAAAAGTGCAAAATAATGCACTTGAGACGCCACTGTAAACCAGGGGTGGAATACAAGCTGATAAAATATTGATTAGAGGAGGATCCCCAGGGGCCCAAAAACTAGTAGGCAAATTGGAGAAAAACTCCTGAGAAGACAAAAGACAGGAACACAGTACACCCACAAATCAAGCCACTCTACACAATATACACTGTATACATTTTGACTGTTGTTTCCTTTAAACAAGAGAAACCATGGACACCACTGTAAGATTTTCTTCTAAATGTGAAAATGGGCCATTTCTCTACATCAGCTAATAAGTATAAAATATAAAGAATGTCAAATCAAGATTTCAGAGTCAACATACAGTGTGCACCAATCTGACAGTCAGTAAAAGAAATGGTGAAATACATATCTGCATGATGATGACCTGAAGAGGTTGAATTAGATAGTGGTATATCAAAATATATACATCTTAAAGGTAGTGCAAGTAAGACTATTCTTCCTTTGGGATAGGGCAGTGGACTCTGGAAATCCCATTAGATGAACAAAAGCAAAACATTTTCATTACTCTTTGGGAGATATTGTCTAAAGAGTTCCCATTTTGGATTAGAAGAACATACAAGAAATTTTCCAGCAGAAAATGCAGCATTCCCAAAATTTGGAACATAATATGCTACATATATAATATATGCTATGATACCACCAGAGAACTGCTGGAAACTAAAACAGTTCCATGATGCCTAAAATTATCATAGATTATATAGTGGTCTGATGCAACACTTCTTGGAGAAAACCAGACTACAAAAATAAATAAAAGAAGTTCAACTCCTGTGTCATTCCAAAAGTATATTTTTTCTTCCACCATAATAATCAATATTTTGGTCAATGTCACCTCTTCATGACTGGTGGTATCTAACAAAGGTTACTTCAAATGCTACTGGAAGAAAATTCTGGATATAGCTTATAAATTAAACCGGGTTTCAAATCTTCCTAGAAGCGTATTCAGTTTTGCTGCCACTGAAATGTACTGTAAAGCATAAGTGTTCCCAGGAAAAGCTAATGAAACTGCTTTTAAGCTTCTAGCAAAGCCAGACCCTTCATGTTTTATCTTTACCACCAGAGAAGTAAATGAAGACAGACATAATAAAGGCCATAGATGCCATGAGAGCATCAGTCTACACTGAAACCAACAGAAATGCTGTTTGCATCAGACTGAGCATAGTTTTCTGGATCAGATCACCGAAATAAGAGTTGGATCTGCTCCTGGAAAGGTCAAGCTAATTAAGAGTTACAGACACCATGCAATGAAGGGAGATATATGGAAGATAGATATGGTTCAGTATCGGTGCAGTATATCCCATAATATTTACAGTCACTAAAGCCTTTGTGAACTTTTCTTTCCCATAAGGTTCAGCTCTTCAGCCATGTGCCCATGTCCGTGACACTCTTCTGCTTCCTCTCGATGCGAGTGCCTCTGCAGATTTCTACTCCCACGCACACCAGAACCAAGTAGAGGACATTCTCTCTGCATTAGACAATTATAATCAGAGGTCCTCCAGTCTGGATGGCGGAACAAGCCAACAAGGATAGAGGACCACGGAGGCGGAAAAACTTGGCAATATGGGTGAGGGGACTGTCAAGCCAGGAAGATCACTACTGGTGGTAATAAACAAAGTATTCACAGAGGAAGGGAGGAAAGAAGCAAAGTACTTTGAAGTCAGTACTGGGCTGGGTCCATTTGAGTCTGTTCATTTGTGACACAATAAAAGGCATCAAGGGTAAGATCTGCCTCATTGCAGATGACACAAAGATGAGCATTAGTGGACAAAGAGATAGAATAAACAAGTTCACTGGTTATTCTAGAGGAGGTAAGAGGGCAGCTCAGAAATCTGGCTGTCTCCATCAGTCTTAAACTATAAAGGTACTGAACACTAGGAGAGGAACAGTTTTATGTTATAGAGTGACTCTGTAGGGTGACAACACTAAGAGTAAAGCAACATTATCAGAAACTCAAAATGGCGATTAGAACTACAGCAATTGCCACAAACAGCAACGATCTCTTACTATCTCAATGGTGGCAATGAAATTTACATGTTTATGTCGTTGCAATGCTCCCACCCTCCCAAACTAAATATAATTAACTTAGGGGAGGGGGCACAGGAGAAAGAGGAAAGAAATAGAAAACAAAAATCCACCACAGCTGGACCCAAACACTGGTCCTCTAGTTTCAGGTGTGGTGACTAAAGCCACTACACCACATAGCCAGTTTAGAACTGCATGGGGAGCATAGCACCATAACATGCTGCAGCTAGTGCCGCTCACTACACTCACTGTATAGTAATAGTCGATATACTTCTACATTTAGTCATTCATACCAGCAGTCAAACAGAGTGGCTGAAATTGAGACCCTCCCACATTACATGCTACCAGAGGAACGTAACAGTGGGATTTGAGTATGTTTAGTCCTTACATTTTGTTCTGTGTCCTGAGTCTCATGAATAGACCATTTCTATTTTGACTTGTTACTCATGATCATTATAATGATACATTCTATTGATTAACTGTTTCAGAGATATAAACCACTGCAGTGACCGAAGTTCAGTAGAACTCAACTATCTTTCCTTTCCAGGAAGATCGACTTCTTTGCATGCTAGAATAGTGAAGAATTCATACTGTGTTCATGGTGTGAAAGGTGCTTTTCTTCCTTTCTCACTAATAGAAAACAAGTGGGCTATATGAGGAGGAAGATAGTAGCCTTATCAGAACAGGAAAAGTAGATAAAAGCGGAACTAGAGCAGACAAAGTGGATCATCACGTCTTTGTTTCCCTGAGCATGGAGCACCTGAGTGACAGAATAATTCAGTCAGAACTGTGTGGTTGCTGTATTTTATTTTGCTCTGTGTGGCGGGATTTAATAAAAGTGCCTAGCATGTATTTTGGATCACAATGTCATCATTTGACATTACTGTACTGACCATTTGCTACACTGTGGCTTGGGAATGCAAGATTTTTTAATTGCTTGGCATTTTGGGAAACATAGTCCCAGCCAGCATCCTCCTGAATAACATTGTGTGCTGAACTTCCTGGTTGCAGTGATGGGAAATTCATCCTGCCAGATGTACTGTAGATTAAAGCCTTCCAGCAGGGACTCCAGCAAAATGCAGGACTTCTTGGACTGTCTGCTGGGTCTGTTTCTCAGACAACTGGTCAGTGAACCCACTTGTTATGGGCAGAACTGGACCTGGTACTCACTAACATACACAAGTGTTACAAACATCAAGGTGGGAGGCCATTTGGAGAACTCTGATCACTGTATGGTGTTGTTCAGTGAAAGGATGGCAGTAGAATCAAGAATTGAACCATACAAGGTAGGGTCCTGGACTTCAGGAGGCAGATTTTTAAAAGATGGGTGAATGCCACAGGATGACCTATCAGGGTGCAATGACCAGGAAGGGTGTTGGAAAGTGGGCAAAAGATAAAGGTAGCATATTAAAAGGAAAACCTCTACATCAAACAAGTGAGAAAATCAGAGGAGAACATGTCACGTGTGTTCTCCAAGGAAGTAACTGAAAGAGCCAAAAGTTAGAGGTTGCATTTAAAAGGTACAAGGAGGCACAGAGGAGGAGGATATGGAGGTGTACTGGTGGAAACAGAGGGAAGCAGAGAAACAGTAGAGCGTGCAAAGAAGCAAACTGAAGAAGAATAGCCCAGGAGGTAATGAAAGGAGACAAGACATTTTCTTAGGTGTGTAAGTGAAAGGAGGAAGGCGGCGGGGAGGTGGATTATAAGGTTAAACAGGAAGGCAGGGGACTGAGTCAAGGGGACCAGGAAAGGCAGACTTCTAAACAAATACTTTTGTTCAGTTTCACAAAGGAAGGATAGGGGCCACCAAAGGTAACAGGAAACTTTTGAGAGGTGAGGTGGAAACTGAATACGTTTCTGAGGACTGTGTCAGTAAGGGACACAAAAGCTGAAAGTGGACTAAGCAATGGTGCCAGATAGGGGTGCATCAAGGGTATTGAGAGAGGTCAAAGATATACTGTCTGTCCCCTAACTGGTTTTATTAATAGCTTATTGGAACAGTGGTGGTTCCGGAAGAGACTGGCGGAGGAGATGTTGTCCTACTACACAAAGGGGTAGCAGAGGGAGGCTGGCAATTATAGGCAGAGTCAGCCTCCACATCGCTGATTAGACAGTTACTGGAATCACTGCTGAAGGAAGGTCTTGTGGAATCTTTGAATCGGGGGTTGCATGACCCCATGACAGCATGATTTCCTGGAGATGGGGAGGTGGGGGAAAGGAAATGTCAAGTAAATCTGATGACATTTTTGACTGACTAACACAAGAGAAACAAGAACTACAGTGGACGATGAATGTAGCCTACCTAGATTTAAATAAGGCATTCAAGACCGCTGAACATAGGAGACTAGGGAGCAAGTTGGGTAGCAGATCAGGTATGCTGATCGAACAGTGACACTTCGATAAGCGAATGACATTGCAGCAGTTGATATTGCACTGTCATGTACTCACAGGACCATGGCAGTGCTTTCTCTGGTCTTGCAACCTTCTCAAATCAACACCCGACTCAGGTTGAAAATCATAAATTATGGGAATATAGGGCAGGAGCCCACTGCATATCAGGGCAGGGCAAAAGACCCCTAGAAAAAACTAAGAGTTGCATGACAGATTTATGACAACCGCAATTTGCAGTTGACATAAATCTGTCACTAACATCAGTCTGCAAACCTTTGTTGAACCAATGCCATAGATCCACTAAGGACTGGGATTAAGGTGGGAAACTGGATAAGAAATGGGTTAGTGGATGGGCAGAAGGGGTCAGTGATAGCTTTATTTACTCTAAGGAAGGAGGATAACCCAGCATGGTGAATCTGGAATCAGTGCTGTGACAGTCCCATTCAATATTTTTATTAGTGACATTGCAGATGAGCTGGAAGGGAAGGTTTGCCTTTGTGCAGATGATACCAAAGTCTGCAAAGGGTGAATCGCAGGATGGGAGGAAAAATGACAGAGACTGAAAAGCACTGGGTCATCAAAGGTATGGCAGCTGGGTTTCCAATGCAAAAAAGTGCAAAATAATGCGCACGGCACTACAAACCCAGGGTGGAATACAAGCAGTAAAATATTAGAACAGGAGAAGTCCCCAGGGGCCCAAAAACTAGTGGGCAAATTTAAGAAAAACTCTAAAGAAGACAAAGACAGAACACAGTACACAATACAAATCGACCACTCTACAATATACACATGTATACATTTTGACTGTTATTTCCCTTTAAACAAGAGGAAACCATAGACACCACTGTAAAGATTTTCTTCCTAAATGTGAAATGGGCCATTCTCTACATCAGCTAATAAGTATAAAATATAAAGAATGTCAAATCAAGATTTCAGAGTCAACGCCCTGGTGTGCACCAATTCAGCCAGTCAGTAAAAGAAATGGTGAAATACATATACTACATGTGTTAGACCTGAAAGACAGATTGAATGATAGTGGTATGTCAAAATATATACATCTTAAGGTAGTGCAAGTAAAGACTATTCTTCCTTTAAGGATAGGGCAGTGGACTCTGGAAAATCACATTAGATGAACAAAAACAAAACATTTTCCATTCATACTCTTTAGGAGATATTGTTCTAAAGGTTCCCATTTTGGATTAGAAGAACACAAGAAATTTTCCAACAGAAAATGGCAGAGCATTCCCAAAATTTGGAACATAATATACTACATATATATATATAGCTTTGTGATACCACCAGAACTGCTGGAAACTAAAAACAGTTCCATGATGCCAAAATTATCATAAGATTATATAGAGTGGTCTGATGCAACACTTCTTGGAGAAAACAGACTACAAAAATAAATAAAAAGAAGGTTCAACTCCTATGTCATTCCAAAGTATATTTTTCTTCCTCCCATAATAATCAATGTTTTTGTCAAATGTCAACCTCTTCATGACTGGTGGTATCTAACAAAAGTTGCTTCCAAATGCTACTGGAAAGAAAATTCTGGATATAACTTATAAATTAAACAGGTTTCAAATCTTCTGAAAACGTATGCAGTTTTGCTCCCACTGAAATGCTGCAGTAAAGCTTAAGTGTTCCCAGGAAAATATTAAAACTGCTTTAAAAGCTTCTACAAAGGAACCGACCCATGGCATATTTTTACTTTTACCACGAGAAGTAAATGAAGACGGACATAATAGGCCATAGATGCCATAAGAGCATCAGTTCACACTGAAACCAACAGAAATGCTGTTTGCATCAGACTGACATAGATTTTCTGGATCAGATCACCAAATAAAGTTGGATCTGCTCCTGGAAAGGTCAAAGCCTAATTAAAGTTACAGACACCATGCAATGTGAAGGAGACATATGGAAGGCTAGATATGGTTCGAGTATCGATTGCAGGTATATACATAATATTTGTACAGTCACTAAGCCCTTTGTGAACTTTTCTTTTCCCATAAGGTTAGGCTCTTCAGCCATGTGCCCATGTCCCGTGACACTCTTCTGCTTCCTCCGATGCGGGGTGCCTCTTCCACAGATTCTACTCCCCACCACACAGAACCATAAGTAAGAAGGACATTCTCTCTGCATTAGACAATTATAATCAGAGTCCTCCAGTCTGGATGGCGGAACAAAGCCAACAAGGATAAGGGACCACGGAGAGATGGAAAAACTGGCAATATGGGTGGAGAATGTGTCAAGCCAGGAAGATCACTACTGGTGGTAGTAAATGGGAGTATTCACAGAGGAAGGAGGAGAAAGCAAAGTACTTTAGGGGTCAGTACTGGGCTAGGTCCATTTCAGTCTGTTCATTGTGACTACAATAGAAAGGCATCAGGTAAGATCTGCCTCATTGCAGATGACACAAAAGATGAGCGATTGGGTGGACAAAGAGATAGAATAAACAAGTTCACTGGTTATCTAGGCAGGTAAGAGCAGCTCAAAAATGAAGACTCTCCATCAATGCTAAACTATAGATTACTAGACACTAGGAAGAGGACAGTTTTATGTGCTTAAGTGACTCTGTGAGAGACAACACTAAGAGTAAACAACATTATCAGAAACTCAAATGGCGATTAGAACTACAGCAATTGCCACAAACAGCAGCGATCTCTTACTATCTCAATGGTGGCAATGAAATTTACATGTTTATGTCGTTGCAGTGCTCACCCTCCCCAAACTAAATATAATTAACTTAGGAGGGGCACAGGAAGAAAGAGGAAGAAATGAAAACAAAAATCCACCACAGCTGGACCCAAACACTGGTCCTCTAGTTTCAGGTGTGATAACTAAATACTACCCCATAGCCAGTTTAGAACTGCATGGGGGAGCACACCACCATAACATGCTGCAGCTAGTGCCGCTCCTACACTCACTAGTATAGTAATAGTCAGCTATACTTCTACATTTGTCATTCATACCAGCAGTCAAACAGAGTGGCTGAAATTGAGACCTCCACACATGCTACCAGAGGAACATAACAGTGGGATTTGAGTATGTTTTAGTCCTTACATTTTGTTCTGTGTCCTGAGTCTCATGAATAGACCATTCTATTTTGACTTGTTACTCATAGATCATTATAATGATACATTCTATTGATTAACTGTTTCGAGATATAAACCACTGCACAGTGACCGAAGTTCAGTAGAGACTCAACTATCTTTCCTTTCCCAGGAAGATCGACTTCTTTTGCATGCTAGGAATAGTGAAGAAATTCATACTGTTTCATGGTTGTGAAAGATTGCTTTTCTTCCTTTCTCACTAATATAGAAAACAAGTGGGCTATATGGGAGGAGGAAGATAGTAGCCTTATCAGAACAGGAAGAAGTAAGATAAAAGCGGAACTAGGCAGACCAAAGTGGATCATCACGTCTTTGTTTTCCCTGAGCATGGAGCACCTGTGTGACAGATAATTCAGTCAGAACTTGTGTAGTTGCTGTATTTTATTTTGCACTCTGTGTGGCGAGGATTTAATAAAGTGCCTAGCATGTATTTTGGATCACAATGTCATCATTTGACATTACTGTACTTTGACCATTTGCTACACTGTGGCTTAGAGATACTGGATTTTTAATTGCTTGGCATTTTGGAAACATAGTCCCCAGCCAGCATCCCTCCTGAATAACATTGTGTGCTGAACTTCCTGGTTTGCAGTGATGGAGAATTCATCCTGCCAGATGTACTGTGGTTAAAGCCTTCAGCAGGGACTCCAGCAAAATGCAGGAGCTTCTTGGACTGTCTGCTGGGTCTGTTTCTCAGGCAACTAGTCAGTGAACCCACTTGTTATGGGAAGAACTGGACCTAGTACTCACTAACATACAAAGTGTTACAAACATCAAGGTGGGAGGCCATTTGGAGAACTCTGATCACTGTATGGTGTTGTTCAGTGAAAGGATGGCAGTAGAATCAAGAATTGAACCATGCAAGGGTGAGGGTCCTGGACTTCAGGAGGGCAGATTTTAAAAGATGGAGTGAATGCACAGGGATAACCTATCAGAGTGCAATGACCAGGGTAGGGTGTTGGAAGGTAGGCAAGAAAAAAGGTAGCATATTAAAGGCGGAAAACCTCTACATCAAACAAGTGAGAAAAATCAAAGGAGAACATATCACAATTGTTCTCAAAGGAGGTAACTGAAAGGCAAAAGTTAAAAGGGTTGCATTTAAAAAGTACAGGAGGCACAGAGGGAGGAGGGTATGGAGGTGTACTGGTGGAAACAGAGGAAGCAGAGAAACAGTACAGCGTGCAAGAAGCAAACAGAAGAGAATAGCCCAGGAGGTAATGAAAGGGGACAAGACATTTTCTTAGGTGTGTAAGTGAAAGGAGGAAGGCGGCGAGGAGAGTGGATTATAAGGTTAAACAGGAAGGCAGAGGACTGAGTCAAGGGACCAGGAAAAGCCAGACTTCCTAAGCAAATACTTTTGTTCAGTTTTCACAAAAGAAGGATAAGGGCCACAAAAGGTAACAGAAACTTTTGAGGTAGTGAGGTGGAAACTAATGCGTTTTCTGAGGACTGTGTCAATAAGGACACGCTAAACTGAAAGTGGACTAAGCAATGGTGCCAGATGGTGCATCCAAGGGTATTGAGAGAGGTCAAAGTATACTGTCTGTCCCTAACTGTTTTATTTAATAGCTTAATGGAGACAGTGGTGGTTCCGGAAGACTGGCGGAGGAGATGTTGTCCTACTACACAAAGGGGTAGCAGAGAAGGCTAGCAATGATAGGCAAGTCAGCCTCACACCGCTGATTAGACAGTTACTGGAATCACTGCTGAAGGAAGGTCTTGTGGAGATATCTTGAATCAGGGTTGCATGACCCATGACAGCATGATTTCCTGGGGATGGGAGGTGGGGGAAGAAATGTCAAGTAAATCTGATGACATTTTAAATGACTAACTGAAACAAGAACACAGTGGACGATGAATGTGGCTACCTAGATTTAAATAAGGCATTCAAGACCGCTGAACATAGGAGACTAAGGAGCAAGTTGGGTAGCTTAGGTCGGTATGCTGATCGAACAGTGACATTTCGATGGCGAATGACATTGCAGCAGTTCGATGTTGCGGCTGTCATGTACTCCACAGGACCATGTGCAGTGCTTTCTCTGGTCTTGCACTCTCAAATCAACACCGACTCAGAGTTGAAAATCATAAATTATGGAGAATATAGAGGCCAGAGCCCCTGCATATCGAGGCAGGGCAAGGACCCTGAAAAACAAGAGTTTGCTTGACAGATATGACAAGCACAGATTTGCAGTTGACATAAATCTGTCCTACTTTATCAGTCCACCAAACCTTTTGTTGAACCAATACCATAGATCCACTAAGGACTGGGATTAAGGTGGGAAACTGGATAAAAAATGGGTTAGTGGATGGGCAGAAGAGGTCAGTGATAAGCTTTATTACTCTAAGGAAGGAGGGTAACCAGCATGGTGAATCTGGAATCAGTGCTGTGACCGATCCCATTCAATGTTTTTTATTAGTGACATTGCAGATGAGCTGGAAGGAAGGTTGCCTTTGTACAGATGATACAAAGTCTGCAAAAGGGTGAATCATGGGATGGGAGGAAAGAATGAGCAGAGACCTGAAAAAAGCACTGGAGTCATCAAAGGTATGGCAGCTAGGTTTCAATGCAAAAAGTGCAAAATAATGCACTTAGGGCATACTAAACCCAAGGGTGGAATACAAGCAGTAAAATATTCGAACAGGGAGATCCCCAGAGCCCCAAAACTAATTGAGCAAATTTAGAGAAAAACTCTAAGAGAAGACAAAGACAGAACACAGTACACCCACAAATCAAGCCACTCTGCACAATATACACATGTATACATTTTGACTGTTGTTTCCTTTAAACAAGAGGGAAACCATGGACACCACTGTAAAGATTTTTCTTCCTAAATGTGAAAATGGGCCATTTCTCTACATCAGCTAATAAGTATAAAATATAAAAGAATGTCAAATCAAGATTTCAGAGTCAACGCCCTGGTGTGCACCAATTCTGCCAGTCAGTAAAAGAAATGGTGAAATACATATACTGCATGTGTTGACCTGAAGAGTTTAAGATGAATAGTGGTATGTCAAAATATATACATCTTAAGGTAGTGCAAGTAAGACTATTCTTCCTTTGGGATAGGGCAGTGGACTCTGGAAAATCCATTAGATGAACAAAACAAAACATTTCATTCATACTCTTTGGGAGATATTGTTCTAAAGGTTCCCATTTTGGATTAGAAAACACCAGAAATTTTCCAGCAGAAAATGGCAGAGCATTCCCAAAATTTGGAACATAATATACCATATATAATAGCTTTATGATACCACAGAGAGACTGCTGAAACTAAAAACAGTTCCATGATGCCAAAATTATCATAGATTATATAGTGGTCTGATGCAACACTTCTTGGAGAAACCAGACTACAAAAATAAATAAAAAGAGTTCCAACTCTGTGTCATTCCAAAGTATATTTTTCTTCACCATAATAATCAATGTATCATGTTCACCCTCTTCATGACTGGTAGTATCTAACAAAGGTTGCTTCAAATGCTACTGGAAGAAAATTCTGGATATAACATAAATTAAACCAGGTTTCAATCTTCCTAGAAACGTATTCAGTTTTGCTGCCACTGAAATGCTGCAGTAAAGCTTAAGTGTTCCCAGGAATACCAATGAGCACAACTTTTAAACTTCTACAAGGCGACCATTCATGTTTTATCTTTTACCACCAGAGAAATAAATGAAGACAGACATAATATAAGACCATAGATGCCATGAGAGCATCAGTCCTACACAAAACCAACAGAAATGCTGTTTGCAACAGACTGAGCATAGTTTTCTGGATCAGATCACCAAATAAAGTTGGATCTGCTCCTGGAAAGGTCAAAACTAATTAAGAGTTACAGACACCATACAATGTGAAGGAGATATGTGGAAGGCTAGATATGGTTCAAGTATCGGTGCAGAGTATATACATAATATTTGTACAGTCTACCGCCTTTGTGAACTTTTCTTTTCCCATAAAGGTTCACTCTTCTAGCCATATCCCATGTCCGTGACACTCTTCTGCTTCCCTCCGATGCAGGTGTACCTCTTCCACAGATTCTCTCCCCACCACACCAGGAGCCATAAGTAAAGGACATTCTCTCTGCATTAGACAATTATAATCAAGGTTCTCCAGTCTGGATGGCGGAACAAGCCAACAGGATGAGGGACCACGGAGAGATGGAAAAACTGGCAATGTGGGTGGGGAATGTGTCAAGGCCAGGGAAGATCACTACTGGTGGTAGTAAAGGGGTATTCACAGAGGAAAGGAGGAAGAAAGCAAATACTTTGAGGGTCAGTACTGAGCTAGGTCCATTTCAGTCTGTTCATTTGTGACACAATAGAAAGGCATCAAGGGTAGATCACTGCCTCATTGCAGATGACACAAAAGATAGAGCGATGAGGTGGACAAAGAGATAGAATAAACAAGTTCACTGGTTATCTAGGCAGGTAAGAGAGCAGCTCAGAAATCTGGCTGCTCTCCATCAGTTAAAACTATAAGGTACTGAACACTAGGAAGAAACAGTTTGTATGTTATAAGAGTGACTCTGTAGGAGTGACAACACTAAGACTAAAAGCAACATTAGCAGAAACTCAAAATGGCGATTAGAACTACAGCAATTTGCCTAGACAACTGATCTCTTACTATCTCAATGGTGGCAATGAAATTTACACGTTTATGTCATTACAATGCTCACCCTCCCAAACTAAATATAATAATAACATGGGAGGGGCACAGGGAAAGAGGAAAGAAATAGAAAACAAAAATCCACCACAACTGGACCCAAACACTGGTCCTCTAGTTTCAGGTGTGGTACTAAAACCACTACCACATAGCCAGTTTAGAATGCTGCATGGGGAGCATAAGCGCCATAACATGCTGCAGATAGAGCTGCTCACTACACTCACTGTATAGTAATAGTGACAATACTACCATTTGTCATTCATACAAGCAGTCAAACAGAGTGGCTGAAGTGAGACCCTCCACATTACATGCTACCAGAGGAGCTAACAGTGGGTTTGAGAAATTATGTTTTAGTCCTTCCATTTTGTTCTGTGTCCTGAGTCTCATGAATGACCATTCTAATTTGACTTGTTACTCATTGATCTTTATAATGATACATTCTATTGATTAACTGTTTCAGATATAAACCACTGCAGTGACCGAAGTTCAGTAGAACTCAACTCTCTTTCCTTTCCCAGGAAAATCGACTTCTTTTGTATGCTAGAATGAGTGAAAATTCATACTGTGTTCATGGTGTGAAGGTGCTTTTCTTCTTTTCTCACTAATATAGAAACAAGTGGGCTATATGAGGAGGAGAGATAGTAGCCTTATCAGAACAGGACAAAGTAAAGATAAAGCGGAACTAGGCAGACCAAGAGTGGATCATCACGTCTTTGTTTTCCTGAGCATGGAGCACCTGTGTGACAGATAATTCGAATCAGAACTGTGTAGTTGCTGTATTTATTTTGCACTCTGTGTGGCGGGATTTAATAAAAGTGCCTAGCATGTATTTTGGATCACAATGTCATCATTTGACATTACTGTACTGACCATTTGCTACACTGTGGCTTGGGAATGCTGGATTTTTAATTGCTTGGCATATTTTGGGAAACATGAGTCCCAGCCAGCAACCCTCCTGAATAACATTGTGTGCTGAACTTCCTGGTTGCAGTGATGGGGAAATTCATCCTGCCAGATGTACTGTGGATTAAAGCCTTCCAGCAGGGACTCCAGCAAAATGCAGGGCTTCTTGGACTGTCTGCTGGGTCTGCTTCTCAGGCAACTAGTCAGTGAACCCACTTGTTATGGGGCAGAACTGGACCTGGTACTCACTAACATCACAGTGTTACAAACATCAAGGTGGGAGGCCATTTGGAGAACTCTGATCACTGTGGTGTTGTTCAGTGAAAGGATGGCAGTAGAATCAAGAATTGAACCATACAAGGTGTGGGGTCCTGGACTTCAGGAGGCAGATTTTTAAAAATATGGGTGAATGCCACAGGGATGACCTATCAGGGGTGCAATGACCAGGGTAGGGTGTTGGAAGGGTGGGCAAAGATAAAGGTAGCATATTAAAGTGGAAAACCTCTACATCAAACAAGTGAGAAAAATCAAAGAGGAGAACATGTCACAATTGTTCTCCAAGAGATAACTGAAAAGCAAAGTTAAGAGGTTGCATTTAAAAGGTATAAGGAGGCACAGAGGGAGGAGGATATGGAGGTGTACTGGTGGAAACAGAGGAAGCAGAGAAACAGTAAGGCGTGCAAAAGCAAACTGAAGAGAATAGCCCAGGAGGTAATGAAAAGGGACAAGACATTTTTCTTAGGTGTGTAAGTGAAGGAGGAAGGCGACGGGGAGGTGGATTATAAGGTTAAACAGGAAGGCAGAGGGACTGAGTCAAGGGGACCAGGAAAAGGCTGACTTCCTAAACAAATACTTTGTTCAGTTTTCACAAAGGAAGGATAAGGGCCACAAAGGTAACAGAAACTTTTGAGGGGTGAGGTGGAAACTAAATACGTTTTCTGAGGACTGTGTCAATGAGGACACGCTAAACTGAAAGTGGACTAAGCAATGGTGCCAGATGGGGTGCATCAAGAGGTATTGAGAAGGTCAAAGATATACTGTCTGTCCCCTAACTGTTTTATTTAATAGCTTATTGGAGACAGTGGTGGTTCCGAGAAGACTGGCGGAGGAGATGTTGTCCCTACTACACAAGGGGTAGCAGAGAGAGGCTGGCAATTATCGTGAGTCAGCCTCACGTAGCTGATTAAACAGTTACTGGAATCACTGCTGAAGGAAGGTCTTGTGGAATATCTTGAATCCAGGGGTTGCATGACCCATGACAGCATGATTTCCTGGAGATGGGGAGGTGGGGGAAGAAATGTCAAGTAAATCTGATGACATTTTCTTGACTGTACTGAGAAACAAGACACAGTGGACCGATGAATGTGGCCTACCTAGATTTAAATAAGGCATTCAAGACCGCTGAACATAGGAGACTAGGGAGCAAGTTGGGTAGCTTAGGTCGGTATGCTGATCGAACAGTGACATTTCGATGGCGAATGACATTGCAGCAGCAGTTGATTACGGCTGTAATGTACTCACAGAACCACGGCAGTGCTTTCTCCAGTCTTGCATCCTTCTCAAATCAACACCGACTCAAAGTTGAAAATCATAAATTATATGGATGGTACTGGGGCAAGTCACCCACATTGGGGAGCTTGGAGCAAAAGACCCTCTGAAAAACAAAGAGTTTACTTGACAGATTTATAACAGCAATTTGCAGTTGACATAAATCTGTCACTCTTATTATCAGTCTGCAAACTTTTGTTGAAACAACACCGTAGATCCACTAAGGACTGAAATTAAGGTGGAAACTGGATAAGAAACAGGTTAGTGGATAGGCAGCAAGAAGCGATGGTAGCTTTATTTACCCCAAGGAAGGAGGGTGTCCAGCATGGTGACTCTGGAATCAGTGCTGTGACCGATCCCATTCAATGATTTTATTACTGACATTGCAGATGAGCTGGAAGGGAAGGTTTGCCTTTGTGCAGATGATACCAAAGTCTGCAAAAGGGTGAATACGCAGGATGGGAGGAAAGGATGAGCAGAGACCTGAAAAAAGTATAGGAGTCATTAAGGGTATGGTAGCTGGGTTTCAATGCAAAAAAGTGCAAAATAATGCACTTAGGACACAGAAACCCAAGGGCAGAGTACAAGCAGTAAAATATTCTAACAGGGAGATCCCCAGGGGGCCCAAAAACTAGTGGGCAAATTTAGAAAAAACTCTAAGAAGACAAAGAAAGACACAGTACATCCACAAATCAAACCACTCTGCACAGTATATGTATGTGTATATTTTGACTGTTGTTTCCTTTAAACAGGAGGGAAACAATGGACACCACTGTAAAGATTTTTCTTCCTGAACGTGAAAACGGTCCGTTTCTCTACATCAACTAACAAGTATAAAATATAAAACAAAGTCAAATCAAGATTTCATAGTCAACGCCCTGGTGTGCACCAATTCTGCCAGTCAGTAAAATAAATGATAGAAATACATATATTGCAAGTGTTGACCTGAAGAGGTTGAATTAGATAGTGGCATGTCAAAATATATAATAAGCTAGTGTGGGTAAAGACTATTCTTCCTTTTGGATATGCAGTGGACTCTGGAAATCCCATTAGATGAACAAGGCAGAAGATTTTCATTCATACTCTTTGGAGATACTGTTGTAAAGGTTCCATTTTGGATTACAAGAACACCAGAAATTTTCCAGTGGAAAATGTCACAACATTCTCAAAATCTGTAACATGCTATGATGCTAGATATATAGTACATAGCTGAATCACACCACCAGAGAACTGCTGGAAACTAGAAACAGTTCCATGATGCCAAAATTATCATAGATTATATACTGGTTTGATTAAACACTTCTTGGAGAAGTTAGACTACAAAAAATAAACAAAAAATAAGGTTTAACTCCTGTGTCATTACAAAGCATATGTTTTTCTTCCACCACAATAATCAATGTTTTGTGGCCATGTCACCTCTTCATGACTGGTGGTATCTAACAAAGGTTGCTTCCAAATGCTACTGGAAACAAAATTCTGGATATAAGCTTATAATTAAACCAGGTTTCAAAACTTCCTAAAAGCGTATTCAGTTTTGCTGCCACTGAAATGCTGCAGTAAGCTTAAATGTTCCCAGGAAAAGCCAATGAAACTGCTTTTAAAGGTTCTACGAAGCCGACCCTTCATGTTTTATCTTTTTACTGCCAGAAAGTAAATGAAGACAGACATAATAAGGCCATAGATGCCATGAGACATCAGTCCTACACTGAAACCAACAGAAATGCTGTTTGCATCAGTCTGAGCATAATTTTCTGGGTCAGATCACTCAATAAGAGTTGGACCTGCTCCAAGAAAGGTCAAAGCTATTTAGGTTGCAGACACCATGCAATGTGAAGCAAGTATGCAGTAGGCTAGATATGGTTAAAATATCTGTGCAGGTACATACACAATATTTGTACAGTCACTAAGCCCCTTAGTGAACTTTTCTTTTCCCATTAAGGTTTGGCTCTTCAGCCATCTGCCAGTGTCCCGTGACTGTCTTCTGCTACTTCCACTACCGAGGTGTGCCACTTCTACAGATTCCACTCCCTCACCACACCAGAGCCATAAGTAGGAAGGACATTCTCTCCCCACTAAACAAACATAATCAGAGTCCTCCACTCTGGATGGTGGAACAATCCCACAAGGAAAAGGGACTATGGAGAGGTGGAAAAACTGGCAATGTGGGTGGGGAATGTTTTGAGGCCAGTGAGATCACTACTGGTGGTAGTAAATAGGGGTATTCATAGAGCGAAGGGAAGAAAGCAAAATACTTCAGGGGTCAGTAATGGGCTAGGTTAATTTCAGTCTGTTCATTTCTGACACAATGGAAAGACATTAAGGGTAAGATCTGTCTCATTGCAGATGACACAAAGATGATCATTAGGTGGACAAAGAGATAGAATAAACAAGTTCACTGGCTATCTAGGCAGGTAAGAGAGCAGCTCAAAAATCTGGCTGCTCTCCATCAGTGCTAAACTATAAGGTACTGAACACAGGGTAGAGGAACAGTTTTATGTCATAAGAGAGACTCTGTAGGATTGACAACACTAAGAGTAAAGCATCATTCACAGAAACTTAAAATGGAGATTAGAATTACAGCAATTGCCAAAAACAGCAACGATCTCTTACTATCTCAATGGCAGCAATGCAATTTACATGTTTATGTTGTGCAGTGCCCACACACCCTCAAACTAAATATAATCAACTGGGGAGGGGCACAGGGAAAGAAGAAGAAATAGAACACAAAATCCCACAGCTGGACCCAAACCCAAGCCCTGTAGCATCAGGTGTGGTGAAAGCCACTACACTCGTGGCCAGTTTAGAACTGCATGGGGGCATAGCATCATAACATGCTGCAGCAAGTGCCACTCACTACACTCACTGTATAGTAATAGTCTATACTTCCACACTTATCATTCATACCAGTAGTCAATCAGAGTGGCTAAAATTGATACCCTCCCACATGACATGCTTCGAGAAAGCGTAACAGTGGGATTTGAAATAGTTTTAGTCCTTCCATTTTGTCCTGTGTCCTAAGTCTCATGAATAGACCATTCTATTTGACTTATTACTCATGATCTTTATAATGATATATACTATTTATTAACTGCTTCAGAGATATAAAACCACTGCAGTGACCGAAGATCAGTAGAACTCAACTCTCTTTCCTTTTCCAGGAAGATAAGACCTCTTTTGCATGCTAGAATAGTAAGAATTCATACTGTGTTTATGGTATGAAAAGGTGCTTTTCTTTCTTTCTCACTAATATAGAAAACAAGTGGGCTATATGAGGAGAGAAGATATGTACCTTATCAGAACAGGGCAGAGCAAGATAAAACAGAACCAAGCAGACCAATGTGGATCATCAGATGTCTTTGTTCTCCCTCAGCATGGAGCACCTGTGTGACAGATAATTCAGTCAGAACTGTGTAGTTTCCTGTATTCTAATTTGCACTTTGTGTGGTGGGATTTAATAAAAGTGCCTTAGCCTGTGTTTTGGATCAGTATGTCATCATTTGACATTACTGTGCTGACCATTTGCTACACTGTGGCTTGGGAGTGCTGGATTTGTTGTTTGCTTGGCTTGTTTTGGAAAACATAGCTCGATCAGCAATTCCTACTGATTAGCATTGTGTGCTGGAAGTTCCTGGTTGCAGTGGTGGGAAGACTTCAACCTGCCAGATGTACTGTAGATTGAAGCCTTCAGCAGGATCCAGCAGAAGCATAGCTTCTGGACTGTCTGCTGGTGCCATTTCTCAGGCAACTAGTCAGTGAACCCACTTGTTATGGAGCTGTTCTGGATCAGGTACTCACCAACAGACACAGTGTTGCAGACATCAAGGTGGAAGCCAGCATGAACTTTGATCACAGTATAGTGCTGTATAGGATGGCAGTAGAATCAAGAATCAAACCATGCAAGGGTGAGGGTCCTGGACTTCAGGAGGGACAGATTTGAAAAAAGATGGGTGAATGCCACAAGGATGATCTATCAGGGTGCTGTGTCCTGGGTGGGGTGTAGGAAGAGTGGGCAAAGATAAAAGGGAGCATAGTAAAGGCAGCAAACCTCTACATCAAACAAGTGAGAAAAATCAAGAGGAAAACATGTCCACAATGGCTCTCCTAACAGGTGACTGAAAAGGTGAAAGCTAAAAGGGTAGCATTGAAAAGGTATAAGGAGGCACAGACGGAGGAAGATATGGAGGTGTACTGGGGGAAACAGAGGGAAGCAGAGAAACAGTAAGAAGTGCAAAGAAGCAAACTAAAGAGAGAATATCTTAGGAGGTAATGAAAAGGGGACAAGACATTTTCTTAGGTGCGTAAGTGAAAAGAGGAAGATGACGGTGGTGGATTATAAGGTTAAAAAGGAAAGGTGAAGGGGACTGAGCCAAGGGTGACAAGGAAAAGGCAGACTTCCTGAACAAATACTTTTGTTCAGTTTTCCCAAAGGAAGAAGGGTAGGGGCCACCAAAAAGTAACAGAAACTTTGATGGGAGTGAGGTGGAAACTAGTCAGTTTTCAGAGGACTGTGTCAGTAAGGGACATGCTGAACTGAAAGTGGACAAAGCAATGGTGCTAGTAGGGGTGCATCCAATGGTATTGAGGGAGGTCAAAGATATACTGTCTGCCTCCTGACTGTTTTATTTAATAGCTCATTTGAGACAGTAGTAGTTCCAGAAGACCGGAGGAGGACAGATGTTGTCTAGGTCTGCAAGTGTGGTTCAACCATGCAGCCTGAATGGTTGAACCCCCTGATGTTCATGCTAGTCCGCCATCTGCATACATATGGATAAAATATGCGAACTTGGTTCACCCGGTTCGCCCCTGCAGTACTTTATAAATTTATGGGTATTACAGACTCGAACCAGAGAGATAAAGTTTGCATATTTCATAGATGTAGACAGTGCCTGTCAGATGGTGCAGACTAGATCCTCATCAGTGATCACCTGGCGACA
Organism: Neoceratodus forsteri; assembly: GCA_016271365.2. Classification (NCBI taxonomy): domain Eukaryota; kingdom Metazoa; phylum Chordata; order Ceratodontiformes; family Ceratodontidae; genus Neoceratodus; species Neoceratodus forsteri. The sequence continues at coordinate 905,642,212 of CM057452.1, forward strand.
CGACGACAGCCTAGTCAGCAGCAGTCAATCAAGCCACACATCAGCCTTATTCCGCCTGGACCATTTGTAAGCATGTGGTGATTGGCTGCAAAGGCTGTGTCTGGAAGACAACTCCATCTGTTGGCCAGCAGAGGACAGCAGTCCTGTGGTGACTGACTAGACAGAGTCGAGTTGCAACTCACAGCGCCAGTTTCTGATTCTAGCAGTTGATGAGATGAGCAGCAGAAAGACAGTGAACTGCACTCTCTCCGTCCATAGTCTTGTACTCTGTGTGAGAACCTGGAAAAGCTTAATTGTACCTTAAAAAATATATATATTGTGGCACTACTGCAGTGTAATGCAACAGTTGATGTAACATTTTTCTTATTTTACTGGACCAGGCGAGGGTGGGGCATTTGACTGGGAGTCAGTAGGAGAGAAGGAAAGCCGCAGAGCGCGTGGTGGGTGTCAGTGCCCAGTCACACTGTGTGCAGTCACTCATCATGATGAACCATGTTGGTTGCGTGTGTGAAGAAAACTGAACTGAAAAAATAAATTGGAAACCAGAAAGATTGATTTTGAAGAGATAAGATAACCCTAGCATAACTAAATAAGTTTAAACAGCAACTTGCTGCTTGGCAATTCAATTAAATAGTAGCAGTAGCAGATGTCGGCAGTTAATGTTATGGGAGGGTAACAGATCCCTCCAGCCACTCAGACAGACTCATTGTTGCCACAGCACAGATTTTTTTTTTTTTGCATTAGACAGGCAGCATCTTTCTTATTCTTTCTTGGGGCAGATAAACAGATTTTAATGCTTTCTTTCTGGAAATGAGCACTCAAGGCAAAATGTTCACCTGAACCAAGCTAGGTAGAGTCAAGGTTGTTTTTTTTTGTGTGTGGCCTGGCCCTGAATCTGATTTTCATTTTAACAACTTATGTCTCTACCTATCCGGAAATAATCTCCCTTTGTTTTACTACTTAAAGTACCTGACTGACGCAGCCAGTAGTGCTGTATTTACCTGTTTGGAAAAATGATCCTCTGTCTTACTACTTAATAAAGTACTTGACTCAATGCAGCCAGTAGTGCTGTATTTACCTGTCTGGCAGATATTCTCCCTGTGTTTTACTACTAAAGTACTTGACTTGACGCAGCCAGTAGTGCTGAATTTACCTGTCTGGGAAATAATCTCCCAGTGTTTTATTACTTAAAGTACCTGACTCGACGCAGCCAGTAGGGCCGTATTTACCTGTTTGGGAAAAATTATCCCTCTGTCTTACTACTTAAAATACCTGACTTGACACAGCCAATAGTGCTGTATTTACCTGTCTGGCAGATAATCTCCCAGTGTTTTACTACTTAAAGTACTTGACTCGACACAACCAGTAGTACTCTATTTACCTGTTTGGGAAAAATGATCCCTCTGTCTTACTACTTAAAGTACTTGACTCGAGGCAGCCAGCAGTTCTGTATTTTCCTGTTTGGGAGAAAATATCCCTGTGTCTTACTACTTAAAGTACTTGACTCAACGCAGTCAGCAGTGCTGTATTTACCTGTTAGGGAGAAATTATCCCTGTGTCTTACTAGTTAAAGTACCTGAATTGACACAGCCAGCAGTGCTGTATTTTCCTGTTTGGCAGTAAATTTCCCTGTGTCTTACTAAAAGTACTTGACTCGATGCAGCCATTAGTGGTAAAAAAAACAGCAGCACTTCTCAGGCAATCCAGGTAACAGTAACAACAGTACAGAAAATTCAGGACATTGCAGAAGTAACCTGTCGTGGCACTCAGAGGATGAGCACAAGGGCCATAATAGTTCGGCAGCCAGTTTTAGTAAGCAGAGTGATAGATGATGATGATGAGGAGAAGACTGATGAGAGTAAGGGGGAAATCAGTGGAACAGATCTTGAGTTTGTAGTAGATAAGGCAGCAGTCAGTATATCTATTAGCAGTAGCTCTAGGGAGTGGGATGAAGAGGACGAATACAGGAGCAGAAAACAAAAGAGTTCTTGGAAGGATGGTTGTGGTGCTAAAAAAACATTATTGATAGTGGGGCATAAACTGGAGAGTCAGACACCCACACATGCAGAGGAACAGCAGAGGACAGAAGATGGACAGGCTTCACAAGGGGAAGAAAGTGATGCAGTTCAACGTGTCGGAGAGGTTGTGCTTCTTCAAAACTACATGCAGATGGGCATGGAAAGACCTCAAAGAGATAGTGGAAGTAGTAGGGACTGTGGTGGTGGCAGTCAGGGCCGGATTTACCGCAATGCCAAGTATGCCTGTGCATAGGGCCCAGACTTTGCAGGGGCCCTTTTCATTCAAACTGACTAATTTATTTATTTTTTTGCTATCATTCATGAACTCAAGTCAACAAATGAGATATTCGGGGGGGGGGTTTGGTCGAACTTGGTCAGTCAGTGTGCACTGCCGCTGAATTTAAAAAAAAGGTGTGGAGTGTGGTTGGCTGCTGCCTGCTGTGCACGTCTGCCACCTACAACTTACTGTACTCTGCCCAGTGACAGGTGCTAGCTAACCTGACAGGATTCAAGTAGTATCTGACCTGATCACTCATAGGGCACTCAGACCCTGGTGATATTGACATAGTAACTATTATTATAAATATCATCGGAACTATGAGCGATCGTAACATATAACCACTTAGTATATCAGTTTTGAAAGGGCACATGCACAGTCCATGGGCGGAGCAGACTTGATAGCACATTTGTGGCGCCATTTGCAAGCTGAAAGAGACAGAGTGTGAGAGAGAGGTGAATCGAAGAGCAATGAGCACACACTGGGTGTTGACGAAGACAAACTAGCTGCTGCAGCTGCCTTGTTGCTGGTGAAATACAGGTGGTGGAGGCAGAGTGTAGTGGGGACTGGGATAGCAGAGCAGCCAGGAGTTGTTGGGACATGCTGCTGCTCTCGGAGTGTCCGAGCAGCGAGCGGAGGGTGCGCGGCACTGGAATGGGCATTAGGCACTGTCGTAGCTTTTAATTTAAATATTCCTTCCAATCACTTTTTGAAAGATGGGATAGAGGGCCTGCTGGAGAGATGTGCACAAGGGCCAGGGCTGCTGGAGATCGTGAGTCAGGAGAGCGGCAAATCGACCTCAATTGGATTACATCCGATCCAGATTCCTGACAAGGAGTTCAATCAGAAGGTGTTGTTTTCCGAGACAGACACCCACATTATCAAGGTATGTTAGTGGGTTGGGTTCGGGCTGGGGTCATCATTGGCATAGCTCACTGTGATGCACATTGGTGAAGAGAACTTATTGGGGAACATCTTGTTCCTGTCCTGTCACACACTGGCTGTAGTGACTTGACCCAGTCTAAATATGGACACTAAACTTAACTGCCCCCCCCATTCATTGCTGTGTAACACTTACTGCCATTCCCATCAGGCATACCTTTCAACATTTTGTCACTGAAATGAAAAGAAGGAAATAGACCCTCAAAAAAAAAAATGATGAACAGTGTGGGAAAATAAAGGACATTGACTGTCATAATGAGGGACACAACCTCAAACTAGAAGAAACAAGCACAGATCCCTGAGGAAAATATTGTGTTTACCTGTACAAAGTTTATATTGATTATTTAGCATCTTAGACTATTATCAATTTATGCTTTGAAGTCTTAATTTACAGCATATTGTGTGGCTAGCTCCTTTGCCATTAGGGATGGATGAGGACAGAGCAGTTTTGAGGGTAAAATGAAAGACATCCTTTGTTATCAGGGACAGTTGAGAGGTATGCCTCAGGAATCAGCCTCCTGTGTTACGTTCCTGTGTGTGGTGTTTTAATAGTGTATTCATTAGGTGCTGTATGCAGGGTACCATGCATTCACTGAAGCACACAGTAGGCAGGCTATAGTGTAGCTATTGCTTTTGGCTGGCTCTTATCCACCACTGGCACTGGATAATTTATTTATTTATTCTTTGGTAACTGGGTCAGGCCCACTGGGCACAAACCCATTTTCAGAGGCAACCCATGTGCACTGGGAGGTTAAGTGACTTGCTCAGAGTCACTCAGTATGCAAATGGAGGTTGTGGGAATTGAACCCAGGCATGCTGGATGTACCAAGCTCATTCAGAGCTTGTTGCTCAAAACCTCTTGGCTACACTGCTGGCCCAATTAGAACTCATTTCCAGGTGTATCCTGGGAGCACAGAAACACTAAATGACTTTTTCATGGTCACATTGTATGCAAGTGAAGTCTGAGAGAATCCAACTCTGGTCTGGTGGATGTACTAATACCAAGCTTATTTACTACTCATTGCTCTAACCTCTAGACTATACTGCCAGATCATTGAGAGCAGAGCTACAATGAGAATTTAAAGAAGGCATGAGTTTTGTTTTAATTTTTGGATAAATAAAAGAATTTATAAATGTTACTGTTCTGTGTGTGTTTTGGTATTGGAAAGTGTATGCCGAAGACAAACCCCAATGCTTTCCATTCGTATTAATAATTGGGGTGGGGGAGTGTAATTTTTTTCCATGAGTTTTGTTACTAGCAGTGCATGCATGTTCAAATAAATGTTGATTTTGAAAATATAAAATCTAGTTTACTTTGCAGTGCAGCAGACTGTTTACAGGGCGAATATACAATTTTTTTTCAAGAAGACGGTATCAGTTGTATAAAGGGTGTGCAACACTTTCCCTGAAAAATGTAAAATATTCCCTTTGAAAATGGAGATAACCAGCAGTATTTGTTGGCAACATATGTCATCATGAGTTTGTTGCTGCCTCAGATGTTTTAAAAGTGTTTAAAAATATAACACATTTGATAATTAATGACTCCACTGCAATACATTAAAATATTTATTTGCTTTATTAGGGTTATGATTGCCTGACATGGTTTGGCCGTGGCACAATCTATGTTGAGATAGCGAGAGTGCGAGGCCCATGGTTACTGCTGTGCATAGGGCCCATGGCCATGTAAATCCAGCCCTGGTGGCAGTAGTAGTAATGAACCTATCCTCTCTATAAGCAACAGTGCAACAAAATCTGTGAAATCCATTGTGTGGGATTTTTTCACACAAGATAAATCATCTGGCAGCCATGTGGTTTGCAAATTATGCAAAACAAAATTAAGTCATGGTAAAATGGGTACTCGACTGGGAACATCAACAATAATAAGACATATAAACAAGTCTCACATTTATCAGTATCAAAAAGCACAAAAGGAGCACACACAAGTTGTTGCACTTCTGCATGCAGCTGAGGAGGAGGATGAGATAATGGATGTTTACCAAGGTGATGAAGTAACTGATGCGGAGGTGGAGGATGATGAAAGTCTTCCTTCCAGTCAAAGCACAGCATCCTCAATTTCTCATTACTTTACCCATCTGAGTCCACCACCATAGCCCATCTGGAGTCATATACCATTCATGGCTACGACATCTACCCCTCATGGTGGTAAAGGTCAAGGGAAGCAGCACAGAAAATCAGGTGATAGCAGCAAGCATAGCGGGCATGAAATTTCTTTGAAAGACTGCTTTGAGCGGTCACAGAAATATAAGCCCAACAGGTCTGAGGCAAGGTGATTGACAAAGGCAATTGGGGAGGTGATAGCCACTGACTAGTTCCAGTCTCATTTGTGGTTAACCCAGGTTTTAAAGCACTCATGGAAATTGCTGTGCCAAAGTATCAGGTTCCCAGCTGGACCTGTTTCTCCAGTGTTGCCATTCCAGACTTGTATGACGCTATTCGGAAAAGTGTGTCTGATGCTCTGAAAGGTTCAGTGGGTAAAAAGGTTCATGTCACGACAGATATGTGGACCAGTGGTAAGACAACTGACTATATGGCTGTGACTGGCCATTGGGTAAACTTTCCTTCCTCCTCCTCCTCATCATTATCATCATCATGTAGTGGCACTGGTGGCAGCAGCAGCAGCAAGAAGCAGGGGACTTTCACAGTTTGAAGGCAGGCAGCTTTATTTATTTATGGTTTTGAAAAAGACCACAAATTGGAACATCTTCTGGAGGGCCTAGAAGAAAAGTTTGCTGAGTGGCTGACTCAAAAATCCTTGCAACCAGGGTTTATAGTGTCTTACAATGCTTCAAATATTGTGAAAGCAGTAAGACTTTGTAAGTTTACACATGCACCATGCTTTGCACACACTGTTAACCTGGTTGTAAAAGACTTTATCAGTGAGGACAGAAATGTGCAGAATTTGATTGCAGCTTCCTGCACTGTGTGCACCCACTTTAGCCATTCTGTAAAAGCCCGAAAGTTGTTGCAGCAGATTCATATTGAAAACAGCCTCCCTCTCCACCAGATGATATGGAAAGTTCCAACCCGGTGGAATTCCACTTACTATATGATGCACAGAATGCTTGAACAACAGAAAGTCATTCATCAATATGCAGTCCAACATGGTGTTGGGAAAGGAGATATGAATATCAGCCCCAATCAGTGGCGTCTGATGGAGAATCTCTGTTGTATCCTTAAACCCCTTGAGGAGGCTAGCCGAGTGGTGAGCTCTGATAGTGCCAGACTAAGTCAGATCCTACGCTTAATTTCATTCATCAGGATGAGACTGCTGTGTCTCGAGTCACAGTTTTTTGACAATGATGACATCAATGCTGCATCACTTGTTGGAAAAATGATACAAACCTTCCTGGCTAATGAGTGCATTGTAAATATGTGCAAAGCAGAACATTACATTTTGACCACACTTCTGGACCCTCGGTTTAAGGATACAATTGAGACATTCTTCAAACCACATGACTTTGAAGACCAGGAACACTATCGTGAACTGTTAATTGAAAAAGTGTCAACACGTATAGTTCAGAAAAGTAATACATCATTAGTGCTTTTTTGGCAACATTCAAATTCTGAACAAAATCTGGTGGAAAGGGAGGGATCACAATCTACTGTTGCTGCTGCTGCCACCACTACTGATGTTTTGGTCATCAAACACAAACCAGAACTGCTGCTACACCACAAGAGGACAAACCACTGTGGGACATGCTGTCAGACTTTGGCCTAATAAAGACAGCTGGGAAGGCTCAGCCGGCTATAATGGTACCAGAGGTCCCTGCTGCAAAAATGGTTAAGGATTATATGGAGGAGACTGTACATCTCACTGCAGGTGATGAACCATTGCTTTATTGGCAACAGAAAAAAATTGATCTGGCCTTCTTTAACTGAGATCGCAATAGAATACCTCAGTTGCCCACCTGCCAGCACATATTCAGAGAGAATTTTTAGTGCTGCTGGGGCAATAGTGAATGACAAAAGAACATGTCTTTCCATGAAGAATGTAGAGAGGCTCACTTTTTTAAAAACAAACCTGCCTCAATTCAAAAGCATATACTGTCCCAAATTTATGCAGGTTGACAGCACACAGATCGAATCATGCCATACTGATGACGATGATTATGATAGTGAAGGATTCTGTTGCCACTAGTAGCCACTAGCCCTTCCAGCTGTCTTTCCTCCACTGGTGACTCCCCCTGTCTCCTCCTCATCCTTGAGTTCCATTAATTTCAGAAACAAACATCCACTGCTGGTTCTCATGTGCCACTAAGGCCCAATCTGACTAGCACCAGAAACTGAAGGACCACTGCATATGGCAGTTCAGCTAAAATAACCAGAAATGACTACACATTGTCACACAGCTCTTCATCTATTTGTTTTACTGGATTTTTATTACAAAATACACACTCAATGATTATTTATTACTGGCTGTTAAAAACCAAAACATTAATTAAATAAATAAATAATAAATAACTGTTCTTCTAGTTCAGTTCCAGATGGGAATTTAATTTAAAAAATGTTTTATTTTTTTTTTTTGCTGTAAAATGTCAACTTTATAATACATTCCCAATTTCAGTGTTGCACCCAATGACATCCAATGTTTTGATCTGAATGAACCATTCACCAGATAGAAACTGTTTTCATCGTAACCTGTAAAATGAAAATAAAAAAAATAGATTTTACAATATGCTGTTCCCACATACTGCACTAACTGAGTATCATGACAATAAAAAAAATCTCATATCCTACCCTTGCCCCCATCAAAACTCCAAGATCTCCAACCCCTGGGACACTCCCTCTTTCAAATACAATTCACCCTCCATTGTTAGACACCAAACCATGCACGTGACCTGGCATCATAAACATAATTTGCAGATGGTATACTTTTTTGGGTTTTTCAATTTTTCTGAGTTAAGATGAGGAAGGGGCAGATGTTTGGGAGGTGGGACAAATGAAGTAATATTGATATAGTTACCTATGGGAGGTATAGGGATCAGGGCAGGAGAGTGTACTACAGGAAAATGAGTGAATGATGGTGGGTACTGTATTACTAACATTGACACTTACTCAGAACAACAGAAAGCCCCAAACTAATAACTACACAGACAAAAGTATAAAGTAGAAACATAATTTAATCCACACAATGTGGAAAAGCAAAACGCCACACTGCCCCAGCATGTCGGCACCATGCCTTCCTCAGGGGGAGGCACTGAGGAAGGTAAGGTACAGAAGTGCTGAGGCAGTGTGGCATTTTGCTTTACCACATTGTGTGGATTAAATACATTTTATAATGTCAACTTCTGTCCATGCACTTATTTGGTATTAAAGCAGCTGAAGCTATAGGTACCATGGGCGCCAGTCATTTTGAACTGGGCTCTATTAGTACCTGAGTCTAACAGTAGGGGAAGATTTTAAATTATTGTAACAGGGTGTAGCTCAGGGGGTTAACCCTTTGGGCTGCCTGTAACCAGATTTAAAAAGCTAATGTTATCAGGGATAATATACGAGTCATATATCATCCCTGACCTTTATCACTTGCTAAATCTGTTTCAACAACACTAGTATTTTTAAGCATCTGCTGGGTAACCAGGTGGTTCTATAATATATATAAGCACATTCCACCTGGATCTACTTAACAATAAAAAAAAATTCATATATTTTATTTGGCATGTTTGGGAATATACATGTAATACTAAGATTCTAACTTTAAGAATGATAAGTTTTACAAAGCTTTCGAGCATCGAGATAGAATCCTATGCACCAAAGCTTTGCAATACTTAACTGTATTTACACCATTCTTAGTACTACATGTACTTTCCCAAACAAAAAAACAATACTTCTGGGGATTGCTTAATTGAGTAGAACTATGTATTTTTTTTTTGCGTTTTATATATTATAGAATTTTGTTATACCATGTAGAACCTGGTCTTACTTAGTAGAACCTGTTTTTTTACATAGTAGAACTAAATTTATTTGATAGAACCTAGTTCTACTTGGTAGAACCTAGTTTTACTTGGTAGAACTTGATTCTAAATGGTAGAACCAGCTAGAACCAGGTAGAACTTTTTGGTTTCTACTCAGAAAGTTGAAGGAAGAACTTTTAGAGGTTTGAGCAGCTAATGTTGTCCTTCTACACAAGGGGTAGCAGGGAGGAGCTGGCAATTATAGGCCAGTAAGCCTGACATCGCTGATTAGACAGTTACTGGAATCACTGCTGAAGGAAGGTCTTGTGGAATATCCTGAATCCAGTGGGTTACAAGACCCATGACAGCATGATTTCCTGGGATGGGGTGGTGGGGGAAGAAATGTCAAGTGAATCTGATGACATTTTTTGACTGGCTAACCAAGAAACAAGATCTGGTGGACCGGTGAATGTGGCCTACCTAGATTTAAATAAGGCATTCAAGACAACTCAATTTAGGAGACTAGGAAGCAAGCTGGGTAGCTTCGGTCAGTATGCTGATTGAACAGTGACATTTCAATGGCGAATGACATTGCAGCAGCAGTTCAATGTTATGGCTGTCATGTACTCACAGGACCATGGCAGTGCTTTCTCCGGTTTTGCAGCTTTCTCAAATCAACACCGACTCAGAGTTGAAAATCATAAATTATGGGGGCTACAGGGGGCAGAGCCCCCTGCATGGAGGGGGCTTGGGGGCAAAGACCACCTGAAAAAAGAAAGAGTTTACTTGACAGTATTATGCCACCCGCAATTTGCAGTTGACATAAATCTGTCACTGTAACATCAGTCTGCAAACCTTTTGTTGAACCAATGCCATAGATCTGCTAAGGACTGGGATTAAAGGTGGCAAAGTGGATAAGAAACGAGATAGTGGATAGGTAGCAGAGGGCGGTGGTAAGCTTTACTTACTCCAAGCAAGTGAGGGTGACCAGCACATTGAATCTGGAATCAGTGCTGTGACCGATCCCATTCAATGTTTTTATTACTGACATTGCAGATGAGCTGGAAGGGAAGATTTGCCTTTGTGCAGATGATACCAATGTCTGCAAAAGGGTGAATACGCAGGATGGGAGGAAAGAATGAGCAGAGACCTGAAAAAAATATAGGAGTCATTAAGGGTATGGCAGCTGGGTTTCAATGCAATAAAGTGCAAAATAATGCGCTTAGAGCACAAAACAGAGGCAGAGTACAAGCAATAAAATATTCTAAAGGGAGATCCCATAGGCCCAAAAACTAGTGGCAAATTTAGAAAAAACTCCTAAGAAAGACAAAGAAAGGAACACAGTACATCCACAAATCAAACCACTCTGCACAGTATATGTATGTGTATATTTTGACTGTTGTTTCCTTTAAACAAGAGGAAAACAATGGACACCACTGTAAAGATTTTTCTTCCGAATGTGAAAGTGTGCCGCTTTTCTACATCAGCTAACAAATATAAAATATAAAATAAAGTCAAATCAAGATTTAAGAGTCAACGCTTGTGTGCACCAATTCTGCCAGTCAGTAAAAGAAATGGAAATACATATACTGCATGTGTTGACCTGAAGAGGTTGAATTAGATAGTGGTATGTCAAAAATATATACATCTTAAGCTAAGCAGTAAAGACTATTCTTCCTTTTGGATAGGGCAGTGGACTCTGGCAAATCCCATTAGATGAACAAAGCAAAACATTTTCAATCATACTGTTTGGGAGATCCTGTTCTAATGTTCCATTTGGATTACAAGAACACCAGAAATTTTCCAGCGGGAAATGGCAGAACATTCTCAAAATCTGGAACATGATATGCTACATAAATAATATATAGCTTTATGACACCACCACAGAACTGCTGGAAACTAGAAACAGTTCCATGAAGCCAAAATTATCATTGATTATATAGTGGTTTGATGGAACTCTTCTTGGAGAAATAAGACTACAAAAAATAAATAAAAAGAAGGGTTCCTGGTGGTGGCACCTTCTATGCAGTGTGGTACGCATCTGCATCTGCAAAATCGTGGAAAATGGGTGTTTTTTAAACTGCAGACATGGATGCTTGCCTCCATGTATTTTTTTCATAGGGTATTTTTTGGTCCCTTGTCATGGAATGTAGCTCCTCATTTATTAAACATAGGGGTGTGTCTGGAGATGGTGTGCCATGAGAGCATCAGTCCTATACTGAAACCAACAGAAATGCTGTTTGCATCAGACTGAGCATAGTTTTCTGGGTCAAATGAGCCAATAAAGGATGGACCTGCTTCTGGAAAGGTCAAAACTAATTAAGAGTTAAAGACACCATGCAATGTAAAGGTGGTATGCACAAGGCTAGATATGGTTAAGTATCGGTGCAGGTATATACACAATGTTTGTACAGTCACTAAGTCCCTTTGTGAAATTTTCTTTTCCCATAAAGGTTTTGCTCTTCAGTCATGTGCCCATGTCCTGTGACTGTCTTCTGCTACCTCCAGTACCGGGGTGAGCCTCAACCACAGATTCCACTCCCCCACCACACCAGAACCGTAAGTAGGAAGGACATTCTCTCCCCACTAGACAATCATAATCAGAGTCCTCCAGTTTGGATGGCAGAACAAGCTCACAAGGACAAAGGACCATGGAGAGATAGAAAAACTTGCAATGTGGGTGGGGAATGTGTCAAGCCCAGGGAAGATTACTATTGGTGGTAGTAAATGGGGTATTCACAGAGGGAAGGGAGGAGGAAAGCAAGGTACTTCAGGGGTCAGTACTGGGCTAGGTCCATTGCAGTCTGTTCATTTGTGACAGAATAGAAAGGCATCAAGGGTAAGATCTTCCTAATTGTGGATGACACAAAGATGAGCATTAGGTGGACAAAGAGATAGAATAAACAAGTTCACTGGTTATCTAGGCAGGTAAGAGAGCAGCTCAGAAATCTGGCTGCTCTCCATCAGTGCTAAACTGTAAGATACTGAACACTGGGAAGAGGAACAGTTTTATGTCATAAGAGTGGCTCTGTAGGAGTGACAACACTAAGAGCGAAGCAACATTTGCGGAAACTCAAAATGGAGATTAAAATTACAGCAATTGCCACAAAGCAAAATTTGCGGAATCTCAAAATGGAGATTAAAATTACAGCAATTGCCACAAACAGCAATGATCACTTACTATCTCAATGGTGGCAATGAAATTTACGTTTATGTCAGGGCAACGCCCACACACACACACACAAACTAAATATAATTAACTCGGGGGAGGGGGCACTGGGGAAAGAGGAAAGAAATAGGAAACAAAAATCCACCACAGCAGGACCCAAACCCAGGTCCTCTAGCTTCAGGTGTGGTGACTAAAGCCACTACATCACGTGGTCAGTTCAGAACTGCATGGGGAGCATAGCACCATAACATGCTGCAGCTAGTGCAGCTCACTTCACTCGCTGTATAGTAATACTCGCTATACTTCCACACTTGTTATTCATACCAGCAGTCAAACTGAGTCACTGAAATTGAAACCCTCCCACATGACGTGCTTCCAGAGAAACGTAATAGTGGGATTTGAAAATATATTTTAGTCCTTCCATTTTGTTCTGTGTCCTGAGTCTCATGAATAGGCCATTCTATTTTGACTTATTACTCATGATCTTTATAATGATACATGCTACTGATTAACTGCTTCAGAGATATAAAACCACTGCAGTGACCGAAGATCAGCAGATCTCAACTCTCTTTCCTTTCCCAGGAAGAAAATACCTCTTTTGCATGCTAGAATAGTTAATAATTCATATTGTGTTTATGGTGTGAAAGGTGATTTTCTTCCTCTCTCACTAATATGGAAAACAAGTTGGCTATATGAGGGGGAGAAGACAGTAGCCTTATCAGAGCAGGACAGAGCAATGTTGAACGGAACTAAGCAGACCACAGTGGATCATCAGATGTCTTTGCTCTCCCTGAGCATGGAACACCTGTGTGACAGATAATTCAGTCAGAACTGTGTAGTTTGCTGTATTTTGTTTTGCACTTTGTGTGGTGGGATTTAATAAAAGAGCCCTAGTCTGTATTTTGGATCATGATATCATCATTTGCTATTACTGTGCTGACCAGTTGCTACACTGTGACTTGAGAGTGCGGGATTTGTTGTTTGCTTGGCGTGTTTTGTTAAACATAATCCCCAACTAGCATCCCTCCTGAAAAACATTGTGTGCTGAAGTTCCTGGTTGCAGTGGTGGGGGGATTTCATCCTGCCAGATGTACTGTGGATTAAATCCTTCCAGCAGGGGCTTCAGCAAGAAGCAAGGCTTCCTGGACTGTCTGCTGGTGCCATTTCTCAGGCAACTAGTCAGTGAACCCACTTGTTATGAGGCAGTACTGAACCTGGTACTCACTAATATACACAGTGTTGCAGACATCAAGGTGGGAGGCCACTTGGGGAACCCTGATCACTGTATGGTGTTGTCCAGTGTAAGGATGGCAGTAGAATCAAGAATCAAACCATGGAAGGGTGAGGGCCATGGACTTCAGGAGGGCAGATTTTAAAAAAGATGGGTGAATGCCACAGGGATAATCTATCAGGGTGCAGTGTCCTGGGTGGGGTGTAGGAAGAGTGGGCAAAGATAAAAGGGAGCATAGTAAGGTGGAAAACCTCTACATCAAACAAGTAAGAAAAATCAAGAGGAATACATGTCCACAATGGCTCTCCAAAGAGGTGACTGAGAAGGTAAAAGCTAAAAAGGAAGCATTTAAAAGGTATAAGGAGGCACAGAGGGAGGAGGATATGGAGGTGTCCTGGGGAAACAGACAGAAGCAGAGAAACAGTAAGAAGTGCAAAGAAGCAAACTGAAGAGAGAATAGCCCAGAAGGTAATGAAAAAGGGACAAGATATTTTCTTAGGTGTGTATGTGCCCCCTCCTGACAAAGCCCCTGGGCAGCTGTCCGCCACTCTTTCTCCACCCCACACCCCTCTTTCCTACTTATGACAAAGCCCCTCAGGCTATTCCTCCCTAACTTCAGCTTGATTCCTTGATGCCTTTTCGTGGACTTAACAGTATAATGATTCAAATGTCAAAATGCACTTCTAGTACCTGTTACAATATAATCAGTGCATTAGCCTACTCGCCTGCTTGAACAGCTTGTCAGTATTCTGTCCTTCTGCAATGCTCATCAAACTATCTCTGTAATTTTGTCTCCTGTCCTATTGTCATGGAACCTTTCTCATTTTTGTCTGTTCATCTACCTGACAAGGAACCTTTGTAAAAGAGCTTTGTTTTCTCAAAGGTGTTAATCTGCAATTGTAATAAATTAAAAAAAAGTAAGAAAAGAGGAAGACGATGGGGGGTCGGATTATGAGGTTATAAAGGAAAGGCAGAGGGGACTGAGCCAAGGGAGACCAAGAAAAGGCAGACTTTCTGAACAAATACTTTTGTTCAGTTTTCGCAGAGGAAAGAGAATGGTAGAGGACACCAAAAAGTAACAGAAACTTTGAAGGGAGTAACGTGCAAACTAATCAGTTTTCAGAGGACTGCGTCAGTAAGGAACACTCTAAACTGAAAGTGGACAAAATAATTGTGCCAGATTGGGTGCATCCAAGAATATTGAGGGAGGTCAGAGATATATTGTCTGCCCCTCTGACTGTTTTATTTAATAGCTTATTGGAGACAGTTGTGGTTCCAGAAGACTAGAGGATGGTGGATTTTGTCCAACTTCACAAAAGGGGTAGCAGGGAGGAGTCTGGCAATTATAGGCCAATTAGCCTGACATCACTGACTAGACAGTTACTAGAATCACTGCTGAAGGAATGTATTGTGGAATATCTTGAAGCCAGTGGGTTACAAGACCCATGACAGAATGGTTTCCCTGGGCTGGGGAGGTGGGGGAAAAAATATGAAGTGAATCTGATGAAATTCTTTGACTGGCTAACCGAGAAACAAGATCACAGTGGACCGGTGGATGTTGCCTACCTAGATTTAAATAAGGCATTCAAGACTGCTCAACATAGAAGACAAGGAAGCAAGCTGGGTAGCTTCGGTTGGTATGCTGATCAAAAAGTGACATTCCGATGGTGAACGACATTGCAGCAGCAGTTCGATGTTGCAGCTGTGGTGTACTTACGGGACCATGGCAATGCTTTCTCTGGTCTTGCACCTTGTTCAAATCAACATCGACTCAGAGTTGAAAATCATAAATTATGAGAGGTGCGGGGGGCTACGGGCAAAGACCCCCTGAAAAAACAAAGAGTTTACTTGACAGATTTTTGCCAACCACAAATTGCAGTTGACATAAATCTGTCACTGTAACATCAGTCTACAAACCTTTTGTTGAATCAATGTCGTAGATCCACTAAGGAGTGGGATTAAAGGTGGCAAACTGGATAAGAAATGGGTTAGTTGATAGGAAGCGGAGGGCTATGCTAAGGTTTGTTTACTTCAAGGAAGGAAGGGTGACCAGCACGGTGAACCTGGAATCAGTGCTGTGACCAATCCCATTCAATGTTTTTATTACTGACATTGCAGATGAGCTGGAAGGGAAGGTTTGCCTTTCTGCAGTTGATACCAAAGTCTGCAAAAGGGTGGATACTACAGGATGGGAGGAAAGGATGAGCAGAGACCTGAAAAAAGTATAGGAGTCATCAAGAGTATAGCAGTTGGGTTTCAGTGCAAAAAAGTGCAAAATAATGCATAGGGCACTGGAAAGAAATGATATAAACAGTAAAATATTCTAACAGGGAGATCCCAGGAGGCCCAAAAACTAGTGGGAAAATTTAGAGAAAAACTCCTAAGAGAAGACAAAGAAAGGAACACAGTATACCCACAAAGCAAACCACTCTGCACAATATACATTTGTGTAATTTTTGACTGTTGTTTCCTTTAAACAGGAGGGAAACCATGGACACCACTGTAAAGATTTTCCTTCCCAAATGTGAAAATGCACCGTTTCTCTACATCAGCTAATAAGTATAAAATATAAAAGAATGTCAAATCAAGATTTCAGAGTCAATGCCCTGCTGTGCACCAATTCTGCCAGTCAGTAAAAGAAATTGTGAAATGCACATACTGCATGTGTGTTGACCTGAAGAGGTTGAATTAGATAGTGGTATGTCAAAAATATATACATCTTAAGGTAGTGTGGGTAAAGACTATTCTTCCTTTGGGATGGGGCAGTGGACTCTGGCAAATCCCATTAGATGAACAAAGCAAAACATTTTCATTCATACTCTTTGGGAGATACTGTTTTGAAGGTTCCCATTTTGGATTACAAGAACACCAGAAATTTTCAAGCGGAAAATGGCAGTACATTCCCAAAATTTGGAACATGATATGCTACATCTATAAATATAATATATAGCTTTATCACACCACCAGAGAACTGCTGGAAACTAAAAACAGTTCCATGATGCCAAAATTATCATAGATTATATACTGGTATGAGGCAACACTTCTTGGAGAAACAAAACTACAAAAAAATGAATAAAAAAGAAGGTTCAACTCCTGTGTCATTCCAAAGTATATTTTTTTTTCTTCCACCACGATAATCAATGTTTTGTGGCCATGCCACCTCTTCAGGACTGGTGGTATCTAACAAAGGCTGCTTCCAAATGCTACTGGAAAGAAAATTCTGGATATTGCTTATAAATTAAACCAGGTTTCAAATCTTCCTAGGAACCGATTCCGTTTTTGCTGCCACTGAAATGCTGCAGTAAAGCTTAAGTGTTCCCAGGAAAAGCCAATGAATCTGCTGTTAGAAGCTTCTACAAAGGAGCCGACCCTTCATGTTTTATCTTTTTACTGCCAGAGAAGTAAATGAAGACAGACATAATAAGGCCATAGATGCCATGAGAGCATCAGTCCTACACTGAAACCAACAAAAATGCTGTTTGCATCAGACTGAGCATAGTTTTCTGTGTCAGATCACTCAATAAGAGTTGGATCTGCTCCTGGAAAGGTCAAAGCTAATTAAGAGTTACAGACACCATGCAATGTGAAGGTGGTATGCACAAGGCTAGATATGGTTAAGTATCGGTGCAGGAATATACACAATATTTGTACAGTCACTAAGCCTCTTTGTGAACTTTTCTTTTCCCATAAAGGTTCGGCTCTTCTGCCATGTGCCCATGTCCCGTGACACTCTTCTGCTTCCTCCAATACCGGGGTATGTCTCTCCCACAGATTCTACTCCCCCACCACACAAGAGCCATAAGTAGGAAGGACATTCTCTCTGCATTAGTCAATTATAATCAGAGTCCTCCAGTTTGGATGGCGGAACAAGCCAACAAGGATAAGGGACCATGAAGAGATGGAAAAACTGGCAATGTGGGTGGGGAATGTGTCAAGGACAGGGAAGATCACTATTGGTGGTAGTAAATGGGGTATTCACAGAGGAAAGGGAGGAAGAAAGCAAAGTACTTTAGGGGTTAGTACTGGGCTAGGTCCATTGCAGTCTGTTCATTTGTGACATAAGGGGAAGGCATCAAGGGTACAATCTGCCTCATTGCAGATGATTCAAAGATGAGCATTAGGTGGACATAGAGATAGAATAAACAAGTTCACTGGTTATCTAGGCAGGTAAGAGAGCAACTCAAAAATCTGGCTGCTCTCCATCAGTGCTAAACTATAAGGTACTGAACACAGGGAAGAGGAACAGTTTTATGTCATAAGAGTGGCTCTGTAGGAGTGACAACACTAAGAGTAAAGCAACATTTGCAGAAACTCAAAATGGAGATTAGAATTACAGCAATTGTCAAACAGCAACGATCACTTACTATCTCAATGGTGGCAATGAAATTTACGTTTATGTCAGGGCAACGACCACACACACACCCAAACTAAATATAATTAACTCGGGAGAGGGGTTAGGAAAGAGGAAGAAATAGAAACATAACCACCACAGCCGGACCCATACACTGGTCTTCTAGCCTCTAGGTGTGGTGACTGAAACCACTATACCACGTAGCCAGTTTAGAACTGCATGGGGAGCATAGCGCCATAACATGCTGCAGCTAGTGCCGCTCACTACATTCACTGTATAGTAATAGTCGCTATACTTCCACACTTGTCATTCATACCAGCAGTCAAACAGAGTGGCTGAAATTGAGACCCTCCCACATTACATGCTACCAGAAGAACGTAACAGTGGGATTTGAAAATATGTTTTAGTCCTTCCATTTTGTTCTGTGTCCTGAGTCTACTGAATAGACCATTCTATTTTGACTTATTACTCATGATCTTTATAATGATACATTCAATTGATTAACTGTTTCAGAGATATAAAACCACTGCAGTGACCGAAGTTCAGTAGAACTCAACTCTCTTTCCTTTCCCAGGAAGATACGACCTCTTTTGCATGCTAGAATAGTTAAGCATTCATACTGTGTTCATAGTAGTGAGAAAGGTGCTTTTCTTCCTCTCTCACTAATATAGAAACAAATGGGCTATATGAGGAGGAAGATAGTAGCATTATCAGAACAGGACAGAGCAAGATAAAATGGAACTAGGCAGACCAAAGTGGATCATCACGTCTTTGTTTTCCCTGAGCATGGAGCACCTGTGTGACAGATAATTCAGTCAGAACTGTGTAGTTTGCCGTATTTTATTTTGCGCTCTGTGTGGCGGGATTTAATAAAAGTGCCCTAGCCTCTATTTTGGATCACAATGTCATCATTTGACATTGCTGTACTGACCATTTGCTACACTGTGGCTTGGGAATGCTTGGCATGTTTTGAGAAACATAGTCCCCAACCAGCATCCCTCCTGAATAACATTGTGTGCTTAACTTCCTGGTTGCAGTGGTGGGGGGAATTCATCCTGCCAGATGTACTGTGAATTGAAGCGTTCCAGCAAGGACTCCAGCAAGATGCAGGGCTTCTTGGACTGTCTGCTGGGTCTGTTTCTCAGGCAACTAGTCAGTGAACCCACTTGTTATGGGGCAGTACTGGACCTGGTATTCACTAACAGACACAGTGTTACAGAGAACCAGGAGGGAGGCCATTTGGAGAACTCTGATCACTGTATGGTGTTGTTCAGTGAAAGGATGGCAGTAGAACCAAGAATCGAACCATGCAAGGGTGAGGGTCCTGGACTTCAGGAGGGCAGATTTTTAAAAAGATATGTGAATGCCATAGGGATGACCTATCAGGGTGCAATAACCTGGGTAGGGTGTTGGAAGAGTGGGCAAAGATAAAAGGTAGCATATTAAGGCAGAAAACCTCTACATCAAACAAATAAGAAAAATCAAGTGGAGAACATGTCCACAATTGTTCTCCAAAGAGGTGACTGAAAAGGTAAAAGTTAAAAGGGTTGCATTTGAAAGGTATAAGGAGGCACAGAGGGAGGAGGATATGGAGGTGTACTGGGGGAAACAGAGGGAAGCAGAGAAACAGCAAGATGTGCAAAGAAGCAAACTGAAGAGAGAATAGCCCAAGAGGCAATGAAAAGGGGACAAGACATTTTCTTAGGTGTGTAAGAGAAAGGAGGAAGACGACAGGGGGGAGTGGATTATAAGGTCAAAAAGGAAAGGCAGAGGGGACTGAGCCAAGGGGGACCAGGAAAAGGCAGACTTCCTAAACAAATACTTTTGTTCAGTTTTCACAAAGGAAGGATAGGGGCTACCAAAAGGTAACAGAAACTTTCGAGGGAGTGTGGTGGAAACTAGTACATTTTCTGAGGATTGTGTCAGTAAGGGACATGCTAAACTGAAAGTGGACTAAGCAATGGTGCCAGATGGGGTGCATCCAGGTATTGAGGGAGGTCAAAGATATATTGTCTGCCCCCTAACTGTTTTATTTAATAGCTTATTGGAGACAGCTGTGGTTCCGGAAGACTGGAGGAGGGCAGATGTTGTCCTACTACACAAAAGGGGTAGCAGAGAGGAGGCTGGCAATTATAGGTCAGTCAGCCTGACATCGCTGATTAGACAGTTACTGGAATCACTGCTGAAGGAAGATCTTGTGGAACATCTTGAATCTAGTGGGTTACAAGAGCCATGACAGCATGATTCCCAGGGGGTTGGGAGGTGGAGGAAGAAATGTCAAGTGAATCTGATGAAATTTTCTGACTGGCTAACCGAGAAACAAGATCACGGTGGAGCGGTGAATGGTGGGTACCTAGATTTAAATAAGGCGTTCAAGACCACTCAACGTCGGTGACTAGGAATCAAGTTGGGTAGCTTAGGTCGGTATGCAGATCAAACAGTGACATTTCGACAGCTAAAGACATTGCAGCAGCAGTTCATTGTTGCGGCTGTCATGTACTCACAGGACCACGGCAATGCTTTCTCCAGCCTGCCTTCTCAAATCAACTACTGACTCAGAGTTGAAATCATAAATTATGGGTGGTAGAGGGGCAGAGCCCCCCATAAGGGGGGGCTTGGGAGCAAAGACCCCCTGAAAAATTAAAGAGTTTACTTGACAGATTTATGCCAACTGCAATTTGCAGTTGACATAAATCTGTCACTGTAACATCAGTCTGCAAACTTTTTGTTGAAACAATACTTTAGATCCACTAAGGACTGAGATTAAAGGTGGGAAACTGGATAAGAAACAGGTTAGTGGATAGGCAGCAGAGGGCGGTGGTAAGCTTTATTTACTCCAAGGAAGGGAGGGTGTCCAGCATGGTGACTCTGGAATCAATGCTGTAACCGATCCCATTCAGTTTTTTTATTAGTGACATTGCAGATGAGCTAGAAGGGAACTTTGCCTTTGTGCAGATGATACCAAAGTCTGCAAAAGGGTGAATACGCAGGATTTGAGGAAAGGATGAGCAGAGACCTGAAAAAAGTGCTGGAGTCATTAAGGGTATGGCAGCTGGGTTTCAATGCAATAAAGTGCAAAAAATGCACTTAGGGCACAGAAACCAAAGGGCAGAGTACAAGCAGTAAAAAACTCTAACAGGGAGATCCCCAGGGGGCCCAAAAACTAGTGGGCAAATTTAGATAAAAACCCCTAAGAGAAGACAAAGAAAGGAACACAGTACACCCATAAATCAAGCCACTCTCCACAGTATATGTATGTGTATATTTTGACTGTTGTTTCCTTTAAACAGGAGGGAAACAATCGACACCACTGTAAAGATTTTTCTTCCTGAATGTGAAATGGTCCGTTTCTACATCAAACTAACAAGTATAAAATATAAAACAAAGTCAAATTAAGATTTCAGAGTCAACGCCCTGGTGTGCACCGATTCTGCCAGTCAGTAAAATAAAAGGTGAAATACATATATTGCAAGTGTTGACCTGAAGAGGTTGAATTAGATAGTGGCATGTCAAAAATATATACATCTTAAGCTAGTGTGGGTAAAGACTATTCTTCCTTTTGGGTATGGCAGTGGACTCTGGCAAATCCCATTAGATGAACAAGGCAGAAGATTTTCATTCATACTCTTTGGGAGATACTGTTGTAAAGGTTCCCATTTTGCATTACAAGAACACCAGAAATTTTCCAGTGGAAAATGTCACAACATTCTCAAAATCTGGAACATGCTATGCTAGATAGATAATGTATAGCTTTATCACACCACCAGAGTACTGCTGGAAACTAGAAACAGTTCCATGATGCCAAAATTATCATACATTATATACTGGTTTGATGAAACACTTCTTGGAGAAATAAGACTACAAAAAATAAATAAAAAAGAAGGTTTAACTCCTGCGTCATTCCAAAGTATATGTTTTTCTTCCACCACAATAATCAATTTTTTTTGTCAATGTTACCTCTTCATGACTGCTGGTATCTAACAAAGGTTGCTTCCAAATGCTACTGGAAAGAAAATTCTGGATATAGCTTATAAATTAAACCAGGTTTCAAATCTTTCGAGGAATCGATTCAGTTTCTGCTGCCACTGAAATGCTGCAGTAAAGCTTAAGTATTCACAGGAAAAGCCAATGAATCTGCTGTTAGAAGCTTCTACAAAGGAGCCGACACTTCATGTTTTATCTTTTTACCGCCAGAGAAGTAAATGAAGACAGACATAATAAGGCCATGAGATGCCATGAGAGCATCAGTCCTACACTGAAACCAACAAAAATGCTGTTTGCATCAGACTGAGCATAGTTTTCTGGGTCTAATGAGCCAATAAGGGATGGACCTGCTTCTGGAAAGGTTAAAGCTAAATAAGAGTTACAGACACCATGCAATGTGAAGGTGGTATGCACAAGGCTAGATATGGTTAAGTATCGGTGCAGGTATATACACAAATATTTGTACAGTCACTAAGCCCCTTTGTGAACTTTTCTTTTCCCATAAAGGTTTTGCTCTTCTGCCATCTGCCAGTGTCCCGTGACTGTCTTCTGCTACCTCCACTACCGGGGTGTGCCTCTCCCACATAGTCCACTCCCCCACCACACCAGAGCCGTGAGTAGGAAGGACATTCTCTCCCCACTAGACAAACATAATCAGAGTCCTCCAGTCTGGATGGTTGAACAACCCCACAAGGAAAAGGGACCATGGAGAGGCAGAAAAACTGGCAATGTTGATGGAGAATGTGTCGAGGCCGGGGAGATCATTCCTGGTGGTAGTAAATGGGGTATTCACAGAGAGAAGGGAAGAAAAAAGCAAAGAACTTCAGGGATCAATACTGGGCTAGGTCCATTTCAGTTTATTCATTTGTGACACAATGGAAAGGCATTAAGGGTAAGATCTGTCTCATTGCAGACGACACAAAGATGAGCATTAGGTGGACAAAGAGATAGAATAAACAAGTTCACTGGTTATCTAGGCAGGTAAGAGAGCAGCTCAGAAATCTGGCTGCTCTCCATCAGTGCTAAACTATAAGGTACTGAACACAGGGAAGAGGAACAGTTTTATGTCATAAGAGTGGCTCTGTAGGAGTGCCAACACTTAGAGTGAAGCAGCATTCACAGAAACTCAGAATAGCGATTAGAATTACAGCAATTGCCTCAAACAGCAACAATCACTACTATCACAATGGCGCAATGAAATTTACATGTTTATGTCGGGCAATAACACAAACACACACCCAAACTAAATATAATCAACTGGGGGGGGGCACAGGAGAAAGAAGAAAGAAAAAGAACACAATAATCCACCACAGCTGGACCCAAACCCAAGTCCTGTAGCTTCAGGTGTGGTGACTAAAGCCACTACACTACGTGGCCAGTTTAGAACTGCATGGGGAGCATAGCACCATAACATGCTGCAGCTAGGGCCACTCACTACACTCACTGTATAGTAATAGTCACTATACTTCCACACTTGTCATTAATACCAGCAGTCAATCAGAGTGGCTGAAATTGATAACCTCCCACATGACATGCTTCCAGAGAAACGTAACAGTGGGATTTGAAAATATGTTTTAGTCCTTCCATTTTGTTCTGTGTCCTGAGTCTCATGAATAGACCATTCTATTTTGACTTATTACTCATGATCTTTATAATGATACATGCTATTGATTAACTGTTTCAGAGATATAAAACCACTGCAGTGACCGAAGATCAGTAGAACTCAACTCTCTTTCCTTTCCCAGTTGATAAGACCTCTTTTGCACGCTAGAATAGTTAAGAATTCATACTGTGTTTATGGTGTGAACGGTGCTTTTCTTCCTCTGTCACTAATATAGAAAACAAGTGGGCTATATGAGGAGGAGAAGATAGTAGCCTTATCAGAACTGGACAGAGCAAGATAAATCGGAACCAAGCAGACCAAAGTGGATCATCAGATGTCTTTGTTCTCCCTCAGCATGGAGCACCTGTGTGACAGATAATTCAGTCAGAACTGTGTAGTTTCCTGTATTCTATTTTGCACTTTGTGTGGCGGGATTTAATAAAAGTGCCTTAGCCTGTATTTTGGATCAGTATGTCATCATTTGACATTACTGTGCTGACCATTTTGCTACACTGTGGCTTGGGAGTGCTGGATTTGTTGTTTGCTTGGCTTGTTTTGGAAAACATAGTCCCCAATCAGCAATTCCTACTGATTAACATTGTGTGCTGAAGTTCCTGGTTGCAGTGGTGGGAAGACTTCAACCTGCCAGATGTACTGTAGATTGAAGCCTTCCAGCAGGGGATCCAGCAAGAAGCAGTGCTTCTTGGACTGTCTGCTGGTGCCATTTCTCAGGCAACTAGTCAGTGAACCCACTTGTTATGGGGCTGTTCTGGACCTGGTACTCACCAATAGACACAGTGTTGCAGACATCAAGGTGGGAAGCCACATGGAAAACTTTGATCACTGTATAGTGCTGTTCAGTGTAAGGATGGCAGTAGAATCAAAAATCAAACCATGCAAGGGTGAGGGTCCTGGACTTCAGGAGGGCAGATTTGAAAAAAAGATGGGTGAATGCCACAAGGATGATCTATCAGGGTGCAATGTCCTGGGTGGGATGTAGGAAGAGTGGGCAAAGATAAAAGGGAGCATAGTAAAGGCAGAAAATCTCTACATCAAACAAGTGAGAAAAAATCAAAAGGAAAACATGCCAAAATGGTTCTCCAAACAGGTGACTAAAAAGGTAAAAGCTAAAAGGGGAGCATTTAAAAGGTATAAGGAGGCACAGATGGAGGAAGATATGGAGGTGTACTGGGGGAAACAGAGGGAAGCAGAGAAACAGTAAGAAGTGCAAAGAAGCAAACTGAAGAGAGAATAGCTCTGGAGGTAATGAAAAGGGGACAAGACATTTTTTTAGGTGCATAAGTGAAAAGAGGAAGATGACTGGGGGGGTGGATTATAAGGTTAAAAAGGAAAGGAGAAGGGGACTGAGCCAAGGGGGACCAGGAAAAGGCATACTTCATGAACAAATACTTTTGTTCATTTTTCACGAAGAAAGCTAGGGCCACCAAAATGTAACAGAAACTTTGATGGGAGAGAGGTGGAAACTAGTCAGTTTTCAGAGGACTGTGTCAGTAAGGGACATGCTAAACTGAAAGTGGACAAAGCAATGGTGCTAGTAGGGGTGCATCCTACGGTATTGAGGGAGGTCAAAGATACACTGTCTGCCCCGACTGTTTTATTTAATAGCTCATTCGAGACAGTAGTAGTTCCAGAAGACCGGAGGAGGGCAGATGTTGTCTAGGGCTGCAAGTGTGGTTCGACCATGCAGCCTGAATGGTTGAACCCCCCCAATGTTCATGCTAATCTGCCATCCGCGTACATATGGATGAAATATGCAAACTTGGTTCACCCGGTTCACCCTGCAATACTTTATAAATTTATGGGTATTGCAGACTCGAACCAGATAAGCTAAAGTTTGCATATTTCATAGAGTAGACAGTGCCTGGTCAGGTGGTGCAGACTAGATCCCTCATCAGTGATCACCTGATGACACCGACGACAGCCCAGTCAGCAGCAGTCAATCAACCACACACGTCAGCCTTATTCCCACCTGGACCATTTGTAAGCGTGTGGGTGATTGGCTGCAAAAGGCTGTGTATGGAAAGACAACTCCATCTGTTGGCCAGCAGAGAACTGACAGTCCTGAGGGTGGCTGACTAGACAGAGTCGAGTTGCAACTCGCAGCACCAGTTTTCTGATTCTGGCAGTTGATGAGATGAGTAGCAGAAAGACAGTGAACTGCTCTCTCTCCGTCCGTAGTCTTGTACTCCGTGTGAGACCCTGGAAAAGCTTCAATTGTACCTTAAAAAAATATATATATTGCTGGCACTACTGCAGTGTAACAGAGGGAGGGGTAACAGAGTCCACTCCAGACACTCAGACAGACTCATTGTTGCCACAGCACAGATTTATTTATTTTTTTTGCATCTGACAGGCAGCATCTTTCTTATTCTTTCTTGGGGCAGATAAACAGATTTTAATGCTTTCTTTCTGGGAATGAGTACTCAAGGCAAAATGTTCGACTGAAACAACCTAGAGTAGAAGTCAAGGTTGTTTTTGTGTGTGGCCTGGCCCTGAATCTGATTTTCATTTTAACAACTTATGTCTCTACCTGTCCGAGAAATAATCTCCCTTTGTTTTACTACTTAAAGTACCTGACTTGACGCAGCCAGTAGTGCTGTATTTACCTGTTTGGGAAAAATGATCCCTCTGTCTTACTACTTAATATAGTACTTGACTCAATGCAGCCAGTAGTGCTGTATTTACCTGTCTGGCAGATAATCTCCCTGTGTTTTACTACTAAAGTAGTTGACTTGACGCAGCCAGTAGTGCTGAATTTACCTGTCTGGGAAATAATCTCCCAGTGTTTTATTACTTAAAGTACCTGACTCGACACAGCCAGTAGGGCCGTATTTACCTCTTTGGGAAAAACTATCCCTCTGTCTTACTACTTAAAATACCTGACTTGACACAGCCAATAGTGCTGTATTTACCTGTCTGGCAGATAATCTCCCTGTGTTTTACTACTTAAAGTACTTGATTCGACACAACCAGTAGTACTCTATTTACCTGTTTGGGAAAAATGATCCCTCTGTCTTACTACTTAAAGTACTTGACTCGACGCAGCCAGCAGTTCTGTATTTTCCTGTTTGGGAGAAAATATCCCTGTGTCTTACTACTTAAAGTATTTGACTCAACGCAGTCAGCAGTGCTGTATTTACCTGTTAGGGAGAAATTATCCCTGTGTCTTACTAGTTAAAGTACCTGAATTGACACAGCCAGCAGTGCTGTATTTTCCTGTTTGGCAGTAAATTTCCCTGCGTCTTACTAAAAGTACTTGACTCGATGCAGCCATTAGTGGTAAAAAAATCAGCAGCACTTCTCAGGCAATCCAGGTAACAGTAACAACAGTACAGAAAAATCAGGACATTGCTGAAGTAACCTGTTGTGGCACTTAGAGGATGAGCACAAGGGCCATAATAGTTCGGCAGCCAGTTTTAGTAAGCAGAGTGATAGATGATGATGAGGCGGAGAAGACTGATGAGAGTAAGGGGGAAATCAGTGGAACAGATCTTGAGTTTGTAGTAGATAAGGCAGCAGTCAGTATATCTATTAGCAGTAGCTCTGAGGAGTGGGATGAAGAGGAGGAATACAGGAGCAGAAAACAAAAGAGTTCTTGGAAGGATGGCTGTGGTGCTAAAAAAACATTATTGATAGTGGGGCATTATTGATAGTGGGGCATAAACTGGAGAGTCAGACACCCACACATGCAGAGGAACAGCAGAGGACAGAAGATGGACAGACTTCACAAGGGGAAGAAAGTGATGCAGTTCAATGTGTCGGAGAGGTTGTGCTTCTTCAAAACTACATGCAGATGGGCATGGAAAGACCTCAAAGAGATAGTGGAAGTAGTAGGGACTGTGGTGGTGGCAGTCAGGGCCGGATTTACCGCAATGCCAAGTATGCCTGTGCATAGGGCCCAGACTTTGCAGGGGCCCTTTTCATTCAAACTGACTAATTTATTTATTTTTTTGCTATCATTCATGAACTCAAGTCAACAAATGAGATATTCGGGGGTTGGGTCAAACTTGGTCAGTCAGTGTGCACTGCCGCTGAATTTAAAAAGGTGTGGGTGTGGTTGGCTGCTGCCTGCTGTGCACGTCTGCCACCTACAACTTACTGTACTCTGCCCAGTGACAGGTGCTAGCTAACCTGACAGGATTCAAGTAGTATCTGACCTGATCACTCATAGGGCACTCAGACCCTGGTGATATTGACATAGTAACTATTATTATAAATATCATCGGAACTATGAGCGATCGTAACATATAACCACTTAGTATATCAGTTTTGAAAGGGCACATGCACAGTGCATGGAGCGGGAGCAGACTTGATAGCACATTTGTGGCGCCATTTGCAAGCTGAAAGAGACAGAGTGTGAGAGAGATGAGTGAATCAAAGAGCAATGAGCACACACTGGGTGTTGGCGAAGACAAACTAGCTGCTGCAGCTGCCTTGTTGCTGGTGAATACAGGTGGTGGAGGCAGAGTGTAGTGGGGACTGGGGATAGCAGAGCAGCCAGGAGTTGTTGGGACATGCTGCTGCTCTCGGAGTGTCCGAGCAGCGAGCGGAGGGTGCGCGGCACTGGAATGCGCATTAGGCACTGTCGTAGCTTTTAATTTAAATATTTCTTCCAATCACTTTTTGAAAGATGGGATAGAGGGCCCGCTGGAGAGATGTGCACAAGGGCCAGGGCTGCTGGAGATCGTGAGTCAGGAGAGCGGCAAATCGACCTCAATTGGATTACATCCAATCCAGATTCCTGACAAGGAGTTCAATCAGAAGGTGTTGTTTTCCGAGACAGACACCCACATTATCAAGGTATGTTAGTGGGTTGGGTTCGGGCTGGGGTCATCATTGGCATAGCTCACTGTGATGCACATTGGTGAAGAGAACTTATTGGGGAACATCTTGTTCCTGTCCTGTCACACACTGGCTGTAGTGAATTGACCCAGTCTAAATATGGACACTCAACTCAACTGCCCCCCATTCATTGCTGTGTAACACTTACTGCCATTCCCATCAGGCATACCTTTCAACATTTTGTCACTGAAATGAAAAGAAGGACATAGACCCTCAAAAAAAAATGAGGAACAGTGTGGGAAAATAAAGGACATTGACTGTCATAATGAGGGACACAACCTCAAACTAGAAGAAACAAGCACAGATCCCTGAGGAAAATATTGTGTTTACCTGTACAAAGTTTATATTGATTATTTAGCATCTTAGACTATTATCAATTTATGCTTTGAAGTCTTAATTTACAGCATATTGTGTGGCTAGCTCCTTTGCCATTAGGGATGGATGAGGGACAGAGCAGTTTCGAGGGGTAAAATGAAAGACATCCTTTGTTATCAGGGACAGTTGAGAGGTATGCCTCAGGAATCAGCCTCCTGTGTTACGTTCCTGTGTGTGGTGTTTTAATAGTGTATTCATTAGGTGCTGTATGCAGGGTACCATGCATTCACTGAAGCACACAGTAGGCAGGCTATAGTGTAGCTATTGCTTTTGACTGGCTCTTATCCACCACTGGCACTGGATAATTTATTTATTTATTCTTTGGTAACTGGGTCAGGCCTACTGGGCACAAAGCCCATTTTAAGAGGCAACCCATGTGCACTGGGGAGGTTAAGTGACTTGCTCAGAGTCACTCAGTATGCAAATGGAGGTTGTGGGAATTGAACCCAGGCATGCTGGATGTACCAAGCTCATTCAGAGCTTGTTGCTCAAAACCTCTTGGCTACACTGCTGGCCCAATAAAAACTCATTTTCAGGTGTATCCTGGGAGCACAGAAACGCTAAATGACTTTTTCATGGTCACATTGTATGCAAGTGAAGTCTGAGAGAATCCAACTCTGGTCTGGTGGATGTACTAATACCAAGCTTATTTACTACTCATTGCACTAACCTCTAGAATATAATTTTTGGCTAAATAAAAGAATTTATAAATGTTACTGTTCTGTGTGTGTTTTGGTATTGGAAAGTGTATGCCGCAGACAAACCCCAATGCTTTCCATTCGTATTAATAATTGGGGTGGGGGAGTGTAATTTTTTTCCATGAGTTTTGTTACTAGCAGTGCATGCATGTTCAAATAAATGTTGATTTTGAAAATATAAAATCTAGTTTACTTTGCAGTGCAGCAGACTGTTTACAGGGCGAATATACAATTTTTTTTCAAGAAGCGGTATCAGTTGTATAAAGGGTGTGCAACACTTTCCCTGAAAAATATAAAATGTTCCCTTTGAAAATGGAGATAACCAGCAGTATTTGTTGGCAACATATGTCATCATGAGTTTGTTGCTGCCTCAGATGTTTTAAAAGTGTTTGAAAATATAACACATTTTATAATTAATGACTCTACTGCAATACGTTAAAATATTTATTTGCTTTATTAGGGTTATGATTGCCTGACATGGTTTGGCCATGGCACAATCTATGTTGAGATAGGGGGGGTGTACGGGGGCCCATGGTTACTGCTGTGCATAGGGCCCATGGCCATGTAAATCCAGCTCTGGTGGCAGTAGTAGTAATGAACCTATCCTCCCTATAAGCAACAGTGCAACAAAATCTGTGAAATCCATTGTGTGGGATTTTTTCACACAAGATAAATCATCTGGCAGCCATGTGGTTTGCAAATTATGCAAAACAAAATTAAGTTGTGGTAAAATGGGTACTCGACTGGGAACATCAACAATAATAAGACATATAAACAAGTCTCACATTTATCAGTATCAAAAAGCACAAAAGGAGCACACACAAGTTGTTGCACTTCTGCATGCAGCTGAGGAGGAGGATTAGATAATGGATGTTTACCAAAGGTGATGAAGTAACTGATGCGGAGGTGGAGGATGATGAAAGTCTTCCTTCCAGTCAAAGCACAGCATCCTCAATTTCTCATTCTTTACCCATCTGAGTCCACCACCATAGCCCATCTGGAGTCATATACCATTCATGGCTCGACATCTACCCCTCATGGTGGTAAAGGTCAAGGGAAGCAGCACAGAAAATCAGGTGATAGCAGCAAGCATAGCGGGCATGAAATTTCTTTGAAAGACTGCTTTGAGCGGTCACAGAAATATAAGCCCAACAGGTCTGAGGCAAGGTGATTGACAAAGGCAATTGGGGAGGTGATAGCACTGACTAGCTTCCATTCTCATTTGTGGCTAACCCAGATTTTAAAGCACTCATGGAAATCACTGTGCCAAAGTATCAGGTCCCCAGCTGGACCTATTTCTCCAGTGTTGCCATTCCTGACTTGTATGACACTGTTTGGAAAAGTGTGTCTGATGCTCTGAAAGATTCAGTGGGTAAAAAGGTTCATGTCACGACAGATATGTGGACCAGTGGTCAGACAACTGACTATATGGCTGTGATTGGCCATTGGGTAAACTTTCCTCCCTCCTCCTCCTCATCATCATTATCATCATCATGTAGTGGCACTGGTGGCAGCAGCAGCAGCAAGAAGCAGGGGACTTTCACAGTTCGAAGGCAGGCAGCTTTACGTATTTATGGTTTTGAAATAGACTACAAAGTGGAACATCTTCTGGAGGGCCTTGAAGAAAAGTTTGCTGAGTGGCTGACTCCAAAATCCTTGCAACCAGGGTTTATAGTGTCTGACAATGCTTCAAATATTGAGAAAGCAGTAAGACTTTGTAAGTTTACACATGCACCATGCTTTGCACACACTGTTAACCTGGTGGTAAAAGACTTTATCAGTGAGGACCGAAATGTGCAGAATTTGATTGCAGCTGCCTGCACTGTGTGCACCCACTTGGAGCCATTCTGTAAAAGCCCGAAAGTTGTTGCAGCAGATTCATATTGAAAACACCTTCCCTCTCCACCAGATGATATGGGAAGTTCCAACCCGGTGGAATTCCACTTAATATATGATGCACAGAATGCTTGAACAACAGAAAGTCATTCATCAATATGCAGTCCAACATGGTGTTGGGAAAGGAGATGTGAATATCAGCCCCAATCAGTGGCATCTGATGGAGAATCTTTGTTGTATCCTTAAACCCCTTGAGGAGGCTAGCCAAGTGGTGAGCTCTGATAGTGCCAGACTAAGTCAGATCCTACCCTTAATTTCACGCATCAGGATGAGACTGCAGTGTCTCGAGTCACAGTTCTTTGACAATGATGACATCAATGCTGCATCACTTGTTGGAAAAATGATACAAACCTTCCTTGCTGATGAGTGCATTGTAAATATGTGCAAAGTAGAACATTACATTTTGACCACACTTCTGGACCCTCGCTTTAAGGATACAATTGAGACATTCTTCAAACCACATGACTTTGAAGACCAGGAACACTATCGTGAACTGTTAATTGAAAAAGTGTCAACACGTATAGTTTAGAAAAGTAATACATCATTAGTGCTTTTTTGGCAACATTCAAATTCTGAACAAAATCTGGTGGAAAGGGAGGGATCACAATCTACTGTTGCTGCTGCTGCCACCACTACTGATGTTTTGCTCATCAAACACAAACCAGAACTGCTGCTACACCACAGAGAGGACAAACCACTGTGGGACATGCTGTCAGACTTTGGCCTAATAAAGACAGCTGGGAAGGCTCAGCCGGCTATAATGGTACCAGAGGTCCCTGCTGCAAAAATGGTTAAGGATTATATGGAGGAGACTGTACATCTCACTGCAGGTGATGAACCATTGCTTTATTGGCAACAGAAAAAAATTGATCTGGCCTTCTTTAACTGAGATCGCAATAGAATACCTCAGTTGCCCACCTGCCAGCACATATTCAGAGAGAATTTTGAGTGCTGCTGGGGCAATAGTGAATGACAAAAGAACATGTCTTTCCACGAAGAATGTAGAGAGGCTCACTTTTTTAAAAACAAACCTGCCTCAATTCAAAAACATATACTGTCCCAAATTTATGCAGGTTGACAGCACACAGATGGAATCATGCCATACTGATGACGATGATTATGATAGTGAAGGATTCTGTTGCCACTAGTAGCCACTAGCCTTTCCAGCTGTCTTTCCTCCACTGGTGACTCCCCCTGTCTCCTCCTCATCCTTGAGTTCCATTAATTTCAGAAACAAACATCCACTGCTGGTTCTCATGTGCCACTAAGGCCCAATCTGACTAGCACCAGAAACTGAAGGACCACTGCATATGGCAGTTCAGCTAAAATAACCAGAAATGACTACACATTGTCACACAGCTCTTCATCTATTTGTTTTACTGGATTTTTATTACAAAATACACACTCAATGATTATTTATTACTGGCTGTTAAAAACAAAAACATTAATTAAATAAATAAATAATAAATAACTGTTCTTCTAGTTCAGTTCCAGATGGAATTTAATTTAAAAATGTTTTTTTTTTTTTTTGCTGTAAAATGTCAACTTTATAATACATTCCCAATTTCAGTGTTGCACCCAATGACATCCAATGTTTTGATCTGAATGAACCATTCACCAGATAGAAACTGTTTTCATCGTAACCTGTAAAATGAAAATAAAAAAAATAGATTTTACAAAATGCTGTTTCCACATACTGCACTAACTGAGTATCAAGACAATAAAAAAAATCCCATATCCTACCCTTGCCCCCATCCAAAACTCCAAGATCTCCAACCCCCCTGGGACACTCCCTCTTTCAAATACAATTCACCCTCCATTGTTAGACACCAAACCATGCACGTGACCTGGCATCATAAACATAATTTGCAGATGGTATACTTTTATGGGTTTTTCAATTTTTCTGAGTTAAGATGAGGAAGGGGCAGATGTTTGGGAGGTGGGACAAATGAAGTAATATTGATATAGTTACCGATGGGAGATATAGGGATCAGGGCAGGAGAGTGTACTACAGGAAAATGAGTGAATGATGGTGGGTACTGTATTACTAACATTGACACTTACTCAGAACAACAAGCCCAAACTAATAACTACACAGACAAAGTATAAAGTAGAAACATAATTTAATCCACACAATGTGGTAAGCAAAAGCACCACACTGCCCAGCATGTCGGCACCATGCCTTCCTCAGGGGAGGCACTGAGGAAGGTAAGTACAGAAGTGCTGAGGGCAGTGTTTTACTTACCATTGTGTGGATTAAATACATTTTATAATGTAAACTTCTGTCCATGAACTTATTTGGTATTAAAGCAGCTGAAGCTATAGGTACCATGGGCGCCAGTCATTTTGAACTGGGCTCTATTAGTACCTGAGTCTAACAGTAGGGGAAGATTTTAAATTATTGTAACAGGGTGTAGCTCAGGGGGTTAACCCTTTGGGCTGCCTGTAACCAGATTTAAAAAGCTAATGTTATCAGGGATAATATACGAGTCATATATCATCCCTGACCTTTATCACTTGCTAAATCTGTTTCAACAACACTAGTATTTTAAGCATCTGCTGGGTAACCAGGTGGTTCTATAATATATATAAGCACATTCCACCTGGATCTACTTAACAATAAAAAAACTTCATATATTTTATTTGGCAGGTTTGGGAATATACATGTAATACTAAGATTCTAACTTTAAGAATGATAAGTTTTACAAAGCTTTCGAGCACCGAGACAGAATCCTGTGCACCAAAGCTTTGCAATACTTAACTGTATTTACACCATTCTTAGTACTACATGTACTTTCCCAAACAAAAAAACAATACTTCTGGGGATTGCTTAATCGAGTAGAACTATATATTTTTTTTTTTGCGCTTTATATATTATAGAATTTTGTTATACCATGTAGAACCTGGTCTTACTTAGTAGAACCTGTTTTTTTACATAGTAGAACTAAATTTATTTGATAGAACCTAGTTCTACTTGGTAGAACCTAGTTTTACTTGGTAGAACTTGATTCTAAATGGTAGAACCAGCTAGAACCAGGTAGAACTTTTTTGGTTTCTACTCAGAAAGTTCGCAAGGAAGAACTTTTAGAGGTTTGAGCAGCCCTAATGTTGTCCTTCTACACAAAAGGGTAGCAGGGAGGAGGCTGGCAATTATAGGCCAGTAAGCCTGACATCGCTGATTAGACAGTTACTGGAATCACTGCTGAAGGAAGGTCTTGTGGAATATCCTGAATCCAGTGGGTTACAAGACCCATGACAGCATGATTTCCTGGGATGGGGTGGTGGGGGAAGAAATGTCAAGTGAATCTGATGACATTTTTTGACTGGCTAACCAAGAAACAAGATCTGGTGGACCGGTGAATGTGGCCTACCTAGATTTAAATAAGGCATTCAAGACAACTCAATTTAGGAGACTAGGAAGCAAGCTGGGTAGCTTCGGTCAGTATGCTGATTGAACAGTGACATTTCAATGGCAAATGACATTGCAGCAGCAGTTCAATGTTATGGCTGTCATGTACTCACAGGACCATGGCAGTGCTTTCTCCGGTTTTGCAGCTTTCTCAAATCAACACCGACTCAGAGTTGAAAATCATAAATTATGGGGGCTACAGGGGGCAGAGCCCCCTGCATGGAGGGGGCTTGGGGGCAAAGACCACCTGAAAAAGAAAAGTTTACTTGACAGTATTATGCCACCGCATTTGCAGTTGACATAAATCTGTCACTGTAACATCAGTCTGCAAACCTTTTGTTGAACCAATGCCATAGATCTGCTAAGGACTGGGATTAAAGGTGGCAAAGTGGATAAGAAACGAGATAGTGGATAGGTAGCAGAGGGCGGTGGTAAGCTTTACTTACTCCAAGCAAGTGAGGGTGACCAGCACATTGAATCTGGAATCAGTGCTGTGACCGATCCCATTCAATGTTTTTATTACTGACATTGCAGATGAGCTGGAAGGGAAGATTTGCCTTTGTGCAGATGATACCAACGTCTGCAAAAGGGTGAATACGCAGGATGGGAGGAAAGAATGAGCAGAGACCTGAAAAAAATATAGGAGTCATTAAGGGTATGGCAGCTGGGTTTCAATGCAATAAAGTGCAAAATAATGCGCTTAGAGCACAGAAACCCAGAGGCAGAGTACAAGCAATAAAATATTCTAAAAGGGAGATCCCCATAGGGCCCAAAAACTAGTGGGCAAATTTAGAGAAAAACTCCTAAGAGAAGACAAAGAAAGGAACACAGTACATCCACAAATCAAACCACTCTGCACAGTATATGTATGTGTATATTTTGACTGTTGTTTCCTTTAAACAAGAGGAAAACAATGGACACCACTGTAAAGATTTTTCTTCCCGAATGTGAAAGTGTGCCGTTTCTCTACATCAGCTAACAAATATAAAATATAAAATAAAGTCAAATCAAGATTTAAGAGTCAACGCCCTGGTGTGCACCAATTCTGCCAGTCAGTAAAAGAAATGGTGAAATACATATACTGCATGTGTTGACCTGAAGAGGTTGAATTAGATAGTGGTATGTCAAAAATATATACATCTTAAGCTAGCGCTAGTAAAGACTATTCTTCCTTTTGGATAGGGCAGTGGACTCTGGCAAATCCCATTAGATGAACAAAGCAAAACATTTTCAATCATACTCTTTGGGAGATCCTGTTCTAAATGTTCCCATTTTGGATTACAAGAACACCAGAAATTTTCCAGCGGGAAATGGCAGAACATTCTCAAAATCTGGAACATGATATGCTACATAAATAATATATAGCTTTATGACACCACCACAGAACTGCTGGAAACTAGAAACAGTTCCATGAAGCCAAAATTATCATTGATTATATAGTGGTTTGATGGAACTCTTCTTGGAGAAATAAGACTACAAAAAATAAATAAAAAAGAAGGGTTCCTGGTGGTGGCACCTTCTATGCAGTGTAATACGCATCTGCATCTGCAAAATCGTGGAAAATGGGTGTTTTTAACTGCAGACATGGATGCTTGCCTCCATGTATTTTTTCATAAGGGTATTTTTGGTCCCTTGTCATGGAATGTAGCTCCTCATTTATTAAACATGGGTGTGTCTGGAGATGGTGTGCCATGAGAGCATCAGTCCTACACTGAAACCAACAGAAATGCTATTTGCATCAGACTGAGCATAGCTTTCTGGGTCAAATGAGCCAATAAAGGATGGACCTGCTTCTGGAAAGGTCAAAGCTAATTAAGAGTTAAAGACACCATGCAATGTAAAGGTGGTATGCACAAGGCTAGATATGGTTAAGTATCGGTGCAGGTATATACACAATATTTGTACAGTCACTAAGTCCCTTTGTGAACTTTTCTTTTCCCATAAAGGTTTTGCTCTTCAGTCATGTGCCCGTGTCCTGTGACTGTCTTCTGCTACCTCCACTACCGGGGTGAGCCTCAACCACAGATTCCACTCCCCCACCACACCAGAACCGTAAGTAGGAAGGACATTCTCTCCCCACTAGACAATCATAATCAGAGTCCTCCAGTTTGGATGGCAGAACAAGCTCACAAGGACAAAGGACCATGGAGAGATAGAAAACTGCAATGTGGGTGGGGAATGTGTCAAGGCCAGGGAAGAACACTATTGGTGGTAGTAAATGGGGTATTCACAGAGGAAAGGGAGGAAGAAAGCAAAGTACTTTAGGGGTCAGTACTGGGCTAGGTCCATTGCAGTCTGTTCATTTGTGACATAAGGGGAAGGCATCAAGGGTACAATCTGCCTTATTGCGGATGACACAAAGATGAGCATGAGGTGGACAAAGAGAGAGAATAAGCAAGTTCACTGGTTATCTAGGCAGGTAAGAGAGCAACTCAAAAATCTGGCTGCTCTCCATCAGTGCTAAACTATAAGGTACTGAACACTGGGAAAAGGAACAGTTTTATGTCATAAGAGTGGCTCTGTAGGACTGACAACACTAAGAGTGAAGCAACATTAGCAGAAACTCAAAATGGCGATTAGAATTACAGCAATTGCCAAAAACAGCAATGATCACTTACTATCTCAATGGTGGCAATGAAATTTACGTCTATGTCTGGGCAACGCCCACACACACACCCAAACTAAATATAATTAACTCCGGGGAAGGGGCACAGGGGAAAGAGGAAAGAAATAGAAAACAAAAATCCACCACAGCCGGACCCGTACACTGGTCTTCTAGTTTCAGGTTTGGTGACTAAAGCCACTGTACCACGTAACCAGTTTAGAACTGTATGGGGAGCATAGCGCCATAACATGCTGCAGCTAGTGCCGCTCACTACACTCACTGTATAGTAATAGTCGCTATACTTCCACACTTGTCATTCTTACCAGCAGTCAAACAGAGTGGCTGAAATTGAGATCCTCCCACATTATATGCTACCAGAGGAACGTAACAGTGGGATTTGAAAATATGTTTTAGTTCTTCCATTTTGTTCTGTGTCCTGAGTCTCATGAATAGACCATTCTATTTTGACTTATTACTCATGATCTTTATAATGATACATGCTACTGATTAACGGTTTCAGAGATATAAAACCACTGCAGTGACTGAAGTTCAGTAGAACTCAACTCTCCTTCCTTTCCCAGGAAGATACGACCTCTTTTGCATGCTAGAATAGTTAAGCATTCATACTGTGTTCATGGTGTGAAAGGTGCTTTTCTTCCTCTCTCACTAATATAGAAAACAAGTGGGCTATATGAGGAGGAGAAGATAGTAGCCTTATCAGAACAGGACAGAGCAAGATAAAACGGAACTAGGCAGACCAAAGTGGATCATCACGTCTTTGTTTTCCCTGAGCATGGAGCACCTGTGTGACAGATAATTCAGTCAGAACTGTGTAGTTTGCCGTATTTTATTTTGCACTCTGTGTGGCGGGATTTAATAAAAGTGCCCTAGCCTCTATTTTGGATCACAATGTCATCATTTGACATTGTTGTGTTGACCATTTGCTACACTGTGGCTTGGAAATGCTTGGTACATTTACGGAAGCATAGTCCCCAACCAGCATCCCTCCTGAATAACATTGTGTGCTGAACTTCCTGGTTGCAGTGGTGGGGGGAATTCATCCTGCCAGATATACTGTGAATTGAAGCCTTCCAGCAGGGACTCCAGCAAGATGTAAGGCTCCTTGGACTGTCTGCTGGGTCTGTTTCTCAGGCAACTAGTCTGTGAACCCACTTGTTATGGGGCGTTACTGGACCTGGTATTCACTAACAGACACAGTGTTACAGACAACAAGGTGGGAGGCCATTTGGAGAACTCTGTTCACTGTATGGTGTTGTTCAGCGAAAGGATGGCAGTAGAATCAAGAATCGAATCATGCAAGGGTGGGGGTCCTGGACTTCAGGAGGGCAAATTTTTAAAAAGATGTGTGAATGCCTAGGGATGACCTATCAGGGTGTAATGACCTGGGTAGGGTGTTGGAAGAGTGGGCAAAGATAAAAGGTAGCATATTAAGGTGGAAAACCTCTACATCAAACAAGTAAGAAAAATCAAGAGGAGAACATGTCCACAATTGTTCTCCAAAGAGGTGACTGAAAAGGTAAAAGTTAAAAGGGTTGCATTTAAAAGGTATAAGGAGGCACAGAGGGAGGAGGATACGGAGGTGTACTGGGGGAAACAGAGGGAAGCAGAGAAACAGCAAGATGTGCAAAGAAGCAAACTGAAGAGAGAATAGCCCAGGAGGTAATGAAAAGGAGACAAGACATTTTCTTAGGTGAGTAAGTGAAAGGAGGAAGACGACAGGGGGGAGTGGATTATAAGGTCAAGAAGGAAAGGCAGAGGGGACTGAGCCAAGGGGGACCAGGAAAAGGCAGACTTCCTAAACAAATACTTTTGTTCAGTTTTCACAAAGGAAGGATAGGGGCTACCAAAAGGTAACAGAAACTTTTGAGGGAGTATGGTGGAAACTAGTACATTTTCTGAGGATTGTGTCAGTAAGGGATATGCTAAACTGAAAGTGGACTAAGCAATGGTGCCAGATGGGGTGCATCCAAGGTTATTGAGGGAGGTCAAAGATATATTGTCTGCCCCCTAACTGTTTTATTTAATAACTTATTGGAGACAGTTGTGGTTCCGGAAGACTGGAGGAGGGCAGATGTTGTCCTACTACACAAAAGGGGTAGCAGAGAGGAGGCTGGCAATTATAGGCCAGTCAGTCTGACATCGCTGATTAGACAGTTACCGGAATCACTGCTGAAGGAAGATCTTGTGGAATATCTTGAATCTAGTGGGTTACAAGACCCATGACAGCATGATTTCCAGGGGGTGGGGAGGTGGAGGAAGAAATGTCAAGTGAATCTGATGAAATTTTCTGACTGGCTAACCGAGAAACAAGATCACGGTGGACCGGTGAATGTGGGGTACCTAGATTTAAATAAGGCGTTCAAGACCACTCAACATCGAAGACTAGGAAGCAAGTTCGGTAGCTTAGGTTGGTATGCAGATCAAACTGTGACATTTCGATGGCTTAAGACATTGCAGCAGCAGTTCGTTGTTGCGGCTCTCATGTACTCACAGGACCGTGGCAGTGCTTTCTCCAGTCTTGCACCCTTCTCAAATCAACACTGACTGAGAGTTGAAATCATAAATTATGGGTGGTAACAGGGGCAGAGCCCCCCACATGGGGGGGCTTGGGAGCAAAGACCCCCTGAAAAAACAAAGAGTTTACTTGACAGATTTATGCCAACTGCAATTTGCAGTTGACATAAATCTGTCACTGTAACATCAGTCTGCAAACTTTTTGTTGAAACAACACTGTAGATCCGCTAAGGACTGAGATTAAAGATGGGAAACTGGATAAGAAACAGGTTAGTGGATAAGCCATAGAGGACGGTGGTAAGCTTTATTTACTCCAAGGAAGGGAGGGTGTCCAGCATGGTGACTCTGGAATCAATGCTGTAACCGATCCCATTCAGTGTTTTTATTAGTGACATTGCAGATGTGCTAGAAGGGAACTTTGCCTTTGTGCAGATGATACCAAAGTCTGCAAAAGGGTGAATACGCAGGATGGGAGGAAAGTATGAGCAGAGACCTGAAAAAAGTGCTGGAGTCATTAAGGGTATGGCAGCTGGATTTCAATGCAAAAAAGTGCAAAATAATGCACTTAGGGCACAGAAACCAAAGGGCAGAATACAAGCAGTAAAATATTCTAACAGGGAGATCCCCAAGGGGCCCAAAAACTAGTGGGCAAATTTAGAGAAAAACTCCTAAGAGAAGACAAAGAAAGGAACACAGTGCACCCATAAATCAAGCCACTCTGCACAATATACACATGTATACATTTTGACTGTTGTTTCCTTTAAACAGGAGGGAAACAATGGACACCACTGTAAAGATTTTTCTTCCTGAACGTGAAAACGGTCCGTTTCTCTACATCAACTAACAAGTATAAAATATAAAACAAAGTCAAATTAAGATTTCAGAGTCAACGCCCTGGTGTGCACCGATTCTGCCAGTCAGTAAAATAAATGGTGAAATACATATATTGCAAGTGTTGACCTGAAGAGGTTGAATTAGATAGTGGTATGTCAAAAATATATACATCTTAAGCTAGTGTGGGTAAAGACTATTCTTCCTTTTGGGTATGGCAGTGGACTCTGGCAAATCCCATTAGATGAACAAGGCAGAAGATTTTCATTCATACTCTTTGGGAGATACTGTTGTAAAGGTTGCCATTTTGGATTACAAGAACACCAGAAATTTTCCAGTGGAAAATGTCACAACATTCTCAAAATCTGGAACATGCTATGCTAGATATATAATATATAGCTTTATCACACCACCAGAGAACTGTTGGAAACTAGAAACAGTTGCATGATGCCAAAATTATCATAGATTATATACTGGTTTGATGAAACACTTCTTGGAGAAATAAGACCACAAAAAATAAATAAAAAAGTAGGTTTAACTCCTGCGTCATTCCAAAGTATATGTTTTTCTACCACCACAATATCAATGTTTTTTGTCAATGTTACCTCTTCATGACTGCTGGTATCTAACAAAGGTTGCTTCCAAATGCTACTGGAAAAAAATTCTGGATATAGCTTATAAATAAAACCAGGTTTCAAATCTTCCGAGGAACCAATTCAGTTTCTGCTGCCACTGAAATGCTGCAGTAAAGCTTAAGTATTCACAGGAAAAGCCAATGACTCTGCTGTTAGAAGCTTCTACAAAGGAGCCGACACTTCATGTTTTATCTTTTTACCGCCAGAGAAGTAAATGAAGACAGACATAATAAGGCCATGGATGCCATGAGAGCATCAGTCCTACACTGAAACCAACAAAAATGCTGTTTGCATCAGACTGAGCATAGTTTTCTGGGTCAAATGAGCTAATAAGGGATGGACCTGCTTCTGGAAAGGTTAAAGCTAAATAAGAGTTACAGACACCATGCAATGTGAAGGTGGTATGCACAAGGCTAGATATGGTTAAGTATCGGTGCAGGTATATACACAATATTTGTACAGTCACTAAGCCCCTTTGTGAACTTTTCTTTTCCCATAAAGGTTTTGCTCTTCTGCCCTCTGCCAGTGTCCCATGACTGTCTTCTGCTACCTCCACTACTGGGGTATGCCTCTCCCACAAATTCCACTCCCCCACCACACCAGAGCCGTAAGTAGGAAGGACATTCTCTCCCCACTAGACAAACATAATCAGAGTCCTCCAGTCTGGATGGTTGAATAAGCCCACAAGGAAAAGGGACCATGGAGAAGTGGAAAAACTGGCAATGTTGATGGAGAATGTGTCAAGGCCGGGGAGATCATTCCTGGTGGTAGTAAATTGGGTATTCACAGAGGGAAGGGAGGAAGAAAGCAAAGAACTTCGGGGGTCAATACTGGTGTGGTCCATTTCAGTCCATTCATTTGTGACACAATGGAAAGGCATTAAGGGTAAGATGTGTCTCATTGCAGACGACACAAAGATGAGCATTAGGTGGACAAAGAGATAGAATAAACAAGTTCACTGGTTATCTAGGCAGGTAAGAGAGCAGCTCAGAAATCTGGCTGCTCTCCATCAGTGCTAAACTATAAGGTACTGAACACAGGAAAGAGGAACAGTTTTATGTCATAAGAGTGGCTCTGTAGGAGTGCCAACACTTAGAGTGAAGCAGCATTCACAGAAACTCAGAATGGTGATTAGAATTACAGCAATTGCCTCAAACAGCAACAATCACTTACTATCACAATGGCAGCAATGAAATTTACATGTTTATGTCGGGGCAATGCCCACAAACACACACCCAAACTAAATATAATCAACTGGGGGGGGGCACAGGAGAAAGAAGAAAGGAAAAGAACACAATAATCCACCACAGCTGGACCCAAACCCAAGTCCTGTAGCTTCAGGTTTGGTGACTAAAGCCACTACACTACTTGGCCAGTTTAGAACTGCATGGGGAGCATAGCACCATAACATGCTGCAGCTAGGGTCGCTCACTACACTCACTGTATAGTAATAGTCGCTATACTTCCACACTTGTCATTCATACCAGCAGTCAATCAGAGTGGCTGAAATTGATACCCTCCCACATGACATGCTTCCAGAGAAACGTAACAGTGGGATTTGTAAATATGTTTTAGTCCTTCCATTTTGTTCTGTGTTCTGAGTCTCATGAATAGGCCATTCTATTTTGCCTTATTACTCATGATCTTTATAATGATATATGCTATTGATTAACTGCTTCAGAGATTTAAAACCACTGCAGTGACCGAAGATCAGTAGAACTCAACTCTCTTTCCTTTCCCAGGAAGATAAGACCTCTTTTGCATACTAGAATAAGTTAAGAATTCATACTGTGTTTATGGTGTGAAAGGTGCTTTTGTTCCTCTCTCACTAATATAGAAAACAAGTGGGCTATATGAGGAGGAGAAGTTAGTAGCCTTATCAGAACAGGACAGAGCAAGATAAAACGGAACCAAGCAGACCAAAGTGGATCATCAGATGTCTTTGTTCTCCCTCAGCATGGAGCACCTGTGTGACAGATAATTCAGTCAGAACTGTGTAGTTTCCTGTATTCTATTTTGCACTTTGTGTGGCGGGATTTAATAAAAGTGCCTTAGCCTGTATTTTGGATCAGTATGTCATTTGACATTACTGTGCTGACCATTTGTTACACTGTGGCTTGGGAGTGCTGGATTTGTTGTTTACTTGGCTTGTTTTGGAAGGGAAGCAGAGAAACAGTAAGAAGTGCAAAGAAGCAAACTGAAGAGAGAATAGCTCTGGAGGTAATGAAAAGGGGACGAGACATTTTTTTAGGTGTGTAAGTGAAAAGAGGAAGGTGACTGGGGGGGGTGTATTATAAGGTTAAAAAGGAAAGGTGAAGGGGACTGAGCCAAGGGGGACCAGGAAAAGACAGAATTCATGAACAAATACTTTTGTTCATTTTTCAAAAAGGAAGAATGCTAGGGGCCACCAAAATGTAACAGAAACTTTGATGGGAGAGAGGTGGAAACTAGTCAGTTTTCAGAGGACTGTGTCAGTAAGGGACATGCTAAACTGAAAGTGGACAAAGCAATGGTGCTAGTAGGGGTGCATCCTGCGGTATTGAGGGAGGTCAAAGATATACTGTCTTCCCCAACTGTTTTATTTAATAGCTCATTTGAGATAGTAGTAGTTCCAGAAGACCGGAGGAGGGCAGATGTTGTCTAGGGCTGCAAGTGTGGTTCGACCATGCAGCCTGAATGGCTGAACCCCCCAATGTTCATGCTAGTCTGCCATCCGCGTACATATGGATGAAATATGCAAACTTAGTTCACCCGGTTCGCCCCTGCAATACTTTATAAATTTATGGGTATTGCAGACTTGAACCAGGTGAGCTAAAGTTTGCATATTTCATAGAGTAGACAGTGCCTGGTCAGGTGGTGCAGACTAGATCCCTCATCAGTGATCACCAGACGACACCGATGACAGCCCAGTCAGCAGCAGTCAATCAACCACACACGTCAGCCTTATTCCCGCCTGGACCATTTGTAAG
This sequence comes from Neoceratodus forsteri, assembly GCA_016271365.2. Lineage (NCBI taxonomy): Eukaryota > Metazoa > Chordata > Ceratodontiformes > Ceratodontidae > Neoceratodus > Neoceratodus forsteri. The sequence continues at coordinate 905,686,515 of CM057452.1, forward strand.
CGTGTGGGTGATTGGCTGCAAAAGGCTGTGTCTGGCAAGACAACTCCATCTGTTGGCCAGCAGAGAACTGACAGTCCTGTGGGTGGCTGACTAGACAGAGTCGAGTTGCAACTCGCAGCACCAGTTTTCTGATTCTGGCAGTTGATGAGATGAGTAGCAGAAAGACAGTGAACTGCTCTCTCCTCGTCCGTAGTCTTGTATCCTGCGTGAGAGCCTGGAAAAGCTTCAATTGTACCTTAAAAAAATATATATATTGCTGGCACTACTGCAGTGTAATGTAACAGTTGATGTAACATTTTTCTTATTTTACTGGACAAGACGAGGAGCGGGGGCATTTGACTGGGAGTCAGTAGGAGGAAGTGAAAACGCCAGCAGAAGCGCGTGGTGGGTGTCAGTGCCCAGTCACACTGTGCTGTTGTCACTCATCATGATGAACCATGTTGGTTGCGCGTGTGAAGAAAACTGAACTGAAAAAAAATAAATTGGAAACCTGAAAGATTGATTTTGAAGAGATAAGATAACCCTAGCATAACTAAATAAGTTAAGACAGCAACTTGCTGCAAGGCAATTAAATTAAATAGTAGCAGTAGCAGATGCGGCAGTTTGTGTTATAGGGGAAGGGTAACAGAGTCCACTCCAGACACTCAGACAGACTCATTGTTGCCACAGCACAGATTTATTTATTTTTTTTGCATCAGACAGGCAGCATCTTTCTTATTCTTTCTTGGGGCAGATAAACAGATTTTAATGCTTTCTTTCTGGGAATGAGCACTCAAGGCAAAATGTTCAGCTGAATCAACCTAGGTAGAGTCAAGGTTGTTTTTTTTGTGTGTGGCCTGGCCCTGAATCTGATTTTCATTTTAACAACTTATGTCTCTACCTGTCCGGGAAATAATCTCCCTTTGTTTTACTACTTAAAGAACCTGACTTGACGCAGCCAGTAGTGCTGTATTTACCTGTTTGGGAAAAATGATCCCTCTGTCTTACTACTTAATAAAGTACTTGACTCAATGCAGCCAGTAGTGCTGTATTTACCTGTCTGGCAGATAATCTCCCTGTGTTTTACTACTAAAGTACTTGACTTGACGCAGCCAGTAGTGCTGTATTTACCTGTCTGGGAAATAATCTCCCTGTGTTTTATTACTTAAAGTACCTGACTCGACACAGCCAGTAGTGCTGTATTTACCTGTTTGGGAAAAATTATCCCTCTGTCTTACTACTTAATAAAGTACTTGACTCAACGCAGCCAGTAGTGCTGTATTTTACCCCTCTGGCAGATAATCTCCCAGTGTTTTATTACTTAAAGTACTTGACTCGACATAGCCAGTAGGGCCGTATTTACCTGTTTGGGAAAAATTATCCCTCTGTCTTACTACTTAAAATACCTGTCTTGACACAGCCAATAGTGCTGTATTTACCTGTCTGGCAGATAATCTCCCTGTGTCTTACTACTTAAAGTACTTGACTCGACGCAGCCAGCAGTTCTGTATTTTCCTGTTTGGGAGAAAATATCCCTATGTCTTACTACTTAAAGTACTTGACTCAACGCAGTCAGCAGTGCTGTATTTACCTGTTAGGGAGAAATTATCCCTGTGTCTTACTAGTTAAAGTACCTGAATTGACACAGCCAGCAATGCTGTATTTTCCTGCTTGGCAGTAAATTTCCCTGTGTCTTATTAAAGTACTTGACTCCATGCAGCCATGAGTGGTAAAAAAAAACAGCAGCACTTCTCAGGCAATCCAGGTAACAGTAACAACAGTACAGAAAATTCAGGACATTGCAGAAGTAACCTGTCGTGGCACTCAGAGGATGAGCACAAGGGCCGTAATAGTTCTGCAGCCAGTTTTAGTAAGCAGAGTGATAGATGATGATGATGAGGAGGAGAAGACTGATGAGAGTAAGGGGGAAATCAGTGGAACAGATCTTGAGTTTGTAGTAGATAAGGCAGCAGTCAATATATCTATTAGCAGTAGCTCTGAGGAGTGGGATGAAGAGGAGGAATACAGGAGCAGAAAAAAAAAGAGTTCTTGGAAGGATGGCTGTGGTGCAAAAAAAACATTATTGATAGTGGGACATAACCTGGAGAGTCAGACACCCACACATGCAGAGGAACAGCAGAGGACAGAAGATGGACAGGCTTCACAAGGGGAAGAAAGTGATGCAGTTCAATGTGTCAGAGTGGTTGTGCTTCTTCAAAATTACATGCAGATGGGCATGGAAAGACCTCAAAGAGATAGTGGAAGTAGTAGGGACTGTGGTGGTGGCAGTCAGGGCGGATTTACTGCAATGCCAAGTATGCCTGTGCATAGGACCCAGCCTTTGCAGGGGCCCCTTTCATTCTAACTGACTAATTTATTTATTTTTTTGCTATCATTCATGGACTCAAGTCAACAAATGAGATATTCGGGGGGGTTGGGTCGAACTTGGTCAGTCAATGTGCACTGCCGCTGAATTTGAAAAAAAGGTGTGGAGTGTGGTTGGCTGCTGCCTGCTGTGCACGTCTACCACCTACAACTTACTGTACTCTGCCCAGTGACAGGTGCTAGCTACCCTGACTGGATTCAAGTAGTATCTGACCTGATCACGCATTGGTCACTCAGACCCCGGTGATATTGACATAGTAACTATTACTATAAACATCATCTGACCTATGAGCGATCGCAACATGTAACCACTTAGTATATCAGTTTTGAAAGGGCACATGCACAGTCCATGGAGCAGGAGCAGACTTGATAGCACATTTGTGGTGCCATTTGCAAGCTGAAAGAGACAGAGTGTGAGAGAGAGGAGTGAATTGAAGAGCAATGAGCACACACTGGGTGTTGACGAAGACAAACTAGCTGCTGCAGCTGCCTTGTTGCTGGTGAATACAGGTGGTGGAGGCAGAGTGTAGTGGGGACTGGGGATAGCAGAGCAGCCAGGAGTTGTTGGGACATGCTGCTGCTCTGGGAGTGTCCGAGCAGCGAGCGGAGGTGCGCGGCACTGGAATGGGCATTAGGCACTGTCGTAGCTTTTAATTTAAATATTCCTTCCAATCACTTTTTGAAATATGGGATAGAGGGCCTGCTGGAGAGATGTGCACGAGGGCCAGGGCTGCTGGAGATCGTGAGTCAGGAGAGGCGGCAAATCGACCTCAATTGGATTACATCAATCCAGATTCCTGACAAGGAGTTCAATCAGAAGGTGTTGTTTTCCGAGACAGACACCCACATTATCAAGGTATGTTAGTGGGTTGGGTTCGGGCTGGGGTCATCATTGGCATAGCTCACTGTGATGCACATTGGTGAAGAGAACTTATTGGGGAACATCTTGTTCCTGTCCTGTCACACACTGGCTGTAGTGACTTGACCCAGTCTAAATATGGACACTCAACTTAACTGCCCGCCCCCATTCATTGCTGTGTAACACTTACTGCCATTCCCATCAGGCATACCTTTCAACATTTTGTCACTGAAATGAAAAGAAGGAAATAGACCCTCAAAAAAAAATGAGGAACAGTGTGGGACAATAAAGGACATTGACTGTCATAATGAGGGACACAACCTCAAACTAGAAGAAACAAGCACAGATCCCTGAGGAAAATATTGTGTTTACCTGTACAAAGTTTATATTGATTATTTAGCATCTTAGACTATTATCAATTTATGCTTTGAAGTCTTTAATTTACATATTGTGTGGCTAGCTCCTTTGCCATTAGGGATGGATGAGGACAGAGCAGTTTCGAGGGTAAAATGAAAGACATCCTTTGTTAACAGGGACAGTTGAGAGGAGTGCCTCAGGAATCAGCCTCCTGTGTTACGTTCCTGTGTGTGGTGTTTTAATAGTGAATTCATTAGGTGCTGTGTGCAGGGTACCATGCATTCACTGAAGCACACAGTAGGCAGGCTATAGTGAAGCTATTGCTTTTGGCTGGCTCTTATCCACCACTGGCACTGGATAATTTATTTATTTATTCTTTGGTTACTGGGTCAGGCCCACTGGGCACAAAGCCCATTTTCAGAGGCAACCCATGTGCACTGGGGAGGTTAAGTGATTTGCTCAGAGTCACTCAGTATGCAAATGTAGGTTATGGGAATTGAACCCAGGCGTGCTGGATGTATCAAGCTCATTCACAGCTTGTTGCTCAAAACCTCTTGGCTACACTGCTGGCCCAATAAAAACTAATTTCCAGGTGTATCCTGGGAGCACAGAAATGCTAAATGACTTTTTCATGGTCACATTGTATGCAAGTGAAGGCTGAGAGAATCCAACTCTGGTCTGGTGGATGTACTAATACCAAGCTTATTTACTACTCATTGCTCTGACCTCTAGACTATACTGCCAGACCTTTGAGAGCAGAGCTACAATGAGAATTTAAAGAAGGCATGAGTTTTGTTTTAATTTTTGGCTTAATAAAAGAATTTATAAATGTTACTGTTCTGTGTGTGTTTTGGTATTGGAAAGTGTATGCCGCAGACAAACCCCAATGCTTTCCATTCGTATTAATAATTGGGGTGGGGGAGTGTAATTTTTTCCATGAGTTTTGTTACTAGCAGTGCATGCATGTTCAAATAAATGTTGATTTTGAAAACATAAAATCTAGTTTACTTTGCAGTGCAGCAGACTGTTTACAGGGCGAATATACAATTTTTTTTCAAGAAGACGGTATCAGTTGTATAAAGGGTGTGCAACACTTTCCCTGAAAAATGTCAAATGTTCCCTTTAAAAATGGAGATAACAGCAGCAGTATTTGTTGGCAACATATGTCATCATGAGGTTGTTGCTGCCTCAGATATTTTAAAAGTGTTTAAAAATATAACACATTTTATAATTAATGACTCCGCTGCAATATGTTAAAATATTTATTTGCTTTATTAGGGTTATGATTGCCTGACATGGTTTGGCCGTGGCACAATCTATGTTGAGATAGCGGGGGGGAGTGCGGGGGCCCATGGTTACTGCAGTGCATAGGGCCCATGGCCATGTAAATCCAGCCCTGGTGGCAGTGGTAGTAATGAACCTATCCTCCCTATAAGCAACAGTGCAACAAAATCTGTGAAATCCATTGTGTGGGATTTTTTCACACAAGATAAATCATCTGGCAGCCATATGGTTTGCAAATTATACAAAACAAAATTAAGTCGTGGTAAAATGGGTATTCGACTGGGAACATCAACAATAATAAGACATATAAACAAGTCTCGCATTTATCAGTATCAAAAAGCACAAAAGGAGCACACACAAGTTGTTGCACTTCTGCATGCAGCTGAGGAGAAGGATGAGATAATGGATGTTTACCAAGGTGATGAAGTAACTGATGCGGAGGTGGAGGATGATGAAAGTCTTCCTTCCAGTCAAAGCACAGCATCCTCAGTTTCTCATTTCTTTACCCATCTGAGTCCACCACCATAGCCCAACTGGAGTCATATACCATTCATGGCTACGACATCTACCCCTCATGGTGGTAAATATCTCGGGAAGCAGCCCAGAAAACCAGGTGATAGCAGCAAGCATAGCGGGCATGAAATTTCTTTGAAAGACTGCTTTGAGCGGTCACAGAAATATAAGACCAACAGGTCTGAGGCAAGGTGATTGACAAAGGCAATTGGGGAGGTGATAGCCACTGACTAGCTTCCATTCTCATTTGTGGCTAACCCAGGTTTTAAAGCACTCATGGAAATCGCTGTGCCAAAGTATCAGGTCCCCAGCTGGACCTATTTCTCCAGTGTTGCCATTCCTGACTTGTATGACGCTGTTCGGAAAAGTGTGTCTGATGCTCTGAATGGTTCAGTGGGTAAAAAGGTTCATGTCACGACAGATATGTGGACCAGTGGTCAGACAACTGAAAACTCCAAGATCGCCAACCCCCCTGGGACACTCCCTCTTTCAAGTACAATTCAACCTCCATTGTTAGGCACCAAACCATGCACGTGACCTGGCATCATAAACATAATTTGCAGATGGTATACTTTTATGGGTTTTTCAATTTTTCTGAGTTAAGATGAGGAAGGGGCAGATGTTTGGGAGGTGGGACAAATGAAGTAATATTGACATAGTTACCCATGGGAGGTATAGGGATCAGGGCAGGAGAGTGTACTACAGGAAAATGAGAGAATGATGGTGGATACTGTATTACTAACAGTGACAGTTACTCAGAACAACAGAAAGCCCCAAACTAATAACTACACAGACAAAAGTAGAAAGCAGAAACATAATTTAATCCACACAATGTGGTAAAGCAAAACGCCGCACTGCCCCAGCGTGTCGGCACCATGCCTTCCTCAGGGGGAGGCACTGAGGAAGGTAAGGTACAGAAGTGCTGGGGCAGTGTGGCATTTTTCTTTACCACATTGTGTGGATTAAATACATTTTATATTGTAAACTTCTGTCCATGTACTTATTTGGTACTAAAGCAGCTGAAGCTATAGGTACCATGGGCTCTAGTCATTTTGAACTGGGCTCTATTAGTACCTGAGTCTAACAGTAGGGAAAGATTTTAAATTATTGTAACAGGGTGTAGCTCAGGGGGTTAACCCTTTGGGCTGCCTGTAACCAGATTTAAAAAGCTAATGTTGTCAGGGATAATATACGAGTCATATATCATCCTGACCTTTATAAACACTAAATCTGTTTCAACAACACTAGTATTTTAAGCATCTGCTGGGTAACCAGGTGGTTCTATATATATATATAAGCACATTCCACCTGGATCTACTTAACAATAAAAAAAAATTCATATATTTTATTTGGCATGTTTGGGAATATACATGTATTACGAAGATTCTAACTTTAAGAATGATAAGTTTTACAAAGCTTTCGAGCACTGAGTCAGAATCCTATGCACCAAAGCTTTGCAATACTTAACTGTATTTACACCATTCTTAGTACTACATGTACTTTCCCAAACAAAAAAACAATACTTCTGTGGATTGCTTGATTGAGTAGAACTATGTATTTTTTTTTTTGCGTTTTATATATTATAGAATTTTGTTATACCATGTAGAACCTGGTCTTACTTAGTAGAACCTGTTTTTTTACATAGTAGAACTAAATTTATTTGGTAGAACCTGGTTCTACTTGGTAGAACATAGTTTTACTTGGTAGAACTTGATTCTAAATTGTAGAACCAGCTAGAACCAGGTAGAACTTTTTTGGTTTCTACTCAGAAAGTTCGAAAGGAAGAACTTTTAGAGGTTCGAGCAGCCCTTAAGTTGTCCTTCTACACAAAAGGGGTAGCAGGGAGGAGGCTTGCAATTATAGGCCAGTAAGCCTGACATCGCTGATTAGACAGTTACTGGAATCACTGCTGAAGGAAGGTCTTGTGGAATATCTTGAATCCAGTGGGTTACAAGACCCATGACAGCATGATTTCCTGGGATGGGGAGATGGGGGAAGAAATGTCAAGTGAATCTGATGACATTTTTTGACTGGCTAACCAAGAAACAAGATCTGGTGGACCGGTGAATGTGGCCTACCTAGATTTAAATAAGGCATTCAAGACAACTCAACTTAGGAGACTAGGAAGCAAGCTGGGTAGCTTACGTCGGTATGCTGATCGAACAGTGACATTTCAATGGCGAATGACATTGCAGCAGCAGTTCAATGTTGTGCTGTCATGTACTCACAGGACCATGGCAGTGCTTTCTCCGGTTTTGCACCCTTCTCAAATCAACACCAACTCAGAGTTGAAAATCATAAATTATGGGGGCAACAGGGGCAGACCCCTGCATGAGAGGCTTGGGGCAAAGACCCTGAAAAACAAAGAGTTGCATTGACAGATTTATGCGAACTGCAAATTGCAGTTGACATAAATCTGTCACTGTAACATCAGTCTTCAAACTTTTTGTTGAATCAATGTCCTAGATCCACTAAGGACTGGGATTAAAGGTGGCAAACTGGATAAGAAACGAGATAGTGGATAGGCAGCAGAGGACGGTGGTAAGCTTTACTTACTCCAAGCAAGTGAGGGTGACCAGCACGGTGAATCTGGAATCAGTGCTGTGACCGATCCCATTCAATGTTTTTATTACTGACATTGCAGATGAGCTGGAAGGGAAGGTTTGCCTTTCTGCAGCTGATACCAAAGTCTGCAAAAGGGTGGATACTACAGGATGGGAGGAAAGGATGAGCAGAGACCTGAAAAAAGTATAGGAGTCATCAAGATTATAGCAGTTGGGTTTCAGTGCAAAAAAGTGCAAAATAATGCACTTAGGGCACCGAAACCCAAGGGCGGAGTACAAGCAGTAAAATATTCTAACAGGGAGATCCCCAGGGGGCCCAAAAACTAGTGGGAAAATTTACAGAAAAACTCCTAAGAGAAGACAAAGAAAGGAACACAGTATACCCACAAAGCAAACCACTCTGCACAATTTACATATGTGTAATTTTTGACTGTTGTTTCCTTTTAACAGGAGGGAAACCATGACACCACTGTAAAGATTTTTCTTCCCAAATGTGAAAATGCACCATTTCTCTACATCAACTAATAAGTATAAAATATAAAAGAATGTCAAATCAAGATTTCAGAGTCAATGCCCTGGTGTGCACCAGTTCTGCCAGTTAGTAAAAGAAATGGTGAAATACATATACTGCATGTGTTGACCTGAAGAGGTTGAATTAGATAGTAGTATGTCAAAAATATATACATCTTAAGCTAGTGTGGGTAAAGACTATTCTTCCTTTGGGATAGGGCAGTGGACTCAGGCAAATCCCATTAGATGAACAAAGCAAAACATTTTCATTCATACTGTTTGGGAGATACTGTTCTAAGTGTTCCCATTTTGGATTACAAGGACACCAGAAATTTTCCAGTGGAAAATGGCAGTACATTCTCAAAGTCTAGAATGTAATATGCTACATGTATATAAGTACTGGTCTCCATTTTCTCCCATTGTCAAAACCGTGTGTTAAATGCCGTTAACACCTGAGTAGGTGTTACGGCATTCACGCGCTCCCTTTGAACAACAAAGTGCTCGAGACAAGTAATTAAACATAGCGCGATGCTCAAACTGTCCCTATCACTTCAACTGCCACTGGCATAAAAAAAAACACTTACTTCTCAGGCGTCACCTCCAGATAGCCTCCAGCCGCCTCACATCACCTATAAGTTGAAAAAAAAAATGTTAAGCCGATTCCAAACAGCGGATGAAACAGAAAGATAAAAGTTTGTTGAAGAGCATGAAAACCGCAACACAATCCGGAAAACAAAAAGCGACCTCAGACTTTTCACAACCTACTTGTCTGAGGTAAGAGAGCCACAAAATTTTGAAACTCATGACGTCCTAAAATTAGATAAACTACTAGCTAATTTCCTCTACGTATTAAAAAAACAAGACGGGTCAGAATATGAGCCAGGAACCATACGAGGGATACTAGCGAGTATTGAGAGGTATTTATCCTCATACAAGTAACCTGAATCCATATTCAAAAGCCCAGATAACATATTTGTTGACACAAAAAAAACCCTAGCAGCCAAACAAAAGCAACTAAAAAAGGCTGGTAAAGGAAACCGTCCTAATAAAGCCCAGGCATTTACTGAGGAAGATGTTGAACTACTCTATAAATCCAAAACACTAAACATGACCGCACCAACTGGGCTGCTAAATTTCCACTTCTTTAATCTGGGCATCCACTTCGCCCTCCGAACGAAAGAACACTACGACCTACAGTGGGGAGACATAAGGGAGAGCACAGCCACAAATGGAAACATCTTCCTGGAGTATTGTGAGTACCAGACAAAAACCAGAACAGGAGAAAACCCACATGATGTCCGCCCAATAAATCCTCGAATTTATAAAAACACACAGAACCCAGACAGAGACACCATTGAAGCATACCACATCTATAAATCACAGAGGCCACCTGAATTGCTCAAACCTGATGCTCCCTTTTACATAGCACCCAATAGCAACAAAAAAGATTCATCCCTCTGGTTCCGTAACATGAACATAGGGATTAATAAACTAAGAACAATGATGCATACAATGAAAATGCACTCTGGTATACCTCACAGCAAAAGAATTACTAACCACAGCACAAGAAAGACCACCATACAACGCCTGGTAGATCACAATATCCCACCGACTGACATGCAGCAGATATCAGGCCACCGCAATGTACAGTCAATAAACAATTACTCCAGCCTCTCCAAAAGAAAGCAGCATGAAATTAGTAACCTCTTAACTTACTCAGATCACCAGCTCCCTTCCACTTCAAAATATTCACAGGAACAGCAACAGAGATCTCCACACCTCAGTACCCAGCAAGAAGAAATGGCGTATGGAAACATGCAGGCAATGTTTGGGACCGGCTGCATTTTCCACAGTCCTGTGACAATAAATATCTACAACCAAAAACCTCAAAGCAGGAAAAGAGTCAGAATCATTGAAGATTCAGACACCTCCAATTAAGGTATTTTCTTGTATTCAGACCCCGAAAAACGCAAACATTTTACTTTTTTTCTCTCGACCTAACTTATGCAGTTAACACTCTAACGATGATCCTTAACTCTCTCCCATTCAACCCTAACCTTTCCTCTGCAGGTCAAACGAAAATACCCTTCAAACAGGAAATGATAGGAAGAATCTCCATACCGGACTTCTAACACTTGTGGCCAGTTTATTTTATTAACAGTTAAAATTACTAAAGTTAATGTTTAACCACAGTTCTGTTCTCCTCACACAAATAAAATCTTTCATCTGCAAGGTAAGCCTCCACGTCTTTTTTTTTGGAGAAACGGAGCCCTTCAATTATACAAAATCAAATATGGGGAGAAGTGTGTCAAACTCGAATTTAACACACACCCTCGTTGTTGGATGGCATTCATAAACCCTCGGGCTTCGCCCTCGGGGTTTATGTACCATCAACTTCTCAAATGTCAATCTTAACTCTCTCCCATACTCTATCCTATATATAATATATAGCTTTATCACACCACCAGAGAACTGCTGGAAACTAGAAACAGTTCCATGATGCCAAAATTATCATAGATTATATATTTGTTTGATAGAATACTTCTTGAAGAAATAAGACTACAAAAAATAAATAAAAAAAGAAGGGTTCCCGGTGGTGGCACCTTCTATGCAGTGTGGTACGCATCTGCGTCTGCAAAATCGCGGAAAATGGGTGTTTTTTAAACTGCAGACATGGATGCTTGCCTCCATGTACTTTTTTCATAGGGTATTTTTTGGTCCCTTGTCATGGAATGTAGCTTCTCATTTATTAAACATAGGGGTGTGTCTGGAGATGGTGTGCGCAAACCTAACTGTCCCTTTCTCTCCCTGGTCTGTCTACCTGTCCGACTCTATCTCCCAATTTGTACCCATCCTGCTCTGCTCCACAGACCTGCTCCTAGTTTTATTTTATTTATATCTGTGTGAGCAGATATCTTTTTATTTGAAGTAGAGTCTGTACTACTGTTTTTAACCGGTCGGTATTTTTTACGAAGTGGTTGTTGATATTTAAAATACATCAAGCAAGCAAGCCGGCAGGTTTTTGGTAATTTGAAATTTAGTGATGCTGGAGGAGTTTGTGGAGTAAGAGGTGTTTCCTTTAACTGATAAGCTGAGGTTAATATTGTAACTAAAACCTCATGAATGAAACTCATTATTTTTACTCCCACTCTCCGAATAAGAGTTCTTATTTTAGTTGAAAAGTCACAAATTGAGCTCTACCCCCCTATGATTGGCTACACTGGCTGCTCAAGGTTTGTCTGTCTTTTTTACCAGACATGAGTTGAATTAGAGTGAGGGAGGTGAAATACTTTTAAAACTCTCCTCCAAATTGTATTGTATTGCCCTTTTAGAGTTTTAAATTATCTGCACAGCTTTTGACTTGAGTACTGGGACAGGATCTCAAATTAATTGAACTTTTTTTGTGGAGAGTCCCGTTGTGACACCGACTCAGGGAACCGGAGCAGGAACTAGAAGTCCAAGAATTGAGTTGCTGCTTTTGCCTTATACAACGAAAACTGTCTAGTACAAGAACACTATATGGCAGTGTTGGGATAGAGAAGCAAGTGAGAAACGCCCGGAGAGGTAGACGCACACTGCTCCCCACTGCTTGACAAGAATCGAATCAGTAATGTAAAACCAGTGACAAGGCAAAATGGGTTTCTGCGTTTTTAGGAGTTTTGTGAGAGATACCACCCATGTCGTTAACATATGGTAGCTGTGAGACTAAGCATCCCCGGGGAGAAACTGTGAACTGAGCTCTGTGCTGAGAGGGTACCAAATATTCTGCACATCGATGTGCTGTTAGGCGCTTTAACCCCGGGCTTTACCCGGGACTTTATCAGTTTCCAACAGGTATGCTAGCTTTGCCTAGAGGACATGGGAAATAATGTTAAAAACAGATACTTACTTACTTACTGTACTGAGAGAGCGATTCTTTTTGTACTTTTACAGGTTCTTGTACTTCTTAGTGGGCAGAGTGGGGGTTGGAGAATGGAAAAGGAGGATGGTGGTAAAATTTGGGGGTAGCAGTGACAGTGGCTCAGTAGGTAGCACACTTGCCTCTGAGGCCGGGAGATCAGAGGGCTGTGGGTTCAGTTCCCACATCTGGCACTTGGGTTAATATCCCAGTACTGACACTGTAGTGCAGCATGAGAGGGGTGCTGCACTCCTGAGGTGCCATCTTTCGGATGAGACGTTAATCCCGGTCCCATCTGCCTAGATTAGTGGTAGTTCAGGTGGATGTTAAAGATCCCATGGCACTTATCAAAAAGAGTAGGGGAATTTCCCCGGTGTCCTGGCCAAATTTCCCTCATTCACTAAAAATGCCACCAACACCTTAATCTGGTTCAAGGTCAGTGGGCATTCATCTGTATCCCCCTCCCCCGGGTCGTGCCTAAAAATAGGCAGGATTTGTCTAGTGCACTTACCTGGTCAACAAAAACTAAATAAATAAATAAAAAAGCTGCCAAACATTCAGTCCCTCTGAACTGCAGATTGCCAAGAGTGCAGGTGGTGTTACTTGCAGAAATAAGAATGAAGATGGTGGGCTATAGACCGGGGCTATAGCAGTGTTACCCTGAATCCTTGAATTTTCTTTAGAACTCCTTGATTGAGGAGATCGTGGTGGGCGGGGTGGTGGGTGTCCACAAAGCTCATTTTGGAATTGAAAGATTGCGAGGAAAGAAGGTATTTATACCCTGTATTTGTGATGGTAGAATTGACAAGCCTCACAGAAAAGGTGAGCTAAAGACTTCCTGAAAGACCCTCTGAATTTTAATAGACTCCTGCTGAGAAGAGTATCTTACTAAGCTGAGTACTAGAGTAGTGCAAGTAAGGTATAGAAAGGCTAAAGGCTTTCATAGAAGATGTGCATTTGCCCTGGAGAGACTGTTGGAGGCAGTGTTCGAGAATACAAAGGGGTGAATACCCCCCACCCCAGCGCTTTATCAAATGGAGATTTTCAAACAATTTTTCAAACTCCTAGAGGAAGGAGTCAGCTGGAAAAAAATGTTGCATTATTCACCTTAGATAGGCTCCAGTGTTTGAATGGAGCCATCATAAAAATTTGATCTTTTTATTTAAATAGATCACCTTATTATTGGTTTGTTTTGAGAATTCTCTCTGGGGACCTTTTGGGACATTTTGAGGCCATTATACTCAAAGGCTCAATGTTAGATAGTTGAGGCACCTTAGGCCTGAAAAATGTTAGACTCTGGAGCATACATAAAGCATATACCGAGCCTTTTAAATCCTTGTATTTAATGCTAAATAATGGTCTTCTGAGTTATGTAAACTTTTATCTCAAATTTCAGCGCAAGATTTTCTAGCTTTAAATGTCTTGAAGGTAAAGGAAATCTTAATCTCTGAGACTCTTTAACATGGACTTGAGTCGCTGTGCCCAATTAAGTGTGTTTCTCTGTCCTCATCAAGTTAGTTCTGCACCTACAGGATTGCCCCCAAAAGTCAGTGGCTCTTTTAGCTGTGTGCAATAATTTGTTTTGCCCCCTGGATCCAGCAATGGGCTCTAGGTTATCGATTAGGGACCTAGATTGACATAAGAATGACCATGAGAAAGATGGCTGCTTTGCTTGGAATTTTTTTTTGCTTACCCCCCTCCCACCACCAGGTATATCTGTGCACTCCACTTGGGGATATCTCTGGGGTACCATGGTGGTGCCAGACTCATAGGCAGGGGTTGGAGATTAGCAAAAAAGGTGTGAATGGTATATGTCTCAATGGAGTACTGCATAGGGTTCTGCATGGGACCAGGTGCTCCCACGGGACACAACATACAACCTCTCCCCTCATACCCTCTATCCCTCAGATCAGTGTAATTTTGAAAAACATTACTGTTTCACATGCTGAGGGTACAAGCTACAACTAAAAACCCCAGGTAAGGGACCTCCTCCCTGTCACCCTCATGAAAGAGCATGGTTACCAATCTGTGCATAGGTGGATGGTAATGCACCACTCCCAGATCATGCCTACTGGCACAGAGCGTGGACCTAGCTATGCTCCTATTTCCCTGCTGTGCAATAACTGCTCTTTTATTTCCCGACAGGAGTGCATATATAGAGAACAAGGTGACTTTATGAGGTAGTGCTTTTGCCTCAGTACAGGGATCTTGCCATCATTTAGGGTGCTTAGACTGTATTAACCACATTTGTACTAGCAGATGCTCATTTGGTCTGTTAAACACAAGAGAAGAGCCAGCATGACTCAACTGTAGTTGGCTTAACACCATTTTCTTTACCGGTGACTATGAGGGCCACAGACCTGGGACAAAGGGAATAGGTAAGCACAGGGTTACCCTCCCAACTCAGTGGTCTGTAAGTCCATAGAACAGATAGAACTTAGTTGTTGGACTAAAATGTTTGTGTTGTGTTTGTTTATTTACATAGCTATGAGTGTGTACCAGTGCAATGTAAATACATTTTCACTCCTTGTCAGCACTAAGAAGCTGTTCACATCTGGACTGATAACCAAGCTTATTTAAATCACCTGAAAGCAGTGCAATCGGCTTCAAGAAAGCATACATTCTAAACATGTACACAAGCTTTTACATACAGTTATTACTGTTTAACAACATTATGTGTATATGTGATGCAAACCCATTACTACCTGGCTTACCACATTGGTTCCCATGGTTGGTTCCTTGCTTGAAGCGAAAAGGGGGTGTTAGAGGCCGTAACTGACTCCTTGTTTTTGTATTAAAGGGGTCCATTTTTTTCAGAAAAAAACAAGGAAAGGGGTAATTTCTAAAATGTGCAGATGAGCATGGGTACCACTTTTTACAGAGAGTGCCACCAATTGGGGTCAACTCCTGTGTCATGCCAAAGTATATTTTTTTCCTCCACCACAATGATCAATGTTTTGTGTCAATGTCACCTCTTCAGAACTGGTGGTATCTAACAAAGGCTGCTTCCAAATGCTACTGGAAAGAAAATTCTGGATATTGCTTATAAATTAAACCAGGTTTCAAATCTTCCTAGGAACCCATTCATTTTATACTGCCACTGAAATGCTGCAGTAAAGCTTAAGTATTCCCAGGAAAAGCCAATAAATCTGCTATTAGAAGCTTCTACAAAGGAACCGACCCTTCATGTTTTATCTTTTTACTGCCAGAGAAGTACATAAAGACAGACAGAATAAGGCCATACATACCATGAGAGCATCAGACTTACACTGAAACCAACAGAAATGCTGTTTGCATCAGACTAAGCATAGTTTTCTGGGTCAGATCACTCAATAAGAGTTGGACCTGCTCCAGGAAAGGTCAAAGCTATTTAAGAGTTGCAGACACCATGCAATGTGAAGCAAGTATGCAGCAGGCTAGATATGGTTAAGTATCTGTGCAGGTACATACACAATATTTGTACAGTCACTAAGCCCCTTTGTGAACTTTCTTTTCCCATAAAGGTTTGGCTCTTCAGCCATGTGCCCATGTCATGTGACTGTCTTCTGCTTCCTCCAATACCTGGGTGTGCCTCTCCCACATATTCCACTCCACCACCACACCAGAAATGCAAGTAGGAAGGACATTCTCTCCCCACTAGATAATTATAATCAGAATCCTCCAGTTTGGATGGTGGAATAAGCTCACAAGGATAAGGGACCATGGAGATGTGGAAAAACTGGCAACGTGGGTGGGGAATGTGTTGAGGCCAGGGGAAGATCACTAATGCTGGTAGTGAAAGGATTATTCACAGAGGGAAGGGAGGAAGAAAGCAAAGTACCTCAGGGCCAGTACTGGGCTAGGTCCATTTCAGTCTGTTCATTTGTGACATAAGGGGAGGGCATCAAGGGTAAGATCTGCCTAATTGTGGACAACACAAAGATGAGCATTAGGTCGACAAAGAGATAGAATAAACAAGTTCACTAGTTATGTAGGCAGGTAAGAAAGCAGCTCAAAAATCTGGCTGCTCTCCGTCAGTGTTAAACTATAGGGTACAGAACACTGGGAAGAGGAACAGTTTTATGTCATAAGAGTGACTCTGTAGGAGTGCCAACACTAAGAGTGAAGCAACATTAGCAGAAACTCAAAATGGCGATTAGAATTACAGCAATTGCCACAAACAGCAACGATCACTTACTATCTCAATGAAGGCAATTAAATTTACACATTTATGTGGGGGCAATGTCCCCACACACCTCCAAACTAAATATAATCAACTTTGGGGGGCTAGACATAGGGGAAAGAAGAAAGAAATAGAAAACAAAAATCCACCACAACTGGACCCAAACCCAGGTCCTCTAGCTTCAGGTGCGGTAACTAAAGCCACTACACTAAGTGGCCAGTTCAGAACTACATGAGGAGCATAGCGCCATAACATGCTGCAGCTACTCTAGCTCACTACACTTGCTGTATAGTAATACTTGCTTTATTTCAACACTTGTCATTCATACCAGCAGTAAACTGAGTCACTGAAATTGAGGCCCTCCCACATTACATGCTACCAGAGGAACGTAACAGTGAGATTTGAAAATATGTTTTAGTCCTTCCATTTTGTTCTGTGTCCTGAGTCTCATGAATAGACCGTTCTATTTTGACTTGTTAATTATGATCTTTATAATGATACATTCTATTGATTAACTGCTTCAGAGATATAAAATCGCTGCAGTGACCGAAGATCAGTAGAACTCAACTCTCTTTCCATTCCCAGGAAGATAATACCTCTTTTGCATGCTAGAATAGTTAAGAATTCATACTGTGTTCATGGTGTGAAAGGTGCTTTTCTTCCTTTCTCACTAATATAGAGAACAAGTGGGCTATATGAGGGGGAGAAGATAGTAGCCTTATCAGAACAGAACAGAACAAGGTTGAACGGAACCAAGCAGACCAAAGTGAATCATCAGATGTCTTTGTTCTCCCTGAGTATGGAGTACCTGTGTGACAGATATTCAGTCAGAACTGTGTAGTTTGCTGTATTTTATTTTGCTCTTTGTGTGGCGAGATTTAATAAAAGTGCCCTAGCATGTATTTTGGATCACAGTTTCATCATTTGCTATTACAGTGCTTACCAGTTGCTACACTGTGGCTTGTGAGTGCTGGATTTGTTGTTTGCTTGGCGTGTTTTAGGAAACATAGTCCCCAACCAGCAACCTCTACTGATTAACATTGTGTGCTGAAGTTCCTGGTTGCAGTGGTCGGGGGACTTCATCCTGCCAGATGTACTGTAGATTGAAGCCTTCCAGTAGGGGCTCCTGCAAGAAGCAGGGCTTCCTGGACTGTCTGCTGGATCCATTTCTCAGGCAACTAGTCAGTGAACCCACTTTTTATGGGGCAGTACTGGACCTGGTACTCACTAACAGACATAGTGTTGCAGACATCAAGGTGGGAGGCCACTTGGAGAACTCTGATCACTGTATGGTGTTGTTCAGTGTAAGGATGGCAGTAGAATCAAGAATTGAACCATGCAAGGGTGAGGGTCCTGGACTTCAGGAGGGCAGATTTTAAAAAAGATGGGTGAATGCCACAGGGATGACTTATCAGGGTGCAATGTCCTGGGTGAGGTGTAGGAAGAGTGGGCAAAGATAAAAGGGAGCATAGTAAAGGTGGAAAACCTCTACATCAAACAAGTGAGAAAAATCAAGAGGAAAACATGTCCAGAATGGTTCTCCAAAGAGGTAACTGAAAAGGTAAAAGCTAAAAGGGTAGCATTTAAAAGGTATAAGGAGGCACAGAGGGAGGAGGATATGGAGGTGTACTGGGGGAAACAGAGGGAAGCAGAGAAAGGGTAAGAAGTGCAAAGCATAAAACTGAAGAGAGAATAGCCCAGGAGGTAATGAAAAGGGGCCAAGACATTTTTTTAGGTGTGTAAGTGAAAAGAGGAAGATGATGGGGGCTGGATTATAAGGTTAAAAATTAAAGGGAGAAGGGACTGAGCCAAAGGGGACCAGGAAAAGGCAGAGTTCCTGAACAAATTCTTTTGTTCAGTTTTCACAGTGGAAGGAGAAGGGTAGGGGCCACCAAAAAGTAACAGAAACTTTGAAGGGAGTGAGGGGAAAACTGGTCAGTTTCCAGAGGATTGTGTCAGTAAGGGACACGCTAAACTGAAAGTGGACAAAGCAATGGTGCCAGATGGGGTGCATCCAAGGGTATTGAGGGAGGTTAGGGATATATTGTCTGCCCCTCTGACTGTTTTATTTAATAGCTCATTGGAGACACTAGTGGTTCCGGAAGACTGGAGGAGGGCGGATGTGTCCAGCTACATGAAAGCGGTAGTAGGGAGGAGGCTGGAAATTATAGGCCAGTCAGCCTGACATCGCTGATTAGACAGTTATTGGAATCACTGCTGAAGGAAAGTCTTGTTGGAATATCATGAATCCAGTGGGTTACAAGACCCATGACAGCATGATTTCCAGGGCCTGAGGAGGTGGGGAAGAAATGTCAAGTGTATCTGATGAAATTCTTTGATTGGCTAACCGAGAAACAAGATCATGGTGGGCCTTTGGATGTTGCCTACCTAGATTTAAATAAGGCGCTCAACATAGGAGACTAGGAAGCAAGCTGGGTAGCTTTTGTCAGTATACTGATCGAACAGTAACATTTCATTGTCAAGTGACGTTGCAGCAGCAGTTCGATGTTGCGGCTGTCATGTACTCATGGGACCATGGCAGTGCTTTCTCCAGTCTTGCACCCTTCTCAAATCAACACCGACTTGGAGTTGAAAGTCATAAATTATGGGATTAGTGGGAGGAGAGACCCCCACATGGGGGGCTTAGGGGCAAAGACTCCCTGAAAAAACAAAGAATTTACTTGACAGAACTATGCCAACCGCAATTTATAGTTGACAT
Source organism: Neoceratodus forsteri (assembly GCA_016271365.2). NCBI lineage: Eukaryota > Metazoa > Chordata > Ceratodontiformes > Ceratodontidae > Neoceratodus > Neoceratodus forsteri. The sequence continues at coordinate 905,705,745 of CM057452.1, forward strand.
AAATCTGTCACTGTAACATCAGACTGCAAATTTTTTGTTGAACCAACATCGTAGATCCGCTAAGGACTGGGATTAAAGGTGGTAAACTGGATAAGAAACGGGTTAGTGGATAGGCAGCAGAGGGTGGTGATAAGCTTTGTTTACTCCAAGAAAGGGATTTATTAGTGACATTGCAGATGAGCTGGAAGGGAAGCTTTGCCTTTGTGCAGATGATACCAAAGTCTGCAAAAGGGTGGATTCTGCAGGATGGGAGGAAAGGATGAGCAGAGACTTCAAAAAATTATTGGAGTCATCAAGGGTATCGCAGCTGGGTTTCAATGCAAAATGTGCAAAATAATGCACTTGGGGCACCGAAACCCAGGGGCAGAGCACAAACAGTAAAATATTCTAACAGGGAGATCCCCAGGGAGCCCAAAAACTAGTGGGAAAATTTAGAGAAAAACTCCAAAGAGAAGACAAAGAAAGGAACACAGTACACCCACAAATCAAACCACTCTGCACAATATACGTATGTGTAATTTTTGACTGTCTTTCCCCTTTAAATCTGAGTGAAACAATGGGCACCACTGTAAAGATTTTTCTTCCCAAATGTGAAAATGGGCTGTTTCTCTACATCAGCTAACAAGTATAAAATATAAAACAAAGTCAAATCAAGATTTCCACGTCAACGCCCTGGTGTGCACCATTTCTGCCAGTCAGTAAAAGAAATGGTGAAATACATATACTGTATGTGTTGACCTGAAGAGGTAGAATTAGATAGTAGTATGTCAAAAATATATCCATCTTTAGAAAATATGCCAAAGCTAGTGTGGGCAAAGACTATTCTTTCTTTTGGATATGGCAGTGGACTCTGGCAAATCCCATTAGATGAACAAAGTAAAACATTTGCAATCATACTCTTTGGGAGTTACTGTTCTAAAGGTTCCCATTTTGGATTACAAGAACACCAGAAATGTTCCAGCAGAAAATGGCAGAACATTCTCAAAATCTGCAACATGTGATAAACTACATGGATAAGATATAGCTTTATCACACCACCAGAGAACTATTGGAAACTAGAAACAGTTCCAGGATGCCAAGATTATCATAGATTAAATAGTGGTTTGATGGAAAACTTCTTGATGAAATAAGACCACAAAAAAAAAAAAAAATTAAAAGAAAAGGTTAAAGTCCTGTGACGTGCCAAAGTATATTTTTTTCTCCATCACAATAATCAATGTTTTGTGGCACTACCACCTCTTCAGGACTGGTGGTATCTAACAAAGGTTGATTCCAAATGCTACTAGAAAGAAAATTCTGGATATAGCTTATAAATTAAATCAGCTTTCAAAACCTCCTAGGAACCTATTCCATAATCATTGCTGCCAGTGAAATGCTGCAGTAAAGCTTAAGTGTTCCCAGGACCGACCATTGAAACTGCTATTAGAAGCTTTTACAGAGGAGCTGACCCTTCACGTTTTATCTTTTTACCACCACAGAAGTACATAAAGACAGACAGAATAAGGCCATAGATACCATGATATCATCTGTTTTATAATAAAACCAACATAAATGCTGTTTACATCAGACTGAGCATAGTTTTCTGAGTCAGATCAGTCAATGAGGGTTGGACCTGCTCCTGGAAAGGTAAAAGCTATTTAAGAGTTGCAGACTCCATGCAATGTGAAGGAGCTATGAGGAAGGCTGGTTATGGTTAAGTATCAGTGCAGGTATGTTTTTTGTACAATCACTTAGCCTGTTTGTGAACTTTTCTTTTGCCATAAAGGTTTGGCTCTTCAGGCATGTGCCCATGTCCTGCGATTGTCTTCTGCTTCCTCCGATACCGGGGTGTGTCTCTCCCACAAATTCCACCCCCTGCCCACACCAGATCCTCAAGTAGGAAGGATATCCTCTCACCACCAGACAATCATAATCAGAGTTCTCCAATTTGGATGCTGGAACAACCCCACAAGGATAAGGGACTAAGGAGAGGTGGAAAAACTGGCAATGTGGGTGGGGAATATGTCGATGTCAGGGGAAGATCACTAATGGTGGTAGTAAATGATGTATTCACAGAGGGAAGGGAGGAAGAAAGCAAAGTACTTCAGGGGTCAGTACTGGGCTAGGTCCATTTTAGTCTATTCATTTGTGATATAAGGGGAAGGCATCAAGGGTAAGATCTGCCTCATTACGGATGACACAAAGATGAGCATTAGGTGGACAAAGAGATAGAATAAACAAGTTCACTGGTTATCTAGGCAGGTAAGAGAGCAGCTCAAAAATCTGGCTGCTCTTCATCGGTGCTAGACTATGAAGTAGTGAACACTGGGAAGAGGAACAGTTTTATGTGATAAGAGTGACTCTGTATTAGAGCCAACACTAAGAGTGAAGCAACATTCACAGAAACTCAAAACGGCAATTACAATTACAGCAGTCACTACAAACAGTGACAGTCCCTTACTTTCTCAATGGCGGTAATGAAAATTAAATATTTATGTGGGGGGCAATGCCCTCGCACCCGTCAAACTAAATATAATCAACTTTGGGGGGGGGGGGCAGACACAGAGGAAAGAAGAAAAAAATTTAAAAAATCCACCACAACTGAACTCAAACCCAGGTCCACCAGCTTCAAGTGTGGTGACTGAAGCCACTACACCAAACATCCAGTTCAGAACTACATGGCTGAACACAGCCCCATAACCTGCTGCTTCTAGTGTAGATCACTACTAGATTTACTATATAGTAATCCTCGCTATACTTCCACACTCGCCATTAATACCGGCGGTCAAACTGAGTCGCTCAAATTGAGTCACTCGATTTGACTCTCCCACATTAAGTGCTACCAGAGGAATGTAACAGTGGGATGTGAAATGGCTGGGGGTGGGGCTGGTGCTGGAAAGCACAGTGGAAAAAAAGAACATTTGGGTCATGATATTGGAGAGCCTTAAAACAACCACACACTGTAACAGAGCAGCGGGCAAGGAAAACACTATGCTGGGTTGCTTAGGGAGGGGTATAAGCAGTAGAAGTAAGAAGGTGATCCTCCCACCATACAGGTCAGTGGTATGACCACTCTTGGACTTGTGCACAAGGTCCTGGAGTCCACACCTGAGGAAGGAATGCAGGAAGATGATCCATGACCTAGAGGGCCAGACATATGAAGAGAGGCTGCAGGACATGAACACCCTTAAAAAGAGGAGTGAAAAGGCTGACATGATCATGGCAAATATTTATTTGCATGGGATAAATAGGGTGGATAACAAGAAACTTTCCTCCTTGAGCTCAAACACAAGTTTGAGGAGAAACTCACTGAACTTTGCAGATAGAGGATTTAAATGGGGTGTCCACATGTATTCTTTCACAAACTGAGTGGCGCACACGTAGAACAAGTTGTCAGAGGAGGTGGTACAGGTCTAATCAGCTGATTCAAACAGGGATTGGACAAGCACATGGTATTAGTATGTGAAACTATAAATTTAATCTTTATTAATGCTCTTTGAATAGAAGAGACACTGAAAAACACACTGCTGTAAACTTGACAATTTATTTATTTAAAAGTTTTCCAGGGAGGCATACTGATCTGTTGCACAATTAAAATGGTATTGACATAGTTCATTATTATGCTGCTTGAATTGTAATCAACCTCTTTACTAAGCTTATTTTACTATAACTAACATACCAATATGGCTGCTACAAAACTCCACTATGTTTAGGCCTTCCATTTTGTTTTGTGTCCTGAGTCTTATGACTAGAGCATTCTATTTTGACTTGTTACTCCATATGATCTTTAGAAGGATACATGCTACTGATTAACTGTTTCAGAGATAGGACACCACTGCAGTGACTGAAGATCAGGAGAACACAACTCGTTTCTCTTTCTCAGGAAGATAAGACCTCTTTTGCATGCCAGAATAGTTAAGAATTCATACTGTGTTTATGGTGTGAAGGGCTCCTTTCTTCTCCTCTCACTAAGATAGAAAACAAGTGGGCTACAAGTACATGAAAGTGGAAGTTAGTAGCCGGCCAGGTGGCGCTGAGGGTTGAGGTGCTGGACGCCACACCTCGCGCGCCACACCAGCGACCCGTGTTCGGGAATGGGCACGGGCTGCCATGGGTCAGCACGGAGGAGATGGATTGAGCATCCGATGGACTGCTCTCCATCGCCAGGGGAGGGGGTTCCTGCGGCCGGTGTTTGCCTGACCCCTAGCGGAGGCTGGGGCTTGGTGGCACACAGCCACATGCCATGGGCATGGGACACGACAGACGCTTGATTGGGGCATGTACAGGAGAGTGTGGGCACCCAGTCGCTGGCATCATTGCACACCATGGCTCGCAGGGGAGAAAAGCGGAAGATGGGAATTCCAGTTGCAGCGGCTTGATGCCATCTGTGAGCACCCGTACCGGCTCTGGGAGGGGATCGCCAACTGTGGGTCTATGTTAGGTGGGGGAATTGGCCGCCCCCTGCCTCTCCACCACGGGGGGTAAGTCATGGGGCAAAGGTCGCCCTCCATTGAGATTGGTACGAGGCAGACGGATAAAGGGATGCGAGGACAGATCGGCTGACTGGAAGCCCCAGGAGAAATAATACCTGCAAAAAAAAAAAAAAGTAAGTGGAAGTTAGTAGCCTTATCAGAACAAGACAGAGCATAGTAGTATGGAACCAAGCAGACCAAAGGGGATCATCAGACGTCTTTGTACTTCCTGAGCCTGGAGCACCTGGGTGACAGATACCTCAGTCAGAACTGTGTAGTTTGCTGTATTTTCTTATTTTGCACTTAGTCTGACAGAATTCAATAAAACTGCACTAGCCTGTATTTTGGTGTGTTGCATCATCATTTGCTATTACTGTGCTGAATAATTGCTATACAATAGCTTGGGAGTGCTGGATTTGGTGTTTAGATGGCATGTTTTGGGAAACATAGTCCCTGACCAACACCTCTCCTCATTACCGATGAGCACTGAACTTCCTGGTTGCAGTGGTGGGCGACTTCAACCTACCAGATGTAGATTGGAGCCTTCCAGCAGCGGCTTCAGCTAGAAGCAGGACATTCTAGACTCTCTGCAGGGGCTATTTCTCAGGCAACTAATCAGTGAAACCACTTGTGATGGGGCAATACAGAACCTGGTACTCACTAACAAAGCCAGTACTGTACACATCAAGGTGGGAGGCCACTTGGGGACCACTGATCTCCATATGGTGTGGTTCACTTTAAGGGTAGCTGTGGAATTGAGAATCAAACCACACAAGGGCAAGGGTCCTGAACTAAAGGAGGGGATATTTTAAAAAATATGAGTGAATGCTTCAGGGATGACTTAATCAGAGTGGGATGACCTGGGTGGGGTAATGTAAGAGTGGGCAAAGATAAAAGGGAGTATAACAAAGGCAACAATCCTTTGTGTAAAACAAGTAAGCAAAAGCAACAGGAATATGTCCACCATGGTTCTCAAAAGAGTTGACTGAAAAGGTAAAAGCTAAAAGGGTAGCATTCAAAAGGTATAAGGAGACGCAGAGGGAGGAGGAAAGGGAGGTGTATGGGGGGAAACACAGGGAAGCAGGGAAATCAGTAAGGAATGCAAAGACGCAAACTAAACAGAGAATAGCCCAGGAAGTAAAGAACAGGGACAAGACACTTTTTTGAAAAGAGGAAGATGGGGAGTGGGATCATACAGCTAAAGAGATTCCCCAAGCTATTTTAAATGAGATTTGCACCCCGTGATGTAGGGCCTTACCTCTGTGACATGCCGTCTACATATATATCATAAAAATGTGTTCTCTTTTTTACAAGAAGGGATCATAAATTTATCCCCCGTCGATCCCTTTCAGTTCCCGATCTTGGGAGCTGCCTAAGATCCACCACCACGCTCAGGCACGTAATGACGTGTGTCCAAGGAGAATGCAGGGATGTACTCCATTAAAGTCTATGGGAGGCAACTTTAACACTGTTTTTATACATAATAATGGTCATATGGTGATTATGCCTTGTTAGTCGACTGGTGCCCTTGATTAATCACCATATGACTATAATTATGTATAAAACAGTGTTAAAGCTGCTTCACCTAGACTTTAATGGAGTGCATCCCCATGTTCTCCCTGAGCATGTCATTACATGCCTGAGCATAGGGGGTAGGTCTTAGGCAGCTCATGAGACCAGGAATTGAAGGGACTGGCTGGGGACAAATTTATGATCCCATCTACTCATATAAAAGAGAACATATTTCTATCAGATATTGCCAGACAGTGTGTCACAGATGAAAGGCATCACAATATGTGGTGCAGAATGATAACCTGGTGAATCTCTTTAAAATGGATGGAGGGCTGTGCCAAGTGGGACCAGGAAAAGGCAGACTTCCTGAACAAATACATGTGGTCAGTGTTCACAGAGTATGAAGAAGGGGAAGGGTCACAAAAAAATAACAGAAACTCTGCGTGGAGGGAGGTGGACACTAGTCCATTTTTGGAGAACAGTGTCACTAAGGGACTTGCTAAACTGAAAGAGGACAAAACAATGGGGCCAGATGGAGTGCATCCAAGGGTATAGACGGAGGACAGGAAAATGCTGTCTGCCCCTCTGACTGTCCTGCTTAACAGCTCACTTGAAACAGGAGTGGTTCCTGAAGACTGGAGGAGGGCAGATGTAGTCCTACTACACAAAAGGGATAGCAGGGAGGATGTTGGCAATTATAGGCAAGTCAGCCTGACATATCTGGTTCAAATGTTACTGGAATCACTGTTGAAGGAAAGCATTCTGGAATATCTTGAATCCAGTGGGTTACAAGACCCAAGGCAGCATGGTTTCACTAGGGGAAGGCATGTCAAATGAAGCTGATAGATTTATTTGACTGGTGACCAAGGAACTAGATCATGGTGGAGCAGTGGACATGGCCAACATAGATTTCAATAAGGTGTTCAATACCATTCCAAGTAGGAGACTAGAAATCAAGCTGAACACAGAAGGTAATAGTGAACGGTACACATTCTGAAGAAAGGGGGGTTACTAGTGGAGTACCTCGGGGCTCAGTACTGGGTCTAGTCCTCTTTAACATCTTTATAGGTGACATTGCAGAGGGTCTGGAAGCAAAGGTATGCCTCTTTGTGGATGACACAAAGATCTATAACAGAGTTGATACACAAGGGGGGTAGAAAGGATGAGAAGGGACTTGGCAAGGTTGGAGGAATGGTCAGACATATGACAACTTAGATTCAATGCAGAGAAGTGCAAAGTAATGCACCTGGGAAATAAAAATCCAGAAGAAGAGTACACAATAGCAGGGGAGGTACTAACGACAACAACAATGGAAAGGGATCTGGGTGTAGTCATATCAGATGACCTGGAGGTGGGTAAGCAATGTGAGAAGTCAGTAAGGAGAGCCAGGGGGATACTGAGATGCATAGGGAGGGACATCACAAGTAGAAAAAGGGAAGTGGTTATCCCTCTATACAGGCAGTTGGTGAGACCCCATCTGGAGTACTGCATGCAGTTTTGGAGACCTCATCTATGCAAGGACATAGACAGGATGGAAGCAGTCCAGAGGAGGGAAACTAAAATGATGCAGGGTCTACATCAGAAACCATATGAAGAGAGACTGAGAGAGCTTAATATGTATACCCTTAATGAAAGGAGGGACAAGGGGGACATGATAGAAACTTTTAAGTACCTCAAGAGAATCAACAAAGTCCAGGAGGGTAGCATCTTTCAGAAAAGAGATGTGTAGAGAACAAGGGGCACAATTTAAAGTTAGAGAGGGACGGCTCGGGGGTAATGTGAGGAAATTCTTTTCACGGAGAGAGTGGTGGACGCATGGAACCACCTTCCTGGAGAGGTTGTGGGGTCTAAAACAGTGGGGGAATTCAAACATGCATGGGACAGACACAAGGCAATTATAGTGGGGGGTTGCAGGAAGTAGGCTGTTGGTTAACTAGAATCTGCAGCTTATCCAATAGGTAGGGAAATGGGAAGACTGGGTGGGCCAAGTGGTCCTTATCTGCCGTCAAAGTCTATGTTTCTATGTTTCAAGCTGGCTAGCTTAGGAGTGGGACCAAAGGTGGTACCCTGGATATGAAATTGGTTAGGGGATAGGCAGCAGAGGGTAGTGGCAAATGGAGGTCACTCCAAGGAAGGGAGGGTGACCAGCACAGTGCCTCAGGAATCATTAGCTGCACCGATCCTATTGAATGTTTTTATAAGTGACATTGCAGACTAGCTGGAAGGGAAGGTCTGCATTTTTGCAGATGACACCAAAGTCTGCAAAATAGTGGATATTGGAGATGGGGTGAAAAGAATTAGCAGAGATCTGAAAAAAAATAATGGAGTGGTCAAGGGTATGGCAGCAGGGATTTAATGCAGAAAATGGCAAAATAAATGCACTTAGGGCACAGAAACCCCATGGGTGGAGAACAGGTAGTAAAATATTCAAACAGGAGATCCATAGGGAGACAAAAAACTAGTGGGCAAATTTATAGAAGAACTCTTAAGAGAAGATAAAGGAGGGGACACAGTACACCCAGAAATCAAACATCTCTGCACAACATACGTATGTGTAATTTTGACTGTCATTCCCCTTTAAACAGGAGGGAAACATTGCTGAATGTGAAAACGGGCAGTTTCTCTTCAACTGCTAATAAGTGTAAAAAATAAAACAAAGTCAAATCAAGATTTTAAAGTCAATGCCCTGGTGTGCACCAATTGCACCCGTTAATAAAAGAAATGGTGATGTGCTTATATGTGTTAACCTGAAGAGGTTAAATAAGACAGTGGTATGTCAAAAATATATCCTTATTTTAGAAAATATTATGCTACAGCTAGTGTGGGCAAAGACTGTTTCTTCCTTGGATGTGCTAGTGGACTCTGGCAAATCCCATCAGATGAACAAAGTACATTTGCAACATTTATTGGGAAGGCTTTAAGCCTGAGGTTCAATGGGCGGAGCAACACACATCACTCACCCATCAGGCCTTAAAAGACTACTCCCCCTGGACTGTTCCAGGAATCATTTCTCATTGCAGCTGAAGGCGCCACCTTTCCTCACTCCTGGCTCTTGTGCTCTTTCTGCCCACTTCTCCTGTGTTTTTCTTGGCTTGGTGCTCATGCGACTGCTCAGCCTTTCTCTCTTCTTGCTTCCTCACCCCCCTTTTACTTCCTGCTTTTTTCTCATGTGTGTTTTTCGCTGCTCATCTCTCCCTCCCATAGTTCATCCCCCCACCTCATTTTCCTGTCATTGCTTCTTCCCTCATCAGCTCTCTGCCCCATCCCTGTCCTGGGTGTCTCTGTACCTCCTTGTTTCCTGTTTGTTCCATCTCCTTTCTTTTACGCTTTTTCTCACCTCCAACCCACTGCCCTGATTCCCCTTTGAGCCTTCTGGATGTGCTGTCCCTGGTTGCACGTCCAATTTCAGTGACCACTCATTCAGAGCATTACCAAGTCTATGTTTCCCACCTCCCTTCTTGGTGTAAGCCTCTGCCCTGTTTCCTCGCTGTTTTCAGCTCCTCTGTTCCTTGGTTGCATGAGTGCCTCCGGCATGTGGTGTCTTACTCCAGAGCTCCAGTTTAGCCATGCCTGCTGCCTCACCTTTGGTGCACTCCGCTCCCCTCATCTCCTTAGCAGTATCAGGGTGAGCAGATTGCAGTTTTTCTTCTGGTTTACCTCGCCTCCTTCATGGTTCCCTGCCTGGGAGGGAAGCCGAGGCTTTTGTTGGCTCGTCTCCTCATTTGGCACGCCATTACTATATACCAACAAGGCAGTATCAAATGCTACAGACAGTATTTATTTTATTTGTACTGCTCTAACCAGGTAACCCTTTCCTCGCTACGCTCTGCCTTGCCTGCCTCAGTCCTTTTCGGGTTTCTTGCTTGCTTGCTCATTGCCCCTCACCTCTCATGCTGTTGTTAGTGGTTGTCCTCGTCCTCTGTGCAGGACCTGTATCCATTCCTCATTCATTCTGTGGCTTTCAGCTTCATTCAGTGTTTCACCCACTGGCAATTTCTTAGCTCGTTATCTTCTCTCACTCGCCTGCCGTGCTGAGCTCCATGCAGCTGGCATTGCATCACTTATTTTCCATCGCTGTTTTGCTCAGCTTCACTTTCCATTCCAGTATCTGCTTGGCCCCTGTATATCTTTCCCCTTCTATGCTTTTTCCTCTCTCATTTCCCCTTGCTTCGCATAGGTTTCCCGATGTTCCTCATGCTACTAGGGCTATTTGTGGACAAGCAACCTGTATACTTCTCAGCCTCTGTTGCTTGCCTCATTCCTTCTTACTACCTTTATCCACCACATTAGGAGTGTCTACCCCATCAACTCCACTTGTTGCCCTCCTCCTCCCATTCTCTCCACCCTCCGTTCCTCTTCTTCTCTGACCTTTGCTTTCTTTTGGGGTTTTCCCTATCCTGCCATCACCTTTCCTATTCATATCCTCCTCCTCCTCCTCCTACCCTAGTTCGCCTGGTGTTCCGGTGCCTATGTCTGGTCTCCCATAGTTACCAATAATGGGTAGCTTCCTGACATGAGTCTGGTTCTCCTTCACTCAGTCCGACCTCAGGGTCCAATTATTCACATTGATTAATCGAGCATACCTCTTTGGGTCTTATGCTATCTCATTGAACGCACTCCTGTGGTAATTATCACTATCTGTCTTCTCAGGACCACATCTTGGTATCCCTCACTCATCTGACCTCTATGTGGGTCTACTCCTTCACATCAACTACTCGAGTATAACCCTCTCAGGTACATGCTACCTTGATTTGACCTGCTCTCCACTCAAAGACATGCCTTCATGTCTATTGCTCCTTTGCTCAGGGATGGAAGGCTTCTCTACATCATCGTACATTGTTCATGTCGTACCTCACCTTAACTGTACAAGCTTCCATGGCTTCACTCCATCATCATTCATCTTCCACTTCATATTTCACCTTAACCATACTGGCCTTTTAGGCCTCATTTCATAATCCTAAATCATCCATTTCATTCCTCACCTTAAACAGTTCAGGCCTTCAAGGCTTTTTCCATCATCATACACGCTCTCTTGCTTTGAACGTCTAGTTGCAGAAACAACGCTTGCATCCCTCAACATCTGTTCATTTAGAAGGACAGAGCAAGAACTTCCTCCAAATTAGACTTTTCCTCCTTCTTCGATCTTGACTTTAAATTGCTGTAGCTGAACCTTCACTAATCAAACCGTCCATCAGCCTGGAGGGAAGGCAACCTAGGCCTTGGATCCCCAGAGGTTTCCTCCTCAAAGGAGTTTTTTCCTCTCCATGCCAATGGTCAAAATTCTATTCAGTGTTAGTGCTCAATAGGTTCTGTAGTTAGGTTCCTCTGTTGGATGGAGTCAGATGGTGGACCCAGCTGTTTCTTCTCTCCTTAGGATGTACACCCTTCTGCATCTGGTCAGATTTCCTTTCATTCATTATCCTCATCATATCTCATTCTTCTCCTGTCCTTCCTATCTATTTCTGTCACATTTATTTCCAGTCTAGATATCTTCTGATTTTTTGCCTCTTTGATACGCTACACCCTATGGATATTTTGGGGGGCTTCTTCCTAAGCTACCTTCAGAGAAGGGAATAATTCCCACGGCACCTACGGGGGGGTCCTCCTCTAGGGTTTCCTGCATTGTATCCCTTCAGGGTAGTATATCCCACACATAGATAGGCAAACAGCCACAATGTATCAAAGCCACACAAGCATACATCTCATCCAATTACATAAGCACAATTAAATGGGAAGGCTTTAAGCCTGAGGTTCAATGGGCAGAGCAACAAATTTCACTTACCCATCAGGCCTTAGAAGGTCACTTCTCCTGGACTGTTCCAGGATTCATTTCTTGTTGCCCCACCATCCACCTCTCCTCATCCAGCAGCTCATCTCTCTTTCCCGTGGGTTTCTTCCTAAGATGCCTTTATCCACAGAAATAATTTCCACTGCATCTATGGGGGGGAACCCTCCTCTAGGGTTCCCTGCATTGTATCCCTACAGGGTGGTATTTCCCACAGATAAAGAGGCAAACAGCCACAATGTATCAAAGCCACACAAGCATACATCTCATCCAGTTGCATAAGCACAATTAAATGGGAAGGCTTTAAGCCTGAGGTTCAATGGGCAGAGCAACAAACGTCACTTACTCATCAGGCCTTCAAAGACCACTTCTCCTGGACTGTTCCAGGATTTGTTTCTCGTTGCCCCCCCCATCCACCCCTCTTCATCCAGCAGCTCATCTCTCTTTCCCGTGGGTTTCTTCCTAAGCTACCTTTAGCCAAGGGAATAATTCCTGAGGCACCTATGGGGGAACCCTCCTCTAGGGTTTCCTGCATCGTATCCCTACAGGGTGGTATATACCACAGATAGAGAGGCAAATAGCCACAATGTATCAAAGTCACACATGCATACATCTCATCCAGTTGCGTAAGCACAATTGAACATACTCTCTGGGATGGTTCTATTCCATCCTAGAGTTCCCGCTACCCCTTTTCAAAGCTCGTGTCAACCCCTCCTTTTTTCACCCTTGCTCTCCACTGCCACCCCCATTAACCTCCCCTCACTGTGCTTACCTTGTATCTTACTTGTTGTGCAAGTTTCCCTCCTTTTTGATCTGACAAAGCCACCTTAGGATGCTCCTGTTCTCAAAACTGACCAGACTTCGCCTGAGTAATTGTTAAACATGTTTTGTAAAATTTTCTCTATTACTGTATTATACTGTAGATGAAAGCCTAAAGTTTGTTATTGTATAATCTGTTTAGTTAGAGACTCCTGTCCCGCTCCCATTGTATGTTTTCCCTCCCTCCTGACGTGAAACCTTTGTAAATGAACAGTTCCTGCTCAAAGGTATTGTAATCCAAGTTTGAAATGAATGAATAAATAAATAAAAAATATACTGTTCTTAGATTCCTGTTTGGGATTACAAGAACACCAGAAATATTCCAGCAGAAAATGGCAGAACTTTCCAAAATCTGGAACATGTGATGTGCTACATTGATAATACTGTATATAGGTTTATTGCACCACCGGAGTACTACAGAAACTAGAAACAGTTTCAGGATGCCCAGAGTAACATAGATAAAAGAGTGGTTTAAAGAAAAGCTTCTTGGAGGAATAAGAATGCAATAAAGGAATGAATGAATGAATGAATGAATCAATCAATAAATAAAAAAGGTTCAACTCCTGTGTGGTGCCAATATTTAAATTTTTTCTTCCACCACAATAATCAATGTTTTGTGGCAATGCCACCTCTTCAGGACTGGTGGTTTCTAAAAAAAGCTGCTTCCAAATGCTACTGGAAGGAAAAGTCCAGATATAGCTTATACATTAAACCAGCTTTCAAAAATCTCCTTTTCACCTGTTCAGTAATCATTGCTGCCACTGAATTGCTGCAGTAAAGCTTAAGTATTCCCTGGACCGGCTGACTCACTGTTGTTAGAAGCTTTTACAGAGGAGCTGACCCTTCACGTTTTATCTTTTTACCACCACAGAAGTACATAAAGACAGACAGAATAAGGCCATAGATGCTACGAGAGCATCTGTTTTATAAGAAAACCAACAGAAATGCTGTTTGCATCAGACTGAGCTTAATTTTCTGGGACAGTTCAGTAAAGAAGGGGTTGAATCTGATCCTGGAAAGGTCAAGGCTATTTAAGAGTTGCAGTCAACCTGCAATGTGAAGGAGCTATGAGTAAGGCTGTGTATGGCTAAGTAACTGCAAGTACGTAAACAATATTTCTACAATCACTAAGCCGCTTTGTGAACTTTTCTTTTCCCATAAAGGTTTGGCTCTTCAGCCATGTGCCTGTGTCCTGTGACTGTCTTCTGTTTCTTCCGATACCGGGGTGTGCCTCTCCCACAGATTCCAGTCCCCACCACACCAGAGCCGGAAGAAGGAAGGACATTCTCTCCCCACTAGACAATCATAATCAAAGTCCTCCAGTTTGGATGGCGGAACATGCCCACAAGGATAAGGGACCAAGGAGAGGTGGAAAAACTGGCAATGTGGGTGGGGAATGTGTCGAGGCCAGGGGAAGATCATTAATGGTGGTAGTAAATGAGGTATTCACAGAGGGAAGAGAGGAAGAAAACAGAGTACTTCATGGGTCAGTACTGGGCTAGGTCCATTTCAATCTGTTTATTTGTGACATAAGGAGAAGGAATCAAGGGTAAGATCTGCCTCACTGCAGATGACACAAAGATCAGCATTAGGTGGACAAAGTGATAGAATAAACAAGTTCACTGGTTATCTAGGCAGGTAAGAGAGCAGCTAAAAAATCTGGCTGCTCTCCATCAGTGCTAAGCAATGTAAGGTACTGAACATTGGAAAGAGGAATGTAACAATGCAATATGAAATGGTTGGGGGTGCTGGTGCTAGAAAGCATAGTGGAAGAAAAGAGCATTTGGGTTATGATGTTGGAGATTGTTAAAACAACCAAACACTGGAATAGAGCAGTGGGCAAGGAAATCAGGATGCTGGGTTGCTTAGGGAGGGTATAAGCAGCAGAAGTGAGGAGGTGATCCCCCACCATACAGGTGGGAACAGTCTTGGAGTAGTGGACAAGGTCATGGAGTCCAAACCTGAAGATGGAATGCAGAAAGATGGTCCAAGGCCTAGGGGGCAAGACATATGAAGAGAGGCTGCAGGACATGAACATATACACCCTTGAAAAGAGAAGTGAAAAGGCTGACATGATGGAGGCATATACTGTAATTACTTGCGTGGGATAAATAAGGTGGATGCCTAGAAACATTTCTCCTTGAACTCAAATACAGGCCTGAGAAGAAACTCACTGAACTTTGAAGGCAGGGGATTCAAAAGGGATGTCCATTATACACTCCTTCACAGACAGAGTGGCGGACAAGCAGAAGAAGCTGCCAGAGGACCTGGTACAGTCCTAATCAGCAGATACAAATGGGGATAGGGCAAGCATATGGTATTAGTTTGCGAAACTGTAAATTTAATCTTTATTAGTGCTCACTGGATAGAAGAGACACCGAAAGTACCGCACTGTGGCTGTACATTTGACAACTTGCTGAATCAATTGTCTTTCACATATCACTGTCACATGGGACAGGAGGCATTTTAGGTAAAAGAAAAGCATATAAACGTAGAATTTGATGGAAGATAAGGACAGCTTGGCCCATCCAGTCTGCCCATTCCTCCCTACCTACACTATTACCACAGCTTGTGCAGAATCTGTTGCAGAATTAACATGGTATTGACATAGTTCATTATTATGCTGTTAGAATTGTAATCAACCTCTTTACTAAGCTTTTTTTCTATAACTAACAAACCAATATGGCTGTTACAGAATTCCATTATGTTTTAGGCCTTCCATATTGTTTTGTGTCTTAGGTCTTATGAATAGACTATTCTAGTTTGACTTTTTACTCCATATGATCCTTAGAAGGATACATGCTAGTGATTGTTTCAATAATATGACACCACTGCAGTGACTGAAAATCAGGAGAGCACAGCTCCTTTTTCTTTCCAAGGAAAATAAGACCTCTTTTGCATACCTGAATAGTTAAGAATTCATACTGTGTTCGTGGTGTGAGGGGCTCCTTTCTTCTCTTCTCACTAAAACAGAAAACAAGTGGGCTACATGAGGGGGGAAGTTAGTAGCCGTATCAGAACAGGACAGAGCAAGGAAGATGGGAACCAAGCTGACCCAAGAGGATCAACAGATGTCTTTGTTCTCCCTGAGCTTGGGGCACCTGGTAACAGATAACTCAGTCAGAGGTGTGTACTTTACTGTATTTTGTAATTGTGCCCTTTATGTGACAAGATTTAATAAAACTGCACTAGCCTGTATTTTGATGTATGGTGTTCGCATCATCATTTGCTATTAATGTGCTGACCAGGTGCTACACTGTGGCTTGAGAGTGCTGGATTTGGAGACTGGTTTATGTGTTTTGGGAAACATAGTCTTTGACCAGCACCCCTTCTCATTACTGGTGAGCGCTGAACTTCCTTGTTGCAGTGGTGGGAGACTACAACCTGCCAGACGTAGATTAGAGTCTTTCAGCAGGGGCTTCATCTAGAAGATGGGCATCCTGGATTGTCTGCGGGGGCCATTCCTCAGACAACTAGTCAGTGAACCCACTTATGATGAGGCAATACTGGACCTGGTACTCACTAACAAGGATGGTATCGCAGAAGCCTAGGTGGGAGGCCCCTTGAGGACCACTGGTCACTGTATGGTGTGGTTTAAGATATGGATAGCTGTGAAATTGAGGATCAAAACACACAGGGCTGAGCATCCTGGATTTCAGGAGAGCAGATTTAAAAACAGAAGGGAGAATTACCTATCAGAGTAAGAAGACCTGAGTGGGCAAAGATAAAAGGGAGTGTAGCAAAGGCAACAAAACTCTACATTAAATAAAATGAGCAAAAGCAAGAGAAAAATGTGTCCACTGTGGTTCTCCAAAGAGGTGACTGAAAAGGAAAAAGCCAAAAGGTTAGCATTTAAAAGCTATAAAGAGACACAGCAGGAGGAGGATAGGGAGATGTATCGGGGGAAACAGAGGACACGGAAAGCAGTAAGGAGTGCAAAGACACACACTGAAGAGAGAATACCCTAGGCGGTAACAATGGAAACAAGACATTTTTTAGGTATGTAAGCTGAAAGAGGAAGATGAGGGGTGGGATTATAAGGTTAAAAAGGAAAGGGGGCAGGGACTGAGCAAAGTGGGACCGGGAAAAGGCAGACTTCCTGAACGAATACTTTTGTTCAGTGTTCACAGAGGAAGGAGAATTGGAGGGGCCACAAAAAGTAACAGAAACTTTGGCAGGAGGGAAGTGGACTCTAGTGCATTTTCAGAGGACAGTGTCAATTAGGGACACACTAAACTGAAAGTGGACAAAGCAATGGGGCCAGATGGGGTGCATTCAAGGGTACTGAGGGAGGTCATGGATATACAGTACTGTCTGCCCCTCTAGCTGTTCTGTTTAACAGCCCAATGGAAACAGTAGTGGTTCTGGAAATCTGGTAGAGGGTGGTTGTCTTGCTACACAAAAGGGATAGCTGTGAAAAGGCAAGCAATTATAGGCCAGTTAGTCTGACATCTCTGGTTCAATAGTTACTGGAATCACTGCTGAAGGAAAGCATTGTGGAATATCTTGAATCCACTGGGTTAAAAGACCCAAGGCAGCATGGTTTCAATGGGGGAGGGCATGTCAAATGAAGCTGATAAATTTCTTAGACTGATTGACCAAGGAACTAGATCATGCTGGAGCAGTGCATGTGGCCTACCTAGGTTTCAATAAGGCATTCAACACTGTTCCACATAGGAGACTAGAAGTAAGTAAATAAGTAAGTAAGTAAAAAATGTTTATTCAGGCCCGGCCCGGTGGCACTGAGGATTGAGTTGCTGGATGCCACACTTAATGCCATGCCAGCGACCCAGATTTGGGAATGGACTAAGGCCGCTGGAGGTTGGCTGAGGAGAGGAAGGATTAAGCATCCCACGACTGTCCTCCTTCCTCTGGGGTGGGTGAGTGTAAAAGCATTACGCTGCAGCGGTGGCTGGCAGAGGCCAACTGCACTGCAGTTGCGTGCTTGAGAGGAGGTAGAGTGTTGGGTGTTGGCATTACATGCCTCTGAGGCTATTACACATCCGACTCCCGGGGAGAAAATGGAGGCAGAAAATAGCGGGGCAATCTCATCGGTTGATGGCCATGCCCTGCATCTCCAGACACAAGAGTGGAGCACCCCAAGGGTACGGCCGACCCTGGGCAAAATGTGAGTTTCTCTCGTATGCACAACCTGGTCCAGAGATGTGGGAGCCGGCGGCCGGAGGTTGCTAGAGCCTGCTCTGCTGTGGAAGAGGAAAATAGTGACATGATAAAAAGAAAAATGTTCATTCATAAAAGTATTTATGAATTTAGGATAAAACTCGATTGAGTCACAGATTCATTTACAATGAGGTCCTCTCAAATAATACAAATGTTGCTAGAAAAAAATGTTATACAATATTAGTACATACCTCAGTACAGAAATTAAACTAACACAATAAGTAAGGTTTTACCATTCTTATACACAAAATGACTTCATACATAAAAGATAGCTATAAATGTGTGTATAACATTAACAACATATAAAACGCATAAAATTCAATATGACCTTACAATCCTCTTATCATCTTCCCTATGATCTAATTAAGTTAACAAAATCAAAACCTAATGGTCTATACCATGACTACTAACAGCATTTTCTAAATTTTTTACAGTAACTCCCTAACCAGGTTTTAATTAAGTGCCAAGGTTTTTTCTGGGATGGATCTCTAAGCTCAGGTGGAATATTGTTCCACAGACAGGCACCTTGGTAGTATATCATTTGGCAGCCAGCTTCCAGGTTACACCCTGGTAATGCCAGGTCTAATGCATTAGCATATCGCAGTGATACGACTTTATCCATTATTATTAGGTGGGAAGCTCTGTATGATGGCAGATTGCCAGCCAACCCTTTATTAACGAAAGCAAGTAAATGCTCCTGTCTTCTATCCTGGAGGGTCTTCCAGTCCAGTCTTTCATATAACTGGCACTTATGCAATAATCTAGGTACATCTAAAATAAACCTAGCCAGTCTCACATAATATATATCTAACCTCTCAAGATCTTTTTTTAAGCCATTGAAGTATAAAATATCACCATAGTCAAGCATGGGCATGGTCACAGAATTTACCAATTTCTTTTTTATGTCTGCTGTTAAACATGATCTTATTCTGTACAGAGCCCCTAATCTTCTACCTATATTCTTTGATAGGCCGTCGATGTGAACATCCCACATCAGAAAACTGTCTAGACACATGCCCAAATATTTGTAGGAGCACACATGTTGGATTGGGGAGCCCCCCTAGGTGACCACTCCTAAAGACCCCTACTCCTGAATTTCATTTGACATAGAAAATAACATTGTGTTTTTTTGCATTAAGTATTAACTTACTATTCCTTAAAAAAAAAACTGAAATGTGTTAAATGCATTTTGTAATGTATCCTGTATTTAAATTATAGTGACACCAGATATATAAATAATAGTATCATTGGCATAAAGATGGAAATTAACAGATGGATCAGAAAAAGTTATAACATTTATATCATTTATAATTAGGGTTGTCTGGAGGGTTGGATTTGGAGGGTGTTTATTTGCATTAAGGAAGATTTTGTTTATTCCTTGAGTTGTGTGGAATGTGTTGGGTGCCTGCCCCCACAGTTGTGCGCTATTAACCCTCTACTCTTCATGATCTTTTGTCACTCCTACCCTTCAGTTTACAACATACTAGCACTGCAGAGCACTGAGTATTGTGAGTAGGAGATGGAAGGGGGTGGGGTGCTTCAAACAGTGGAGGGTGAATGAGGGGGGGGTCACTGTATCGGGGTAGTAGGATCCAGGAGACACCCTGGGGTGAAATGGAACCCAGAACGTGGTCCTTCATGTCTGGTTTCCATACCCAAGGGCACCACCGATTGTGATAGGCAGGTGGCTCAGATGGCAAGGGAGGTTCGTCCAACTCGGGCAGTGTTGTGCAATGCCAAGTCCACCAAGAACAAGACTGCAGTTATTGCAGATCTTGCTGAAACAGTGGATCTGGCATGCATCACCGAGACCTGGCTGGATGAGAATTCTGGCCCCATTTTGGAGGCTTTAACTCCAGCCTGGTACTTGGTGATACACCGCCTGAGATTGGACCGGGGGGGGGGGGTGCGGTCTGTTTCAAGACCGAACTGGCCCTCATGAATGTACTAGTTGGGGAGGCTGAGACATTTGAGTGTGTCATAGTGGCAGGTGTAGATTATCGGATCACCCTCATTTATTGTCCACCCGGTGATGAGAAGTGATTCCTTCAGGAAGTGGTGGACTTCGTTGTCAACATGGTGTTTGAGTCGCCCAGACTGATGGTTCTGGTCGACTTTAATGCCTGGGTCGATGATGAACTCTCACAATTTGGTCAGCACTTCCTCCAGTTGTTGACATCACTGGGCCTTACACAGGTGGTTACCACTGCCACTCATAAACACGGACACTCTCTTGACTTATTCTTCCTCCTAGGGATCGAAACATCGGACTTGGGGGTGGAACCAGTTGGGTGGTCCGATCACTACATCGTAGGGTTCAGTTTTAGCACCCCCCTTTGTAGGCCTACCCCTGTGGAGATGGTTAGGTACCATTCTTTATGAGATATAAGTTCTCATAGCCTGGCAGCGGTGCTTGACCTATTGTCCCTCTCGTTGGCAAGCAGTGGTCCAGAGACCCTTGTGACAGCCTATAATTTGGACAGATCAGCGGCTCTGGATTCCATTGCTCCAGTCCATGTTCATCCTCTCTCCCTTCGCCCTCGATCCCCTGGGTTTTATGGGACTCTGAGGGAGATGCAGAGACTAGGACGAAGGTTGGAGCATTGCTGGCGAAAGTCCTCCCTTTGATACCGACCACCTTAGATTGATGGACCATTATCAAGTCTATCAATCTGCAATCACCAGTAAGAAGGCAGAATTCCTGTCCAGGGAGATTGCGGCTGCTCAGAACTGACCAGCTCAGCTTTTCCATCCTGTAGACAGACTGTGCAACCCAGCTTGTCTACGTGCCTGGAAAGCCTTTTTGCAATTAGAGTATGATGAACTTGCTTGATTCTTTGCTAATAAGGTGGCTGATATCAGGGCAGTACTCCAACTGGCACACTCTATGAGTGCTGCTTTTGATCAGTGCATGGTCGCTGCACCTCAGCCTTCTTGGAGTACCTTCAGCTGACTGGAGTTCATGGGTGTCATGCGGATCATCCAGGGTGTGCGCCCTACGTGCTGAAGTTTGGATCTGAGACCAACTTCCCTAATTTTGGGTTGTATTGATGTCATCAGTCTGGTCCTTGCGTGGATAGTCTGGTGCTCCTTGGAATCTGGAGAGTTTCCTAGCTCCCTGAAAGAGGCAGTGGTTACACCGCTTTTGAAGAAAGCTACCTTGGACCCAGACTGCCATGCAAACTACAGACCTATCTCTAATCTCCCCTTTTCAGGGAAAGTGATTGAGAAAGTAGTGGCAGCACAACTGGAGGACCATTTGACCATCCATGACATCTATGAACCACTCCAGTCCAGTTTTCAAAAGAGACATAGTACCAAGACAGCGCTGGTTCGGGTGCTCAATGACCTCCTGATGGCTAGAGATTGGAAGAACCATTCCATCTTGGTTCTTCTAGATCTCTCTTCAGCATTTGATACCGCGAACCACGGGGTGTTGCTTGGTCACCTGAGGTACATCTGTGGCTGTCTGGTACGGTCCTCAGGTGGTTTACATCATTCCTCACAGGTAGAACTCAGAGAGTGGTGTCTGGGGTCTTTTTCTCAGACCCCATCCCTCTGTCATATGAGGTCCCTCAGGGGTCAGTGCTATCACCCATGTTGTTCACGGTGTACATGCTGCCACTTGGAGACATTGTAAGAAGGTATGGGCTGAAGTTTCACTGCTATGCTGATGATACCCAGCTCTACCTTTCTTTTGCACCCAACCAGGATGGAGCTCTCTCGGTCTTTAATAACTGTCTGAAAGAAATCCAGGATGGATGGATTCCAGCTGGCTGAAGTTGAACTCTGAAAAGACTGAGGTGGTTGTGGATCCAGGTCGCCGGATGGGGGGGTTGGGGGTTGGTTCACCTTCAGGATTATTTCTCGGTGGTGTTTCACTCCTGACCTCTGAACAGGTGCATTACATGGGGGTAATTTTTGATGAAGGGCTGACCCTGCATTCACAGGTGTCAGCTGTCATCAAATATTCCTTTTACCATCTTAGGAATATTGCCAGGATTAGGCACCTGGTTCTGTCTGGTGACTTGCCTACTTTGGTGCACGTCTTTGTGTCCTCGCACTTGGATTATTGCAACTCCCTTTACCTAGGGCTTCCTGGGTGGAAATCTGCTGCTTGCAACTGATGCAGAACTTGGCAACTCGGCTTTTGACGGGATCTGCTCAATCATGTCATATTTTTCCGGTGTTGCGCGTGGTCTGCTGACTTTTAAAGTCCTACATGGACTGGGCCTGGACTACCTGAAAGAGCTCCTCCTTCCTCACTGCACTGGATGATCACTCCACTCGGCTGATGAGGGGTTGCTAGAGATTCCAAGGGTAGGTCTGAAATTATCGGGAGCGAGAGCATTTACGTATGCAGCCCCTACCCTTTGGAATTCTCTACCCTGTCGGTTATGGGAGTGCACAACTGTGGAAGGATTTAAACAAGCTTTGAAAACTTTTTGTGGCGCCAGGCTTTTAATGACTAATCTTCCTTTCTGATGAATATTTTATTGTTATTTTATTGATAGTGTATTGTTGTTTGATTCTGTTTTAAAGTGCTAGGCGCCTTGGTCTTGGATAAGGAGCCATATAAATAAAAATGTATTATTTATTATTTTATTTATTTATTATTTATACTAAAGGAGAGATTAGTGGAACATCTGGTTGTCTACTGAAGGAGAGATTGGTGGAACATCTGGTTGTCAATGGACTACAGGACCCAAGGCAGCATGGTTTCACCAGGGGGAGGTCATGTCAGACCAACCTCATTGAAGTTTTTGACTGAGTGACTAGGGAGGTGGATCAGGGGAGGGCAGTGGACATGGCCTATCTGGACTTCAGCAAGGCCTTTGACACTGTGCCACATAGAACACTATTACAAACTGGGGAATATGGGTGTGGGCAGGACAGTAGTGTGGTGGATAGGTAACTGGCTGGGTGGCAGGACACAGAGGGTGGTGGTAAATGGCTGTCACTCCACAGAGGGAAGAGTGACCAGTGGGGTACCACAGGGATCAGTGCTGGGACTGGTCCTATTCAACATCTTCATCAGTGACATTGCGCAGGACCTAGAAGGCAGAATTTCACTGTTCGCTGATGACACAAGGCTCTGTAACAGAGTAGACACACCAGAGGGTGTAGACAGAATGAGAAGGGACCTGCAGAAACTTGAAGAATGGTCAGGGGTTTGGCAGTTGAAATTCAATGCAAGGAAGTGCAAGATAATGGATATGGGGCACAAAAACCCTGGCACAATATATCAGTTGGGGGGTGAGGATATAGCATGCACCAAGCAGGAAAGGGATCTTGGGGTTATCACCTCTGATGACCTCAAGGCAGGGAAACAGTATGACAAGGCAGCAGGTAAAGCAAATAGGATGCTGGGATGTATAGGCAGGGGCATCACCAGCAGAAAAAGGGAGGTCATAATTCCACTATACAAGACACTAGTGAGGCCTCACCTGGAGTACAGTGTACAGTTCTGGAGACCATACCTACGTAAGGACATAGACAGGGTAGAGAAGGTTCAGAGGAGGGCAACAAAAATGGTGCATGGATTGCATCACAAGTCCTATGAAGACAGGTTGAAGGAACTGAACATGTACTCCCTGGAGGAGAGGAGGGAGAGAGGGGGATATGATAGAGACATACAAGTATCTTACAGGGAGGAACAGGGTGCAGGAATACACTATTTTCAAGCAAAAAAGATGTTCCAGGACTAGAGGTCATGGGAAGAAGCTGGAGGGAGGACCATTCAGAGGAAACATGAGGAAGAATTTCTTCACAGAACGGGTGGTGGACAAGTAGAACACCCTGCCAGAGGAAGTGGTGGGGGCTGAAACAATCATGGGATTTAAGAATGCATGGGATAGACATAAAGGAATTCTGGAGGTCTGGGGTAAGGGGGCAACAGACTTCTAGGAAACCATAAACTGAACTTACAAGCTCAAATGGGCAGACTGGGTGGGCCATAGGCCCTTATCTGCCGACACTGTCTATGTATCTATGTATCTATGAAACTGCCACCCGGGATCATCCAAACTCCGGTTAGTTGCAGGGCCCAGAAATCTACAGAAACAGCCAAAAGCCGTATAGCCCCTCAGGTGTGCCGTGCCCACCTGGGGCTCGGACCTCGCCATCAGAGGAAAAGCTACAAGCCTGTCCTGGGAAGCAACCCACGATTCTGCTACTGCAAATCAGCAGACCCTGAGGCTTTTTTCCCCTGTTGAAGCTACCGCCCGGGATCCTCTGAACTCCGGTTCATTGCAGGGCCCAGAAATCTGCCGAAACAGTCAAAAGCCATATACCCCCTCAGGTACATTGGTATTTGATGCCTTTGGACATTCTGAATTTTCAGCGCCAACACTCTGATTGGAGGATCTCAGCCTCACTGACTTCTTCCTGCTGGTCTCCATTTTACCTCGCTTCATTAGGGACGTTTATCAGCGCTGCTGACCCTGGGACTATCCTTTTAGTAAAGCAAGAAATTCTTCTTTTTTGTAAAGAAATTCTTCTTTTTGTAAAGCTAGAAGGGCATGAAAGGTGCCCCCCACTCACACACTGTTTCTCCTCATCTGTCAATCCAGTTTAGGCCATTCAGTGTTACACTGCCATTGTTTAAAGTGATTTACCTGCTCTGAATGCACTGTGATTACATCCCTCTTCAGAATTAATTATTTGTGAAAGGCTTAAGAGTTTTAAGTTGACCTTTTAATGCACTCCTTAATATCCTAAAACTACAGCCTAATTCTTTTTATTATTAATTCTGAGTATAAAACTGTAGAGTTTTAAGTTTATTAGACCTGTACTGCACTGTTTAGTATTCTAAGCGAACAGTTGAATCCATTTTAGAATTAATTTCTGTGTAAAGCTGTAGTTTAAAATTGACCAGACTTTTCAGTGTACTGCCTAGCATTCTAAATTTACAGCCCAATCCTTGCCTCTCGCTTTGCCACCTGTCTGCTCTCTAACCCACTTACATCTCCTCCGTTTCTATCACCCACTTTGTAGTTTAGCCTCCTCCTTCCAAATAATTATGACCACCCTGTTTCTTTGTTTGAGTTAACCACACCTCCCCTATCATGCCCTTACTTAATCCATCTCCTTTCCTCTCCCCCTCATGCATGCTGTGCCCTCCTGGGGCTCGGACCTCGCTGACAGAGAAAAAGTTACAAGCCTGTCCTGGGAAGCAACCCACGATTCTGCTACTGCAAATCAGCAGACCTTGAGGTTTTTCCCCTGTTGTCTACTTTTCCATTTGCAAATTATACTACACAGCCACTAGGGGGCTACAACAGCTGTCTCTTCTGTTAAAGAGGAAACACTTTATATTTACTGCTTCCTCTTCTGCTCCAGTGGACCTGGGATACCTCTCTTTCTGAGGACCATCCCCGGAGTTTTTCTGCCTGTTTCTCAGGCCAACTCGTGCTCATCCACTAAGGCCACAAGACTTGAATGCTGGCCCCCACTCCCATTCCATACTGGTGGAGCAGGGCCAGAAACAGAAACGAAAGCTGCAGACCAAGCTTGCCACACCGGATTGTAGCCTTGAACCACCTCAGTGTCTCAGCTGCAAAGCGTTGCTCCACAGGTACATTCAGAGCCAAAACCGCCTCTCAGCCAACAAGGATTTTGAACTTATGACACCTAGTCACGTGATGCTAGCTCCTTGAATGGCTGTGCTGTCTATGGGCTCCCACCACCCATCAGCATAAACCCCTTTCTAAAGCGGTTCTCAACAACCAACACGGGAAATAATTGCACCAAACTGCTTCTCATTCTCTGCCTGTCGGCCTCTGAGTGTTTTTTTTACTGCATCCTGCGATCACAAACAAGGATGGAGGCAGAGATGAAGCAGGCCGCGATGCGGCACACTCCTCCCGCTACGCCGGAAAAACTACCCAAAAAAGTGAGAAGCCAGGCCAACAATAACCCTGGCGAAGTGGGCGGCGCTGCTTCCTCGGCGAGCCATCTTACTGAGGAGAAATTCTTACAAGAAATCGCACCGCTCCAGGAAGTGCTGGATGGCATCACGAGTGAGCTTAAATCGATTAAAGGGGATCTTACCTCCCTCACAACCAGGGTTTCCGACTCTGAGGTTAGGATCCTGTCCCAGGAAAAATGGAGAGGCACAGTGGACACTGAAATTGTCTCTAAACAGCAAGTGAAGAAACTACAATCAAGACTGAGGATCTAGAGGACTAGTAGGCGAAATAATCTACTTATACTGGGCCTGCCCGAGCTAGAAGAAGGACCAGATTCCATCGCCTTTCTCCAGAAGTTCTTGACAAAAGTCGTCGGCCCCTCGCCTCTCAACCCTCAATATCATCTGGAGAGAGCCCACAGGTCCCTGAGACCAAGGCCCCCACCGGACTCTTCCCCGCGGCCGATTATTGTTAAATTCCTCAGCTATATCGAAAAGCAACATGTTCTTACGAAGGCTTATGAGCTACAAGCTATCATGTCGGGCCCTACTAAACTAAGAATTGCCCAGGACCTTCCAGCTGAGACCAGGCAGAGGAGAACGGAGTTCCACCCTGTGGTGCAGAAGCTTATTGCGGCAGGTATCCGCTTCAGAATGTTATACCCCGCCACCCTTAAGGTCACGATTGATGGCTCTTCTTCAACCTATGATTCGCCTGAACATGCTACCAAAGATTTAACCTCCAGACTACCCAATTTGTTCAAAGACAAATGACTTGACTTTCTTTAATCCAGTGGTTGGCTTGTTGCCTATGATTTGGTATTTATATTTTACGAACATACGAACATACGAAATTTGCCAGCAGATAAAGGCCTAGAGGTCTATCAAGTCTGCTCGAATGTGCAGCTAGCACCCCTTATTCCGCAGCTGCCCCTCCCTTCCACCCTTCCCCTTCATTAACCCTCCCCCTTGTCCTGTCCCATCCTCGTTTGAAGCAGTCCACTGTTCTACTGCATACCACTTCTGCAGGTAACGATTCCACCCAGCCACCACCCTCTCTGTAAAAAGTGTCTCTCATCTCCTCCTGAACCTTCCTCGCTCCAGTCTCATATCATGGCCCTGGTGGCCCTCCCTCCTTACTTTGAACAGCCCTCTGTACCTGTCTTGTTTATTCCTTTCATGTATTTAAAGGTTTCAATCATGTCCCCCTGTCTCTCCTCTCCTCTCTCCAGTGAGTACATGTTCAACTCTTCAACCTCCTCATATGATAAGTCCCCAGACCCTTGATCATCTTTTGTCGCCCTGCGCTGCACTCCCTCCAGTAACTTAATGTCCCTCTTCAGATACGGACGCCAGTACTGCACGCAGTACTCCAGGTGTGGTCTAACTAATGACCTATACAGTGGCAGAATCACCTCCTCCCTCCTCGAGGATATACCCCTTGCAATACAACCCAGCATTTTGTTGGCCTTTACAGCTGCCTTCCTACACTGTGCCGAGTTGTTCATTGACCCTGTGATGAGCACACCCAGATCCTTCTCCTCCTCTGTCTGGGCTAGCTGCACTCCCCCTAGCTGGTAAGTCCTCCTTGGGTTCTTCATCCCAAAATGCATCACCTTGCACTTTTTGGCATTAAAGCCCAGTTGCCAGGTGTCTGACCAGGTTTCAAGCTTTGCCAGATCATCCTGCAACCCCTGCCATCCCCCTAGGTCATCCACCACGCGCCAACCTTGGTATCATCAGCAAACAGACTGATCTTGCTCTTTGATGTCCCATGATATGTCTGCAATGAATATCCCAAATAACACTGGTCCCAACACGAGCCCTGTGGGACACCGCTCGTCACTGCCCTTGGGTGTGAGAGCCCCCACCCACCACCACCCCTCTGTTGCCTTCCTGCAGCCAGTTTCCTACCCATCTCACCAGCATTGCACCTGCCCTGTGCCTACTAACTTCCTTCCCAGCCTTCCATGTGGCACTGAGTCAAATGCCTTACTGAAGTCCAGATACAGGACATCCACTGCATGTCCCCTGTCCAGTTGCTTAGTTACCCAGTCATAGAACCCGACCAGGTTGGTTTGGCAGGATCGCCACGAATGAAGCCATGCTGTCTGCTGTCCTGTAGTCCCTGGCCTCTAAGAGGGCCACCAGCCTCCCTTCAGGATAGTCTCCATTAGCTACCCACGGGATGTGAGGCTCACTGGTCTGTAGTTTCCTGTTCATCCTTGGGCCACTCTTGTGGAGGGGCACCATGAGCCATCCTCCAGTCCTGAGGTACACACCCAATGTAGTGAGGCATTAAATAGATCTGCCAAAGGTCCCACAAGGACCTCTGCCAGCTCCTTCAGTACCCTGGGTGGATGCCATCTGGGTCTGGTGCCTTGTCCACCCTCAGTGCCTTCAAACCTCTCGAACTCTGCCCTCCATGATTTCCCATCTGTCACCACTTCCCCTGCGTCTGCCATTTCTCCCATCTTGGGTGTCACCCCTCTTCTCTTTAGTAAATACTGAGCAGAAGTACTCATTTAGTGCTTCCGCCTTGTAGTACCTGCTTCCACCCAACCCCCTCCTTCTAATCCTTACTATGTGGTCCTTACAGCCCTTTTCTCCCTGATGTACTTAAGTCCTTCTCCTTCTTAATGCCTTGTGCCAGCCTGAGTTCCGTAGATGCTTTGGCTCCCCTTACTGCCCTTGTCACCTCCTTCGATTCTGTCAAGTACTCCTCTCTGTCCTCCCCTCCCTGTTTTCTTGTATTTCCTAAGGCAGCTCTTTTCCTCCTTACCTTTTCCATGACCTCCTTGCTCAACCAGCTCGTTTCTTAGCCCTAGCCTTCTTGCTCTGGGCCTTGCAGCAGGTTTTGGTTGCTCCACCTTCCCAGCTTTATGAGCTCCCACCTCTGGTTGGTGTCCATACTAGATTGAATTCTGGCAAGGTACCCTTTACCACTTCCCCATCCTCCCAAAGTTGGCCCTCCTGAAGTCCAGCACTCTTGTGCCAGATTCCACTCCTTCCTTGCCCATGTCCAATGTGAGCCATACTGAGTGGTGGTCACTCCCTGACAGCAGTTCCTCCACTGTAAGTTCTCTCACAAAGTCCCCATTTGCCAGCACAAGGTCAAGGGTATTCCTCAACCTGGTTGGTTCACTGACCATTTGCAGCAGGAAGCTGTCCTGGAAGGCATCCAGCAGTACCTGCTCCCTCTGTTCCTGGTTGTTAGGTGCTCCAGTCCACTCCTGGCATGTTGAAGTCCCCACAATCACCACACTACCCTTCTCGCAGGTCCTCCAGATCTGTCCCGCTAGTTCCCTGTCTAACTCCTCCATCTGAGATGGTGGCCTGTACACCACTCCCATTCTAAGACTCCTATTCTTGGAATCCTGGATTTGCATCCAAAGTGACTCCTGTACCACCCTCCTCCCTTCCTCCCTTACACACTTCAGTCCTTCCTTCCATATAGTGCCACCCTCCTTTCCCAGTAACCCTGTCCCTACAAAATAACCTGTACCCTGGTACAGACAGGTCTCAGTCATTATATTGTGGCCCATGTTTCGTGATGGTTGCATGTCCACCTCTCCCTCTGCCATGAGCACCTGTAACTCTGCAGTTTCCTCCCAAGGCTCCTAGCATTAAGGGTAACCACCTTCCACCCTTTCCCTCCCTTCCTCCCTCCTTTCCTAGCATCACCAATAGTACTTGCCATTTGTCCTTTGACCCTCTCCTCAGCACTGTTGGCTCAAATTGCCCTCCCTCATCTCCCTCCTCCTTCCTCCCTCCCTCCAGTATTGGGCTAGACCCACCTCGAGTCTGCCTTGCCTGTCTTAGTTCCTCCTGCAGATCCTCAACTCCTTTCTAAGTTTTTCTATGTGGTTGCACACTAAACATCCCCCCAACCTCCAGGCAATTTTAGAAAGATTGGTGCACCACAGTTGTTGCAGCCTACCACCCTACCCATTGCTCTCGTTGCCCACCAGCGACCCCCTCACCCTTCCAGATGAAGGATACCAAACACTCTCCCAAGTCTCCCCTCTCCACCCTCTATCAGTGCAAAACATTCTTCTCCTTTTCTTAATTTCCCCTTACCCCTTTTGTCGTATACGCTTAGATACATTGAGCAACTGCTTTTACATTCCTATCCTTCCTATCCATTCCCAAAAGAGACTTTAAGTAACTATTGCACAAACCTTCTCCAAACTCCTACTCCTCCTTTCCACAATGCAAATAGCAATGCAAAGAAGTAACAATGAAAGCTCCTTGTTTTGCAGTTACTTCTCTTCCACTGAGAAAGCAGTCACCTCTTCACTTGCTGCGTTCCTTTCCTGGATGTCTGCTTCTGTTATGACAGGTACAAATCCTTTGCCTGTTTGAGGAAGTGATGTGAGAACCCCTGGTATAAAGGAAATCACGGACCTGGAGTGGGTGATCGGTGAGGGCAGGAGAGTGGGACCAGCCCGTGCTTTACAGAAACAATCAGGTAGCTGGGGCCCTTGGTCAGACTATTAGCACCCTTCCCCACTATGCACTAAACTTTGCAGCTAGTGAAGCCAGCAAAACAATCACAATCACATTCCACTCAAAGCCCCAACATAGGTTTGCTACCCAAAGAAACAGGACACCAATTCAAACAGCTTCACCAACAATACATCAAAATAGGTTTGGAATTATAAGATATAGGTCTCCACTTCAAAGAAACAGACCAGTTAAATTACACCAATTATGTTTAAAAGAGAAGAAATAGGCCTCTACAAATGCAGCCTGCCACACCGTAAACCGATGTGTCAGTAATGATTATTTACCTGATGCACTAGTTAGCTGTTCCATTTTCTGGGAGGCTGGGGTATCCAGGGGCTTCAGCGCTGGTGGAGGTAGGCCGCGTTTTTTTTTCGGACCCTGTAATAATTCCGGAACATCTGGGTGGGTGGCTCATTGCTCTGTCTGACAGATTTGAAGACGGACCGGTTTTGGTCCCACAGCATATTCTGCCCCCCCGGAGAACAACATTAAAGTCATCCTCGCGACTCTGTCCTGACCCCACTCCCATTTCTAGCGCTCACCCTCCTGTGGACTGCTGATTTGCACAGATGGGGGTAAGTCCAGTGCATAGGCCTATTTAAGCAGCAGAATCAAAGGGTTATTACCCAAAGTGATGCTTCCCTGGGCATTTTCATTCTCGGTAGGTCCCACGGGTTTACAAGGCCGCTGTCTGACCCGGGACCTAAGAGACAAAGTGCCGGTGGGCGGTGGATCCCAGGAGGACATCGGGGCTAAAGGAAGCTGCCTCACGAGCTTATAAAGGGGATATGTCAGCCCTAAATCTTCTGGGTTGGGGTTTTCTGATAAATTTAGTGGGATATTTTCCTGCAACTTGTCTCCACTTCCTTGATAACATTTAGTACTTCTGGTCTCCTGACTAGGTTAACCCTGGGTTTGCGTTGGGCTTTGGTGTTTAGTCTCATGTCATTGGTTTTCCCAATCCCTCACTGATACGTCTGGCACCAGAATGTATATAGTTTGTTGGGTTTTTTTTGGGGACAATGGAGGGGCTTTTGTGGCTGGTCTGTGCTAAACTTCAAAAGTTACATTCTATGATGTATTCCTATTGTTGGATTATTACCCAGGATCTGGTTTTGTTTTCCCACAGTTCCTAGCCAGTCTGGTAGGGGGTCAGAGTGTGCCTTTTCTTTCTGATATATACCAGTATTATTGCATTTATTTCTATTTTACTATTTTGAAATGGCTATAAACTCAGTTAAAATGGCTACTTGAATGTGCGTGGGTTCAGGGAAAGAACCAAGAGGATTCAGGTGTTCAATCATTGCGATTTACTCAAATTGAGATACTTATGCTTCAAGAAACCCATTTACTCAAGAGTGAGGAAAATGGCTTGTCAGATCTGGCTTCTCAAGTTTTTACAGCGAGTGGGTCAGGATCCAGCAGGGGGGTGGCCATCCTTATTAAAAACTACGTTGCCTTCTTGGCAGAGGAGATACTGACTGACCTAGATGGTAGGTTTGTCCTGGTCAAAGGTTCCCTCAATAATTGTAAGGTCATCCTTGGCTCAATTTATGGTCCAGTAGGGGGGAGCCCCAAGTTTTTTATGACTCTGGCGGACAGTTAGGTACCCTTCTACCCTCACAGCTCATTTTGGGAGGGGACTGGAATGTCCCACCATCCCACTCCCTGGATAGATCTCAGGATTCTAATTGCCCTGCATCTCCGGCTCAAAAGTCCTTAGTGGACTTTGTGCAGCTATTAGGGTTATGTGACCCTTGGCGTCTCACTAACCCCTCCCTCTGTTCCTTCTCCTTTTTCTCCCAAGTCCATCACTCCTGGTCTAGAATAGATTATATTTTAATTAGCAAATCTCTCCTTCCTGGCCTTCTCCAGACCGGTATTGAACCGATAATACTGTCCGACCACGCCACTGTCTGGGCGAGAATCTCCTCTGACCCCAACTTTCAACGTGATACGATCTGGAAACTCAACAACCAGCTCCTTAAGGAAGTCAAAACTGTAGCTCGCATTAAAATTATCATCTCTAATTTTCTTGAGATCAATATGAACTCTACCCTGAGGATTGACATCATCTGGTGCTCCCTGAAATGCTACCTTAGAGGAGAACCAATTAAAATAGCCTTGGTAAGGAAAAAGACTAGGCAGGCCCGTGCTGCCCTATTACTGACCAAAATTAAGGAACTGGAGAGCTCCTACACTCCCTCCTCTCCCTGGCTTCTCTTGAATCCCTTCTAAAACAAAAATGAATATGCTGACCTACTCAAGGAGAGAGCTGAGTATACCATATTAAAACTCAATCTAAATATATTGATCAGGGCGTAAAAGCCGGCAGGCTTTTGGCCTTAAGACTACGCACGTTAGAGAGCTCAAGACTAATCCCAGCTTTGCAAACCCCTGAGGGCCTAACCAAAACTACCCCTAGGGAAATTACACAGATCTTTGAAGACTTCTAAAAAAATCTTTATAGTAGTCATCCCCCCCCCGGTGTCCCTTCTGGATATAGAGAATTATCTAGCACACCTCAACCTTCCCCACTTCTCAGTATATCACAAAAACGTCCTTGCTTCCCCTATTACCCTTTCCGAAATCGAAAATGCCATCACCTCTCTCGCTCCGGACAAGGCACCTGGTCCTGATGGCTACCCCTCGAACTTCTATAAAACTTTTACTAAAGAACTGGCCCCCTTAATCCTTAAATTGTATAACTTTCTGCTCAACGCTGAGGCATCGGACCCCACTTTACTAGAAACCACAATCGTTTTACTTCTTAAGCCTAATAAGCCACCTAAAGACCCTGCGAGCTACCATCCCATTTCTCTCCTAAACTGTGATATGAAGATCTTATCCAAGATTCTAGCCGAGAGGATCAAGAAGGTCTGGGTTCATCTCCTCAGCCCGGAACAAGTCGGATTCATTCAAGCCCGTTCCCCAGCAGACCACCTCAGAACTCTTTCTCACATCTCACACGCTGCCCAACTATCCCATGCCCCAATGGCCTTGATTTCCTTAGATGCTGAGAAAGCGTTTGACAGAGTCAACTGGGATTTTCTGTGGGCAACTCTGGTCAAAATGGACTTCCCACTCGTCTTCCTCAAGTGGATTCAGGTTTTATATAACTCCCCCTCGGCTAGGATCTATTGCAACGGGGTCCTTTCCTCAATCTTTTTCCTTCACACTGGCACCAGACAAGGCTGCCCGCTCTCACCCTTTTTGTTCAACCTGTATTTAGAACCTCTTCTTCTCAAACTTAAACACTCCCCACACGTTCATGGCTGCCTGGTACAACAGCAGGAGCTGGTGCTTTCTGTCTATGCAGATGACATCTTGCTTCATGTTGCTCAACCTGCCAAATCATTAGGGCAGGCACTCCAAATCATTACCCAGTACGGCCGCCTTTCCCATTACAAGCTGAACATATCAAAATTGGAAGTATTCCCTCTGAACTCTTCTACACACAAACAAGACCTCTCTAAGTTTGGTATGAGATGTCCCCCCAAGTCAATCAAATATTTGGGCATACATTTTACCTCCGATCGTACTCTGCTCAAAAAGCTTAATTTAGATGACCTTAAGGCTAATATTCAATTAGACTTACAAAGATGGTCTAAACTTCCCATCTCTCTTTGGGGCAGGATTAACATTATCAACATGAATGTCCTTCCCCGTATTTTTTAACCTCTTAATTTACTAGGTCTCTGGCTACCGCTTTCATATTTACGTCAATTCCATTCCATCATTTCACAATTTATCTGGCAAAATAAAGCTGTCAGACGTTCCTTCTCTAAGCTATGCCTCCTCAAAGATAAAGGAGGTCTTCGCCTCCCCAATCTAATATTCTACCACTGGGCGGCCCATCTCTCCAAGCTGGGCAGATGGTTCTCAGATACAACTACCTGCCCTCCTCCGCTCTGGCTTCTGATCGAGAGGCAAATTCTCTTAGAGGCCAAAATAGGCCCCAAAACAATCTTCTTCACCCCCATTCCGGTGCTTACTCCTTGGATCTCAAACCCAACCATCATTACTTCTCTTAAACCCTTTCCCAATGTCTTTACTACCTTAAAATTTCACCCAAATCAGATTTAGCACAACCCCTTGTCCTTAACCCCAATATTAAACTGGGAAGCTCGCTAATTGCTCCTGGTTGGCTCCCACAAATTAAAGATACTACAGTGGAAAATTTCTACTCCCAGGGCCCCCTCCTCTCCTCTCCTGACATACTAGCCAAATTTGACCTTCCCAACAACATGATTTTCAAGATATACCAAATAAGGCATCTCATCAATGTTAATTTTGGACCGGTTTCTCGTGAATCACAGGTCAGTCCCTTCCTTTCTCAAATTGAAACTCTAGCTCCCAGATCTCACTCCATCTCATTAATATACTCCTACCTGCTGGACCATAATTTCCCATACCTGCTCGAAGGCTCTCGTATTTGGCTCTCTCTTTCCCCGGATTCCACTCCTAACTGGCCCCGTCTATGGAAGGATCTGCACAAATACCATACCCAAGATAGATTCAGACTTACCCAATATCACATACTAAATAACATGTACTACACCCCAGTCAAATTGTTCCATTTAAAAAAAACTATCTCTTCCTCATGCTCCAGATGCTCACAAGGTGAGGAGAATTTACTTACATTTTCTGGCAATGTGTCAAGGTACCTTTGTGGTGCTCTATTCAGGACAACCTGGACCCTCTTTTAGGCCTTGATAGCCTCTTCACGGCCGATATTTGCATCCTAGGTAACTATACCACCATAGATTGTCAGGAGCACAGGTACCATATTGCCTTAATCTCTATGATGGTCAAAAGGCTAGTCCTCAAGCATTGGCCTGATCAACTAACCATAACATATACCGAATGGATAAAAGACTTATCAACTTGCTTTAACATGGAGAGGCTCGCAGCTAGTTCCCGTAACCGTATGGACTTGTTTCTTAAAAAATGGGACAAGCTACACTCGCTTTATCTACACCACTGACCTCTTGGTTCGGGCTCTGACACCCTATTTAGCACCTGTCTTTTCCTTTTTTTTTCCTTCTCTCCTCTATTTCTCCTTTTCCTCCATCTCTAAGCCTATTTCATGGTATCAACTCTGGCTTTGTATTATAACCTGCCTAACAAATGCAAAGCACACTGGGGGTGTTAGGGTGGGTTATAATAGAGGTAGCTCTGTCGGTACAGAATCCTAAACGTTGTTGTGGGAAGTTTTGTGGAGGGGGGGTCTTTTGGGGGGGGTTTGGATTGTTGTCTGTTTTTGTTTTCCTTCTCCTACTCCATGTACAGCTCTGTTTGGATTCATTGCATTGTGATATTTGCTAAACTAATAAAGTTGAATTTCAAAAAAAAAACTTATGACACCTGATCGCTTATTGGTCTAGGCTTCCAGTGACTCTCTTGGGATTGGCTGGTGCTTGTCTTTCAGCTCTCCACCTAAATTTCTATAGCCATATCATAATTCCTCTTTGGCTACCTTTGCTCCTCTGCCTAGCCCTCTGTGTGATAATTACACTCACTTGTGTAAACATGGCTCTTCATTACATGTTTGAGATGCTCCTATTACTTCTACTCCTACTTTGCCTTAACTAGGTTGTTATAACTTTCACAGGATCCTATCCCTCGAGTTCTTTGAATGCCCTACATGCTGATTTCAGTTTCTCTAAGCTAATTACTGCATCTCAACCTATACTTGCTTTTAAGCACCTCCTATTCTCTAAGGGTTGTGCCTTTTATGCAGTGACCACACTTAGAAAACGCCTGCTGAGTCAAGCAGTTCCTTTACTGTTTGGCTATTGAAAATTATGGTTCCTCGCCATCTTAGCTATCCTTCTTGCAGGGGATGTTGAAATGAACCTGGGTCCACGTGCCCTCTTCTCCCCGACTGACATCTCCGAAATTTCTAGCAAAGGGCTTTTCATTGCCCATATGAACATCAGAAGTCTTTCCCGAAATTTCAGTGATCTTGAGACTTGGGTGGGTGTCTACAAGTGTGACATACTCTGCTTGTCTGAAACATGGCTAGAAACATAGAAACATAGAATTTGACAGCAGATAAGGACCGCTTGGCCCACCCAGTCTGCTCATTTCCCTACCTACTGGATAAGCTGCAGATCCTAGTTAACCAGCAGCCTACTTCTTCCTACCCCCACCACCCAGAATTGCATTATGACTATCCCATGCATGCTTGAATTCCACCACTGATTTTGACTCCACAACCTCCTCCGGAAGGCCTTTCCATGCATCCACAACCCTCTCTGTGAAAAAATACTCTTAAATTACCTCTGAGCCGCCCCAATCTTCAAATTGTGCCTCTTGTTCTTGCACACCTCTTTTTGAAAGATGCTACCTCTTGGACTTTGTTGATTCCTTGAGGTACTTGAAAGTTTCTATCATGTCCCCCTCTCCTCCTTTCCTCGAGGCTATACATATTAAGCTCCTTAAGTCTCTTCATATGTCTTCCGGTGCAGACCCTGCACCATTTTAGTTGCCCTCTCTGGACAGCTTCCATCCTGTCTATGTCTTTGTGGAGATTGGGTCTCCAGAACTGCACACAGTACTCAGATGAGGTCTCACCAGCTGTCCGACACAGAGGATAATAACTTTCTGTTTTCTACTGGTGATGCCTCTCCTATGCATCCCAGTATCCCCCAACCCTCCTTGCTGCCCTCTCACATTGCTTGCCCATCTTTAGGTCATCTGATATGACTACCCCCAGGTCCCTTTCCATTTTTGTTGTTGTTAGTATCTCACCCCCCATTGTGTACTCTTCCCCTGGGTTTTTGTTTCCCAGGTGCATTACCTTGCACTTCTTAGCATTGAATCTAAGCTGCCATACATTTGACCATTCCTCTAACCTTGCCAAGTCCCTTCTCATCCTTTCCACCCCACCCTGTGCATCAACTCTGTTGCAGATCTTAGTGTCATCTGCAAAGAGACATACTTTTCCTTCCAGTCCTTCTGCAATGTCGCTTATAAAGACATTGAAGAGGACCGGTCCTAATACTGAACCCTGCGGTACCCCACTAGTAACCCTCCTTTCTTCTGAGTGGACTCCATTTATTATTACTCTCTGTGTCCTATTCTCCAGCCAATTCTTTACCCAGGCTGTCATCTTGGGACCCACTCCCAGGCTGGCTAACTTGTATATTAATCTTTTGTGTGGGACTGTGTCAAATGCCTTGCTAAAGTCTAGGTAGGCCATGTCCACAGCCCCTCCCTGATCTACTACTTTGGTCACCCAGCCAAAGAAATCTATCAGATTCGTCTGGCATGACCTTCCCGCTGTGAATCCATGCTGCTTAGGGTCCTGTGCCCCTCTGGCCTCTAGATACTCGACAATTCTTTCCTTTAGAAGTGATTCCATCATTTTCCCTATCACTGAGGTTAAACTAACAGGTCTATAGTTTCCTGCTTCTGCCTTGCTCCCACTTTTGTGAAGGGAATCACATCTGCCCTCCTCCAGTCCTCGGTACCACCCCATCCTCCCATGATTTGTTAAAAGGGTAGTCAGTGGTGTCACTAGTTAGCCTTAGTTCTTTTAGAATTCTGGGATGAATCCCATCAGGCCCCATTGCTTTGTCCACCTTCAGTTTTAAGAGTTCTTTCAGAACCCTTTCTTCTGTAAATGGGCGGTATCAACTTCTGTATCCAGAGTGTTACTACTGTTTGTTTTATGTACCTCCTCTTCCTTTGTAAATACTGAGCAAAATATTTGTTTAGTATCTCTGCCTTCACAGTCTCACTCTGCCCACCCTCCCTCCCTTTATTAAGCCTCACTATCCCTCCCTTGGTCTTCCTTCGCTCCCTGATGTACCTATAAAGGTTTTATCCCTTCTAGTGAGTTGGCTACATTTCCTTGGTTTGGACCTTTGCTGTTCTGACTGCCTTCCCAGCCTCCTTTTGCTTTAACTGATACAGTTCTCGTCCTGCTCCTTCTACGTATTCCTTTAGCTTCCTGAATGCTTCTTTTCTCTTGAACCTTGACTGCCACTTCCTTTGAGAACCATAATGGTTTCTTACATCGTCTTGTTTTGTTTATTTGCTTCACACAAGGCTCGTTACCTCTGTGATGGCAGTTTTTATTATTCCCCATTGTTCTTCCACCCTCCTTCCTGCCCATTTGCTAGTGCGTTCCTTAGGCACTCAACCATTTTGGCAAAGTCAGCCCTCCTAAAGTCCAGTACTTTTGTCTTTGTATGGCTTGACTCTATTGCTGTGTTTATTGTGAACCATACTGTTCGATGGTCGCTAGTTCCTAGATGGCTACCCACTTGTACATCTGTGATCCTCTCTCCATCTCCATTTGAGAGTATCAAGTCTAATATTGCTCCCTCTCGAGTGGGCTCCAGTACTAGTTGTCTAAGGCATGCCCCCTGTAGGGCATCTAGAATAACTGCACTCTTTGAAGTGGCAGCTGCAACTGCACTCCAGTTAACATCTGGCATATTCAGATCACCCATCAGCAATATCTCCCCTTTTTCTGCCATTCTAAGTATATTTTCTATCATTTCCTTGTCCATTTCCTCCCCCTGAGAAGGGGGTCTGTATACAACCCCTGTGCGGATTGTGGTGCCATTGCCTGTCTCTAAATTTACGCACAGTGCTTCTTCTCCTCCCTGTTTACCCTTTTGTTCTGTTGCTTTTATTCCTTCCCTTATGTAAAGCACTACTCCTCCTCCTCCTCTTTTACCCTCCCTGGCTAAAGCCAACTATCCCTGACTCTGTATGTGCCCTGACAAACCACTCCCTTATCCGTAGGGATAGGCTCTCCTCAAAGCATGACAGAGGGGTTGCCATGTTCTATAAAGATCATCTAAATATCATGGACACCCTGTTTTCAACACCCTCCACCTGAGTCCCTTCACGCTACTCTCACCCTGGGAGCCAAGAAACTCCACATTGTCTGTGCCTACAGTCCCCCAAATGGGGGCACTGTAGGTCTACAGGACTTATTTGATCAGACCTCTTTCCACTCCAAACATAATGAGGTCATTATATTGGGTGACCTTAACCAAAATTGGCTAGGGACTGCCCATAGCATGCTGCTCTCTCTGGTACAAAATTGTAACCTCCACCAGCTGTTAATAGAGAATACCAGAGTTACTCTTTCACTAAAATCCTCTTCCCTTATTGACTGGGTACTGGTAAACAGTCTGGATCATGTACACCAAGCAGGCATCTTGGCAGATTCGCTTACTGATCATTCCCCTGTCTTCTGCATCTGGAGTACTGAGGCTGCTCCATCCCCTCCACTGCGCTATGTCACCTTTACAAATTTCGCCAACCTGGATATTGAGGCTTTTTGTCATAATGTCTCAAGGATGAACCGGTCTGGTATTTACCTTTCCCATAATGTTGAGTCTGCACTAAGTATCTTCCTACATGAATTCTGGCCATCCAGACAAGCATCCCCTAAGGTGACACGGAGGGCGAGGGGTAAACAAACAAGATGGCTTCACAAAGACTTGCTGAAAAATCTGCACTCTAGGGACAAATGCTGGAAAAAGTACAACGCCTTGGGGCTACAATCTGACTATGCTACTTACAGAACCCTACATAACTTCTGTAAAAAACAGGTCAGAACAGCTAAGAATACCTATTGTAAACAATTGCTGCTAAGCTCTGCTGGGGATCCTAGGAAATTCTGGACCCATGTTAAGACCTTTCTCGGTGCGTCCCAGTCAACTAGCACCAGTGACATGGTATGAAATGGAGTACATTGCAATGACTCCAACACCATTGCTAATTCCTTCAAGCAAATGTTCTCGGACCTGTCTCAGTATACCTCTGCCTTCCCATCTCCCCAGGAAGCCTCTCTGCTTGCAACATCAGCACAGTCCACTACCCCCAGATATCCTTCCCAACAAATGTCTAAAAATCACCCATTCTACTTCAAGGATATCTGAAGGACTGAAGTCTTAAAACTATTACGAACTGTCTCTGACAACACTAGCTCTGGATCAGATACACTTGAGCCTCGGCTCCTGAAACTAGCAGCACCATACATTGCCTCCCCTCTGGTTAGAATTTTCACCTTGTCTCTCTCTAATAGCCAAGTTCCTGACCTCTGGAAGATTGCTCGTGTAATGCTGGTCCTTAAAAAAGGTGATACCAAGGAGATTACTAACTACAGGCCTATAGCCATCCTATCGGTCCTAAGTAAAATTCTGGAAAAACTTGTTGCAAATCAAACCATTGACTACCTCACAAAGTACAGTCTTCTCTCTGTCACACAACATGGCTTCCATAAAGATCACAGTACCTCTACAGTGCTTCTCAAATTCACTACCGGTGTGCTTACCAGTATGGACGCTGGCCAGCTGACAGGGGCAATTTTTTTAGACCTTACAAAGGCCTTTGATCTTGTTGATCACCTCCTGCTCCTCTCCACTCTTTGTAATCTGAGCTTTTCACCCCCAGTTGTTGCCTGGTATGGAAGCTATCTATCAAATAGAACTCAAATTGTGAAATTCAACTCCTCTTTATCTGATGGTGCTACCATCAATATTGGGGTTCCCCAGGGCTCTATTCTGGGACCTCTTCTTTTCTCACTTTTTATCAATAACATAGATGAGTTTTTTCTTTCATGCTCATCTATTCTCTGTGCAGATGATCTTGTACTCTATTCAAGCTCTGATAAGGTCGCCAGTATAAATGCATCCCTTTCTTCAGATTTCACAAATGTCCAAAATTGGCTTTCTGCACATAAGTTTATACTTAATGCTAAGAAAACCCAAGCAATGTTACTTGGATCTGCCCACAAACTTAGGATGTGTCAAGCTCCCCTATTGGTGCAAGACCGCAGTGGCACACAAATAGAATGCTTTACATCTTTTAAGTACCTGGGAATTCTTCTGGACCAATCCCTGGACTTCAGCCTGCATATACAATCTGCCTGCAAGGCAGTAAATGCTAAACTGGGGGTTGCTTAGAAGTCCAGTTTCATGTTGACTCCTTCTGCTAAACTTGCTGTTGCCAGAGGCATACTACTCCCTGCCCTCACCTATGGCATGCCGACCTTTGCTGCCACCCACAAAACCAACCTTTATAAGTGGGATGTCACTTATAATAATATCTGTCTATACACCTCTTCATCACCATGGCTTAAGCACCACTGCCAACTGTACAGGGACTTGGGCTGGTTATCCCCCTCAGCTTGCCATCAATATTCTCTTGGCTCCCTGATTGACTCTATACTCAGAAACCAGACTCCTTCAGCACTCGCAACATTGCTGGTACCTCAGACCTCCTCCTATAGACTGCGATCAGTAGATAAATCCCTGCTGAATGTACCTAGATGTAAAACATCAAAAGACTCTGTTGCCTTCAATCACTCTGCTCCTAAGCTTTGGAGCTCTCTCCCCAAGCACTTCGAATATCTGGATCCCATGACAGCTTCAAAAAGGAGCTGTGCTTACATCTATCCCTTGCTGATCTCTGCACTTGTTTTAATCCTCCCTAATCCACTCACCCGCCAGATGTTGCCTGGCCTAACTTTAACCTCCCTACCTCATAGCACTTCTTACCCTTACTATCTCTTTGAGAGCTAATCTACCCCAACTCCCCTCCAACACCTGAGTTTTGTTTTAGAGGCCATGATAATGCATACTGCTAAGTCAGGAATCTGACCCTGCCTTGTTTTGC
The DNA here is from genome assembly GCA_016271365.2 of Neoceratodus forsteri. Taxonomy (NCBI): domain Eukaryota; kingdom Metazoa; phylum Chordata; order Ceratodontiformes; family Ceratodontidae; genus Neoceratodus; species Neoceratodus forsteri. The sequence goes on from CM057452.1 coordinate 905,747,560, forward strand.
TGCCTATTTGAATCTTCATTGTTGTGACTAATTTGAACAATACTTCTTTGCTGCTATGTTGTGGTATTTCTTCCTAGACTGTGTAGGTTTTCTCTGCCTAAGGATTCTATGTGAATTGCATTGATTGTTATTGTCCTGGCTGCATGTATTCATTACTACTAACTGTTTTGACTTATGCTATTGTAATTTCATTTTACTCATGCTATGTACCTGCCTTTGATTGTTGTACTCTCCCAGGTCGTGCCTGAAAATAGTCATTTCATGGCTAGTGCACCTACCCAGTTAAGAAAAACTAAATAAAATGTAAATTTTAAAGAGGAATGGCCCCAGGATGGAACCCTGGGGGAACCCCAAGTCAACAGGTAATGGATCCGAGAACAAATTCACCATTGAGACCACCTGAGTTCTACCAGCCAGGTATGAGGTTAACCATTTCAGAACCACTCCTGTAATACCTGTTGAGGCTGCCCTGGACAGGAGGACATGATGGTCCAAGGAATCAAATGCCTTGGACAAGTCAACAAATATTGCACCCACCTGTGTCCTCCTGTCGAGGGCAACCTGCACATCTCCCACCACCCTAACCAATGCTGTTGTTGTGTTATGGAATTTTCTAAAACCTGACTGCATAGCATTAATTCTCCCTTGTGTCTCCAGATATTCTTTCAACTGAATAGCTACCAATTTTGCAAATATTTTTGAAAGCTGAGGTAATAGGACAATTGGATGATAATTCCCTGTATCGGTTACTTTCCCAACTTTGTGTATAGGGATAATCTTGGATGATTTCCAGGCGACTGGGTATTCACTCCGTATGTAAGGATAAATTAAAAACATAGGCCAAGGGGTGACCAATGATCGGAGCAGTGAATTTTAAGAACCTCAGAGGAATGCCATCAAATCCAATGGCCTTTGATATATCTATCTTTTATAGTTCTTCCTGGACAGATTTAACTGCAATGTTAGAAAAAACAAAACTCTGAGTCATATCATTGTGTACCTCCTGGTCACCCTGAGTCTAGGAATCCTCAGTACCAGGTCTCAATTCCCCCACTGTACTAAAGAAATGATTACATTTATCTGCCACAGGCAGAGACATGGGAGCCATCTGATTATCTATAAAAAATGAGTTTGGGACAGAAGTACCTTGACCGTTTAATAATGTATTTATTATTTTCCAGAACTCTCTTGAGTGGGTTGAACAATTTTTATCTACTAGGTGTACATAATGTTATTTGGACTTCCCTACTTCTTTAACATAATAATTACGAAGTTGTCTATAACTAATCCAATCACTTATGTTACTGCTTTTCTTTGCCTGAGCCCATGCTTTATCTCTGCTCTTTTTTATTTTCCTCAGATTGTTTGAGTACCATAATGCTTTATTATGTTTTAGAAGTTTAGCCTTAATTGGGCCATGTCTATTGCATATCATTAAAAATTCAGTGTAGAAAAATTCCCAGGCATCATTTACTGTAGGTATCAAGTCCATACAATCCTAGTTTACCTCATTAAGATCCGGTATATATTTAACGTAGTTGAAGTTTTTAAAGCTTCGCCATTCAATATGTCTTTTATTAGCCTGTGCCTTGAGTCCACTAAGTTTACCATTAGTGAACTGATGATCAGGAATTGCATCAAGGAGTACCCCACTTTCTATTATTCTATTAGGGGAATTAACAAAAATTAGATCCAAGATTGTTGAGGACTCTAATTTATCTAAATTAATTCTGGTTGTATCCTTAATCAGCTGTGCTAAACCCAAGTTTATCTGGAGATCAGTCAAGGGATGGGAATCCTTAACACTATACCAATTGGTGATAACATTGCCTGCCGTAACGATTTCATGGGTATTTTTAAATTCCAAAAGCACATCCTGTAGATTTTCAAAAACAGTGGGATTGTTTTTTTGGGGACAGTAAATTCCTATCAACATTATTTTTTTTTGTATATGGCAATCTCAACTCAAGAATCAGAGCCTCCACACCTGTTAGGTCATTTTTTATTTCAACCTGTGAAATAATTAAATCTTCTCTACCATAAATCAAAACCCCCGGCCCCTCTTTTATTTCTATCCATTCACCAGATGTTATAGCTGGGAATATTCAGCCAACCATCTTCGATACTGCTGTTTAGCCATGTCTCAGTGATCACAACCACATCTGGGTTGTGGTCCATCAGCCATGTGCTAATTAGGTCCATTTTTTTTATCATACTTCTTGCATTAAAATGTACCAAAACGAAACCCTTCCCATCATGTGTAAGATTACAGGCAGGGATGTTATTCACTTCAAAATTAAGTGTGTTTCCTGATCCATACATATGTTCTGAATTATCTGAATTATACTCTCCTTGTTACCAGGGACCTGGATTGGGATGAACATCTCTACATGTTATTAAAATTATCAAAAACATGCAGTGTAAAGAAGACCTGAATCTACCTTTCTTCCTTTGGGTTTTTTTCAGTATCCTTTTTACCAGGACATTCCCCAACTGTGCTCTATGTTTAACTATATTGTCGAGAGCAGCCATTCTAACAGCATGATTTACCAATCTTACAGAAAACATACCTGAGCTTGTTATAAAACCAAGATGACCATTCCCAACAATGGGTATACAGGTTCCACCATAAGTTGTCCCCAGAGTCTGCAAAACTTCTTCTAATTTTACATCTTTCCTCCCTTTCTCTAACACATGACAGTTCCAAACTGTCACCAGGAAAATCAAGAATAATATCCTGGGGGACTTTTTTCTCATTTTTATTATAATAATGTACCACCTTGATTTATTCAGATGAAAAGGGGGGGACAGAGAATCAGAAAGGAACAAAGAAATTAACCCTAGCAATTATATCAACTTCCTATATTAAGCATTATAAAACACAATACTATTTAAATTATAAAACCCTTCCTTAATCCAATCAGTATAACTGCTGTTCAGAAATAAGGAAGTTAGAGAAGCTCTACAAAATATGTAAAATACATGTAAAATACATGTAAAACCAATATAGGGATACTTTCACTTACCAAACTATTCTGCTATCTTACATAAAATGGTTACAATACTCCACAGAAGCACATATGATGTTGTTATCTTATGCTATCTAAGACAGATCTTTTCTTTAATATAAACTACCCTGGTTCTATTACCTAATATTCTACTTAAATTTTCTGCCGAGTGGTGCTCGTGACCACCACATACCGCTATGCCCACTGTGCCTCGCACTATAAGGAAACACAGGGGTTGTAGTGGCTGTTCCCCTCCCCTAGCAAGCTGATGTCTATGTGTGGTTCACTGCCAAACCCGCTTAGCCACTCAGCAAGCCAGCAGTTAAGTTCACCAGGTACATGCAGTCACAGTGCAAATGCAGCAATTATGAACGGGGGATACAACAACAGTATGAACAGTTCAGTGAAATAAAGTTCCAAAATACACAGCAAGTACTTAGAAAGCAAGCTGGGTAGCTTAGGAGTGGGACCAAAGGTGGTAAACTGGATAAGAAATTTATATTTATTTATTTATTGTCTTGGATTACAACCTTTGAGTGAAGAACTCTTTTACAGAAGTTCCATGTCAAGAAGCAAGGACATACCAAAACACAGAAGTACAGAGTTTGTGATGAAAACCAAGGGGCAAGTTAGGCTAGAACTAGGGAATTCAAACAGTGCTGCAGGACCATTACAATCCGGCAATAAAATAAGTACTATTTTACAATTGGTCAAGCTAAGGCTGAGCCAACAGAAAGCAATCAATAGGATATTGATCTTGTCAAAAGCAATAGACAGAGGCAAGTTCATTCTTACTAGTACAGTTGTTCAGGATGAGGCAATAACCATTAAAGAGCATTCTACTGATGTACAACTTGTCAGGGTAATTCGGGGCATAGGTGGGCTAGATGGGACAGTTAGAGGTGGGCTAGATGGGACAGTCACACCTGTTGAGTGTCACAAGATGTTCCTTGAGCTTCTGCTTGAAGGTGCCATGGATAGGGGTATCAAGGACATCAGTGGGGATGGCATTCAGCAGGCTGGGAGCCCTGTAGCTAAAAGACCATTGGGCCAGGGAAGTGTGGCAAAAAGGGGTCTGGTAGGAGTTTCTAGTACCACTCAGGGTACCATGGGCTTTAGTGGCTGGGTTGAGAATGAGCTAGTAGGATGATGTGATGAGACCCAAGTTGATTATTTTTAGCAAATAGACCAGTGTGGTTAGTGAGACTACCCTTGAGGGTTAGCCAGTTAGTACTGGTGCAGAGGTCATGAGTGTGTGTCTGCTTAGGGGCACCAGTGATCAACCAGCATGATTTGTTTAACATAGTATGGATTCACTTAAGGGCGGTGTCTGTGGTGGGGCCACAAATTATCAGGCCATAGTCGATGATAGGTAATATGGAACTGGTGACAGCTGCCACAGGGGTGTTACACGAGGTCCCTGCACCCTAATTGGTACCCCCAGAGGTACACCGCAGACAGCTAGCATTTAGGTATATGTTATACTAACATATAGGGCTAAGGGCATCTACCGTATAAGAGTAGATGACAGGATATGTATGCATATAATTGCTATGCGCGTTACTTTTTAATATACACATGTATTTCTTGCTCACAAGCTATTAGAACACCTGTGTACTTGTAATGTTATGATATATAAGTCGGCATTGCCATCTTCTGATGATTTGTATTACTACATGGCTATGTACAAACTGTACCTCTTTGTTTCCACAAAGTGAGGACTATAGCAAAATTGAAAAATGTTATCTTGGACTGAGGAGCCACCTCTAATTTAGCCAATAGGGCTCATCTCTGTAACTAGAAATGTTTCTATCTTATAGTAACATAGAAACATAGAAGTTGACAGCAGATAAGGACCACAAGGCCCATCCAGTCTGCCCATTTCTTTTTCTACCTTATAAATGTGCCATCGGCCTTTGCTCTGTCAGTGGCCTATCTATTTATAGTCATTTGTATTGCTCCCTTATGCCTATCCCATGCCTGTTTGAAGCCCTGCACTGTATTCATAGCCACCACTTCTTGTGGTAAGCCATTCCATGCATCTACCACCCTTTCTTGAAAAATAATTTCCTCACATTCCCCTTAATCGGCCCCTCTAATCTCATGCTGTGTCCTCTTGTCCTGCTATTTTTCTTATATTTAAACATGTTAGACTCTTTCACCTTGTTAATGCCCTTAAGGTGTTTGAATGCCTCGATCATATCACCTCTCCCTCCTTTGCTCAAAGGTATACATATTGAGCTCTGTTAATCTGTCCTCATATATCTTCTGATGCAGTCCCTGCACCATTTTGGTTGCCCTTCTCTGGACTGCCTCAATTTGGTTAATGTCCTTGTGAAGGCGTGGCCTCCAATACTGCACGCAGTATTCCAGATGGGGCCTAACCAGTGTCTTGTAAACAGGGATTATTACCTCCCTCTTACGACTTGTGATACCCCTACTAATACACTCTAACACCCCACTAGCCTTACCTACTGCTTTAGAGGTCTGCTTGGATGATTTCAGGTCATCAGTGATGATGATGCCCAAGTCTCTTTCTTCCTTTGTGACTGCTAGCAAATCCCCTCCCAGCCCATAGGTGGCTTCAGGGTTTCTCTTCCCTATGTGCATGATTTTGCACTTCTTTGCATTAAATCCCAGTTGCCGCTCTTCTGACCATTTTGCTAGTTTATCTAGATCTCTCTCATTCTGCCCACCCCATCTGGATCATCTACTCTGTTGCAGATCTTGGTGTCATCTGCAAACAGACAAGCCTTACCCTCTAGTCCATTTGCAAGGTCACTAATGAAGATGTTGAAGAGGACTGGCCCCAGAACTGATCCCTGAGGTACCCCACTTGTGACTTGAATCTCTTCTGACTGTATACCATTTACCACCACTCTCTGTTTTCTGCCCGTCAACCAGTTTGCCACCCAGTTGACCAACTTCTGATTCACCCGGAGCCTACCCAGCTTATTTATCAATCTTCTATGTGGAACAGTGTCAAAAGCTTTGCTGAAGTCAAGGTAGGTGACATCAACTGCTCCCCCTTGGTCCGCCATTCTGGTTACCCAGTCAAAGAAATCTATGAGATTAGTTTGACAGGACCTTCCTTTTGTAAACCCATGCTGTCTTGGATCCTGTGCCCCTATAGATTCCAGGTGTTGCACTATCCTTTCCTTAAGGAGTGCCTCCATAATCTTGCCCACTACTGAGGTAAGACTGACTGGTCTGTAGTTCTCCGCCTCCTCCCTGCTGCCACTCTTGTGGAGCGGGATCACATGAGCCCTTCTCCAGTCTTCTGGGACCTTTCCTGTGCTCAGAGACTCACTAAACAGTTCTGCTAATGGCTCTGCTAGTTCCACCTTTAGCTCCTTAAGTACCCTGGGATGTATGCCATCAGGTCCCATTGCCTTATCCACCCTAAGCTTAGCAAGCTCTTGTAGGACTCTTTCTTTTGTGAGGGAGTAGTGCTCACCTCCTCCCCCTGTGTCCATGATGCTGGAGCTATGGGCCCTGCCTACCTTCTCTTCAGTAAATACTGAGCAAAAGTATCTGTTTAGGATAGATGCCTTTACAGGGTCCTCCTCCTCACATGCTCCTTTCTCCATTAAGCTTAGCAATACCCCCTCTGGACTTTCTCCTTTCACTAATCTATCTATAGAAAGTCTTGTCACCTTCTTTTACTGTTTGTGCTAGTGTTTCCTCAGTTTGGGACTTTGCCTGCCTTACTGCCTTCCCTGCTTCCCTTAGGGCAGTTTGGTATGCCTCCCTATCTTCATCCCACCGTGTTCCCTTATATTTCCTGAAGGCCAGCCTTTTGGCTCTGACCTTTTCTGCTACTGTATTTGAGAACCAAAGTGGTTTCCTTCTTCTTTTGCACTTCCTTTTCTGTCTAACACAATGGGATGTTGCTTCAAGTATTGCATCCTTAATGCTTGCCCACTTTGTCTGTACCCCCTCACCTGTGTTTCTTTTTGCCAGGGCTAGCTTAACTCTGTTGGCCATCTTATCAAAGTCAGCTCCTCTAAAGTCCCATATTTTTGCCTTGGAATGGGATGATTTAGATGTAGTAGCCAAATTGAACCATACCATGTCATGGTCACCGGCCCCCAGGTGACCTTCTACCTGGAGATCTGTGATCCCTTCCTTGTTAGTCAGTACTAGATCTAGGATATCCCTGTCTCTTGTGGGTTGCTGTACCAGTTGTTTGAGGCCCTCCCCCTGCAGGGACTCCACTATGTGTCTAGTTCTGGCCGATGTTCCTGCTGGTATTGACCAATCTGTATCCGGCATGTTGAAGTCTCCCATTATCAGAACCTCCCCTTTAGCTGTCATGTTTTGTATATCTTCTAACAGTAATGTGTCTATGTCCTCCCCCTGGTCTGGGGGCCTGTAGACAACCCCAGTTCTTATGGCTGTCCCATTTCCTGTTTCCAGGGTGACCCACAGTTCTTCTGACTCCTTATATGTGTTCTGAATTTCTTTAGCTTTGATATTTTCATTGACATACAGGGCCACTCCTCCCCCCCTTATTGCACCTCGGTCCCTTCTGAACAATACATAGCCAGGTACTGAAGTCTCCCAGTGTGGTTACTGGTAAACCCACGTCTCACTAATGCTACTATGTCCAGTTTAGCCTTTGACATTATTGCCTGCAGGTCTGGGATCTTATTTCCCAGGCTGTGAGCATTTGAGTACATGATTTTCCATTGGCCAGATTTTTTGGTGTGTTAGTTGTTGGGTGAGATTTGGCATTACCCCTCTACGGCCGTATGAGGAGACAATTTTTCTTACCTGGTGATGCAAATGAACTGCAAACATGCTGAATCCCTGTTTGACCACTAGCTGAGGGGAGGGTGTCTTCCCATTGACGTATGGGGTGTTGCACCTCTCCCCATTTGCTAGTTTAAATATTCTGCAAAGACGTCAAACTTCTGCCCCAATGCACTGACTCCTCCTTAGTCAGATGCAGTCCAACAAATTTAAAGAATTTCGCTCCCAGAACTGTTGCCAGTTCCCTACAAATCTGTATCCTTTTTCCTGGCACCAGCCCTTGAGCCATGTGTTTAGCTCCCCTATCTCCCCTTCTCTGACCCTCCGTCCATCTGCTCCCCTCTCCCAGACTGGCAGGATCTCAGAGAAGGAGATGCCGGACGAAACAGATGATAGTTTGTCACCCAGCCTGGTCAGGTGTTCCTTGGTCTCCACAACTGACCAGCTGGCAAGATCATTAGTCCCTATGTGTACTGGGACATCAATGTTTTCTCCTGCTTTGTGAACAATTTTAGCAATGCGGTCAGTGTCTCTCCATGCTGATGTACCTGGAAGACATCTGACCATTACCCTGGCTGAGATGGGTATCAACTCCTGAATCATGGACTCTCCTATGACTGTAGTTTTTGGATTTCTTTTGCTTTTTTGCTTTGGTTCCTGATTTGGGTGAGTTTTGTTGTGCTAGCTCCTGTGTGCAGTGTCCTGCTCTGCAGTGTCTTCTGCCTCTTTGTTTGATTTCACAGATAGAGGCAGATACCTGTTTGTAGTGTTTATATGGTTTTTGGAGGTAATATGTTGGAGAGCAGAGAGTGATTGGGCACCCAATTTGCCCCTCCTAACCACCTGCCAACCTCCTGGACCAACTACCCTCTGCGGTCGAGGTTTTTCTGTTGGATGCTGGGGAAATGGCGGGTGGTTCTTATAATGTATTTCCTCTTGAATATGAAATTTGAGGTGTGCAGTCTCTGCCCATGCTGCCCAGAGCTGAGCCCTAAGATCTTCAAAGGTCCAGCATGTTGGACAGTGTCCTAAATCCTGTAAGACTGTCCTTCTGAATATTGTTCCACAGTACCTGCAGTTAATGATATCCATTCCAGATAAGTTGCTGGGTTTATAACCTAGTCAGAGTAATTAGAAGGAAAAAAAAGAAAAAAAAATGCAAGTAATGGTTTGATTGTGTTTTGTTTAACTTGTTATAGCAAGTTAAATTACTAGTGCCCCTGTAAATGAGCTCACCTTATGGAGGTCCCACTGATCCACCCCTTCCTGCTCTGCCACAGGAAATGTCACAACTGTGGTACCCTATAAAAGGAGTGTAGTGTGGGGTGGTTGGGGATGGGTGGGTGGCTGGGCCTTCCCGGCCGAAAAAGAAGAACCACGGACGTAAAGAACAAGGAGGTAAGAGCAGAAACAATCAGTCAACAACAAATGCAGTAACCCTGAAAGCTTATCCTAATGTTAGAGAAAACTGTAAAACCTGTAAAGCACCACCTGTAATAATTTCAGAGAAGATATACACTGTAAGAAACACTTTGCTACAGAGAAAAATAAAACAATGAAATATTTAGCAACAAACAGTAGCAATCCCTGTGAGTAAAAAATAAAAAACACACCACACAGTAAATCTGCTTAGCCGAAATAAGTCTTAATCCTTTTCCCTTGCTCTGGTAAGTTTCTCTACTCTGCCTTTCAAGCAGTCTTAAAAGGAAAGAGCTCAGATGAAGCTAGGTGCCTTGGTCAGCAAACCAAGTCTTCTACCGTGATAATTATCTTAGGTATATAATGTAAGACATTACGTCTTCTACTTCGGAGACCCAAGGAGACATGGAGATTCCTCAAGGTATAGGGAACACTTAGCATTGGCTCCCAGTTCCTAATGGTAAGAACTGCTTAGGGCAACTGTGATTTTCCTTTTGGTAGTAATAAACAAGCTTTATTACTCTTAAGCAATATGTCTGTGATTCCTTGCATGCCCATTATTGCCAAGAACCTGAGAGTGAGGTTTAGACCTCCTGAGAAGGGTATCCTGCATCATACAGTGCCTATTCCTGTATAGCAGACCAATCCTTGTGTTGGCAAGTTTGGCTATGATGTTGACATGCTCGATTGTAGGAAAGGGCACTGTCAAGAGTAATGCCCAGGTATTTGAAGGTGAGGACCTGGTCAATGGGGGTATTGTCAGTGTTAGTGATGGTGAGGGTGGTTGATTTTTGCTTATTTTGGGGACTGGTGAAGATCATGGACTTGTTTTTTTTGTAATCCATAATCAGCTTTTTTGTGAGAACCAGCTTTCAACTGCCGCAAAGTCAGACTGAAGCCTTTGCCTGAGGACGGTGGGGTCGGCATCACTAGTGAAAAACACAGCATCATCCGCATAGAGGAAGAGGAGGGGGTTGGTGTTGTAGACTTGTGGGAGGGATTTGAGGAAGATGCTGAATAAGAGTGGGCCAAGAATTGAGCCCTGAGGGATACCAGAGCAGACAGGTTGGGAGGTGGATAATGCGTCCCCAATTTTGACCCTTTGAGATATCAGTCAGGTAATCTTTGAACCAGTTAGCCGCCTGCAGGGAGACGCCTGCATCACAGAGGGATGTCAGAAGGAGGTTGTGATTGACCATATCAAATGCCTTGGTGAGATCAACGTACATTGATCCCACCAGGTGGCCACTGCTAAGCGCTTTGTGGATGTAGTATGTTTAGACAATGAGAGTGGTTGTTGTACTGTAGCTTTTTTTAAGCCATGTGGCTCTGGGATATGGATGTTGTACTTAGACAAATATTCAGTGAGTTGGTCAGAGACTATGCGCTCTAACGCTTGGGGGGAATGGAAATGGGGCTGTAGTTGGTATGCAGAGATCAATTACAACTTTTATGAATGGAGGTCACAACTGCGGACTTCCAGAAGGAGGGAAATTGCCCAAGATTGAGTGATAGGTTAATGATCTTAGAGAGTGGGAGGAGCACAATGTCAGGGGTTAGGTGGAGAAGTTTGAGGTTGATGGAGTCGCTGCTTAAGTGTGTCGGAGGCAGTATAGTGCAGTGGGTTAAGGCACTGAGCTGCAGATCTGGAGACCTGGGTTTGAATCCCACAGCCACCTAGGTGCCTACTGTGTGATCCTGAGCAAGTCACATAACTTCCTTGTGCTCCTAGGTCACATCTGGAAACAAGCTTCAGCTTAGTGTGCTACTCCTGGTTAAACAATGTTCCCTTTCCCTTCCCTTCACCTTTTCCCAAGTACCTTTAAGAGGTAGCATTTAGTTTCTTGCAATGTGACCTTCTTAAAGTAGAAGGGGGTGGGATGTTAGGAGGGGGGGTCAGAGCAGTGGGAGGCAAGGGGAGATTCTCAAAAAGCTAAAGGGGAGCATGCTGCTGGGGATGGTGAATGCCATGTTAAAAGTATCTAAAGGGCCTCAAACTGTGGGAGAATTCTACAATGCATGGGACAGACATAAGGCAAGTCTTGTGGGGGTAGGAAGAAATAGACTGTTGGTTAGCTAGGATCTGTGGCTTATCCTGTAGGTAAAGAAATGGGCAGACTAGGTGGGCCAAGCGGTCCTTATCTGCCGTCAAAGTCTATGTTTCTTTGTTTCTACAGTACCTGCAATTAGTTTGGGATCCAGAATCCTGTCTCCATCCACACTGAGCATGTTGGGGAAGGAATTTGTCCATTTTCCCAGCGAGTTCCTTTAGATTCTCCCAGAACTACCTACAATCTCCCCAAGAGTTGGTGAGGGCATCCTTCTAGTAGTCAGCCTTGGCTTTCTGGATAGTATGGGTATAGGAGTTTCTGGTGCAGCGGTATTGCTGACAGTGAGTCCTGTTGCCTGATGCGTGGGCTTTGACCCAGAGATGGTCTATGTTGGCCAAAGATTTGAGGAGAGAGAGGATGAAATCCATGAGTTATTGATATCCTTTAATCTATGCTTTTTAAAAGGGGCATGGGTGTCCAGGCTGTGTTAAACTGGGTCATAAAAAGGTTGAGGGCCTGGTCAACACTGGTGGTAGAGTCAAGAGGTGACCAGTCTATGTTTTGGAGGCCAGCTTTGAGTTGACTGAGCTGCCCCCTTTTTAAGACACATTGGATTGGTTAGGGGATAGGCAGTAGAGGGTGGTGGTAAATGAAGTTCACTCCAAGGAAAGGAAGGTGACCTGCAGGGTGCCACAGGAATCAGTTCTGGGACCAATCCTATTCAATTTTTTGTAATAGACATTACAGAGGAGCTGGAAGGGAAGACCTGCCTTTTTTGTAGATGATACAAAAGTCTTCAAAAGGTTGGATACTTCACATGGGGTGGAAAGGATGAGCAGAGACCTGAAAAAAGTAATGGAGTCATCAAGGGTATGGCAGCTGGGTTTCAATGCAAAAAGTGCAAAATATTTACTTAGGGGCACAGAAACCCATGGGCAGAGTACAAGCAGTGAAATATTCAAACAGGGAGATTCCCAGGGAGCCCAAAAACTAGTGGCCAAATTTAGAGAAAAACTCCTAAGAGAAGACAAAGGAAAAGACACAGTATACTGACAAATCAAACCACTCTGCACAACATACGTATGAGTAATTTTGACTGTTGTTTGACTGTCATTCCCTTTTAAAAAGGAGGGAAACAATGGGCACCACTGTAAAGATTTTACTTGTAGAATGTGAAAACGGGCAGTTTCTCTTCATCTGCTAACAAGTATAAAAAATAAAACAAAATCAAATCAAGATTTCTGAGTGGGGGGGTCACATGATGTCTCTCTGCATCTCTTCTGCTCTCCTTCCTTTTCTGCTACTTTTTATTATTTTGCTCATAGTTTTCCATGCATAATTGTGCTTTTTCATTTCTTTAGTATTTGCTTACCTGTCCAGTACTGTGATTCAAGTGTTTTTACGGCATATTATGGAACCAGAGATCAAATCTGCCCTGCCTCGGCGTATGAAACCAGTGACCCCTGACAAGGCCGCAAAAAGATCAAAGGCTCAACTTCATGACCCAACATAGCCACTTCTTCTTCACCAGTTCTCACAGAGGAGAAATTTATGTTAGAATTTGCACCACTTTGGGAGACTGAATACTCTCACTGATGAGATAAAGGCAATATGGGCCTCTGTAGATAAGCTTAGTTAGCGGGTCAAGCAACAATGCAGTGCATACAAGTTCTTAGGAGGATTGGTGGGCAAAACTGGATCTAGAGATGGTGTCCTTGCAGCAAAAAAACTGCACATTTAGAGAGTCGCCTGAAGGACTTGGAAGGACAGAACCACCAGAATAACGTTGTGATTCTGGGACTCCCAGAGTGGGCTGAAGGTCCGAACGCCCTCCTCTTTACCCAAAAGCTCTGTGAAAGGCTCACTCTACCATCTCCTAATGGTTAACTTTATATTGTGGAAAGGGTGCACATATCATTCAGGCCCATGCTGCCAGAAGGAGCTCCACCCTGTCCTTTCATTTTTAGATTTCTTAATTATCTGGACGGGCAGCACCTCCTCAATAAAGTACAAGACCTTAAAGAAGTGCTCTGGGAAGGGCACCGTTTATGTGTGGTTCAAGATCTTCCACAATCTGTGCGGCAGAAGAGCATCCTACCTCCTACTTATTGTTAAGCTGATTGCTGAGGGCATAAGCTTCGGAATGCTCTATCCTGTTAAATTTCAAGTGCAGCACAAAGGATCTTGGAAGAGTTTCGAGTCAACCACTCAAGCCAGTCTGGAGCTCCAGTCATTCTTCCCTGACTTGTTTAAAACATCCTAAAAAGACCAGCTGTGCCCTGCTTTACTGATTTCCTGTGGCTGTCCTATGTCACTTGCACCAGGCTGTTTTATTTGTATTCCCCAATTCAGTTGTGGAGGGCTGATTCTCCCTTACTTTGCACCATGGGTCTTTTTTGCTGCTGTCTCCTACATGACTATACACTTTATCTGGTGCCCGCCATTTCAGACATTTGGGCTGGGGATCCATCAAAGTGTCATGCTTTTGCTCACAACTATGCAGTTAAGTCCTTCTCCATAGCTCTGTTAGTGGACCCCTTCGTTCATTTGAAAGCTGGGTCTTAATTTTTTTTTTTTTAACCGGAAGAGCCAGCAGTATATTCTGTTCCTGTTTGTCACCCTCCTGGACATTAAGTTATCACACCAAATTAATTCTGGGATTCATCTTGAACATCTTTCATGCCAGGTTTCACCACAGTATAGCCAGAGGATTTTTTTTAGCGGAACGAAACTCCTGCTATGGCCATTTTTTGTTTTTGGAGCAGCTATATTTACATCTCTGAGCTGTTCTGCCCGGTTTTGCTTTTCTTTGGAAGTGTGAGCTCAGTGACCGAATAATTTGACTTGATTCTGAACTGTTGTTTAATTCATCGGACTCTGGCATAGAGCCAGTTCATTCTTAAAGGTAGACTTGTATCATATGCCTTATATTTGAGAAAAGACTGGTTGTTGTGGATTCTGGCTAATCATAGGGCAGCCAGGACCTAATGTTGCCTTTCTCTGTTCAAATTTTACTGCCTGCGCTGTTTTGTTACACTGGTGCTTTTCTAGTTACAGTATATACATGTTATGTTATGCCTTTCTCACTTGTTAGACTTTTATCTTTTACTATTATTCGTGAATAAGAGTTGCACTGTGCTTGTTGTTAGTAGTATGTTTTGATTAACATTTCTGACTGTTCTTTTGAGTATTTCTTATAGAGATTTTCTTACTTCTTGTTATTACTCTAGACAAAGTGGTACTTCTAGATTAAGCGTGCATTATTTTTCCCATATTTCTGGGTATGTGTGGTGTTGCTATTTGTTGGGAAGGGGAGAGGGGGTGGTGGGGAATTGCGGTTTAAGGGCAGGTTATGGTGATCATCATGGGCTGAGCTGCCTTTGGAGTAGTCACTGGGACCTGGAGTGAGGGGGGCTTTATTGAGTTGTAGTTTGTTTAAGTGTATTTGTTTTGTTTTCTTTTGGCTTGAGGGGGGTTTTTGCTTGTTACTAATTTTGAGGTAGGCTAGGGTGGGACTGGAGCACAATTTTTTTAAGAGACTTCTTTTGTTATTTATCAAAGTATCTCCCCCTTTTGTTTCTCCCTATTTTTTTCATTACCTATGATTACTCGTTTTAGGCTTCTTTCTTGGAATATCAAGGGGTGCAAGAGAAGAGGAAACAATTTATGGTTTTGCAGCATTTGCAGTGACTCCAACTCGGGGTCATTTTCCTCCAAGAGACCCATTTGTGTAGAGAGAATATTTTATATTTCCATAGGGAGTGGGTGGGCCAAGCCTATGGAGTGGGGTGTAGTAGTAAAAAAGGAAGGGTTGCTATATTAATTCATAGACAGACATCTTTCAATTTGTTACATGAGTGCTGGGACCTGAATGGATGTTTTTCACTTTTGCATGGTCGTCCAGCTCTGATGGAGCTTTCATTGGGCAATATATATGGCCTCAATGCCGATTCTCCTGTTTTCTTTTCAGAGCTCCTTACTTTTTTGGAACCCTGTTCTCATTTGCCTATTGTCCTGGGGGAGACTGGGACCTGGTTTTCCTGTCAGACTTAGATCAGGCTCTTGCAGAAAATCTCTCTCCCCAGGAGAACGAGTGCTACAAGAATTAATGGACACCTTGGGCCTAGTAGATCCCTGGTGCACCTTGTTCCCCACTACCCATCAATAAATAAAGCTTATCTGGCCTAGTGGCCAGCTCAATCCAGCCAATGATAATCTCAGATCATATCCAGTCTTGATGGCCCATTCCATCTGGGGTTTGGAGGCTCAAGATAAGATTTTGTACCTCTATCATCATCTTCTTAAGAACCTGGATTCCCTAGTAGCAATATAAACCTATCTTAGTAATTTTTGTACAAGAAAATGAAGGTTCTGTGGAGGCCTTGGATGTGTTATGGGCTGCTGCTAAGTGTTCTGTAAGAGGAGAGTGTATTAGATTGGCCACTATAGATAAAAAACATCAAGCTCAGAAATTAGATGAACTCCTTTCCCAGAGCCAGCAGATTAAACACCCACTCTCTTCACATACCTACATTGCCTCCTGGTCCTGGCTGAATGCCCTTAGGGCTCAGTACTATGGGTTGCTGCCGGACAAGTCAATGCAAGGCCAATTTTTTTTGTACAGCACCTGATCCCGAAAGATCTGAGTGCTTCACATTAAAAAAGAAAAGGTAAAGTGAGTAAATGAGACAAGTAGAATAACACATAACAATAAATACATAAATGTGATAAAATCAAATCAGTAGCTTAATAAAATAGCACTGGTCACATTAATTCACTCGGGAAGGTCAGGGCAAAAAGATGGGCCTTGAGACCTTTTTTGAAAGCCATGACTGATGGGGCCTCGCTAAGAAACAGAGTAAAGTGTTCCACAGGACCGGACCAGTGACACTGAAAGTCCTGTTGCTGGAAGTTCTAAGCCTGGCCTGGGGCACCTCAATGAAGCCCCTGGTCGAGGAGCAGAGGGAGCTAATTGAGGCATAGGGCATTAGGAGATCAGCTAGGTAGCCAGGGCCTAGCCCTTGTAGGGCCTTATAGATGAGAAGATTCACCTTGAAGATAACTTTCCACCTGACAGGCAACCAGTGCAAAGAACACAACAGCAGGGTCACATGACTAGACCTCGAAATGCCAGTCAGCAACCTGGCGGCAGTGTTCTGGACCAGTTGCAGTTGGCAGATGATACTTCTAGAGACCCTGAATTATAGAGCATTACAGTAGTCAAGCCTGGAGGTCATGAAGGTATGCATCAGAGTGAGTTGGTCATCAGGTGGAACCAGGGGTTTGAGCCTGGCGATATTCCTCAAGTGGTAGAAATCACTTTGGATGACAGCTGACACCTGAGCTTCAAGGCAGGGTATTCGCTACAGCACAAAAATATGTGCTATCTAGAATCTGGGAAGAGAGCCGGGAGGCTCCTAGCTCTCCAATTAAGGCAGGCAGACCCCCTTAAGGTTTTTTTCTAGCCTTCAACCCACACCAGACGGGCCAGTTTTTACCCGCCCCCTAGATATTGCTGAGGCTTTCTGATAGGGTTGTCAGAACTAGTTCGGAAAAGATTCGAACCCATCACGAACCCTGGTGTTCGAGTTCTAATTCAGAACTTGAACACTAGTGGGTTCGCAAATGGGTTTGAATCTTTATGCCTTAAGAAGCCGCAACTGCAACGCAAGCTTGCCTAGCCCTATAGTCAGTGTCTGCTCTGAAGGGACAGGATGGAGAGAGGTTAAAGGAGAAGGATGGGATTGGGAGGCAGCACAGTGCCACAGGAGGCAGAAAGGAGGTGGAATTAAGGGAAGAGTGCATGATGGCAGCATGCACAAACTTGTGGGGGCTGATGTGGACTGCACTGGAGTCGGACTGTGCGCCTGCATACTTCATCCCCACAGTCTGTGTTGCCACCTGACCATCTGCTCTGCAGTCAGGTGGTGGAGAGACATAAACTGGCACACGGTTGCAGCTCCGTTCATTTACCCAGCCAGTGCCATAAAGGAGTTGCAGGCTGCAGCAGCTTGTGCTACTCACTCGCTCCCTCTGTCTGGGCTAGCTCTGCTCTCTGGCTCTGGCAATTGCTTGCTAATTGAAATCGCTAGTGTGTATTGGGCAAACTAAAAAATAAATAAAAAGCTAAGGGGTGGGTGGGGTGAAAACCAAAGCTAGCCGGGGGACTCCAGGGCTGGGAGTGGGAACTGAGGAAAAGAAAGGGCCTTAACGAGGAACAGTTGATGCGAAAGCTCAGCCTCAGGATGAGACGGACAGAGCGAGGAAAGTTAAAGTTGCTGAGTATTTGAGTGAAACTGAGAGAATTTTATCGTTGTCTCAAACAACAGTTCAAAAACTTTATTTTGTGCATGGCATAGTTGTTTCACACTGGGAAGAAGGAGCGAGCATCAGATGGCTGGAGGAGGGATGAAGAAATTAAAACAAACAGATCGTGACTCGAGGAAAATTAAGTTTAACTTTAATATGTGAGTCTTTGAGAAGTTGAAACATTTGAATTTGATGGCATTTTTTTTAATTTTAACTTACTACTTTATACCCTACTCCACAAAACAAAGTAAAATAATCAGGAGGACAGGGAGGGGAGGGGATTCTGTGGTACTGTGCTGCTGAGCGTTCTTCTATTCCACCCTATAAAATTCCTGATAGAACAACACCAGGCTGTTTTTAGTTTTTACACAGTACTCCCTACTTGTGTGTTGTGTGTGTGACTCCACTACACTGTATCTCTCTACTCTCCTGTGGTGTTCCCATCACCCTGCTGTGGCTGCTGACTGTGTACCCTACCCATTGTGTGTTACTCGAGAAGCCCATTGTTGGGCAGTCGTGTGGTGGCATTATCCTTAAATACATGACAGAAGCCTAGAAATATATTTCCCTGTTGGGAGAAGACACAGAAAAATCTCTTTCCTTGGGTTGTATATGTGTGTGTGAGTGTGACTCCGTCTCCTGTGGTCAGCCCATCTGCTGTGTGCCTTTTGACTGCACTGTACCCTACCCAGTGTGTGTTACCGAGAGAGGCCCAGTGGCCAGCTGTCGTGTGGTGGCATTATCCTTAACTGCATGACAGAAACCCAGAAATATATTTCCCTGTTGGCAGGAGAGACAGAAAAATCTCTTTCCTTGGGTTGTATATGTGTGTGTGACTCCATCTCCTGTGGTCAGCCCATCTGCTGTGTGCCTTTTGACTGCACTGTACCCTACCCAGTGTGTGTTACTGAGAGAGGCCCAGTGGCCAGTTGTCGTGTGGTGGCATTATCCTTAAATACATGACAGAAGCCCAGAAATACATTTCCCTGTTGGGAGGAGAGACAGAAAAATCTCTTTCCTTGGTTTATGTGTGTAACTCCATCTCTTGTGGTCAGCCCATCACCCTGCTGCTGTGCGCCCCTTCACTGCTATGCATATGCCTATGCCCAGCAGCCCAATCATTCTGTAAGCCTTGAACCTGGGATCCTTTAGTTGCAACCGTCATATTCTTAAATTACTTTTAGTCCACTGCATCACAGTGTCACATAGCCAAAATAAAATTTTGGAGTTGTAGCCATTGATCATAGATCACGTTGCTTTCTTACACAGGAATTGTGTGGGTGTATTCTCTGCAGTATACTGGTTCTGTTATGGCTGACACCAAAATAGATGAAGCATCTAGTGCTGGTGTTGGAGAAGGTGTTGGTGGTAGTGGTAATCCTGGTGCTAGCAGAAATAACCAAAATGTTTCACGTGATAAAAATTCAACAAACAGCAAAAGAGCAACAGTGAAGTGTGGTAAAGGGGGACCTTTTAAGAAAACCTGTACAGCTGCTGGGGTCACACGGAGAGGCACCATAAGGTATGCCATTCATGATGTTAAGATCCCTGTGACTAGCAGCACTAATGCAAGTGACAGTGAGTCCCTCTCTGACTCAGACAGTGGCTCTTGTCTCAGTCCGACACTGTTGTGTCTCACGACAAATCATTACTCTCAACAAAGTGAAATGAGCAAGTCTGCTGACAATGAATCAGGTAGTGCACTTGCAAATACATCCAGCACTGTTGGCAATGAAAAGGACATATCCATTGAATCCACCACTTCTGTGTTGGCCAGCAATGAAAATCCATCAGAGTCTTCTGCCCACTCTTCTAGCACCAAGGAGCATGTCCCAGGTTCTGTTAGGACAGGTGAAAAGACACAAACAGTCTTTAGCTATATTCCTAGCACTCAAACTAAATCTGTCACATCTGAGGTGTGGAATTATTTCTCTGTCAGTAAAACTGATCCATGCAGAGCAATTTGTTCCCTGTGTAAACAGAGTGTAAGCCGTGATAAAGTTGTGTCATGCCTTGGCACTACAGCTCTTAAACGCCACCTGAAAAAGCATTCAGTTTTGCTTGATCATCCAAAACCCATGTCCTCCATCTTCCAGACCACACGTGAGAAGGGTCAGGAATCTGAAATGGATACTGAATTGTCTGAACTTGATGTGGGCAGAACCACTGCCAGCCCTAGGATCACTGTTACCACCAATGCCAGCACCATTACTACCAGTTGCACATCCAGTGATAGCACTGAATGTATAAGTCCTAGTCCACCATCTCCGCGTCCATCTGCCCATTGAAGCACGGTGAATAATAAACCAGCAGGGACATGTTGTAAACAGCTAACACTGTCTCAAGCATTTGAAAGGAAGAATACCTTTACTAGAAATCATCCAAAGACCCTTCATCTTAATCACAGAATTGGTGAACTGTTAGCCGGAGCCCTTCTCCCATACTCTTTGGTAGATCATGAGGATTTTAGGGAGCTCATGACATTAGCAGAGCCTCATTACAATGTTCCTCATCGAAGGTACTTTTCCTATGTTGAAATACCAAACATTTATCAGGCTTTAAAAGCGACAGTGATGCTTGCACTTAAAATCGGAGGAGGGTTATTCATGTCACAACAGATATGTGGACCAGCACTCAAAACATAGATTACATGCCCTTACCGCTCATTGGGTCACGTTTCTTGTGCTTCTTCAAAACAAAGACACCCCTAAAGATGGCGCTGCTGCGTATAAAGAAGTTTGGGCAAAGTCATACTGCTGCAAACATCTTGCAGGAACTAAATGACCTCCTTGACGAATGGGTTTATTCTTACTGTCTAAAATGTGGCTTCATAGTAAGTGACAATGGAGCCAACATCTTGAAAACAGTACAGGATGGAGGATTTCTGCATGCTTCTTGCTTTGCACATTGCTTATATTTAATTGTCACTGGATTTCTCAGCAATGAAACACAAGTGGATGGTATGATTGCTGTTTGCAAAAAAATTGTGACTCACTTTTCACATTCAACCAAAGCTATATGGACATTGTCCGAACTGCAAAAAAAAACACAAGCTGCCCCAGCAAAAGCTGATTCAAAATGTTTCCACTCGTTGGAACTCAACGCTTTATATGCTGCAGCGCCTCTTGGAGCAAAAGCAAGCTATACATGAGTATTGCTCCATTTACATTATTGGAGATGGCATTATGCTGTCTGTGCTGCAGTGGAAATTAATGGAGACAGTGTGCTGCATCCTAGCTCCTTTGAGACAGCTACAAGGGACATGTCTTCTGAAGGCGCATCTGTGAGTCAGGTTATCCCCTCATAATGCTCATTTCACATCATCTTAGTGTTCTAAATCTACAAATGAAAAGACAGATCTGAAGCGCCAGACAGCGTCGCCTGTATCATGAGAATCTCAGTAAAGAGAATGAGCCAGTGCTTCAAAACCAATGACAAATTAGTTGCAATGACAAAATCAAAACACTACATCCTTGCAACTCTCTTAGATCTCAGGTTCAAGGCTATACATCTTCCAAAAACAGATGATATAGTGCAGTACAAATGTCTGTTGCTAGATGAGCTGCAGCACTCACAGGAGGCAAACACAGACACGCACAGTACCCTCAGGTTGTCATCACCACAACATGCAGGTTCATTTTCACAAAGGGATACAGAACTGGAAAAGTCACCGAACATTAACAGTAGTTGTTCCACAACTGCCACTTCTTCAACCCTTAGTAGCAAGCTAAATCTGTGGCAAAACCTTTCCCAAATTGCTGCCATACCAGCTTCTGCTGATTCCTCTTCTGAGCGGTCTCTGTCCATCATGGTAGACAGTTACCTGCAAGAACTGCCTATTCCTATTGATGCATGTCCTTTTGAATACTGGAGATCAAAAAAGTCAATTTGGACAGAGCTGTATGATGAAGCCTGTAAATATCTTGGTTGTCTTGCAACAAGTGTCTCTTCAGAACGCATGTTTAGTACAGCTGGCAATATTGTGACAGACACCAGAAATAGGTTGCTGCCAGAAAATGTACACACGTTAACTTTTATTAAAGTTAATAAGTCAAGATTTTCGTATCCTACAAGAGTATACAAACTGATCCTGAAGTGATTGATGTTGTGGACGTTGATGGTGATGACAACTCAGATGGTGCTGGCTGGTAAATATTGTGTGAGATAGAGTCTCTCTGCACCAAAAAGGAAACTTTTACAGACTGTGATGACTTTGGTTGTCTCTCTCCTTTCTCGATATACTACCTTGGACTATATACCCCCCAAAACTTTCACCATTTCATGGCAAACTGCATTGTAGCTAGGGTCTAAATTAAAGTCAACAAGTTTTATATACAGGGCAATTTTAACATCAGTGGGAACTGGTCCAAATTTGGCATAAATGGGACACTGTCACGTCAATCCTTTCTGTATCATATTATTTATAGTTAAAGTGAAAACATATATTTTTGGATTTACCTTCTGTGACTTTGTGGTGCATCAGTATGGGCTGGGACCGGGGGCGGTCTATTTTTCAATTTTAAAGAGGACAAAACAATGAGTTCTAATTGGTAGCTGTTTATTATTTTTTCAATTACAGAAATGTTAGCCATAAACCAAAAATGGATGCTAGTACATGGGTGAGGGTTGTGGGTTGGTTTTAACATGGGTGTAAGGGTGCTATGGGTGCTACTGCACAAGATGAGGGTGGTGGAAGAAAAGTGGAATGGGTGATGGGGTGAAAGGTGGATGTTGTTTTAGTCCTTTCATTTACAGATTCGTGATCGGCTGGGGGTGGTGAGGAAAAAAATGATGACAGACCGAACCTACTGTACACATAATATATATTCTTATTAAATACATTGCAAACTGCTTCCACCTAGCACAATTGTCCTGTCCCCTTTAAAAAAGAATAAAGGAATCAGAAATAAAAGAAAATCTGCATCAGCAGTTTTCACAGAATGTGACCTATCATAAAGTGTTTTGCTTTACAAGTAGTGATAATTTGATATATAATGGGGTTGACAGACACTGTCCTTTAAACATCACATGCCAACTGCTGCAGCTACACTAAATGTTCCTTAAGTTAGTATGTGGTGAGGAAACCACTTTTTTTATTTATGTGACTGAAATACAGATTTTATTGAAGTATCAGCTGCAAAAATGCATCATCTTAGAAAGTTGTATGTATTACTTCAATTTGCCAACAAAAATGTTGGTATATGTATGCATTATCTTAGAAAATTGCATGCATTTTTTGCCAGCAACAATGACTGCCATATTTTTTTATTCAAATGTCTTGACTGACTACGTTATGACATAATATGTTTTGCAACAGTTCCACATGCTGCTGCTGTAGTACTTGGCTTGACTTTGTTATAAAAGCTTTTAAACATAGCAACTTTTGATTTACTCATTTAAAACAGAAAGCAGCAAATAGCTGAAATTAGGTAATATTAGTTATTTTTTCTCATAATTCATGACGATGAGTATATATAACTGAGTACATAAATGGCTAATTTGCCTCTTCTTTCACTAATGAACTATGAGATGCAGCTGCAGCAGGAAAACTTTAACATATGGGTGGGTGGTGGCCTGTTACTTGTAAGTTGCTGGTTTAGCAAACAGAAGAAACCATAGATAAACCTAGTTGTATTCCTATCAATGTCACACATGATAATTTCTCTCCCCTGTATATTGAACAGTTTTTCCTTTACATGTATTTTATTACTATCTTCATTACTGGCAGCACAATAAAAAAAATAGGGTTCGAGTTCTAAAAAGTTCTAAAAAAGATTAGAACCCTATAACTTTTTCAAAAGTTCTAGACTAGAACTAGAACCCAGAACTTCAGAGGGTTCTGACAACCCTACTTTCTGGGACTATTATTCTGCCCTGTATCCCCAGGAATCTTCTTATCCATTACTCCTGGAGAAAATTAAGGAATATTTAGACCCTATCCCTCTTCCAAAACTATCAAGTCATCATCAAGACCTTCTAAAATCACCTATAACTTTATCCAAAGTCCATCAGGTTATTGAACATCTTCCCCACGCAAAGACCCCAGGTCTGGATGGTTTGTCAATTTGTTTTATATTTTTGTGTAGATATTCTGGCTTACTTTCTTACACCCCTTTTTAATTACCTACTCTGTTTGGGTCTCACCGAGTCCTCCCTTACACAGGCCTGGATCTCTCTTATACTTAAGCCAGAGAAGAATAAACTGCTTCCTAGCAGCTATCGGCCCATATCCCTTCTCAACTCCGACCTTAACATTTTATCTAGAGTTGTTGCAAATTGATTGCTCCAGGTCTGGGACAGACTCATTTCCCCTGAGAAGGCAGACTTCATGGTAGGCCAATATTACAGTGACTATGTGCAGACGTTGCTTTACCATATTTCTGTGTCTGGTGGGAGCAGAGCCCCTGTGGTTCTGCTCTCTCTAGATGCAGAAAAGGCTTTCAACAGAGTCTTTTCGCCATTTCTTTTTGCTACCGTGGACAAATTTGGCTTCCTCTCTCACTTTTGTCATTGGCTGAAGATTTTATACTGTAGCCCAACTGCTAGAATCCAGAATAATGGCGTTACCTTCTCTGGTGGCACTTCAACATGGTACCAGACACGGCTGTCCACTGTCTCCATTTTTATTCAGTTTGTACCTGGAGCCTCTCCTGCTCAAGCTCCAACATAACCCACATATCCTGTGCATATCAATGGGAGGGTCCAGATACAAATTTTTGGCCTACGCAGATGACCTTCTTCTTCATCTGGAGGCCTCCCCTTACTTCCATTCCCACTGTTTTGAAGGAAATTTACTATTTTTCTGAAGTAACTAGGTATAAGCTCCATTTGGATAAGACTCAGGTTCTTCCCCTGAATGCCTATGTTCCCACAAAACAGAGGGTATGGGCCTTTGTTGGGAGCCCAAGGTTATTACTTACCTTGAGATCTGTATTACTCGCTCCCTCTCCAATCTTCTGAAGAAGAATATATCCCCCCTACTTCAGACGATCAAGGATAATCTGCACAGATGGATGACCCTCCCTATATCCCTTTGGGTAAGGGTAATCATTATTAAAATGAATATCTTACCCAGTGTCCTTTATCCTTTAGGTTTGTTGGGCTTATTCCTTCCCAAGATATGGTTCACTCACCTCCAGAGTCTTTTATTAGAGTTCTTCTGGAAGAAGGGTGCTGCCAGGAGAGCGTTCAGACTGACATTGGCTTAGGAATGGGGGGACATTAGGTTATCCAACATTTTTCTTTATTACTGTGCACAACACAGCAGTAAGCTACTTCATTGGGGCCACTCTCAGCTGTCCTGTCCAGATTCAGCTTACAATGCCCTCTGGCTCTCTCTGTAAATTCAGCTTTGTAAAAAATGTGGCCTGCAACTTGAGAGTTTGCTATACCTAAAATCCTCCTCCCTGCCTTCACAATTACATAATACTACTTAGGTATGGTCCCTTAAGGCACTCAAACAACTTTCCTCTTACTTGCAGCCTGATGGGAGTAAAGATGTATCTCAATCTATACTGGGAAACCCCAACTTGTATATAGCCCACTGTCCCATCCCATTAAATTTCTGCCCCCAACTCTGGCAAGTTCCTTTAGAATCATTATTAGTAGGAGGTACATTTGTCCTCCGGACATTATGCAACAGTGTTTTTCTATACCAGTGTACTACCCTTTCAAACATCTGCAACTTTCCAGAGCCCTTTCTAGCTTTTTAGGTCCAAGTCCTTGGACTGCTCATTCCTCCTCCACCCTTCATGATTTCCTGGTAATTGCAGAACAACCCTACTCTGTTTCTAAGTTTCATGCCCTATTTCAGCTTCTTAATCCTGGTGGCTTATTGGGGGTCTGTTTCTATTGGCAACGAGTAGTGGATTTACAGTTGGACTCCAAGGGATGGCATTTGCTTTGGAATAGGTTTTATAAGCCATCAAGCAAGACAGATAGTGTTATACCCAATTTCGAGTTTTCCACAATATGTATTATACCCCCCAAGATTACACCGGCTGGGTAGTATAGCCTAGGATGAATGTTCCCATTGTGGTTCTCATATAGGCTCTCCTTTGCATATCCTTTGGGAATGTTCAAAAGCAGCTCCTTTCTGGATTGCTATTTGTAACTCCCTTGACCCCTTTTTTTTTTACTCCTCATTTCTGTCTGGTTGATGACTACCCCGAGGAGCTTTTTGGCCCTCGCAAGGCCTGTATGGCCATGGTCTCAATTACAGCTAAGATTGTCATTCTCTATCATTGGTTTGATGACAATATACCTTTGCTCAGAGAATGGAACCAAGAAACCTTATAAGCCCATGTCACTGAGATACATATAGCTTCCTGACAGGGTACATACAGTACAAGAAGCACCGCGATTATTGGGAACCTCTCAAAGCCATTTTATCCTATTAGTTACATGTCTATTCTAGGCTTGTTCATTATAACACAGTGCTTTTTGGTCAGATATTAAGTTTCCTGCCCTTTTGTGTCTATCTTGGTGTGATTACATATTTTTTTTGTGCTCTGGTGGGGAGGGGGTATATGGGGGACAGATGGTAGTGGGAGGGTTTGTTTTTCTTGTTATTGGGGTTTGTTAGTTTGTCTTTCTGTTTGCTGGTCACCTAGAGCTGTGGCTTGTTTCTTGTTATTACTGATCCTTTACTTTTTATTTTTTGATATTTGCAATTATTGTATTGTGAAACTTTAATAAAGCATACTAAATAAAAAAAAAAAACAAGATATCAGAGTCAATGCCCTGGTGTGCATCAATTGCGCCAGTCAATAAACAAAATGATGATATGCATATATGTGTTGACCTGAAGAGGTTGAATGAAATAGTGGTAAGTCAAAAATACAGTACATCCTTCTTACTTTAGAAAATATTATGCTACAGCTAGTGTGGGCAAAGACTGTTTCTTCCTTGGATGTGCTAGTGGACTCTGGCAAATCCCATTAGATGAACAAAGTACTACATTGACAACATTTATCATACTCTTTGGGAAATACTGTTCTACAGATTCCCATTTGGGAATACAAGAACACCAGAAATAGTCCTGCAAAAAATGGCAGAACATCAAAAAATCTGGAACATGTGATGTGCTACATGGATAATATATAGGTGTATTGCTCCACCAGAGAATTACTGGAAACTAGAAACAGTTCCAGGAAGCTGAGATTATTATAGATTAAATAGTGGTTTGGAGGAACCCTTCTTGGTGAAATAAGACTGCAAAAATAAATAAATAAATAAATAAAAAAGGTTCATCTCCTGTGTAGTGCCAAAATATATTTTGCCCAACAATAATCAATGTTTTGTGGCAATGCCACCTAAGGACTGGTCATTTCTAATAAAGGTTGCTTGCAAATGGTACTAGAAAGAAGATTCCAGATATAGCTTATATATTAAAGAGCAGGTTTTGACTCTTAATAGTTCTCCCCCCCCCAACATATATGGAATCTTATCCTCCAGTTAAGAGAGGCATCCCAAAATGGCAATTTTAATCTGGATAAATGTTAAATAAATCACTCGTAAAACAGCTATGTGGAGCTGATATCTAAAACAGAAACATCCCCCGACTCAGAGCCATGCCCCAACGCTGGCACGTTCTGTGATGTCAGTACTAGTACAGCATGGGGCCACGCTCCATTGAGTATAATGGGGGATAATTTTTAAAGCTTTTTTTATTTTGCTACATGAAAATTTGAGAAAGGAGGGCCACCGCAAACTAACAAGGATTTTGTTAGTTGTGCAGTGTACTTCCTTTCTCGAGTTCAGCATGTAACAATATAAAAATGCTTTCAAAAATATCCTCTATTATAGTCAATGGAGCATGTCCCCATACCATTTTTGTACTGACACCACAGAACGTGTCAGCATGGGGGCATCCCTGAGCCGTGGGATGTTTCCATTTTAGTTTCAGTTTTAGCCCCACAGAGGTGTTTTATGAGTGAGTTAATAAAAAATATACCCAGAATAAAATTGCCATTTTGGGATGCATCTCTTAAACGGAGGGTAAGATTCCATATATTTTTTTTTTTTTGGGGGACTATTAAAAGTCAAAACCTGCTCTTTAAATGAGCTTTCTAAACCTCCTGGGCACCTGTTCTGTAATCACTGCTGCCATTGATTCGATGCAGTAAAGCTTAAATATTTCCAGGACTGTCTGACTCACTGCTGTTAGAAGCTTCTATGAAGAAATTGACCCATCACATTTTATCTTTTTACCAACAGAAAAGTACGCAATGACAGACAGACTAAGGCCATAGATGCCATGAGAGTATCAGTTTTATAATAAAACCAAGAGAAAGGACCCAGTAGTACAGCCTTATCTCAGCAGTGGGCAAGCTAATGGATATCATCCTGAAAGAGAGAATGGTGAGCTTTCTGTAGGATAATGGACTCTAGGATGTGGGGCAGGATCGGTTTATGTCAGGGAGGTCCTGTCACACTATGCTAATTGACTTGTTTGGCTGGGTCACTAGGACAGGGGAAGGGTCAAGTGGTTGATGTCTTGTATCTGGAATTCAGCAAGGTCTTGAACTCTGATCCTCACAGGAGATTGGTCAGTTAGCTAGAAGACTAGGATGGTGGTTAAGCTTGTTGGGTTCACCAGAAGATGGCTGCAGGACAGAAGCCAAAAGGTGGTATTCAGGGGGAATTCTTAGAAGCTAGGCCTGTGACCAGTGGGGTTTCACAGGGTTCTGTGCTCTGTCCAGTGTTGTTTAATATATTCATAAGTGACATTGCAGATAGGAACAAGGGTAGGATCTGCCAGTTTGTGGATGACATAAAGCTCTGTGTGATGGTGGACCTTGGGGGGGGGGGCAGGAACTCAGGGAAGACCTGACTATGCTAGAGAAGTGGTCCGGCATATGACAACTGGGATTCAATATTTAAAAGTGTAGTTATGCACTTGGGGCAGAAAACTCAGGGACCAAATATAGGTTGGGTGGTTTGCAGGTAACTAGGTCAGAGGAAGAACTGGACTTGTATGTAATTATCATGAATGATCTGAAACACTCTGCACACTACAGGAAAGCTACTGGATGCTGGCCTGCATAACCAAGGGAATTACCAGCAGGAAGACAGAGGTCATTCTGCCACTGTACAGGTCTCTAGTGAGACTGCACCTAGAGTACAGTGTGCAAAATGGCACAGGGTCATAATGTTGCAAGATATTATGCTGCATGGAAAAATCATGCTGCCAATACAATGCAATTTCTTGATGTGCCCCTCCATAAAGATTCGCAACCCAGTGGGGGGGGTGTCACCTCCAAATCACACAAAATGCAAAAAAAAAAAAAAAAAATTTCTGGGACCAGGAATCAAACCCAGTCCCAGATTTAGTGTCTCAGTCCAGTGAGCCACGGCAGCTGCTCAGTAGAACCCCATCCCAGCAGAGGTCTTATCCTCTGCCTGGCATAGTGCGAGTGGTGCAATACTGCATACAGCAGTATTCGTGGTATTGCACCACTCGCTGTCTCATGCAGCACTATTTTGGGTTAGTGCTAATGTCGTACACTATTAAGTGTATGACATTATGACCTGGTAGGGTGCAAAATTGGTGCCCTTATCTTAAGAAGCATATTAGCTTGCTGGGAATGGTCCAGAGAAGGGCAACCAGGATGATCCGGGGCCAACAAAGCAACACCTAATGAGAAGAGGCTCGGGGGGCTCACCATGTATTGTCTTGACGACAGAAATGGGGGGGGAGTGGACATGATTGAGACCTTCAAGTACCCAGTGTTATAATCAGGGTGAGTACCGAGGACCTCTTCAGCCTTACTGGAAATAAGACCACTAGGAGTAATAGCCTAAAACTGTTGGGGTGAAAGTTCAGTGGTCAGATAAGGAGGCACTTTTTTACCAAGAGGATAGTTACTAAGCGGAATGAATTGCTGGAGGAGGTGGTGTCCCTAAAACTGATAGACAGCTTCAAGAGAGGCTGGGAAAGAGTGAGGGGGGAAGTTGCAAATGGGGAGTGGTGGTGGAGGGGGTATTTGAAAGGGGTCAAAGGGAATATGGGGAAGGGTCAGTTACCTGTGCAAACACAGTGAGAACTGTACACTTCAGCAGACTGACTAGACTGCAGAGCCTTTATCTGCTGGCACAATCCCCCCAAACAAAAAAGGTTGGACATTTTCTGGAAAATTTGATCCAAGTGCAGTAGTATCAATAACTGGTATTTTTCATCATATTATTAACATTTCCTGCCATTTCATACTATGGAGATGGCTATGCAATCATGATTCTGTGCAAAAATGTAGAAAAAAGATTTTGGATATTTGCATGAAAATTTGATCTCAGTACAGTAATGTTGATAATTGGAAAGGCTTTTGCCTGGAGTTCAGTGGACAAGCAGCCAGCCACTTCCACTTCCTGAGCTATATAAGCAGTTCCTCTCAGCCTCATTGTGAAGCATTTTTTCTTTGCAGCCAGAGACTTTGTTGATCTGTCCTCTGAGCTGGCTGCGGCCTACCTCCCCCCCCACTGCCTGCTGTTTCTGTGTGTCTCTGCTGGACTTCGGTGTTTGTTTTCCTGCTTCTGGTTTGTATCTTTCCTCCAGCTGTGTGCTTCCTTGTATTTTGTGTGTCTTGTTTTTGTTTTTGGGCCATGTTCCCTGTTTTCTGTGTTGCTGTGTTTTGGTTTTGTCTTTTGGGGCTTTGTTTCTAAGCTCCTAGCATACTGCTACTCAGAGCTCATACTACTGCTTTCAGTTACTTACAACTGCAGCCACTGCAACTGTTTACTTCAATTACTAATGTACTTAGTGCTTGTGTTTTTGCACTGTTGCTCACCACTCTCAAACTACTGCAATGCAACTGCAATCATTATCTGTGTGTTTCAGCTCAACCATCGCTGCTCCATGTTGCATACTCAATTGTTTTCACCTGACGCAGGCTTACTCTGACCCTAGCTATGCTGCTTATTCATGCTGTTGTTCTACTTACAAACATAGAAGTTGACAGCAGATAAGGACCGCAAGGCCCATCCAGTCTGCCCATTTCTTTTTCTACCTTATGAATGTGCCATCAGTCTTTGCTCTGTCAATGGCTTATCTATTCATACTCATCTGTATTGCTCCCTTATGCCTATCCCATGCCTGTTTGAAGCCCTGCACTGTATTCATATCCTCCACTTCCTGAGGTAGGCCATCTCATGCATCCACCACCCTTTCTGTGAAAAAGAACTTCCTCACATTACCCCTTAATCAGCCTCCCTCTAATTTCATGCTGTGTCCTCTTGTCCTGCTAATTTTCTTATATTGAAACATGTTAGACTCTTTCACTTTGTTAATGCCCTTAAGGTGTTTGAATGTTTCAATCATATCACCTCTCTCTGCTGCCTTTGCTCTAGGGTATACATGTTGAGCTCCGTTAATCTGTCCTCATATGCTTTCTGATATAGTCCCTGCACCATTTTGGTTGGCCTTCTCTGGATGCCTCAATTTGGTTAATGTTCTTGTGAAGGTGCGGCCTCCAGTACTGCACACAGTACTCCAGATGGGGCCTAACCAGTGTCTTGTAAAGAGGGATTATTACCTCCCTCTTCTGACTTGTGATACGCCTACTAATACACCCCAACATACCCCTAGCCTTACCTACTGCTTTAGTGGTCTGCTTGGATGATTTCGGGTCATCGGTGATGATGATGCCCAAGTCTCTTTCTTCCCTTGTGACTGCCAGCAACTCCCCTCCCAGCCTATAGGTGGCTTCAGGGTTTCTCTTCCCTATGTGCATGATCTTGCACTTCTTGCATTAAATCCCAGTTGCCACTCTTTCGACCATTTTGCTAGTTTATCCAGATCTCTTCTCATTCTGCCCACCCCATCTGGATCATCTACTCTGTTGCAGATCTTGGTGTCATCTACAAACAGACAATCTCCCTCCAGTCCATCTGCAATGTCACTGATGAAGATATTGAAGAGGACTGGCCCCAGGACTGATCCCTGAGGTACCCCACTTGTGACTTGCATCTCTTCTGACTGTATACCATTTACCACCACTCTCTGTTTTCTGCCCGCCAACCAGTTTGCCACCCAGTTGACCAATTTCTGACCCACCCCAAGTCTACCCAGCTTATTAATCAATCTTCTGTGTGGAACAGTATCAAAAGCTTTTCTGAAGTCAAGGTAGGCGACCTGAACTGCTCCCCCTTGGTCCACCACTCTGGTTACCCAGTCAAAGAAATCTATGACATTAGTTTGACAGGACCTTCCCTTTGTAAACCCATGCTGTCTTGGATCCTGTGCTCCTATGGATTCCAGGTGTTGCACCATCCTTTCCTTAAGGAGTGCCTCCATAATCTTGCCCACTACTGAGGTAAGACTGACTGGTCTGTAGTTCCCTGTCTCCTCCCTGCTACCACTCTTGTGGAGCAGGATCATATGATCCCTTCTCCAGTCTTCTGGGACCTTTTCTGTGCTCAGAGACTCATTAAACAGTTCTGATAATGGCTCTGCTAGTTCCACCCTTAGCTCCTTTAGTACCCTGGGATGTATGCCATCAGGTCCCATTGCCTTGTCTACCCTGAGCTTATTGAGCTCTTGTAGGACCCTTTCTTTTGTGAAGGGACTAGTGCACACCTCCCTCCCCCCTGTGTCCATGGTGCTGAGCTGTAGGCCCTGTCCTACCTTCTCTTCAGTAAATACTGAGCAGAAGTATCTATTTAGGATGGGTGCTTTTACGTGGTCCTCCTACTCACATGCCCCCTTACCCCCTTTGATCTTAGCAATACCCAGTCTGGACTTTCTCCTTTCACTAATGTATCTATAGAAAGTCTTGTCACCTTCTTTTACTCTTCATGCTAGTGTTTCCTCGGTTTGGGCCTTTGCCTGCCTTATTGTCTTCCCTGCTTCACTTAGGGAAGTTTGGTATGCCTTCCTATCTTCATCCCGCTGCGTTCCCTTATATTTCCTGAAGGCCATCTTTTTGGCTCTGACCTTTTCTGCTACTGTTTCTGAGAACCAAAGTGGTTTCCTTCTTCTTTTACACTTTCTTTTCTCTCTAACACAGTGGGATGTTGCTTCAAGTATTGCATCCTTAATGCTTGCCCACTTTGCCTGTACCCCCTCACCTGTATTTCTTATTGCCAGGGCTAGCTTAACTCTGTTGGCCATCTTATCAAAGTCAGCTCCTCTGAAGTCCCATATTTTTGCCTTGGAATGGGATGACTTAGTTCTAGTGGCCAAATTGAACCAAACCATGTTATGGTCACTGGCCCCTAGGTGACCTTCTACCTGGAGATCTGTGATCCTTTCCCTTGTAGCTTCATTGCACTGCCTGGCTACACCTGCTTTCAGAGCATTGTGTCTCCATGTTTTATTACAGCTTTGCAACTCCGGGTATTCCATAGAAAGTGTTGCTTCTATGTTTATTGAACCTGTTCTACTCTGAGGTTGGCCAAAAAGCTCCTGCTGAGGCTGTTAAACTAGCTTTCGTATCTGCATGTTGTTATTGGCCTTCCATCACTTTCTTGTTTGTCCTACGGCGGGGACTGGGAAGTGTCTGGGGGGTTGTTGCCCCATCTGGCTAATTATTTCTGTTCTAAATCCTGCCTTCACCACCGAAAATCCTCAGAGTATTTGTCACCTTGATTTGATCTTTCAAATGATGGCTGGCTTGCCCCACTGTTCAGTGCTGTTTCAGTGCCCTATGTTATGCAGACCTACGTGCAGGTCCACTTATTACTACTCTGTTTATTGACCTACATACAGGCCCACACTTGCTTACGCAATCATTGCTCCTTGCTTACGCAAACCATTGCTTCATGCCTACTGCCATCCCCTTGGCTTCAGCCTCTGGGATTCTGCTGCACTCAATTCTGCATTCGACCTTGCAAGGTCTCAGCACTCAAAGCTCATTACGATCTCAGCATGCCGTGCTCATTCAGCTCACCAGCTTTTCAGCTCTCAGTCAATTTCTGGGGCATGCCAGCCATTCTATTCTGGTGCAGGGTTCCTGCAGACGATGGTCTCGCTTTGCATTTAGTCTGTATCTAAAGCGTGTCTAACTTGGGGTGGGATCCTTCTCACCTGGCCCATAGCTGGGAATGTTCTTGCCCTGGGTTTGGCTTTAGCTGCCTGCCACGCGACAGCAGCTCTTGGTGTAGAATTTAAGACTAGCGGTGCAGGGTGGAAAAAGTTACCTCCTTTGGCTCTAGTGTTCCACTATAACAGTTAGCCATTGACTTTAGTGGTTTCCCTAGCAAGGCACCTTCACTGCATTCTCCCTACGACTGCCTCTGGTTCACCTGGTTTGATTTTAGGGCGGGTAGGCCAGATGAGTGCCTCAGCAGCTGTTGCTGTCCTCCTGTGCCTTGGTTGCATGTATTGTTGCAGAGTTTTCTCACAACCTTCCATGGCGTTCCTGCTAGAGGGTTTGAGTGAGAGCCTTCCTCCAAATTGGAATATTTTCCACCTCCCTTTAATTGGGTTTTCCAAATTGCAGCTGCAGAGCCATCACTAAATAAACTATCCCAAGCCTGGAGGGAAGGCAGCCTAGGCCTTGGATCCCCAGAGATTTCCTCCTCATAGGGTTTTTTTCTCTCCTCCATTACCTCAGGTCATAACTCTTAGTTAGCATAGTAGAGTCCCCTAGTTTCTTTAGGTAGGTTCTGCTGTTGGATGGAGATGGAGGATGTCCTGCCATTCCCTCTCTCTTTAGGGGATCCCCTAATCTCAGCGCAAACCATTAGTATCATGCTATGCAAACCTGGGCATTTCATTACATTATCAAACTGAACATCTCATTATGTTATCAAACTGTCATGCTTCTCTACTACTATGTCACAGTTACTACTACATCACAGGTACTGCTTGCTCATATGCTTTGTGTTACCTCCTTCTTTAGGATATGATTGTACTACATTTCTTTTGGGGATTCCTAAGGTACCTTTAGCCATGGGAATTGTCCCATGGCACCTCTAGGGGTGGAACCCTCTCTGAGGGATCCTTGTCTTTTGTACCCCTACAGGGTGGTAATTCCTCTGGAATAGAGTGCGAACAGACAAAACCAAACTAACACAGTTGCACAAGCATAACACTATACTGGCTGCGTAGGACAGTGAATTGGAAAGGCTTTTGCCTGGACTTCAGTGGCCAAGCAGCCAGCCACTCCCACTTCCTGAGCTATATAAGCAATTCCTCTCAGTCTCATTGTGAAGCATTTTTTCTTTGCCCCACCATCCTTCCCTCCTCCTCCAGCAGCAGTGCTTCTCTCCTCAGGGGGATTCCTAAGTTACTTTTAGCCATGGGAATCGTCCTGTGGCACCTCTAGGGGAGGAACCCTCTCTGAGGGTTCCTTGCCTTTCATACCCCTACAGGGTGGCAATTCCTCTGGAACAGAGAGTGGGAACAACCAAAACCAAACTAACACAGTTGCACAAGCATAACACTATACTGGCTGTGTAGGACAGTGAATTGGTATTTCTCAACACATTATTAACACTTCCTGCCATTTCATAGTATGAAGATTACTATGCAATCATGATTCCATGCCAAAAAGAAAGAGATTTTGGGCATTTGCATGAAACATAGACTTTGACGTCAGATAAGGACCACTTGGCCCACCTAGTCTGCCCATTTCCCTACCTACAGGATAGGCCGCAGATCCTAGTTAACCAACAGCCTATTTCTTCCTACCCCCCACAAGAATTGCCTTATGTCTGTCCTATGCATTCTTGAATTCTCCCACAGTTTTAGACTCCACAACCTCCTCAGGAAGGCTGTTCCATGCATCCACTACCCTCTCTGTGAAAAAATACTTCCTCACATTGCCCCTGGACTGCCCCCCCCTCTATCTTTAAATTGTGTCCCCTTGTTCTTGCATGTCTCTTTTTCTGAAAGATGCTACCCTCTTGGACTTTGTTGATACCACTGAAGTACTTAAAAGGTTCTATCATGTCCCCCCTCTCCCTTCTTTCCTCAAGGGTATACATATTAAGCTCCTTTAGTCTCTCCTTGTACGGCTTCTCTTGCAGACCCTGCACCATTTTACTTGCCCTCCTCTAGACTGCCTCTATCCTGTCTATGTCCTTGCGGAGATGGGGTCTCCAGAACTGGAGGCATTACTCCAGATGGGGTCTCACCAACAGTCTTTACAGAGGGATAACAACTTCTTGTTTTCTGCTGGCGATGCCTCTCCCTATGCATCCCAGTATACCCCAGCCCTCCCTACTGCCTTCTCACATTGTTTGCTAACTTTAAGGTCATCTGATATGATTACCCCCAGGTCCCTTTCCTTTTTCTTGTTGTTACTACCTCCCCCAATGTGTATTTTTCCCTGGGTTCTTGTTTCCCAGGTGCATTATTTGCACTTCTTTGCATTGAATCCTAGCAGCCATACTTCGACCATTCCTCCAACCTTGCCAAGTCCCTTCTCATCCTTTCCACGCCTCCTTGTGTATCAACCCTGTTGCAGATTTTTGTATCATCTGCAAAGAGGATACTTTTCCTTCCAGTCCCTCTGCAATGTCACTTATAAAAATATTAAAATGACTGGACCCAGTACTGAACCCTGCGGGTACTCCACTAGTAACCCCTCTTCTTCAGAGTGGACTCCATTTACAATTACCTTCTGTGTCCTGTTGTCCAGCCAATGTTTTACCAGGCTACCACCCTGGGACCCACTCCCAGGCTGGTTAATTTGACTATTAATCTTTTGTGGGACTGTGTCAAATGCCTTACAAAGTCTAGGTAGGCCACGCCCACAGCCCTCCCTGGTCTATTACTTTGGTCACCCAGTCAAAGAAATCTATTAGATTCATCTGACATGACCTTCCTGCTGTGAAGCCATGCTACCTTGGGTCCTCTGCCCCACTGGTCTCTAGGTACTCAACAATTCTTTCCTTCAGAAGTGACTCCATCACTTTCCCTACCACAGAGGTCAAACTGACAGGTCTGTAGTTTTCTGCCTCTGTCTTGGTCCCATTTTTGTGAAGGGGAATCACATCCACCTTCCTCCAGTCCTCGGTACCACACTATCCTCCCATGATTTGTTAAAAAGAGTCAGTGGTTTCACTAGTTCCCCCTTAATTCTTTTAGAATTCTGGGAGAATTCCATCAGGCCCCTTGCTTTGTCCACCTTCAGTTTTAGGAGTTCTTGCAGAACCCTTTCTTCTATGAAAGGACTGGGATCGACCCCCTATCAAGAGTACTTCTGTTAATTGGATTAGGCACTTTCCCCTCCTCTTTTGTGATTACTGAGCAGAAATATTCATTCAGTATCCCTGCTTTTTCACTGTTCCCCTCTGCCCACCCACTGTTCTTTCTATTCAGCCTCATTATCCCTCCCTTTGTCTTTCTACACTCTCTGATGCACCTATAGAAGGTTTTATCCCCCTTCTTAACCGAGTTGACTATCTTTTCCTCAGTTTGGGCCTTTGCTATTCTGACTTCCCTTCCTGCTTCCTTCTGCCTTAATTGGTACAGCTCTCTGTCCTGCTCCTTCTGTGTTTCCTTATACTTCCTGAATGATATCTTTTTCTCCCTGACTTTCCCAGCCACCTCTTTTGAGAACCATAGTAGCTTTTTCTTTCATTTTGATTTGTTTATTTGCTTCACACAAAGGCTTGTTGCATCTGTGATGGCAGTTTTGATGATTCCCCATTGTTGTTCCAACCCTCCTTCTAACTTGTTTGCTAGTGCTTTTCTGAGGCACTCTCCCATCTTGCCAAAGTCAGCCCTCCTGAAGTCCAGTACCCTCACTTTTGTATGGCTTGACTCTGTAGCTAAGTTTAACGTGAACCACACTGTTTGATGGTCACTTGTTCCCAGATGGCAACCCACTTCTAGATCTGAGATCCTCTCACTGCCCCCATTTGAGAGTACGAGGTCTAAGATTGCTCCCTCACGAGTGGGTTCCAAAACTAGCTGTCTCAGGCCTGCCACCTGTAGGGCATTGAGAATGGACCTGCTCTTGGATGTGGCTGCAGCAAATGTGCTGCATTTAACATCTGACATATTCAGGTCTCCCATCAACAGTATCTCCCCTTTCTCTGCCATCCTAAGAATGCCTTCTATCATATCCTTGTCCATTCCCTCTCCCTGACATGGGGGTCTGTACACAACCACTGTGCAGACTGTGGTGCCCTTTCCAGTCTCCAAGGTGACCCACAGTGCCTCCTCTCCTCCCTGTTTACTCTTTTGTTCAGCTGCTTTTATCCCTTCCTTTACATAGAGAGCCACTCCTCCCCCCTTCTCCCCTGCCTGTCTCTCCTGTAGGTTATGTACCCTGGTATGTTAACATCCGAGTCATGGTTCTCTGTGTACCATGTTTCTGTGACTGCTATGATATCCAGGCATCCCTCTTCCATCAAGGCTGCCAGTTCAGGGAGCTTGTTGCCCAGTCTACGGGCATTGGTACTCATTACACTCCATTTCCTGATGGTCTTACTCCTTTTTGCCCCATCCCTGTCCTTCTTGCCTTTGTCACTTTCCCCATTTATCCCTGCCCTTCTCCCTATCGACACCTCTATGTTGGTGTTTACTGCACTTACTACCATGATTTTTTGGGGGGGGCTAGGATTTCCCTGCTCCTTTACAGTGCCTCCCCCCTTGGCTAGTTTAAATGCCTTCCAATGAAGCATTTAAACCTATCACCTAGGATCCTGGTTCCCCTCCTGGACAGATGCAGCCCATCATGCCAGTATAGGCTTGCATCACTCCAGGTGGACCCCCAGTCCCCAATGAAGCCAAATCCCAGAGCTCTGCACCAGTGTTTCAACCACTGATTGAATCCCATGGTGCAGAACACCCTAGTCTCTCCTACGCCATAGATGGGCAGCACCTCCAAGAAGGTTAGCGTGCATGCTACTTGTCTAAGGCCCCTCTCCAATTCCATAAACTCTTCCTGCACTACTTTAATCCCTTTCTTAGCCAGATCATGTGTCCCTAGGTGGACAATGACATCCAGCTCCCTTCTCTGTGCAGCTGCTCCAGCATTCCTGAGGATTCGCTTCCTGTCCCTCCAAGCCATGGCGCCAGGCAGGCACCTTACCTCCCTCTCCCTTCCTCCCCCAGTTCTACCTTCCTAACAATGGAGTCCCCCACCAGGAGTTGTTCCCTTCCCCTGTGGGGTCCCATGCCACCCTCCTGTGGGTCTCCTTTGTGGAGGTTCCCAGCATCCTCCTTGGTCTCCACTGCTTCCATGTCAATAATTGTTATTTTTTCAACACATTAATTAAAGTTATTTGAAAAATCTACTGCTGGTGTGATTTGCTAATTGGGACCCATGGGTCCTGTGTTTTTACTTGTAGATGACTCTTGCCGCTCTCCCCACCTCACCCCTTCCTCCCCCTTTCCCCTTTTCTTTCACGTAAGCACTTGTTTACTTATTAACCTGGCACTTATTATTGTCCTCTTTCACCATGTTATGCTCAACGCAGAGGATTGGTGTGCTGGTCATCGATGGTTAACGGTTTGTTAGCCATCGAGAGGTTACCAGGGCGACCATGTAAACCTCGAGAGCGAAGCTCGAGAGGTTTATGTCGCCACGGCAACCTCAAGATTAGTTAACAAAACAGTTAACCATCGTACCATACATTAGCTTTTATAGTGTATGGTACCAGTTTGTTTCTTTAGAAAAGAAAGCAGTTCCTTACTGCTGATTTTTCATGTCCCCACTGCTCTGCCCTCACTGCCGTGGTCGTTACAAGGCCGTCCGATCCAGCTGCGCGCATGCCCTGACTGTTCCCGGTTGTTAACCCATCGATGTGACATACCGTTGATAGGTTAACAACATCGTGACATCACATCGATGGTAAAACGTTGTTATAAAAAGGTAGATTTCTACCTATAACAACGTTCTACCATACATTATACTGTTGTAACACTTTTTGTAACACCTGCCTTACAACTTTATGTTATTGTTGATCTTGTAAATTGAATGTTTAATGTCTCATTCCTATTGTACTCCTTCCCCCCCAGGTCACGCTGGGAGACAAACAACTTGTTGCTCAGTGTGTCTTCCTGGCGAAACATTTCAATGAATAAATAAATAAATTGTAGATTGCTGAGAGTTTCTCTTTAAGCCATCACTTGTCAAATCACATTTTAGTATTTATTTCTGGATTTTGCTGTTTTCTGGGCTTTGCAACTATGTGTATGTTGAACTAAATTGAATGTTTGGGTTTGACCACAGACTTGGCAATAGTACTACAAACCTTCAGCTGTTATTTGTCCAAAAACTACAAGTTTTAAATATCCAGATTATACCCTGCATTGTATGTGGCACACTGCTTCCTCATTTCATGGGACTTTGGGTATTTAAATACTGCTATGACCACCTTTTAATTTTGAAATCTAAACAAAATGCTTACGTACATTTTAAAGGTAGGGTAAAGACATGAATGACAAGAGGAAAAGGGCAATGTAAAGCAGAATTGGAAGGTACAGGATCACAGTTTTCACCACAGTGAGCTTCACGACATGTTGCTTTACAAAGCTTGTTGAGGGGAGGAACACATAGTGACAGTGCAGAAATGAAATTCAAACCTGCACCTATGCACTTGTTCTCTTTCTTACCCACCATTCCAGCTGCCTCCCATCAAGGTCCTTCTTGCTCTTAATCCTCACAAAGGCGCAAGCCCTGACTGTCTCCACTCCAAACTCCTGTACCTGCCATTTTCATTCCCATTATCCACCTCCTCAACCTCTCCTTCTTCTCTACTACTTTCCCTGATGCCTGGAGGGAATAATTAGGTGCAGCATTTTCTTGAAACACAAGGATAGTGATTATTACTATGACGAATAATTTTGTGTTCCTGCTTGTTTGTTGTTTCTGATTTTGTCTGGTAGTGTAGTGGGGGCTGTATGTATATACAGTATGTTGTTGTAAAATAGAGTGTTTATAAATTAATAATCTTATTCCAGCAGTTATGCCATCTACTTTTGTTTTCCCCAAAAAGGAATCTTTGTTTCTCTATCTCTGATAACTTATTTGCAGTGGTGGTGGCTCTACCTATACTTCTTAAATGTAACTGTGAATCCATACTGTCAGATTCAAATTTTCTTTTTTTTCCCCCTTTAGTAATTGCACACCATTGCCTGGTAATTTGTAGCAATTGCTTCATTCTGTGTTTTTTAGAATATTTCTGAATTGGTTGTTTTGAACAATGGTGATTTATATTTTTGAAACAAATGTGGTTTTGCCTTTGGAGTAACTAGAAAGTCTATTCCTTTTTAAGACAACTGAAAGACAGTTTTGAAAGTAGAAAGTAGGGGTGGGTGGACTGTTCCACAGGAGATCCGGACTCAGATTAATACGGACTTCACCATAGAAGTCCTGTTCCAGGTCCATGGAGTTCCCATTTCAGCAGTTTTGTTGTCTGATGCCTGGGGGATGCCATCAGGACATACAGGCAGCCGGTGGCATCCAATCAGGCAACAGAAGGTCATGTGAAGCACTCACTGGTATATAAGGCTGGAGAGTGTGCCACTTGGCCCAGAAGGAGGAGGATCACAGCAGGAGAAAGAGAGATTAGAGATAGAGAGACTGGAGAGAGAGGTGAAGTGCCAAAATGCAAAAGCAGTGCACTTCGGTTAGGGGAGGGAGGGGAGGATTCCTGATAGTGGAGAATGGATGGGTGAAATCGGTCAGATGGAAGGGAGTGTTATAAGTATGGGGGGGGCATGCATGATTACAGAAAATCCCAAATTAAACTTTTTCTTGGCCTCAGATAGTAGTAGCTGTGTGTACAAAAAGGGCAGGCTGGCTGCTGGCAAAATCTGACTTGTGCTATTCCAGATCGAAGAGAGTACTTGTGGTGGTGGCTCAGAGATTATACAGTTCAGAAAATCCTAAATGATTTTTTTTTCTTGGCCTCAGGCAGTGTAGCTGTGTGTACAAAAAGGGCTGACTGACAAAGTCTGACTTGCGCCTTTCCAGATCCAGACTCCAGAGTACTGGGGGGGTCTCCAGAGATCACAGTTAGAGAAAATCCCAAATTAATTTTTTTTTCTTGGCAGTAGGGTGGCAGAATAAATCTTTGTGACATAAAGAGGGGAGAGGGAAAGAGACTACAGGGTGGCCCATAATAAATGTGACATCCCAGAAATCCCAAATAATGTTTTTTTTCCTGGCTTCAGTGCGGCTGTGTGTACAGAGCAAGGGCAGTAGGATGGCAAAATAAATCTTTGTGACGTAAAGAGGGGAGAGGGAAAGAGATTGCAGGGTTGCTCACAAAAAATGTGACATTCCAGAAATCCCAAATATCATTTTTTTCCTGGCTGCAGTGCAGCTGTGTGTACAGAGCAAGGGCAATAGGGTGGCAGAATAAATCTTCGTGGCATAAAGAGGGGACATGGAAAGAGACTGCAGGGTGGCCCACAATAAATGTGACATCCCAGAAATTCCAAATATTTTTTTTTTCTGGCTTCAGTGCGGCTGTGTCAACAGTCTAATCATGAATAACGATCATCATCACCTACGTTCAATCACAATTTCATGTATTAAAAAAAATATACTGTTCAAACAACATACAAGTTGATGTGCCTGCCCTGTGCTGCTGGCTGTGGGTGTCCCAAGGGATAATCTGACTGTGAGTTGTAGCAGGCTAAGTGTTTACAGTACAACACAAGTAAAGCACAAGCACTACACACAAGTGTTATCATCATCATCACTCATTCCTCATTATTCCTTATTATCATTAGTTTCATAGTATATTGCATTACAAACTACATTACATATTAAGCATTAACCAACCCCTAGTGTGGGACTGTGCTGCATGTGGCTAATACACCAGATGTGTCTGCATTTCCAATTCAAATTCTGAGGCACACTTAACAGTGGCTGAATTTGGTCACTTTCACTTAACAGTAAGTTTTTTAGGAGCCGGTCCAGCAGTCTTGGAAGGAAGTGGTAGTGGACTGCTGTGCTGTTGGTGTGCTCTGTACAGTCATGAGTCACGACAGTAAATTTGTCCCTGGTCTGTGTGAGTGGGAGTCATAAGAAGGACATTACGTTTCACGTTAGAGGGATCTTTTGTTCCAAAATGGATCAAAATGTTGATGAGGCACATTCTACTAGTTCTCAGGTAGGCAGTGGCACTGTAAAAGACAGAAATTGGCCTGAAAATAGAAAACAAAATCAAACCCCAAAAAGATTTTTTTTCACATCTAATAAGGTTTTGTCTTCCAAGTGAATGCTTGAATCCAAAAAAAGTGAATGTCTCAGATCATCATCATTAGTCCCAAGTAAAAAAAAAATGTTTTGTAGTTAAAAATACTAAAGATGTAGTGTGTACCACTTGCAGAGGCACCCAATGGTATGGAACAATTGCATACTGTGCTACTGCCAGTCCCTCATCCGATTCTTCTGAGGTTGAACCCAATGAGGGTAATACTGATGATGATAAAGAAGATGAAGAGAATGCTCAAGCAGCAGAAGATTTACTGGAGGGGATGGAAATTGAAGATGAGGAAGGAACAGGCAGAAATGTTTCAGTTGTGGAGGAGGGGGGCATTGGGAAAAAAAAACCAGAACAGGAACAAGCCCAGGACAAATCCAGGGGGGGATCCCTGAAAAGATGGCCGAGGTGTCGTGACTTCCTAGGAAAAAAAGTAAAAACATTTAATCTAGCTGGTCCACCAGCACAGTGAAAAGATTTACTACTGTGACGCCAGTGACCCGGGTTCAAGAATGGACTCGGGCATCAGAGGGCTGGCCTGAGAGAGAAGGCGAGCATTGGCTGACTGCTCGCCTTCTCTTGAGAGGAGTGGGGAGCCGGGGACTGGTGCCTACTGACCCCTGGCAGGCCAGGGGTACAGCAGTGTGCTGAGTTCCACTATGGAAGGAGCATGACAGACACTGGTGTCACCTTGCATCCTGCACATCATGCTCCTGGGGGAGAAAAACACAGAAAATGGTGCCCTAGCCAATTGGGTGATGGCCTCCTGGACCATCACCGCTGAGCTCCCAGACCTCCATCTGCCACTGCTGCAGCACCCAGGATCATTGGCATGGCCAAAAGGTTAATTCCTTATGAAGGTAAGGGACCCACCCGATGCAGGGATACATTGGGGTTACCTCAGCTGGCTGCAATGTAGGGTGGTGGAATCGGGAGCAGTCAAGTGAGAAGGTCCATGAGAGACCAGAATGAGGAATCAGCCAGGGTGCGGGGTGGGAGCATTAAAAAAAAAAAATCATCTTTTGTTTGGTTATACTTCTCCATTAGTGCTTCCAATGAGTTGATAGCAACATGCGCTATTTGTAAACAGCCCATTAGCTGGGGTAAAAAGAAAGGAGCATTGGAACTTCAGCACTGAAAAGGCACCTAGACAGATGTCATAACATTAGTGATAGTGAGAAGGTCAGTTGTGAGTCTCAAAAAGAAAGTGATAGTGACAGCTCACTACACTTGGGGGTAACACCCATAGATGAAAGCAGTAGCAGCCCCGCTGCACTACATCTTAGCAACCACTTGCTGCCATTTGAAGGACTCTTCCGACTGTTACTGAAAGTGACCACCACGTGTTCAAAAGCCCTCCTCCTTCAAGGAGACAGCTTGCCATCTCAGAAACATATGAACTTAAGGCCAAATATGCCTCCACTCACCCTGTTGCTATTACAATAACCAATTTTTTTTTAAATGGTT
Source organism: Neoceratodus forsteri (assembly GCA_016271365.2). Lineage (NCBI taxonomy): Eukaryota > Metazoa > Chordata > Ceratodontiformes > Ceratodontidae > Neoceratodus > Neoceratodus forsteri. Next base: position 905,791,682 of record CM057452.1, read on the forward strand.
GCTGTTGATTTGCTACCATATAACGTGGTTGAACATATAGGATTCAGGCAACTGCTTGAGTACCTCGAACCTTGATATAGTATACCATCGTGGAAATACTTCTCAGCAACAGGGATTCCTGATCTTCATGATGTTGTATGTAAAAAATTAAGACATGTCTTGTGCAGTGCAGTTGGGAGGGTGGTGCATCTCACAACAGATATCTGGACAAGCTGTCAGCCTGAATCCTTCATGTCTGTCACAGCCCATTGGGCATGTTTCAATAATTCACGTGGGAGTGAGGACAGTGAGGCAACACAGTTTGCTGTTCTAAGAATGTTTTATTTTCCATCTGAACATACTTCATACAACATCAATGAAGAGCTCCAAAAACCAATACTGCAATGGCTCACTTCACAGTGACTGTCATTTGGCTTTATAGTTGCAAATAATGGATCCAACATAAGGAAGGCCTTGGAGGAGGGGAGCTTTTTTCACATCTGCTGCTTTACATATTGCTTAAATTTAATAATTCATGGGTTTCTCGATGATGACAGGGAGATTAAGGCTCTCATTAGCACTGCTAAAAGTAACATGCACTCATTTCAGTCACTCAAGCAAAGCCCATCACTTGTTGAAAAAATACAGCAGGAGCACAGTTTATCTTTGTACAGACTGATCCAAGACATTTCTACTCAATGGAATTTTTCCTTTCATATATTCCAAAGGCTGCTGGAACAAAAGAAAGCTGTCAGGTAGTACACCTTAGAAAATAAAATTGGTGATGCAGATGTCTGTATCACTCCACCACAGTGGGCCATGCTGGAGTTTCTCATTGTACTGCTCCAGCCATTTAAAGAAATCACCAAGGAGGTTAGTGCAAACAGCAGTTCTGAGCCAGGTGATATCCCTAATAAAAATGTTAAAATTCAGACTGAATCTGATTAGAGAAAAGTTAGAGAAGCAAGACAGTTCCATGATCACACAGACTGCCAGTGGCGCTGACACATGCAGGTTGCCCTCCAGAATACAATAAGATCTAATGAGACGTATGATTAAAAAAGTTGAAGATGACAAACTATGTAACATGCTTCATTCTGATTACTACATTAAAGCAACAATCTTGGATCCATGATACAAATCGAAGTAACTATTGAGTGGTGATGATGACGCTTGTTTCGAGAGCAACAAACAAGAAATAATTGATGAGGTGCGTGCTATCATGGAACAGAGTACAGCAGCAGCACCACATTTAGAATCTTCTTAATGACACAGCAGCAGAGCATCAGGTGGCCCGTCCTTTACTGTTGTGCCACTTTCTCCCTCTTCCTCCTCATCCACTGCAGCCAAATCTTCTTTCTCACCACCAGCCAAGCATGATAGCACTGTCCCAGTTGCTTGGTTCAGCTTCATGTCTCTGGAGTCACTTAGAAGATGTTATTTTAACATCTTCATCTGCCTCTTGTAACATAGCCTCAACACAGACCATTGTTGAAATGTACCTGGCAGAGCTCAATATCAGCTGGAATGCTGATCCTTTGAAATACTGGAAATCCAAACAAAATACGTGGCCTGTTTTAGTAAACATTTCAAAGAAGTACTTGAGTTGCCCTTCAACTAGTGTCTGTTCAGAATGGGAGGGCTTTAAGCCCGAGGTTCAATGAGCGGAGCAGCAATGTCACTCCTCCATTGACCTCAAAACGTCACTTGTTCTAGACTCTCCAAGGATTCCTTTTCATTGCAGCCGGAGGCGCTGCTCTCCTCTCTCTGGCTTCTGTGTTTTTTACTTCCCCTTGCTCAGCAGCTTCCTCCGGCTGCCTACGCATTTCTTTTTGTCCTGTTCAGATTTGCATTCCAGCCACTGCCTCCAGCCACCAGTTCACTTCTCCCAGTGCTCCCTCGCCGTTCTGTCGCGCTGCTTCTTCGTGGCCTCCTGCCCCCTCATTCTCACCTCCCTTGTTTGTTTTCGTCCTTTTGCTTAGCCCCTCACTCATTGCCTCGGCAGCTTTCCCCACTCTTCTCTGGCATCTGCCTTGCATTTTGTTCAATGTTCTCTCCTTTCTCTCCCATTCCTTCTTCGCGCCTCAACCCCTCCTCCTACTGCTCTCCTAGCCGCCTGTTCTCATCACTCGTTTCCTCCCCCCCCACCCGTCTACCACTTTGGCGGTCGGCTCTTCCCATTGCTTTGGCTGCCTCTGAACCCCCTTCCCATATCTCCAGTGCTGCTCCTTCTGTTTGAGGCTGCCGCTCCTGCCACTCGTATGCAGCTTTGCCCCCTGCACCATAACTGCTACCTGCTATGGACTGCTTCTCCGCTTCTTCGGTGCTCCTTGCCTGGGGCTTCTCCTGTGGGCTGCCTCTGGCTCTCTCATTCTCTCTCTCTCTCCATGTCCCACCCTCTCGGTGGTCAGCTCCTCCTGATGTACTCCCTGTTCTTCTCCATTGAGGTCTGTGTGGAACATATTCGACCGCGGAGGGAACCATTATTGCAGCCGTGCATCCATCTGACTTACTGCCTTAGGGGTTGGGATGCCTGTGTTTCCATTTCTCCCCCTTTGGACCTCTCTCTGCTTCCATCACCATTTCTTCTGCCTCGTACCTTGGATCCCAGTCTGGTCCGATTTGATCTGCTCTGCATTCGGTGGATTCCTACTCTATCACTGGCTGGTTCTCCAGCTGCCCAGGAGGTGGCGCCGTTCGTCCTTCATTGCTCAGCTTCAGATATTTCATGCCTAGTTTTTGGTTCTTGTATCTCATGCCCAGATTTTGGTGCTTTGTCAGGCTGCTTGGTATGTTGTGTCCATTTATGATGGTTAATTCTCACATAGCGCTGTGTGTTCGTTTGCTCCTGCCCCTTATCATCATGGGCTTGATTTCATGCAGGCCCTGGTGCTACTCATGAAGCCTGGCTGCTCATGATTCAGTGTGCCCTTGTTCTGCTCCCTCTCCTCTGTTCTCTCGACAAACTCCTGTGCTACCTCTTCGTCCTCAGCATCAGGGTCTAATTCCCATCGTGGTCTGCATTCAATATTTCTTTTGGGCATAACTATCATTGCTCATATGCCCACCTCATCAATCCCTGGCCCTCACACCCTATTTATCAGGTTCCTGGTTCCATCCATCCTCAGCTGTCAAGAATTCCCTTCCTTCTTGGCTTCTGAGTCTACCTCCTTTAGCGGAGCCTCCTTCCTTTACCTTCATACATGTTCATTCAAGTTCATTCCTGTCTCCTCCTCTTCCAATTCCATACCAGCTGTCTAGGATTCCCTCCACTTGTGGCCTGCTATCGATATTCTTTTGGGTGTACCTACTATAACTCCTATGCCACCTATCAACCGCGGCCATCTTGCCGCATGAATCGAGTTCATAACTCCAGTCAAATCTAGTCATTCAATCAGCTTTACCTCAAGGTTTATCTAGTTACATCGCTTACTCGAACATTCCTATCATTGAATTCTGTATGACCTCATCGACTACAACCTCAGGGTCTAATTGTGCAGAGTCTAAAGGAGATCATCCTCTTCCGTCTTCATCGCTGCCTCATGTTTCTTCTTTGATCTATGCCTTCTTTTGGGGTTTTTCCCTCTATCTCATCATCATCTTCCTCACTCACATCCTTCTCCCTACTTATATCCCTCATCTATGAACCATCTCTTTACTGACACATGTCCTCAATTCAAACATCGTCAGACTGGAGGGAAGGCGACCTAGGCCTTGGATCCCCAGAGGTTTCCTCCTCAAATGGGGTTTTTCCTCTCCTCCATGCCAATGGTCATAATATTAGTTAGAGTTAGTGATTTTCTTCTCATTAATTAGTTAGGTTCCGCTGTTGGACGGAGGCGGATGGTGGCTCGGCTTTCCCCTCTCTCATTAGGAAGTTAGTCCTTCTCTCCATAGAATTTATCCATCATCCTCACGTCTTCGACACTCGATATCTTTGGGTATTCTTTTTGGGCTTCTTTCTAACCTATCTTTAGCTGACGCATTAATTTCCAGCACCTGTAGGGGGGGAACCCTCCTCTAGGGTTCCTTGCGTCGTACCCCTACAGGGTGGTATATCCCACGGACAGAGAGGCAGAAAGCCACAAATGTAATCAAGTTACTCAAGCATTATCACATATCCAGTTGCATAAGCTCATTGAATGGGAGGGCTTTAAGCCTGAGGTTCAATAGGCAGAGCAACAACGTCACTCCTCCATTGACCTCAAAACGTCACTCGTCCTAGACTCTCCAAGGATTCATTTTCGTTGCCCACCATCCACCCCTCCTCCTCCAGCGGCTTGTCTCTCTTACCCGTGGACTTCTTCCTAACCTACCTTTAGCTGACGCATTCATTTCTGGCACCTGTAGGGGGGAGACCCCTCCTCTAGGGTTCCTTGCGCCGTACCCCTACAGGGTGGTATATCCCATGGACAGAGAGGTGGAAAGCCACAAATATAATCAAGTTACTCAAGCATTATCACATATCCAGTTGCGTAAGCACATTGAACGATTGTTCAGTTCAGCTGGTAACATCATTTCTGACACACAAGCTTGTTTGACACCAGAAAATGCTGAGCGCCTCACGTTTCTCAAAGTCAATATTCCTCACTTTAATTTCAAATATGATACCTGAATATAACATATACTGACTGCTCCGAGCAGGCACTATGCACAAAACACTTTCAAGAATTTTTGCCTGTGGTGAAAAGCTTTTTTGAATAGGGTCTACTACATGAGGTTGCAATTAATTGCAACAAGTCAGGTCAGGATGGACTAGGCCTGGCCACTATGATCACATGAGCAGCACAGAATAGGAAAAAAAAATAACATCAGTGGGTTCAGAGTCCAAATACAGCAAGCAACTTAATTTCATGTCACAAACTTACTTGGCGGTACCTGGTACCACTATCTCATCTGGAAGTAGGGTACTACTGTCTACTACTACTATGAGTTTTTGCCTTCATGAGTCATGACTACCAGTTATTTATCACTTTTTGTCCTTACTTCAGTCCTACTCCTGGCAACTACTACTTGTCACTTTTTTGTCCTCAGCAACTGATCCTGAACCCTGACTGTACTGTTTTAATTTTCGTACAGTCATGGCTCAGCAGATGCCTGAAAGTCCAGAAACGGAATACTCTTTGTATATTTCTCACTTCCCCAATATTTGGCTGCAAATGTTTCACATAAAAAAAGCTGCTAAATTGAAAATTCATGTAATTTCTTTATTGTGTATGTGTGTGTGTGGTATGCTAGCCAGGTTACATCTCACTTGTAATAACTGGGTTGAGATTATTATATTACTATATTTTATTTGTGATACTTAAATTACTTGGCAGTGGCTGGCAGCAAGCAACTGTGGAACTAGGAAGGATGTCATTGTGTTGTGCTGTGTGTCATCAGGTCTTCATTAGGTGGCAGTGGCAAACTTTTTAATGACTGCTCTGCATTTGACCAATGCGATGTGTGACTGGCTGCCTGCCTGGGTGGTGATCACTATGTCTTTCAGTTTTGTTCTTTAAGGATTCAGCATCCTCAGCATGTTTATCAGATTCAGCAGAAGTAGTCGTAGTACTAGAAAACATTACCACCTCTTGGACCAGGTAGTGTACCACATACCGCAGTACACCAGGCATGCAAGCCAGTTGCATCATTCACATGGGTAGGGTGGGTGCACTGTCTTAGTGCTGCTCATTTGATCATTCCTATCCATTTCTTTGGCTTGTTTGTCTCTGACTGGAACATCCATCAAAATAAAACAATACCCACACAGCACCATTAATAAAAAAATAAATCTTAGCTGCCTAGCAGTGCCTGCAGTGCTTGGTGGTGCTATGACATACTGTAGGTAATGATATTTGCATCTGCCCATCTGTCTGTCTGTCTGTCTCTCTCTCTCTCTCTCCATCTTGCCCAGCTCACTCGTGTCATGGGCCCCAGCATGATAATCCACCAATGTAGGCCAGTCATTAAGCTGCTAGAGGTGACAGATTACTTTTTTATTTAGCAATTTTACTTTAATTTTTATACAAATAATCCACTACATTATTTCCTTTGGGCCTCTGTGTCAAATGTGACTGACTTTGGCCACTTTTATGCAGTTTTTCAAATTTTTTTAAATATTGGTCAATAAATCAGAACTAATCAGGATAAAACAGGACTTCACTGTGTTTCAGTTCTTATTTAAAAAGGGTCAGAATTTCACCAAGTTCTCCCATCCCTAGTAGAAAGATCACGGCAAACAAAAGAAAAGCAGAGGACCTTTATGCTTACATTCAACGAAAGGCAACAAAGGCATAAGTGGTGGAAAAGGCGTCAGAGGCAGCAAAGGCATCACAGGTGACTAGGGTGTCTGATGCAGGTAGAGCATCTGAGGATGCTGGGGCATCAGAGATGGCTAGGGTGTCTGATGCATCCAGGATGTCTGAAGTAGCCAGGGAGTCTGAGGCGGCTAGGGAGTCTGAGGTGGCTAGAACATTTGAGGTGGCTGGTGTGTCTGAGGTGGCTAAACCCATAGCAATCCCAGAGGCACCGATGATTGTAGAAGTTTCATGTAATACTACTGGCCTCCAACATTCCACTGTTATGCTTAAACTTTACCAGCCTGAAGATATAAGTTTCCAACAATAAAAATTTCCAAAACTGATCGAAGCTTCAGGGCTATTTGGTTTGGCAAACGGCAGTGGTTCCACTTGAACAAACTGTGCTGTATCATACTTGTTCAATGGCAAGTAAGCTAAAGCTGATATCCTTTTCAAAAAATTGTGATCCTGCATCCATAGAAAAAGGGTTCTCCAACTGGAAAAAAGTGTCTGAAAAATTTAAAAAGCATGAATGCTCCAATGCTCACTGTGAGGCAGTCGAAAAGTGGAACAATTACGTAATGGGGACCAACATAAAGACTGACCTTCACAGGGACTTATTAAAAGGAAAAGAAGAATCTCAAAAGGCTCTGATGGCAATCCCCACAACACTACACTATTCGGATCAACAAGGACTAGCTATTAGGGGCCATGCAGAGGATTCAGGAAACTTCATGACACTACTTGATGTCATACATTAGGATGTGTCTCTGCCGGAAAGATGGATCAAAACAAAGCAGAACTGGCTTTCTCATGATATACAAAATGAAATTCTGCAACTAATGGCTCATAGAATTGAAAGGGATTGAAAGGCATTGAGGGAGAAATAAAGCAAGCAAAATGGTTGGCCATAATGGTAGACAAAATCACAGACTATTCTACTAAAGAGCAGGTATCTGTATGTTTGCAGTACTGCAATAAGGAACCACTTGTAATATGAAGAGTTCATAGGATTCTACAATACATCAGTAACAGATGCTGAAACACTGAATATTGACATCAAAAATTGTAGGAGTCAGTGCTATGATGAGGCAAGTAATATGGATGGGAAAATTAATGGTGTGCAAGCAAAGATTCATCAGCTGTGCCCAAATGCATTACACATCCACTGCTGTGCTCACATTTTAAACTTGGCCTTACACGACTCCTCACATTGCATACCATTAATGAGGGATTCTTTGGAGCATGCCAGAAAGATCAACACATTTTTTTTCCAACTTTTTTTTTTTTTTTTTTTTAGTCTTTGGTAACCAGGTAAGGCCAACTAGGCACAAGTGCCTGTTTTCAGGGGTGACCTGGGAGCACTGGGCAGTTAAGTGACTTGTTCAGAGTCACACAGTATGCAAGTAGAGGTTGTGAGAATCAAACTCAGGTCTGGTCTGCTGGATGTATCAAGCTCGTACACATCTCATTCCTCTAACCTCTAGGCAGGTTGCCTTACGTCATCTGCCAAGCCTACTGAGCTATGGGTCTTTCAGGGGGCTTGCAGCACCATGCGCACTCCAGCAGATCCCCAGAGTTGGTCCAGAGGCATCATCTTAGGTGGCCTCCACCATTTCCTCTGTTAGTCCCCATAACCTACTCTACGCCCGAGACCCCCGGAAGTGGTGATGCATGCACGTGGTGGCGCACATGCATACCACAGCTCCAGACCGGGTCTCCTCCTCCCTCTTCCTATGGCATAGCAGTGATGGTTCTCAGAGTGATGCTGCTTCTCCGGCCTCCATCAGGGGGCAGCCAAGCTCTGAGGATGCCAGCTACCTCTTGCTGAGGTAGAGGGCCACCAGCCTGTTCTAGTCCTCTCCCTCCCCCCAGTCGACCTCTGATGACCCAGGCTTGTTCCTGAACCTGGGTCACCAGCGTGGCATGAGGTGTGGCATCCAGCACCCCATTCCTCTGTGCCACTGGGCCATAGATCAACAACATTATAAAAGGTTCTGCAAAAAGACTTGGCACTTTTGAGAAAATTAAAGATAACTTCAGTGGAAGCAATAAAAGTTTGCGTCCACTATGTCCAACTAGATGGACAGTCAGAATATCTGCATTTGAAATGGTCCTTGTGAATTGTAATTCTTTCATTGAGGCACTAGAAGAAATTGCTGCAGAAGATTGTGGTGAAGCTGGAAGTATGGCAAATGGACTAGCTTCACTTCTTCAGCAGTTTCCAGCATTTTTTGGTTTCAAGATGGTATCACTAATGTTTGCACCATGTGAAGAGACCAGCAAAGTTTTGCAACAAAAAGATCAAACTGCAGTTTGCACTAACATTGTATCAGGACATTTGACTTCATGCCTGCAAGGACTACAAACTGAGAAAAGCTTTTCTGACTTGTGGCAACAAAGCATATGAGAAGCAAGGAGATTTCTGATTCAGTAATCCCTCATTCCAAAAGGCCATCTAGATGCTTAGACAATGGGTTAACTCCTGTTTCTTTTAAAGACCCACGTGTCTATTTTCATCCAATTTACATGGAGTTTCTGAATACCTCAACAACATCTGTCAGATCCAGATTTGAGCAGCAGTGTTTTGAAATTTTCATGAAAACTGAAGACCTCCTCCTGAAACAGGCAAATGGTGAACCAGTAGAGCTGGATAATATTAAATAGATAGTCCAGCATCATTCACTGGACATTGACATACAGAGATTCGGAGTACAGCTACCAATGCTGGCAGAAATAAACCGGAGAAAAGAAAAATTTTCCACGGTTGGAGAACTTTTTTTTAAAGTATGCTACAGCTTGGTGATGCCAAATATCTGTACTCTGAGGTCCTGAAGCTTATTCAAATTCAAAGAACAATCCCATTCTCAGCAGCAACAGCTGAAAAATCCTTTTCATCTCTTCAGTGACTGAAAACATATTTGAGACCCACCATAACTGCAAGCCAACTAAATAGTATGGCTGTCCTTCACATTCATAGGACAAGGACTGTGAATCTGGATGTGACTGACATTACCAGGGAATTTGTGATACTGGTCAACTCTAGGTTAGATACTTTTGGAAAGCTGTAAACTGCACATTTGTATTAGTTGAGTGCTGACAACAGGGGAGGTACTAGTACAAAAAAGTTTTCTGAAGTCGCAGTTTTATAATTCATTACCACTTTATATTTAAATGAAGAATGCACACACAGTCACTTTAGTTTGCACATTGTACGTACAGTATAGCCCCTTTACTTTGCACATTGCACACAGTCACTTTTTTTTTAAACTCTATTTCTTCACCAGCACACCGAGACATCTCTTGGAGGTGCCCACTCAACTCCAACCCCTGCTACTCCCCATTGTGACACACCATCACTGACTCTCCCCTCCATCGAGAGACTTCACAGCACCCCTGATCCCCCCCCAACAGGGCATGGTCTGCCACTTCTACATAGAAACATAGAAGTTGATGACAGATGAGGACCGCAAGGCCCATCCAGTCTGCCCATTTCTTTATCTACCTTATAAATGTGCCATCGGCCTTTGTTCTGTCAGTGGCCTATCTGTTCATACTCATTTGTATTGCTCCCTTATGCCTATCCCATGCCTGTTTGAAGCCCTGCACTGTATTCATAGCCACCACTTCTTGAGGTAGGGCATTCCATGCATCCACCACCCTTTCTGTGAAAAATAATTTCCTCACATTCCCCCTTAATCGGCCCCCCTCTAATCTCATGCTGTGTCCTCTTGTCCTGCTGTTTTTCTTACATTTAAACGTGTTAGACTCTTTCACCTTGTTAATGCCCTTAAGGTGTTTGAATGCCTCGATCATATCACCTGTCTCCCTCCTTTGCTCAAGGGTATACATCTTGAGCTCTGTTAATCTGTCCTCATATGTCTTCTGATGCAGTTCCTGCACCATTTTGGTTGCCCTTCTCTGGACTGCCTCAATTTGGTTAATGTCCTTGTGAAGGTGTGGCCTCCAATACTGTATGCAGTACTCCAGATGGGGCCTAACCAGTGTCTTGTAAAGAGGGATTATTACCTCCCTCTTACGACTTGTGTTACCCCTACTAATACACCCTAACATCCCCCTAGCCTTACCTACTGCTTTAGAGGTCTGCTTGGATGATTTCAGGTCATCAGTGATGATGATGCCCAAGTCTCTTTCTTCCTTTGTGACTGCTAGCAACTCCCCTCCCAGCCTATAGGTGGCTTCAGGGTTTCTCTTCCTATGTGCATGATCTTGCTTCTTTTCATTAAATCCCAGTTGGCACTCTTCTGACCATTTTGCTAGTTTATCCAGATCTCTTCTCATTCTGCCCACCCCATCTTGATCATCTACTCTGTTGCAGATCTTGGTGTCATCTGCAAAGAGACAAGCCTTACCCTCTAGTCCATCTGCAAGGTCACTAATGAAGATGTTGAGAGGACTGACCCTAGGACTGATCCCTGAGGTACCCCACTTGTGACTTGCATCTCTTCTGACTGTATACCATTTACCACCACTCTCTGTTTTCTGCCCGTCAACCAGTTTGCCACCCAGTTGACCAACTTCTGATCCACCCTGAGCCTACCCAGCTTATTTATCAATCTTCTATGTGGAACAGTGTCAAAAGCTTTGCTGAAGTCAAGGTAGGCGACATCAACTGCTCCCCCTTGGTCCACCACTCTGGTTACCCAGTCAAAGAAATCTATGAGATTAGTTTGACAGGACCTTCCTTTTGTAAACCCGTGCTGTCTTGGATCTTGTGCCCCTATGGATTCCACGTGTTGCACTATCCTTTCCTTAAGGAATGCCTCCATAATCTTGCCCACTACTGAGGTAAGACTGACAGGTCTGTAGTTCCCTGCCTCCTCCCTGCTACCACTCTTTATGGAGCGGGATCACATGAGCCCTTCTCCAGTCTTCTGGGACCTCTTCTGTGCTCAGAGACTCACTAAACAGTTCTGCTAATGGCTCTGCTAGTTCCACCTTTAGCTCCTTAAGTACCCTGGGATGTATGCCATCAGGTCCCATTGCCTTATCCACCCTGAGCTTAGCAACCTCTTGTAGGACCCTTTCTTTTGTGAAGGGAGTAGTGCTCACCTCCCTCCCCCCTGTGTCCATGGTGCTGAGCTGTGGGCCCCGCCCTACCTTCTCTTCAGTAAATACTGAGCAAAAGTATCTATTTAGGATAGATGCTTTTACATGGTCCTCCTCCTCACATGCTCTCTTTTCTCCATTAAGCTTAGCAATACCCCCTCTGGACTTTCTCCTTTCATTAATGTATCTATAGAAAGTCTACCATGGCAGCAGCTTTCTGGGATTAGAGAGTCCACTTCTTGCACTTGTTTGTTTTGAATATCTCCTCACTGTATTGTTTATTTTTAACCTTGTCCAGGGGTGTAGCCAGGAATTTTAAACTTGTACTCAGAACTAGTGCACTGTTGCCCCCCCCCCAGTTGTGTAGACATAAACCAAAATATGTGTTGCCATGCCACACCAACAATAGGCCCGCCCCCTCTCACCCATTTTACATGTCTGAGTTCAAGTACTCTGTTTCTTCCTGTAATCCTCCTGATTTTGTTTATCTGCCTGCCTGGTAAGTTGTTCTTGTTTGTATATTTGGCTGGTGGCATCAGTGCCCCATAGCGAGCAACAAAGGCAAAAGAGCTCAGCGCGACACAGACACAGTGTGACTCACAATGTCCTTGCTTTCCTAGTTTTCTTCCCCAGCCCAATTTGTTGTCTCTGCCAGAATTTTTTTAATGTACTCAGCCAAGTACAGTGCCTATGCCTGCCAACACCCCTGACCTTGTCCATCTATGTACTCCACTGATTCACTAAGTTGATTGTATTTCTGACACCTTCATGTTGTATGACCTATGTTATGTGCTGCATCACATTGTTGTTGATCATTGTATTTGACTTGTATCCTCCCAGGTCGTGCCTGAAAATAGGCATCCATATGCCTAGTGCACTCACCCGGTTACCAAAAGCAAATAAATAAATAAATCTCTCGCTGGAGGTTGGCCATGGATCGTTGGCATGATTGTCTGGTGTTGAGGATGTGAGGGAGATCCCTGAGGCCCTTGTCGCCTCCTCGGCATGATGGGGTATTTCTTGATTGGCCCCCCCACAAGACGTGGGCCAGACAATAACACCCAGCCCATTACACGGGTGCTTCCACCCTCGTACAGAAGGCAGCCGCTGACGTCTTCCATTGCGTAGTCTCAATGCTTTTAGTACACCCAGCAACCACCGGGTGTTACTATCTGTGTGGGACAGGTCTCCCCCTTCCTCCCAGGAGAGGAGAGCAGTCCTCTGGATGCTCAATCTTCTCCTTCCCCTGCTGACCCCCAGCATCCCGGGCTTGCTCCCAAACCCAGGTCACCGGTGTGGCATGAGGTGTGGCATCCAATGCCTCAACCCTCAGCATCACCGGGCTGGCACACGTAGTCACTTTAGTAAGTTTAGTTATACACAGTCACTTCAGTTTGAATATTCACACAGTCACTTTAGTTTGCACATTGCACGCATACTGTAGTCCCTTTTCCCTTTACTTTTCAGATTGTACACAGTCACTTTAGTAGGTTTAGTTACACACAGAGGGGGACATTTTCATCGGAGATACACCAGCACACCTGAGATGTGCCAGGGCATCTCAGAAAATGCACCACAGCGCAATATTCAAAGAGCAGAGATGTGACAAGCAAGTCCGGATGCGCCACAAGGCAACTGTAATGTATGTGGCACATCTGGAGGGGGCGTTCACTTGAATGTGCCATGCATCTCTATATTCTACCCAAATGGGTGGCACATGTGTGGCACATCTCCAAAGATAAACACCCCAAAGCTAAGCATAAAAGGTGCTGGCCTAAGTGCAAGCTACCCACAGGAAGCCAGAAGAACAGCAGTAGACCCAGGGCCCTGAACTGGTCCAATGTGAAGGTGGCTAACCTAGTATCACTTGTTGCACCCCTGGAGGGGCAATTGTTTGGTGGGGAGAAGTTGTAAGTGGCAAGGGCCCAGGTGTGGGCCTGGGTAGCAACCCAGCTTAAGCGCTGCACTGGCATCCCCAGAACTGGGGTGCAGTGTCACCACAGGTATGGGGACCTACTGTGATGGGATCCTGAGAGACTCCAGAGGCTCTGTAACAAGGCCCACATGGGACGGTGCCAAGTCCAGGTACGTATGTTCTGTGTGCATGCTTTCTTTGCCTGCTCTTGCGGGTATGTGGGTGTGCAACAAGTGCGTATGTCCCTGCCCACATGCTCGCCATTGCCCGGTTGCGGGTCCATGTTATTATTGCCATGAATGCCATGGGTTGCTCTGTGTGAACTGGTGCTTCACTGTGCTGTTACCATGGCACTGTGACTCCACATTGTCTATTGCCCCTCAGTAGGGCACACATCATGCTGTGCTGTGCTGTGTTGTGTCACTGTTTGGGGGGGTTTATATTCCAGCATGCTGCTCATGGTGCTGATCCATTGCATTTTGCTTGCAGGTCAGGAGGAGTGGCAGCAGGCCAGAGAGGTCACTGAACGGTGCACTAGGGCCACTGAAGGGGCACACAAGCACATGACCCACGCCATATGGCAGGTAAGTGCACTGCATGTGCTGCCTCTGTGTTTTCATGGTGTATGGGGTGGTTGCATTGCTCACAGTGGGCTATTGCTTGCTTCTTGTGCATGTCCATGTGGTGACAGTCACACATACATGGATCATTGTATCAGCAGCATGTGGTAGTCCTGCTGTACCCATGGCACCTGTGTCTTTGTTCCCAGTTGCCGTACCTGGTCTTGGCTGTGGGCTCCCATGTGGTTGCCACAGGGCCTGCATTATTGGTGCACATGGGTGGCAGGTTCCCACACTGTGAGGGATATGGCCACATGTCCCTTGGCAACATCCTTTGCATGCACCTTCATGTCTTGCCTGTTCCCTGTACCACTTCCCATTCCCTGTGTGGCTGTGTAGCCTGGCATGCTGCCAGCGTATGGTGTGCATTGTTGGTTGTTGGCCCTCTGCATGGGGACAACCAACATCAGTCATGCACGTCAGGTCCATCCGGGGGGGTGCCTGTGTGGGCTGTGGCACTGAGCACGTGTTCTCTGTTTCCCCACCATAGGTTTTCAGAATGTCAGTGGAGCCCAGTGGAGGAGGAGGGGTTGTATGATGGTGGGTGACTGGATGATTTCCACCGAGGATATACAACTTGCCATCTTCTGGCATCAGGGAACAATTCTGAGGGCAACCCATGAGATTCTGGCTGAATTGAAGAGGGGTAGCCAGCGGAGACAGGGCCAGGCAGTACATCACCAGGGTCACTAGGCCTGTGAAGCAATTGGACTGTGACTTATGTAGATAGCCCAATTTGCCCCAACCCCACACCCACAATGCTGTCTGTATATAGTTCCCCCCTGCATTTCCTGTTTCCCCTTCCACCCTACTCCACCCCCCTTTTGTGCTGTATATAATTTGTATTGCTTTTTATTGTTGTTTTCCTCTTTGCTTGTTTTTTGGGTGTGATATTAAATGCCTTGCATCTGACTGCCTGTGTCTGTGGTCAAGACCCCTTGTTTTCCGTGATTTTGCGGCCACAAAGATTTCCGTAGAATTTAATGTAAACCGTGGAATAATTATACCACAGTTTACATAAACTGCAGAATGCTTTTCAGCAGTTTACAAAAACTGCGGAATAATGTTCCATGGTTTACATTAACTGCGGAATATTTTTCCATGGTATACATAAACTGAGGAATACAGTTCCGCAGCTTACATAAACTGAGGAATGTTGTTACGCAGCTTACATAAACTGAGGAATAATGTTCCGCAGCTTTTATAAACTGAGGAACATTATTCTGCAGTTTACATAAACTCAGGAATATTGTTCTGCAGCTTACACAAACTGAGGAATATTGTTCCTCAGTGTTCCGCAGCTTACATAAACTGAGGAATACTGTTCTGCAGCTTAAATAAACTAAGGAATATTGTTCTGCAGTTTACATAAACTGAACAATATTATTCTGCAATATACATTGGCTTCAATGCAAACTGAAGAAAAGTATTCTGTGGTTTATATAACATTCTGCAGAATGTTTTTTGGAATTCTGCAGAATTTATAAAATATTCCGAAAAATATTTTGGAACAAGTCTTGCCCGTTAGTTTGCCTGCTACAGCTTTACCTTAAAATCCAAAATAAGTTGGCCCAGTGGTGTGTTGGGCTGAGATACTGCTTGCCACTCCAGTGACCCAGGTTCAGGAATCATGTTCTGCAGTTCACATTAAATTCCACAGATATCTCTGTGGCAATGGCATCATGGAAAACAAGGAGCCTTGGTGGGACTTCTGGTTCTCTGGAAGCACGGAGTTCTCCTCAGAGATTCTAGTGGATGGGTCCGTGGGCTTCTACTCACTCTGGGTGGTCGACTAAGAACCCTCCACAGTCTGTCTGCCTTGACCAGCAGACATACCCTGTAGTGAGTTTGCAGCTATACTCTTGTTCTGCACTGCTGAACAACTCAAGTTCATTTTCTGGAGATGCCCGTCTGTTGTGATGAGTTTATTTTCTGGTGTTGCCCGTCTCTTTGTCACCATCTGTGTTGACGACATGGAAGGTGGCACTGAAGACATTGCCAGGCCTCCTCCTGTCACTGTTCTTGGTGTCAAGAGATGCACTAGCACTGAGGCTGTTGCCCATTCTGTTGCCAGTTTGGACATTGTCACCGTCCATTGTGTCACTATGATGATTGAGACAGTGAAGACAGTGGTGCTGATCCTGAGCCTGGCTCTGACAATGATGTCTTTCCTCACTCTGGTGTCCTCCGCGACACAAAGGAGTTGATGGCACCAAGCATGGTGTCAAAGTCAAAACCAAGAGATGGGTTGATGATGATGCTGGTCACCAAATGCTATACCTAATGCATAGTTTCAGAAATCTCCCAAGGATTGTTCTTTGCCTTTTAGTACTGCTGCACCATTGATCTGAGTGAACTTCCCACTGACATAAGAGGGGCCTCCTCAGTAGACATTTTTAAGGCTCATTTGAAAACTGATTTGTTGCTGTTATTATGATTTACTAAGCTAGACATGTACCATGTGATTTCCTTAATAAAAGAAAATCAGTTTTGGAACAGTATACATGCACAAGTCATCTTATTTATGTGCCACAGAACTTTACCCACTGCTGCAGAAGTAGGCCTAACGGTGCTGAAGAACTTCATAGTCCCTGCCACAGAAGTTAGTTCTACATGTTACATTCACCTGTTGTGTTGCATGGTTGGCCCACTACCCCTTGTGTAGCACTGCCCATTTGTGTCTGTGCCATTGCACAACAGTACTGCCCTTGTCCACCTTGCTATGCCCCCACAGTGTTTATCATGCTGTCCTCTGGGCTGCCTCTGGGGTATCCATCAGCTATGCTCATGTTGTCACTTGCACATTGCCCCTGTTTTGGAGCTGTGCACACCTCTGCTGTTTTCCTGAGATCCCTGCTGCTATGCTGTGCTGTTTGTAGTCCTGTGTACCTGTGGGCATGTGCCACCAATGCAGCCTACAGCCACCAGCCTGTGTGTCATTGTACCTGTGGACCACTGTGCCTGTGGTGTGGCAACCATGTCTGTCCTGCCTGGATTCTCTTCACTGTTCTCCAGTGCTGTGGTGCTTTATTCCTACCCCCTGTGTGCCATGCCCACTGTGCCTGTTTGTCCCCTGGGTTACTGGTATATGCATGGTGCTTCATACTGTGCCAGTGGGGCTGTGTCTGTGCCCATTTTACACATTTGCAGTGCCACTCTCCACCCCTTTTGCCTTGGGATGCTACCCTCCCTGTTTCAGCTGTTCCACAGCACTCATTTCCAATCTGCTGTCCTTCCCTGTTGCTCTACTGTCCTAGGCCGGATTGCTCCTTTTGCAATATTCAGTCCTGCCCAGATGCTCCGGCGCATTTCAGATGTGCCGGTGCATTTTAGGGTATGCTATGGTACATCTTTAGTATATTCAGACTGGGATACGCCAGTGTTTCTTATCAAGTATCTTCTGACTATTATAATATATTGTGGGATGGCGCATCTCGGATGCACAGAGCAAGCACTTGTGCCCTTTTCAGGAGCGATTTTGAAATTGGGGGCCAGAGACACTTTAGTTTCAACATTCTGCACACAGTCACTCTGGTGGCTTAATAACATGCACACATTGCATACATCTGTTGAAGTCTCTACATACAAATGTAACAATTGAAAAGTATAATTTAATGACAGCATCTTTTTTGACTTAGTTATCTGCAAAAATAAAGGCAAGGCAATACAACTATTTTTTTTACGCAGTCATGCAGTCTATAGCAAGTCTATATAATAGTATACTACTATAGTTATGTTACAAGGTCACAAACAAGATGCACATTTGATAACTGAATAGGAATTTTTGTGGCATGATTATGACAGTAAGGTAGCAGGCCCATGCAATTCCATAGTTATCATAACACAGTAATACAGCAATAACCATTTTTGTACAAAATTTACTTAGCTGTTCTGTCAGAAAGAGTTGGCACAAATAAAAAAAACAACAATTCAGAATTAATTAAAAAACCTGAAAACAGTGGCATACCATGAACCCACTGATGGTATCATAAACTGCCCACAGCACTGATAGCATGACTTCCGATACTGGGAAACTCTCACACTGTGACAGCCTTCGTTCTGATCCCCAGTTTTTGAAGGGCTCCTTCACCTATGAGTACATACACAATATTTCTACAGTCACTCAGCCCCGTTGTGAATTTTTCTTTTCCCATAAAGGTTTGGCTCTTCTGCCATGTGCCCATGTCCTGTGACTGTCTTCTGCTTCCTCCGATGCTGGAGTGTGCATCTTCTGCAGATTCCACTCTCCCCCCGCACCAGAGCCACAAGTAGGAAGGACATCCTCTTCCCACCAGATAATCATAATCAGAGTCCTCTGGTTTGAATGGTGGAACAGGCCCTCAAGGATATGGGACCTAAGAGTGGTGGAAAAACTGGCAATGTGTGTGGGGAGTGTGTTGAGGCCAGGGGAATATCACTAATGGTGGTAGCAATTGGGGTATTCACAGAGGGAAGGGAGGAAGAAAGCAAAGTACTTCAGGGGCCAGTACTGGGATAGGTCCATTTTTCAATCTGTTCATTTGTGACATCAGGGGAAGTCATCAAGGGTAAGATCTGCCTCATTGCAGATGACACAAAGATCAGCATTAGGGGGACACAGAGGAAGAGATAGGGAAATTCACTGATTATCTGGGCAGGTAAGAGGGTAGGTCAAAAATCTGACTGCTGGCCATCAGTGCTAAGCAATGTAAGGTACTGAATACTGGGAAGAGGAATGTAACAGTGCAATATGAAATGGCAGGGGATGGTGGTTGGTGCTGGAAAACACAGTGAAAAAAAACAACATTTGGGTCATGATATTGGAGGTTGTCCAGCGATTTTAGCAAATCAATTTCGGCTACTCAAAAACAGCGAATACAAATCAACGATGGAAATGTTGGTGACTGTGTCTTGACAGTGCTAGCAAATGTTAGTGACATTATAAATCACCAATGGGGGGAGCAGTAGTCAGTGCTGAGTAATAGTCAGTACCATGGATTATTAGAGGCTTTTTGGTGGAGAGCTGAATGTGCTGGCAACATGGCATGGGGGCTTGGATCAGTATCTGTGTATGCAGCACCAGTGAGGAGACCCAGGTTTGGTTCCCACAGTTAGTGTTTTTTTTTTCTGTTTGTAAGCCCCATGATGAATTGGGGGGTTTACTACGTGGATGCTCTGTTGGCATCTGGAGGAGCACACGCTACCAGGCTTGCCAAGGGGGTGGGGCTTGTGCAACGTGAGAAGGATTTTCAAAGTGCTCCATTAGCATGAGGGGAATGGTTAGGGAGTTAGTTCGAGGAGGAGTTGTCGTGAGGGAGGAGTGAAGTGCAGCTCATAGGCCTGAGGGAGGGTCTGCAGTCAGAGCCGAGTAGGCCCAGGACCATGGTGGGGAAGTTGCCTCAGGCCCCCAGCTAGCTGCCATGCCATCGTGGGGAGAGAAGGAGGAAGATTGCAGCTGAATTAGAGAGAGAAGGCTGTTTAGAAGCTTGCGAGGCTCCTCTTGGGACTGAAGTGTGAGAGGTGGCTGCCATGAGCAGAGACTGAGGTGAAAGTGGCAGTGATGCTTTGGAGGGGCTGTTATGGCAGAAGTGACCCCTGCCCTCCCTGTCCACCAGAAAATAGAGTTGGGAGGCTGTTGGATTATTTCCTGGTGAATGTAGTTCATCGGGTGGTCATCATGTGTGAACCCTGCCTGTAAATCAGCAGGTGGCCCGCCCCCGAGATGAAAGGACTGTGCCCTGGTAGCAAGAACCCCACCCTCCAATCAGAGGTCAGTGAAAATGTCAGTGAGAAAGCACTCCGCTCCTACTGGTGGGGAAACCAGTGTTGCTGAGAGAATTTGAGGAACACTGTGAGTGTTCAACAGGTTGAATCACAGCCCCAAATGGGCTCAGCCTAAGAAGTAAAGGGAAATGTGTGTGTCAGGGTCCAGGATCGAACCTGGGTCCCCCGAAGTAATGTGCCATGACACCTTGCCATAGTGGAATGTGTGAACTGTAACTAATGAATTGTGCACCCTCAATGGAATTCTGTTTTGCCTGAGCTTTTGGTACAAAAATAAATCTGCTTGTTGACTTTATTCTGTTTGGGCTGAAATCATCAACAGTCCTGTTAATGTG
The DNA here is from genome assembly GCA_016271365.2 of Neoceratodus forsteri. Taxonomy (NCBI): domain Eukaryota; kingdom Metazoa; phylum Chordata; order Ceratodontiformes; family Ceratodontidae; genus Neoceratodus; species Neoceratodus forsteri. The sequence continues at coordinate 905,811,648 of CM057452.1, forward strand.
TGCACTGTGCCCTAACCTAATGTTTCCGCAGAGTATTGCAGTAAAGGTAGCCACCAGTCACGAAGGGGAATGTGTCACCTGCCTGCATCTCAACGGAGTTCATACCATGAATGGAGGAATCCAGAATCAACAAACTAAGGTACTGTGTATTTACCCTGCTATTGTACTGCTCAAGTCAAGCTGGTACCTCTCCCTTTTCCCAGAGACATTTAACAGCCAAGCCCCTAAACAGGGAAGGGAAGGGGGTGGCCTCCTTTGAAATGCAATCATCTTGGAACTGAGAGCAAAGGCCTGCTGCCTGCTAGATTCACTCAAATCCTCCCAGGCAGGAACGAGAAAGTCTGAGAACTGTAAAATGTTTTACCAAGTGAAATACAGTTTGGAAAATACCAGCAGGGGAAGGAGGTTACATGTTTTCTTGTTATATGTATTTTTTGGTGGGGCTAACTATTGCAGGTGACTTCTATCCCTCCCTACACATTCTCATGTTTGAAAATGTGTCCCTACAGTAATTGCTGTCCAGCCCTTTCTGTGTTTCTCCCCATCCCTGACTTTGCCCTCCTCCCCTTGCTGTTGTTTATATATTTTTTGAGGGGTGCAGGGGACGAGGCCCCCTACAAAATATTTTGGCATACATAAGATGCATTCTTTCTGTCTGGCGCATGGTTTGCTATTTTCTTCAGGTGCTGAGAAGTGACCACGGTGATTTGGGGTTTGCTAGTATGGATTCGCCAAAGTTGTGGTCACGATTTAGCCTTCGCTCATATTAGGAGGCAGTATTGCACTGTGGTTTGGGGCTCTGAGCTGCAAACCTGGAGACCTGGGTTTAAAGCCCACAGCTCTCACTTGCATGCTGTGTAACCTTGAGCAAGTCACTTAACTTCCTTGTGCTCCCAGGTCACACCTGCAAACAAGCTCTACTTATTGTGCCTTTCCTGATGAAACAATTTTCCCCTTCCCTTTACATGGAACCATATTGGAGAGCCTTAAAACAATCACACACTGGAATTGAGCAATGGGCAAGGAAAACAGAATGCTGGGCTGCTTAGGGAGGAGTATAAGCAGTAAAAATAAGGTGGTGGTCCTCCCACCATACACGTCACTGGTGTAACCACTTCTGTAGTAGTGTGCAAGGTCCTGGAGTCCATACCTGAGGAAGGAATTCAGAAAGATGTTTCATGACCTTGGTGGCAAGAGACATGAAAAGAGGCTGCAGGACATGAACATGTACACCCTTGAAAAGAGGAGTGAAAAGGATGACATGATCAAGGCAAACAATTACTTGCATGGGATAAATAGGGTGGATTCCAAAAAACCTTTCTCCTTGAGTTCAGTTTACGGGCATGAGGAGACACTCACTGAAACCTGCAGGCAGGGCATTCAAAAGGGATGTCCACAAGCACTCTTTCACAAAGAGGGTTGCCTAATAAAAGGCAGCCTGTGTTGTCAGGGGTCACCTAACCAGAAGGACCAAACAGATGAACCTGCAGGGGTGTGTGTGTGGGGTGGCTAGGTGGTGGATGCCTTGGAAGCTGAGGGCTGCTGCAAGCATGGAGGAAAGGGTAATAAAAGAAAACAATGTGGGGGAGGAAAGTTTAGGTCTGGAATATGAGATGGAAGAAGGGTACAGGGGAGAGGCCGTGTGACAGACACCATTAGAGGGGCCTGAGGGAGACCAGCAAAAGGGGACACCAAACGGCTAATCAGGAAAGGAAAGGTCAGGCCATTAACAATTGTCCCAAAAGGTAGCAGGCCTAATGGAGAGGACAAAAATAAATACCCCCCCACAAAATTCATCATAAGGCAGGCATGAAAGCTTAGCACAGTCAAGATCACACAAGAGGCTCAGGAATGCTTAGTTTTAAGACTTGTTTGGATTTTATACTAATGTTTATGGTTTCATATGATGGAGGGTTTTATAACATGTGGCAGGTTCATGGTCAGCAGCAGCTTTATCTGCCATTGGTCCATAACCTATGGAAGGGTCGTATGGTTTGATTAAGGCCCACATACTGTAAGCAGTGGTAACAGTGAATTTGTCACATTGCCCACTTCAACAGCATACCCAGATTGTTCGTTGCTTTGTCTGCATTATATTGAAAGCCTGAGTGTCTATAATGGGTCATCCATACTTTAGATAGAGGCAGTGAATTTATTATGCCTCAGTATGCAGGTCCCAAGAGCATAGATGGGATCCAATAGGGATATATGACAAAAAAAAATAGAGAAATAAACAGGAGTGGGGGCGCTAGAATATAGTGGGTTAAGAGTAGGGTGTTTGAGAATACAAAAGGCTGGAAAGAGAGGGTAGAGGGTTTTAATAACATAATTCTTTCATTTGTTGATTACAGTGTTAATTCAAGGATGGGCCCCTAGGAAAGAAAAAGTGGTGCCCAAGGAGTGTCCGGTAGAGCAGGACATAGTACTGTAATGATGGAAGAGGTGTTAGATATGCTAGAGGAGGCAAAGCAACAGCAAGAGCCAAAGCTCAAAGATAGAAAGAGGAAGAGGTCAAATGGGGTTGAGGAGAGGCTGAAGAAGAAGACACCAGAAAGGCCAGGAAAAAAGGTTGTGAAACCTACAGTAAGTGTGTAAGGATTAAAAAGAGATGTCTGCATTGTGTTTTCTATCTTCAAAATAATTCAAGCCACACCAAATGAATGTTTTTCTTCTGGTTTATTTCTTAGCGAGTCTCATCAATACAGGTATTCTGGTCAACTTCAGTACAAGTATTCTGGCTTCCAGCTTGTTGCTAACTATACAATTTTATACAGGGTTTATATAGAGAATTTGTTATCTCAAATACTACAACTCCCTAATATAGGCCAATCATATAACAAAATAACCTATTCATCTTAGGGTGTGGTGAATAACAATCAAAGCATAGAGATAACAGTATTTCTCATAACATCACAAGGTGTAATTCTTGCACAATCTCATAAGTGTTGACTTCATTTAGAAGGTTCTTTATGTGCACACCTTCCTTAGATAGGTAATGCCATCCTAATAAGGGCATCCTATCCTGTTCAGGTTGACTATAGGTCACTCAAATGCTAACCATTTATAAAATACAAAAATTACAAGGTTAAATACTGTGAAAGCATATTGTAAAATCATTATTGTGAAAGCATAAGGCTATCACAAGACAGTTGAATCAGTTCACTAAAGATTATATAGTATAAGAGATTACACTGAAACATTCTATTCAAGACTATACTTTAACACTTAGTCTAACTATTATAAAAGGTTATACTGAAATAAATGTTATAATACAAAATGTTACTACAAACTGTAAGGAGGTTCCCATTGATTTGACCTTGCAAGGCAGTGCATGGGATCATGTGTTAGACATGTTGGAAGATATAGGGGATACAGACTTGGAGGAGCTATGGGACTGGATGCAAGAGTTCCAGAAGAAGGTGAAGGCAGGGGACAGGGACAAAAGGGTAGAGGGAAAAGTGGGGAGAGAGTGGAATGCAAAAGGGATAAACGAGAACAGTCCAGAGGTCATGATTGGTGATCATGTGCTGCTGGCTTTAAAAGGGAAGATTTGGAAAGGAGAATACATAGATATACAGTATTTGCTCTAATTAATAAAGAGGCAGTCAAAAAATATAAGAAAGGGGAAAGGATAGGAATGACAGAGATGGTTGCAGCACTGGCTCTGCTGGGGAAGACCCAGGAGGACAGGAGCTGGAGAGGAAAGAGCATAGATGCTTGGATGACTGGGTTCACTTACTATAGGGCAATTTTGCTCCAAAAGCAGCTGGGATTATTGGCTATCCCACTTATAGCTTATTCCCTGATAGTGAGGAATGCATATAAGTTGCAAGGTGGTAATGGATGGTTGCACTACGATGAGAAGTTCAGATAGCAGACGGCCTCCCACAGGGATGTCTATTGGGATATGAGGCACCCTGACATTTGGTTTGAGACCATGATGGCACAGTCAGGATGGGGAGGGTTCAGAGGGAGGCTTGAGGGGATGGGGCAACAGAGATATTGTTGGAGTTTTAACAGGACACAATGCAGCTGGGCAAACTGTAGATTTAAACACATCTTTCGGGTGTTCCAGGCTGCGCCCATGTAAGGATGCAGGTGGGGACAATTGGGATAAGTCAGCTTATCATGGGGCCCTGGGAGAGCAAGGGGAGGATGGAATAAAAGGGGAAGGGGTTAGGGGATATGGTTTTGGGGGGAATTGGTAAAGCAGCTAGTAAAGAAAGGACAAGAGAAGTAGATTGGATGGCAGGCATTTTGCATGGGAAGGATTCAAATCAAGGTAAGGGTGTTTTATGAATGATTAGTAGGATACCCAGATACACAAGCAGCTAGGAGGCTGCATGAAGGTTTTTAGGCAGGATTTAGTCTACAGTACACAGGACCTAAGAAAAGGATGGGGGCCAAGAATTTGGGTTCATGGGGAAGCAGGAGATCTTGATGGCAAATGTCCAGAAGAAGAAGGAGTCAGGAATGGTAGAGGGCCCATTTATTGCCCCACCTTTTCTCAACCTGAGGGTATCCCTGCTTGACCTACTGTCCACAAAGCAGCCAGGGGATTTCAAGGTGATAGACCACTTACCATACCCAGTGGGAAACTCAGTTAATGACTTTATCAGCAAGAAACAGATAGTGGTGTCATACACCACATTGGATCAGGCAGCTCAGATAATTAGGACACTGAAAGTGGCCTGGCTGGGCAAGACAGATATTGAAGTGGCTTTCAGGCTGCTCCCAAGACATATGGGGGACTGGGAGCTGCTGGGTTTCAAGGTGGGGTAGGGTTATTATTTTGACAAGGCAATGCCCATGGGATGTTCAGTGGCATATACCATGTTCAAAATGTTTAGCACCTGACTGCAATGGGCTTCCAAGGAATGGTACGGACATGGTACAGTAGTACACTACCGCAATAATTTCTTGTTTACAGGCCAAGGACAGGAGGGGACAGCGAAAATGTTTAAACATTTTCAAGAAATGTGTGAAAGGTAGTGGTCCCTTTTGGTGGAAGGTAAGACAGAGGGGATGAGCCACAGGCTAGGATTTCTAGGAATAGAGGTGGACACAGAGAATAGCATATTTAGACTGCCATATGGGAAGGTGCAGAAATTAAGAGAGCTGTTGGCAGGGGTGAATGGTAAAAGGAGGGTCCAATTAAAGGTGGTCCAGCAGCTGTTGGGCATTTGAAATTCGCAAGCTAAGAGTGGCAGCAGGCAGAGCTTTTATAAGAAGGCTGGTGAGGACCACAAAGGGAGTAAGGGAGCTGCACCACTGGGTGGATCTATCAATGGAGATAAAGGACAATCTAGTAGTCTGGGAGGACTTCTTGCAGGGTTACAATGGGATAATGCTTTGGCAGGAGGACTGGCTTTTTAACATGGACTTGGAATTGTACACAGATCCAGTGGGGGGTGTTGGGATGGGGCATATCTTAAGGGGAGATGGATTTCAGAGCCATGGCCAGAGGAAAGAAAAGCAGCAGGGCTCAATCTGGACATTACGTTGCTGGAAATTTTCCCAATATGTGTGGCAGCCTTGGTGTGGGGAGTGCTGTTGTTTTGAAATTTAACATACTTCATTAAGTTTAACAGTACAAAAAACATCTAATACCTGAACAAGAAATAACAACCACAAGAAAAATTACAACAAAACAAAAAACAATTCCCCCCGCCCAAACCCATCCTCACTACCCAACGGAGAACTGGTGTTATCACATTATGAAATCTGAATAAAAGGTAGGGATGAAAACACAAACTAAACAAAAACCAGAAAAAGGGTCCACCTAATATTGCTGAGAAAAGTCAGTCCAACTGCACTGCTCCACGGGAACATTAAACAGAAAATAAAGTATAAAGCCTACCCCATTGTTTGCAAAACTTTGCCAGCCCAATTGCACAGGCTGGCTATCATTCTCTCAAGGTAAAGGTTACTTAATAGCTCATTAAGCCATTAATTGTATGATATGTCCAATTGGTACAGCCAGTGGTGAAGGACCACTCTTTTAACTGAAAGGGCGATCATGGCCAAGTGATAATTCCACTCCATAACCCCTACACCAGAGAAATTGCTTAAGAGGCAAATTTCAGGCATAACGTGGTCCCTCAAACTAAGAAGAGGGTCAGCCCTGCGTTTGATCATATCCCACAGGGGGGCGATTTTGGGGCAATCCCACAAAATGTGGAATAAGGACCCCTCGGGCAGGCCACATCTGGTACAAAGTGAAGAAGAGAGTCTCCCCATCTGATATAATTTAACTGGGGTAGTGGGGATAGCTGTTGAAAAACTAGAAGGTGTCATTTTGCTGTGATAACAAGGCAGTGGTAGAGGTGTTGAATAGGCAGTCATTGGCCACAGAAGCGGTGATGAGGGTTTTGAGGCAGCTAGTTCTGCAAGGGTTGAGGCTGAGCTTGTCTTTCAAAGTGAGGCACATTGACGGGATGTAAAATGTGGTCACAGATAGCCTTTCCCATCTTCAGTTGAACAGGTTTCGAGACCTCACACCAGGGGTCAACAAGACACGGACAGCGGTACCATAACAGGTGAGGGAAATTGGTTTAAAGGAGCACAGCTGTTGTTCCTCAGCTCATGGTCAGAAAGCATGCTGAGGACCTCTGAAGGTTCTTGGTGAGTTTTACAGACCTTCAGAGAGCAGGCCAGTATGGAGATAAATGGGCCAGTCATGGAGGGGAAGGTGATGGGATTCATGGTACAGAAGTGGAGAGAGAGGGGGTGGCTCATGCTATCTTGGTGATACGCTTGACAGTGTAGGTTAGATATTCAGGCTGAGGGGTTGGGGAACCATGCAGCGCACCATTGATTAGTAGAATGATGCAATGATGGCAGAGGTTACAAAAGAGGCACCAGGATACCAGGCAGCTGATGTTGGAGGGGTTGTTGAGAAAGCTAGTGGGTGTGCTCAGGATGATTTTCCACCGACAGCAGGAAACTTGTTTATTTTCAGCAGTATTCTTAGTGATATACCACTGGACATTCTGGGTAAGTGAGGTGGTGTCATTAGGAGGCAAGAAAGTGGATAATGGGTTGTTATGGAGCAAGGTGCGGTGGCAGAAGGCAATGTGGTATAATTGTTGAGGAAATCCAAGATGGATAAAGTGGGAAAAGGTGTGGGAGTGACATTATGGGTGCACACAGAGTAAGGAATATGTCCCATGTGGGCATTATGGAGGTACAGGGCAATACGGGTGGTGGGGCAGGGTCTCCTGTTTGTGCACGGGAAAGGGACACTGATCATAAGCTATCATCTCATGGCAGTGATGAAGAAGGGGCTGGTATTTTGGGGGAGGACGCGGGGGTTCCTCACATTCCTTCAGAAAAGGGGCAGTGTCAGAGGTGGTGGCAAAAGGCAGATCAGCTGACATGGTGAAGCAAGTGGGGAGATAGTCATCAGGGAGATATAGAAAGTATGTCAGGAAGCTTGGATACTAACTTAGTTTTGGTTTTTGGGGTGGGGAGGCAAAGTTATGCCTGATTATTGGGCACTCATTCATGTATTGGGCAGATTGGAGAGTGGCAGCGAGGCCCTGGGGGAGACAATTGAGGCTGGATCCCGGGAAGGTGATAGTACGCTGGAGAGGACTGAGGGCCATGTGAAGGGCTCAATTGTTGCTGTTGCTATAGGAACTAAAATCATAACTGTCTAAGCCAAACTTGTTAATGCTGAATGTCGGGGCAGTGACCTGGGGGTAGGCCTTGGGTTGACATAATGTGGGAGGTCAAGGGGGACCTGGAAAATATCAAGAAGTGGTGGCCAGATATTATGATAGGGTGGTCAGATATAGTGCCAAGGAGGGTGTGGAGATACACCAGGGATGCAAGAGCAGTAGACAGGGCCCAGAAATGGCTAAACATGAAAGTCGGGGCTATGGTACAGGCTTTGGGCAGGATGGTGCTGTGGCACCAGGAGATTTCAGAGGTTTGCTCAGGTCTATACAAGCCAGGTGGGGTCCACTTGACAGAAGAAGTTTTGGACTAAAACTAGAAGAGGCCCTGGTGGAATGGATGATGGGAGCCCTATAAGGAAAAGGGAACCCATCTTCCTTTGTACTTGCTGGAGATGGGTTAGTGGAGAGAAGGGAGGAAAAGGGACAAAGGGAGGGGTGAAAAAAATGCAGAATAAAGAAAAAGGAGAAAAAAGAAGGATAAGGCCCAGTGTGTACTGGGCTGAGATCAAAGAAGGAACATGGACAGGGTGTGCATCTAGGCATGTTTGGCACCCTGGGGTTTGCACCCATAGGGCCAAGATGTAGATCTGGTTTGCATCCGACTACAGAGGTTAATGAAAACAAAAGTGAAAAGTGGGTGGTACAGATGAAAATAATGATGAAATGAAGTTTTGGGGATTGTAAATAAATTGGTGGACAAAACTGACCAACGTGATTATGACATGAAGTTTGGTGGATGTAAATAAATTGATGGGCAAAAACAATATCTGACTAAGCACCCAATGAATATCATAGAAACATAGAAACAGAAGGTGATGGCAAATATGGACTGTGTGACCCACTTAATCTGGCCCTTTTCCCTACCTAATGCAATACTACAGACCCTGGTTGATCTGCGATTTACCCTCTCTTTCCAACTGCAAGAGTATTCTTATGTCTATACCATGCATTCTTGACTTCCCCTTCCATTTTTGGCCCCACCACCTCCACAAGAAGGCTGTTCCAAGCATCTACTACTCTTTCTGTAAAAAAGTACTTCCTCACGCTGTCCCTGAACCTACCCCCCTCTAGCCTCATGTCGTGCCACCTTGTTCTTGTACACCTTCTTTTCTGATAGATCCTACCCTCCTGTACCTTGTTGATACCAATGAGGTACCTGAATGTCTCTATCATAACCCCCCTCGACTCCAGGGAATACATATTGAGGTCCTCTAGTCTTTCCTCATATGACTTTTAGTGCAGTCCTTGCACCATTTTTGTTGCCCTCAGGACTGCCTCTGTTTTGTTTATGTCCTTCTGGAGATGCAGCTTCAAAAACTGGACACAGTACTCCAGAAAAGGTCTCACTAGTGATCTGTATAATGACATAACCACCTCCTTTTTTCTGCTAGTGATACCTCTCTATATGCAGCCTAGCATCCCACTGGCTCTCCCCACAGCCTTCTCATATTGTTTGGTTACCTTTAGGCCATTAAATATGATTACCCTCAGGTCCCTTTCTTGGTGGTGACCATCAGTACCTCTCCCCCATCTTGTACTCCTCCCTTGGATTTATGTGCCCCAAATGTTTTATTTTATACTTCTTTGCATTGAATGTTAGCTGCCACACTCTTGACCACTCCTCAAGCATATTTAAGTCCTTCCTCATTTTTCCACCCCCCCGGAATGCCATTCCTGTTGCAGATCTTAGTATCATCTGCAAAGATGCATACCTTCCCCTCCAGCCACTCTGCAATGTTGCTTATGAAGACATTAAATAGGACAAACTCCAGCACAGATCACTGTGGCACTCCGCTGGTCACCCCCCTCTCCTCGGATTAAACGCCAGTTACCACCATCCTCTGTGTCTTGTCACTCAACCAGTTTCTGACCCAATTTACCACCTTGGGACTCCCTCCTAGGCTGTGCAACTTATTTACCAATCTTCTATGTGGTAAGGTGTTGAAGGCCTTCCTCAAATCTAGGTAGGCCCATCCACCACCCCTCCCTGATCTACTTCCTTTTTCACTCAAAGATATCTATCAGATTTGTTTGACAAGACCTTTCCAAGGTGAATCCATGCTGCCTCAGATCCTGTGCTCCACTGGATTCAAGAAATATCACAATCCTTTCCTTTTGCAGTGATTCTGTTAATTTCATCACCACCGAGGTCAGGCTGCCAAACCTATAGTTGCCAGCCTCTTCCCTGTTCCTACTTTTGTGGAGAGGGACTACATTTACCTTTCTCAAGTCCACTGGAACCACCCCATCTCTATCAACTTGTTGACTAGGGCTATTAGTGCTGCTGCCAGCACCTTTCTAAGTTCTTTTAATATTCTGGGATGTATCCCATCCAGCCCCATAGCATTGACCCATTCAGATTCTCGAGTTCCTTTAGGACTCATTCCATCGTAAATAGGCTGGTATCCAGCTTTCTCCCATTGGTGCCCCTATCACCCAATAGTGGTGCTTCTCCTTCCCTTTCTTCTGTGAATACTGAACAAAAATATTTGTTCAGGATTGTTGCTTTTTGTAGGTCCCCCTCTGCACACACCCATCCCTCCCTTTTTAGCATCACAATCCCACCCCTGGTCTTCTTTCACTAATGTATATGAAAAAGGCTTTGCCTGCTTTCTTCATTGCCTCAGCTATGTTTTCCTCAGTTTGCGCCTTTGCATTCCTGACTGCTTTCCTTGCCTCCCTCTGATTTCCCAGATGCAGATCCTGTCTCCCCCCCCTGTGGTTCTCCTCCTGAAAGCTAGCCTTTTCTTTCTTACCTTCTTGGCCACGTCTTCTGAGAAGCATAATGTTTTTTCTTTCTGTTTGTTTTGCTTGGGTGCCTAACACATCCTCCTCATCATCATCATCCTCCTCCTTCTCTTCCTCCATCTCCTCCTCCTCCTCCTCCATCTCCTCCATCTCCATCTCCTCCTCCTCCTCCTCTTCCTCCTCTTCTTTAATAGGAACTTTTGAGGTTGGTGCTCCCTTCTGTTTTACTAGAACTTTGCACACCCACCCTCCTGTCATTTTGTGTGGGGGGGTGGCAATGTAAAGTGGAGGAAAGATGGGCCACAGAGGGATTGCTGAAGATGGACTACAGCAGTGGCCAGTGTTGGTGAACAACCTCTTTGGTATGGGGGAGGAATTGGTTGACCTTACCGGGCAGGAGGGCACATGAGGAGCTCCTGGTAAGGAAGGAGATATAAAGGAGAGATGGGAAGAAAGGGGGGCAGAATAAAGAAAGAGAAAGCTGGGGCACAGTTGGTACTGGGCTGAGATAAAAGAAGGAACACGGACTGCGTGTGCACCTAGGCATGTTTGACACCTTAGTGTTTGCACCCAGAGAGTTGGGATGTAGATCAGGTGTGCATCCAACTACAGAGGATAATAAGAACAAAAGTGAAAAGTGGATGGTACAGATGGAAATAATGATGAAATAAAGTGTAACCCCTAAACGGCACTACTCTGAGGGCTATTACCCTTGCCTTGTGGGTGTGTACAAGTTTGAGGGGCCTGGGTTCACAAAATTTACTTTAAACAGGTTATATTCCAAGATATTACATTACACAGTGCCTCCACCCAGAGTTTGCCTTTTAGTGAACTAGCTTATCCAGGTGCAACCCCCTGGGATACTGTGCCCACCCACTGCAACTATAAATCACCCAAACACATGACCCAATAACATTTTCCCACATTTTAATACCTGGTACCAATTATTGACTCGATCCTAATAATATGCTCATAACATCATTATCTGCAAAACAACAACAACAATTTATTTACAGGGGGACAGGGCTTAGGAATGGGGGAAAAGAGGAGTAGAGGTTATGCAGAATTAATATTTACAATATTTACAACAAGACTCGAGATTTTGATTTGTGCTGGTGAAAACCCTCCAGCTGGGTAGATACGCTGCATTTTTAAATCACAGAGAGTATCAACATTTCAAATAACCAGAGCCATGGCTATCTAGCTAAACTGCATGAAATCAGATGACACAAAATATTATTCTTGCCCACACTGGTACCAATCCCCAAATAAGATATAAGAATCCCGCAATCCTAACCTTAAATCTGGGTACCCAGTTACCAGAGTTCATTTAGGGTGCAGGCCTGATGGACGGTGCAGTTGTACTTTGGCTGACTAAATTAAGAAGGATTTGAAATTTGACTTTAAAGCATAAAGAACTTGAACTATGTACAGTCTTTGAATTCCAGTGGGTTGCAGGGAGGGCCCTGCATTTTGAAGCAAAAAGGTTGCATAGTAGCCAACCATTTACAACTGATTTTAAATCCAGTTATCATTCTCTGAACATCCAGCAGCTTTGTGATTTCTGGTATATTCAGCACCTTTATAGTTTCAGACATATTCAGCACATTTATAAAGCGGTAAATTTTTCAACCAGGGGCCAGCATTGGCCACCCTGGCTCCCTTTTGGCTTGAATCAGTGATACTTGTTCCCGAATCTAGGGGGACCTGATGTCTTTATATCTATATTCAGACAAATTGCTTTATCAATACAATTTTTCTACATGAGCAACCCAAGTATGTAAAGCAGTCATTCCAAATTAAGACTTGAGGTTTCAGTCCCACATGGCAAATGGCTAAGGTTCACAGCTCCACAGGACTTCTTGACCAGAGGTCACGTGATGGCAGTCTGAGAAGTGGCAGCATACCTCTGCAGCTCCATTCCCTTCCCACAAACAGTCTCTAAAAATTTTGCTGTTGAGCCAGTTTATTTCAGCAAAAGGGCTGGTTACCTGTGGAAACTGCTCCAGGAGTCGGATTGATTGGGAAGCATGGAGGTATACATGAGGAAGGCTCCTCCATGGCATTCGCCGACTCCTACCCCAGTGAAAGATAAGAACACAAAGTGCTCCAAACAACAGGCTGCGAGTTCGACTAAACCTCTTGTGGCACAGACTGCATTATCTAAAGAGAGATTTTTAGAAATCATGCAGCCAATGCAAGAAGCCATCTCTACTATGTTGGCAGATTTGCAGCAGATTAAATCCTTGGTTGCTTCTCTTACAACTTGGGTGGAGGACTCGAAAGCCAGGATTGTCTCTTTAGAGAACAAGCAGGGGAGAACCGAACAAGAAGTTGTCAATACAAATTGGAGACTGAAAAAGCTGGAGGACAAACTAGAGGACTTGGAAGGGTGCAGTAGGCGCAACAACCTCTTAATCATTGGAATCCCAGAAAGAGAGGAGGTCAATGCACCCATTCAGTTCCTCCAGAGGTTTTGCAAAAAAATAGCAGGGCTCTTTCCCAATGGAGCAGCCTACATTATTGAACGAGCTCATCATGCCCTATGCCCCCACCACTGCCAGGCTCCCCACCAAGTCCTCTCATTTTCAAATTACTTAACTTCTTGGATAAACAGCATATCCTGGCAAAAGTTAAGGAACTCCAAGAAGTTCAATGGGAAGGCAGGCAAATTCGAATCACACAGGATCTCCCACACTCTGTGCGAATCAAACGGCAGCAGCTACCTCCGATAGTTACGAAATTAATTGCTGCTGGAAAGCCTTTTCATGTCAAATACCCTGGCATTCTACAAGTTAAGCACAAGGAACAGTGGCTGACATTTGAGACTGTTGAACAAGCCATGCTAGAGCTGAAAACCTTGTTCTCAGATTTGTTCAAGTGAGGTGGATTTGACTGTCTCATCTTTGTAGATGTGCTACGATAGTGTGTAAACCTGTTGTTGTGGAGTGCTCAGGATGACCAACTGGGAAATTATCCCCATTTCATTTTATCACATTTGTAAACGGTACCCCAACAGTCAACTCTAATAGATGGCAGTGATGGAAATCTGATGAGCGAGCTTTGTGGGCATCCAGGTACTTTTCATTGCTGGGTTTGTGATTTTCCGAAAGCCTTTGAATTAGAGAAGCTATCTAATGGATCTTGGGATTATATTTTTGCTTGTCCCTGAAATGAGGCGGTTGGAGTGTGCTTACTTGGAGCCTCGTGTTTATGCTTGGGAACCCAGGATGAGTGCTCGACTGACTGTAATCCTGGAACCTGTTTTAAATGTTGCATGATTTCCCCTCAATATGTTTGTCTGTTGGGGGTTGTAAACCGAAGATGGATCTCTATTTTAAGGACTATGTACCCTCCATTTAGTAGGCTCTTTACTCATGTGACATTAATTTTTTGGTTATTTGTAGTGTACCTTTGTCCCGATGGTATGGAGTCTGCGAATGCTATGGACTCAGTGAGCTGAATGGTGGCGCTATGCATGGGAACATAGACAATAACTGACCTTTTTATTTTTTTTTAAGCACATGGAGAGGGGCCCAGTATGCTGCAGGTCCTGAAATGTGGGGTAACTGTCATCAGGCAGAGCTTAGCCCTGAAGTGTTCAATACCTCTCTACATATGGCGATTTGTTTAATGTGTTGGCGGGAGGGAGGGAGGAGGGGGTTGTGGTGGAATTGCTGACTTTCCTCAGATCTGCGTGACAATATCACCGGACAGTGAGTGAGTGGCAGTGCAGTTATTTAAAACTGGGGGTATTTTTGTTGTTAGTTGGGGATATATGTATCACTTGTTGTGTTGTGGAGGGGGGGGATGGGACACTGGTACGAGGGAAGTACTCACAGATGCACTGTTTAATATTCGTGGGGAGTCAGGGGAGAATACCAAGTGTCATAATGGTATATACACACAAGTGTTTAAGGGCGTATTGCAAGAGAAGCATGATTTCCTCACATATGTTTTCTGAGATCACCATAGGAGACAAAGTATGGGGAGTCCATACATCTGTGTGAGTTGGAATGTGAAAGGAGCCCAAGATAGGTGTAAGCGGCAAATGATACTTAAGCACTTGCTCCACCTTAAGACAGGAGTTGCCTGCCTACAAGAAACACACATTAGGAGAGAGGATACTCCCTTATTGTGCAGAGGTTGGGTGGGACAGGTTTTTAGATTTGGGGTTTCCATGACTCGGGTGGAGTTGCCATTCTGATAGCAAAGACAGTCCCCTTTAAGTATGTCCCCTTTAAGTTAATGGAAGAAATATGGGATCTTGAAGGCCGCTACATTTTGGTTCATGGTTTTCTAGCCACACAACCGGTCCTGTTTGGAGCAATATATGGCTCCAACAAGGATTTTCCCCTTTTCTTCACACATCTTTTGAGCCTGATTGCCACGGAGCCTGCTAAAGTAAAGATATTGGGGGGGGGTTGGAATATCACTCCCCAGCTAGATATGAACAAATCAGAACTTAAGCGGTAGGTTTAATCCCAGCCCAAAGGGCTTTGAAAGAACTCATGAATGGTGCTGGTTTACTTGATGTTTGGAGGATATTAAACCCCTCTGAAAGGCAACACACTTTTTTCTTCCTTCCCCATCATTCCTATTCCTAAATAGATTATGTTTTGATGAGTGCCTTTGCTCTCCCAGGTATACTAGATGCTGTCATTCATGCCAGGGTGATATCAGATCATTCCCCTGTAGGAATTATTTATCTACTAGGGCCAAGGATTAAAAGGGATTCTCTGTGGCACCTTTATACTCAGCTGTTACAGAGGCCGACCTCTCTTAAGCACATTACCAACTTCATTTCCTTTTTCCTGGAGACCAATAAAGGGACAGTCGGCAACACAGATCTCATATGGGCTGCTCTTAAGTGCTCCCTATGGGGTGAATGCATCCGGTTAGCTGCCACTAAGGCATGTCAACACAATATTCAAATGCACATAATGCTGGGTTCAATTCGGATGTTAGAGCAGGCCCTGAGTAAGCAAGCCAGTGTTGAAGAGGGGACTAAACTGCATACATTACAGGCTCAATACGTGGATTTACTGGCACAGGGAGGTGAGTTGTCACTGTGTTGCACTAAACTTAAGTACCTTGAATCTGGAGAGTGAGCAGGTAAGCTGCTGGCAATCCAAATATGACAGGCAGAAACTTCCCGGTTTATCCCAGATTTGTTTCTCCTGAGATGGTCTGGTCAGTACTGATCACAGGGAGATGGCTGCCAGTCTTGGAATATTTTTCCAAAAGCTTTACTCGATGGACTCCAGTATATACCCATCTCAGGAAGGCATAGCCCAATATCTCGATGCGGTTAATCTTCCCAAGGCATCTGCCACAGAGGTGATCTCCCTGGGTGAACGTATTATGCCCAGAGAGATACAGCTGGCTATAGAACAGCTGACTCCACATAAATCCCCTGGTCCAGATGGACTATCTAATAATTTGTATAACTCTTGCCAAGCAATATTAGCTCCCGTCCTGGAAGAGGTCTATAATTATTGGTATGACACTGGCTTCTCAGAACCAAATTTTCTAGAAATTTGTTCACTCTCACGCTGAAACCTAGTAGGAACCCTTTGTACCCTGAAAATGACTGCCCCATTTCTTTGCTTAATGCAGACCTTAAAATCCTGGCAAAGATTTTGTCCAATAGGCTTGCCCCATTATGGGAGATCTCATTAGCAATGAGCAGGTGGGGTTTATGGCCGAGAGGTCCTCGGGAGACCATATGCCGAAGTTGTTACACCTCATCTCAGTGTCCAGGGACTCAAAAGTACCAGTGGCTTTGGTTTCCCTGGATACTGAAAAGGCCTTTGATTGGGTCTCCTGGAACTTCCTTTTTGCAACTCTAACCCGCTTTGGCCTGCCTGATGGATACCTTAGATGGGTACGATTATTGTAAACTTTGCCAACGGCCAGGGTCTGATACAAAGGCATTCTCTCTAGTCCATTTCCACTTTGTCGTGGTACCAGACAGGGATGTCCAATATCCCCTCTTTTATTAAATTTTTACCTGAAACCCTTGATTTATCAGTTATTGGCTTCACAAGACATTAAAGGAGTTAGAGTCAGGGAGAAGAGATACGTGCTCTTCACTTATGCAGACGACTTACTTCTGCATATAGAGGATCCACAAGTTACCATCCCCAGTGTGTTAACAGAAATTGAGGCTTTCTCCAAAGTGTCATATTACAAATTGTACTGTTCCAAAACCAAACTCTTCCCATTGAATAATAGGCTCACTCAGGCTCAAGTGGCATCCTCTAATCTGTCTTGGGAAACTAAATCCCTTATGTATCTGGGCATGAAAATGACAAGAGATATAACATCAATGGTTACAGAGAATCTAACTGACTTATTGAAAACATTGAAAGCAGATATGGATAGATGGGGGTGCTCCCCCTTTCTTTGTGGGGATGAATTAGCATAATTAAGATGAACATGCTTCCTCACCTCTTGTATCCCTTTGGTATGTTGGGTGTTTTCTCCCCAAAGTCTGGTTTACCAGGCTGCAAAAAATCCTTAATGCCTTTATATGGAAGAGAAAATGGGTGAGAAGAGCCCACTTTAAACTCACAGCCCCCAAAATCCAGGGTGGATAGAGACCCCTTCCTTTTTTACATATTACAATGCCCTCCATATTGGTGAGCTTGCTTTCTGGGTATAAAGTGCCATTCCCTTAAACCCGATAGGGTATTTTCCTTTGTTGGTGGACTTGGAGAAATATTTGGTGTCCAAATGTTCTTGTTCATCCCTAAACCACTCAGGAATACATTGATAGGGTGATCCCTCAGAGTGCTTCATCAGACACAAAATCATCTCTCACTGGATTGGCATAAAACACTTGCACAGCCTATTATAGGCAATCCTCATTTTAGAATCGACAACAATCCTATATTGCCTTCATTTTAGGCCCCACTATAAACCTGAAAGCTTACAGACTTTTTTAGGCAGGGGGAATTAATTTCCTTTTCTCACTTCCAAACTTCTCACAAGATGCCAGATTGGCATAAGTTCAAATTTATACAGACCAGTGAGGTGATCTCTTCCTTTATAGGGAACACACCTTGGCTAGTTTCAACTGATTCAGACCTCTAGGCAATACTACAAGTAGCAAACCAACCTCACTCTGTTTCAATGGTGTATAAGAAGTTACAAACACTAGATTCACATTTGCCTTCAGGTATTTATTACTACAGGATCCAGGAACTAATTCTACCTGAAGACTCAGATACCTGGAAAAAGATCTGGCAAACCAGTTATAGAATTGTGAAGTAGGACAGGCTTTGCCTGGTCTAGTTCAACATCATGCACAACTTATAGTAACAAGACTGGGGCACCAGAAAAAAAATGCAGGCAATTAAGAAATCACTATGGAGTAGAGCAAAATGAGAGCTACTGGGCACAAAGGTAAGTCCCCAGATTGGTAGGGGGGTTACAGAAGTGCTGGGGATTGTAGGCACAATAGCAGCCATAAGCCACCAGACCCTGCCAAAGTGTAACAAAAATATCCACCTTAATCCCAGATGCCATAAATGAACATTGACAGAACTGATCACAAAAACATTGGCTCAAGCAGACCTGCAAATGCTTGACACAGGTATATGGACCTACCAGCACCCACAAATCCTGAACATCCTACAGTGAACCGATATGCTTTAAGCTTATTGAAAGGACATTTTAAATGCCTATTGAACAGATTCATTAAACATAGATATTGTGCAATGCACTTGCTGACAGTCCAAAAATATTTTAAAATCAAAACTCAGCAGTTATTGTGTAACTAAATCATACCATAAGATGTTACCACACGTCTGAAAAAGCTGGACCCTCCAACAAGGAACTGGCCTCTTTTAAGAGGGAACCATCTGCTACCAGACTATCGTACCATAAAACCACAATGAGATAAGTCTTTATTTTGAACATGCAGCAGAAGGTCTTGTGGTTAAAAGTCTATTAATTGCCATCTCTTGGATCCCCAGTCAAGAGTACAACAGACAGTTCAACTGACCAAATGTCTGATAAATATTAATACCTCCACATGTAGGCTACACACTTCTGAACTGATAAGCCTTTGTTCAAATATGGTTATACCATCCCAAAGGATCATAATAGATTTGGAGAAGAATTAAATGTTATGACACTTCTGAAGGAAGTATTTGGCTTATATAAGACATTTCCCAAAACCAACAATTTATGATTGACTAGCTGTCTTCTGAATCTATGTTTCATCACTGAGAGAGATCTCACATATAAGCTACTTTTACTGAATTTTGACAACTATCCTTCTGAAGAATTCTAAAGACTCTTTGCATCTACCATAAAGTAAGGGACATTGGAACTTGTACTGACATTGTCATTTTTCTACTTCACAAGCCTTGAGGAGAAAAGAACTCAGAAAGAACCAGGGAGAAAGCTTCTTCATACAGCTCTCCATGATACTGCAAATCTCCAGGCATTTGGGGGATAAAAACAGACTCTTGGCCAAAAATACTGTTTGAATATAAGACTTTTATTTAATGTGCCTAAAAATGTGTCTTTAAAGAATTCTGGTTCCACAAAATATATCTATATGTATACATAGAAATCTGCTCCACTGAAATATTATTTTAAATTGTAGCAAAAGATTATTAGTACCGATAAATTGTGTACTGGTTAGTAAAGGTTAATTCTAGAAAGAATAATACCTTGAATTGCCCCAGAGAGGGAGCAATAGGCCTCATACTTACATAGTGTAAATTGTATACAGAGTTAAAGGAGAAGTCCACCCAGAATGTGCAAAAACATATGTTATATAGAGTGTTTTGATATGTATGTTAAGTCCTAGTGTGTCCTTCCCTCTGTCTGCTATTAGGAGTTTTTCCTAAATTAGCCTGCTGGCTGTATGGTAGTTTTATGACCCCTAGGGATCTCCATCACAAATAGCTTTATTGGCTTTCTTTCTCCTATGATGCACCCTGGTTCATGTGACAGTGATGTAGCTATGCCCCTAGATTTAGGAGGGTCTGTCACAGCTCAGTCACAAAGATAATACTTCTTTCAGAGAAGAAGTCACATTGCTACATTTTGGATGAGTGTAATCATTATTATTTTTTGATATTAGTACCTTGTCCTGCTATGTTACAACCTATAAGGTGATGTTCAATTTTTGCTACTTAGTACTGGTGCAAAAACTGAAAGTGACTGAGAGGAATAGAGTAAACAGTGACATGATTCACACACACTCACACACACAGACACAGCAGAGCATAGCAGGACAAGGTACTGATATCAAAAAATTATAATGATTACACTCACCCAAAATCTAGCAGTTTATCTTCTCTGGAAGAAGTATTTTCTCTGTGGCTGAGCTGTGACAGACCCTGTAACAAGACACTGTCTTACTGCAGGGGCAATTAGACATCACACCAAAGGGCACTCTGGGAAGACTGGAGGCCGTAAAAGAAACCAGAATGGCAACCTCCAAGGGCAATAAAACAGTTAGGGAAAGTTAGAAAAAACGTCTCTCACAGCCAGAGGAAAAGAAAACGCTGGGAACTGGTTAGAACTCAGAAAAAAGACTACTACATATCTTTTTCTGATTTTAACATGGAGTTTTCCTTTAAAGTGCACAAAGCAGTCTAAATAGGATTTCCTAAATATGTTATACTGTTTAAGTGTTAAAAAATATATTAAATCTTAAGTGTGTGTGTTGAAATAAACAGCTTTTAATGGTACTCCATGTCCAAGTGAAATCTGTCTTCTCAGGAATTTACCACAAAAACAAATATGCACAATGTACTAAACACCTTTTATTTAAAAACAGCCACAGAGGTAAATTGAGCAATAGTAATTGTGCTTACAAAATGGCATCCCTGGGTGGGCATGAGATTTATGCTAATGATAGCTACAGGAGACGGCCTTGGTATGACATACAATTAAAATATTCTTAAAGATTGTACTGAAAATATAAATATTTATTTTTTCTGTTTCTCCCTGTAACTGAACAAAAAAAAGAGAGAGAAAAATAATTCCTCTGCATTTTAAAATCAACAGTCAAGGCAAAAAGACCCACTTCCCCTTTTTGCGTACAAGGTTTAGCTGTCCTGGAGAAAGGGAGAAAGCTAGTGGTTAACCACAGGCTTCATTAAGAAACAGCCAGCTTTGTCTGAAAAATCTTAAAGGAACCAAGCACTTACTTTACAGTAAACCTGTTTTTTTGTAATAAGTGAAAGATAAAAGAATGTTTTCATCAGGGCTTTTCCCAGGGGATCAAGAGGATTCCCCTCCCAGACTTACTCCTATAGGGATTCCTCAGAGGGAGAAGGTTAAAGATAACCTCCCAAAACTAGAGATGTCCTTTGAATATCCAGAGGAAACCCTTTCTGAGGTTCAGAGACAAATAAGTGCCTTTTTTCGTGAGGCAATCTTTGAACAGAAAATTCCCTTGGAAAACATTCCCACTAAAGAGTTACAATGTGCAGAATTGGACTCTCATTTAAGTTCACTTATGGTAGCCGAGACTAGATACAAGCAAAAACAATTAAATTCCACATTAATAGGATACATTTTATATCTCTAACATAAAATCTGCCATCAAATAGCCCAAAGCAGGCTACATGCACTAGGGGAGCTTAGCGTTTGACTTGAGCAATGCAAGCAGATCAGACTACCAAAATTCAGGCTTTGGAATTGGAATTACAGTCAGCAAAGACTAAATATTTGGGCATTCTTAAAATCAATGAAGCAGACAGAAATAATTTAAAAGCCATTAACCAAAGGTTGACAGAAGAAAATTGGGATTTGAAACAGCAAATTATCCCTGGGCCTAGCGAAGTCAGTGTCCTGCAACACCAAATTTGAATGTTAAAAGCTGAAAATATTGGATTAACAGCAGAACAATCTCATTGTCAAAAGAAATTAGCAGAGGCTGTGATTCAAATGAGATCAGCTCAAGACACTTCCCAAAAACCAGAAGAACAGGTAGACGCAGTCCATCAGGAGATAGACTGCCTGCATGAAGCATTCACTGAGTCCCTTGATGCTATTGGTCAACAGCTGGGGTCCCTACAACCAGCTGAGCCCTTGCCATCTCCTGTCCCAGAAACCCCCTTCAAGCCCGTGGCAGAAGACCTTGCGGTCAAGGTCCAGGATTTAGCCAAAGAAATTCAAGGCTTAAAATCGGGGGGGGAATTGGGGAGGGGCACAACTTTTAAATGGCCCGCAGACCCCTGACAGCCAAAAGAGTACCCCTGCAGGGACAAGCCAAACCTTACCTGGTCCTATTATGCCTGCCCCTACTACGTCTGGCCCCATCACATCTAGCCCCATAATTCCATCCCAACCAGACCCAAAGTAACTAATCAGGGTAATAAAGGCCATAGGGACCAGCTTTGACTATAGGGTCTTGACCCTTGAGGTGGAACACTATCTTTGTGATTTGAAATTGCAATTGGAGTACTTTGGGATTAATAACCCTGAAGATCAGTAACGGGTCCTAAGGTTTTCTGTTGCATCAGAAGTCCAAGCCGGATGGCTAGGCAAAAACCTGAAATCAAAACTGATTTTGATAAGATGTTCCCAGCCCTGATTAAAGAATATGCCACTTATCAAAGTCCTATAGTGGCTTTTAAAGAGGCACGTCAAAAGAATCAAGCCCCAAAGGATTTTTACAAAGTGCTGAATAGAATGTTTTTCTCAGGAGGGAAGGAAAAAGACCCAGACCTGTTTCCTCACCTAAAAGAAGCCTTTTTAAAATGCCTTCACCCCTCAATTAGGACATTAGTCCAGCCATGGGTAGAACCAGACACTCCCATGAATGATATCATAGAGTGGGCCCAAAGAATGTTTATAACTATTAACCCAGATGCAGGTAAGAAACCTACCACGGAACCTCCACATAAGCTTTTTGCCATTACTAGTGATCAGATTTCCCTCCAAATAGAAGGAAAACAATTGCTTCAAAACAAACAGGACACCGCTCCTAGCTTTCATAGGGATAATAAAAAATTCCAAAATCAGAGGAGGAACAGCTGGGACCCTAGATCACGAAGTCCCATAACCCACACAAAAGAGGGTCAGAGGCTTCCAGACAGTGCCCAGATGCCTGGCATAACCAACCATGACCTAACCAAGACAGAGAAACTGACAGCTATGCTACTGACCAGCTAAAAAGGAAAATATGGCAATTAAGAAAGGAAATTCATAAATACAAACCCAGGGCTCCATATAGGCACCCTGCACCAAACCCTAATGCCACTCCTTACACCCCTCGAAGTGCCCATTCCAATGGCTACCCACCAGCACCAGATCCCCACTCCTTCCTACCTTGCATGAGGGGGACAACTTTAGGCCAGTCCATACAATGTAATTAAGGTAAATGTTAAAGCATGTAAAAACCTTTTTGGTTAACTAAAAAGGCCCATAAATGGTTTTAAAAATATATGCTTTACATTGAAAGAGACATGAAAAATATTTTACTCCAGTTAAAAACTGTTACTGTATTCCCTAAAGCCCAAGATATATCTAACAGAATAGAGAGAGCTGCCTCCCTATTCTTTTCTGGTTTAAGAGCATTAGGAACTGCTTTTGGACTAGACTTGAACACCATGAATTCAGCTAGACTTTCCAAGATAAAGGATACAGTTAAGGAATTGTGCAAAGATATGTGTAATCTTAAGGTACAACTTACTACACAGCAAAAGTTTCTATCAGACATAGGAAAAACATTGGGAGATACTATAGCTATGGTTAACCCCCATATGACCCTTCTCAATAATATAATGCAAAAACTCCATAATCTAGCTCAAACTGTACGTGAAGACCTCACCGCTATTCAACAAATTAAATGCATTTCACAAGAATTACTGAAAGAAGTAAACAATGGCATAGGAGATTTAATGGCAGGAAGAATTCCACAATATTTAGTTTCCCCAGAATTAATGACAAAAATTTTGAGTGTAGCCACTTCAGAGAAAATAGAGCCACTGCACGTGAGTATCGCTTACAGTCTTGGAAGCTCTATTCCTGTTCACGTCGATTTAGAACAGATGACCATTGTCTTCATATTAAATCTTCCCCTGGTAAAACAACAAATTGTATATAAAAATAAAGGCCATTCTTAATGTGGATACACGGCAAGGAGATACTTATGCACAAATTAACACTCCACCTATTGTGGTATGCCCTGAACTTAATCCAGATTTACTTTTAGTCCCAAACCTACAGATGTGCCAAACTACTAAGGAACAACATTGGTTGTGTCCCAATAAACCTTTTCTAAAAGATATTAGCAAAATTATTTGTGGCCTTAGTAACACCGATGCCCCAGAAAAATGTAAGGTCATTCTAACCCGTGTAGGTGAAGCTAAGGAAACACATGCTGAAATCGCAGGAGCTCAATGGTTAGTTAGCACCACTTTTATGGAAGTCATTGTTACTTATAACGGACATGGTACTACCACTCAACTTAATTTACCCAGCAAGGTAGTACTCATCTCTGTTCCTCCGGGTGCACATATCTGTCTTGGACATATCACATTGTATCCCCTTGATCCAGTTTCCCATGAAATGGAAATCACTCCCATTTCTGCATTTCGAGGTCATGAGCTTTCTCTAGCTGATGACCTTGAGCGTCTTTTAGATACCAAGGACCTTCATGAAATTAAGATCACTGTGTCTGAGACCAACCTGGTTTTCTCTGATAAACAGTTCAGCCCCGGTGACAAGGAACAAATTCGCATACCAGTACAGTGGCCTCTCATTAACCATGTTTTGGGAATTAAAATGAGACCT
This sequence comes from Neoceratodus forsteri, assembly GCA_016271365.2. Taxonomy (NCBI): domain Eukaryota; kingdom Metazoa; phylum Chordata; order Ceratodontiformes; family Ceratodontidae; genus Neoceratodus; species Neoceratodus forsteri. The sequence goes on from CM057452.1 coordinate 905,835,851, forward strand.
GTACCCCACCTAGATCTCTTAACAACCAGCCCAACACTCCAGCCTTAGTCCTTATAGATGAAGAGGAAGAATATGCTGATATGGAACCCCTTAGAGGAACACTGTAACCCTATGATCAGTAGTATCTACCTTTAGACAACAGGAAATGAGTGAAATACCCTACGAAAGGAATTGCTATGGCATAGTTTAAGAAACAACAAAAGCAAGGCTTAAACCTTAAAAAGCTCATTTTAGTATGTTTAGTAAAAGTAAACATTGTGGGCAATGCTTGCATGCACCCCTTAGGCTGTGTTATAGTATAGGAATTGTGACATTTACTTGCATTAATGACTGATATAATTAGTAGTAGTCTTCATGTATATTAAAAGGATGATATTGATTAAGTATAGCTCAATAGCGATATATCGCAGTATTTCCAGATATTTGCTTAGAAAATATGTATTAACTTATCTAAAGTATTTGATGAGAATAGATACTTTCAGATGCCATATTAAGATGTTAATTTAGATAGAAACAGTTTTATAAAGTTAGACATTATCTAACCATGATTCTCATAAGTTCACATTGTTGCTCTTCGACAGGTCCTTATGTGCCACTTCCTTTATGTGGATGCACCAATGCTGTGGCGGCACTGCCTAGCAGAAGGGGGGGGGGGCATTGTAGGCACAATAGCGGCCATAAGCCACCAGACCCTGCCAAAGTGTAAAAATAATATCCACCTTAATCCCAGATGCCATAAATGTACATTGACAGAACTGATCACAAAAACATTGGCTTTTAAGTCTTTAACCAAGCAGACCTGCAAATGCTTGACACAGGTATATGGACCTACCAGCACCCACAAATCCTGAACATTCTACAGTGAACCGATATGCTTTAAGCTTATTGAAAGGACATTTTAAATGCCTATTGAACAGATTCATTAAACACTGACATTGTGCAATGCACTTGCTGACAGTCCAAAAGTATTTTAAAATCAAAACTCAGCAGTTATTGTGTAACTAAATCATACCATAAGATGTTACCACACATCTGAAAAAGCTGGACCCTCCAACAAGGAACTGGCCTCTCTTAAGAGCGAACCATCTGCTACCAGACTATCGTACCATAAAACCACAATGAGATAAGTCTTTATTTTGAACATGCAGCAGAAGGTCTTGTGGTTAAAAGTCTATTAATTGCCATCTCTTGGATCTCCGGTCAAGAGTACAACAGACAGTTCAACTGACCAAATGTCTGATAAATACTAATACCTCCACACGTAGGTTATAGACTTCCAAACAGATAAGCCTTTGTCCAAATATGGTTATACCATCCCAAAAGCTTATAATACTTTTGGAGAAGAATGAAATCTTATGACACTTCTAAAGGAAGTATTTGGCTTATATAAGATGTCTCCCAAAACCAACAATTTATGATCATCGACTAGCTGTCTTCTGAATTTATGTTTCATTGCTGAGAGAGATCTTACATCTACACTACTTCTACTAAACTTTGACAACTATCCTTCCGAAGAATTTTAAAGACTCTGCATATACCATAAAGTAGGAGACATTGAAACTTGTACCGACATTGTCATTTTTGCATTCTCTTGCACGCATGCACAAGGAACATCTTGAAACAGTGTGACTTTTTGGAGGTGTGTGACCCTCCTCACGAATGTAGTGCTCAGTGTAGCAGGCGCGACCCTACTGGATCAATACATGCTAAGCTGTGCATGACAGCAGTTTGGCTGTGTTGGTCTTCACTTCTAAGAAAAGGTCCGCTGCAATCAGCGGTGGTAGCGTGTGTGCAGTTAGCATACTGACGTCAGCTGAACTGCTGTCATACACAGCTCAGCATGAAATCCCTCCCGCTTCCTCCCTCTGCTAATGTCCTCCCCCTCCCTTGTTAGTGTTCTCCCTGGCCCCCACGTTGTGTGCCAAGGGGGGGTGTCCAATACCCCTAGGCTTATCTGCTCCCCAGCACACTGTGAGGCCAACTGGGGTACCCAATCTCCTGTCATCTGCAGCCCCCCCCCAACAAACAACCAGTTGGCATGCTGGAAGCCCACCCAGCGTGCTCATGCCTCCCCCACATGCACACTGTATGGCTGATGTGGGTGCCCCATCACCGCCGGTTCCAGTCTCCCCCCCAACAAACACATAGGTGGCACACTGGGAGCCAACCCCAGCATGCTAAAAGCATCAGTCTTTTTGTTATTTTTAAAATTCTTGTGAAAGAAGAAAACAGTCCCTTCTTGAGTCCCTTGCTCCCCCACCAACCTGCACCCACCCTCTGCGCCCCCACCTCCCCACACTTCCCCTCACCACATACTTACCTCCGGAGCTCGGCGCGATGAATTTTGGTGGATCGGGAACACGTCTGCATTCTTCAAAGCCGACCACAAACTGAGGAAATGCCGATAAGCTGTATAATGGCATAAATGTTTTTTTTTTCAACTTAGGTGGATATCTCAGCCATTTTTTCAACTTTTGGCACCAAATTTTCAATGTGAGGTTCTTGGGACCCCTTCTCATGAATTCAGTCACTGTCATGGTGTTATTTGGACCCGAAAGGTGATTTCACGGTCACTTTGCGGAATCACCTTTTGGGACCGAGTAACAAAATGACAGTTTCAGTGATCATGAGGTGGGCTCTCAAAAAGCCTATGTTGCAAATTTGGGGAAAAAAATTCCCAAAAATGGCTGTTTTACCAGTGTGCATAGCGTAGTTTCCATGCACACTCATAAGCTTGCGAATTTGTAATATTTTCACTGCAGATTTTCTTTTTTTTTTTTTTTTTAACTTTCTATTTATCTCTCCTCACTGCCTGCCTGCCCTGACACTTCAGGACATCCAGCAAGTCATCCCTCTACCACACACCCACCAGGACTCACCTCCCGCTCTTTCATGGAGCTTCGGTTTCCTCCCCCCGAGTGGGACGAGGCAGGACCCACACCCCATAATCTAATTTTGTCAAGCCGAGATATGGTGATCCTGGTGAGCGGGGCACATCAAGGGCATGTGCTGGGAAGTCCATCTTCCTGGAGCAAGCAGGTGTCTTTTCCTTTTTCCTCCCTCCCCTACAGTGCATAGTCCCCTGACATCAAGACGACAAGCGCCGACGTCCGCACTGTGAAGTGGACACCCATTCCCCATTAATTGGGGCTTGTAGTACCCCGAGCCTCCGCTTGGGGTCAGACAAGTGCTTGGGCTTTGGCTGCAACCCTCCCTGGAGAAGGCTAGCTGTCGTCGGACACTCAAGCCAGCTCCCCCCGGCCGACCCACCAGCGACCCGCGTCCGGTCCCGAACCCGGGTCACCAGCATGGAGCGAGGTGTGGCATCCAGTGCCTCAACCCTCGGTGCCACCGAGCCCACTCCAGATTTTCAACATTGGCATATTTCCACACCTCCTTATCAACAGTGCAGCTGTCGATTTCACATCTTGGCCGAAATGTGTTTTCACGCTTCCGGTGCAGAATAGCGTGGTCACTGTCAGAAATCAGTGTTTGCCACAGAATAAGACAATCACAGTGACACTGTCCATGAGCAGAGGTCCTAAAATGCCTATGTTGAAAATTTGGTGACAAAAGTCCATAAAATGGCTGTGTTATGAGTGTGCATTGCTCAGTTACTACGCACACCTGTAAGTTTGTGAATTTGTAATATTTTCACTCCAGATTTTCAACATTGGCATTTCCCCACATCTTCTTATGACCAGAACAGCTGTCATTTTTCACATCCTGGCCTAAATGTGTTTTCGCACTTCTGGCGTAGAATAGCGCGGTCACTGTGGTAAATCGGTGTTTGGTACAGAGTAAGAAAATCACAGTAACACTGTTCTACATCCTAAAATGCCTATGTTGAAAATTCAGTGAAGAAATTCCAAAAAATGACTGTTTTACGAGCATGCATTGCACAGTTTCCACGCGCACTCCTAACTTCACGAATTTGTAATATTTTCACCCAGATTTTCAACATTTGCATTTTCCCACACCTTCTTATGAAGAGTACAGCTGTCATTTTTCACATCCTGGCCAAAATGTGTTTTCACACTTCTGGTGCAGAACAGCCTGATCGCTGTGGGAAATCAGTGTTCGGTACACAGTAAGAAAATCATAGTTACAGTGTTCATGAGCAGAGGTGACAAAATGCCTATGTTGAAAATTTGGTGAAATAATTCCACTGAATGATTGTGTCACGAGTGCGCATTGTGCAGTTTCCACACAGGCTTGTAACCTTGAGCATGACCAGGGTGTTAGGGTTCCTAAGACAGACACTTAAGAAGTATGAGGCTGAAATGTTAATCAGATGCAAGAGGAGTTGCAGAGAGGTACTCTGTTGGGACATGGATGTTGAAGGGACATGGATACAACTGGGGAGGGGCTTGTATAAATGCCAAACACCTCTGCAAATACCTGCAAGCAAACGTTCAGCATTGACAAATGCTTGTTTTACTTTGCAAACCTTGAGGCGTAATGAACTCAGAAAGAACCAGGAAGAAAGCGCCCTTCATACAGCTCTCCAAGATACTGCAAATCTCCAGGCATTTGGGAGATAAAAGCAGACTCTTGGCCAAAGTACTGGTTGAGTATAAGACTTTCATTTAAGGTGCCTAAAAATGTGTCTTTAAAGAGTTCTGGTTCCACAAAATATATCTATATGTACTGTATATGTAGAAATCTACTGCACTGAAATATTGCTCTAAATGCTAGCAAAAGATTATTTGTACCAAAGAATTGTGTACTGGTTAATAAAGGTTAATTCTAGAAAGAATAATACCTTGAATTACCCCAGAGAGGGGAGAACTAGGCCTAGTGCACAAAGCAGACAAAGATCTAAATAGGATTTCCTAAATACTTTATACTGTTTAAGTGTTAATATGTTAAATGTTAAATGTGTATGTTGCAATAAGCAGCTTTTAATGGTACTCCATGTCCAAGTGAAATCTGTCGTCTGAGACATTAACCATAAAAACAGATAGGCACAATATACTAAGCACCTTTCATTTAAAAACAGACAAAACTGAGCAATAGTAATTGTGCTTACAGGACTGTAAATAAATTCATGGAAAAAACTGATGAATGTAATTATAACATGAATTTTGGTGGATGTAAGTAAATTGATGAGCAATAAAATAGCTGACTGAGGACCCAATGAAAAAAAGAGTTGTAGTGTGGTTATTTTGGGGAAGGGGATAACATGAGAAACAGAATGGCGGACAAGTGGAAGAAGTTACCAGAGGAGGTGGTACTGACCTAATCAGCATATTTTATTTATTTAGTTTTTGTTGACCGGGTAAGTGCACTAGACAAATCCTGCCTATTTTCAGGCACGACCCGGGGAGGGGGATACAGATGAATGCCAACTGACCTTGAACCAGATTAAGCTGTTGGTAGTATTTTTAGTGAATGAGGGAAATTTGGCCAGTACACCAGGGAAATTCCCCTACTCTGCCTGAGGGGGGCTTTGCCGTCCACTGCAGAAGTTCAGTCTCTGCTAGGCTGAACATGGAGGAGGACGTGGTGGAGTGCTGTGTGTCTGTGGAGTTGTCCGCTGTTACTGAGGATGTCTTCGGTGTGCTACCTAGCTCTGCCTGCATTACTCGTCTTGATGAAGTGGCTTCTATGGCTTTTCCTGTTACTCTGGAGGTTTCTTCTGTGCTGTCTGAGAATTCAGGAGGTGTTTGCTTACCTATGTGTCCCGTGGATGATACGACGGTTTCTCCTGTGCTTTCTCCTGCTGCGGCTTCGGTCAAGCTGGAGGCGTCTCTTCCTCTCGCTTATTCCTCGTCTCTGCCTGTCTCTGCCCCGGAAGAAGTCGTGGGTCCTGTGGTGAGTAGTCCGGCGATAGTATCTCCTCCGGCTGCTCCTGTTCTGCATTCGCTTACGGAACTCTCCCGCTCTGGTGCTGTAGCTGAGCCGGTTGTTTTCCAGATGGAACCCCTCAAGCAGGATGGGGTTTCCACCTTTTTCTTTCCTGTTTCCTCTAAGGCTGACCAAAAGGTTTCTGAAATGACTGCCTGTGCCCTGCAACATGCACAGACGACTGCCTGTGCCCTGCAATGTGAACCAGCGGTTTCTTCACTGGCTTGGGTGGATTTGGTACCTGACAAGTTGGAAGGGTGGTCGGTGGAATCCTCTCTCTGGTGGCGGGCTGGGTCCGCTCGCCTGACTCTCAGAACTGGACTTCGGGTTTTGCACCCATTAGGATCCCTGGAGTGCAACTGCATCCTTTGCCTGCTGTTTCCTCATCTGGACCTTTACACCCTTCTCAAAAACTGTAGGGTGAGATATCATCTTTTTCTTTGGATTCTACTTTTGATTTGACTCCTACTCCCAACGTGGTTTTTCCTTTACTACAGAAGTTGCCAATTTTGGATTCTACTGGTCCCTGTGTTCCTCCAGGTGATGACTGTGAGACACCCCCCTTTCACAGCCCCCTCCCCAATCTCAACCTCCTCTTGTTTTTTCCAGATCCTTGGAGGGTGACTCTGCATCTATTTTGGGAACTGATAACACTGGTGGCTCTAAGTCTTATGCCTCCTTTTTCAAAAAGAAGGTGGTGCCTGCTAAAAGACATAATGCGGTTCGTATTGTGTATAAAGGGAGTCTTGAATTGTTTCCCGATAGGGAATATGTGGGGAAAACTTTATTGATGCAAAGTTTAAATTTTTTGGCTACTGAATTATATGCTCTTATTCATGTGTCTGGGGAACGCTCATTTGATGTTAGCTTTAAGTTGGCTGCAGGTTTAGAGGCATTTTGGAATAGGTATGGGAAGGTTAAACATACTCCTTTGTGGCCCCTTTTGCAGCCATTCCCCTGACCAGGCCTGCTCAGAAGTTCATTACGGTTCTTTTTCGTAATGAGGGTGTCAGTGTGACTGACTTGTTTTTTTGGTTATAACAGCGCTGTACTGTGTTGGGCTCTCCTGAGGCTATTTTTGATAGTGAGGGCATATGGACGGGGGGCTGGAAATTTAGGATCATTCTAAGAGAATTGAATGGTTCTCTACAACATTTGCCCAATTCCTTTTTTTTGAGGGGTGACCGTGGTGTCTTATTTTATCCTGGACAGCCTAAATCATGTTACAAATGTGGTGCTTTGGAACACCTTAGTGGGGTCTGTGATAAAATCTGTTGCTCACTATGTGGTAAACTGGGTCATGTGTCACAACATTGTTCTGAACCTGTTTGCTGTAATTTATGTGGTCTGTTAGGTCATACTTATGATGAATGCTCTCAGGCTGCTTTTTCCAAATCAGGTTCTGGGGCTTTGGAGAAACAGAAACTGTTAGTTGCACTTGCCTAACAGTCGCATGTCCGGTCGGAGATTGATCCCTTGCCAGTGGAACCTCAACTTCCTTCATCCCTATCCATGGTACCCCCTTCCCCTGAATTTTGTTCTGATCCTCCTCTGACTGCTCAGACACCTCTGGAGGTCCCAATGGTGATGGAGCCTATGAATGCCCCTTCTGTGGTTTTGGATCCTCCTTTGCCAGGCTGTGGACCCGGGTTGGTTGTTTCTCCTCTTGCTATGCCCCCTCCACCTCCTCCCTCAACCCAGGTCATGGATTCTGAACAGCGGATAACACGCTGCCAGAGCTGGAGAAAGCTGGCCCCAAGGGTTCATAAAATTTCGGAAACTCGAACGTCAAATCATTTTCAACCCCTTCTTTTCGATACTGAATTTGCGGAAAAAGCCTCTGAAGTTTCTTCAGAAAGTTCCTTACATGCTGATCCTGATTCTGATTCTGATGCGAGTATAGTGAGTGAACAGGTTGTGGGTCCTATGAAAGGTAAGCTTCCCTCTAAGGGACATAAGACACGAGCCTCTGGTAGGATGAAAATGTTTAAACCCCCTTAATTTTCTCTTCATATGCCTCCTTTTGCTCGACTTAAATTTTTAACCCTTAATGTTAATAGCATTAAAAATTCAAAAAAGCGTGGAGGTGTGTTTTCTCACCTAATGTCCATCCCTGTAGATGTCATTTTTTTACAGGATACAAGATTATATACTACCTTGGAAATTCGACACGCTAAATCTGACTGGTATATGGGTCCTTCATACTGGACCATTGGTCAGGGTGCATGCACGGGGGTTGGTATTTTGTTTACGCTTCCTTTCCAGCTCATAAAGCTGATTGATCTAGTACCTGGATGAGTCCTTATATTGGATGGTAAACTCCATGATATGTATTTTCGTCTTATTAATATTTATGCCTCTCAACAGAAAGCGGACAGGGTGGATATATTTTTCAGATTCGGCCTTTTCTTTTTTCCGCACAATCTGTGCTTTGGGGAGGGGATTTCAATTGTGGCTTTACGCTACAAGATAGTGGTGGTGGTACTTCTACTACTAAAATATTCTGTGATATGACGGCTCTACAGGCTACGATTAAACTAGCTCATTTGAAAGATGTGTATCACTCTTTTCACTCTCAGGGATTCCCTACTTTTCAGCGGGGTAAACATGCAACTCGTATTGATTTCTTTTTTCTTAGTAATTAGGTTCCGGTGCTTAATGCGCGAGTTGATTCTGTTGCCTATTCTGATCATAATGCCCTTTCTATAGTGGTAGGGGAATGGGATTCTCCTTATGGCCTTTTTTTTTGGAAATTTAATACTTTATTGCTCTCTAAGGGCTCTCTGGCTCAACAATTGGTGTATTTTATAGAAGGTAAGAAATCCTTATTTCAGTTATTTGATATTCCTTTTCTATGGTGGGAAAGTTTGAAATCTGACTTACGATTGTTTTTATTAAGTGAGAGCAAATATTTATCGAATTTGGAGAAGGTCGCATATCAAACGCTCAGACAGCAGTTACAACACTTAATGAGTTTAATGTATACTACTACACATGATTATGGTGATCAAATTCGATCCATTAAACAACGCATGAATGACTTTCATGTGAAACATTTGTCCTCCTTGACTATGCAACAGCAGTTTGGGACTCAAGGGTCTTTTGTGGATGTATGTCCTTTTTTGAGCTGCTCTTCTCACATTCAGCATAAAACCATGCGTGCTGTCCGGGATCCTGATATGGTGACTGTTACAAAACAATCTGAAATCATGTCAGTGGTGTCTAACTATTTAGGTAAACAATTTGATTTACAGGGTTAAAATCCTGATGTTTTTTCCCGTTGGTTGGCTTTTTTGAATATTCCTGTCCTTTCTGATTCTGTGCTCACTGTCCTTACTTCTATTGTTTCCCCCTTGGAGGTTCAGACAGCTGTGGCTGCTTTGCCCAAACGGAAGGTCCCGGGGCTTGATGGCCTTCCATCTGAATTGTATGCTTTCCTGATTCCTTATATTTCTCATGAATTGGCTCAAGTTTTTACTTTTATGTTGCATGAGTGCTGTTTCCCCATGGATATGACTTTAGGGGTTGTTACATTGTTGTATAAAAAGGGGGATAAGGCAAACTTGGATAATTGGAGACCAATTTGCTTGTTGAATGTGGACTTCAAGATTCTAATGAAGATCCTGGCATTCCGTTTATCGAGGGCTGCAGCATGTGTTATTTCCTGTACTCAATCTTGTGCTGTTCCTGGCAGGAAACTTTCTGATCAACTGATTGTTTTACGAGAAATTTTTGAAGCTAGTTCTTTTTCGTCTACTTCTGGATTAGTGGTGTCTTTGGATCAGCGGATGGCCTTTGATTCAGTGGAATTTGATTTTCTATGGCAAATTCTCTACAGATATGGTATTCCTGTTCTGTTTATTTCTTGGTTGAAGGCTATTTATAATTGTCTTTTCATTAAACCCCTTGTGAATGGCTTTTTAGGACCTTTGGTTCCGGTGAAACGGGGGGTACTACAGGGATGTCCCTTGAGCCCTTTATTGTTTGTTTTTTGCATTGACCCATTGCTTCGGTTACTGAATGATGTACGCTTTTTTAACCCCATCCGAATTTCCGGTTCTTATGCTCCTTGGACTGCTGCCGCATATGCAGATGATATTTGTTTGTTTTTGAAATCAGAGGCGGATTTGCTTAGGGCTCTGGAGTTCTGTAAGTTTTATGGTACTGCCTCTGGCATTCACCTGAATTATGAAAAGTGTGTTCTTCAATGTTTAGGGTTTGATGTTTCTACCTCTCACATGGCTGCTATCCCAGTTACGCAAGGTTCTATTTCAATTTTGGGAATTGTTTTTGACATTGGTAGACAAGATTTAGTTAATTGGGATCTAACATTGGCTGGGGCAAGACTTTAGTAGATAGTTGGAATAGGTGTTCTATGGGGAAGCTCAAATGGGTGTACATGATTCGGACTTATTTGTTGCCTTTATTTTTGTATATGAGTATGACTCCCCCCCCCCCAAGGAAAGGGATGCTGTACTTTATGGTTTATTTTTCCATGCCCTATGGTGCAGTAGATTAAATCCCATTAAACGTAATGTGTTGTATCTGAAGGTGGTGGATGGGGGTTTGAATATGGTTAATCCAGTTCTATTTCTGTTTCATCAGTTTTTGTTTGCTAATCTTTTTCCGGTTTGTCATGGACAGACTACTGGTTGGTCTCCATTGTTTCAATCATGTATTCGGTCTTGGTATGGTGGTTGGAGCTCTGATTCTCTGAAGATTTTTAAATCTGTTTCTTTTTCCTCTGATTATTATAGGTTTGTTTTTGTGCGCCTTAAACGATGGGGTATTACATCACACCTTGTGTTGCATTTTTCTAAAAAATTGTTTTATTCGATGGTACAGGATAAACATTTTAAGGACCCTATCACTTTCCCTTTATGGCCACTGCATCTGACACCTGCTGTGATGAGATTGTTTCATAATATGAGATTACCTACCAAATTTTGTGATGTGTTATGGCTTTGCTGCCACAAAAAATTGAATGTTAAATCTAATCATAAACATAAGGCATTAGATGACAGCTTTTGTAGTAGGATTCAATGTGTGAAACAATGCGAAACAATGTCTCATCTGTTTTTTACGTGTTCTTTCATTACTTCCTTTGGGTCCTATGTGGCCTCTTGTTGGCATATGGTAGCTTTTCAAGGTCTTTCTTATGACTCTTTGATTTATGGTGCTTATGGCAGGGAGTGGTCCTCTTGGGAGTCTAGTACTTTAACTGTCTTGTTTTCTATTCTTAAATGGTATATTTGGAATGCTTGTTGTTTATTTACTTTGCACCAAAAGCTTTTGACTTATGATGATATTGTGGGGAATGTGTGTAAAGAAATGAGATGTTTATTTTTTAAAGAAAAAGCTTTCCAAACTGATCAATATATTTGCAATGTATGGCGTAATCTACCTTGGATCACTGATTCTGATGTTCCAGTGACATGATTTGTTGTTTGTTTATTTTTGTTTCATCTTTGTTTCTTGATGTGATGTTGTTCAATACTTAATAAAACAAAATTCCCCTACTCTTTTCAATAAGTGCCACGGGATCTTTAACATCCACCTGAACTACCACCAATCCAGGCAGATGGGACCTCGGTTTAATGTCTCATCCAAAAGATGGCACCTCAGAAGTGCAGCACCCCTCTCATGCTGCACTACAGTGTCAGTACTGGAATATTAACCCAAGTGCCAGATGTGGGAACTGAACCCACAGCCCTCTGATCTCCCATTCAAATGGGGATAGGACAAGCATATGGTATTAGTTTATGAAACTGTAAATTTAATCTTTATTAGTGCTTTTTGGAAACGAGAGGCACTTAAAAGTACCACTCTACTGCGGAAAACTTCACAACTTGCTGAATCTATGGTCATGGACACATCACTCTCACATGGGACAGGAGGCATTCTAGGGAAATGAAAAGCATATAAACATAGGATTTGATGGCAGATAAGGATCTCTTCTTCTTCTCTCACTAAGGGCACTATGCACAAAGCCGTGAAGTGGCTATGTGTCACATAACATGCTCGCATAGCCACCCTGCACCCCATGTGCCCCCCACACAGCATGCCCAAAGGGGGGTGTGCAGACCCACTGCACCTGATCCCCATATCTGTGGACTACACCATGCTGGGGGCATTCTGGGGGTGTGCCAGCACTATGTGGTATTCACTAAACCACGTAGTGCTGGGCACATGGATGTGAAGGGTGGCGCAGAGTACAGCAGGGTAGACCCTGCCATAAACCCTCTGCGCATACCTATGGTCTCCATCCTCCAGATGCCAGGGGACCTGGACAGTACTTTCTGTGCTGCCCCTGCCCACTAGGCAGCCAGTGAGGGCAGGGGCAGTGGGACAGGTGAGTGTCCATAATGCCAGATTAGCGGTGGCACTGGAATGCTGTGGGGGGGAGATGCACCATGGTACATGCACCACTATGGGGAGTCAGGGGTAAAGCCATTATGGTGTTGGGGCACAGCTGCTGTTGCAGGCATGTGGGCCAGAGGTGGGTCCCAAAACTAGGGTCATGCAGTGCACCAGGAGGGTGCCATTCACCGAGGCTAGGCCAGTGAACTGACTGGCCATAGGGGCCATGCTGCACAAGTCTGGGTGCCTAGGCAGCATGCACAACCCCAGACCTGTGCATTGCAGCATGAGGGATCCACTATTGGACCCGGGACAGGCATCTCATTGGATGCCCTCCCCTGTCCGCAACTCCACCCCAGTCACCCTGCAGAGTCCTGCATGCTAGGAGCTGGAGCCACAGACAGGAGGCCAGCATTGGTGAATTGCAGTGGTGGTGCACCTGTCTGTGGGGCACTAGGCCACGTGTGGGGTATGTGGCTTTTCCGCGTACCCCCACCAGCTTTGTGTATAGTGCCCTAAGATAGTAAACAACTTGGCTATATAAGGGGAGAAGTTGGTAGCCTTATCAGAACAGGACAAAGCAGGGTAGAATGGAACCAAGCAGACCCAAGAGGATCATCAGATACCTTTGTTCTCCCTGAGCTTGGGGAACCTGCATGACTGATAACTTCGTCAGAAGTGTGTAGTTTGCTGTATTTTGATATTTTGCACTTTGTGCGATAGGATTTAGTAAACTGCACTAGCCTGTATTCTGGAGCAGGGCTTCATCATTTGATATTACTGTGCTGACCCTCTGCTATACTGTGGCTTGGGAGTGCTGGATTTGGTGTTTGATTGGTATGTTTGGGAAATGTAGTCCCTGCCCAGCACCCCTCCTCATTACTGGTGAGTGCTGCACTTCTTGGTTACAGTGGTGGGGGCCTTCAACCTGCCAGATGTAGATTGGAACCTTCCAGCAGCAGCTTCAGCTAGAAGCAGGAACATCCTGGACTGTCTGCAGGGGGTGTTCCTCAGTTAACTAGTCAGTGAACCAACTTGTGATGGGGGAATGCTGGACCTGGCACTCACAAACAGAGGCAGTACTGCAGACATCAAGGTGGGAAACCACTTGGGGACTAGTGATCACCATACTGTGGGGGTCAGTGTAAGAGCAGCTATAGATAATGATGATGATCTGCTATATGTGGAATCTGAGTCTGAATTTCATTGTCCAGCCTCTTTATTATATTGCCTATTTTGGTAGGGTGGTGAGAGTACCCTGTATTATTTTTATAATTTCACAAATTACTGGTTTCTTGGTCCCTACTATGTGAGAGGTGGTACTGGGACTAAAGCATTGGCTTTGGGTAAGGAAAAGAGAAGAAAACAACTAATTAATTGTAAACACAGAATGTGTTTTAACTGCTCATAGACTTTGGTCATGGCACTTTGGATTTAGAAGTACCAAAGTGCAATGCATACTTTTGCACCTGCTTATTCCATTATGGTAACTTTCTTTACTGTAATTCTTGAATAAAATACAGTAGGTCCCTGCTTTGTAACACTCCTCAGGAGTATTTTTGGGAAAGCTATGGGGCACAGAGAGCGAGGTACGGGTGGCTAAGAGGCTGCCTGTTGGCACACTTCCAGGAGCCAACTCTGTACCCTCGCAAACACAAGCAGATAGCTAACTGCTTATCTCCACATGTCCACTGACCAGAGAGGTACTGTAACCACTTGTGTTGTGTAATATTTTGATGTGCAATATCTGGACCTGGAAGGGCTCTGTTTCAGGAGTACATTTACTGGCTATTGTGGCAATGAATCCCGCTATAGCAAATACAGTACATGCTGGCCCAGAAAACTTGGGGAAACCAAACCGGACAGGTATGATGAAACAAATATCCCAGAAACCTAAACTAAACATTCTCTGCAGGAAAAAACACAGCACATTTTAGTTAATGTGCAGACCGACACCACATGGTATTTCCTTGTGATTATCTGGACTGGTGGGAGCTTTCCAAGTGTTGTTTTACATTACTTTGCAGTATTACACAGTAACTGATTTGTTTTCTCTTAATTTATGACCTCAAAGTTTTATTTAGTTTTCGGATAGTGTATTTTATTGTATTGTTGTTGTTTTTTTTTTCCAATTGTTTAACCAGGATTATCACACTAAGCTGAAAGCTTGTTTACAGGTGCAACCTGGGAGCACAGTGAAGTTAAGTGACTTGCTCAGGATCACACAGTACGCAAATGGGGGCTGCGGGATTCAAACCCAGGTCTCCAGATTTGCAGCTCAGAGCCTTAAACCACTGTGCTATACTGCCTCCCTAATTTTTTATAATTTGTAATTGATATTTAGTGGGTTTGGGTGGGATTAAGTTAATTTGGGTGTATTAGTTACTATTTTAAGAATGTGCTGGGGATGCCAAATGACAGTCAGGAAGTATTCCCCCACGAGGCTCAGGGAATTGCACCCTTTTGACTGCCCTTATTTACCAGTGGAGATTTATAGATGTTGTCAATCCCTGAGAGTTGCTAGGAGGCACAGGAAAGGGGTGAGAACTGGGCTTGGTGAGGGAATGGAAAGGGGGGGATGAATTGAGGTGGTAGGGACCAGGAGATACCCTGGGGTGAAATGGTGCCAGGACAGGGGTAATCCCTATCTTGTTCCCATACCCAAGGGCCCAGCAATTGATGCCAGAAAGGAGTCGAGGTCTCCCTCAGCAACTCATCCAACCTGGGCAGTGTTATGTAATGCCAGGTCCATCAAAAACAAGACTGCTATTACAGCTGATCTTGTTGAAACAGTGGATCTGGCATGTATCACCGAGACCTGGCTGGATGAAAATGCAGGCCCACTATTGGCCTCTGCAGTTTCAGCTGGGTTCTCAGTGATTCACTGCCTGAGGTTTGATTGAAGGGGTGGGGGTGTAGCCATCCTTTTAAGACTGAACTGGGCTTTGTGGATGTTCCAGTGGGGACCACCAGATCCTTTGAGTGTATCATGGGAGAGGGTGTAGGTTGCAGGATACTCCTCATTTACCGTCCACCTGGTGATGGGGGTTTATTCCTGCAGGAGATTGCAGACTTCATCATCGACATGGTACTGGAGTCTCCCAGATGGATAATTCTGGGGGACTTCAACGCCTGGGTAGATGATGAACTCTCACAATTTGGTCAAAATCTCCTCCAGCTTATGACAATGCTGGGCCTTACACAGGTGGTTACCTCCTCTACCCATATAGAAGGCCACTCGTTGGATCTGCTGTTTCTCCTGGGGATGGAGATCTCTGACTTGGAGGTGGAACCAGTCAGTTGGTCCAACCATCACACCATAGGGTTCAGTTTTGGGCCCCCCCCAAATGGACCTGCCCTTTCAGAGATGGTCTGGTGCCACCCTTTAAGGGGAGTTACCCAGATGGTCTGTCGGTCGTTCTGGACCGATCGGGATTGCTGGGTGAAAGTACAAGCCCAGTGGACCTCGTACTAGCCTACAATAAGGCAGTGGGAGATGCCCTGGACTTGATTGCTCCTGTTCATGTTCGACCACTCACTCTTCACCCAAGGTTTCCTTGGTATGATGGGTCCTTGAAGAAGTTGAGGCAAGTTGGTTGAAGGCTGGAGAGAGAGCATGGCAGATGTCCAGCCTGGATGCTGACAGGCTTAGATTGATAGAACATTATAAGTGCTATCAATCAGAAATCACCCGTAAGAAGGCAGAATTCCTGTCCAGGGAGATTTCTGCTGTGCAGAATTTATCAGCTCAACTTTTCCGAACCGTTGACAGATTGTGCGAGCCAATCTGTCTCCAGTCCAGAAGAGATTTTTCACAAATTAAGTGTGATGAGATAGCTCAGTTCTTCACAGATAAGATTGCCAGCATCAGGTCCGGAATTGGCCCGGCTCTCTATATGAGGGGTTGCGGAGGTCGACAGGAGGTGGCGAGCATCCAGTCTGTCTGGACAGACTTTAGCTGACTGGATTTCATGGACATTGTGAAGACCATCCAGACTTTGCACCCAACCTGTTGTAGTTTGGACACAGGCCCTACCCACCTCTTAATGGGGTGTGTAGATGTCATCTGCCTGATCCTAGCTAAAATGTATGGAGATCCTTGGAGAGGGGGTTCTTTCTGGACCCCCTAAAGGAGGTGGTCATTCGACCACTCCTTGAAAAACCCTCCTTGGATCCCAACCAACCAGCTAACTACTGACCTGTCTCTAACTTTCCCTTTGTAGGGAAGGTTATTGAGAAGGCAGTTGCACTGCAACTGGATGATCACCTTGTAACCCACAATGTCTATGAAGTCCTTCAATCTGGTTTCAGGAAAAGGCATAGCACTAAGACTGCCCTTGTTCGGGTACTAAACGACCTCCTAATGGTGAGAGATTGAAAGGCTTATACTATCTTAGTCCTTCTCGATCTCTTAGCAGTCTTTGACACTGTGGACCATGGGGTGCTTTGGAGACCCTGCAGTTCCTTTGTGGATTGTCAGGTACAGTCCTCGAATGGTTTCGATCATTCCTCACAGGCAGGTTTCAGAGGGTGGTCACTGGAATTTATTCCTCTGATGCCCTCCCCCTGTCCTGCGGGGTGCCGCAGGGCTCCATATTGGAGCCCATGTTGTTCACAGTGTACATACTGCCATTGGGAGATATCATCAGGTGATATGGCTTGCGTTTTCACTGCTATGCAGATGACACTCAGCTGTATATGTCCTTCATGCCTGGACAGGTTGATGCAGTCTCTGTGCTAAATAATTGCCTTTCTGAGACTAAAGACTGGATGGGCTCCAGTTGACTGAGGCTTAATCCAGATAAGACTGAGGTGTTGGTTGTGGACCCGGTCACCCGGGGTGGGACTGGGGACTGGGTATACACCCGGCCTGTGGCTTGATGGTGTCCAGCTCACTACCTCAGATCGGGTGCGGAACCTGGGCATTATCTTTGATGATGGCTTGACCCTGAAATCTCAGGTGTCAGCTGCGGTTAAATCCTCATTTTACCATCTGAGGAATATTGCCCAGGTGAAACACCTGGTTCCACCGGGCCACCTTCCAACATTGGTTCATGCCTTCATTACTACCCATCTTGACCACTACAGTACCCTCTACCTAGGGCTGTCTGGGGTTGATATCTGCCACTAGCAGCTGGTGCAGAATGCTGCAGCCAGGTTGTTGACTGGTACTTCTAGGTCCAGTCACGTTATGCCTGTGCTGTGTGGACTGCACTGGCTGCTGGTTCAGTGGCAGATCATCTACAAGGTAGACTTGCTTACCTTTAAAGCCCTACACAAACAGAGACCCAACTACCTGAAAGATCTCCTGACTCCCTGCTCCCCCAATTTCCTTCTCCGATCTGCCAACAAGGGATTGCTAGAGATTCCCAGGGTTTGTCTAAAAACATCTGGAGCTCATGCTTTTTCATTTGCAGCACCAACCCTGTGGAATTCTCTACCTCATCGGTTAAGAGAATGCCTGACCATCAGTAGTTTTAAATCTATGTTAAAAATGTATTTATTTTTACTGGCTTTCCCAGACTGATTTTAACTCTTTTATATTGCTATCGGCTGGTATATTTGTGGTTTATACTCTGTTCAGCACCTTGGTATTGAAAGGTGCTTTATAAATAAAGATTTGCTTGCTAGAATCCAGAATTGAATCACAGAAGGGCTAGGGTCCCAGACTTCAGGAGGGAAGATTTTAAAAAAGATGGGTGAATGCCTCAGGGATGACCTATCAGGGTGGGATGACCAGGGTGGGGTGGAGGAACAGTGTGTGAAAATAAAGGGGAGCATAGTAAAGGCAACAAACCACTATGTCAAACAAATGAGCAAAAGCAAGAGGAAAAAGAGTCAGCTATGGTTCTTGAAAGAGGTGACTGAAAAGGTAAATGCTAAAAGGGTAGAATTCAAATGGTATATGGAGATGCAGAGGGAGGAGGATAGGGAGGTACTGTATATTGGGAGAAACAGATGGGAGCAGGGAAAGCAGTAAGGTGCACAAAGGTGCAAACTGAAGAGATTATGGCCCAGGAGGTAACCAGAGGGGTCAAGACATTTTTACAGCTGCAGTGGATGGAACCTGCAGATGTTTTGCATGTACAAAAGGGATGATGTCATGGTTTCTGTCCGTGGAACTAACTGAAGGTGTAAATAGTCTCCTCCACCTTACCCTTCTCAAAAAAAATTTTCTGCCCTCAAATAAATACGCTTTCATATTAGTCAGTGATTGCAGGACACTATTTTCTTTCTTAAGTGGGAGGTACAAGAACTGAAACCTGAGTAGTGGGAGGCAGCATTAGGTTTTTGGGAGGGAGTAAGATCCACCCCCGCCTCCACCCAAGAAGCTCCTAAAGATCCACCCCCACCTTTTTTGGTTCGTGTGGTGGGGGGGCATGAGGTGGATCTATCATGTTGGAACAACTCACTATCAGAGCTGTCTGAGGAAGTAATTAAAGAAAGCCTGAAACTGCATTTAGGCATATCCCTTCCCCAACACACGTACACAGACATCATGATTTATTTATTTTTTTAACTCTAAGCATGTCAATATTTGAATCTAACAGTATGGGCAAGTTGGGCATAAAAATGAAATAGAAAAAAAGGATCAAGCAGGTGCCTTTTCCTTTGTCAGATATATGCAGACAGAAGGTCACAAATCCTGTATGACAAGTTCATTATATGGATGTTTTCCATGTAAAACAGACATTTTGTTATTGTCATGTCTGTAATATCATTTGTAGACAGTAAACTATCATTTACATAGGTACTGTAAATTCAGAAATCCAGTCTTGATACATTTGTTTTTTTAGCAGTTCTGTAAGATTTACGTCCCTCTGATGTAAGAGTGCATAGGACACAAATGAAAGGGTTTGCCTAATTGATTGTTGATTGCATGATAAGTGGGCTGGGCATGGCATGCAAGAGCAAAGTCTAACAATTGTTTTTTGGCCATTTTGGGACCTGAAATGTAACAGTAATGTGTAAAGAGAATAAAGTCTTGTGTTTTGTGCATTTGAATAGGTTTAGTGCTTTGAAGTTAAAAGATATAACTATATATGCATGGTGTCATGGGCACCTGAAAAGGAAACATAAAAACATAGAAGTTGATGGCAGATAAGGACCACAAGGCCCATCCAGTCTGCCCATTTCTTTTTCTACCTTATAAATGTGTCATCGGCCTTTGCTCTGTCAGTGGCCTATCTATTCATAGTCATTTGTATTGCTCCCTTATGCCTATCCCATGCCTGTTTGAAGCCCTGCACTGTATTCATAGCCACCACTTCTTGTGGTAGCCATTCCATGCATCCACCACCCTTTCTGTGAAAAAATTTCCTCACATTCCCCTTAATCGGCCTCCCTCTAATCTCATGCTGTGTCCTCTTGTCCTGCTATTTTCTTATATTTAAACATGTTAGACTCTTTCACCTTGTTTATGCCCTTAAGGTGTTTGAATGCCTCGATCATACTCTCTCCCTCCTTTGCTCAAGGGTATACATATTGAGCTCCGTTAATCTGTCCTCATATGTCTTCTGATGCAGTCCCTGCACCATTTTGGTTGCCCTTCTCTGGACTGCCTCAATTTGGTTAATGTCCTTGTGAAGTGTGGCCTCAATACTGCCGCGTACCAGATGGGGCCTAACCAGTGTCTTGTACAGAGGGATTATCACCTCCCTCTTACGACTTGTGATACCCCTACTAATACACCCTAACACCCCTAGCCTTACCTACTGCTTTAGAGGTCTGCTTGGATGATTTTAGGTCATCAGTGATGATGATGCCCAAGTCTCTTTCTTCCTTTGTGACTGCTAGCAACTCCCCTCCCAGCCTATAGGTGGCTTCAGGGTTTCTCTTCCCTATGTGCATGATTTTGCACTTCTTTGCATTAAATCCCATTTGCCACTCTTCTGACCATTCTGCTAGTTTATCCAGATCTCTTCTCATTCTGCCCACCCCATCTGGATCATCTACTCTGTTGCAGATCTTGGTGTCATCTGCAAACAGACAAGCCTTACCCTCTAGTCCATCTGCAAGGTCACTAATGAAGATGTTGAAGAGGACTGGCCCCAGGACTGATCCCTGAGGTACCCCACTTGTGACTTGCATCTCTTCTGACTGTATACCATTTACCACCACTCTCTGTTTTCTGCCCGTCAACCAGTTTGCCACCCAGTTGACCAACTTCTGACCCACCCCGAGCCTACCCAGCTTATTTATCAATCTTCTATGTGGAACAGTGTCGAAAGCTTTGCTGAAGTCAAGGTAGGCGACATCAACTGCTCCCCCTTGGTCCACCACTCTGGTTACCAGTCAAAGAAATCTATGAGATTAGTTTGACAGGACCTTCCTTTTGTAAACCCATGCTGTCTTGGATCCTGTGCCCCTATGGATTCCAGGTGTTGCACTATCCTTTCCTTAGGAGTGCCTCCATAATCTTGCCCACTACTGAGGTAAGACTGACCGGTCTATAATTCCCCGCCTCCTCCCTGCTACCACTCTTGTGGAGCGGGATCACATAAACCCTTCTCCAGTCTTCTGGGACCTCTCCTGTACTCAGAGACTCACTAAACAATTCTGCTAATGGCTCTGCTAGTTCCTCCTTTAGCTCCTTAAGTACCCTGGGATGTATGCCATCAGGTCCCATTGCCTTATCCACCCTGAGCTTAGCAAGCTCTTGTAGGACCCTTTCTTTTGTGAAGGGAGTAGTGCTCACCTCCCTCCCCCCTGTGTCCATGATGCTGAGCTGTAGGCCCTGCCCTACCTTCTCTTCAGTAAATACTGAGCAAAAGTATCTATTTAGGATAGATGCCTTTACAGGGTCCTCCTCCTCACATGCTCCCTTTTCTCCATTAAGCTTAGCAATACCCCCTCTGGACTTTCTCCTTTCACTAATGTAGCTATAGAAAGTCTTGTCACCTTCTTTTACTGTTCGTGCTAGTGTTTCCTCAGTTTGGGACTTTGCCTGCCTTACTGCCTTACCTGCTTCCCTTAGGGCAGTTTGGTATGCCTCCCTATCTTCATCCTGCTGTGTTTCCTTATATTTCCTGAAGGCCAGCCTTTTGTCTCTGACCTTTTCTGCTACTGTATTTGAGAACCAAAGTGGTTTCCTTCTTCTTTTGCACTTCCTTTTCTGTCTAACACAATGGGATGTTGCTTCAAGTATTGCATCCTTAATGCTTGCCCACTTTGCCTGTACCCCCTCACCTGTGTTTCTTTTTGCCAGGGCTAGTTTAACTCTGTTGGCCATCTTATCAAAGTCAGCTCCTCTGAAGTCCCATATTTTTGCCTTGGAATGGGATGATTTAGATGTAGTAGCCAAATTGAACCATACCATGTGATGGTCACTGGAGATACTACTTAAACAAATGCTATTCTGATTATTTATTTATTTATGTGTAAGATTGTAAATGTAGTTCTGCCTAGTTCACAGACACATGAGCTATAAAAAGTACATTTAAAGGATGAATGTATTAGTCAAAGCTTGTAGTAGCAAAATAAAGCAAGAAAAATAATATATTGTGTTTTTTTTTCTTTCAATTGTTCAACCAGGAGTGGCACACTAAGCTGAAAGCTTGTTTACAGGGGCAACATGGGAGCACATGGAAGTTAAGTGACTTGCTCAGGGTTACCCAGTATGCAAGTGGGGGCTGTGGGATTCAACCCCAGATCTCCAGATTTGCAGCTCAGAGCCTTAAACCACTGTGTTATACTGCCTCCCTAGATATGGCAGTCATCGGTTTTATGGTTCATGTTGTTGGTGTAGTAAGCAGCTGTACACTGCATAGCAGGTATAAAATGTCAATAAGTAGGTCATGCAATAGATGTGCTCAGCAGTTACTATAGCAAGAAATGTATTTAGGATAGTAAAATATTCCTGTTAGAAAAGTGATAAATGTGTGACATTTACATCTCAGTTTCAAGAAGGTGCTTATGGGATGTCAATGTACAATATAAAGTAGTTATAGTTTTCAAGTTGTCTGAGTAATTGCTTTGTACCACCACTGTTACTAAATTATTCTATGAAGGAAATTAAGTTTATGTAACTGTCTGTAAATTATTAAAAACATTTACTTGTCCTTATAATGTAATGCATTAAATGATGTTGCTAGGTCACGTAACAGCAATAGAGATGAAAATAATGGGATGAATATGAATTTGAAAAGAAGTGTACATTAGCAGAGCAGTGTCATGACTTCACCAATTTTTTAGTTTCATTGCAGATTTTCAGCATTACCATTTGTTTTACATCCTCATAAACAGTACAGCTGTCATTTTTTTACATCCTGTTCAAAATGTGTTTTTGCACCTGTGGTGCCAAATGGCACAGTCTCTGAGCAAAATCACCTTTTGGCTAATGAACTGATAGTGTCACTGTTTATGCGGAGGGGTCACAAAAAGCCCATGTTGAAAATTTGGAGTGAAAATACCAAGAAACGCCCACGGAGTTAGGGTTTCTCACCATAATGTCCTACTCTGTAGGGACTGACAGGCATCAGGGGTGTGACTTGGGATTGTCAACAGTAATGCTCATGCCATTCCACCCCCATCCCCACCATGCAGCCAGTGACAGGTATTGAGGTGTGCCTTTGACTCTTCAGCCCCAAAGTTCACTCCATTCTCTTATACTGTACCTATTTCAGTGTATTTCCTTAGGGAATGGGGTGAGTGTAAAGTTTGAACACCCCAAGGCACACCTTGACTCTTGTCTGAGTCTACAAGGTAGGGTGAAGCGAAATGGCAGGAGCATTATGGGCAATGACCCAAAAGCACACCCCTAATGCCTGTCCATCTCTGTGGGGTGGGGGTGGGGTTGGCGTCACTTCAATACTTCACTGCCATTCCTATTCTGCCTGTCTGTCTGTCTGTCTCTCTCTCTCTCTATCTATATGTCTATGTAATTATCTATCTTTCTATCAAGTGAATGTATCGCTATTTTTACCTATTTCTAAAACAAACCTGCATATCACATTTGCCTGCACTCTGAGCACGTACTTATGAAACTGTACACATTTTTACTCCACTTCTGCATAGACCTCATACGTTCCTAATATTCCCATTATCACAAGCATAACTTCCTTGCCCTTATCAAAAGTAACCCCCTCTGAAAGTTACTATGACATTTTCTCTGCTAACAGTACATCATTACACCTGACTTCCTGACATCAACAAATTACTTAACTATAACGTACATCACCTCATGGACAAAAAACCTGTTTCTCTAACAAAAAACAAAAACTGTGTAAATAATCTCAAGGATGAACCATTACCATTATTGAGCCATTACTTTTTCATGTACGGCCACCTTCTGTACCATCATGGGGATTTGCATATGTTTCCCATGATGCTTTGCATTATTGGGGTATGTGCAATTGTGTTTTCTTTCAAATTTGGCTGTCCGGCCAATATCATCTGGAATAACACATACCTCAGTGACATTTGCTCTGGGTTCTTTTGTAAACCTATATTGCTTCCTATTCCTTCCATTAAAGTGTACACCTCCATATAGTTTCCTAATAATGTGTATGCCTTCCTTAGAACAGAAACTAAAACAAATCTTACTACTTACAAATCATTGTGTTGTTTCTCCATACCTCCTTAACAATTCCACACAACTTCACTAACTTCATTATGCAGCCATGGTGGATCTGACCAGATTTTGTTTATGTATGTAAGTGAAATGAGGAAGATGAGGGGGAGGGATTGTACGGTTAAAAAGGGAATGGGGGATTGCACCAATAGGAACCAGGAAAAGGCAGACATCCTAAACAAATAATTTTGTTCAGTATTCACAGAGGAAGATGAAGGGGAGGGGCCAAAAAAAGTAACAGAAACTTTGAGGAGAGGGTAGTGCACACTTGTACATTTTCAGAGGAGAGTGTTATAAATTGACATGCTAAAATGAAAGTGGAGAAAGCAATGGGGCCAGATGGCCTGCATCCAAGGTTATTTAGGGAGATCAGAGACATACTGTCTGTCCTTCTGACTGTTCTATTTAACAACCCATTGGAAAAAGGAGTGGTTCCTTATGACTGGAGGAGGGCAGATAAAGTCCCACTACACAAAAGTGGTAGCAGGGAGTAGGCTGGCAATTATAGGCCAGTCAGCTGGACATTGCTGGTTGTAAAGTAAATGAACTCATTACTGAAGAAAATGATTGTGGAATATCTTGAATTCAGTAGGTGACAAGACTCAAGGCAGCATGGTTTCACAGAGGGAAGGGCCTGTCAAATGAATCTGTTAGATTTCTTTGACTGGTGACCAAGGAACTAGATCGGGGTAAAGCAGTGGACATGGCCTACCCAGATTTCAATAAGGCATTCAACACTGCCCCACACAGGAGACTAGAAAGCAAGCTGGGTAGCTTAGGAGTTGGTCCAAAGATGTTAAACTAAATAGGAAATTGGTTAAGGGATAGACAGTAGAGGGTGGTTGTAAACAGAGTTCACTCCAGTGAAGGGAGGGTGAGCGGCCTCTTTAATGTCTTTATAAGTGACATTGCATAGAAGCTGCAAGGGAAGGTCTGCTTTTTTTAAGATTACACCTAAGTCTGTAATAGGGTGGAAACTGCAGGTGGGTAGAAAGGATGAACAGAGGCCTGAGAAAACTAGTAGAGTAGTCAAGGGTATAGCAGCTAGGTTTCAATGTGAAAAAGTGCAAAATAATGCACTTAGGGAAGAGAAACAGAGAGACAGAGTACAGACAATAAAATATTGAAAGATGGAGATCCCCAGGGAGCCATAAAACTAGTGGGCAAATTTAGAAAAAAAAAACTCCTAAGAGAACGCAAAGGAAAGGACACAGTACGCCCACAAATTAAAACATTCTACACAACATGCCTATTAGTAATTTTTGACTGTTGTTCCCTTTTAGACAGGATGGAAACAATGGGTACCACTGTAAATATGTTACTTGCTACATGTGAAAATTGGCAATTTCTCTTCTTCTACTAACAAGTATAACAAATAAAACAAAATCCAATCAAGATTTCAGAGTCAACACCCTTGTCTGCACCAATTGTGCCAGTCAATAAAAGAAATGGTGATATGCATATGTGTTGACCTGAAGAGGTTGAATGAGACAGTGGTGTGTTAAAAATATATTCTTCTTACTTTAGAAAATATTATGCCAAACCTTGTGTGGGCAAAGCCTATTTCTTCCTTGAATGTGCTAGTGGATTCTGGCAGTTCCCATTAGATGAAGAAAGTGTATAATTTGAAACAGTTATCATACCCTTCGGGAGATGCTGTTTCTATAGGCTCCCAATTGAAACAGGGGTGTAGCCAGGAATTTTAAACTTGTACTCAAAACTGATGCACTGTTGCCCCCCATTAGGTTAACATAAACCAAAATATGCGCTGCCATACCACACCAACAATAGGCCCCTCCATTTGCCATGTCTGAGTTCAAGTAATCAGTTTCTCCCTGTAATCCTCCTTCCTTTGTTTTTCTGCCTGCCTGGTAAGTTGCTCTTGTTTGTGTATTTGGCTAGTGGCATCACTGCCCCATAGCGAACAACAAAGGCAAAAGAGCTCAGCGCCACACAGACACAATGTGACTCACAATGTCCTTGCTTTCCTGTTTTTGTTGCCCCTGCCTGGTCTGTTGCCCCTGCCTGAATTTTTTTCACTATACTCTGCTGAGTACAGTGCGTATGCCTTCCGACACCCCTGATTTGAAATTACTGTACAAGAATACCAAAAATATTCCAAACTACTCCAGCGGAAAATGTTAGAACTTTCACAAACTCTGACACTTGTGATGTGCTACATGGATATTATATAGGTGCATCTCACCACCAGAATAATACTGGAACTAGAAACAATTTTAGGATGCCTAGATTATCATAGATTAGATAGTGGTTTGGAGGAACCCATTTTGGTGAATAAGACTGCAAAAAAAAAAAAAAAAAACCGCGTACATAAAGGTTCAACTCCTGTGTTCTGCAAATCTACTCTAATATTTTCTCCACAGTAATCAATGTTTTGTGGCATTGCCACCTCTTCAGGATTGGTGGTTTCTAGCAAAGGTTGCTTCCAAATGCTACTGGAAAGAAAATTCTGGATATAGCTTATAAATTAAGCAACTTTCAAAACCTTCTGGGAGCCTAATTCAGTAATTATTGCTGCAGTAAAGCTTAAGTGTTCCCAGGACCATACGACTCACTACTGTTAGAAATGTCTACAAAGGAGATGACCCTTCACGTTTTATCTTTTTACCACCAAAGAAGTACACATTGACAGACAGAATAAGGCCATTGATGCCATGAGGGCATTGGTCTTATATTAACCAAGAGAAATGCTGTTTGCATCAGACTGAGCATAGTTTTCTAGGTCAGATCAGCCAATAAGGGTTGGACCGGCTCCTGGAAAGGTCAAAGCCATTGAAGAGTTGCAGTCACCATGCAATGTGAAGGACGTATGAGGAAGGCTGGGTATGGTTAAATATCTGTGCAGGTACATACACAATATTTCGATAGTCATTCAGCACCTTTGAGAACTTTTTTTTTCTATAAAGGTTTAGCACTTCATCCACGTGCCTGTGTCTTCTGACTAGCTTTTGCTTCCTCTGATACCAGAGTGTGCCTCTTCAGCATGTTTCCCCCACCCACACCAGAGCCATGAGAAGGAGGGCCATCCTCCCCTCCCAGACAATCATAACCAGAGTCCTTCAGTTCAGATGGTGGGGCAGGCCCACAAGGATAAGAGACATAGGGGTGTAGGAAAAATTCAGAATGTGGGTGGGGAATATGCCAAGACCAGAGGAAGATCGCTAAAGGTGATAGTTACTTAGATATTCACAGAGGGAAGGAAGGAAAAAAGCAGAGTATTTCAGGGGTCAGTGCTGGGCTAGGTCTATTTCAGCCTGTTCATTTGTGACATAAGGGGAAGGCATCAAGGGCAAGATCTGCCTCATTGCAGACAACACAAAGATCAGCACTACGGGGACATAGAGATAGAATAAACAAGTTCACTGGTTATCAAGGCGGGTAAGAGAGCAGCCCAAAATCTGGCTGCTCTCCATCAGTGCTAAACTATAAGGTATGGAACACTGGGAAGAGGAACAGTTTTATATCATAAGAGTGACTCTGTATTAGTGCCAACACTAAGAGTGAAGCAACATTCACAGAAACTCAGAATGGCGATTAGAATTACAGCAATTGCCACAAACAGCAACAATCACTTACTATCACAAAGATCAGCATTAGGGAGATTATTTTCCTGAAATGGTGTTTGCACCTATCCATGGATGCATGAACATTTCCCTGAAATTTGCAAACTTTGGTTTGCCCCTACACAACATAACATGACATGATGCAGTGAGCAAGGGTGAACCGTGTTAACCAAAGTTCACGATAAGTGTTAATGCATCCAGGGGTGTCACACTGGTCTCTTTCTCTTGCCTGCCAGCAGCTGCCTAGTAGCCAACCCCTGTTAGCTGTTAAAGTCCCTCCAGGGATGAATGGGGGTGATTGGGTGCTGGCTCTGTCTGTCATGTGGAGACAAGTGTTTAATGACTGCTGGCAGGTGTGGGTCATAGCTAACAAAGAGAGAGATGCAGCAGCAGTGCAGGAGTTGCAGTCCACAGGTGCAGAGGGAGAGGAGTCAGGTGGAGAGAAGAGTAGCAGCAAAAAAAACCAAAGTTAATCAAAAGAAAAAAAAATCACACACTCGGTCAAGTGGAAGGACTTGTGCTGAGCGACTGACATGGGCCAGGGGAAGAAAAACAAACAAACAAAATATTTGAGGAGAGCCGGCCCATTGGTGCAGCGGTTGGATTTCCACTTGCAACGCCGGTGACCCAGGTTCAGGAATGGACCTGAATTGTTGGAGGGCCAGCCGAGGGAGAAGGATCGAGTGTCCTATGGACTGCTCTCCTTCTCTGGGGGGAGGGTGTGGTGTGTGACTGATGCTTGAAGGACCCCTGGCAGAGGCTGGGGGCACCACAGCTACTGGCACCAACAAGAATCTGAGGGGCGGGATGGACGCAGGTGTTATTGCACATTCCCACCCTCCCTTACAGGGGAAAAAAGCCTGCCACCCACCGCCTTGATGATACACGCCCCCAGCTGCATTTGGCTCCCAGGCCTACTCCTGCCCTACCCCATCGATTGCGATACCCTTCAGAGGGGTTCAGATGCTGTGACCCCACCCTGGTGGGCAAGCTGGGGGTACGGTGAGGGCAGCTAATGTGAGAAGTCACAGCCAAGGGGGTCCATGACCGGGCAGATGGTTCTGGTGGTGGGAGGCACCAAAAAAGTACAAAAAAAAAAACCTTGAGGAGTCAAACAGAATAGGCCAGGGTAGCGGCAGTTGAGTAAAGGTTGGGGAGGAGGCTGAGTGGATGACTCAGTCTGTAACTGTGGATCAGAGGGCATCATACTTGGGAGGGGGTAGGGCAATGAGCACCAGGAAGCAGTGTGTGTGTGGTCAGTTGGTGAGGGGTGGAGTGGTCAGTTTGTTGGTCACTGCTCAAATTGCTCAGTGGCTCTGAGTGACTCCTCCAGACTAGTAGTATGCCTATTGCAGAGTCAGTGTAAAAACCTTTCATGGGGATTTGCATTTGCTTCCCATGATGCTTTGGGTAGGTGCAATTGTGTTTTCTTTAAAATTTGTTTGTATGGCCAGTACCATCCGGGGTAACCCTTGCCTCAGGGAATTTGCTCTGGGGTTCTTTTGTAGTTCTCTTCTTTCTTTACTTTGTGCTCCCATGGCCCACACAAATAAGATCCCTTTAAGGATGGCTGGCTCTATCTCCCTGGGCTTAGACACAGATATAGCACACTGATGAGTCCAAATGAAGAAGAAACACATCTCTGTGTCTGCTGTTCTCAGCCTTTGCTGGGTGCATTGTGAGGCCTTCTGGCACCATGCAATTCTGCTTAAAGTTAAATCAGTCTAAATTCTTTCATGGGAATTTGCATATGCGTCCCATGAAGCTTTACATTATTGGGGTATGTGCAATTTGTGTTTTCTATTGTGCTGGAGCTGGGTGAAATTAAAAATGTATATATATTTTTTTTTAATGCGAGAGGCAGCACCACCACCAGCATAGCAGTGTGTGTGTTGAGGGTGGGGGTTATGGGAGACTGAAGGACACTACAGTATATAGTCTCTCCACTTGCTTTAAGTAATTTTTCTGTCTGGGAGGGAGAGAGGCTCAGAGGCAACAATAAAGCCATCTACCTAATCTACCTAGGGAAAGGCAGTTTCCTTTTTTGACTTATCCTGTTTGGGACTGGGATTTGGGTGAGAATAAAAAATCCCTCTCCCTTACTTAACTTGATGCAGCAGTGCTGTACTGACCTCCATTAGGGAAAAGGTTCCCTGTGTTTTTTTTTTCTTTTGGTGCAGCTACCCAATGCAGCCAGCAGTTGTATTAGTCAAATATCCGTATGTTTTTACTACCTAAACTACTTAACTAGTCAAAGTGTTGTACCTGTTCGTGAAGAAATATCCCAGTGTTTTACTTAAAGTACTGTACCTGACTCAATGCAGCTGGCAGTTCTATACTGACCTGTTTGGGAATAAATCATCTTATGTTAAACTTTTCACTACTCAAAGTAAGTGACTCGATGCAGTCAGCAGTGCTGTAGTGACCCATTAGGGAATACATTTCCCTGGATTTTTTCTCTGTTTAAACTACTTGACTCTAGTCAGATATCAGCGCTGTTATGACCTGTTAGAGAATAAATTAACCTGTATTTTTTTCACTACTTAAAGTACTTTACACAGCCAGCAGTGCTGTAGTGCCTGTTAGGGAATACATTTCCCTGTATTTTTGTCATTAATAAAACTATTGTACTTGACTTGACCCAGACGGCAAAGCTGTATTGACCTGTTTGGGAATAAATCATTTAAATTTACCTGTATTTTCATTACTTATACTACTGGACTTAATGCAGCCAGCAGTTGTTTACTGCCCTTTTTGTGAATAAATATCCCTGTGTTTTCACTACTGAAGCTACTTGACACAGCCAGCAGTGCTGTACTGACCTGTTAGGGAATTAACTTACCTGCATTTTCACTATCTAAAATGCCTGACTCGACACAGCTAGCAGTTGTTTACTGACCTGTTTGGGAATAAATCTCCCTGTGTTTTCACTACTTAAACTACCCGACGACGCAGCTAGCAGGTATTAACTTTTTCATTTTAAATCAACTTTTTGGAAGCCATCCCAAGGAAAAATAAGTCTTGCTTGCAACTAAGTTGACAAACTTGGTGATGCTGGGTCCTGCAACTGAATCAACATTTTCGTCTGACCTACTCCTAAAGGAGCTGTACTTGTGGGCACTGAAGAACAAAGGAAACACACAGACAAAAGGATTTCACATCTTGCATATGCCCAGGCTACAGTTTATCATCTTTCAGGAATTTTAACACATTATGTGATGCTGGATCTCAACAATTCATCATTTCCTCTGGATGTAATTTACCATCAGCATTTTCATTTTAAATCAACTTTACATGTACTTTGTCTCTAAGGGCCTAAGTTAGCAGGGAAGCTACCTCAAAGGAACTGCCATCCTATCCTCCTCACCTTCCCTGTTACGCCAGTCAAATATGTTTTACCCAACTACTGTCATACCTTATGAAACCACCATATTGGCCCTGTTCACACTCTAGTACCATAACCTCCCCCTAAATCTGACCTCCTCCACACATAAGCTACATGGGGCTCACTCTATGCCAATAGGTCTCAACTCCGTCATCCCCACTGGCATGACACCTTGGCACTCTTCTATCAAATCTCCTCTAAGCAGAGAACCTCCACATGATGCCACGCTAACTGCAGGTTACACGCCCACTCCAAAAAACTATTTAAGGAATACCTGAAAAGACGAATAGTGCTGCTCTTATTGCTCTTGGGCAATATACATCCTAATCGTGGACCTAACCACTGCTCAAACCACTCACCAAGAAATATTGGTGGTCTAACAGAGGCGACACTAAACATTTGCAGCCTTCTTCCAAAACTTGACACACTACAAGTATGGACCGCCAGACATAATCCAGATGTACTATTGGTAGTAGAAACCTGGCTCACTCCTATTGTCCCTGACACAGCGATCCTACTTCTTGACTACGCAGTATTTAGGTGTGATCGTCTTTCTCAGCATGGTGGGGGATGTGTGATCTACGTAAAGGACACTTTGCAGGGCCTGGGGATCCCCACCCCTGGTTGCAGTGATTTAATCCAAATGTTGGCCATAAGTTGCTTCTCGGTGCACACAACAAAACACTCACCATGCTTTCTGTTTACATCCCTCCAAGGCACACTAAACCTGACTTTGCGTCCTTCCTAAATGCCTTAAGAGGGATGAACCTTCACTCAGAATTTCTAATGCTTGGAGATTTTAATATAAACTGGATCTCCCCTAACACCACTGATGCCAAGGATGCATTATTTGGAAGACTAAGCCTGTAGTTCAATGAACAATCAGCCAGCCACTCCCACTTCCTGAGCTATAGAAGCAGTTCCTCTCAGTGTCATTGTGAAGCACTTTTTCTTTGCAGCTGGAGGCTCTGTTGGTTTGTCCTCTGAGCTGGCTGGGGCCTACCCCCCCTGCTGTTTCTGTGTGTCTCTGCTGGACTTCGGTGTTTGTTTTCCTGCTTCTGGTTCATATCTTTCCTCTGGCTGTGTGCTTCCCTGTGTTTTGTGTCTTATTTTTGGGCTATGTTCCCTGGTTTTCTGTTTGCTGTGTTTTGGTTTTGTCTTTTTTGGGGCTTTGTTTCTAAGCTCCTAGCATACTGCTACTCAGAGCTCGTGCTATTGCTTTCAGTTATCTACAACTGCAGCCACTGCTACTGTTTACTCCAATTACTATTGTACCCAGTGGTTGTGTTGCACTGTTGCTCACCACGCTCAAACTACTGCAAATGCAACTGCAATCATTATCTGTGTGTTTCAGCTCAACCATAGCTGCTCCATGTTGCATACTCAATTCTTTTCACCTGACACAGTTTACTCTGGCCCTAGCTGTGCTGCTCATTCCTGCTGTCATTCTTCTTGCAGCTTCATTGCACTGCCTGGCTACACCTGCTTTCAGAGCATTGTCTCCATGTTTTATTGCAGTTACAACTCTGAGGTCAGCCAACTAAGCTCCTGCTGAGGCTGTTAATATAGCCTTATTATTAAATCTTGCCTTGCTGCAAAAAAATCCTCAGAGTATTTGTCATCTTGATTTGACTATTCATGTCTGGCTGGCTTGCCCCCAATTCAGAGCTGTTTTATTGCTGTACAGTGTGTTATGCAGACCTCCATGCAGGTCCACCTATCACTACTACTGCTTATTGACCTACATACAGGTCCATGCTTGCTTATGCTATCATTGCTCATTGCTTATGCAGATCATTGCTTCATGCCTACTGCCATCCCCTCAGCTTCAGCCTCTGGGAGTCTGCTGCACTCAATTCTGCATTCGACTTTGCAAGGTCTCAGCACTCAATGCTCATTTCAATCTCAGCATGCTGTACTCATTCAGCTCACCAGCTTTTCAGCTTTCAATCAATTTTGGGGCATTCCAGCCATTTTATTCTGGTGCAGGGTTCCTGCAGCTGGCGTTCTCGCTCTGCATTTAGTCCACATCTTGAGTGTGTCCAGCTTGGGGTGGGATCCTTCTCACCTGACCCATAGCTGGGAATGTCCTTGGCCCGGGCTTGGCTTTAGCTGCCTGCTATGCAACAGCAACTCCTGGTGTAGAATGTAAGACTAGTGGTGAAGGGTGGAAAAAGTTACCTCCTTTGGCTCTAGTGTTCCACTATAACAGTTAGCCATTGACTTAGTGGTTTCCCTAGCAAGGCACCTTCACCGCATTCTCCCTATGACTGCCTCTGGTTCACCTGGTTTGAGTTTAGGGTGTGTAGGCCAGGTGAGTACCTCAGCAGTTGTTGCTCTCCTCCTGCACCTTGGATGCATGTATTGCTGCAGAGTTTTCTCATTACCTTCCACGGTGTTCCTGCTAGAGGGTTTGAGTGAGAGCCTTCCTCCAAATTGGAATATTGTCCACCTCCCCTTAATTGGATTTTCCAAATTGCAGCTGCAGAGCCATCACTAAATAAATTATCCCAAGCCTGGAGGGAAGGGACCTAGGCCTTGGATCCTCAGAGGTTTCTTCCTCATGTTTTTTTTTTCTCTCCTCCATTGCCTCAGGTCATAACTGTTAGTTAGCATAGTAGTGTCCCCTAGTTTCTTAGATAGGTTCCGTTGTTGGATGAAGATGGAGGATGTCCTGCCATTCCCTCTCTCCTTAGAGGATCCCCTAATTCTCAATGCAAACCATTAGTATCATGGTACACAATCCTGGGCATTTCATTACGTTATCAAACTGATCATCTCATTACGTTATCAAACTGTCTATGCTTCTCTACTACTACGTCACAGTTACTGCTGTTACATCACAGTTACTGCTTGCTCATATGCTTCATGTTGCCTCATTCTTTAGGATATGATTGTACTACATTTCTTTTGGGGATTCTTAAGGTACCTTTAGCCAAGGGAATTGTCCCATAGCACCTCTAGGGGTGGAACCCTCTCTGAGGGTTTCTTCCCTTTCATACCCCTACAGGGTGATAATTCCTCTGGAATAGAGAGTGTGAACAGCCAAAACCAAACTAACACAGTTGCACAAGCATAACACTATACTGGCTGTGCAGGACATTGGATTGGAAGGCTATGCTTGTAGTTCAACGAACAAACAGCCAGCCACTCCCACTTCCTGAGCTATATAAGCAGTTCCTCTCAGCCTCATTGTGAAGCACTTTTTCTTTACCCCACCATCCTCCCCTCCTCTTCCAGCGACAGCACTTCTCTCCTTAGGGGGATTCCTAAGGTACCTTTTGCCATGGGAATAGTCCTGTGGCACCTCTGGGGTAGAACCATCTCCGAGGGTTTCTTGCCCTTCGTACCCCACAGGGTGGTAATTCCTCTGGAATAGAGAGTGCAAATGGCCAAAACCAAACTAACACAGTTGCACAAGCATAACACTATATAGCCTGTGCAGGACATTGAACTGCTTTTCGCCTTTCACAGCTTGTAGAAGCCACAACCAGGAGTAACTACAAAACTGGGACCAATACCTTACTGGACTGTGTACTATCTAACCGACTGGATAATATCAAGGACACCTCTGTCCTACCTGACTGTATTAGTGATCACTCCCTGTCATGTTTTACTGGTCCAATAACTACCGCAAGCCCCCTACCAGAACTGTCACTAGTTAGGTCCTCATTCTGGGATGGAAGCCCTTTCCATCTCCTGGAATGATAGCAGGATGTCCTGGAAGAACATTCAAGACATCACTGGTAAAGACCCCCAAACTACCCCAAACATGCTGAACATCGATGGTACCCCTACCGTGGATCCAAAAGCTATCATGAATGCTTTCAATAAAGCATTTACAGACCTTAGCAACATTCTCCCCCCCCAACTACTTTGTGGTCACCCCCTCAGGTATGAACTCTGCAGTCCAGAACCCACCTTGAGAACACCCACCATTTTACGTCAAAGCAGTGTCTATGTGAAGCCAGATGTTCTCTTAAGAAGGTACTGGGGAAAGCTAGATTCAGTGGGGACTCCTTGGGCTTAAAGTTTGTTGCCCTTACCCTTGAGGAAATCCTCACACCTCTTACCAAAATAATCAACCTGTCACTCTCTCAGTCACAATTTCCATATCTTTGGAAATCAGCAGTGGTCACCCTGGTGCACAAGAGTGGCGACCAAGCACTGCAGGGAAATTATTGCGCGATCTCTATTCTTCCCCCGATCTCTAAGGTCCTGGAGTACATCGTGGCAGACCAACTTGTAGAGTATCTGGAAAACTACCAATTCCAATGTCCCCAACAGCAGAGGTTCAGGCATGGGCATAGTACCATCTCTACACTCCTGAAGTTTACAGGCTTTATCAATAACTCTCTGGAACAAGGGGTCTCGGTATGGGCAATTTTCATAGATCTTACCAAGGCCTTTGACATTGTCGACCATGATCTCCTCATCAGACAACTCTCCTCCATTGGTCTTTCCTCCAACACTACTAGCTGGTTCTCCAGCTACTTCAGCAGTCAAATGCAGCAGGTAAAAATTGGTAACGCTTTGTCTGATAGTAGGCCTGTATGCTCGGGAGTCATGCAGGGATCTATCTTGGGTCCATTGCTTTTTAACATCTTCCTCAGTTCACTACCAGGAGCTTGCTGCAACTACATACTTCTATACGCTGATGATGCTGTACTTTTTACTAGCAACATGGACCCTCACCATCTCCAGGACCAACTTCAGCAATCCTTTTCATCTGCAGAGAAGTGGTTGGGGGATAATAAACTCATCCTTAATTGTAACAAGACTAAGACAATGTTGTTTTCGACCTCCCAAAGCAGACACAAAACCTTCCCACTTACCATCATTAATGACACTGGCTCCCATTTTGAACTGGTTCACCATTTCGAGTACCTGGGTATAACTATTGACTCTACCCTGTCTTTCACTCAGCACATCACCCGAACAGCCAAAGCTATTAACCAGCATTTAGGAGTTCTACAGAGGAACAAACATAATCTCACTGCTGAAGCACTGAACTCGGCCATCCACAGTTCTGTGGTCTCTCTCTCATGGACTATGGTATTATCATTTATGGTGCGGCTACAGACACTGCCCTTCAACGTATCAAAAACAGCCACAAATAAAGCATACCACCTTCTTACTGGTGCTGCATGCTTGACACACACCTGCGATCTTTATGCCCAGGTTAGCTGGCTACAATTTGACAGCAGGCTCAGATACCAATCGTGCCTGCTTGCAAAAAAAGTCACCTTGGGAATGCTACCCCCCTGGTGTATGGGCCCTTCTTTCCCCTGCAAGTAACTCATGCAGTACCAGAAGCTCTGGCAAACAGGCTTTCAGAATCCCATGGTGCCGCACTGCTTTTGGACAATGTACATTCACATACAGAGCTCTGCTGCGGTACAACTCCCTACCTCCTGATATAACCAATGCTACATTGCTGGGCTCCTTTAAGAAAAACTCCATGAACAGCTGGCCCATCTGTGCAGCAGTTGGATTTCCGCTTGTGATGCTGGTGACTCAGGTTTGGGAATGGACCCAGGTTGTTAGAGGGCTGGCCGGGGGGGGAGAGAAGGATTGAGTATCTTAAGGACTGCACTCCTTCTCTGGGGGAGGGCCGGGAGTGTGTCCAGTGCTTGATAGACCCCTAGTGGAGGCCAGAGGCACTACAGCAACTGGCACTTTAACGTAATACATGGGGCAGGGCAGACGATGGGCATCATTGCACATCCCAGCCCCTGCATATAGGAGGAAAAAGCCTGCTGCCTGCCGCCTGGATGATGCCTGCCCCCTTCACTCTAATGAGCTCCCAGGCTGGCTCTCTGACAATTGTGGCACTTAGGGACAGTGCCACAACTGTGCCCTGGGGGCAAGCCAGGGGGTATCAGGGAGTCGCTGCTAATATGGGAGTGGGAGCAGAGGGGGCCATGACTGAAGTGAAAGGAATGGTGGCAAGGCAACCCCAAAAAAAAACATAAAAACTCCAGCAGCATCTAATCTCACTGGCAACCTGTGACTGCTACCACCAATTTGCCTTTACCTTGCTCCTACCATTTGCAATCTCTGTCATCTCTATAGATTAGTAAAATGTTACGCTTCATGTCCATTTCTTTTGCCTCCGGTCAAGTTAACACTTACATGGGCTTTCTACTCCTGCCTTAATTATTTATTTTCCCTCCTAAACTCCCTCCACCTTCTCTTCCCTTTTTTGCCCCACCATCATTCCATACCTTTTTCCTCCCTACCACCTTAATACATCTTCACCATCACCCCACTACCTACACCCCCTCTTCCTCCTTACTCTCCTCCACCCCTTCTTCCCCCACCCTCCTCCCCCTTTATTCCACTTTGACTACATAGCTATTCTTCCCTTTCCCTCCTATCTATCCCCATCCTACCCCCACCTCTGCTTACCTTCTACTTCCCTGCACTTTCCTCCTCTCTCCCCGTCCCTGTCTACTGGTTCGAGACCTTCCTTCTTTCTTTGACTCAGACACAATCCAATTATCTGCCTCTGTTGTTAGTTGTACAATTCTCCTTTTTAAACAAGTGTCCTCATATTATGTTACCATTACCTAGTGAAATATTAGCCTTTGTTTTGACTCTACACCCTGTACATGCTTAGATTGCATAACTATTGTTAGAATTTATGCCTGGAGACAGACAGTTTTCAATTGTTTCTTGCTGAATCTGTATCTGTGGAACATATCTGTATTCTTGTTTGTGTCATACTTGATGTGGAACCTGTGAAAGAGCTTTCTGCTCAAAGGTGTTAAACCAAGATCGCAATAGCAGTTGTTTACTGACCTGTGTGGGAATAAATAAATGTATTTATTTATTTTTTATTTATTTATTTGAAGTATTGGATTTACAACCTTTGAGCCATCGGCTCATTTACAAAGGTACATTGTCACACGGAGGACAGAAAAAACAGAAAGGATACAGTTATAATGGAAAAGACGTCATGTATAGGTTACAGATATTGTTTATAATAGGTACAGACATTGTTTACAAACATTATACAGATATTTACAAAGCACAGCAAAACATTGTTACCAAGAGAGAGTGCTGAACATGGTCCTGTGTTTTCTCTACTTAAACTACTTGACTTGAAACAGTCAGAAGTGCTGAACTTACTGACCTGTTGGGGAATAAGAGACACAACCACCGTTTTGTATAAAAAACATGTAATTAGGAATAGGAACATTTATAAAAAAACAGTATAGAAAGACAGAAAGCATGTGTGTTGGACCCTTTACTCAAAACCTTGGATGATAAAGAAACCAGTGGCAGCACTTATCATGAAATTCAGGGAACAGTGACAACGGTACAGAAAATTCGGGACATTGCAGGAGTAACCCATCGTGGTACTCTGAAGACGAGCACATGGGCCATCATAGTGCAGCAGCCAGTATTAATAGAATCATGGATGGTGAGGAGGAGGAGAAGATAGATGGGACTGAGGGAAAATCTGTGGAATAGATCTTGAGATTGTAGCAAATAAAGCAGCAGTCTGTCAAGTAGCAGTAGTTTTGGAGAGTGGGATGAAGAGGAGGACTACAGGGCCAGAAAAAGAACAAAAAAGACTTCTAGGAAGGATGGTGGTGGTGGTAAAAAAAAATCAAGTTGGGTATAAAGAGACACCCACACAGGCAGAGGAAAATCAGAGGAAAGACGATGGACAGGTTTCCAGAGGAGTAGAAACAGAAGCAGTACAGCCAGTCAAAGATGCTGTGCATCAAAATTTGCAGATGGAGGACATTGACAGACCTCAAAGAGATACTGGCAGTACTAGTGGCTGTGGTGCTGAACACCTCCTCATATGTAGCAGTGCAACAAAATCTGTGAAATCCATAGTGTGGGACTTTTTCACACAAGATAAATCCTCTGTCTGCCATGTGGTTTGCAAATTGTGCAAAACAAAACTAAATTGTGATAAAGTGGGTTCTCAGATGGGAACATCAAGAATGATAAGACATATGACCAAGTCTCACATTTATCAGTATCAAAAAACACAAAAGGAGCATGCACAAGTTGTTGCAGTGCTGCAGTCTGCTGAGGAAGATGAGGATGTGGATGTTAACCAAGGTGAGGAAGTAAACATAGAAACATAGACTTTGA
Source organism: Neoceratodus forsteri (assembly GCA_016271365.2). Taxonomy (NCBI): domain Eukaryota; kingdom Metazoa; phylum Chordata; order Ceratodontiformes; family Ceratodontidae; genus Neoceratodus; species Neoceratodus forsteri. The sequence continues at coordinate 905,874,720 of CM057452.1, forward strand.
TGGCAGATAAGGACCGCTTGGCCTATCTAGTCTGTCCATTTCCCTACCTACTGGATAAGCTACAGATCCTAGTTAACCAACAGCCTATTTCTTCCTACCCCCCCACAAGAATTGGCTAATGTCTGTCCCATGCATTCTTGAATTCTCCCACAGTTTTAGACCCCACAACCTCCTCAGGAAGTTGGTTCCATGCATCCACCACCCTCTCCATGAACAAATACTTCCTCACATTACCCCTGAACCGTCCCCCCATCTTTAAATTGTGTCCCCTTGTTCTTGCACATCTCTTTTTCTGAAAGATGCTACTCTCTTGGACTTTATTGATTCCACTGAGGTACTTAAAAGTTTCTATCATGTCCCCCTTCCCCTCCATTTCTCAAAGGTATACATATTAAGCTCCTTTAGTCTCTCCTCATATGGCTTTTCTTGCAGACACTGCACCATTTTATTTGCCCTCTTCTGGACTGCCTCCATCCTGTCTATGTCCTTTTGGAGAAGGGGGCTCCAGAACTGGACGCAGTACTCCAGATGGGGTCTCAACAACTGTCTGTGCAAAGGGATAACAACTTCCTGTTTTCTGCTGGTGATGCCTCTCCTTATACATCCCAGTAGCCCCCCAGCCCTCCCTACTGCCTTCTCACATTGCTTGCCAACCTTGAGGTCATCTGATATGATTACCCCCGGTCCCTTTCCATTTTAGTGTTGTTACTACCTCCCCCCACCATTGTGTACTCTTCCCCTGGGTTTTTGTTTCCCAGGTGCATTAATTTGCACTTCTTTGCACTGAATCCAAGCTGCCATACTTTTGACCATTCCTCCAACCTTGCCAAGTTCCTTCTCATCCTTTTCACACCCCCTTGTGTATCAACCTTGTTGCAGATCTTTGTGTCATCTGCAAAGAGAAATACTTTTCCTTCCAATCCCTCTGCAATGTCACTTATAAAGACATTAAAAAGGACTGGACCCAGTACTGAACCCTGTGGTAACCCACTAGTAACCCCCCTTTCTTCAGAGTGGACTTTGTTTACTATTACCTTCTGTGTCCTGTTGTCTAGCCAATGTTTTACTCAGGCTACCACCCTGGGACCCACTCCCAGGCTGGTTAATTTGTTTATTAATCTTTTGTGTGGGACTGTGTCAAATGCCTGGCTAAAGTCTAGGTAGACCATGTCCACAGCCCCTCCCTGGTCTACTACTTTGGTCACCCAGTCAAATAAATCAATTAGATTCATCTGACATGACCTTCCCACTGAGAATCCATGCTGCCTTGGGTTCTGTGCCCCACTGGCTTCTAGTTACTCAACAATTCTTTCCTTCAGAAATGATTCCATCATTTTCCCTACCACAGAGGTCAAACTGACAGGTCTGTAGTTTCCTGCCTCTGTCTTGCTCCCACTTTTGTGAAGGGGAATCACATCTGCCCCCTCCAGTCTTCAGGTACCACACCATCCTCCCATGATTTGTTAAAAAGGGTAGTTAGTGGTGTCATTAGTTCTCCCCTTAATTCTTTTAGAATTCTGGGGTGAATCCTGTCAGGCCCTATTGCTTTGTCCACCTTCAGTTTTAGCTCTTTCAGAACCCTTTCTTCTGTGAAAGGACTGGGATCGACCCCCCATATCCTGAGTGTTTCTGTTAATTGGATTAGGTACCTCTGCCTCCTCCTCTTTTGTGAATACTGAGCAGAAGTATTCATTCAGTATCCCTGCTTTTTCACTGTCCCTTTGTGCCCATCCACCATCCATTTTATTCAGCCTCACTATCCCTCCCTTTGTCTTTCTACGCTCCCTAATGTACCTATAAAAGGTTTTATCCCTCTTCTTAACTGAGTTGGCTATCTTTTCCTCAGTTTGGGCCTTTGCTATTCTGACTGCCTCTCCTGCTTTCTTCTGCCTTAACTGGTACAGTTCTCGGTCCTACTCTTTCTGTGTTTCCTTATGCTTCCTAAATGCTATATTTTTCTCCCTAACCTTCCCCGCCACCTCTTTTGAGAACCATAGTGGCTTTTTTTTTGTTTTGATTTGTTTATTTGTTGCACACAAAGGCTTGCTGCCTCTGTGATGGCAGTTTTGATATTTACCCATTGTTGCTCCACCCCTCCTTCTTGCCTGTTTGCTAATGCTTTTCTAAGGCACTCTTCCATTTTTCCAGAGTCAACCCTCCAGAATTCCAGTACCCTCACTTTTGTATGGCTTGCCTCTGCAGCTGAGTTTATTGTGAACCACACTGTTTGGTGGTCACTTGTTCCCAGATGGCTACCCACTTCAAGATCCTCTCACTGTCCTCATTTGAGAGTATGAGGTCTAAGGTTGCTCCTTCCCTAGTGGGTTTCAGCACTAGCTGTCTGAGGCATGCTCCCTATAGGACTTTGAGAATGGCCCTGCTCTTTGGTGTGGATGCAGCAAAGGTGCTCCAGTTAACATCTGGCATATGTAATTGATGAGGAGGGGGAGGATGAAAGTCTGTCTTCTAGTCAAAGCACATCTTCAATTTCTCATTTCTTTAAACTTTTGACTCCACCACCATCACCACAGCCTATAAGGAGTAATTTACCATCCATTACCATGACCCCATCATCTGTGGGTAAAGGTCTAGGGAGGCAGCCCCCAAAAAATCAGGTGATATCAGGCATTGTGGCCATCAAATTTCTTTGAAAGACTGTTTCAAGTGGTCACAGAAATATAAGCCCAGCAGGCATGAGGCATGATGATTAACCAAGACAATTGGGGAGATGATAGCCACCAACTTGCTCCCATTTTCCTTTGTGGCTAACCCAGGTTTTAAGACACTAATGATAATTGCAGTGCAAAGTACCAGGGACAGGATTCTCAAAGAAAGCCAAAAATCCCACGGCTGCGAGAAAAAAGCTTGCAGCAGTGCAGAAACACAGATGTGCGGCATTCTTGAAGAAAACTGGCACAGCTGCGGATTTCCACAAAAAGTGTCGCATGAGCAACAATGAAGAGGCCATGGGAACTGCACAAGTGCTGCAAATCCACAGCTGTGGAAATGGCTGAGGAGGCACAGCAATAGTGAAATTAGGTAGCTGAAGCAGCAGACTGTAACAGTGCTGCCACAGCATGAAGCTGACAGAACACACAAAGAGACCTGTAACCAGTCCCTCAACTGGGACCACTGCAGCACCACAGGTACCAGAAATACCATGGCACCACAGTGGCTGATGGTCACAGCTGGTCGTCTCTCCCTGGGGTGTTCCTGTTGCCTGTGGGGGTGGCACTCACTGCAGGCTTGTCAGGCTCTACTGCCTGTAGGGCTCCGTCATGGGCTGCACTGGGTCTGGTGGTTGTTGCCTGTTGCCATATCATGACAGTGTGTGCTTTTGTTGCTGTAAGATCAGCCACTGCTATACTATCTGGGATGCTATTACCTGTGCTTCACCTCCACCTTAATTGATTCCAATTGTTGGGGTACCACTGTAGTTTGCTGAGGGAGAGTTACACCTCTTTTCACTGTGTGTAACATTTTTTCCAGAACTGCAGAAAAAAACTGGCTGAGAATAGCCTTTAAGGGGCTGTGCCTTATCTATCTCGCACCTTTTTTTCCTCAGGGACTTCCGCAGCTGCACTTTTTTTCCACAGTCCGTAGTGGATTCTTCCACAGCTGCGGAGGTTTTTGTGAATAGCACTTAGAGTAATCTCCCTTTTTCCCTCTCACTACGGCAGTTTGGGAGACTTAGGGAAGGTTTTGCACCTTCTGAAAGCTTTGTGAATTCAGCCCCAGGTCTCCAGTTGGACCTATTTCTCAACTGTTGCCATCCCAGTCTTGTATGATGCTGTTCAAAAAAGTGTGTCTGATACTCTCAAAGGGTCAGTAGGCAAAAAGGTTCATGACACCATAGAACTATGGACCAGTGGCCAAATGTCTGACTATATGGTTGTGACTGCCCATTGGGTAAACCTTCCTCCCTCCTCCTACTCATCATCATGTAGTGGGACTATTGGTGGCAGCAGAAGAAGCCAGAAGGGGAAGGAAGGAAACATATTCAATTCAGTGCTTTAGAGTAATTGGTAATTGCTATTTTTCTTTTAAACTTAGATTGTGGGCTTTTAGTGACACTGTACTTTCTTTGTTGTCTTTACTTAGAATTGTTTTTGGGCTGTTGAAAATTTAAAATGTAGTGGTGGTGTAATTCTGTGCTGTCTTTAATTGCTGCAAATTTCACCCCCTCCCTCCTTCCCACAACTCTTAATTATATGCCCTGTTAAATCTGATTGACAGGAGCTAAACATAGGGTATAGTAAGGGGTGTGAAGTAGGAGGGGCATAAGGGGGAAGAAGCCCACCCTCAGCACAAGTGTTTTGACTCATTTATTTATTTATTGGTTTCTTTTTTTTTTTTAAAGAAAATTATCTAAAGATCAGTGGCAGGAATTTTAGGACAGTAAATTAATAAAAAGGGAACTAGGAGAGCTTCAGTAGCAGACAAGTAGTGGAACAGCAGTATAATTGCAGTATAATGTGGGGAGTGGTGCAATGTAGTGGCTGCAGGGCAGCCATATTCAGGCAGACCTTCTGGACACTGAGGTGCTGCCCTATCTGCATGCATCTCTCTAGACTGTGGGATGAGGTAGCCAGACTCAGAGCAGAAGTAAACTGGATCAGGAGTACCATCACCCCTATCCAGAGACCACCCAGTCCAATGCAACTGCCTCAAAGGATGCCGAGAACGAGGAGCACTTGGATGACAGTGGGCTCAGGGAGGGTTAGAGCAGTCAGGCAGAGGCACATCCCAGATCCTGTTCCACTCAAGAACTCATATGCCACACTGGCAAATGAGGACAACCAAATAGAGGTACCCAGAGAAGTGGAAGGAAAGGATGCGGAGGTTAGCCAAGGAGGTGACCTCAGTGGGGAAAGCAGTGGACCCCAAAGGAGGAGGAAGCAAATCCTGCTGGGGGACTCCATCATAAGAGGGATCCAGCTAGGAACACAGGAGGGGGAGGACAGGGAGGTGAGGTGCCTACCAGGTGCCACGGCATAGAAGGATGGAAGGAAGATCCTGGGGATCACTGGGAAGGCAAGACGGGAGGGTGAGCTGGATGTCATTATCCACCTAGGTACTAATGACCTGGCAAATGGGAAGCCAAAGGAAGTTCAGGAAGAGTTTAGGAAATTGAGGAGGGGTCTCAAGCAAGTAGCTACTTCTGTCACTTTCTCAGAAGTACTACCTGCGAGAGGCAAGGGAGCGCATAGGAGTGCATGCACCAGGAACTTTAACTCATGGTTGAAGAACGAGTGCTGTGAAGAAGGGTTTGGATTCATTGATGACTGGGGACCCACCTGGAGGGATGGAGGGTTGTTCAAGCCTGACGGCCTGCATCCATCCTGGAGGGGAATCCAAGCACTCAATGATAAGTTTAAATGCTACATTGACAAGCATTTAAACTAGCAAAGGGGGGTGGCAGGCCAGCAAGGAGGGTACCTACTTGCTCACCCCCACAGCTAGCAGTGGAACCAGTGAACCAGAGGAGTGGCTATCTCTGCAAAGCAGTGTCCAAAAGATGGAGATTAGTGCCCAAGAGGTAGATAGGCAGAAAAGGGGCAAAATTCAGCAGAAGGGCCTACAGCAAGGAGAACCAGGGATAAAGGACAACCAAGGAAGGGGCTGAAGTAGGACAGCGAAACAGTCCAGGGAGGTCAAATCATGGAAAGCCATGTGTGCAAATGCTAGGAGCCTTAGCAACAAGATGGAAGATCTGGAGGCTGTCATGGTGCAGTCAGACCTGGACATTGTGGCCATCACTGAAACCTGGTGTAATGATAACCACAACTGGGAGATGGCCATACCTGGCTACAACATATTCAGAAGAGACAGAGCAGGCAGGAAAGGAGGAGGAGGGCACTGTATGTGAAAAATGACATAAGGTCCACAGAGATCCAGGAGGAACAAAAATGGGGAGAGAGATACTGTGGTTAGCTGGAAAGGAAAATGAGGACAGCCATCTGCACAGGTGTGGTCTATAGACCACCAGCCCAGGAGGAAGAAACAGATAGGGAGCTGATGCTAGCCATCCAAAGGATGGCAGACAAGGGTGAGGTAGTACTGGTTGGAGACTTCAATATTCCAGACGTGGACTGGAGCATCCCAGCAGCAGCATCAACTAGGAGCAGCTTTATCCTGGACTCCCTTCAGGGTGCCTTCCTCAAGCAACTGGTCATGGAACCAACTCAGCAGAAGACAATACTGGACCTTGTGCTCACAAACAGGGACAGTGTGATGGGGGTAACAGTGGGGGAGCACCTGGGGAACAGTGACCACCAGTCATTGTGGTTTGAAATCACAGAAAGAGCAGAACCAAACCACACAAAAACACGTATCCTGGATTTTAGGGGGGCAGTCTTTGGGAAAATGGGGAGATACTTGAAAGAGGCATTAAGGGGAATGGGACAGGAATCAGGGGTTGAGGAACAGTGGGCAGTATTTAAAATGAGGATTACAAGAACAACAGAATTATGCATTAAGCAGGTTAGCAAAAGAAAAAGGAAGAGGAGACCATTATGGTTTTCCAAAGAGGTAGCAGAGAAAGTGAAAGCCAAAAAGATTGCATTCAGGGAATACAAAAAGACACAAGCAGAAGGGGATAGGGAGAAGTACCAGGAGAAGCAAAGGGAGGCAGAGAGGTCAGTAAGTGAAGCCAAAGCTCAGACAGAAGAACACATTGCAAAATCAGTGGGTAGAGGGGACAAAACCTTTTTACAGGTACATAAGTGAAAAAAGAAAGACAAAGGAAGGGATAGTGAGACTGAAGGGGTTGGATGGAGGCCACGTGGAGGATGACAACAGTAAAGCTGACATACCGAACAGGTATTTCTGCTCAGTCTTTACTGAGGAAGAGGAGGGTAATGGGTCTGAAGGGAGTACAAGGGGTGAGAATGGTGCAGAAATGGACACAAATCCCTTTACATGAGAAAGGGTCCTGAAGGAACTGGAAGTAATAAGAGTTGATAAAGCAATGGGGCCAGATGGGTGCACCCCAGGGTCCTTAAAGAACTAAGAGGGTGGTGGTGAATCTTGGCTATCCTGTTTAGCCAATCACTGGAAACAGGGGAGGTACCGAAAGACTGGAGGACAGCAGATGTAGTCCCTTATACAAAAGTGGGAACAAAGAGGAAGCAGGGAACTACAGACCAGTCAGCCTCACCTCGGTAGTGGGGAAGATCATGGAAGCACTACTGAAGGAGAGATTGGTGGAACATCTGGTTGTCAATGGACTACAGGACCCAAGGCAGCATGGTTTCACCAGGGGGAGGTCATGTCAGACCAACCTCGTTGAATTTTTGACTGGGTGACTAGGGAGGTGGATCAGAGGAGGGCAGTGGACATGGCCTATCTGGACTTCAGCAAGGCCTTTGACACTGTGCCACATAGAAGACTATTACACAAACTGAGGAATATGGATGTGGGCAGGACAGTAGTGTGGTGGGTAGGTAACTGGCTGGGTGGCAGGACACAGAGGGTGGTGGTAAATGGCTGTCACTCCACAGAGGGAAGAGTGACCAGTGGGGTACCACAGGGATCAGTGCTGGGACCGGTCCTATTCAACATCTTCATCAGTGACATTGCACAGGACCTAGAAGGCAGAATTTCACTGTTCGCTGATGACACAAAGTTCTGTAACTCAGTAGGCACACCAGAGGTGGTAGACAGAATGAGAAGGGACCTACAGAAACTTGAAGAATGGTCAGGGGTTTGGCAGTTGAAATTCAATGCAAAGAAGTGCAAGATAATGCATATGGGGCACAAAAACCCTGGCACAATATATCAGTTGGGGGGTGAGGTTATAGCATGCACCAAGCAGGAAAGGGATCTTGGGGTTATCATCTCTGATGACCTCAAGGTAGGGAAACAGTGTGACAAGGCTGCAGGTAAAGCAAATAGGATGCTGGGATGTATAGGCAGAGGCATCACCAGGAGGAAAAGGGAGGTCATAATTCCACTATAAAAGACACTAGTGAGGCCCCACCTGGAATACAGTGTACAGTTCTAGAGACCATACCTGCGTAAGGCCATAGACAGGGTAGAGAAGGTTCAGAGGAGGGCAACAAAGATGGTGCATGGATTGCATCACAAGTACTATGAAGGCAGGTTGAAGGAACTGAACATGTACTCCCTGGAGGAGAGGAGGGAGAGAGGGGATATGATAGAGACCTACAAGTATCTCACAGGGAGGAACAGGGTGCAGGAATACACTATTTTTAAGTGAAAAAGATATTCCAGGACTAGAGGGCATGGGATGAAGCTGGAGGGAGGACGATTCAGAGGAAACATGAGGCAGAATTTCTTCACAGAACAGGTGGTGAACAAGTGGAACACCCTGCCAGAGGAAGTGGTGGGGGCTGAAACAATTCAGGATTTAAGAATGCATGGGATAGACATAAAGGAATTCTGGAGGTCAGGGGTAAGGGGCAACAGACTTCTAGGAAAACATAAACTGAACTTACAAGCTCAAATGGGCAGACTGGGTAGGCCATAGGCCCTTATCTGCCGACACTGTCCATGTATCTATGTATCTGTGTAGCAGCAGCAGTAGCAGCAAGATGCAAGGGACTTTCACTGTTCAAAGGCAGGCAGCATTATGTATTTGTGGTTTTGAAAAAGACCAGAAAGCAGTACATCCTCTGGAGGGCCTTCAAGAAATGTTTGCTGAGTGGCTGACTCCAAGGTCCTTGCAACCTGGGTTTATACTGTTTGACAAAGCTTCAATATTCTGAAAGCAGTAAGGCTTGGTAACTTTACACATGTACCATGCTTTGCACACACTATGAATTTGGTAGTAAAAAACTTTATTGATGAAGACAGAAATGTTCAGATCTTGATTCCAGCTGCCCGCACTGTGTGCACTCACTTTAGCCATTCAGTTAAGGCCCGAATATTGTTGCGGCAGATTCAGACTGAAAATAGCCTCTCTCCACCAGATGATACATGAAGTTCCAACTTGGTGGAATTCCACTTAATATATGCTGCAGAGAATGCCTGAACAACAGAAAGCCACACATCAGCATGCTGTTCAATATGGCACTGGGAAAGGAGACATGAATATCAGCCCCAATCAGTGGCATCTGATGGAGAATTTTTGTTGTGTCCTTAAACCCTTTGAGGAGGCTACCTGGGTGGTAAGCTCCAATGATGCTGGGCAAAGCCAGAGACTACCTTCAATTTCACCTCTCAGGCTGACACTGGAGCATCTTGAGTCACAGTTTCTTGACAATGATGATGTCAGTGTTGCATCACTTGTGGGAAAAATGTTAAACACCTTCCTGGGTGATGAGTGCATTATAAATATGTGCAAAGCTGAACATTACATTTTGGCCACACTTTTGGATCCTTGGTTTAAGGGCACAACTGAATCATTCTTCACACCACATGACTTAAGGACCTGGAATATTATCGTGAACTATTAATTGAGAAAATGTCAGCATTTATAGTTGAGAAAAGTAGTACATTATCAGTGCCCTTTCGGACACATTCGAACTTTGCACAAAACCTGCTTGAGAGGGAGGCAGCACAATCTGCCATTGCTGCTGCTGCTGGTACCATCACTGCTGATGCTTTTGGCCATCAAACACCAACCAGAACTGCTGCTACTACCGGGATGACTGCTGCTACACCACAAGAAGAGAAACCACTGTGGGACATGCTGTCAGACTTTGGTCTGATAAAGACAGCTGTAAAGGCTCATTCAGCTATTGTGCTACCAGAAGACCCTGCTGCAAAAATGATGAATGATTATATGGAGGAGACTGTGCATGTCACCTTGGGTGATGAACCATTACTCTACTGGCAATTGAAAGTCAATGTGGCCTTCTTTAACTGAAATTGCAACTGAATACTTCAGTTGCCCACCCATCAGCACATATTCAAAGAGAATTTTCAGTGCTGCTGAAGCAATAGTGACTGAGAAAAGAACATGTCTTTCCACAAAAAAATGTAGAGAGGCTCAGTTTTCTAAAAAATGAGCCTGCCATAATTCAAGAACATATATGGTCCAAAATTTATGCAGGATGACAGCACCCATGTGGCATGTCGCACAGATGATGATGATGATGGTGAGGGATTCTGCTGCCACTAGTTTTTCCACCTGTCTTTCCTCCTGTGGGTCCTCCTGTCTCCTCCGCCTGAACTTTCATTCATTTCTCAAACAAATGTCTACTGTTGCTGCTTCTGTGCCACTGAGGCCCAGATCCAGATGGGGACTTAATCTTATTTTTTTCCTTTTTTTACTGCAATGTCCATCCACTTTCCCTTCTCTATTTTAGTGCTGCACTGAAGCACACATCCATGGCTTTGATCCAAAATGAACCATCCTCCAGATACAAACTTTTCATCCTAACTTGGAAAATGAAAATAAAATAGTACGGTTTTCAAAAATTGTGTTCCCATGTACTGACTGAGATTGGCCATCATGGAAATAAAAATAATAAATCCCTGTTCTTACTGTAACCCCTCAACTCCAAGTTCAGACCCCTGGGCCACTCCATCTTACAAATACAATCCACCCCACACCACCCTCCATTGTTCGATCCTCAACCCCACACCTGGAATCATAAATAAAAATTGTTGATGGTAGACTGGTTTATGGAGTTTTTCATTATTTTGAGTAAAGAAGATGATGAATATATCCTGGAGTCCCCCTTTTCTAATTACAACAAGAGCACTCTGACTCTACTGTCTCCCATCCTCCTTCAAACAGAACTCAAGGGTACCAGTACCTCCCCTTCACCTGCTCGTACACACATCCCTCTCACACCCTTCTCCTTAGCAATATCACATAGATGATTTCCCCCAACACTTTCAGCAGGATTTTCAAAACACTTAGATTGCTGCAATCCCCAGTACAACAGTGATACAGCACATGAGGCTTGTGGTGATCTAACTGGATTTTCTATCCCATGCAGCAATTGCCACAGGTTAGACCAACTTTTTCTCGTCTAGTTTGTAGCAATCCTTGGGGCCTGTGTTATGGAGCTTGTACCATATATGTGGCACAAGCTGCCGTAACTCACAAAAACTGTCACAGCTGCATCCCAAATTGTAAAATTAGCTGCAGTTGTGGCGATGGGGTTGGCACACTGCCATAACAAAAGTGTTGTGGTACAGGGCTGCACACAAACCCTGTGCCATGCTTTGAAAGTCCTACCCTTTGACTTTTAGAAAATGTATGCAACACTTCTTTACTGTTCAGTGATTACTACCAAAAAAGTGAAACATCAGGTTAACTCCCTTTTTATTCCTCCATCCACTGAATTCCTCTTTCCACTTTACTGGACACTCTACTACCTTTCTTGGTTGCACTACCTGACCAGTCTGTCAGAAACTGCTTCTCTTCTCTGCCTCATATATGGAAGTAGTACTTGAAAATTGTCATTACTACAATAAGTGACATAAGCGGAGATGTTCTGTTAGGGAGAGAGGTGGGGAAGGGGTGTTAGAGAGGGTGAGACAAATGGGGGGTAATATTTAACTTACAGACCATGTGTCGAGCAGGGCAGGAGCATGTACTGTACTAGAAGGACAGGAGAGACCAGGGAGATCATTTTGATATTTATTATTTACTCAGAATAACAGAAAACCCCAAACTAATAGCAGATGCAAGCCATCCAATTCCATGCATTTCTTTATGGCTCATGGCCACAGCCATTAGGGGCTATTTGTACCTTGGTCCAATGAAAGGAGAGATTTAAATTAAATTATTGTAACAGGGAGTAGCTCAGGTGGTTAACCCTTTGGGCTATAACCAGATATAGAAAACGCTAGATGTCAGGGATAATATACAAGTCATATATCTTCCTTGACCTATATCACTTTCTAAATCGGTTTCAACACTACTTAATAACATTTACTGGGACTGGGTATGGTTCTACAATATAATATGTAACCAAGTTCTACCTGGTTGAGTAAAAATCCACACATTTTGCACATTTGGGAAAGTACAAAAAACAATCACCATAAAATCAGACTGCTGGAACAAAGCTGAAGGGCACCAATGAGAGTACGGGCTCTGGGGAAATGATGTAAAGGCTAAGGACATGGAGAAAATGTTTAAATGGTCTGACATAGCTAATTAGCACATACAGGAAAATGTTTTAAAGGTTAAGAACTTGGGAGAAATGTTTTAAATGGTAGGACCTATCTAGCTCCTCCTCCTTAGATTACTGCAATGCCCTATAGCTAGGGCTACCAGGGGTGGAACTCTGCCACCTGCAGCTGGTGCAGAAAGTGGCTGCCAGATTGTTGACTGGCTTACCAAGATCTTGCCATGTCACACCTGTGCTCCGTGACCTGCATTGGCTGTGGGTTCAGTGAAGGATCACCTTCAAGGTTGAATTTTTGACCTATAAGGCCCTATACAGACTAGGACCGTGGTATCTGCAAGATCTTCTCTGCCCCTGCCGTCCTCTCTGCCCTCTCCATTCTGTCAATGAGGGATTGCTAGAGATTTCCAGGGTCTGTTTGAAAACTTCGGGAGCCATATCTTTTGCTTTTGCAGCCCTGACCATGTAGAATTCTTGACCTCATCAGATCAGAGAGCGCCTGACCCCTGAGGCTTTTAAATCTGCCTTAAAAACTTATTTATTTAATTTGGCATTTTCAAATGCTTGAAATTCCCTAGTTTTATGGACTATTGTTTTTGCTTAATTTATGGGCTGGAATCACAAAGGCTGGCCGAAAGCTGTGACAATTCAGCATCGGAGTGGGTCCAAGGGTCTGTGCCCCATGACTTGCGGCATAGGTCACATAGATGGCGTAATGACCACAAATGCCGCAAGCCACGGGAAAGGTGGGAGACAGATGCACCGGCATCCCTGCATGCCCCTTCAATCCAGAGCAAGGTCAGGCACACATGCTCCCCACCCCCCCATCCATCAGTGCAAGCCACCCCACAGCCCCCAACCAATTCCCCCACCAGCGACTGGCACTGGCCACCTCTCACCACCACGGCCAGCCACCGACTGAACTATGCCAAGAGCACATACAGTAATAATACACGCTCCGTGAATGACAGTGGCTGTCATTCATGGAGTGCCTGTTATTACTGTACGCGATCTTGGCACAGCTCAGTCGGTGGCTGGCCATGGTGGTGAGAGTTGGGCAGTGCCAGTCACTGACTCACCTGCCAGGTGTGTGTGTGGAGGGGTGGGGGGAGTGGAATGGGCTGGCATTGTCAGCTGGAGGGTGGGGGCCACTGGACCATAGGACTATACTGGACATGCGATGGAAGGGAGCTCTTGCCCTAGGGCATATGGGGCTCTTGACATGTGTGTGTGGGGGTCTGGGCATGGGGGTGTTCCATTCACCCATTCTGGCAGAGTGGGTGCTATACCTGGGAACTGGGGTTGTTGGGGGGCTATAGCCCATGGGGGCTGTAGGGCTGGGGCACAGTGGCAACCCCCTGTGGATGGCAAAGAACACTTACACCACCTCATAGGTGGCGTAAATGGTCTTTGACAGATGTCCACCGGGGATTGTTCCTGAATCCTGATGTGGGATGTAGCAGACACCCTTTGTGAATAGGGTGCAACTGCTGCCTTAAACCCCCATTCGCCCTGTCGCAAGGAGGTTTCAGGGGGTTTCAGGCACATAGGTGCAGTTGGGTGCAGGCACCCTGTAGCATGTCGCAGGCTGCCTTTGTGAATCCCACCATGACTCAACTCAGGACGCAAGTGCTACTTGCACTATTGTTTCAGACGCAAGTTTCCTTGCGTCTTGAATTGCCTTTTGTGAATCCGACCCTATGTTTTTATTGTTTTATCTATATGTACAACTCTATGATCAGGCTTTGGAATAGTTTTTAACAAATAAAGTTTGCTTTGCTTAGTTATCACACAAATTGCTTAGGAAAGGCTTTTAATTGCTGATATTTTTGTGGGGAAACGAGCATCTGATATACTCTTGTGTGGGGCAGGAAACATTTTTTAAATTGCCAAATTTTTTTGTGGGTAAACGAGCATCTGGTATAGATACTTTTGCGTGAAAATGAGCATCTGTTATAGATATGTAAGCTAGTACCATCTTCCTTGGGATACTTAGGTATGTGGGCCGAAAGGGTCAAGGACAGGCACTAGTACTTGGGAACTTGGATCGCATGTCATAGACTTAAATAGTTTAAGAGGGAATGATTGCATTTATACTGCACTATCATAGGCTGTATTGTTTACATGTATGAATGGGTACATTAGCTGCATTTGCCACATTAGAACTGTAGTTGGAACTTGGAAATTGTAACTTCGTACTGGTTGTGGGAATTTGGGAATTGTACAATAAGTGTAAGGATCTGATGCAGGTTAAGCAGAAGGACATAAGCCCATATCTTCAACATGTCCCTAGCCTCTGGAGTTATCCCCAACCTCTGGAAGGTGGCCAGGATTGTCCCTGTTCTCAAACAGGGCAACCCAAAGATCCTCGACAACTATCGACCGATAGCCATCTTGTCGGCTATCAGTAAACTTCTGGAGAAAGTTGTGGCTGGGCAACTCACGGAGTATATTCAGGCCATGAGCTACTGTCTCCCACACAGCATGGCTTTTGCAAAGGGCACAGTATGTCCTCTACCCTTGTCACTGTCTCCTCTGGGATCAGGGCAGCTATGAATCAGGGTAAGCTCTCAGGTGCCATTGATCTATCTAAGGCCTTCGACCTAGTTGACCATGTCTTACTTTGCTCTCAACTTCAGTCCCTTGGTCTGTCCCCACCTGTCCTAAGATGGTTCACTAATTACCTCCAGGGCAGACAGCAAGTTATTAAATTCAGTAAGGTCCTCTCAGCCACCTCTCCTGTGACCTCAGGTGTCCCCCAGGGTTCAGTCCTAGGGCCCCTTCTCTTCTCTATCTTTGTCAATAATCTGGTCTCTACTTCTCCCAACTGTAGCTCTGTCCTATATGCGGATGACCTGGTTATCCTCACCCATTCCCGTGACATTGGGGTCATCAACCACCAACTGAATGAGGATTTCAGGAATATCCAGTCCTGTATAACGACCCACAAGCTGGTCCTCAACCTTAAAAAAATTCAGGCCATACTTTTTGGGTCCCTGGCCAAGATAAAGGCCTCCCCTGCCCCGCTGAGTATTACTGGTACTGATGGTACTCCTGTCCTAATCACTGATTCCATCAAATACCTTGGGGTGACACTTGACCCCCCAGCTTGACCTTGGGCATCATATCCAAAATGTATGCAGAGTTGTCAACTGCAAACTGGGTCTGGTCTACAGAGCGAAGAACAATTTTACCTCTGCTGCTCACCTTGCACTGGCCAGAGGTGTGTTTCTTCTTTTTCTCTGCTATGGACTCATCCTGTTTGCACGCACCTCCAAAGTTCACCTCTCTAGGTGGAACATAGCCTATAACAACATTTGCCGCTTTGCACTTGCTGCCCCTCGCCTCACCCACCACTGTGACCTGTATAACAAACTTGACTGGCTCTCCACACCCAACCACATTAATTCTGTCTTGGGCAGCTTCACAGGCAAGGTTCTCAGAACTGGTGCCCCCCCAGGACTGGCTGAGCTCCTCAAACCGGCAGCCTCTTCTTCTTACTCCATTAGGTCATTGGGCCCTACTGTTCTCAAAGTTCCTGCCACTCGAACGCAAATGGGGACAGGGATTTTTGCTTCATGTGCCCCCAGAGTATGGAACTCTTTCCCACAGGTCCCTCCTCCCCCTCCCACTCATGCCTTCAGAGCTCCCTGTGGAATTACTTGAAGCTCTCCTCTGCATGTGGTTGTCCTAAACTGCCATAACTAACCTTGGTCCCCTGCACTGGATTTACATGTCCTTCTTTTGGTACCCTTGCGAAGGTCCTGCTGATGCATCCTGCCTGCTTGGATTCTGCTCTGTATATAATGTATTTACTCTCTGTTCCAAGCGATGCTTTAATTGCGGCTCTGCTTTTGGGGCTCTGAGCTGTATAGAATTGTATAATGCACTGTTCATAGCCTTGGTGACTCTATGTATATATTCTTTGTTCCTATTCTAACTGTGTTTACTGACTGCTTGTGTTATGTTCATCTGGTTCTACCTGCTTCTGTGTAATGCCTAACTTGTATCATGTTGTCCTCTGTATGAACTTGTATTTCATTGTGCTTTCCCGGGTCATACCTGAAAATACGCAAATGTCTTGTCTAGTGTGCTTACTTGGTCAACAAAAGCTAAATAAATAAATAATTGATCTGCTGGATTAAATTAGTGTATCCTGGGGATCAATGACATTGCTTAAATGGCTATGGTTTCAACACTGGACACATAAGGGAGCTTTAGGAGGGAGCAGGGACAGAAAGGAGTAGGGGCTTATAGAAGGGGTGGCAAGAAGAGGCAGGCTATACATTCGGGTTGATCATCCTGGAAGCAGGACATGGAAAGGGTAGGTGGGTAGGACAGGGCTGGGGCATGGTGTGCTTTTGGGGCAAGGAGAGGACCACAGAGAATAATGGGGTGCAATGGACTCTAGCTCCAGACATAGTCAGACAGATCCTGGGAATCTCTAGCAATCCTTCATCGGTGGAGTGGAGTGGATGAAGGGGCAGCAGGGGCACAGGAGGTCTTGAAGATAGTGCAATTCCTGGCCAGCAGTATTCATGGATACACTGTGAAATTCAGGGGGTGCCCAGTATGCATTAAATGGCACACCTAGAAACAGAAATAAATAGACTGAGGAGGGAGATGGTGAGGCAGGGCATGGTGGGAGTTGGGGGGGAGTAACGGCGCTGGCGCTATGAACAGCTGGGACAGGGATGACAGGGAGAGTGTGAAAAATGCTAGGGGGAGTACAGGGCTGGGAGACAGCCCAGGCTACTGGGGGAGCAGAGGGTGGCAGGTGGTGAGTATAAGAAGGCTGGTGGAGCATGGTCTTACTGTACAATGAACAATGAGTAACCAAAGTGACATGGCACGTGGGTGTAATAAGGTTTCTGATGGAGGTGGGGTTAGTGTGTCAAACAGGTGTACAACATTAGAAACAATGCAGGGCATGGAGAATCAAGAGGGGACAGGGGCCATAGCAAGCAAGTGCAGTGGGGGGAGGAGAGGGAGACGTATGGCAGTAATAGGGATGAACAGATGGGGTCCCGAGCAAAGCAAAGTAAAGCTAATTTATTTATAAAATACCATTCCAAAAGACCATGGCATTGTACATGGACATAATTAAAAAAACACAATTATCATACAAACATATACTTAAAATCAGTTATAAAATTAATTAGCAGAAATTAAACCTAAAGGAAGGCAAAATTAAAAAGGTAGGTCTTCAAAGCAGATTTAAAGGCCTCAATGGATGGGCACTCTAATCTGATGATGTAGAGAGAGTTCTATAGGGTCGATGCTACAAAAGCAAATGATCTAGCTCCAGACATAGTCAGACAGATCCTGGGAATCTCTAGCAATCCCTCATCGGTGGAGTGGAGTGGATGAAGGGGCAGCAGGAGCACAGGAGGTCTTGAAGATAGTACAATTCCTGGCCATGTAGGGCCTTATAGGTCAGCAAATCGACCTTGAAGGTGATCCTCCACCACACCAGCAGCCAGTGCAGTCCACAAAGCACAGGCATGACATGGCAAGATCTTGACAAGCCAGTCAGCAACCTGGCAACTGCATTCTCCACCAGCTGCAGACAACGAAAGTCCACCCCCGGCAGCCCTAGGTATAGAGCACTGCAGTAATCAAGGCGAGAGGTCATAAAGGCATGGACCAAGGTTGGAAGATCATCAGGCAGGGCTAGGTGCTTTATCCGAGCAATGTTCCTCATATGGTAAAAAGAGGTCTTGATGACGGCTGACACCTGAAACTTAAGTGCCAGTTCGTCATCAGGTACAATGCCCAGATTCCACACCTGGTCAGAGGTCAACAGCTGGTTACCTCCAAGCCAAAGCCCAGAGGGTTGCCCATCAATGACCCCTCTACTGGATGACCTGGGTCCACAACTAACACCTCAGTCCTATCCAGATTTAACCTGAGCCAACCAGCACTCATCCATTTTTGAATCTCAGAGAGGCAGTTATTAAAGGCCAAGACAGCATCGACTGAGGAGGAAGAAGAAAGCGAGAGGTGATATGGGGTACTGGAAAAGGGGAAATGGGGTCAAATGGGCGACATTGGAGATGGCTTTCAGGGGGAGGGGGAAGAAGAGATGGAAGGAGAGAAGGGTGGTGATAAAATGGAAGGGCAGGGGAGTCCCTGGGAGGGGGAGTGAGGGGGGAGAAAGGGGGGGGCCTGGTAAGGGGAAAGGGGAATCAAATGGTGGAAATGCTGGAAAGGGAAGTCAGTGGGTGATGCAAAATATCTCTGCAAAGAGGACAGATGAAGGAGCCCCAGTGGGGAGTGTAGGGCAAGAGAAACCAGATGGGGTGGAGGAAAAGACCATGGAGATGGGGTTGGATGAGAAGGACAAGGAGGGGATGGGGGAGGACTTAAAGAGGGCCAGCAATGAGTCGGTAGCAGAGTTATCATACTGGGGGACTCCATACTTAAGGGTATCAGATGGAGGGGGAAGAGGGACAGGAAGAGTTCTATCCAGGTAGATTGCAATATATGACAGCGCACAAAGCAAAACATATAGGCCGACATATTCAAGGGAGATGCATGGCCCAAACTGGAGATGCATGGCGTATCAAAGATAATGCGTTGAAGTGCGATATTCAAAATGGAGAGATGCATTGCGCATTTCTAAATGTGCAATCTTGCAGAAATAATGTATGCAGCGCAAAAATAGGGGGCGGGTTCATGAATATGCCATGCATTCATAAATTCAGTCAAAATATGTGGTGTATCTGCCATGCATCCCAGAAGTGTGCTGCACCCAAGGATGGCCTAAATCAGCCAGCCACCCACAGGAAGGCTGCAGACCTGCAGACAGGCCATCCTGAGACAGCCATTGGAGGTGCACCAGGATGTGCTCCAGGAACCCACACACAGCAGTCATGCCAGGATGGAAGTACCGAAAGCCACAGGTGCCAGGACACCATGGGCACTACCCAGAAAGCCATCCTCCACACTGCACCCAGGACATAGACACCCAATTGCCACATGCCAGTGCTGTCAGGTGCCTCACTAGCACACCAGCAAAGCAGACGGTCACACTGCAGCACAGATACCAGAGGCCATGGCCTGCACCCATGTGGCGTGCAGGGCACCATCTGGTGGTGGCATGTGCCCAGAGTGATGCCTGGGGCAACAGTGTCCAGGTAGCCTGGTGGTACTACTGGCAGCATGGCACAGGCCATGGAGTGACCTGTGGCACACAACCACGGTGGTACACCTTGTGCAGACAGGTGGGACCCACCCACTCGGTTACCTGGTCACCTTCTTCACACTGCCATTCCTTGCAGTTATCACCATGTTCTTCTCGTATGGGGGGGGTATGAGGGGCATTGCAGGTGACTGTATGCTGCATACAGAGCTGGTGTATCACATGCATGAGGTATGCCAATCAGAGTGTGTCACCATGTGCCCTCTTCTGTTGCATGTCCAGTTGGGCCACAATGGCCACTATACAGGTGGGCAACCTGCACCCCAGTCCAACCCGGTACATTGCTATTAGTAATAGCACTGTACTCAGGCCAATGCAGTCCTTCGCACACATAAACATTCCATCACACCACCCTGCTAGGCTACAGTACCTCCTGTTCACCTTTGCAGAGTGGTGGGGCAGCCCTACAAAGCTGGAACTGCACATGCCTTGGGTTTGCAATGGCCTGAATACATTCCAGTAATGAGCTGCACATGTGGGGAGTGGGCCTGGAATATGCAATGAGGCCATTTGCATATCCTGGCTGAATATTGCAAGTTTGTGTGCAGCGCATGTGGCCACCTGTCGTGCATTTGCCTATGCTCCACACAGGTCTCGGGTCACCTGCCATACCACACACCTCCCACTGCACGATCATGCAGGTTTAGGATATTCAACCAGAGATGCGCGATCATACTTATGGCGAATCTTCAGAATATACCATTATTTTGTACCGGCACATCTCATTTGCGCGGCATAGGCACTTGAGCGATGCAGCCTAGGACTTTTGAATATAGGGCCAATAATTCCCTTAGACATATGGTGTCAGGGGGAGAATCCCCACATAGTGGTGCACCTTGGTATGAATGATTTGGAAGGAAACAGTGTGCAGGAAGTACAGGCTACATTTAGGAAACTGACCAGGATATGCAGAACTGAAAGGAATACAGTTGTTTTCCAAAGTTCTGCCTGTGCCAAGGACAAGCACAGACAGAAAACAGAGGATAAGGGAGTTTAATGAATGGTTGGGGAATGGTGTATGCCCAGGATAGACTTCATCTGAGCAGGGAGGGATCAGGAGTCTTAAACAGGAAATTGGGTGAGTTTATTGCTAACACGTATGATTTAAACTAGGAGGGTGGGCTTAGAATTGCAGAGCAGGCGGGCAGCAAAGTTCAGAGACCTTGTGCCTCCCCCCCAACTAGAAATTTGGTGGAAGTAAGGAACTCGCAGTGGGGAAAATTGGGGGGAGGCAGGGGATGGATATGGGGATCAGGGGGCCAGTTTGAGGGTGATCTCCACAAATGTAAGGAGCCTAGGTAACAAGTTACCTGAGCTTCAGGCACTGATGGTGGAAGGAGGGGAGGTGAACGTAGCCACCATCATAGAGACACGGGCCATCCAGTACCATGACTGGGACTTAATTACTGCTGAGGTACAAACTGTATAGGAGGGACAGAAAAATCGGAAAGGGAAGAGGGGTGGCTTTATTCATAAGGGAGGGGACAGAGTGCAGTAGGGAGGAAGCAGAGGAGGGAAATGTGTAGATGTTGTGGGTTACCATACAGGATGCAAAGGGCAGGAAGGTCAGTCTGAGAGTAGTGCATAGGCCACCATCCCAGCCTGAGGAATTTGATAAAGAACTGGTGGTTAACCTAATGAATCACTGTAGTAGGAGCAGGACAATGGTAGTAGGTGACTGCAGTTTGCCAGGGGTGGACTGGAGCATAATGAATTCTGCTAATGCCAGGGAACAATGGATACTGGATGCCTTCCAGGATGTATTCTGGACACAACAGGTGACAGAGCCAACCAGATAGGAGGCCATCTTGGACCTTGCATTGGAAGATGGTGATCAAGTAAGGGATGTAAAGGTTGAGGGCCCGCTGGCGGGGAGTGACCATTGTACGTTGTGGTTCTCCCTTGATTTGGGGAGGAAGGGAAATCTTACCAAAATGAGGGTAGTGGACTTTAGGAGTACGGACTTCAGCAAGATGGCAGTCGTACTTGTGGGGCACATAGCGACAATCAGCCTGGACATAGATACTGAAAGTAAATGGGCCATCTTGAAGTTTGGCCTATAGAAGCCTTAAAAGCTGGAACAAAGACCTGCAGTAAGAAAGCAAGGTCCAGACACCCCAGCTGGTGGACCAGAGAGGTGAAGGAGAGGATAAGGGAGAAAAGGCTAGCCTTTGGAATTTACAAGAGAACCTGCTTGGGGAGGACAGGGAGGAGTACATTAGGATATCAAGGTAGGTGGGCAGGGTGGTAAGTTCAGCCAAGACCTCGAAGGAGCTAAGGCTGGCACAGGGAATTGGGGTGGAGAGAAATAATTTGTTAGGTACATCACAGAGCAGAGAAATTGTAGGGACCAGATAACCAGGATAAAAAAGGTCGGGGGGTGGGCAGAGGTGGGACCTGAGCAGGCAGAATTACTAAATAAGTAATTCTATGCAGTTTTTACCAGCAAAAAGGAATGGGCAATTCCGCAGAGGAACGGTAGGGCAGGGAGTGGTGATGGGACAAAATAACAGATGGTGAGATCCCAGTGAAGAGAGTGTGGGAAGGCCTTAAGTCCTTGTGGATAGACAAGGCACCAGGACTACATGGAATCCACCCCAGAGTCCTGAAGGAATTTATGAAGATCCTGGCAGCACCTCTGTCAGATTTGTTCAAACCTCCCTTCTGTTAGGATGTTTACCATTGGACTGGAGGATAGCACATGTGGTGTCTCTCCATAGGAGCGGACCCAGGAAATTACAGACTGGTCAGCCTTACATCCATAGTGGCGAATTTACTGGAAACCATCTTAAGGGTGAGGTTGGTGGCATTCCTGGAAGTAAACGGTCTTCAGGATGTCTGGCAACATGGGTTCATCCAGGGGAGATCTTGTTAAACTAACCTGGTCAAAGTTTTGGACTGGCTGACAAAAGCTCTAGATGGTGGCCGACCTGTTGATGTCCTGTAGCTAGAATTCAGCAAGGCCTTTGACTTGGTGCCACATGGGAGACTGATTGGCAAACTGAGGAATCTGGGGGTAGGGATGAAGATGGTTAATTGGATAGGGAACTGGCTGAGCAACAGACAGCAGAGGGTGGTGGTAGGAGTGGAATGCTTGGCTCCCAGGATGGTCACTAGTGGCATCCCACAAGGATCGGTTCTGGGTCCACTGCTGTTCAATGCTTTCATAGGTGACATAGCAGAGGGAGTTAAGAGCAAGATGAGCCTGTTTGCTGATGACTCCAAATTCGGTGTGGTGGTGAACAGTGAGGAAGGGAGGAGGGTACTCCAGGAGGATATAGAATGACTTGGACACTGGTCAAACACATGGCAGCTGGAGTTCAACTCTAAGAAGTGCTGTGTACTGCATTTCGGGGCCAGGAATTCAGGGTACAGTTACCACTTGGGGGGGGGGAGCAGTTATCCATCTCTGAGGAGGAAAAGGATCTGGATGTGGGGATCACAGGGAATATGAATCACTCAGCACAGTGTAGAAAAGCAGCAGCAAAGGCCAACAGAATGCTGGAGTGCATTGCTAGGGAGAGGAGGTTATTCTGCCACTGTACAAATCATTGACGAGGCAGCACTTGGAGAGCTGTGTGCAGTTCTTGTGCCCATACTTAAAGAAGGACTTCAGTCTCCTGGAGGGAGGCCAGAGGAAGGTGTGGGGGGAGAAACCTTACAGGAAGAGACTAAGAGAGCTCAACATGTACTTCCTGGAGGATAGACGGGACAGAGGAGATAAGATTGAGACCTTCAAGTACTTGAAAGGCATAAACAAAGTTTGTGTTGAGGGTGTATATTTTGAGTGAAGTGGGGAAGGATCATGAGGGGACATAGCCTGAGCCTAAAGGGGGGAGAGGTTCAGGAGAGAGCTGAGGAAGCATTACTTCACAGAAACAGTGGTGGTGGCTTTGAATGCATTGCCTGAGGAGGTGATTTCGCTGGATTCAGTGAAGAGTTTTAAGAAGGGATGGGATAGGTTCAATGGCAAGGTACAAGTAGGAAGAGAATTGACCAGGGTGCTGAACTCAAGGCAGGAAAATTGGCGGGTGGGAGAGAAAAGGAAGCGGGGGCAGCAGCAGTTGTCTAAACTGTGAGCTGTGTTTTCAAACAGAGCAATAGAACTTGAGGCCTATTTCTGCAGGTATTGTTGTGTGTTCATACTGTATGTAGTACTACGATTCTAAGAATGGTAATATTTGCAAAGTTTTGCTGCACTGAGACAGAATCCTATGCACCAAAACTTTGCAAAACAGACCATTCTTACTTTCTCAATACTGCTGTACTACATCCCAAACGTGCAAAAAAAGATATACGTACTGTGGATTTCCTAACTAGAACCAGATAAAATTAATTTTTTTAATTTATTTAAGTTTTAGAAACAACTTTGAGCTAAAAGCTAATTTACAAAGGTTCCATGTCAAATTACATAACCAACAATTAACAGAAACTCAACAGTGTGCAACAAGAAAACAAGTAGTGGAACATCAATTGTTGAATTATATACAGTCATTATAAATTACACGGTCAGCATATTGTTACATGGCAGCAGTGATCACAGTCTAAGTAAGTGCTCAAGTATACATAAGCACCCTGAAAGTTAGGGTTTGTCATTATTGATTAGCTTAAAAGTAAGACAAGCAAGGTGGAGTGCAGGTGGGGAGGAAATGTGGGTAGGACAGGAAGGGGGTGGAGCATATCTATTACAGAGAAGACATGTTTGGTTAAGGGAGAGAAGGAAATTGCTTTTATTACTTCGTGTCCACGCAGTGGAGGGAGCTACTACCTAGCCGAAAGTGGGAGATGGGACCAGTAATTGCACATGTGGAATGAAGGATTAGGTTTCAGGGAAGTCATCACAGACACTAGTTATATATTGCAGAACATGGTTATGCCCAGAAGAAAATATAGTTTTACTTGGTAGAATGTGGTTAAATTTGGTAGAACCTGGTTATAGCTGGTAGAAACTTGTTTTACCTGGCAGAACCCAATTCTACCTGGTAGAACTGGGTAGAACTATTTTGGGTTCTACTCAGAAAGTTCGCAAGGTAGAACTTTTAGAGGTTCACTCAGCCCTAGCACTGAACACTGGGAGGAAGAATGTAACAGTGCACTATGAAATGGCTGGGGGTGCTGGTGCTTGAAAGCACAGTGGAAGAAAATAACATTTGGGTCATGATATTGGAGAGCCTTAAAACAACCACACACTACAATACAGCAGTGGGCAAGCAAAACAGGATGCTGGGTTGCCTACAGTGGTGTATAAGTAGTAGAAGTGAGGCAGTGATCCTCCCACTGTTTAGGTCACTGCTGCAACCACACTTGGACTAGTCTGCAAGGTCATGGAGTTCATACCTGAGGAAGGAATGCAGCAAGATGGTCCATGGCCTAGAGGATAACACATAGGAAGAGAATTTGCAAGACATGAACATGTACATTCTTGAAAAGAGGAGTGAAAAGGTTGACATGATGGAGGCATACAGGTACTTGCATTGGATAAATAGGGTGGTAGCCAAGAAACTTTTTTCCTTGAGCTCAGATACAGGTGTAACCCCCCCCTACAAATAGGGGTCCTGAAAAGTCTTCCTTGACCTTGCCTAAAATGCTTACTGCCAGGCTGGTGTCCTGCGTTTTAGCAGTTTAAACGTTATTGCCAGAGAGTGCCTGTATAGCCTCCGTGTACTGTCTCTTTAAGAGCTGTCTAGATTGCAGTTATAATTAATCTGGGAGGGGGCTGGGTGTTTCTATGCTCGAGTCCTGCCTGGGCTGCCAGATAATCGCTCTGTTCTGCCATCGCTATTAGTGCAGAGGGAGCTCTGTTGGAAGATGTATTTATTTGCTGATCATTTGTTAGAATAGTAATAATATTGTAGTTTGTCTAACCTGACTTCTTTGCAGCATGGACTGTTCTGTTTATCTCCACCATCTTGGCCTGGACTGCCAGAATGGGCCAATCAGTACCTTTGGGGACTCTAAAATGGAGCCTGTCCCCAGGGGTCTTGTGGGAGCAAAATTCTGTAGGAATTGTACTTTTGGGGTTTTGGCACCTAAATGAACCTGGAGGGGGAGCCCTTGTTGTGACTGTCAGAAGAATCAGCCAACCAAACATTTTGGATCCTGGGGAAAGTCCCAGGTTGCTTGCAGCTAGAGTCAGTCTGAGTTGGGAAGTGAAAGAGATAACACCTTGAGTGATTCAAGCAGTAGCCCCTGTGTAATTCGCATGGGAGAACTGTGAAAGGACTGAGTTTTGGCCTGCCTGTCTGCCTGCTGTCCCTGAGAGGGAAAATAGAGTTGATTTAGACTGAATCTTAGTTGTGAGAATGATTTAAGCCACTGGACTGTGACCAGGCTTTAACCTGAAGAAAACAGAAGATTTGCTGAATGCAATCGGCCTGTCAGGATTTCCAGCCACCTCTGAACTCCCGGTTTGTGCAGAGGCTCTGTAATTGCGACCGGATAGCAATCTGCCTGGTATAGTGGAATTTCTTACATGTAAATGTGCTGTGTGCTGTTAGTGGGTCATGATTTGGTTCCCCCCTGTGTGTTGAACTGTGTTCTGCTCGCTGGAGGCTGCATCCAGCTCCAACGGACTGAATCCGTATTCATCTCCCTTCGGCCTGGGCCTTGCCACACTGGCCCAGCCAGAATACCCGCTGCACAGAAAAAGCCATCGACGAGAGACCTACCTGGGAAGCAGGCCCCTGCTCAATGCTTTGAATAGGAACGATGCCTCGGTGATTCGTGTGGGCCCTGCTTCTCCTGGGACTCCAGTTCAACAACCTGCAGTCTCGATTTCGTCCTACCTGTGTCCTGCACAGGTATCACGAGTAGACATCAGGGTAGCTCTCTACAGCAACAGCTAAATCTAAAGTATTTTCATCTGATTGCTTTGTTGTCTTTTCTGTCACGAATTGAGCCCTCCAGCTCCGGATTACAAATAGTGTGTGTTGTGCATGTTGCTTCCTTCCATCACAGGGCCCCAACCAGCTGTGATGCTGGCCTACCCTGGGCAACGATCCTGGCTAGCCCACCTGCCTCCTACCTGGGTACCCAGTGTGTGTGACTGTGTAGGGACTCTGAAGTGCATGCATGACTGTTTGATTGATATAGCCTTTAAGCAAATCAACCTGATTACGCCCCTCCCTTGTTCAAGTTCCCTGAATAAATCAGATCTAACTCTTTTTGCAATTAACCTGACTGTGGTTCCAGTTTGTGCCAAAAGTACTGTACTGTTGCTATTTGACCTTGTTTTACAGGGAGTCTCCAGGGTCGAGCTAGAGGAACCAGCCCCGGTGGTAAGTGCAAACAGTGTGGGTAATTGCATGGTGAATAAGGGTCATTGTGAAAGTGATTATTGTATATTGTTCAGGCCACTAGTTGGGAAAGAGGGGGGTTACAGTGTTCCGGAGGGCTGTGCCCAGGTTAGCTTGACCACTAACAACCCTGACCTCCGGGTGGAGGCACCCGTTTCAGTACCCAGGTCCGTTAACCTGCAACTAGCCACACAGGTAGGGGTAGTAGCCCTTTGGGATAGCGCCACCTAGGGGTTACATCTTGGAGGCTCACCACTGGGATTTTGTGTCTTCTAGTGGCCCGAAATTACGAATTATTGTCAAACATAAATGGCTACCCCAACAGAAGTGGCTGTGCACCAGTTGGTGGGGTGGTGTACGGGGCAAGAGATTGAACCAAATAATGCTTTGCTAATACTGGACATACCTATGGGCATTAGTAAGGACACTGTTGAAGGAGCACTTTCTAAAGTTGAATGTTTGAAAAAAGCTGTAGTGGTGGGTTGACAGGCTGATTTAACTGCCCAAACTCTCATGGCCTTGGTGGAGTGTAGCAACCCCCTGGACAGTTCAAAGGTGCCCCAGACTATCGCTCCAGAAGGGCTCCCAGCTGCCTGGAGGGTGATAACCAAAGATAGCAAGGATCCCTTAGAGGATGAGCCCCCACCGTTATCTGAGTCTTTTGAGGAGAAGTTTGCCAAGTTGTTACTGGTGGAGGGTAAAACTGTGGAGGAGTTTAAAAAAATTATTCCTGCCAGCTGGTAGTGTCACTTCCCCACTGTCCACACCCACCCCAGCACCTATTCTTTCATCAACTTCTGTACCTGCCTCTGAGCCAGCTGGTAGTCATGGCCCTTACCGCAAACTTAAAGTATTCTCTGGCATCCGCCCTACTCCTAATGGGGAAGTCATCCTGGAGACCTGGATAGACTCTGCTACTCTTGCGGTACAGGACTGGCAATGCTCAGAGGCTGAAAAAAGGGCCCGCCTGGGGGACAGCCTCCAGGGGCCTGCCCTACGTACTTTGCACTCCCTGAGGTCCTCTGACCCTGACGCCAAAGCCCAAGAGTACATAGTCGCCATTGAAAATGTGTTTGGGGGCACCACTAGTGTTGAGGCCTTGAAGTGGAAACTTAAAGATGTTAAACAACAGCCGTGGGAATTGTTATCTGCCTACATGGATCGATTAGAAGGAATCCTACAAACCATTTTTTGGAAAAGAGACTGGGCCTCTAGTGAAGTGGACCAGGTAAGACTGGATCATATACTCTGCACTGCCTGGCACTCCAGCTGGGTGTTGCACAAATTGCAACTGCACCAAAGGAAATCTGGTCCCTTGCCCTTCCATGTGTTGATGAAGGAGGTATGGGAAGTTGAGGAGGAGGAAGGTTTTTTGGAGCCCTGTGCAGTCGTAGCTGCTGCAACCCCTGCTCCAGGCGTGGAGTCAGTCGCTGATGGCCTAGAATTACAAGAATCACATGATGGAATTTGAGAAATAAATGCCAGCCCCGAGGGGCCCAGCAAAAGAGGAACTTCTACAGATGCTCCGCCATGGGACGAACTGCTGCGGGAGTTCAGAGAAACAAAAAAACAGTCTCTTTATGAGGGCTGCTCCTGCGGGTACAGGCCCCGATCCTAATCAGACTGCATCTGCTATGGGGGTTGGGGTGCACACCCAGGCATCTCCTGCTGACAGCAGCTCAAAAATTGATGACTTGACTATAGAAGTGAGAGAATTGACGAGATGTCGCCAAATGCTCATCACACCGCAGAAAGAGGTGGAACCGAGGTTTTCTGTTAGTAGTACCCCTGCCTCAGCTCCCAAAGTGATGCCTAGGCCACACCAGACCCCGGAAGGCATATTTTGCCATAATTGTGGGAAGGATGGGCACATGAAGAGAGAATACTAGTCCCCAAAAGACCTAGATAAAGTTGTATACAGACCACAAGGGGAGCTTCGGAAAGCAAGACCATGGCCGGGGAGCACCAGAAATGACCACAGTGCAGAACTGAGAAACCCTAACTTAAACTTCTTTGAGGCTAAATTGTCTGTCCAGGCCTCTGCTACTGCCTGTCCAGACTGGTCCAGAATAGTGGGCCGTTCAATGGAGACTTCTGTGACTGTCAATGGTATCCATGCTCGGGTTGTGCTCGATAGTGGGTCGCAAGTGACCATTGTATTCCAGGACTGGTATGACAAACACTTATCTGATGTGCCACTACAATTTCTGGAAGGTTTGCATGTGTGGGGCCTGAGCGACAAGTCTTATCCCCACCTAGAATATGTCTGGCTCTGGTTGTCTTTCCCTGTGACTATAACTGGTGTAGATGAACAAGTAGAGACACTAGCCCTGGTGTGCCCTCCTACGGGATTGTATGATGGGATTCCCTTGCTCACCGGAACCAACGCCCACATGTTTAGAAGACTAGCACAGTTGTGTCACGAAAAACAAGGGAAACGGACTGGGTGGGCACTGAGAATCTCAGCCCTGATAAAGAGAGCCTGTGATCTGCAAAAACGGACTACCGAAGATGACGGAGATGAGCCAGTGGGGATAGTGTGGAAGAAAAATCCTGATTCTCTGGTACTCCCTCCCAATGCTCAGTGCACCATTCAGGGAGAGGTTCGCATTAGAAAGTAAGTGAAAAATAAAATAGTAATGTTGGATGCACCAGGTGATGGAAAGTTGCCAGAGGGATTATAGGTTAAACCCAGCATTTCATCTGCCCGTGCCCACGCCTATGCATGATGAGTGATGGTCAAGATTCGGATTGTGTCAGATCGGGGGAGACAGTACACTGCACAGACACTGCCATATTACCTAGCAACAAGTACTCTGGTGAAAAGGAAAGAGTGACCCCGGACTTATTTGACTTTGGTGATTCCCTGTTACCAGCTGAATGGAAGGCTAGAATTAGCAAGAAACTCACCCAGAGAGACCAAGTGTTTTTGTTAAAAGAATGGGACATAGGGTGTGTCCAGGGTGCAGAGCATCACATACGCCTGCATGATGACCAGCCGTTCCGAGAGAGATCCCGATGCCTCGTCCCAGTGGACATAGATGATGTTAGGAGGCACCTGCAGGAAATGCTCGCTGCTGGCGTTATACAAGAATCAAGGAGCCCATATGCCTCTCCCATTGTGGTTGTGCGTAAGAAGAATGGGTCAGTGATGATGTGTGTTGATTATTGAACCCTGAACTGGCGGACCATCCCAGATCAGTACCCATGCCCCGTATACAAGATGCCCTGGATTGCTTGAATGGGAGCAAATGGTTCTCGGTATTGGATCTTTGCAGTGGATATTACCAGATTCCAATGACCCCGGAGGACCATGAGAAAACAGCCTTCCTCTGTCCTTTGGGGTTCTACTAATTCCTGAGAATGCCACAGGGAATTTCGGGCACCCTGGCCACCTTTCAGTGACTGATGGAATGTGCGGTGGGAGATATGAACTTGCTGGAATGTCAAGTGTAAATAGATGATGTCATTGTGTTCGGACGCACATTAGAGGAGCATGAGACCCGACTGTTTAAAGTACTGGACCGATTGGAAGACTTCGGCCTCAAGCTGTCCATCGACAAGTGCCAGTTTTTTCAAACCACCATGAAGTATGTGGGGCACATAGTATCTGCGGAAGGGATAGAGACCGATCCCAGTAAGGTTGAGTCACTGACCACTTGGCCCCAGCTCCATAACTTGAAAGAACTACAATGTTTTCTGTGGTTCTACCCCTGCCGGTTCATCAAAGACTATTCAAAAGTGATTCGCCTGCTCCTGAATCTTACCCAGGGTTACCCTCCTGCCAACTGTAAATACAAAAAGGGGCTGTCAAAGAACCAGAGAAAGTGTACTTCCACACAGGTGAATCTTTTGGGCCCCGCTGGACACCCGAATGTGAAGCAGCCTTCCACAAAGACATATACCAGCTCACCCATGCCCCCATCCTCACCTATGCTGACCCTACCAAGCCCTGTGTGCTGCATACGGATGCTAGTCTGCAGGGCCTAGGAGCTGTGCTATATCAAGACCATGAGGATGGTTTGAGACTGGTAGCTTTTGCCAGCAGGAGTTTGACCCCGTCAGAACAAAACTATCCTGTGCACAAGCTGGAGCTCCTTGCCCTAAAATGGGCCATTGTTGACCAGTTTCATGAGTACCTCTATGGGGCAAAGATATTGGTGAATACCAACAATAATCCATTGACCTATGTACAGACTTCAGCTAAGTTAAACGCCACTGGGCACTGGTGGCCCTCTGCCTTATCACCTATGATTATGCTGTCGAATACAGACTGGGACTGAACCATATTGATGCTGATGCCCTGTCACGAAGGCCCACTTCTAAGAGTGATTGGGTCAGGCTGTCTGAACCTGACATCCGAGCATTGTGCCAAAAGTTTGACAGGGATGAACAGATGTCTGCAGACACAGTAGACTGTCTAGTAGATTGCTCGGGCCCTCCTGATACCTGCATACCGGCTGCCTATTGCCATTTCTCTGCTCTAGATATTAGTGCACTACCTCAACTTGACAATGACAGTATTCAGTTGGCTCAATCCCAAGATCCTATGATTCAACCCGCACTTGATGCCCTGTGTGCAGGGAAAGATGTGTCTACGTTGCGTTCCCCTGACCTGTGAACTGCCCTATTGTTTAAAGAAGGCCCCAGGTTGAAGTTACTCAATCAGTTGTTATACAGAGAGACAGTGGATTGTAGTGGTCAAGTAGACAAGCAACAATTGGTCCTGCCCATGGCCTTTAAACACTTGGTGCTGAGGTCCCTCCACAATCAATGGGGCACCTCGGTATTGACAGGACTCTCGACCTGGTACGATCTCTATTCTACTGGCCCAAAATGGGGGCCGATGTTGAGCACATGTAAAGACTTGTAGTGGTTGCCTCCACAGAAAAGCCCTGCCTCAGAGGGCTGTCCCCCTTGTCAATATCACTACCAGTGCCCCCATGGAACTGGTTGGCATAGATTTTTTGTGCTTAGAACCTGATCAATGGAATATTGGCAATGTGTTAGTGGTTACGGATCATTTCACATGGTATGCACAAGCTTTTCCAACTATAGATCAAAAGGTCTCTACCATAGCCAAGGTGCTAGTGGAAAAATTCTTCATCCACTATGGTGTCCCCCAGCAGATCCACTCTGAACAAGGCAGAGACTTTGAAAGCAGACTAATCAAAGAAATGCTCTCTCTGTGGGGGGGGGTGCTGAAGTCAAGAACCAACCCCTGTCACCCGCAGGGGAACCCTCAACCAGAACGCTTTAACTGCACTCTTCTAGATATGCTGGGCATCCTCCATCCTAAAGACTAGCATAAGTGGAGCCAGCAGATTAGCACCTTGGTACACGGGTACAATTGCACCAAAAGTGATGCTACCAGGTTCTCCCCCTACCATCTCATGTTCGGGAGGGAGGCTCAACTGCCCATTGATGTCTGCTTTGGGGTCTCTCCAGATGGGGTCCGAGCCAAAAACTACCTGCAGTATGTACAGAAATTGAAAGTTCAATTGAACTATGCATATCAACTAGCCCAGACCATGGCTGCCAAGAGAAACCTCACCAACAAAGAGAGGCATGACAAGAAAGTAAGGGCTCAAGAGCTACGGCCCAGAGATCGTGTGTTGTTATGCAATTTGGAACTGCATGGCAAACACAAAATTGCTGATAGGTGGCACCATCTTCCCCATGTAGTAGTTGGAAAATTGGTTGATCTACCAGTGTACAAGGTGTGCCCAGAGAATAACTCCAAAGCTGTCAAAACCATGCACCATAACCACTTGCTGCCCATCGGTCAAGTCATCATTGAGGCTGAACCATCAGAAATTTCTTCTCCTGGGCCGGTGACCCATGCTGCTGCAAGGAGGAGACAGAGCCCATCTGCTTCAGCTGTTAAAGATTCAGAGCCCTCCCCCCAGCAGGCTTTGAATGATAGTGACTGTCAATCCACCTCTGATGAAACTGACTATGGTAATGCCTATTATCCCTCATATGAACTGAGTCAGTTGTTTCAAGGCAATCCTATGCTGAATCATGGGGATGAAGCTGGGCCTTCTGGACTGCCTAGCCCCCCCAGCTTTGTCCTTGGAGCCAATGCTCCCTGAAAGTGAAGTGCAAAGTATCACGTCTGAGGCTGCAGACTCCCTGTGTTTTGTTGAAGTGTGTGTCTTGCCCAAAGAAGGGGCTGATGGTCTGAGTCTCTCTGGAGACACATCAGAGCTTGAAGAACAATATGCGAGTGCTGACAGCCCCCTTCAGTGCCACAAAGCCTAATTGTGCCAGAACCTTCTCAAAATGCGCCAGCTGGGCTGTCATCAGAAGATAATAATGAGCAGAGTGTTGTGGAGACAGATCCTACAGAGCAAGGAGCTGACAGTGCTCCCAGTTTGGACATCCCCATCAATGCAGAGGCACCCCTCCCGAATGATGAAAGCTCCCAAGTTAGTGCTGAAAGTACAAAAACTGTGGCTGTTCCCCCCAGAAAGACTGGCAGAGCTGTCAAGCCAGTGCTGCGCTTCAGTTATGATTCTCCTGGGAGGCCAGCGGACTTGCCTCTCAATGTGGTTCACAAGGGTGTTTATATTTCTCAAAGCTCACTACCCAAACTGAACTTAATGGCCAATTCCAGGTTGATTGTTCTTCTTTCTCAGCAGAGTTTTATTTAACTCTAAAAATTGATTAGAGTTTTGCTCATAAAAGTTCTAAAACGTTGTGAAAATGCATAGCACTTGCCTCACTGTGTTTAACAAACATAACACTTCTAGAAAACCTATAAAAATGCTTTCTGTACAGTTAGTATTGTCCCAAGAAAAAAATGCTAATCAATTATTTAAAACCAGGCTCAGTATGGTGCCCCTACCCCATCCAGTCCGAAGTTAGCTGATAGGGAAGGGCCCCCTCCTACATTGTTTAATGTACAAGAAGTTATAACATGAATTAGTATCATATGTATGAAACATGCATAAGTATTATTAATGAAGATGAGGTATAAGTGAATATGCATAGTAAAGTAATAAGTTTATGTTAACTGATGCATGATGGTACAGACTTG
The DNA here is from genome assembly GCA_016271365.2 of Neoceratodus forsteri. Taxonomy (NCBI): domain Eukaryota; kingdom Metazoa; phylum Chordata; order Ceratodontiformes; family Ceratodontidae; genus Neoceratodus; species Neoceratodus forsteri. The sequence goes on from CM057452.1 coordinate 905,908,311, forward strand.
AAGTGGATGCCAAGTTTTCTCAAGGCATGGAAGGATGTAACCCCCCTACAAATGGGGGTTCCCGAAGAGTCTTCCTTGAGCTTGCCTAAAATGCTCACTGCCAGGCTGGTGTCCTGCGTTTTAGCAGTTTAAACATTATTGCCAGAGAGTGCCTGTATAGCCTCCATGTACTATCTCTTTAAGAGCTGTCTAGATTGCAGTTATAATTAACCTGGGAGGGGGCTGAGTTTTTCGATGCTCGAGTCCCACCTGGGCTTCCAGATAATCGCTCTGTTCTGCCATCGCTATTAGTGCAGAGGGAGCTCTGTTGGAAGATGTACTTATTTGCTCATCATTTGTTAGAATAGTAATAATATTGTAGCTTGTCTAACCTGCCTTCTTTGCAGAATGGACAGTTCTGTTTATCTCCATCATCTTGGTCCTGGACTGCCAGAATGGGCCAATCAGTACCTTTGGGGACTCTAAAATGGAGCCTGTCCCCAGGGGTCTTGTAGGAGCAAATATCTGTAGGAATTCTAGTTTGGGGCTTTTGGGGGGGAGCCCTTGTTGTGACTGACAGAAGAATCAGCCAACCAAACCTTTTGGATCCTGGGGAAAGTCCCAGGCTGCTTGCAGCTAGAGTCAGTCTGAGTTGGGAAGTGAAAGAGGTAACAGCTTGAGTGATTCAAGCAGCAGCCCCTGTGTAATTTGTATGGGAGAACTGTGAAAGGGCTGAGTTTTGGCCTGCTTGTCTGCCTGCTGTCCCTGAGAGGAAAAATAGAGTTGATTCAGACTGAATCCTAGTTGTGGGAACGATTTAAGTCACAGGACTGTGGCCAGGCTTTAACCTGAAGAAGACCAAAGATTTGCTGAATGCAATCGTCCTGTCAGGATTTCCAGCCACCTCTGAACTCCTGGTTTGTGCAGAGACTCTGTAATTGTGACGGATAGCAATCTGCCTGGTATAGTGGAATTTCTTACATGTAAATGTGCCGTGTGCTGTTAGTGGGTCGTGATTTGGTTCCCCACTGTGTGTTGAACTGTGTTCTGCTCTCTGGAGGCTGCATCCAGCTCCAACAGACTGAATCCATATTCATCTCCCTTCGGCCTGGGCCTTTCCATACTGGCCCAGTCAGAATACCCGCTGCACAGAGAAAGCCATCGACGAGGGACCTGCCTGGGGATTAGCCCCCTTGCTCAATGCTTTGAATAGGAACGATGCCTTGGTGATTCGTGTAGGCCCTGCTTCTCCTGGCACTCCAGCTCAACAACATGCAGTCTCAATTTCATCCTGCCAGTGTCCTGCATCAGGTATTGTGAGTAAGCATCAGGGTAGCTCCCTGCAACAACAGCTAAATCTAAAGTGTTGTCATCTGATTGCTTTGTTGTCTTTTCTGTCATGAACTGAGCCCTCCGGCTCTGGATTACAAATAGTGTGTGTTGTGCATGTTGCTTCCTTCCATCACAGGGCCCCAACTAGTTGTGATGCCGACGTTCCCTGGGCAACGATCCTGTCTAGCCCACCTGCCTCCTACCTGGGTACCCAGTGTGTGTGACTGTGTAGGAACTCTGAAGAGGATGCATGACTGCTTGATTGATATAGCCTTTAAGCAAATCAACCTGATTACGCCCCTCCCTTGTTCAAGTTCCCTGAATAAATCAGATCTAACTCTTTTTGCATTTAACCTGACTGTGGTTCCAGTTTGTGCTAAAAGTACTGTACTGTCGCTATTTGACCTTGTTTTACAGGGAGTCTCCAGGTTGAGCTAGAGGAACCAGCCCCGGTGGTAAGTGCAAACAGTGTGGGTAATTGCATGGTGAATAAGGGTCATTGTGAAAGTGATTATTGTATATTGTTCAGGCCACTAGTCGGGAAAGAGGGGGGTTACAGTGTCCCAGAAGGCTGTGCCCAGGTTAGCTTGACCGCAAACAACCCTGACCTCTGGGTGCAGGCACCCATTTCAGTACCCAGGCCCTTTAACCTGCAACTAGCCACGCAAGCAGGGGTAATGGCCCTTGGGATAGTGCCACCTAGGGGTTTCACAGGCGTGAGGAGACACTCACTGAAACTTGCAGGTGGAGCATTCAAAAGGGATGTCCACAAGTGCTCTTTCAAAGAGTGGCGGACAAGTGGAAGAAGTTGCCAGAGGAGGTGGTACAGACCTAATCAGCAGATTCAACTTGGATAGGACAAGCATATGGTATTAGTGTGTGAAACTGTAATTTTTATTAGTCCTGATTGCATAGGAGAGACCCTTAAAAGCACAGCTTTATTGCTGTAAACTTGATAACTTGCTGAATCTATGGTCATGGACACATCATTGCCAAAAGGGACAGGAGACATTCCAAGGAAAAGAAAAGCATATAAACATAAAATCTGATGGTAGATAAGGACCGCTTGGCTCATCGAGTCTGCCCATTTCTCTTTACCTACACTATTACCACAGTCCATGCCTAATTTGTTACAGAATTAACATGGTATTGACATAGGACATTGTTATGAAGCTAAAACAGTAATAAAAAAAAATTGACCCATGCTCATAGAATGAGCGAGTGCTGTTCCAACTCTATAAAGTACAAAAGTACACCAAAGAAAGCACTCTGCCACATATGCAATAAAAAGAAATAAACAATGAAGTTAAACCTGGCAAACAGAGTCCACAGCACACTAACCCAGTGCTTTGTGTTTTCTCCAAGACACTTTGTAATCAATTTTACTAACCTTATTTTACTGACAAACTATTATGACTGCTACAGAACTCCATTTTGTTTTTGGCCTCCCATTTTGTTGTGTGGCCTGAGTCTTATGAATAGACCATTCTATTTTGACTTGTTAGTTTATATGACCTTTGAAAGGATACATACTAGTGAGTAACTGTGTCAGAGATATAACACCACTGTAGTGTCCAAAGATCAGAAGAACAGAACTCCTTTTTCTTTCCCAGGAAGATAAGACCTCTTTTGTATGCTAGAATAATTAAGAATTCACAGTGTGTTCATGGTGTGAGGGTCTCCTTTCTTCTTCTCTCACTAAGATAGTAAACAAGTGGACTATATAAGGGGGAAGTTAGTAACCTTATCAGAACAGGAGGGAGCAAGGTAGAATGAAACCAAGCAAACCCAACAGGATCATCATCTTTGTTCTACCTGATCTTGGGGCACCTGGTTGACAGATAACTTGGTCAGAAGTGTGTAGTTTTCTGTATTTTGATATTTTGCCCTTTATGACAGGATTTAATACAACTGCACTAGCCTGTATTTTGATGTGTGGTGTCTTCATTTACTATTACTGTGCTGCCCAGTTGCTATACTGTGGCTTGGGAGTGCTGCATTTGATGTTTTGCTGGTGTGTTTTGGGAAACATAGTCACTGACCAGTGCCCCTCCTTGTTACCAATGAGTGCTGAACTTCCTGGTTGCAGTGGTGGAGGATTTCAACCAACCAGATGTAGATTGGTGCCTTCTAGCAGTGTCTTCAGATAGAACCAGGCACATCATGGACTGTCTGCAGTGGGCATCCCCCAGGCAACAAGTCAGTGAACTCACTTGTGATAGGCTTGGTGCACAGTAACAGGGACAGTGTTGCAGGTGTCAAGGTGGGAGGCCACTTGTGGATCAGTGATCACTGTACTGTGTGGTTCAATATAAGAGTGTCTGTAGAACTGAGAATTAAACCACACAAGAGTGTGGACCCTGGACTTCAGGAGGGCAGATTTTTAAAAAGGTGGATGAATGCCTCAGTAATGACCTATCAGGGTGAGATGACCTAGGATGGGTGGGTGACTAGTGAGCAAAGATAAAATGGAGCATAATAAAGGCAACAAGTCTCTATGTCAAACAAGTGAGCAAAAGCAAGAGGAAAAACAGTCTGCTTTTATTCTTGAAATAGATGACTGAGAAGGTAAAAGCTAAATCGGTTGCATTCAAGAGGTATAAGGAGAAGCAAAGGGAGATGGGTAGGGAGGTGTATCAGGGGAAACAGAGTGAAGCAGGGAAAGCAGTAAGGAGCACAAAGGTGCAAACTGAAGAGAGGATAGCCCAGGAAGTAATGAAAGAGGACAAGATATTTTTAGGTATGTAAGTGAAAAGAGGAAGGTGAGGGGTGGGATTGTAAGGTTAAAAAGGAATGGGCACTGTGCCAAGGTGAACCAGGAAAAGGCAGACATCCTGAAGAAATACTTTTGTTCAGAGTTCACATAAGAAGAAGGTGAGGGGCCACAAAAAAGTAACAGAATCTTTGGAGGGAGGGAAGTGAACACTGGATCATTTTCAGAGGAGAGTGTCATGAAGGGACTCACTGAATTGGACATTGACAAAGCAATGGGGCCAGATGTGATGCATCCAAGGGTACTGAGGGAGGTCAGGGAAATAGTGTCTGCTCCTCTGACAGTTGCATTATGTTTGAAGTTTTAATTCGCCAGCAAAGTTCCAGCAACGTCACTGGCTTCATATTCACAGAGCAATTCTTAAAGTCAAGGGCTTTGCTTCCAAATCCACCTATTTGTCTTCGCTGGTAACTTCGCATGTTACTTCACCGTTAACTTTGCCAGTAACTTCACCTTTAAATGCCACCAGTGAAGTCAGCGCACAACATGGCAATTTCCTGTGAGATGGAAAGATCTCTGGGGGTCGCATGGTACACTGTGCTAGTGTTACTTTTGCAGTGTGTGTGTGTGTGTGTGTGTGTGTGTGTGTGTGTGTGTGTGTGTGTGCACCTCAGGAGTGGTAGGAGATATTTTACATACAACTACAAAAAAGACAACAGTGTAGCTTTCCTTTGACTTTATTTTCCCCCAGTTGGTGTTCTTATATAGTTAATTTACATTTACACTGTAGTGAGTTTAGCAGTGTTAAACACTTATTTCTGTGGCTTTATTTTCTCTTTTTGTCTTACTTTTTTCACTTCTTTTACTCTTATTTTGATGTTTAAAATGAGTGGAAGAGAGAGAAAGAAAGAGAGACAGAGACAGAGACAAAGAGACAGAGAGAGGGAGAGACAGAGAGAGACAGAGAGAGAGAGTAGCCAGGAGAAGAGGGGGGTGCAGGTAGTCGGGGCAAACATCTGGGGTTTTAACTCTAAAGGACCTTGTTCAGCAGTTGCAGCAGCAGCATCCAACTCCCTCCCCATAGCTCAGGACCCCCAGCCCCAGCAAGGTGAGGAGGTAATGGCACCACCACCACCATCATCAGTACCCCCACGCCCGTTTGTCTGACCACCAACACCATCACCAGCACCTGCGCAGCAGGAGGAGGAAGACCAGCAGCAACAGCTAGGAACATCTAGCTCCTTCCCTCATCAGACACAGCTGCAAAGTCCCTTGTGTGGGGCTTTTTTTTGAGATGGACCCCACCGACAACAGTGTGGTGATGTGCCAATTGTTCCGCATTGTTGTCAGTATGGAAAACCTGGTACTCATCTTGGCACAGGTGGTCAGCACACCTAATTCTGAGGGAGGCACCCAAATGAGTGGGTGAGGATTTAAGGGAGAAAGGTGGTGAGAGGGTAGTAGGTGGTGATCTTAGAGGTAAAGGTAAGGAAGGCAAGTGTAAGCAACATTATTTGTTTGTTTGTTTAGATTAAAGCCACAAAGCAAGCTCATTTGCAATGGCAACCTTAGCATAGCAATCTACAAGTTACAAAATATATACAACATATCAAATACAGTACAATACAAAATATAATTAATTTATGCAGAAAACATCAGCATAAAATTCATCTAAAACAATTACAAGACTCGGGAGTTGAGAGAAGCTGACTTTTCAATATATGTATTGAAGGGATTTTTTATGCTTAGATCTAAACGTATCTGGGAGGTTGTTCCAGTATCTGAGAATAATTTGGCAACATTTTTTTTCAGATTGCTTCATTTTAGTATAAGGTATGATCATCTCCCTTAGATGGCTATTCCTTAATGTAGAATTTAAATCTTTAAATTTTAGTTTATCCCTTAACTACCCTGGAACCAAACTCAGTCCACATTTATAAGCAAAAACATTTTCATGAAGTTCTCTCCTGTTTGATATGGAGAGCCACCCCAACTGCTTGTACATAACATAATGAGGAGTTCATCTTGGATTATTAAGTATCAGCCTGGCCAAATGAGTATATAAAATATCTAACCTACTCAGTCTTTCACAAGTTGCACTGTCATACAGAATATCCCTGTAATCAATTAATGGCAGACTTTGCATTTTTACAATTAAATTTAATGTATTAGCATCCAAGCAATACTTATGGCGGTGTAGAAACCCCATTCTTTTTCTAAGTTGTGTTATTAAATAATCCAAATACTTATTACCAGCTCCTATGGGGTAAAGCCAAAAGCCCAAATATTGATAGGTGTCAAAACACTCTACCCCCCCCCCCAGTGCCATCCTTAATAAACAGTTGTATATCCCCATTGCCCTGAAAAGCTGTACCAAAAGGTATGCACTTAGTTTTGGTTGAATTCAGTTTTAGTCTGGAATTGATGAAAAAAGTCTGGAGACCACTAAAACTATCCTGAAGGACACTCTGGACACCTTCAATAGAAGGATTCAAAAAGTAAATTATAGCATCGTCTGCATATAGATGATAAGATGCTTTCCCTACATATTTCCCAAGATTTTTTAAATATATGAGGAAAAGTAGAGGCCCCAAGACAGAGCCCTGGAGAACACCACACTCCACCAAAAGTGGGGCAGACATGTCATCATTTACTACAGTAATCAGATATGTATCTGTCAGTTAGGAAAAGAACCAGTCCAATGCCAGTTTACCAATCCTGGCCTCATGTAAATGGGACAGCAATAATTGGTGGTCTACTGTGTCGAAGGCCTTGGAAAGATAGATCAGAATGATGCCAGTATAATTCTTAGTGTCCGTTGCTGATCCGATATCATCCAAGACCTTTGACACAGCAGCCAAGGTCCCATGATGAATTCTAGACCCTGACTGGCATTGATTAAACAAATTTTGTTCCTCCAAGTATAAAGTCAGTTATCTAGCCAAAAGCTTTTCCAAAATTTCACTGATTAATGGCAACAAAGATATAGGTCTATAATTATTCAAATAGCCTGAGTCCCCTCCCTTGAAAATAGAGAGTACTCTGGCCAGCTTCCAACCACTTGGAAACTGACCCAGGGTGATAGGTCTATTAAACAAATAAGTCAGAGGACCTGCTATGTGGGTAGCTGAATACTTTAAGACAGTTAAAGTGAGACCATCAGGTCCACAGCTTTTACTCACTGTACTTTCAAAGAAAGAAGTAGCTCTAAATGCTCAAATTGTTTTATTTCTTCAAAACAAAAATCAGGAAGATTCTTTTCTTAATAATTGTATGACATACAGAAATAGATTAGTTGCCGTACTGGTCCTTGTAAGAACAGATCCGGAAGCAAATAGTTTGATACCTTTTATTGGACCAACATAAATGTTACAGAAAGAAAACAATGTCTAAGCTATCGGACTGACCAGATCCTTCTTCAGAGACTTATGATCATAAGTCATTACTGGTCATAAGCCTCCGAGGAAGGACTTGGTTGGTCCAAAATCTTAGACATTGTTTTCTTTTTGTAACATCTATGTTGGTCCAATAAACGGTGTCAAACTATTTGCTTCTGAATCTGATAATTGTATGGGGTTTTCAAAGATTCAGAAGGGGCCGAATCAAAAAATTTACCAGAGTCAATAAAAACTTATTAAATCTATCAGGCAATGAATGATTTACTCAGAAGGATTCTTGACTAGATAGTTGGATAACAGATCTTTCCTTGTAGTGTTCATTTAAACTTTTAATAAGGCCTCATAATTATCTGGCATCCACTGTAGAGTCAGAGATTTTAGCTTTAAAAAAATTATTTTTAGTGTCATGAACTCCCCTAACATATTCATTTCTTATTTTTCTGTATGTTGCCAATCCTCAGACTTCCCTGAATGTCTAGCTTAATCCCATGCTTTATCTTTAGCCTGTTTCTGTCTCCTCAGTCAGGTATTGCACCAGACTGCAGAACTGTGTTTTATTTTCCTAGATCTAATTGGCATATGTCTGTTGCAGATCTGGAGTAATTCATCCTTAAAATAAAGCCATGCTAAATCCAAATCAGGTATTAATTCTAAGTGATCCCAATTTACCTTCTCCAGGTCTGTAACAAAATCAAAGTAGTCAAAACGTTTAAAAGATCTATATTTTACTATGCTGGGAGGGCCCTTATTTCTTAATTGTCCCTTAACACAAAATACCATGTTATGATCAATGTACAATCTACTGTGGTGCCTATGCTGCGTGACTGCCCTAAAGGTGTGATGTGGCAGACTCAACCACAATTTTATTGTTTTGCATCCCTCAGAGAGACTGAATTTGCTGCTACTGTTTAATTTTAATTGAGTACTATTTGTGGGATTGAGGGAAAGTGGTGCTGGGAAGTGTAGTTCTGAAATAGCCTGAGGAACTACAGATCGACATCACTCAGTAGGGACTGGCCTGAAGTTATGAATTGTGTCAGGCAGTTGAAACTTTTGTACAAAGGCTATCAGGGTTAGCATCTTGAGTCCTGCAAGTGCAGTATAAATACTGCTTTTAAATAAAGGCTTATTTTGGGCACTAAACTTGAATGAGCAGCCCGCGATGGTCACATGATTGATTTCTGGGTTCGCGGGGTACATATTCAGATCCCCGAGCAAGCGGGGTGCACACCTGGTGCATGTGAAGACATGCAGTAAGACACGCGCAGCACATCTGCACATGTCTGCAGGGGAAGTGGAAGAATAGCATTAAACAGGGGTGAGTAAAACAACGGCAGCAGTATGAGTACCACGGACTCTAACATAGTAAATCAGCATTGAATCGGCAAATGAAGTACTAATCTACACATGTAGTGAATGTATAGAATTAAAGGCTCTGAAACAGAGAAACTGAAATTGAAACTGAGAGAAGTGGTATTTCTAAATTGATTCCTGGTTGCAGGATTGTGCAACACTAGAGAAAGGAATGTGTGGCTGTAAAATGGAAGTTCCTCAGACACTTTAACCAGTGAGCCTCTAGCTTAATGGTTAGAGTGCTAGAATGGCATACCAGAGATCTAAGGTTCAAATCCCAGTAGGCCACTCTTTGCCTTTCTCATTTCCATCCTTGTTTAAAAATATATACCTTGCAGAGGTTAAACTGCACTGAGAGAATTGGTATTTCTAAATTGGTTCCTGGTTGCAGGATTGCGCAACACTAGAGAAAGGAATGTGTGGCTGTAAAATGGAAGTTCCTCAGATACTTTAACCAGTGAGTCTGTAGCTTAATGGTTAGAGCACTGGAACGGCATACCAGAGAGCTGAGGTTCAAATCCCAGTAGGCCACATTTTTTCTTTCTCATTTCCATCCTTGTTTAAGGCTCTGAAGCAGAAACTTTTGGAAGCTGACATGAAAATAGCAACATTAAATCAGGAAAGATTGTTCCAAGAAATTGGTATTGATTGTCTTGAGGAGGAGAGTGTAAATGCTGGGCCCCAACCAGAGAGCAGGAAGAGGGCCAGGGGATTGGAAAATGAAAACTCTTCCTATGAGTTCCCACAATGACATTGAATTAACACACCAGATGGAAATTCCCATGATAGTTATAAAGGGCTATAGGGACAATGGTAGCACTGTTTCTACTATAAGAACACAAAAAGGGGCTAATGAAATTATTAGGGTCAAAAAGGAACATCTCATGGATTTTGAGGATAGTAATTTAAATACAGGTGAAGGTAGCAGCCTAAATGAGGATGTCAGTAGGAATAATAAAAACTGTTTGTGTTGGGAGACTCCATCATTAAATATACGGACAGAAACACAACATAAATTAATAAAGAGAATGTTACCTCAAGTTGTTTTTGGGGGGCAAAGATTGAGGATATTAGAAAAATGTTGAAAGATATAATAAAAGAACAAAATGGTACTGCAACCATCATATTGCATGCAGGTGTTAATAATGCCAGATAGCAAAGTGTTTCTAAAGTGATAGCAGAATATAAATATATACATATATAGAGAGAGAACCAAAGAGCCTTAAATGCGATATAGTGTTCTCAGAAATATTGCCAGAGCCCAAAAGCAGGACAAAAACAATTAGAAAAATTGAAGCAGAATAATAATTGGTTACGGAAATGGTCCCTGGAAGAAAATTTAGGATGCATAAAACATTGGGAGGAGTACATGGACATAATGGAATATTACAGCATTGATGGCCTGCATTTGAGTAAACAAGGGAGTAGAAAATTAGGTGTGACCTTAAGGGAACATGTAGGGAAATGTTTAAACTAAAAATGTAGGGGAGAAGGGTAACAACTACCAGTGGCAAGAACAGCCATGGATGGAAAGCTAAGAGGAAAGAAAGAACAAAAATGGGTCATTAAATGCTAGGAGTTTAAACAATTGTAAAAAATCTGAACTAGAAGTCATGTTGCTTAGAGAAAGTGTTAAAATTTGTATAATAACCGAGACATGGTGGGATAACAATATAAAATGGGATAAAGAGATAAATGTGTATAGCCTATATTATAAGGACAGGCAACTTAAAAAAGGAGGGGGTGTAACTGTATATGCTAAAATAATACAGATACAACTACATGGAACAAGCTACCAGAATCTCATGGAGAATCTATGTGGGTTATGGTCCAAAGACATTTAGATAAACAATTGTTTTTAGGGGTATATTACAGATCAGACCACCCTCAGCAAAAAAGGATATTGATAACATCATAGAATCAGAAATTTCAGACATGGCTCAAATAGGGGATGCATTGGTTACAGGTGATTTTAATTACCAGGAGATAAACTGGGGATACCAGAATGGGATAGATATTGGGCAGCACCATTTCATAGATATGATGAAAAATGCAGGGCTTCATCAAATGATCTATGTACCTACAAGAGGAAACAATATATTAGATTTGGTAATAACAAATTGTAAGAAAATGGTGAGGAATATAAAATACAGGAAGCAGCTTGGCAATAGTGACCACAATATAATTGAATTCACATTATCTAAAGGCATACAACATAAGGTCAAAGGATCAACAACAATAAAAAATCATGCAAGAGCTGACTTTATAGGTATGAAGAAAAAACTTGCATACTGGGATTGGAGATCTGAATTTGAGGGCAAACATGTAAATGAGATGTGGTTGATATTTAAAAATAAACTTCACAGTCCAGAAAACAGTTATGTGCCAAATTTGAAACTGTTTACAAAGAAGGGTAAAAGACCTGTATGGTGCACTGGTAGAATTTTAAGATTGAGCGCTTTAAAAAAGAAGGTATACAGTAAAATGAAGGAGAGTAACACAGAGGTTAATATTCACAAATACAAAGTTTATCTAAAATCACTAAAGAAGGGAATTAAGGCAAAACATACAACATAATTTAAATTAGTGCACACAAAGGATGGAGGCAAGGGATGTTATGCATACTTAAATAATATGAGAAGTGGGAGCAAATTAGGACCTATACAACATAATAATCAGGAAATAAAAGACCCAAGGGAAATGGCAGCAGTATTTTACAACTACTTTAGTACAGTCTATGACAAGAAAATGGATAAAAAGGGAACAATTCAGGCTGAAATACATGAACATCTGAGGCTTGAAACCTCAGTTGAGGAGGTGTATTATCTTCTGATAAAACGGAAGGAAAATGGAGTCACATGTTGGCTAGCTAGAGAAGGCAGCTCGCTTGCTCTTCTCCCACTCTCCCGCTCTCTAATTCAATTAATTACTAACATTTATACAGATTCGGAACCTTCCTAAGCTGATAAAACACCACTTGAAGCTTTTATCGGCATTCCAACTGCAGGAAGACAACCTATCTACTCACAATGGAGGTTTTAATGAAGCCGGAGCTTCCACACCATACTCCGCCACCCTCTCCAGAGAAGGCCACGAAGAAAACTGAGCAGCAGCCTGTCAAGTCTACCACAATTCCCTCCAGTAAAACATCCGCCATGCCGCTCACAGAGGAATGCTTCTTGCTTGAAATGAAGCCACTTCATGAGGCTTTAACGCTGCTCACCTTTGAAATATCATCTATTAAGAAGGACCTGGGGGACATCTCCCAAGAAGTGAGAGATAACGAAGCCCAGACCATATCCCTGGAAAAATGGAAGGCAGCTACGGACACTGAAATAATCTCCCTGAAACGGCAGTTAACCAAGATGGAGCTGAAGCTGGAGGATCTAGAGGGTTGTAGCCGACAAAATAATCTGATTGTGCTGGGACTCCCTGAAGAGGAGGTGGGGGGGTCCACTCGTATATGGTTTGCACAGAAACCTTTGGAGAAGGTAGCAGGCCCTTCTCCTAACAGGCCCTCTTACATTGTGGAGCTCACTCACCGGGCATTGTGCCCCAAACCAACCCCAGGATCACCCCCTAGACCTTTTCTTCTAAAGCTGATTAATTTTTTGGACAAACAACACGTCATGTCCAAGCTCCAGGACATTCAAACAGTGATGTGGGAGGGTCATAAAATCAGGATTTCGCAGGACCTGCCAGCCTCAGTGAGACAGAAAAAAGGGTCTCCTTCCATCCCACAGTGTCTCGCCTGATCCCTGCAGGAGTATGATTCCACATGCTGTACCCCACTCAACTACAAGTCAGAGTACAGGAGAAATGGCACTCTTTTAACTCTAATGAGCAGGCAACTCTCGAGCTCCAGCACTTACTCCCTGATTTATTTAAAAAGTGAATCTCTCTTTCACACGGGGGGGAGGGGGAGATACAAGTAAAAATGTCTTGGAAGTGACTTATTTTTATGCTCAACAGTGGGGGGTAACCGAGGACTAGATTAACTCAACATCAGGCAATATTAACATCTCCCGAACTGTTTATCTCTTTATGGTTGGACTCCCCTGTGGTATACCATGGACAAACACTGACCTGGCCTGCTTATCTTCTGAGCTCCTTGCATTTGTGGGGGTTGATCTCTGAATGCAGGATGGGGACCCTGGAGGTAGCAGGGTATTCTGGTCCCAGCAAAGATTCCACGATGTAACTATGGCTTTCGAGGCCCTCCAACAGCTGTGATGATCCAGGCCGACAGTTCGGGCGATATGCACAAGGAGCAACTCCATGATCATGCAGAGACTCGCGCAGATCAGCTGCAACCAATTCATGATGCAGGCACCCCCTGCTGCTCAACTGTGCACACTATTATGAGGGTAGTGGCAGTAGCCAGGCTCTTTTCAGTCACGTGCATCACTGCATGGACGGCACAGCGGTCAGATTTCAACCTTGGACCTGGTTTTTGCCTTATTTTACTTGCAGAAGCTCCTGCTCCACTCATATTCATTTGGTACACGTTATTATATTGTTTGTATGCTCTAATGGGAATAACTATTGCCTCATTAAAGTGTACTGCTATAGGGGGAGTGGGTATTGGCAGTTTTCCTGGGGTAAATGGCAAACCCACAGGTTCACATGTTAGTATCAATGTGGCTCAATATACACGGTTGTTTCAGTATGTAGACTTTAAAAGATTTTGGTTTTGCTATTTTGTTTACCGGTTGTGGTTAGTTAATCCAGTCTGGCAGCTTGGTGTTCTACTAGACACTTTCAGGATTTAGATATTAGTACCAATAAAGGTTACAAAGGCTTACTGTTATCTGGGGGAGGGGGCAGGGGGACAAGTGTCTTAACTGCTATTTCTGGCAACATCATGCACCGAATCAAGGGGAGGGGGCCTAACTACCTCTCTAGTCAATTTGGGGTCTATGGCCATTTGACTAATTTTTTGTTGTTTGGCCTGGCTTTTATTAGGTAATATATGTTTACATGTTAACTCGGGGGTTATAGTGGGAAGGGAGAGGTGGGAGGAATATGGTATTGTGTGTTGTTCTGGGCAGAGTAATGGGGGGGAGTGGGGTGGTTTCCATGGTATCAGCTGGGGGCCTGGCTTTCTATTCTGGAATATTACGCTCACTACTGATAGCTGACATAAGGATATATGGTTTACTGTATACAAGTTAATTCATGGAATGTTAAAGGAACGCGAAATAAGAGCAAGAGGTATAGAATACTTAAACACATGCAAATGGTTGATGGGAAAATTTCTTCTTGCAGGAGACACACCTGCTTGATGCGAAAGCAAATCTACTGAGAAGACTTAATATAGGGCAAGTGTATGCAGTGGGATCGAGCACTCAGAGTAGGGGGGTTGCTGTTCTGATCACCAAATTCCTCGAGTTTAAATGTAATCAGTGCATTAGAGATTCGTTGGTCAGGTATGCTATTGTGTCTGGCACTTTGGAGAGGCCGGATATAGTCCTGGGGTCCATCTATGGCCCCAACACGGATACTCCCTCTTTTTTCATGGAGCTGATTAACCTCTTGTTGCCTTTCCTGTCCAACCCACTTCTGTTAGGGGGAGACTGGAACATGTCATTCTCATCAGACATGGACAGGACAGGAAAAGAGAAGGTGAGCCTGTCTCCAGCACAGAGGGCCATTTGGGACTTATGGGTTTATGTGATATCTGGAGGGTACTGCACCCAGACCAGCGAGAATATACATTTCGGTCTCCCGTCCATGGGACGTCATCCCAGATTGATTATTTCTTGCCAAGCAAACAGCTCTTGCCAGGACTCATGGACTGTCAGATCTCTCCAGAGGTAATCTCCAACCACTCTCTAGTGACCTGTAGTCTTGCACTGTCACCCACTCACCAAATAGATACAGCATGGAAAATTAACAAAAAGATGAATGAGTTATAGGCCGGTTGAAGGATTGTATTGAACAATACAATAATGACAATTTAAACTCCACCGGTCAGGCAGACATAGAGTGGGGTGCCCTGAAATGTTTCCTGAGGGGGGAACTCATCAGGATTTCCTCAAATAGGAAATGTAAGAGGGAGAGCCAGGTAGCCGAATTATTAAATAGAATTAGAGACCTGGAAAAAAGCATTTCACCCTCTTCCACTGAAACACATCAACAGGAACATATCCGGTTGAGGGCACAATACAACGATATGATTGGGGAAAAGGTGGTATGTGCCATTCTTAAAACGAATTCCACATATGTTGATCAGGGTGAGAAGGTGGGTAGATTACTGGCATTACGTGTCAAACAACAGGAGGCCTCTAGACTTATCAAAGTGATAAGTTCGAATAGGGACGGTTTGCTTAAGACAAACTCTGGGGATATTGTGTCCAAATTTGAAGACTTTTACAGACAACTCTACTGTGCTAAACCAGACCCACCCTCAGAGGCACAGATAGATGCTTACCTGGATGGTTTGCCTCTACTTGGTCTAACTCCGAGCAACAATCCCTGCTGACCTCCGCCTTATGAGGAAGAGGTAAAATCAGTGATCTTGGCCCTTCTATTGGACAAAGCTCGTGGACCGGATGGATTTTCCCCTAACTTTTTCAAGGTATTAATGGATGAGCTTACCCCATGGCTGCACCGATTGTTCCAAGCCATTTTAGAAGGTAAATGTCAAGACCCCTGCCTGTTTGTAGCTCTGATTGTTGTGTTGCACAAAGAGGGGAGGGATCTGGAACAGGTGTCAAACTACAGACCAATTTCGCTTTTAAGTTACAATATTAAAATTCTAGCCAAGCTCCTAGCAGATAGGCTGGGGCATGTTATGCTCTCTCTGATCTGTGTGGAACAGGTGGGTTTTATGGCTGGTAGGTCCTCTTCTGATCACCTGAGGAAATTAGATCATATTTTCTCTGTGTCCCGAGACAGCGGGGCCCCTGTGGTTATGGTGTCTCTGGATGCGGAGAAAGCATTTGATAGGGTGGAATGGAGCTTTCCTTTCAGAACACTGCATAGGTTTGGTCTCCCTCCCCTCTTTGTGCAATGGGTTGGGGCCTTATACACTAGGCCTAGGGCTTGGATATATTGCAATAGAGTCTCCTCATCATATTTCCCTCTTTCCTCTGGTACCCGACAGGGTTGCCCCCATTCCCCCTTTTATTTAATTTGTGCCTGGAGCCCCTTCTGGCTCGGCTCAAGATGGAACCAGGGATATAGGGGATAACGATAGGGAAAGAAGAACTCAAGTTATCTGCATATGCGGATGACATACTTCTTCATCTATCAAACCCTAGGGCCTTTATGAGTAAGGCCTTGAGCCTGATCAGGGAATTTGGCCTGTTATCTAACTACAAATTGAATTTTGATAAAACGATAGCCTTCCCATTTAATTTGGTTACCTGCAAACAAGAGGTGGAGGATTTGGGGTTAAGGTGGGAATCTAAAAAGCTGAAATATCTGTATATTTTCCTGATCAGGGAGGCTAAACTCTTGAGGGAATGTAATTTGGATACCCTACTACAAGTGATACAACAAGATCTGGACAGATGGACAGTACTGCCGCTATCACTCTGGGGCAGAACAAGTTTGATAAAAATGAATGTTCTACCCTGCCTTTTCTCCCCCCTGCAGCTGCTTCCATCCCTCCTCTCCATTCACCACTGCTCTGATTTTGGTGTCATCAGCGAACATGCAGTTTCACATATCTATGCAGAACTACTTGAGAGGTCATGTCCACATCTAGATGGCTTTTCTTCTTATTGGAATGCTCAATTCCCAGATAAAACATTTAACTGGGCTAAGATATGGGAGGATATCCATAGATTCATATCTCAGGATAGACTACGCCTGATGCAATTTCAGATCATTAATAACGTGTATTACACTCCAGTTCAATCGGCAAAGATGGGTAACACTATTTCCTCGATCTGCAGACGTTGCATGCAGGAAGAAGGCTCACTGATTCATATCTTTTGGGAATGCCCAAAAGTAGCCCTGCTTTGGTCCCTTATTAAACAAAGGGCAGACCCCTTGTTGGGGGTAGCTGAACATATTGAGCCTGCCACCTGCCTAACTGGGAGCTATTCCCATATATCTGTCACTGAGAAAAAATACCACTTGGCCTTGATAGCAATGTCAGTCAAGAAACTAGTACTCCGGCATTGGCTGGATAAGGAGACCATTACCTACTCAGAATGGCTGCAGGAACTTCTAGCTAATCTTTCAATAGAAAAGATCATTGCTAGTGTCCATAACCATCTATCAAGGTTCGAAAGGATCTGGAGTAAATTGCAGACTCTATACTCTATATAATTGGACTCATCAGACTAATATGGATGCTCCACTCTTACAATAGATTGCTGATACCATGGTGTGGGGGGGGGATAGGGGTTGGTTGTATGTATGTGTGTTTGTTTTGCTGTGTGATCATTAGTTTTGTGTCATTTGTGTGTAACATAGGCCACTCCGTGGCCAGGTTTGAAAACCAATATTTTTTTTTTCCTTTTTTGGAATTTCAAAACTGAAGGAAAATAAATCAGCTGGAGCTGATAGGTTAAGCCCAAAGTTGTTAAAGGAAACAGCAAGTTATATCAAGTTTCCAGTACCCCATTTGGTAAATACATCCTTTGTAACTAGTAAAGTACCTGAGGACTGGAAAAAAAAGCAGTTGTTATACCGCTGTATAAGAAGAGAAACAAAAACATGACATTTAACTATAGACCTATTAGTTTGACCCCCATACTGTGTAAAGTGGCCGAGACAGTTCTAAATAATAGAATTAAAGAAAACCTAGCAATCTTAGGATTCAACGATAGTTGCCAACATGGGTTTGAATCAAACAGGGGCTGTGATACAAACTTGATAAGTTTTTACAACCACATACAAAAGGAGATGAACAATAACACTCCTGTAGATATGGGGCCCGGTTCTCAAAGCCATACGGTGAATGCAAGGTGCCTGTGCCAAACAGATATGGTGCAAATTGGACCTTGCATCCAGGAAACATCCCTGCATGATTCTCAAAGGCAGCCTGCATCAATCGAAGGCTGCCTGCCCCAAACAGGTCTGGCACCACTCATGTGCCCATGGAAGGGCTGCAACATGGCGTAGGGGTGCATGCCGCAGATGCAAGCTGACACAGCCCCCAAGTGGGATTCTCAGAAAACTGCCAGCAGGAGAAATTCTAAGTACCCTTAGACCAGCCAATGCTGGTCTAACGGTACTTAGAATGAAATCCTGGAGCGGTGTAGCCCATGGAGAACAAGGTGGTCTAGTGCACCCTCTCACTGCCCCAATATAGCCGTTACCCCATTGGAATAATTATTGTACCTGGTGGTCTAGTGGTCCCTGCCCCAGCCCAGATATGGCCAGTAGGCACCGTCAGAAGCATATGACACCCTGGTGATCTAGTGGTCCCACCCTCCACCACACCCTGGCATGTCGTGCCCACCCTGCCCCCTCTCAACCCATACCCCGAGCCAGCACGAGGAACACCACTGCACTCATCATCGCAGCCAACACCAACTGACTTGGCAGGAGAGCATGTAATATAATGCAGTATGCACAATGTGCGTGTGCAGCATTATAAAACAAGGAGTGGTGTTCCGGTGCCGGCTCAGGGTATGGGTTGGGAGGGGGCAGTGTGGGCACAATATGCCAGGGTGTGGTGGGGGATAGGACCACTAGATCACCAGGGTGTCATATGCTTCTAACGGTGCCTACTGGCCATATCTTGGCAGGGGCAAGTACCACTAGACCACCAGGTACAATAATTATTCCAATGGGGTAATGGGAATGTCAGGGCAGTGGGAGGATCCACTAGATCACCAGGGTTCACCAATATTGCACTGGGGCAATGGGCATGTGGTACGGCACCAAGTATGGGGGACACAGCTGCTTGCCCTGTCCACAGGGGCTTCTGCCTAACCTCTCCTGTGCACCAGGTGTTTGTCGCACAGGCGAGGTTGCTGCAAGTGTGGGCACTCAGGCCCCAGGTCTTGTCCTGTGCCAGAATCTGGTGCAGGGGGCTTCAGTGCAAGCTGCTGTTTGCCGCAGCATGCGCCGGACACAGCCCCATTTGAGAATAGGGCCTGTAATCTTCTTAGACTTTGAAAAGGCTTTTGATAAAGTACCCCACAGTGGCCTAATACAAAAAATGAGTACCTTGAAAATAGATAGCAGGATTACTACCTGGATTAATGATTGGTTGGAGGGTAGAAGTCAGAGGGTAAGGGTGGTTGGAGAGATGTCAAATCCTATTGATGTGACCAGCAGCATGCCACAGGGCTCGGTGTTGGGTCCAATGCTGTTATTGCTATATATAAGTGATGTAAACAAAATTGTGAAGAACTGACTAGTGAAATGTGCTGATGATGTCAAACTAGGGGGACCAGTAGCAAATATTGACCAACAGAACAGCCTAAAAAGAGATTTAGAACATATTGAAAAATGGTCAAAGGTAAATAAGATGCCCTTGAGCACAAATAAGTACAGAGTGATGCATGAGGGGAAGGCAAATAAAAGTCAAAATTATTAACTGGACAATAAAGAACTGGTAACATCAAAGTTAGAAAAGGATTGTGGGATTTGGGTGGATGAACACCTAAATTTTAAACACCACATAACAACAGTAATACAAAAATCAAATTCTATGATTAGGAACATCAGGAGTGGGTTTATAAACAAAAGTAAACAATGCTTAGTACCACTGTATAGGATGTTTATTAGACCAGACTCAGAGCAGAAGTAAACTGGGTCAGGAGTACCATCACCCCTATCCAGAGACCATCCAGTCCAATGCCAGTGCCTCAAAGGATGCCAAGAATGAGGAGCACTTGGATGACAGTGCATTCAGGGAGGGTTAGGGCAGTCAGGCAAAGGCACATCCCAGATCTTATTTCACTCAAGAACTCATATGCCACACTGGCAAATGGGGACAACCAAATAGAGGTACCCAGAAAAGTGGAAGGAAAGGATATGGAGGTTAACCAAGTAGGTGACCTCAGTGGGGAGACCAGTGGACCCCAGAGGAGGAGGAAGCAAATCCTGGTAGGGGACTTCATCATAAGAGGGATCCAGCTAGGAACACAGGAGGGGGAGGACAGGGAGGTGAGGAGCCTACCAGGTGCCACAGCATGGAAGGATGGGAGGAAGATCCTGGGGATCGCTGGGAAGGCAAGACGGGAGGGTGAGCTGGATGTCATTATCCACCTAGGTACTAATGATCTGGTGAATGGGGAGCCAAAGAAAGTTCAGGAAGAGTTTAGGAAATTGGGGAGGGGTCTCAGGCAAGTAACTACTTCTGTCACTGTCTCGGAAGTACTACCTGTGAGAGGCATGAGAGAGCATAGGGGCACATGCACCAGGAACTTTAACTCATGGTTGAAGAACTGGTGCTGTAAGGAAGGGTTTGGATTCATTGGTGACTGGGGACCCACCTGGAGGGATGGAGGCTTGTTCAAGCCTGATAGCCTGCAGCCATTCTGGAGGGGAATCCAACCACTCAATGATAAGTTTAAATACTACATGGACAAGCATTTAAACTAGCCAAGGAGGGTGGCAGGCCAGCAAGGAGGGTACCTAATTGCCTACCCCCACAGCTAGCAGTGGTACCAGTGAACTGGAGGAGTGGATCTCTCTACAAAGCAATGTGCTAAAGATGGAGATAAGTGCCCAAGAGGTGGATAGGCAGAAAAGGGGCAAAATTCAACAGAAGGGCAGATGGTCGGGAGAACCAGGGATAAAGGACAACCAGAGAAGGGGCTGGAGTAGAACAGCTAAACCGTCTAGGGAGGTCAAATCATGGAAAGCCATGTGTGCCAATGCCAGGAGCCTTAGCAACAAGATGGAGGATCTGGAAGTTGTCATGGTGCAGTTGGACCTGGACATTGTGGCCATCACAGAAACCTGGTGTAATGATAACCACGACTGGGAGATGACCATACCTGGCTACAACATATTCAGAAAAGACAGAGCAGGTAGGAAGGGAGGAGGAGTGGCACTTTATGTGAAAAATAACATAAGGGCCACAGAGATCCAGGAGGAACAAAATGGGGGAGAGATACTGTGGGTTAAGCTGGAAAGGAAAATCCGCACAGGTGTGGTCTACAGACCACCAGCCCAGGAGGAAGAAACAGATAGGGAGCTGATGCTAGCCATCCAAAGGATGACAGACAAGGGTGAGGTAGTGCTGGTTGGAGACCTCAATATTCCAGACATGGACTAGAGCATCCCAGCAGCAGCATCAACTAGAAGCAGATTTATCCTGGACTCCCTTCAAGGTGCCTTCCTCAAGCAACTGCTCATGGAACCAACTCAGCAGAAGACAATACTGGACCTTGTGCTCACAAACAGGGATAGTGTGATGGGGTAACAGTGAGGGAGCACCTGGGGAACAGTGACCACCAATCATTGTGGTTTGAAATCACAGAAGGAGCAGAACCAAACCACACAAAAACATGTATCCTGGATTTTAGGGGGGGCAGACTTTGGGAAAATGGGAGATGCTTGAAAGAGGCATTAAGGGGAATGGGGCAGAAATCAGGAGTTGAGGAACAGTGGGTAGTATTTAAAATAGGGATTACAAGAGCAACAGAATTATGCATTAAGCAGATTAGCAAGGGGAAAAGGAAGAGGAGGCCATTATGGTTTTCCAAGGAGGTAGAAGAGAAAGTGAAAGTTAAAAAGATTGCATTCAGACAATACAAAAATACACAGGCAGAAGGGGATAGGTAGATGTACCAGGAGAAGCAAAGGGAGGCAGGGAGGTCAGTAAGGGAAGCCAAAGCTCAGACAGAAGAGCACATTGCAAAATCAGTGGGTAGAGGGGACAAAACCTTTTACAGGTACATAAGTGAAAAAAGAAAGGCAAAGGGAGGGATAGTGAGACTGAAGGGGAAGGATGGGGGCAGCGTGGAGGATGTCAACAGTAAAGCTGACATATAGAACAGGTATTTCTGCTCAGTCTTTTCTGAGGAAGAGGAGGGTAATGAGTCTGAAGGGAGTACAAGGTGTGGGAAAGGTGTAGAAATGGACACAAGTCCCTTTACACAAGAAAGGGTCCTGAAGGAACTGAAAGTAATAAGAGTTGATAAAGCAATGGGACCAGATGGGGTGCACCCCAGGGTCCTTAAAGAACTAAGAGAGGTGGTGACTGCACCTCCGGCAATCCTGTTTAGCCAATCACTGGAAACAGGGTAGGTACCCAAAGACTGAAGGACAGCAGATGTAGTCCCCTTATACAAAAGTGGGAACAAAGAGGAAGCAGGGAACTACAGACCAGTCAGCCTCACCTCAGTAATGGGGAAGTTCATGGAAGCACTACTAAAGGAGAGATTGGTGGAACATCTGGTTGTTAATGGACAACAGGACCCAAGGCAGCATGGTTTCATCAGGGGAGGTCATGTCAGACCAACCTCATTGAATTTTTCGACTGGGTGCCTAGGGAGGTGGATCGGGGAGGGCAATGTACATGGCCTATCTGGACTTCAGCAAGGCCTTTGACACTGTGCCACATAGAAGACTATTACACAAACTAGGGAATATGGGGGGGTAGGACAGTAGTGTCATGGGTAGGTAACTGGCTGGGCTGCAGGACACAGAGGGTAGTGGTAAATGGCTGTCACTCCACAGAGGGAAGAGTGACCAGTGGGGTACCACAGGAATCAGTGCTGGAACCGGTCCTATTCAACATCGTAATTAGTGACATTGCACAGGACCTAGAAGGCAGAATTTCCCTGTTCACTGATGACACAAAGCTCTATAACAGAGTAGACACACCAGAGGGTGTAGACAGAATGAGGAGGCACCTGCAGAAGCTTGAAGAATGGTCAGGGGTTTTGCAGTTGAAATTTAATGCAAAGAAGTGCAAGATAATGCATATGGGGCACAAAAACCCTGGCACAATATATCAGTTGGGGGGTGAGGATATAGCATGTACCAAGCAGGAAAGAGATCTTGGGGTTATCATCTCTGATGACCTCAAGGTAGGGAAACAGTGTGACAAGGCTGCAGGTAAAGCAAATAGGATGCTGGGATGCATAGGCAGGGGCATCACCAGCAATAAAAGGGAGGTCCACTATACAAGACACTAGTGAGGCCCCACCTGGAGTATAGTGTACAGTTCTGGAGACCTTACCTACGTAAGGACATAGACAGGGTAGAGAAGGTTCAGAGGAAGGCAACAAAGATGGTACATGGATTGCATCACAAGTCCTATGAGGACAGGTTGAAGGACTTGAATATATACTACCTGGAGGAGAGGAGGGAGAGAGGGGATATGATAGAGACATACAAGTATCTTACAGGGAGGAATAGGGTGCAGGAATACACTATTTTTAAGCAAAAAAGATGTTCCCGGACTAGAGGGCATGGGATGAAGTTGGAGGGAGGACAATTAAGAGGAAATGTGAGGAAGAATTTCTTCACAGAATGGATGGTGGACAAGTGGAACACCCTGCCAGAGGAAATGGTGGGGGCTGAAACAATCACGGGGTTTGAGAATGCATGGGATAGACATAAAGGAATTCTGGAGGTCAGGGGTAAGGGGCAGCAGACTTCTAGGAAAACAGAAAGTGAACTTACAAGCTCAAATGGGCAGACTGGGTGGGCCGTAGGCCCTTATCTGCCGACACTGCCTATGTGTCTATGACCCCATTTGGATTATGGTACACAGTTGTGAAGCCCACACAAACAGGGTGATATAGATAGGATGGAAAGAATACAAAGGAGATATACAAAATTGATAAAATCAATGAGGGACTTTAGCTATAAGGAAGGACTAGGACAAACAGGTCTATATTCATTACAAGAAAGAAGAAGGAGAGGTGACCTGTTGATGTTATGCAAAACAAGCATTTGTCAATGCTGAATGTTTGCTTGCTGGCATTGACATTGGTAGTGTAGGAGCTAGAGAGATGCATAATAGTAATAGCAGTGAAGTACTGAACTGAAGCCAACCCCATCACCATCACCCTGCAGAGACTGACAGGCATTGGGGTGTGCCTTTGGGTCGTCAGGCATAACGGCCACGCCATTTCACCACACCCTACCCTGCAGACACCGACAAGTGTCACGGTGTGCCTTGGGGTCTCTGGGCCTTATGCTTACCCGATTCCATAAGGAAATACGGTGAGATGGGTACAGTATAGGAGAATGGAGTGAACTTTGGGGTCGAAGAGTTCAAGACACACCTCGATGCCTGTCACTGGCCTCAGGGTGCTGGTGGGGGTGGAATGGTATGAGCATTACAGGCGACAATCCCAAGTCACACCCCTGATGCCTGTCAGTCTCTGCAGGGTGGGGTGTTTTGGCTGGAAACCCTAATGCCCCAGGCGTTCATTGGTATTTTTACTCCAGTTTTTCAACATGGAATTTTTGTGACCCCCACCTCATGAACAGTGGCAATGTCAGTTTGTTAGCCAAAAGCTGATTTTGCATAGCGACTACACCATTTGGCACCACAGGTGAAAAAACACATTTTGAACAGGAGATGAAAAATAACAGCTGTACTGTTCATGATGAGGTGTAAAAATGGCAATGTTGAAAATCTGGAGTGAAAATGTAAAAAAAACTGGTGAAGCCACGAGCGTGCGTAGAAACTGTGCAACTAAATAATGTAATTAGTTTGGGGATTGTTTACGCAGATTGTCAACACAGGCATTTTGGGACCTCCGCTCATGAACAGTCACTGTGATTTTCGTAATCTGGCCCGCACACTGATTTCCCACAGCGACCATGCATTTCTGTGCCAGAAGTGTGAAAATGCATTTTAGCCAGGGTGTGAAAAATGACAGCTGTACTGTTCATAAGGAGGTGTGGAAAAATGCCACTGTCGAAAATCTGGACTGAAAATATTACAAATTCGTGAACTTACAAGAGTGCATGGAAACTGAGCAATGCACGCTCTCGTAACAGTCATTTTATGGACTTTTGTCACCAAATTTTCAACATAGCCATTTTAAGACCTCTGCTCATGAACAGTGTCACTGTGATTTTCTTAATCTGTCCCAAAC
Source organism: Neoceratodus forsteri (assembly GCA_016271365.2). Classification (NCBI taxonomy): domain Eukaryota; kingdom Metazoa; phylum Chordata; order Ceratodontiformes; family Ceratodontidae; genus Neoceratodus; species Neoceratodus forsteri. Next base: position 905,933,069 of record CM057452.1, read on the forward strand.
ATTGATTTCGCACACGCCATTGTGCGCTACATGCACAAAAACACATTTTGGGCAAGATGTGAAAAATGACAGCTATACTGCTCATAAGGAGGTGTGGTAAAATGGCAATGTTGAAAATCTGGAGTGAAAATATTAAAAATTCATGACATTACGAGTGTGCGTAGGAACTGTGCAACGCACTCTCGTAAAACAGTAATTTTGGGGAATTTTTTCACCAAATTTTCAACATAGGATTTTGGGGGGCCTACCTCATGAACTGTGACACTGTCATTTTGTTGCTCGGTCCAGAAAGGTGGTTCCGCACAGTGACGGCAAAATCATCTTTTGGGACCGGATAACAAAATGACAGTGACTGAGTTAATGAGGTGGAGCCCCAAGAACCCCATGTTGAAAATTTGGTGAAAAAACTCCTCAAAATGGCCGAGATATGCACCAAAGTTGAAAAAAAAAAAAACCATTTATGCCATTATACAGCTTACCGGCATTTCTTCAGTTCGCGGTCAGCTTTAAAGAGTTTAGACGTGTTCCCAGTCCACTGAAGATCATCGTGCTGGGCTCCAGAGGTAAGTATGGGGTGTGGGGAGGTGGGTGCACAGAGGGTGAGTCTTGGGTTGGGGAGGGGGCAAGACAGTCAATGAGGGACCTTTTTTTTTTTACAGGTGTCTTTTTTTTTTATTTTAGAAGACGACGCAGGACTTTTGCCACGCTGGGGTGGGCTCCCAGCATGGCAGCTGGAAGTTTATTTTTTTGGGGGGTAGTGGAGCCAACGGGGGATTGGGCACCCCCATTGGTCATACGGACGCTTGCCATGCTGGGGGTGGGCTCCCAGCGTGGCAACTGGAAGTCTTTTTTTTTTTGCTTGGGGGTTCAGTGTAGCCAATGGAGGATTGGGCACCCCTGTCACCATATGGACTTTTGCCACATTGGGGTGGGCTCCCAGCATGGCACATGGGAATCTGTTTTTGGTGGGGCAGCGGAGCTGACGGGGGATTGAGCACCCCATCAGCCATACGGTGTGTGGATGGGGGAGCACATGAGCACGCTGGGGGTGGGCTCCCAGCGTGCTACGTAGGTGTTCAGGGGGGAGAACTGTCTATGACAGTTCCAGATGCAATAATGACCTGTAGGCAATTTGCATACTGCCAGCGGCAGTATGCAAATGCCTAAACGAGCTACACCGCTGATTGCAGCGGTTTTTCACTTTCAACTGTACGCCACTGCATCTGAACTGCTGTCATAGACAGCTCCAACATTTATTGGTGCAGTGAGACAGTGCCTGCAAAAGGGAGGAGGGCATTGGAAGCTGAGTGGCACACCTATGAAAATTTGTATGGTGGCACTATGTTTCTTGCACATGCGTGCAAGCAAACATAATAATGAATGATGAGAAATTAAGAATGGAAATGGGGATTGAATTACAACAAAATCCAATAGGCTTAAGATTACATAAACTTCAAATAAAATTAGGTACAGTAAAAAATAATACTAGTTATCATTATTTTTTAAATGGAGCTGGAAGACAATGGAATGTGTTGCCAACTGGTATAGTAGAAAGTAGCTCTTTGTGGACCCCTGGTCTACAATTCCCATGCTAATTGGTGGGGATTGGAACCTAGTTTTTAATAACCTAATGGATAGATCCAACTCTAGAAGTTCTTCCCTTACTCCCGCACAATGGGAATTGAGGGAAATGATGGATTCTCTAGGTCTTGCTGACCCCTGGAGGACTCTCCACCCTTCAACAAAAGACTACTTGTTTCACTCTCTGCCGCATAACACATTATCGAGAATTGACTACTTTTTGTTGGGGACTGAGCACTTACCAGGGGTCCAAGCTTGTGACTATTTAGCAAAAGTGATCTTGGAACACCACCCAACTCTACTGCAATGGGTGCTACCTAATTCGATGACCCATGACAAGACTTGGAGGTTTAACTCCCAGCTGTTAAAATTGGAACACTTAAGGGGGCAGCTTAGTAACTTTATAGATAAATTTTACGAGTTCAATACTCTTTCCATGCCAAAAATGGATATATTATGGGGGGCTATGAAATACTCATTAAGAGGAGAGGCTATCCATATAGCCTCAATAAGAAAAAAGAAAATCTCCCATGAATCCTCCCTATTACTACAACAAATATTACTTTACCCTATTACTAAAACAAGGCCTTATGCCTCATTCTAAACCTGATGACCTAGAAAAACTAGAAAGCCTCCGTTTTCAGTATGACACCCTTCACAACAATAGAGCTGAGCACCTCCTCTTGCATTCTAAAATCACCTACTTTGATCAAGGAGACAAAGCTGGGAAATTGCTTGCCATGAGACTTAGGGCACAGGTGGCAGATAGGCTTATTTTGGCCGTGCGAGATACCTCAGGCATCCTTCATACTTCCCCCAGGGATATTGCCTCCTCTTTCCCAGGACTACTATCAGACCCTCTATTCATGTTCCTCATTGCTCTTTAGTCATACCGCACTGGACCAATTCCTTCAAGATGTAGAACTCCCACAATTGTCCCAGAATCAAATTTCTATTCTACAAGCCCCTCTGACACTAAATGAGGTCTACCAAGCTATTGACGCCCTACTGGCAGATAAGACTCCAGGCCCTGACGGCTATACATTAATGTTTATAAATCATTCAAAGTCCAAATAGGCCCTAAACTCCTCGAACTCTATGATTATGTTTATAAAAATGGTCTTTCAGACTACAGTCTTACCTCTGCTACCATTGTGGTTCTATTAAAACCAGATAAGGACCCCACTATGCTGCCAAGCTATCATCCAATATCCCTCATAAATGTTGATTTGAAGATCTTAGCAAAAATCCTAGCTAGCTGATTAGCTCAAGTATGGCAAACATTGCTAAGTCCCGAACAGGTGGGATTTGTGGCTGGACGCCTGTCGGCAGATCATCTCCGGAAAATCTCCCATCTCATTTCTGCGTCCAGGGACTCTGACATACCATCAGTCTTGATGTCCCTGGACGCAGAAAAAGCCTTTGATCGAGTGTCATGGGATTATCTATTTAATCTGCTCCCAAAATATCTTATTCCAATACAGTTTATAAAATGGATTAAAGTCCTTTATTCCTGCCCGTCAGCCCGTATCTTCTGTAATGGAGTTTTCTCCTCTCCCGTTACACTACATCAGGGCACCCGCCAAGGTTGCCCGCTTTCTCCCTATCTGTTCAACCTATTTTTAGAACCCCTAATCAGAAAATTGAATACTTTTGCCTTAGTTATGGGCATTCATATCAACCATCTCCAATACAAAATATCAGTGTATGCAGATGACATTTTACTTCATATAACTCATCCATCTAAATCTATACCGGCTTCACTGGATATTATTCAGGAATTTGGATGTTTATCCAATTATAAATTAAACTTGTCTAAGACAGAGGTTATGCCCCTAAATAACTGGACCTTAAAGGCTGATATCCAACATCTTGGGCTCACATGGAAAAAAGATAAATTGAAATATCTGAGTATATATTTATCACTTTCTAACTCCAGAATGAAGCAGTATAATTTAGATCAGTTAATAACACGTATTAAAATCGACCTGAATCGCTGGGCAATGCTCCCTATCTCCCTATGGGGCGAATCAACATTATTAAAATTAATATTTTGCCTCGGTTGTTATATCCCCTTCAATTATGTCACCAATATTTACCTAAGACCTGGTTTACTCATATACATGGTATTATATCTAAGTTCATCTGGAAGCACAAATCTCCTCGTAGGGCGTTGTCCAAATTACAGAGACCAAAAGAGTTAGGGGGCTTACAAATTCCTAATATATATCTTTATTATCTCGCCACTAACTGTCTAGTCATTTCGCAATGGCTGACTTCTGCTCCGACTCCCTGCTCGGAAATCTATGTTCCATTATGGTTACAGATAGAGAAGTCGCTTTGTACCTCAGCCGGAATAGATATTAGGGCATTACCATATCTTCCCTCTAATAAGGTCCCAGGACAACTTAAAAATACTCCCATTATAAGAACCCTTCGTTATCCATAAACAACTAAACAATATCATAAGGGATTCCATGGAGAAAGATACCTCACAGTGTATTCTGGGCAACCCTAATTTTAAAATTGGGGAGAAGATTATTAATCATATGTTTTGGGTGTGGGGATTGGGAAAAAAGGTTATAGATCTAACAGAGAATTATAGATTATTAACTTTTCCAGAGATTATGGCTAAATATAATTTGCCTGTTACTTTTTGCTTTAAATATCTCCAAATCTCCAATAATAAGGCATTTTGGTAATGGTTTATGGGATCATTATCTGACTGGGCCTATTCTCAGTACGTTGCAAATAAGGCCTAACTCTCATTTAATCTCCTTTTACTATAAAGAGTTGCGTAAAAGAGTTACAGACCTAGAAGGTACTCCCCATTATACATGGGACAGGATTCTCCCCCCAACTTCCGAGGGTCCCTGTCAGTGGTCACAAATTTGGAAAAGGCTATACAAGTATATTAGGTGGGATCGTTACAGACTGCTTCAATTTCAGATAATACAGGATTTATATTATACTCCTGTAAAACTTTGTAAAATGGGTAAGCTTCAGGTGGATCTGTGTACCAGATGTGGGAAGCAGTGGGGCACATTGTTCCACATCCTGTGGGAATATGATAAAGCTTTTCCTCTCTGGGAAAATATAAAGTCCAGACTTAACCCACTATTGGGACTACAAAATGCCTTTCAACCAGAAATTTGCATTTTAGGGGACTCGGGTAATACTCTTATTGGAAACCAAAGGAAACATATGATGTTAATCTCCTTATGTGCTAAGAAAGTGATATTGCATCATTGGCTAGATCAACAGACTCCCACATACACAGAATGGCATCGTGAAAATTCTCTTTGCTCTGCAAGCAGAATATACCATAGCAAGCTATTCCAAAAATAGTAAAAAATATGAGAGGTTTTGGGCCCCTCTACATACCCTGTTATGTGTCTAACATTCCCCGTATTTGTATTGCAGAATATGCCCTAAAATACATGGAGTAAAGCTGGAAGTAGGTGACCATTCCCACTGGCTCTCCCTACCTCCCTTTGGTTTACTTTTTCCCTTTTTTTTCTTTTTTTTCCCTCTTTTTCTTCTTTTCTTTCCTTCTCCTGGTGGTAGAGGAGTAATGAGGGTGGGGGAGGGGGATGGGGGGTTTACTGTTTTTTCTCTTTGTTTGTTCCTTTTTACACCATCAAGTTCTGAGCAGCAGCATAACTTATCTCTCTTTTCATGGTGCCAAATACTGGCTATGGATTTGTAATAAAGGGATAAGGGGTTCAGGTTGTTACTGTTATGTAACATGTCAAGCTATGTAATGGTGTTCTGGATTTGTTTGTTGTATGGTAAACTTAATAAATTTACTAAATATGAAAAAAAGAAAGTAGCTCTTTGGGGAAGTTCTAAGAGGAAGTTGATAAAATCTACATACGGGATAAGGGATATGTGCACTACTAATGTGGAGAATGGTTTATATGGGCAGTATGCCTTCTACCGTTCTAAACACCCAGTATAAGAACCAGTATAAACAAATCTGAGGTAACCCCGAGGAATTAAACTGATGAGGACAATTAGTCAGTATTAAGGGTTCAGTAAGTATCTGGAAAAGTCCTAATTCGACAGCGAGTGCTTTCAACTTTTTGGACTCTTCTGGGTTTAACCAGTCCATATTTAAATCTCCAATTAACAATAAGTCATGTGACTGTGAATATGGGACTAACACATTACATATGTTATCCAAGACCTGTAAGGAAATTGGGGAGGTCTATACAGCCCCAACAACAGAAAAGGTTTACCTGAGTAAAAATAAAATTCTAATGCTAATTGTTCACAATGAGAAGGGGAGATTCAAGTTGGGCATGAAGAATCAATGTAATAAATCATAACCCCAGCCCCTCTTTTATTATGGTCTGCTCTCACAAATTTATACCCAGGAATGTATCAGGCTATCCTCATGTCTAGAACCCAACCATGTCTCAGATATAACCATGATATCCGGCTCATTTTCCACCATGAACTCCTTTATAAACTCCAGTTTTGGGACTATACTTCTCATATTTGCATGACAAAACAGTAGCCCCGTTGGAGTGGAAGAGTGAATCACTGAAGGGCCTGGGTTAAGGCATACAGTATATTGACACACTGAAAAAGTAGTAATGTTATACATAACCAAGATAATGCCCTCCCCCCGTTCAAAAGCTTTTTTTTATTACTCCCTAAACTAAGTTTCCCTATGTCATACCCTATTACTTCTCTCACCCCGTGCCCACCAAACTCTTACTGCTAAATTTAGTTATGTAGCACTAAAACAATGTTTTTGTATTAACCTGTAAGACAGTCAAATGTTTGTCAGAATAAGTTTTTTCAGTTGAATTCATGGTTACTGAGGCTGGGTGCATCAGATACATTCCGTTTAGCTCAATCTTCCACCCCGACTGGGTGCCCTACCGTTCCCAACTTAAACTCCCAGATATTAAAACAGATGCTAAAACAAGAGTGAACCCATTATAAAATACTTTAAGCAATATAAAGTGCTCACACTTACAAACAATGCAATTTTCTCCACCGAGTGGCACTTGCACCACTCAAGCCCGTGCCATGGCACATGCACCCATGGCGGCACGTGCCTTTGAAGAGGTAGGTGTGATCCACCCCCAAAATGCTGTAGTGAGACTGGCCCACCTCTGGCCCCCCTCTCCACAGCGTGGTGACACAGTCAAAAGAACTCAGTACAATTCTTAAGAGTCTGCTGATAGGTACTGTAGCAGGTGGAGATTCTTTTCAGAAGCTACAGCAGACTCGATGTTTCACTAGAATTCAGCTCTCACCTGAATGCTGACAAATGCTGCTGGAGTTACAATGGGCGGCGCAGGCTTTTGATGAGGTAGGCGTGCCCCACCCCTGAAACACTGTACTGTGACTGGACTCACCTGAATGCCGATAGTGCTGCTGATCACATGGTGGTGAGGAGGAGAAGAGGAACATTGTGGAATGGACAGTGAGACAGACCAGCAGTCATAGACGGGTGGTGCAGCAGGGGGCACCACACAAGAGATTTTCTGCTGATCCTCCTGCCACATCCATCTGGCAGGAAGTGGTAGAGCTCTGCAGGGAAGTGAGGGAGCTCTCCTATCAGGTTGTGGAGCTGAAGGAGATGATGGTGGTGGAGGTGCTCCACAAACAGCAGTAAGGCAAGCAATGACAGCTGATTTGGCACTCTCTGTCCCTTTGCCACAACCCTCCATAGCCTTCCAATTTGTGTATTTTCTTTTATCATCGTATACTGCTATACTCTTACTAATGAACATATGAACATATGAATTGCTAGCTGAGCAGGCCACTTGGTCTAGCAAGTCTGCTCTATTGTGCAGCTAGCCCCTCAGCAAGCAGCTGCCCCACCCTTCCTTCCCCTCCTCACTGACCTCCACCCTCACTCTGTCCCATCCCCTCTTGAAGCTGCCCACTGTCCTACAGGAAACCACCTCCTCTGGTAGAGCGTTCCATTTGTCTACAACCTTCTCTTTGAAATAGTGTCTCCTGAATTCCCTTCTGAATTTCCACCCCTCCAACCTCAGTTGATGCCCTCTAGTATCCCTCCTCTTCTGATCTGGAATATCTCTCTTGTACTAGCCTTGCTTATCCCCTTCAGGTACTTAAAGGCCTCGATCATATCTCCCCTGTCCTTTCTCTCTGCCAGTGAGTGCATGTTAAGCATGTTCTGCCTTTCTTCATATGAATTCCCTTCCAAACCTTGGTCATCTTTGTTGCTTTGCCCTGCACTCCTCCAACAGCCTGACGTCTCTCTTTAGAAATGGGTGCTAATACTGCATGCAGTACTCCAGGTGTGGCCAGACCAGTGACCTGTATAAGGAAAAAATCACCTCACTATGTCTAGAGGAGATCCCCCTCACTATACAGCCCAGCATCCTGTTGGCTTTCACTGCTGCCTTCCTGCACTGAGCCGAGTTGCTCATATTCCCTGTTATTATCACCCCCAGGTCTTTTTTCCTCCTTTGTGTTCCCCAACTGTGCCTCATCCAGCTGATAGCTCCTCCTCTGGTTCTTAGCACCGAAGGGCACTACTTTGCACTTCTTGGCATCGAACCCCAACTTCCATGTTTCTAATCACTTCTGTAGTCTGATCAGGTCCCCCTGTGGTTCCATTCACTCCTCTGTGCCATCTAGAGCTGCAGAAAATTTAAATTTCACCAGTAAAGTGCCCGCGAAATGGGCACTCCGTGTTGTCCCTCTGCTACACGGAGTGGCCAATATGAAAGGCTCAATTTCATATACACATACCAGGATACACTATCTACAGGAGGGACAGGGAGGGTAAAAGAGGAGGAGGAGGAGTAGCTCTTTACATAAGGGAAGGAATCAAAGCAACAGAACAAAAGGGAAAACAGGGAGGAGAAGAAGCTCTGTGGGTAAATTTGGAGACCGGCAATGGCACCACAATCTGCACAGGGGTTGTATATAGACCCCCTTCTCAGGGGGAGGAAATGGACAAGGAAATGATAGAAAGAATACTTAGAATGGCAGAAAAAGGGGAGATATTGCTGATGGGTGATCTGAATATGCCAGATGTTAACTGAAGTGCAGTTGCAGCAGCCACTTCGAAGAGTGGGGTTATCCTAGATGACCTACAGGGGGCATGCCTTAGACAGCTAGTACTGGAGCCCACTCGAGAGGGAGCAATCTTAGACCTGGCTCTCTCAAATGGAGATGAAGAGAGGATCACAGATGTAGAAGTGGGTAGCCATCTGGGAACTAGCGACCATCAAGCAGTATGGTTCACAATAAACACAGCAATAGAGTCAAGCCATACAAAGGCAAAAGTACTGGACTTTAGGAGGGCTGACTTTGCCAAAATGGATGAGTGCCTAAGGAATGCACTAGCAAATGGGCAGGAAGGAGGGGTGGAAGAACAATGGGGAATAATAAAAACTGCCATCACAGAGGTAACAAGCCTTTGTATGAAGCAAATAAACCAAACAAAATGATGTAAGAAACCACTGTGGTTCTCAAAGGAAGTGGCAGCGAAGGTTCAAGAGAAAAAGAAAGCATTCAGGAAGTACAAGGAATCACAGAAGGAGCAGAACAGAGAACTGCATCAGTTAAAGCAAAAGGATGCTGGGAAGGCAGTCAGAACAGCAAAGGCCCAAACTGAGAAAAAGATAGCCAACTCAGTTAAGAAGGGGATAAAACCTTTTATAGGTACATCAGGGAGTGAAGAAAAGACCAAGGGAGGTTAGTGAGGCTTAATAAAGGGGAGGAGGGTGGGCAGAGGTGACTGTGAAAAGGCAGAGATACTAAACAAATAGTTTTGCTCAGTATTTACAAAGGAAGAGGGAGGTACCTAAAACAAGCAGCAGAAACACTCTGGATACAGAAGTTGATACCAGCCCATTTACAGAAGAAAGGGTTCTGAAAGAACTCTTAAAACTGAAGGTGGACAAAGCAATGGGGCCTGATGAGATTCATCCCAGAATTCTAAAAGAACTAAGGGTAGAACTAGTGACACCACTGACTACCCTCTTTAACAAATCATGGGAGGATGGGGTGGTACCCGAGGACTGGAGGAAGGCAGATGTGATTCCCCTTCACAAAAGTGGGAGCAAGGCAGAAGCAGGAAACTACGGACCTGTTAGTTTAACCTCAGTGGTAGGGAAAATGATGGAATCACTTCCAAAGGAAAGAATTGTTGAGTATCTAGTGGCCAGAGGGGCACAGGACCCAAGACAGCATGGATTCACAGTGGGAAGGTCATGCCAGACAAATCTGTTAGATTTCTTTGACCGGGTGACCAAAGTAGTAGATCAGGGAGGGGCTGTGGACATGGCCTACCTAGACTTTAGCAAGGCATTTGACACAGTCCCACACAAAAGATTAATATACAAGTTAGCCAGCCTGGGAGTGGGTCCCAAGATGACAGCCTGGGTAAAGAATTGGCTGGAGAAGAATAGGACACAGAGGTAATAGTAAATGGAGTCCTCTGAAGAAATGGGGGTTACTAGTGGGGTACACTTGAGGTTCAGTAATGAGACCGGTCCTCTTCAATGTCTTTATAAGTGACATTGCAGAGGGACTGGAAGGAAAAGTATGTCTCTTTGCAGATGACACAAAGATCTGCAACAGAGTTGATGCACAAGGTGGGGTGGAAAGGATGAGAAGGGACTTGACAAGGTTAGAGGAATGGTCAAATGTATGGCAGCTTAGATTCAATGCTAAGAAGTGCAAGGTAATGCACCTGGGAAACAAAAACCCAGGGGAAGAGTACACAATGGGGGGTGAGATACTAACAACAACAAAAATGGAAAGGGACCTGGGGTAGTCATATCAGATGACCTAAAGGTGGGCAAGCAATGTGAGAGGGCAGCAAGGAGGGCTGGGGGGATGCTGGGATGCATAGGGAGAGGCATCACCAGTAGAAAACAAAGTTATTATCCTCTGTACAGACAGTTGGTGAGACCCCATCTGGAGTACTGCGTGCAGTTCTGGAACCCAATCTCCACAAAGACATAGACAGGATGGAAGCTGTCCAGAGGAGGGCAACTAAAATGGTGCAGGGTCTGCACGGAAGACATATGAAGAGAAGACTTAAGGGCTAAATATGTATAGCCTCGAGGAAATGAGGGAGAGGGGGCATGATAGAAACTTTCAAGTACCTCAAGGAATCACTGAAGTCCAAGAGGTAGCATCTTTCAAAAAAGAGGTGTGCAAGAACAAAGGGGCACAATTTGAAGATAGAAGAGGCGGCTCAGAGGAAATTTAAGGAAGTATTTTTCACAGAGGGTTGTGGATGCATGGAACAGCCTTCTGGAGGAGGTTGCGGAGTCAAAAACAGTGGTGGAATTCAAGCATGCATGGGACAGTCATAAGGCAATTCTAGGGGGTTGGGGTAGGAAGAAGTAGGCTGCTGGTTAACTAGGATCAGCAGCTTATCCATTAGGTAGGGAAATGGGCAGACTGGGTGGGCCAAGCGGTCCTTATCTGCTGTCAAAATCTATGTTTCTATGTTAATTTGCTTGTAATTATTACTTCACATTGTCATTCCGCCTTAACGTGAAGTAAGGTGAAGTGACAACAATATTGGCAGCCCCTCACACACACAGTCACCAGTATTAATGTGCATCCCCAAAATGCTACTGTCTTGTGTCCAGAAAACTCCCCACTGCTGACAAAGTGAAATGAGAGTGTAACAAGAAATGCAAAGTCTCCCAGAAATAATGGTGTACTCAGTCATGCATGCAGTGGTCACACACAGTCACCAGAATTAATGTGCATTCCCAAAATGCTACTGTCTTTTGTCCAGAAAATTCCCCAGTGCTGACGAAGTGAAATGAGTGTGTAACAAGAAATGCAGTCTCCCAGAATTAATGGTGCACTCAGTCATGCATGCAGTGGTCACACACAGTCACCAGAATTAATGTGCATCCCCAAAAATGCTACTGTCTTGTGTCCAGAAAATTCCCTAGTGCTGATGAAGTGAAGTGAAATGAGAGTGTAACAAGAAATGCAAAGTCTCCAGGAATTAATGGTGCACTCAGTCACGCATGCAGTGGTCACACACAGTCACCAGAATTAATTTGCATCCCCAAAATGCTAACTGTCTTGTGGCCAGAAAATTCCCCAGTGCTGACAAAGTGAAATGAGAGTGTAACAAGAAATGCAAAGTCTCCAGGAATTAATGGTGCACTTAGTCATGCGTGCAGTGGTCACACACAGTCACCAGAATTAATGTGCATCTCCAAAACGCTACTGTCTTGTGTCCAGAAAATTCCACAGTGCTGACGAAGTGAAATGAGAGGGTAACAAAAATGCAGTCTTCCAGAATTAATGATGTGCTACAAATGTACAGACAGATTAAGATTGTGCTGCGCACTCAAGAGATGCAGATGCAAAGGCACAACAACACCTAACCAGTGCTCACAAGTCACAAATCCAAATCTGGAAAAGAATACCTTTTGCCGGTTGGTTGGGGGGGGGTAGTGCACGGCAGTAACAGTCCACTACTAGTAAAGATACCACAAAGCTGTACAAAAAAATCATGCAGGTGAGGTGAATAGCATGTTCATACTGCTGCAATTACTCTGTGGCACAATAAAAGGTATCTGATTTAATGGCAAGTATTGCACACACTCTCACACACATACTACAAGTAATGCGCAACAAATTGAAAACCTTTAGTAATATAACCAAATGCTTTTAACAAACTGAAATTATACACTGCCGCACCACAGCAATCAGCAAAAAAATGTCAAGAATTACTGAAAATATTACTGTGTGTACATTAACACAGTTATACAAGAAAAATATAACCTAAACAGAAAGACTGCCTTTTTCTCCCAGTTAATCTACCTACACCACAGATATACCCCTTCCCCAAAGCACACTTCACAGTACACAGACTTACTGTTCTAAATGAACATTAAAAATCTACACAGAAACAATAAACACTCGATGATATGAGCACAGAATAGTTTCCTACAATAGATGTACAAAATTTTGAGCAAAAAAAAAAGACTCAAAAAGGCATTTTTAACAGCTTTTAGAGGTTTTGAATTGCAGATCTCTGACAGCAAACTGTCTCCAGCTACCACTACACACACACTACCCAGAACTGAGGCTGTGCCGAACAATCTAGAGCCCATGTGACCTGCAATCCCATGAATCACTGCAGAATTCACCTTGGAGCTCAATTACAAGGTGAAGTGATGCGAAATACATTGATTTCAATGTACTTCATCTTAAAATTGGTGGAGAAGTGGTTTGGGGAAGGCGGAATAATGCAAAGTCATTGGTTTCAATGGACTTTGCTGTTCCTCGCTATAATGCAAAGTACTCCTCTTTGCGTTGTGGATTAATCCATGGATTCCGCATTACTCCGCAAATCACTGCAGAGCAAATTTTAACTACTTCACCCACCACTAATGCCATCTACCACAGCTCCCATCTTGGTATCATCTGTGAACAGACTGATCTTAGCCTTGGTCCCGTGTGAGATGTCTGCTATGAATATCCCAAACAACACTGGCCCCATGACTGATCCCTGTGGCACCCTGCTTCTTACCGCTCTTGGCGATGAGAGTTTCCCCTCCACCACCACCCTTTGCTACCTGCCCATCAGCCAGTCCGTGATCCACCTGACCATCCTTGTACCCACCCTCAAATCTTCCAGCTTACCCCCTAGCCTTCCAAGGCCCAAGGAGTCGAAGGCCTTGTTGAAGTCCATGTATAGGACATCCACCGCATGGCCCTTGTCCAGCTCCCTGATCACCCAGTCATAGTACTCAATCAGATTTGTCTTGCAGGACCTGCCAGAGACAAACCCATGTTGCTGCCTGTCCTGGAGACCATTGTCCTTGAAAAATGTCACCAGTCTGTCTTTAGGGATTTTCTCCATGAGCTTAACCACAATTGACATGAGGCTCACTGGTCTGTACTTACCTGGATCATCCTTTGTTCCACCTTTGTGAATGGGTACCACATGTGCCAATCTCCAGTCCTGTAGTACACATCCTGTGCACAGAGAGGTATTGAACAGGTCAGCCAGTGGTCCTACCAGGCACCCTGCCAGCTCCTTGAGTACCCTAGGGTGGATGCCTTCAGGTCCCGGTGTCTTGTCCACCCACAGTGTCCTCAACCCCTCCAGTACCCTTCCCTCTGTAATTTCTCCATCTGTCACCCCTCCCCGGCCACCTCCACCAATCCCATGAGGTATCTGACCCCCCTCCACTGTGAATACAGAGCAAAAGTATTCATTCAGTGCCTCTACCTGCTCCTCCCCTTTCTCTACCCACCCCCCCCCCATCCTTCTTAATTCTCACTATCTGGTCTCTGTTCTTCCTTCTTTCTCCAATGTATCTAAAAGTCCTTCTCTCCCTCTTTAATTCCCTGTGCTAGCCTCAGCTCTCTGGATGCTTTGGTGGCTCCAACTAGTTTTGAAACCTCCCTTGACTTCTTTGTATACTCCTCCCCATCTTCCCCCATCCCTGATCTCTTGAGTCTTTGGAAAGCTCTCTTCTTGGTTCTCTCCCCCTTCACTACCTCCTTGGTCAGACAACTGGGTTTCTTTGCCCTTCCCTTCTTGCTCTGTACCCTAGTACATGTCCCAGTAGCATCTATCCGCCCCACTCTAATAATATTCCATTTTTGATTGACATCCATGCTGGGTTGGATTCCCTTCAGATCCCCATCAGGATTTTCCCCATCTTGTTGAAGTCTTCCCCCCTGAAGCTAATCACCCTGGTATCCAAACTACCAGTTTGTTTCCCCATTTTGAGTGTGAACCACACTGAGTAGAGAGCACTCCCAGCTGGGGGTCCTCCACCTCCAGTTCCCTCATGGCCTCCCTATTCGACAGTACAAGGTCCAGGGTTCTTCCCAATCTAGTTGGCTCGTGCACTAACTGTACCAGGAAGCTATCTTGGAATGCCCCCAGTATTACCAGCTCCCTAGCACGTGTGATGGTTGGTGTGCTCCAGTCCACCCCAGGTAGGTTGAAATCCCCTGCCACCACTGTGTTTCTCTTCCTGCAAACCTTCTTAACTTGATCTGCCAACTCTCTGTCCAGCTCCTCCCCCTGAGATGGTGCCCTATAGACCACCCCCATCCTCAGTACCCTACCCTTTGGATCCTGAAGCTGTATCCGTAAAGACATAGACAGGATGAAGGCTGTCCAGAGGAGAGCAACCAAAATGGTGCAGGGTCTGCACCAGAAGACATACGAAGAGAGACTAAAGGAACTTGATATGTATACCCTCGAGGAAAGGAGGGAGAGGGGGGATGTGATAGAAACTTTCAAGTACCTCAGGGGAATCAACAAAGTCCAAGAGGGTAGCATCTTTCAGAAAAAGAGATGTGCAAGAACTAGTGGGCACAATTTGAAGTTAGAGGGGGGAAGGCTCAGAGGTAATGTGAGGAAGTATTTTTTTCATGGAGAGGGTTGTGGATACAAGGAAAAGTCTTCCTGAGGAGGTTGTGGAGTCAACAACAGTGAGGGAATTCAAGAATGCATTGGACAGACAAAAGGCAATTCTAGTGGGGGTTAGGAGGAAGTAGCTATTGGTGAACTAGGATCTGCAACTTATCTATTAGGTAGGGAAATGGGCAGACTGGGTGGGCCAAGAGGTCCTTATCTGTCATTAAATTCTATGTTTCTATGTTTCTATGTATACACAGGGCCTCTGCCCTGCCTTCCTCCCCCTCTTCCCTTATGCACCTTATTCCCTCCCTTACATAGATTGCCACCCCTTACCTTTCCTGTTTGTCCTGTCCTTAATGAAAAGCCTATATCCAGGATCATCATGTCCCAGTCCTGGTACTGGGTGGCCCAGGTTTCTGTTATGGCCACAGTGTTCACTTGTCCCACTGCCAAGAGAGCCTGCAATTCAGCTGGTTTGTTTCCCAGGCTCCTTGCATTTAGCAACACTACCCTCCATCCTGCTCCTATCCCTTCTCTACCCCGGTGATCTCTCCCTGTTGTTCCTACCCTGATGCACTCCCCTATAGCTTAGGGGTAGACTCATCTGGCTCCAATCTTTGGAAACCCTGCCTACCAGCTTTCCACCTGCTATCCCCCCTTTCCTAGTTTAAAGCTACCCTCGTTGCTATGTAGCCCTCCATCCCCTGCTTCAGTATTCCCTTCCTCTCCCCACTCAAGTGCAGCCTGTCCCCTGCATACAGGTCATTATTGTTCCATGTTGTGCCCCAGCACTTCTGTGCACTCAGAATTACTTTCCTATTGGGTTCATTTAGAGGTGGGCAAGCCAGGAATTTTTCACCTAGAGCCAAGCTAAAGCTGAGCCTGGAGTCGGGCTTGACTCTACGAGCCGAGGCAAGTCCTGGCAACTGCAAGCTGTTCTCTACATAGGAATTGAACCTTTCAAACACTACACAAACTGCTCAGGGTGACAAAAATGCTTACTTTGACCATAGCTGGCTCAGCTTGACCCTGGTGCTTAATCACTTATAGAGGTCGAGCTGAGCCAGGCTCAAGCCTGCTCTGGCTTGCCCACCTCTAGTTCATTTCTACCATCCAAAAAAACAAGAAACAACCCCCCCCCAAAAAAGAAAAAATATTTCCTATCAATATTTCTTTATCTGATATTGAGTATTCTGTCTCCTTTCCATTACATCACACATTTCCTTTCTTTCTATTTCCAATTCTCGCTATCTTTTCTGAGATTTTTCTCAGCTACTAGGATAAATATGTCTGACAGATTAAGGCAGTGGTATTGGCCCTCTCAGACAGCCTGTGTTAGCAAGTACTTTAGTACACAGAAGTACTGCCAACTACAATATATAAATGATATCAGTTACTGCACTGTACCACTCCACTACTGCATAACAGTAATGGAAATTCTACAAAAAAATAAAGTAGGCTAAATTCTAGCACTCCTGGAACCACATGGAAATGTATGTTGCTGCTACATAGCAAACATGGTGCTATCCACCTCCCCCCAAAAAAAAGCCTTCACTGCAGAACAGTAGAAACACAGAATCTGATGGCAGATAAGGATCACCTGGCCCACTTAGTCTGTTCATTTCCCTACCTACTTAAATTCCAGATCCAAAATGATCTACAGCTTACCCTCTCTTTCCTACTGCTAGTGTTGCCTTCTGTATATCCCATGCATTTTTGAACTCACCTATCGTTCTAGCTTCTATGACCTCAGTTGGGAGACTGTTCCATGCATCCACTGCCCTTTCTGTGAAAAATACATCTTGACATTACCCATGAGCCCCCCCTCCACCTCATATTTGGACCTCTTGTTCTTGCACAACATTTTGTCTGGAAGATGATGCCCTCCTGGACCTTGTTGATTCTCTTGAGGTACTTTAGTGTCTTTATCATATTCTCCCTCTCCCTCTTTTCCTCCATGGTATACATATTGAGGTCTTTCAGTCTTTCCTGATATGTTTTCTGGTGCATTCCTTTCACCATTTTTGTTGCCCTTCTCTGGACCACCTCCATTTTGTCCTTCCAAAGATGCAGTCTCCAGAACTGAACATAGTATTCCAGATGTGGCCCGAACAATTGTCAGTACAGTGGCATCACCACTTCCTGTTTTCTTCTGGTGATGCCCCTCCCTATGCAACCCAACATCCCTATGGCCCTCCCCACCACCTTTTCATATTGCTTGGCCACTTTAAGGTCAACCATTATGTTTACCCCCAGGTCCCTTTCCAGTTTTGTTGTTGTTAGTACCCCCATTTTGTATTCCTCTCCAGGATTCCTGTGGCCCAAGTGCATGACTGCACTTATGGTATTGAATTTAAGTTGCCACACTCTTGACCACTCCTCCAATTTGCCTAGGTTTCTTCTCATTTTTTCTACCCAGTCTGGAATGTCTACCCTATTGCAGATCTTGGTGTCATCCACAGACAGGCTTACCTTCCCTTCCAGCCCCTCACTAATGAAGACATTGAAAAGGACCAGCCCCAGAACAGAGCCCTGTGGCACCCCACTGGTCACCCCCTCTCCTGGGATTGAACTCCATTTATCACCACCCTCTGTGTCCTCTTGCTCAGCCAATTTCTGACTCAGGTTACTATTTTGGGACCTACTCAGACTGCACAGCTAGTTTACTGGCCTCCTGTGCAGAATGTTGTCAAATGCCTTGCTAAAATCTAGGTAGGCCATGTCCACCACCCCTCCCTAATCCATCACCCTGGTTACCCAGTCAAAGAAATCTTCCTTGCTGTGAATCCATGTTTCTTTTGGGTCTCGTGCCCCACTGGCCTTAAGGTATGTCACATTCCTTTCCTTTTTCATGGATTTCATATTTTCCCCACCACTGAGGTCAAGTTGACCGGCCTGTAATTCCCAGACTCCAATTGCTCGCACTTTTGTGTAGTGGTACCACATTTGCCCTTCTTCAGTCCTTTGGTTCCACTCCCTCCTCCAGTGATTTGTTAAATAGGGCTGTCAGTGGTGACACTAGTACCGCCCCGAGTTCTTTCAGTATTCTGGGATGCATCCATCCAGACCCATTGCTTTGTCCACCTTTAGTTTCAAGTGTTCCTTTAGGACTGTCTCCTCTGTGAATGGACTAGTGTCCACCTCCCCCCCATGTGTGTTTCTACCCCCTGATTTCGGTACCTCCCCTTCCCCTTCTTATGTAAATACTGAGCAGAAGTATTCATTTAGAATTTCTGCCTTTTCTAGGTCCTCTTCTGCACACCCCTTCCCCCTTTATTTAACCTTACAATCCCTCCACTGATCTTTTTCCTTTCCCTGACATACCTGAAGAAGGTTTTGTCACCTTCTTTTACAGATTTTGCTATTTTTTTCATCAGTTTGCGACTTTGTGCATCTGACTGCTTTCCCCACCTCCTTCTGTTTTGCCTGGTACATTTCTTTGTCTCCCTCCGTGTTTCCTTATACTTTTCAAATGCCTGACTTTTCCCTAAACTTTGATGCCACTTGTTTTGAAAACCATAGTGTTTTTTTTTCCTTCATTTTTGCTTAGTTTTCTAGCTTTACACAGAAACCTGTTGTCTCTACTATGGCTCGTTTAAGTTTCTCCCACTGTTCCTCTACTCCCCCCTTCCTCCCCATTTGCCAGGATTCTCTGGAGGTGTTCCCCCATTTTTGCAAAGCTGGCCCTCTTGAAGTCCAGGATCTTTACTTTTGTGTGGCTTAACTCTACTACTTCCTTCACTTTAAACCACACTGTATGGTGATTGCTGGACCCCAGATGGTTGCCCACTAATAGATCTGTTATTCTGTCACCATTGATGAGAACCAGGTCAAATATTGCTCCCTCCCGTGTGGGCTCCTAGACTTGCTGTCTGAGGCATACCTCCTGCAGGGCATTCAAGATGCCTCTGCTCCTGGAAGTGGCTGCTGCATAGGTGTTCCAGTTAACATCTGGCATGTTTAGGACCCCAACCAGCAACACATCCCCTTTCTCGGCCATTCTGTTGATGGTATACACTAATACTCCGTCTATTTCCTCCCCCTGTGCTGGAGGTCTATAGACAACTCCAGTGCAGATGGTGGTGCCATTTCCTGTCTCTAAGGTGACCCATAGTACCTCTTCCCATTCCTTTCTTCCTCCTAACTCTGTTGCATTGATCCTGTCCTTGATATACATAGCCACCACTCCACCCTTTTTGCCTTCCCTGTCTCTCCTGAAGATTGTGTACCCTGGTATGGTAACATCCCAGTCATGGCTGCTTGTGTAACATGTTTCAGTGACTGCAATGATGTCTAGGTCTTCCTCCATCAAAGCTGCTAGGTCAGGGATATTGTTTCCCAGGCTATGAGCATTTGTACACATGGCTTTCCATGCTTTGATGCCTTCACCCTTACCAGCTCCCCCCATCCCTAAGCCACCTCTCTATGCCTCCCTTGCCTTTACCTCCATTTGTGTTTCCTTTTGTTGCTTCCTTGGCCCTAGTATCCATCTGTTTGCCTACCTTATCCTGTGGGGGGAGGCAATTGTTTTTTCCCCTGATAACTTCTGCCACCCCCCTTGGTTAGTTTGAATGCTTGCCTATGAAACATTTAAACCTCTCACTAAGGATCCTGGTCCCCCCCCTCAGATGGATGCGGGCCATCCCTCCCGTACAAGCCCATATCCCTCCAAGTGGTCCCTCAGTCCCCAATAAAGCCAAATCACTCAGCTCTGCACCAGTTCTTCAGCCATTTGTTGAATCCCCTGCTGGGGAATACCCTGGCCTCTTCTATGCCATAGACAGGTAACACTTCTGAGAAAGTTACCATGTGTGCCACCTGTCTAAGTCCCCTCCCCAGCTCCATGAACTCCGTGTGCACTGCCCTCACCTCATCCCCAGCCAGGTCATTTGTCACCAGGTGGACAATGACATCCAGCTCATCCTCCCATCCCAGTGCTCTAGTGATCCTTTGGATACACTTCCCATTCCTCCAAACCATAGTGCTGGGTAGGCACCTGACCTCCCTCTCCACCTCCTGGTCCATCCCCCTACTAATAGAGTCCCCCACTAGGAGTTGCTTCCATCTACTCTGGGGTCCCTTGCCACCCTCCTGAGGGTCTGCACTGTGGAAGATCTCCACATACACCTTGTCCACCACTGCCAGTGCCTTCATGAGATAGTCTCACCCTGCTAGGTCGGTGAAAGAGTTGTGGAGTGGAACCTCAGGTTGTATGCACCTGTGCCCTCCTCCCTCACCCTCCCTGAGCCCACCTTTGTCTGACCGCCTCTCTTTTCTGGCATCCTTTGAGGCAGCAGGTGTGGACTTGGTGGTCCCTGAGTGGAGGAGGGAGGCTTCTCAAACCCTAGCCAACTCAGCCCAGACATGAGAAACCTCCTCCCTCAACCCAGAGAGGTGTCTGCAGATTGGGCAGCACTGCAGCCTCCAGAACATCTCCCTGAATACTGCCACCCCACAGCCACTACATTGCACCACTCCCATCATATCTGCTAGGAAAACTGATACTAGCCTCTGACCCCTCAGTAACAATTTTTTTTTGTTCCTTTTTGTACTTCCTGTGTGGAGAGAAGAAGGTGCAAACCACTAGTTACCATGATCTATTTAAGGAGGATGAGCCTGGGGTGGGTGGGAGGGTGCTTCCTGTGTTCCCTTTGTCAGGGATTCCTGTGCTCCCTTTCTCAGTGAAAAACAGTCAGCCCAGTTGCACACCTCTCCTTAGTCACCTCTCACAGCCCAGTGCCTCCAGATGACTCTCTCTCCCAGACTGCAGCTGTATCAGTCGCTGCTCGGTTTCCAATCTGCTGAAAACCAACAGCAAAACAAAGCAAAGCTCTGGAAATCAGCAGCCCCTGTAATACTAAGTGTGAATTGCTGCCTTCCATGTTTCCCTCTGCTAGGAGTCTCTCCCCAGTGGCTGCAAGGTAAAGATATAGTTAATCCTTGCAAACCCCAAACTCTGCAATTAAAAAATACATAGTTGTGGTCAACTTCCTTGCTAGTGTCTCTGTTCCCAAACCACCTTCAATCCCCATTCCACCTGCAAAATATAATCCTGCAATAAGCAAACATGGAAAAAAGTCTAATTAGAAGTCCAACTCTGTAGCTAAGTCCTCTGTTCCACTAACCCCTCCCCTGCAGCTAGTATGTGGGACTCGGTAATGGAAATGCTGCAGAGAAACAAAATCTGGCCAGAGCCAATACGGCTGCAGATGAGCTCACTCCTGAGCACAAGAGCAGTGACAAAACTGTCCATGGTAACTACCACCCTATCTCAATCCTCCCACTAGTCTCCAAACCCTTGGAATGGACAGTATCAGACCAACTATCTGGCTACCTCTCCAAGTACAACCTGTAATGCAACTAACAGCACAGCTTTAGGAAGGGATGCAGTACCACCACTGCCCTCCAAAAGTTTACTGATTTCACTCACAAAGCTCTAGACCATGACAATTTAGTAGGGGCTGTGTACATAGACCTTACAAAAGCATTTGACATGGTCAGTCATGCTCTTCATATAATATCCTTGCCCTCGGTCCCCTTGGTTTGATGGGGCTTTGAGGGAGTTGAGATGAGAAGGGCGAAGATTAGAACATAACTGGCAGAGAACCATCTGGGATGCCTACAGACTTAGACTGATGAGATAATTTAAAGATCATCAGTCAGCAATCTCCTGTAAGAAGGCAGAATTCCTGTCTGGGGAGATTGCTGCAGCTCAGAATTGACCAGTTCAGCTCTTTTGAACTGTGGACAGACTGTGCAATCCAGCCTGTCTACAAGTTCAGAGAGCATTTTCTCATGAAAAGTGTGAGGGGTTTACTCAGGTCTTTGCTGATAAGATTGCTGGCATCAGATTGGAGATCCGTTCAGCTCGTTCTATGGTGGGGGGGGGCAATGGTCGGTAAAATGTCACTCCACCTCAGCTTTGCTGGATGGAGTTTGAGTGGTTGGGGATCGAGGATATCATCTGGATTCTCAGAGATATGCACCTGACCAGTTGTAGTTTGGATCTGGGCCCTACCCACCTTTTACTGGGCTGTATTGATGTCATCAGCCTAATCCTTGCGGAGTTAGTCTGGTGCTCATTGGAGACAGGTGAGTTCCCTTGCTCATTGAAGGAAGCAGTGGTAACTCCCCTTCTCAAGAAACCATCACTTGACCCAGACTGCTCTGCTAACTACTGACCGATTTCTAATCTTCCCATTGTGGGGAAAGTTATTGAGAAGGTCATGGTGCTGCAGTTAGAGAACCATCTTACCAGCCATGACATCTATGATGCTCTCCAGTCCAGTTTTCATCAAAGGCATAGCACCGAGACCGCTCTGGTTTGGGTGCTCAATGATCTCCTAATTGCGAGAGATCAGAGATTCCATACTATCTTGGTATTTCTCGATCTCTCTTCAGCTTTTGACACTGTGGACCATGGGGTGCTGTTGGATTGCCTGCATGTCATCTACGGCCTGTCTGGTATGGTCCTTTCATGGTTTGATTCATTCGTCACTGGTAGATCACAGAAGGTTGTCTTGGGGGTTCATTCCTCTGAGGCTTTTTCTCTGCATTGTGGGGCGCCACAGGGTTTTGTGCTGTCCCCATGTTGTTTTCAGTGTATATTCTGCCATTGGGAGACATTGTGAGATGGTATGGGCTAAGATTTCACTGTTATGCAGATGATACACAGCTCTGTCTTTTGCACCTGACCAGGATAGTGAATTCTCGTTTTTTTAATAACTGCCTTGTAGAAATCCAGGACTGGATGAACATCAGCTGGTTAAAGTTCAGCTTGGACAAGACCGAGGTGTTGGTGGTGGATCCTGGTCACTAGATAGAGGGGTCAAGGATGGGGTGCCCCTCAGGACTGTGACTTGGGGGTCCCAGTTACCGACCTCTGAACAGGTGCGAAATCTGGGGGTAATTCTTGACAATGGTCTGATACTTCACTCTCAAGTGTTGGCCATGGTTAAGTCCTTTTTTCATCTGAGGAATATTGCCTGGATTAAGCACCTAGTTCTGTCTAGCGACTTATCTACTCTGATACATGTCTTTGTGACTTCACGGCTTGACTACTGTAACTCCCTTTACCTAGGGCTCCAGGGGGTTGATATCTTCTGCCTGCAGCTGATGCAGAATGCTGCAGCCATGCTGTTGCCTGTGTCATCTCAATCTAGTCATATTATGCCTGTGCTGCACAAACTGCACTGGCTGCCAGTTCAGTGATGGATCACCTTCAAGGTCAGCTTGCTGACCTATAAAGCCCTACATGGACAGAGATTGAGCTACCTGCAAGATCTCTTGCATTCTTACTGCCCCCTCCGACCACTTCACTCGACCAACGAGGGATTGCTGGAGATTCCCAGGGTACAGTTAAAAGCATCTGGATTGAGGGCATTTTCATTAGTACCCCCACCCTGTGGAATTCTCTGCCTTGCCAGATAAGGGAGTGCCTGACAGTCAAGAGCTTTAAGACTGCCTTAAAGACTTATTTATTCCAGCTTGCATTTAGGGTAGTTTTGTAATTGATTATTACTAAAAATTCTGTTTATCATACTGTATTTTAATATTTTAAGGTTTTAATTGTTGTTTACTGTGCAGCACTCTGATACTTGGTGAAGAGCACTATATAAATAAAGTTCATTATTATTGTTATTATTATTATATCCCTTATGGCACTGGACCCCTCTCAAGAAGCCACCTCCTGGTTTCCCAACTTAGTGGGAGATGACAGAGAATGAAAATCCTTGACACTGTCTCTTCCAGCCAACCAGTTCGCTCTGTGTCCCACAAGGCTCCATACTTGGACTACTCTTGTTCAGTCTCTTCCTTAATATCTCCCCTTGTATGCTCTGGTAACCTGCTTCTTAATGCAAATGATGTCATTATTTTCTCTAGCCACCCTTACCCCCTTCCTCTGGAATGTAATCTGCAAAAGAAGTTTGCTGAAATTAAATCATGGTTCGTCCTCCACAAACTCATCATAAACTACAAAAAGACCAAAGTGATGCAATTTGTTAACCCCAAGAATAAATATAAAGGTCTACCTATAAATATTCTCAATAGCCACAGCCAGCCACTACAGCAAGTCAGTAGCTTTAAATACCTTGGTATCACCCTGGACCTTTCCTTCTCCTACAGTACCTCGAGCACGTCAATCTGGTCTGTAAAGCAGTGAATACTAGAACTGGCTTACTCTACCTGCACAGGTCATGTTTGACACCTGTCGCACTCCGATTGGTCATTACCAGTTCAGTCCTTTCCATTGTTGATTATGGTATAGTTGTTTATGGCTCTGTGACTAATACCACACTAAATAGGATCACAATCACACTTAACAAAGTCTATTGTCTAGTTGTTGGTAGGCATAAGCTCACCCACACCTGCGACCTCTATAATCAAGCTAACTGGTTGAATTCTAAGGGTAGACTACACTACCACACCAGTCTGCTTGCTCATAAGTTAACCCTTGGTCACTCTCAGCATCTTGCCCAGCAACACCTCACTGTTTTCCCTGCTTCCTGGGCTAAATGCAGCTCCACTAAGGCCTCTTTCCTTGTCCCGTTCCATATGACAGCTCAGGGGCAGTAAGCCTTTATGTATAGGGATCCAGCCTGGCTAAATAGTCTGCCTTCTGAGGTTCTCTCTGAGAAGAACATAAGTCACTTTAAATTTATACTCCCGCAGCACCTTCGAGCAAGAAACAGTGGTGACTGTTCCTAGCACCCCGACCTTTCATTCATACATGTGATATGTCCAACTTGCTTAAGGGGGAGACTTGGGTGCAATTAGTAGGGAAATTGGCCTGCTAGTAGGGAGATGCTGTAACTTCATGAGTTTGTCCTTAAATGGCATCAAAAAATAAGAAAAAAAAGTATTTAAAAACATTTAATATATTTCATTTTGCCAAGAATAAGCACCAAAAGAATCAACAACTATTTGTACAAAGTTATCACTTACATTGTTCATCACTAATTTACTTTTTATGTGTCTTTATCTGCCCCCCAAAAATATGAATGGATATTTTGGACAGAATTTTACTTAAGCAGGAGATTTTGTTTCCCCAGAGCGAGGGAGGGTGTTCAGTCAAAAAAAACAGGAGTTTCCTGCGAAAAGAGGGGGCTATCACATGTATGTTCATTCAGCTTGGACTGCCTGTATTATCCTTAACTGAACTTCCCTCTGACTATGTTCCCCCTGACTGCGCTTCCCTGCCTGCTCCTACCTCCTTATTAACTGCTCTCCCTACTCCACTCTCTTCCTACCCTTGTCCTCTCCTCCTCTCTATCTCTTCCCTGTCTATGTGTATTTTAAGTTCCCTGACCTCCCATATAACACTATCCTCTTACTACTTAGCTTGACAAAGTCCCCTGGACTGCCACTCCTCTATTACCTATGCATCCTATGACCTACTAATATTCTGCAGTGTTAGTACACTTTTAACTACCACTTTAAATGATAATTTTAGTGTTTTCATGTTGTAATTACCTCTGATACTCAGCACATTTGTATTATACTATTTCTTATCTTATTCAATTTTTGTTATATATTCCTTCCTCCCATAATTGTACTTTATTTACCTACTGCATACTGTTGTATACTGCACTTTCTTTGCATTGAATCATACTAGTCTGCTGCCACCCTGCGATGTTTGCATTTCTATGTTTACTGACTCCTTTTTTGCTCCTGCTGTATTTGCACTGTTTTCGTTTGTACTATGCACTGTTCACCTTATGTACTTTTGACATGGAGCTTTTGTAAATGAGTCTCTGATTCAAAAGTTTAATTGTAGAAATGAAAGGAAAAGTGTAACTCTCAGTGGGATTTGAACCCAGGTATCAGCAATCCTTGTTTTAGCTCTTAACCAGCCCAGCTATGACAGTTCAGACAATTAAGGCCTCTAAGTTTTCCCATGTGAATCACACATACATTCCTTTCTGGTGACTCAAAGGTTTGTAATTCTTAGATTTCAATAAATAAATAAATACTTATTTGAGGTACAAAAACCAGTTTTCAATTCCATACATGAGTAAAAAACACATAAAAAAGACCACAATCTCATATAAGCAACAATAAATGCATACAAATGTCTGCAAGGGCACAGACAAAAATAATCCATTCAGACAAATTGCTGAGGCTCCATTGCTGAGGTTCCCAGGTTCAAACCTTCTCCTCCTCAGCCTTCATCACTCCTCCTCCTGGAAATGGTCACCCTACACATTTCATGATTGACTCACTTTGTCAAAGGCTGACATCACCTTCCAGTGTCTAATATAGTTGCAATTAAAGAGACAGCTACATAATTTTTAACTACTCAGTAAAAATACTTATTACACTGTACCACCACAACTTACAGTAAGGTGGGTGCTCTTAATTCTGATTGGTTGAAATCCAAAAGAACAGTGCAAAATAATGAAAACAGTATAACTGGGACTATTCTTATGCCTAAATACATCCACACTATTATTTCATCAGCACTGAGCTCTTATATTTGTTTAGAACTGTGGAACTAGACATAAATATCCTAAATATATAAAACAAGCATTTGTCAATGCCGAATGTTGGCTTGCTGGCATTAGTATTGGAAGTGCAGGAGTTAGACAGATGCAGAATAGGAATGGCAGTGAAGTATTGAACTGACGCCAGCCCCACCCCTACTCTGCAGAGATGGACAGGCACTGGGGTGTGGCTTTGGGTCATCACCCATAACGTTCATGCCATTTCACCTCACCCTATCCTGCACACCAACAAGTGTCAAGGTGTGCCTTGGGGTGTTCAGGCTTTACAGTCACCCCACTCCATAAGGGAATATTCTGAAATAGGTGCAGCATAGGAGAATGGGATGAACCTTGGGGCTGAAGAGTCCAAGGCACACCTTGATACCTGTCACTGGCTGCAGGGTGGGGGTGGGGTGGAATGGCATGAGCATTACTGTTGACAATCTCAAGTCACACCCCTGACACCTGTCAGTCTCTACAGAGTAGGACATTATGGTGAGAAACCCTAACGCCGTGGGCGTTTCTTGGTATTTTCACTCCAAATTTTCAACATGGGCTTTTTGTGACCCCACTGCATGAACAGTGACACTATCAGTTCGTTAACCGAAAGGTGCTTTTGCACAGTGACTGCGCCATTTGGCACCACAGGTATGAAAACACATTTTGGGCAGGATGTGAAAAATGACAGCTGTTCTGTTCATGGGGATGTGTAAAAAACTGGTAATGTTGAAAATCTGGAGTGAAAATATAAAAAAATTGGTGAAGTCACGAGCGTGCGTAGAAACTGCACAACATACACCTGTAATGCAATTATATTGGGGATTGTTTGCACCAGATTTTCAACATAGGTATTTTGGGACCTCCGCTCATGAACAGTGGCACTGTGATTTTCTTAATCTGTCCCAAACATTGATTTTGCACAGCGGCAGTGCCCATTGTGTGCCACAGGTGCAAAAACATGTTTTGGGCAGGATGTGAAAAATGACAGCTGTACTGTTCATAAGGAGGTATGCAAAAATGACAATGTTGAAAATCTGGAGTAAAAATATGAAAAATTGGCGAAGTTACGAGCGGGCATAGAAACTGCGCAATGCACAGTCATTTTTGGGAATTTGTTCACCAAATTTGCAACATGGGCTTTTTGGAACCTCTCCTTATGAACACTGTCACTGTGATTTTCTTAATCTGTCCCGAACAGTGATTTTGCACAGTGACCGCGTCATTGTGAGCCAGATGTGCGAAAACACATTTTGACCAGGTTGTGAAAAATGACAGCTATACTGTTCATAAGGAGGTGTGGAAAAATGGCAATGCTGAAAATCTGGAGTGAAAATATAAAACATTCTCAATGTTATGAGCATGCATGGGAACTGCACATCGCATGCTCATAGCAGTCACTTTTTTGAAATCTTTCACCAAATTTGCAACATAGGCTTTTTGAGAGCCCACCTCATGAACAGTGACACTGTTGTTTCATTAATTAGTCCTGGAAGGTGATTACATGCAGTGACCCTGAAATCATCTTTTGGGATCAAATAATGACATGACAGTGACTGAGTTCACGAGGTGGCTTCCCAAGTACCCCATGTTGAAAATTTGGGGCCAAAAATTGCAAAATTGGCTGAGATATCCACCTAAGTTGAAAACTCCCCATTTATGCCTTTATACAGCTTACTGGCATTTCTTCAGTTTGCTTATGGCTTTGAAGAGTGCAGATGTGTTCCTGCTTCACCGAAGATCATCACGCTGGGCTTTGAAGGTAAGTATGGGGTGAGGGGTGGGGAGGTGGGGTGCGCAGAGGGTGGGTGCGGGTTGGGGGAGGGGACCCGATGGCGAGGGACCATTTTCTTTGTTTTAGGTTTAAAAAAAAAAAAACACTGCAGACCCTTTTTCCTTTTTTTACACACACTGGGGTGGGATCCTAGTGTGTCCCATGATTTGGGAGGTCATGTAAGCCACACTGGGGTGGACTCCCTGTGTGTCACACAAGGGGGGTGGCAGGAACATGCCGGCACAATGGGGGGTGGTTCAGCATGCCGACAGGGGGATTTGGCACCCCGTCAGCAAGTGTGTCTGGTGCAGATGATGCTGAGGGGGATTGGGCACCCCCCTTGGCAGATTAGGGGTGACACTGAAGCCAATGGGGATTGTGAGAGGTGGACAGCGACAGCCGCCACAGTGTTTATTGAAATGTTACACAAGTCAAGGCACGCCCTGCAATGAGGGGGTGCTCTCTCATTGCAGCGGCAAAATCATTTCAAGTTGGTGGCACACTTGCAGACTACTGTCATAGCAAGTGTGCTCCTTCATTGGTGTCACAGAGACAAGCCCCAAAAAGCAGTGGCGGCACTAGCCAGAACACTGCCGCACATCCACAACCTGCTACTCCACCAAGCTGTCCCAACATGTTTCTTGCACATGCGTGCAAGCAAACATAAAAAGGAAGGTCTCCTATCTCATACTTTAGCATCACACATCTAATTACCTATCCTAGTCTAGAATAAGATAAACAATTATTATAGTACAGTTGATAAATAAAATAACCTACAACTACAGAAACAGTAATGACATTTAAGTAAAAAGAGATTCTAGCCATATTGGTCCTTTGAAAACAAGAGGTGATGGAAGGTTTGATACCTTTTATTGGACCAACAAGCATCTTGTACAAAGATGGAATTATACACAAGCTTTCAGGAACTAGCAATTCCAATCATAGAAAAGTGTACAATATTTACATTGTGAAATTCTCCACCTCAATTAACTAGCTCATACAGATAAAAAGCTAAAACACTATAATGTAACAAAGACTATGGGAAAAGAATGATGGTCATTAGACTATATGAAATGGAAAGGAAATGGAACGGCAATTGCAGAAAAAGCAGTACGGCTGCCGGTGGTGGGGGTGGAGGGAGAGGAGCAGATGGATATGGAGTTGCAGAAGGAAGTACTGCAACTCCAATTCCAAATAAGTGCTTTGGTATCCCCTTTTCTGAGCTACCACAAGACAGCTGCAGCCTCTGCCCACTGCAGCTGTAATGAAGTAGACAGAATTTCAGCACTCCCAGAATTACAATGTGAATAACCCCATGAAAATGTATGTTGCTGCTATGTAACATCACATGATGCTGTGCTCCCCTACCCTCCACCAATTCCTTCACTGCAGAACAGCATTGGAAATGCTACCAAAAAATAAAGTAGGCCAAAGTCTGGCACCCCCAGAATTATAATGTGAAGAATCACATGAAAATGTACTGTATGTTATTGCTACGTAGCATAACATAGTGATGCACCCCCCAATGCCTTCACTGCAGAACAGCAGTGGAAATACTACAGAAAAATAAAGTAGGCTGAATTCTGGCACTCCCAGAATTATAATGTGAAGAACCACATGAAAATGTATGTTGTTGCAATGAACTGAGCCACATGAAAATGTATATTGCTGCTACGTACAGTAGCATAACAAGGTGCTGTGCTGCCCCCGCCACCCGCCAAAGCGTTCACTGCAGAACAGTAGAGGAAATGCTACAGAAAAATGAAGTAGGCTGAATTCCAGCACTCCCAGAATTTAGGAGGCAGTGTAGCAGTGTGGGTTAAGGCTCTGAGCTGTAGATCTGGAGACCTGGGTTTGAATCCTACAGCCGCCTAGTCACTTAACTGCCTTGTGCTTCCAGGTTGCATCTGGAAACAAGCTTTGGCCTAGTGTGCTACTCCTGGTTAAAGAATGTTCCCTTTCCCTTATAATGCAAAGAACCACATGAAAACATAAGTTGCTGCTACATAGCATTACATGGTGCTGCGCTTCTCCCCTCCCCTGCAAAAGCCTTCACTGCAGAAAACTAGTGGAAATGCTACAGAAAAATAAAGTAGGACGAATTCCAGCACTCCCAGAATTATAATGCAAAGAACCACATGAAAATGTATGTTGCTGCTACTGAACATAATAAAACATGGTGCTGAACTCACCTTTTCCCCGCCAATGCCTTCATTATGGAACAGTAGTGGAAATGCTACAGAAATTAATGTAGGCTAAATATTGGGTCAGTGCTCCCAGAATTATGTGAACCACTTGAAGAAGAAGAGGAGAAATGAGCATTCATATATCACTTTACATAAAGACCATATCCCAAAGCACTCTACAAGCTATCATGAGAGACTGATAGTGAAGTGACATATTGATTTATGCTGCTGCTGCTGCTACTACAAGTGATGAGTGCAGTAAGGCAGTGCTTTCAAGAAATCAGGAAACTGGACAGAATTGAGCTTCCACATTAGTGGTAATAGTTGCCATACAAATACCTATGGCAGTACTTCCCTGAACTCCCTGACTTAAAAACATGTATAAATGAATATAATGTTCCACTCTAGATTATATCTACTGGATTTGGAAGACATTAAATGACAATGACAGTGGTTCAATACTCTCAACAAAGAAGCACTTTCCCCTGCTACGCTTGGACCCTTTAAAAGGAATCTCTGACTTTACCTCACCTCTACCACTCAATGTGACTGCTTCTCCTTAAAGGACTGCTCCAAACTCCACCCAGTTGCTCATGACCAGTGATCCCTATCCTACCAGAGCATTATACTCTTTGGCTCCTGCTTTTTCTATGTGACCCATGACCTTCTCCTCCCTCCTCCCCCTCCCCCTCCCCTCACCTCTCGCCACATCTCAGAAATCGGTCCCTCACTGCCAATTAGACACCAATCCCTCACTGCTGAATTTCCCTGCACTGTTTCTAGTCACCCCTCCCTCCTTCCCTCTGACAGTGGTCCCTCAGCCTGCCTATTTCTTATTGACCCCCTCCTACCCTGCTCACGCTAACTGTCCATTGCTTCATAATCTCTTACTCTGTTTCTTGATCTAGCTGCTTATTAAGTTGCTCTCCAGTAATGTCTGTAATTTCTAAAGTGTGATTTGACTGTAAACCATTGCCAACCTTTGTATGTATGTTACCCCCATCGTTTGATGTGGAAGCTTTGTAAATGAGCAGTTCTTGCTCAAAGGTAATTGTAATCCTAGAGTCTAATAAACAAATAAACAAATAAAATTAAATGACAAAAAAACACAGTGGCGCACCTTTCTTGATTATTTAAATAATACATACTGGATTTGGCATAAGACCGCCTAGAATGAATTGTGAATGATTTGTATTCAAAATACTCAGTTTAAAGAGTTTTTAAATGCTTTTTTTCTCTCACACAGTCACATAAGACTACTCTCTTACTCTGTCTTTACCAGAAGAATACAGATGTTGTACAGATTGGAGTTGGGACTGGCATATGAAGCCTCAGCCAACAATTTTCAAGAAAGGTGTTTTGAACATGTTTAATGAGCAATGAAGACAATATTTTTCAATGATGAAAATCAAAGGAGCAGAGCAAAACACATGGCAAAAATTGTGCAGACTAGACAGAATAGTATTTGGCAGTGCATTCCAGAGTTCAGGAAACTAGGTGGAATTGAGCTTTCACACCTGTGGTAATAGTTGAAAAAGTTTGACGAATGGGTATAGGCAAAGATAGATGGCGACAGCTGTGAGCTAGCCATCACTAGCAGAAGAAGAGAGAGAGTTGATTTTTGTCTTATAACTGCATTTATTAGTGTTTTATTTGTGTTTTCACATTTATTTGTACATATTTTGATTATTTCAATGTTTTTAGGTATTTTAGTTTAACCTAATTGGCAGGTTAGTTAGGGACTGTGAGTGAGATGGGTAGTTCAGTGGCATTTTGGGTTAGAGTTGGTTGTTTTCCTTAAGCATATTGTAAGTGTTTTTCAACTTAATTCAAGCCGCAAATTCAATATATTTTAGTGGTTGGAGAGTAGACCTGGTATGAGAGAACTCTCTGACTACAACTTTTGTTGGACTATAACTCAATTATCCACTTCTAGGGTGATATACTTTCCTGCTAGAGAAGAATTGGATTAGAGGACTGGCTATATCATCTGCACGAGAGGCGAGGAATGCCAGTGGGAAAGAGGGGAACATTGGTCATGGCAACCACTGAAAGCCTGTTTATCTGACTTGAACTCGAAACAGAACATCCAGCATATGTGATGAAGTGGTTTTGTCCTCTTTACCTACATTCCAAGACTCAGGAGAATCAATTATTCAACTTAGCATGGTAAGCCTGTCCCTTTATTTTGGGCTTCGGTGCAGGTACTGGGAGGGATTTTAGATGCCTGGTCCCTGAAGCAGCCTGACTAAGACCTAGCTGAAGGGCTGGTGATTTGGGGCTATAGGCTGGTGGAGGGTGGTTTACTGAATGGTCGATCTCTCTTGGTCAGGCCGGAGATTATGTGGGCCAATATCTCCCTTGTGCTAACTACGGGAGGATTCCCAAAGAGGTCTGTGGCTCAATTTACGAGCTTAGATCCTGGAGCTGTAGGGAGATAAAATTTGATCTGGAGACTTAAGTCTGAAGTTTTTATAGTGGATTTTGGAGTCATGGAATGAACTGTGAAATTTCAGTCTTGGGAACTCTACAACAGTTCCCCAAATTTTGGGAAAGTATTAAACTGTGGTGGAGACAGTGATGATTGAGCTGTTTTTTCATTAAAAGGCAGTGAGAGTGCCTAAATTCTGTTATACAGTGGGGTTAAGGCCCATGAAGTGCTAGTGAGAGCAGGACTTTTATGGGTCTCTATGGACCTGTGGATGTGAGAGACCCTTGGGACATTTACATTTGTCATAATTTAAAGACTGGTAACAACTTTTAATAATTTTTGTTGGTGCTCATATGCACACTCATATTTAATATTTCTGCTGCTATTTACTTATTTATTCACCTGTTAATTATTTTGGTCCATGTGGGCTGTCTAAGTTATTTGCAGGTGGATCTATGGAGTGGTTCTATGGGGTGTATGAATTAGAGTTCTGACTGAAGTGAATTTGGTTGGTGTGTTTGGATCTTTAAAAGGGGCTGTGTGAGAGGCAATCCATTGAAAGTGTTGTGTGTATGAGGTGGTTAGTAGAGTGAATTTGTGTGAGTTGTAGAATTTGGGGTTTTAGTTGTCTTCTGCTGTGAAGTTGAAATGTGTTGGGAGGGCTTAAAGATGATCAGGCAGTATTCTCCCACCAGGCTCAGGGATCTACGTCCCTTTGACTGTCCCCCTCTGTTACCAGAAATGTATAAGAGATGTTGAGCTTTAGGGATAGTCAGGAGCTGAGTGAAAAAGGGGAGAGCTGGGCCGGGTGTGGGAAAGGAGAGCGGTGGATGGATAGAGGTTGTAGGGACTAGGAGATGCCCTGGGGGGAAATGGGGCCTGGAAGAGGGGTGTTCCCTATCTCGTTCCCATACCCAAGGGCTCCACAATAAGTGGGCAGGTCCCAGGATCTTCATTGACAACTTTTCCAACCTGGGCAGTGTTGTGCACTGCCACATCTATTAGGAACAAGACAGCTATTATTGCTGATCTTGTTGGGACATAATATCTAGCATGCATCACCAAGACCTGGCTGGATGAGAATGCAGGTCCCATATTGGATTCTGCTGTTCTAGCTGGGTTCTCAGTGATATGCCACCCGAGACTGGATCGTAGGGGCTGAGGTGTAGCCATTATTTTTAAGTTGAAGCTGGGCCTTTTGGATGTGCCAGTGGGGTCGACAAGATCCTTTGAATGTATCCTGGGAGTGGGTGTAGGGCACAGGATACTCCTCATCTACCACCCACCCAGTGATGGCAGAGAATTCCTGAAGGAGTTAGCAGACTTCGTTGTTGACGTGTCATTGGAGTTCCCCAGATGATTAATTCTGGGGGACTTCAATGCCTGGGTTGACAATGAACTCTCACAATTTGGTTAAAATTTCCTGCAGCTTATGAATATGCTGGGACTTACACAGTTGGTTACCTCTGCTACCCATATACGGGGTCACTCACTGGACCTCATGTTCCTCCTGGGGAAGGAGATCATGAATTTGGGGGTGGAACCAGTCAGTTGGTGAGACCATCACACCATAAGGTTCAGTTTTGGGGCTCCCACCAATGGACCTGCCCCTATGAAGATGGTCCAGTACTGCCTTTTAAGGGGAGTAACCCCAGAGGGTCTATCAGCAGTGCTGGACCAATCAGACTTGTCAAGTGAATGCATGAGTCCAGGGGATCTGGTACTTGCCTATAATAAGGCAGTGGGGGATGCCCTAGACTCAATTGCTCCTGTTCGTGTTTGACCACTCACTCTTCACCCAAGGACCCCCTGGTTTGATAGGTTCTTGAAGGAGCTGAGGAGAGTAAGTTGAAGGCTAGAGAGAGCCTAGTGAAAATCCGGCCTGGTGGCTGACAGGCTTAGATTGATGGAACACTGTAATGGCTATCAATCAGCTATAACTGGGTAATAAATCATCCTCTCAGGTTCTTGGTAGAATGGCACAAAAGGAAGAGACAACAGAAAACTGGTACTCATGTAATAAATAGAATTTATTACAGATCAGTTATATAGGCTTACTACCATTACAGTATGAAACACTGGGAGAACTCCAGTTTTCCTTGCCTTGGCAATGCAGTCTCTCTTCTCAGAGAAGCCATGAGTTACAAAGGGTCTTATACCCCGATAATCACTATAGCAACAGCTAAAGAAGATACATAAAATGTATATAATTGGACAAAAACAGGTGGTCTGAGTAACCATCCTAACTAGTATGAAAAGTTGCATAGCTTGCAGAAGATAACAAACAATGGACTTCTATAATCCAAGGTCAGTTGTAGTGGCAGACAATTACTAAAGATGGCACTGTTGTCTTACTTAAGGAAATACAGTAAGAATAGAGCAAAAAGCATTTCTCATGTCTAATATATATCAGTAAAACATAACGAAGCATAATAAAACACAGATCCTGACACTTATGCTTATATGATAAGTGTCTTCACCCTAAGGTTAGTACATATACCTACATAAGTTGCTGCCCGAGAGGTGGGGGCACCATCAGGGTTGCTGGACCATAGATAACATTCCCCTCCCTGTTTCCTTTAAAAAAAAAAGGCAACAACCACAGGAAAGTAGTGGGATGGAGCTATAAAAGCCGTAGTTTATAAGCCCAAGGCACAAGCCTTGTAAAGGAAATGGGGTTGTTCGGGATGTTGTCTAAGAGTACGTTGCAGACACCAAAGGGTTAGTATCAGAAAACAATCAATAGTGCTTAGATAATAACAAAAGCTTTAAAAGTTAATTCTAGCCAAGTACTGGAAAGAGCAGTGCTTAAATTACCATCATGAGCAAGAGCATTGAAAGCATCACCAGCTTTAGAAATATTATTGCTAATATAGATAAGATGTGAATTATTTCTAGCTAAAAGGGATTTCAATGAAAGTGTCAAAGGGTCATTATGTGCATTGAATACAGGAAAATATTGAGACAAGGCAAGCAAGTACTGGGGATCAGTATCAATAACATCTGGTTCAGGGAGAGGAACAGAAGTAATAACTGTATGACCAATTATTGTTTTCTGCTGTGGAGTAAAACAGAAGTTAGGAACATGAATAGCACAGGTTTTGGCACCATAAGCAAAGGAATTATGATTTGTCACTACACAGTACTGCCCATAGGAATTGTAGGTAACTTGTACAGTTGGAACTCTCCATTATCGTAGATGTATAGGACAAGTAAAGGACTGGTAAAGGGGCTGTGGATATGGCCTACCTAGATTTTAGCAAGTCATTTGACAAAGTCCCACACAAAAGATTACTATACAAGTTAACCAGCCTTAGAGTGGGTCCCAAAATGGTAGCCTGGATAAAAAATTGGCTGGACAACAGGATGCAAAAAGTAATAGTAAACGGAGTCCACAGTGAAGAAAGGAGGGCAACTAGTGGGGTACTGCAGTGTTCAGTAATGGGACCAGTCCTCTTTAATGTCTTTATAAGTGACATTGGAGAGTACCTGGAAGGAAAAGTATGTCTCTTTGCAGGTGACACAAAGATCTGCAACAGGGTTGATACACAAGGTGAGGTGGAAAGGATGAAAAGGGACTTGACAAGGTTGGAGGAATGGTCAAATGTATGACAGCTCAGATTCAATGCAAAGAAGTACAAGGTAATGCACCTGGGAAACAAAAACCCAGCGAAAGAGTACACAGTGGGGGGTGAGATACTAACAACAATAAAATCGAAAGAGACCTGGCAGTAATTATATCAGATGAACTAAAGGTGGGCAAGCAATGTGAGAAGGCAGTAAGGAGGGCTAGGGGGATATTGGGATGCATAGGGAGAGGCATCAACAGTAGAAAACAGGAAGTTGTTACCACTCTGTACAGACAGTTGATGAGACCCCATCTGGAGTACTGCATGCAGTTCTGGAGACCCCATCTATGCAAAGACATAGACAGAGTGGAGGCTGTTCAGAGGAGGCAACCAAAATGGTGCAGAGTCTGCACCAGAAGACATACGAAGAGAGACTAAAGCAGCTTAATATGTATACCCTTGAGGAAAGGAGGGAGAGGGGGAACATGATAGAAACTTTCAAGTACCTCAAGGGAATTAACAAAGTCCAAGAGGGTAGCATCTTTCAGAAAAAGAGATGTGCAAGAACAAGGGGGCACAATTTAAAGATAATGGGGGGACAGCTCAGAGGTAATGTTAGAAAGCATTTTTTCACAGAGAGGGCTGTGGATTCATGGAACAGCCTTCCTGAGGAGGTTGTGGAGTCAAGAACAGTGGGGGAATTTAAGAATGCATGGGACAGACATAAGGCAATTCTAGTGGGGGTTAGGAGGAAGTAAGCTGTCGGTTAACTAGGATCTGCAGCTTATTCATCAGGTAGGAAATGGGCAGACGAGGTGGACCAAGTGGTCCTTATCTGCCATCATATTCTATGTTTCTATGTTTGGTGAGCCATGATGTGAAGCAATGACCCTCCTCCAGATAGCTGCGGGATGCAGCTGTTTCAGCAGCGGGTGCTGAAGATGCAGCTTGAGAAGATTGTTTAGTCAGGTTAAACAACAGATCTTCACCCAAGGAATAAGATCAGTCAAGATGTTCTGGAAAGTAGCCGCAGACAGGTTTAACAATGTCAAATACATCACAGCAGCACAGGTAATAGTATCCCTTCTTGGCACAGCAGTTGGTATGCGGTGTGACCCAAACTTGTAGAACAGTGTGGTGGACAAGCTAAGTAGGCAAGTCAGTTCATTCTCAGTAAATGTTCTCATCAAGATGTCCAATGGAATTAATAGCAGCCAGTTTCTCAAAGACAGAAGTTTGTGGATCAAAGAGAGGTAGTGACACAGTGAAAGTAATGAACATATTGTCATGAATTGAGCATTTCTTATTAAAGTAACAGGGTGCTTGGTTTGGATAATGGGACACATACCCAAGATTTCTAGCAGTAGCCATAGAAATATTGACAGAATTTTACATACACAGTGCAATGCATGCACTAGATTTGCGGTGAGGACAATACCATTTAGACATTCTCCTATCATGAATAATATATGGAATGCGTCCTGTTTCCAAGTCCCTGAAGAGATTGTTAACAGTGGCAATTACATAAGAACTATAAGCAGAGCATAAAAGTTCATGTGCAATATATTGCTGTCTGTCTCCTTGTTATTTTGGAAAATCAATTCATTAATTTTGTTTCTGGTGTCGTTGAACACTTTAGCAATTTCCCGCATGTTATAAACAGTAAAACACTCTTTCTTACTTGAACCATCTACACCATGTAAGAGTGGTGGTAACATATAGGATAAAGTATGGGGTGCAGTGTGTTACGAGAATTTAACACACACCCAAGTTGTTGGATGGCACATAAACCCCAAGGGCGAACCCCGAGGGGTTTATGCTAGCCATCCAACAATGAGGGTGTGTGTTAAATTCGAGTTAAACACACTGCATCCTATACTTTATTTTATATAATTGAAGGCTTCCATTTTTTTTCTGGTAGTTCCTTTTTTTTCTGGTAGAAAAGGTAAAAAAGAAATGGGACTTTTACTTTCTGTTGAGTAACTGGTGTAATTTTGAACAGAGAACAGGTTTAATAAGTAACTAAATATTTAAGAAGAAAACTAAAAAAAACTGTCTTGATCCTTGTGTCCTTCCTGACGAAGCGAGTGTTTTCAAGTGCTGGCGTCATTTGACCTACAGGGGAAAGGTTAGGGTTGAAAGGGAGAGTGGTTAGGGAGCATGTAAAAACTTTTGTGTTTCCGTTTAGTCCGCGATTTGAAATGTGCTGGAAATGTTTTTTTTATATCGGTTGTTGAGATTTTATGGAGCGAATGGCAGTGAGGAGGCGAGTTATGATTTGTATTAGAAAACACAGCGTGAGGCTCTCATTCAGTTTTACTTTTGTCTCGAGCGCATTAGCATTGGAAGAAGCTGCGTGAATGCCGTAACACCTACTCAGGTGTTACGGTATTTAACATACGTTCTTTTCCATTGTAAAAAATGGAAGCCATTAATTATACATCATTAATAGCTTGTTGAACGTTAAGTGTTTGTGCTTTAATAGCAGCTATATCTGCTCTGTTCCAGATACACATTCCTGAACCAAAAAGGCCAGAGATGGTGCCTGCTGCACCGGTAACATATGCAGTATCACGCCTAGTGCATGGTTTACTTTTAGCATTAGGTGTGGGTCTAAAAACTCCTAAGTGTTCAGTGGCATGAGGTCCACTAACTGGATAATTTGTGCAAGTTTATTATGCAGCTACAATATCTAGAAGCATCATATTGAAAAATTTAGAAGTGTTGGTCATGTAGCAGAGACCAAACTCGGCCATATTCCAATATGTAAGATTAAAAATAACTGGAACATGCATAAATGTACATTGTTAATCAAAGCTCCTGGAAGGGAAGTGGCAGTCAAACCTCTAGGAGGACAAGGCTCCTGAGGAAGACATTCAGTCAATTCTTCTTTAGTGGGTGGGACCACAGAAAGGAACATAGCTTCAGTAGCCATATAGTTGTGAGGACAGAAAGCTTGTGACTCTTCAGAGGTGAGATTGTCACAAAAGGTAGGATCTATTCCTCCCTCTGTCCCTTCTCGTGACTTGCCTCAGCAATCAGTTCACGTCATGCTCCTTTGGCACCTGCCACCAATCAACCTCCCTCTCCCAACTCCCAGTCCCATGAGTTTCCTTAACTGTCACTACTAATGCAAGCTGCCTGACCATGCCTCCTCGTACCCCACCATTTACTATAGCATGTCTTCTCCACTCAGCCTCCCTTTGCCCCCAATTTCTCCCTATAACTTATTGCCCTTCTTCCCTCACCCTTCATCTCCACCACAATACCTACCTCTCTCTTGTACCTCCTTTCTTCACCCCACTGCCAGCTATCCCCTTCCCTCTGAACTACTGACAAGGCACTTTGTGGCTGCTTATTCACCCCCCTCCATAAAGTGTTTTTCTTGTTATTTTAACTTGAACCTATGTTTTGAGTTAGTCTGTAAGTTCTTAGTCCAAGCTGTATTGTTCATTGTGATGTACCTTTGCTTTCTCCTGTTGTGCTTTGTTTTGCAATCTATGATGTGGAACCTTTGTAAAAGAGCTTACACTCAAAGATCTTTTCTGAATCACTAAATAAATAAATATTAAGGCAGTTAAGTTATAGAGACCAGTATGTCTAGAAGTGGCATGTTGAATAGAGAGTGTACCGTTTGGTGCCATCCCAGTGTTGGGCCATCCAGAAAAAGCTCCTTTAGATAAACATGCTACAGGAAGTGTATAACCATTAAAAAATCAGTTTCCCATTGTATCTGCAATGTGCATTTGTCTGAAGATACTTCCATGGCATTAAGATGGGCATCTGAGTCTTTCGTAATGTTAATCAGTTTGTTGGGTACGTCAACTCCTTGGGGACCGGAGATGGGGGCATCTCGAGATTTATCTTCCAGTTTGTCAAGCAAATGTGCTATACATTGCCTGGGTTTAGTCAAAAGGGGTTTATCCTGAGAGTAAGTCAAAGAAAGTAGTCCTCCCAGGATGAGGAGGTGCAAGATAGC
The DNA here is from genome assembly GCA_016271365.2 of Neoceratodus forsteri. NCBI lineage: Eukaryota > Metazoa > Chordata > Ceratodontiformes > Ceratodontidae > Neoceratodus > Neoceratodus forsteri. The sequence continues at coordinate 905,973,441 of CM057452.1, forward strand.
CATCTTTTCAGTTTATCTGAAAGAATAAGAAAAGGATTAAGTGAGGGGTGCTATTCCACCCTAAGAGGGTTGGGAAAAGTAATTAGTCACCTTTATACAACTTGAGCTGATTAGCATGGAACCACTTGTCAGTGGTCTGTTTCTGATGCTGAACTCTCACCTGATAAACAGGAGTGCTGAGTTTGTTGACAATGGAATATGGGCTTTCCCATTTGCTGGTAAATGAGTGAGCAGGTGGTCTGTATTGGAGAAACATGACTGGATCTCCAACTTGTCAGTCAACTTATTTGGCATGCTTATCAAAATGAGCTTTTGCTTGTTGTTGAGCTTTGCCCATATGATTTGCAGTGAATAAATGTGTTTTCATGATGTCATCACAAAGTTTTTCAATGTATTTGCCCACAGATACCCTATCTGCCATAGGGGTGTGGAGATCAATCAACAGTTGCTCAGGTAATCTCATAGCTCTACCAGTCATAACCTTGTATGGTATGCACTGGGTAGTTGCTGCAGGAATGCCCCTTATTGCCATCAGCAGTGGTGGCAAGAGGGAATCCCAATCCTTGGGATTGTCATTGATGAATTTGCATAAAATCTGTTTGATTCTTCTATTTGCTCTTTTTACCTGGCCTGAGGATTGAGGATGGTATGGAATGTGAAATTTTATGATATACGCCAAGCATTTGGAGAGTCTGCTTCATCAGCTCAGCTGTAAAACTGGTTCTATGGTCTGAGTCTACCTTAAGGGGTAGGCCCCACCTGGAGAACAACTGATCCACCAGGATCTTGGCAGTTGTCTTTTCCATGTTATTTCTAGTAAGGAATGCCTCAACCCACTTGGAAAATAAATGTGTGACAAATGCATACTTGTTGTTCTTGCTAGAGTTGGTCAAAGGGCCGATGAAATTGATTTGTATCACGTTTCAAGGTCCAGATTGCATTTGTGGCAATAATTTGGCATTTCTTTTCATTGAAATGGGATTGTTCAGGGCACACACTATGCAATTGTCTACATAGTGCTCTACATCATTGGTCATACCAGGCCACTAGACGATGGTTTTAAGTCTCTGGATGGTATTATCTGCTCCATGTTGTTCACCAGTGGGGGTGTCATGAACCATATGGATGAATTTGGTTCATAAGGATTGTGAGACAACCCACAGTTTGTGACCTGTTTCATCCTTCCTATACCAGATCGGTTTCTGATCAGTAGATAGGTGTGTATTTTCAGAATGTCTTTTGTATGGACTACCAGTAGGTAGTTCCTGTTCAGTTCCCTTGTCCAGGTATTTGAACACATCTTTTAGACCTGGTCAAATTTCTGTACCGTAGAAAGGGCCTGTGGGTGTTCTGGTTGCGATCTCTGCCTGGTGTTGGTAGCTATGAAAATGGCCGCCAAAGCTACTCGGTGAGCCAGTGACCATGCCCCTTCCCGAGCACTTGCTTTGGCAAGTGATTTCGCTCGATCATTGAATCCATGATAAGGGTCATTTTTGCAGTTAGCCTTTACCTTGTGAATGTACAGTTTATGAATGAACTGTTGTGTCAGTGTGTGTATGTACACAAACAGATCCCTGTATTTGACAGGTGTGCCATCAGAGGATGTAAAGTTGTTGCTCTCCCAGAATGGTAGAAATTCAATGAGGGAGGAGCAGACCCAGTTAGAGTCTGCAAACATAATTGCATCCTTAGCACCATGGGGCATAACCTCTAGAGCACAGGCCACAGCTGCCAATTTGGCATACTATGAGAAAATGATGGTACACTTCTTAGCAATGTGCCTAAAATCACCATCTGTATCAATTATGAGCACACCAAATCCTGCTACCTGTTCCCCCTCCACTTAGGAGGCAGGGCCATCTGTGAAGATGCAATTCATGCTGGTATCTTCCAAAGCATCAGGTGTAGCTGGTAAGAATGGTCCCGGCTCAGGTATGTCAGGAGGTTGGAGTGCACAATCATGAGGTTTACATGTGTAGAGGAGGCCATGGGCCAAGATGGATGGCATTTTTGCAGGTAGTACCTTGATGTCCCTGTCCTGCAAAAGCAAAGACCAGTGGGTGAGTCTGGTATTGGAAACAGAACCATCTTTTACTTTGTCTGAAAGTAAGAAGTTGGTTGGGGTGTGACAGGTATGCAAGACAATGGGTGCATACCCAATGATGTACATGAAATGTTTGACAGCCCAGTAGGTTGCCAAGATTGTTCTTTCACAGAGACTATACTTCCTTTCTACTGGGGACAGCATCTGAGAAGCATAGGCAATGGGTCTGAAATACCAATTGCACTTTTGTGCCATCACTGCAGACATGGCCACATCAGATGTGTCAGTTTCCAAATGGAATGGAATGGAAGATCTGGGTTAGGACTGATCATTGCTGGGGCTGAGGCTAAGGCCTGTTTGAGCTGTGTCACAGCATCAGTGTGAGTGGTGCCCCATGTCCATGGGGCATCCTTCTTCAGAAGTTCATACAAGGAAGTGGCCTTCAAGGTAAAGTAAGGGATAAAATCCCTGGAGTAGTTTACCATTCCTAGGAAGCATCTGAGTGTTGCCATGTTAGTAGGAAGTGAAAAATCTTGCAAGCCCTGGATCTTTTTGACAGCTGGGCTCCTGCCTTGGTCTGTAATGTATAGGCTAAGGAAGATGACCTCTTTTTCACATAGTTGTGCCTTGGAGGGATTACACTTGATGCCTGCTCTCTTGAGGAGAGACAGAAGTTCATCTAGAAGGGCCAAATGATCTTCTTTTGTGGTGGATGCCAGAAGCAAATCATCCACATACTGCAGGAGACACCGGGGTGTGGAGAACCCCTGCAGAACATCCATCATGTGAAGATGGAAGACGGAAGGGATGTTGTGAAAGCCCTGGGGAAGACAGGTCCAGGTGTACTGGCGTCCATCAAAGGTGAAAGCAAATCTGTATTGGCTTTCCTGTACTAATGGGAGTGACCAAAACCCATCAGAGGTGTCAAGAGCTGTGAACCACTTCTTGTCAGGTGTCAACAGTTTGAGTATATCAGGTGCTGATGCTACTGTTGGTGCGCAGTTAGGAGTAACCTGATTAAGTTTTCTGTAGTCAATCGTGAGTCTCTAGGCTCATTCGGTTTCTTAACGGGCCAAATAGGTGAATTAACAGTGGAAACACAGGTCCTGATCACCCCTTATTGAAGCAGTGATTGGACGGTTTCCCTAAGTGATGGCAAGTCTTCAACGGGAAATGGGTACTGTTTCTGCCTCACAGGGTCAGGCTGTGTGATTTCAATGGCAGTGTGCATCCTACCACAGTCGTGTTTGCTGGTAGCAATCACATCAAGGTGTTTTTGCAGCAAAGGTGCAAGTTTAGAAAACAGGTCATGACTTTTGAACAAAGCCATGATGTCATACTCCTTGTTGTTATGGGAGACAGCTGCCACTACGTGTGAGTCTGGAATGGTGACAGCATGACATTGTTCTTTGATCTGAATGAGTAGCCTGTTTGCTAGATCCACTACACAGCTGTGTAATGCTAGCAAAATCAATTCCAAGAATACTGGGGTGATGACGTAGAACCATGAGGTCAAAAGCAAAATTAGTCCTGAGGTGGCCTACCACTACAGCTAGAGGAATAAACTGGGAGGTGTGTAGCTGGGTACCATCTACATCCTGTGCATGGGTCTTCCAGCTGGTAGACAAGTCAAATGAGACTGGCTCTTCACCATGGAGGACTGACATGGCTGCTCTGGTGTCCAGAAGCATGGTAAGTTGGTGGCCCCTGACTGTGGCCTTTACACAAAGCCATCCATTTGTGTCCACAGTCAGGTTACTCACAATCCAGACCAGAGCCTTTTATTGTTAACCTGTGCATTCAGAATCAGCATCATCTTTCTGTTCCTGAAATTGAAGGCCTGCAGGATCTTCTAAGGCCTTCTGTATGTCTTGCAATGGGTACAAGTGTACTTGTGACATCACAGGTGCAGTGATGGCCTGCATGAGTGGTTCTGCCTTGGATGTCACATTGCCCAGGCCAGTAACTGATGCAACTTCCCTGCGGCTGCTCGATTACTTGACAGCCAGGGCTAGGGAAGCTATAGTCCGTGTAGCTGTAGCTCCCCTCTCAGCACCAATTTCCTCCAACAGCTTGTGGAGGGTTTAGTTCTCTTCTCTGATTTGGTGATAGGACCATTTCAGTATCGGTTCTGGCTATTTTGTTGGGCGTTTGGATTCTTCCAACTGCGTCTGTTGTCCCTATTGTTCTGGTTGTTTCTGTAGTTCCAGTCCCCCCCCCCCATGTGACTGTTTGTCATCAGAAGGGGCATAACTTTTCTGGTTGTTTCCCTCCACCGTATAGTGGGTAGGGGCATCAGGGGTAGGCTGTATTGCAGCTACCTTGTTAGATTTGCCATAAGAAAGACTACGGATGAAGACCTGATAGGACCGTTCCATCTTAGCGAGAATAACATCAAACTTGTCGGTGTCCGGATAAACATTAAGCTTGACCTTTTCTCGCAAGGCTGGAGTCATGTTCTGTGTGTACAAATCCTTGTAGTCAATTTGGTTCATATTGTAGTCCTCATCTGTGAGGGACTTCCCAGTTTTGTAGGCTAGCCACATCGATTGATGGTAGGCAGCTGGGCTTTCTTTTACGCCTTGTTTGACCTTGTAGGCCAAGCACGATCCCACAAATCCTGGGGAATTTGCACATATGAGGGCAGCAGTGATCTTGTCAAAGGTAGCAGTACCAGCGTTCCATGCGTTCTCTGAGAGCTTGGCCCAGATAGTCTGTTCAATTGTCTGTTGCAAGACCTGAACCTGGTACTCGGGTTGGAAAGATAGCTTCTTGCAAAGGGAATGCACTTCCTCCAAATGGCAACTGAGATTGTCAGTTGGGCCCATCTGTCTGATGCACTCTGTGATTTGCTGGACAGAATGAGTGACTTGTAGGGGGTTTGGACGTATGCATAGTCATACCCAGTTCAATACATTCCATGGCCCAGCGAAGTGCAGCTTCTGCTGCCGCATCAACGATTGCCTTGTATGTGTGATCCTGGTTGACAGAGTCTTTTAGCAGTTAGTTAGTTTGGTCCTGGATGGCCTCCTTTTGGTCATCCGGGACAGTGATCCTACTGATCGCTTCATGAATCATGCTGTGAATCTCCGACTCATTGCCCCAGTGAGGGGAGCAAGCGGAGGTGCATCATGGAATGCAAGCCCTCTGCCTGTGTCATGGAGGCCGCCATCTTGGCAATGTATGTGGCATCTGCCATGTTTGCATGGATGTGGTGATGCAGTGTACGTGCCGACGTCATCACCATCTTGTGAATGACGAGCAGAAGTTGCTACATCACAGGGGTTGGATTTGCATGTGACGTGGCATGCCTCATCATCCAAGTCAGAGTTGTCGTCACTGGATGATGTAATCTTAATGGGTGTGTACTGAAACCCATTCATAGCCTTAACATGACAAGTAAGAACCTCCCATTGATGGTGCAACTTCACCATCTTTTGTCTACGCTTCTTGTGACAGACTTTTGCTATGCCCTGCTCAATACTTTTCTCAACCTCTCTTCAACACTCTATACAAGGTGCCCAATTTGACATTTTTCCCAAGCTTCTTATCCAACTCACATGCTTGTAATCCTCTTTCAACTCAGCATTCTCATCTCTCAAAATTTCGTTCGTATCACTCAAAATATCATTGAAATGTACTGTTTCTTATTACATTTCAACCTTTCATAATCGTCTCTTAAACATATCTCTCGCTCAGTGTCTTGAGCAGTACAGTTCATCAGTTTGGAATTAGTATCATGGCGTGACTATGTCTCCTCTGCAAGTTTTTGTTCCTTCTTTTGTAACTCCGATGCCTGCAAGTCGATCTCTTTTTGTAGAGATGCATTTTGCAGTTCAAGGGAGGCACACCTCACTGTGAGACTCTTAACAGCGGTATGTAGAGCCTCAACCAAAAGACCTTTAAGGTTGTATTTCTTAGTTGTTTGTTTGGACTCTAAGTAATGGTCAAATATTAGAAGCAATGTTTTTTCTGCAGATTTTGCATCCAGTACAAAATCTGTCCATGTAGCATGGGATGTGAGGTAGTTTGAGATGTTGAGTCTCAGTTCTGTGCACAGATGAAACATGACAAATAAGGGGTAGACAAACAAATAAGCAGTTGGAAAACTGGTGAAAATGCCTTGGCACCATCACCATCTTTCACCTGCATGTGGTTGCCAATAATGTAACTGGGTAATAAATCACCATCTCAGGTTCTTGGTGGAATGGCGCAAAAGGAAAAGACAACAGACAAGTGGTACTCTTGTAAAATAAATGGAATTTATTACAGATCAGTTATACAGGCTTACTACCATTGCAATGTGAAACACTGGGAGAACTTGTTTTCTTTACCTAGACAATACAGTCTCTCTTCTCAGAGAAGCTATGTGTTACAAAGGGTCTTATACTCCGATAGTCACTATAGCAACAGATAAAGAAGATACATAAAATGTATATAATTGGAAAAAAACAGGTGCTCTGAGTAACCATCCTAACTAGTATGAAAAGTTGCAGAGCTTGCAGAGGATAACAAACAATGGACCTCTATAATCCAAGGTCAGTTGTAGTGGCAGACAATTACTAAAGCTTGCACTGTTGTCTTACTTATGGAAATACAGTAATAATAGAACAAAAAGCATTTCTCATGGCTAATACATGTCAGTAAAACATAATGAAGCACAATAGAACACAGATCCTGACACTTATGCATATATGATGTGTCTTTGCCCTAGGATTAGTACATATACCTACATAATTTGCTGCCTACTAGGTGGGGGCACCATCGGGGTGCTGGATCATGGATAGCACAGCAATCACCCATAAGAAGGCAGAATTCCTGACTGGGGAGATTGCTGCTGCGAAGAATCGACCAGCTCAGCTCCTCAGGACTGTAGACAGACTGCACAATCCAGTCTGTCTCCAGTCTGGAAGAGTTTTTTCACAGATGAAGTGTGATGAGCCTGCTCGATTCTTCACGGATAAGGTTGCCAGCATCAGGTCGGGTAGTGCCCTGACTCTCCCTATGAGGTATTGAGGAGATCAACGGGACGCGATGAGCACCCTCTCTGTCTGGACTGACTTTAACTGGCTGGAATTCATGGACATTGTGAGGATTGTCCATATGTTGTGACCAACCAGCTGTAGTTTGAATTCAGGCCCTACGCCCCTCTTGGTAGGTTGCACAGATGTCATCTGCCCGATCCCTGCTGAAATTGTTTGGAGTTCCCTGGAGAAGGGGATCTTTCCTGATCCCCTCAAGGAGTCTGTTGTATGACCACTCCTTAAAAAACCCTCCTTGGATCCAGACTGTCTAGCTAACTACAGGCCTGTCTCTAATCTACCCTTTGTGGGTAAGGTTATTGAGAAGGTGGTTGCATTACTCCTGGGTGACCACCTTGTAACCCACAATGTCTATGATGCTCTCCAGTCTGGGTTTAGGAAGAGACATAGCACTGAGACTGCCCTTGTCCACATTTTAAATTACCTCCTAATTGCGAGAGATCAAAAGGCTCGTACTGTCTTAGTACTTCTTGATCTCTTGGTGGCATTCAACACTGTGGACCACGTTGTGCTTTTGGAGTGCCTCTGGCTCCTCTGTAGACTGTCTGGGACAGTCTTAAGATGGTTTTGATCTTTCCTTGTAGGCAAGTCTCACAGGGTTGTCACTGGAATTTATTCCTCTGATGCACCCCCCCTGTCCTGCAGAGTGCTGCAGGGCTCCATACTGTCACCCATGTTGTTTGCAGTATATATGCTGCCATTAGGAGATATCATTAGGTGATACAGTTGGAGTTTTCACTGCTATGCAGATGATACTCAACTGTATATGTCCTTTATGCCCGGATGGGATGATGCGGTCTCTGTGCTTAACAACTGTCTGGCTGAGATCAAGAACTGAATGAGCACCAGCTGGCTGAGGTTGAATCCAGATAATGCCGGGGTGTTGGTTGTGGAACTGAGTCAGCCGGAGGTGGGTTTGGGGGCTGGACAAGCCTCAGGCTTATGGCTCGATGGCGTCCAGTTCACGACCTCAGACCGGGTGCGCAACCTGGGTGTTTTGATAATGGTTTGACCCTGAAATCTCAGGTGTCAGCCATTGTCATATCCTCATTCTATCACCTGAGGAATATCACCTGGGTGAAACACCTGGTTCCTCAAGCTGACCTTCCTACACTGGTCCATGCCTTTGTGACCACCTGCCTTGACTACTGCAAAGCCCTCTACCTAGGGCATTTGGAGGTTGATATCCATCACTTGCAGCTAGCGCAGAACATGGTGGCCAGGCTCTTGGCTGAAACATCTAGGGCTAGTCATATTATGCCTGTGCTGATCGAACTGCACTGGCTACCTGTACAGTGGCAGATCATCTTTAAGGTCAGTTTACTGACCTATAAAGCCCTGCACAAACAGGAACCCCAGTACCTGCAAGATCTCCTGATTCCCTACTGCCCCTCCTGCCCACTCTGATCCACCAAGGAGGGATTGCTGGAGATTCCCAGGGTTCAGTTAAAAACATCAGGTGCACATGCTTTTTTCTTTTGCTGCCCCTACCTTGTTGAATTCTCTACCTCAGCGGCTAAGGGAATGCCTGACCGTCTCAAGTTTAAGTCTAAGTTTAAAACCTACCTGTTTCGTTTGGCTTTTCCTTATGGTTTTTAAAGTCTACAGCTGCCTATGGATGTTATTACCTGTTTAAATTGTTTCAAAGCGATATAATTTTATGATTGTAAAGCGCCTTAGCTCTGGAAAGGAGCTGTATAAATAAAGTTTTACTTTACTTTATTTTACCTATGGCAATACTTTCCTGAACTCACTGACATAAAAATGTATATAATGAATATAATGCTCACTCTGAGATAATATCTACTGGATTTTTGGAAGACATTGAATGACAGATGGTTCATGAAGAAAACGATCTGAGTCTGTCTCTCCTCAGGCTACTGCTACTAGGGCATCCTGCAGAATGTGAATGCAAACAGAAGCATTGTACTGGACCAAGGTGACTTGTGATGTGAACATGGGGCCAGATTTTCAAATGGCATATTAATGCCACACGCCCCCTGTGCGCCAAACATATGGCAAATGGGGCTTGCAGGATTCACCATGAGTCAGTCGGGATTTTACATCCTCAGGTCTGCTCATTCTTAGACCACAAACTACAGGTCTAGTGTGCGCCACTCCTGGGATCATCACCGTGTTGCACCAAATATTGGCACAAGCTGCTGGAAAGCATGGAAACTGTCACAACTGCATCTGTTAATGGAAATCGGGTGCAGCTGTGGCAAAGGGGATAGGTGCACAGCCAAATTCAATGTTCCGTGGCACAGGGCTGGATGACTGCCCTGCACTACCTGTTGAAAATCCTACCCATGATAACTAGTTGTCGTAACTCATGATGAAACCAAAGATTAAAAAAAAAACAGGGCTGCACCAAAAAACGTTGAGGTGGTGTGATTGTGATTCATCAGTCATGACTAAGTGATGTGAATGTGAAACAGAAGATCCTGGGTTGCCATTGAACTCCTCCCCAATATGTCTGCTCTCCTCAGCTTGGTGATGAAGAAAAAGATGTAAGCCCATCTCACCTCAGGCTGCTAGTAAGGCATCCTACAGAATGTGAATGCAAACAGAAGCATTGTACTGGACCGAGGGGACTCATGATGTGAACGTGATAACTAGGTGTCATGGTTTTTGATGAAACTGAAGATTCAAAAAATAAAAGGAAAACAAGGTTGCACCAAAAAAGGTTGAGGTGGTGTGATTCATGAGTAGTGACTAAGTGCTGTGAAACAGAAGATTTAGAGATCCAAAAAAAAACATTGCAGATACACATGCATCATGCTGGTGCTGCTGTTGAGTAAATCCAGAAAAGAAGTGGATGAGAAGGACAACTTCATTATCTTGTGTTAAAAAATCTCATGACGTCTATAAATGAGACATCTTAATGAAATGTTACTCAGCTGCTGTTGCTAGGTGCTGGTGGTGGTGCAGCTGCTGCTGCTGTTGAATAAATTCTGTGAAAAAGTGGTCAAGAAAGAGAAGTTGGCTTTCTTGTCTTGGAAAAGTGTGTTGATGTCTAGAGACAACAGCTGAAATAAGAAGTTGCTGTGTTGCTGCTATGTGCTGCTGGGGTGACTGATAGTGCCTGGTGTGGCTATAATCACAGACTACCAGGGGTAAGGTTTTTTTTTTTTCTTTTTTAAGGCTGCAGTGGGGGAGCCCTGCAGACCTCTTGCAAGCAAAACAAGAATTCCACTCTGACTGAACAACATTTAGGAGTTGCTTCACAGTCGCCTGGTCAGTGAAGCACTCCACTGTCATATGCACTATTTTTCTTCTTGCCATGATAGTGGCCCATAAGAAGCTCCCTCATGCTCCTGGACCCCAAAATAACTTACTTGGGGTCTGGAGACATGAGGGCCATGGTGCAAAAGCCACAAAACTATTTGTTTAAAGAGCAGCAATGACTGCTCTGGAATGGAATATATATATATATATATATATATATGCAATATATATATGCAATAATGAACTGCTCATGTATATTAGTGGACACTATTCATGAGCAGCATCCTATTATGTATATATTCCATCCCCGAGAGGTCACTGGCCATCTTTAAGGTCTATGAAAGATTCTTTGTAAAAGGCCAAAAGTGGAATTTTAGAGCCAGTAAAACTGCCTGAATGTATGTTAATTCAGGGGTTGTGCCTCCTTGTTGCTTACCTTCAGATAGTGATACTATGAAACGCAATTTTATTCATTTTAACATGTTCCGTGTATTATGTGACTATTATTATGATGGGTTCTGCCACATGGCAACTAAAATAAACTAAATAGACTGACTTAGCTTGTTCAACCTGTACAGTACCATGATGCACTGTAGTCAGTCATGGTTATGTCATTGTCACTAAACCCAAAGCCCCTTAACTGACTTTTCTTTCAAGAAAGATTATTTCTAATACTTCTACGGTGACTGTGGCCTAACTTATTAATCAAACACCTGTATATTTCATTCACATTTACAGCAACAAGGTAGCCAATGTGAATTTTGACACCTTACCACACAGCTGTCTGTCCAAGTAAATGCTTGGACAGATGGGTCAGCTATTGCCTGGGGTGACAGGTAGGCTTACTTGCAAGAATAGGTGATAAGGCAGCCTTGCGTGGTGGTAAGAGAGTTTGCTTTGAGTGATTTTGTGTCACTGAATTGAAAGGAGAAGGTGCCCATCGAGTTCCATCCAGGACCCTGGAAGTGGATAACTCACAGTTATTGACTGCAAACCAACTCGTCAAAACTGACTCTGTGGAATCCAAAATGTTATCAAAGCTGAACTGAGCCCATTGGCAGACAAGCACAACACTGCTTAGCATCTTTCAGTTGAGCCAATGCATCTGGCAGGAGAGGAGAAGGAAGCAAACTAGCTTTGGAGCAGATGAATGCTTGTTGATGCTGTAGTGTTATTGAAGGTGACAAAGGGACAGGGCTGCAGTGAGAACTGTAAAAGTTCCTGTTTAAGTTAGGTCATGGTGCAGCGGCAAAAAAGTGTAATCCATTACAGTAAAGTCCGTCTTCCTAGTTATAGACTGAAACATGTACAACCCCTTAGCACCAATCTCTCCAGCTGTTATGTTGGCCACAGAGGGAGGGGCTCTGCTTTGTTTTGGAGTTGTGCATGTTACTGCAATTGCACTCATTAGCTTGGCTGCACTAAGACATGCAGAATTCCTGAATAAAGAGTCTCATGTGGGTTATAAACTAAATGGCACATAAGTAAGTGTAGTTTGCTGATAAAGAACGACTGACAATAACACGGGCATTGCCAGTGTACAGATGAGTATGTTAGAGTGTAATATAAAATGGGCAAGAAAATCCCTGTGTCCTGTTTGGCTGAGACTCGGTTCTAGCCATTGCCTTAAGAGAGCACTACCAATGGTTAAAAGCAAGACGATGCCAACTGGGGCAACTCACAGAATTCATAAGCCACTTGCTCCATCACAAACATGTCTGCAACCTTTACTCATATGTAAAAACCTTCAACTAGACCCTAAAAATGAAAGTCTATTAAATCAAACAAAAGTAAGTAAATACGTTAATGTTATTTACACTTATGAGCCTTTCTTACACACATTCACAAATTAAAGAAATCAATTACTATTCAGAGTTTCCATTGCTGGTGTTTCTTTGATGACCATGAAAAATCCCTCTCCTATCACTACCAATTTGCCAGAGAACTCCCTGCTCCTTACCTGACAACAGATAAAACTGAGGTTCTGGCTCCACTTGAGGCCTGTGTATGTGTGTGTGTGTGTGTGTATGCCAGTGGAACTCTGAAGGATTTTTAATTCATGTATTCCATGTTACCATTTTGTGTGTTTCTGTGTGTGTGTGTGTGGTGGGGTGCATTCTACAGTACTACTGGAATAATCCAGAGCTTTGAATTCTTCTATTCCATGGTTAACAATCACACAGTGTATTAAATGTGAATAAAGACAGATAACTAACAGCTGAAAAAGATCTGCGAAGGGACTGTTTTACATTATTTAGCAACATTTTATTATATTTTTTTATGGCTTTGAAAACTTTTAGTGTTCATTTTTAAAAAGTTGCTGATGGGCCCATTTTATATAGGTAATAAGGCACTTCAGGGACATTGGTTGTACTAGATTTACCCCATGGTCAGGGGCTGAAAGCACTTGGCTTCACCTTGTGCCTTAGAACACCCCTGACTATGGGGTAAACCTAGTACAACCAACGCCCTGTCATGCCTTATTGCTTAAACAACACAAGAGGCCATAGTGACTGCATATGACTCTGAAACCTGATTTAAAAGGATGCTGCTGTGCAGCTCATTTGGTTGTTAGGGCTGCAGTGGGCAGAACCCTGCAGACTTCTTGTGAACAAATTAAGGACTCCACTCCATTACTGAACAATATTTAGTAGTTGCTTCACAGTTGCCTCTGTGATCTGTGAAGCACTCCACTGTTATATACATGATTTTTCGCCTCGAGAGGAGAAAGTATTTGGGCCCCTGGGCAAGAAGGTTATAATACAGTAAACAAAATTCCTGAGCCAAAGGGGCAGTTTCTCAGCATGGCAATACAACTATAGAAAGGCATTGCCCTCTGTATCATAGCAAAATTAAACAAACTATGATGAAAAAAAACAGCCGTAAAGGAGTTCTCAGCCCATGGTGTGAGCACAACTGGTAAAGTTAACCAGGGAGCATTCCTTTTGTTGGAGAGGTTAATGGGCCTGCCTATTTAACAGAAACCAAGTCCACACATAATACATCATAAAATAAAATGCCTTGCAGTCCATTTCAGGTTGTAGAAAAGGATTCCTCAAATACATTGTACCAGTTAGGCAGATGCTTCAGTATCTTTTTAATAGCCTGCATGGTGTCAGACTCCACTGTTAGACCGCTCTGCCTTGCTCTTGTCTGTCACATTGAAGACCAATTACTTCATGATGGGCATGAGGCCAAGGCCTCCATTGCCGCAAGGGGCATCTGATGTGGTAATTCCTCCCTCTTTCAATGCTCTGTCAGCAGGAATATTGTAGACTTTTGTGCCATCCTCATAGAAGACTTTCAGTTTTAAGGATAAGGCATCTGAAACTGTTTTTTTCACAAAGCTCTAATCACTCCTCAGTACTGTAGTCTCCACTGCTGAATTTCAGTTGGATAATCCTGGTCGAGATACAACTGGGTGTCTCTGTATTAAATTGCTTTTTTGGCCTTAGCATGGTGAAGCCCTACTTCTTTTGTCCTAAAACTTGAACATTTCATAATGATTTGCCAGGGCCTTGCATTTGGATCAATTGCTTTAGGCAGCAGGACCCAATGCACTCGTTCCAGTGAGAGCTCAAAGTTAGGTGGGAGCTCCAAAGCTTCTCGCAACAAGCCCCCCATGAAGTCACATGTAACCACCCTCTGCTACTTTACTCAGCACCTCTGGCACCCATACTGGGCACACACTCAAACTTAGAAATGATGCCACCACTAGCTTTGGGAATGTATACCAGGCTTATTCTCTAGAAATCAAGGGGTGTGGGTGTACAAAAACAATAACCATTGGTATTTACAAACCAGATCCTGGGGAGAGATTTTTTGCTAGGCATATGCTACACCTATCTTCTGGAGGGGTACCCAGTAAATCCACACAGGAAACAATAAGGTGACTCCCCAGACCGTAGTTGGGGTTCTAGAATGTGACGTTATTCCAAAGATGTTCTCTAAAGCAAGGGTGAACCCCCAAGGTTTACACATTGTGGCACTGGGAACCTGCAGAATAACAAAATCGAACTATATCTGACAGAAACTCTCTATATTCCCACATGTCATAGGACATAGAACAACTTGAACTTGTATTTCCACATGTCGTAGGACATAGAACATTGCTTTCAGTGGCATATTGGCCACAACTAAAAAACACATTTGGCTAAGACTAGCACCATTCTTCTATAATCTTTGCCACCTCTTTATGCATGGCTTAATTGAATGTCCATAGTCTGACTGCCAAAAAGTCTTTAATTGAGTGTTTGATACTTGGAAAAAACAACGTGATGTGGTTGCTGTGTCAGAAACTTGGTTGTTCAATAAAATTTCAAATCAATAATTAAATATTCAGGATTTTACAATATTTAGGAGAGACAGGGTTGTGAAGAAAGGGGGTGGTTGTTTTATGTGGCTAACTGTTGACTGGCTAATGAATCTAATATTATTTCAGTTAGTCCTTTGTATGAATCTTTGACTATAGTTCTTAAGCTTGGTTCAAGTAAAACATTAACCATCTGTAATGTTAATGTTCCCCTGAAAAATCTAGAGAAGGTATTCCTACATTTCTTGGTAATATTTCCCATCAATTACTACACAAAGAATTAATTATTGCTGGTGACTTTAATCGTAATTGGTCTTCATCCAATAATTTAGAAATTCGGAATTTGGTTACAGATTTAGGGCTTCATCAATTGATCACAGAAACTACAAGATTCAATTACAAGACAGGTTATGAGTCAACTTTGGATTGGGTTATTACTAATTACCCTTCATGAATTGTCAGATCTGGGGTGTCCCCTGATGGTATTAGTAACCATTGTCTGGTTTTCTTTAATTTGTCAGCTAAGATACTTAAGAAGCCATCTTGAAAGGCGTTATATAAATAAAGATTGATTGATTGATTGATTGAAGACTGTGACCTTTTGAAAAATTAAAGATTTGGATGTGACAAAATTTGAAGAAGTTCAGTCCTGTGATTGGTCCTTTCTGGATAATATTGTGGACATTGATACAACCTATCAAAAGTTTTGTGATCTGTTCATTAGCACCTGTGACAGACTTCTCCTGGTTAAGAAAGTTAGAGTTAGAGGGGACAATAAAGTTTGGATAACTTCGGGCCTATTAAAATTGATTGGGACTAGAAACAAGGCTTGGAAAATTTCCAGGAAAACAAAATTATCTGAACATCAATAAAAATTTAAGGAACTAAGGAATAAATGTCAGATAGCTATTAGAGCAGCAAAAACTGAATTTTATAAACAAAAACTTACAGAGACTAATTGCAATTCACGTTCCACTTGGAACAT
Organism: Neoceratodus forsteri; assembly: GCA_016271365.2. Taxonomy (NCBI): domain Eukaryota; kingdom Metazoa; phylum Chordata; order Ceratodontiformes; family Ceratodontidae; genus Neoceratodus; species Neoceratodus forsteri. The sequence goes on from CM057452.1 coordinate 905,989,052, forward strand.
CTTAAATTCTCTTATGGGCAAGACACAGGCACAGGACAATTTTGCCCTTGACCTCAATGGTCTATTAGTTAATGATGCTAAAAAAGTTGCCGAAGCTTTTAATTTACATTTTTCCAATCTAGAACACTACCGAGAAAGGTTTAATAGTAAGGATAGGTTAGGGAATATTCCTGATACTGTAAGTCAGAAATTTAAAACAGACACAGTAAATAAAATAGTGCCTAATTTTTATTTTCGGTTTTTACAACCCTCTGACCGTGTTAATCATGTCCTTAAAATGAATCCAAATCCATTTTTTTGTCCTGATCAATTGGATTTTAGGATAATTAAAACAAAGTTATACATTCTATAGCAGAACCTTTGACTATTGTATTTAATTATGCTCTTTGTAATAGTGTTTATCCTTAGATTTGGAAGAGTTCCACTATCAAACCCATCTTTAAATCTGGTCCCCTCCCAGGTCCAATATTAATAACTATCATCCAATTTCTCTTCTAGCTCCCCTCTCAAAAATACTTGAGAAAACTGTACTAGACCAAGTTACTGACCACTTGGAAAAGCATAATTTGTGGATAGACTCACAACATGGGTTTCGACCCTATCATAATACTTAGACTGCCTTGATGAGGTTCACAAGCCAAGCCACTAGAGCTATTGATGAAGGAAAATATGTGGCAATGGCGTTTGTGGACCTCACCAAGGCATTCAATCTTGTGGATCATACTGAACTCCTTAATAGCTTACCTGGTGTTTTCTTCTCTGGGGAGGTGATTGCTTGGTTTAGGGACTACTTGTCCCATAGAAGTCAAAAAACAATGGTTAATGGGGTTTACTCAGAACAAGCACAAATACAGTGTGGAGTCCCGCAGGGCTCCATTCTTGGATCATTTTTATTTTCTATTGTTGTTAAGTCTCTGCCAGCAATTTTTTCCAAAACAGAATTAATCCTCTAAGCTGACAATGCAGTATTATTCTGTTCTGGGAACAATTTGTCAGCTCTTATGGTGACTTTGCAAACAGATTTTACTTTATTGCATTATTGATTTAAATTTCATAAAATGGTAATGAATGCTGTTAAAACTAAAACTATGTTTTTTTCCCACTAATACAGTAGGAAACCTCTTGTTTCTGAATTTAGTATTTTTGACAATGATGGTTTACTAATTGAGTATGTTAAAGAGTTTAAATATTTGGGGATAATATTGGATCCTTATTTTTCATTTGAAGCTCATATTGTGGACTTAATTAATAGATTTCATAAAAGATTGGGTCTTTCTTTTCAGATAAGAAAATATCTTACAATAGAGACCAGAACCTTGCATGCCCACAGTCTTCTCTTTTCGATTATTGACTATGTGTCAGTAGTTTATTCTTATGCTTCTGGAAGATTGTTGAGTAAACTTCAGGCAACCTATCATTCAGCTATACGTTTTGCAACTGGACAGCCTAGAATGACTCATCATTGTTTATTATACAATTCATTTAAATGTCTCCCACTTATTGAGAGATTTACTAATAGGTCCTTCATTTTTTGCATAAGATTAAGTTGGGACTTCTTCCTAACAGCATATCAAGACTGTTTCCGGTTATTACTATGATTTCAAATACTTGCCTTCAAAGTAAACATTCTTTTCAGATTCCAATTTTTCGTACTGTATTCATCCAAAAGTCTATGACTTTTGTAGCCCCAAAGCTCTACAATGACTTTCCTTGTAATGTTGTAAGCTGTCAAAACATCTCTACATTTAAGATAACACTTAGAGAAATGTATTAGTAAACTGTGTCTGTAGGTGTTTAACTAGTTTCAGTTATGATATAATTGTGTTATAATGTCCTGGCTAAGTCTTTACTATTTATATGCGTTTTTATTTATTTTATTTTTTTTTATGTCTAATGTATTGAGACTGGACGTCTGTGAAAATGGGCATTGCCCACAGACCTTTTCAGTATAAAATAAAAATGAAATGAAAATAACCAGAAAATAAACTGTAACCCACTCCAGGGGGTACAAATCCTCTTCAGACATTTGGCCATTTGTCTAATATAACCAGGCACCCTTATTGAACTTGTGAGTCCTGAAATGGTTACTCCAGATGGGGTTCTGCCCACCCTTTGCTCCCAAATCCATACTCAGCCATTATTTCAGAGTTACACCATACACATTTGAAACACCTTTTGAATTGCTATGGAATGAAACTTGGCATTCAGAATTCAAATTCACCACCTCAGTAGTGTAAAGATAAAAAGTCCCGAAGAGTGTGGTATTGTCATACCTCTGGACATCACACACCTCAACCAACTTTACTTCAAAGATAGTCATGCATGTCTGTACTTACAGGAAAAGAAGTTGTGCCTTCCCTTTGAGCATGGGACACAACAGCACAGGTACTTGCTTTCTCTAGCAAAAAGTCAGAACTCACACTCTGTTAGACATTTCAGGCAGCTTCAAAACATCTTAGATCAAACCTGAGATGTCCCTTGGATCCATCCACTAGCAGTTCTTTTCACCTCCCCCCCCCGGGATGAAAATCAGGGAATCCTGCTGTAGAGAAGGTCTCCACCACTTCTCTTTGCAAGCTGGAGATTACCAGAAGTAGGGTGAGAATTCAGGGCTGTCAACTCAAAGTTCACACTCTGTCTCTCACTCCACCAACTTCAAACTGCAATTGACACCGACTCAAACTGACTACCATCTCAACATCCTATCTCCCACCTCAACAGCTGGCACAAGGGTTATGCTGCTGTGAGAGTTCCAAATGAGTTCATCACTTCAGTCTCAGCTGAGGCCAAGTAAACAGAAGAGTGAGCAGGTGAAAAACCATTTCACTAGTTAATCACCAGCTGCCTCTCCATGCCTAGCAATGTTACTGATGGGATTCTAGTAACCCCAGGGGACAGGGTGGTTACACTCACCGCATACCAGATGAATGACTGTCCGCAGTCATATTTTCATCCAGCACTAGACCATCCTACTCTCTGTGTTACCTACGGGGAGGTTGCACAAGTCCTCCCCTACCATGTGCTAGACACAGGCAGGCAACGCTAAAGGAACAGAGGCCAGCTGATAAAACTTTAACCCCTATCCTATGCTCTATCATGGATTCTCAGTGGCTCCAAGAAAAAATGCTTGAAGCATGCCCTAATAGAGTACTAAGAGCCCCTACTGCAGATCAGGACCACCAGTCTGTCTATCCTCCTAGACCTCTAGGGGAAGACTATCTGACCTAGGCTAACCACTGGGGAAAAACCTATCCCCAAAACTTCCCAGGGTACCTGTGAACAACAAAAAAAAGGAAAACATGCACAACATTGCATTACATTTCCCAAAAATCACACCTGTGAAGAAATCATGTTGACACCTTGTTAACCATAAACATTTGTAAAAACACTAAGAAAGGAGAACTTGGAGGAGTTACAAACATCCTCTTCCTTTTTTCTTCAGGAACACATGCAAGAGGAGAAAAACACAAAACACATACTGCATTCCTCACAGTGTCTAAACCTCCACCTAACACTAAAGAACCCCATAAAAACATTGTTTTAATAAAAGTGTAAAAGTAAAAAATGGAAAGAAACATTTATGCAACACATTTGGGGGTGGAATTCCATACAACATCCAGATCTAGGGATCAATGTCACTGGTGCCCCTTGGCATTGTCCATTAAAGAGTCTCTCCTAGGATGAAGCCTGCTGAAGAACAGTCCTTGGACAGGAGAGGCTTGCATAGCACTGCAATCCATGGGGAGAGATTTTGATGAAAATATTAAAGTTCCTTGGATAGTCTTCAAATGTAGCATGTGTTGTGTAAAATCAGTTAATGTAAATAAAAAGGGCTTGTCCTACCAGTTCCTTGAAGAACAAAAAAATTTCCTCTTACTGAGCTCAGTTCATGATTGGAACGTAGACACGCATGAAATGCACGTACCCTGCCTGCGACCCTGCACCCCATGAGCAGGTGTGCCAGTACCGGCATTCACAAATGCCAGCCACCTGTCCGCAGTCCCACCCCACCCCCCGCATGCAAGTCTGCGCAGGTTGGGAGAGGGCAGAGTCACAGACCCAGCCAGGTATCCAATCAGATGCCTGGCATGGGTCTGCGAGTGGTTCCCTTGCACAGTGGGCATGCATTGGCAGTAGGGGGGCAATGCCACCGGCCCTCCGATGGCACCACAGCAGTGCGGTGGGCCAGGGGCCTATGTCAGATGGCCTGGGTGGTGACTGTACCACCAGTAGTGGGGAGGGGGGTGCACTTGTGATGCAGCTGGTTGGAGGGGGGCCTCGGACTGTGCCGGTGCCCCTGCAAGGGGTATGGGTTCAGTGGGGAGGCATGCCATGCCACACTCACCTCTGCATGCTGGGGTGTGTGGGTGGCATTGGGTGGCTGTGTGTTGTGGCACTGGCATGTAGTGGGACTGTCCCCCCTGTCCTTCAGGGTGTGTGCAGGGTGCATAGGAGGTTTAGGGCTGAGTCTCCCTGGCATACCCTGCTCCCCCTATGCACCCCCATGGCCAGCACTATGTGCTTTAGAGCATGGCGTGTAGTGCTGGCCTGCCCCTTTACCTGCCCCTGGCGTGTTGCTCATCACGTGGCCGGGGGATTGGGTACACATGTGCTGCACGCCCCCCATTCATGCATCCCATGCAGGGTGGTATAGTTGGTGTGGGGTGGCTACTCATCCCAGATCTGTGTGCATAGCCACTCTGCACCATTCGTGTATAGGGGCCACTCTGCAAGCTGAGTACCTTCTCCCTTCAGACCAGATGGCATCTTTGGATACTGCTGGACTGATGCCTCGGAAGGCCAAATGATGGAACAGAAACAACTGCTGGGATGATGATTCTGGAACACCACATGATGAGACAGGAAAACTGCTGGGCTGCTGTCCTGGAAGTCCAGACAATGGAACAGAAAAACTGCTGGGCTTTCTAATTTGGATACACCTGAAGAAATCTTGAAATACCAGAAAAGCTGCATCTTCCTCCATAGATACTGCTGCTTTGGATGACAGGCACTTTTCCTGCCACTGCTTGCTTCCTTAAGGCATGTTGGTCATATTCAAAGGGAGTGGCACCATCAAGGGTAGTACCACTCAGGATGTGGGGCAAGGACTAAGACCCCATCTGGGCATTCCAGGTTGATGTTGTGAAATGTCTCTTGCCCAGCCCCATCCACAATTCACACAGTGTCAATGAACAGAGTCCTACCCAGTCTCCAGAATCTAAGGTGGTCATTGTTGATTTTGTCCTATACTCATTCTGTTGCCTCTGGATGCATGTTCTTCCTTGCCTCCTCCATAAGCCAGGATTGCCTGTTTTGTTCGATCTGCTCCCAGACTCAGTGAGGAAAGGTAGGATAGGACTTCTCATACATGTCATCAGCCCTCTTATGAATCAGTCTGGCTTGGGGGTGGCCAGTCCTGGTCAAGCCAGTGTTTCAATCTCAAAGAACAAAAGAACTTGTCCTCCACTACTTCTTGGGACAAGTTGCTAGAGCTTTCTTCAGCTGTCACTGGCTCCTCTGAGGCAAGAGCTTGGGGTGACTTAGGGTAGCCCACACTGTGAAGATACTCTGCTTCATTCTCCTCTTCCTCATCACTCATGATTTGCACCCAAGTGTGAGCAAACATCCTCATTCCTGATACATTCCATTTCTCACTGGGCGTGGAGGTGGACACCTCCCAATTCAATGTCTCTTGTACTTTGTCCTCCCCCACTAGGCTAGGACTCGGACCCTGTCTCCATGGGGCAACTGATCCCTCTGTTGCACTGTCCATCTGGGACACAGGCGTGGAAACCTCTCTCTGTTCCTGCCCTTGCAGTGTATCAACATCAATTTTACTTGCGCTTTCTGTAACACACTCAATAGAACTTTCCCCAACAGGTTCAGCCTGGTGCTATGTACTGCTGCTGGCGGGGTCCCCTGCCAAGGTCCACATGGGAGCCAACTGAATTCCCGTTGCCTTCTCTGGAGCTGTACCCCTGCTCATTCCAAATTTTGCAAAGCAATCTGATCAATGGGGTATTAGAAACACACCCCTTCCAGCCTTTAAACACACAATGCATAGTCTCACTAGATAGTTAGAAATTGCTACATCTGGAGGTAACCTTTCACTATAGTAGGCTCCCTCTACCTATCTCAGCATTGCCACCTCCTCGGCAATCATAGCTTGGGCGTGATCTGGGTATTGGGTGCTCCTGAAGTCATATCTGAAAGCAAGCTCATATGCCTTTTGTTACATAATTCACTTTCTGGCTTCTAGGAATATTTCACAAACTGGTTCCCTGCTGCTGTGTTTACATTTTGCTGACCCTGCCCTGTCATGGCAACTGTAACTTTTCTCATGCAGCACCTCTGTTCAACTTGCTCAAAAACTGTGTTTCCGATCTTTCTGGCTACTGAAATGTCTTTAATCTGCAAACAAGTGTCTCTGATGGTACATCTCAGCACATTCATACTGACTTAGCATTGGTAACTTGACTTTGTGATCAGCACAGTTCAGGAAAAGTCTATTTACATATACTGTATACAATTGCTCAAAGTCACTTGCAAGTCCTACAGTTTTTTTCTTTGCTCAGGTTTGCCTATTTTACTGCATCCGATTCCTACAAATCACAGTCCAGCTGCTTAGAAATTTACTGTTGCTGTAGCCATGTCTATTGTTCAGTCTACTGCTCAGAATTTTCTGTTTGCTGCACCTGTCTTTACAACTCACAGTCCTTCTTTGCACATGACTCACACTGTCTGCACACTGGTATATCTGGCTTTGCACTTACACAGTTTGTTTGCATAGTTTGCTTGTTTACTCACTGTATTCAGTAGCTGGTTCCCTCCGATAGAAAATCTTGGCCTGCTGCCAATTCAAGGAAGGCCTCTGGGGTGAAATGGACTGGTGGTCCTGCTGATCATAGCCACAATCACCTCAATTACTTTCCAGTCGGTCGTAATATGGGTTGAGCCCGAAATTACACTTAAAAAGTCTGCGAAAGTTTAGAATGCTCACAAGCTCCTCGATGGTTGATCCTGGTCTAACCAGCTCGCACATCTCTCTCTCTCCTCTTTGAACACTCTGCAGCACACAGACGCTGGCCAGGGGGCGGAACTGGATGCAGCCTCACCAATCACTCGACGCCATGCAAATGAGTCTCTCTTTTTCCTCGCTTGCTCTTTCTTCACGGTGATCATAGATCAGGGGCAAATTTAAACTGCAAACAGTGTTGGGTAAGTTACTTTTTCTATTACTTTCTATTTCTTTTGGAAACTTGATCCAGGAAGCTCTGTGCAGTCACTAGCAAGGATGGAGAAGCACTGTAAAAAGAAATACACCTGACAGTTAGTTACTTATTTTTTTTTATACAAAAACAATACAAAAATAATGAATAACTGTAACAGATGACATTTATTTGAAAGTAATAGGCTAGTTACTAGTTACTTTCAAATAAATGTAATCAGTTACAGTTACGTATTACTTTTATATAAAAAGACATAAGTAATTGTAACTGTAAGACGTATTACTTTTTCTAGTAATCTCCATCCTTGCTAGTGACTGCACACAGCTATCTGGAACAAGTTTCCAAAAAGTAATAGAAAGTAATAGAAAAAGTAACTTACACAACACTGACTGCAAACTATAACTTTTTTTCTTGGCTGCAAGTTTGAGTGGTGTGAGCTCCATTTTGACCATTTTTTCCACCATTTCTGGATATTTTCCTTAGCGACTCCCCCAATTTGCACACTAAACATGTGAAATTTTCTGGGCACATATCTGAGTATGTTCCTTAAAGTGCACAATACTTTTACCACTTGAAATTGCATTTTAAAAGTTCTAGAAGCACTTTTTGATGCAGGCGTCAGGACACACATTTCAATGCTTTGCTGTCCATTAACTAGTCGAAAACACACAAGCAGCACTCTGTTTCTTTACTGTACTTGGATGCACAAAGCTGCACATTTGTGTAGCATTTTCCTGTGCACAAATTACTTTTCCAATGCTTCCTTTCTATTTGGGCTACACCTCTACCAGACAGAAAGATGCTAAACATACTCTCAGCCAAAAATGTGGTTATTTCCCCAAACTAAACATTGCCAGATGAGACCCCATTTTTTGTAACCACCCCCTGCTACTTTACTCAGTCAGCACCCCAGGCAGCCATATGGGGCACACATGCAAACTTAGAAATGGTACCGCCCCTAGTATTGGGAATGTATACTAGGCTCATTCTCTAGAGATCAAGGGGTGAGTGTGTACAAAAACAATAACCATTGGTATCTACAAACCAGTTCCTGGGGAGAGATTTTTTACTAGGCATATGCTAGACCTATCTTCTGGAGGGGTACCCAGTAAATCCACATAGGAAGCAATAATGTAACTGTCCAGACTGTAGCTGGAGTTCTAGAATGTGACTTTACTCCAAAAATGTTCTCTAAAGCAAGGGTGGACCCCCAAGGTTTACACATTGTGGCACTGGGAACTTGCAGAACAACAAAGCTGAACTGTATCTGACAGAAACTCTTTGTATTCCCACATGCTGTAGGACATAGAACAACCCTGACGTGTATTCCCACATGTTGTAGGACATAGAACAATGCTTTCAGTGGCATATTGGCAACAACTGAAAAACACATTTGGCTAAGACTAGCACCATTCTTCCATAACCAGAGAAGACACTGTAACCCACTCTAGGGGGTAAAAATCCTCTTCATACAGTTGGCCATTTGTATAAAGTAACCAGGCACCCTTACTGAACCTGTTAGTCCTGGACTGGTTACTCCAGATGGGGTTCTGCCCACCCTTTGCTCCCAAATCCATACTCAGCCATTCTTTCAGAATTACACCTTACACGTTTGAAACACCTTTTGAATTGCTATGGAATGAAACTTGGCATTCAGAATTCAAATTCACCACCTCAGTAGTGTAAAGGTAAAAAGTACTGAGCTGTGTGGTATAGTCATACCTCTGGACATCACACACCTCAACCAACTTTGCTTCAAAGACAGTCTTGCATGTCTGTACTTTCAGGAAAAGAAGTTGTGCCTTCCCTTCAGGCATGGAACACAATAGCACAGGTACTTGCTTTCTGTAGCAAAAAGTCAGAATTCAGTCTGACAGACATTTCAGGCAGCTTCAAAACATCTTGGATCAAACATGGAATTGCCCCTTGGATCAATCCACTAGCAGTCCTTTTCACCCCTCCAGGGATGAAAATCAGGAAATCCTGCTGTAGGACAGGTCTCCACCACTTCCCTTTGCAAGTTGGAGACTACCAGAACTAGGGAGAGAATTTAGGGCTCTCAACTCAAAGCCCCCACACTGATTCTCACTCCACCAACTTCAAACTGCAACTAACACTGACTCCCATCTCAACATTCTATCTCCCACCTCAATCACTAGCACAAGGGTTATACTGCTGCAAGAGTTCCAAATGAGCTCATCACTTCAGTCTCAGCTGAGGCCATGTAATCAGAAGAGTGAGCAGGTGAAAAACCATTTCACTGTTAATCACCAGCTGCATCTCCTTGCCTAGCACTGTTACTGAGGGGATTCTAGAAACCCCAAGGGACCGGGTGGTTATACACAAATATCGCCAGCCTCCATTCCCTCTGGTAAACCTGACAGACATAAATTATCTCTTCTGGAGTGAGCCTCCAGATCGGTACATTTCTCCTGCAAAGTATGAGTGCAATGAATCAAAACTTCAAGGGCTGTTCCGATCCCTTGCACACTGTCTTCAGTCATCAAACCTGGTGCTCTGCCTCCTGAAGGCGAAATTCCAACTCCAATAAAGGGTTGTTTAATTTTTTTAATTAATTTCTGTTTTTTTACCTGAATGCCTTCACCTCTTGAAGTAAAAGCTCAAATCTGTTCCAAGAGAATCTCTCAGATTCAGTGTCTGTGTCCTCCTCTTGGCCTTTTGTACTGGTGGGAGAGCTGCTGTGACTGTATTCCATATTTTCAGTTGCTCGTCTCAGAGCTTGAAAGTATTTAGAACTTGTTTAGCTTTAGATCTGGTGTTATGGCCTTCTCCCACTTCTCTAACAGAGATTGATTCAGTAGAATGAGGAAAAATATTCTGTTGAGAGAGGTTTATTTATTTATTTATTAGCGTTTGTTTACCGGGTAGGCACACTAGACAGGAAATGCCTATTTTCAGGTATGACCTGGGAGATTACAAAACAAGGGTTGCGAGCCATGAAAAGGATAGGACAATAACACGAGATACAAGCAAAAAGCAAATACAGTCAGTGCAAAGGATTGACAATATTGTAAAATACAGGCAATGAAAAAAAAACTGTTAACAATAGTGTTAAATATAGGCAATGAGCCTAGGAGTTTACAATTTAAACAGGTGCTGGATGAAAACGAGTAGGCACATACTACTAGGGTCAAAACAAGCAAGAAAAAGTACATTTCATGAAAATACTGCAGGCACAAGTTGTCCTATTCTGAGGTGGGTAAGTGCTGAAGGTGAGGAGCATGGAGAACAGATAGTATCCCCATACTAGGTTCTAAGGGGGCAGGGGACCAGGAGGGAAGAGAAGGGTGTGTACAGGAAGTGGGAGACCGGGGTAGGAGGAGATTAGTTGGCATGGGGACAATTATGGGCTGCAACAGACTTTAGGTGAAACCACAGGGAGCTCGTAAAGATGGGATGTGTAGGGAAATATCTGAGGGTGGCAGGTAGGGTGTTCCAGAGCTTGGGGGCACAAACAGTAAAGGCACAATCGCCTGACAATGTATGAATTTTTGGGACAAGGAGGGGGTTTAGGTCCACAGATCTTAGCTGGTATGAGGGTGGAGCTGGCTGAAGGAGGCTGGGCAGGACAGGAGGGGTGGTGGTGCATACAATATTATCTGTGAAGCAACCCAGGACAATTAAGCGATGATTACCCGGGGACAACCAGTACAGTTGCTTGTATAAATCACAATGATGGGTGAGATGAGGGACAGCCAGGACAAAGCGGCAGATATTATTATTATAGGCCACATCCCATTTAGCAAGGCTTGTTTTTGCAGTGAGAGAAAAGGTAACCAGTCCGTAACTGAGGGAGGGAAGGTATAAGCCTTTGGCAAGGGGAAGCTGTGCAGCAGCAGTAAGGGACCCATGAGCACAATATGCAGGTCCAAGTATGGTGTTTGTAGGACTGCAGACATTTTGAATGTGTAGGGGCAGATCTAACTGGGGGTCAAGGGTGACTCCCTGCTATTTAAAGGAACATGTGGCTCCAATGGAGGTACCATCAAGGCTTAGGACTTTGAGAGGGACAGGGCACTGTTTGAGTTTAGCAGAGGAGCTGAAGAGCATGAGCTGAGTCTTTTTTAAATTCAGAACAAGCTTATTTGTCAGGAGCCAGTTTTGAAGTTTATTGAAGTCCGATTGTAGGTTATGATTTACGACATGAATATCACTCGAACTAGCCAGGAGGACCAGGTTGTTGGCATAGAGGGTTGGAGTACTTTGGGTAGGGACCATAGGGAAGTCATTGATGAAAAGAGAGAATGGAACAGGGCCCAGGATAGACCCCTGGGAGACACTAATGGTAACAGGGACAGGTGCCAATAGAGTCTAGTGTACTTGACTAGCTGTAGCCTGCCTGTGAGATAGTTAGAAAACCAATTTATAGCAGGACCAGTGATACCAAGGGAGTGAAGCTTGGTACAGAGTAGGGAGTGATTCATGAGATCAAAGGCCTTTGAGAGGTCAACAAAAATGGCCCCAGTTAGCATACCCTGGTCCATGGCAGTCTGTATGTCAGAAGTGACTCTCGCAAGGGCTGTGCCAGTACTATGGCCTTTATGAAATCCATGCTGCTCAGGTGACAACAAGGTGTATTTGGACAGTTAATCCCCCGGCTGCATTTCCACCACCTTTTCCAGAATCTTGCTAACAGCAGATAAAAGGGCTATGAGATGATAGTTTTCTGTGCATTTATGGTCACCTTGCTTGAAAACAGGGACAACCTTTGCTACCTTCCTGGTTTTGGGAACAATTCCAGTGGTGAGGGAGAGATTAAGAATATGGGAAATTGGAAGCATGAGCAAAGGGGCCTCAACTTTGAGGAGTTTAGGTTCCAGGTTGTCATAATCAGGACTCGTATTTGGGGAAAGACCAGAAAGAATCTTGTAGGTTTCCCTAACCAAGACTACCCTGAGGCAGAAGGGAGGGTGAGACAGTGATCCTAGGGGAGTGGAAGGGATAAGGGTGGAAAGGTTATCATTGCCGGGGGTAAATAGGGAGGTGTATGCAGAGAGATCAGAGAATTGCTTGTTAAAGGCATTAGCAGTGGTGGTAGCATTGTTACAGTTTATTCCATCAATAACCAGATCTATGGTGTCACTCAGAATATTTCCCATGACAACAGTTTTGGTAGTATATCAGAAGTAGTGTGGGTCCCTAGCAGAGGATAAGAGAGCGGCCTTGCAGTATTCACTCTTCATTTTTCGTATGGCTTTCTTGCAGGAGTTTCAGAGCTGCTGGTATTCATGGTAGTCAGACAATGCCTCAGCTGCTTTAAATTTATTCCAGAGCTTGTCATGAGCTTTCAAGAGGGAGAGTAAATCATGGTGTTGCCATTTAGTACTGGTGCCACTAACTCTCCTTCTGATGCGGTGGGGCATACTTATCTTGCAGAGGAAGGAGGATATTTAGAAGACAATCAAGAGCATCTGAAACATCAGTGGCAGAGAGAACTGGGATCCAGTCTGTGGTTGCATGATCTTGAAGAAAGAGAGCAGTATCAATGTGGGAGAAATCTCTCACTTGTATGACTTTATGAGGCACTGTAGATAAGGGGACCCTCCAGGCACAGTAATAATAATAATAATAATAATAATAATAAAATGTATTTGTTAAGCGCAATATCAAATGTCAAAGTGCTGTACAATCCACAAACTCTAAAATAGATAAACACAGATAAATAAAACCATAACACTATTAAATATTTAATATCCAGTACTAAAAATACTAAAAGTCAGAGAATACTAAAAAATCAGGGAAAGCACATGTGAATAAGTATGTTTTTAAAGCAATTTTAAAGCTCTCCACTGTCTGGCATTCTCTCACCCGACAAGATAGAAAATTCCACAGGGTGGGAGCAGCAAAAGCAAAAGCCTGAGCTCCAGAAGACTTCAAATGCACCCTGGGAATCTCCAGCAATCCCTCGTCGGTTGAGCGGAGTGGTCTGAGGGGGCAGTAGGGACTCAGAAGTGCTTGTAGGTAACTTGGACCCAAGCCATGGAGAGCTCTAAAAGTTAGCAAGCCAACTTTAAAGGTGATCCACCACTGAACAGGCAACCAGTGCAGAATGCGCAGCACAAGTGAAATATGACTGGATCAAGTAGACCCAGACAACAACCTGGCTGCAGCATTCTGCACTAGCTGCAGGTGGTGGATATCAACCCCAGGAAGCCCTAGGTATGGGGAGTTACAGTAGTCAAGGTGTGAGGTCACGAACGCGTGGACCAAAGTTGGAAGGTTGCTGGATGGAATGAGGTGCTTACTCTGGACGATATTCTTCAGATGGTAAAAAGAGGACTTGACCACAGCTGACACCTGTGAACGCAGCGTCAGCCCTCATCAAATATCACCCCCAGATTCCGCACCCATTCAGAGGTCAGGAGCTGAGAGCCCCCGAGCCAAAGTCCGGAGGCCTGCCCAGCAACTGACCCCTCAACCCAGCGACCCGGTTCCAAGACCAACACCTCTATCTTGTCAGGGTTCAATCTAAGCCAACTGGAATTCATCCAGTCTCGGATTTTGACGAGACAGTTGGAAAAGACCAAGAGCGCACTATCCTGGTCGGGCACAAAAGACAGGTACAGCTGAGTATCATCTGCATAACAGTGAAAACTCAGCCTGTACCATCTTACAATGTCTCCTAATGGGAGCATATACACTGCAAACAACATGGGGGACAACACTGAGCCCTGAGGAACCTCACATGGCAGGGAGTAGGAGTCAGAGGAAAAAAATCCCTGATACTACCTCTTGTGACCTACCAGTGAGGAAAGAGTGAAACCATCTGAGAACTGTGCCAGACAGACCACAGATGAACCACAGGCAATCAAGAAGTACCCCATGGTCCACGGTGTCAAAAGCTGAAGAGAGATCCAGAAGGACCAAGATGGAATGGCACTTCTGGTCTCTAGCCATCAGGAGATCATTGAGTACCCAAACCAGAGTGGTCAGTCTAAGTCTGTCAGCATCTAAGCTGGTAGATGGGGGAGTGGTTGGATATACAGTCAGGAGGGACTCCAGAGGCTGAGATCCTGTCCGGTCTATTAGTCAGCAACCAGTCAATGAGTGTTCCTCGAACCCCACCAGGGTGAGTGCGTGTGGGTTCATGGATGAGAGCTGAGTCAGTCCCAGGGCTGCCAGCAGTGGTTCAAACTGCCTGATATTATCACCGGTCCAATTAAGATTGAGGTCACCTCATATGAGCACCTCATTAGGTGATTTTGGGGCTGATGCAGTCAAGGAGATAGGAAAGCCCTTTGGTAACCTGTTTGAGAGGGTTAGAAGCACAGATAATATGAATTGTTTTGGTGTTCCCTAGAAGAAGGAGCCCATGAAGGAATTCACAAGGGGCAGAGAGGGAGGTTGAGTCATACTGGATTAGGGATACATTGAGGTGGCTTTTAAAGTATAACAAGAGACCTCCACTGCATTTTTTTCCCACACGATCGCTGCGCAGGAGGCTAAAGTGGGGGAGAGAGAGATGGTAGAATCAGGAATGGTAGGTTTCAACCATGTTGCAGAGAGACATAGAATATCAGGGTTGTTGTGTTGAACTCAGGCAGTCAGTTCAGCATGTTTGTGGATAAGACTGCAAATATTGAGGTGGACTAGCCTAAGACCTTTAAGAGAGGACCAGAATGCTATGTTAAAGTCCTGATGTGAGAATGGACCAGGATTCAGTTCAGTATCACCTGCAAGGAGGATAAGGAGAAAGGAGAACCATAGGAGGTGGCACAGCCAGGATCTCCTGGAGGGTGTTTTGGGATGATAGTAACATGGGTGTGAGCAGATGAAAAGTGGCTCTCATGGAACTTGAGTGGAAGCACTATAGGGGACATACATTTATTTGCAAAGAGGCTATAAGACTGGAGCAGGAATAGTCATTGTTGTAGTGCACCTCATGAGAGCCAACATATAGGGGAAGATAGGTGGTGGTGTAGTACAAGACCCCCAGGGAGCAGCAAAGGCAGGCGAGGAGGAACATGACAGCTTCCAATTGACAGTTTCCACGGGGGAATGTTCTGTAAAGCCTAGCAATTGCAGATCCAGTAATGTGATGGACAAAGCAGAGAGGAGAGCCAGGCAAGAGTGGGCAGAGGTAGCAAGCTGAAGTAGGCAGGGGAGGAAAGTAGGTTATAATTGACCAAAGTAGGCTTATTAGTCAGGCAATATAACAGGAGAGAAGGAAGAAGCCAGCTTATAAAAGTAGGGCTGGCTTAAGAACCCAGTCACTGATAGGCTAAAGAGGTAAAGGAAGGTGGAGCTAATCGGGGCTATGAGAGCACTTAAAAAGTGTTGGGGGTGGGAGAAAATTATTTCAGAGATTACTTAACTAGCAAGCAGGTGAAGGGAGTGAGTGAAAGTCCAGGGAGAGCCCGAGCTTCAGTCTCAGTGGAGGGTAATGGCTGCAGCCAATGATACCACTTAAGCTAGACAAGCCAGCCAATAGCAGGCTATGGCTGAGTGAAAGCAGCCAAAAAGCAGAGAAAGCCATAGAAGCTGCCCAATTCAAGAGGCTTGGAACAGTAGCGTACTTTCTGGCAGAGGCTTCCGAGCGGGTGAGGACAGGAGAGCGGCCGGTGAGTGTGCCACAACCACGGAGATCCAGGGAAGTTGCTGGCTGAGTCAGGGGGTGAGAGCCCCATCGGGGGCCTCTGAAGAAACCCATTGGGAAGGGGGAGATAAAGATAAAGTGATTAGCAAGCAGACAAAAGAACTGTATTGGTGGGTGGGGAGCAGTCATGGGCAGGAGATGGGGAAAACAGTGGGAGGTAGAAAACAGTGGGAGGTTAAGCAGGATGGAGATGAAAGAGCAGTAGGAGGTGCCCCAGGTGGGCAGGGGAGCAAGTGAGAGATGGGGGGGGGTGAGGGAAGGAGGAAGACAGAGAGAGAGCAGTAAATCTGAGTTAAGTTGATTTAAAAACTACACAGCAATCAGTTTAGAGTTAGGCAGCAAACATTAAATTAAACAGGCAGTTTAAAGTTAGACAGCAAACAATAGATCTTTCTTAGCTTTAAACAGTGCAATACTTCGAAACAGGCAGAAATCATATATAGTAGAGCATTTGCAGCCTGATGAAAAACCAAATGTAACATCTAGGATAGCAGAATTTAGCGACTATACTACATAGGGGAAATCAAATGGAATTGAATAGAAGCTTGAAGATTAGGAGAGATGGGAGCTTCATTCTTAAGCTGCTGCCTGCTCTGTGGTGCTACCGGAAGTCTCTACCACTGTTTCTTGTTTCCTGGCGCTGCTGCTTCCTTTGTCACCTGGCATATCACCAACCAGCATAGCTGCCACAGACATGGCAGAGGAAAATTTTACAACACTAATGCCACTACTGTAAACTACTCTCCATCACTACTTCCAGCTGCTGAGTCCACAAAACATGCTGCCGACATGTCTGCAGACATTATTGTTTTAAATATATACTGTATATATATATATATATTTTAAAAATAAATAAGAAAGTGCAGCACTATTTTGCCCCACTGCTTTCAAACTCTTCTTTGCTGCCTCTCTGGCCCCTCTCCCTTTATTTGAGCTTCTCTTTCTGGACTGGTCATTACTGTGTACTACATAAATGAATTTTTGAAAAACACAACAGGGATTAGAACATCAGGCACAAAATGTTTAACAAACCATAACACAGCAACTGTTTTAAAAAAACATAGGGGTTACATGGAGTAATGGGTAATTTGTAAATGACAGAACAATTTAACACTACAAGGATTACAACAACAGGTACAGTGACAGGACAAATTATTATTATTTTTTTTAACCAGCACAGGGATTACAACACCAGTGGTTAACAACAGTAAAAGAACACATTTGGAACAAGCATGGGTATTACAAAGGCACGGCTAACAGTACCCAAGACAAATTTTTTCCTTTTTAAACAGCATAGGGATTGACAGGGTAACAACTGTAACAGAAACAGAACACATTTTTTAAACAACACATGGATTACAATGACAACGGGTAACAACAGTGACAAAACCATTTTTCTTAAACATTTTTTTTAAACAGCACAGGGATTACAACAACAAGGATAACAGAAAACTGTAGGCCCTGATTCTCAGAGCCCTGAGATTGACACAAGGTGCCTGCACCAAACCTGAATGGTGCAAGTGGCACCTTGCATCAAATACTGCCTGCTGAGCTACTCACAAAAGCAGCCTATGCCAAATGCAGGCTGCCTGCCCCAGACA
Organism: Neoceratodus forsteri; assembly: GCA_016271365.2. Taxonomy (NCBI): domain Eukaryota; kingdom Metazoa; phylum Chordata; order Ceratodontiformes; family Ceratodontidae; genus Neoceratodus; species Neoceratodus forsteri. The sequence continues at coordinate 906,006,499 of CM057452.1, forward strand.
GGGCTTGCATCATACCTGCACCCAGAAATGGACTGTGACATGGGGCTAGCGGCTTGTGGCAGAGGCAAGCTGCTATAGCTCCACAACCGGTATTCACAAATCTCACCCAGAGGGTGAATTTCTAAGTACCCTTAGACCAGCCAGGGCTAGTCTAAGGGTACTTAGAATTTCACCTTCTGGTTGAGATGTACACTGTGCAATGTGCCATGGTCCCCACCCTAGCCCCCAGCCCCCCCTTATCATCATCATCATCATCATCATCATTTTATTTATAAAAAGGCGCCCTTCCAAAGCTCAGGGTGCTCAAACAATATCCATAAAAACAATTCAATGTTACAAACAAGATAATACAGATCCATAAATAGCAGGAAATCAGGTATCATTAAAAGCTTGAAGAAAGAGATGTGTTTTAAGGTTAGCTTTAAAACCATCGACAGTCAGGCTAACTCGCATCTGGTGGGGTAGAGAATTTCACAGTGTAGGAGCCTTAAAGGCAAAAGATCGTGCATCAGATGTTTTTAGCCATACCCTGGGAATCTCTAGCAATCCCTCATTGGATGATTGGAGTGCATGGGAGGGGCAGTAGGGATGAAGAAGGTCTTGCAGGTAATGGGGTCCCTGGCCATGTAGGGCTTTATAGGTCAGCAACATGACCTTGAAGGTTATCCACCACTATACTGGCAGCCAGTGCAGTTCACACAGCACAGGTGTTATGTGGCTTGATCTAGAAGTTCTAGTTAACAACCTGGCTGTCGCATTCTGCACCAGCTGCAGTCAGCAGATATCTACTCTCAGTAGCCCTAGGTAAAGGGTGTTGCAGTAGTCAAGCTGGCTGGTGACAAAGGCGTGGACCAGTGTGGGAAGATCTTCGGCCGGGACCTGGTGCTTCACCCTGGTGATATTAGATGATAAAAAGCAGATTTCACCACTGCAGAGACCTGAGATTTTAAGGCCAACCCTTCATCTAAGATCACACCAAGATTTTGAACCTGGATTGAAGCATATAATGGGGTTCCCCCAAGTGTTATTCCAGTGAGTTGTCCTCCACATGCCCCAGCCGGTCCATGACTAGAGATGCAGCGAATTTTTAATCCGCTGGCGAAGTGAACGCGAAGTGGCCACTTTGCGTTAGCGGAGCACAACGAGAAGTGGGCACTGCAAAGTGCTCACTTCGTATTATTGTTATTACTACTTTGCATTGCCATTATGCCTTAATGTGAAGTAAGGCGAAGTGAGAAGAGAATAGGCAGCCCCCCACACATCACATGGCTTACAGTACTGTAAGTCACATGCTTTAGCCAGGCAGGAAGGAAGCGAGTCAGAGAAGCAGTTTCACTTTCTCCTTTGCATTTGGGGAGAAAGCATTGTGAGAGGAGACTAGTAGTGAAAGTGCTTGATTGCCTTGCCACTTGCGTTTCAGAAGAAAACCAACAGCTTTTTTAAAAGCTATATCTTTATTTAGTTTTTGTATTGCATTTGTGTTTTTTTTTGTTAGTGAATTTTTTTGTATAAGTTTTGTTTTGTTTTCTGCGTGTGTGTGGCTGACTGTGTGTGTCAGTGAGTGTCAGTGTGTGTGTGTGTCTGTGTGTATGTTCTGGCCCAGGGACTTGTTGTGTCAGGATGGACCCAGGAGAAGGTGAGTCGCTGGCCCGTGTGCACGGTCAGAGGGGAATGCGGACCCGTGGGGGTCGAGGCGGTTGTGTCATGCTGGACCGCTCCCGACTCCTGGGTGTTGCTTCACCCCATGTTGAAGCAACAGGAGCAGCAGCAGCAGCAGCACCAGTGCCGCTGCTGTGCTTCCACCTTCTCTGCCACTGCCACCACCGCCGGTAGCAGCAGCTGTAGGGGCTCCAGCAGCACCCCTCCACCACCTCCACAGCCATAGGAGGTGGCCATGGAAAATGTAGATGTTGGTACTCATGCGCGGACTGTGTCTGGTCCCCCCTCAGCTCCCCAGTGTGGGGTTTTTTTAACTCCGTGGGGGAAGACAGCACAGTGATGGTGTGCCATCTGTGTGGTGTGCTGGTGCATCGTGGCCCCCATGGGACACATTTGGGGACCAGTGGCCAGCACACCCATATGCTGAACCACCACAGGGTAGAGTGGCAGGCTGCCACAGAAGAGACAGGCGTCCACCTGCTGGCCCTTCTGTGGCAGTTGCCGAGGGTGCTGCTGGGGTGGGAGTTGTGCCTCGTCACTGCCACAGCAGGAGGAGGGCTAGTACAGCAGCTGCTCCACCACCACCACCACCACAGCCACCAGCACCACCCTGTCCACCACCACCCCCCCACTACCTGGATTCCCTGCTGCAGTGGACCTCACCACAGTCCCTGTAACACGGGCTGACATCGCCCTGGTGTGGGCAGCTCTGGAAGAAAACAATGAGAGGGTCAGTGCTTTGCAACAGCAGGTCAACACAATAGAACAACAGCAGCAGCAAATAGTTACAATGCTGCACCTGCTGCTGGACCACCACGGCATCCCATGGGCACAGTAAGTTAGGGGATTGTTTTCTGGCCCCCCACCCCCACCCCACCCCACTACTGTGTTGTACATTTTTGTGTGTTTTTTCTTTGTTGTTGTTTAATCATACACTTTTTCCTTTCCAGGGGAATCTTTCTTGCACCACATAGTGCAATACATTTGTGTGAAAAATGCCCATAATTTCCTTACAGTGTGTCATGTGATGGAGGAATTCCCGTTCTGAAAATCTGCCCACATTCTGCCTCCCTTCTCAGCAATGTTAGGACGTGATGCCAGGGACAGCACGTGTGCGTGCTCCTTACAATATATCCAATTGTCCGGCAGCTTTCCGAATGTTTCTTTATGTTATAATGGTCAGTTTGTGGTGAAACGTGTGGGCACGTTTCCAGTAAGAAGAGCCTTGTTAGTGGAAACATTCCCACATTTCACCACAAAGTCAACCTTATAACATAAGGAAATGTTGGGATAGCTGCCAGACATTCACTACAGTGGAGCATGCACCTGCGCTCCCCCTGGCATCACATCCTAACGTTGCTGAGAAAGGGGGGGCAGAATGTGGGTGGCTTTTCTGATCGGTAATTCCTCCATCACGTGACACACTGTAATGAAATTATGGGCGGTTGTCACAGAAATATATTGCACTCTGTGGAGGAAGAAATATTCCAGTGGGAGTAAGGCCCCCACATATTAGTTTATGTGCATCACCATAACTATGTAATGTGGTGAATCTCTGTAAAGCAGCAGTGCAACAATCTGTTGAGAACTCTGACCTATATTTTTTAATGCTATGTTACAACTTCCTTTACTTGCATCCTGACTGACTGGAATAATAGGAGAATTTGCAGTAGTTGAGTCTGCTTTACTACCTTTTTTCATGTATGAAATAATGAAAGGAGCATTCCTTTTAAATTGGTGCTGACCAGGTCTTTGTCTTTGTTTTCCTCTGCTTTTATCCATCACATCAATTAGTCGTTATATATTACTTCTGTTGTTAACTAACATTTATGCAGCAGGCAGTGTTTTATGACACCATGGAACAATAGTTATTGAAAAGCAGCTACAAATAAATACAGACTTGGTCAGAACAATATTGGAAGGCGTGCTCATTTTTTTTTTATACATGAAAAAAAGTAGTCAAGTAAGTAAAGCAGACAGAAATTGTGAAAAGAAGCGTATAATTCAAGTCACGACTCGGAGGTAACTAGTGGTGGCTGTGGCAATGCTGCTTTAATTGTAATGTCAGTATGACATCATGAGCTCACAGCAACAATCACAGAATACACAAAAGTGGCACAGAGTCCACAGATTTTTTCTGCAGGTCTGAAATGCATCCTCCTTGTGTGCAGAAAATTGACAAGTGGTAACACAGTGAAATGAGACTGTTTCAGCACATACAAAATCCCCCCAGAATTAATGGCTCACTCAGTCATGCGCGCAGTGGTGGCACAGAGTCCCAGATTTTTTCTGCAGGCCCGAAATGCATCCTCCTTGTGTGCAGAAAATTTACAAGTGGTAACACAGTGAAATGAGACTGTTTCAGCACATAAAAAGTCCCCCCAGAATTAAATGATGACTGTGAGCATCGTGTTGCTGGTCCTATGTGTTCTGTGAGATGATTCGAGCAAATGCAATGTGATCATCTCAACTGGATTGAAGGTGCCGTTTGGCTGTACACTAATAGCTGCCTTGGTGAGTAGATATATATATATATATATATATATATATATATATATATATATGGTTGTGTATTTTGTAGGTGAGGAGGGGGGTACATGGACATGTACTTACAGTATTGTTCTGCATCACAGGTCACACAGAAACTGTTGGTGTGCACATTCCAGTGCTCAATGAGAATTTGTTGCGCTGAAATTGGAAACGGATAACTCTCAAGCACATGAAGGTAAGTTTTTTTTTGGGGGGGGTAGAGGGAATCATATTTGTAGGTTTGTCTCTAATGGTTGCTTATTTTGTTACTTCTTCACAGATTTCATCTGCATCCTTCTGGAGTCCAGTTGTTAATGATGGTCATGGTCATCTAATGAAATGACTTCTGCATGTTGCATGTGTGCCCAACCTCAGGGGAAGGGTTGCCTGATGTTGAAGAACTTTTTTGGATAAGACCACTTTGACAGAACAACAAAGCATCTGGAAGTTTGCTAAAAAAAGACATGAATGACTTCTTACAACTTAATTGTTATTTGTCCCTCCCTAGTTCTCAAATCTCAATCTACAGTCAAGTTTCATTTCAAACCCACATCTTGTCAAATAACACAACTTATGTGCAATATTTGATGCAGTCTTTCCAAAACAATGAAACGGATGAAATAAAATCTTCATACTTACCAGAATGGATTTCACATGGATATTCCATCGGTTCCTCTCCGTATGGTACACCTACAGTACCATTTCCAATGAGTTTTAGCGATGGAGACTTTTTGTGTTACCCTGTAAATGAAACAAAATAAATGTACCGTATCTGTGTTTTACCATTGCGGCTCTGAAAAGCTACAGAAAACAAAACATACAACTAAAGGAAGTGAAGCAGCATAACAAACATAAGTACTCATACTCACTTTATGGTTTAAATATTAAGAAGACAGACTCATGCTCAGTGGTGGCAGTGGCTAACATCATTTCTGGTGGTGGTGGTCCGGGGGCAGACAGACTCAGGCTCAGTGGTGGCAGTGGCTAACATCATTCACGGTGGTGGTGGTCTGGGGGGTGGACAGACTCAGGCTCAGTGGTGGCAGTGGCTAACATCATTACCGGTGGTGGTGGTCCAGGGGGTGGACAGACTCAGACTCAGTGGTGGCAGTGGCTAATATCATTCCCGGTGGTGGTCGTCCGGGGGGCAGACAGACTCATGCTCAGTGGTGGCAGTGGCTAACATCATTCCTGGTGGTGGTGGTCCGGGGGCAGACAGACTCATGCTCAGTGGTGGCAGTGGCTAACATCATTCCCAGTGGTGGTGGTCCAGGGGGCGGACAGACTCATGCTCAGTGGTGGCAGTGGCTAACATCATTCCGGTGGTGGTGGTCTAGGGCGGACAGATTCAGGCTCAGTGATGGCAGTGGCTAACATCATTCCCGTGGTGGTGGTCTGGGGGTGGACAGACTCAGGCTCAGTGGTGGCAGTGGCTAATATCATTCCGTGGTGGTGGTCTGGGGGCGGACAGACTCATGCTCAGTGGTGGCAGTGGCTAACATCATTCCCAGTGGTGGTGGTCCGGGGGCGGACAGACTCATGCTCAGTGGTGGCAGTGGCTAACATCATTCCTGGTGGTGGTGGTCCGGGGGGCAGACAGACTCAGGCTCAGTGGTGTCAGTGGCTAACATCAGTCCTGGTGGTGGTGGTCTGGGGGGGGCACACCTCCTTTTAAAAACTTCAGTTAAAACCTGCCAACATTAAGCACATCATCATCCTCATAAAGAAAGCTGCCCTCACAGTCATCGATGTCTGAAGTCTGACCACTGGGAAATTCTTTCTCCATTGTGTCATCATCTATGTCAGTGGTGAGCCATTTCAGGCAGCCACTGCCAGTGCCACCAGGATGCTCCATTTCCACATCAGCAAGACCACCATGACTAGGCCAGGGTACAAATACTGAGGTTGCAGTCTGTGCTGGTATGTGCCTCTTATTCATTTTAATGAATGTTAGCAAACTAACATTTGCAGGAGACAGGTTTGTCCGACGATCCCTGACTATTGCACCTGCTGAGCTGAATACCTTCTCAACACTTACACTGGAGGGTGGGCATGTGAGGTACTTCAGTGCCACTGCAGTCAGCTCTGGCCATTCACTGACCTTTCCACTCCAGTACAAAAGAGGATCTTCAGTTAGTGTCAGATGCCTGTTTTCAGACAAATATGACTCAACCATTCTCTGTGCCGCACTAAGTCCAGTTGTTGATGCATCATCCTGTTCTTCCGAATGATTTATTTCACAAATACCCACTTGGGACAAAGCCTCCCAAAGCGGGTTGACGCCAGCCACTTTGGATGACAGACCACCTGGAACTGCAGTCCCCTTACCCTTGCAGGATATGCTTGATGGTCCTCCAGGTACACCTTCAGCCGGATTATGCTGCTGAGGTTTGCTGACCTTGGAACGTGACTTCTGTGCCCCATGAACCAAGCGCACCAGTTGACCACTGATATTTTTTACGTGTTCAGGCCCTCCCTCCAGTACTGATGCAATTCCACATTTGTATCGTGGGTCCAGTATTGTTGCTATGGCAAAACTGTCACTACGCTGAATGCTCACAATGTGACGATTCTGGTCGAATACTGCCAGCATGTGTTGCAGCAACATACTGCTACCACCATCTCCGGCAACATCAAGGCTATGCTGTACATTCACCAATGTCTGCCTCAGCACCCACAGCAGTGGAATTGATTGGCTAATGGAGGCAGACTCACCACTCACTGCCTGTGTGGCATGTTCAAAAGGCAGCAAAATTGTTATTACAAAGTCCATGAGGCGCCACTGTTCAGTTGTCATAGATATGGAGGCCCCGGAACTGTCATGTGCATAACAAGATATTCTGACATGGCTTTGTATTGTTCATACAACCTCTCTGCCATGTATAAAGTGGAGTTCCATTGGGTGACAACTTCCAGCTTCAAGCAGTGCTGATGCAGGCTGTTTGTATCGGCAACTGCCACAGCTGGTCACGGGCCTTTCAAGATCTTGAAAAGTGAGAGCAGATACGTCGAGCAACGGTCAGCATTTCCTTTATATCAGGGTGCTGCAGAAACTCCTGAACCACAAGATTTAAACAGTGGGCCATGCATGGAACATGAAAAAAAAACACCATTCATGATGCATTTCACCACATTTGACCCATTGTCACTTGCTATGAACCCAGCTCTCAGGGACAGAGGGTTTAGCCATCTGTCAATTTCAGTCAGTACCACATCCAACATGTTCTCACCAGTGTGTGAACAGGTCATATTGCGCATAGCAATTGCTGCATGCTGTCGAATTCCTGGAAGACTGCTACCGTGACAATCCACCTTACTGCACTGATTATTCACACTACAAACATCACAAACAACCCCCGGCACCTGCGCCCAGTGTGCAGTTATACACAAATATGAACTCCCCACTGTTTTTCCACTTGTCCACATATCCATACTTAACTGGATGAATGGAGAGGAGGAATGTTGAAGGGCATGTCTTACTGAGTCGGACACAGTGCGGAACAACTCGGGGACAGCACGGGTAGAAAAGTATGTCCTGGATGGGACTTTCCATTTTGGACAGGCACGTGCAGCAAACCGCTGGAACCCAGAATTCTCCACAAAGGAGAAGGGCAAAAGATCAATTGCCAGCATTTCAGCTACAGCAGCATTAAGTTCATGTGACACTGTATGATTCGGGGGGGGGGACTTCAGCTTATTCATAAAAACACTCTGTAATGTGGGCTGACTTAAATGTTTTACACGGGGTGTGTTGATCACAAATGGTTGTGGTCTGTGATGAAGGGCATTGGCAGGGGGTGCAGTGTGGACATTTGATAAAGATGGTTGCACAGGTAATGATGACAAACCCAGAAATGCTGTTATTTTGCCAGATTTGCCAACCGGGGTTGATGTACCACTTGCACTAGACATACTGCATTCACCACCACCACCACCACAAAAACTGCTACTCTCACCAGCACTGGACAACATTTCAAAGTCATTATGGTCCTCCACCTCATCATGTCTGTAGTAATCCTCTGGTCTTATCACCTCACTACTGCACACGTTTAATTTACTACTGGACTTAACAGTCATGGAAGGGGATAACATGCTGGCTATGGTTGCCGGTGATGAGGGTGAACGCCCCACTGTGGTATTAGCAGCCAGCTTGTGCTGGGTCCACAGTGCCACGTGCCTATTCTTAAGATGCGTATGCTGTCCTCCTGTGCCCAGATGGCTCCCTTTTTTACTTCGACACACACGTACATGGCAAACCTGGCAGATTGCAACTGACTCATCATTTGCAACTTGAACAAAAAAATCCCAAACATGGGCTTGTGATGCTCTGCTTTTAACATGTCCATGACATGGCTTATTTAAGTCCGTTATTTTAAGCACTGAAGTGGGGACGGGCACGTGATGTTTTGGGCATTGCACACCTGGACTGCAACTGACCACCACGACTATGTATCATATTGATTACTAGGTCATCATCATCAACTAAAACCGGTAGATCACAAGTTTTTATGGGTGGGGGGGGGATTCCTGCAAACAGACTCAGACACAGCCACTTTGAATTTCTTTTTCTCCGGTTCCCAGCTGGGGTCAATTACGTCATCATCATATTTATCATCGCACACATCCACATCTTCTTCTTGGATGCTAACATGTGGACTGTATGTTGCAACAACAGCAACATCATCATCATCATCACATTCATCATCAGCATCTACACCACCTTCACCTGATATTTTTTCACCACACTGTGAATCACTGTATGGAAAGTGTGTGACGTTAAGTGCCACGGTGGATGGAATATCACATTGTACCAGCTATCGTTGACATGATTATCAGAATCCTCAGGTTCACTTACTGGGATGTTACTGAGAAGTATGACATCATCTAAGCTGCCACTCACTTGCACTGCTTCACACTCAATATTTTGGATACGGCACACTGGTTGGAATTAGAAGTAGAACTTGACGCAACAATACTAATACTACCTCTACCACCACTAACACCAGTAACACTAACAACACCGACTGGGAAAACATCATCTCCTCCAACTATGAGTGAAGCTACTGATTGGGCTGTAAAAAACATTGCAGGAGAACTACCTTTCCTCACATCAGCAATGCACTTCTGCATCTACGTACTACTACCATGCCCACAGGCTACCTTACTGCCAACATTGCCATGGCAAGAAACAGCTTTGCTTGCACATCTCTTTGCAAGCATTTTGGGGGATCAACCACAATATTATAACCAAATTCAGATTTTGATACGTTCACTCTCTGATTGGGGGAATGCTGGATGTGAAGCCAAAAAAACAACTGTAGCTTCAGCAACAGATAAGAGACTAGTCTGAGATTGTTACGCAAACCAACTTCAGTAACTGGTGGTGCTGGTGAGGTCACAAAAACAATCCAATCTGGTAAAAAATTCCTTTTGAACGTGGAGGTGGGGGGGGAGCACTGAATGCAGACAGTGCAGATTTTTACAGCACTACAAGCAGCAAAACTAAGAACAGATACCATGATCACAGTACAAAATCAGGAAGCTGCAGTGGATTGCAGGTTCACACTGCTGCGCCTGCAATTACACTAGTCTGTGGCACAATAAAAGGTATATTATTTGATGCATGCAACACTGCACACACACTCACACACAGAACAGTTTGTGTACAATGCTGAACGAGTAATGCATAGCAAATGCAAAACTTCAGTACTATGCCACGTTATGTATTGTAAATTTGTAATGTAAACAACCTGAAATTATGAACTGCTGCACCACATCCACACAACAAACAGCAAGAAAATGTCTACTATTACTGACAATATTACTGTGTGTACATTAACATAGTTATATAACAAAAATATAACCAAAAAACACAGAAATCACTATTTCTCCAACTTAAATCTACCTACACCACAGATACGCCCCTCCCCCAAAGCACATTTTCACTGTCTTTCACCACACACACTCAATGTTGTAAATTAACATTCAAAATCCACACAAAAACAAAAACGCTTGATGATATGAGCACAGGAGGGTTTCCTACAATCGATGAACTAAAGTTGGAGCCCCCCAAAAAATGCAAAAATGCTTTTTGAACAGCTTTACAAGATTTCTATCACAGACAGCTATCAGAGCACACTGTCTCCTACTCCTTCTTACTCATACTACCCCGAACTGAGGCTGTTCAGATCAATATAGAGCCCATGTGACCTGAAATCCCATGAATCACCAAAATTCGCCTTCGGAGCTCAAAAACAAGGCGAAGTGAGGCGAAATGCATTGTTCTCAATGCACTTCACCTTAAAATTTGGAGGAGTAGTGGTCTGGGAGGCAGAGTAGCGTTGAAGTCATTGCTTTCAATGGACTTGGTTACTCTAATACTAATCTTGATACTCCGCCGCATTGCGGAGCACTCAGCGAATCCGCCTTTTCTCTGCGAATCACTCAGGGAGTGGATTGAGCCCTCACAATTCTGCCTGTGTTATTAGTATAAAAGGTGCCCTGGTGGTCCAGTGCCCCCACCCCATCTCCGATGCTGCCCGTATTACTACTAAAATACCCCCATCCCAATTTGTGATGCTGCTGTGTATTTAGTAACATGTTCTCCCATCCAATCCCCAAAGCTCCCCCATCATGCACATAATGCCCCCATCCCCGATGTGCATTTAATTAATAACAAGATCCTCCACCAGATCCCCGAAACGTCTCAGTTAGTGAATTATTGCAATGCCTCACCTTCCCGATCCTGATGCCACCGTTCTCATAAAATACCCCCTTTCCTGGTGATCTAGTGGCCCCCATACCCACCCCAGAGTGCCCACTCACCCAGTTCTCTCATCCCATAGATGAGCAGCACCAGCACAGCCCTTCTCTCACCTCTGCAACTGGTGCTGACTGATCTGTCTATTTAGATAGCAGTACTATATAATGTACGTTATGCATGTACACTATGCAGTACACCTATTTAAATAGACTGTTTAGTTGGCGTGGCTGCAGAAGTGAGAAGAGGGCTATGCTGGTGCTGGCTCTATTATGGGATGGAGGGAGAGCTGGGTGGTGGGCACTACTTGCTGAGGTGGGGGAATGGGGGCAACTAGATCACCAGAATAAGGGAGTATTTTATGAGAATGGCAGCACTCGGGATTAGAAAGGGGGGGCACTGCATTCATTTACTAATTGCAAAGTTTCAGAGATGGGGTGGGGGATCTTGTTATTAAAGATAGGGCAGCATCGGAGAGGGGGCATTATATTATGTGCATGATGGGGGAGCTTTGGGGATTGGGTGGGGGATCTTGTTATTAAATACACGGTAGAATCGGGGTGGGGCATTTTAATATTTAAATAACAGAGAGTTTCAGGGATTGGGTGGGGGAACAATTTATTAATTACTTACATGGCAGCATAGGGGAAGGGGCCAGGCATTTGTCACAAGGTTCCTGCGGCAGATCCTTCCCATGCGCCAGGTGTTTCCACATGGGACGGGTTGCTGCAAGTGTGGGGACTTAGGCTCTGGGACCCATCCAGTACCAGAATCTGGTGCAAGGTCCTGGCGCAAGAGGCTTTGGTGCAAGCTGCTGTTTGTCACAGCTTGCGATGCTCTTAGCCCCTTTTGAGAATCAGGCCCTGTAACTTTAAGGAAAATGAAAGTAGAAAAATCGTAAAACTTCAACAGAAACATACTGACAAAATAGGGTACTGAGACACACAAGTTACACAACACACTCAAATGACAGAAATAAAAATGAGAAATTACAGATCAAAAACAAACATTAACAAGAAAGAGTGAGAAAACAAAAATTTAACATGAATCTCCTGCTAACAACAACAACAAAAAACTCCAGATCTGTCTGGGCTGCTTTGCTTACAGACTGCTCTTCCCCCACACAACTGCTTCGCGGACTGCCAAAAGAAAACATTACTTTAAAGTAAACAATTACAGATAAAATGAACAAAAAAAAAATCTAGGGGAAAAAGGTCCTTGGAAAACAATTAGGAGCAATCTGAATGACAAAAGGATTTGTTTTACAATTAATTTAAATGTTTTTGCTTTGAGATAAGCCCACAGTCTTTTTGCTATTCTCTCTTTTCACACATTACACTGAGAGACAACCTACTCTGCATCCTATAGGCTGTTGAGTAACGTGAGCCTGTGACCTCCCTATTGGCTGGTCAGCAACATGTGACCTCCAATCCCATTAAGTTACTTGCAAACTTCACCTATGTACAAAACTTCACCAACAAAGTCGCAACTTTGGCAACTTTTCAAGACCTCACCTCTGCGCCTCACATTGCATTCCATGGAGTCGAATTTTCCTGTGATTGCGACCCCGAGTGTCCCTACACCCCCTTAACCTGACTAGTCCCTTCATGCCTGTCTTGTTTATTCCCTTCATGTACTTGAAGGTTTCAGTCATATCCCTCCTGTCTCTCCTCTCCTTCAGTGAGTACAAGTTCAACTCTCTCAGCCTGTTCATGTACGGTATGTCCCCATGTCCCTGGATCATCTTTGTTGCCCTGTGCTGCACCCCCTCCAGTAACTTAATGTCCCTCTTCAGGTATGGGTGCCAGTACTGTATGCAGTACTCCAGGTGTGGCCTAGCCAGTGACCTATACAACAGCAGGATCACCTCCACTCTCCTCTCCTTGAAGATATACCTCAGGCAATACAACCCAGCATTTTGTTGGCCTTTGTAGCTGCCTTCCTGCATTGTGCTGAGTTGTTCATTGAGCCTGTTATAATCACCCCCAAATCCTTCTCCTCCTCTGTCATGGCTAGCTGACCCCCCCCAAGTTGGTAGCTCCTTCTTGGGTTTTTGCCCCAAAATGTAGCACCTTGCACTTTTTGGCATTGAACCCCAACTGACAGGTGTCCGACCAGGTCTCCAATTTTGACAGATCATCCTGCAACCCATGCCACCCTCCTAGGTCATCCATTACTGCTTCCATCTTGGTGTCATCTGCAAACAAATTGATCTTGCTCTTGATGCCCATTGAGATGTCTACTATGAACAGCCCAAACAACACCAGTCCCAGCACTGAGCCCTGCGGTACTCTGCTTGCCTCTGCCCTTGGAGATGAGAGCTCCCCTTCCACCACCACCTTCTGCTGCCTTCCCTGCAACCAGTTTACTACCCATCACACCATTTTCACCCCTGCACCTGTACCTGCCAGTTTACTATCCAGTCTCCCATGCAGCACCGAGTCGAATGCCTTACTGAAGTCCAGAAACAGGACATCCACTGCATGGCCCTTGTCCAGCTGTCTAGTTATCCAGTCATAGTAATCCACCAGGTTGGTCTGACAGGATCTGACCATGACAAACCCATGCTGCCTAATGTTCTGCAGCCCATTGTTCTTCAGAAGGGACACCAGCCTCTCCTTCAGGATTGTCTCCATCAGTCTTCCCATGATGGATGTGAGGCTTACCAGCTGTAGTTTCCTGGTTTGTCTTTAGGACCGCTCTTATGTAGGAGAACCACGTCAGCCATCCTCTAGTCCTGAGGTACACTTCTTGAGACCAATGAGACATTGAACAGATCTGCCAAGGGTCCCACCAGGATTTCTGCCAGCTCTATAAGTACCCAGGGGTGAATGCTATCCGGCCCTGGTGCCTTGTCCACCCTCAGTGCCCTCAGGCTCTGCAGTACCCTGCCCTCTGTGATTCCCCAATCTATCACCTCCTCCTCCTCCCCGAGCCTGAACTCCTGCCCCCCCCTTGGTAGCAATCCTCCTTTCTCCTTAGTAAACACAGAGCAGAAGTATTCATTAAGCTCTTTTGCTTGCTCTGCCCCTGTTTTCACCCATCCTTCTTAATCCTTACTATTTTGTCCTGCAAATCCTTGTACAGCATGTCACCTACATAGACTAGATGTCCTATATTGCTCCTAAGAATTGTGCAGCCTATTAATGCCCTTGTGACCTCTTAGCCCTGTTTGTTGTTTGTATAACCTGATGTATTGTAATGTAATGAATTGTCTAAAATTATTTTTTCTTATGTTTTTATTTTGTACCCAAGACCACCTTGTAAATGAGTCCTCTCAATGGTGTTTTTCTCCTAGTAAAATAAAGATTGATTGATTGGAAATGTCAAGGATATTTAAGAGCTGCAGCCACCCTGCAATGTGAAGGAGCTATGATTAAGGCTGGGTATGGCTAAGTAACTGTGCAGGTACATACATAATATTTTTACAATCACTCAGGCCCTTTGTGCTCTTTTCTTTTTCCATAAAGGTTTTGCTCTTCAGCCATGTGCCCGCATCCCAAGACTGTCTTCTGCTTCCTCCAACTCCAAGGTGTGCCTCTTCCACAGATCCTCCTCCCTGTGCCAGAGCTGCAAGAAAGAGGGCCATCCTCCCCCCAAGTAATCATAATCAGAGTCATTTGGAGCAGGACCACAAGGATAAGAGACCTTGGGTGGAGGAAAATAGGCAACGTGCGTGGGGAATGCGCCAAGGTGAGGGAAGATCACTAAAGGTGGAAGTTAATGGGTATTCACATAGGTAAGGATGGAAAAAAGCAGAGTACTTCAGGGGTCAATAATGGGCCAGGTCCATTTCAATCTGTTCATTTGTGAAATAAGGGGAAGGTATTAAGGGCAAGATCTGCACATTGCAGACAGTACAAAGATCAGCATTAGAGGGACACACAGAAAGGGATAAGGAAATGTACTGATTATCTAGGCAAGTACGAGAGCAGGTAACAGAAACCTGGCTGTTGGCCATCAGTGCTAAACAATGTGAGGTACTGAGCACTGGGAAGTGGAACGTAACAGTGCAATATGAAATAGTTGGGAGTGTTGGTGTTTGAAAGCACAGTGGAAGAAAAGAACATTTGGGTCATGATATTGGAGACTTATAAAACAACCACAAACCACAATAGAGCAGTGGGCAAGGAAAACAGGATAATGTGTTGCTTAGTGAGGGGTATAAGCAGTAGAAGTAAGGCAGTGATCCTCGCACTATACAGTTCACTATTTCAACCACACTTGGAGTAGTGTGCAAGGTCCTGTTGTCCATACCTGGAGAAGGAATGCAGCAAGCTGGTCTGTGCCCTAGTGGGCAAGTCATATGAAGTGGTGCTGCAAGACATCAACATGTACACCCTTGAAAAATGAAGTGAAAAGGTTGACATGGTCAAGGCATAAAAGTACTTGCGTGAGATAAATAGGATGGATGCCAAGAAACTTTTCGCCTTGACCTCAGATACAGGTATGAGGAAACACTGTCTGAAACTTGCAGGCAGGGGATTCAAAAGAGATGCCAACATGCATTCTTTCACAAACAGAGTGGCGGTGAAGTGGAACAAGTTGCCAGAGGAGGTGGTACATGCCTAATCAGCAGACACAAATAGGGCTAGGACAAGCATACGGTATTAGTTTGTGAAACTGTAAATTTAATCTTTACTAGGGCTCTTCGGAAAGGAGAGACACTTAAAAGCATAGCTCTGCTGCTGTAAATTTGAAAACTTGCTGAATCTATGGTCATGGACACATAACTGTCACATGGGTCAGGAGGCATTCTAGGGAAAAGAGAAACATATAAACATAGGACTGGATGGCAGATAAGGACAGCTTTTCTGGCCAGGTGGTGTAGAAGACTGAGGCACTGGGTGCGCCATACCTTTTATGACATCAGTGACCTGAGTTCGGGAATGAGGTTGGATCACTGGGGATTGACTAGGCAGGGAGAGGACTGAGCATCCAAAGACTGGTCTTCTCTCCATGGGGAGGAGGGAGGATGTGGCACCAGTCTCAAGTGACACCCAGTGGAGGCTGGTTGTATACCCAGATCGGGCCACCACAGGACGGGGTTGGAGGCAATAGTGGACATCTGCAAGTTGGATGCTGGAGCATGCTCAGCCTACACTGGATGTCACTGCATGTCTGCACTTCTATTTATTTAGTTATTTAAAAGTTGATAACCAGGAAAAGCACCAATGACCCGAGTCTTGTTTTCAGGTGCGACCCAGGGAAAGGTAACATGAGAAAATAGTACTTCTACATATGACAACAACACAACAGTAGCAAGAAACAAGGGTCATGGCTACAAGACCCATAACAGTAGGTAACATTAAGGTACAGGAGTACAACATTACAGAAAAAAAAACTGTTTATTCACAGATAGCACCACAGTCCAGTTGCAGGACAGGCCGTTGCACCAAATAATAAATAATGGGTCAGGGCAAAAAGAAATACAGAGAGCAAGGCACAAATTACAACAATAGGGCTCCTATTGGACAAGGAGATGTGGCTATCAGGGGTTTTCAACTTTAAGTGATCGGTTAACTAACACTTAGGAGGCAGGGCTAGGGAACACAGGGAGCACTGTGGGTGAGGCAGAAGTCCGAGTAGCCCTTTGAGTGAGAAGAGGAGGAGGATAGTCTGAGGTCAGAGAAGAGTTTATTCCAAAGAGAAGGGAAACAAAAGGAGACAGCAGATTGGCCAGATGCAAAGAGGGCACTTGGGATGGCAAAAGTATTTGGATCCCGGTGTTGAAGGAAGTAGGTAGAGGGGACAGCTTGGGAGAGGTGGGCAGAGAGGTAGTTAGGAAGGGTTCCAAACCAGAGTTTTGCAACAAAGGAGGTGCAGTGAACCGTTCTCAAATGGGACAGGGGCACAAGGGTGACAGAGGAATACAGGAGACAGTGGTGGGGGGGTGGAGGTGGTGGCAAAGCACCAGAAAGAGATTAGGAGGGTGTCTAGTCTGGTAAGTGAGGACTGAGAGACGTACCATAAACCATATCGGCATAATCAAAGATGGGAAGGGTCATTTTGGTAACCAGCTCTTGATGGATAGGGAAGGGGAGACTGGCCTTATCTTGATAGACAGTCAGTTTGGGGTGCAAGTTAGTGCATATGGCATTTACGTGGTTAGAGAAGTCCAGATGGCTATCCAACCAAATCTCCAGATATCTGAAACCAGTAACATTCTCTAGTGGAGAGCCATCTAGGGTTCTGAAGATGGGAGAGGACTGGAGGGTGAACAGTTTTTGTCTGGAGCCAAATGTAATAGCCACTGTTTTTTTGGTGTTAAGGTCAAGTTTGTTTTTCTGGAACCAGTAATGATCTCTATTGAAGTCTTACTGGAGGGGGGACTGTACACTGATGGCAAAGGGCCTGGAGATGAAAATAATGGTATCATCAGCATATGTGTATATTTGAGGATTTGCAGACTGAGGGGAGGTTGTTTATAAATAGGGAGAAAAGGATAGGACCAATGATTGAGCCTTGAGGGACACTGGAAAGGATAGGGAGAGGGGAAGAGAGAGCATCGCCTTTTTGAACTGGTGCCTCTTGTGAAGGTAAGAATGGAATCAGTTTACAGCAGATTCAGCAAGACCAATTGTCCTAAGGTTTTGAAGCAGTAGGTGGTGGGAGACAGAACTGAAAGCCTTGGAAGGTCAATAAAGATGGCAGCAGTAATGTGGCTTTGATCTATAGCTGTAAAAATCAAATCCATAACTCGCAATAATGAGGAGGTGGTCTAATGTTGTTTTCTAAAGCCAGACTGTACTGGAGAATTTTTTTGTTCAAGTTTATTGCAGGAATAACTCCATCGAGCAAGCCAATTTTTTTTTTTATTTTAGTCTTTGGTAACTGGGAAAGGCCCACTAGGCAAAGTGCCTGTTTTCAGGGGTGACCTGGGAGCACTGGGTGGTTAAGTGACTTGCTCAGAGTCACACAGTATGCAAGTGGAGGTTGTGAGAATCAAACCCAGGTCTGGTCTGCTTGATGTACCAAGCTTGTTCACAGCTTGTTACTTTAACCTCTAGGCTCCTTCACAAGGAGGTTCTGAGAAACATATATCTGGAACATATACTGAGAGATAATACACAAATACAAGCAGTTCTGGTACAAATCAATAACACTGGATTCAAAATATACAATTATATTCATCACAGGAACAGAATTTTTTTTTTCATAGCACACCTACTGGAAAGTAGCAGGCATGCCAAATATACAGGCCTATACAAAACATACTACATATTCGTGACAGGGGCAGAATTTGCAAAGCAAACCTTATGATAATAAACAGGCTAAGGAAAGTTGAGCAGACTAACAATGTGCGCAGTGCTCTAACAAACATGATAGGTAGATAGGGATCTAGACAGATGTGAGAGGGAGAGAAAGGAGAGGGTAAGAGGGAAAAGGAGGGTGCGAAGGGGGGAAACGCAGAAAGAACCAAGGAGAGGAGATGCAAGAGCCATGGCTAGGACCTGGGACAGCTGCATAGGACTTTCATTTTGCTTGCAGTTAAAGCTTTGAAGAAGTTAATAAACAGAGGGATTTAAACAGGCCTTGAAAACTTATTTATGGAGGAAAGTGTTTGGTGGTTGAAGTCATCTCTGACTGTATTAGTTGTTTTATTGCTGTTTTATATTTTTAAGGATATTGAGATGTATGATGTGTTTTAAATTCTGTTCGGCGCCTTGATTTTTGAAAGGCACCTTAAAAATAAACATTATTAATTATTATTATTATTACAAGGCTGGTTGGTTTAAGGACTGTCTGTAGGCTGCTGCATTCCGGCGTGTACAAACCATCTAGTGGAGAAAGACGTCCAACCAACAGCTGCATATGGATCACAGCAATGACTTCTGAGGGCAGAATTGGTGATGAACCACAGGGCACAATGATAAAGGACATCCAGTTTGTGCAGACTGGTGACCAAGGTGGAGTTATAGATTAAGTCACCATAGTTGAGTAAGGATAGTAAAGTGGCCGGAATAAGCCTTAGTCTAGTATCAAGTGGGAAAAGTGGACAAAAAAAGAAGCATAGCCTGGTTTTAAGTTTGCTGGCAAGAATGTCACTATGGATGATAAAGGAGAGCTTGCTATCAAGCAAAATGCTTAGATATTTGAATTTAGAGACCACCTCAAGAGGTTCCCCAAGGGTTGTAACAATGAGTGTAGTAAGTGGGACGGAGTGGAGGTAGGGAAGTTGTTGTGGGTGAAAAACATGGCCTTGGTTTTTTTGGCATTAAGGAGGAGCTTCGAGTTTATGAGGTTCATTTTGAGCTAGGAAAAGTCTGCTTGAAGCTCGTCTTGGTCTTCGCACAGTGTTGGGTTGAATGTATACAGTACCGTATCATCTGTGAAGAAGTGCAACTTTGATTTGTTGATGTTAAAGTCAAGATTGTTGATGTAAATGGAAAAGAAGATGGGACCTAGAATGGACCCTTGTGGGACACCTCTGGTGATGGGGAGGGAAGCTGAGAATAGACCATCAGCCTTGATTTTCTGGAATCTACCTGAATGGTAGATGGTGAACCAGAATGACAAGGTTGTGGTCAACAGTGTCAAACGCCTTGCTGAGGTCTACAGAAATGTCAACTGTGATCATTTTGGAATCATGAGCTGCAATCCAGTCATTAGTAACTTTAGCGAGGGCAGAGATGATGCTGTGGTTTGGCCTAAAGCCAGGTTGTGCCAGGTTAAGGAGGGAGTAACTTTCTTTTTTTGCCATTCAAAGTTTAAGATTATACAATACAGAGGAAGAATCCACAGTTTACAGGCATTCCAGAAAACATATACATGATAGTCTGGCAGATCCCTCCTCCCTCACTCCAATCCACCCCTCCCATACCCTCCCTAACTCCATGCATAGAGTACATATTGTTGCACCAATGACTATAAATAAGGCACCTATCTTATACCTTATGTGGAATAAAGGGTACATAGGAGGCCCCAAATATTTGTAAATCTGTTTAACCTGTTACAAAGACTTGCTATAGCTTTCTCTGTTCTTAAATTTGCCAATAGTTCCTGGAGCCACTCATTGTAGGTAATGTCCTCACTGTCTTTCCAGTGTCTCAGCACTAGCTTTTTGACAGACATAGATATTAAGGTGATGTGATATTTGCAGTTGAGGACTGAAACCCCGGTGAAATCTCCTAAAAGGCAAATTTATGCTGTAAATAAATCCTTCAGACCCAGGAGAGGGTCTGCCATTTGCTTAATGAGAGCCCAAAGGGAGGCTACTTTTGGGCAAGACCAGAAAATGTAGAACAGAGTGCCTCGTCTTGCATGCATCGGGTACATGAAGAAGAGGGAATTACACCAAATTTGGCCAGTTTTTGGGGAGAGTAGTACAAATTGTGAAGAATGTGAAATTGCATTAAATGGAGTCTTTCCTGGGTCACACATTTGTGGCAATTAAGCCACAGGGCGGGCCAATTTATAGTTAGATTAGGGAAATAAGAGAACCAATATGCAGTTGGACAACAGCAGTCTGGATACACCCAATCAAATAGAGAACTATACATTTTGGTTACTGCTTTTGGAAGCCCTCAAACCAGAATGGAAAGATATATTAGCTGATTATGGAGGGGTCATCCCTAAGACCTTCAATAGGAGATGTCTGATTTGGAAAACTTTGAAAATCATAGAATTTGGGAGAATGAATTTGGTCATAACATCAGGGGAGGACAACCATGTCCCATCTTCTTTTACAAGTAGAGTAAGTGGGCAATCTCCTAGATGAGGCAACCATTGTGCAGAGAGCACCTTGTTATCTATCTTAAAATTGGGGTTACCCCATATAGTCTGTGCCAGATCCTGGACATGACTATATATAGGGAATAAACAAAGCTGAGAATGCACCTTTACAGAAGTAGCTACGTGGGAATTTCATAATGGTGGAGGGAGATCTTTTAGTTGTGTGTACAAACGCTCGGAGGGGGACAGATTATGGAATTTTAATAAATTAAGCTCAATTTTAAGCCATACTGGAGTGAAAGGAGTGGAAGACAGAGGATATGTCGCTAAATTCCATCGAAGGTATTTGTTAGCATGGCTGGCCCTGTAGTAAAGACCAATATGTGGAAGGCATACAGTAGTAGCCACAGACATTGCCAGCTATTTCCAGATATTTCATGAAATTTCTAAAGAGTTTCTCTCTGCTGCCCCTACTGTGGAAATGGAGAAAGCATGAGATATTTCTGGAAATATCACAGAAATTTCAGGAAATAGCTGGCAGTGTCTGCTGCTGCTACTGTAGACCCCCTCTGGTCTTTGGGGTGGCTAGCTTATAGAAGGCCAATCTCGGCTTCTTACTAGACCAGATGAAGTCAGTGAGAAGACTGTGGATTTTTTTGAACCAGGTAAGGGGAAGCCAAATGTTCAATAAATTAAGAGGATAAAAGAGACAGGGAAAAATATTAATCTTGACCAGACTGATTTTCCCCCAAAGGGAAATTGGGAGATGGGACCACCGTTTGAGATCCTGGGTAATCATTTGCATGGAGAATCTAAGTTAAGTTTTTGAAGATGTAATGGATTTCTTGTGAGTTCAATTCCAAGATTTTTCAAGGACTCTGATTTCCAAGAAAGTCCTAAGGATAAGATATCATTTTTTAGAAGTTTGTGGTTAAGGGGAAATACAACTGTTTTATTAATATTCAACTTATAATTAGAAACAGAACTAAACTCATGGATAATGTCTAGCATAGGTGGGATAGATGTGACTGGATAAGATACTTGGAGGAGAAGGTCATCTGCATAGGCCGATACTTTGATTTCGTGACCTTGGAGGGTGATTCATTGAATTTCCCAGCACGTGGTCAGTCTGTGTATGAGAGGTTAGAAACAGAGATTGAAAAGTAGGGGTGACAGGGGACAACCTTGTCTTGTACCAGATTGTAGGGGGAATAACCGGGAAATAACCCCATTCCCTGATACTCGGGTGGTCGGGGACTTGTACAGTGCATGTATCCACTTCTGAAATTCCAAGGGAAAATGAAAAGCTTTGAGGGTTTGAAAAAGAAAATTCCAGTTGGCCCTATCAAAGGCCTTCTTGGCATCCAGGGAAACCAGAGCTGCAGGAAAAGTAGCATCCCTGGATGCCGAGAAGACATGAGCTAGCGTGCGCAAATGTTCTACGGCGGATCTGCCCTTCATAAATTCTACTTGTTCTGGACCTATCAAATCTGGAAGGACCACACTAATGCAGTCTGCTAACAATTTGGTGAGGGAGGTTGGCTGATAGCTTGTACTAGTTCAGGGCTTTTATCTGGCTTGGACAAAAGAACTATCAAGCCTTCAAACAAAGATGTCAGAGTCTAGTCCTGACAGAATATGCTGATACAGGGGTAGGAGTAGTGGGATCAACTGATCGGCAAACTGTTTATAAAAATTAGGGGAGAAGCCATCTGGCCCAGGGGTCTTAACTGAGGAGAGGTCTTTAATAACATTGGTCAGTTCTGCTTGTCAGAAATCAAAGACTTGTTGTGCCTCTGAAAGGGAGGGCAGATGAGAATTTGCTAAATATTTATCCAGATGTTGATCAGGAGACGTATGAGACATAGGCCCATATAGCTGTCTATAGTAAGCACTGAATTTGGTGATAATGTCCCCTTGGGAGGTCTTTAAGGAACCGTCCTCCTGGGAATGGATTGCTACAATTAATCTAGAGGATTCCTGTTGCTTTATTCTTAACGCCAAAAATCGACCTGCCTTTTCCCCCTGATCTGTATAGGACGCTTTAGCTTTTAGAATTGCAAATTCTGCTTTCTCCCTCAGCAGTTCCAGGTATGCCTCTTTAAGCATAACTAAATTCTGTCTAAGTGATTCAGGAGAAAGTGGGGTAAGTTTAGTTTCCAGATCTCGAATTTGAGCTAGTAGAGTCAATAATTGCTTATCTCTTTTCTTTTTCCGGTTGGAAGCCAGGCCAATCAGAATACCTCACAAATAAGCTTTCAGGCACACCACTCTATATCTGGTCAATTGATAGAGTTTTGATTGATATTAGTAAACTGAGTGATATGATCTGAAACATACTTGGTTATTCCAGGGTCCTCTAAAAGTTGGTTATTAATTTTCCAACGTCCCCCAGTTTTGGGTAACTTGAAAAGGGATAATTGACAGGTAACCAGGGAGTGGTCTGATGGGGGGCCTGGGTAAATAATGAGTCCATTACCCCTGGGAGAAGAGAATGAGAAATAAGTAGATAGTCTATCCGAGACGATGTCCCATGGACCTGAGATGTAAATGTGTATTCCCTGTCGGTGGGGTGTAGGATGCACCAAGTATCACACAGGCCTATTTGATCCCTTAGTTCTCTAAATGCTCTTTGGGCAGGGGAAAGCCCTTTTCAAGATGATCCCGATAGATCCATTATTGGATCAAAAGTTAAGTTTAAATCTCCCCGATAATTATCGGGATTGAAAGAAAAGGAGACAATACATTAATTAATTGCATGAAGAACCCTGGAGCATCTGTGTTCGGGCCATATACAGTATACTTCACAATAGTACCTCCATAGTATATATTTTACCCCTAACAAATAAGAATATACCCTGAGGGTCATTGATAATTTGAACTGGAGAAAATGGGACTGTTCTTGCCACTAATATCATAATCCCACTACTCTGAGTAATACCACCAGCTGAAAAGATTTGCCCTACCTGTTGTCTCCTTATTTGTATAGCTTCGGAATCCAGTAGGTGGGATTCTTGTATAAATATGATTTCTGCTTTTAATAGGTTCAAGTGTTTCAAAACTTTGTATTGCTTAAGTTTTTTCCTAGCCCCTTTGATGTTCCAAGTAGCCAGCATCATATCTTTAGCCATTTGGCTTCCATCGAGGACGGATGAATTTTTCATTTAATATAGTGTTTACGCCTAACCCAGATACCCTATTTTGTCCAGTCTTTGTGCCCTTTACCCCCCTACTCTAATAATAAGTTCATATTTTACCTGAAACCCCAAAACCCCACAATAGCTGTGGTTTACACCTCGAAATAACGAGATCACTCTACCCTCCCCGCTGCCCTTACTGTTGCGAACTTCGCTCTGCAGTACACCAGCCTACTGCTTCCTCCCTCCAGCCACCCTTATAATGTCCTACTGCTTACTAATATAAAGGAAAGGCTCAAACTAAAAAGAGGGCCTTCCTTAAGATAAACTTATATAACCTTTACTACAAACCACCCGTTACGAATCCAACTTTCTCTATAACTACCTCCAGGAGGGGTTCACTATTACACTCTTAATATACCTTAGGAGCTAAAACGGCTATGTCAGTAACTTATAAAATGGGTAGAACATGAGAATTATAAACTTTAAGCAGTGTTAGAGTTAGTAACACCTCTTATCTATTATCTGTTGAAAAATGCTATCCCATAAACTGCTGGCATGTATCCAGAACCAAAAAATAACAAGTATGAACTTAAACTGAACATATAACATAAAGTTCTAGCAAGGCTAACCCCTTGCAATCTTACGCTAAGGGAAACTACTCTTGTCAACTACCAAAAGAAATGCAAGTATTAATATTAGTCCCATTCTTAAAAATTAGAATTTCGAGCCAGCCAAAGATCCAACCAGTTCCATGCTTCCAGCTAGTAAACGGCACCTGGAAAAGAAAGGGAACAGTCTTATTGATTTTATTGTCTCAAACGCAGGTGTCTAACTCCCTCTGGTGATGGCTTGAAGTAATTGCCGCCACTGGACGCGCTCACAAAAAATGCTGCACAATCTTGCGCACAGTCAAGGAGCCCATTCTAGGCTCTTTCTGAAACAGGGTATTTCCATCTGATTGTTTCCACCAAGTATAATTTCGATGAGTTTGTGGTTTGCCAGTCAGTTCCTTCTGCATATCTTGCCTCAGCAATGAAAACTGCAAGTTCCTGAAGGCGAATTTCTGACAAGCCGGGTAAGCTGCACAGGAGGTTGTGAAAGGGTGTTATTCTGTTATATTGCCCATCAATTAGTGACTGTTTCACTTATTCAAAGACTTCTGTAACCCCCAATCTGTGCCAAATCAGGTATCCTGAAAAAGATCAGGGAGGGCTGCCTTTAACCCAGACAGAGCTGCTTCTGGGGTTTCATACGACAGCCAGTTGCCAGATATGTGAGCTTGGAGCCTTGCAGGGTAGTTCATGCAGAATTTGACTCCCACAGCAATTAATTTTGAGACTAGAGGGTGGAAAGCTGTGTGTCTCTGCCTGATCGTAGCCAGTAAGTCTTGCGCCACTCTAATTTTAATACTCTCCCAGCAAACCTCTTGCAATTCCTTTACTTTTAAGAGAAAATGTTGCCATTCCAAGAAGTCAAAGAAGTGGAACATAAGTGGGCATGATGGGGCTCCTGGAGGTGGGATCGGGCAGAGAGCCCGATGCACCCTTTCGATCACATACCTAGGCCTGAATGAAGAAGGACCTGCAATTTTCTCTACAAATTTTTGAACGAAAAGCACAGCATCAAGTCCTTCTTCATATTCTGGCAGACCTATGAGGACTGCATTGTTTCTACGACTGCGGCCCTCAAGGTCTTCGATTTTTAATTCCATTTTGGCAATTTTTTGCCTCGTTGCAATCATCTCCGGATCCACCTTTTCTACCCTCTTTTCTAGCGAACATATGCAGGCCTCGCTGTCCGAAGTTTGCACAGAGATGTCTTCCATAGCTTGCACCATTGATTTCAGTTCCACCTTAATCGAGCGGAACTCATCCCGAAATGGCTTAAATTCCTCCAAGAATCTACTAACTATGAGCAGTTCTTGTTCCAGCTGGAGGTTGGCTGATCCCGGTAGATTTGCAGTACTGGTGGACCTAGGTTTCTTCGGGGCCTTCTCTGGTGTAACCAGGGGGGTGTGTTTCGGGGGATTTTTTTCTCATTTCTACCTCCATGAAGCAGTAGCTGTGAATCAGATAGAAGCAGTAGGCTGGTAAGTTTTTCCCGCTACAAATAGTTGAGAGGTTGTGGTTAAATTACGATGAAAAGTAACTTTGAAAGGAGTAGGTGGCTGGAGCGATAAATTGGAGCTACTACCAGGCGCTCTGCATCTCGTGATCTCTCAGGAGGGAGTAACATTCAATGTGATGTTTCAGTTGTTTGTAGATTAACTTTTCAAAGATTTTGGATACAGTGGGGAAAATAGAGAAAGGTCTATAATTATTTAGATCAAATGGATCGCCAGATTTGAATAAAGGATGAATGTGTGCATATTTCCAGCAGGAAGGTACTGAGGCAGTGTTGATGGAAAGATTAAAAATGTGTAGTTTGGGAGCTGTTAGATAGACATGACCTAATTTGAGAAAAAGGGGTTCTAACGCATCCTCGCCACCACCCTTCTTGGTATCTAGTTTGACGTGGAGGTCTTCTACTTCCTTGTAGGAGATAGGCTGCAGTTGGAGGGGGTACAGTGGGGCAGAACCTTGAGGAAGATTGCTAGCCAGGGTTGGATTGACTAGATCGGCATAAGGGGAGGTGTTGAAAGCCAGTCCGGCGATGGCAAAGTGCGAATTAACTTCTTCCAAGATTAGGCCACAGTTTTCGGTAGTACTATCACCCTTGGCATGGATCTTGGAAGGAATGGATGGAGTGGCCTGGTGACCTTCAACAGATTTTAGAGTCCTTCAGATTTTGGCCCAATTCCCATGGGCTTGTTCAAGGGTAATGATGTAGAAATTTGACTTGGCATCACATATACGTTTAACACAAGCGTTTCTTGAAGCTCTGAAGTCCTGCCAATCAGACGGGTACTTAGTATGCTTTGCACAGGTCCAGAGTTTGTTGCTATTGGAAAGCACAGCTTTAAGATCAGGCATGATCCAGGGGTGAGAGAATTTATGAGCTCTGGTTTTGATAAAGGGGGCATGCTTATTGGCTAGGTGGGTAAGTTTGTCATTCAGGATATCGGCAGGCTCATCTGTCGTTTTGGCTAAATATAAGCTTTGCCAATTTAAATTTCATAGGTAAGCCAGGTAGCTAGCTGGGTTGAACTTGTGAAAGGACCATTTTGTAATGAGCTTGGGCAAAGAGGGAGCAATAGGGTGGGCCCTGATGCAGATTACGATCCCATGATCGCTCATGTTGTTATGAAAGATGGCAGATTGCAGGATTTTATGGGGATGGTTAGTTATTAAATCATCGAGGATAGAGCTGTTCACATTGTTTGCAGTATTAGTCTTGGTTGGTTCAGTGATGACCCGGGAAAGGCCGAGATCATCACAAAGACCTTTAAGGTCATTGGATTTGGTGGTAAGCCAGTCCATGTTTAGATCCCCGAGTATGATAGTTTCATCAATGTACTGTATACCTGTATTATTACTTGTGAGCTTGTGATACCCGCTGTCTCTGTGCTAAACGTTTGATTCCTACTCACCAAGTATGTATCTGCTGAGAACTCTGTATATTTAAACCCATGTATGTTTTTACTGTAACTAATTCCGTGTCGCCCCTGAAAAAGGGATCTCTGGTCTCAATGGGCCTACCCGGTTACCCAAATCTAAATAAATAAATTATTGTTAGGGGCAATAATTCATTTTAGGGTTGTGAGAATATCTGGGCCACTAGCAGGGGGCCTGTAACAGCTGATAATGGTAAGGCATTCTGTGGAAGGTAGATGAAGTTTCAGGGACACAACTTTGAATTCTTCTGGCTTAGACATGCAACAGATGTCTGTAATGTTGTATGTATCTTTGGAGTAAATGACCTCACCACCCCCCTAGATGCCCTGTCAGCCCTAGAAAGTTTATAATTGGGTAAGGCTATTTGCTGATCTGATATGGTGCTTTTGAGCCATGACTCAGTGATGATGATAATAAGGTCTGGATCAGTGTGGGCGGCCCAGGCTTAAAGCTGATCAAATTTCTTTGTCAGGCTCAGGACACTAACTAGCATCATTTTTAGGCCTGATGCAGATGCAACATCTGAGCTAGAGGTGAAGGGTGCTCGAGGACTAGGGTTTACCTGTACATTACCCAAGTATAGCAAGAGCAGCAAAATTAACATTTTCAAAAAGCACTTAATTGAGTCAAGTGCTTTCCTACTGTGAGAACGCCCACAATGTGGAAAGGGAGGCAAGGGTTTTGGGGGTGGGTGGAGAAACAAAGGTTGCAATTGGTAGACAGTAGGCAGAGCGCTCTAATATCCATGGGGAAGGAGAGGGAGTCAAGGAAGGCCAGCTGATGGGGGAGGGAAGACATGGGGGAGTACAGTTTATAGGGGATAGAGAGGTACATTGCCTTGGGGTGTACTGAGGGTAAGGGATGATTGGCAGAGCTTTGATGGACAATGTGGGAACTTCCATGGTTAATTCACTAGATAGGCATGGGAGGAAGACTACAAGAAGTAGCATCTGGAGCATCATTGAATGGGGGGGTTAGGAGCGACAGAAAAGAGGATGAGGAGAGTTTGGAACAGCAGCAATAAGAATATAGCCACAATTACTCACAGAAGATGTAAGTGTGGTCACAGGGATATTAAGAGTTAATAAGAGAAAACAAGTGCCAGGGGATTAAGAGTTAATACAAGAGCACAGGTATCTGTAGAAAGTCTCAGTGTCAAAATTACATCCTTAGGCTGCCTACCAGGTCATAATGTTGCACGCTTAATAGCGGACGACATTATGGCTAAACTAGTACAGCGCTGTAGCTGTGAGCAAATGGTACAATACCGTGTATACTGCTGTACGTGGTATTGCAACATTCGCAGTATTCCAGGCAGAGGATAAGATATCTGCTGGGACTGGGTTCTGCTGAACAGCAGCTGTGGCTCACTGGACTGAGCCACAGCAGCAGAAAACCCAATCAGTGCTTCTGGGACTGGGTTTGATTCCCAGTCCCAGAAACTTTTATTTTTTTTACTTTGTGCACTCCCCAACTTGAACCCCCCAGGAGTTGAGAATCTTTATAGGGGGTTCGGGGTGCAACACCCCACAACGGGTGGTGTGGGGGGTGGTGCCCCCCAAAAAAAGAGAGTTATGCCGCATGGCAGAAATCGCACTGTATTAGCAGCGTGATTTTGCCATGCGGCATAATGTTGTGCGACATTATGACCCCTTGCCCTTAGGCTGGGTTTGCTAGTCTTTTGCAATAATTAATAATAGATAGTGTGTTGGTAGTGGCCAGGAACCCAGACAGCATAGACTGAATGAGGGATTCTTGAGGTTTGGTGAGCAAGGGGAGGATGGAGATAGGTCTATAGTTTCTGGGAACAGAAAAGTCACCTCCCTTGTGGAGGGGTAAGACTTTGGCAGATTTCCAGGCCTTCGTGACAATGATGGTGGAGAGAGAGAGAGAGAGAGAGAGAGAGAGAGAGAGAGAGAGAGAGAGAGAATGTGAGTGAGAGGGGCAGTTATAGCTGGGGCAGAGATGTGGAGAAGCAAGTGGTGAAGACCATCAGGTGTGGATTTGGTTGGGTTAAGGGCAAGGAAGGTAGTGTAGATGTCAAGGGGGGGGAAAGATGGGAATTGGAAGATTGAGGGCTACTTAGGAGCATCCAAAAGGATGAAGGGAGGTCGGTGGGATAAGGGAGATTGCATTTTGGGGAGAGCGCATGTGGTAAAGAATTTATTGAAGGACTCAGTGACTGATGCAGGGTCTGAGACTTTTGTACCATCAACTTTGAGAACAGGGGAGGCTTGATTGGTAGGCGGGTCAAAGAATGAGTGGAGTACTTTCCAAAAGAAAGCTGGTGTTTGTTTACCTTGCTTCAGGGTTGCCTAAAGTAGCGTGCCTTGGAGAGGTGGATAGCCTTAGTGCAATTGTTCCTAAGGGTTTTGTCAGCTTGGAGGTCCATTTGGGATAGGGACTTCTTTTAGTGGTACCAAGTTATGTCCCTGGCTCTGCATTTTCAAACCTCTGAACCTTTGCTTGTAAGGCAAGGACATATCCTGTGTACCAAATGAGGCCCAAAATTTTACCAGCAGGTCAGCAGTTATCCAGGTGCGATGAAGTCTTCTTACTCTGGATTTCTTTAGTGGGGTCTTCTGGGGGGAACGGGGAAGAAAAGTAAGAAATCATGTTCACAACTTGTACAATGATGTACAAGCATCTCCCTGAATGCGCCCTAGGTCAGCAGAGGGCTGGCAAATCACGGAACTTGGTCTCTCTCTCTCTTTTGGCCCCAAGGAGACCACCAATGTAGGGGGTAAGCTGCAGGCATCACTAGATGTGGAGGGCCTGGTGGGGGATGCTAGCAGGAGATAGCCTGGAGCAGAGAGAGGGTAGCCCCCCCCCCCAGCTGCCAGAAGGAGCTAGAAAGAGAATTAAAAAAAAAGACAAGGACAGCTTGGCCCATCCAATCTGCCCATTTGTCCTTACGTACACCATTACTGCAGTCAGTGCCCAGTCTGTTGCAGAATTTACATGGTATTGACATAGAACATTATTATGCTGCTAGAATTGTAATCAGCCTCATTATTAAGCTTATTTTACTATAACTAACAAACCAATATGGCTGCTACAAAACTCCATTTTGTTTTAGGCCTTCCATCTTGTTTTGATTATAGAAATATATGTGTACTGCATATATGCATAATGCATGCCACATGCTTAATTGTGCAATGTTTGCATGCAGTTAGCAATAGCATACACAAAGTAAACCTAAGTGAACCAGATCTAAAAAGGACATCAGATTTGCATGCTGCAAGCTTGGCATGTGTGCAGCAAGTAAGCTAGCATGAACATCTTCTAAAAATCATGTCAAATTCTCAAGTTGCATGCTTGACATACAGTAAGTGCAGCAGCTATGCTGGTGTGAACATCATTTAAAAATCACATCAGGTTCACGTATTACATGATTGCCATGCATGCAGCAACTAAGTTGGTGTAAATCTCGTCTAACAAAACACATACATTTCTATTTCACAAACTACTGCTAGCAATTAGAGCCATTAAAATACCCTTTCCATTGTTTTCCCATTAAAATTAGACAGACTCATTAATTCTTACCATTAAATCCTTTTGCAAATTGTTTAATGGCTTTTGATTTTTGTCATTAAATTGCCATTCATTTGTAAAGTATTGTTTGCTAACTGCATTAAATGCCTAAGATATAGTCAGCCAACACCCCCCATTCCAGATGTGCGAAGACTGGCCTCTGTGGCATGAAGCCTGCCCTTGTAGTTTTGCGCAATGCAAATCCCCTTACGTATATTTACAGTAGTGCTACATATGTGTTTCTCCATGACTGCTATGACTCATTTACTTTCCCTTTGTCATTCTGTATGGAGCATATACACTATGGCCATGCTAAGCACTCTTTGTACTGAGTAGGGTCTCGGAAGCATGCACCATACCTTACTTTTTGTCACTGGCATGAGAGATGTGGACACTCAAAATGAGGGACATTGAGGGGCACTAATCCTTACAATGACCAGGACACATCCTGAAACATGAAGATACAGTACCTCAGAACATAGTGGAAAACATTTTATTACTTGTACAGATAGTAGCACCTGAGAATGAATTTCTACCACAAAGCAGGGGTGCTGTGTAGGTAGGGTGGGGGGGGGGCAGTTACCCAGCCTGCATTTATACCTATGTTGTTCTTATGGTGTGGCAATAATGTCATTAAATTTGAATTAAATTTTTGCATAATAAGTGCCCTCTGGCCTGTGTACACTCAAGCTGTGGGTGCAGTCCTGACTTGACTGTGTCTATACAGTGTTGTCCACTCTCTTCATCTGTTAGTGGCATCACCAGCACACGTGACATGGAGGAACTCCAACCAAACAAGAGCATGTGAGTCACGCAAGTGTGACACTGTCATTCCCACCACAGAGTAGACAGACTACATACTGCAGCTTGGAGGAGTCAGTGAGAACTGAGCTCTTGAAAGCAGTGTTGCGGTAGCATATTTTTGTTGGTCTACTCTTAGTGAGTCTGTCTCCCTTGGTGGCTGAAGGGGCAGGGGGTGAGCTAGAAGCTAACTCAACAACTAAACTACCTACCTAAACAAACACTCTGAAAGGTGCGCTCAGGGAGTTTGATGGTGCTTGTGCAGAGCTTGCCAACTCAAATGAACATAATTTGAATGAAGCTCGGTACACCAATTTCAATAATAAAGCGTGTGTAAATTTATTTCAGTAGGGTGCCCCTCGTGACCAAGCCCTGCACTTCAACCCTCAAATGGGTCTTCCTTAGGGGCAGATCTAAGCAGCCCACAAACGTGACAACATTTATACAAAATAATTATCAATTAACCAGTTTAGTGCTTCCCAAATAGAGAAATACATTCATCTCAGTAACCATGTGAAAACATATTAGAAACAAAGTTTATCACAACTCTTTAAGTTATACCACTTCTAAATAATTTTGATTTCATTTCATGTACACAGTGCTGTAATATCTATAGTCTTTTTAGTAAAAAGGTTAAAGTGGTAGCTTGCTTCCATCAGATAAAGTAGATATTTGTAATTCATCTATTTATTACAGCAAAAGAAACCTGAATAGACATTAATACATTTTAGGAGCAAGACCTGCCTAAAAAGTACAAAATAAGTTGCTGTAATCACTTTACACATAGAAGGCCAAGTTATGCTGCAAAAGGTCACTCTGATTACTACATTCATTTACAAGGCTATACATCTCAAAATAATAATTGCAGCAAATTGACTTTAGTATGTAAAAAATCCAAAAGAAGGGGAGAGCAGATTAGAAAAAAATGGGTGGAGAGAGAAAAAAGTTCAGCTGGGACAAGAGGAGAATACCAAATGTTACATATTTTCCATGGCAGGGGGTGGGGGCTGTTATCAAATCTCAAGTCAGAGAGCTCCTCTGGCCATGACACATTAGAACCCATGTTTCTCAAACTAGGGGCAGCAGCACTTGCCGCACCTGTCTGTGATCTTCTAAAGAGATCCATCATCTCTAGTGAAGTGCCAAGTCTTTGGAAAGTGGCTGTGGTGGCCCCCTCCATAAGAGGGGGACCCACGCTGTGGAAAATTATAGGCCTATTTCAATTTTCTGCCCACTGGCTAAAATCCTGGAGTGGATCCTGCACATTCAGCTACAATCCTACCTAGACTTACATCATCTTCTCACAGACTGCCAGCATGACTTCAGGAAGGACCATTGTACTTCCACAGCCCTTGTCAAAGTCTCGACTGACATTCTTAATGCAAGTGATGCTGGTCTTCTAACCGGTGGAGTATTCGTTGACTTAAGTAAGGCCTTCGATCTAGTCAACCACCATCTTCTCCTTGGTAAATTGCATCAATTAGGTCTAGATCGCTTAGCACTCACATGGTTCCATGACTATCTCACTGGAAGATCGCAAAGGGTAAAATGGTCTGGTTCACTCTCCTCTTCAAGGCCTATCTCACATGGAGTACCCCAAGGTTCTATTCCTGGCCCGATATTATTCTCGCTTTTTATCAATGAGTTCCCCAATTTCTGTGGCGGTGCATCCGTGCAATTATATGCTGATGATGCAATCTCATACTGCTCATCTAACAATATAGACTGGCTTAACCAAAGCCTTAACTCTGATTTCATTGTGCTTGAGACCTGGTTCTCTGACAATCACCTAATTCTAAATATGAAAAAAACAAAAGCTATGCTTTTCCATAACCCGTCCCCCAAACCTACCAAACCGCTCCAGATCAGTACACAGTCAGGAGACCCCATAGAGGTGGTTAGTACTTTTAAATACCTTGGGGTTCATGTAAATGCCTCCTTCTCAATGGAGCATCATGTAACTCAGCTTACCAAAATGGTAAACCAGAAGCTCAGGTTATTATACTGCCTCCACCCTCTTTTATTCATTGCCACCTGTAAAAAGACTGCGTCAACATCCCTTCTCCCTATTTTGTTCTATGGTGCCCCTCTACTACTCTCCGCCCAATTCTCTTCCCTTGCACAGGTTCATCAACTCTATCATAGGATTGTGCATTTTGCTCTTGGAGTGGACTCCAGAAAACACCACTGCGAGGCCCTGTATTCACTTCAATGGCCTACCTATGACTCAGGGTTACAGTTTCACACCTTATGCCTTGTATTCAAACTTACCAAGCTCTTTAATCCCCCTTGCCTAAGGGGAATCATTTACAAAAAAGCACCCACGCGCATGTTTAGATCTACTTCCTTACCCGTATTAGCAATCCAGAAGATGCAACGCCTATCGGGTAAGCTCTAATTCACCTTTTCAGCTCCCTCTGCTTGGAATCCCCCCCTCCCCAACTTACTCTCCTGCCCCACCCTATCCTCCTTCAAAAAAGAGCTTACCTCTTTCCTACTAACCCCCCTCCTCTGCAAATGCTTTAAATAACCCTTTTAGCATCATTAATGCCTAGGCTATGCTACTCTGATAGATGTATCTTGTAATCCACCTACTCTTGTGTTCCTGCTATGTACATATTGTTTAATATTAGTTATCCTGTTTATTTTTATATGCTTAATGCCTGATCTGTTTTAAGTTACTTACCTGGCTTTCCACTGTAATAATGTTTGCAACATTGTTAAATCTCTCTGTATAGTGTATATTATTATTGTATTTATCTATTCTACTGTGTTCACCATTGACACCTGTGTCATCACTGAAAAGGGACTGCATGGTCTCAGTGTACTTACCTGGTTACCTAAATTCTAATAAATAAATAAAATGAATACATTTTTGAGGCAAAGACAAAATATAGTGACAAGTATTGGACAGATCTAGAGAAAAAGGTAGTAGGACAGTGGAGTCACAATCAATTTTTTATGTATATATTAACCCTGATGGTAGGGGTAAAAAGATAGTGAAAGGAGGGGAAGCATAGATTCAAGTATAAAAGGGAGACAGAGAGGAAATGAGATAATGTTATGGAAGATTAACGCATCAACATTAACAAAGGTTGGAAACTTTAAAATTATTGAAACTATTAGGAAACATTTTTACAAATAATGTCAAGGGGAGTTAACTTTTTAAAGGATGGCCTGACAAGGGTCCAACATAGTAGAGGGCCCAATCTGTGCTCCATGGGCATACTGAGGTACCTCTCACTTTACTTTTTTCATATAGTGAGTTCAGGACATCTCTAAAAAGGAAAGGTAAAAAAGAGAGATATAAGTTCAGATATTGTGGTTTATATAATTTGGGTTTTAATCCCAAACAATACATAATCTTTTAAGATCTAATGGGGGGGGATTTAAAAGAAGGAAACAGGTACCCATAGATACTTAGGATTTAAAGATTTTACAAATAAGGTGTGAAATCTACTTCTTCATTTAAACGTAATGGGATTGCTGTATCTAGTGTAACAATCCACTTTGTTTCTTTCTGAGACAGAGTGTTTACTCTGCCCTCCCCCCCCCGGGGTGTCTGGGATTATGTTCAAGTACCGTAAATCTGAAACCGTCAGGATTCCCATGGTGACATTTCAAAAAATGGGCTCCCATTGAATTATGCATGTTGCCATTGACTATGGCTCTAACACGCTCTTGGATCCTTTGTTTGGTTAATCTAGTTCTTCTACTCACATAGTATACAGGGCAATCACATCAGCACACATACTGTAAATAACAAAAGGTGTAATACAAGTAATGAACTGTCATATTTCAAGATTTCTACCTTCTTAATGAAACATGTTACCTGTATATGCATATTGGAAGATATTGCATCTGCCACATTTGTGAAAACCATTTGGTTTGTCTCTCAGCCAGTTTGGTTTTCTTGATGATTCACATGTTTCAACAAAGAGGCTGTGTGTGATTCTTTCCCCTATATTTTTGCTCTTAGAGAACGTCACTCTTGGTTTCTCTGAAATTTCATTTTATAAAATTGGGTCTGTAAGTAAAAACAACCAGTATTTGTGGACCAAATTTCCCACCCTGCCTGCCACTGGATTGAATTCAGTGATTAAAGTCACAACTAGCCGGCCCAGTGGTGCTGAGGGTTGAGGCGCTGGATGCCACACCTTGCACCATGCTGGTGACCCAAGTTCAGGAGTGAGCTCAGGTGCCGGGGATCAGCAGGGGAGGGATTGGATTGAGCGCCTGTAGGGCTGCTCTCCTCTCCCGGGGAGGGTACTGGGGATGTCTGCTGCTCTGGTGGCCCCTGGTGGAGACCAGGGGCGCTGCAGAGCATTGGACTGCACGTTCCTAGCATGGCCCTACACTGGCAGGGTTGCAATGCACTGAGAAGTCAGAGTCGTGCACCACACATGGAGGGAGGGGGAAGAGGGCACATAAAAAGGGGAAAAAGCCCCCACTTTCTGGATAGGCAATGGCTCCTCCAGTACAGTCACCACATGCTCAATGCTGGCTCCCCGTCACTGCCCCTTTGATCTCCCCGAGGCTGTATGGATGCCTCCCTGGGGAGTCATAATGTCTCTGAAGATGACGGGGAACACAGCGGGCGGTAGAGCGGTTAGGCAAGTGGGGTTGCCAGAGAGAGTTCTGGATAGGTGGGAGAGAAACAGAATCTACAAAAAAAAAGTCACAACTTTGTTATTATCCTTCATAGTAGTCACTTGTTTCTCTTTTTTAGGTTTAAGTAACTCCCTTCTGTTCAAGTTTCTTACTTTTTCATGTACCTCTGTTAACAATTCCATGGTATAGTCCCTTCTTTGAATCTATCCTTAAGGCTTTCAACTTGTCATTCAAATTCTGCTTCATTAAAACAATCTCATTTCAGCCTAATAAATTCACCGTAAGGGATTGAATTGATTAGTTTTCTGGGATGCAGACTATTGGCATGAAGAATGTTGTTTGTAGCAGTGCTTTTTCTATAGCCCTTGGTAGTTATTACTTCCCCATTTCTTCCTTCTAATTCTAAATCTAGGAATACAATCCTCTCCCTGTTACATGTGTATGTAAATGTTAAACCTAAAACATTTTGATTCAGGTAAGAAATGAATTCTGGGATTGTTTCCTGAGGGCCATTTTGTATAACAATCACATCATCAATAAACCTGAACCAAGTGCCCAGGTTTGTGGTGAATTTATTTCTATGTTTGTCTTTGATAAATTGATGTTCAATGTAAACCATAAACAGATTGGCGTACTATGGTGCACATGCTGCCCCATCACTGTTCCACGTTTGTAAGTAGTATTCTTTGTTAAAACAAATAATTGTGATTCAGCCCAAAATCTATTGCCCAACATAAGAAGTGTGTGGATATTACTTGCTGGTCATTAAAAAAGAAATTGACTGCGTAACGGATGTACAGTATGTAGGCTACAAATGTCAATTGTAAGCCAGCACAAACTGGCATCCCATACTTTGTCTTTACATTTGTCTAAAAGGTCCATACTATCCCTGATATAGGAATCTAACCCCAAGACTTTAGGCTGAAGAAAACTGTCTATGAACATGCTGAGATGGTGCGTGAGGGAACCAATTCCTCGAATTTACGGGCCTGCCTGGGGGGATTACTTATGTTCTTATGGAATTTAGGTAACAAATAAAATGTGAGAATTACTGGATAATCTGTCCTGATGAAATCAGCTTCTTGTTTAGTCAGTCACCCACAATGTATGCCCCAGTCTAGAAATTCACATAATTCAGCCTGATATTTCATAGTAGGGTCCCCTTTTAACTTTTTATAGTTGCTCTAGTCTTTCAAAAGCTCCAAACACTTGTTTTTGTAGAAGGTCTCCTCCATTAACACCGCATTACTACCTTTATCTGATTTTTTAATTATTATACCCTTTAGATTTTCTAACT
The DNA here is from genome assembly GCA_016271365.2 of Neoceratodus forsteri. NCBI lineage: Eukaryota > Metazoa > Chordata > Ceratodontiformes > Ceratodontidae > Neoceratodus > Neoceratodus forsteri. The sequence goes on from CM057452.1 coordinate 906,044,059, forward strand.
CTTTTAGTGCCTGAAATTCCTCTTCACTAATGTTTTTCTGGAACCTAACCTGTGGATTCTCAAATATTTTCATGGTATCAGTCAGTAAACATTTTTCAAATACTGAAAATTGCAGGACTAAGGACTTGCAGAAAAAACATGAATTTTGGTTTAAATCTGGGATGCTCAGGAATGTATCTTTCAGGGACTCTACTTACATTCATGGCTTCCTCAAGTAAAGCAGTAACATCTATATTATCAATTAGATTAGAAGCCTAATCAGATTCATCCCAAGTAGTCACATTAGAGTCTGGAATGTTCAAGAAATCCACATTCTCAGGGGTCTGTAAGGTTTCTCCCACTTAATTCTGGTCAGTTCATTTCCCATTTCATCAACATTATGGATATTGTTTCCAAAAAAATGCTTTAACTTAAGTTTTCTGATAAGCTTGAAAATGTCCAGTCTTACTTTGAATTTATCTGGTTGAGATATAGGAACAAATGTTAAACCTCTTTGTAGTACCTGTTTTTGTATTTTTGTCAGTTCCATGTTAGTTAGATGTATGATCTCTGTTCCTTGTTTCTCAAAGACCTCTGTGGTGCTGGTTGGTTTGTGTCCACCTCTCCTCCCCCTGCATGTTTTCTGATGTGGCCTTTTGAATTTTTTGAGATGGCTCCCTGTGACCACTTCTCCTCTCTCAATCTCTGTTCCTCTTTGGCAAAAAAAACCTTTGCCTGTGTTTTTTGAAGTACTTGTTTCTGCTTCTAGATTATTTTTATCCAATGGTTTTCTCCCCTCTTGAAAACTAACAGTTTTTTTTTATTTTGCTGTTCTTTACTTTGATTTCTGTTCCAGTTACATTTAATAGCGCTGGAGCGACCCCTACTGCTGGAACAGTCCTTTCTCTCCCAAGCAAAAACTTCCTTTCTTGAATAATCACCTAAGTCTCTGTTAATTTTAATACTTTTCTAGTTATGAGATCTTTTTCAAGCTTATTTATTTTTTAGAGTAGAATTTATTTAAACTCTCAAAATCCTCTTTGTTTTAGAAAACAGCAAGCCAGTTCTGCACTTTTTTTATTTCAGTATTTGTTTCTAATTATAGATGTAAGTCTCAATTAATAAGTGTTTTCAGCCAGCTATTTGTACATATAGTGATGGCTTCTTTCAAAGCCTTTTTTAATTCTTCATCATCGAACCCCAAGCTTAGTATCTTATCAATTCACAAGCTCCGGGGTGTGATCTTTAGTTCTAAATATCTTTCAAGCGTAATCCTGTTATAGCAAAGATTTAGTTCTCTTACCCAAAGCCTCTCTAATTCTTGAAAGAGATCTTTCAATGTTGGGTTGTTATCTTCTGAATTCCCCAAATGGAAAAATTGTGATACGATTCTTTTCCCTACATCTGTGGAGGTCCTCCAGGTCTTCCAGGCAGTCCAGATACTCAACTTCCTTCTCAGAGCTATTGACTGTGACATCTGGGTTCTCATCTTCAAAATTTAAGTTAGAAGTTGTGCTGCAGTTTGTCATATTTTTCAAAGCACAGTTTCTTTTTAATGAAGAGATGTACAAAAACATTTAAATCCAGTCACTCCTGAGGAAAATGGAAAGCCAGCTGTTGCTCTTCTGCAGAAAAAAGGTTACATGAAATGTCCCAAACGCGGACTGCGTTTTCCTGGCCGCACCACTCGGCAAAAAGTAAGCAAACAAACACTCTGAAAGGTACACTCAGGGAGTTTGGTGGTGCTTGTGCAGAGCTTTCCAACTCAAATGAAGAAAACTTGAATGAAGCTTAGAGCACCAATTTCAATAATAAAGCTTATGCAAATTTATTTCAGCAGGGTGCCTCTTGAGACCAATCCCTGTGCTTCAACCCTCAAGTGGGTCTTCCTTAGGGGAAGATCTAAGGAGCCCACAAACGTGACAACATTTATACAAAATAATCATCAATTTACCAGTTTAGTGCTTCCCAAATAGAGAAATACATCCATCTCAGTAACCATGTGAAAACATACATTAGAAAACAAAGTTTACAACTCTTCAAGCTATACCACTTCTAAATAATTTTGATTTCATTTCATGTGCACAGCGCTTTAATATGTATAGTCTTTACAGTAGAAAGGTTAAAGTGATAGCTTGCTTCCATCAGGTAAACTAGATATTTATAATTCATCTATTTACTACAGCAAAAGAAACCTGAATATACATTAATGCATTTTAGAAATCAAGACCTGCCTAAAAAGTACAAAATAAGTTGCTGTAATCACTTTACACATAGAAGGTCAAGTTATAGTATATGAATATTTTTAGCAAGTTTTATATTTTCTTTGTAAATATTTTAGAGTCTGATGTGTTGTACAGTGCTTTGATACATGTGAATAGCACTTAAATAAAGTTGTTATTATTATGCTGCAAAAGTTCATTCTGATTACTACATTCATTTACAAGGATATACATCTCAAAATAATAATTGCAGCAAATTGACTTTAGTTTGTAAAAAATTCAAAAGAAGGGGAGAGCAGATTAGATGGGGGAGAGTTTTGCTGGGACAAGAGGGGAATACCAAATGTTACATATTTTTCAGGGCAGGTGGGGGGATTTTTGAGGCAAAGACAAAATGTAGTGACAAGTACTGGACAGAGCTAGAGAAAAAAGCAGTAGGACAGTGGGGTCAAAATCAATTATATATATATATATATATATATATATCTATCTATAGATATAGATATACTGTATATATATTAACCCTGATGATAGGGGTAAAAAGATAATGAAAGGGGGGAAGCAAGAGGGTTGAAGCGCAGGGCTTAAGCTACCTACCTACACTAGTAGATTTGCCTCACAATAAAAACAGTGTGGGTCCCATTCAGCAGCAAGCTACACTAGCAGCAGCAGTGACAGCAGTGTAGGAGGCCTTCACAGGCCTTAAGCAGTGAGGTGCGACAGCAACCAAGCAAGAAACAAGCAACACAGGTTAGATGTGTTCAGTGGGAGGGGAGACTTGGTCGCAGATCACGGTGGGGAGCTGGGATGGTCAATTCCAGCATCCAGCTTCTGGCAGAAGGATGGAGGAGGAGCAGACTAAAAACTGGGATGGTGGTACACTGGACCAGGCTGCAGTTTCTAGCCAAATGTCTGGGTAAGTAAAAGTAAATCATTTTTTTATAGAGGGATTGGTGAAGGAGGAAGGACTGAAATATTGTTGTGCTTTTCATGTTTCTACACCTTTGGGCAGCTGCATGACCCATATGGGATGTGTATTGAATGTAATGAAGAGAGATAAGGGCAATTTTTTTTTTTTTTGAGGGGGGTCATAACTTCAGCCAGGAAAAGAAAATGGTTAGTAACTGGATGGGTTTAAGACCAAATCCGATGCACTGCTCTGCGGTACAGACAGATGAATCTTATACATCTGAATTTTTCCTGATTTGCATACCATTTTTCAATCACAACAAATTAGTTTTACCTTTTAGAAATGTTCCAGAGCTTTCTTTATAGGAGCAAACTGGCACCTGGCTTCCAATGGTTGTTGCACCCCCACCCCCCCCATTGAAATCTGAAATGACACCCCTGCCGTAAAGTCTAAATTTACAGGACATCCTTTGTGTGAGCAGTATGTTTTCCATGAGGGATGGATGAGGGACAGAGCAGTTTTCTGGGGTTAAATGAGGGCTGTCCCTTGCAAGCAGGGACAGTTGAGTGGTATGGTATTCACAGACTATTTGAGCTCCGCTATAGTCAGGCTTATGCCCACCCCTCAAGGGTAGCTGATCTCCACATCCCCCTGTTCAGGCACATTATCATATAGGGCAGGGGAGAGTGCAGGGGCTTGCCCCATTGAAATTAATGAGTTTATTTTTATTTATATTTAATATTTTATGATGGCGATTTGGAGATTAATGAAGGCCACCGCTTGACTTACAAGGGCCTTGTTAGTAGAACAGTGGCCTTCATTAAAGAGCAGCTGAGAGCTGGCTCGGTGGCATAGACAGCTGAGGTGCTGGCGCCTTACCTCAAACCACGCTGGCGACCCAGGTTCGGGAATGGACCAGGGACGCCGGGGGTCGGCAGGGGAAGGAGAGGATTGAGCATCTGTTGGGCTGCTCTCCTCTCCTGGGGTGGGATAGGGTAGCATGTCGCTCTGCAGCAGCCCTTGGTGGAGACCGGGAGCACTGCAGAGGGACATTGATGTGGGAAACACCAGAAAAATGGAAACTGCATTGGGATCGGCCGGATGATGGTGGCCGACCCCGACGATGCCCTCGAGCACTCCCAGTAGAGCATTGTCTGCCTCAGCAGCACCCCGAACAAGAGAGTAAGAGTGCACTGGCCTGCCCCAACTGGTGCCTTCCCCCTTGGAGGAGGGAGACCCACCTGGCGAAGGGATATGCCGGGCTAACCCGAAGGGAGGCTGCAATATGAGGTAGGAGGCTCTGAGGGGAGTTGTGAGGGGGATCACTGGTGGTACTAGGTGGCCTGAAAGAGGAGCAGGTCCCAGTGAGTAAGGAAGGGGAAAAAAGATAATACAAAAAAAAAGAGCAGCTGACATGACTGGTGCTAGTTTCCGCCTTTGAAATGGAGACAGCACGTTATGTTCGATAGTGATTCATCCGGTTTTCATTTGCAGCATTATTTTGTGATTATTTACCTTTTTTCCGTTTAAGTTTACACAGCGTGTTCACACAGTCTGTCCGTGTTGCTGCTCCCACTAGTACTGCAATGTGACGTCAGGTATGGGAATGCAGTCACAGAAGCAAGATCGACGAGAACAAAATCTGAATGCTGTCAGTGGCGAAGTGTAAACCCTTTGCTTTCCATCTAGCTTTATTTCTGTGAAGTGGGGAAACTGTAGGTGTAACAGCAGATTACCTATGGAATCCCAAAATTCAATTCCCCGAACTCCACTAGACCGAGTTCAGGAGACTGAATTTCAGCATCCTGACACAGACTTACAGCCAATGCAGTGGGCTTCACCCCCCCCCGCACCACGCATAACTAAAGTAACCAACTCTGAGGGGGAGCAGACCTCAGAGTTGGTAAATAAATGTTACGGGGGTCAGAATGGCAGGGAGGCAAAAATTGTTGCCGCACCAGGAACAGAACTTGGGTCCACATAGCCATGCTGGCTGAGCCGCTTCTAACCCAGCCCTCTACACCACAGAAGCAGCTTGGCCAGTACCTCCTTCCTTTTGCTACTCACGTAGTGAACCTGTGTTTCGCCTGTATGGAATCTTTCACACATAATTTCGCATGGCGAAATACAATTTTGCTGTGTGAAACCATTTCGGGCACATGTATTTCAGGATACTGAAGCCGGTCCCATGAGTGCTGGGATTCAGAGCTTCAGCATCCTGATAGGATAATGTAACAGTTGTGTATTCTAGTTTGTTTTATGATCTTTAAGAATAGACAGAGAATGTTTTTTTCTGCCCAATTATCACAGTGATGTGGCGCTAAGGTCCCGATTGAAAGTCCATAGATATATTACTACTGTCATCATGATTGATTGGTTGTCCCAGTTGTTTGTGTGCCCCCTGTCAGTGTGTATTGCAAAGATGTTTGACATGTGTCTTATTTTACAGGTCAGAATAAAAACTTCATATTGACTGATTTTGTCCGAGATAAATTTTGGCAGTCTGTATTTGACACCGCATTTTATTTTTGTTTACTCTCTGAGGTGCCGTTCAGAATTGTCATTCAGTACTGTTGCTGTAACTCATTGCGACAACCTAAATTCTAGATTGATACAATATACTGTAAATTTTGTTCTGTTAAATTGTGTCTTTTGTTATAGTACTCAATAGAGATTCTCTTAGTTTTTTATGAGATAGGTATTTTTTAAAGACTGCATTCGACACTGCATGTCTGCCTTGGCTTTGTTTCAGATGTACTTGTCAGGTCTGCTGTTCTGATGTATGTCTGGAATTGGATGTGAAACCTGCATACTAGAGAGCAATTGTTATAAAAATATTTACAAATGTTGTTACTGAGAAACTGTGCTATATTGCTTGTTGCTCATGCCGTATGGGTTGTATGCAGTTTTAATTTATGATCAATAGTGCTCAGCTATCTATATATTTTAGGTAACTGTGAGACAGGTATTTTTAGCTCATCCTCTATGATGTTTTTCCTTTTTGCTTTCAATATTTCCATTTATAAAAGTATCAGTTACTTGTCTGCTTGCCTATTGGTCTGTGTTGCTTTTTATTCTGCTGCTGTCATGAACAATCACCTAATCTGATAGTTGTGCATTTTACTCATTAGTTTCACATCGTTTATTTTAGTTGACTTTATCGAAGTCAGTTTGTTTTTATTGCAGTTACTGTTGCCACATTTTAAAGTTATTTCTCCCTGAGACCTCACTATGGTGAATACCTGTGTGGCATATGGTTGTTCTAAGATCAGCAGGAATAATGTTAGCATGCATAGATTTCCTTGTGGCCCTGAATTACGTGCATGTTGGGACAGAGTTGTGAGCATATATAGATTAACGAAAAGGGGCTACCGGTAATAGCTGCTTGTGCAGTGACCACTTCACTGAGGATAACTATGAGCCACAGTATGCTCTTACCAAGTGATTTGGACTTAATGTGGGTCGTGTTTGTCATCCGTTGAAACCTGGGAGTCTAGGGAAAATGTCTAATAGATCATTGGTGTCAACTGCTTTGGCCAAGAGAGAGCGGCAGCAGGTAATGTTTCTTTTTGTGATTTCATGTTGCATGTTGTTGACAGAACCTTTATGACTGTTTTGTTGTTCATGCACTTATGTATACATTCTGCTGTACCCATGTTTGAATAATGCTGGGTGTGCTGCATTCAGGCATACTGTGTTTCAGTACAACCTCATGTGTCTCAGTTGGGGCCTTTAACTGTGCATGCATATGTGTGAGTTGTAATGTGTGTTTGTCAAGGGGTAGGTGCATGACTGTGCGTGCATGCTGCCTAGTGTGTCTATGACATTTTTCGGCATGCCACTGTGTGACTCAGTATGTGTCTGAAATTGCATGTGCAAATGTGTGAGTGGGAAGGTGTGTCTGTGTGTCTGTGGGTATCTCTATATTGTTTGGGGGGGGTGAATGTTGGGGTCTGCGTTACTCTCCGATCACTGATACATACGGCTCAAGATTGGGTGTTTGTGTGGGTTCCTAATTGTGTTCAAACATTATCTGGTATTGGACCTTCTAGTTACCTGCTAGAACTGGGTTTGAATCCTGGTGGGTGGCCCACAGTAAGGTATCCCATGTAAAGCACTCTGTGTGTATGTCAGACTACACAGCAAGGCGTAAGTGGGTGAGTGCGCTTCTCTAACAGTTGGTGTATGAAAATTACTTATGTCACTTGGTGTGTGCATGACTGTGCGTGCATGCAGCCTAGTTCATCAGTGTTTCAGTACCCCACTGTTTGAATAAGTGTGTGCCTGAAGTTGTGTGTGCAAATGTGTGAGTTGGAATGTGTGTCTGCATGTCTGAGGGTGTCTCTATATGGTTTGTTGTGTCTGCGCGTGTGTGTGTGTCTGCGTGTGTGTGTGTGCTGTGAGTGTGTGGAGAAGCAGTACCATGGGAATATCGATACACCAGTATTGACCACTGATGTAACACCAGTTTGAGGACTGCATGCAGTAATAGGGGGCACCCACAGGAAGAAACAAAACAGTTTGTAGGCTGGTTGTCAGTTTGGCAACTAACATTCAAAATCTGGTAGCCAAACAAATATTTGAAGTGGCCATCCATTTTAAGGAATAAAATATCATACGAACATATGAATTTGTCAACAGGTACAGACCTCATGGTTTATCTAGTCTGCTTGAGTGAGCAGCACTTCAGACCATTAGACTGCAGCTGCCCACACTCACTTTTTCTTTCACCCCCCCACCCCCTCACAGTTTGAACCCTCCCTTTGAAACTGTCCCACCCCTTCTTGAAGTTCTACACTGTCTGTAATGATATGACTTATTCTGGCAGCACGTGCCATCTGCTACCACCCTTTCGGTGAAAGAGTGTTTCCACTTCTCCCTCCTGAACCTGCCCCCTTCCAACTTCAGATAGTGTCCTCTGGTTTCCCCTTCCACCTTTTAGGTTAAGCAAGCTCCCTGTGCCTACTCTGTTCACTCATATCACTTTGTAGTCAGGTAGACAAGTTGACCAATAGCTTTCAAAATATTGTAGTCAAACTAATTCTTTTAAGTAGCCATTGGCCACATGGCTAACTGATTTGTCCCACCTGCCTCCCAACCCTCATCATGTGTGGTGTGTGGACAGACAAATGGGAACTTTGAAAGACAATATAGTGCAAATTCTGTATCATAAGCCACAGGATGGATGACCAAAGTACTGTACTATGTACTATTAGACTTGAAGGAGAGGACAGGTGTAAACATGTTAAATTAATTGACATAAAACAGTGTACTAAACAAACTGCAGAATGTGACCTTTTCCTGACTTTTTTGTTAAATGACAAGATTCAAACAGTGGTGGAGGAGTGTACCCAAAAGTGTGTGGGGGGATCAGAATTGCATAGAACACCTCAGCCCAGGGCATTGTTCAGTTCAATGTCTGACACTTCAGCTACAAAAGTGAGAGGTTGCCTGCCCCCCTGATCCCCTGGCTCTGCCACCTGCAAAAATTATCATGAGGCTAGGGGGACATGCATTATGAGGAAAGATTGAGTGCTGGGCCCTGTTTTGTTCATTGTCTTCATTTGAGACATTGCAGCAAGGGTCAAGATAAGAACAGCCTGTTCGCCAATGACACTAAGATTTGTTGAAAAGTGGACAGTGAGGAAGGGAGGCAGGCAATCAGAGAGGATCTAGCTAAACTCAAACACAGGTCAAAGGCATGGCAGTTGCGGTTTAACACTAAGAAGTGGAGGGTCATGTACCTCAGAGCCAGAAATCTCAGGACCAACTACTGGCTGGGGGGGAGTGCAGGTAGCACTCCAGTTCGATTCTTCCCAAGCTGTAGAGAGCCCTAAGGTACCAAGGTTAAGTTAAAGTTCAACAACATCCTGCTTGAATAAAGTAAAGGTTTCAGTAATGTTCTAGTCAGTGTAGGAGAATATGGTTACAGACAAGAGATGGCAAAGGTTTCAGTGATGTTCTAATTGTTATTAGGTAATATAGTTAGGAACTAGAGACAGATGAGGCTTGTTTTATAATTATTGTCTGAAGTATACATTTTCATCATGCCAGCCCTTATGGTCTACCAGGTATAGGATATGGAGAATGGGTGTAACCTTAGCTGGTCCAATGTCCGAAGAAAAGGATGGGACTGGGATGCTGTAAGGTGATGCTCATGCAATCACCTTTACCAGGTGAGTAAACTACCATTGAATATTGCATCACCTTACAGCATCCCCCCATCCATTGCCATCTGGGTTGTAAGAAGCAGTGGTAATATATATATGGAGAGGGATCGGATGACGTACCAGCTAAGTCCCCTACGATTGAGGAGAGCCTTCCTAGCGAAGGCCGCCTTCTCATTGTTGAGGACTTATAGTCTGAAATGTCTGGTGAATGCATGAACAGAGGACCAGGTTGCCACTGCACTGGTGTCCTGGCTTGAGAATCGGCTCATCTCTGCCCAGGATGCAAAGATTACCCTAGTCAAGTAGGCCATGGAGCTGGGTAGGCTCAGCAGTCCTTTGAGTTTGTAGGGCTCGGACATGATTTGTTCGACCCTGTAGAGTAACGTGTACTGCACGGTGGCCTGGCCCCTCATTGGCCCTTCATGTACCACAAATAGGCTATCTGGAGTGTGGAAGTCCTGGGTTCAGTCCAGGTAAATTAAGAGGACTGTCTTGTGTCCCGGTATTCCATTGCTGAATTATGACCATCCTTTGGACAGAAACTCCTGATGGCAGCTCTATAGCCTGTGAGGCATGTAACTGAGTGGCGACTTCTGGCAGGAACGTTAGGGAGGTTCTTAGGGTGACCCCATCCTTGAGAATGACTAGGTATGTAGATTGGCAGGAGAATGCTCTAACTTTGTTGAGTCTTTAGCCGAGCACATTGGTACCCGGGATAGTGTCTGAATGAGACCCACTTCATGCCTGCTGCGGCCCTGGGTTCGGGAAATGTGGAGGCCAAAGCATCTAGGAAGAGGTCGAGGCACCAGTATGGCCCGATTGTTTTTACTTTGGGACGAATGTTAGATGCTATTTTGAGGGAGTGGGGCATGCCTTAGGTAATCCGACATTGTGATCTGTAAGGATTTCAAGTTATTATTTTTTTGTTGTTGTTATGAATCCTTGAGTCTGTCTTGTGTAAGAGTAGGTACAGCCTGTATGGGGGATTCGGAAGTTGTTATGTGTTCCAGGGAAAGGGTATGTTGTTGTCCTGCTAAAGGTAAGCATATACCCAGGTCTCATATGGGTCATGAGGGTACACTTGGGAACCTGGCTGGGAGCTACTGGCCAAAGGGTTGTACTGCATCCCCAAAGAGGGTGCATATCTGGGCCTGTTAACTGGGTGAGTTCGTAAAAGGGGCCAACATTTGACCCGCACGACTCGAGGCTAGTAGGTGGTTATGACCAGAAAGCAGATGGGAGAGTTACCCCGTTTGTATGCTGTCTCACCTAGCCAACTCCTACTGTATCTTAGCACATTTCCACATAGCATAATATAGGTCTCTTCACTGTTACACAGACAACACTGTTTACAAGCTCATGGAAAAAATGACCACTGATCTGCAATCTGTTTACAAGCTAATTTCAGTTTGCATCAGATTTATTTTTCTCAAAACAACCTTATTCTAAACACCCACAAACTCGATGTGTATTCTCTTAGGATTGAAATATTCCTTTGATCATAACAGCAATTGTTTTCTGTCACTACTGTGGGAAAAAAGATTCATAACCACTGGTGTAAATTATAAACCATATACTTAAGCTCTTGTTAGCGAACCATGTAACCTGGGATACCCAGATTAATGACTTGGTAAAGAGAATCAGTCCCCTAATTAGCTTTGTTTTGAGGCAGTGTTTGCCCTTAAATGTCATACTCCATATTGCAGACAAAGTAATTGACACTTGCCTATTTCGCAGCAGCTTGCTCTAAACATTCGGCACAGCCTCCATCAAAGTGGTATCCAGGATTGGGGAAGCTAGGCCAGAGAGAGTTGGGCTGGCTTGCTGCACTGGTGCATCTTGGGCAAGCGGTTCATGCCAAGTGACACATTCTTGCCGGTGACCCTAACAGGAGAAGGGTGTTGGAGGGAGAAAAATAAGCTGTAGGCATCCTGCAGGCAATAGGGATAGGCTCACTAGGGAAGGCGCATCTAAGTTGACTTGTCAAAACTTTTTTTTTTATTCATGTTGTATGTGTAATATGTGCTGGGGAACAACATGGTGTACTGAGGGTGAACCCAGACCCCTAAAATACTGTTCCACTGCTCATACTTGTGAGCTCCATGTAGAGTCATGTAAGCAGACCGAGCCTCCACGCAGAAATGGGAAGGCAGTATCTGGCAAGTCATCAATGGCCCTTATTGCATTCGTGGTTTACTGTGCAGCTAGCCCAAGTGAAAAATGCTGTATATATGCCCTACAATCAAATCTTCGAAGCAGTGCATGCAAGGCCATGTGCACAGCATAGTTCATAGTCGGGGGGGGGCACCCTTTTGGAAGACAATTTTTTTTTTGTCTAATTTGAAGGGGAAGTAAATGTCCTACCTCAATAGTAGTAATTTGTTTGGAGCCAGGCGATGTGCTTGTAGCCTCTGCAATGCACATGAATGAACTGGGGTCCTGTGGAAAGGAGGTGGACCAAGGCAGACCGGATTTCGAAACATCTGATCACATGTGCATCAGTAGCCTATGAGAGGGACATAACCCAGATGGTAATGGATGGAGGGATGCTGTAAGGTGATGCAATATGCAATGTGTCAATGAATGGGTGGGGAAAAGAATATATAGTGTACAGAACAGAAATGGGTATCAAATGTATGAGTGAATTAATCAATGTGAAACTAAAAGGATAGAGCACACAGTAAAAGGAGGCTCAAAATGGTTGGACACACATCCAGATAAAATAAAAATGAGTGCAAACTAGGTAGCAAAGTGTAGACAGCAACAGCAGTATGTGTACGTGGCTTCACACAGTAAATCCCACTACTTATGATGAAGAGCTGTCATTTGTTTGGTTTTGATGGGGGGCTGTGGGAGCAACCACACATCAGACATTTAGCGTAATAATTTCTTACAAACATTGTTAGAATACCACAAATCCAGAATATAGTCCAGTCCTCTATAAAAATCAAAGCCATGTTTATAGGACGTGTTTTGCTGAGCAGCTCACATATGACAGACTATTATAATACAAATGCACAAAGTATGGAAAAGTGAGATTTTTATGAAATACAGTAGTTAACTCGTCCTTACAATGGATAAGTAAATATTATATAGAACTCAGAATAACAGCTAGTGAGTCGACTTTTCAGTTACTATTGCTTACTGGATTAAAAAAGAGGATAGCATCACTAACTGTACTAATTCACTCCATTTATTGTTGGCTATAGGTCACATGACATGACCTACCTCTACATTTTAGTAAGTGTTCACTTTCCCATTTGCAGCTTATACACTATGACCACTAGGAGTTGCTGTGCTCCTGCTTCCCTCCTAATCCTCCTATTGCCTTTCTCTTTTTCATCTAATCTCTACTCCCTCCTTTTCACCTACTTTCCCACTGGCTCACCATTAGATCCCTTTCCAGGTCTCAAACCCTATACACGTGGCTCCTAAGTCTGTAACCCACCCACTAAGCCAACAAACCAGACCAATATCTATCTCTATTTTTTAGGTTTTAACCCTTCCTTCTCCCTACCTAGAAAGAAAAATACTGGCCCTTTCTCCCACTACTGGTCTCAAACCCAGTACCCTTGCTGTTAGAGTCTGTAGCTCTTCCACTTCACCATCATATCTTGCTATTTCAGCTGTACTTTCTAAGCCTGTCATAGTCTCTGACCCCCATAGTCTGCAAAAAATATTTCTTTTTCTCTTCTGGTATCTCTGCAGGCCTTGAGAACTACACCCTTTGCAACCGAGTCAGCAGCACTACCACTCAGGTATCATATCAGAATGTTACCCGTTATACTCTAAGACTCTCAAAGCGTCTAACCCCCATAGTCTGCCAAATTTTTTTTTTTTTTTTTTGATGCTATTGCAGGTTTCAAACCCTTCACCCTTCTTACCACAACCAGCAGCCCTGCCACTCAGCTATCACACTCAGACTGTTATTAGCTATAGGTTTTAAGGTCTCCTTCTGACCAGGTGACTGGACTGTTATTTCCTGCCCCAAGCGTAGCCGGCCAGTGGTTGCTAAACAACAATTTGTTTTATCTGCTGATAGTGTACACTGTTTACTGCCGAATCCGATGACTGTTTCTATCTGTATTTTACATCTGCCGTGCACTGCCAAGTCTGAGCACTGTACTGTTGCTGAGTTATATTTCCTGCCTAATTCTACTGCCCCCCTGTGTCCCCTCTGTCTCTGCCTCGGGCTTGAAACTGCCCCCACTCGCCTTCCTGCCTGAACTCTTTTTCTTGTCTTGCTTACACTGCCCTCTAGTTGTAGTACATCCGCCTCAACCTTCCTCGCAGCTCCTTTTCTCTCCTCCACAAACTATGCCTTCCTTCTGTACTATCTCCTGCCTTCCTCTCCTCCTTTTAGCCCTCGCCCCATTGCTCCAGCTCCCTCCATCCTGCTTTCCATCCCCCCGCATAGTTATAAGCTTAATCTCTGCTATAGCCACACTTGCACCACACTACCTGACAACTTTCCCACTCCTAGGGCTCACCACATCACATTGTACCCACACCTTCATACTAGGGTGCAGTGTGCCCCACTGCCGACACAACTCACTACAATCCTGTTTTGCATGCACAAAACCTCCACAAACAAACCCTCCTCGATCAAGTACCGCAAGCTCTCCCGCAAGGAACTGCACCTGGCCACCCTGAAACTCCTTCTTCTACTCCTGCTATCATCTGGAAACATTCACCCCAACCTTGGCCCTCAGGCTGCCATGAACTCCACCCAAACCAAGCACCCTGGAGCTCTCTCCATTATCAGCCTGAACATTTGCAGCTTATTATCCAAATTTGATCAACTACAAGCCTTCGAAAATGTCCACCAGCCCGATATCCTGGCAGTAGTAGAAACTTGGCTTACCCCCTTGATTCCTGATCATACAATCTCCATCCCTGGCGACACTATCGTTAGGCTTGACCGAAAATCAAAATGAGGAGGGGGCTGCGCCCTTTACCTAAAAGACAACCTGATGGGGCACACTGCCCACACGGACCTACCAACACCAAATGCCCAGCTATTACATATCAAAATCCTGCTTGGAGCTCAGCACAAAGCCCTCTCGGTCATCATTGTTTATATCCCCCGAAAGAACAGGGACTGGGCCTCCATGCTGTACTAGAGTACATCAAATCACTCCCACCCGACTCCGAAGTCATCACACTTGGCGACTTCAACATAAACTGGTTGGGACCAGATGCTGGCGACACCAGGGACATGGTCACATCAGCAAACCTCACACAGATATTAGACTCCACAACCAGAATGAACTACAAAACCGGAACCAGCACTTTACTGGACTGGATATTGACTACTCACCCCTCCCAGATCATTAACTTCGCCGTACTGCCTGACTCTCTCAGTGACCATTCCCTCGTCAGTTGCACCTGGTCAAACAAATTCTGGAAATCTCCTCCAAAGGTCAACCTCAGCAGAGTCCTACCCCATGGGAAGCTAACCCACCTAAAATCGCATCTACTAAATCAAGACTGGTCCCCCATTGACCTGACCCCGACGCAAATACAGCTCTTGATCAATTCATACGCATTTTCAACTAAGCCTGTGACATCTTTGCCCTGCCAAAAAAGCGAAAAATTAAACCCTTCTGCAATCCTTGGCTCATGGGTTCCCTCTTAAAAAAGCTGAAACACAGGGACCACCCCTGGGAACTAGCCAGAGAAACAGGAAAACAGGTGGACATCCAAAATTTCAAAAGTGCTAGAAATGATTGCACCAAATCCGTACGCCAACAGAAATCTGTATACTACAAGACTGCACTCGCTGACACATGGGGAAATGCAAGAGCATTCTGGAATAACATTAAAGATGTTACCGGGAAGGAGTCCAAGTCACCCTCTACTGCTATCACAATAAACGGGAATATGATCCTGGACCTAAAAGTCATAGCCAATATCTTTAATGATGCCTTCACCAACCTCAGCAGCATCCTCCCCTGACTTTTCAACGACAATGACCCCCCTTCCCACCCATCAGTCGTCACCCAAAAATTGTCCACCTTTCTACTTCAGAGCAGTAAACAAAAATACCATCAGGAAATACATTTCCAAAGCCATCAAAAACACTATAGCAAGTGCTGACACACTGGACCTCAAACTTCTGTCCCTTACTCTAGACGAGGTTCTGGGGCCTCTCACCAGGATCTTTAAGGATCTTTAATCTCTCCCTCTCTCTCAGCTAATTCCCTGACAAATGGAAGGCAGAAACTGTCACACCTATCCATAAAGGTGGTGACTGAACCTCCCATGTGAACTACCGACCTATCTCTATCCTGCCACCCCTCTCTAAAGCCCTGGAACGGATAGTAGCAGACCAACTCACTGATCATCTGGACAAGTACAACATCCTTTGCCCACAGCAACGCAGATTCAGAAAAGGACACAGCACTGCCATGGCACTTCTTGAGTTTACAGGAGCCATACACAACTCCCTTGATCAGGATCGCCTAACCGGAGCTACATTCATTGACCTGTCAAAGGCGTTTGACACTGTCCACCACCACCTCCTGCTTCATCAGCTACTGAACATTGGCCTCTCTGCGGAATCAGTGAAATGGTTCAATAGCTATCTTGACAACAGGTCCCAATGTGTAAAAATATCTGCCGTGCTCTCCAACACTAAATAGCTTCGCTCCGGTGTCCCCCAAGGCTCCATCCTGGGCCCATTGCTGTTCAGCCTGTTCCTCAACTCCCTCCCCGATTCCACCTCTCAGCAAGTCATACTCTATTCAGACGACGCGGTGATTCTTGCCTCTCATCCTGACCCAAGCCACCTGCAACAAACCCTTCAACACGGCTTCACCTCTGTTGAAAGCTGGTTCAAAGAACATAAGTTAATCCTTAACCAGAAAGAAACGAAGACCATGATTTTCGCCAGCCACCAAAACAAGCATAAACACCACCAACTCTCCCTAAACACCTGCCTTGGGGGACTCCCTGGAGCAGGTTGACTCCTTCAGATACCTAGGAATCACCTTAGACCCACACCTGTCCTTTGGAACCCACATAACCAATGTCGCTAAAACTGTTAATACTAGACTGGGCTTACTCTACCGACTTCGTCGGCACCTGACTAAAGAGGCCCTCTGTGCTGCAGTTCAAAGCTCCATCATCTCCCAGATTGACTGTGGTTTTGTTATCTATGGCACTGCCACTACCACTGCACTCAGAAGGATCACTACCACCCTAAACAAGGCCTGTCGACTCATTACTGGGGCCGAACGGCTCACACACACCTGCGACCTCTACTCAAAAACAAACTGGCTTCAGCTTGGTAATAGAATTCAGTACCAAACCTGCATGGTTGCTAAGAAAATACAGTTGGGAACTGCCCCTTCCGGGGTCTGTGCACTCCTTCAAATGAAAACCAGCTCCAGACTACTAGGGGATCAAAGCCACAACTCTTCCGTATCCCTCGCTGCCACACTGCCATTGGTCAGTGTTCATTCGCCTACGGGGCACCCACTTGGTTTAACGGCCTTGCCAATGATATTGTCAATACCACTGGGCTAGGGGCCTTTAAATCCAGGATCCGAAACTCCCTGGTCACCTCCAGCATCTGCGACTGTTATGGCTAATGGTTTATGGAACACCGCTCCGCTACCACTCTCCTATATCTTGCTCCTTAAATAATGCACTTGCCCTAGCTTGGCCTCTGCCCCGTCTGCTCTCCAGCACCTGACAATGCCACCTTCCTGGCTGCTTTACCCCCACCCCCCTCCATATCCTTACCTGCCCCACCTCCACTCCTCTCTTACCTCCCACCTCTGCCCCTCCCACTTATTGCTACCACCCCCCTTCCCCTCTTGTCCTCTTTCTTTTCACCTTAGCCTCTCCTTGACTGTTCGAAATTTTACTTGATATCCTTTACTATTATTTGTGTAACAAAATCTTGTCTATTGTTTGTGATACCAATTGTCTTGACATGGAACCTTTGCAAAAGAGCCCTGGGCTCAAAGATACTTGTAATCCTAGAACTGAAATAAATAAATAAATTAAGACAGCTTTGCTTCATCGAGTCAAATTTTTTTCTTCAACGCTCTCTGTTTCAGCTGGCGAAGAAGCATCACCTGTATTGGGTCAAAGTCCATTTGACTCTCTGTGTACAGGATGTATTTATCAAACAGGTCAACAGCCTCATTGTGAGTTGGTATCAGAGCTGGTTCTTCCACCTCGGGATCCACATCAGCATTTTCAGAATCAGATTCTTTGGTTACAGGCTTGGTTATAAGCTTTGTCAGACAGTGTCTCATGGCCCTGCTTGTCTTTGTCATATTCCAGCCACTGAAGCACTTTGTCTGCTGACAAAGGATCAGAGAGGGCTGCTGCCAATTCTGCTATCTTAGCTGAGTGGACAGTTGCCTCAGGGAGGTCAATGGGGTCAGCAACTTCAGGTTGTGGCACTTCCTGGCAGCTTGTCTTAATGTCGGATTTTCACCACGACTTCTCCACAGACTCAGGATGTACAGTACCCCAAGCCTCTGCTGGCATATAAGCGACATCTTTGAGGTTGAATGATCTCATGATCACACCTGAATAGACAGTCATTAAGGACTGTGGGGAACAGAAGTTTGGTTCAGTTAAGAGGGAGAATCAGATTAACGAGGGTCGGATAAATGGGGTTTGACTGTAGTTTTACAACCCCTGGGGATCTCCATCTCAGCAAAGTTTATTGCTTTTCTTGCCCCTACAATGCATCCTGTCTCATGTGACAGTGATGTAACTGAGACCATTGATTCAGCAGCATGCACTGCTTTAGAATTAGTTTTCAACAGCAGAGCTGTGTAACTTTTCTTATCCAGTGAGCACAAATGGCTATATTTACAGTTTAGCAGATACCTGAGAACTAACAGAGTGGGTTTTCTGTAAGAAAACAGTTACTAAATAGCTCTAATTCAGATTTTTTGTTTTATATGTGTGTCAGGTCTAGCTAGCAGGAGAAAGTGCTTTGATTTTAAAACTTCTAATTTCATTAACTACACACAACCATAATAAGCATAGAAATTGCCCAGGTCATCAGTGCTCTAATTTTAAAAACTCTAGCTGTTTTCTTAAATAAAAACCCACTCAGTTAACTTGTAAGTATTTGTTAAACTGTAAATGTAGGTAGTAGGTACCAGCAGTGCTGATTTTGCTCTGTGACATGATTTTCAATTTTTTTTTGTTTTATAAATGTGAAGTATTTTTTTGAATAAAGTATTTATTTCTTATTAAAGATAAAAGTGTGTATGTGTGAGTTATTTAATTAGATTGGTGAATAAAATGCAAAACAAGTGCTTTATCATTTGAAAAAGTGTGATACACTAAGTTTGTAATGCAGTGAACCATCACGAAATGGAATCAAATGTTTAGACGAAATAATCACTATCAGTTTGGCATCCCCTTGCTTTCATGCCATACCACACACAGGAGTGAAATTGACTTTAAAGTACTTTGCAATTTCTAGGCTGCAGATTCTACCATACACTTCATATACAGTATTTGTTCAGTAAAAATGTATGAAATAGGCTGGCACTGAGGGTTGAGGTGCTGGACACCACATCTCACACTGTGCCAGCGACCCGGGTTTGGGAACAAGCCCAGGATGGTGGAACATTGTTCTAACTTGATTTTCAGCTGAGATGAAACACTGTTCTACCACAGTGTAAAAGTGATGGAACGTTGTTCAATTCTTCTGTAGTAGAACAGTGTTCCAGCTCAGTAGAAAATCGTGCAAGGCACACTTACAAACAGCAGGATCTCACAGCTTAAACAACCATACCCTGGAACAGCACAGACAGAAACTTACCAGACCCGCAAATGCAGGATCAACCAGATACCTTAACAACTATGCAGGATCAACCAGATAGAAGCCTTCAATGTAAAAAAACTAAATGCAGGATCAACCAGATATTTATAAAAACTTATGAAAATAGACGCCGATCCTCCACTCACTAATGGAGACTTACAGATGCCATGTTCTTTTTTGTGAAAACCCTGACCAAACCTAATAGATAACCAATGGGAGTGTTTGCTACTAATGTAGGGATGTCTAGTCCTTAGCTACCACAAAACTCACCATAGCAACTATCCCTAAGTCATCCTGAAATAAGATGGAGCCCTGAACAATTTATTTTCTATATATAAAAAGTTTAAAAATTGTTACAAGCAAATCACATTATTCAAAGGGGCACCACACACTATAAAATATACTGGATGGGCCAGCCTAGTGGTGCAGAGGGCTGAGGCACTGGACACCTTACCTTGCGTCATGCCGGCAACTTGAGTTCAGGAATGGACTTGGAACATCATGGAGTTGTCACAGGAGGAGGGTGAGAGCAGATTGAGCAGCCAAAAGGTAGCTCTCCTCTCTCAGTGTGGTTGTCATTCCCCCATAGTTCCGCTGCCACTGGGTGGAGGTCTGGTGGCTAATATAGGCAGCAGAAGGCTGCAAGTTACGGGAGGGCACCTCAATCTATGGCATGCACATGCCTCTACATGTGCACGCACAGCTGAGATATGGGGGGGGTGCAAAAATGGAGAAAGATGGGAAAAAAAATACTGGATGGGTAACCCTATACCCAAACAGTGTGTTTGCCACCTCAGGGCTCTGATTCCCAAGGACCTCACACATTAAATCAGAACCCCTCTGTGGCAGAA
Source organism: Neoceratodus forsteri (assembly GCA_016271365.2). Taxonomy (NCBI): domain Eukaryota; kingdom Metazoa; phylum Chordata; order Ceratodontiformes; family Ceratodontidae; genus Neoceratodus; species Neoceratodus forsteri. The sequence continues at coordinate 906,063,996 of CM057452.1, forward strand.
CACACTGTTTCAGCATGTCCATCCAGTATTCTCTATGTTATGGAATTTTGTAAACTTTTTCTTCTTTTGAAACTCATGTGCTACACTCTATTAAACAATGGCAAGGGAATTTCCTGCACTTTGAGTGGTCAGTGGATGCCTGAAACAGTGATATTATTACACAATAACATCACTGTATGAAGTCCAGGCACACAGGTGAACACATAACAGAGGCAGAAATCATGACACAGCCATTTCATCTCCAGTGTTTTCCCCTAGACAAGCAGCTTCACTGGACCATGTAGACTAACTGCCAGTAGCGTGCTTCATTGATAATAGTCGTTTTGGCAAAAAATAACAAAGCACTACATAACTTTATGTTCTCCCTCTTAAAAGAAATGTTAGAGAACGATGTATCAGCACCTTCTCTGTGACAGTCCTCCGATGTTCCTGAATTCCAGCTCTGATTTTGGCACTTGTAGCCCGTGCGTAGTACAGTACTCACTGCAGAATTAGTGGACACATCCCTGTCTTACACAGAAAGAAAGCTCTGTCAGTAATCTCCTACTCTACTGGATTCCCTAAACACAAAAATGGTTCAGTAAAACACAGCCATAACTTACAACTGCATCCTGTTACCTCTGCCTCGGCTGTAGCACCACCGGTTCCAAAACTCACTCCACACACCACTCCTCAGCTCCATCCTGACAGAAACAACTGTGCTGCTTATGACCAGGTTAAACAAGAAAGAAAACCAAAACAGTGGCACACTTTATACACTTCTCCCAGTCCCAGGGCAAGCACACAGCAACAAAAAAATAGCTCTGGGAAGATGACAGACACACAAAGGGACAGGAAGAGAGACAGCTAAAAATGGGTTACAAGGCAACCATGCAGTGCCAGCACCACCTGCTGGACAAACAGAAACTATGAACTCTTTTTCAAATATACTGTATCTGCCCTAACAAAAATAAAAAAAATAAAAAGTAAACATATTTTTCCCATGTTTAAAAAAAAAAAAGAGCCATTGTATAGTAGCAATAAGGCACTCCAGGAGGGTGTGTGCTATTTAAGAAATAATGCACAACAGGGTGTATGTTATGCCGGGATAAAGGTCACGCTTCGGTGGTTGGGCATGTGGCTACAGGCCGAGTGCATCCTGCACCTGAGAAGTGACATTATCCCAGCACAACACACACCCTGGAGTGCATTATTCCTATTATACAATGGCTTGTTTGTTACAAAAAAAGATGAAAAAGTACATTTAAAAGTATATTTTTTCATGTTTTTTTTAAATTGGGAAATATGCTTAAAAAAGTGCAGATTGACTGCATTGGCCAGTAGGTGGACCAGCTGCTAGTGTGGCTCTGTAGTCTGCCACAAGAAGACTTATTTCTCTTATGTCTGTGTTGTTCTTTATGCTGCTGCCCTGTGGTCCCCCCCCCACATACATTTTCACAGTGGCTGGGATACAATTCTAAAAGCCATTTGCAATTTGGATCTATGGTCTCCCACACACACAAATCTGGTTCATTATCACAGCACAAACTTTGAAAGAGAAAGTGGCCACAAGGTTAAGCAACTGAAGTGTGTTCTTCCACACTCGCTCAAGGGACAGTGTGCCAGAGAGGGGAGACTGCCATGAAGTCGATCGTAATGATGGCTTTACATTTGGCTGCAGGGAGTGTGTGGAGAGTGGGAGGGAGTGGGGGGTTGCTTGGTTTTCCTTTAGTGTGACATTTCTCTGTTAAAATAAACAAAAACAAAAAAATTAAGGCTTCTGTTATGCTGTTGAGACAGAGCAGCGGAGAATGTCAGAAGAGGGAGGGATTGCTGTGAAGCCGATTGGAAACTTGGTTTTTACTTGGCTTATTCTTTTTTTTTGTAATGTATATATAGTCAGAAAATGAGCTTTTTGACTGGTATGCTCAGTCTTTTTGAGGCGGAAGGGGTGAGCTGATCCCGGGAGCTGATGCTAACCTGAGTGGGCAGCTGAAGCCGATTGTAGTTACGCGCTGCTGAGCAGGGTATGTTGGAGTCGGGGCTTTGCTTTCTATTACTTTTATTTTTTTAGCTTTGTTTAACTTGGCATTTAGTTTGGAACTTGACGGGGGTTATGTGTGGACTGAATATTGAGGGAGCAAAGAAAAAGTCTGTGGCACAGTCTCAGTGATGTTTGAAGCAACTGGGTGGTGGCATAGAATGGACAGTGGGCAGTGAGCAGTGATTTTTCTTTATGTTATTTGGTTGTATGCGTGCTGAGACTAGATCCATGATGTTATGCTGGGATAACATCATGGGTCCAGCAGCCTCAAACTCACCAGTCAGAGCACAGCATTCTTTCTTGTCATATAATGTGTATTAGAAAATGGGCTTGAAAAATAAATGATGCTCATTGACTGAAAGTCATAGTCAGCCATGCATTTGTTTTACAATCGAGCCCACAAACAAACACACAAATTCCAATTCAGGATGCTACATTACTTACGAAATTCATGTGTACCCCAAATTTTCAAAACGGACAAGTCACCATTTTATCCCGCTCACTAAGCAGGACTTAAACCAGCTGCACCCGATGTTCCTCTGCTCTGTGACAAAACCACACATTTAAAATACTAAAATAATTTCATTACTTTCCAAAATGAACTTGCTTAAAAATATCAAACAAGGTCAGACAGACAGGTTGCTCCATTACCAGTACCATGCAGGAGAGGAGCAGCATTTTGTTCTTTTTTCTACCACAGACGGACGTCCATCTGTGACACAAAAAACAAACAGAATGCTGCTCCTCTAGTGCTTTGTCTCTCTCCTGAACATTTCTGAATATCCATACCAGGAAAATTCTGTCAAACTCACTAGCATCCTGAAAAAGACTTGTTGCTCCGATCAAGCTCACTCTCTCAAACAGTGGCTTTCTTCCCCTATCACAACAGCTCTCAGCCCCAATATTAAAAGAAGAAACAACAAAAGACAGTCATGCAAATGAAAATGAAAGGAAAAAAAATGCAAAGGGGAAGAAAATTGTACCATGTCGACACGGGAGGGGGGGCGGTGTCTGACTGAAGAATCAGGAACTCTGCTGTGGGGGCACCAACAGCATTCAATAAGCTTTTTGTTTTGTTTTTCTTAACTACAGCATCTCCACTGGGATAAAATACAGGCAGAGGAACTATTTAATTACAAAACTTAATGTAAATTAATTTTTTATTAACAACTTTTTTTCTCAAACATTTCTTTTTACTGTGTCCATTTTCTAAGCACAATAATACCCTACAGGGTGGGCAGTATTGAGAAATATTGGACCTTCTAAGGGCTGTAAGGCCCTCCACCTGCAGCATCGGGCCTCATTATGTCCCTGTGTGGTCCGTATTTCCCAATACCACCCTGTCGGGTATTATTGTTTACATAACATCACTCCTGGGGTGGCGGAAGCACTTGGCTTCATCTCATGCTTCAACCCAGCCCAGGAGTGATGTTATTACACAGAGTTCAGCTTGATGACTGCTCTCAATGTAAATGTCTTTTTGTTGTAAACAACTGTGACACCGGTGGTGTATGGGTAACTTGTATGGTTTTCAAGATATTTACATTTGTTTGGCATGTCCACTAGAGTGTTCACTCAGAGAGAAAAAAAAAAACACCTGCTGTTTGCAAGTGCATCTGCACACATGCCAAACAAATCTAAATATCTTGAAAACAATACAAGCTACACAAAAACAACAAGCAGCAAAGTTATTCAGGACAAAACAAGTATTTACAGTTAGGTTGTCATTAAGCTGTACTTCTTACAGTTTTTAAAATATTTGACATGTGCAGGGGATTTTTGATAAAAAAAAAACATGGAAATTTGGTGACTTAGATGGCTATATTTTAAAAACTATGCAGAGTTCAGCTTAGTGACTACCCTCAATGTGAAGATCTTTTTGTCCTGAGCAGCTTTGTTTACTGGTCATGTTTGTGTAGCTTGTAAAGTTTTCAAGATATTTAGATTTGTTTGGAATGTGTACAAATGTGCATAGAATTCTGCACAGTGTCTTAGGAATGTCATAGCAAAACAGTCAGACATTCCATCACCAACATTCTGAATGCAGAATAGAGTAGAATTAAGCAATAAGGCATGGCAGGGTATATGTTATTGTGTATTATAAAATGGGTCAGGAGTTTTCTGTGTCCTGATTGGCTGAGAGGAGACTGTGGTAATGTCCTTATCAGGGCATATTTTGCCAACCAGCACCTCTTCAGCCAGTCAGGACTAACGACAACAAATAACGGTGTGCAAAAGTCCACTTTAGTGGTCAAGCTGCCCCCCCAAACTCCACCCCCGGCTCTGTAGCAGTAACCAAATTAAATGAAGAAAAATAAAGCATTTAAAAAGAAAAGTATGACCTCTGCTGCCACACGCGATCTCCGTTTCAGAAGAGCTGCCAGAGATCCATCGATCATTTGTGCATGCTGCCAATAAAACAGCTTTCAAATCAAAGCCAAGATCCATATCCCCTCCAGCCTTGCTACCATTAGTTTCAAACTTACTTAAAACTAAGTGCAGGATGAGCTCAACCACAGCCTGTCACAGAAAACTGTGCCGTTTTGATTCCATAATATAAATCGCTACAAACAAGTAGCTACGGAGGCTACTAAAGGACACGCTCACTCCAGGCTCACGCCTACTGAAACAGTGAAGCTGGTCTTCTCTCCAGTCACTGCAGCCAGTTAGTCAGGACAAAAAAAAATTTAAATCTTGTCAGAGGAGTTTCTGTGTTGGGGGCAACTACAGCAGCCAATATTGGACATCCTTGCACCTGCTCCTCTAACTAAATCTTATTGGGAAGTCACTCCTCAGACGAACAGACAAAGTAAGAATATGAAGATAAAAAAAAAAAAACATATTGTGCAACATTTTGGGTGTGGGTGGGTGTGCAGTGTAGAAACAGACAGACAAAAATGCCCAATAGCTCCATTCCAACACAATAACAAGGACTACTTCTAGTTTTCTACTGGTGTGATCATATTTTTTCACTCTTTTTGTGTACACTTTTTCAATGCATTTTTTATTTCATTTCATTACTGGGGGGACCCATTTTATAAGCGGAATAAAACACTCCAAGATGTGGCTTGTAGTCTGATAAGAGGACTTCCCAGGTGCTAAAGACACTCAGCGCAAGTGTGTTGTTCTTCATTATACACCTCGGGCATGCTTTTATCAGGCAGTAAACCACACCTCGTCATGTCTTATTCCTTACATAGCATCACTCTTGGGGTGGGTTAAAGCACGATGTGAAACATATACCCTGGAGTGCCTTATTGCTATTATACAATGGCTGTTTTTTTTTTATTTAAAGAACAGAGATCTGTTTCCACAGAGTCCTGCATTGAGTAGGGCGCTGTATTGCACATGCACTACAACCACCAAAATCAGAGCTGGAATTCAGGAAAATCAGGGGGCTGTCACAGAAAGGAGCTGTAACAGCTTTCTCTATATTTTGTTTTAGGAGGGAGAACATAAAGCTGTATAGTGCTTTACTTTTTCCACCAAATTGACTGGTGTCAATGAAGCATGCTACCAGCAGTTACAGTCTTCACGATCCAGTGAAGCTGTTATCTCAGGGGAAAACACTGGGGATGAAATGGTGGTGTCATGATTTCTGTCACTGTTATGTGGTCACCTGTGTGCCTGGATTTCATACAGTGATGTATTGTGTATTACCATCACTGTTCCAGCCACCCACTGAAATTCCCTTACCGTTGTATAACATAGTGTAGCACATGAGTCTCAAAAACATAGAAAGTTTACAAAAGTTAGCCAGCCTGGGAGTGGGTCCCAAGATGACAGCCTGGGTAAAGAATTGGCTGGAGAATAGGACACAGAGAGTAATAGTAAATGGAGTCCACTCAGAAGAAAGGAGGGTTACTAGCGGGGTACCGCAGGGTTCAGTATTAGGACCAGTCCTCTTCAATGTCTTTATAAGCGACATTGCAGAAGGACTGGAAGGAAAAGTATGTCTCTTTGCAGATGACACTAAGATCTGCAACAGAGTTGATGCACAGGGTGGGGTGGAAAGGATGAGAAGGGACTTGGCAAGGTTAGAGGAATGGTCAAATGTATGGCAGCTTAGATTCAATGCTAAGAAGTGCAAGGTAATGCACCTGGAAAAAAAACCCAGGGGAAGAGTACACAATGGGGGGTGAGATACTAACAACAACAAAAATGGAAAGGGACCTGGGGGTAGTCATATCAGATGACCTAAAGGTGGGCAAGCAATGTGAGAAGGCAGCAAGGAGGGCTGGGGGATACTGGGATGCATAGGAGAGGCATCACCAGTAGAAAACAGGAAGTTATTATCCCTCTGTACAGACAGCTGGTGAGACCCCATCTGGAGTACTGTGTGCAGTTCTGGAGACCCAATCTCCAAAAGACATAGACAGGATGGAAGCTGTCCAGAGGAGGGCAACTAAAATGGTGCAGGGTCTGCACGGAGAGATATATGAAGAGAGACTTAAGGAGCTTAATGTATAGCCTCGAGGAAAGGAGGGAGAGGGGGACATGATAGAAACTTCAGTACCTCAAGGGAATCAACAAAGTCCAAGAGGGTAGCATCTTTCAAAAAGAGTGTGCAAGAACAAGAGGGCACAATTTGAAGATAGAGGGGGCGGCTCAGAGGTAATTTAAGGAAGTATTTTTTCACAGAGAGGGTTGTGGATGCATGGAATGGCCTTCCGGAGGAGGTTGTGGAGTCAAAATCAGTGGTGGAATTCAAGCATGCATGGGATAGTCATAAGGCAATTCTGGGGGGTGGGGGTAGGAAGAAGTAGGCTGCTGGTTAACTAGGATCTGCAGCTTATCCAGTAGGTAGGGAAATGGGCAGACTGGGTGGGCCAAGCGGTCCTTATCTGCCGTCACATTCTATGTTTCTATGTTTCTATGTAAAAGTCTGTAAAATGGAGACTACTGGATGGGCAACCATGCTGAACCAGTATGTTCTGCCACAGAGGGGTTCTGATTCCCTGTGATTAAGAGGTCCTTGGTAATAAGAGCCCCGTGGTGGCAAACACACTGGTTGGGCTTAGGGTTGCCCATCCATTATTTTTTATAGTGTATGGTTCCCCTTTAGAATAATTTGATTTGCTTGTAACAATTTTTATACTTTTTGTATATAGAAAATAAATTGTTCAGTGCCCCATCTAATTTCAGGACTTCGGCTAGTTGCTATGGTGAATAGTGTGGTTGCTAAGGACTAAACGTTCCTATGTTAGTAGCGCATGCTCCCATTGGTTATCTAGGAATTTACGATTTTATGTAAAAACATTGCCTTTAAAACAGTTATTTCATACATTTTTTTTGTACTTGTCCCTTGTCTTGGCCCCAGAGGTACCTCCACCATCACCCGGTATTTAGCTGAGTCCCAGTGGACTGGGATCCCAGTGTCATAGTGTGCAAAACTAGGGAGTTGCTTGCAGTTTCTCTCCCCTTTTTCTCCCAGTGTGTGAGCTACATCATGGTCCCTAAGCCACCTCCCCCCAAAAAGGCAATAGCAAAGGACCAAGGTCCTGGTGGAAAACTGTGCGGCTAAGTGTGTGTGTATGGGGGGGGGGAAGAACCACATGTGTGTCTCATTGTATGTGTGCTATGGTTAAGCTGTGCTGCTGAGTTGAGGGGGATAAGAAAATTAAAAAGTGTATCATTGGCTATAAGCATGCCATATGAATGTAGATATGTGCAGATTTGTGTTGAAGTACAAGCTAGCCATATGTATGCAAGCAGTATAGCGTGGTAAAGGGCACTGAACTGTAAACCTGAAGACCTAAAGATCTGGGCTTGAATCTCATCGACCCCCACTGGTCTACTGTGTGATCCTGAGCGAGTCATCTAATGTTTATGTGTGCAGTTATTAGTGACCACTTGCTTTTTGCATGCATGCCATATGCATGCAATCTGTTCCAATTTAACATAAAAAGCATGCTTGACACATTTGCTGCATGCATGCTACATGCATTCAATTAGTTCCAATTTAACATAAAAATCATGCTTGTAGTACGCATGTCACATGAGTAGTTTTATGTACATGCAAACATTTCATATAATTATTTCTATAGGGTGTCATGACTCTTATGAATAGGGCATTCTACAGTATTTTGACTTGTTACATTATATGACCTTTAGAACGATATATACTAGTGATTAACTGTTTCAGAGATATAAAACCAGTGCAGTGATGGAAGATAAGGAGAACACAATGCCTTTCTCTTTCCCAGGATGATAAGATCTCTTTTGCATGCTAGAATAGCTAACAAGCATTTGTCAATGCCGAATGTTTGCTTGCTGGCATTGGCATTGGTAGTGTAAGAGTTAGAGAGCTGCATAATAGGAACGGCAGTGAAGTATTGAACTGAAGTCAACCCCACCACCACCCTGCAGAGACTGACAAGCATTGGGGTGTGCCTTTGGGTCGTCAGGCATAACGGCCACACCATTTTGCCACACCCTACCCTGCAGACACTGACAAGTGTCACGGTGTGCCTTGGGGTCTTTGGCCCTTATGCTCACCCATTCCATCAGGAAATATGGTGAGATGGGTGCTGTATAGGAGAATGGGGTGAACTTTGCCGAAGGGTCCAAGGCACACCTTGATGCCTCTCACTGGCTGCAGGGTGTGGAATGGTATGAGCATTACAGGTATGAATTCCAATTCACACCCCTGATGCCTGTCAATCTCTACAGGGTGGGGTGTTATGGTCAGAAACCCTAACGCCTCAGGCGTTCGTTGGCATTTTCACTCCAAATTTTCAACATGGGTTTTGTGACCCCCCACCTTATGAACAGTGGCAATATCAGTTTGTTAGCCGAAAGCTGATTTTGCACAGTGACTATGCCATTTGGCACCACAGTTGCGAAAACACATTTCGAACAGGATGTGAAAAATGACAGCTGTACTGTTCATGGGGAGGTGCAAAAAATGGCAATGTTGAAAATCTGCAGTGAAAATATAAAAAAACTGGTGAAGTCACGAGCGTGCGTAGAAACTGCGCAATGCACATCCATAATGCAATTAGTTTGGGGATTTTTTACAGCAGATTGTCAACACAGGCATTTTGGAACCTCCGCTCATAAACAGTGTTACTGCGATTTTCTTAATCTGTCCCGAACAGTGATTTCCCACAGCGACCACACATTTCTGCGCTGAAGTGCGAAAACACATTTTGGCCATGGTATGAAAAATGACAGCTGTACTGTTCATAAGGAAGTGGGGAAAAATGCCAGTGGAGAAAGTTTGACTGAAAATATTAGAAATCCATGAACTTACGAGGGTGCGTGGAAACTGCGCAATGGTCGCTCGTAACACAGTCATTTTATGGACTTTTTTCACCAAATTTTTAACATAGCCATTTTAACACCTCTGCTCATGAACAGTGTCACTGTGATTTTCTTAATCTGTCCCAAACATTGATTTAGCACACCGACAGGGCCATTGTAGCTACATGCATAGAAACACGTTTTGGGTGAGATGTGAAAATGAAAGCTGTACTGCTCATAAGGAGGTGTGGTAAAATGGCAATGTTGAAAATCTGGAGTGAAAATATTGAAATTTGCGAACTCATGAGCGTGCGTAGGAACAGCGCAACGCATGCTCGTAAAACAGTCATTTTTGGGAATTTTTTCACCAAATTTTTAACGTAGCCATTTTAACACCTCTGCTCATGAATAGTGTCACTGTGATTTTCTTAATCTGTCCTGAACATTGATTTCGCACACTGACTGCGCCATTGTGCGGTACATGCACGGAAACACATTTTGGGCAAGATGTGAAAAATGACAGCTATATTGCTCATAAGGAGGTGTGGTAAAATGGCAATGTTGAAAATCTGGAGTGAAAATATTGAAATTTGCGAACTCATGAGCGTGCGTAGGAACAGCGCAATGCATGCTCGTAAAACAGTCATTTTTGGGAATTTTTTCACAACATTTTCAACATAGGGTTTTTAGAGGCCTACCTCAAGAACTGTGACACTGTCGTTTTGTAAATCAGTCCCGAGAGGTGGTTCCGTGCAGTGACCGCGACATCACCTTTAGGTGCCAATTAACAAAATGACAGTGACAGAATTCATGAGGTGGGGTCCCAAAAACCCCATGTTGAAAATTTGGTGAAAAAATTCCCCAAAATGCCTGAGATATGCATTAAAGTTGAAAAAACCTTATTTATTTCATTATACAGCTTATCGGCATTTCCTCAGTTCACAGTCGGCTTTGAAGAGTGCAGACGTGTTCCCTGTCCACCGAAGATCGTCGCGCCAGACTCCGGGGGTATGGGTGAGGTGGGGATGTGGGGAGGCAGGGTGCGCAGAGGGTGGGCACGGGTGGGAGGAGAGTTGTCAGGACAGTCAGCGAGGGAAGGTTTTTTTCTTGCAGTTTTTTTTTTCTTAGACGACGCGGGACTTGTGCCACGCTGGGGTGGGCTCCAAGCGTGGCAGCTGGAAGGCTGTTTGGGGAGAGTGGAGCCGACGGGGATTGGGCACCCTCGTCGGCCATATGGACTGTTGCCACACTGGGGTGGCCCCAGCGTGGCACCTGAACCTGTTGGGGGAAGCAGCAGAGCCGACGGGGATTGGGCACCCTGTCCAGCCATACAGTGTATGTGTGGATGGGGAGTGCATGAACACCCAATATGTGTGTGTGTGTGTGGGGGGGGAAGCTCATGAGCATGCACTATCTTACCGCTGCTCACTGAAGCGGCGCTCTCCCTTTCAACTGTACGGCACTGCATTTTCAACTGCTGTCATAGACAGCTGCAGCATTCATTGGTGAACTGTGTTCGTGCCTGCAAACACACTGACTGAATTGGAAGACAGCTGCCACACCTACAAAAACTTGGATGATGGCACTGTGTTTCTTGCACATGCATGCAAGCAAACATAAAAATTCATGGTGTGTTCATGGTGTCACTCCTGTCACTAAGGTAGAAAACAAGTGGGCTATATGGGGGGGGGACTAGTAGCCTTAGCAGAACATTGTTTAGAAGTATAGCATGAACCGAAATACACCATAGAAATAAAATTAAACAGTACACATGTACATCCAGTATACAGTATTACAGTACATTAGCCACATCTGGAATTTTCTTTCCAGAAGCATCTGCAACCAACCTTTGTTAGATGCCACTAGTCCTGAAGTAGCATTAAATAAGCTGTACTCCAAGGAAGGGAGGGTGACCAGCAGGGTCCCTCAGGGATCAGTGCTGGGACCAATCCTCTTTAATGTCTTTATGCACTAAGTGACATTGCAGACGAGCTGGAAGGGAAGGTCTGCCTTTTTGCAGATGACACCAAAGTCTGCAATATTGTGGAAACTGCAGGTGGGGTGAAAAGGATGAGCAGAGACCTGAGAAAATCAATGGAATGATCAAGGCTAAGGCAGCTGGGGTCAATGTGAAAAAGTCCAAAATAATGCACTTAGGGCACAGAAACCCAGGGCTGGGGCACAAGCAATAAAATATTCAAACTGGAAGATCCCCTGGGCAGATCAAACTGGGCAGACTGGGTGGGCCTGGTGGTTCTTTTCTGCCATCACATTCCTATGTTCTTATCCCCAGGGGGCCATAAAATGAGTGGGCAAATTTAGAAAAAGACTCGTAAGAGAAGACAAAGAAAAGGACTCAGTACACCCACAATCAAACCACTCTGCACAGTATACCTATGTGTAATTTAAGACTGCTGTTCCCATTAAACAGGAAGGAAACTATGGGCACCACTGTAAAGATTTGACTTGCAGAATGTGAAAATGGGCAGTTTTCTTTTCATCAGCTAACAAGTATAAAAAATAAAACAAAATCAAATCAAGATTTCCGAGTCAATGCCCTGGTGTGCACCAATTCTGCCAGTCAGTAAAAGAAATGCTGATATGTACTGCATATACAGTATTTGTTGACCTGAAGAGGTTGAATGAGACAGTGGTATATGTCAAAAATATATCCTTCTTACTTTAGAAAATATTATGCCAAACCTAGTGTGGGCAAAGACCGTCTCTTCCTTGGATGTGCTAGTAGATTCTGACAAATCCCATTATGTGAAGAAATTACAAAATTTGTAACATTTATCATACCCTTTGGGAGACACTGTTTCTATTGGTTCCCATTTGGGATTACAAAAACACCGTAAATATTCCAAATTATTCCAGCGGAAAATGGCAGAACTTTCACAAAATCTGGAATATGTGATGTGTTACATGGATAATATATACGTTGTAGGTGTATCTCACCACCAGAGTACTATTGGAAATAGAAACAGTTCCAGGATGCCAAGATTATTATAGATTAAATAGTGGTTTGGAGGAATCTTTCTGGTGGAATAATGCCACAACAAAATCAGAAACAAAAACAATATAATAAAGAAGAAGGTTCAACTCCTATGTAGCGCCAAAGTATTTTTTTCCATCACAATAACCAATGTTTTGTGGCAATTCCACCTCTTCAGAATTGGTGGTTCCTATCAAAGGTTGCTTCCAAATGCTACTGGAAAGAAAATTCTGGATATAGCTTATAAATTAAACCAGCTTTCAAAAATCTCCTGGGTACTTATTCAGTAATCATTGCCACCATTGAATTGCTGCAATAAAGCTTAAGTATTCCCTGGACTGGTCTACTCACTGATGTTAGAAGCTTCTACAAAGGAGCTGACCCTCTACATTTTATCTTTTTACCAGCAGAGAAGTATACAAAGACAGACTGAATAAGGCCATAGATGCCATGAGAGCATCAGTCCTACACTGAAACCAACAGAAATGCTGTTTGCATCAGACTGAGCTTACTTTTCTGGGTCAGTCCAGCCAATAAGGGTCAGCCCTGATCCTGAAAAGGTCAAAGCAATTCATGAGTTGCAGCCACCCTGCAATATGAAGGACCTAAGAGCAGGGCCCTGTATTTTCTGCAAATCTGTGGTTGCAGTAACTGCCACAGAAGAGTGGTCCTGCCACAGAAACAAGCCCCTGCCGCAAAAACAACATTTTTAATGCAGTAAAAATGGCTGTCCCCACTGAAAATCCCAACTAAATGGCTAAAATGATCACGATCACGCTTAAAATGGCATTAGTGTTGCTCAGATAGTGCTTTTGTGGATCCTACCACTATCTGTCAGATAGTGCTGGTATCCTGACTTGGATCCTACAGATATCCTGCCAAAGACAGATGCAGGATCCAGGGACAGATAGGGATGGATCCTAGGGCAGATAGTTAGGATCCGGGCCCAGATAGTGATGGATCCTGGTTAGGATCCGGGTATCCTAGTTAGGATCCACTGATCCTAGGGCAGATAGTTAGGATCCGGGGCCATATAGTGATGGATCCTGGTTAGGATCCAGGTATCCTAGCTGGTAGGATCCATGGTCAGATAGTACTACTGTCCTACCACAGCAACTATCTGGCCAAATTGGAGGTATCTGTTGGTATCCTGATTTCTAGAATACTATCTGAGCAACATTAAATGGCATTACTGTGGGTTGTTGGCAGCTCCATTATACAGCCATCCCCCAGGTTGTAGTAGTCAGTGGGGCCACCCCTTTTGTATCCACTGGCACTCAGCCCTGAAGCTTATGAACATTTTGGCCTTCTATAAACACTGAGGGAACTTCAAGAAGTCTGTTTCATGTGAAAGAATGGTGGTTCTATTTGCTAACTGCAGAACTGTGGAATGAAAAAGTATTAGTAATCATTGCAGACATAAAATGGGAGGCTTTCTGGACCTTTGTCTAATGTAAAATGGTCCAGCTACTCTCTACCCTCATAGTAAAACCTTACAGAGTGGGAGAAGAAGATATGGAAGCCAAGTAGGACTGATACAAATCTTACCACCGGTGTTGAACTGCATGAGCAGGAGGAAGCAACTATAGCAGCGTTACAGTGCTAACCATTGCCTCCAGGCTTCTAGCAAGTGGGTGGGAAGGAGCCATTAGAGCAGCACTGTTTTGCAGCCAGGCAGTACTGGTCTTCAAACAACTGGGCATGCAGGTGGAGAAATTCTCAGGAGCATAGCTGTGGTAAATCAGCACTGGGTAGGTGGGAGGGAGCCATGGGACAATAAAACAGACTGTAGTAATATAAAAAACAAAACAAAAACAAACATTCAATTCCTCCACACTCTACATCCACTACAAATTATGATGTCAGATTTTTTATGCATTGCCTTGCCTAAGCATCTGCCATACTCCCCCAGGCTGTCTTTTTCAGAGCATTTTTTCTGGGTAACTAGATTTTATTTCCTACTGGGTCAACCTGTCGTATGTAAGATGGCGTATGTCAAAACCGTGCAACATAGGACTTCCGGTGATATCACGTCCTTAGATGGTGACCTGAAACAGAGCTCCAAAATCCCAGGTTAAGTAAGTTGTGAAATTGCCATCGATGCATAGAAGTCTATAGTCAATTCCTGAATCCCCTTAGCACTGATGACAAGAGAAAAAAACCAAAATGGGACTATCCTACCGCTAGCAGATGATCCACTGTACAGAGGGATATCCAGCCTGCAAGTCCAGTCTTATCCCGTTCCTTGGAGCTAACAGCATTGGTAGATGAGGAAGAGGACTCTGGCTCTGATATCACTTCCACCTTCACAAAGGCAGATGGCGAACGTATGCTTAATATCTTACATTGCATCGACACCAAAATTACCGGTCTGCAAAATGATTTTAAAAAGCTGGAGTCGCGGACCACAACCGTTGAAATACATCTGGAAAAGGTACAGAATGAGCATATGGCCTTTGGCCACTCATTTGCTTATCTACATAGGCGAGAGAGGGATCTAACACTGCGGGCAGAGGATGCAGAGGCCAGGGCTAGAAGAAACAATATCTGAGTTTTGGGCATACCTGAAGGTGTGGAGCAGGATGACATGGAGGTATACTTGGAGTGCTGGCTGTGCCAGGAATTAGCTCTCAGAGAAGACTTCCCAATAGAGATAGAAAAAGCACGTAGGGCAGTTGCCCCCAAACCTGAACCAGGGCCCCTCCCCCTAGGCCTGTAATCAAGTTCCTGCTATTTCCCTCAAAAGAAACAATTCTACATTTAGCCTGGAATAAGACTTAAATCTGGATTGACAGAAAGTTTATTTTTACCAAGACTATCTGCCTCTCATGTTAGCCAAATGTAAGACGGTCTTAGTGGTGATCAAAACACTGACAGAAAAGGGGTTAAAGGCCTTTCTAAGATTTTTATTTATCTTTTGTTGACCAGGTAAGTGCACTAGACAAATCCTGCCTATTTTCAGGCACGACCCGGGGGAAGGGGATACAGATGAATGCCAACTGACCTTGAACCAGATTAAGGTGTTGGTGGTATTTTTGCTGAAATGAGGGAAATTTGGCCAGGACACCGGGGAAATTCCCCTACTCTTTTCGATAAGTGCCATGGGATCTTTAACATTCACCTGAACTACCACCAATCCAGGCAGATGGGACCTCGGTTTAACATCTCATCCGAAAGATGGCACCTCAGAAGTGCAGCACCCCCCTCATGCTGCACTACAGTGTCAGTACTGGGATATTAACCCAAGTGCCAGATGTGGGAACTGAACCCACAGCCCTCTGATCTCCCGGCCTCAGAGGCGAGTGTGCTACCTACTGAGCCACTGACACTGACAGACATCCTGTGAAGCTCTGGGTTCTGGACAAAGAGCGAGTACACATCTTTGAATCCCTTTTAGTGGCATTCCTCTTGCCGAACTCGCTAGGGATATAAGTCCCGGACATTAAGGAAGAGCAAGCAGAACAAGAAATTAAGGACTTACTGTGGTCAGTAGCTCCAGGAGGAAGGCGTGCGCCCAAGAGGAGAGTGGATTTCTCTACTTCCCCTCCACGCGGATGTCGCAAGATGTATCTTGCCCAGAGCTGCAGCAATATGAAGTGGTTTGCCCATTTCTTTCTGGGACTAAAACTGGAGGTTTCTATCTGCTGGTAATGGCTTGTTAGGTCTCTCTGTCCTGCAGATTGAAGGTTAGCAACCGAATGTTTTCTCCTCCTATTATCCCCCTTCATTGTGACTTTCCCTATTTGGTATCTGCAAGAGATGGTGGGAACCTTTATATCAGGACTTGTTTCTACAGAATTCTTTTACCTGAGGGACAGCACAGGAGGTACGCTGACATTCCTGGTCCCCCAGCGACTGAACTGCTTGATATTCAGATACATGGACTGGATCCCTTTGAATGCTCCCAGACTTTGCAAGTACCATTCCTTTTTTTTAATTTTGTTTCTTTGCAAAAATGGGACATAGGGAGCGGGAGAGGAGAGTCTCAGTTTAGGAGACAACCAAGACATGGATTCCTGAATTAAAGCTGAAATTTTGCCCTCTGATTATGAAAAAGGAAGAAGAGAGGAAGGCATAAGATATTCCCCACATGGCTGTCTTAGGGAGGCCTTTGGAATTATAATTTTAATTTCTCTGTTCCAAACTTTTAAGTTTACAATTTCAGCGAGGTTTTTGTGATGTTGATAACCTTATCCTTATATTGCAGGTCTGGGTGGGGGGGCTGAGATGTTGCAGGACAGAGGAACTGGGGGCGGGGAGGAAAACGAGTATGAGGGAGTATGCAATAACTATAAGGATACGGATTTTTCTGACCCCTGCCCCTTCCATCCTCTCATTATGTTGTTGCCCATCTCTACTCGAGTGGTTTCAAGTAATGTAGAATGTTTATAAATGTGGAACATTGGATATAGGGCTTTAAGTCATAGGTTTCATGGTTATCCAGAGCTGAGAAGACATAAAGTCCGTAATGCTCGCCATTTAATAGTACCCCCTTATATTTCTATTTATTAAGTACTTATCCAGTCTATGCTTAAATTCCTCACTGGTTTTACTGGCCACCACCTCCATAGGTAGGCTATTCCATACTTTTTGTACTCTTACTGAAAACCAGTATTTCCTTCTGTTGGAGTGGTATCTCTTGCCTGTGATTTGTAGGGGGTGTGCTCTCATACTATAACTTTGGTCCTTGATATTGAAATTGAGCTGATCCCACAGGGCAGGGTCTGAGAAGGATTTATAAACCAGGCACATATTGCCTCTTAACTGATGGTATTCCAAACTATACATTCCGAACTCCTCCAATCTGCCCTCATATTCCAGATCTTGAGTTTCTCTAATGAGTTTGGTTGCCCTTCTCTGTACTCTCAAGTGCTCTAATTTTCATTTTTGTGCCTGGTGCCCAAAACTGGGCACAGTACTCCATATGTGATCTAACCAAGGAAGTATAAAGGGGGACTGTGACCTCCTTGTCTCTGCTCCTGATATGTTTTCTAATGCAGTTTAGGATACTGCTCGCCTTTTTGACCACTTGATTGCAGTGTATTTTACAGCTAAGATCATTGGATATTCTAACTCCCAGGTCTCTTTCATCTGTACCTTCCCTCAGTGTTATTCCATTTAAACTGTACTTATGTTTAAGATTGTTTGTATCCAAATGCATTACAGTGCATTTACCAACATTAAAGGTGAGTTTGTGTGTTTTTGCCCACTCTTCCAGTTCTCTCAAGGCTTTTTGAAGTATGCCTGCATCCGTACTGTTGTTAACCTGTAGGCCCAGTCTAGTGTTGTCTGCAAATTTAGACACTCAGATCTCCTCCTTGGGTTTCATAGAGGATATATAGATATTAAATAGGATTAGCTCCAGAACGGAACCCCGCAGGACCCCACTAGTAATCTCTGACCAGTTTGAATAAATACCTCTTATACACACTCTTTGCTTCCTATCAGTCAACTAAGACTCAGTCCATTTACTGATGTTACCTGGGATGCCATGTTCAATTAAGGCATCAATAAGTTTCCCATGGGGGACTTTATCGAACGCCTTAGAAAGGTCAAGAAAAATTACATCCACTGACATTCCATCATCCAAAGCACTGCTAGCCTTGCCATAAAATTCCAGGAGATTTGTCTGACAGGAGCATCCTTTGGTGAAGCCGTGCTGTGTGTGGTCAACATCCCCCCTATCTCGCATATGTTGTACCATATGGTCCTTGATGATCCCTTCCAAAACCTTCCCTAAAACAGCTGTCAGGCTTATGGGCCTGTAGTTCCCTACTTCGTGTTTGGACCCCTTCTTATGTATTGGTACCACCTCTGCCAGTCTCCATACATCTAGCACCTCTCCTGATTCCAGGGATGTCTGGAATATGGCTGTAATATAGCCTACCAACTCATTAGTCAGTTCTCTGATAATTCTGGGGGTGCAACCCATCTGGGCCTTGAGCTTTATTTTGGTCTAATTGGAGTAACTTATCCCTAACATTACTGTGGTCAATGGTTAGACAAGGTGTACCTGTTAATGGTAGGTGATCTGAGTACTTCAGGAGTTATCATTGTAGGCTGATGTAAAGTAGTTGTTAAATTTTGTGGCCATTTGTCCATTTTCAGTGACAGATGAGCCATCCACATTTTTAAGAGGTCTAATAATTTTGACCCCTCTACTTTTATTGTTTATATATGAATAAAAGGATTTGTGATTATCCTTAACTTTGCTGGCTAGGTGTAGCTTGTGTTTTTTTCTAGCCTGGGCAATTGCTTCTTTGCTTGTTTAAGAGTGTTATGGTATATGTCCCAGCGGGTCACTTGTCCACTTTTTTTGGCCCTTACATATGCCTTGTTCTTTATGTTTATTCTTTTCTTTTGACTGCAGCTAACATCCATGTAGGTGATGTTCTAAGTCTGTCATATTTCTTTCTACGAGGCACATGCTTCTTTATTGTTGTAGTAATTTTGTTTTCAATGGTAGCCCACTTCTGGTTTAACGTAAGATTCCTAAAATCCTCTTCCCATGCCCATGTTGCCAGCTCCCTACAATACTACTGTAATCAGCCTTTTGGTAATTGTAGATAACTGTGTCCCCCTTGATTTTGCCTATGTCATTTAATAGAGTAAAGCTAATCATATTATGGTCGCTTGATCCTAGTGGGGTTGAGACAGTACAGTTCTGGATAGTTTCAGGCATATTACAGAGGACTAAGTCCAGAATATGATCTCCTCAGGTATTTTCATCCACAAATTGCTGTAGCTCTGCCAAATTAAAGAGTTCCTTATAGCGGAGCTGTATAGCTGAGTTGGCCATGTGTTTAACCCAGTCAATGCTATCTAGGAGTGCTGTGTCAACATTAAGTGAGTATGAGGGAGGTTTGTATACCACTCCTATGTCTATTTGCGTCCATTAGTAGGGGAGAGTTTAATCCATATTAGTTCTAGAGGATCCCAGTGGCTGGTGTCAACTTGCCTGGATGTAATTTTGTCCAATATATATGTTGCTACTCCTCCTCCCCTAGTCTCCAACCTATTCTTGGAATAAAGTACATATCCAGGGATCTGCTTGTCCCATGTTTCTTCCCTATTTCACCATGTTTCCATGATGGTGCATAAATGAACTTGATCCCTGTCTAGGGTGTTTCTAAGCTCTCCAAATTTGTTGACTAGGCTTCTGGCATTCAATAGCAGGTAATTTAAATTTTGTTGTCTTATGGCTGTAGTACCTTTGTCTTCAGTATGGGTAGATGTCTGTCTCTTGTCCCCCCCCTTGATAGCAATTTAAATGATTGCCAATTGATGCCCAAAGTTTGTGTGCCAGTATTCTTTTGCCCATTTTGCTTAGGTGCAGACCATCACAAGCAAATAAATCTTTGCCCTTGAAATCTTCCTTGTGTTTAATGAATGTGTGTCCCTCCCTAAAACATCACCTCCTTAACCATCCATTAAGCTGGCATATGTCATTGTTCTTGCTCATGATTGCCCTTGGGACCAGTAGGATTTCTGATACCAGAATGTCACATCCCTTATCCTGAAGTGCAGCCCCCACATGTTCAAAGTCTCGCTGTATATCCACCAAGTTTCTTTTCCCTTTGTCATTGACGCCTACGTGTAGAACAGTGACTGGGTTTATTGTATTTTCCAGTAACCCTGGAAGAAACTGCCTAATATCCCCTATTCTGGCCCCTAGGAGGATGCTCACCATGATGTATTCATTATGGTGCCGGCAAAGAGTCTGATCAATAGCTCTCAGGATGGAATCCCCTATCACTAGCACACTGTGTGTGTCAGGGTGTAGGCTGCCCCATCGAGATGCCCATATCATCCTGGCCAGTTGTATTAACTGGGGGGTTACTAGTTTCTGAGGGTGACTGTTGTTCCCTAGGTTGGTTTAATGAGGGGTCTGTATTAGTCTTGGTTAGTGCTTGAAAGCTGTTATGTACGGGTAGGTTCCCTGTGCCTCCAGTGTTTCTTCTCCCCTTTTTAGGGCTTTATGTACTAGACACCATTCTTCCAGTGCATTTTCTTGAATTGTGCTATCAGTGTGTGATTTAGTAACCACAGTGTTTGTGTCGGTTACTAGTATTTGTGGGGCTGTGTATTCTTGTCCTGTCTCTTTTGCTGCTGAGTCAATAAATTGCTCTAGCATGTTAATTTCTTCTTTTATCTGCAGCCTGTGTTATAATACATTGATTTCATTCTTTAATACATCTATTAACACACATTTATCACAAATAAACCGTTCCTCCTGGCCCCCAGCAGCAAACATTTTACATGCTATACAGCAACTCATCACATTGTTGTGCTTGGATATTTCCATTTTTAAATAAACTGGTACCTTTATTCCTCTTTTGTAAGGTGTATGGCCAGGTCCCAGTCATCCACAGTGGACACAGCCAACATGCACCAAACACGCATGTCTCTGCGCATTCCCTCTCAGCTCACCCTGCTCACAGCAGGGCAATCTTAAAATGGGTTAGGTAACCCTGAAGTGTTCGAGCAGGGTCAAGCCCTAGAATCAGTCCCAGTAGTTTGTTTAAAATAATAAAAATACCATGCAAGGACAACTCATGCGTGGCTCTGGCCCATTTCCCAATGTTTAGTGCAGTTCAAGTTTAAAAAAAAAGAGGTCCAAGAACTATACTGTAGTTCCAATGCTTGTCTCTGGACTACAGCTTCTCTACCTACTTCCTGGTAGTTTGAAGTAGGGCTCCAGTATGCTCAAGTTAGTAGAGAGGTGCACACAAATGTGCCACAGGTTTTCAAACCACTTTCTGTGCCCCCAGTAGCTACCTACAGTCCAGCAATACTTTCAAGGTTTACACAGTCTGTCGTCTGCTCGCAGCAGGGTGCTCTTAAAATGGGCTAGGTAACCCGGAAGTGTTCGAGCAGGGTCAAGCCCTAGAATCAGCCCCTCGTCCCAGTAGTCAGACAGAAAAGGCAAAGGGGGGCTCAGGTCATTGCTACTCTCCACTCCCTTGGTAAACAATCGAGACTGATGCTACAGTCTGGAACGGCCAACTAGTTGTTGTGGACCATTCAACTGGTGGCCACATGCCCGGGGCTTGCTGCTGCCCAGGCTGCCACATCCATTACAGTAACTCAGGAGGGGAAGGAGTAAGCTCCCTGGTGAATGCCAGAGACCTTATACTTGGCACTTAGAGTGCTTTGCTTCTCCATTTCACATTACTCAGAGGGCGTTAACTCACCCTCTGAGGCCCACTTCTGTGTGGGGCTGACTCAGAGGCGGTAAGGGTTTTAACCGCATCCTGCAAGGGGAGCTGTACGTTCACAGCCCACCACAACAGCTTTGTCCCCAGGTGGGACTTTTAGTTAAGAATTGTGTTATATCCTTTATGTTTGTATTTTGGTTTATCTTGAGTGGTTAGCGATGGGGGGGGGGGGGGTGCATGGGGGTGGAGGTGATGTCCAGTTTATTTCCTATACCCACTATGGTGTCCCTTAATTTGTGTGCTATTAATGTAAAGGGTATTAACAATGTTGTTAAAAGAGTCAGAATTCTGCAGGAATTACTTAGGGTAAACTGTGATATTGCTTGTATACAGGAGACAAAGTTATCAAAAGTGGAGCATGACAAATTGAAGATTTTGGGTGGGTGTGGTCTTTTCTGATTCTCATCCCCAATCTTCAAAATCTGGCATGGCCATATTAATTAAAAGGGGACTTCCATACAAAGTTACAAATATCCAGAGGGAGGGTAGCGGTCGCTGGGTTACACTTACAGGTGAATTCAGGGGACGGCCTTTTCACATAGTCACAGTCTATGCACCTGCACCTTCATAGGGGGCCTTTTTTAGGTCTCTGTTCCAGACCATTGCTAATCTGACACCAGGTCCACTGATTATGGCTGGGGACTGGAACTGTGTAGAGAATCCTATACTGGATAAGAATCCCCCACGTCATAAAGGGGAAGCGGGTGGCTCCAAACTTTTGAGGACTTTGACCTCTGAACTGAGGGTGGTGGATCTTTGGAGACTGTAAAACCCTACTGGGAAAGATTTTACTTTTTATGTGGCAACTACAAATTCTTACTCTAGAATTGATAGAATTTATAATCAGAAACAGTGGGCACATTGTTTTGGGGATGTGAAGACTCACCCAGTTACTTTTTCTGATCACGCCATGATCCAGGTGGTGGTCCAATGGGAGATTTGACCCGGGCCTACTATTAGATAAGGCCTTTGTTAAATCCTTGAAGGAGACGATCAGATATTATCTAGCCAAAAATCAAGAGGTGGATTCACCACTTAAATTTATATGGGATGGCCTGAAAGCAGTCTTAAAGGGCAAAATTATTAGTCATTCCATTTATCTAAACGACCTACACCAATCCAAAATTAACAAATCCCTGGAAGAAATTGGCAAACTAGAGAAAGCATAAAATAACTAGGGATAGATCATTATTGTAGAAACTTCAGGAAGCTAGGACAGCATATAATACATTGGTGCTACACCGAATGGTAAATGCTATATGCTTTACCAACCAAAATTACTATGAGGCTGGGGAGAGGGAGGGGCAGATTGCTGGCCCTTCATTTTAAAAAACAGGAGGCCAACAGGTTTATCCCCAAGATCAGGAATAGTAAAAATCCAAGGAAACTGGTAACACACCCCACTGAAATTGCAAAGGAACTTGTAGAGTTTTATACTCAATTATATACCAAAGAAAGAGAATTAGATCATAACCAAAAAGGTTACTCAGTTTTTAGACAGGGTGGAGCTCCCTGCCCTAACAGTGGCTCAAAAGAAAGTCCTAGAGGAACCCTTTATGGAGGAAATTCAAATGGTTATAAAATCATTAAACACCGGCAAGGCTTCAGGCCCAGATGGATTCACAGCAGAATTTTTAAGCAGTTTGCAACAGATCTTGCCCCCAATTTAACTAAGGTCTATAGCGAAGCACACAACAAAGATGCTACCTCAGATTCCTGGGGGCCCGCCTGTGGGGCAGCCTTGATTACCGTAATTCCTAAACCAGGTAAAGATCTCCTAGAATGCTTCAGTTACCTCCCCATTTCTCTACTTAATCAGGATGCAAAACCTTTTGCCAAGCTCTTGAGCTTGCACCTCCAATGATTGATTCCATCCTTAGTACATCCTGACCAAATGGGTTTTATCCCAGGGCACCAAATTCAGGACAATATCTGCCTTCTATTGAATACCATTTTGGCTTCTGAGTTCTTCCCCCTCATACCCTAAATGCAGCAATCTCACTTGATGCAGAAAGGCATTTGACGGTCTTGACTGGGTCTTTCTAGACCATACGCTTGTTAAATTTGGCTTTGGGGACAGATTCAGAAGTTGGATTGGAAATCTGTATAGGAATCCCTTGGTACAAGTTAAGGTAGATGGGGTTATGTCCAATAGGTTTAAAATAGAAAGGGGGACTTGGCAAGGCTGTCCGCTCTCTCCCCTCCTGTTTGCTTTAAGTATGGAGCCCATAGCAGCCCTCATTAGGCAGTCTGAACATTACCGTGGGGTTAAAGTTGAAGGGACAGAACTCTGCATCTCTCTATATGCAGATGACACACTATTATATGTAACCAACCCATTAGGTTCAGCCTATTATATTGGAATCCATGCTACATGACTTTGGTGAAGTGGCCGGATTTAAGGTCAATGACACTAAGACCGAAATGCTTCCCATTGGGCCGGTCACCTCTGGATCACTTCCAAATGTAGATCAGTTTAAATGGGCAAAATAAGCTTTTAAATACTTACGAGTTTGGATACCTAATATTCTTAACAAACTGTATATTACCAACCATGCTAAGCTTTTACAAATTATCCAGGCAGACCTCAATCAATGGAATGAGTTACCACTTTCCCTCTCGGGTCGAATCGAATGTGTACGAATGAATGTCTTACCCCGATTCCTTTATATATTTGCAGCTTTGCCCCTCAGACCCCCTGTCTCTTTCTAGAAAAACTTAAAAACCTCGATATCCCAGTTTATTTGGGTGAATAGACCCCCAAGGGTCAAATGGCATACTTTTATAAAAGCAAAATCAAAAGGGGGACTGGGACTGCTGGATTTTATTAAATATTTCAGGGCAACTCAACGTCAAGCTTTAGCTCCACTAATGTTTAAGAAGGACCCCCCACTCTGGGTGGAGTTAGAGAATCCCCTAGCTTCACATGTGAAAACTGCTGATTTGATTTATATGGATAAAGCAGGATTACACAAATTTACTATTGGTAATCCGTGGTCGCTAACCATGAAACAAACCTAGGTTTCTATATGCAGTAAACTGTGGGCCGCATATTCAAAGGGGATGTGACTGGTACAACTGAGGTGCACTGGCACAGCCCCGCAATGTGCTCCGGTGTGATATTCAAAAGGGTGACCTAAGCAGTGCAAGTTCAAATGCGCTGGGGTGCATTGCTAATGTATGTGGCGCATCTGAATGGGGCGTGCCCATGCATATGCAGCACATCCCGATATTCAGCCTGGGATGTGTGGCACATCTGCTGGCACAACCCCAAGATGTGTCACATACAAAGCTGAGCCAGGAAATCCTGGCTCAAATGCTGGCTACCCACAGGTGGGCTGCTGCATTGCAGGGCGTAACACAGCAGCCGCCAGCCATGGGCGGACGGTCGCCCAGCAGGGACACCATCCACAAGCACCCATCCTGGTCCTGGTAGGCCAGTGGTACCCCCTCCCTCCCATTGCACAGACCATCCAGAAATAGGAATATACACACACCCTGGTTCAAATCCTGCAGGAGCCATGTACTCTCGCCCCGATGTTTAACATGTCCCCTAACCACCAGATGCCACAGTCCACCTACATATAAAGGTGGGTAGAAGGCAGAGACCCACAAAGACAGACATATGCACTTGCCGAAAAACAGCTGTAGCAGTTAGGCTGGTGGTTCAGCCTAAAGACACGTACAAGTACTGAGGACTACCAAGACTCACCCTCTGTAGCGCAGACAATGTAACCGAACACCAAGTGCTGTGTTGCAGTTCCATTATGGAGTCGTACAGCTGGCCACCCCTCCAAACGCACCCCAGTAACAGGGCCTTCCCCACCACAGGGCTGTGCCTGCATGTAGATGTTCACATTGGGGAGCAATGCCCACCTACCGTACCCACCTGCCCGGTCTCCATGAGGTCCGCCCTCATGCTGGTGCCATCTCTCCTTCTCAGCAGGATGTGGTATGTGCAGCAAACAACCCCAGATAGTGGCCAGGTGAACTGGCCTGTGCCCAGCTCATAGTAGCTCCCTACGGTGGCCACCACCTTGTCACACCGAAGACTTCTGTACCCCACATGGGGCTACCATGGACCAACATAGACAGCAATTATGTGGCTGTAGGATGGGCTGTAACACCCGGAACTGGGTCCCGGTGGCCCCAGGAGGCCAGGTCTGACCAATTCCCCAAGGGGACCTCTTGGACTGGGAGTGCCTTGTGGTCCGGGTGGCCTATATCGCCCATGTTCCCCATGCCCCCATGAAGGACGGGAGGTGGTGAGGCAATGGAGAGCCCCTGGCTCGCCTCTGCTGCCCCGTGGGTCTGGGGGGCATAGGGGTCACACACCAGCTGGCATTCTAGAGCATCACATAATGGGTGATGGCCTTGGAGCTGTGGACCATGAGTGGAATGGCGATCAGCAGGATGAGGACCATGGCTACCCCTACAGCTGCCCCTACCACCCTCTGCCTGTGGCATAGCCCGGTAGCAGCCAGGGATGGGAGGTATTCCTCACCTTTGGAGGTAATGGTGACAGCTGTTACAGTACCATTCCTGGACAGACACAGCCCTGTGGGATCAGGGAGACAGAACCCCTCACACCCCCGCCTATCTGAACAAACCAATCCCTATATTCCAGGTTCAGGCCTGGGGACCTTCTGGGGTAACCAAGTCCCCATGCTCCCACAGGTCGCTTTCCTGAGTCTCTTGAGCCTCTACTGACTGCTATGTCCATTGTCTTGACAGGCATTTAGTTGTTTGGGGGGGGTGACATGCAGAGAGGCACCGCAGAACTGGTCATGGGATGACAGCCGTATGAGGGAACTCCTTGCCCGTTCAACCACTAGCTATGGGGACATGTGCTGGAAAGGATGGAGAGAGCTAAGCAACCACAGTGATTAGGCAGGAATAGGGATGAAGAGACAGACCCCTTAGGATGGGTTGGGGATGCTGTTGGATATGGTCATTAGCTGGAGGCTTCCTACCCCAGTGCCAGGTCCACTGTCCATCATCGGCTATGCCTTTGGCTCTCACTGCTAAAAGTAATGGTCCAGCCATGCTGGTGAAGGCTGGACTGTGATGCTGCACTGTCTACAGATGTGGGAAAGGGACTCTTCTGGGCATCCAAGGCCTGTGCGATGCGCCCCTATGGCTGTGAAGGCGACCTCTGGTGCATCGTACAGGAGTGGGAGGCGGCAGGCAGGCTGAGTGGCCTGCAGACCTGGTGGCCAGGTTAGTCACAGCAGCACATTGTCAGCACTGAGCATCCTTACCAGCACCACTGGCATCCAAATGTGCATGCAGGACTCCTCCATACAGGGCTGCATCCGCCCCCAACAACACCATGTGCCCCAGATGGGCACGGCCAGGACAAGGCGCCTCTGAACCATACCATCTTCCCCAACAGCACCATGGCCAGTTGATGGGAATGGGCGGGGCACCTCTGTGACACGCTGCCTACTGCACCATAGGCCCCATGACCGGACGCCGGTATGATATGTCTGCACCCAGTTGTCCACTTGCATGTGCTGCACCTCTGCAACTAGCTGTGTCCAGCACAAGGGACAGGGCACCTGGCATATGCCTTGTGTGGGAGACAGGTGTGTGTTGGACTCGCTTACGGTACACTGGTATGGGGCAATGTGTGGCGTGACTGGGGAGTTACCACTGGACTCACAGGGAACATTTTAACATCGCCAACATGCTGATTGGTGCCACGGGTGGGGTGGGGGGACCACTGGACTGTCAGGGACTTCTATGTCCTCTCTGTTGGATGAACGGGGCTACAGGGAGGGCCGGGGATTGCCATTAGTCCACCAGGGATTCATTACCTGTTGTACACGGCTACGCAGGGTGCCAGGCGCATTCTGCTGGGCAGCCCTGTGAAATGCATGCAAATGGGGCCATAATGGCATGCAAATGCCCCCATGTGTGCCTTGCATACATTATGGCCCCATTTGAATATCCAGAACTGAATATTGGGAACTTGCGCCCAGCACAACTACAGTTATGCTGGAGCATTCCCTGTTCTACCTGTCCGGGGGATGCACTAGTGCATTGTATATGTGCCATGCGCATTCCGTGCTATATTCAGAGGTGCTGTGCCATGGCACAGCACCTCTGAATATCTCCCTGTCATGCTCTGGCACACCTTGGACGTGCTGCACCTCCGCTTGCTCCAGTGCAGGTTGCAGTGTGAATATCCAGCCCTAGGACTACAATTAAAGTTGAATGCAGCAACCCCATCAGAGCCTGTATTGATTTTACTCCCTTCCAGATGGATACAGGTTTTCATAGATAGGCAAGGCAAGGCCTAGAATATATAGGACAATTTTTTTGAGGGAGGTACTCTCAAGTCCTTCCAGCAAATAGCTAGTGAGTTCCATCTCCCGTCCCAAGACCTTTTCAGATTTCTGCAAATAAGACACTTCCTGTCAAGTAAAGATCTTGAAAACCTGACTCCAGAGGATGGTAACCCTATCCTAGAATGTCTCCCCTTGCTGACTAATGGACGCCAGACAGGTCTGGTTTCAAAAATCACAGCCTCCCTTGCTTTATTGGAACCCACCCACTCAGAAAATCTAAAGGAAAAATGGCTCTCTGAGGCTGGCATTCATCTTGAGGAAAAAGATTGGATGCAGATTTGGAGGGGGGTTCTCTCCACCTCGACTTCCCCTGGTTGGAGGGAATTTAGGTGGAAGGTGGTGAGGAGATACTCTCATACACCTGAGATTACTAAACATTTTGGCACTAGTACATCTGACCACTGCTGGAGGGAGTGCTGGGGGAGGGGTACCCACACACATATCTTTTGGGCCTGCCGCAAGTTGAAGTTATTCTGGGACTCTAATACAGGTGGTGGGACAGATATTTGATATACTGTTACCTTCAGAACCTCAGGTTTGGTTGTTTGGATTGCCACCCCTGGAGCTCAAATCTAAAGCTCAGAAGGATTTATTTTGTATTTGAATAGCCTCAGCTCTTAAAGCTATCACTCAAAAATGGCTCTTCCCGGAGATCCCTACCATAAATTCTTGGTACTCCATATGTAACAACATATTGATAATGGAGGAAACTACGGCCAAGCTGAGACTTCAGACAGAGAAATTTTAAGCCAGATGGCTACCCTTCTTTCATTACCAAGCAGAGAAAGAGAATAAGAATATTTTGAAAATGTTAGTGGAACACTGCTAATGCCTGATAAACTGGCTAGTAAGGGGACTATGATAGCACTGGATATCAGTGGAGGCTTGGGACAAAAACAGATCATTTGGCCAGGTGTCCCTGGCCTTTCCTCCCCTTTTATCCCTTATCCACTGCACCCATTTACCCAGCTGCCCTTTCTTACCACTGGAGATGCACAAAGTGTTTACTTGTTTCATTTGTTTATATTCTTGTTTAATGTTATTTGACAATATATTTATCTGTTGGCGCCTGAGGCCATCACTATATATTACAATTTAACCTTACAAATGGGATCAAATACTTTGTATAGTTACATCGGCTCTTATAAGATGTTTGTAAAATAAGCTTTTAATACTTATTTTTTGTTTATATAAGATCCCTTAGTGGATGTATGATCTAATGATTGATACTATGTAAGTTGGAGAGATGGAGGTAGTAGTACTATAAGTTGTTACTTGTCTGTAGACGCTATCTGTATGTCTATCTGTCAACTTATATGAAAAACTCTTTAATAAAAGTATTATTTAAAAAAAACACGCAACACAGACAGCACAGATGGGAATAGCGACAGGGTGCAAAACTGCTAAATGGTCTATGCGTGGTTGTGCACCCTGTCATTGTTCTGTAGCGCAGGATAAGTTTTCTGCTGGGAGGAGGATCTGCCAAGCAACTGCTGTGGCTTGACAGGATGAGCCACAGGCAGCAATGGAAGTGGTGTATTTGTGGATGGGGTATTGAATCCTGGTCCCAGACACGTGGAATTTTTTCTTTACTTTGCACTTTGTGCGATTTAAGTGTACAAATCCCCATGGAGTTAATTAGTTTAGTTGTGAGTGGCTTCGGACGCCACTAGCATTATATCGCGCTGTATTGGCAGCATGGTATATTGCTGCAGCATTGTGTCATGCGACATTATGACCCTGTGACATTTTATTTTAGGGCTCATATGAGTTGCCAGAGAAAGCAAAGCCCATCATAGAATTGCCGCAATGTCGCCACAGCATTACTCAGCTACCTGCAAGATCTCTCGACTCCCTACCACCCCCTCTGCTCTCTCCAATCCACTGACAAGAGATTGCTAGAGATTCCCAGGGTACGCTTAAAGACATCTGGACTCATGCTTTTTCCTTTGCGGCCCCTACTCTGTGGAATTCTCTACCTCGTCGGTTGAGAGAATGCCTGACCATCGAAAGATTCAAGTCAGAATTTAAGACTTATCTTTTTCAGATGGCCTTCCCAGATGATTTTAATTAATTTATATATTTGTAATTTTATTTTAATATGTACATTTTATTGTAATTAACTTGTAAAGTGCCTTGTTTTAAGAAAGGCACTATATAAATAAAGTTTTGCAATTGGCAAGTAAACAGGATGATGGGTTGCTTAGGGAGGAGTATAAGCAGTAGAAGTGAGGTAGTGATCCATCCACCCTACAGGTCACTACTGTGACCACTCTTGGAGTAGTGAGCAAGGTCCTGGAGTCCATATCTGGGGAAGGAATGCAGCAAGTTGGTCCGTGGCCCAGGGGGCAAGTCCTATAAAGAGAAGCTGCAGGACATGAACATGTACACCCTTTAAAAGAGGAGTGAAAAGGTTGACATGATCGAGGAATACAAGAACCTGTCGGGGATACATAGGATGGATGCCAAGAAACTTTTGTCCTTGAGCTCAAATACAGGCATGAGGAGACACTCACTAAAACTTGCAGGCAGGGGATTCAAAAGAGATGCCCACATGCATTCTTTCACAGAGCGGTGGAGAAGTGGAACAAGTTGCCAGAGGAAAATCAGCAGATTCAAACAGGGATCGGACAGTCATATGGTATTAGTTTGTGAAACTGTAAATTAAATCTTTATTAGTTCTCTTTGGAAAACGAGAGACACTTGAAAGTACCACTCTACTGCTATAAACTTCACAACTTGATGAATCTATGGTCATGGACGCACCACTGTCACATGGGGCAGGAGGCATTCTAGGGGAAAAAAAGGCATACAAACATAGAATTTGATGGCAGATAGGGACAGTTAGTTGGGCCGGAGGTGTCGAGCACTGAGGCACCTGGTGCACCATACCTCTTACTATGCCAGTGACCAGAGTTACAGAACAAGTTCAGGTCGCCAGGGGTTGGCCTGGGAGGGAGAGGATTGAACATCCGACAGACTGCTCTCTTCTCCGGGGATGTTGCACTGATCTCTAGTGACACCCAGTGGAGGCTGGGTGTACACCAAGATTGGGCCACCACAGGACTAGGTTGGAGGTGACAGCGGATGTCAGCTGGTTGGGTACGGGAGTGCGCTCAGCCTGTGCTGGATGTCATTGCACATCCACGCCTCCAGAAGAACAGGGAAGAAAAGTAAGAAATCCCCTTTATGTTGTGCACAATGACGTCCAGGCATCTCATCTAATGACATCCCAGGCCAGCTGATGACTGGTGAATCTTGGATCTTGGTCTCTCTCCCTTCCCCTCAGGGAGAGTCCCACTGTAGGGGGTAAGCTGCAGGCATCATTGGCCATGGAGGGCCTGGTGTATGCTGGCAGGAGGTAGCCTGGGGCAGAAATGGGGTAGGCCCCCCCCAGCCATCAGAAGGTGCTAGAAAGAGAATTCAAGAAATAAAAGATAAGGACAGCTTGGCCCATCCAGTCTGCTCATTTCTCCCTACCTACTCTATTACTGCAGGTGGTGCCCAGTCTGTTGCAGAATTAACATGGTATTGATGTAGGACATTATTATGTTGCTAGAATTGTAATCAACCTCTTTATTCAGCTTATTTTTCTACAACTAGCAAACCAATATGGCTGCTACAGAAATCCGTTTTGTTAGGCCTTCCACTTTGTTTATATGTCCCGAGTCTTTTGCATAGACCATTCTATTTTGGCTTGTTACACTCTATGACCTTTAGAAGGATACAAAACCACTGTAGTGATGGAAGATAAGGAGAATACAACTCCTTTTTCTTTCCCAGGAAGATAAGCTCTCTTTTGCATGCTAGAATAGTTAAGATCTCATGATGTGTTCATGGTGTGAGAAGCTCCTTTTTCTTCTCCTCTCACTAAGATAGTAAACAAGAGAGCTATATGGGGGGGGGGGTTAATAGCCTTATCAGAACATTGTTTAGAACAAGAGCTTAAACTGAAATACACCATAGAAGAGGGGAGAGACATCATGTTATGGCTGCCTGGACAGATGGGATGAAACTATTTCCCATCTCCTCACTCCTGTTTTCTCCATTTATCTGCTACCCTTCTCAACTTTGTTAGTCTGGGCTTACCTGACGATGTTTGTGACCACGTTGAGACTCTGCAGGTCGACTTTTACAGGCTGCAATGGATACTGAGATAAGAGACTCTACCTCGGCACACTCCACCCTCCACGCTGGACAAGGCCTCAAAGAAGCCTAAGCAGCAAAGTACTACTGCACTGAAGTGCTCAGCCCTGCAAGGAACCCTAACAGAGGAATGGTTCCTTGAAGAACTGGGACTTCTTAAGGAAGCACTTCTTATAATCACTGAGTCCATACAGCAACTCTGATCCTCGTGGATTCTCTGAACTGGTGGGTGGGGGACACAGAGGCATGTACCTCATCTATGGAGGACTGGGGAGCAAGAGTGGACCTTTTAAGATGTGCTCACTCTGGCAAAAATACAAAAAACTGGAGGACCGGCTCAAAGACTTAGAGGCCAGGAGCCGACAAAACAATCTCGTAGTGTTGGAGCTCCCCAGAAAGGAAGAGGGCCCCAATATCCTTCTATTCATTCAGAAGCTTTGCAAAAAAATCACCGGGCCCTCCCCAAATGGGCCAGCTTATGTCATCAAGTGGGCACACCACTCACTCTGCACGATGCCTCTTGCTGGGATGCCGCCGAGACCCCTAATATTCAAGTGCCTGAATTATTTGGACAGGTAGCACATCCTATCAAAGATGAAGAATCTCAAGAAAATGTTGTGGGAAGGGCACCAGTTGAGGATTGCATGAGACCTCCCTTTGTCGGTCTGACAGAAATGCAGGGAGCTCCATTCGACTGTCTCTGAATTGATTGTTGCCGGTATTCAATTTCTTTTCTTTTTTTTTTTTTTTCGTTGCTGGCCAGATCTCTTTCCAAACCCCCAACCCACTGATTGCTCCTCTGGTGCCTCCAGGCCCCCCGCCTCCAGATGGAGCCACTGGACGGTATACCCCTCCACAGGAACACAGGTCGCAAAGCCTGGCTTGCCCCCCAGGGTGGGGTCACGGAAGTGAGACCCCCCGGTGGACTATGGTTGGGCAAGGAGCATCAGGGCCGGGGCCATCATTCAGCGGCCTGCATTTTGTCTACGTTTTTCCCACTGGGGATGGGGATGTGCAATGACGCCAGCATCCGCCCCGCCCCGAAGCTTGAGGTGTTGGCCACGTGGGGTCCCCAGCCTCCGCCAGGGGTCCTTAATGTGCTGAGCACTCTATCCCCCTACCCACCAGAGAAGGAGAGCAGTCCATGGGATGCTCAATCCCTCTCTCCCCGGCCGGCCCTCTGACGACCCGGATCCATTCCCGAACCCGGGTTGCTGGTACCACAGGTCAGCACACTGTCCCTGTGCCAGCGGGCCGGCTGCTGTATTCAGTTTCCAGTGCAATACCTGGCTCTCCTGCAAGTCCAACATAAAGGGAGCTGGCTTAGTTTTGAACCCCCGGAGAAAGCTACTTCAGAGCTTCGTGCATTGCTTCCAGATCTCTTTAAACCTGACTGACCTATTGGACTACTGGATCTGTGCTGCATTTCAGAGTTCATCTAGCTGCTTTGTTTTGTTTTCGTGCTTCAGCACATCTTCATTTTGCCACCAGTTGCCCTTTTAATTGCTGTGGACTAATACACGGGGGAGCGACTGCCTTCTCTTGCTGATGGTTATAGTGAAGCTGGAATAGAGGAGCTTCAGACTGATTCTCCCCAATTCTCTGATTTGATAACCTAATGAGGGCTATGGTAGGACTTCCACATTTCAAGGCTAGGGGCTGGACGGGCGGTGCAGCAGACTCTCTGGTATCTTACTGTATCATGGAGATCTGGAGCCCTGCAGCCTGCACACTTTCCACTCTCTTTTGGCCCTACCCTTCAATGTTTACCAGAATGGTTTTAGAAACGGCAGAGTGTTTCCTTCAGTGGGTATACTATAATCCTCCAGACTTGTGAAATCCCCCGAGTTTGGACACAGTCTTCCACCTCCTACATGGTATGTGGAGTATTTCCTGTTTCTTTTAGATTTTCATTTAGGGCTATGGGGTGCTGGTGAGCAGACACCGCTGAACTTGGTCGTAGTGTATTTGGTGACCCTGGACTGCGGGGAGCTTGCTAGCCATATTTACCCAGGCTGTGGAGTTTTTTCAGACCGGATATCCAACATTGTCTCCATGGATCATTTTGGACTTCTGCACATAGACTTTTCATTTGTTCTTGAGCCTTTAGGGGGGTGATATCCTTACTTTGATATTTATGAATTGTTAATACCTACCTGCCCCCAGGGACTTTGGGGCACTGTGGTTTAGAGTACCTGCTAATTCCAGGGTGACCCCCCCCTTGGGGGATCCTGTTTTTTCTACCAATTACATTCTGAGGGCTAGTGTTTGTAGCTTATTTTTACAATGTAGCCCTTGAAACTGTTGGAGTTTATATTTAGCTGGATTTTGGGGGGTATTTTCAGTCCATGGGATGATCTCTTCTGTGGGTGTACTTTGCTAGGGATGGAAAGTTTAACTTGAGGGTTATAACCCAGGAGGGGATATCCAAGGGGAAGTGGGTGCCCTACTCCCATCTTTGTTTTTGGAGCGGTGGTGGGGAAAGTGACTAGGAGGGCAGGTTTTGGTTATCATGGGTGGGTGGATTGATGGTGTATGTGGTGTATGGGCATTGAGACGGGGGGGGGGGGATGAGGTCTATACATAGTTTTGTAAAGAGGATTTCCTGAATGTTTTCAGGGGTTATTTTTGGTCAGCTCACAGGTTATGGGGGAAGGGGCAGGGGCGGTGGGCTTCTGCCAGAGCACCAATAATCTTAAGGTCAGGGGGGCCCAAGCATATCCAAACACATCCACTGGATGAGTAGGGTCATGTATCGATTTATCTCCTGGAATATCAGAGGGGCCCAAAACAACCGGAAGTGGCATATGGTCTTGTGCCACTTACATTATAAATCCCATTCCAATATAGCTCTACTACAGGAGTCACAAATGCTCAGAGACGACGCTCACCTTTTCTGAAGGAGCTGGGTTGGTTGGTCATTTGGGGCTGGCTCTAGCACAAAATGTAGGGGGTGATAAACTTCATAGCTAAGGGACTCCCCTTTCAGTCAGTCAAAGAAACATGGGATCCTGAGGGCCAGTTTCTTTTCCTACACACCTGCCTGGGGATCATGGAATTTATTTTAGGTTCTGTGTACGGCCCAAATACAGACTCTCCCAGTTTCTTTGCATCCCTGGGATACCAGCTCTCCTCCCTATCAGCGTTCCCTACACTATTAGGTAGTGACTGGAATCTTGTCTTGCAGACGGACCTAGTTAGGTCTGGATCTCCCCAGAAAGGCCTCTCTCTCCTGCACAGCAGGGGCTGAGGGATCTCATGGATAGCCATGGATTAATAGACCCCTGGCATCTTCTTAATCCAATAGCACGCCCTTATACCTTCCATTCCTCTGCTCGTGCTACCTCTTCCCATATTGGCTTCTTTCTCATGAGTAAACTCTCCTTGCCAGGACTTGTGGCCTGCAACATACTGCCTATAGTCCTGTTCAATCATGCCCCTGTTTCCTTGACACTTTTCTTAAACGTATCAGAGGAGCGTGATGGAATATGGAGCCTTAATACCCACTTATTGCGTGACCAGGGTTCCAGACAGAAGTTGCATGATTACCTCATTGATTTCTTAGATCACAATGAGGGGACTTTCAACCATTTGGACATCCTCGGGGGTGCCCTGAAATGTGGTATCTGAGGAGAGTGCATTCACTTGTCCATTGTCAAGAAAAAGCAGTGGTTTCAGGAGTACAGGCTTCTCCGAGAGATTTGGTCCTGCGAGACCCTGCTATCCTCCTCAGCTCCCCCAGACTGCCAACGGAGGTTACTCTCTCTATGGTCACAATATTATGAGATTCTAGCAGAGAAAGCAGAATTAGCTTTATTTTGGACTAAAACATGGCATCTTGAGTCAGGGAAGAGAGCAGGGCAGTTGTTGGTGTGGCGTCTCCATCACCTGGAGGCCCAGAGGGCTGTTCTCAAATTGCAAACAGACCCTCAAGCTGCCCCTATTACCAATCTCAGGGATATCATGGAGGCCTTCTGGGATTTCTATGACAACCTCTAATGGGATGAGCCCCATTCTTTGGTTCTTCTTTCCCAGATTATGGCATACTTAGCTGATATCCCACTTCCTCATCTTGACCTAGAGCAGCAAACCCTTCTTGATGGCCTGATTTGATTGTAGGAGGTTTCTGATGCGATCAATCAACTCCCCCCAAATAAGTCCCCGGGTCCTAATGGCCTATGTAATGAATTTTACAAGGTCTTTAAGGCTGAGCTCTCTCCGTTGCTCACTAGGCTATTTAACTGTTTCCTCACAGAAGGGTTGACTGACCCCTCTTTTAATAGAGTTTGGCTCTCTCTAATATACAAAGAGGGGAAAAATGGACTTCTTCCCTCCAGCTACTGCCCAATTTCTTTGCTTTACTTGGACTTGAAACTGTTGGCTAAAATTTTGGCTACCCATCTCAGCTCAGTTTTGTAGTGTCTGAGATCCCCATTTTAGGTCAGCTTTATGGCAAACCGGCTATCCAGTGACCACCTGTGAAATCTTCTCTGTTTAATCTCTGTATCCAGGAAGGGTAAGGCCCCTGTGGCCCTGGTCTCCCTGGATGCAGAGAAAGCCTTCAACTGTATGTCATGGCCATATCTATTTGAAGTTTTGCATAAATTTGGTCTCCCTCCATATTTTTGCAGGTGGATCTGGTTACTATATGATGCACCGACGGCCCAAGTATGATGCAGTAGGCTCGCTTCAACCTCTTTTCGTTTATCCTGAGGCACCAGGCAGGGTTTCCCCCTCCCCTATACCTCTTTAATTTGTACTTGGAACCCCTTTTATACCATTTGAATAATAATCAATCCACAGCTGGCATTTCCTTGGTGGCGGAAGCTACAAACTCTCTGCATACACAGATGACCTGCTCTTGCATGCAGAGTACCCTTCAGGTTTTATCCCAGCTGCACTGGCTGAAATCCATAAATTTTCCACACACTGGTTGGTTACAAATTAAATGTGGAGAAATCGCAAGCTGTACCCCTAAATCCCTGGGTCACCAAGCAGGAAATACAACACCTGGGTCTTTTAT
The DNA here is from genome assembly GCA_016271365.2 of Neoceratodus forsteri. Classification (NCBI taxonomy): domain Eukaryota; kingdom Metazoa; phylum Chordata; order Ceratodontiformes; family Ceratodontidae; genus Neoceratodus; species Neoceratodus forsteri. Next base: position 906,100,999 of record CM057452.1, read on the forward strand.
GGGTATCAAAAGAGCTGGTATGCCTGGGGATTAAAATTCTGCAATCCTCCTTCTCTCTAGGAAGGGTGAACCTAACTCTTCTCCTTCAAGTCATCAAGCAGGACCTCCAGCGATGGGCTGCTTTGCCACTGTCTCTATGGGGATGGGCTAGCATCATCAAAATTAATATTTTACCAAGGCTCCTGTACCCCCTGGGCATGATTGGCACCTACTTCCCCAAGTCCTGGTTCCTGCAACTACAACAAATTGTAAACCAATTTTTGTGGAAAGGGGGGGTGGTCTGGCATGCCTATTCCAAACTAGCACAGCCGGAGGAGAATGGAGGGATCTGGCTTCCAATTTTTATCCTTTATTATCTTGCCTTATATGGTGCAAAGTGGCTCCAATGGGGCGATCCCATGATGACGTCGACTGCAGCAGTGTACCGCTCTACCTGGCTTCTTATAGAGGAGGACCTCTGTAGGAAGGAGGGCATACACTTACGCAGTTTACTATATCTTACACCAGCACACCTCCCTCCAGGCCTACAAGTCCCCCCTTTAATCTGGTCAATGAAAGCGTGTGTGCAACTGCATCAGTACTTAAAAGTGGACTGGTCCAAAGACCTATCCCAGCCGATTCTAGGTAACCAATATTTCTGTATAGCATATTGCCCCATACCAAAGGCTTTTTGCCCCTCTTTGTGGGGTACTCAGGTGCAACAACTCCTTAGAGAGGGTCGCCGCCTCTCGATTAATGCAGTAATAGACAACTTTTCCCTTCCCTTACTTCATAGCTTCAAATACCTTCAACTGAGGAAGGCCTTAGAGGTGTTTTATGGGCCTGGTCCATGGCAGTCCCCTGCAATGGACTCCCTAGTAAACCTTTTAACTATTGCCTCTAAACTGCATGTAATTTCCACGTTATACTCCTACTTGCAGACAATTAATCCCAGCTCACTGACTGGGGTTGGATTCTTCTGGCAAAATAAGCTGTCTCTGCCTCATACTCCTCAACAATGGCATTCGATATGGTGTATTCTATATTATACAATGGCAAGAAATAATCCTGGTCTCTGATTGGTCAGTCTGGGACTTGACATGTGATGTTATCCCAGCACAACATCACGGGTCTAGTTTCAGCACTGTGAATCAATTGAGGATTATGCAGAAGTCCTCCACTATGATTAGGATCTCTTTTTCTGCAGCTCTTCTTAAGAAACTAAAATATTTTTCCACACTAATAAAAACATTCTTTAAATTTTTTTTTTTATTTTATATATAACAATGAGCCATTGTATAATAGCAATAATGCCCTCCAGGGTGTGTGTCGTTTGGGATAATGTCACGCCTCAGGTATTGGATGCACCTGGCCTACGGTCTTGTGCCCAACCACTGAGGCATAACGTTATCCCAGCATGACACACACCCTGTTGGGCATTATTGCTTAATTGTTACCTTAGGCGTGACAGACACAGATGGGCCCAATTCAGGATACTCCACAATTTATACTTTACACCACTTAGGCTTTACTGTATAGGTAAAATTCCCACACCTAACTGTCCATTTTGTAGCCTTCCCGGAAGGGGATTTATAGCATATGTTATGGGCTTGCGCCAAGATCCAGCCACCGTGGCTTGTGATTAAGGCAGCCATGGACCCATTATTAGGACTGGAGCAGACCTTTGTCCCTGAAATTTGTTTATTAGGCGATTATTCTTCCTTCCCTGTTAAACACCACAAAGCTCAATTGACTCTTATTGCAATCTCTATGAAAATTGTTATCCTTCAGCACTGGCTTGAGGAGAATCCTCCTTCATGCAATGAATGGTATAATGAGATTCTACAGGCCTTGGCAGTAGAGAAGCAGATTGCCAAGAATCTCCAGATGGGAGGCTTCTTTTATCAAGGCCTGAAAGTACTTCACACACTCCTAATAGTTTCAGACTTATTACATAATGGCCCTCCCTCACGATTCGCCTTGAGATGGTGGCACCTGTTTTCAGGGCATCACAGGTCAGGGTGGGTGACCTTTCAGGGACTGATGGATGTTCCCTCTTCCTCCTCTGATAAATATGGTCATCTCCGGTATGTATTTGTTTTTCCAGGATGTTCGCTGGGTAGAGATGGGTGGCGAGGTTGGGGGGGGATGAGCTAGGGAAGTTTTGTATTGTTTTATGTTTTCTTGTAGTTATGAGTTTCCTTGTACTATGATTGTTGTTTTTTTTCTTCTTCTTCTTGTTTAAAAATTCAATAAAGCATATTTAATAAAAAAAAAATACACCATAGAAATAACATGAAATGGCATGCACGAGCCACCGAGGGAGATGGCAGCCTGAATCCACTGTGTTGATTGATTCGGTATCCCGTTATGAGGATGAGACCCCTCTTAAAGAAGCCATCTTTGGACCCGGAGATCAAGGCAAATTACCGTCCTATCTCCAACCTTCCATTTTTGGGGAAGGTGGTGGAGAAGGTGGTAGGGCTTCAGGTGGAAGAGCATCTTGTGTCTCACGAGTTGTACGAACCCTTCCAGTTGGCATTTCGAGCCAGACATAGCACTGAAACTGCACTTGTTCGGGTGCAGAATAATCTCCTCAGGGCTAGAGATCGGGGAAACAAGACAATTCTTGTTCTCCTAGATCTCTCTTCAGCATTTGACACTGTGGACCATTGTGTGTTGCTCGTCTGCCTTAGGGAGCTGTGCGGACTCACCAGTACTGTCATCAACTGGTTCAAGTCCTTTCTTACCAACAGGAGGCAACGGGTTATGATGGAGAATTCTTCATCTATACCCAATCTCCTTTTTTGCGGAGTCCCTCAAGGATCGGTACTGGCCCCAATGCTGTTCGCAGTGTACATGCTGCCTCTGGGAGGGATCATTAGGAAGTATGGTCTGAGTTTTCATTGCTATGCTGATGATACTCAGCTATATCTTTCCTTTGCCCCAGGAACATCAAATGCAGTGGATGTGCTTAATATATGTCTGGCCGAGATTAACGACTGGATGGCCTCCAGCTGGTTGCGACTGAACCCCGATAAGACGGAGGTATTGGTAGTGGAGTTGAACAGAGTTCATGATAGGATGGCCTCTGACTCAGAAACTGGGCTTGTTCTTGGAGCTGTGTCATTGAAGACCTCCTCTTGGGTGCGAAATCTGGGAGTGATTCTGGACAGGGACTTAACCATGGAGGCTCAAATATCCTCCACAGTTCATACCTGTTTTTTCCATCTCAGAAACATTGCCAGGATTAAGCCCCTTGTTCCGCCTCTGGACCTCCCTACCTTGATACATGCCTTAGTCACATCAAGGCTTGATTTCTGTAATGCGCTCTATCTCGGGGTCACAGGAGGATCTCTCCGCAGACTGCAGCTGGTGTAAAACGCAGCTGCCTGGTTGTTGACTGGGCAGCAAATGTTTTGTCATATTACACCGGTTTTATGCGAGTTGCACTGGCTACCAGTCAGGTGGAGAGTCCTCTTTAAGGTAGGTCTTCTCACCTATAAGGCCCTACATGGGCTGGGCCCCGGTTACCTGTAAGATCTTCTGTTACCTGCCCTCTCCACCCGCCCTCTTTGTTCCTCTAGTGATGGCTTCCTGGCCATTCCCAGAACAAGGCTTAAATCTGCTGGCGATAGAGCGTTTAGCGCCGCGGCTCCTGTTCTATGGATTTCTTTGCCAACTATGGTCAGGGAAGCCCCCACAGTAGATATTTTTAAGGCCCAGCTGAAGACCTTTCTTTTTTCCAAAGCTTTTGACATTTAGATTAATACTGATGGCAAAGTTTGTGATTCTATCAGATTTTGTATTTTTACTATGTAAAAATTTGTACGCTTATTATGTCTAAACTCTGTTTAAAATTTGTACGGCACCCAGAGCCTCTGGGATTGGGCGTCTTTTAAATAAATTTTTCCTTGCCTTGCCTTGCTGGGTGGAGGGCGCTGACAATAATGGCGACTACCTCCCCAGCGCATTTGGGAATGGCTACAGGTGGATACGGTGGCTAGATAGGGGAGTGCGCAACTATAGCAACATCCTGTCACTATACATACACGCGTGTGGGGGGATGGAAGCAGGCACGCACAACGAGGGATGTGGGGAGTGGTGCCGTGGTCAGTTGCCATGCTGACCCCATGGTGTGGTGGGTGGGTTGACGGTATCAGTCGTCAGAGCACTGGATATGGGTCTGGGTGCTGGTGCATTTTTGTTGCACCCAGCCAGAACCTTTATTTTTTAATGTTTTCACCCCCTCGACATGCACTCCCTGGGTTGAGAATCCTTTAGTAGGGGAGCAGAGGTGAAGCCCCACAGGAGGTGTGGGCACAGCCCCCACAGAACTGATAAAAAGCGAAGTCCCTGGCACTGTTTTGCTGTGCGAGGGGGTGTCAGAGTGCCAAAAAATTGTTTCGGCACTCTGACTTTGCAATAACAGCGATCGCCTGTAGGCTTTCGCCGTTATCACATAGAACCATTGATTCTACCTTTAGAAGCCTGGAAAAAATGTATCCAGTCTTTCCTCTGATGGGGGGCAGAGTTTTCTGTTTACGGAATATCCTTGATAACAAACAAACTGTTCCTGTGGTGTGACACTGGAGTAGCTCAAGAGAAACTTTAAAAAAAAAGTTGAAGTGGCGTGCCTCACGCTTAGCAGGAAAATGGCAGGGATAACAGCAACAGCAACAGCAAAGCCTGGCATGGAAGCTTTATTGGAATCTACAGAATTAAAAGCACTGCTCCACCAGCTATTGCATCCTCCTGAGGTTTTTCCTTGCCACCGTCCCAAGGACCCCCCAGCTCCATATTCAGGCCTGCGGCATACCCCATGGCTTGCCCCCCGCGGTGGGGAGGTGGAGAGCCCCCCTCGCAGTCTCACACCAGGACAATATTTAGTAGAGCTGCATGCCCTCGGTGCTGAGTGAGTCCCCCTATGGAGACGGCCATCAAGCCGCCGCGACTGGTGCCCATATTTTCCATTTTCTCCCTTTGGACATGTGGCATGCAATGACGCCAAGGGACACGAGCATGCACGCTACCGCATGTGCCCCTTCCGGGTGTCCACCACAGCACATCCCCCAAGTCTGCCCATGGCCTGTCATCGCCCCCAGCCACCGCTAGAGGCCACTAGGCCACGAGGCATCCCACCTCTCTCCCCGAAGAAGGAGAGCAGTCCTACGGATGCTCGATCCTTCTCCTCCCCTGCTAACCCCCAACGACCCAGGCTCGTTCCTGAACCCAGGTTGCCGGCATGGCGTGAGGTGTGGTGTTCAGCGCCTCAACCCTCAGCACCACCGGGCTGGCACAGAAATAAAGACTTTTAAAACATAGGTGGCCAGCCTTGAAGACAAAGTACAGGCTCTCAACCATCGCATCCTGGATGCAGAGTCCTATTTGGCATACATGGATGAAAGGGGTTCTGGCTACGAGGCACAAATCCAAGAGCTTGAAAGACTGGCGCAGCCCCTATGGACCTGGGTGGAAGATGCAGAAAATAGGAGTTGGAGAAACAGTCTTTGCTTTGTGGGCTACCCTGAGGGTGTAGAAAAAAAGAAACCATGGAAAATTTCTTCAAAAGGAGCTTCCCAGACTCCTAAACTATGAGTGTCACCCACCCCTAGAAATAGAGAGGCCACACAACTCACTGGACCCGTCACCCAAGAAGGGGGGTCAGCCCAGATCGATCATTGTGAAGTTCCTCAGATTCACAGAGAAGGATCACATTTTAAACTTAGCAAGGAAGTAGGGGCACAGAATTTATATTTTTAATGATTGCTCTGCCAATTTGGCAAACAAGCCAAAGGGCCACACGGAAGTACAGAAATTCCTCCAGGAGGTCCAAGTGCAATATAGCCTCCTATATCCCACCAAGCTGCAAATGGTTCGAAATGGGGTCTACAACACTTTTGAAACCCCAGATATGGCAATGGTGTAGATTGGAAGACACTGGCTGGGCAGAGTACGCCCTCATCTGCTAGAGTGGGCAACTAACTGCAGCCACTGTAAGAATGACCATAGACCCAGGGCCAAATACATAGGGGACCTGATAACAGATTCACCCCCCTGGCTGAGAATGACCATATTGCAACAGTGGACTGGCAGACATTGGAGTCCAGAAGGAAGCAGCATGGTAAAGGCAAGGCAATGGGGCCCCAGAGACAGAAGGGCTCAGCACCCAGGAATTTGTAGCAGAGACTCCTCTTCGATGGGTTCAGAGTCCCTTGGAGAACTAGCCCCAAAAAGACAATGACAGGACTCGAACCCGCAACGTGAACAGATACAGCAACAAAGAGCTGCCCCCAAGACTCTGACTCTAGATGTGAATGCCGGGACTCTGCAAAAAGAATATATCAGCTCTTGGGCACATGCAATGAGGCTTAATAAAGGGGAGAGAATGTGGGCAGAGGGTGACAGTAAAAAAGCAGAGATACTGAACGAATACTTCTGCTCAGTATTCACAAAGAAGAGCAGGGGGAGTTACCTAAACAAAACAATAGAAACACTCTGGATGGGGGGGGGTCCATTCCAGTCCATTCACAGAAGAAAGGGTTCTGAAAGAACTCTTAAAACCGAAGGTGGACAAAGCAATGGGTCCTGATGGGATTCACTGAAGAATTCTGAAAGAACTAAGGGTAGAACTAGTGACACCACTGACTACCCTCTTTATCAAATCATGGGAGGATGGGGTGGTACCTGAGAACTGGAGGAGGGTGGAAGTGATTCCACTTCACAAAAGTGGGAGCAAGACATGGGGCAGGAAACTACAAACCTGTTAGTTTGACCTCAGTGGTAGGGAAAATGATGGAATCATTTCTGAAGGAAATAATTATTGAGTACTTAGAGGCCAGAGGGGCACAGGACCCAAGGCGACATGGATTAACAGCGGGAAGGTCATGTCAGATGAATCTAATAGATTTCTGTGACGGGGTGACTAAAGTAGTAGACCAGGAAGGGGCCCTAAACATGGCCTACCTAGACTTTAGCAATGCATTTGACACAGTCCCACACAGAAGTTTATTATACAAGTTAGCCAGCCTTGGAGTGGGTCCCAAGGTGGTAGCCTGGGTAAAAAATTGGCTGGACAACAGGATGCAGAGGGTAATAGTAAACAGAGTCCACTCTAAAGAAAGGGGGGTTACTAGCGGAGTACCGCAGGGTTCAGTACTGGGACCGGTCCTCTTTAATGTCTTTATAAGTGACATTGCGAAGGAACTGGAAGGAAAAGTATGGCTCTTTGCAGATGACACAAAGGTCTGCAACAGGGTCGATACAGAAGGTGGGGTGGAAAGGATGAGAAGGGACTTTGCAAGGCTGGAGGAATTGTCAAATGTATGGCAGCTTAGATTCAACACAAAGAAGTGCAAAGTAATGCACCTGGGAAACAAAAACCCAGGGGAAGATTACACAATAAGGGGTGAGATACTAACAATAACAAAAATGGAAAGGGACCTAGGGGTAGTCATATCAGATGACCTAAAGGTGGGCAAGCAGTGTGAGAAGGCAGTAAGGGATACTGGGATGCATAGGGAGAGGCATCACCAGTAGAAAACAGAAAGTTGTCATCCCTCTGTACATACAGTTTGTGAGACCCCATCTGGAGTACTGTGTGCAGTTCTGGAGACCCCATCTCCGCAAGGACATAGACAGGATTCCTGGCTGTCCAGAGGAAGACAACTAAAATAGAGCAGGGTCTGCAGCAGAAGACATACGAAGAGAGAGTAAAGGAGCTTAATATGTATACCCTCAGGAAAAGGGGGGGACATGATAGAAACTTTCAAGTACCTCAAGGGAATCAACAAAGTCCAAGAGGGTAGCGTCTTTCAGAAAAAAAGATTTGCAAGAACAAGAGGGCACAATTTGAAGATAGAGGGGGGACGGCTCAGAGGTAATGTGAGGAAGTATTTTTTCATGGAGAGGGTTGTGGCTACATAGAATGGGCTTCCTGAGGAGGTAGTGTAGTCAAAAACAGTAGGGAAATTCAAGAATGCATGGGACAGACATAAGGCAATTCTAGTGGTGGGTAGGAGGAAGTAGGCTTTTGGTTAACTATGATCTGCAGCTTATCCACTAGGTAGGGAAATGAGCAGACTGAGTGGACCAAGTGGTCCTTATCTGCCTTCAAATTCTATGTTTCTAACAAACAAGGGCCTTCTTAGCTGAGCATTGGCAAAACATCCAAACATACTGAAAACTGTAAATGACAGCCCCATTCACATTAATTAGGTGCGTCTCTGTGCTCTCCCTGGTTATATGTCACATTGTGCCTGATTTCAGGGCTGGGGTTAGTACACTGGGCAGTAGAAGGGATCAGCAGGCCATATACTTGAGGTCAAATTGCTGTCCCTTCACTCCTGAATGGAAGTTAGTTGAAGATTTTCAAGGAATGTTCAGTTAAGCCCTTCAAAGGAAAGGGAGCTGTCATTATTTTATATTCACATGCAACAGTAATAATATTCCTTTAAGCAGTCAGTTTTTTTAATGAAATAGTTAAGTTTTTCTACATGTTTCTTGTAAAGTAATCTATGACTGCCAGCCTTTTTAGGTAACATGTTTTATGCATGTTGCTTTATGGTAAATTGTCTCACAACAGAGAAACCTATGATGGTCAGTCAGTGATTGCTGTAGATGCCTTTAGTATAACCATTTTAAAGGGATGTGCAAGTAATGAATATTATTTCCTAAATACCATGAATAATGTACTATTTTTTTTATTTGGATCTGAATAATGAATAATGGCACTGTTTGTGTCTTTTCATATTCGGGAAATAAAACGTCCATTTACCGGGGTAGAGTGAATGTCTGCATTGCAGCTCAGTTGTACCCCTACCCCTACCCCTGTACATCATTCTTTAGTACTAACCCAAGGCCCCCAGCTCACATCACCTCAGTGCTAGCAGCAGATCATATTGTTGGAGCTCTCACCTGTCAGAAGCCCCCCCTCACAGTTCCGCCATGTCAACAAAGGAGCTGATGATTGTCGGGTGGGGGGCAACATATCATCTTGGTCATTCTGGGGCAGATCTGAAAGTACTCCTGTGCTTGGACAGTAAAACTAGCTGACCTCTTAAACAGCTGGTTTCACTGTGTGGGCAAGCGTGAGAGCGTCGTGAGAGCACTTTCATTCAGAAGAAGACAGCCAGCCGTGGAGTAGGGTAGGTTCACGTTAGCTGCCTTCTTCCTCATTTTCTCGCCAACTTTTGAGTACTAGGAAGGAAGAAGGAGGGCAGAAGGAGGGTGCAGCCAGGGTGGGAACATGGTAGAAGTATTTGATTAGCATAAATAAGCATTGAAAGACCTTGACTGGCCATGGAGGTTGATGCTTTGTATGAGTCACTCATCGTGGGAGTTTGTGTTTTTTAAATAACTATTTTAACAAAACAGTGTGGGTGCTGGAGGGTATAGGATAGGATGGCTTCTAACACTGGGTGGGGGGATGGTGGGTTACAGCTGTATATAGGGCAGGAGCCGTTTCTTTTTTTTTTTTTTAACACCAGCACCTGAATAACGAATACTAATACAGAACATCAAATATTTTGGGCCCCAAATAGAATATCTGGCCTCATACAAAGCATCAACCTCCAAGGCCAGTCAAGGTCTTTCAACTAGTATTGGAGCCCACTCGAGAGGGAGCAATCTTAGACCTGGTTCTCTCAAATTGAGATGAAGGGAGGATCACAGATGTAGAAGTGGGTAGCCATCTGGGAACTAGCGACCATCGAACAGTATGGTTCACAATAAACACAGCAATAGAGTCAAGCCATACAAAGGCAAAAGTACTGGACTTTAGGAGGGCTGACTTTGCCAAAATGGGTGAGTGCCTAAGGAATGCACTAGCAAATGGGCAGGAAGAGGGGTGGAAGAACAATGGGGAATAATAAAAACTGCCATCGCGGAGGTAACAAGCCTTTGTGTGAAGCAAATAAACAAAACAAAACGATGTAAGAAACCACTATGGTTCTCAAAGGAAGTGGTAGTGAAGGTTCAAGAGAAAAAGAAAGCATTCAGGAAGTACAAGGAATCACAGAAGGAGCAGGACAGATAACTGTATCAGTTAAAGCAAAAGGATGCTGGGAAGGCAGTCAGAACAGCAAAGGCCCAAACCGAGAAAAAGATAGCCAACTCAGTTAAGAAGTGGGATAAAACCTTTTATAGGTACATCAGGGAGTGAAGGAAGACCAAGGGAGGGTTAGTGAGGCTTAATAAAGGGGGAGGGAGGGTGGACAGAGGGTGACTGTGAAAAGGCAGAGATACTAAACAAATATTTGTGCACAGTATTTACAAAGGAAGAGGGGGGAGGTACCTAAAACAAACAGCAGAAACACTCTGGATACAGAAGTTGATACCAGCCCATCTACAGAAGAAAGGGTTCTGAAAGAACTCTTAAAACTGAAGGTGGACAAAGCAATGGGGCCTGATGGGATTCATCCCAGAATTCTAAAAGAACTAAGGGTAGAACTAGTGACGCCACTGACTACACTCTTTAACAAATCATGGAAGGATGGGGTGGTACCAGAGGACTGGAGGAGGGCAGATGTGATTCCCCTTCACAAAAGTGGGAGCAAGGCAGAAGCAGGAAACTACAGACCTGTTAGTGTAACCTCAGTGATAGGGAAAATGATGGAATCACTTCTGAAGGAAAGAATTGTTGAGTATCTAGAGGCCAGAGGGGCACAGGACCCAAGGCAGCATGGATTCACAGCGGGAAGGTCATGCCAGACAAATCTGATAGATTTCTTTGACTGGGTGACCAAAGTAGTAGATCAGGGAGGGGCTGTGGACATGGCCTACCTAGACTTTAGCAATGCATTTGAACAGTCCCACACAAAGATTAATATACAAGTTAGCCAGCCTGGGGTGGGTCCCAAGATGACAGCCTGGGTGAGGTGGCTGGAGAATAGGACACAGTGAGTAATAGTAAATGGAATCAACTCTGAAAGAAATGGGGTTACTAGTGGGTACCAGGAGTTCAGTATTAGGACCGGTCCTCTTCAATGCTTTATAAGCGACATTGCAGAGGGACTGGAAGGAAAAGTATGTCTCTTTGCAGATGACACAAAGATCTGCAACAGAGTTGATGCACAAGGTGGGGTGGAAAGGATGAGAAGGGACTTGGCAAGGTTAGAGGAATGGTCAAATGTATGGCAGCTTAGATTCAATGCTAAGAAGTGCAAAGTAATGCACCTGGGAAACAAAAACCCAGGGGAAGAGTACACAATGGGGGGTGAGATACTAACAACAACAAAAATGGAAAGGGACCTGGGGTAGTCATATCAGATGACCTAAAGGTGGGCAAGCAATGTGAGAGGACAGCAAGGAGGGCTGGGGGGATACTGGGATGCATAGGGAGAAGCATCACCAGTAGAAACAGGAAGTTATTATCCTCTGTACAGACAATTGGTGAGACCCCATCTGAGTACTGCAGTGCAGTTCTGTAGACCCAATCTCTGCAAAGACATAGGCAGGATGGAAGTTGTCAGAGGAGGGCAACTAAAATGGTGCAGGGTCTGCACCTGGAAGACATATGAGAGACTTAAGGAGCTAATATGTATAGCCTCGAGGAAAGGAGAGAGAGGGGACATGATAGAAACTTTCAAGTACCTCAAGGGAATCAACAAAGTCCAAGAGGGTAGCATCTTTCAAAAAAGGTGTGCAAGAACAAGAGGCACAATTTGAAGATAGAAGGGGGCAGCTCAGAGGTAACCCAGGAAGTATTTTTTCACAGAGAGGTTGTGGATGATTGGAGCGGCCTTCCGGAGGAGGTTGTGGAGTCAAAAACAGTGGTGGAATTCAAGCATGCATGGGACAGTCATAAGGCAATTCTAGGGGGTTGGGGTAGGAAGAAGTAGGCTGCTGGTTAACTAGGGTCTGCAGCTTATCCATTAGGTAGGGAAATGGGCAGACTGGGTGGGCCAAGCGGTCCTTATCTGCCGTCAAAATCTACGTTTCTATGTAATATCTAGCATAAGGTATTTGCACACCCCTAACATTTTATTTTTTTCACAACTGTCTTATAAAATAATTTTTTCCTAAGGTCTAGCATAGTGGCAGGCAAGCATAGAATGAGGAAAAATTATATCCTCTTAGTTTAGACTTCAGAATACTCTTTCTCTGCTCAGCAGCAGCAGGTACACAATGACAGGACTTACCAGAGATGCAGAATGGTGACAGTTGACAGCACTAATGGGGGCAGCTGAGAGTGGCAGCTATGACCAGTGGAGCAGATTGTGAATAAAAGTTGAGTACTACTGTAATGTTTAGTATGAACCGTAGTATTCCTAAACCAAAGCGGGGGGGATGCACAGCAGTCTGGAACATATTACTGTTAGTGATGCAAGTGTGATGCTGTGATGCTGTGCTGCTGCACTGCAGTGGTAATGAGCACCAATGTTCAAATGAGTAAGGGTGGATGAAATTTACTCAACAAGGAGAGGGAGGAGTTGTCCAATGAGTTTGATGCCTGCTGGACTTTATTCAACAACAGGGGTAGGATGACACGGTCACAGGAGGGGAAAATATAGAACTCATTAACAAAAGACTTTTCACAAAACACAAAATACTACTGTGTATCTTCTGCATTGTTGTGAAATTATGGTATAAAACCAGTTAACTAAATCAGATTCCTAAAAGATAGCTGAGGTGCACCTCAGCCTAGTGCCACTATACTCTACGTTAGTGGATCTATGGTACCATAGTATGATAACTACCCCTTTGGGAGATTCTATACCATCACTAGCTTAGGTCAATTACATCCATATACATTCTAAGACACATCAGAGTCCAATCGCAGCTGAAGTCTTGGTGCACACCATGGAGTAGAGTTGGTAGCTACAGAAAGATGACAGTAAAAGGAATTTCCTGTGATACTAAGATTATGGTCCCAGTTCAGACTTTGCTAAGGCCACTGGGGTAGTGAGAGATTTTTTAGAAAGACTATGTATTTCTCGGCATAAAACCCACTCTCTCCAAGGCTGCTGGCATAAACAACAAGTAGAACAGGTTCCTGGAATGAGCCCACTGGAGGGCGATCAGAATCATACTAGCTGTAGAAGGCTTCCTGGCCAAAATCCACTTTAGGGACGCCAAGGATGTGAAGGAATAATGAGGATTCTTAGTGATGAACCCACTGGAGGATGATGGAGGACTGGAAAATGCTCTGGAAATTCTGATGCAACCAGGAACCAGAAGAATTCAAGGTGAAGATGGATGATCCTGAAGCGTCAACACAGGAAACTAGAAGAAAACAATAAAATGCCAGATGCGATTCGCACTGGAATTCAACGGACTCGACTTGCATCAAACAACTAGGGGATGCAGACAAGATTCTTCCAGGATAAGCACACTTTTCAGAGGGCAGCCAACTTCGGGTTATCTGGATCAGGAACCACAAGACGATAATGGAATGGCGGAAGCAATACACACTGGGCGTCGGCATACTCGACTTTGAGGAAAATAAGAAACAGTAGGTGCGACTTGCAAGGGGCTTTGACATACTCGACTTTGGCGGAGAACAGGAACATTGTCAAGGATCTTCTGGATGGACACCTTCTGGAGAAGAGAGATATTGAAGGATGCCTTCATCTGGATATAGATTGATTCTGTAGAGCAAGATGGCAGGCAACACCACAGAGCAGTATTTTGGTGGAAGACAGTCCATACACATATGCTGGCAACAATAAAGCTGATAGATACACTTCCACATTGCACCAAGGTAACTGTTCATGGCTGGGTCAGTTTGCCAGAAACAGGGGCAAATTACCAAAATCCAGGGCAGTTGTTCGTTGCACTGGCAATTTGCCAGGAATAGGGGCACATCACCAGAATCCAGGGCAATTGTTCATTGCAGGGGAAATTTGCCAGGAACAGGGGCAAATTACCAAAATCCAGGGCAATTGTTTATTGCAGGGGCAATTTGCCAGGAACCATGGGCAAATTTACAGAATCTGGGGCAATTATTCATTGAGGGGCAATGTTCCGGGAACAGGGGCAAATTAACAGAATCCCAGTAACAACATGGTCTTGGTGCTTTGCAATCAACACAACAGTTCAGAAATTAGCAAACAATGCACATTTTCATTAGGAAGTAGCAGACTTCGCCGCTGACATGGCATTGGAGTCGCCCAGACTGATGGCGCTGGGCGACTTCAATGCTTGGGTCAACGACGAAGCCTCGCTTTTTGGACAACACTTCCTGCAGGTGATGACATCACTGGGCTTCACACAGGTTGTTTCCTCAGTTACCCACAATGGTGGTCACTCTCTTGATTTGGTCTTCCTCCTGGGGATCGACGCCTCCGATTTGGTGGTGGAACCTGTCGGTTGGTCCAATCACTACACCATTAGGTTCAATTTTTCTGCCCCCCTGGGTAGGTCGGCCCCTGCGGAGATGGTCAGTTATCGTCCTTTGCGGGAAGTTGTCCCTGAAGACCTGGCTCTGGTGATTGACCTCTGGTGTTCGGTGAGACCAGCACAAATCCAGAGCTGTTTGTCCTGGCCTACAATAAGGCTATCTCTTCGGCTCTTGATCTGATTGCTCCTGTCCGAGTTCATCCCCTTCCGCTTCACCCCAGGGCCCCATGGTTTGATGGGTCTCTGAGGGAGTTATGAAGGTTGGGGCATAAGTTAGAGCGTTGTTAGCGGAGGTCTGCCTTGGATGCCAACCACTTTATTTTGTTAGAGCATTATAAACTCTATCAATCAGAGATTTCTCATAAGAAGGCAGAATTCCTGTCCAGAGAAATCACTGTTGCATGGAACCGACCAGCTCAACTCTTCCGAACTGTAGACAGGTTGTGCAACCCAGCCTGTCTGCAGCTCCGTTGAGTTTTTTTACAAATAGAGTGTGATGAGATCACTTGATTCTTTGCGAATAAGTTGGCTAACATCAGGCAGGAGTTCCGTCCGCCTTGCTCTATGGGGGATGCTGTTGGTCGGTGCTCGGTCACTGAGCCTGGAGTTTCCTGGAGTACCTTTGATATGCCGGAGTTCGTTGACATTATGAGGATTGTCCAGGGAATGTGTCCAGCATGCTATGGTTTAGACCCAGGCCCTTCTTCCCTGATTTTGGGTTGTAGTGATATCATTATCCCCATTCTAGCTGAGATTGTCCGGTGCTCCTTGGAATTGGACGAGTTCCCTAGCTTCCTGAAGGAGGCGGTGGTGACACCCCTCCTGAAGAAAGCTTCTTTGGACCCGGAGACTTTAGTGAACTACAGACCTATCTCTAACCTTCCTTTTGTGGGAAAGGTTATTGAGAAAGTTATGGCAGCTCAACTGGAGAACCCTTTAACCATCCATAATTTATACGAACCTCTCCAATCGGGTTTTCGTAAGAGGCATAGTACTGAGACTGCTCTGGTTCGGGTGCTCAATTATCTCCTGATGGCGAGAGATCGGAGAAACCGCTCCATCTTGGTACTCCTTACTTTGGGGCTCTACACAAGCACATTTGTAGAGTCCAAAATAGTATGCATCAATTCCATTTCTCCTTTCCCACACCCACTGATTGCAGTACATTCTGTATGAAGCTATAATAAACAGTGCTTCATCATAGTGATTCGTACAGTGGACATCCTAGTGTCATCTAATAGTATACCATCAAAACTGTTTTATAACCACAAGCAGAGTCACAACTAATCCAAGTGTATCACAGTACATATCAAATATTGGTTAATTTGAAAAGAAAAACCAAGCTAATTTGTCATCAGGCCATAGCTCTGTAAGAGAGGGACGTGAGTAAGTATTAGGTGACAAGTGGCACTTCCAAAAACCATATAAACACTACAAACAGGTATCTGCCTCTATCTCTGAAATCAAACAAAGAGGCAGAAGACACTGCAGAGCAGGACACTGCAGCACAGGAGCTAGCACAACAAAACTCACCCAAATCAGGAACCAAAACAAAAAAAGCAGAAAGGAAATCAAAAACTTCTGATCATAGGAGACTCCATGATTCGGGAGTTGATACCCATCTCCAGCCAGGTAATGGTCAGATGTCTCCCAAGTACATCAGCATGGAGAGACACTGACCGCATTGACTAAAATTGTTCACAAAGCAGGAGACAACATTGATGTCCTAGTACACATAGGGACTAATGATCTCGCCAGCTGGTCAGTTGTGGAGACCAAGGAACACCTGACCAGGCTGGGTGACAAACTATCATCTATTTCGTCTGGCATCTCCTTCTCTGAGATCCTGCCAGTCTGGGAGAGGGGAGCAGATGGATGGAAGGTCAGAGAAGGGGAGATAGGGGAGCTAAACACGTGGCTCAAGGGATGGTGCCAGGAAAAAGGACACAGATTTGTAGGGAAATGGCAACAGTTCTGGGAGTGAAAGTTCTTTAAATTTGATGGACTGCATCTGACTAAGGAGGAGTCAGTGCATTGGGACAGAAGTTTGACGTCTTTGCAGATATTTAAACTAGCAAATGGGAGAGGTGCAGCACCACCATCAAATGGGAAGAACACCCTCCCCTCAGCTAGTGGTCAAACAGAGATTCAGCATGTTTGCAGTTCATTTGCATCTCGAGGTAAGAAAAAAGGTGTGTCTCCCCATACGACGCACAAGGGTAATGCCAAACCTCACCCAACAACTAACACAGCAAAATCTGGCCAATGGAAAATCATGTACACAAATGCTCACAGCCTGGGAAATAAGATCCCAGACCTGCAGGCAAAAATGTCAGAGGCTAAACTGGACATGGTAGCAATTAGTGAGCGTGGTTACCAGTAATCACACTTGGGAGACTTTCAGTACCTGGCTATGTATTGTTCAGAAGAGACCGAGGTGCAAAAAAGCGAGAGGTGGCCTGTATGTCAATGAAAATATCAAAGCTACAGAAATTCAGAATACACATAAGGAGCTAGAAGAACTGTGGGTCACCCTAGAAACAGGAAATGGGACAGCCATAAGAACTAGGGTTGTCTACAGGCCCCTGAGACCAGGGGAGGACATAGACACATTACTGTTAGAAGATATACAAAACATGACAGCTAAGAGGAGGTTCTGATAATGGGAGACTTCAACATGCGGATACAGATTGGTCAATACCAGCAGGAACATCTGCCAGAACTAGACACATAGTGGATTCTCTGCAGGAGGGCCTCAAACAACTGGTACAGCAACCCACAAGAGACAGGGCTATCCTAGATCTAGTACTGACTAACAAGGAAGGATCACAGATCTCCAGTTAGAAGGTCACCTGGAGGCCAGTGACCATCACATGGTATGGTTCAATTTGGCTACTACATCCTAAATCATCCCATTCCAAGGCAAAAATATGGGACTTCAGAGAGCTGACTTTTGATAAGATGGCCAACAGAGTTAAGCTTGCCCTGGCAAAAGAAACACAGGTGAGGGGTACAGGCAAAGTGGGCAAGCATTAAGGATGCAATACTTGAAGCAACATCCCATTGTGTTGAGACAGAAAAGGAAGTGCAAAGAAGAAGGAAACCACTTTGGTTCTCAAATACAGTAGAAAAGGTCAGAGCCAAAGGCTGGCCTTCAGGAAATATAAGGGAACACAGCGGGATGAAGATAGAGGCATACCAAACTGCCCTAAGGGAAGCAGGAAGGCACTAAGGCAGGCAAAGTCCCAAACTGAAGAAACACTAGCACGAACAGTAAAAGAAGGTGACAAGACTTTCTATAGATACATTAGTGAAAGGAGAAAGTCCAGAGGGAATTGCTAAGCTTAATGGAGAAAAGGAGCATGTGAGGAGGAGGCCCTGTAAAGGCATCTATCCAAATAGATACTTTGCTCAGTATTTACTGAAGAGAGGTAGGGCAGGCCCACAGCTTAGCTTCATGGACACAGGGGAGGGAGGTGAGCACCACCCTTCACAAAAGAAAGGTCCTACAAGAGCTTGCTAAGCTCAGGGTGGATAAGGCAATGGACCTGATGGCATACATCCCAGGGTACTCTAAGGAGCTAAAGGTGGAACTAGCAGAGCCATTAGCAGAACTGTTTAGTGAGTCTCTGAGCACAGGAGAGGTCCCAGAAGACTGGAGAAGGGCTCATGTGATCCCGCTCCACAAGAATGGTAGCAGGGAGGGGCGGGGAACTACAGACCAGTCAGTCTTACCTCAGTAGTGGGCAAGATTATGGAGGCCTCCTTAAGAAAGGATAGTGCAACACCTGGAATCCATAGGGGCACAGGATCCAAGACAGCATGGGTTTACAAAAGGAAGGTCCTATCAAACTAATCTCATAGCTTTCTTTGACTGGGTAACCACAGTGGTGGACCAAGGGGGAGCAGTTGATGTCATCTACCTTGACTTCAGCAAAGCTTTTGACACTGTTCCACATAGAAGATTGACAAATGAGCTGGGTAGGCTCGGGGTGGGTCAGAAGTTGGTCAACTGGGTGGCAAGCTGGTTGACGGGCAGAAAACAGAGAGTGGTGGTAAATGGTATACAGTGTGAAGAGATGCAAGTCACAAAGTGGGGTACCTCAGGGATAAGTTCTGGGCCAGTCCTCTTCAACATCTTCATTAGTGACCTTGCAGATGGACCAGAGGGTAAGGCTTTTTGTTTGCAGATGACACCAAGATCTGCAACAGAGTAGAGGATCCAGATGGGGTGGGCAGAATGAGAAGAGATCTGGATAAACTAACAAAATGGTCAGAAGAGTGGCAACTGGGATTTAATGCAAAAAGTGCAAAATCATGCACATAGGGAAGAAACCCTGAAGCCACCTATAGGCTGGGAGGGAGTTGCTAGCAGTCACAAAGGAAGAAAGAGACTTGGGCATCATCATCACCGATGACCTGAAATCATCCAACAGACCTCTAAAGCAGTAGGTAAGGCTAGGGGATGTTAGGGTGTATTAGTAGGGGTATCACAAGTTGTAAGAGGGTAATAATCCTCTTTACAAGACACTAGTTAGAGCCCCATCTGGAGTACTGCGTGCAGTATTGGAGGCCACACCTTCACAAGGACGTTAACCAAATTGAGGCAGTCCAGAAGGGCAACAAAATGGTGCAGGGACTGCATCAGAAGACATATGAAGACAGATTAACAGAGCTCAATATGTATACCCTTGAGCAAAGGAGGGAGAGAGGTGATATGATCGAGGCATTCAAACACCTTAAGGGCATTAACAAGGTGAAAGAGTCTAACATGTTTAAATGTAAGAAAAATAGCAGGACAAGAGGTCACAGCATGAGATTAGAAGGGGGCCGATTAAGGGAGAATGTGAGGAAATTCTTTTTCACAGAAAGGGCGGTGGATGCATGGAATGGCTTACCACAAGAAGTGGTGGCTATGAATACAGTGCAGGGCTTCAAACAGGCATGGGATAGGCATGAGGGAGCAATACAAATGACGATGAATAGATAGGCCATTGACAGAGCAAAGGCCAATGGCACATTTATAAGGTAGAAAAAAGAAATGGGCAGACTGGATGGACCTTGTGGTCCTTATCTGCCGTCAACTTCTGTGTTTCTATGTATATTTTGATAAGCTTTACATTGAACCATACCTGAGGGAGATGTCAGTAAATTGTTGCTTCTGTACTTATTTGTGTACTTGAGAAATGGCCACCAGCTGTGTGCAGAATCTTACAGGGAAAATCAATTCTGATATGTAAGATATCGTCTGCGCAGCAGGCAGGCAAGTGGCAGATAGCAGCACTTACTGGAGTAGCTGAGTAGTGGGCAACACCTAGCAGTGGAGCAGCTGGGCAGCAGATGAGCCACTGCACTTATTGGAACAACTGGGCAGCAGGTGGCAGCACTTAATAATGGAGAAAGTGATTAGCTGGTTGGCCAGTTCCAGCACTTACAGGAGAAGCTGATTGGTGGTCAGGTGGCAGGCCTTACTGGAGCAGTCAAGCAGTGAGCAGCAGTGCAGCTAGCTATACCAGACAAAATGGTAATATTGAATGCATGCTGAAAATAGAGTTAGAATTGATATTTCATCCATGGGTCTTCTTCAAGGATTGCCTAAAAGAAAAAAGAAAAATTAGACTAACTGCTTTTTTTGTCTTTTAGATAATTCCTTTAGAAGACCTGTGGTTGAAATGTCAGTTCTAACTATATTTTCTATTTTCAGCATGCATTTAATATTACCATTTTGCTTTGCTTTCAGACCACACGCTGATGCTGCACCTGTCTTTTTGTTAGTGCAGCAGTACTTTCAGGACTAGCTCCTGCACGTCTGCTCTACAGTCTCAATACCAGCTTGCTGTTGCTTAAACCCCCATTGGTGGTGAGCCCCGGTAATTAGTTTACATTCATCAAAGACTTTAAAACTCCTGCTACTGCATCAGAGACTGTTTCAACCTTGCTGTGTTTATGTGCCTAAATTTACCTTCTAGTGCTGTTGCAAATCACTTGTTTCTCACAGCTGACCCGGTGGTCTGGCAGCAGACTAGTAGCTGAGAGCTGTAATGTGGGGGTGGGGCACAGGTAAGGATTAAAAGCCTGTGCAGTCCTTTGAGCACATAGCAGGCACCAAGATTTATACCTGAGTTGGTACCAGCAATAGCAATTGTGAGGGATGAAGCAAAGACTGTAACCACTGTGCCATTCCAGCTGAGATGGTGAGCCCTGGTAACTTTGCACTGCAGTCTCAATACCAACTTGCTGTTGCCTGAACCAGCATTGGTGATGTGCCCCGGTAATTGCCACACTACAGACAGTTTGCATTCATCAAAGACTTTAAAACTCCAGCTACTGCATCAGAGACTATTTAAACCATTCTGTGTTTCTGTGCCTAAATTTACCCGCTAGTGCTGTTGTAAATCACTTGTTTCTCACAGCTACCCTGGGGTCCAGTGGCGAGGCCAGTAGCTGAGAGTCATAATGAGGGGGTGGGGCATGGGTGAGGATTAATAGCCCATGCTGCCCTATGGCATGAGCACTGTAGTGCGAGCATGAGTTGGTTAAGAAACAAAATAGTAAATTATTTGAACTTGGTAGAAGAAAACTAAGATAAACCATTAGTACACACTGTATATAAGGTTAGAGTAAGCATCTTGTATGACTTTTAATCAAATGTTAAATACTGCTTGATTGTCATATACTGATGGACTGTAAAATATATCAGTGGAGATTTTAGGTACCCTGTGTCCATATTAATCAGTGAGGTTGTGTAGACAAGTACTTTTTCTGAGATGAGTAGGCGTGTAGTAACAAACAAATAAATAACAGGAGGTGAAGGTGGGAATCAAGGCCTGGATATTCAGAAATGCGCCAATGTCTGGCGCAATTCCAGTGCAGCACAAATCCGATGCGCCATGGCACAACTGGAGCCATATTCAGAGGTTGCACAGGCCGAACAGTGCCAGCGCAACATGACTGAATATGGCAGAGTTGCGCCATGGCGCAATCAAAGATGCTTCAGCACAACCATGGCAGCAGCACAGCAACAGAGGGGGGCAGGGCACAGAGAACAGACCCATAGACAGAGCCATGGAGGCACAGTGACAGACCACAGGAGGTCTCCACCAGCAGGGCACAGCAGGGCACACACAGGCACCCAGACAGTGGACCCCAGAACACAACAGTGGCACAGATAGCAGGTGACAGGAGGTGTCACTTGCCAATGAAAGACCACCAAGGGAGCCCCCCCCGGCAGGCCACTGGCCATGCCCCCCAGACCATAGCAGGCCACACCCAGGACCATGCAGCCAAGCACACATGTGCCACACAGGGAGCCCACAGGATGGGCATTGAATGGGCAGGGTTGCAGGCAGCATGGCAGACCACATGGGAAAGGACGCACAATGCCAAGCAGAGGATCCCAACACAGTGTGCGGACAGTACCCAACCAATGACCATGACCGTGTGCTACCACCATGTACATACCCGCCACACACCCCCGACAGCCACCCCATTGCACCCCAAGGCACAGCCACCAACCCAGGGGATGGACACCACCATGGTGGGACACACCACAGCACACAGCAGGGAACCATGGAATCACAACATGTGTCCCCTCTCATGCGCACCACACAGACAGACACTGGGCCACTGCAGCATGGCTCCTCACGCCACCTGCAAAGCAGACACAGACACAGGCAGGTATGTCAGAAAATATATATATTCAACACAGATATGTACAGAAACAACAGGGGCTGGGCAAGGGTAGGTACAGCGAGGGAAGGGGACAGGGTACAGGGACTGTACAGCGGAAGGTGGGACTGTAGGGGAAGGTTCAATAGGAGAAACAGGGGAAATCAGGGGCAACTCTATCGACAGCTCCATCCGGCCACCCCGGCGAGCCGTCTCTCCCTCCTTTCCACTGCCATCATCCACCTCATGGCCACCACCTCTAGGATGCTTGACACAATGAGCAGGGACTCATGCATCAGCCAGCTTAGCATCCATCTGGGGGGTCTCCGCACTGGCCGCCGGACACCTATAGCAAGGGACAGGACAGGTGATCAGTGCACTGGCCCAAGGAACCATGCCCACCCACACTGAGCAATTGGCAGCGGGACCACACACCCCTGGAGGTCCTGTAACAGCCACCCACAGGGAGGTGGGCCAATGCCAGCCAGCAACACGGTGCACTACAGTGTTGCACAGAGGTGGTCCCTGTCGCACAATGGCCACATGACTGCGCAATGACTGTCACATGGCACAGTGCACTGCCAGCACCACAGCAACAATGGTGGCAGCCGGGCACACTTCCACCCCACCAACAACCAGCTCACGTGTCCAATTGACATGCCACAGTGGCATGCACCACGCACAGTGTGACACACACAGCTGCCACAGCACATGGCACAAGCGGCCATACCCACACCCACCCCCCCTGCCACCCCCCATGTACAGTGTGAAGGACCATGACCGTGCTTACCTGCCCCCTGCTGCCCTGCTGGTGCTGGTTCTCCGCCATCATGGCACACCACCCAGTCTTGCACTGCCACAGCCCTGGCCCATCTGCAGTCCTCTGTTCCTGGGAATGGAAAGAGGACAGGTGCACATCAGTAACTGACCACAGCAGCTGCCCCCCCAAACCCCAATGCACAGGGTGTGCCACTGCCTGACATGTCCCGCATGCCTGCATGGCTGTATCACAAAGCAAGTGGAAGCTGGCACTGCCACTCCGTGATGCTCACGATGATAGTGTACCCCTCTGCAGGGCATGCCAGGCAGTCAAGCCAACACCACAGTACAGCACCAGGGCAGACATGCAACATGGGATGACTTACCTGGCTGTGGCACTGCCCCTCACCTGGCACATGCCTGAAGTCTCCTCAGCCAGTCAGGGTCCCGCCTCTTCAGGTTACCCTACCGGTGCCTGCACTGTTCCACGGTTCTGGGCACCCCGGTCCTGCGCTTCAGGCTGACAGCAATAGCCTGCAACACAGTGCCCCTGGCCTGCTGCAAGGGCACCTGCCCAAACAGCTGTGGGGTGTGGGGTTCCACACAGGCCACAAGGTTGGCCAGTTCAACTTGGGACCAGTTCTGGGCATAACGTCTTCTACCCTGCGCCATTGCACTCTATCATGTTCGGTGGTGAAAATGGCAGGAGGAGACGCACATGTCCACTACAGGTGCCGGCAGCGCATTGCATGGGAGACTGTACAGAGCCCACCCATCGTGCAGTGCTGGAAATGTGCAGTGGGCATGGCTAGGTGGGGTCACGGGGTCACGGAGCTCTGACCCAGGGGTCAGAGGCCACCCGCCAGTGCACAGTGTGCACATGCACAATAGGGCACGGTACCCCATGCGTGACTATGCGCAGAGATGACCGTGTGCAACATGCACAATGTCACTGCATCGTGCTGTCCGCGCATGGTGCACAATTGACACCATGACAGTGCAGTGCGCATGCACACTGCAGGCCCGAGCACTGCGCATGCGTTGGCATTGCACCGCCACTTGCTCCAGAGCAATACCATTGTGCAGTGCAATATCCGATATTCAGATGCGCTACCAAATGGGCTCTATCGACCAATCCGTGGCACAGTGGGGTGCATTAGCATGTCATTACTGTTGCGCTCAACCTCATTTGCATGCGTTGCACCTCATAAGCACCACGGAACAGCACAGACCATGGACCGGTACTGCAACCTTGATAGGTAAGTGGTGGATGATGCTGCAGCACACTGGGAGCAGACAGCACTGCACGGTGGGATGGACCAGGGAGATGCTACCACTGACACTCTGTGCTGTCCATGTCCACAGGAGGCAACATGTCAGCCCAAGAGGAGGCGAGGATCGGGAGCTTGCACAGAAGTGCAGGCCCAACTTCAATAAGGCTGAGACAGATGCCCTGTTTGAGGCCTACCTTGACAGGGAGACCCTGTTGAGTGGTGCCACGTGCACACAACAGGCCAGGGCTGCTGCATGGGTGGAATTGGTGACCTATGTGAACCAGCACAGCAGCCACCAGCGATCAGTACAGGAGTGCCGCAAAAAGGTTGGAACTGACAGGCGGTGGATTAAGGAGAAGGTGGCTGTCATCAGAGTGTCCCATAATGCCACCCAGGGAGGGCCAGCGTATGTACCCACACTGATGCCGACAGAGGAGTTGGTTGCAGCCACCATGCACCACACCATGGTGGAGGGTGTGCCTGGAATAGGCTTCCAGACAGGTGGCAGCCCATCACTGCATGGTATGTATGTCAGACGTGCACAGCTAGTGGCCCAGAGGGTGCGTACATGGGCATGCTGGTGTGCATGCAGCTGTCATGCATGTCATGTGCATGTGTGCGCACCCACGTGCATGTCATGCTGCAGGACACATGCAGCGGCAGTGTGGGGGGGCACATGTGGGCATTGCATCACTGACACACCTTTCTTCTCTTGCAGCATTAGCACGCCTCCGTGCAGAGGATGGGGCTCTGGCAGTAGTAGCAGCACCCGTGGCTGCTGGTATGGCCACGGAGGACCAGCCTTCTACATCCCCCAGTATCCAGGGGCCTGACAGGCTGCAGCTCAGCACCATGGTGCCTGTGGATGTCTTGGACCTAGGGTCAGACGAGGTCCTGGATGTGATCCTGCAGGATGCCAGCCTTGGTGTCCTGTGTGCAGAGACACAGATTGGGGCAGGGTCCAATTCCGATGACGACTAGTCACAGCTCCTCAACAGCATGGGCAACATTGTGGGCACGTCACTGCTGGCATCACAGTCAGGTACCGTGCCCAGGGCTATGCCAGTAGCAGAACAGCTGCCTGACACCACTGCAGGTGCCCCATGTGCATTGCCGGCGGATGTGCCTACGGTGGTGGTGGTGGCTGGCGGCGCAGCCACAGGGGCGGCACACAGCGGCTGAGATGGGTGACAGCAGCAGCAGGCTTGGTGCCACCAGGCAGCCAACCACAGGGTCCACCGCGGTGTTCCTGCTGTGCCCATTCCCCTGCAGACCTCACTGTGCAGCGTCCACTGGAGAGGAGGGCTGTACAGTGTGGCAGGTCACCACCAGAGGACCGACATCCTGCCCAGGAGCCCCAGGATGCCGACCGTCTGGCTAAGCACACCTAGCTGCTGCGGGCTTCTGTTCTACAACAGGTGCTGCTCACCACTGGGGTTTTTGCACTGCGTGCAGAGGTGTGCCAGTTAGCCGAGCAACAGGAAAGGGGCACTGCGCAGCTCCTGGAAGGGATGCAAAGCATGCAGGAGAGCACGACCGCATCCTTGGATCACATTGCCAGTGCGATTATGGATGGCTGCATTGCTGACTGCCACAAGGTGATGGCATTACACGGGGGCCCGCAGTGTGCCAGCTCCACCCACAGACCTGGCGTTGGCGGCCCAAACATAGTCGATGCCGGGCTCTGATGTAGGCATCCCAGGCATGCCCAGGGCTGGCCTGTTTGGGCACCTGCACACCCTCATGAAGACATGGTTGCGGTCCTGTGCTTCCACCCCAGGGGGCTGTTGCACACCCCTTCCCGGCTGATGCACAGCCTGTGGCTGCCAATCAGCTCCAGCATGGCCACCCCCATGGCCGTGGTGGCCATGGTACTAAGCAGTGGCCCTGATCAGCGGGCTGCCCTGACTGCAGTCTGCGCACACATGGGTGGTGTGTGTGTGTGCCTTACCACTGGTGGTACACCTGTGTATCATACCACACACTGCCTGTATGTGCATGCCTGGCCACTGGACCATGTGGCGTGGGCGTGATGAGGGCAGTGTGGCACCGGTTGCGCCTGTGCACCAGTGCACTGCATTGGATCCACGCTACAGTCCAACGCTTGAGTGGGTGGGTGCGTGTGTGTGTGTGTTGCTGCGTGTGGTTGTATGTCACTGACTCCCCTACCCCTGCATCACGCCTCTGTGTGTGCATGCCCCTTAACATGCACATCCCTGGATGTGTGCTGTACCTGTCTGTGTGGCCCATGCATGTATACCGCACCACCTACCTGTGTTCACCATAGTGCTCCTATGCGATGGTGTCGTGGTGGTGTCTTGCCTGCTGCAGCAGCCAGAGGTCCCTCCACCCAGGGGGTGGCTGTCCACCACCCTCCGGCCCATTGTCTCCATTGTCCCCACTACTGTTGCCCTCATCAGCCACGACAGCTATCCCACGGTCAATGGCCATGTTGTGCAGTATGCCACAGGCCAGGAATAGACCCCAGGCTTTCAAGGGGCTGTATTGTAGGGCACCGCCTGACCTGTCTAGGCAATGGAACCGTGCCTTTAGCATGCCAAGACGCACTCAATGTTGTTGCGCATGCTAGCGTGTGCCTGTTGTACCATTCCTCTGCTGGGGACAACGGGCGCCGGTAGGGGGTGAGCAGCCAGGGCCTCAGTGGGTATGCACTGTCATCTGTGTGGAGAATTACATGGTTAGCCCTCTGCTATGCTGTGCTGTGCCCCTTGCCTGTCCCTAGCACCCATGCCACCATGCGCACCCTGCTCACCCCCATCCCCGGGTCTGCTCTGCCCATCACACCTTGCCCATGCCATACTCACCCACTAGGTGGCCTGTGGGGATGTCCTCATGTTCAAATCTTTGGCACTGTGCAGAGCTGTGCCAGATGAATGCATTGTGTGCACTCCCAGGGTGTGTGGCACAGATATTGGTGATATGCCCCGTGGCATCACACACTGCCTGACAGTTGATGCTTGGGCTCCCCTTCCGGTTGATATATGCCAGTTCCTCAGGGCCAGGTGACATGCAAATGCCCTCGT
Organism: Neoceratodus forsteri; assembly: GCA_016271365.2. Classification (NCBI taxonomy): domain Eukaryota; kingdom Metazoa; phylum Chordata; order Ceratodontiformes; family Ceratodontidae; genus Neoceratodus; species Neoceratodus forsteri. The sequence goes on from CM057452.1 coordinate 906,128,063, forward strand.
GGATGCAGTCAATGGCCCCAATCATGCCAGGCATGCGTGCCACCCTGTGGAAGTCCTGCATCATTGCTGTACACTCCGCCTGTGTGCTGGGGAAACGGATGAATTCCAAAGGACATGGCAGCAGAGCATTGAGGAACTGTGTGGGGAGGCAGGATGTGGCTGACTGGATGATACCCATGGTGTCCCATGTTGGTCTTTGGAAGGTGCCTGTGGCAAGCAGGCACATGACGGCTGTCACCTTAATCTCCACGGACATGGCGTGGCTCCATCTGGTGGGTGCCTGCATCTCCTCACTGCACAGCTCACAGAGTTGCCTCAGAAAGGCCCTGTTCAGGTGGTACCTGCCCACGATCTCAGTGTCACTATAGTTCTCAAAGGTGATGCGGGCATGGTACCACCTGTGTCGGGCATACCTCTGACTGGCCCTTCGTTGGCCACGTAGCTGTTCCTCCTGCCTCCTCACATCCCTCATTACCACTTCCATAATGAAGGGCTCATCATCCATGGCTCCTGCAGTCCACTGTCCCCCTGGGCGGTTGGCTGCTGGCTGTGTGCCACCCTGGTACACAGGATATGTGTCTGTGTGTGTATGTGTGTGTGTGTGTGTCTCTCTCTCTCTCTCTCTCTCTGCCCCTCTCTCCCTGTCCCACACCACCTCTCTGTCCCTCTCCCTCTGGGTCTGGGCTTGTGTCTATCTGTCTCTCTGTATCTCTCCCGCTCACTCTCCCTCTTGGCACAACTGCTGTCTGTGTGTTTGTGCCCTGTTTTTATAGGAACAAGTCTGGGTTGGAGCAACTTTGATTTGCTCCACACTTGCGCCATGGTTTCATGGTTGAATATGCCACTGTGCTGGATAGTCATGGGAACGCTCCCTGCACTTGCACCACATGCATTATAGTTGTGCATTGGAGCAATGGATTTTGCGCTGTGCAGTAGCTCCCACTGGATATGGCTCCTTGGCGCAATTCCGCATTTGCGTCGGCACAACTTAGTTGCACCATGCGCAACTGCTCTAAATATCCAGGCCCAAGTGTCTTAAACTTTAAAATAAATTTAGCGAGCTATAGGTAAGAGGTTTGCAATAAACCAATGTGTAACAGGAGGAGCAGGCAGGACCTAAGCTGCTCAACACCTAAAATAAGATTTAACGACCTGTAGTAATTTTTAAAAGGAAAAATAAGATACAAGTGAAAAATCATTAGGTTTTTTCGAAAAATATTTCCGATTTTCAGCATTGTAGATGCCTATATTTTATTGCACTATGTCCTGTTACTGGCAATTACTTTTGTTTAGTTGCCTAATGTTTTATTACCCAGGGACCTCTGACAAACAAACAAAAATACAACATAGGGAAAATGTTGATAACAAAGTACAGGGAAGTACCAGATCTTTGAATTACAATGTATTTTTGGCAAGGTACCAAATTAAACATATAGGCATGATGACTAATGGCTTGATTAGGGATTTGATAAAATCGGTATACGTAATGGAGGCATATTACCCCATGGTAGGCAGTTCTGTTCCCTTACCGTTACAGTTGGTTAAAACTATAAATGAACTAATTAAACACTTCTATGTTAAAAGGAGGAGGCTGTGGTTTTCTAGTGTACTTAAGCTTATATTAATTATTTCATTAATGATGTGTGGGGCTGTCCATCCCAATTCTGACCCAATATCCAGAGATCGAATAAATGAGAGATACTAAAAGGAGGGGCTTTCAGTATTGCCCACTTTAATGCCCGAAGTGTGTGGAACAAGTTTGATTTAATTAAAGACTGGGTTGGAAGAAACAGACCAGATGTTATAATTATTACAGACACTTGGCTGAGTAAAAGAATTTCTGACTCTACATTACAACTGGAAAGCTATCAACACTTCAGAAAGGATAGAACAAAAAAGGGTGGAGGAATCCTGCTGTATGTGAATGTAGAAATTGAGACAATAGAAATTGCCTGTAATTTAATGGAAAGGGGGTTGGACGTATTGATTGTTGAAGTTAAGATCCCCTTTATTAAACCTATATTAATTGCTGGTGTATATAAACCCCCCAAATAAATATGATTTTTTACAATCTACAGGAGTTCTTGTTACCATTTAAATTGAATCATGAGTTACTAATAATGGTGGATTTTAATGTGAATTGGATTCAGATTGACCCCACCAACAGTCTTCTTGATTTTCAAGAAGGTTTGTGTCTTACACAACTATTAGAAGAGCCAACTAGGATTAATTAAAGAAATACAAAGAATTCTACATTGCTAGATCTTATTTTCACTAATCCACCATCTGCATATTCCTTGAGCGGAGTCTTGCCAGACGCTTTCTCTGACCACCAGGTTACCTTTGCCCTGCTGAAACATATGAAATTAGCAAGACCAGTGCAGACTGTTAGAAGCATATAAACATAGACTTTGACGGCAGATAAGGACCACTTGGTCCACCCAGTCTGCGCATTCCGTACCTATTGGATAAGCTGCAGATCCTAGTTAACCAACAGTCTATTTCTTCCTACCCCCACCAGAATTTCTTTATGTCTGTCCCATGCATGCTTGAATTCCACCACTGTTTTTGATCCCATTACCTCCTCAGGAAGGCCATTTCATGCTTCCACCACTCTTTCCATGAAAAAATACTTCCTCACATTGCCCTTGAGCCGTTTCCTCTCTATCTTTAAATTGTGCCTCCTTATTCTTGCACATCTTTTTTCCTGATTCTTCTGAAAGATGCTACACTACTGGACTTTGTTGATTCCCTTGACGTACTTGAAAGTTTCTATCATGTCCCCCCTCTCCCTTCTTTCTTTGAGGGTATACATGTTAAGCTCCTTTAATCTCTCTCCATGTGGCTTCTAATGCAGACCCTGCACCATTTTAGTTGCCCTCCTCTGGACTGCCTCCATTCTATGTCCTTGTGGAGATGGGGGTCTCCAGAACTGCATGCAGTACTCCAGATGGGGTCCTACCAACTGACTGTACAAAGGGATGACAACTTCCTGTTTTCTACTGGTGATGCCTCTTCCTGTACATCCCAGTATCCCCACAGCCCTCCTTACTGCCTTCTCATATTGCTTGCTTACATTAAGGTCATCTAATATGACTACCTCCAGGTCCCTTTCCATTTTGTTGTTGTTAGTTCCTCCCCCCATTGTGTACTCTTTCCCTGGATTTTTGTTTCCCAGGTGCATTACTTTGCACTTCTTTGCATTAAATCTAAGCTGCCATACTTTTGACCATTTCTTCAACCTTGCCAAATCCCTTCTCATCCTTTCCACCCAACTTGTACATCAACTCTGTTGCAGATCTTTGTGTCCTCTGAAAAGAGGTATGCTTTTCCTTCCAGTCCCTCCACAATGTCACTTATAAAGACAATAAAAAAGACCGGACCCAGTGCTGAACCCTGTGATACCGCACTAGTAACCCCCCCTTTCTTCAGAGTGGACTCTGTTTACTATTACCCTCTGTGTCCTGTTGTCCAGCCAATTTTTTAATCAGGCTACCACCCTGGGACCCACTCACAGGCTGGCTAATTTGTTTATTAATCTTTTGTGTGGGACTGTGTCAAAAACAACTGTGGGCAACTGAGCACCAGGACTGGGATCTGGCAATCCCAGGGTACAAATTATACAGGAAGGACTCTAAGGGGGAGGGGGGTGGTGGGCAGTCTATGTGAGGGACGGATCAAATGCACAAGGGATAAGGGGGAAGAAAAGAGAACAGAGGCAATCTGGTTGCAGCTCCTAGACTCAAGGGGTAGGAAACTGAGGATTGGGGTGGTATGTAGTCTTCCGTCCCAATCTGAGGAGCTTGATAGGGAATTAGCAGGACAAATCAGAAAGGTATGTAGAAGAGGGAAGGTGGTCAAAATGGGGGATTTCAACTTGCCTGGGGTTGACTGGAGCATTCTGTTCACCTACAGTGCTAGGGAACAAGTACTCGTGGATGCAATCCAGGAGGGTGTCCTGACACAGTTGGTTAGTGTACATACTAGGCTAAAGAACACTTTAGATCTGGTATTGTGGAATGGAGAGGCAGTAAGAGAAATAAGGGTGGAGGACCCGCTAACCAACAGTGCTCACCAAACAGTGTGGTTTAATATCACCCTGTGTGGGGAGGCAGAGAAATCATTAAACCAGGTGGTAAACTTCAGGGGGGAAGACTTTGGGAGGATGCGGGAAGTACTGAAATGGAAACTGGAGGACATAAGGCAGGAGATGGACATGGAGCAGAAATGGGATATTATTAGACGTGGGATTACAGAGGCAAAAGAAGCCTGCAGCAAGACACAGAGTAAGAGGAGCAGAGCAAGGAAACCATGCTGGTTGAACAGCAAGGTAGTGGAGGTGATGAGAGCAAAATGAGAGGTGCACCAGAGGTGTAGAAGGACAGGGAAGGAAGTGGACAGGGAGGAGTATGCAAGATGGTCCAGGGAGGTGACCAGAAAAGTGAGAGCAGCCAAGACTCAGAGGGAGATGAGATTAGTGCAGGGAATTAAAAGGAGGAGTGAGAGAAAGACTTTTTTCAGATACATGAAGGAGAAAAGGAAGTGCAAGAAGACAATAGTGAGGATAACAAAGGGTGAAGAGTGGACAGAAAAGGGGGAGGAACAGGCAGAAGCACTGAATGAATACTTTTGCTCAAGTGTTCATGGAAGAAAAGGGGAGACCGCTACCACCATGGGCTGGTAGGGTGGGGACGGGGGTAGAGGAAGCGTCAGATGCAAGAATTGAGGGAGGTAGAGTCCTAGAGGGACTGAGGGCACTGAGGGTAGACAAGGCAACAGGGCCAGATGGTATCCACCTCAGGGTGCTGAGAGAGAGATGGTGGAGGTATTGGCGGAGCCACTGGCGGATCTGTACAGCACCTCACTGGAGTCAGGATGTGTGCCACTAGACTGGAGAATGGCACATGTAGTGCCATTACACAAGAGTGGACCAAAGTATGAACCGGGTAATTATTGCCTGGTAAGTCTCACCTCCATAGTGTGCAAACTCATGGAAATGATACTAAAGGAGAACCTGTGTTGTACCTGGAGGACAACAGCCTCCAGGATGTGAGGCAGCATGGGTTCATTTCAGGGAAGTCTTGTCAAACCAACCTGATACAATATTATGACTGGGTGACAGGTGAGCTGGATAAGGGTCATGCGGTGGATGTTCTCTACTTGGACTTCAGCAAGGCCTTTGATTCGGTGCCTCATGGGCCACTTGGGGGGAAGCTAACTGGTGTAGGGGTAGGGGCAAAAATGACAAACTGGATTACAAGCTGGCTGAGTGGGAGGCTACAACAGGTGGTAGTGGGAGGGGAGCTCTCAACTCCAAGGCCAGTGATGAGTGGGGTACCACAGGGCTCTGTGCTAGGACCGGTATTTTTTGGGCTCTTCATACAGACATTGCACACGGGGTGGTGAGCAAGGTAAGTCTCTTCACAGATGACACCAAAATGGGTGCAGTGGTGGATGGAGTGGAGGGATGGAAGCAGCTTCAGGGGGGACCTATGCAAGCTGGAGGAGTGGTCAGAAAGGTAGCAGCTGGGGTTCAATGCAAAGAAATGTAAGGTTATGCACTTCGGAGCAAAGAACCCAAGAAGAGAATACTGGCTGGGAGGGGTTAAGCTGGGGATCATTGAGGAGGAGAAGGACCTAGGGGTATGGTAACAGGGACCATGAATAACACTGCACAGTGCAAGAGAGCTGCTGCAAAAGTGAACAAAATGCTGGGGTGCATAGCAAGGGGGTTTTCATCCAGGCGAAGAGAGGTAATCTTGCCCCTCTAAAGGTTGCTAGTAAGGCCACACTTAGAGTATTGTGTGCAGTTTTGGAGGCCATACCTGAAGCGTGATGTGAGGTTACTGGAGGGGGTTGAGAGGAGGGTAATGAAGATGATTTGTGGAATGGAGGGGAGAAATAATGAAAGCAGGCTGGGAGACCTGAATATGTACACCCTAGAGGACAGCGGGACATGATAGAGACATTCAAGTATCTGAGGGGAATCAATAAGAATGGGGCAGATGGGGTCTTTAAGCTAAGGAGGGGGAGGGACACCAGGGGCATGGGCTAAGAATAGAAAGGGAAGATTTAGGAGGGAAATGAGACAGTATTTCATGGGAAGGGTGGTAGCAAAATGGTTCACACTACCAGAATGGGTGGTATCATGTAAATCTGTGAACAGCTTTAAAAGGGCATGGGACAGGGAACAGGGGAGAGTTAGGGTGGGGGAAGTGGGAGGGCGGCATTGGGATGACAAAGGGGAGGGGGTGGGGCAGCTGCAAACTAGGGGTGCTAGCTGCACACTCGAGCAGACTTAGATAGACCGGGTGGTCTGTTTCTGCTGGCAAAGTTATGTGTTCGTATGTTCATAAATGCCTTACTAAAGTCTAGGTAGACCATGTCCACAGCCCCTCCCTGATCTACTACTTTGGTCACCCATTCAAAGAAATCTATTAGATTCATCTGACATGACCTTCCTGCTGTGAATCCATGCTGCCTTGGGTCCTGTGCCCCGCTGACCTCTAGGTACTGAACAATTCTTTCTTTCAGAAGTGATTCCATCATTTTCCCTACCACTGAGGTCAAACTAACAGGTCTGTAGTTTCCTACCTCTGTTTTGCTCCCACTTTTGTGGAGAGTAATCACATCCACCCTCCTCCAGTCCTCAGGTACCACTCCATCCTCACATGATTTGTTAAAAAGGGTAGTCAGTGGTGTCACTAGTTCTCACCTTCGTTCCTTTAGAATTCTGGGGTGAATCCCATCAGAGCCCATTGCTTTGTCTACCTTCAGTTTTAGTAGTTCTTTCGGAACCCTTTCTTCTGTGAATAGACTGGTATCAGCCCCCCTTCCCAGAGTGCTTCTATTGATTGGATTAGGTACCTCCTCCTGCTCTTCTTTTGTGAATACTGAGCAGAAGTATTTGTTCAGTATCCCTGCTTTTTCACTGTCACCCTTAGCCCACCCACTTCTTCCTATATTAAGCCAATCTATCCCTCCCTTGGTCTTTCTTGACTCCCTAATGTACACATAAAAGATTTTCTCCCCCTTCTTAATCAAATTGTCTATCTTTTCCTTGGTTTGGAACTTTGCTATTCTGACTGCCTTCCCTGCTTCCTTCTGCTTTAACTGCTGCAGTTCTCTGTCCTGCTCCTTCTATGTTTCCTTATACTTCCTGAATGCTATCATTTTCTCCTTAACCTTCCTCGACACCTCTTTTGAGAACCAAGAAAGGTGGAGGGGTGGCTTTATTAATTAATAACTGTATAAATATGATAGAGATCTCAGATAAAATCCCAAAGCGTGAACTCAAAACGGAGACTGTTTGGGTTAAACTATCCCTCCTAAAGTTGAAACCGCTTATACTTGATATTTGTTACAGACCCCGTCTCCTCTTCTGACTATTTTGATGCCATAATAACAGAAATCGAAAATGCCACTGAGCTTGGTGACATCATTGTTACTGGTGACTTTAATCTGGGCACAATTGATTGGACTAAAAAAGCAACTAGTTCGAGAAATGGTAAAAAACTCATCTCAGTCTGTAAACTACTTCAGTTACATCAGCACGTTCTTATTCCAACAAGAGGAGATCGGATCCTCGACTTAGTGTTAGAAAATGACCACTTAGATCTTATGAATGTAACTACCAACTCACCAATTGGAAACAGTGACCATAATTCTGTTTCTTTCACGTTACAGATGGATTTCATAACAAATACAGGGTCGACCGAATTCTGTCACTATGACAAAGCTGATTTACTAAGCATGAAGGAAGTTCTAAATTCAATCTGCTGGGATACAACTTTTACAGGGCTAAATACATATGAATGTTGGAATTATTTTAAACATACACTACATTGTCTTATGGAAGAGTATATACCTATTCGACAAAAGTATTCCCATACAAAACACCATCCTAAATGGTTAAATAAATCAATAAAAAGATTACTTGAATTAAAAAATTAAAACATTAAAAAATACAGGTTGTATCTAAAAACCAAAACAACAAAAATTGGGAAATCTATAGGACTATACAGAAAAAATGTAATACTAAGATAAGGAAAGCAAAAATCAACTGGGAACATAACCTGACTAAAACTGCAAAAAACCATAGTGGTAAACAATTCTTCTCTTACAATAAATTCACTAAAAAAAAAAATTGTCAGATGGGGCCCATTGTACACAATGACACCTCTTACCGTGACCCAAAAGCTATGGCCAATCTAATAAACATAATATTCTGTGAAATATTTAATAAAGATAATAAGAATATACCGAGCAGAACTGTCTTCAATCCTATGAATTCTAGTCAGATCATTTTTACTTTAGACCAGATTTATTCCAAACTTATAGCCCCAAAACATAAGACAAGCTTTGTCCCTGGTAAGATTTCTGACCATCTATTATATCTTATGCTGACTGTTTGACTTATCCCTTTGAAAAAAGCTTATTATATAGCCATGTCCCAAAAGACCAGAAACATGCGCATGTTGTCCCCATCCATAAAAATGGATTGAAATCAGTATGGGAAAATTACAGACCTAGTCTAACCTCATCTGTCTGTAAAATATTAGAAAGTTTAATCAAGGATTTAATCACTCCAATTCTAGATATACAGGACCCTGATCAGCATGGGTTTAAACAAGGCAAGGGCTGCCTAACCAATCTTGTGTGCTTTTACGAGACAGTTAACTCAGAACTCGATAAGAGGATCCCACATGATGTAATTTTTATAGACTTCAGTAAAGCTTTCAATGTTATGCCTCACTGGGCATTAAAAGTCAAACTATTAGATCTTAATTTAAATATTCAAATTACCAACTGGATATGTAACTGATTGGGTAACAGGACACAGTGGTGTACTTTCCGACAAAGGTCTAGTATCTAGTGGGTACCACAGGGCTCAGTATTGGGTCCCTGCTTATTCCAGATTTTAATCTCAGATATGACACAAAAATGCACTTCTATTTGAACTAAATATGCAGATGATGTCAAACGTGGTGGCCCATGTGCTGTTCCAACCCAGGTTGAAACCATACAACAAGACTTGAATAAAATCTCTGATTGGGTAGCTCAATGGGGTATGAAAGTCAATAAGCAAAAATGCAAGGTTATGCATCTGGGGCCTCAGAACCATAACATACTCTATACTGTAGGAGACACTACCCTACTAATCACAACAGATGAAAAAGATCTAGGAATTATTATCTGAAATAATATGGAATACTCAAATCAAGTTAGTCAGGTCATCTGTAAAACCAACAAAGTAATCTGGTCCATTTGACATAATATAAAGTCATGGGATCCCAATATTTTGATGCCCCTATATCGGGCTTACATCAGACTGCATTTGGAATATGCTTCCCAGTTATGGTGCCCGCACAAGAAATCGACCTGTACCCGATTAGAGAAAGTACAAAGAAAATTCACTGAACATTTAAATGGTCTTTATAACACACCATATAATGACAGACTCATTACCCTGAATCTGATGTCACTAGAAACTCGATGACTTGGGGGGACTTATTGTTCCTATTTAGCATTATAAATGACCCATCCCTGATGTCTGAACTTGGATTGGTCTTTAAGGAAGCAAATATAACATTAGAGGATACCCACTACAATTGGAAGGAAAATATTTTCATTATAATAATAGAAAATTCTTTGTTATTCTTTGGGTTATAAAACCATGGAACAACTTGCCCATAGAAGTAATTATCAGCAAAACTAAACAGGAATTTAAAAAACAACTGGATGCATTTCTACTCACAGATACAAATCTGAAATACTATTAAGTACTATTAAGTTTATGTGATAGCATAGGAGTGACTATGAGCTTATAGCTTTCTTGCTCCTCATTCTCTGTAGTATTAACCATAGTATGAACCATAGTGTTTTTTTTTCTTTCATTTTGATTTATTCCCTTCACACGGAGGCTTGTTGCCTCTGTGATGTCAGTTTTGATGTTTCCCCATTGTTCCACCACCCCTCCTTCTTGCCCATTTGCTAGTGCTTTTCTGAGACACAAAGTCAGCCCTCCTAAAGACCAGTACACTCACTTTTGTATGGTTTGACTCTATGGCTATGTTCTTAGGTTCTTAGGTGAATAAGACAAAAGGAGGCAGCTGTGCCTATCTAGATTGTCCCCCCACATTAGTGGGCTATTCAAACCATATTATTGTTGTTATAGAAACCTTGGTTGAGGGCTTGTTTACAGATATTTAAGTCTGGTTGGTTGATAATGTCAGGAGGTAATCGGTTCCACATTTTGATGACTCTAGCAAAATAAAAATTGTCCCTTTTGTCAGTTCTTGCTTTTGGAATAATGAGCTTTTTAGTATGTGACCTGAGGTTATCTCACATTAAGGAATAAGAAAGATCACAAAGATTCATTAGGTCTGGTGATTGGAGCATCTTAAGCAATAATAATAAATCCCTTTGTTGCCTTCTGATCTTTAACACGTGTAGTCCGCTATCATGTAATCTATCTACTGTACATATGGCAAATTTCTTAGGGAGGGTGTAAGTTTTGTTATGCATCTCTGCATACTTTCTAGTTGAAAAATGTCTTTCTTAAGGTATGGAGACCATGTGTGTGAGCCATAATCAATTATTGGCCTAATATAGTTTTTGTAAATTGGAATAATTAAATGCTTATTTTTACATGAGAAGGTGCGTCTCATATTGTTAATCATGGCCCTACATTTATTCGTTACAGAGTTGCACTGGTCATTTGATGTCAACTTATTGTTGATTATAACTCCAAGATCTCATTCTAGGGATGATTTTTTGATAACATTATTATTTAGTATGTATTTGTACATGGGGTTATTGTTACCGATGTGCAAACTGCATATTTATCAATATTAAAAGTCATCCCATTAAGTGCCCATATTTCAATTTTGCCCAGATCATTTACCATTGTTAGGTGTTTATTAAATGTGTCAGCCTCTCCTTCTAATTTTGTGTCATCAGCAAATTTAATTAATTGACTTTATAGGTTAGTATTCATACCACTAATAAATAGGTTGAAGAGTGTCAAGCCCAGTACTGAGCCCTGAGGGACACCACTGCTCACTAAGCATTTATTTGAAATAACATTATTGATTCTTACACATTGACATCATCCCTCCAACCACTTCTGGATTCATCTGGTTATGGGAGTACTAATACCAAATTGTGTCAGTTTATGGATTAATAAGTGGTGGGGGACTTTGTGCTTTTGCAAAGTCTAGAAAAATAACATCAACTTGGATAACTTTGTCTACACTTTTACAGATTTTATTATAAAAAGTAATAAGATTTATTGTGCAGGATCGTCCCCCGGTGAAACCATGCTGGGTATTATCAACAAGACCTTTTTCTAAAATTAAGGCATAAATCATAGACTTTATTCGTTTCTCCATAATTCTGCAAACTTGAGAGGTTAGACTTATTGGCCTGTAATTAGAGATGTGTGAAACTGGAAAATTTTACCTAGCGAAATATTTTGCATAATTTCCACATTACATGACATTTTTCACCTAGGCAAAATGTAATTTTCCTCTGATTTCATTTTCGGATAAGGTTAAATCTGGCCAAATTTCACCAAATTCACCAATGTTTTCCAGTCTCAATGCATTGTGGGTAAATAGCTGAACTATCACATGCAGGCTGTTTCCTGTACAGTATATTGTCTGTTGAGTTGGAAAGCAGTTCAGTGTGATGCATCACAGGCAATAAACCTTTCAACAACTTCTTTATTTGTGATTTTTTAGAGTTAATTGCTCCCAAAATCTAAATTTAGTTCCTAGTACTACTAGTGAACATTTTTTTTGTTTTGGTATCTTTGAATAATACTTAGTTAAACTTAGCTAGTGTTTTCAGTTTTGTCTGTGTCTGTGAGGGAGTTGAGTGGGGGAGGGTCAACCTTGTGGTGTGTGTGTATATGTATGTGAAAGCAGAGCAGGCTAGTTCTTAATATTTGACAGTTTTCTCACAGGTAGTGAGCGAGTTTCTATAATTTCTTTTAAGTCTTAATATTTTTGTTGGTGTGCTACTTATTGTCACAATAGTCATCAAACCTGCCAGTTATGTGTACTGTATACACTTTTGATATAAATGTATGTTTTTGAATTCTGCTTGTGAAACATGGCAGTCAGCACAAGGCACCATGGGACCTTGCATTTTTAAAAGAAAAAAAAATTCTGCCCTTGCTTGCTGGAACAGATGGTTTGAAAAAATAGGTGACTTCCTGGGACTATAATAAAACCTGGTCATAAAACAATTCACTGCTTTGAACCCAGGCAGCTTGTCATGAAATATGACCTTTTATGGCTTCTCAGGGGGGAAGCAGTTTCTGATATATACCTGTGAAAATTCACCCAGCTATGAGAAGTGTTTCCAGGATGTTTTTCTGAAAGATCAAAGGGGTAATTCTGATCTGTCATAAAGCATGTTCGATGGCTCACTAATTAGGAAGTGTATATCTATATATATATATATATATATATATATATATATATATATATATATATATGACAAAGAACCTCTAGCAAACACTGAGGCAAGGGTTACCCCAAAGGGCATTTGGCTGGGAAGCCAGTTTCAAGAAAATACAAAATCACACATGCCCACACGCATTGTGTGGGCATGTGTGATTTTATTTATATATATATATGTATATTTTTTGACTTATCAATTAATTACAGGACTAAGAGGACTTATGCCAACAGCCAGAGTGGTGACATGACAAGGAGGGTGGGACTTTATTTTTGATACTGGCGAGGCCTGCTGAAAGATCTGACACTTTTTTTCTGGACTTCTAAGGCACACTTCAGCCAAGATAGATAATAGTCCAAATCATTTGCCAACTGAAACTGAGTTAAAACTAGTTAATTCAGTTACAAGGCACTTTGTTTTGTAATTGTTAGTTTCATTCTGACTGTTAGTAGTAGTAAGTAGTAAATCATTTTTTTATTCAAATATGAATAATTGGATACAATCACTTGAGCATAGCTCATTTTCAAGGAAGTTCCAAGTATCAAATTTCAAAAAAGAACTCAGCATAAAACAATGTCACAATCAAGACAGAAAGTTACCACAATACAACGACAATACAAGAAAACACACAAAAACATTAACATATGAACATTAAAATGTAGAACAACCACTACACAATATGTTCTTATTTAGTGCAGATAAATACCATTTCTTTAATTCATTTGCATTGTATTTAGTTTTTATACATCTGAGAGCTGGCGGGGATCGATTCCATAAACTAATACCTCTGGCAATAGCCGAAGATCTCCCTACCTTTAAATTACAAGTAAGCAGGACATATTGAGTTCCAGATGAGGCCCTTAGGCCTCCATGATTTTCCTGATTTCAAATAAATCAGAGATATAACTCGCGCACGCTCATGCCAAACTTTAATCATGAACTGAATCAGATGTAATCTTCTTACTTTAGGATTAATCCAATCTAATTCTTTAAAAAGTAAGCACCTATGTGTTCTATAAGGGTATCTAAGACAAAGAGGGCCAATCTATGAAAACTAAGTCTACACTTCTATATATTTTCAAGGCTCTTGCATAAAGTATGTCACCATAATCTAACACTGGAATTATCAAAGAATTAACTACAGTCAGACGAACATCCCTGGGCATGAATTTTCTATATCTATACAATACACCTATTTTCCTATTAATATTCTTTATGAGGGAATTTATGTAGACATCCCATCCCAAATTGGTATCTAACCAAACCCCAAGATATTTGTAAGAATCCACCTGCGAGATGGCAATGCCATCAACAGTATGAATATCCAGATGCAAATCTCTTTTAATATTATAATTTTTGAACACCAATAATTGTGTTTTATTAGTATTTAAAATAAGGTGACTCATTTTGAAATATCCATGAATTTCATCAAAAGCCAATTGCAACTTCTCATTTATGGATTCTACAGTAAGTCCGTCAACATAAAGCACAGTGTCATCAGCATACATATGACACCGCGTTGATGTAGATGTAACCTTACAATCATTCATATAGACATTAAACAGTAGGGGCCCCAAAATAGATCCCTGCGGTACTCCATTATTTATTTCCAAAATCTTAGATTTATAGGAGCCCACTTCCACAAATTGTCTACGGTCCGACAAATAAGAAGCAAACCATTTAACTGATCTAGGTGACAAGCCGATCTCACTGAGTCTGGACAGGAGAACCCGATGATTAAGGGTATCAAATGCTTTAGAAAGATCTATAAATAAAGCTCCAACCATTAACCTCCTGTCCAGACTCAGTTGCAGATCGCTTGCCACCTTCATCAAAGCTGTTTGTGTACTATAATGTGCCCTAAAACCCAATTGAAAAGGTGCCAACTTATTATTATCCTCAAGAAAACCTTTCAGCTGACATGATATGATCTTTTCAAATACCTTAGAAATCTGAGACAAGAGTGAGATGGGCCGATAATTGCCCAGCTTGCACTTGTCCCCAGCCTTATAGATTGGTCTAATCTTAGCAATCTTCCATCCCTCTGGAAATTCTCCACTTACAATGGATAGGTTAAAAATATAGGCCAATGGATAGGCCACACAAGGTGCTGCATATTTTAACAGTATAGTGGGAATCTCATCTTGTCCTTTCGCCCTAGAAATATCCAATTTATGAAGTTCAGATCTTATAGTTTCTGGGAAAATAATCAAAATCAAAACCACCATTTACACTATCTCTCCACCAATAGTCCTGTAATCAGACTCGATGTTTCATTTTGAACACTATGAGCCCTATCCAAGTATACCTGATGAAACTCCTTTGAGAAATATTCATTAAAGGCATCTACCATTCCTTTGCCAAAGGTAATGAAACACCATCTTTTTCTATTTTATTTACACTATTTTGTTTATTTTCCCACCAAATTTGAAACCATTCCCAAAATCTTCTCGGTTCTTTTTATGATTATCCTGTAAATTAGATCGCATATACTTGTTTTTGTTTCCTAATTTTAGAAACATAAAATTTCTGAGCCTGTCTATAAGATACCTAACCTGATCCAACATTGTTTGTTTTGCTTTCTTCCATTTTTATTCCTATCTTTTCTAATCTTATATAATTCAGGAGAAAACCATACATTACCACCATTTTATATCATTCTTGATTTCAGGGGGGCATGTATGTTACAGATGGCCATAAATTCACTTAGGAAAAATTCCCAAGCATCAGAAGAAGTGGGAATCAGTTTTAATCTATTCCAATTTATATTCTCAACATCATTCATAAAACTAATATAATCGAAATTTTTAAAGCATCTCCAAAATATTTTTGAATTGGTGCATATTTTAACCACATTATTTCTAATTGAATAGATAACTTGATGATCCGAAAAAGAATCAGGAAGAACTCCAGCCTTAGAAAAAAACTGTTGAAAATTAGTAAACATCATATCCAAAGTAGTGGATTTCTTTGGATCTCTGTGATTAATTCTGGTTGGTTCCAAGATCAGCTGGGTCAAACCCAGTCCAATCTGAAGCTCAACCAGATCATGATTCCCATCTACAGTCAACCAATTCACATTAAAGTCTCCAGTTATTAATAATTCATGCATATCTCAATAATCCAACAGAAACTCATGTAAATCAGCAAAAACATTCACTGAAACCTTGGGTGGCTTATAGAGCCCAACTAACAATAAAGATTTTCGAAAAGGTACCTCTACTTCCAGGATCAATAATTCTAAACCATTATCCAAAAAAGGGTAATGTATTTCATGGGCATTTAAGTTACAATCTGTATAAACAATGATACCCCCACCCCTTTTAGTTCTATCCCTTCTAAATAATTGGAAATTTTCTGGGTCAATAGATGAGTTCACTGTTCTCTCATCCAACCAAGTCTCTGTTAGAACCAGAACCCCTTATTTAACCTCATTAACCCAGTCTCTCAGCTCATCAAATTTATTTCTCAAACTCCTAATATTCAAATGAGTGATAATCATAGATGCATGTTTCATAGGGGTCCCTTCCTCAACATAAAACATATTAGGAGGGCCAGGGTTTGGATGTATATCACCACAGATTAGCAAGCAACACACAAAAAGCCTAGTGAATAAGCCCCTCACATTCAGTTTCCATACTCCCTTGAGAAAAAGCCCTTATGAGGCCCATCTCCCAAGAGAAACATAGACTGAGACACTGTCTGCACCAAATATGCTCTAAGAATTGTATCAAAACATACATTAGATAATATCTCAGATGAAATATATACATTCCTATGTACATTCAATGTTCCTTCACTAAAATAAGAATGGTACTGGAGATCAGTCAATGATCCTGTATATCCATGTGCAAGCTGAAAAGCACTAAACACATTAGCTGCAAACAAACACATTAAAATGTTTAAAACAAACATCTTGTAAAATCCCCTAATATATGCAAAATATATCTAGATGTCGATCGTTTTAATCTAACAGCATACAACAGTCAAACTAATAAAACTAATAAATTGTAATATCAAAATAAAACTTAAAATTCTTCAAAAGCAACCGTACCCCAAAGCATAAATATTAAACAAAAACTTCCTAATTTAAAATAAATTTGTACCAAGGCAAAACTCCCCCAAATCCTTTAAATCCTCATGACTGTTATCATTATGTATATATGTTCTGTTTGATGTACTGTATTTATTTACTATTATTTTGTTTTAGTAAATTTGTTTTTTTTAAACCTGCCTGAGACATTTGGTTATTTTGAATGTGAATGGTGGAACAGTCTTAATATTCTAACATAGCTGAAAATGCTTATTGTGTCATCTTATGCAGCCATGCTAACAAGGATCTGTGTAAAGATCCAGCAAGGTAAGAAAATACCAGCATCTCAATTGAGTCGGAAGGGGGTTGTGAATCAGGTTGGTTGTATGCCCTCTGGAACAAGTATATTGCACTGCTTTCCCTGAAGAGAGTGTGATATTTTGACTTGTTACCTGTGTGTGCTAGCTAAAAAGGGTTCATAATTGACCCCAGGACTCAAGACTGGTAGTTGCTCGGACCCAAAACAAACAGAAGGGTGTCCCTGTTTGTGTCCTGTTCAGGAATTGCACTTAAAGGTTAGGCACTGTGGTAGCAGAACGCCTGATCCCAGGAGTGGGTTTGTGACAGATTTGGTGGTAGTGGTGGGTTCTAAAAGATTTGTTTGCACACTGTGCAATTATTTGGTGGCACGGGCATTAATAGTCCAGTGTGTCAGATTGATAACCTGTAAAAGTTCACACACAAACAAGGCAGAGATTTTAAAAGAAATATATAATTTTGGTTACAGTCTAAGTTCCCTACCTGTTTTATTTTTTTTTTTGGGTGGAAGCTAGTGTAGTCATAGTTTAGGGAAGAAGATGGCTTCAACCTACAGCGAGTACACTGCAGAATACCTGAGGCACTTGTGCTAGGAAAGAGGAGTCCGGAGAGAGGGGCAAACAAACAGCACCTTGTGGAGGCTCTTGTGGCAGCCGATGCACAAGCGACTGCCCAGGACCTCAGGTCACAGTCGGTGGCTAAAAGGGATCAGACCATGGATGTGGTGGTGCCAGAGTCTATCGCAGTATCTAGTCCCAGGGAGGAGGGCAGTGAAACCAGTAAGAACTGAGAGCCACAGCACTAGTGGAGGGTCAAAACAATGCTGGAGCCAGAAGGAATCAGGCTACAGCTAACACTGAGGAGAATGGAGCTGGAATTCAAACAGAGGAAGTGCCAGCTGTAGCTGGAGAAGCAAGAAAAAGGAAACCAGTGCCAGAGAGAGGCCAAGGAAAGAGAAGACCAGCTTCGGAGAGAGGCTGAGGAAAGAGAGGAACAGCTTCAGAGAGAGGACAAGGAGAGACGGTGCCAGTGAGAATATGAATTGGAGAAACTAAAACTCCAAAGACCAGTGCCAGACCAGATAAGTGGCATGGGTGAACCTGGAACTCCAGGACTGAGTTGCAAATTAAATTCTAAATTGATAGCTGAATTTAAAAAGGGGGAAGATATGGATGCATTTTTAAATTCATTTGAAAATGTATCTATTCAGGCAAAAATTCTCGAGAGTCCTGGAGCTTCCAGCTATCTCTGCTACTTACAGGGAAAGCTTGTGATGCATTGGATTAAAAGGACAATCAGGACAGTAATGAGTATGACAAACTTAAAGCTGCACTACATAAAAAGTATGAATTGACAGCTGAAACATACAGAGTTAAGTTCCGTAAGCTCAGAAGAAGCCCTGACATGAGCTATGAGGAACTAGCCACTGAGCAATGTCAGTTTTTGAAACATTGGTGGGTGGGGGTCAAAGCAGACTCTGTAGAGAAAATTGAGGATGTGGTACTTTTGGAGCAATTCTCTTGGGCTTGCCCAGCAGAGCTGAAAACCTGGCTAGGGGACAGAGATACAAAAATGGTGCGGGAGGCTGCCGAGCTCTTGGACCACTATCTCAGGAGCAGACCTGCTCTGAAAAGGAGTGGGGAGAGTGTGGCTGAACAGAAAGGGAAAAGCACACCTTCAGGGCAGCTAAAACCCTCACTGCCTCCCCAGAAGGTGGGCAGCCCCTGGTTATAAGGAAAGGATTTGCCTGATAAAATAAATGATGAATGCTGGTTTTACAAACAACCTGGGCATCTTGCAAGACAGTGTCCTAAAAAGGCACCGAGTGCACAAAGTCATGCTTGAACAGAGGTGGGTGCACTGTGTATCCCTGAAAGCATGCCTATAAACATAAGGGAGCATATACACACAGTTACTGTAAATGGGGTGTAAACTTATGGGTTGAGGGCTGTGGGGGCATCCCTTACTTTGGCAAAAAGAGATTTGGTTTATCCTGAACAGCTTATACCTAATCAGTTCATTACAGTATGGATTTACAGGGGAGGAGAAAACTCTGCCACTTGCTAGTGTTCTCGTGGACTGGGGTGAGACAAGAGAGACTGTGCAAAATGTTGCAGTGGCAGAAAATTTTGACCTGGATGTGATTATAGGGTACAATCTCTAAAAGGGGAGTAGTACGTGCAGTTATCCGCAGTCATATGGCAAAGGCCAGTTGTGGTTTCCTGGATCCCATAGAAGCCCCTCTGGAAAACACTGGGAGGCTGGTTCCGCAGCCTGCATCTCCTGACATGGAGAGTAGTGAAAGGGAGGTAGAAATTCCCCAGGTAGCAGTTAACAAAACAACTTCAGAAGGCTACTCTGATGAGGGAAGGGTAACCAGTGGTTAGAGGGCTAGGGATGGTAGTGACCCTGAATGCCCTACCGTTAGAGCTAGGGACCCTAGTTTAGAAACAGAAGGGGACCTGTCCCATTCCTTCAGATATGTAAGGATTTTGCAGCTGTCCAGAGGAATGGCCTTAGTTTAGAGAGGCTGAGGGCTTGGGCAGAACCTGATGGGACACAAGGAAGTGACAGAAGATACAGAGTGTATTGGGACAATGGACTGTTGTATGCGCAGGACTTAAGGACAGAGATAGGGATAATGGGCAGGCAGCTTGTCATTCCCCGGGGTACTGTGAGCGGTTGCTCAAGATTGTTCATGATATATCCATGTCTGGGCATCTGAGAATCACACGCACTATGCAGCAACTGGCCCAGAATTTCTATTCGTCCAACTTCACCCAGTAGGTGAAGGAATTTTGCAGGTCTTGTCACCAGTGCCAAGAAATAGGGAAGGTGGGTAGCAAAACCCAAGCCACCCTAATCCCTTGCCCATTGTGGAGGAGTCATTCTAGAGGGTAGAAATGGATATTGTGGTGCCTTTGAATACCCCCATCTCCTCCGGGAAGAGGTTTATCCTAACAGTGGTGGATTATGCTACCAGGTACCCAGAGGCAGTCTCCCTATCCTCACTGAGGTCAGACAAAGTGGCAGATGCCTTGTTAGGGATTTTCTCATGTGTCAGATTCTCACAGGAGGTTATCATCCATCAAGGGAGTTCCTTCAGGTTGCACCTGATGAAGTGTTTGTGGGAGAAGTGTGGGGTGGTGCAGAGATGCACGACACCTTATCACCTGCAAGCCAATAGGCTTGTGCAAAGGTTTAATGGTACCCTAAAATTGATGCTCCAAGTATTTGCTGAACAGCATGGGAGGGACTTTGAGAAATGCCTTCCTCACCTGTTGTTTGCATACAGGGAGGCGCGCCAAGAATTGATTGGGTTTCCCCCTTTGAGGTCTTATATGAATGCAGGGTATGTGGGCCCCTAAACTTAATCTGGGAGGACTGGGAAGGCAAGCATGTCACCCAGGGAACTCCAATAGTGGATTATGTCCTAAAGTTTGGGGAAAAGCTGAAGGAACTTATGGGAAAAGCCCAGAGCAACCTGGCAGCCGCCCAGCAGAAGCAAAAGGTATGGTATGACTTCAGAGCCAGAACTCACTCATAAACTGTGGGTTAGGAAGTCATGGTCCTAATTCCCATCCAGAAAGATAAGCTGCAGGCTGAGTGGGCAGGACCATGCAAAGCAGTCAAACAGGTGAATGATGTAAATTACACTGTGGAACTGCCTGACAGGAGACATACCCAAAGGATGTAACATGTCAACATGATGAAGCCATATGCAAATAGGATTGACATAGAAGTTGCAGTGTGTAGTCCTGGGGAGGAGACGGATGAGGAAGACCCCCTTCTGGACTTGCTTGAGGAAAGCAAGCAGGAGTCCTCTGTGCATCTGTGGAGGCAATAAAACTGTCGCTGAAGTTAGCCCCAAAACAGATCCAGGAAGTAAGGGATGTTTTAGCAGACTTTGCCCCATTATTTTATGCCAAGCCTGGATTAACCACCTTAGCGATGCATGATGTAGACACAGGGATGCAAGCGCCCATATGGCAGACAGCATATTAGGTATCAGAGGCTGGCCAAAAGGACATTAGGAGGGTGGTGGAGGAAATTCTGGATTTAGGAGTAATCCAGAAAACCAACAGCCCCTGGACCACCCATAGTCCTCATTCCTGAGCCGGATGGCTCTTCTCATTTTTGTGTGGACTGTCATACACTCAACTGAGTCATGAAGTCTGTTTCCCACCCAATGCCACAGACGGTTGAACTACTGGACAAGTTAGGAAGGGTGACATACCTTACCACTATTGACCTGATGAAAGGGTATTGGCAGGTGGAGTTATCTGCCACAGCTAGGGAGAGGTTGGTCTTCATCATTCTGATAGGGTTATTTTAGTTCAAGGTAATGTCAAGGTAATGGCAAAGTTATGTGTTCGTATGTTCGTAAATGCCTTACTAAAGTCTAGGTAGACCATGTCCACAGCCCCTCCCTGGTCTACTACTTTGGTCACCCAGTCAAAGAAATCAATTTGATTCATCTGACATGACCTTCCCGTTGTGAACCCATGTTGCCTTGGGTCCTGTGCCCCGCTAGCTTCTAGGTACTCAACAATTCTTTACTTCAGAAGTGATTCCATCACTTTCCCCTACCACAGAGGTTGAACTGATAGGTCTGTAGTTTCCTGCCTCTGTCTTTCTCCCACTTTTGTGAAGGGCAATCATATCTGCCTTCCTCAAGTCCTCGGGTACCATACCATCCTCCTATGATTTGTTAAAAAGAGTAGTCAGTGGTGTCACTAGTTCTCCCCTTAATTCTTTTAGAATTCTGGGGTGAATTCCGTCAGGCCCCATTGCGTTGTTCACCTTCAGTTTTAGGAGTTCTTTCAGAACCCTTTCACTTGTGAAAACAGGGGTCGACCCCCCTATCCAGAGTGCTTCTGTTATTTGGATTAGGCACCTCCCCCTCCTCCTCTTTTGTGAATACTGAGCAGAAATATTCGTTCAGTATCCTTGCTTTTTCACGGTCCCTCTCTGCCCACCCACCGTCTATTCTATTTAGCCTCACTATCCCTCCCATTGTCTTTCTATGCTCCCTGATGTACCTAGAAAAGATTTTATCCCCCTTCTTAACCAAGTTGGCTAACTTTTCCTCAGTTTGAGCCTTTGCTATTCTGACTTCCCTCCCTGCTTCCTTCTGCCTTAACTGGTATAGTTCTCTGTCCTGCTCCTTCTGAGTGTCCTTATACTTCCTAAATGCTATCTTTTTCTTCCTAACCTTCCCCGCCACCTCTTTTGAGAACCATGTGGCTTTTTCTTTAATTTTGATTTGTTTATTTGCTTCACACAAAGACTTGTTGCCTCTGTGATGGCAGTTTTGATGATTCCCCATTGTTGCTCCACCCCTCCATCTAGCCTGTTTGCTAGTGCTTTTCTAAGGCACCCTTCCATCTTGCCAAAGTCAGCCCTCCTGAAGTCCAGTCCCTCACTTTTGTATGGCTTGACTCTGTAGCTGAGTTTATCGTGAACCACACTGTTTGGTGGTCACTTGTTCCCAGATGGCTACCCACTTCTAGATCTGAGATCCTCTCACTGTCCCCATTTGAGAGTACAAGGTCTAAGATTGCTCCCTCACAAGTGGGTTCCAAAACTAGCTGTCTGAGGCTTGCCACCTGTAGGGCATTGAGAATGGCCCTATTCTTGGATGTGGCTGCAGCAAAGGTGCTCCAGTTAACATCTGGCATATGGTGTATGCAGTTACCCGCAGTCAGATGGCAAAGGCCAATTATGGTTTCCTGGACCCCATAGAAGCCCCTGTGGAAAACACTGGGAGGCTGGTTCCCCATCCTGTGTCTTCTGACATGGAGAGTAAAGAAAGGGAGGTAGGAATTCCCCAAGTAGCAGTTAACAAAACAACTACAGAAGGCTACTCTGAGGAGGGAGGGGTAACCAGTGGTCAGAGGGCTAGGGATGGTAGTGACCCTGAATGCCCCGACGCTAGAGCAAGGGACTCTAGTTTAAAAACTGAAGGGGACCTGTCCCATGCCTTGGGAATATGTAAGGATTTTGCAGCTGCTGAGAGGAATGACCCTAGTTTAGAGAGGCTGAGGGCTTGGGCAGACTCTGACAGGATACAGGTTGGTAACAGAAGACATAGAGTGTGTTGGGACAATGGATTGTTGTATACACAGGACGTAAGGACAGAGAGAGGGGTGATGGGCAGGCAGCTTGTCATTCCCCAGGGGTGCCGTGAATGGTTACTCAAGATTGCTCATGATATCCCCATGTCTGAGCATCTGAGAATTGCATGCACTATGCAGCGATTGGCCCAGAATTTCTATTGGCTCAATTTAACCCAGTAGATGAAGGAATATTGCAGGTCTTGTCACTGGTGACAAGAAATAGGGAAGGTGGGTAATAAAACCCAAGCCACCCTAATTCCTTTGCCCATAGTGGAGGAGCCATTCCAGAGGGTAGGAATGGATATTATGGTGTCTTTGAATACCCCCAGCTCCTCCAGGAAGTGGTTTATCCTAACAGTGCTGGATTATGCCACCTGGTACCCAGAGGCAGTCACCCTATCATCACTGAAGACAGACAAATTGCAGATGCCTTGCTAGGGATTTTCTCCTGTGTTGGGTTCCTGCAGGAGGTTATCACTGATTGAAGGTTTTTTCCCTTGTCGGACCTGATAAAGTGTTTGTGGGAGAAGTGTGGGGTGGTGCACAGATGGACAACACCTTATTACCCGCAGGCCAAACAGCTTGTGAAGAGGTTTAATGGCACCCTAAAATTGATGCTCCAAGTGTTTGCTGAACAGCATGGTAGTGACTTGGATTAATACCTTCCCCACCTGTTGTTTGCATACAGGGAGGTGCCTCAAGAATCGACAGAGTTTTCCCCCTATGAGCTCTTATATAGATGCAGGGTGTAGGGGCCCCTAGACTTGATCTGGGAGGACTAGGAAGACAAGCATGTCACCCAGGGAACTCCCATAGTGGATTATGTCCTTAAATTTAGGGAAAAGCTGAAGGAGCTTATGGGAAAAGCCCAGAGCAACCTGGCAGCTGCTCAGCAGAAGCAAAAGGTATGGTACGACCACAGAGCCAGAGCTCACTCATACACTGTGGGTCAGGAAGTCATGGTCCTCATTTCTGTCCAGAAAGATAAACTGCAGGCTGAGTGGGCAGGACCATACAAAGTAGTCAAACATGTGAATGATGTAAATTACATCGTGGAACTGCCTGACCAGAGACCTACCAAAAGAATGTACCATGTCAACATGATGAAGCCATATGCAAATAGGGCTGATGTGGTATTTGCAGTGTTTAGTCCTGGGGAGGGGACAGATGGGGAAGACCCCTTCTGGACTTGCTGGAGGAAAGCAAACTGGAGTCCTCTGTGCAGAAAATCAAACTGTCACCCAAGTTGGACCCAGAACAGATCCAGGAAGTAAGGGAGGTTTTAGCAGACTTTGCCCCATTGTTTAATGCCAAGCCTGGACTAACCCCTTTAACGATGCATGATATAGACATGGAGATGCAAGCACCCAAATGGTGGACAGCATATTGGGTGTCACAGGCTGTCCAAAAGGACATTAGGAAGGAGGTGGAGGAAATGCTGGATTTAGGGGTAATCCAGAAATCCCACAGCCCCTGGGCCTCACCCATAGTCCTCGTTCCCAAGCCGGATGGCTCTATTCATTTTTATGTGGACTATCGTGGACTCAACGCAGTCACAAAGTCTGATGCCCACCCAGTGCCACAGACTGGTGAACTACTGGACAAGCTAGAAGGGGCAACATACCTTACTGCTATTGACCTGATGAAAGCGTATTGGCAGGTGGAGTTAACTGCCACAGCTAGGGAGAGTTTAATTTATTTATTGTATTTATTTATTTAACAAATCGGAAAGACCTTTGAGCCAAGGGCTGTTTTACAGAGGCTCCACGTCAAGGTTGACCTTTATCACTCCGATAGGATTATTTCCATTCAAGGTAATGCCTTTCAGGATGAAGAACACTCTGCCACCTTCCTAAGGTTGGTGAACCAGGTGTTACATGATACTGAAGAGTATGCCGTGGAGTACCTAGATGATATTGCCATCTTCAGTGCCAGCTGGAAGGAACACCTATCCCACCTTAAGGAAGTGTTGGGCAGGATACAGAGGGCCGGGCTCACTGTCAAAGCTGAAAAGTGCCAGGTGGCCATAGCAGAGGTGACATACCTAGGGCATGTCATAGGCTGGGGACATCTCTGTCCTAACCAAGCAAAGATGGAGGCAATAGAGGCATGGCTCAGACCAGAAACACAGAAGCAGGTTTGGAGTTTTCTAGGAATTGCAGGGTACTATCAAAAATTTGCATCAAACTACAGTGCACTGGCAGCTCCCCATCTGGCCTGCTAAAGAAAGATTGCCTAAAAGGGTAAACTGGAAACCAGCCTGTGAATGAGCCTTTACACGGCTAAAGGAGGCACTGTGAGGTGCTCCTGTATTAGCCAGTTTAGACTACAGTAAACCATTTGTAGTCCAGATAGATGCCTTAGATGTGGGTATTGGGGGCAGTACTTAGCCAGACTTCTATCCAAGGGAATGATCACCCAATAGTGTACCTCAGTAAGAAATTACTTCTCAGGGAACAGGCTTATTCTATAGAAACATAGACTTTGATAGCAGATAAGGACCGCTTGCCCACCTAGTCTGCCCATTTCCCTACCTACAGCATAGGCCGCAGATCCTAGTTAACCAACAGCCTATTTCTTCCTACCCCCCACAAGAATTGCCTTATGTCTGTCCCATGCATTCTTGAATTCTCCCACAGTTTTAGACCCCACAACCTCCTCAGGAAGGCTGTTCTATGCATCCACTAACTCCTTCTGTGAAAAATACTTCCTCACATTGCCCCTGAACCGCCCCCATCTTTAAATTGTGTCCCCTTGTTCTTGCTTGTCTCTTTTCTGAAAGATACTACCCTCTTGGACTTTGTTGATTCCACTGAGGTACTTAAAAGTTTCTATCATGTCCCCTCTCTCCCTTCTTTCCTCAAGGGTATACATATTAAGCTCTTTTAGTCTCTCCTCGTAAGGCTTCTCTTGCAGACCCTGCACCATTTTATTTGCCCTCCTCTGGACAGCCTGTATCCTGTCTATGTCCTTGCAGAGATGGGGTCTCCAGAACTGGATGCAGTACTCCAGATGGGGTCTCACCAACTGCCTGTACAGAGGGATAACAACTTCCTGTTTTCTGCTTGTGATGCCTCTCCCTATGCATCCCAGTATACCCCCAGCCCTCCATATTGCCTTCTCACATTGCTTGCTAACCTTAAGGTAATCTGATATGATTACCCCCAGGTCCCTTTCCTTTTTTGTTGTTGTTACTATCTCCCCCCAATTGTGTATTCTTCCCCTGGGTTCTTGTTTCCCAGGTGCATTATTTTGCACTTCTTTGCATTGAATCCTAGCTGCCATACTTTTGACCATTTCTCCAACCTTGCCAAGTCCCTTCTCATCCTTTCCACGCCTCCTTGTGTATCAACCCTGTTGCAGATCTTTGTGTCATCTGCAAAGAGGCATACTTTTCCTTTCAGTCCCTCTGCAATGTCACTTATAAAGACATTAAAAAGGACTGGACCCAGTACTGAACCCTGCAGTACCCCACTAGTAACCCCTCTTTCTTCAGAGTGGACTCCATTTACAATTATCTTCTGTATCCTGTTGTCCAGCCAATGTTTTACCCAGGCTACCACTCTGGGACCCACTCCCAGGCTGGTTAATTTGACTATTAATCTTTTGTGTGGTACTGTGTCAAATGCCTTGCTAAAGTCTAGGTAGGCCATGTCCACAGTCCCTCCCTGGTCTACTACTTTGGTCACCCAGTCAAAGAAATCTATTAGATTCGTCTGACATGACCTTCCCACTGTGAAGCCATGCTGCCTTGGGTTCTGTGCCCCACTAGCCTCTAGGTACTCAACAATTCTTTCCTTCAAAAGTGACTCCATCACTTTCCCTACCACAGAGGTCAAACTGACAGGTCTGTAGTTTCCTGCCTCTGTCTTAGTCCCACTTTTGTGAAGGGGAATCACATCCGCCTTCCTTCAGTCCTCGGGTACCACAGCATCCTCCCATGATTTGTTAAAAAGAGTAGTCAGTGGTTTCACTAGATCCCCCCTTAATTCTTTTAGAATTCTGGGGTGAATTCCATCAGGTCCCATTGCTTTGTCCACCTTCAGTTTTAGGAGTTCTTGCAGAACCCTTTCTTCTGTGAAAGGACTGGGATCGACCCCCCTATCAAGAGTGTTTCTGTTAATTGGATAAGGCACTTCCCCCTCCTCTTTTGTGAATACTGAGCAGAAATATTCATTCAGTATCCCTGCTTTTTCACTGTCCCCCTCTGCCCACCCACCATTCATTCTATTCAGCCTCACTATCCCTCCCTTTGTCTTTCCACTCTCTGATGTACCTACAGTATAAAAGGTTTTATCCCCCTTCTTAACCAAGTTGGGTATCTTTTCCTCAGTTTGGGCCTTTGCTATTCTGACTTCCCTCCCTGCTTCCTTCTTCCTTAACTGGTACAGGTGTCTGTCCTGCTCCTTCTGTGTTTCCTTATACTTCCTGAATGCTATCTTTTTCTCCCTGACTTTCCCAGCCACCTCTTTTGCGAATCATAGTGGCTTTTTCTTTCATTTTGATTTGTTTTTTTGCTTCACACAAAGGCTAGTTGCCTCTGTGATGGCAGTTTTGATGATTCCCCATTGTTGCTTCACCCCTCCTTCTAACCTGTTTGCTAGTCCTTTTCTGAGGCACTCTCCTATCTTTCCAAAGTCGGCCCTCCTGAAGTTCAGTACCCTCACTTTTGTATGGCTTGACTCTGTAGCTGAGTTTAATGTGAACTACACTGTTTGATGGTCACTTGTTCCCAGATGGCAACCCACTTCTAGATCTGAGATCCTCTCCCTGCCCCCATTTGAGAGTATGAGGTCTAACATTGCTCCCTCACGAGTGGGTTCCAAAACTAGCTGTCTGAGGCCTGCCACCTGTAGGGCATCGAGAATGGCCCTGCTCTTGGATGTGGCTGCAGCAAATGTGCTCCAGTTAACATCTGGCATATTCAGGTCTCCCATCAACAGTATCTCCCCTTTCTCTGCCATCCTAAGAATGCTTTCTATCATATCCTTGTCCATTCCCTCCCCTGACATGGGGGTCTGTACACAACCACTGTGGGAATTGTGGTGCCCTTTCCAGTCTCCATAGTGATCCACAGTGCCTCCTCTCCTTCCTGTTTACTCTTTTGTTCAGTTGCTTTTATCCCTTCATTTACATAGAGAGCTACCCCCCCCTTCTCCCCTGCCTGTCTCTCCTGTAGGTTATGTACCCTGGTATGTTAACATCCCAGTCATGGTTCTCTGTGTACCATGTTTCTGTGACTGCTACGATATCCTGGCATCCCTCTTCCATTAAGGCCACCAGTTCAGGGAGCTTGTTGCCCAGACTATGGGCATTGGTACTCATCACCCTCCATTTCCTGATGGCCTTACTCCTTTTTGCCCCATCCCTGTCCTTCTTGCCTTTGTCACTTTCCCCATTTACCCCTGCCCTTCTCCCTATCGACACCTCTATGTTGGTGTTTACCGCACTTACTACCATGAGGTTTTTGGGGGGGGCTAGGATTTCCCTACTCCTTTCCAGTGCCTCCTCCCTTGGCTAGTTTAAATGCTTGCCAATGAAGCATTTAAACCATCATGCCAGTATAGGCTTGCATCACCCCAGGTGGACCCCGTCCCCAATGAAGCCAAATCCCTGAACTCTGCACCAGTTTTTCAACCACTGATTGAATCCCATGGTGCGGAACACCCTAGTGTCTCCTACGCCATAGATGGGCAGCACCTCCGAGAAGGTTACCGTACGTGCTACTTGTCTAAGGCCCCTCCTCAATTCCATAAACTCGTCCTGCACTGCTCTAATCCCTTTCTTAGCCAGGTCATTTGTCCCTAGGTGGACAATGACATCCAGCTCCCTCCCCTGTGCAGCTGCTCTGGCAATCCTGAGGATTCGCTCCCTGTCCCTCCAAGCCATGGCGCCAGGCAGGCACCTTACCTCCCTCTCCCCTTCCTCCCCCAGTTCTTCCTTCCTAACAGTGGAATCCCCCACCAGGAGTTGTTTTCTTCCCCTGTGGGGTCCCATGCCACCCTCCTGTGGGTCTCTTTTGTGGAGGTTCCCTGCATCCTCCTTCGTCTCCACTGCGGGTGCCTCCATAGAGGAACCACACTTTGCCAGAATGGCATAGGAATTGTGGAGAGGTACAACTGGAGGGATGCGTCTCTGTTCCACCACCCTCACCCTCCCTGAGCCCACTGTGGTTCAACTGCTCCTCTTTCTTGGCAACCTCTGAAGCAATGGCAGTGGCGCTGGTGGTCCCTGGATGGAAGAGAAGGTCCAACAAATCCTGGCCAGCTCAGCCTGGAGATGAGCAACCTCCTCCCTCAGCCCAGAGAGGTGCCTGCAGATGGGACAACACGCATCCTCCAGAACATCTCCCGGGAGACTGCTGCTCCACAGCCACTGCACTGCATCACTCCCATCATGTCTTATTTCTGGACCCTTAATGGTTGTTTGGAATCCTTACTCTTTCCTCTGTTTTTTTTTCCTTCTCTCTCTACTTACTTTCTGCCTCTGTGCCCTTTAAGCTCCTGATTGTCCTGTTCTATGGTGGAGAAGGAGTGCCTTGCACCGGTGTGAGCACTGAAGAAATTAGAGCCATACCTATACAGGTGGCACTTTGAGGTATAAACAGATCATCACCCCCCTGTTTGGCTGGCACAAATGGGTAAGACGAATGGTTGGCTTCTAAGATGGAGCCTTGCATTACAAGGATACAATATGACCATTGCCCACAGGGCCAGATCGGCAAACACAAACACAGTGGTCTATCGTGCTTGTTGGAGCAGTGAACTGAATTTGGGAAACTCATCCCATACCTAGGAATAGATTCCCTCAAATTCAGTCTAGGAGGGACGGGTGTTGCAATAACCATCTAACCTGCCAGTTATGTGTATATAATTTTGATATAAATATATGTTTTTGAATTCTGCTTGTGAAACATGACAGTCAGCTCAAGGCATCATAGGACCTTGGATTTTTAAAAGTGAAAAAAAGTTCAGCCCTTGCTTGCTGGAACAGGTGGTCTGAAAAAAAAAGCTGACTTCTTGGGACTATAATAAAATCAGGTTTTAAAACAATCCACTGCTTTGAATCCAGGCAGCTTGTTGTGAAATATTGCCTTTTATGGCGTATCAGGAGTGAAGCAGTTTCTGATAGATACCTGTGAAAATTCACCCAGCTATGAGGAGTGCTTCCAGGATGTTTCTCTGAAAGATCAAAGGGGTAATTCTGACCTGTCATAAAGCATGCTGTGTGGCTCATTAATTAGGAAGTAGTTATATGTATTTTTTATTAGAATGTTTAGCAGTGTGCAGGGGCAAGTGACTGATCTCTTAATTACAGGACTAAGAGTGACCTCATGCCAATAGCCAGAGTGATGACATCACAAGGAGGGTGGGATTTTAACTTTGATATTGGTGAAGCCTGCTGAAAGGACTAACAGTTTTTTCTGGACTTTTAAGGGGCACTTGAGCCAAGATAGGTAACAGCCCAAATCATTTGCCAACTGAAACTGAGTTAGAACTAGTTAATTCAGTTACAAGGCTCTTTGTTTTGTAATTGTCTATTTCTTTCTGACTGTAATCATTATGTATAAATGTCCTGTTTGATATACTGTATTTACTATTTGTTTGTTTTAGTAAATTTGGTTTTCTTTAAACTTGCCAGAGACATTTGCTTATTTTGAGTGTGAATGGTGGAACAGTCTTAATATTCTAACACAGCTGTTAAATGCTTATTGTGTCACCTTATGCATCCACACTAATGAGGATCTACTGTAGGTAAAGATCCAGCAAAGTAAGAAAAATACCAGTGTCTCAATTGAGTTGGAAGCGGGTTGGAACCAGGTTGGTTGTATGCCCACTGGGCCAAGTATATTGTGCTGCATTCCCTGAAGAGAGTGTGATATTTGGACCTGTTACCTGGGTGTGCTAGCTAAAAAGGATTCATAATTGAACCCTGGACTTGAGACTGGTAGTTCATCAGACCCAAAATAAACAGGAGGATGTCCCTGTTTGTCCCCTGTTCAAGAATTGCACTTAAAGGTTAAGCACTGTGGTAACAGAGGGCCTGACCCCAGGAGTGGGGTAGTGACTCTTATTTGTAATACTTTTCTTACATATTGACCCTTTTTGGGGTAACTTTGTCTGGTCAGTTACTCATTTTGAGTAGTTCTGTTCCTGTTTCCCTTTGTTTAATCTCTTTTCTGCTTTATTTTATTTTTTTGGTTGGACGTATTCGTGTACATTGAACACTTGTCCATATCCAGGTACACTGCATTGTTGAATTGCTCACAGAAATTAATATTGTGATCTAGCCTCTGCATTGCAATGTTCCTGTTTTTTGTTTAATTTGCTTACCATAGTAACCCTTTCCTCCCTGTTACACCACTGGTTTTTACTACCTGTCTCATACTATATAAAAAAACGACGTAGTTTTCAAGAGAGTGATGGTCCCTGCATGACTGTTTAAGGCAACTTTGTTCATTTCAAATTTTGTTGCCCCTTCCATCTGATATATCTACAAGCCAAAATTGTATTTAGTAAGTACTAACACATTGCATTAATTGCTTTCTCCAGACACCACTTGTCCGAACCATAGATCATATTTTGATTGTGTGGTGCTCTGTGCTGTTGGTTTACAATTTAGTTTGTGTGAACCTCCCTGTACCTAGCCTGTTATTATCAAGTTGTGTAATAACCATTCCATTGAAAAACTGACATTTTATTACATTAAGAACTACTTAAGTATTTTTTCAGAGTTACTGCACATCCTTGTTTTGGTGGTGTTCTCTGTCAGTTTGGTATTTAAAGTCTCTTGCTTCTGTCCTCCTGTTACCCCATGCTACTTAATTCGTGTTTTTGTAATTGAAAAAATAAAGTAGTGTTTCAACACTTGAATAAGCTACAGTAGCCATTGCAGGTAGTTTTATAGACTACAGTGCTACTACCCGTTATGATTTCTTTTTTCCCTTTGCAGATAGTGTTGCAAGTGTTAAATTACACTTATTCAATAGAAATACATAATCATATACTTCTGGAGGAAGGCAAATGGAACAAGCATATAAATATGCTTACCAAGAAACGTTCTGGTTCAGGGAAAGGTGCCCGGTTGAGAGGTGGCTCAAAGACGTCTGTTGGAAAAAGTTGAAATACAGTTCCACTTTCAGTAAGCAAACCTATTTCTAAATCAATGCCTTCTGTGGTCTCCGGTGCTGCTGTGGCAGCCAGTGCCAGCAAAACTGAAGTTAGAAGTGGCTTCAAGTCTTTGACTCAGATGTTTACTGCCCAATCTGTAGCTAGCATGTTTGTTGGGGATGATACTGGTAATAAGGGAGACACTCACACCAGTGGAGGCACAGAGGTCTAGGAGGAGGAGGTGGAAAACGTTGTTGCTGTAACTTATTCTTACTCAAGGTGGAGTTAATGGTGGTGAGGATGATACTGTCCAGCTAAAGTCTGTTTCTTCTGGAGAAGGAGATAAGGAAAGTCAGCTCCCACACAGTGAGGAGATGCCAGAGAATGGAAAAGTTTGTCTGGAACGAGACAGTGATGGGGAGAAGGAGGATGATGATATAATATGTTCCAGTACAGATGATGACGAAGTGTTGGATCCCCCCATGGGAGCCAGAAGTGAAAAAGCTGAAGGGTGATGATGATGTAGCCCATTTAGATGCCAAGCCTAAGGGTGAGGCTATCAGCAAGCCTAGAACGAGCAGTCCTGTAACCCCCCATCTCAAACCTAGCGTGGTGGCAGTCATGCAAGTGGCCGAAAATGCAAAAACTTCCACACCTTTGGCTCCACTGTCCAAGTCCCTGTAGCATGTCAAATCTAGAGGCAGCTGATGAGATCATAGTGATATGTCAGCTGTGTCAAGCACTTGTCAGTCGTGGAAAAAAGGGCAGCCTCATAGGCACTAGTGACTAGCACACTTACTTAAAAAACAAGCACCCATTGCGCTGGCACTAACACCAGAAAGATACAAGAGCTGTTGATGGGACGTCCCTTGTTAAGCCTAATGTTAGTGACAGCAGAGCAATAGAGCAGGAGGAGGGAGGGCTGAGTGGGTCGGTGGAAGAGAACTGTGAGCAATCCTTTTCTCTCTCGAACAGCGGGCATTGTAGCAGTGGAGCTGCCACTTCCCCTGAGTTGAAGTCCATGAGGTGGGGTGATACCATATAACAACAGGACTGACACCAGATTTCTGTCTCAATTTGCTTGAACATGTTTTGGGAAATATTTCTGGACTTTTGGGGCATGTTCGGCAGTGTCAGCACTAAGATTAGGCCTGAACACTAGCCATCCTCCTATTGGGTTCGCCCCTCTCTGGAATAACCCTAGGATTATGGTGGGCAACAAGACTCTTTTCTGGACCACCTGGGTGAGTAAAAGCATTAAGACAGTCAGGGATCTTTACCTCCCGAGCACAAAGGTCCTCGTGTACTTTGAACAGCTCAAGGCACAATTCGAGCTGCACTCTCAAGATTTTTGGAGCTATCTCCAAATTTGGAGTGCATTCCAAACCCTTCATGCTCAGTAAACTCAGGACACCAAATGGGACTAGATGTCTCAATTGCTCAAATTGGATTTTCAAAGGGGTCTGGCTGGGAAAATGTATTGGATCTTGCGGGATTCCCAGTCAGATCATACCCAAAGGTGAAGACTGCTCTGGGAGGCCAACCTCTAACAGCCTATTCCCCCAGAACTATGGAGTGCTTGTCTCAGGGCCACACATACAGCCTATAAAGATGCCAGGAGGCAACTTATTCAATTGAAAATACTGGTGAGATGGCATAAAACTCCGGTGGTACTGCACGCCATGGGGATCCTAGGACACGCACAATGCTGCAGATGTCAGCAGAGCCCTGGCTACCTACTTCATACCATGTAGTAGTGCCCCAAGCTGGTTAATTTCTGGATGGCTGTTTTTTCAGACTGCTCATGAGTAGTGGGTAGGAAGATCACACAAACCTCCCTGACCCTCCTTTTGGGAGATACTTCCTCTTTGAACACTGTGTCTGGCCCACTGAAGAATTGGGTCCTGGGCTTGATTCTGTAAGCCAAGCGCATGATTCTAATGTGCTGGAGGCGACCTAATCTGCCCTTGGTTCTGACTTGGCATGCAGCACTAGCTAAGCTCTCCATCTTCGAGAGACTTACCTACTCCAGTTCTAGCCAAACTCCCAAATACCATAAGAAATGGGATGCCTATTTATACTCACACCTATGCTTTGTGCCACCTGCCCCACCTGGTAATCCTCCGACTTGAATGGCTCACTCACCGGTTGCTCTACACTTACATTGTGAGGCCTGAGTGGTAAATTGCTATTTGTTTCTTAGATTGTGCAATAATCTTATTCAACAGCAGCTGCCCTTACTGATTGTTTGATCAACTGGGCATTACACTATCCTGCTCGGAAGGGTTCATGGTGGATGGTAGATGTTGTTCGATGACATAGTAAGCTCTTAACCTTGCTTGACCATACCTTGAACTATCTTGTAGGCTGTGTATTGCCTTTCATGTCGAGCTCAGTTTGTATCTGAATCTGATGTGTGTTACTGCAGTTCCTCATTCCCACCCCTCCCTTTAAGTGACTGTATGCCATTTGATGGTGCAACTATGGTAATATCTCTGTTATATTTTGCATTGCAGTCCTGTGATGTCTCCCTGAACGTGACAT
Source organism: Neoceratodus forsteri (assembly GCA_016271365.2). Taxonomy (NCBI): domain Eukaryota; kingdom Metazoa; phylum Chordata; order Ceratodontiformes; family Ceratodontidae; genus Neoceratodus; species Neoceratodus forsteri. The sequence goes on from CM057452.1 coordinate 906,162,655, forward strand.
TCGGTGCTACAGTCCTGGAATGTTTTACTGTGTTATTAAAAAAAAATAAACTTTTTCATGTTAAAAAGAAAAATAGATTAGGCTTGAAAACTGTTGTAAACATTAAGAAAAAAGCAGATTTCAGTCCTGGTGGTGGATATGAACCATATAACAGCATGACTGACACAAGATTTCTGTCTCATTTTACTTGAACATTTCTTGGGAAACATTTCTGAACTTCTGGGGCATGTTTGGCAATGGCAGCACCAAGATTAGGCCTGAAAACTGTTGTAAACAGTGCAGAAAACAGCAGAGTTCGGTCCTAGTGGTGGATGTGAATCATATAACAGAATGACTGACACCAGATTTCTGTCTCAATTTACTTAAACATTTTTTGAGAAACATTTCTGGACTTCTGGGGCATGTTCGGCAGTGGCAGCACCAAGATTAGGCCTGTAATCCTTGGTAAATGGTGGCAAAAGCTTTATTTTGAGGTCTGTGAGGTGGGCTGTGACTCTGAGTCTAGTTGCTGCCTGTTTCCTCTAGAGACATGCGGCACAGGAAATTAACCATTCACTTCCTGCCTGTTTAGACTCAATCATGTGACCACCAGCAGAGAGAAATGCCCAATTCCGCCTAATTTCACCTTATATAAGCATAAGGCTAAATTCAAGGTGAAACTGGAGAGTGAAATGTCACCGAAAGGCCATGATTATGTGAAATGTTTTGTAGGGTGGAACTGGCGATTTTGCCAGAATTTCACCATTGAAATAAAACTTTGCTGCATCTCTATCTATAATTCTCTACCTTAGTTCTATCTCCCCTTCTAAATAAAGGGACCACAGTGGTAATCCACCAGTCATTTAGGACTGTACCTTCAGCAAGAGAAAGACTGAATATTAAAGACAGGGGATATGCCAGTTGGTCAGCACAGTTTTTCAAAAGCATTGGGTGTACTCCATTGGGACCTGGGCTTGAATGTATGGTAATCTTTAATAGTTCAGAGAGCACATCATCTGGGAAGAAATGGTGTTCCGATTTCATCCAATACTGATCTATTTAAATTATGTGTTTTAGGAGTAAATACTGAACTGAAATAAGAGTTAAATCGATCTGCAATAGATGTATCATTATCATTAATAGTATCATCAGATATAATATGACCAATGTTTTTTATGGAAGTTCTTTTAACAGAATTCATGTGAGTACAAAAGTTTATTACTCTTACGATAAGCTATTTTGAATTCTAGTTTATATTTAGTCTTATTAATTTCTGTAGAACTCTTTGTTTATTGAGATAAGCCTGTTTATTAGCTTCTGTGTTGTTGTTTTTGTATTTCTTATACGCTTTCTGTTTTTTATTTATCAGTTGTTTAACCTTGGAAGTGAACCTGATGGGAACTCTGCCTTTGTTGTTATATTTATAATTGGTACCTGATTGTTTTTTTTTCAATTTTTAGGATGATCTCTTCAAACAAGGTCCAAGCATCCTCTGTATATTTGCCACTTAATGCTATATCTCAATTAATATTTGACAAACATCTTTTAATTTCATTAAAATTTGCTTTGTATTAATTATGTACTGTGGTGCTGATGAATCTCTTTGTATAACCACATGTAAGGCTTAAAAGAATCATATCGTGGTCACTTGAACCCAATGGACAAGTTACAGGGACATCATTAATGTCGCTGTTAATGTCTGTTAAAATAAGGTCTAGCAAGTTATTTCCTCCGGTTGGTTCAGATACCATTTGCTGAAAACTATAATTAACACATAAGTCTACAAATGCGTGTTCAAGCTCACTACTCCCAGACATAGTGTACCAATCAATACCAGGGAGGTTGAAATCATCCATTATAACTGCATCATTATTATTAGTGGCACTGATTATTTTGTTGATTAGTGCTGTATTATATGATGCTTTAGAATTAGGAGGCCGAAAACAGCAACCTAACAATACAGAAGGTCAACTTTGGAAGACGACCTTAACCATAAGGTTTCAAGACTTATTTCACTGTCCATCTCCTTGCTTATGTTCCCTATCATTACTGAAGAGTTGATAACCAGAAATGTTTTTATACTAATCACCAATGTTATTCCACCACGTTTCGGTGATGGCTATAATATCTGCTTGGTTTTGTAATATGCAAGCTTCTAGGTCTTGTTTTTTAGTTATATTAAGGCTTCTGGCATTAGCAAGGGAATTTTACATAAGTCAGGAGTGCTAGAAGTAGGTCGTTCATTTGACCCACTTGATATGGGACTTCTGCTCCCCCACAAAGTTTAGTTTAAATGATTCAAAATGAAATAATTGATTTTATGGCCCAGAAGGCTACTACCAGGTCTATTTAAATGCAGATCATCCCAAGAGTAAAGATTGTTTCTATCAAAAAAATGTTCCTAATGAGTAATACAACCAAATTTCTTTATCAAACACCAATGTCTGAGCCAATTATTTGTTTTATTTTCTCATTAAGTTGTTGGGTGGCTCTTGGGACTGGATGTATTTCTGAAAACCATACTTCACAGTTTTTGGCAAGCAAGAGTTCTCTCAGGATAGTATACTCTTTCTAAATTTCATCTAATCTGGAATTATGGGCATTATTGACCCTGGCATAAACTATTGCCAAAGGTCTGTCTCCTGAATTATGAAGGCTGTTACTTAGCATGGAAGTTATATCAGAAATTTTGGCTCCTCTGAAGCTTGAACAGGTATGATTAGATTTATCAGGGTTACAGATTTTTCAGCCAATGTGCTCAATCATAGAGTCCCCCCAGCACAAATATTTGATGACAATTGGCTATATCTGGTTGAGTTCTCACATGAACAGTTTCTGAATCCTGATTATGTATGGGCATATTGATAGGTGGAGGTATTTGAACATGAGGAGGTGTTATAACAGCAGAGGGAAAAGGGTTAGTTGTCCCATAAGTATTATTGTTGTCTACTACACCCTCATCAGTTGTAGTAAGTTGCAGAAGGTCAGAGACGGGAAAAGCTATTTGATGGGTTGTATCTAGAGATGCAGCAAATTTAAATTTTGCCGGTGAAGTGCCAGCGAAGTGAGCACTTCGCGTTGTCATTCCACTATGCGGAGTGGCCAATATGAAATGCTCACTTCACCTTGTAATTAATACTTCGCGTGGTCATTCCACCTTAACACAAAGTAAGGTAAAGTGACAACAATATTGGCAGCACCCCACACACACAGTCACCAGAATTAATGTACATCTCCAAGATGCTACTGTCTTGTGTTCAGAAAATTCCAAAGGACTGACGAAGTGAAATAAGAGCACAACAAGAAATGCAGTCTCCCAGAACTAATAGCGCACTCAGTCATGCATGCAGTGGTCACACACAGTCACCAGAATTAATGTTTGTTTGTTTGTTTGTTTATTTTTATTCTGTATAATCAGTGAGCAAAATGCCCATTTTCACTGATGCCCAGTCACAACATAAAACATACATAGACAATATACAGAACATACAAATAAAAATACATTATTTAAAACAACAACACTTTGAATCAGCAACCAAATATTTTTTTAAAACCCTCTTAAATGACAAAATTGTAACACATTGCATAATATAACAGGATAATTCATTATATAATTTCACTGCATAAAATTGTAGGGAATTCTGAGCAAACACACTTTTATAATAGGGAATCCGAAAATTAAAGTTAAAGTTAGCCTTCGACCTGGTTCTTACACCATTAATCAATTTAGGAAACATATCACAAATAACACAAGAAAAAATTTGTAATTTAATTTTTTGAAGAAATACTAAAACACGTAATCTAAACCTATCAACTAATGACAAACACCCTATAGAACTATAAAGTAAACAATGATGAGTTCTTTTCTTCTGTCCTGTAGCAAATCTAATAATATTATGATAAGTAGATGTCAACTTAGTACGCATTCTAGCTGATGTAAAAAAATATATAATTAAACCATAATCAATAACTGAAAACAATAAACTATTAACCAAAATTATTCTAACCTCATCTGTTAAATACTTTTTCAATCGATAAAGCATTCCTAATCTTTGATGCAACTTACCTATTAACTTCTGAATAAATATATATTTCAAATGATAAATTACAATCAATAACCAGGCCCAGGTAACAGATTTCAGAACCCCTTTCTGTGTTATTTCCATAGTTATCTTTTAAAGTTAGCTCAAAGTTCACATTAGATCTTATATTTTTGAATACCATACATTTTGTTTTTACATGATTTAACACTAAATTTTGCTCTATTAACCAACCATGCATTAAACTAAAATCATCCTGTAACTGTTGCTGTACAACCTCTAAAGTATTGCCAATACATAATAAAACTGCATCATCTGCAAACAAAATAAGCTCTGTTTCTTTACATATTTTGGGCAGAGAGTTTAAAAATAAAGTAAACAACAAAGGACCTAATACAGACCCTTGGGGAACACCACACATCAAAATGCCCTCATCAGACATTACACCATTCATCATAGTTTTCTGCACCCTACCAGTTAAATAATCATTAATCCATAATATCACTTCCTTTGAAAAATTAACCTCCAATAAACTCATTAAAAACTTCCTATGGTCTACCAAATCAAACGCCTTGGTGAGGTCCACAAAGCCAGCAGCTACTATTTTTCCCTCATCTAGGGCCTTATACCCCTGTCCCGCGAACCTCACCAAGGCAGTTTCCACACTAAATCCCTGCCGAAATCCATGCTGAGAAGGAGACCAGAGAAAATTTTGATCCAAATAAACTTTAACCTGATCAGAAACAATACTCTCTAATAATTTGGATAAAGGAGCCAATAATGTTATGGGTCTGTAATTATTAACATTAATTTTACTTCCCGTTTTATAAATTGGCCTTACAACACCACATTTCCACTTTAACGGATATACATTATTAATAAGGGAAAAATTAAAAACTTTTGTCAACATTGGAACAATTATTGACCCAACTTTTTTAAAAATTCTATAATCTATTCCATCAGCCCCCAAATATGGCCTAGGATCAGTCTTCAAAATATTCATCAAAACCTCATTCTCAGTAAGCTCCTGAAAATGAAATTTAGACACACCCCCATCCACATCATGTTCTTCTAATAACTCCTTTAATTCTAAACTTGTAACACATCCTTGAATATTAAACCTTTCTAAATTAGTAAAATGAGCATTAAACCCATTAACTACTTTAATTGGATCACTAACCAATTGTCCATCTAATTGCAGTGAAATATTATCCAAACCCTTATTCTTACCCATTAAATCATTCAAAACTTTCCAAAGGGCCTTAGTATCACACAACCCCTTACCCAATTTATTTACCAAGTAATCCCTTTTCACTTTCCTTACCTTTGCTTTACATAAATTACGCAGTCTCTTATATTCATGCTGCAAACCGATTGTCTTATGCTTCCTAAACTTATTCCAAACCTTATTTCTATCCCTTATAATTTTCCTTAGGTCATAATTGAACCATATTTTCTCCTCTGCTTTTAATTTAACAGTCTTAAATGGCAGTAACTTATCACAGATACCAATAAAATAACTACAAAACTTATGAAAAGCATCATCAGTATCATCAATAACATCTAGGAAAGACCAATCAATTAACTGAACTCCATCTGTAAAAGACTGCAAATTAAGGTCCGAAACTTTCCGATACTGAAAGGTTCTATGCGGTTCCTTAAAGTATTTTACAGACCATTCACAATAAATTACACAATGGTCACTAAGACAATCTGAATAAACTCCCGACTTAATTACATGGCCCGGACAATTAGTAATAATCCAATCAATTAGTGACTCATACCCAGTTCGATAATTATATCTAGTGGTCACTAGCTGAAACATTCCCAATCCTGAAACTAAATTCCTAACATCAATTGCTTGATTAGATGACCAATCTAAATTGAAGTCACCCAAAATTAACAATTCTCTAGAGGAAGAGAAGGATAAATCATGAAAAAAGGCTTCAATTCCCATACTAATATTCAAAGGAGGTACATACACATCAATTAAGGTAAGCACTTTATTTCCACCTAAAACCAAGTCAACTACCAGAGACTCATAATAACAACTGTCCTGACCAACAATATTTATATTAGCTGATAAATTACTCTTAACATAAAATAAACAACCACCCCCTTTCCCTTTTCTATCCTTTCTGTATACCGAATACCCCTCGATCCTAACTTCATCATCAGTTACTCTATCAGATAACCAGGTCTCTGTCAATGCCAAAATATCAAAAGAATTTTCAACCAACCATCCTTCTAGCAAATCTTTTTTAGGTAATAAACTCTGAATATTTAAATGTCCTATTTTCAAAAAAGAATTAACACCCTTAACTATATGATTAATTGGCCCAGGATTGGGGTGAACTGTTCCTGATAACACTAATAATGTGCATCCCCAAAATGCTACTGTCTTTCATCCAGAAAATTACCCAGTGCTGACAAAGTGAAATGAGAGCACAACAAGAAATGCAAAGTCTCCCAGAATTAATGGTACACTCAGTCATGCGTGCAGTGGTCACACACAGTCACCAGAATTAATGTGCATCCCCAAAATGCTGCTTCCTTTTGTCCAGAAAATTCCCCAGTGCTGATGAAGTGAAATGAGAGCATAACAAGAAATGCAAACTCTCCCAGAATTAATGGTACACTCAGTCATGTGCGCAGTTGTCACACACAGTCACCAGAATTAATGTGCATACCCAAAATGCTACTGTCATTCATCCAGAAAATTCCCAATGCTGACAAAGTGAAATGAAGCACAACAAGAAATGCTAAGTCTCCCAGAATTAATGGTGCACTCAGTCATGTGCGCAGTGGTCACACACAGTCACCAGAATCAATGTGCATCCCCAAAATGCTACTATCTTGTGTCCAGAAAATTCCCCAGTGCTGACAAAGTGAAATGAGAGTGTAACAAGAACTGCAAAGTCTCCCAGAAGTAATAGTGCACTGCAAATGCACAGACAGCTTAAGATTGCACTGTGCACTCAAGATGCAGATGCAAAGGACAACACCTAACCAGTGCTCACAAGTCACAAATCCAAATCTGGAAAAGAATAACTTTTGCCAGTTGTGGGGTAGTGCATGGCAGTAACAGTCCACTACCAGTAAAGATACCACAAAGCAGTACAAAAAATTCATGCAGGTGCGGTGGATAGCATATTCACACTGCTGCATTTACTCTGTGGCACAATAAAAGGTGTATGATTTGATGGCATGCTTCGCACGCAGTCACACACACACTGCAAGTAATGCGAAGCAAATTGAAAACCTTTAGTAATATAACCAAATGTTTTAAACAAACTGGAATTATACACTGCTGCTTCACAACAATCAGAAAAAAAGTCAAGAATTACTGAAAATATTACTGTGTGTACATTAGCACAGTTATACAAGAAAAATATAACCAAAACAGAAAGACTGCCTTTTTCTCCCAGTAAATCTACCTACACCACAGATACGCCCCTCCCCCATAGCACACTTCACAGTACACAGACACAATGTTCTAAATTAACATTCAAAATCCACACACAAACAATTAACACTCAATGATATGAGCACAGGAGGGTTTCCTACAATTGATGTACTAAACTATGAGAAAAAAAAATAACTCAAAAAGGCATTTTTAACAGCTTTTAGACATTTTGAATCTCAGAGCTCTGAGACCAAACTGCCTCCAGCTACCACTACACACACACACACTACCCAGAATTGAGGCTGTGCAGAACAGTCTAGAGCCCATGTGACCTGCAATCCCATGAATCACTGCAGATTTCATCATGGAGCTCAATTACAGGGTGAAGTGATGCGAAGTACATTGATTTCAATGTACTTCGCCTTAAAATTGGTGGATAAGTGGTTTGGGGAAGGCGGAATAACGCGAGGTCATTGGTTTCAATGGACTTCGCGTTCCTCGTTATAACGCAAAGTACTCCGCTTGTGATTTACTTTGTGGATTCTGCATTACTCTGCGAATCATTTCGCGGAGTGAATTTTGGCCAGTTCACCCACCACTAGTTGTATCTACCTGGGAACTATTGACTGTATTTAGCATTAAAGCAGCTAGGCTTTGCTCCTCAACAACTATATCAGTTAATTCAAAGGTTCCCACATCATGAGTGCTACTAATGGTTGAATGGGGTATCATTGAATCTGTATTTAAAACAAAAGTGGAATTATTGATACATAATTAAGTAGAAGTTGTAGCACTTTCAATTTCTTCTGTGAGTATGCTAAAACGGATCTGCTGAGGCAGAATAAAATCCATGACTCTCCTGCCCTTTTTATTCTTATTCCCCTTTACAGTATTCCAATTATCCATTATCATCATACTCTCTTTCTCTCTTTTTGGATTTTCCCTTGCCTATAGTAGTCTGCAGTACGTTGGGAGTGGGGGCTATACTAGCTTCAAATATTAAGATTCTTGAGTGTATAGGATATGCAACCTGAATATCATCTATTCGTTTAATCTTATTCTGAATTTCAGTCTGGTTAGCAACAATGTGTGTACTTTTTAACTTGGGCACACCTAGTTCTCTTTCAAGTATTTTTATGTAACATAGAAACATAGACTTTAACGGCAGATAAGGACTGCTTGGCCCACCTAGTCTGCCCATTTCCCTACCTACAGGATAGGCCGCAGATCCTAGTTAACCAACAGCCTATTTCTTCCTACCCCCCACAAGAATTGCCTTATGCCTGTCCCATGCATTCTTGAATTCTCCCACAGTTTTAGACCCCACAACCTACTCAGGAAGGCTGTTCCAGGCATCCACTACCGTCTCTGTGAAAAAATACTTCCTCACATTGCCCCTGAGCCGCCCTCCCATCTTTAGATTGTGTCCCCTTGTTCTTGCATGTCTCTTTTTCTGAAAGATGCTACCCTCTTGGACTTTGTTATTCCACTGAGGTACTTAAAAGTTTCTATCATGTCCCCCCTTCCTCAAGGGTATACATATTAAGTTCCTTTAGTCTCTCCGTGTACGGCTTCTCTTGCAGACCCTGCACCATTTTATTTGCCCTCCTCTGGACTGCCTCTATCCTGTCTATGTCATTGCGGAGATGGGGTCTCCAGAACTGGATGCAGTACTCCAGATGGGGTCTCACCAACTGTCTGTACAGAGGGATAACAACTTCCTGTTTTCTGCTTGTGATGCCTCTCCCTATGCATCCCAGTATACCTCCAGCCCTCCATACTACCTTCTCACATAACTTGCTAACCTTAAGGTCATCTGATATGATTACCCCCAGGTCCCTTTCCTTTTTTGTTGTTGTTACTACCTCCCCCCCAATTGTGTATTCTTCCCCTGGGTTCTTGTTTCCCAGGTGCATTATTTTGCACTTCTTTGCATTGAATCCTAGCTGCCATACTTCTGACCATTCCTCCAACCTTGCCAAGTCCCTTCTCATCCTTTCCACGCCTCCTGTGTATCAACCCTGTTGCAGATCTTTGTGTAATCTGCAAAGAGGCATACTTTTCCTTCCAGTCCCTCTGCAATGTCATTATAAAGACATTAAAAAGGACTGGACCCAGTACTGAACCCTGCGGTACCCCACTAGTAACCCCTCTTTCTTCAGAGCAGACTCCATTCACAATTACCTTCTGTGTCCTGTTGTCCAGCCAATGTTTTACCCAGGCTACCACCCTGGGACCTACTCCCAGGCTGGTTAATTTGACTATTAATCTTTTGTGTGGTACTGTGTCAAATGCCTTGCTAAAGTCTAGGTAGGCCAGGTCCGCTGCCCCTCCCTGGTCTACTACTTTGGTCACCCAGTCAAAGAAATCTATTAGATTCATCTGACATGACCTTCCCACTGTGAAGCCATGCTGCCTTGGGTCCTGTGGCCCACTGCCCTCTAGGTACTCAACAATTCTTTCCTTCAGAAGTGACTCCATCACTTTACCTACCACAGAGGTCAAACTGATAGGTCTGTAGCTTTCTGCCTCTGTCTTGGTCCCACGTTTGTGAAAGGGGAATCACATTCACCTTCCTTCAGTCCTCGGGTACCACACCATCCTCCCATGATTTGTTAAAAAGAGTAGTCAGTGGTTTCACTAGTTCCCCCCTTAATTCTTTTAGAATTCTGGGGTGAAGTCCATCAGGCCCCATTGCTTTGTCCACCTTCAGTTTTAGGAGTTCTTGCAGAACCCTTTCTTCTGTGAAAGGACTGGGATCGGCCCCCCTATCAAGAGTGCTTCTGTTAATTGGATTAGGCACTTCCCCCTCCTCTTTTGTGAATACTGAGCAGAAATATTCATTCAGTATCCCTGCTTTTTCACTGTCCCCCTCTGCCCACCCACCGTTCATTCTATTCAGCCTCACTATCCCTCCCTTTGTCTTTCTACGCTCGCTGATGTACCTGTAAAAGGTTTTATCCCCCTTCTTAACTGAGTTGGCTATCTTTTCCTCAGTTTGGGCCTTTGCTATTCTGACTTCCTTCCCTGCTTCCTTCTGCCTTAACTGGTACAGCTGTCTGTCCTGCTCCTTCTGGGTTTTCTTATACTTCCTGAATGCTATTTTTTTCTCCCTGACTTTCCCAGCCACCTCTTTTGAGAACCATAGTGGCTTTTTCTTTCATTTTGATTTGTTTATTTGCTTCACATAAAGGCTTTTTTCCTCTGTGATGGCAGTTTTGATGATTCCACCCCCTCATTCTAACCTGTTTGCTAGTGCTTTTCTGATGCACTCTGCCATCTTGCCAAAGTCAGCCCTCCTGAAGTCCAGTACCCTCACTTTTGTATGGCTTGACTCTGTAGCTGAGTTTAATGTGAACAACACTGTTTGATGGTCACTTGTTCCCAGATGGCAACCCACTTCTAGATCTGAGATCCTCTCACTGCCCTCATTTGAGAGTATGAGGTCTAAGATTGCTCCCTCACGAGTGGGTTCTGAAACTAGCTGTCTGAGGTCTTCCACATGTAGGGCATCGAGAATGGCCCTACTCTAGGATGTGGCTGCAGCAAATGTGCTCCAGTTAACATCTGGCATATTCAGGTCTCCCATCAACAGTACCTCCCCTTTCTATGCCATCCTAAGAATGCCTTCTATCATATCCTTGTCCATTCCCTCCCCCTGACATGGGGGTCTGTACACAACCCCTGTGTGGATGGTGGTGCCCTTTCCAGTCTCCATGGCGACCCACAGTGCCTCCTCTCCTCCCTATTTACTCTTTTGTTCAGTTGCTTTTATCCCTTCCTTTACATAGAGAGCTACTCCTCCCCCCCTTCTCCCCTACCTGTCTCTCCTGTAGGTTATGTACCCTGGTATGTTAACATCCCAGTCATGGTTCTCTGTTTACCATGTTTCTGTGACTGCTGCGATATCCTGGCATCCCTCTTCCATCAAGGCCACCAGTTCAGGGAGCTTGTTGCCCAGACTACGAGCATGGGTACTCATTACCCTCCATTTCCTGATGGCCTTACTCCTTTTTGCCCCATCCCTGTCCTTCTTGCCTCTGTCACTTTCCCCATTTACCCTTGCTCTTCTCCCTATTGACACCTCTATGTTGGTGTTTACCACACTTACTACCGTGATTTTTTGGGGGGCTAGGATTTCCCTGATCCTTTCCAGTGCCTCCCCCCCTTGGCTAGTTTAAATGCTTGCCAATGAAGCATTTAAACCTATCACCTAGGATCCTGGTTCCCCTTCTAGACAGATGCAGCCCATCATGCCAGCATAGGCTTGCATCACTCCAGGTGGACCCCCAGTCCCCATTGAAGCCAAATCCCTGAGCTCTGCACCAGTTTTTCAACCACTGATTGAATCCCATAGTGTGGAACACCCTAGCCTCTCCTACGCCATAGATGGGCAGCACCTCCGAGAAGGTTACCGTGCCTGCTACTTGTCTAAGGCCCCCTCCCCAATTCCATAAACTCTTTCTGCACTGCTCTAATCCTTTTCTTAGCCAGGTCATTTGTCCCTAGGTGGACAATGACATCCAACTCCCTCCCCTGTGTAGCTGCTATGGCAATCCTGAGGATTCGCTTCCTGTCCCTCCAAGCCATGGCTCCAGGCAGGCACCTTACCTCCCTCTCCCCTTCCTCCTCCAGTTCTACCTTCCTAACAATGGAGTCCCCCACCAGGAGTTGTTTCCTTCCCTGTGGGGTCCCATGCCACTCTCCTGTGGGTCTCCTTTGTGGAGGTTCCCAACATCCTCCTTGGGCTCCACTGCGGGTGCCTTCATAGAGGAACCACACTTTGCCAGAAGGGCATAGGAATTGTGGAGAGGTACAACTGGAGAGATGTGCCTCTGTTCCACCACCCTCACCCTCCCTGAGCCCACTGTGGTCCAACCGCTCCTGTTTCTTGGCAGTCTCTGAGGCAAAGGCAGTGGCACTGGTGGTCCCTGAATGGAAGAGGAGGTCCCACAAATCCTGGCCAACTCAGCCTGGAGATGAGTAACCTCCTCCCTCAGCCCAGAGAGGTGCCTGCAGATGTGACAAAACCGCATCCTCCAGAATGTCTCCCGGAAGACTGCTGCTCCACAGCCACTGCACTGCACCATTCCCATCATGTGTTATATCTGGCCCCTTAACGGTTGTTTGGAATCCTTACTCTTTCCTCTGAGAAGTCCAGTCACACAGCACTCCTTCCTCCTGGTGTCTTCTGCCCAAGCTTCTAGCAGAATCTTTCTAAGGCAGTGTTTAAATTTAGCTTTCTTCTAGCTAAGCCACTCCCCCTACTTACTAGATCTTTCTACAAGTAATTTAAACTGCACAGCTATCAAGCCCTTTCAGTCACCTGAGATTTATACCTAGATAACTGTTCAGATAACCATTCAGTTCAGTTAACTCAGACAAGCACACTAATATTTTTTTTGTTTTGTTTGTTAGTTTGTTTTTTTTTACACTAAATTAAAGGTCCAAGTACAATAGTTCTACTTCTTTAGTCCCAGTAGAGAAGTCCAGTCACACAGCACTCCTTCCTCCTGGTGTCTTTTGCCAAGCATTTATCACAAATGGTTCCATTCTTTATATCACCATTATCTGATAAGAGATACATCGAGCAGAAAGGGCATCAGAACCTCCAATCCCCTTCTAGCATCTTTCATTTATCAGTCACATTTAAGTACAGGAATTAGGAATAAACACAAGTTAAAATAAAATACTGCGTAGATAAAGTACAGTTCAGTATAAAACAAATTAAAATACAGATGCAGGACTTACAACTAATCAGTTTACTTCTCAGTTTCTGGGGTTGCCACAGACATTGCAGGCATGCACAGATGTGCTGCACATGTCTTTGCATGCATCTTTGTGTACTGCACGCACACCCCACTCATGCTCACACCGCTCACACAGGGCGCTGCTTTTATGTTCGTTGACCCGGAAGTACATTGGGTCATGTGAAATCAGCTTCCTGATCTCTTAGTACAGAAAAAATGGCCTGTCCTCACTAATAATTAAAAAGCAGGCCCCAAAACAAACCCTCTGATAGCTAGATTCTATCAGTTAGCAGGGTATGCTGCTGGAAGAACAAGGATTAACACATACAAAAACAAAATGAGGATCAAGAAACCAGGAAATACAGTAGTTCTGTGGTGCTCCCTACTAAACTATTGCTCCTAGACTACTTCCTGGCAGATACCTCAATAATATTGCTACTAGGACACAAAAAACAGCTCCAAATCCAAGTAGTTTCTTCTTGTCTGTACTATCTCACCCACAGGGAGGTCACTTAGAATGAACACAAGAATGTAGGGCTTCCACAAGAATGGAGAGTTGCTTTTATGTCCGTTGACTCAGAAGTACTCCGGGTCATGTGACATCAGCCTCCCAATCCCTTAGTACAAAACTAACAGCCTGTTTATCGTGAACCACATTGTTTGGTGGTCACTTGTTCCCAGATGGCTACCCACTTCGAAATTTGAGATTCTCTCTCCATCTCCATTTGAGAGTACCAGGTCTAAGATAGCTCCATCCTGAGTGGGTTCCAACACTAGCTGTCTGAGGCATGCCCCCTGTAGGGCATTGAGAATGACCCTGCTCTTGGATGTAGCTGCAGCAAAGGTGCTCCAGTTAACATCTGGCATATTCAGGCCCCCCATCAACAATATCTCCTCTTTTTCTGCCATCCTAAGGATGCCTTCTATTATTTTCTTGTCCATGTCCTCCCCCTGAGATGGGGGTCTGTATACAACACCCATGCAGATTGTGGTGCCATTTTCTGTCCCCAGGGTAGCCCACAGTGCCTCCTCTCCTCCTTGTTTACCCTTTAATTCCATTGCTTCCCCTTTCCTTACATAGAGAGCTACTCTTCCTCCTCTTTTACCCTCCCTGTACCTCCTGTACATTGTGTACCCTGGTATGTTGACATCCCAGTCATGGTTCTCTGTGTACCATGCTTCTGTGACTGCCACTATATCCAGGCATCCGTCTTCCATCAAGGCCACTAGTTCAGGGAGTTTGTTACCCAGACTACAGGCATTGGTACTCATTGCCCTGCAGTTTTGATGACCTTACCCCTTTTAGCCCCATCTCTGTTCTTACTGCCTCTGCCTATTTCTCCATTTACACCTGCCCTTCTCCCTGTTGACTTCTCTATCTTGGTGTTTACATTACTAACTTACCTGTTTTTTTGGGGGGGCTGGAATTTCCCTGTTCCTTTTCAGTGCCTCCCCCCTTGGCTAGTTTAAATGCTTGCCAATGAAGCATTTAAACCAATGCTTGCCAATGAAGCATTTAAACCAATCACCAAGTGGTTGGACCACAGTGGGCTTAGGGAGGGTGAGGGTGCTGGAACAGAGGTGCATCCCTCCAGTTGTGCATCTCCACAATCCCTATGCCATTCTGGCAAAGTGTGGTTCCTCTATGGAGGCACCCACAGTGGAGACCAAGGAGGATGCTGGGAAGCTCCACAAAGAAGACCCACAGGAGGGTGGCATGGGACCCCACAGGGGAAGGAAACAACTCCTGGTGGGAGACTCCATTGTTAGGAAGGTAGAACTGGGGGAGGAAGGGGAGAGGGAGGTAAGGAGCCTGCCTGGTGCCATGGCTTGGAGAGACAGGGAGTGAATCCTCAGGATTGCCGGAGCAGCTGCATGGGGGGGGGAGCTGGATGTCATTGTTCACCTGGCTAAGAAAGGGATTAGAGCAGTGCAGGAAGAGTTTATGGAATTGGGGAGGGGGCCTTAGACAAGTAACACACATGGTAACCTTCTCAGAGGTGCTGCCCATCTATGGCGTAGGAGAGGCTAGGGTGTTCTGCACCATGGGATTCAATCAGTGGTTGAAAACTGGTGCAGAGCTCAGGGATTTGGCTTCATTGGGGACTGGGGGTCCACCTGGAGTGATGCAAGCCTATACTGGCATGATGGGCTGCATCTGTCCAGGATGGGAACCAGGATCCTAGGTGATAGGTTTAAATGCTTCATTGGCAAGCATTTAAACTAGACAAGTGGGGATTCACTGCAAAGGAGCAGGGAAATCCTAGCCCCCCCCAAAAGAAATCATGGTAGTAAGTGCGGTAAACACCAACATAGAGGTGTCGATAGGGAGAAGGGCAGGGGTAAATGGGGAAAGTGACAAAGGCAAGAAGGACAGGGATGGGGCAAAAAGGAGTAAGGCCATCAGGAAATGGAGGGTAATGAGTACCAATGCCTGTAGTCTGGGCAACAAGCTCCCTGAACTGGTGGCCTTGATGGAAGAGGGATGCCTGGATATTGTAGCAGTCACAGAAACATGGTACACAGAGAACCATGACTGGGATGTTAACATACCAGGGTACATAACCTACAGGAGAGACAGGCAGGGGAGAAGAGGGGGAGGAGTAGCTCTCTATGTAAAGGAAGGGATAAAAGCAACTGAAGAAAAGAGTAAACAGAGAGGAGAGGAGGCACTGTGGATCATCTTGGAGACTGGAAAGGGCACCACAATCCACACAGGGGTTGTATACAGACCCCCATGTCAGGGGGAGGGAATGGAAATGGATATGATAGAAGACATTCTTAGGATGGCAGAGAAAAGGGAGATACTGTTGATGGGAGACCTGAATATGCCAGATGTTAACTGGAGCACATTTGCTGCAGCCACGTCCAAGAGCAGGGCATTCTCGATGCTCTACAGGTGGCAGGCCTCAGACAGCTAGTTTCGGAACCCACTCATGAGGGAGCAATTTTAGACCTCATACTCTCAAATGGGGGCAGTGAGAGGATCTCAGATCTAGAAGTGTGTTGCCATCTGGGAACAAGTGACCATCAAACAGTGTGGTTCACGTTAAACTCAGCTACAGAGTCAAGCCATACAGAAGTGAGGGTACTGGACTTCAAGAGGGCTGACTTTGGCAAGATAGGAGAGTGCCTCAGAAAAGCACTAGCAAACAGGTTAGAAGAAGGGATGGAGCAACAATGGGGAATCATCAAAACTGCCATCACAGAGGCAACAAGCCTTTGTGTGAAGCAAATAAACAAATCAAAATGAAAGAAAAAGCCACTATGGTTCTCAAAAGATGTAGCTGGGAAAGTCAGGGAAGGAGCAGGACAGAGAGCTGTACCAGTTAAGGAAGAAGGAAGCAGGGAGGGAAACCAGAATAGCAAAGGCCCAAACTGAGGAAAAGATAGCCAACTCGGTTAAGAAGGGGGATAAAACCTTTTATAGGTACATCAGTGAGACTGAAGGGGGAGGATGGGGGCTGCGTGGAGGATGACAACAGTAAAGCTGACATATTGAACAGGTATTTCTGCTCAGTCTTTACTGAAGAGGAGGAGGGTAATGGGTCTGAAGGGAGTACAAGGGGTGAGAATGGTGCAGAAATGGACACAAGTCCCTTTACACGAGAAAGGGTCCTGAAGGAACTGGAAGTAATAAGAGTTGATAAAGCAATGGGTCCAGATGGGGTGCACCCCAGGGTCCTTAAAGAACTAAGAGAGGTGGTGGCTGAACCTCTGGCTATCCTGTTTTGCGATCACTGGAAACAGGGGAGGTACCCAAAGACTGGAGGACAGCAGATGTAGTCCCCTTATACAAAAGTGGGAACAAAGAGGAAGCAGGGAACTACAGACCAGTCAGCCTCACCTCGGTAGTGGGGAAGATCATGGAAGCACTACTGAAGGAAGATTGGTGGAACATCTGGTTGTCAATGGACTACAGGACCCAAGGCAGCATGGTTTCACCAAGAGGTCATGTCAGACCAACCCCTTGAATTTTTGACTGGATGACTAGGGAGGTGGATCAGGGGAGGGCAGTGGACATGGCCTATCTGGACTTCAGCAAGGTCTTGACACTGTGCCACATAGAAGACTATTACACAAACTGGGGAATATGGGTGTGGGCAGGACAGTAGTGTGGTGGGTAGGTAACTGGCTGGGTGGCAGGACACAGAGGGTGGTGGTAAATGGCTGTCACTCCACAGAGGGAAGAGTGACCAGTGGGTACCACAGGGATCAGTGCTGGGACAGGTCCTATTCAACATCTTCATCAGTGACATTAGCCAGGACCTAGAAGGCAGAATTTCACTGTTCGCTGATGACACAAAGCTCTGTAACAGAGTAGACACACCAGAGGGTGTAGACAGAATGAGAAGCAACCTGCAGAAACTTGAAGAATGGTCAGGGTTTGGCAGTTGAAATTCAATGCAAAGAAGGTGAAGATAATGCATATGGGGCACAAAAACCTGGCACAATATATCAGTTGGGGGTGAGGATATAGCATGCACCAAGCAGGAAAGGGATCTTGGGGTTGTCATCTCTATGACCTCAAGGTAGGGAAACAGTGTGACAAGGCAGCAGGTAAAGCAAATAGGATGCTGGGATGTATAGGCAGGGACATCACCAGCTGGAAAAGGAGGTCATAATTCCGCTATACAAGACACTAGTGAGGCCCCACCTGGAGTACAGTGTACAGTTCTGGAGACCATACCTCACGTAAGGACATAGACAGGGTAGAGAAGGTTCAGAGGAGGGCAACAAAGATGGTGCATGGATTGCATCACAAGTCCTATGAAGACAGGTTGAAGGAACTGAACATGTACTCCCTGGAGGAGAGGAGGGAGAGAGGAGATATGATAGAGACATACAAGTATCTTACAGGGAGGAACAGGGTGCAGGAAAACACTATTTTTAAGCGAAAAAGATGTTCCAGGACTAGAGGGCATGGGATGAAGTTGGAGGGAGGACGATTCAGAGGAAACATGAGAAAGAATTTCTTCACAGAATGGGTGGTGGACAAGTGGAACACCCTGCCAAAGGAAGTGGTGGGGGCTGAAACAATCACGGGATTTAAGAATGCATGGGATAGACATAAAGGAATTCTGGAGGTCAGGGGTTAGGGACAACAGACTTCTAGGAAAACAAACTGAACTTACAAGCTCAAATGGGCAGACTGGGTGGGCCATAGGCCCTTATCTGCCAACACTGTCTATGTATCTATGTATCAGAGAGCGTAGAAAAACAAAGGGAGGGATAGTGAGGCTGAATAGAATAAACGCTGGGTGGGCAGAGGGGGACAGTGAAAAAGCAGGGATACTGAACGAATATTTCTGCTCAGTATTCACAAAAGAGGAGGGGGAAGTGCCTAATCCAATTAACAGAAGCAGTCTTGATAGGGGGGGGCGATCCCAGTCCTTTCACAGAAGAAAGGGTTCTGCAAGAACTCCTAAAACTGAAGGTGGACAAAGCAATGGGGCTTGTTGGAATTCACCCCAGAATTCTAAAAGAATTAAGGGGGGGAACTAGTGAAACCACTGACTACTCTTTTTAACAAATCATGGGAGGATGGTGTAGTACCCGAGGACTGGAGGAAGGCGGATGTGATTCCCCTTCACAAAAGTGGGACCAAGACAGAGGCAGAAAGCTACAGACCTATCAGTTTGACCTCTGTGGTAGGTAAAGTGATGGAGTCACTTCTGAAAGAAAGAATTGTTGAGTACCTAGAGGCCAGTGGGGCACAGGACCCAAGGTAGCATGGCTTCACAGCGGGAAGGTCATGTCAGATGAATCTAATAGATTTCTTTGACTGGGTGACCAAAGTAGTAGACCAGGGAGGGGCTGTGGACATGGCCAACCTAGACTTTAGCAAGGCATTTGATGCAGTCCCACACAAAAGATTAATAGTCAAATTAACCAGCCTGGGAGTGGGTCCCAGGGTGGTAGCCTGGATAAAACATTGGCTGGACAACAGGACACAGAAGGTAATTGTGAATGGAGTCCACTCTGAAGAAAGAGGGGTTACTAGTGGGGTCCCGCAGGGTTCAGTACTGGGTCCAGTCCTTTTTAATGTCTTTATAAGTGACATTGCAGAGGGACTGGAAGGAAAAGTATGCCTCTTTGCAGATGACACAAAGATCTGCAACAGGGTTGATACACAAGGAGGCGTGGAAAGGATGAGAAGGGACTTGGCAAGGTTGGAGGAATGGTCAGAAGTATGGCAGCTAGGATTCAGTGCAAAGAAGTGCAAAATAATGCACCTGGGAAACAAGAACCCAGGGGAAGAATACACAATTGGGGAGGTAGTAACAACAACAAAAAATGAAAGGGACCTGGGGGTAATCATATCAGATGACCTTAAGGTTAGCAAGCAATTTGAGAAGGCAGTAGGGAGGGCTGGGGGTATACTGGGATGCATAGGGAGAGGCATTACAAGCAGAAAACAGGAAGTTGTTATCCCTCTGTACAGACAGTTGTTGAGACCCCATCTGATGTACTGTCTCCAGTTCTGGAGACCCCATCTCTGCAAGGACATAGACAGGATAGAGGCAGTCAAGAGGAGGGCAACTAAAATGGTGCAGGGTCTGCAAGAGAAGCCATACGTAGAGAAACTAAAAGAGCTTAATATGTATACCCTTGAGGAAAGAAGTGAGAGGGGGACATGATAGAAACTTTTAAGTACCTCAGTGGAATCAACAAAGTCCAAGAGGGTAGCATCTTTCAGAAAAAGAGACATGCAAGAACAATGGGATACAATTTAAAGATGGGGGTGGTTCAGGGGCAATGTGAGGAAGTATTTTTTTCACAGAGAGGGTAGTGGATGCATGGAACAACCTTCCTGAGGAGGTTGTGGGGTCTAAAACTGTGGGAGAATTCAAGAATGCATGGGACAGACATAAGGCAATTCTTGTGGGGGGTAGGAAGAAATAGGCTGTTGGTTAACTAGGATCTGCGGCCTATCCTGTAGGTAGGGAACTGGGCAGACTAGGTGGGCCAAGCGGTCCTTATCTGCCATCAAGGTCTATGTTTCCATGTTTTTATGTTTCACCTAGGATCCTGGTTCCCCTCCTGGACAGAAGCAGACCATCGTACAAGTATAGGCCTGTATCCCTCCAGGTGGACCACCAGTCCCCAATGAAGCTAAAACACTGAGCTCTGCACCAGTTTTTCAACCATTGATTGAATCCCATGGTGCGGAGCACCCTAGCCTCATCCATGCCATAGACAGGCAGCACCTCTGAGAAAGTTACCACGCATGCTATTTGTCTAAGGCCCCTCCCCAACTCCACAAACTCCTCCTGCACTGCTCTGATCCCATTCACAAAAAGGTCATTTGTCCCTAGGTGGACAATGATGCCCAGCTCCCTTCCCCGTGCAGCTGCTCCTGCAGTCCTGAGGATTCACTCCCTGTTCCTCCAAGCCATGGCACCAGGCAGGCACCTTACCTCCCTCTCCCCACCCTCTGTCAGCTCAAACCCCCCTAACAATTGAGTCCCCAATGAAGGGTTGTTTCCTTCCCCTGTGGGGTCCCATGCCACCCTCCTGTGGGTCTCCTTTGTGGAGGGTCCCAGCATCCTCCTTGATCTCTACTGTGGGTGCCTCCATAGACAAAGCACACTCTGCCAGAATGGCATACGAACTGTAGAGATCTACAACTAGAGGGATGCGCCGCTGTTCTTCCACCCTCACTTTCCCTGAGCCCAATGTGGTCCAACTGCTCCTCTTTCTTGGCAACCTCTGAGGCAGCAGTATTGGTCCTGGTGATCCCTGGGTGGGAGAGAAGGTCCCCTGAATCCTGGTCAACTCATCCTGGAGATGAGCAACCTCCTCCTTCAGCCCAGAGAGATGCCTGCAGATGGGACAACACCACATCCTCCAGAACGTCTCCCGAAAGACTGCCACTCCCCAGCCACTGCACTGCACCACTCCCATCATGTCTTATTTGTGGGCCCACGATTGTTGTTTTGTATGCTTACTCTTTCCTCTCCTTGTTTACTTTTTTTTGTTCCCTACCTTCCTGCTGCCTCCGTTCCTTTATAGCTCCTACCGTTCCTGTTCTGGGACAGGAAGTTCCTGTATTGCAGTCAGTAGTCTCCTTCTTACCTGTTCAGAGACAGACCTTCAGGAGCTACGGAGTGAGGGAGAGCTATTCTTTTCCTTCTAGGATGGTGAGTCTTTCGTGCCTCTGTGATCACTCCCTTCCTTCTCCTAAACAGGATGTTCCTATTGTCAGTCAAATCTAGTGCCTTTAATAGTGGAAGTGGCTAAGGGTGGGGGAGGAGGGAGGGAAGGAGGGCTATATAGTCCCAGTAGAGGAGTTTTAGCAGCTGTCTCCCTCGTCCTGCTGCTCTCGGCCAAAAGCTAACTAGCAAAGTTTTAAATAAGGACACCTGGCTTTCTGTTGCCTAAGCCACACCCCCTAATTTACAGCACTTCTCTTCACCTAGCAAACAGCACAGATAACAGTTCCCCTCCCCAACTCAGACAAGCACACCAACTCTTGTTTTTTTTTTGTTAGTTTTTTACCCTAATTGAAGGTCCCAGTAGTAGAGTTGCAGTTCTTTAGTCCCAGTATAAGGGTTCTAGCAGCTGCCTCCTTCCTCTTGCTGTTCTCTGCCAAAAGCTAACTAAAGAAGTTCTAAATACAGACATCTGGCTTTCTGTTGCCTAAGCCATACCCCCTAATTTACAGCTCTTCTCTTCACCTAGCTAACAGCAAAGATAACAGTTCACTTCCCCCAACTCAGATAAGCACACCAACCCTTGTTATTTTTTTTTTTTTGGTAATTGAAGATCCCAGTAGTAGAGTTCTAGTTCTTTAGTCCCAGTAGAAGAGTTCTAGCAGTTGCCTCCTTCCTCTTGCTGCTCTCTGCCAAAAGTTAACTAGGGAAGTTTTAAATACAGACACCTGGCTGTCTATTGCCTAAGACACACACCCTAATTTACAGCTCTTCTCTTCACCTAGCTAACAGCACAGATAACAGTTCCCTTCCCCAACTCAGACATGCGCACAAGCTCTTGTTTTTTTGTTTGTTTTTACCCTAATTGAAGGTCCCAGTAGTAGAGGTTTAGTTCTTTAGTCCCAGTTGAAGAGTTCTGGTAGGTGCCTCCTTCCTTTTGCTGCTCTTTGCCAAAAGCTAACTAGGGAGGTTTTAAATACAGACATCTGGCTTTCTGTTGCCTAAGCCACACACCCTAATTTACAGCTCTTCTTTTCACCTAGCTAACAGCACAGATAACAGTTCCCTTCCCCCAACTCAGACAAGCACACCAACTCTTGTTTTTTTTTTACCCTAATTGAAGGTCCCAGTAGTAGAATCACTCCACTACCACCTCCCTGATTAGACTCACTGATTCCATCCTCTTAGGGATGGACAACGGTCTAATCACATCTGCCATTTTTGTTGACCTAGCAAAGGCTTTTCACACTGTCTCCGACACCCTTCTTCTAGACTCCCTCTCCTCAGCTGGCCTAACTGCCTCTGCCGCTTTTTGGTTCAAAGTATACCTAGTAGGTAGGACCCAGTCAGTAAGAATAGTGGATGCCATATCTACTCCTTTCCCTAGCAACACTGGTGTACCCCAGGATTCTGTGATGGACCCTATCCTTTTCTCCATCTTCCTAAATGACTTTCCCTTAGCCTGCTCAACCACCTCTATCCACATGTATGCCAATGATACAGTTCTTGTCACCTCAGGCCAATTCTCTGCTGATGTGGAAACCACGCTTCAGCATGACTTAAAACAAGTCCAGCTCTGGTTCAGCTTCCATCAGCTCTCACTCAATGCCAAGAAAACTATCTCTATGACCTTTGGCACTAAGCAGAGACTCTCTTGACTTCCCTCTCTGCCCTCCTTCCACACCCTTAATAGGACAGTTCTTAAGGACACTTCCGCCTTTAGGTATCTGAGGGTCTGGCTAGACCAACACCTCAGCTTCTGTGGACATGTTGACATCATCCTGAAGAAGCTGCACCCCAAACTTGGTGCATTATACAGGAACAGTAGCTGCCTCCCACTACCAGCCAGGTGGGAACTGGTCCAGAAGATGATACTACCTATCTTTGACTACTGTAATGTAGTCTACAGTGCTGCTCCTAAGTCCTCCTTAACCAGATTAGACTCACTATTTAACTCCTTCTGTCATCTCACTCTTGATGCCTCCCCTTTCACTCACTATTGTTCACTCTACCACTCTCTGGCTTTCCCCTCTCTGGAAAATCACTGCCTCCTACATTGCACCAAATTCATGTCTAAATTTTGTTTTGGCTCACTCCCTCCATATCTCTCCTCCTTACTTACTGTTTTTCCCCGACCAGCCCACTCTTTTAGGTTGTATGCTTACTGGGATGGATAAGGGTCTTATCACCTCTGCCATCTTTGTCGACCTCACCAAGGCCTTCAATACAGTCTCCCATGCCCTGCTTCTTGATTCCCTTATGGCAGCTGGTCTGTCTACTCCTGTCTCTAACTGGTTCAGAGCATATCTTACAGGCAGAATGCAATCAGGCAAGATCCAGGATGCAATCTCCCCTCTCCTCCCCAACTCAACAGGTGTCCCACAGGGCTCTGTGCTAGGTCCCATTCTGTTCTCCATCTTCCTTAATGACTTGCCATCAGTCTGCTCTCCCTCCTCCTCTATCTACATGTATGCCAATGCCACTGTTCTGTTTTCCTCCGGCAAATATACTGCTGATGTAGCAACCACCCTACAGTGTGACTTCAATCAGGTTCAGCTCTGCTTTGCCTCACATCTGAGGGCTAAGCTGAAAGAAGCCCTCCCCAGGTTTTCCTTGCTGCACACCCAGTCCGAAGCTCCCCAGCTGGCCATCAGAAGGGTCATGAGGGCTAAGCTGAAATAAGCCCTGCCCAGGTTTCCCCTCGCTGCACACCTGGTCCGAAGCTCCCCAGCTGGCCATCAGAAGGGTCATGAGGGCTAAGCTGAAAGAAGCCCTCCCCAGGTTTCCCTCGCTGCACACCCAGTCTGAAGCTCCCCAGCTGGCCATCGGAAGGTACGAGAGAGAGAGAACTGCATCAGTTTAAATCTTGGCACCTTTTTCCTGCTCATCCCGGGTGCTCTACTGAGAGACTGTGTGGTTTTTGTAGCTAATATTATAGTCACTGCAGCCTGCGAATTTGTAACTAAACCCTGGCTTGTTAATTTCATTAAAGACAACTCTCATTGCAGCCTATTAATTTTTTAAGAGTTAAAACTGTTATTTATTCTTTAGCTGTTGTCGTATGTCCTTAATTATTATTGTTGTAACAAACAGTGCAAGTAGCTAATGTAAGGGTATTTGTTTACTCTCAGTTTCCACAGAAATATGTCTTGCTTTTGTCAGCAATCTGTGAATTTGTTTTGTTTCCACTTCATGTTGTGCCATGAACAATTGTCACTGATGTTTGTACCTTCTTTGTACCTTGCTCTCTTCTGATTGTACTCTCCCAGGTCGTGCCTGAATATAGGTAATACTCTTGTCTAGTGTATCTACCCAGTAAACAAAAACCAAATAAATAAATTTCTGATGCCAAGAAGACTGTCTCTGTGACCTTTGACACTAGGCACAGACTCTCAAGGCTTCATCCCTTACCCTCCTACCACACCCTTGATGGGACAATCCTCGAGGACACCTTCTCATTCAGATATCTTGGGGTTTGGCTGGACCAGCACCTCAACTTCTCTGGACACATTAACGCTATCCTGAAAAAACTATGCCCCAAGTTTGGTGCCATGTACTGGAACCATAGTTGCATCCCACCTACAGTGAGGTGTGAACTGGTCCAGAAGATGATACTCCCTATTTTTGACTACTGTGATGTAGTCTATGGTGCTGCTCCCAAATACCCACTGACTAGATTGGACTCTCTTTTCAACTCTTTCTGTTGATTCACCCTTGATGTCCCCTCTTATACCTATCATTGTGTTCTCTACCATGCCCTGTCCTTTCCCCCACTTGCTAATAGGTGCAATGCTCATTGTGCCAAACTCATTTCTAAATTTTGGCTTGAGGAACTCCCCCCCCCACCTCTCAAATTCCCTCTCTACCTCTCCCCCTCCCTCCCACTACCTCAGATCCTCAGATTCTCGCATCTTCTTGGTCCCCCTCTGTTCCACACTCATTGGCCAGACTGGGTATGCCCATTGTTTCCCAAACCTCTGGAACTCACTCCCCACCCCAAATACGGCACTCCTCCTCACCCCGCTCCCTTGCCTCTGCCCTACACAACCATCTATCATGTAGCTGCTCCTGCTTTAAACCTCCTTCCCTTGAGCCTGTGCCCTGGCTCAGTACCCAACCCCATCCATATAGCCCCCTTCCTCCATCTTCTCTTACTAATTTTATCCTTGCCTAGTTCAGCTCCCTTGCAGGGTTCTCAGCACCCTGGAATGACTCGTTCTTATTTTTTGTAAAATTTAAATTACTTTATTGATTTTCCAGCATAACAAACAACCATTCAACAGTGACACTATTTAGTTCTATAACAACAGTACAATGCAAAACAAGTTTGAACAATACCAAGTTCTACCCTCCCCCTTCCCAGACCCCCTTCCCACAGCTCCAACTTAAGTATAAATTGCTCCGTTCTCAGTAGAAGAACAAATTGACAGAGGAGTTGGCTTTTTAGGGAAGTAACATGATACCTGTGAAGGCTATTAAAGCTAGCAAGGGGCTTGAAGCTGCAACAAAGTTTCCAGCTTACCCCATCTTTTATTGTAGGCTCCCATACGATTTGTCAGGCTGGCTAATATTTTCTCATTTCTTAAATTATACAGAATATCGTTAAACCATTCTGTGTAGTATATTGGTGTCCTGGTCTAACCAATGATGAAGGACAATTCTTTTAACTGTGAAGGAAATCAGAGACATATGGCATCTTCTTTCCTTTACTGGAATTTGGGAGACATTGCCCAACACGCATATCTTTGGAGAAAAATTGTCAGATAGGCTCAACTAAGGGTCCAATGTTGTCTTGAGCTGGTCCCAAATAGGAGTTACTTTGGGACATTCCCATAGTACGTGCACCAGGGAGTCTTCCACCTCCTGACAACTTGAGCAGGTAGGGTCTGCTAATCTGCCCCTTCTGCACAAATCAACCAGGGTTAAATAAATATTGTGTAGTATATGAAATTGTGTTAAACGGAGTCTGTCATTGGAAAGGTAGTGGTAGACGTCTGACCATATTCGTTCCCAGTTCAGGGGCAAGGAAGGTAAAACCCTCTCCCAATACTGTGAATGCTCGGTAATTTGGGGGTGGATCTGAGAGAATAAGAGGGATACCAGCTTTAATACGGCATGGGGTTGCTAAGAATGAGTTTGGAGAAGAGAAATAAAATGACTGTTATTGACACCCCATTCATTATTGCCAAACCACTTGATAAGTATATGCCGAAGCTGGTAGGTTTTAAAGATTTGCGTGTTAGGCAAGTGAAGAAATGCTAAAAGAGCTGGGCAGTCAAGGACTTTGCCTTCATGCATCAAATTGGAGACAGTTCTATCCAGAAGACCAGGGAGCCATTGGGGAGAGAGGACCTTACCATTAATGTGAAAATTGGGATTGTGGCACAAAGGTTGGGAAATGTCATTGGTATTTTTGTACCTTATGGCCCGACATAGTTGCATGTGTACTTTCAGAGATGTGCCCACTACTGTTCCCTTTAGGTGCACAGGTAGCTTGTTGGGTGGGACAAAGAGAAGGCTATGAGGAGAAATCTCAGAGGCCGAGATTAAGTGTCTCTCTAGAGTAATCCATAAGGGAAGGTATCCAGTAACTGTAGGCTGACCCTCGGGGCCATCCCACTGGGCATATTTAGATATGTGACTGACCAAATAATAGAGGTAAAGACTGGGAACTTTAAAACCACCCAGATCTTTAGGGCTGCCAGGTGACAATAAGCTCTCCAGGGGTGCCTTTCCAGAGAAAATGAGATATGATTGAATGGAGCTTAGTGAACCATTTTATGGAAGAACAACATTGAGTATATTAAGGTGATAGAAGACACACGGAAGAACATTCATTTTGGTCATGCTAATTCGGCTTGAGAGAAAGTGGAAGCAAGTCCATCTGTTTAAGTGTTGCATGATACTGTCCACTATACTCACCAAATTGAGTTTCTTGGCAAGGGATTGATTTTGAGACAGAATAATTCCGAGGTATTTAAATTTAGTTTCCCAGAGTAAGCTTAGTTGCGCACAATCCGAGGAAGGAGCGTAACAGTTTAGGGGCATGACTATGGTTTTATCTAAGTTTAATTTATAATTGGCATAATGGCCAAACTGTGAGATAATGTTTAAGGCCTCTGGTATGGACGTTTGCAGATGTGAGACGTGCAGAAGGATGTCATCTGCATAGACAGAGACCTTAATTTCCAGGGGTTCACCAGAATTCCTGAAGGCCAGGGGATTCTTTCAATAACATAACTAGGGGTTCTAGATAGAGATTAAATAAAAGAGGGGATAAAGGGTAGCCCTGGCAGGTACCCGAACGGAGATGAAAACAATCTATAAGTACACCATTACAGTATACTTTAGCACTTGGGTTGGTGTATAAAACCTGTATCCACTGGATAAATTTGCGCGAGAATCCAAATTTCTCCAAGGTTAACAACAGAAAATTCCATCTAACCTTGTCAAAAGCTTTCTCCTCGTCCAGGGAGACCAAAACCATGGGGTCCTTGGACTTCCTGGCAGCGGAGAAGACATGGGCCAGTTTATGAAGGTGATCACTAGAGGATCTACTCCGCATGAAGCCCACATGTTCTGGGCCAATCAAGTTGTCCCAGACATTCATAATTCTAGTGGCCAGGACTTTGCCGAAAAGTTTCATTTCATTATTTGTAAGGGAAATGGGCCAATAATTAGCCACCCTATCTGCTGGTTTGTTGGGCTTAGGTAAGACTATTATCAGGGTGGCAAGTAATGAGGTATCTGACACCCTGTTATCACAGAAATAGGAAAAAAGTTGGGACAGAATGGGAGCAGGCTCTTCACAAAGGTTTTGTAAAATTAGAGGGAAGCCATCAGGTCCCGTGATTTGTTTACGGAAAAGATTCCACTGCCATGATGATTTCTTGAATTGAAATGGGGCAAGTGAGGAACACTTGGTGAGTAAGAGAGAGTGCACAGGAGAGGAATAGGCTCTAAATAGCTCTTGATTTTCAGGTCAGTTGAGGAAGTTAGTGGAGACTGTAGTGACGGGAATAAAAGTTATCAAATTCCTGGGAAATTCCTTTGGGAGGTTATAGGTTCATTGCTGTCCTGGGGAGTAATGGAGTGCACAAGTCTAGAGGCCTCTATCTGACGAAGCCACAACACCAGTAGATGACCTGCCACGTCACACTGATCTACATAAGAGGCCTGCATCTTTAACAGGGAATACTCAGTTTTTTCCCTGAGCAGCTTGACGTACTGGTGTCTTAATGAGGCTAATGTGAATTTGTCTGCCTCGCAGGGGGCCTCACCCACTCTGCTTTCAAGGGCTATGATCTGATCAATCAAGCACTGTTGGGTGGCTCTCTTCTTTTTGCTGTCCGCCAGATGAATAAACTCACCCCTGTAGTACACATTTCAGGGCAGCCCATATTTTATCTATGTCCCTAGGAATCTTTATTGTTGCTCCAAAACTCCTGAATTAGGGATTTTATTTTCTGTGTTACCCAGGTGCCCTTCAACAGTTGTGTGTTCAGCTTCCAAAACCTATCTTTTTTAAATGTGGGGTGAATATTGTGGGTAATCCACACTGGGGAATGGTCTGATAGGGCTCTAGGTGAGATACCACAGTCTAGTACCCCAGGTAGAGTCAAGATGCTGATGAGAAAATAATCGATTCTTGAGAATGACTTGTGAACTGGGGAGTAAAAAGTATAGATTTTGTCCTCTGGGTGGAAAATCCTCCATGGGTCACAGAGGTCACCTATGTTTATTAGCTCTCGGCACTACCTGGGTAGGGATAAGCTTGGGAGAATGACAATTAGATCTATCGAGGTCAGTGACTACAGTGATATTCCAGTCCCTGCTAGGATCAAGGGAAGATGTGAGTATGGTGCTATTAAGTTATTAACATCTGTAACAAATTCAGGTAACTGAGTATCAGGCCCATAAAAACATCCCAGCAGGGTCTCTATGTGGTCTAAGATGCAATGTAGCAAGACATTTCTTCCCTTCAAGTCACTCATCCCATGAATTAACTGGAAGTTGACCACTCTGGTGATGAGAATAGCAACACCCCTTTGATTAGTGGAGCTCCTGGAACCATATACTGTTCATTTGCTGGCGCCAGAAAAAGTTTCTTTGAAGCCAGCAAGTGAGTTTCCTGTAGAAAAATAATCTGGACGCCCAATAACTGCAGGTGTTTTAGAATCTGGAGTCACTTCACTTTAGTGTGTACCCCTTTAATGTTCCATGATATATACTTTATCATAGATGACCAATGAAGGGTGCAACATCAGAATGGGGCCTGGAACTGATCCTATGCTGAGGTAAGTGACTGGTGCTGTGCCCCTCCCCACAACCCTTTTGCCCACAAATACAACACAAATTTTAACAAACCCCATTTATAACTACCCCCCAATAATCCCTGTAACAGACAACAATTCAAAACACAAAAACCCAGTCCCAAAAACTGAACTCCCCACTACCTAGGCCTTAATACTTCACACACCCCAAGTAAACACTCACCCTTACCCCCTTCCTCCCTTCCCACTCCCAACCAATATGTTATTGGTGTACACTCAAATTTGTAGGTTAACAAAAGAAAAGGCAAAATGGCAAAAGGGGAAGGCTGTTCGATATCTGAGCCCTTTTTGCCCAACCATAAGTAAACACAGTGATACAGAGATTGAAAGTACCAGATTCAACTACAAAATTGGTCTCTTGAAAACAAATATCTTCTTTGAGAAAAAGAAAGGCACACCACACTGTGACTTGGGAGCGAGACTAATAACCAGCACACAATAACCATCACTGGCAATATAACAGAGGGCGAGTTCCCTGTGAGGGAAATAAAACATAAACAGGGGTCACCAGTCTTTGAGAGCAGCCGCACTATCTTGAGCACCACATATAACATGTTACAGGTTGCTGCATAGCTGTGCGCGTGAAAAGAAGAGTCCTCCGTGGGGTGAAATTAAAATTATAGGTCCTTGCTTCAGGAATTAAAGGTTACTTACAGGATTAAGGTCCCATTTAGTACGCCTGCAAAATAAAAGTCAATAGGTACTCCCATGTAACAGAGAGGGACTCATCATCCCGGAAAATAACTGGTGAAAGGCAAACCATAACCACTCCAGACAATGTAGGCCCTTGCCAGATAGGCTTTCAAACATCCAACGAAACCAGCATGACAAGGTAGATCTGTAGATCCAGAATGAAAAGTCAAACAATTGAGGGTCAGCCTCTAAGCACAAGGTCCATCATACTCAGATTCGTAAATACACCCAACAGATAGCCAGCCCATACAAAGCTACTGGAACTTGCTTCATTTGAATAGATCAGGATAGAGGGTTTTCAGGTTTGTTGCAGCTTGTTCCTGTGACTCAAAATTATGCCATATATCTTTATGTTGCACTTGAAGCACAACAGGATAGTTCATCCTAAAACGGATCCCAGCCACAATGAATTTGGTGACAATGGGGTGCATTTCTGACCTGTTCTGATGCACAGTTTTAGGTCAATCTTGTGCAATATGTATTCATCACCCCTCCCATTGCACTTCACTGATTTCTCTAATTTTGCTGAGAATGTGTTGTTTGTCAAGAAAATTGAGCAATCTGAAGATCAAGGGTTGTGGAGGAGCACCAGGAGGAGGAGCAGGATGTAGAGAGCGGTGGGCCCTCTCGATTATGTAGTCAGGGCCATTAGGTGAGGGCCCAGCGACTTTGTTGCATAGCTTGAATACTATAGGTGTGGGTCCCTCTTCCTTTTCTGGGAGACCCAAAATGATGAGATTGTTTCTTCTGGATCATTCCTCCAGATCCTCGAGTTTATTTTTGGCTACTTTGAGACACCGACGCATTTGGCCCAAATCTGGATCAGTCCTTGTCCTCCAGTCATCAAGGGAGGAAATGCAGGCTTCATTATGCCCTTGCACTGTGATAAAGCAGCCAGTGAGAAGGTAAGTGTTTGCACTGAAGTAGCTAGGGATTCTAGTGTGGCTTTAATTGGCTCTCTCCTCTAAAACTTTTCTTGATGAGATCAGCCTGAGGATTGCGTCCAATCCAGCCCCGCTTAGAGAAGCCTTGGTCTGCTTGGTGTTCCTGTCTCTAGTCAGCGTAGTTGGCTGAGTATGGTGGGGCAGGCTTTTGTGCATTTCTGACTCCATTTTGGCTAGTTTCCTGCCCAAAAGCCATCTGGACCCTTTCCCCGAAGCACTGGTAGCCAGGATGAGAGGTTGCGACACCGATTAGCTGCAGAAAACCAGGTTTTATTTGGGAGGGGATCGGGAGCTCGGAAGAGAGCGTCTTGCTCAGCTGGCCATCACGTGCCTTCCCCCTGGAGGGACCAGTTCTAAGTATACATCTTCTCTTCTCCCCCTCAACTACTTATCTTCCTGCCTTACTACCAATCCTCTGCAATTACCTCCCCTCGCCCCCTTCCTTCTTTCTCATCTTTATTTGCCTTCTCCAGGTTCTTTCCCTTGCAAGGTTCTCTGCATCCAGAAGGGGCTAGACTTAGGCAATCGACCTGCCCCTCCCTCCCAATCCCCCTCCCTATTCCATCTCGACTTTTCATCACTGACTGGTTCTGCCCCAGCAGGGTTCTCTGCATCCTGGAAGGATTAGATCTAGGCAATGATTTGTCCCTCTCCCTTGCCTCCATCTCTCCACCCTCTTCTCTTGTCTCTCCTTTGTACTCCATTCACTCTTACTTTGCCACTCCTTGCTCCATTATGACTTGAGCTAAATTTTCTTGCATTTTGTCCCTCACTTTTTGAACCTCCTGAGCTGCTACCTCAGCACAACGTTGATTAGTTCTATAATGCTTCACGTAAATGGACTTCACATAAATGGACTTTTACCTCTCTCTGGTATTAGTCCTGGCCCCCTGACTGCATACTTCTCCTTTGCATCTCCCCTGGCCCCTCTTACTCCTCCTTCCACTAGCACTTTATTTTGTGTATTTTTCTGCTTACCTGTTCTTAATTTGTAAAAACTACGCACAGTAATTGTATTGTATTGTACAAATAATATAATTGCATGTTGTATACAGTATTCATTCTGTTTCTCTGTACCAAATTGCTCCTGTATGTTAACTGTTAATTTGTGTGTATAAACTGTTTACATCCACTTGTACCTCCTCCCCTGGTCACACCAGGAGACAAGCAACTTGTTGTTCAGTGTGCCTTCCTGGTGAAACATTTCAATAAATAAATAAAATAAAATGATACTAGCAGTTCCACATCGATCTACCACAGTTAGGCAGATGGCCTTCTCACGTTGCCTCCCTAAGATATAGCTTGCCCTCCCTCCTCTGATTCATCACTCCTCCTTCTCCTCCTCCCACTCCATATTGCTAGCCTTACAAAACTTTCTAGCTGTAAACGTACCTGTGGCAAGCCCTCCTTTTCTCCTGTTCAAGCTGGCTCACTGTTCTCCATTGGTTGCTCGGCTAGCTGTTAATATACAGGATGCACTTGTCTTCATTACTATGCATAACTGGGTTCCTAACACTATGCATATTGTTTATTATGCAGCACTTCTATGCATAGTCATGTATACTTGCACTCTGTATCAAACGTCATGCAAAAATGTCCTTCGGTCCTGATGCGACCAATGTATATATTGTACTAGTTGTCGTATGCTATATCATTTACTGTACCCAGTTCACTCAAAATGCTATTCTGTGTACTGTATATTGTTGTATGTACTCTGTATATGTACTGTATATTGCTGTCTTCCATATGACTCCCTCTCCCCCAGGATGCACCATGAGATGAGTAACTTGTTGTTCAGTGTGCCTTTCCTGGTGAAACATTTCAATAAATAAATAAATAAATAAAGTAGTAGAGTTCTATTTCTTTAGTCCCAGTAGAAGAGTTCTAGCAGGTGCCTCCTTCCTCTTGCTGCACTCTGCCAAAAGCTAACTAGGGAAGTTTTAAATACAGACACCTGGCTTTTTGTTGCCTAAGTCACACACCCTAATTTCTGGCTCTTCTCTTTGCCTAGCTAACAGCACAGATAACAGTTCTCTTCCCCCAACTCAGATAAGCACACCAACTCTTATTTTTTGGTTTGTTTTTTTACCCTAATTGAAGGTCCCAGTAGTAGAGTTCTAGAGGCCGATTCCAAGACAAATGTCACAACTCGCAGGCGTATGTAAGTTGCGACGTTCACCGATATGCCAGGGACCCTGTGCCACATTCTAAGAGTGGCAGGGTCCCGGCACCTATAACCTGTGACTTGTGGCAGACATAGGCTAATGCCACAGGCCTGAGTAAGAGTCCTGCTTGCCACAAGTCACAGCCGACTGCAAACAGTCCCCCCAGAGCCCCCGCAGAACACCACAGCAAGCACCAGGGGCATGGGGGGGCTGGATATATGGCACAGAAGTCTGGGGGGCACAGTAGAAAATGGACCCCCAAGGGTCCCCGACAATCAGGGGTGGGAGACATAGCCGTGTATGTGGGGGCACGGGGAGCACAGCAGAACTTTTGCCATGGTGCTGTGGAGTGGGTGTCCATCAGATGGTACTGATGGATGCCCCTTAGAGCATCTCCGAGATGTTCTAACTCTGCTGCACCATTTCGGCTCCCGGAATAGTGCCAGTGGGTTACAGCAGCCACCCTTTTGGAACATGGCACAGTTGCTGCCATAACTCACCCTTACACCGTGTCCTTGCAGGTTGCAGTGTAGTGGGTGGTGTGTCCCACGGTTGGTGTAACCCACAGAGGGAATGGCGCAAGGCGCCTTTTGGAACCACACCTGGTGGAAAGCTTGGCACAAGTTATGAGTTACACCATGGGGATTGGTGTAACTCAGCTTGTGCTGGCATAGGCCATCTTGAAATTGGCCCCCTAGTCCTTTAGTCCCAGTAGAAGAGTTCCAACAGCTCCCTTCTTCCTCTTGCTGCTCTCTACCCAAAGCTCTGTTGAGTGGAGAAACTATAAACAGTTTTATTATTTGAAGTTTATGCTTGATGTTGAGGGACTAAATTGGGACAGATTAGAACTGATGCCTTCTGCATCAGAGGTATGGACATACTTTCATCAAGAATTTGTGAGGGTCTGTGAACAACACGTCCCCATAAAATGAAGGAGGATAAAAGCCTCTAATGCTAATTGGTATACACAGACCTACACAGACATAGAAAGGATAGGGATAATAAATCACATAAGGCAAAGCTTACAGGCACATCTGGGGATTGAAATTCCTATAGGCAGTCTAGAAACAAATATACTTATGACAACAGATTAGTCGAGCAAAATTACTGTAAAACAGAGTTAGAAACAAATAGAAAAAAATTAAAGATCCTTTTGGAGTACTATAGCAAGTTTAATGGGTAAAACAAATGAGGAACATGTGAAAAGAACTGAAATACATGGTCATCTGGTTTCCCTTAATGGCACAGTGACAAATGCTTTAAATGATGTTTTTGCAGCAGTTGGAACACGAGTCTTAGGATCTTCCCTTTTGGGTGAGAATCAAACAATGAAAATCAAGAAAATGAGGATGCTCAAAAAATTGATTCATCAGGAGTGTTTAAATTTAAAAACATTCAAAAGAAAGAAGTAAGGGACAAGCTGTTAAACATAGATACTAGAAAAACATTTAGATTGGATAACATTCCAGTTAAATTATTGAAATATGCAGCCCTATGCATTGCTTATCCCTTGACTTACATTTTTTAAGTTTTCCCTTTCTACTGGCAAATTTCCAAAGAGATGGAAGTCAGCAAAAATAATACTGATTTACAAGGATAGCCCAAGACATGAATTAAACCATTGTCACCTGATTTTGCTTCTTCCCATAATATCCAAAATGTTTGAGAAACTGGTATCCAGGCAATTGAAGAACTTTTGGAATCAAATAAAATGATAATGGGCTGGCCGGTGGCACTGAGGGTTGAGGCACTGGACGCCACACTCACTCCACATCGGTGACCCGAGTTTGGGAATGAGCCAGGGTCATCGGGGTTGGCAGGGATGGGGAAGAATTGAGTGTCCTACGGACTGCTCTCTTTCCTTGGGGAAGGGGGATTTCACCAGCTGCCACACTGGTGACCTCTACAGGAGGCTGGAGGCAGTACAGTGCATGGCCACAAACTGCAGGGGAATGAAGCTGTGGCAGACACCTTTTGGGGTGTACAGGAGTGTACACCAGCTGAGCTGGACGTCATTGCACGTCCAAAGCTTCAGGGGAAAAATCATGTAAAAATCCCCCTATCGGCAGGTGAGGCGACGGTGACCATCAGTAGCCCAAGGCCACACGTCCAATGCCGGCCGTTCCCGGGTCCTCTCCATGGGATCTGGAGAGCCCAGAATCCTGAGTATTGGAGGATGGTTCAGATGGACGGTGGAGCTGTGGAGCTGAGTATGGGAACCTGAGAGATGCCCCGAAGGTAGGGAGCAAAAATAGAGTCAAAAAAAAAAAAATGATAAATCAATATGAGTCAGGCTTTAGGTCCAAACATAGTACCCATACTGCCTTGATGAAAGTTGTGGGAGACATACAGCAGAGTCTGAACAGGAGTCTATGGGGTCCATATTTGTGGACCTGTCTAAGGCGTTTGATACCTTGCACCACAGCATTCTCCCATCCAGCCTCTGTGAAATGGGGATTCAAAATGAGGAACTTGACTGGTTAAGATCAGATTTAGTGGGACAAGATCAAATGGTGAAGCTTTGCCCTTATAGATTCACAACTGTTATAAAAACTGATTTTCCTCAGGGGTCCACATTGGGCCTGCTCTTGTTCAATATCTATAGCAATAATTTGCAATTTCATGATCTCTTGGTTAACTAGCATATGTACGATGATGACACTATAACCTACGTAGAGGGAAGAAAAATAGGAAATATACAATAACAACTACAGGAGGCTTTTTTTGACTTTCAACACTTTCTTAGGAAACAGAGATTGTGCTTAAACACTAAAAAAAGCAGTCAGTAATGCTCACATGTATTAATAAAAGCAATGTTCCCCTTGTGATCCAGGCTCAGGATGGAGTACACATACAACAGGTGACAGTATATAAATACTTGGGAGTTTTGCTAGATGCTAAACTAAATTGGAAGCACACCTTGAGACTTTATTGAAAATATGGGCAGGAAGCTGGGAATATTGTATAGATTAAAAAGTTACTAAGTTGCAATCTAAGGTATGAGGAGCTAAGAAGGCTGTTAGCCCATGAGTGCTCCGGACATTTATCCATAATAAAACAGATTATTTCTGTTTGAGATGTAGCAATCCAGTTTGTTTTTGAATTGCCCCTTATCTTTACTGGTTATAATATCCAATGGTAGTTTATTCCATGGGTTTACCACTCTCTGTGTTTAGAAGGATTTCCTTCTATTTGTGTTAAATCTTTCTGGTCTTAATTGCAATGGATGTCCCCTATTACCTAGGTTATCATTTTTAAAGTCTAAATCTAGTTCACTTAAAAGATAGCTGTCTTGCATTATATCATAATATAGCAATATATCTCCTCATACTCTTCTTGTCTCTAGGGACATGAAGTTTAGTTCATGTAATCGTTCTTCATAGGATATGTTTATTAAGTTATATATCATTTTGTTGCCTGTCTCTGAACCTTTTCTATTTTGTTTATAGCACCCTTTGTAATTGGCTCCCATGCTGGGCTTCCATGGTCCAATAGTAGTCTTGACATATGATCAGTACAGGGGCATGTGTTACTGTGTTGGTGATTGTTATTCTCAAGTCGCTCTCCTCTTGTAACCCTCTAGGAGTTTTCCTATTTAGTTGATATGTGGCTTTATTGTTTTGTCTGCCTAATTGTATTACACAGCACTTTTCAATGTTAAAGCTCATAACCAATTTGTAGCCCATTTTGATATGTTAGTAAGGTCTCTTTGGAGCGATTCCACATCTTCTTGGATTTTTATAATGCCTGTGAATTTTGTGTCATCAATGTATTTTTATTATTTT
This sequence comes from Neoceratodus forsteri, assembly GCA_016271365.2. Taxonomy (NCBI): domain Eukaryota; kingdom Metazoa; phylum Chordata; order Ceratodontiformes; family Ceratodontidae; genus Neoceratodus; species Neoceratodus forsteri. Next base: position 906,199,906 of record CM057452.1, read on the forward strand.
TGAAGTCTAAATCTATGTTCACTCAAGAGATAGCTGTCTTGTATTATACCTTAACATAGCAATATAGCTCCTTGTACTCTTCTTGTTTCTAGGGTTTAGTTTATGTAATCGTTCTTCATAGGATACATTTTTATATTATATGTCATTTTTGTTGCCTGTCTCTGAACTCTTTCTATTCTATTTATAGCACCCTTTGTAATTGGTCCCCACACTAGGCTTCCATAGTCCAATAGTGGTCTGACATATGATCTGTACAAGGGAATTATCACTCTCTCATCCCTACTTTTAAAGTTACATCTTACAATCCATAGCAGTCTCTTTGCTTTAACAATTTGTGCATTGCAAGCCTGTTATTTGCTACTGTTCTGATGATTGTTATTCCCAAGTCTCTCTCCTTGTGACCCTCTAGGAGTTTTCCTGTTTAGTTGATATGTGGCTTTATTGTTTTGTCTGCCTAGATGTATTACACAGCACTTTTCACTGTTAAAATTCATACCCCCAGTTGTAGCCCATTTTTATATGTTACCAAGGTTCCTTTGGACCCAGTGGAATGGCAGAGATCTTTAATCAGACATTTTGTAACCTCTTTAATTCTGATTCAGACATTACTAAATCTTTTGGATATTTGTCTTCAGGCCTCACAGGTATAGATATTAGCTTCCCTGATGAACTTATTGTTGGTAAATTATGCCTTCAAAAAGTCAAATTCAGTCCAGGTCCAGATAATATTGCAGGACATCTACTATTTCTTTTATCAGATTTCCTTTCAGGCCCCCTTAGACTTCTCTTTGAAGTGTGCATCAAAATAATTATGTGCCAGAAGACTGGAAAATGGCCAATATCATTCCATTACATAAAAAGGGACCCCAAAACATCTGGGAAAATTATAGATCTATCAGTCTTACTTCGTCCTTTTGTAAAATCCTTCACAGTCTATTAAAAGATAGCATCACTCCATCTTTAAACCTGCAGGACCTTGAACAACATGGGTTTAGGAAAGGAAGGAGTTGTTTACAAACCTCGTGTGTTTATGAACATATTAGTTATCACTTTGATAACAGGACCACCTGTGATATCGTCTTTATAGATTTTAGTAAAGCTTTTGATTCTCTTCCACATGGGGCACTAACATTCAAATTACATAAATCTGCTATTAACTCTTCACTTATTGATTGGATATGCAATTGGATCCAAGACAGAACACAGTGGGTAACAAGATTTAGATATTATTTCAAACTGGGCAAATATTTGGGGGTTGAAACTTAACCACTCGAAATGTAAAGTCATGCATTTAGGTCAACGCAACACCAATTTTTCTTATAAAATAGATGGTCAAGTACTTAATTCAGCAACTGATGAGAAAGATTTTGGAGTCATTATTTCAAATGACTTTACTTATTCCAAACATATTCATGAAACTATTAGTAAAACCAAACGAGTTATATGGTCCCTCAAGAGGAATTTTGCCTCTAGAAGTGCATATGTTATGATGTCTTTGTTCAGAGCCTATGCCAGACATTCTCTAGACTATGCATCTCAGCTCTGGTGCCTTTTCAAAAAGAATGAGTGTGATAAATTAGAGAAGATACAAAGAAAACACACCAAGAATATATTGGGTTTACGAAATGAAACATGCAATTCAAGACTATCATCGCTCAACATCATGTCTCTAACTACTAGACGTATTAGAGGGACTTACTTTTCTTTTATGACATTATTCAGGACCCTTATTTAACTGCTGAATTGGCCTTTACATTTAAAAATAATAACCATAACACTAGAAGTCATCCTTTAAAACTCTCAGGTAAATCATTCATTGCAAAAATAGAAAATATTTTTCACTCTAACAGCAATTAATCCTTGGAACAATTAGCCACATGAAGTGGTCATTGTGGCGTAGACAGTCAGTTCTGAGTGCTGTATCAATTTTTTATTACATATAAAATATGTAATGGGAAGGTCAGTTTGAGGAAACTACAGTTTTGCTGAACTGTCACATCAAAACCCCTCAGGGATAAGTTCAAAGGACAGGACATAGCTAAACTGCAGATACCTGGGGTGCAATTATCTGGTCAATTTGCTTTGATCCCAGGAAATAAAATTAGCCATTCATGACATCCTCAGGGAAATCCTTTGATCTGCACTATATGTCCTGAGAAAAGGGACACTGGCCAGTGTTATGAATAACCTTCCAGAAAACCAGCTCATTGCATCAAATAGGTTGATGTCTGGGCCAAGCAGGACCCAGACAAATTTGGAAGGTCCAATATCCATTCCTGGAAAACCCTTGAATTACATCAGAGAGACCTTTGATGTGTAGATGCCCAGGCTCAGACAGAATTAAAGAGTCAAATACACTTTTGCTTTGAATACAGTGACTTATATCAAAGAAACCTTTGACGTGTATGTGTAGCAGAGCACAAACCGGTTTTGTCTAGTTAACCTGAGGAGAGGAGAGTCAATGAGGTCACCTATTATGTTTTTTTAAATATCTTATTTAGACATCCTGTGTCATAAAATATAATTTTGTTACACCAAGGCGAAGTTAGGTGACCTCAGAGAGAAGGCCGGCTCAAGACTGTTCTTAAACCTACTGCAAACCTTGAATGACACACAATATTTTTCTGACTGAAAGAAGGACATCAGCACTGGAAGATTCAGAAGCAAGGACTTTAGATAAGATTAGTCTGAGAGTTATTATTTGTAGGAATCTGTACTTTTACCTGTTTGTTTTAATGCTGTATGTGTTGGGATATTTTTGTTCTGTAATAATTTTCTGTTTTCCTATTTTAAAGTAAAGATATATATTTTAAAATGGAAACTGCCTGGAGTGCCTTGACATTTCTTTATATTTAAGTGAAGCTTTTAAGGATTATAGTTGACACTGTGTTTATGCTTATTGTCATACCAAACTGGGAAATGGATAGAGTTCTCTAAGGTCTTGCATAGAGTTCTAAAGGTTCATTTTGTAGACCTGGTCAGGTGCCCATAGGCAAAGATATCTGGCCCCCCGAAGACAGAATTATCTGAGCCTGATAATTGGGTACGCTAACAAGAGGTTATCAGTTTGAATCCCTCCAGAACTTGAGACTAAGGTGACTGGAACCCACAAACAGACAAGAGGGTTACCTTGTTCTGTTAACTGTCCACAGATCCTACACTCAGAGATTGGCACTTTGGGAGTAGAGGGCTGACCGGTGAGAGAATCTGTGACAGTCATAGTGAAACAAAAATGCATTTAAGCATTGTCTGGACAGATTAATCTCCCAAGGATATAGTATTTCATATTATAACAACTGATTAGCATAAGAGCTGATATGGACCTTATGGTCTCCTTGCTCCTAATTCATCCTTAGTATGACTTCGTATCTTCTTCAGCTTTTATAATTCCTGCAAGTTTTGTGTCATCAGTGTATTTACTTAACCTGTTTATGACCTGTTGACCCATGTCTGAAACAAATATCTGGAACGGGACCAGTCCAAGCACAGATCCCTGCAGAACATCACTATTCAATGCCACCGGTTCTGATGTTTAACCATTTATGCTAACCCTTTGACTTCTTCCACCCAACCAACTTTGGATCCACTGTACTGTTCTGGAGTCCATCTTGTATCTATTAATTTGCATTATAGCTTTATGTGGTACCTTATCAAAAGCCTTACCAAAGTCCAAATATATACACTCCATGGCCCTGCCTCTATCTAGGGCAGCTGATATCATCTCATAGAAACTTAATAGATTTGTTTCACATGATCTACCCAAAGTGAAACCATGTTGTTCCCCATCCCTTAATCCCAGGCTATCAATGTGATCATTTATTAAATCCTTTATAATGGACGCCATAATTTTTCTCAGGACAGAAGTCAGGCTAATTGGTCTATAGTTTCTGTAGTTCACTTTTCTTCCCTTTTTGTGGACTGGTATTACTAGACCTTCTAGCCAGTCTGGTGTAACTTCATTTTTTGATACTGCTCTTGAGTATAATGGGCCCGATTCTACAAGGATGGCACAAGTCACTGCCAAAGGCAACTTGCACCAATCCCCATTACACCAAGGACCCTGTGCTAGAATCTGAAAGGGGCAGGGTCCCTGAGGCTAACTCTGGTGATTTGTGACAATCCCACAGGTACACCAAACAAAGGGCATACCTGAAGGGATAATCACAAACTTCAGCCCTGGATTTGAAGGGTGCTAGTGGCCCCCAATGCCCCAACCCCATGACATACAGGGTTATGGCCTGTAAAGCTATTACACTGTCCCCCAATGCACCACCCCCATGACATACAAGGTTATGCCCTGCAGAATTCAGTAATGTCCACCCATGCCCCAATCCCATGACATACAAGTCACTGCCCTGCAGGGCTATTCATGCCCCCAATGCCTCACAATATCTGATCCACCACCTCCTGCATCCCACATCCCTGTAAGTTGTATAGAGCAACCCCAAATCCCTGGTAGTCTAGTGGCCCCCCACTCAGTAGTGGTGGATTACCGCACTCCCCTCCACTCCTACCCAGCCAGAAACTGGCACAGACCCACCTCTCACCACCATGGCCAGCTGCTGACTGAGATCCACTGGAGCACATACTACTGTGCATAGTACATGTGCAATGAATATTCATTGAGTGCATACTATGTACAGTGGTATGCACTCCAGTGGATCTCAGTCAGTGACTGGCCATGGTGGTAAGAGGTGTCCATGCCAGTTGTTAGCTGGTAGGGTGGAGGGAGTGAGGTGGTCTGCCACTACTAGGGGTGGGGGGCCACTAGACTCACTGGGGATTTGGGGTTGTTTCTATACAACTTACAGGGATGCGGGAGGTGATGCATTAGGATTTGGGGTATGGGGGCATGAATAGCACTACAGGGCAGTGAATTGCATGTCATGGAGTCAGGCCATTGGGGGGACAGTAATAGCCCTGCAGGGCATAACCTTGTATGTCATGGGGTATGGGCATTGGAAGGGGACATTACTAGCCCTTCAGGGCATTATTCTGCATATTCTGGGGTCAGGACATTTGGGGAGGGACAGCAATAGCCCTATGGGGCTTGCACATATCCTTTTGGGGTCAAGGCAGGGGTGGGGAGAGGTGACATGTCATCAGGGGATGGGTGGGTGGCACATACATGCAAGCCCCGAAGGGTGTAACTGTACTTTGGTGGATGTCCTCCAGGGGGGTTGTTTGAGAATAGTGCCCTGGGGGACTTGGTTGCTGCCCTTCCAGAATAGGGCACAACTGCTGCTGTAAACCCTCTAGCACCATGTCCCAGTGGGTTTAGGGCATAACTGGTGTCATACAGTATGTCCACTTTGGCGCAAGCAGACTGCAACATGCTGAATATCATATGTCGCAACTGCTGGTGTAACTTGCTACTTGCACCATTTAATTTTGCACAAGTCAAGTTACGCCAGGTGTAACCTTTTGAGAATTGGGCCTAATATTTTTAGTGATACATGATAGGAGTTTTAACAGTTTAGGAGATATGTTATCTGGCCCTGCTGAGAGTGACATTTTTTAATTTTAAATTTTTTTAATTATACACTCTTTGGTTATGGTTATTTCTGTTTCTGAATTTTTCTGGATATCTCCTATGTATGGTTCAGTTTTTGGAAAAACAATCCAAAATCAGTATTAAATATGTTCACTATGGCCCGGATATTCAAACTGCGTCAGGCTGTGGTGCAAGCCTGGTGCAGCACAACTTGGATGCGCAGGGGCGCTGACTGGGCAATATTCAACGGAGCTGCGCCATGGCACAGCATAATTGAATATCGCACCCTGGCCACCGCAGTGCGCATGGCGCAGTGGCACTGAGCCAGCAAGGTGGCTAGAGTGGAGCAGGGATGCGTAGAGTTCGCCATACTTACAGCAACCACGATATTCAGTGCACATGCAATGGGGCTATTTGCATGTCATTATGGCCCCATTTGCATGCAGGTGCACCGATCCCCGTGACTTGTGCCAGGTACCCTGCCAGGCAGAAGCCATCGGGACTGACGCCCCCTGCAGTGTGGCAATGTGCCCCACAGCCTGATCATGGGCTGAAGTAAAATAAAAAACAATCTAAAATCCCTGGTGGTCCAGTGTACTGCTGTCAGCCCGATCGCGGCATTTGTAAAATAAATCACACTCTGAACTCCCTGGTGGTCCAGTGGACTACTGTCAGCCTGATCATGGGCATTTGTAAAATAAATCACACTCCGAACTCCCTGGTGGTTCAGTGGACGGCGTCAGCTCAATCACGGGCTTAAGTAACTACAATCCAATCCAATATCCCTGGTGGTCCAGCGACCCCTCCCCACCTCCCACTGAGCTCCCACCACCCTGCTCCCCAGTCAGCAGAGGCAGCAGCAGCCACCCACCTGTCACCCGACGTCCGCCAACTGATGTCCGTGGGCTGTACGCCCATTGGTCCACAGCGTACCAATGGGTGTGTAGTTCTGAGTATACTACATTCTATATATGTGAATGATTCATTCACATATCTGAATGTGTAGTATGGAGGAGCTGCATGCCCATTGGCTCATGCTGTGGACCAATGGGCATACAGCCCTACCGGATGGTCAGTCGGCAGGTGGCGGGCGGCAGGCGGTGGTGCTGCCACCCGCCATGACCGGGGAGCGGGGTGGTGGGGCCGTGGTGGTGGTTAGGGGTCCGCTGGACCACCAGGGATATTGGATTGGATTGTAGTTTACTTAAGCCCGCGATCGAGCTGACAGTGGTCCACTGGACCACCAGGGAGTTTGGAGGGTCATTTCTGTAGGTATGCCCATGATCGGGCATGGGGGGGTGCTGCCAGGTGCAGCCAGTGCTCAGGGTGGCAGCTGCCGTGTTGCACCCTGCAATACGGCAGCTCACCTGTGGGTGGCCATCCGTTGTTCCTTTTTTTTTTGGGATCAACTTTGTGTGGCGCAAGTAGGGGTTGCAAATGCATGGACTCAGCACATCCCGGGTTAAATATCGGGATGTGCAGAGTATGCATGGGCACAACCTCCACTTGTGTTGCATACATAACTGATGCACTCTGACGAACATCCAGATTTGTGCCAGGCACAATTCCCATTTGAATATCACGCCGGTGATTAGTGGTTGCGATGGTGCAACACTGTTGCGCCATGTGCAACCTTTGAATATCTAAGCCTATGTCTTTTGCTCTCAATAAGTCTATCATTGGCTATTATCGAACATAACCTATTTTTTGAGTTTCGGAGTGAGTTTACATAGCTATGAAATCCTTTCAGATTATCCTTAGTAGCATTGTATGCTAATCAGATTTCCATTTTTTGCTTATTTTTCTTTATTTTGTTTTTGCATATTTTAAGTATTGTTTTATATTTTTGGCAGTTGTCTTCAGTTTTGTTTTTCTTATATTGGTCCTATAGATGCCATTTTTTCTTTAGTAATTTTTTTGATGCTGTTAGTTATCTATTTTGGTTTTATGCCTCCGCTATTGTATTTCTTTTTCTTTTTGATATATTTATCTCATATCATGAAGATACGTTTTTTTAATTGTATCCCACATTTTGCTGGTTGATTGCTTTTTTAAGCTCAGCTTCCCAATTAATTTTATTTAGTTCTTCATGTAATTGTGTAGTATTTGCTGTTTTATTGTTGTAAATTTCCATGCAACCTTTATTTATTTGTATGCCTTCTTGTAATTGGAAATACACAGTACTATGGTCACTATTTGCCAGTGGTACCTGTACGTTACAGTTTGTCACATTTATCTCATTTGAACGTAGTAGTATAGTTAAAATATTCTTTCCTTTAGTTGGGTCGGTGACATGCTGTCTTAGGCCTAATAGTTCAATTTTTATTAAGAAATATACTACTATAACAGTTTGTCCCTGCCATTTGTTCCCAGTTGATATCACCATAGTTTAGGTCTCTCATGAAGACCACATTGCCCATCTCACAAGTCTTCTCAAAACTCAACTGTTATTTCCTCCATGATCTCAATGCTGCTATTAGGAGGTCTGTAGCATAGGCCAACTATAAGCTTTTCATCCCTGGCTGTTTCAGTTTTGATCAGTAAGGTTTCAGTGTTACTGTTTTCTTTTTTTTATTTTATAAGTGATGTTTTTGGAATTTATTTGATTTGATATATAAGCTGCTCCTCCTTCTCCTCTTTTGTCAGTCCTGTCTAAATGAAATAGATTATAGCCTTTGATATTTTTATTCCAATTATTGTCCTTTGTCCACTAAGTTGTTTAGGTTTTAAAAGCCATATCTGCCACTACTGGGAGGTGGGGGCCACTAGACTACCAGGGATTTGGGGTTGCTCTATACAACTTACAAGGGATGCGGGAGGTGGTAGATCAGGGATCAGGGCATGGGGGGTATGAATAGCACTGCGTAATTTATCTGATTTGATATATAAGCTGCTACTCCTCCTCCTCTTTTTTCAGTCCTGTCTAAATGAAATAGATTATAGTCTTTGATATTTTTATTCCAATTATTGTCCTTTGTCCACTAAGTTGTTTAGGTTTTAAAAGCCATATCTGCCACTACTGGGAGGGTGGGGGGCCACTAGACTACCAGGAATTTTGGGTTGCTCTATACAACTTACAGGGGATGCGGGAGGTGGTAGATCAGGGATCAGGGCATGGGGGGTATGAATAGCACTGCGTAATTTATCTGATTTGATATATAAGCTGCTGCTACTCCTCCTCTTTTTTCAGTCCTGTCTAAATGAAATAGATTATAGCCTTTGATATTTTTATTCCAGTTATCGTCCTTTGTCCACCAAGTTTTGGTTTTAAAAGCCATATCTGCTTTACCATTTGGTTTCAATAATGTTTCAAGTTCCTCTTTCTTTTATTTGAGCTCTGACATTTACTAGGTGACAAAATAACACTTCTGATTTGGGTATTTTTATTTTACCTTTACCCTTAGTACCATGTTCATTTTCATTTCTGCCCCCAGTGATCAGTTTAAATAATTCATTGAGATAGCACTAATAATCAGTTTAGCTAATGTATTTGTACTACTGATGCTCAAATGTGTCATCTTTTATGCATAAGTGTATCATTTGATAGAAAGTTTCCTATGAATTTATAAATCTAATATCCACAGTTGAACACCTGTTCTAGAGCAACATGTTTATGTGTTGAATAGTATTATTTTTCCTGCATGTACCTTTAATGTTGGCAAAATGCTTGAAATCATTGTCCTCTGTCTCTTACTAGCTACTAGCCTGCTTAGATCCATAATATCATCTGCAATATCTTTTTCATGGTGCTTCCCCACATTGTTTATGCCTACATGTACCACTACTGTTTGAGACTTAAGTTGTTTCTCCATTACTTTAGACAAAATATCTTTGCTCTCTCTCACTCTTGCTCCTGGTAAACAGTTCACTTCCCTGTTTATTTTATTAGTCCCACAAATGGTGCTATCAGTTCTGCGTAGAACAGAATCTCCAATTACTAGAATTTTATGTTCTGATATTTGTTCCCCGCTGTCTTCTCTAAGTTCTAGTGGAGTATATCTATTTTGTAGGAGTAGATCATTTCCTAGTGCTCTACGACCCTTTTTTGGGGGTATTATTTGCATAGCATTCCAGTCTGGTGCATTTATCTCATCCTGTTCAGTTTCAGAGTCTAATTCTGTCTGTCTTCCCTGTTTACTCCTATATTTGAATCTCTTGTTCTTTTATCCTTTTGTTCAATGTTTATAGTTGAGAGTTGTTTTCCTTACTTGTTCCTCTAAAGTGTTTATCTCCTTCAATAAGTTACCCATTTCTAGACATTTTTGGCAGATAAATTTGTCAGAGGTCTACTCTGTGTCTTTTGTGGTATACATCTGGCAGCTGCAACATTTTACAATAGTACCATCATTACATAAAGTAGTTAGGAAATCTGATGGGTTATAGGTCTCCATGTTTCTCAAAGACAGCATACCTGATTTGGCTTGAGATATCACACCCTAGCAGTTCCTTAAATATTTATATATGGCTATATAATTTGAAGTAGTCCTTACAGTACTTACAGTACTTCTGTTAGCACCCTTTGCAAACTGTGTGAGAGGCCTTTCGGCACCATGCAATTCTGCTTAAAGTTGGACCAGCATAACATTCTGTGGTGATTTACATATGCAGCTCATGATGCTTTGCATCGTGGGGGCATGTGTGATTTTGTATTTTCTTACAGTACTTACATTATGGGTATCTATACTGTAGTTTCCTGCCCTTGTTCCCTTGTTCCTGCAGAACATGTAAGACACACATCAGATATATCACCTCTGAAATATGCCTAAAAATTATTAATGCTATGGTACTTCATGTATTAGATTGTGGGGATATCATTTATGCTGGGGCATCAAGGAGGGAGCCAGCAAAGTTGGACATAATGTACAACAGGATGGCTCGGTTCATCTTCAATGCCCCCAAGGGAAAGCATAATTTTGACCTATATAGACCATTGAATTGGCTGAAGCTTGCAGAAAGAAGGAGCTGACATCTCCTGACATATAATTGATTAAGGCACACAAAGAAAATGTGCCCTGATATATCTTGGATTTCTTCAGTCAGAGTAACCAGGGAGTCTCTGAGATCTGTACAAGGGGTGGAATACACAGTGGCAACCCCCCAGGATGAAACCCACTTTTAAAGCACTCTGCAGTATGCTGCAGCAGACCTACTGAATAACGCAATGTAATAGAATTGGCAATTAGTCCCCTTTATCATGGAGGAAACTGTGGCATTCATTTCATCCTGGCAGTGTCACATTTTCCTGAATGACAACAGGGACTAATTGCCATTAAAATTACATTGCTTTATGCAGTAGCTCTGCTGCAGCATTCTGCAGAGTGCTGCAAAATGTTGCAGAATTTGGTTTCATCCTGGGGGATACCACTGTATGGTCCAAAAATACGATTTAGGAATTGGGCAGCCATCTACAAGGTTTAGGGTTCCTGTTTTGTGGAATTCTATGCCTATTGGGTTAAGAGGTGTGAATATGCCAATCTGCTGAGGCCCAATAAAACATTAGCTTTATGACAGGGCTATGGCACCATCACAATTTTGCCATGAAGGCATAACTTGAATGTGGAAACTGAAGAAATTGCCATGCTCATAATGCACTTTCTTTTAATGTGTTTGTGATTTGTCTTGTGTCATTTGTTATTTAGTAACATACTGTGTAATTGTGAACATATTTATAATCCATGTATAGGCAACTACATTTTAAATTGTAAAGGATCTCCTTGGAAATTAGCATTTTGCTCAATGGAGCTGTAACATCCTATCCTGTTCATAATTTTATGAATAACATTTATTACTACTACTAGCTCAAGTGGGAGCAAAGGGTGGACAGCAGCACTTCTGTAGCATTACATGTAAACCAGCAACAGGTTAATTTTTTTTTAAAGTAATAGACAGGAAGAGGCAGGTTGGAGATGGACAATGGGCAGCAGCAGTTTTTATAAAATGCCAGACAGGGAATAACAGGTTCCAAGATCTGCTGTCTATTTTAAACCACAGGAGGAAGGGAGACTGTATAGCCATCTTCTCTGTATTACTTTTGGCAATGTGTGTGCCTTCACAGAGGCTAGAATTAGTATGAAACAGTTCCATGTCAGCAGCCCACTCCAGCTTATCACAATACACCTTGCAACTTATGCTATACAGCTGAGTTAAGAAGATGGCCAATCTTCAGAGCTGGTACCAGCAACTGGGCCAGCAAAAGCCATTAAAAAAATTCCACATGCCATAAATATTAGTTCCATTCAGACAGGTGGGGGGTTAACTGAACAGGTCAGTAGTTTGGCCCCCAGTATCAACACTCTCTATCCTGGCAGTGCCGAAAAGTAAAAACTCCTTACATTAGACATAGTCACAGGACACATACATACTGTATGGCCCTTATGAGAGTGGAGTTCCTGTCATGTAGACAAAATGATTAGGTACGTACAGACAGTGACCTGGCTGGAGCAAGACTACTGGTGCTTTACATTTAATAAGTTGCACAGATGCAGAGATTGAAACTTACCAATAAATGCCTTGGCCATTTTTCCTATCTTAAAGTTTCAGACAAGGTTTGCTTGATCCAAAACTGGCTCTGGTACAGTTCCGACCCCCCCCCAATCGAGCTGACTCAGCTCTGAATGGGAAAACTGAGACTTTCGTGGATCAACCTGAATTTTCTGGTCCTGAATAACACTGTCACCACCAGTACTGCATGGGAAAGGCAGTGCAGGTGCAGAAAAGTGCAGGGGGAAAAAAGTGTTTCTTTTTTTCCCTGATGTCTACCAAAGACTCCTGAGTCCCTGGACCATCACATGACCAACAAAGGAAAATACTCTTGATCCTGTGGCACTGAAGGGAGCCAAACAATGAGGGTCTCTATTCTATGATTGACACATGTTCTACCCAGTCCTCTGTGTCAGCCATCACAGGACATTCCTAGGAAACCTAGTATCAAGTGCATTTAGGGCTTTGCATTGAACAGAGACAGTCGTGGTGTGTGTGTGTGTGTGTGTGTGTGTGTGTATGTGTGATTTGCCCCCAAAACTGGCAAAAATATTTTTTTTTGTTGGAGAGGGAGAGGAAGAGTAGAGACTGAGAGACCAACAAATTAAAAGCAGACAAGAAACAGCAGAGTGCAGACCTTGCAGCAGACTTAAAACAAGCATTTGTCAATGCCGAATGTTTGCTTGCTGGTATTAGCATTGGAGGTGCAGGAGTCAGACAGATGCAGAATAGGAATGGGAGTGGAGTATTGAACTTCACACCAACCCCACCTCCACCCCGCAGAGACAGACAGGCATTGGGGTATGCGATTGGGTCATCGCCCATAACGTTAACACCATTTCACCTCACCCTATCCTGCAGACACCGACAAGTGTTGAGGTGTGCCTTGGCGTGTTCAGCTTTACAGTCACCCCATTCCATAAGGACATACACTGAAATGGGTGCTGTATAGGAGAATGCGGTGAACTCTGGGCCAAAGAGTCCAAGGCACACCCCGACACCTGTCACTGGCTGCAGGGTGGGGGTGGAATGGCATGGGCATTACAGTCAGCAATCCAAATGCACACCCTTGATGCCTGTCAGTCTGTACAGGGTGGGACGTTATGGTTAGAAACCCCTAACACCCTGGGCATTTGTTGGTATTTGCACTACAAATTTTCAACATGGCCTTTTTGTGACCCCTACCTAATGAAAGCATTTGGGATCTTGTCTCATGAACAGTGGCACTGTGATTTTGTTAATCTGTCCCGAACATTGATTTCCCACAGTGACCACCCCATTCTGCACCAGATGTGTGAAACCACAGTTCAGGCAGGATGTGAAAAATGACAGCTGCACCAATCATAAGGAGGTGTGAAAAGATGACAATGTTGGAAATCTGGAGTGAAAATATTAAAACTTCTCAAAGTTATGAGCGTGCATGTAAACTGCAATGCACGTTTGTATCACAGCCATTTTTTTTATTCTTTAACAAAATTTTCAACATAGGCTTTCTGTTCATGAACAGTGTCACTATGATTTTCTTAATCAGTCCTGAACGTTGATTTCCCACTGCGACTGCGCCATTGTGCGTCAGATGTGCGAAACCACATTTTGGGAAGGATGTGAAAAATGACAGCTATACTGTTCATGAGGAGGTGTGCAAAAATGGGAATGTTGAAACTCTGGAGTAAAAATATTAAAAATTCACGAAGTTATGACTGTGCACGGAAACTGCACAACACACAGCTCATAACATAGTCATTTTGTGGAATTCTGTCACTAAATTTTCAACATAGGCATTTTGGGACCTCTGCTCATGAATAGTGCTACTGTGATTTTCTTACTCTGTCCTGAACATTGTTTTCCTACAGTGACTGTGCCATTGTGCGCCAGATGTACAAAAATACATTTCGGGCAGGATGTGGAAAATGACAGCTGTGCTGTGCATAAGGAGGTATGAAAAAATGGCAATATTGAAAATCTGGAGTAAAAATATTAAAAATTCTCAAAGTTACAAGCGTGTGTGGAAACTGCACAATGCAAGCTCGTAACATGGTCATTTGTTTGGAATTTTCCCACCAAATTTGCAACATAGGCTTTCTGGGAGCCCACCTCATGAACAGTGACACTGACATTTTGTTACTCGGTCCTGAAAGGTGACTCCATGCAGTGACCGTGAAATCACCTTTCGGGATCAAATAATGAGATGACAGTGATTGAATTCATGAAGTGGGGTCCCAAGAACCCCATGTTGAAAATTTGTGCCAAAATTCACAAAAATGGCCGAGATATGCACCAAAGTTGAAAAAACCTTTTATGCCATTATACAGCTTACCGGCATTTCTTCAGTTTGCAGGTGACTTTAAAGAATGCAGATGTGTTCCCGGTCCACCGAAGATCATTGCGCCGTGCTTCGTAGGTAAGTATGGGGTAAGGGGGGTGTGTGGGGAGGTGAGGTGTGCAGAGGGTGGTTGCAGGTTGGAGGAGGGGCAAGAAACTCAATGAGGGATCGTTTTCTTTTTTAAAGGTTTTTTTAAAAAAAAGACAACACTGGACTTTTGGCACGCTGGGGTGGGCTCCCAGTGTGCCACTTGGAACTTTGTTGGGGGGAGTGGAGCTGACTGGGATTGGGCACCCCCATTGGCCATACATTGTGTGGGGGGAGAGTGCATCAGCCGAGGGAGATTGGGCACCCCCTTGGTACACAACAAATGGGGGAAGGGCGCATCATGCCAGTGGGACTTGGGCTACCCATTGGCAAATGAACTGGGGAAGGGGCATGCTGACAGGAGGATTCAGCACCCATGACATTGGCTTTTCTGGGGACTGAGAGGTGGATAGTGACAGGTGCCACCATGTTTATTGAAAGGGGACATCAGGCAAGGCACTCCCTGCAATGAGGGGGAGCTCCCTCATTGCAGCGGCTAAATCATTTCAAGTTGGGGGCACGCTTGCTGAACTAGTGTCAGCAGCAGCGTGCCACCACATTGGGGAAAGTGGGCCAAGCCTCTAAATGCAGTGGGGGCATTGGTCACCTCAGTGCCACACCTCCAAATCCCCACTTCTCTCCTAAGCTGTCACATAATGTTTCTTGCGCATGGGCGCAAGCAAACATAAAAATGGATTGTCTTTCATTAGAAAGAGAGAGAGCGAGACAGAGTAGAGAGACCAATGAATTCAACAGCAGATTGCAGAGTAGACAGGTTCAGAGTGCTGCAGACATTGCAGACTCCACAGTAAAAATGAAAAAACACCTGTTTTTGTTAGAGCGAGAGGAGAGAGAGAGAGAGAGAGAGAGTAGGGGACTTACAGTGCCATACAGATTTTGAAGGGGGGTGTCACCCAGGTCTCAGACTCTGTGTTGCCCATCTCTGTGCTGCCCTGAAAGGTCATACTGCTTAGACTTTGTGTTGCCAATCTCTGTGCCATACAGATTGTGAAGGGGGAGGTGTCACGTCTCAAACTCTGTGTTGCCCATCTCTGTGCTGCCCTGAATGGTCATACTGCCTTAGACTCCATGTTGCCACCTCTATGCCATAGTGTTATACAGATTGTGAAGGAGAGGTGTCATGTCTTAGATTCTGTGTTGCCCATCTAGGTGCCTGAATTACTACTAGGTCATATAGTGCCTCATGTATTTTCAGGGAGGGAGTCACATCTCAAGACTCTGTGTTGCCCTTCTCTGCATCTGAAATAATACTTCTAAGTACACAATTAAGCTGGATCTCAAAAAATGAATTCAGAGTCAGAGTCTGTTATGGAAATGGAACATGTGGCCAACACCAGTAGTAAGGCAGAAATTGGTACATGTAACAATAAAAATAGTTTCCAAAAATAAATTTAAAAAAAGAAATTTCACTGCTGAAGTTATCATTAAAGCAGTTGATGAAAATGAAGCAACACAACCAGAAAAGGAAAATATGTTGGTGAATCCTCTGATCAAAGTATTGCAGTACTTCGGCATTGCAAGAAGAATGAAATAAAACTAAAACACAAAAACATGCAACCAAAACACTTAGACCTAGAAAATAAATGTTTAAGGAAAATGTTCTGTCTAGAACTAATAACTGTGGCACTCCACGATATGCCACTCATACATATTGGGCTCCTTCAACAGAAATCAGTGCCTCTAGGGAAGAAGAGTTATAAATGTACAAGAACAAGATCATGATCACGATGTATCACTGTTATGCTCTTCCAAAGGTGATGAATGAGAATGTGATACTGATGAGGTAGAGGATGCCACCTGTGTTCCCACACCCAAAAAAATCACATACAGCTAGAACCACCAGTAGCCACAGCCGGTAGTGGAAAAACAATCATTATGAACTGGTCACCGAAAATGTACGAAGCTGATTGGCCAACAGCTCTTTGAAACCGTGATGATATCTAGCTACATCATCATGGCTTCAGAAAGCCTCCAGCCACCAGCCTCCTTACCCACAACAAATCATTCGGAGGGTAATGGGCAGCCACCAAAAAAATCACAGTCACTTCAACCAGCTCCTCACTCACTCCCATGGAAATCGCAGTTTCGACAGCAGCAGCGAGAGTCACAAATGGGCGAGTACACCATGATCATTCAAAACAATATTGTTTTTGGAACCCTCAGTAAAACTGCTGAAATTTATCAATACAGACAAAGCTGCTATTTACTTTTTTTAAAGGAAGCATTGCTGCATGTGATCAGCTTTATGTCTCCCTTACACTCTCTCTCTCTCTTTTCAAAAGCACGCGCTCAGCTGCCCGTTTGCTGCACGTAGTAACGCTTACACTTGTAACATTTTCCTGCATTTATCAGCTGGCAGGACTAACACCGACTAACTTACCGATGTATTGGAAACTCTTGAAGTGCCCCTGCTAGTCAGTCTGCTCCCTTTTAAACTGTGACTTCAATCCATCTCATGGCTCCAGTGACAGGTTAAAACATAAATAAATACTGACTGTTTCACAAACATGGTTGTACCAGGAACTTTCTTATTCCCCAAAAAAAGTCACCCACATAAAAAGGATGGCTCCTGACCACACTATATTGGATTGCGGGGGGGGACAACATTCACAGCTGCACCTACTCAATTAACTCCAATTACAGCAGAACCACCTGCTGGCCAGAGCCCTCCAGGAACTATTTTCTTAAAAGATACTGCTCCAACATCGCCAAAACATCAATTTCAAAAGGTTTTAAAACTTTTTTTAATTTTTACTAAAAAAAAACTTTTAAGCCAGTTCATAGTAGCAATAAGTCATTCCAAGGTGTGGTATATCATGGGATTTCATCACTTCTTGGGTGGTTGGATGCACTCGGCCTGTGGCCTCATGCCCAACCACCCGAGGCGTGATGATATCCAATGACATACCACACCCTGTCATGCCTTATTGCTTAATTATACAATGGCAAGAATTTTTCCCCTATCCTGATTGGTCAGTGTGTGCTTGGGACAGTGATGTTATTGAACAATAACATCACCGTGCGAAGTCCAGGCACACAGGTGACCATAGAATAGTGAAAAAAATCCTTCCCTCCCACACAAGCCACCACAAAGATGACAGTACCTTGAAGCCATCATGGTTTACCCGGACTAGCCGCCCTCACATCCCGCTCATCTCTCCCCAACACACCCAAACAGAAACACACACGCTTCCTGCTTGGCTGCCTCATTCCATCAGCTAATTCATACAAAATCCATCATATTCCAAAGAAAAGGCAGCTGTCTGTTTGACTTCACTGTAGCTGCTCGTTCTCTTAAACCATGCACTCTCCGCCATTTCCACAAACCCCAAACACAGTACTAATACCGTTTTGAACCATCAGCACTTCCTCGGCAAAACCACATACTTTCTATTTGTTCAAAAAGCACTTTGCCAAAATAATAAAAAAAAAGATCGGTAACTTACAGGTTCCGAGACAACTGATGTTCAGTTACAGAGCAGACCGGGAAACTGAAAGTTACCTCTCAGCTCCTCGGTCATCATTTTTTAGTGGCCGTGTCTTTTTTTTCACAGGATAAACAAAACAAGATAGCATCTTTAATGGTTCCCAGGACAAGCAGCAGGACCACATAACAACAAGAGACAGAGTGTGTTTGGGGGTTGGAGGGTCACCATGCACAACAGACCACACTATTAGCAGCAGTACCTCCTACTGGACTACTTTTTCTTTCATTTCCAAAATAAGGCTCTCATACAAAAAGGAACACAAATGTAACACTTTTTTTTTTACTTTTTAATATTACAGGTATTTTAAAATGACCCATTGTATGAGCCATTGTATAATAGCAATAAGACACTCCAGAGTGTGTGTTATTGTGTAATAACATCACTCCTGGGATGGTGGAAGCACTCGGCCTCACCTTGTGCTTTGACCCACCCCAGGAGTGACATCATTACACAATAACACACACCCTGCCATGCCTTATTGCTTAAGTAATCATGGTAGCTCTTCTGGGGACAGCCACAGAGTGTATGAATCAGGGTCAGAAACAACTGCCACCAAAATTGCTGCAGTTCCTGTCATAACAACAAAATGTTCCACCTCAGTTGTGTGAAGCTATTTTCATATAAGTCCTAGAAATGAATGTGTTGCTTTCTGCATCTTTTGTCATTGGGAAGTTAGCAGAGAGAAAATGAGGAGCCAGTTCAGCACAACATCATTAAAAAGGCATTGGCAAAGAGCACATCCAACCATTCAAGTGGGCAACAGCCCTGAACAAGGGAAAAATATCTGTGATGAAAATAATCCTACAGACAATAGTGATGGTGAAGAGACTGAGAGACAGGGCAGAAACCACTATGTTTGACTTCACTGACAAAAATATTTAGACAAGATACAGTTTCACCAGAGCAATCCCATGTTTTTTCCCACACTGCACAAACTAAACAGCAGACCATTACTGTGATGCTTGAACAAAAAACTGTCTACAGTAGATCACATCAAGTAACATGAAAAATTAATTGGTTAATAGCTGAATTTATTGCCAAGGACCTGCAACCATTTTCTGTGGTGAAGAATGAAAGTTTTAGATCCCTTTTAAAATATTTTGCTCCACATTGCAACATAACAACCCATAAATATTTTGTGACTGTGGCTGTTTCCAAATTGTATGAATGTATGCAAAGTAAAATAAAATTGGCTCTTCAAGACAGTGAATATGGTTGTGTGGACATGACCATAGACACATGGACGAGCTCTCAAACCACTGATTATATATGCATCACAGCACATTGGGTGTCAAGATAGTTTTCAAACACCACCACAAGTAGCAGTGTATAAGAAGGTAGACAAAGAATGGCAACTCTTTGCATTAGCATGTTTGGTAAGCATCACACTGTGGACAATATTTTGGAAGAGTTGTGTGACAAATTTCTGATTGGTTTAAGAGCCCCTGGGACTCCATACTCAATTTGTGGTTTCAGACAATGGAACTTCATTTTGCCTGCTTTGTTTAATTCTTCCTCTGTTTATTCCCCCGCTTGAATAGTCAAACTGCTTTGTTTTAGTTAGAAAGGGCAAAATTAGTGAGATACTTAGTATTAGAGTGATAGCAGAATGTTCGACTGTCCTCGAATTATGCACTGGGACCATTTGATCGGTCCCACTACCACTCCGATTGAGAGAGGAGAAAGGGATGTATCCCTAGTTTGTATACTCTGTGAACTGTCATTGTCCTCTTGCTGGTTCTGATTTGGTTTGCTGTTGGGAGACAAAGCCATGGAGAGAGGAAGTTATGGAATGAGTTCTCGGGTGCTGGTGGAGTCTGGTGGAGTTTGAGGATCTGACTGAGGGTTCAAGTCCAAGTTTTGTGGCTGTGTTGCCATCTGCTGGAAGTGGTACCAACACCTGGAGGTGGTGCTGATATGATCTGGATTCCAGTCAGATTTGTGCCAGGGTAGCAGAAGGAACCGATATTGGTGGGTGGTCAGCCGCAGGAGTTCGTTACCGCTCGGGAGGACTGGGTCTTGTATTGGCTGGGGAGCCAGCTGGCAGGCCTACGGTTCTCCAAGGCTCTCCGCGGGGTTAGCTGGTGGGCTGGTGCCAGCGGAGAGTCAAGGTTGCGTGGGCAGACATTTCTGGCCACGGCCCTCATGAATAGGGTTTCTTTGGCTTCTGTCATCGCCTGGTAGACCTGGATTACTGTATCACTGGGAGGATCTTTCTCAAAGGGAGTGTGCCTACAAAGAAACATATGGTCATATCTCAAAATTTACTTATTTAGGTGATTTTTGCTTCTGGGCAGTGACAGTGCCTGTTTTATCCTGGATCCCCCAGGTAGTGACAGGGCCTGTGGGGGGTCTGAAGTCATTTGTTACTGTCTGCATTATTTGATTCCTTACACCTCAGTGAGAGGAGGTGTATTTAAGATTTTATTTCTACATTCTATGGTCCTAAGTTACAGTCTACATGGTTCAGTATTTATTCCTTTCTGTGACTTTAACTTTTCAAGTGGAAGTTTCTTTTGTGGTGGTACATTATTCTTCTCCCCTGGGATTCAAACTCCTTATACAGAACTACCTTTTCTCCGAGACTCTAATGTTTGGCCTGAAAATTTCTTTTTGAGTGGTTTTCATAATTTTAAGTTATAGTTTTTATTGCATTATAGCCTATTGTATGTGTGTGGTGGGTGGATAGTTTGAGTTAGTTTAACTGTTAGAATCTCTACCCTCTCGGTGAGAGAGAGAGAGAGAGGAGGAGTTTCAAAAGGGGGTTTAATTTAATTGTTAATATTTGGTTGTTTGTTTTTTATTTTTATTTTGTTTAAATACTCCCTCAAGTGAGAGTTGTGGGAGTAGTGAATTGCATTATTTATTTTGGGTTTTGTTTTATGAGGGGGCCTTTTCTTTTCCTTTTTGGCTTGATGTATCCTATTCATTCTGGGATAGTAATATGTGTTGGAGGCCTGCCCCACAGGTTGTGCGCTATTCATCTTCTGCCCTCTGCTCTTCCCCCTTTAAAGTTTTCAACCTAACAGTGCTGTAGAGTGCTGGGCATTGCCCATAGGGTGGGGTGGGGTGGGGGTGAACAGCGTAGGATAAATGAGTGGGGCTCTCACATCAGGGTAGTTAGCTCCAGAAGACACCCTGGGGCGAAATGGATTCTAGAATGTTGTCCTTCATGTCTGGTCTCCATACCCAAGGGCACCACCATTATTGGTGGGCAGGTAGCCGGGGTGGCCCTGGAGACCTGTCCAACTCGAGCGGTGTTATGCAACACCAGATCCATCAAGACCAAGACTGCAATTATTGCAGATCTTGTTAGAACAGCTGATCTGCCTTGCATCACCGAGAACTGGCTGGATGAAAATGCTGGCCCCACGTTGGAGGCTGTGTTTCCGGCCGGGTTCTTGGTGATACACTGCTCGAGATTGAACCACAGGGAGAGGGGTTTGCAGTCTGTTTCAAGACTGAATTGGGCCTCAGAAGTGTACCAGTTGAAGAAGTTGGGTCATTCGAGTGTACTGTAGTAGCAAATGTAGGCTGTACGATAGCCCTCATCTACCTCCCACCTGGGGATGAGAAGCGATTCCTTCAGGAAGTAGTGGATTTCGTGATTGACATAGCGTTTCAGTTTCCCAGGCTGATGGTCCTGGGCAATTTCAATGCCGGGTTCATGACAAACTCTCACAATTTGGACAACACTTCCTCCAGTTGATGACATCACTGGGCCTTACACAGATTGTTACCTCTACTACTCATAAACATGGTCACTCTCTTGACCTGGTCTTCCTCCTGGGGATCGAAGCTTCTGATTTGGGGGTGGAACCTGTCAGATAGTCTGATCACTACACCCTGGGGTTCAATTTTTGTGCCCCCCTTCATAGGCCTACCCCTGTGGAGATGGTCAGATACCACCCTTTACAGGATGTGAGCCTTGCAGGCCTGGTGACGGTACTTGACCTATTGGAGTTTCCTGTGGCAAATGGGAGTCCAGAGGCTCTGGTTCTGGTCTATAATAAGGTCATTTACATGGCCCTGGACTCTATTGCTCCTGTTTGAGTTTTTCCTCTCTCCCTTCACCCTCAGTCCCTCTGGTTTGATGGGACCTTGAGGGAGATGCAGCGACTAGGATGAAGATTAGAGTGCTGCTGGCAGAAATATGCCCTGGAGGCTGACCATCTTAGATTGTTAGAACACTATCATAGAAACATAGAAACATAGACTTTGACGGCAGATAAGGACTACTTGGCCCACCCAGTCTGCCCATTTCCCTACCTATTGGATAAGCTGCAGATTCTAGTTAACCAACAGCCTACTTCCTGCAACCCCCCACTATACTTGCCTTGTGTCTGTCCCATGCATGTTTGAATTCCCCCACTGTTTTAGACCCCACAACCTCTCCAGGAAGGCAGTTCCATGCGTCCACCACTCTCTCCGTGAAAAAGAATTTCCTCACTTTACCCCTGAGCCATCCCCCTTCTAACTTTAAATTGTGCCCTCTTGTTCTTACACATCTCTTTTTCTGAAAGATGCTACCCTCCTGGACTTTGTTGATTCCCTTGAGGTACTTAAAAGTTTCTATCATGTCCCTCCTGTCCCTCCTTTCATCAAGGGTATACATATTAAGCTCTCTCAGTCTCTCTTCATATGGTTTCTGTAGACCCTGCACCATTTTAGTTGCCTCCTCTGGACTGCTTCCATCCTGTCTATGTCCTTGCATAGATGAGGTCTCCAAAACTGCTTGCAGTACTCCAGATGGGGTCTCACCAACTGCCTGTATAGAGGGATAACCACTTCCCTTTTTCTACTTGTGATGCCCCTCCCTATGCATCCCAGTATCCCCCTGGCTCTCCTTACTGACTTCTCACATTGCTTACCCACCTCTAGGTCATCTGATATGACTACACCCAGATCCCTTTCCATTGTTGTTGTTGTTAGTACCTCCCCTGCTATTGTGTACTCTTCTCCTGGATTTTTATTTCCCAGGTGCATTACTTTGCACTTCTTTGCATTGAATCTAACTTGCCATATGTCTGACCATTCCTCCAACCTTGCCAAGTCCCTTCTCATCCTTTCTACCCCCCTTGTTTATCAACTCTGTTACAGATCTTTGTGTCATCCGCAAAGAGGCATACCTTTCCTTCCAGACCGTCTGCAATGTCACCTATGAAGACGTTAAAGAGGACTGGACCCAGTACTGAGCCCTGAGGTACTCCACTAGTAACCCCCCTTTCTTCAGAATGTGTACTATTCACTATTGCCTCCTGTGTCCTGTTGTGCAGCCAGTTTGCTACCCAGGCTACCACCCTGGGACCCACTCCCAGGCTGGCTAACTTGATTATTAATCTTTTGTGCGGGACTGTGTCAAATGCCTTGCTAAAGTCTAGGTAGGCCATATCCACAGGCCCTCCCTGGTCTATTACTTTGGTCACCCAGTCAAAGAAATCGATTAGATCCATCTGACATGACCTTCCTGCTGTGAATCCATGCTGCTTTGGGTCCTGTGCCCCGCTGTCCTCTTGGTACTCAACAATTCTTTCTTTCAGAAGTGATTCCATCATTTTCCCCACCGCTGAGGTCAAACTAACAGGTCTGTAGTTTCCTGCTTCTGCCTTGCTCCCACTTTTGTGAAGGGGAATCACATCTGCCCTCCTCCAGTCCTCAGGTACCACCTCATCTTCCCATGACTTGTTAAAAAGTGTGGTTAATGGTGTCACTAGCTCCTCCCTTAGCTCTTTTAGGATTCTAGGTGAATCCGCCAGGCCCCATTGCTTTGTCCACCTTGAGTTTTAGGAGTTCTTTCAGTACTCTTCTTCTGTAAATGGACTGGTGTCAACCCCACTATCCAGAGTGCTTCTACTGTTTGGTTTAGGTAACTCCTCCTCTTCTTCTTTTGTGAATACTGAGCAAAAGTATTCATTCAGTATCTCTGCCTTTTCACTGTCCCACTCTGCCCACCTCCCCTCTCTTTATTAATCTTCACTATCCCTCCCTTAACCTTTCTATGCTCCCTAATGTACCTATAAAAGGTTTTATCCCCCTTCTTAACTGAGTTGGCTATCTTTTCCTTGGTTTGGGCCTTTGCTTTTCTGACTGCCTTCCCCACTTCTTTCTGCTTTAATTGATACAGTTCCCTGTCGTGCTCCGTCTGTGATTCCTTATACTTTTTGAATGCAGCCTTTTTCTCCTTAACCTTCCCTGACACTTCTTTTGAGAGCCATAGTGGTTTTTTATTCCGCTTTGTTTTTTTTATTTGTTTTACACAAAGGCTTGTTGCCTCCATGATGGCAGTTTTGATTTTTCTCCATTGTTCTTCCACCCCTCCTTTCTGGCCGTTTGCTAATGCATTCCTCAGGTATTCACCCATGATGCCAAAGTCAGCCATTCTAAAGTCCAGTATCCTTGTCTTTGTATGGCTTGTCTCCATGGTTGTGTTTATTGTGAAGCACACTGTGCAGTGGTTGCTTGTTCTGAGATGTCTACTGACTTCTAAGTTTGTGATCCTCTCTCCATTTGAGAGTACCAGGTCTAATATTGCTCCCTCCCGAGTGGGTTCCACCACTAGCTGTCTAAGGCATGCTCCCTGTAGGGCATCAAGAATGACCCTGCTCTTGGATGTGGCTGCAGTCCATGTCACCCAGTTAACATCTGGCATATTCAGGTCCCCCATCAACAGTATCTCCCCTTTTTCAACCATTTTGAGAATGCCCTCTATCATTTTCTTGTCCATTTCCTTCCCTTGAGATGGGGGTCTGTATACAACCCCTGTGTGGATTGTGATGCCATTCCCTGTCTCCAAGGTGACCCAGAGTTCCTTTTGTCCTCCTCCTTTACTTTTTAGTTCTGTAGCTTTGATCCCTTCCCTTATGTAGAGAGCTACTCCACCTCCTCTTTTACCCTCCCTGTCCCTTCTGTAGACTGTGTACCCTGCTATGTTGACATCCCAGTCATGGTTCTCCATGTACCATGTTTCTGTGACTGCCACAATATCCAAGTGTTCCTCTTCCATCAGGGCTACTAGCTCTGGAAGCTTGTTTCCAAGACTATGGGCATTGGTACTCATTGTCCTCCATTTAATGTTGGCTTTATCCTTTTTTTCCCCATCCCTGCCTTATTGCCTTTGTCCATTTTTCCATTTACCCCTGATCTGCCCTCTGTCAAGCTCTGTACCTCAGTGTTTACCCTACCACCTGCCATGTTTTGTGGGGGGAGGCTTGAACTTTCCTGTTTCCTATCAGCACCTCCCCCCTTGGCTAATTTAAAAGCTTGCCAAGGAAGTCTTTAAACCTGTCCCCTAGGAGCATGTTTCCCTTCCTGGACAGATGCAGACCATCATGCCAGTATAGACCTTCATCTCTCCAGGTGGACCTCCAGTCCCCAATGAAGCCAAAGCCCTGTGCTCTGCACCAGTTTTGCAACCATTCATTAAACTGCATGGTGTGCAGTACCCTACTTCTCACCCTGCCATAGACTGGCAGCACCTCTGAGAAGGTTACCGTGCTTGCTACCTGTCTGAGGACCCTCCCAACTCCACAAATTCATCCTGCACTGCACTGATCTCATGCCTAGCTAGGTCATTTGTCCCGAGGTGGACAATGATATCTAGTTTCCTCTCCTGTGATGCTGCTTCTGCAATCCTGAGGATTTGCCTCCTGTCCCTCCAAGCCATGGCACCAGGCAGGCACCTTACTTCCCCCTCCTCTCCCTTCCCCAGGTCTACACCCCTAACAATTGAGTCCCCTATCAGAAGCTGTTTCTTTCCCCTGTGGTGTCCCTTGCCACTCTTTTGTGGTTCTCCCTTGTGGATGTCCCCAGCATTCTTCTTGGTCTCCAATGAGGGTGTCATCATGGAGGAACCTTGATTTGCCAGACTGACGTATGATTTGTGTAGAGGTGTAACTTAGGGCTACACCTCTGTTCCACACCCTCACCCTCCCCGAACCTACTGTGGTCCATCTGCTCTTCACACATGGCTACCTCTGAGGCAGTGGTTGTGGAACTGGTGCTCTTTGGGTGGGAGAGGTCTCCTTAGTCCTTGCCAGTTCAGCCTGGAGGTGAGCAACCTCCTCCCTCAGAGCTGGCAGTTGCCTGCAAATAGGGCAGCAACACAGGTTCCAGAATGTCTCCCGGAAAATTGATGCCCCACAGCCAGTGCATTGCACCACTCCCCACATGTCCCTCTTCCTTATAATATACAATAAGCAATACATTTTTTTTGTGTGTGTTTGTGTGTACTTACCCTTTATGCACTGTGCTGGGTAATTAAGAATATGACAGTTCTACTCCAAGATTCTGTTGAGGAAGTGATGTCAGAACCTTGGCTATAAAGGAAATGCCACACCTGGGGTGGGCGGGGTGAGGGGAAGTGGGTGGGCAGGCCACAACCACTGGTGACTGTTACAAATAATCAGATACACCACTGCTCCATCACCCTGGTGAGTACTGCCCTTTATAGTAAATCAACCAACACCACAATGTACTAGACCACTGCTCCTACACAAACCACTCTACTGAGTCCAGGGATAAAAATGAACTCACTGCTTAGCCAGCAGGACACTTCTAAAATATTGCACAAGTATCCTTCCAAATCCTGTGTCTAGCACAGAAATCAAGCAACTTCAGTTGTATATTAAACCCTCTGGTTGTAAAATGACTACACTTTAATGGAATCCTGCAATTCTTAATGCCAATAAGAAAATAATGAAACTTTCTGTAAAAAGTGTAGCTTACCTTCCTAGTCCCCTACAATAGTATGTTTTACCAAGTTTCCAGTTCCTCAAATGCGTTCTAATTTGTTCTCTGCAGTATAGCAGGTTTCTCAGCTTCCAACAGGTGCAGGCAGGTCTTTTCTGACTGGATTTTCTCTGTGTAGTTTGCTTAAGACAAAACAGTGATAAAAGCCCCACCCAGAAACAATTGATTGACTAGTGACACCTGTGACGTAAGTAGGCCTTTCAGTGAAGACAATTTGCTATGTCTGCTTCTAATACACACACAAACCCTTTATCTGGAACCAGGGATAAACTCACTGCTTAGCCAGCAGGACACTTCTAAAATGTTGCACAAATATCCTTCCAAATCCTATGTGTCTAGCACAGAAATCAAGCAACTTCAGTTGTATATTAAACCTCTGGTTATAAAATTACTACACTTTAATGGAATCCTTCAATTCTTAATGCCAATAAGAAAATAATGAAACTTTCTGTAGAAAGTGTAGCTTACCTTCCTAGTCCCCTACAATACTATGTTTTACCAAGTTCCCAGTTCCTCAAATGTGTTCTAGTTTGTTCTCTGCAGTATAGCAAGTTTCTCAGCTTCCAATTATCAAGTCTATCAATCAACAATCTCCCATAAGAAGGCAGAGTTCCTGTCCAGGGAGATTGCTGCAGCTCAGAACCGACCGTCTCAGTTCTTTCGATCTGTGGACAGGCTGTGCAACCCTGCCTGCCTGTAGTTTCAAAGAGCCTTTTCACAGTTGGAGTATGACAAGCTCACTCAGTTCTTTGCAGATAAGGTGGCTGACATCAGGGCAGAGATCCAACCAGCACACTCTATGGAAGATGCTATTTGGTGCTCGGCCACTTTTCCTCATTTTTCCTGGAGTACCTTTGACCGGCCAGAGTTCGCGGATGCAATGCAGATTGTTCAGGGTATGTGCCCTATATGCTGTAGTTATGGGTTGTTGTGACATCATTGGCCCGGTCTTGGCATGGATAGTCTTGTGCTTCCTTGAATCGGGTGAGTTTCCTAGCTCCCTGAAGGTGGCGGTGGTGACACCCCTCCTGAAGAAAGCTTCTCTGGACCCAGACTGCCTTGCTAACTACTGACCCATCTCTAACCTCCCCTTCATGGGGAAGGTGATTGAGGAGGTACTCCCTGTACAGCTGGAGAACCATTTGACCATCCATAACATCTATGAACCTCTCCTATCCAGTTTCTGAAACAGACACAGTACCGAGACTGCGCTGGTTCAGGTGCTGAATGATCTCTTGATGGAGAGAGATCAGAAAAGCCATTCCATCTTGGTGCTTCTTGATCTCTCTTCAGTATTTGACACCGTGGACCATGGGGTGCTGCTTGACCACCTGAGGTTCATCTGTGGCCTGACTGGTACAGTCCTCAGGTGGTTTAAGTCCTTCCTCACTGGCAGAACCCAGAGGGTGGTGTCTGGGATTTATTCCTCTGACCCTCTTTCTTTGTCATGTGGGATCCCTCAGGGCTCAGTGATGTCCCCCATGTTGTTCGCAGTGTACATGCTGCCCCTCGGAGACATTGTAAGATGGTATGGGCTGAGGTTTCACTGCTATGCTGATGATACCCAGCTCTACCTGTCTTTTGCACCTGACCAGGATAGTGCAGTCTTGGTATTTAACAACTGCTTCACTGAAATCCAGGCTTGGATGAATTTCAGCTGGCTGAATTTGAACTCGGGAAAAACTGAGATGATGGTTGTGGATCAGGGTCACCGGATAGGGGGGGTCAGGGGCTGGTCAACCTATGGGGCTTTTCCTGGGGGGTTCTCAGCTTCATGCCTCTGAATGGGTGCGAGACCTGGGGGTGATACTGGACGATGGACTGATACTGTGATCTCAGGTGTCGGCAGTCGTCAAGTCTTCCTTTTACCATCTGAGGAACATCACCAGGGTCAAGCACCTAGTTCCGTCCGGTGATCTTCCCACACTGATCCACGCCTTTGTGACCTCGCACCTTGATTAGTGCAACTCCCTTTACTTAGAGCAACTGGTGGTTGATATCTGGTGCCTGCAACTAGTGCAGAACGCAGCAGCCCAGTTGTTGATGGGTACTCCCCTGACATGTCATATCACACTGGTGCTGTGCAAACTGCACTGGCTGCTGTTTCAGTGGTGGATTACCTTCAAAGTCAGATTACTGACTTACAAAGCCCTACACGGACTCGGCCCAGACTACCTGAAAGAGCTTCTATCCCCCTACTGCCCTGAGCAATTACTCCACTCGGCTGATGAGGGATTGCTAGAGATTCCAAGGATATCTTTAAACTCTTCAGGGGCCTGTGCATTTATGTATGTGGCCCAGCCCTTTGGAATTCTCTACCCCATTAGCTACGGTAGTGCTGACTATGGGGGTTTTAAGCAGGCATTAAAAACATATTTGTGGCACCAAGTCTTTTGTGTTTGACTATATTACATTTTTATTGATTATCTGTTTTATACTGCTGTTCATTTTATCTTGTTTTATCTATTTTATGTAAAGCGCCTTGATAAATTTGAAAGGTGCTTAACAAATAGCAGTATAGCACAGTGGTTTAAGGCTCCGAGCTGCAAATCTGATGACATCCAGCAGACCAGACCTGGGTTTGAATCCCACAGCTTCCACTTGCATACTGTGTGACCCTGAGCAAGTCACTTAACTTCCCTGTGCTCCCAGGTCGCACCTGTAAAAAAGCTTTCAGCTTAGTGTGCTACTCCTGGTTAAACAACTGAAAAAAAATAGCTATTATTATTAACCACTACTGTTGGTGCTTTGAAACATGGTGGTTTTACTCACATTCTGTGCTCTGCACACTCATTAAATCTGTTAGTATGAGCTTTCCTTTCCAGTGACAACAATATCATGACACTAGTGGGAGCTGCAAAGAAAACATGTGGCCATTTTAGTCACTCAGTAAAATCACGTGGTATCTTGGCTGACCTACAGAAAAAAACATCTGGCCAATACAGCAACTAAAACAAGATGTTCTAACAAGATGGAACTCAGCATTTTACATGTGTGAAAGACTTCTCATGCAAAAGAAGGCAGTCCATGAATATACAGTACCATGGAGCACAACATAGCAGATGGTGTTGTGCTGAATTCATTCCAGTGGAGCCTCATGGAGCATTTTACATTGTTCTTGACTCACTTTGAGGAGCAACCCAACAGATTAACAAAAAGAATGCTACCCTAAACCAAATTATTCCCATCATAAATTTATCGAACAAGGAACTCAGAACATTGCATAAAGGTTTTGAACAAAAAGAAGAGAAATCTGGTGTATGTACCCCTCATGGTCTGAATTCTAAAACTGCAAAAGACATCACAATATCACAACAGATACAAATTTTCTTCTTTTCACTCTTCTTAACCCTCAGTTTAAGTTGCAGCAGCTGCCTCCTTCAGATCTAAGTGACAAAAACATGATGATTTCAGCAAGTGAAAAGGAAAAGGATGGGGCTGTATTTGACAATATAAGTCAATCACGGGATGTGGATGCTGCATCTAATGGTGCAACATCTATTGGTGCTGACAACAGCAATTTCCACTTAGTGCCACTACATACTCCTTCATCAACATTGGGTAATCCTGAACAAATTCCTTTTTCACAGCCCTTGAATAAGGCATATCATTCTGAAAAGCACACAGATGACTCTTACTCTTTTTGGTCAAAACTCATAGAAACTGATAATTCAGATCTGTCTGTTGTGAAGCCGCCTTCTTCGACTTTGTCTGATACTGTGGATGTCCATTTACGAGAACCACTCATTAATATTACTGATGACCATTCTGACTACTGGTTGGAAAAGAAAAACATCTAGGGACCTATATTCAAAAGTGGTTGGCTGCATTGTGCAAGCCCTTGTTCTGAGCATCTCAGTTGCACCAGCACAAAACACTGATATATTCAGATGATGCACAATAGAATGTGATTGTTCATGTCTGGCTGAATATCCAGAACATGTGCAATCACACAGTGGGAGATGTGCTGTGTGGCAGGCAACCTAAGACCTGTGTTGGGCATATAGAAATATGCCATGGGTAGCCACATGCATGGCAATATTCAGGCAGGATATGCAAATGGCCTCATTGCACAGTCTGAGTCCATTCCCCACATTTGTATCTCATTACTGGAAAGCATTTAGGCCATTTTCATACCAATGGCATGCGCAGATCCAGCTTTGCAGGGAAGTCCCACCACTCCACAAAGGTAAACAGGAGGTACTACAGCCTAGCAGGCTGGTGTGAAGGTATGTGTGTGTGTGTGGGTGGACTGCAGTGGCCCGAGCACAGTGCTTCTGCCCATGACCATGTATAGGGTCAGACTGGGGTCCAGGGGGCCCACCTGGACAGTGGCTACAGGAGCCCACCTGGACAAGCAAAGTGGGAGGGCCCAAGGTGATACACTCTGATCAGTATGCCACATGAATGTGGTACACTAGCCATGTATGCATCATACATTCACCTACAGTGCCCTACATACCCCATTATAGTGGAAAAGGGTTGCAAACTGCAAAGGATGCCAGGGTGTAGATGGTGATCAGGTACTCGAGTGAGTGATGCCACCTGGAACTGTCTGGGCATCCTGGGTGGCCACCCTAACACTGGCCATGTATGTACCCATAGTTGCAGCATGCTCAACACTGGAAAGGTCCAGTGGGCATGAGGCATGGCCCCAGCCCACAGCTGGTGCCACTCCTGCCCTGCACTGCCCACAGTTGTGCAATGTCCACCACCGGAACACCACACTGACCAACTGTGGTGCCTCTGTGGCATTTTCACACTGCATGGATGGCATTGATGTCATGTCTGTGGCTCCAGGTGGTGTGGGCATGACATGGGCTTGCTGTGTGCACCTATGGTGGTCCACCATGGATGTGGGTCACTGGTCAGACCCTGGACCATGCCATGCCACCACTAGTACCACCAGGCCACCTAGGAACAATTCCTACAGACATCACCATGGGTGCATGCCACCAACGGGTGGTGTCTTGAAGGCCACAAGGGTGCAGGGCATGGCCCCTGGTACATGTGCTATATTGTGGCTGTCTGCACAGCCGGTGTGCTGGGGTGCACCTGATGGCACCAGCATGTGGCAAATTGGTGTCTACAACCTGGGTGTGGTGTGGGAGGTGTGGCCATCTGGGAGATGCCAGGAGTGTCACAGCACCTGTGACTTTGAGTACTGCCATCCTGGTATGACTGCTGTGTGTGGGTGCCTGGAAGATAACCTGGTGCACCTCCAAGGGCTGTCTCAGGAGTAGCTGTTTGCAGTTCTGCAGCCTGCCTCTAGGTGGCTGGTCAATTTAGGCTGACCTTTTGTCATCCTATCATTGCATGGCACATTTCTGGAATGCATGGTACACGCGCCGCACATTTTGCCTAAATGTTCCCATGTGCAGCACATTCATGTTTCTGTGCTACATATATTATCTATGCACGATTATGCACTCCAATACATGCAATGCAACCCTCCCTTTTGAATATCATGCCTCCACATATTTTCCCAGACATGCCATGCATCTCCACTTTGTGCCACGCATCTCTTTTGAATATGTAGGCCCAGGCCAGCACTATCTGCCTTTGCTATTAAGCTTCTTAGTTGCCCTCCCACTATGCAATACTGTGAGCAACTATTTAGCACAGCTGGAAATGTCTCTGATGGCCACACAAGGCTTACTCCTGAAAATGTACAGCACCTTACCTTCCTAAAAGTCAATATCAATAAATTCTCTTACCACTTCAGTGAAGAGTGGCAGAAACATAAAAGCACTGATGAAGAACAGCTGCAACAGGTGTCTTCTAATAAGAGTTCTTCCTTGGTGGTAGTGTTTGAAGACGGTGGTGATGATATTATTTAAATTAATGATTTATTTCTTTAAAGTCAGAGGACAAACATAAGCAACCATAACAGAAAGATCAAGTAAAAATAAGTCCTTCTTGTGTGGTCACAGTGTATATTACATCATACAGTATGTATTGCTGTATGTGTTTTTCAATATGGAACCCAGGTGGAGTGTTCTGTGTGGATCCCGCTGGTTTGATGATGGGGGTGGTGACAAAGCTGGGGACTGGCATGTGGGCTTCATGGCTGGAGTAGGTGGCAGTTAGGGCTAAAAAGCTCTACAAAATAAAACCAGCTATAACAGTTTTCTGCAGCTGTGGGGATTTCAACAGCAACACTACCTGCAAGCTTGCATAAATCATGGAGCCGTTCATAAACCAACTCCACTTTTGAGAATACTGTAGCGGCAGGAGAAATTACTGTTCCACAGTGGCAACCCACTTGCTCTGAATTCATTCATTCACATATCTGGACTGCCTTGTATGGTATGGGCTGCATGCCCATTGGCTCTTGCTCTGCACCAATGGGCGTGCAGCCCTACACGGGCAGTCAGTCGGTGAATGGGGGTGGCAGGCGGTGGATGCTGCCGCCACCGCTGCCGGGGAGAGCGGGGTGGTGGGGCTTCGTGAGGTGGGTGGGTGGGGACACTAGATCACCAGGGATATGATCTTGGGGATCACCACATAATGCAGCCCGCGATCGGGCTTAGCAGTCCACTGGACCACCATGGCTATGTTCTGGGGGTTGTTTAAACTTCTTCAGCCCGCGATCGGGCTTAGCGTCCACTGGACCACCAGGGATATGTTCTGGGGACACTTTGCTGCCCATGATCGGGCTGGTGGGGATGATTTCAGCTTTTGCCCGCGATCGGGCCAGTCGGGGGGGTGGGGGGATTTTTATGCTTTTGCCCGCGATCGGGCCAGTCGGGGGGTAGGGGAATGTTTTACACTTTTGCCCGTGATCGGGCTGCAGGGGCGGCACAGAGAGTAGGTTGAGGGCCAGCCACAGGTGGCAGCTGCTGTGTTGCGTCCTGCAATGCGGCAGCTCACCTGTGGGTGGCCCTCGACTTACTCCTCTTTTTTTGGCTCAAAATTGTGCAGGCGCAGGTTGGGGGTTGTGCCTGCACAACTCTGCACAGCCCGGCTGAATATCAGGCTGTGCAGTTTATGCATGGTTCCTCCCCCTCCAGTTCAGCATGCATTCATTAGTATTGTGCTGTTGCTTAGCATGTTTTCAGTGACGCAACTGCCTCCTGCTGAATATCGCAGAATGGCGCAATTTCAGACTTGCACAGCGCAACCCTATTGTGCATGGTGCAACCCTTTTGAATATCCCACCCAGGGTCTTTAAGTTAAGAGGGGGGTCACCATGGGCATGGGCTAAGAATAGAGGGGGGAAGATTTAGGAAGGAAATGAGGAGACACTATTTCACAGAGAGGGTGGTAGCAAAATGGAACGCCCTACCAGAATAGGTGGTATCATGTAAATCTGTGAACAGCTTCAAAAGGGCATGGGACAGGGAACAGGGGGAGTGAGGGTGGGAGAGGTGGGGTGGCAGTTTGATGACAAAGGTGAGGGGGGTAGAGCAGCTGCAAACTAGGGGTGTTGGCTGCACACTCGAGCAGACTTAGATAGACCGGGTGGTCTGTTTCTGCTGGTACATTCATATGTTCGTAAACACGGTTGCACCAGGGATCCTGCACCCTATTCTCTATCAGGCAGGGACCCCGTGGCTAAGTCCCATGACTTGTGCTAACCGTACTGGTACGCCAAATGGAGGGTGTACCAGAATGGTTGGCTACAGGCCTGTGGTTTGCCCAAGTGAAGGGTGCAAGTGCCATCCACACACACACACACACACACACTGTACAACCCTGCAGGGCTAGTGGACCCCAGACTTCCACCAATGCCCCGAACCCCTGAAACAAAACCTTCAGGGCTAGCATCCCTGCTCCATGCCAATCCTCTGAACACATGCCCTATGCCTAGCAGGGCTAGGACACTTCTCATTCCGGTGTGCTCAGCCCCCACATTAATAATAAAAGCTCTACAGTTATATCTAATTCCCCTATATCCTCAGAATTAGATATAGTAATAGAAAATACCAATACAGCTCCTGATCTCCCTCAGTCTAGTTGCCCCCATCTGACAGTGCCAGTCTACCCTGCACCCCCAACCCATTCCTGCAGCCAATCTAAGCACAGCCCACCTCCTTGCCACCATGGCCAGCTGCCGACTGAGCTTGGTATGAGTGCATACTACTGTAAATAGTATGTGCTGAATGAATGACAGCTCATTCATTGAGTGTGTACTATTTACAGTAGCACACGCTGATATGGAGCTCAGCCATCGGCTGGCCATGGTGGTGAGAGGTGGGCTGTGCCAGTTGCTGGCTGGGGACAAGTGGTAGGGTATAGGGTGGACAGGGACTGCCAGGTGGGGGGGCCACTAAACTACCAGGGAGATCAGTGTCTATGTTAATTATTTTCTGAGCTTATCACAGTTCCAGGGATTGGGGAGTGGAGGCTCTAGCCCTGGGGGCTTTTACTATTAATGCAGGGAACAGGCATGGAAGGGGGTTTGCTAGCCCTGCTGGGCATAGGGCATGTGTTCAGCAGGATTGGGCATAGAGGGGTGGTGCTAACCCTGCAGGGCTTTTATGTGCACATTATTGGAGAATGGGGGCAGGGGGGTCGATAGCCCTGCGAGGCTTTTTCTACTGGTGTGGGGATGGGGCTAGGGGGTTGCATATACTGGGGGATTGGGGCTGGTGGCACATTGGCACAACCTCCAGTGGATGCAAAGTACACCTACACCAGCTATTTTCCGGTGTAACTGTACTTTGATGGATGTCCTCTGGGGGTTGTTTTAGAATAGCAAGTTCAGGGACTTGGAGGCTGCCCTTCCAGAATAGGGCACAACTACTGCCGTAAACACCCTAGCACCATGTTGCAGGGGGTTTATGTTGTGACTGGTGGCGTAAGTCCACTTTGGCACAAGCTGCCTGCGACATGTCACAGGCTGCTTTGCAGAATACTGAATGTTGCAACTCCTGGTGTAAACTGCTACTTGCACCACTTTTTTTGGCACAAGTCAGTTTACACCAGATGTAACCCTTTGAGAATTGTGCCTATGGTTTTTAACTTTTTGATAATAGATGGTATGGCTAGCACAAAGAACTTCTTGCTTAAGAAACTCATTACATGCAATTATTAAATTTTGTACTAGCACTTTAAATTGCTATTTAACCATCAAACACAAGGGAAGCCAGTAGGCTTTGAGAAAGCACGATCACGTGCGAAACATGTCAGCCGTTTGTCTTTTACTGGATTGCGGAACTGTTGGCTGTGAGCGTTTTGAGCATTTTTACCCTGTTCTAATTTTTACTCTGTTTTGCACAACAGCGGAGTAATAAAGAGGCTTTTTTTACACTAAAAGGATATCCACCATCTCAGATTCTTTCTGTGGAACAAGTAAAGAGACAAGGGGTTCAGTAAACTAAGGAACTTTAACTGGCCTGTGGTGGGTGCTGGCGTTCAGCTACTGTGTTTTGTTATTTTGTGGCAATGCCACCTCTTCAGGATTGGTGGTCCCCTACAAAGGTTGTTTGCAAATGCTACTGAAAGAAAATTCCAGATATAGCTTATAAATTAAACCAGCTATTACATATTGCTGATACTGAACTGCTGCATTTAAGCTTGTGTTCCCAGGACTAGTAACTCCTAGCTGTTAGAAGATTCTACATGGAAAATAACCTTCATGTTTTGTTGAAATATTTTCATGCCTCATAACCATCCTGCCTGTACTGCTACATGATTACTTGTATTTCAAGTTTTTTGTATCACCTTTGTCTGTTTTGTTTCCCTTGTCACACCTTGAAAAGAACCTTGGCTCAGCATGCCTTTCCTGGTCACCAAATTTTGAAATAAAAAATAAATAA
Source organism: Neoceratodus forsteri (assembly GCA_016271365.2). NCBI lineage: Eukaryota > Metazoa > Chordata > Ceratodontiformes > Ceratodontidae > Neoceratodus > Neoceratodus forsteri. Next base: position 906,236,311 of record CM057452.1, read on the forward strand.
ATACTTTTTTTTTTAATACCAGAGAAATACACAATGACAGACTGAAAAAGGCCTTAGATACCATAAGGGCCTCAGGTTTAGGTTTAAAGTTAAACTAAGAGAAATGCTGTTTGCATCAGACTGAGCTTAGTGTTCTGGTTCAGATCAACCAGTTAGGGTCATCCCTAATCCTGGAACGATCAAAGCTATTCAAGAGTTGCAGCCACCCTGCAATGTAAAGGACCTATGAGTAAGGCTAGATATGGCTAAGTATCTGTACAGGTACATACACAGTATTTCTGTAGTCACTCACCCCTTTGTGAGCTTCTTTCCTGTAAAGGTTTCTCTACCTGCAGGTGAACAGGTGACTCTTGAGCCCTGTATCCATGTCCTGTGACCGGCTTCTGCCTCCTCTGATACCAGGGTGTGGAAGTCCCACAGATTCCTACCTCATCCCCATGGCTGAGTCAGGAAAGGGAGGACTATCCCACCAGACAATCATATCCACAGTTCCCTGGTTCAGATGGTGAAGCAGGCTCCAGGGAGACAGGCAGGATTTCACATAGCCCATCCTTCATTTTCTGCATCCTCTGTCCCTTGCTGCAGCACCAATGTGTGTGCATGGAGGTGCACATGTCTTACACAGTCCCAGCCCCCTTCAGGTCACTTGAGCCTGCACTGCTACTAGACCTCCACCTGGTGGCAGTCAGGGTCTGAGAAATTGACAATCCCTCCCCAGGAGAGAACTGTCCCTGCGATGCTTTATCCTTTCCCATCATACAGACCCTTGACAACCCATACTTATTCCCAAACATGGGTCACCAGCATGTCAGGAGGCAAGACATTCAATGCCTTAGACATCTATCCCACAGAGCCACCCCACTTTGTGAACTTTTAAAATCATATGTGTTCTAAATATGAGGTCCTGCCCAAGAGCGGGCCTTTCAAATGCTAAAAGAAGTTATATCATCAGCACCAGTGTTTGCATTTTATGATGAGTCAAAACCTGCAGTAGTAAGTGCAGATGGGAGCACCTATGGCATTGGAGAGGTACTGCTACAACAGCACAACTCCAAGTTGCTGCCAGTTGCCTTGTGCTCATGGACATTGGTACCACCAGAGTGTAGATATGCTCAGATCAAAAAAGAATATTTAGTGAGCATATGAGCCTGTGAGAAGTTTTCCCGAACTAATGTTAACTAAACCTCTTTAAAAGGACACTGTCAACCTGTTTTTCATCATATTATTTCTAGTTAAAAACCTACATTTTATGATTGAGTACCTTCTCTAACATTCATTGATGTTGCTGTTTGTTTTGTCTGTCTCCTTGTTTAGTAGACCTGACATGCATGCTAATATAAATTTATAAACAACCATGTTTTGTTTACAGTCCTGGATCTGTTCTTACTACATACTTCCTGAGCATTAGAAACAGAGACAAACAGTGCAGTCACTAATGAGGCAGTAGCCTCCTAAACTCCCATTGCATCATGAGGGGATAGACTGTGTTGTGGATGTTCCCAAGTCCAGCAAAGATGCAGTTGGAGCTGATCAAGGAATGTAAACAAGCCTGTTTTTGTGTGGTAACACCAGTATGGTAAGCAATCTGTTTTTCACTTTTTTAAAGAAAGAAAACTGAATCAAACTACCAGCTTCATCAGCAATCTTTACAGAATGTTGACAATCATAAAATGTGTTTTTTAAACTAGGGACACTTTGAGACCTAAGGGGGTTGACAGTGTCCCTTTAATGTAATCACTGACCATAAGCCTTTAGTGCCACTTGTCATCCACGAAGGCTTGAACCAAGTGCCACTACAATGCCAATGCCTACTCATCAGACTGATGAGGTTTAATCTTGTAGCAGAATATTATCCAGGGAAAAATGTATTGGTTTCTGACACATTATTCTGACACATTATCTACACATGTTGTCATTACTTCAGAACCCATAGATCTGGAGGAAGAAGTTGAAGTATTTATGAAAGCTGTATATGCAAACAGGCCAGTCTCAACTCAAAAGTTGAACCAGTTAAGGCTGATATCGTCTAGCAAACAAATACCAAATGTTCTGCTACTGTATGTATTGGATAAGGGTGGCCAAAATACCTTCATCAAACTGATGTCCATGGAAGATGTTCCTATGCCAAGTGAGGTCAGTTTACTGAGTCTGATGGACTATTAATTTGTGGAACTCATATTCTGGTACCAGCCGCACTGAGAAAGGAAGTGTTAGACAGGCTTGGCTTCATCAGTGGCATCATGGTCTTTCAAAGTGCAGGGAATGTGCCAATCTGTTGGTTTGGTGGCTAGGGATCAACAAGGACATTAAAGATATGATGACATCATGCAAACCCTCTCAAATAAATTAAATCGACCAACACAACACCAAGCATCCCTAACAAATCCCCATTTGCCAGACAGACCATGGGGAAAAAGTATCAGATGACCTTTGTGAAACTAAGGGACAATGGTGTCTTGCAGTTATTAAGTTCTTTTCCAGATCATGTAAAGTACAACACTGACTGGGTGTGTATCCAGCAGTGTCAGGCCCTTCTGGGGTTTGCATTCCAGAGGATCATAAGGTTTGCCTACCCCTTACTACCCTATCTCTTTCCTTGCAGGCCAGGGTACCAGTACTCAGTCCGGGTGTGTACACCGCCTTGTCTGGCCCTTGTGGGGTGTGTATCCAGAAGGACTAAGGTCTGCTCCCCTTTCTCTCGCACCTTCTTGTCCTTTCCCCTATTAACCTTGTTCTGTACTCTTCCCCCCCACCTAGCCTGTCTCTGCTTAAGGGACAGGTCCCTCCTTCCCTAGTTTTAAATGAGCAATATTTATTTTGTATGTGCTGCATTTAACATACATTACAACTGTTCATATCTGTAATTGTTTATTTTATATCAGTGTATGACGTGTTCTTTTATTATATATTTGTTATGTGTATACCAGTTGTACTTTCCCATTTCCCTTCCCCCAGAACACATCTGGACATGAGCTAATCTTACTTCAAGAGGGCTCTTACAGTAGGCAATAACCATAAGGACTGAGCCACCAGGTGCTAGGACCACATGGAAAACTTAGTGAGCAGTGTCTGGTGGGGACCACCCACCTGATGTCATGTGACCAATGTCAGCCCAACAGTATATCATGAGTGGTCCCCACACCTGCCTCCAGTTCTTTCCTGCCATTGACCTGCGCATGTCAGACCTCATGGAATGCTGCTACAGTTGACCACCATTTTTGATGAGTATATACTTTAGATTTTATTAATTTTCTGACACAAATTTGTATTTTTGACATCAGATTGCATGTCTTTTACAACTCTATCAGAATCCCACAAGAGCAAGTGCACTTGCGGCAAGCAGATACTGGAGAAAGACAACCATATCTCATATCTCCTCTGCCTGGGACCCAACCATGATACAGAGGACTGTGAGGCCTGCCAGAAGTTTAACCAGGCCACACGGAAATGCCATCAGAAAGCCCTAGAAGCTCATCTTTTAAAACAAAAATTGGCTTCCATGGAAAAGGAGCTGTAGCACGTGTAGAGTTCTTCTTCTTCCCCCTAACAGAAGAAGCACAAGTGGGATAAGTACAAGAGCTAGGACTGGGATCAGTCTCCCTCCAGGCTGTGGCTCTCTTTGGAGGCCACAACTGATGAGCAGCCCTCTACCAGTAAGGGAGATGCCCCTCTAGCCAATCCTGCTCCTCTTCCTATGGAGAAGTCTTTGGCACCCCAGCCTGAGCTGGTAATGGTTCTGGCAGAGACCTCCAGGGATTCAGAGGCTTCTTTCACCCATAGGCCCTTCAAACCTCAACCAGGGTCTAAGCCAGGAGGTTCAGCTGGTATGTTGGATGTCAGTTCTGTGGATGTCTGCACAACCCCGGCACTCCCGTCAGACCCTGATTCAAGGTCTGATGTCAGTCCTTTGGACCAGCACCAGCTGCCTCTTTGGCTACAGTCACCCTGAGGGGAATCCCCCCTTAGGATAACCCTCCATCTCCTCCAGTGGGGTCTTCAGATCTCTCTACCCAGAACCAGAGGTGCCGCTGCCCACTGGTCCTGTCGACCAGCCAGCACCGGCCTGCCATACACCGGACCCTTTTGGGGACCCCTCAGCTAACTCACCCATGATTGCTCTGTCTGGGCTGCTTCCCACACCCCAGACCCCAGAGGCACCCATCACCCCATTGGGGCTGATGCCAGTCCCCCTTGTAGGCCTGCACCTGGATAACCTGAAACCTGGGCCATCGGGCCTCACTTTGAGCCCTCCGCCAGATCCCTCAGCCCCATTGTTGGGTCCTTCTCCAGGCTACCCAATGCCAGGCTATCAAACGCTGGGCTACCTTACACCATGCCACCCTATGCTAGCGTATGTAGGAAAAAAACCTAGCTATGGAAATATTTCATTACTTTTTTATCATATTATTATTTATATATTATTATAAATACTATTTTATATTCTTTATAATAGCTTAATTATTAGGGAGATTTACTATAACATTTCTGGTTAAAATTAATTTCTGCATGATTTTCCTAATTTCAAGAAGTGAAAAAAAAAACTGCTTAAGTGAACACTAGAAAGGGGATAAGATGCCTTCAAAAGTTCTGCTTTTAATTTATGAGTGCACTTTGTCTGACTGAGAAGGGAATACAGCATCAATCCCATATAAGGAAAGCTTATGTTTCATTTTTGCTTATTAAACAAGCATTTGTCAATGCCGAATGTTTGCTTGCTGGCATTAACAGTGGAATTGCAGGAGTTAGACAGATGAAGTATAGGAATGACATTGAACTATTGGACTGACGCCAACTCCACCCTCACCCTGGAGAGATGAACAGGCATTGGAGTGTGCCTTTGGGTTGTCGCCCATGATGGTCATGACATTTCACCTCACCCTACCCTTCAGACACTGGCAAGTGTCGAGGTGTGCCTTTGGGTGTTTGGGCTTTACATTCAACTCATTCCATTAGGAAATATGCTGAAATGGGTGCAGTATAGGAGAATAGGTGAACTCTGGGGGCAAAGGGTCCAAGGCGCACCTTGATGCCTGTCACTGGCTGCAGGGCGGGGGTGGGGGTGGAATGGCATGAGCATTGCTGTCAACAATCCCAAGTCACACCCCTGATGCCTGTCAGTCCCTACAGGGTAGGGCATTATGGTTGAAAACCCTAATGCTCTGGGTGTTTCTTGGTATTTTTATTCCAAGTTTTCCACATGGGCTTTTTGTGACCCCACTACATTAACAGTGATACTATCAGTTCATTAGGCGAAAGGTGATTTTGCACAGTGACTGCGCCATTTGGCGTCACAGGTGCGCAAACACATTTAGAACAGGATGTGAAAAGTGACAGGTGTACTGTTCATGAGGAGGTGTAAAAAATGGCATTGCTGAAAATCTGGAGTGAAAATATAAAAAAAACTGGTGAAGTCACGAGCATGGGTACAAACTGTGCAATGTAAACCCGTAATGTAATTAGTTTGGGGATTTTTTTACAGCAGATTTTCAACATAGGCATTTTGGAACCTCCGCTCATGAACAGTGTCACTGTGATTTTCTTAATCTGTCCTGAACACTAATTTCTCACTGCGACTACGCTATTCTGCACCAGAAGTGTGAAAACACATTTCAGCCAGGGTGTGAAAAATTACAGCTGTACTGTTCATAAGGAGGTATGGAAAAATGTCAATGTTGAAAATCTGGACTGAAAATATTACAAATTCTTGAACTTATGAGGGTGCATGGAAATTGTGCAATGCACACTCGTAACACAGTCATTTTATGGACTTTTGTCACCAAATTTTCAACATAGCCATTTTAACACCTTTGCTCATGAACAGTGTCACTGTGATTTTCTTAATGTGTCCTGAACATTGATTTTGTACACCAACCGCGCCAATTGTGCTACATGTGCGAAAATACATTTTGGGTGGGATGTGAAATATGACAGCTGTACTGTTCATAAGAAGGTGTGGTAAAATGGCAATGTTGAAAATCTGGAGTGAAAATATTAAATATTCTCAAAGTGACGAGGGTGTGTAAGAACTGTGCAATGCACGCTCGTAAAACAGTAATTTCTGGGAATTTTTTCACCAAATTTTCAACATAGGGTTTTTGGGGCCTACGTCATGAACTGTGACACTGTTGTGTCATTAATCAGTCCTAAAACGTGGTTCCATGCAGTGACCATGAAATCACCTTTCAGGACCAAATAACAAAATGACAGTGACTGAGTTCATGAGGTGGGGTCCCAAGGATCCCATGTTGAAAATTGGGTGAAAAATTCCCCAAAATGGCTGAGATATGCACCAAAATAAAAAAAAAAATTATGCCATTATACAGCTTACCGCCATTTCTTCAGTTTGCGGTTGGCTTTGAAGAGTGCAGACGTGTTCCCGGTCCACTGAAGATTGTCGTGCCAGCATCCGGAGGTAAGAATGGGGTGAGGTCGGTGGTGTAGGGATCAGGTACACAGAAGGTGAGTGCAGATTTGAGGAGGGGGCGATAGAGTCAATGAAGCACCGCTTTTTCTTATAGGTGTTTTTTTTTTTTGAGATGATGTGGGACTTTTGCCACACTGGGGTGGGCTCCCAGCATGGCAGCTGGAAGTTTGTTTGGGGAGCGGTGGAGCCGATGGGAGATTGGGCACCCCCATCGGCGATATGAAATTTTGCCACATTCGGGTGGGCTCCCAGTGTGGCAGCTGGAAGTTTGTTTGGGGGAAGGCAGTGGAGCCGATGGGGGATTGGGCACCCCTGTCAGCCATACAGACTTTTGCCCTGCCGGGGTGGGCTCCCAGTGTGGCACCTGGAAGTCTGTTTTGGGGGGGGTTACAGTGGAGCTGATGGGAGATTGGGCACCCCATCAGCCATATGGACTTTTGCCATGCTGGGGTGGGCTCCAAGCATGGCACCTGGAAGTCTGTTTGGGGGGAAGTGGAGTCGACTGGGGATTGGGCACCCCTGTTGGCCATACAGTTTGTGGGGGTGGGGGGAGCACATGAGCACTCTGGGGTTGGCTCCCAGCATGCTAATTGGGTGTTTTTTGGGGGGATCCAAGAAAAAATGGAGCTGTCTATGACAGCTGTTCAGATGCAGCGCTGATGTGTAGGCACTTTGCATACTGCCGATGGCAGTATGCAGATTGCCTACCGACGGCAGTATGCAAATTGCCTACATGTTCATTGTAGCTGTCTTTTGCTTTGAACTGTATGCCACTGCATCTGAACTGCTGTCATAGACAGCTTGGACATTTATTGGTAGGGTGAATCCACGCCTGTAAGAAGGAGCAGGGCATTGGAAGCGGGGTGGCACACCCAGGAAAATTCATATGGTGGCACTATGTTTCTTGCACATGCGTGCACACAAACATAAAAACACTTTGCAGTTTGCTAGTCCAAGAAGAAGGGGCCATCTGCATTCCTGAAATGGCAAAGGCTATGTGTCCTTGACAACCAGATAAGAAGCCTTGTTGGGCTGTAACTGGTACTGGCTATGTTTGAAAAATTAAAAGTTCAGACTTCTCTTTGAAAAGTGCATTGATTTTCATATAAAAGAAAAGACTTTAGTCTTTTTGCAAGACCACTTTTATCATGCCAAGATGACAGTTTCACAGGTTGTAGAAGAGATGACAACTGATTATTGATCCAAGTTTTATAAGTGCAACTACTTGGAAAAAGGATATATACATGTGTGTATATATGTGTGTGTGTGTGTGTGTGTGTGTGGCGGGGGGGAGTTAGAGCAGTATCATTTAAAGTAAACACCTTAAATCTAGCCTCTAATGACAGCTAACATTGTGACACATACAAAGATATAACTTTTGAGTATGCAATCTGTTGCCATTAGGAAATACACCATCTAAAAGATCATTAATAAACAAGTTTGATTTATGACTGTCAAGACAAAGAAACCATGTGCGTACAGAGAAATGTAATGTTTTAAAGACCTTCCTGAATAATTTTATGAACAAATCTTACATTATTCTTTAGCCTGGAACATTTAGAACAAAAGTATCACTTTGTTTTAAAGAACTTTGGTAAGAAAATGAACTTATAGTCACTATTAATTAATTCGGGAAATACTGGTCCTATAAACATAAGAGACACTTCAAAAAAATGGTTTCAATGAGAGAAGTTCATAAATGTTTGTTTGAAAATTGTATAATTTTGCATTAATAGTTATAGAAGGGCTGGCCAAGTTGCATTGAGGGTTGAGGCACTGGACGCCACACCTCGTGCCACGCCGGCGACCCATGTTTGGGAATGAGCACAGGTCACTGTGGGTCAGCAGGGAGGAGATGGATTGAGCATCCAACAGACTGTTCTCCATCTCCAGGGAGGGGGGAGTGCAGCGGCAGGTGCACGCCATACCCCTAGCAGAGACTGGGGCTTGACTGTACAGCACCACATGAATGGGGGTGGGGGACGCAGCAGACACTTGATGTGGGCGTGCATGGGAGCATACTCGAACACTGTCTCAAGTGTTATTGCACACCATGCTTCTGCAAGGGGAGAAAAAGCAGAAAACAGTGACTCTAGGTCACGCAGCTTGAAGGCCACCGGCCAGCACTTGCCTTTCCTCAGGCACCACCACCTGAACTGGATCTGTGCTTGGTGTGGGATTAGGGGGTTCCTCACCTCCTCACCATGGGGGGAAAGCTGTAGGGGAGTACAAGGTGGTGGTCTGAGATTGGTGTGGGTGGACGGCGGTCAGAGGAGGAGAGGAGGAAGAGAGCCAATGGGGGCCATGACCAGAAAACGTTATAGAAGAAAAATAATTTCATGTATAAAGTAAATTTGAAGTAAGTGAGATGTCCTTAAGGATGGACTTAAAGTCACACCTCCATATTCTACACAAACCAATCAGAATCTGGTGATGATGTCACTCAACCTGAAAACATACAGTATATGCAAATTTGTCCAGGCCCACAACAGAACTGCTTGATTCTTTGATGTGGAGGGACCTATTTTAGTGGAAGTACATAATTTTGTTGTTTTTAAGACTTACTAGGCCAAAAGCCTGAAGCCACACCTGTCTGAGACTAGCATGTGGTTAAGCCATTGATGTGTCCACTACGGGTGCTGAGGACAAGCCTAGGAGCTGACACAAGATTGCAACAAGGACGAGCTACAAGAACAGCTTGTTACAAGAGGACTTTTTCCAATATTGGATGGAGCAAAGAATATGGTTTACACTGGACATCCTGACTGAAGTAATGTTCTGAACTTCTGCTCAAGCCAAGATCCTGAGGCTGAAGTGAAAATGAATTGAAACAGAAAAAGTTATAAATCCAGTTACTAACCAGTTACTAAACAGGGAAAAGAGGTTGTTGCAAACCACATGCCTATCTTTGCTGGATTATGCTGACTTCTTGTACTGCCAAGGCCTGGCTTTTGTACTAGCCAAACTCAATGCACTCTACCATAGAGCCTTAAAGTTCATCAGTGGGGCCCTGCATTCCACTCATCACTGCTCCTTATATGTTGCAGTATGGTGGTCTTCCCTAAGTATTGAAGGCAAAGAAACACTGTGTACTGAACTTACAGAGTTATTACTAAAAAAAACCTACCTCAACACTTATCAGACTGTCTTCTACTAAGTGTGGTAGGTAAATATGCCCTGACAAGTGCCTCCTGTGTCTCCCTTACTGTACCTAGAGTCAAATCGTACTTTGGTAGATCATCCATAAGCTATGCACTACCCCAACTGTGGAACGACTTGCAAAAAACCTTGAAATTGGTCCTATCAATTTCTCAGCATTCAAAACGCTTTATGCTCATTCCAGGAATCATGTAGTTGCTTCCCCTGAGTAGTGACTTATCTTCTACCGCAGAGTAACAGAATCACCCTGACACCTGCTACCTATCAGACTCCCTTACCTTATCCTTGTCCATCTTTTCCCATAATGTTAAAAGGGTGTTCAGTCATGGAGCCCTGTAACTATATCCTACTGATTGTTGCCACTTGTCCCTTGCATTCCAAGTCTCTCCTTACTGGTCCTCCACCTCATCCAGCTCTTCAGTCCTGCCTACCCTTTCCCCACTTGGTATTGTTTCAGGCCTACTTTACACAATATCCCTCCCCGTTCTTACCTTAGTTCTCATCATCCATGGCTATCAACCAATCCCATGTTTACTCTGTACCTATTATTTACCAGGTATCTGCCTTCTTTATTCCATCTGAATATTGCATATACTCCCTGGTTATCCCCCTTTGGACATTGTTCCGGTGTAAACTATTTTGAGCATAATCTACCCTGAGATCGGAAAATATATACTGTATATAAAACTTACTCTGTATACTGAACATGTATATTATATGCATAACCTACTCTGTATTTTGAACATATGTACTGTGAGCATAATCTATTCTGCATATTGAACATGTATACTGGTACAGTATATATCTTACTCTGTGTATAGAACTTGCATGTTGTGTATATAACTGTCTTTGTGTATTGTATATATTTGCTGTTTGTGTAATTTGCACTGTGTATTGAATATGACTATTGTCTAGGTACATCTTGAAAATGAGCTGTTGCTCAATGGTGTTCTGCCTGGTTAAATAAAGATTTTGATTGATTGACTTTGCCATCCATGAAGGAAACCTTTTCTGCAAAACAACTGCAGTTGGGAAGAATCTTATCATTGTGCCTTGAACTGTCAGTATCCTACTGTCTGACGTTCCAGTCAAATCCTGATAAGTGACTTTTTGATGATTTGTGATGTCAGGCAAGGAGGATGCAGCCTGCACTGCTTCACTTTAGGCCAGAAGAGTCTACAGTCCCAGGTTCACGGGGGAGAAAAGACAAAGTACTACAGCCAAGCCACTGAAGGATTTTCATCATCCAGAAGAAACATTTCTCACCAAGATTTTTAAAGTTAAAAGAAAAAGAAGGCCAACCTGTGCAATTAACCAGAAATTTAAGTATTATTTTAATTATTTTAATTAATAATTTTTATATTTTTATTTGGCTTATCTGGGAGGTAATATAAGTAACAGGTTAACTTAACTTTTAATTACAAAACCTTGGGTATATAGTTAAGCTTACATTTAAACAAAAGAAAGATATTTTGCATGCTATAAAGAATCAAAACAAGTCTTGAACAAAAAGCTAATCTGAGACACTAATGAAATGAGTTTGCAAGTTCTCATTCTAAGGTTATGATATTTAAAAGCATTCTTGTCAATCTTTGTGTTGAATATTGCTATTCATTTGTTGTGCTGTCTATTTGTTGAAATATTTGATTTGCTTTTGTTTTATTTCTCTGTTTTTTGATTTTCTGAAATCTTTGTTGTTTAAGTTTACAGTATTATGTTTACAAAGTATATCTATTAGGGATATTTAGAATTTATGTATCGGAGTTAATAAAGTTTATCTTCAATATTTCTAAGTGTTGCAGAAAAGTTGTTTACAATTATCTAGAACTGGGAAGTGGCAATTATGTCATAATAGGTAAGAATACTAAATTTTACCATCGGCACTCAAATATGCCTCAGGCCTTACCTCACAAAATTTCAAAAATTATCCAAATAATTATAAAATTCAAACCATACATTCTGCCCACTGTAAAGATTCTTAGATAACAGTGAAAAACATTTCTGCCACAGTTAGAAGTATGAAAAATAAATGTTATTTACACCTATACACAAAATTCAAAATATCCCTAATTTTCATAAATATCAAGCATAATAACTGTGATATCAAACAACAAACGTTTCAGAAAATTAAATGAAACACACACACAAAAAAAAATTCAGCAGATAAACCATACAGCAAATGAATAAGCAAAATGTATCACAATAAATGGTACTTGGCTATATACTATGCTTTCAGCTTGCTTTGTATTTAGCATGACTGCTTCAGCTTGCTTTGTATTTAGCATGACCCTTTTTGTATAAGAACTTGCAAACTCATAATACTAGTGTCTTGGATTATTTCTGTTCAAAACTTATTTCAATTCTTTATGGCAGGCAAAAATGTTTGATCTTTTTTTAAATTCAAGCTTAACTTATATACCCAATATTTTGTAAATAAAAGTAAGTTAACTATGTTACCACCCCAGAAAAGCTAAATTAAAATATTGCAATTGAAATAATTAAAATAATACTTACATTTCTGGTTATCTGTAGACTTGGTCTTTTCCTTTTAACTTTCAAAATCTGGCTGAGAATTTCTGATTCTGGATGAGAAAAGTCCTTCAGGGCCAACTTGGCTTTAGTACTTGTCTTACTTTTCTCGCCCTTGAAATCATGATTCTGGACTCCGCTGACATTAACTCAGCAATGCAGACTGGATCCTCCTTGTTTGAGACATCATGAATTGTCAAAACATCACTTAGGATTTGGCTAGAACCTCAGGTAGTAAGATGCTAATAGTTCTAGGCGAGGTGATAAGCTTCTTCCCAACTGCAGCTGATGCAGAAAATGTTTCCCTTGTGGATGGCAAAGTCTGTGGTTGGTAACTGGATTTATGACTTTTTCTGTTTCAATTAATTTCCACTTGAGCCTCAGGATCTTGGCTTGAGCAGAAAACCTTACTTCAGTCAGGATGTCCAGTGTAAACCATATTTATTGTTCCGTCCATCATTGGAATAAGTCCATTTTGTAACAAGCAGTTCTTGAAGCTGGACTTTGTTGCAATTTTGTCAGTTTGTAGGCTTGACCTCAGCACCGCTGATGGATACATTACTATGTCTAACCCGCAATTAGCCTTTAAAGTGACAGGCTCTGTTTTTGGACTTGTGTACTAAGAAAAGCAAGCATTAAACTCTAAGTAAACTTCCCAATCAAGGACTGTGAAAAGAAGGGGCCACTAAATAAAAAAAGAGGTAAATTTAAGGTGCCAGTCAAAACAGAGGACTTGTAAATAACTAGTTTTGTGTTATGCCTAAGCTGTGCATTTTCCAGTCAGTCCACAGTGTTACACAATGTTAAAAAGAGTGACTGCAAAATGTTTTAAACCACAAAGAAAGTTTGAAACGTATGGGCACTTGCCTTTAAACTCCAGATGGGACAAAATATAGAAAACCCTGTATGTAATGCAAGGTTTGAAATCTCCCATGTCTTGGGTTAGACATACTTGTACAACTGGATGTGTATATAAGCCTAGCCAATAAAATTCTTTGACACAAATAAGGGGAGACCCTTACCCAATAAAAGAGACTCCACAGGCCTTGAGGTCTGGACAAACTATTCTTCAAGGGTGCCAGGTGGTGAGTGAGTTCACTACAATGGCGTCAAATAATGTAAAAGGATTGTCTGTTAGGATTAAAAGACAAGTAAACAAGCTTTTTACACATTTTTTTTAAATGACTCCACAGGCTTATCAAGTAGAGACAGTTGTTTACATTTATACTGAAACTACATTTATTGAAGTAGGAGAAATGCAGTTTCATAGCATTTGAAAATTTTAAACACAGCCTCTCCTGATTCAGAAATCCTGCTTTGAGAATCCTAAAATAACTGCCTTGATGATGTCAATGAAGTGAGCAATGCCAGCTGTGTAAATTTATTCTAGCTGCACTAACTGTATTTAAATGTGGATAACTTTAAAATGAAAAAATGATAGCTTGGTACTTCAAGCACAAAAGTTGTTCAGCACAAAAATATCTAAACAATGGGAGATGTTTCATTTATAGATACCTTTTAGTTTTTTTTAAAATTAGCAAAAAAAGCAGCAGAAAATTCTTTTTTTTTGTCATTTTGGAAACATACAGATGTAAATAACTTTAAAACAAAAAAAATGATAGCATGGTACTATGAGCACAAAAGTTGTTTAGCACAAAAATATATACAAAATGAGTGGTGTTTCATTTATAAATACCTCTTATTTTCTTTATAATTAGCAAAAAACTGCAGAAAATATAATTGTTTTGTCACTTTGGCAACAAATAAATGTAAATAACTTTAAAACAAAAAACGATAGCATTGTACTGCCAACAAGAAAGTTGTTCAGCACAAAAATATCTACAAAATGAGTGGTGTTTCATTTATAGACTGTTTTTAATTTTTTTATAATTAGCAAAAACTGCAGAAAATTTGAAGCATAGAAACATAGAATTTGATGGCAGATAAGGATAAGGAACGCTTGGCCCACCCAGTCTGCCCATTTCCCTACCTAATGGATAAGTTGCAGATCCTAGTTAACCAGCAGCCTACTTTATATCCCCACCCCCTAGAATTGCCTTATGACTGTCCTATGCATGCTTGAATTCCACCACTGTTTTTTTACTCCACAACCTACTCCGGAAGGCTGTTCCATGCATCCACAACCCTCTCTGTGAAAAAATACTTCCTTGCATTACCTCTGAGCCGCCCCCCTCAATCTTCAGATTGTGCCCCCTTGTTTTTGCACACCTCTTTTTTTGGAAAATGCTACCCTCTTGAACTTTGTTGATTCCTTGAGGTACTTGAAAGTTTCTATCATGTCCCCCCCTTTCCTCGAGGCTATACATATTAAGCTCTTTAGTCTCTCTTCATATATCTTCTGGTGCAGACCTGCACCATTTTAGTGCCCTCCTCTGGACAGCTTCCCGTCCTGTCTATGTCCTTAGGAGATTGGGTCTCCAGAACTGTACACAGTACTCCAGATGGGGTCTCACCAGCTGTCTGTACAGAGGGATAACAACTTCCTGTTTTCTACTGGTGATGCCTCTCCCTATGCATCCCAGTATCCCCAGCCCTCCTTACTGCCCTCTCACATTGCTTGCCCACCTTTAGGTCATCTGATATGACTACCCCAGGTCCCTTTCCATTTTTGTTGTTGTTAGTATCTCACCCTCCATTGTGTATTCTTCCCCTGGGTTTTTGTTTCCCAGGTGCATTACCTTGCACTTCTTAGCATTGAATCTAAGCTGCCATACATTTGACCATTCCTCTAGCCTTGCCAAGTCCCTTCTCATCCTTTCCACCCCACCTTGTGCATCAACTCTGTTGCAGATCTTTGTGTCATCTGCAGAGAGACATACTTTTCTTCCAGTCCCTCTGCAATGTCGCTAAAGACATTGAAGAGGACCGGTCCTAATACTGAACCTTGTGGTACCCCACTAGTAACCCCCCTTTCTTCAGAGTGGACTCCATTTACTATTACCCTCTGTGTCCTATTCTCCAACCAATTCTTTACCCAGGCTATCATCTTGGGACCCACTCCCAGGCTGGCTAGCTTGTATATTAATCTTTTGTGTGGGACTGTGTCAGATGCCTTGCTAAAGTCTTGGTAGGCCATGTCCACAGCCCCTCCCTGATCTACTACTTTGGTCACCCAGTCAAAGAAATCTATTAGATTCATCTGGCATGACCTTCCTGCTGTGAATCCATACTGCCTTGGGTCCTGTGCCCCTCTGGCCTCTAGGTACTCAACAATTCTTTCCTTCAGAAGTGATTCCATCATTTTCCCTATCACTGAGGTTAAACTAACAGGTCTGTAGTTTCCTGCTTCTGCCCTGCTCCCACTTTTGTGAAGGGGAATCACATCTGCCCTCCTCCAGTCCTCAGGTACCACCCCATCCTCCCTTGATTTGTTAAAGAGGTAGTCAGTGGTGTCACTAGTTCTACCCTTAGTTCGTTTAGAATTTGGGATGAATCCCATCAGGCTCCATTGCTTTGTCCACTTTCAGTTTTAAGAGTTCTTTCAGAACCCTTTGTTCTGTAAATGGACTGGTATCAACTTCTGTATCCAGAGTGTTTCTATTGTTTGTTTTAGGTACCTCCCCCTCTTCATTTGTAAATACTGAGCAAACATATTTGTTTAGTATCTCTGCCTTTTCACAATCACCCTCTGCCCACCCCCCTTCCCTTTATTAAGCCTCACTATCCCTCCTTTGGTCTTCCTTCACTCCTTGATGTACCTGAACAAGGTTTTATCCCCCTTCTTAACTGAGTTGGCTATCTTTTCCTTGGTTCAGGTCTTTGCTGTTCTGACTGCCTTCCCAGCTTCCTTTTGCTTTAACTGATACAATTCTCTGTCCTGCTGCTTCTGTGATTCCTTGTACTTCCTGAATGCTTTCTTTTTCTCTTGAACCTTCACTGCCACCTCCTTTGAGAACCATGGTGGTTTCTTACATCGTTTAGTTTTGTTTATTTGCTTCACACAAAGGCTTGTTACCTCTGTGATGGCAATTTTTATTATTCCCCATTGTTCTTCCACCCTCCTTCCTGCCCATTTGCTAGTGCATTCCTTAGGCACTCACCCATTTAGCAAAGTCAGCCCTCCTGAAGTCCAGTACTTTTGCTTTTGTATGGCTTGACTCTATTGCTGTGTTTTTTGTGAACCATACTGTTCGATGGTCGCTAGTTCCCAGATGGCTACCCACTTCTACATCTGTGATCCTCTCTTCATCTCCATTTGAGAGAACCAGGTCTAAGATTGCTCCCTCTCGAGTGGGTTCCAATACTAGTTGTCTAAGGCATGCCCCCTGTAGGGCATCTAGAAAATTCCATTTTCTTTTCCACTTTTTGCAACAAACAAATGCAAATAGCTTTGAAACTAAATAAGATAGCATGGTACTTTGAGCACAAAAGTTGTTCAGCACAAAAATATCTGCCACATGAGTGGTGGTTCATTTATAGATACCTTTTAGATTTTTTTTAAATCAGCAAAAAATTGCAGGAAATTCAATTTGTTTTTTCTCTCTTTTGGGGGTATGGCATAAATGGAATATGCTACCTCCCTACTGGAAATATTGTTCACAATTTGGCCCATTAAGCATACAATAGTTTCGCACCCTGCCCCCTATTCAAAAGGCAGGAGATGGGAGATATTTGAAAAGCAAATTTCAGTTTGGTTAATTGGGAAAGGCACAAGAACAAAAAATATCAACAGTATTTCCAGTAGGGAGGTAGCATATTTCATTTATGCCATACCTCCCAAAAGAAAGGGAAAGAAAAAAATGGCCCAGTGGCGCTGAGGGTTCAAGCACTGGATGCCTTACCTCATGCTACACTGGCAACCCATGTTCGGGAATGAGCACTGGCCACTGGGGGTCAGCAGGGGAGGAGAAAGAGATTCAAGCACTTGGTAGCTGCTCTCTTTCTCTGGGGTGGGGAGGATGGCAGACCTCATTGCAACACCACCACCTGGGGGAACTTGGGTGGAAGGTGCAGTAAGAGGCAGCCAGACATGTTGGGAGGGGCAGACATCAGCCAAGGACCAGAGCAAAGGCATGTCTCACCATGCCTTTCACTCATTGGCCCTCCCAGTGCACCGACATCAGCAGGGGGTGGGAGGAAAACCAGGAAAAACACCCACGGTGATGCCAGTAGATGGGTCCCAGAGTTGGTGACTGGGGCAACCT
Source organism: Neoceratodus forsteri (assembly GCA_016271365.2). Taxonomy (NCBI): domain Eukaryota; kingdom Metazoa; phylum Chordata; order Ceratodontiformes; family Ceratodontidae; genus Neoceratodus; species Neoceratodus forsteri. The sequence continues at coordinate 906,253,588 of CM057452.1, forward strand.
GAGGAGGTCTAGCACAAGGTCCACACTCCAGATTAAAGTATGGGGGAGTTAAGGGGGTAAAGCTCCTCCACCCCAGCCAGAGGGGTTATCTGGACTCTCAGGGTTCAAGGAGTGGGGTACCTATATGGGCAGATGTACCTCAGGGGAGCTCTGGAGCAGGACACATAGGGGTCCCCAAAGAGTGGGACTATCATGGGAGTAGGAGCACAAAGACAAGGTTAAAAAAAGGGAAAAAAGTATCTCCTTGCCATTTTTTGCTGATTATAAAAAAATGTAAAATGTATATGTAACCCCCACTGTTACCCAGGGTTACTAGAATCCCAGTTAGACTAGTGGCAGGCAGGGAAGGCAGCTTGTGAAATGTCAGTTAAATGGATTTCACACTGTCTACTCTGTTCTCAGTCTCAGCTGAGCTGGAGGGATGACATCATATAGAACTGTCGCAGCAGCATAAGCCACACTGGAATGTTGCAGCTAAGGGTTAGGATAGAATGTTGGGAGGTTTTGAAGTCAGTCTAAAGGAGTCTCACTAGAGGGAGGAGGTGTGCTGCAGCTGCAGACCCTCAGAGCCCTCAGCTCTGTCACAGAGCTACAGTTTGGTTTTTGGTGTGTGTTCTCACCATAAGAGGAACACAGAAGTCCTGTTTTGAAGTGGTAGAGACCATTCCCCAGTTGGTTTGGGGCCCCATCCCTGCGGGGATGGGGGAGCCAACAGCCAGCTTCCAGGGACAACCCCCTGGCCTGGCTAGAGAGAGAAAGACGCTGCCTTGAAGATTTGTGCTGAGGCACCAAGAATTCATTTTGGTTTACTGTGGAAGAAGCTTGTGGGGCACCTGCAATCAGGGGTGAGTCTGCTCTGAAAAAGGGCCTATGTTTCACCAGAGACTGTAGATTGAATGTGAAATACATTTAAAGTGTGAATCTACAAATCAGAGTTTTTAGAAGAAGAGGTGTTAGAGTCCAAAGAAATGGCCAGGTGTGAATCATGGGAGCAAGAAGTGGGAGACCCCCCACTTGGAGTAACCAGATTCACCTCTACGGGTTTGCTTTGGGACACCTGTTGCTTTCCCTTGGGTTCTTGGCCAGTGCTCGAGGAAAGAACCCAGACATGGGATTGTTGAGAAGATTCCCTTTATGGAGCCTGTATGTGCTCATGAGTGGTTTAGGGAGCCACTAGTAAATCTCCATGATAAATGGATAAGTAGTCCAAGGGCTGGCAAGGGAGCCAAGCCAGGGAAACCAGAGAAGAGTACAAGTTTGGGCTGACAGCCTAGTGTGTTTGGAATCTAAGGGTTCCAGTGTGTAAAGAGGATATGTTCTGATCTCCATAAATCTGCATTACCAGGAGTGTAGCCTTGTGGGGGTCTCTCTATGCTTTGTTGTTCTGTTGTGAATAAAAGCCACACTTTAGAATCCCACTCCTGGTTTTGACACTTACAGTTATTGCTTCCTGTGTCCGGAGTTATTTGGGTGTCCCTGACTAGAAGTCAAACCTAGTCAAAATACCGAACAACAGTTTTCTCCCCGAACCCAGGTCCCAGGTAGGGGGTTACATTATGGAGGCACCACACAGTGCTAATAACACAAAAAATACCACCAACCCGACCCCTGTGGTTACATATATATATAAATGAAATACCACTCATTTGGCAAATATTTTTGTGCTGCACAACTATTATGCTCAAAGTACCATGCTGTCATATTTTGTTTTAAAGCTATTTGCATTTGTTTGTTGCAAAAAGTGAAAAAGAAAACTGATTTTTTTCTGCTGTTTTTTTTTTTGCTAATTATAAAATAACTAAACGGTATCTATAAATGAAACACAACTCATTTTGTAGATATCTTTGTGCTGAACAACTTTTGTGCTCACAGTACCATGCTGTCATTTTCCATTTTAAAGTTATTTGCATTTGAATACAGTTAGTGAAGCAAGAATACATCTACACAGCTGGTATCTCTCACTTCATTGACATCATCAAGGCAACAATTTTAGGAATCTCTGAGCAGGAGTTTTGAATCAGTAGAGGCTGTGTTTAACATTTTCAAATGCTATGAAACTACATTTCTTGTACTTTAATAAATGCTGTTTCAGTATTAATGTAAACATCAGCTTCTCCTTTACAAGTCCATGGAGTCATTTAAAAAAAAAATGTGTAAAAAGCTTGTTTACATGTCCTTTAATGAAACAGAGGTCTAATAAAACTGTGTTGTATGTGCCTAACCTGCGGTAGTGATATGGGTTTAATGATCCATTTCACACCTTGCCTGGAAACATGCACTAGAATAATGCATGTTTTTCTTAGTACATAAGTGAAAAAAACAGAGCCTGTCACTTTAAAAGCTAACTGCAAGTTAGACATAGTGATAGGGGAGAATCCTTTATGATTTAGAAATTTGTTGTTCCAGTTATTGGGGGGGGGGGCTAACAAAAGGTATTACTAAAGAGAAGTGAAACAAAAGAGTCTTAAAGAGGTCCATGTAATTGATGATAAAAACTAAGGTTAGTAATGAAAAACTAGACTGATGGGGTCACTTGATGCCTCAGAACTAGTAGTACTGTTCCGCCACTGCTCCCTCCTATCCCGCATAATTTAGCAAGTTTCGCTAGTAAAGCAAGTTTTCTTACCATCCTCTTGGTTTTATCTCCCAGGAATCGTCTGGTCCTGCCTGTTTCTCAGTTAGATCCTGCTACCCATCAGGATGGACTCAGAAATGTGGCAGGCCTTGTCACTCCATACGCTGCCCCAGACACCAGAAAAGAGTAATAAAAAATCTAAAGCCCAAGGTACTTCCTCAGGCCGCTCTTCATCTGCTACTGCGCTGGCTCCCCCACTCACAGAAGACAGATTCCTCACAGAAATTCAGCCTTTTAAAGAGTACATGAAATCTGTCACAGAGGAGCTCAAAACCCTGCAAATGGATTTAAACACCACAACATGGAGAGTGGGAGATGTGGGGGCGAAGGCGACATCATTGGAGGGTTGGAGGGGCAAACTCGATCCAGAGGTAATCCAGTTACACCAGAAGCTGGGTAAAATGGAAAGTAAATTAGAAGATTTGGAGGGACATAGCAGGAGAAATAATTTGGTGGGTTTTGGCCTGCCTGAAGATGCAGAATCCACTTCTCCCATTAAATTTGTGCAAAAATTTCTGGAGCGCATAGTGGGATCATCTCCCAACAACTCTTGTTATATTGTTGAAAGGGCCCACCAATCCTTGCGCCCCCTGCCCACCTTCAGGAGCACCTCCATGGCCCCTCATTATAAAACTGCTCAACTTTCAAGATAAACAGCATGTACTTCAAAAATGCCAGGAGCTTAAAGAAATCTCCTGGAAGGGGCAGCAGATTTGTCTCTCACAAGACCTGCCAGTGACAACCCACCAGAAAAGAGTTGCATTTTATCCTATCGTGGTGATGCTCTTGGTGGCTACTATCAAATTTAGAATGATTTACCTGGCCAAACTGCAGGTCTCCTGCAAGAATGTCTGCCATTCCTTTGAGACTGTAGAGCTAGCAAGTTCAGAGCTGAAGCATCTGGTGCCTGAGTTATTTAGCAACACCTGAAGAGATGGATGTAAGAAGGAGGTCCCTTTTGAACCCATCAAGGTGGCAATGTGTAGCTTAGTGCTTCATCTGGAGCTGATGGACTTCACACAGGTCTCCAATATAAGGATTATCTCCAGTCATTGGATTCTTATCGCCTGACATTAGTTTAAGCTATTTACCCAGCCTATGGTCCACCGGTCGTATCTTAAGGCATAACTTGTCAGCAACTCATTTGTTGGCAAGGCCGTACTTTTCAGTCAATGACTCTATATCAGATCTCTCAGACACTGCATGGGAATGTATATCTACACAGAACAATTGCAAGCTAACTGTTTTTCTGGATGAAGGACAATTTGATTCTTTTCAAGAAGGACCAGCAACTTTGGTTTCACCGACCCCCTTCCCTCATCTCCTATGCCACAGTACTATGTTACATTTCAAGGAGTCCACCTCTTAATGACTCGCTTTATTTTCTGGTCAACTCATACAAGTTACATTTTAGTAGTGCAGTGGTATGAGGGAGAGGGGTCCTGAATAGTACATTTGTGTTGGACTGGTATGCTCTCTCAAGTTAGGAAATGAAGAAATATGACTATGCACATTTCTATAAGGTTACATGGTTTCAAGTTATTGCGGGTATGCCTCCTAGTTTGTCAAAGGGGGAGCCTACTAGTTTAATTTTATGGAAAAAAGAGGATCCTGGTCTGGGGTTTGGACCAGGATCTGAAGTTATCCCCTTTTTCTTAGTCCGGACCTACTTTGAATTTTCCACATAGTTGTTTAGCTAAAGGTGAACATCAACCTGTACAGGCTGGACCTCACAGCTGGTTATAGTGGTTCACCCATTTAAGTGGGATGGAGTCACATGTACCTTGGATGGGGAGAGTAGCCACTTTCTTAAGTTTATTATTTTTTTTTTGTTACTTCATTTTTATCCCTTCCTACCTACCCTCGGTGTCCACTCCTTCAGGCCGTTCATTCCAGTCCAGTCCCTGAACTCAGGATCTGCCCCTTTTGTGCCTCTACCTCCCTACTGCACAGCGGGGTCTGTCCCAGAACTGGTGGTGGTCTGGGTGGCTTGAAACAGTCATCATCTAGGACCACCGAGGTTTTTTTTCCATTTTTCTGTGTTTCCCCATTCCCAGCCCCCTTGAGAGGCCATCACAAGGACGTATGTCCAGAGAGGTGATGTGCTAATGCACATCTCTCTCAAGTGCCTAACAGAGTCTCCCCTTCCCGACTCTGTTGAATGGAGCTGTCAAGCCCTTCAAGAGCCCTTGTTCCCACCGGCTCTCTTAGGGCATCGGGTGCATGTCGCACCCCTGGTATCCCACCCCAGAGGGAGGAGAGCATTCATTGGAATGCTCAGTCCTCCCTCTCCTGGCCAACCCCTGCTGATCCGAGTCCGTTCCCGAACCCAGGTCACCGGCGTAGCGTGAGGTGTGGTGCCCAGCGCCTCAACCCTCAGTGCCACTGGGCTGGCCACCTTCTTAAGTTTTCAATAAGAGGGTTTTGAGTTCCCTTCACTCTCCCCATACCTCTTCTCCCTCTGAGGTTTATTCCTGTTTATTTCTTTTAGACACACCGCCTGTTATTTAATGGACTGGGGGGCAATGGTTTGGGGAAGATTGGTTCTGGGGGCAGTAAGGCTTCTCATATATTTACAAGACTTACTTTAAAGAATGACTTTAGTGGGGTGGGAGCATGGCATGGAGATAATGCTGCTGCTGTGAATGGGGTTGGCATGAGCTGGAGTGTTGGGCTGTTTTCTTCCTGATCAGTTTCTTTTTTTCTCTAGGTATGGTTTTTTAGGTTCCTTGTTAAGGGATAGAGCATTTTCTGGGGGGGGTTGGGGGTCAGGAGGGAGGGTAATTTGTTGGGTACTTCTGGGGGTGTTTGAGGGGAAGGGGTCTTTTGGTTTGGTGGAGCTTACCAAGGGTATTTTTATCTACTAGGATTCACTCCTAGGCTTTGTTTTATACTGGTTGTGTTTTGATTATGGCTAATGTTTTAAAAGTTGCCTCCTGGAACATTAAAGGGGCCAGGTCAGCCACTAAGAGACATCAAATCCTCAAGCACTTGCAACATATGCAATGCCATATCATCTTCCTGAAAGAAACATACTTTCTTCTGTCGGAAGGTAACTTGTTCTGGAGACAAGCAGTTGGACAAGTATTTTCAGCTGGGTGTGCAAGGGCCAGCAGGGGGTTGCCATTCTGATTTTGAAAGGGGTAGCCTTTCAAAGCTTACATTGCCTTTCTGACCCCCAAGGTAGGTATGTATTTGTCAAAGTGCTGTTAGATCACACAGAAGTAGTGTTGGGCAGTGTTTATGGTCCCACGGCAGCTGACTCTTCCTTTTTCATGGCCCTGGCAAACCTCCTTTCAGCATTCTCTCCCACCCCACTAATCATGGGGGGAATGGAATGTCACTCCATTGCTGGATCTAGACAGATCAGGGGGACTCAGAATGGGGCTCGCTCCGATCCAGCGTTCACTACGAGACATGATGAACTCCCTGGGTTTATGTGATCCATGGTGGATTTTGCATCCTCAGGATAAGACCTATACATTTTATTCTTCTGTGCATGGATCTTACTCCAGGCTTGATTATGTTCTACTAAGCCACTCTCTCATTAGTGGAGTACTGGATGGGTAGATTGGACCCAGGGTCCTCTCGGACCACTCCCTGGTTTGGATCAGGCTTCTTGTTAATCCCATGTTAGACAAAGACACAATATGGAAGCTGAATAACCAGCTCCTCAATGACAGGTTTATTGTTGAGTGGATTAAGGACCTGATTACCTTATTTAGACAGTCTAATACTGGTTCCATCATTCAGGCTGATTTAGAGTGGTCAGCCTGTAAATGCTTCCTGAAGGGGGAATTTATCAGACTTGCCTCCAAGCATAAACATATTCGCACACAGGCTTCTGCAGATCTTCTGTTGCAAATCACCGCTATTGAGCAATTCCTCTTTCCACATAGCCCACACTCCACTTTATGAGAGCTCGCAATTTTGAGGGACAATTATACAGATCTTCTCAGAGAGAGGGCTGAATACACAATCCTAAAAACTAAAGTAAAATACATCGATCAAGAGGACAAGGCAAGTCTACTATTAATGCTCCACCTCCAGCAACATTAGACTTCAAGGCTAATAGTGGCTTCTAGGGCTGGGGATGGGTCCCCCCAGACTCAACCCAGAGAAACTGTATGAGAATTTGCATCCTTTTATAGGGAACTTTATTGTCCTAGAATTTTTCCTCCATCCCATTCCGATTGCCAAAAGTATCTCAGGGACATCTCCCTGCCACAACTGACTTTAGTCCAATAAGATATATTATCTAAGCTCATTTCCAAAGCCAAAATCTGTTTGGCTACCTCGTCTTTGTCACCAGACATAGCCCTTGGGCTGGATGGCTTCATGCCTAATTTTTTACAAACTATTTGCCGAGCCACTGGTTCCTCTCCTACACCGGTTTTACTCTTATATATATGAACAAGGTGTCTCTGACTCTACAGTCCTAGAAACACTAATTGTCCTCTTACTTAAACCCAGTAAATCCCCAGAATTGGTATCTAATTACAGTGCCATCTCCCTGATTAATTGTGATGTTAAAATCTTATCTAAAATTCTTGCAACTAGGGTGAATCAGGTTTGGGTGGGCCTGTTAACTCGTGAACAAGTGATGTGTATCCCTAATCGCTCCTCTGTAGATCACTTCAGAAAACTGTCCCACATCTTCTCCATGTCCAGGGGATCCAGTATTCCAATGGCACTGGTTTTCCTGGACGTGGAGAAGACATTTGACAGAGAAGATTGGGACTTTCTACTGTTGACTCTAGAAGCTTTTGGCTTCCCACAGGGTTTTCTCCATTGGATTTGAGTGCTATACTCCTCTCCAACTGCAAAAATCTATTGTAATAGGGTGCTATCTGCCTCTTTTCAGTTGGCATCGGGCACCAGACAAGGTTGCCCCTTGTTCGCCCTTTCGTTTCAACTTATATTTGGAACTGCTACTTCATAAATTGAAGGTATGCCCAAATTTATCTAGTATTACGGTAGGCACTGATACATTCCTGTTGTCTGTCTATGCAGATGACATTCTGTTACATGTGGCTTACCCCATTATCTCCCTACCCACCGCTGTCCATGCTATTGAAGAGTTTGGTACTTTCTCTAATCATAAGCGTAATATCAATAAAATAGAAGTGCTACCCCTCATATCAACTGTACCCAAAGAGGATGTGATGTCTCTTGGAGCTGCCTGATCTCCCCATAAGATAAAATATTTAGGATTATACCTGCCAAAGGATACATCTCTTATGTGTAAACTTAATTTGGATGATTTGGTGGTTTGTGTGCAACAGGATTTACTGTGATGGCAGGCTCTCCCTTTGTCTTTCTGGGGAAGAATCTCCATCATTAAAATGAATGTCCTTCCCACCTATTCTATTCATATGTTAAATTTTTGGCTCCATTTTGCTTGGTTCAAATGTGTGCATGGTGTGATTATGGAATTCATCTGCTTAAAGAAAACCCCTAGGCGGGCCTATAAGAAGCTTGCCACCCCTAAGTCGTCGGAGGGTCTTAAACTCCCCCACTTCCTTATTTATTATTTTGCCAGACACTTCCATAAATTATTTAGGTGGTTTCTCCACTCTCCCTCAGACTCCTCCACTGAATACATCCCCTTGTGGCTGGAGTTAGAAATAAAGAGGTTAAAGGAGTCTGGACCATCTATGTCATCCTTTCTATTTACTCTCTGGGAAACTATTCCCTTGCAATTGAATGATACGGTGATAGGAATCTCTGCACGTGTTTATTCTCAGTTTTGTTCCTTACTCAAAATCCTATCTCAAAAGATATTACCCAACTACTACTTTGCAACCCTAACTTTAAAATTGGAGGTCAAATTATTAGGGTGGATTGGATCCCCCAGCTGGCTGAGGTGAGAGTCTGTGATATGCTGAATGGGGAATACTATTATCTTCGATACATATACTGGAGCGACTGCACTCAGGGAATAGGTTTATTTTTAAAATTTTCCAGCTGAGACATGTCCTGACTCAATGGTTTGGCCCGGGCTCATTGACCACCAATTCTTCAGGGCTTCTCTGCTCCTTCACTGAGATGGCTTTCAAACCTCATGCAGTGCCTACACTGTACTCACATCTGCTTTCTACACTCTCCCCAGAATTGGATGGCTCCTCCTCTTGCTGGGATAGGCTATTTCCTAGATCCCCATTGCAATGGCAGTCCATCTGGACTAATTTATGTAGGTACGTGGCTCAGGATAGACTGAGAACTACCCAGTTTAGTATTCTGATCCACCTCGATTACACTCCACAGAAGTTGGCACCCATGGGCCGGTTGTCTTCATCCAACTGCACTAGGTGTGGTCAGGATGACGGTTCTATGTATCACATTTTCTGGAGTTGCCCGAGCATAGCTCCTCTGTGGAGTTTGTTTGAGGCCAAAGCTGATCCTCTATTGGGGTTACAAGGTTTATTTAAGCCAGATATTTGCATTTTGGGGGACTTCAACACTATCCTGGTTAAAAAATGTAAATATTATATGGCCCTAGTTTCCCTTTCTTTGCAGAAGTTGGTCCTGAGACACTGGCGTGATCAGAATCACATCACATGCCAGGAATGGCTACAGGAATTATTGTTCAACCTCAGGGTGGAATGTATGATTGCAAGTCTTTCTCATAGGCTTCCTAGTTTTGATAAAAAGTGGAGGAAGTTGTATACATTATATACTGTATAAAGTACAGGGGTATTGCTTATATCAAGGTCCTCATTTGGCTGGTTCTACAGTGTGCTATAGGCCTGGAATGGATATTATTGGTTTGGTAGCTCCACCAAGGGAAGGGAGGGAGAGGGATGGCTAAATAGGGGGAGGGAGTTGGGGGGTATTTGTTATAAATTTGCCTGTTAGTATGTTTCGGTTGCTGTATTGGTCTTCACAATTTCAATAACATTTATCTAATTTCAAAAAAAGGAAAACTAGACTGATAAAAAGTAAGGTAAATTCAGGTAAAAACATACTTTTTAAATTTTAAATAGTGAGTTAACCAAGCGTGTACTTGTAAAACTAAATAATGAGAAAAATTGTTTGTAAAATGTTCTTTCCATTGAAAGACGTTTTCAAAAGATGCCATCATTGTTGGGTAACTGACCTGCAAGTTACCAGGGTACCCAAACCCTAGTAATGGTCCAGTTTATGTACACCAGTACAAAACACCACATGCATCTTAAAAACACAAACAAGAAATGTTAAATAAGGATGACTTTGATTTAAAGGAAATGTACACGAAATAGTAAAGAATCTGATTTTGATTTCGTAAAAGTATAATAAGGTAACACAACAGCAGAAAATGTTTGTCATTTCATTAAAGAATCCCAATTTAACTATGATTACTAATGGTAAACTATAAAAACACCTTAAACTAAAAACCATATATTACTGACAGTGTGACTTCCAATCAAGGAATTATATCCTGGTAAATACTGCTGAAGGTTACAAGGGCCCAGATAAGTAGTATCTTCAGCACATGGGGGACAGAACTTATGAAATATAAAAAAGTAGCCTACTAGCCTTATTTATTTTTATTTATTTATTTATTAGTACAGTGGTTTGGGAAGACCTTTGAGCCAGAGGCTCATTTACAAAGGTACCTTGTCACATAAAGGTAGGTCACATTACAACAGCAAGTAAGCAATAACGTGTACAGAAATAATGGGTGGTGCATCAAGTGAAACAATAGCAAGCAATAAACAGAAAGTAGCATCCAGCAGTCAACATACTGTAGTCATAAGCAGCTTTCAGGTGGCCTTGTCATATTGTTTATCCCTGCTAAAAACTAGTGGCAAGTGCAGCTACGAATACTGATTAGGTGATTTCGAAGGGAGGTTTTGAAGCAGTATATAGAAGGAGCATCGGAGATGGATGGGGGCAGGGTGTTGAACCAGAAGGGGGCTCTATAGCCGTAGGCTCACTGACTGTGCGTGGTCCTAGCCATAGGGATCAATAGGGTGGTTTTGTTAGCAGAACGGGTGTGCACTTGTGAGTTAGTACATTGTGCGGTGGCCATCAGACCTGGAAGAGATAGCCCAAGAAGGGTTTTTTTAGTTATGATACAGGTCTGATATTTGAGCCATTCATCAAGGTCAAGCAATACAGCTGTCTCATATAACTGACAGGTGTGAGTTAGCCTGAGGGCACCTGTGATTATCCTGCAAGCTTTATTCAGTAAGGTGTGAATTTTATTGAGAGCTGTCTGATCAGCAGAGCCAGACACATGCAACCCATAATCCACTAGTGACAGTATGGATGAGGTGACTGCAAGTCGAAGGGCCTCAGGGGGAGACACTTTTTGTGTCGGTGTAGTATGCCTAGTCTGATATTCACTGCTGTGGCAAGGGCTGAGATGTGGCCATGGAAGGAGAGGGAGGAGTCGGAAGTGGATTCCAAGGTATTTATAGGAGCAGACTTGCTCAAGCATAAGCTTGGAGTTTGAGTGTAACTGGAGCTGAAAGTTGCAAAACTTGTTTTGTGGGTGAGCAAAGACCATAGTTTTAGTTTTTTTGAGATTTATAACCAGCCTACGCTCCTTGAACCAACCCTCAGCATTATTAAAGGATCTTTGCAGGGAGTCCTGGAGCACGATAGGGTTACGATCAGTGGCAAATATGACAGCGTCATCTACATACAATAGTATTTTACCACTACAGAAGCCCGGGAAGGAGTTAAGGTAAAGGGAGAAGAGTAGGGGACCAAGAATGGAGCCCTGGGGGACACCGGAGAGGATGGGATGTATGCCAGAGAGAGCCCCCCTAATTTTTATGCACTGTGAGCGGCCTGACAGATAGCTAGCGCACCAGGAGATAGGCCCAGCAGCAAAGCCAGAGTAACTGAGGGCATCTAGAAGGAGGGGATGGGAGATGATGTTAAAAGCTTTCAAAAGGTCTACAAACACAGCTGCAACCAAGGAGCCCTGATCCAAGGAGAAGTGGAGAAAGTTAGAGAATTCTAGTAGGGCAGTAGTGGTACTGTGGCCAGACCGGAAATCGTGTTGTTCAGAGCAGAGAATGTTATAGTTGGAGAGGTAGTCAGTAAATTGGGAGGCCACTACTTTTTCCAGGGCTTTGGAGAGGGGAGGGAGAATGGATATGGGCCAGTAATTTCCGGCCTGGGTCCTGTCTCCACCTTTATGAATGGGAGTGACTGTGGCAATTTTCCAGATTGCTGGAAATTGCCCCAGACAGAGAGATCTGTTGAATAAATTGGTAATAGGCGAAAGGACCAGATCTAGAACTTGCTGAAGGATACAGGGGTCCAGGGTGTCACTACCCGTCCTGTTGCTCCTAAGGGCGTTGACTAGGTGAAGTCTGAGTTCTTGAGCAGTGACCTGGCGGAGGTGAAAGTACGGGCATGTAAAGACTGGTACTGATGGGGGGGAAGGTTGAAAAAGTCCTTAGGGAGGATAGAGCTCAGATCTGTAAAGGAGGTATTGAGGCAGTTAGCAATAAGGGCAGGATCGGAGGAGATAGAACCATTGATGCTGATCTGTGGGGGGGGGCACATACTTCCATTTAACTGTTTGATACTATCCCAGAAGGTTCTGGAATTCCCCCAAGAGGAGGTTAGCGAGGCCTGAAGATGATCAGCCTTGGCCTTTCTGATGGCCCAGGTACACTTGTTTCTGGCAGCCGCGTACTCCTGTCTATCACTAGGCCAGCCTGTCTCAGTGGCGAGGTGCCATAGATTATCCCTATGTTTAAGTTGTTGGATCAGGGCCGGGGTTACCCAGGGAGCATTTTGCATCTTGGATCGATGGACTGACAGAGGAGTAAAGATATCACAGGCTTTATTGAATGTTTGGATAAAGAAGGAAAGTGCAGTGTCAGTGTCAGGGGCAAACAGAATAGGCGACCAATCAATTTGTGCCAAGAGATCCTTGAGCTTTTTCAGGCATCCGGGCTTCAGGCGCCATCGGAGAAAAGACTGTGCTGATGAATTGGCTACTGTGGAAGTCCAGTGAAAAAGTATGGGGGAGTGATCACTAAGTGAGTCGGGAAGGACTTGGATGTCAGCAATCTGATTGCGATGATTGGAAAGGACCACATCAATAAGAGTACTAGTGCCTCTCTTTGGGTTGGTCCTAGTGGGGTGGGTGACGAGTTGGGTCATATCTATCGCATCAAAGGAGTCACATACTGAGGAGGAAGTGGGGCTAAGCCAATTGATGTTAAGGTCACCCACTAGTATTTGGTCTGAGGGGTGAGGCACCGAGGAGAGGTAATCTGTAAGGAATGCTAGTGCCGGGGTTTGATTTCTAGGGGGTATGTAAGCAGTTGTTAGATAGAGCGGGCCCTTTAACGGGTCAGGGGTTAGCTTCAGTGTCAGTACCTGAGCCCCAGAGTCAAGGGTAGGAGCTGGTAGGGCAAGTACAGGGAGGGCTTCTTTAGTGTAGATGGCACAGCCACCACCCCATTTACCAACCTGGTCTGCTTGGCAGAGGGAGTATCCAGGGAGAGAGAGACAAAGGAGTCTGGGGTGGATTTTTTCAGCCAAGTCTCAGTCAAGGAGATGACGCTAGGGTTATGAGATTTGACCCAGCACTGGAGTGAGTCAGATTTTTTCATGAGGCTACAAATGTTCATGGAAGCCATGCTGAGTCCAGCAGGGCCTGTGGTAGGGTTGTTATGAACAGGACCAGGATTGGGGTGGATGTTACCTGACAGGAGGAGTAGCATAATTAACACCCTGGTCAGGTGGCAGAGAAAGGTATTTCTACGACTGACACAGGAGGGATGGGAGGGGTGTTTCTGCATACAGGGAGTGGGCAAGGTAGCCAAAGATGGGAAGGCAAGAATGATAAGGCTGACGTGTGAGTCAGGGGTGGTAGCTTGACAGAGGTTGCTGGGCGGACATGGTGGGCAGTACCACCCGATGGTTGACAGATGCCCGAGTGCCAGCGCGGATGCATAGGAGGGGTCCAGTACCTGCCCCAAAAGGGGCAACACCACATGGCTAGCTTTCAATGGTGGTGGGCTAGGCTAGTTGGGTCTGACAGCAGTAGTAGCCATGGGCTGAGCAGGAGGCACGTCCGGAGGTGAGTGGCAAGCATAGTGCTAATGAGCTAAGACAGGTACAGAGGAAAGAAGTGGAGACAGATTACCTGAGACCGTTAGTGCCACTTTGGTTCAGTGGTAGAGACACCGCCTCAGGTACACAGGGTACCAGGTTCAAGACTTGCCCCAGATACTAGGAGAAAGGACCAGGGGAGAGGTCAAGGAAGATGATGTCCGGGTGTCGGGCAGTATGGGTTGGACCTAAAAACAGGGAGCTCCGTAGCGACTCCTAGTGGTCAGTTGGAAAAAGTTGGGGTCATGACCAGAGTGGATCCAGGAGGGAGTGAATATAGATTAGACAGGAGGCTGACAGGCAGGGAGAGTAGTGCCCAGGGGAGGGGGCGGGGAGGCAGCAGACAGATGAAGAGAACCAGTAGGTTAACTAAGTGGCTAGGTGGGAGAGATGGGAACTAAAGGCTAGGGGGAGGGGTAAGGGAAAGCTGTAAGTAGGAGAGGAGAGTCAGGTGGGGGCACAGGAGCTGAAAGGGCTGGAAATAGAGCAAGAGATGTCTGAGTCCCTCTGGTGGTCAGCGAGTATAACCTGCAAATGGGAAAGTGGGGAGATAGAATTACAGCAGCAGGAAATGATGTCACAGGGGAGGCTCTAAAAAATAAAAGGTACATCTCCAATAATGTCATCCAGTGTTGTCACATCTTATGATGTCACGTGTAATGGTGTCATGCACTGATGATGTCATAAGTTACCACATGATGATGCAACTTTGTGTTCTATGTTTCATTTTCCCTATAATGCTTAAACTACATACCCATATCATAGCATTATAGTTTTAAATTACAAAATGCATTTTTGAGGTGCATTAATTCAATAGTGGAAAAATGTAGGAACAAAACCTAGCTACGGAAATATTTGATTACTTTTTTATCATATTATTATTTACGTTGTTTTAATTACTATTTTACATTATTTATAAGGGCTTAATTGTAAGGGAGGCTTACTATAAAATGTCTGGTTAAAATTAATGTCTACATGATTTTTCTAACTTCAAAAAGAGAAAAAACTGTTTACGTGAACACTAGAAAGGGGATATGCTGCCTTCAAAAGTTCTGCTTTTAATTTTCAAGTGCACTTTGTCTGACTGAGAAGGGAATACAGTGTCAATCCCATATAAGGAAAGCTTAAGTTTCATTTTTACAGAGCAATATTAAAGGACACTTTGCAATTTACTAGTCCAGGAAGAAGGGGACATCTGCATTCTGAAAATCCAGTACCAAAGGCTAGGTATCCTTGACAACCTGATAAGAAGCCTTGCTTGCCTATAACTGGTACTGGCTATGTTTGAAAAAAAGTTCAGACTTTTCTTTGAAAAGGAGGGCAACTAAAATGGTGCAGGGTCTGCACCAGAAGCCACACAAAGAGAGACTAAAGAAATTTAATATGTATACCTTGAGGAAAGGAGGGAGAGGGGAACATGATATAAACTTTCAAGTACTTCAAGGGACTCAACAAAGTCCAGGAGGGAATCATCTTTCAGAAAAAGAGATGTGCAAAAACAAAGTGGCACAATTTGAAGATAGAGGGGGGACGGCTCAAGGGCAACATCAGGAAGTATTTTTTCATGGAGAGGGTGGTAGATGCATAGAACATCCCTCCTGAGGAGGCTGTGGGGTCAAAAACAGCAGGGGAATTAAAGAATGCATGGGACAGACATAAGGCAATTCTGGTGGGGGGGTAGGAAGAAGTAGGCTGTTGGTTAACTAGGCTCTACAGCTTATTCTATAGGCAGGGAAATGATTTATTCATTTTATTTTTTTAGTTGTTTAACCAGGAGTAGCACACTAAGCTGAAAGCTTTTTTACAGGTGCGACCTAGGAGCACAGGGAAGTTAAGTGATTTGCTCAAGGTCACACAGTATGCAAGTGGAAGCTGTGGGATTCAAACCCATGTCTGGTCTGCTGGATGTCACCAGATTTGCAGCTCAGAGCCGTAAACCACTGCGCTATACTGCCTCCAATGAGGCAATGAGCTCCAAATGAGCAGACTGGGTGGGCCAAGCGGTCCTTATCTGCCTTCAAAGTCTATGTTTCTATATAAAAGAAAACTCTTTAACCCAGCCCAGTGGTGCTGAGGGATGAGATGTCACACCTCACGCTACGCTGGTGACCCAGGTTCTGGAATAACCTTGCGTCATCAGGTGCTGGCGTTTGGGGGGAGGATGGAGCAGGATCAAGCATGCCAATGGGCAGAGGTCACGTGATGAGGATGTCTGAGTAGCAGCCTTCTAGCTGAGCTCCCACTATTATGACTAACAAACTACTTATTTCACTGTTTTAACTCTAATTTCTCTCTATCTAGAGGCACCTGCGGGCTGGTCAAAATGTACAGCTGCTAACTCGCCGAGTGCCCGGAGCACAATAGAAGCTGAAATGAGACTAGCACTACCTAAACATACACTCCCTCCTACACTGGAGAAACAGAACAAGAAATCCAGGCTGCAATCCATGGCCTCCGGCAAGTAGTGCTACCCTGGACCCTAATCTGCTCATGGTAGAGCGATTCCTCGAGGAATTCTGACCATTCTGGGAAGAAATCAAATCACTCACCACTGAAGTAAAATCTGTGGCTGCTGCCATCAAGAACATCACCAAGCACACCAGAGATAACGAAGTGAGCCTTAACTCGCTGGAGAGGAAGGTGGATTGTGTTGACCCCAAATTTGCCCTTACCAGGCAGAGGATTGCCAAACTCGAGGCGAAAGTGGAAGACCTTGAGGGCAGGAGTCTGCGTAAAAACACTGTGATCACTGGTTTGCCTGAGAAGGAAGAAGTGATGAACACAGTGCTGTTTATTCAAAAATTAATACAGAAGTTGGCGGGCCCTTCCCCTTTTGGGTCTGCTTACTGTATTGAACGTGCCCACAGAGCTTTACAGCCGCTACCCTCACCTAATGCGCCTCCTCAACCCTTAATTTTTAAATTCTTAAATTTTCAAGAATGTCGGCACTTCCTAATGAAGATAAAGGAGCTCAAGGAGGTGAAATGGGAAGATAGAAAGATTAGTGTGGCGCAAGATTTGCCAACTACAGTCCAGTAATGGCGCACAGCATTTCACCCCATAGTATCCAAGCTGATCCCAGCTAGGGTGAAATTTAGAATGATATACCCAGCTTGCCTACAAATCTACCTGCAAAACCAGTGGAAGAGCTATGGAGATCCCATGATGGCAGAGTCCGATTTGACATCTGCGCTCTCTGACCTCTTTAAGCCGCGCTGAAGACAGCACTGGGAACCCAGCTTGAGTCACCATGCAGGTATGAAGATCGACTTTGAGGATGGACATACATGTACACAGCCCTACAGTGCTAAAGGTGTCAATTGCTTCTAGATTGACCCCTGGCGAATACCTTGCCTACATTTTCTTTTTGTGTACTTTTTTCCCTTTCATTTGACATTGGGAAATATGATCTGTGCACCTACTTAGCTGGGACTACTAATCCTTCTCAGCACTCTAGGTGAGCCTTCCATTCTTGGCACCTTTGCAGTGCTACAACGACTGTAGGACCTTAATTCTGACTCAGTGCGCTGCATGGCTCCCAGAAAGATTCTCCAGGAATATGTCCCTGTTTCTTTTTCCCCAGCTCAATAGTAGTGAGAATACTGGAACCTGGACTTTGTGCGATGGAACTCACCTTTAGCTCTTTTTTTTTGTGCTATTGTGTTGTGCCAGGACAATGAACCACTTCCAGCTTTATTTAGGATAGTGGCGGTTTGTGTTTCAATTGCACAGTTATGCTATGTGCATGCAATCAGTTGCCTGAATTGCTCCGTGTATTTCCCATGAGTGTACCTCTGTTGGTACCGCCCTGCTTTTCCTGTTCCACTGTTTTTTTCCCTCCTTTATCTTTTCTTTTTTTGCAGCAAACACAAGGGTCCTAAGCGTTGTCTTTCTTTATTTTTGTTTTTGTTGGTGGCTTAGGAAATCTACTCTGCAATACCAAAAACGGGCAGTAGAGGGGAGCAGTGAAATTTCAACAAGTATTTTGCATGCTTTTCTTTGTGTTTACACTTTCATGGGTTTGTTATGCTTATTCAGTAGTTTGTTTGGATTGCTTAACTAATACTGTTCAAGTGGGCGGGGAGGGGGAGGTCAGTGGCTTGGTAAGCCCTTTCATCACAATCGAGAACATTTTTTGTTGGGAGATGGAGAGGGGGACTCCACTCTGAGACTTACATTGTTCAGATTGCTTGCTACCTGGAGTCACCTCAGGGATTGGGGATGGGAAGGGGGAATCAGTGTGTTATATGCAACTGTTTTGTGTTGGGTTCTTTGTGGGAGGGCTTAGGGTCAGGGTATCATTACTGGGAGTTATGGGGGGAATTGAAAGGCATCGCCTTGGATGGGCTCTGGCATGGGTATTTGTACATGAGCAGGTATTTCACCCAGGCAAAACAGGTTTTCATGCAAAATGGCTAATTGGATAAAATTTTTATCTTGGAGCATGAGAGGGGCCAGAAATAAAACAAAACGTTACCAAATATTGAGGCACTTGGGCCACCTTAAGGCAGATGTAATATGCCTTCAAGAGACCCACTTGCTGGCCTCTGAATCAGGGCTCTTCCGGAGACAAAATGTCAGACATGGCTTTACAGCGGGGTCTAGTACACAAAACAAAGGCATAGCTATCCTCATTGCACGACGGCTGCCCTTCAGCTGCCTGCAGACCCTAAGCGACCCAAATGGACAATATTTGGTGATCTGGGGAACCCTAGATCAGACTGAACTGATAACTGGGTGTTTTTATGGCCCAAACGTTGATTCACCATCATTTTTTACTGAGCTCCTCCAGATTCTATCTCCCTTCTCCAACCTCCCTATGTTTTTGGGAGGAGACTGGAACCTTCCGTTCACACCGGGGAATGATCTGAGATAACTCCCAGGTTGTTGTCACCAGCTCAAAGAGCCATACGAGATTTTGTGGCACAGTTGGGGATGTGCGACCCCTGGAAAACCCTTAACCCGTCCACTAGGGCATACACTTTCCACTCCCCGGTACACAGATCTTCCTCTAGATTAGACTACTTTTTAATGACCAAGAGTTCTCTCCCTAGTGTCTGGGATTGTGGCATTGAAGCAGCAGTCATCTCAGATCATTCCCCGGTTTGCTGCCTGGCTTGCCTGGGTCCTCTCCAACAAAAAGATACCCTGTGAAAGCTCAGCAACCAACTAGTGATGGACTCTGAATTGGTTAAAAAGATAGCCCATACCATTGAACATTATATGAAACAGAACTTGAATTCCACAGGAAAGCCGGACATCGAATTGGGTGCACTGAAATGCTCTCTCAGAGGAGAATTGATCAAGCTAGCCTCTAACAGGAAGAGGGAAGACCAAATCTCTAACCTGTTGGTACAGACTAGGCAGTTGGAAAGTTGTCTTCCCCTGTCTGGAGATGACACTACCAAAGCCTCCCTAATAAAACTCCAGGAATCTTATTGTGAATTGTTGAGGGAGAAGGCGGAGTTTGCCATCCTTAAGTCCCGTTTGCTTTACATAGAACAGGGAGAGAAAGCCAGCCATTTATTAGCCTTGCAGATAATTCAATTCAATTCATCTTTATTTATAAAAAAAAGGCACCTTTCCGAACCAAGGCACCTGTACAATGAAAACACAATTAAATAATTATCCTAAATAAAATAAAACCAATAAAATACCATAACAGTTTCAATAATCAATGAAGACCAAATCAAAAAGGTATGTTTTTAATGCTGTCTTAAAACACTGAATGGGCAGGCAGTCTCGTACCCGATGAGGTAGAGAATTCCACAGGGTCGGGACTGCATAACTAAATGCCCTTATTTATTTATTTATTTATTTATTTATTTATTTATTTATATTGCAATCAGTTTACAACCTTTGAGCCAGAGGCTCATTTCCAAAGGTACCTCATCAAGCGAAGAGAAGATAATACAAGTACAAAATACATACTATAAAGCGAACATATGTATAAAGATGCAGGCATACATGGATCCTGGTTACAGTTTACATTGGTTGTATTATAAGGTGCAGATTCAGGTATTATAGATAAAAGGGGTTGGTTACAGGGTTTAGCAGCATAAATGTATGACATTTGCAAAATGAAACAGTCAAACAGGTTACACGGTATTAGATTACAGAGATAGTAAAACATGTGACAAGGACAGTACAGCAGGTAGTTTGATTCGGTAACAGTAGTGCATACTAGTAGGACAATTTAGCAAGCAGTATAATAAGATTCAGTCATACATGGTACGTTCTTGACAGTAGTGAGAAGGTAGGCAGTTGGATATGGCAGTAATGTAGGTGGTAGGAATAAGGTGGTAAGGAGAGGGTGCAGCCCAGTGGGCATTGTCAGGACAAAGGGTGCTTGTACACCCGTTATGCACAGGTGCCCCAGATGTCTTTAAATGGACCCTGGGAATCTCTAGCAATCCCTCATCAGTGGATCAGAGAGGGCGGGGGGAGAGTAGGGACAAAGAAGATCTTTCAGGTAACCCGGTCCCTGGTCATGTAGGGCCTTATAGGTTAACAAAGCAACCTTTAAGGTGATCCGCCACTGCACCGGCAGCCAGTGCAGTCTGCGGAACACAGGTGTTATATGACTGGCTCTCGAAGTACCAGTCAAAAGCCTGGCTACCACATTCTGCACCAGTTGCAGGTGGTGGATATCAACCCCCGGTAGCCCTAGGTAAAGGGTATTGCAATAGTCAAGATGGGAGGTAATGAAGGCGTGAACCAATGTTGGAAGATCATCGGGGGGAACCAGGTGTTTAACCCGGGCAATATTCCTCAGATGATAAAAGGAAGTTTTAACAACTGTAGACACCTGCAACTTTAGAGTTAAACAGTCATCAAACATAACACCCAGGTTTCGCACCCAGTCTGATTTGGGTAGCTGGACACCTCTGAGACATAGTCCCAAGGGAGAACCTGCCAACACACCCACCATACGATGACCTGGGTCAACAGCCAACACCTCAGTTTTTTTAGGGTTCAACCGCAGCCAACTCACATTCATCCAGTCTTGGATTTTGGCTAGACAGCTGTTTAGTACAGAGACCACATCATCTTGATCAGACACAAAAGACATGTAAAGTGGAGGCAGTGAGAGGATCTCAGATCTAGAAGTGGGTTTCCATCTGGGAACAAGTGACCATCAAACAGTGTGGTTCACGTTAAACTCAGCTACGGAGTCAAGCCATACAAAAGTGAGGGTACTGGACTTCAAGAGGGCTGACTTTTGCAAGATGGCAGAGTGCCTCAGAAAAGCACTAGCAAACTGGTTAGAAGGAGGAGTGGAGCAACAATGGGGAATCATCAAAACTGCCATCACAGAGGCAACAAGCCTTTGTGTGAAGCAAATAAACAAATCAAAACAAAAGAAAAAGCCACTATGATTCTCAAAAGAGGTGGCTGGTAAAGTCATGGAGAAAAAGATAGCATTCAGGAAGTATAAGGAAACACAGAAGGAGCAGGACAGACAGCTGTACCTGTTAAGGCAGAAGGAAGCTGGGAAGGAAGTCAGAATAGCAAAGGCCTAAACTGAGGAAAAGATAGCCAACTCAGTTAAGAAGGGGAATAAAACCTTTTATAGGTAAATCAGAGAGCGTAGAAAGACAAAGGGAGGGATAGTGAGGTTGAATAGAATGAACAGTGGGTGGGCAGAGGGGGATAGTGAAAAAGCAGGGATACTGAATAAATATTTCTTCTCAGTATTCACAAAAGAGGAGGGGGAAGTGGCTAATCCAATTAACAGAAGCACTCTTGATAGGGGGGTCAATCCCAGTTCTTTCACTGAAGAAAGGGTTCTGCAAGAACTCCTAAAACTGAAGGTGGACAAAGCAATGGGGCCTGATGGAATTCATCCCAGAATTCTAAAAGAATTAAGGGGGGAACTAGTGAAATGACTGACTACTCTTTTTAACAAATCATGGGAGGATGATCTGGTACCCGAGGACAGGAGGAAGGCAGATGCGATTCTCCGTCACAAAAGTGGGACCAAGACAGAGGCAGGAAACTACAGATCTGTCAGTTTGACCTCTGTGGTAGGGGAAAGTGATGGAGTCACTTCTGAAGGAAAGAATTGTTGAGTACCTAGAGGCCAGTGAGGCACAGGACCCAAGGCAGCATGGCTTCACAGCGGGAAGGTCATGTCAGATGAATCTAATAGATTTCTTTGACTGGGTGACCAAAATAGTAGACCAGGGAGGGGCTGTGGACATGGCCTACCTAGGCTTTAGCAAGGCATTTGACACAGTCCCACACAGAAGATTAATAGTCAAATTACCCAGCCTGGGTAAAACATTGGCTGGACAACAGAACACAGAAGGTAATTGTAAATGGAGTCCACTCTGAAGAAAGAGGGGTTACTAATGGGGTACTGCAGGGTTCAGTACTGGGTCCAGTCCTTTTTAATGTCTTTATAAGTGACATTGCAGAGGGACTGGAAGGAAAAGTATGCCTCTTTGCAGATGACACAAAGATCTGCAACAGGGTTGATACACAAGGAGGCGTGGAAAGGATGAGAAGGGACTTGGAAAGGTTGGAAGAATGGTCAGAAGTATGGCAGCTAGGGTTCAATGCAGAGAAGTGCAAAATAATGCACCTGGGAAACAAGAACCTGGGGGAAGAAAACAGAATTAGGGGGAGATAGTAACAACGCAGAAAAGGAAAGGGACCTGGGGGTAATCATATCAGATGACCTTAAGGTTAGCAAGCCATGTGAGAAGGCAGTAGGAAGGGCTGGGGGTGTACTGGGATGCATAGGGAGAGGCATCACCAGCAGAAAACAGGAAGTTGTTATCCCTCTGTGCAGACAGTTGGTGAGACCGTATCTGGAGTACTGCGTCCAGTTCTGGAGACCCCATTTCCGCAAGGACATAGACAGGATAGAGGCAGTCCAGAGGAGGGCAACTAAAATGGTGCAGGGTCTACAAGAGAAGCCGTACGAGGAGAAACTAAAGGAGCTTAATATCTATACCCTTGAGGAAAGAAGGGAAAGGGGGGACATGATAGAAACTTTTAAGTACCTCACTGGAATCAACAAAGTCCATGAGGGTAGTATCTTTCCGAAAAAGAGACATGCAAGAACAAGAACACAATTTAAAGATGTGGGGGTGGTTCAGGGGCAATGTGAGGAAGTAATTTTTTTCACAGAGAGGTTAGTGGATGTATGGAACAGCCTTCCTGAGGAGGTTGTGGGGTCTAAAACTGTGGGAGAATTCAAGAATGCATGGGACAGACATAAGGCAATTCTTGTGGGGATAGGAAGAAATAGGCTGTTGGTTAACTAGGATCTGCGGCCTATCCTGTGGGTAGGGAAATGGGCAGACTAGGTGGGCCAAGCGGTCCTTATCTGCCGTCAAAGTCTATGTTTCTATGTACAGTTGAGTATCATCTGCATAGCAGTGAAAACTCAAACCGTACTATCTAATAATCACTCCCAACGGTAGAATATACACTGCATATAACATTGGTGCCAAAATGGAACCCTGCGGTACTCCACAGGATAGGGGGAATGGAGCTGAGGAAAAGACCCCCAACACCACCTTCTGAGTCCTACCCGTAAGGAAAGATCAAAACCATCTGAGGACAAATCCTGATAGTCCACAGATAGACCGCAGGTGATCCAAAAGCACACCATGATCAACAGTGTCAAATGCCACAGAGAGATTGAGAAGGACCAAGATGGAATGAGTCCTTCGATCTCTCGCTATCAGGAGGTCATTTAGTACCCGAACAAGGGATGTCTCGGTACTATGTCTCTTCCTGAAACCAGACTGGAGAGAATCATAAATATTGTGGCTGGTCAAATGGTCCTCCAGCTGTAATGCTACCACCTTCTCAATAACCTTACCCACAAAGGGCAGGTAGAGACAAGCCTGCAGTTTGCTAAACAGTCTATGTCCAAGGAGGGCTTCTTAAGAAGAGGCTGAACAACCACTTCCTTAAGGGGATCTGGAAAGATAAAGCAACAGGAATCTGCCAGACTGGTAAAGGCCATAAAATCTAACACCGATGGTTCCATTAAAACTGCCCCTAGGGAGATAGTATCTGAATTTGAGTCATATTATTGAGAGTTGTATAGCCCCAGGGCAGTACCCCCCTCCACTCAAGAGATAGAGGCATACCTTGCTCTTCTTCCCTTACCATCCTTGGGGATGACAGAGGCAGAAATCAGAGCAATAATCTGAGAGCTACATCTAGATAAGGCCCCAGGTCTGGAGAGACTCTCCCCCAATTGTTATAAGAAGTTGCAGGACCAACTAGTCCCTTGGTTACACAGATTTTTCACCTTTATATTGTCAGAGACTCCATCTGACCCTCACCTCCTAGAGGCCCTCACAGTGGTCTTTCACAAGCCAGTAAGCCTGAAGATAGTGTCACAAGATATAGACCTATTTCCCTTATTAACAATGACATCAGTATTCTAGCTAAATTGTTAACCAACAGACTGAGTCGGGTGCTTCCCATCCTAATAGGCAATGAACAAGTGGGCTTTATGGCAGGCAGATCATCCCAGGATCACCTAAGAAAATTGGCTTACATTTTCTCCGCATCCAGGTTCCACCCAGCAGTCCTGGTGTCCCTGGATGGGCAGAAAGCTTTTGATAGAGTAGACTGGGACTTTATGTTTAGTGTATTAACTAAGTTTGGCATTCCAGACCAGTATATTCGTTGGATTAGAACCTTATATACAGGCCTTTGTGCTAGAATATACTATAATGGTGTGATTTCCCCTTTCTTCCCTCTAAAGTCTGGTACCCGTCAGGGATGTCCCCTATCACTTCTTCTATTTAATCTATATTTAGAACCCCTATTATGAAGACTCAGAACCAACCCCAACATCCATGGGGTGGAGATAGGTTCCCACATGTTAACATTCTCGGCCTATGTGGACGACATTCTGTTGCACCTTAACCAACCCTCGTACTCTATCCAGGCAGCTCTGGAGACTATCTCAGAGTATAGCGTGTTTTCCAACTACAAAGTTAACCCAGACAAGACTCAGGTTTTCTCCTTGAATAATAGGACCCATAGGGCTTCACTTGGTCTTGCTGGCTTACAATGGTCCCAAGACTGCCTTAAGTACCTAGGCATTTTCCTAGCTAGACATACTACCCAGTTGAAGACACTTAATCTTGACTCCTTGCTCTATGAGACACAAGATTGAACCCATTGGAAGGACATGCCTCTGTCTCTTTGGGGGAGGATTAGCTTGATTAAAATGAACATCTTACCCCATTTATTTTACCCCCTGAGTATGTTGAATCTGTGGCTGCCTCTCACCTGGTTCAGGAAACTACATGGGGTGGTTTCAGATTTCCTATGGTGCAGCAAACCCACAAGGCATGCTTATTACAAACTTGCCACCTCCAAGGAGAGTGGGGCATCTGCGGCTACCTCAGTTTGGTCTGTACTATTGGGCAAGTCACTTAAGTAAATATATTAGGTGGCTGTGGCCAGAAGAGACCTTACATACATTTCTCTATGTCCCATCTTGGCTCTCCATTGAACAAGAGCTAATTAATTCGAGTGACATCTCTCGGGAGGCCATCCTCCATACTCAGGTCAAGGACCTCCTCAAAACATGGAGTGGTTCTCCAATTATCACCTCAATGCAGTTACATTTTCAGTTATGTAAAGTCTTGAAATACAATCCCATTAGGGACCCAAAGCAACCAATATTGCGGAATCCTAATTTTTGCATTGGGGGTGTCCCTTTATCAGAAGCTTGGCTCTCATCTCTCAAAGGGAAGTGTCCCCAAGAGTTGGTGAATGGTGACTCCTATCTCTCAGTAAGGGACATAATGCTGAGATTCCCAGCAGGTCCGGGAGGCTTTTTCAATTATTATCAGGTTCGCCATCTGTTGATTTCTAAGCAGCTCTCACTGAGAAATGGTAAGGGAAAAGAGGAGATTTTTCAACCCCTAACTGTTTTGTCCCAACAGCCTCACTCTGCCTCCCTTATATATATACTTCTCACATATGACTTGGTCTTCCCCATGTAGAAGGGTCTTCTCCCTACTGGTCTGATATGTTTCTTCAAAGGGTCCTTAATTGGGATAAAATATGGAGGTCCTGTCATTCTTACATCATGCAAGATAGACTGCAGCTCATGCAATACTTGATCCTCCAAAAGATGTACTTCACTCTGGTGAAGTTGCACAAAATGGGAAAAATTCCTCTCCAACTTGTAGTCATTGTGGTCAAGCGGGGGGTACCCTATATCATATTTTCTGGGAGTGCCCTTCTATTGCGGTACTCTGGGAGACCATTAAACAGAAGACAGACCCCCTCCTAGCTTTAGAAAATTTATTTTCCCCTGAAATTTGTCTACTGGGCAACTCCACCGGAGTTGTGATCAAGCAACGACAGTTCCATATGGCCATGATTGCCCTTTGTCTTAAGGCCCTGGTGCTTCATCACATAGAAACATAGAAACTGTCAGCAGATAAGGACTGCTAGGCCCATCCAGTCTGCCCATAGGCCCTATGCATTGTATGTGGCCACTGAACCCATGTGATCAATGGCTTGTCATCACTCCCTTCCTACTCAGGCTTCCCTTGTGCCTCTCCAAAGCATACTTAAACCCCTCCACTGTGCTTGCCCCCACTACCTCCAGTGGCAGACTAGTCCATGTGTCGACTACCCTTTCTGTGTAGAAAAACTTCCTCACAGTACCTCTTAATCTACCCTCCTCCAATTTCATATTGTGCCCCTTTGTTCTTGTACTTTTTCTGCATAGGAAAAGCTCCCCTGCCTGCACCTTATTTATGCCCTTAAGGTACTTGAAAGTTTCAATCATGTCCCCCCCATTGTTTCCTCTCCTCCAGTGAGTACATATTGAGGTCTCATAGTGTCTCCTCCTATGTTTTGTGGTGTAAGCCCTGCACCATCTTTGTTGCCCTTCGCTGGATAGTCTCCACCTTATCTATGTCCTTGCACAGGTGTGGTCCCCAGAACTGCAGGCAGTACTCCAGGTGAGGCCGTACCAATGTTTTATACAGTGGCATCTCCACCTCCCACCTCCTGCTAGTGATACCTCTGCCTATGCACCCCAGCATACCACTGGCCCTCCCTGCTGCCTTTGTACATTTCTTTGATACCTTAAGGTCATCAGAGATGATAACTCCTAGGTCCCTTTCCTTCTTCATGGCAGTCAGCTCCTCTCCCCCCAACCTGTAGCTCTCCCTATGGTTCCCTCTATCCTGGTGCATTATTTTGCACTTCTTTACATTAAACCTCAGTTGTCACATCTCTGACCATCTTTCAAGCTTCTCCAGGTCCCCTCTTCATTTTCTGCACCCCTTCTGGAGTATCCACCCCTTCTGGAGTATCCTAAACTGAGAATGTGACATATTGTTTTCAAGGGCCCCCTCTCCTAAATTGAGAATGTAACAGAGTGTTTAGAAAGGCCCCATCTACTAAACTGAGAATGTCATATTGTTTTTGGAAAGAGGCCATACAGAATAGCTTCAGGAACTGTTAGCCAATCTACGAGTAGAGAAAATGACTGCACGTTAATGCAACCGTATGGAACTGTATTCACTGGTACCAAGAAAGATGGGAATCCATGTACACTCTATACAGTCTCTAATATTATATTGCCAATAAGGTCATGGCAAAGGGTGATTCCTGCGGTGTGTGTGTGGGGGGGTATTTATGAATATTTATTTGATTGTATTGTCTTGTATTATACTGTTGTGCCTCTTATTGTCCTGTGAATGGATTTATTTTGTATGTTTTTCCTGGTTAAAAAGTTAATAAAGTTGAATTAAAAAAAAAAGCATGCCGATGGGCAGCTCTCCTCTCCTGAGGGTGGTTGCCCCCCCCCCGTAGTTCTGTTCCTAGTGGGTGGAGGTACGGTGGGTAGTGTAGGTGGAGAGGGGGTGACAAAAGCAGCTATGGGAGGTGGATGGGGCTGAGCTGGCATCACAGGGTGCATAGCGTGCCTCTACATGCTCGCACAGCCATGTGCTGGGGCCTCGAGGGGTCAGGGGAGGAAAAACAATAAAATAGCTATGTGTCCCCGATGCCTGTTGGCAGGAGAAGGCAACGGGGACCAAACAGCTATACAAAAAAAAAAAGAAAAGACTTTAGTCTCTTGCAGGAACAGATTTTATCATGCTGAGATGAAATTTTCACTCATAGGTTGGAAGAGATGACAACTGATTATTGATCCAAGTTTTATAAGTGCACCTATTGGGGGAAAAAAGGATACGCATACAGACATATATATATGTTTTCAATTACAGCTAATACGGTGATGACTCTGACTGGCACATGACTAATTGACAGTACAACTCAAAGGGGGACACACCGACCATCTGTTAGACTGGGAGATCGGTTAAATGGGGTTGGATAAATGGGATTTGACTGTATATGTGTGTGTGTGTGTATATATATATATATATGCAAAAAAACTTCATTAATGCATCAGTTAGGGTTTTTCTACAGTGACAAAAGTGAGGAAATTCAACATTAGGGTTCCCACCCTTGCACCCCACCCCACCAACAGGCATCGGGTGTGGTGGGGTCATTGGCATAACTCTCACCCCATCCCATGTGTAAACAAGCTGAGGTGGTGCAGTGTAGGAGAATGGGGTGAGAGTTAGGACCGACTACCCCAACGCATACCCCGATGCCTGTTGGTGGGGGCGGGGAGTGGGGTGCAAGGGGTTGGAACCCTAATGTCGAATTTCCTCACTTTTGTCACTGTAGAAGAACCCTAACTGATGCATTAATGAAGTTTTTTGCATAGAATTTTCTCACTTTTTAAGAAAGAATAGAAAAGTAGAAAATTGTGCAAGTTGGTGGGAGCACGGGGTCCAAAGGGCCAACTTATAAGTGTCGGGACACATTACACACCTAATGACTAAAACGTGCATTGACAACAGCAAGGCCAGCCAACAGAAAAATGTTAATGTAGTATAACAATAGAAAATGCTGTCCGGAAAACGTAAACTGCAGCATGCAATATCTCCACAAAAAATATATTGTCCGACACATAAACACCACAGTTCACATCTACAGGACACGCCATCAACACCCTCCAAATTTCAAGTGAAAAGACCAAACCGTGTCCGAGATATAACATGTCAAAGTTTGAAATTTTCATTCATCAGAGTGGCACAGTTCTGCACCTGTTGAAATTTAACACACAGAACAACTCAAAACTATATCCAGGACACTAAGGCTAGGTATCCTATTAATTTCAACCCACCACCACAAGCAAAACGCTGTCCACAGAATGTAAACTTCACCTCACCATATCTCCATCCAAAAAATATTTTCAGACACGTAAACACTGTAATTTACATCCATAGGACATGCCGTAAACACCGTCCAAATTTTAAGTAAAAAGATCAAACTGTTTGTGAGATATTAAATGTCAAAGATTGGTAAAATTTCCCTATCGATTCCATTATAAAAATTCTGGCCATCTTGTCCCTATTTCGCAATCAAAGATCACGATCAAAGAGTCTCATGATCAAAGAATTTGCAGGCTCGTGATCAAAGAATTTGCAGGCTCACGAACAAAGAATTGAAACTCTTATAAATCAAAAAATTGATGGAATTGCAGTATACCACCACCATGGTACGATAGAACGAAGCCCCCTGAGTAAAACCCACCCTCATTTGACTTCCTATGGCACCCCTGACCTGAGAAAATAGATTTTTAAATTGGGCCATCTCATCCCTCGCTTGCGATGCAGGATCACGATCAAAGAATCTCATGATCAAAGAATTTGCAGGCTCATGATCAAAGAATTTGCAGGTTCACAATCAAAGAATAAAAAATGGTGAAACGCAAATTTTTCAATGATTTGAACCTAACCAACAGCATGGCTCGATAGAACGGACCCTCCTGAGCAAAACCCACCCTCATTTGTGTCCCTAGCCCACCCCTGAGCCGAGATATTCATGCAAGATCGCGATCAAAGAATTTGCAGGCTTGTGATCAAAGATCGTTAGTGAGTCACGAATTAAGATTTTAAAAGCTTATAACTCTATTTTTTGACAGTTTTGGATGAAACCAAAGGCATGACTTGATAGATAGGAGCCCTCTGAGTAAACACCATCCAAGTTTTACTTCAGAAGTGACCTCTGAGCTGAGATATTTGTGTTTTTCTGATCAGAAATTAAAAAACAAGATGGCGGACCTCGCGATCAAAGAATTTTTAAAATTCTCGGGGACAAAGATTCTTGAACTGCGAGGCTGCAAATTCCTTGATTGCCAGGCAGGACGAGATGGCCAGAACCCCATTCTTTGTTCGAAAAACATACATTCAAATTTTCCCATTTACTTATAATGGGAACTTAAAAGTGGCATGTCTTTTGAATGCCTTAATATTTTTTCACCAAAATGAAAAGCTCCATGTTCAGCCACCAATGCTCTTTCAAATGAGCCATCTCACAGAGCAGCACACCACACAATGGCCACACATGGCCACGTCCCAAATTCCATAAGCTGCCTCCAAAAACAGATAATTTTGCATTTTTCAGTGTTTTCATACACAAAGACTGTAAGTCTGACAGAAACAAAATTTGCAAATCAAGAGATCTACCATACCCCAGCAAGCATTCCAAATTTCAGGCAAATCCGTTCAATGGGTCCTAAGTTATTAATATGCAAACTTTTGACTTTAGTATGTAAGTGACCGCTGAACCCTAACTATAGAGGCACGACCGCGCCACTATAATATGTATGCACAGTCAAATCCCATTTATCTGACCCCCATTTAACCGATCTCCCTGTCTAATGGACGGTCGGTGTGTCCCCCTTTGAGTTGTACTGCCAATTAGTCATGTGCCAGTCAGAGTCATTACCGTATTAGCTGAAATTAAAAACAGCTCCGTAGTCTTGTCAATACCAATTAACACCCACTCACACCTGTCACACCTGTTGTGAGCTAGTATTTAAGGGTGATAGCAAACCTAGCAATTCATTATCGTACCTGTACTGTAATTCTAGATGGCCAGTAAACGGAAGAGAGTGGTCCTAAACGTAGAGCAGAAATTGAGGATTGTAGAGCAACTGGAAAATGGGGAGAGAGCTGCTATTCTTGCAGAGGAGTACGGCATGGGTAAATCCACAATAAGTGACATCAGAGGTGCTAAACAGAAATCACGAGATTTTGCTCTTACCATGGAGACCGTGGCAGGAGCCGAGGAGAGAAAAAACATGAGGTCTTGTAAGGACGAGCAGAGGGATTCTGCTCTGTACCTCTGGTTCCAACAAGAGAGAGAGAAGGGGACACCACTATCTGGCCCCCTTCTGAAAGAGAAGGCACTTATGTCCCATGCACAGCTTGACAGCACAGAGTCATACACTGCCAGTGAGGGGTGGTTGACCCGCTTTAAATGCCGTCATGGAATTAGGCAACTCCGTTTGTGTGGTGAGCGGCTCAGTGCTGCTGAGCAAGAGATCACCCCCTTTATAACAAACTTCCTGGATTCCTCAAGGAATTCTGACCATTCTGGGAAGAAGTCAAATCACTCACCTCTGAAGTAAAATCTATGGCTGCTGCCATCGAAGACATCTCCAAGCACACCAGAGATAACGAAGTGAGCCTTAAATCGCTGGAGAGCAAGGTGGATTGTGTTGACACCGAATTTGCCCTTACCAGGCAGAGGACTGCCAAACTCGAGGCGAAGGTGGAAGACCTTGAGGGCAGGAGTCTGCGTAAAAACACCATCATCATTGGTTTGCCCAAGAAAGAAGAAGGGACGAAGACAGTGCTGTTTATTCAAAAATTAATACAGAAGTTGGCGGACCCTTCCCCTTTTGGGTCTGCTTACTGTATTGAATGTGCCCACAGAGCTTTATTGCTGCTACCCCCACCTGATGCGCCTCCTCATCCCTTAATTTTTAAATTCATAAATTTTCAAGAATGTCAGCACTTCTTAATGAAGATAAAGGTGCTCAAGGAGGTGAAATGGGAAGATAGAAGGATTAGGGTGGAGCAAGATTTGCCAACTACAGTCCAGCAATGACACACAGCATTTCACCCCATAGTATCCAAGCTGATCCCAGCCAGGGTGAAATTTAGAATGATGTACCCAGCTTGCCTACAAATCTACCTGCAAAACCAGTGGAAGAGCTATGACGATCCCATGGTGGCAGACTCCGATTTGGCATCTGAATGCTTTTACCTCTAAGCCGCACTGAAGACAGCACTGGGAACCCAGCTTGAGTCACCATGCAGGTATGAAGATCGACTTTGAGGATGGACATACATGTACACAGCCCTACAGTGCTAAAGGTGCCAATTGCTTCTAGATTGACCCCTGGTGAATACCTTGCCTACATTTTCTTTCTGTGTACTTTTTTCCCCTTTCATTTGACATTGGGAAATATGATCTGTGCACCTACTTAGCTGGGACTACTAATCCTTCTCAGCACTCTAGATGAGCGTCCCATTCTTGGCACCTTTGCAGTGCTACAACGACTGTAGGACCTTAATTCTGACTCAGTGCACTGCATGGCTCCCAGAAAGACTCTCCAGGAATATGTCCCCATTTCTTTTTCTCCAGCTCAATAGTAGTGAGAATACTGGAAACTGGACTTTGTGCGATGGAACTCACCTTTAGCTCTTTTTTTGTGTGCTATTGTGTTGTGCCAGGACAATGACCCACTTCCAGCTTTATTTAGGATAGTGGCGGTTTGTGTTTCAATTGCACAGTTATGCTATGTGCATGCAATCAGTTGCCCGAATTGCTCCACGTATTTCCCATGAGTATACCTCTGTTGGTACTGCCCTGCTTTTCCTGTTCCCCTGTTTTTTTCCTCCTTTTTCTTTTCTTTTTTTGCGGTAAACACAAGGGTCCTAAGCGTTGTCTTTCTTTATTTTTGTTTTTGTTGGCGGCTTAGGAATCTACTCTGCAATACCAAAAATGGGCAGTAGAGGGGAGCAGTGAACTTTCAACAAGTATTTTGCATGCTTTTCTTTGTGTTTACACTTTCATGGGTTTGTTATGCTATTCAGTAGTTTGTTTGGATTGCTTAACTAATACTGTTCAAGTGGGTGGGGAGGGGGAGGTCAGTGGCTTGGTAAGCCCTTTCATGACAAATGAGAACATTTTTTGTTGGGAGATGGAGAGGGGGACTCCACTCTGGGACTTACATTGTTCAGATTGCATGCTACCTGGAGTCACCTCAGGGATTGGGGTGGAGGGGACCAGTGTGTTATATGCAACTGTTTTTGTTGGGTTCTTTGTGGGGGGGCTTAGGGTCAGGGTATCATTACTGGGAATTATGGGGGGAATTGAAAGGCATCACCTTGGATGGGCTCTGGCATGGGTATTTGTACAAGAGCAGGTATTTTACCCAGGCAAAACAGGTTTTCATGAAAAATAGCTAACTGGATAAAATTTTTATCTTGGAGCATGAGAGGGGCCAGAAATAAAACAAAACATTACCAAATATTGAGGCACTTAGGCCACCTTAAGGCAGATGTAATATGCCTTCAAGAGACCACTTGCTGGCCTCTGAATCAGGGCTCTTCCGGAGACAAAATGTGAGACATGCTTTACAGCGGGGTCTAGTACACAAAACAACGGCATAACTATCCTCATTGCACAACGGCTGCCCTTCAGCTGCCTGCAGACCCTAAGCAACCCAAATGGCCGATATTTGGTGATCTGGGGAACCCTAGATCAGACTGAACTGATAACTGGGTGTTTTTATGGCCCAAATGTTGATTCACCGTCATTTTCTACTGAGCTCCTCCAGATTCTATCTCCTTTCTCTAACCTCCCTATGGTTTTGGGAGGAGAATGGAACCTTCCATTCACACCGGACTTGGAGAAAACATACCACAGATCCCAGGGGTTGTCACCAGCTCAAAGAGCCATATGAGATTTTGTGGCCCAGTTGGGGTTGTGCGAACCCTGGAAAACCCTTAACCCGTCCACTAGGGCGTACACTTTCCACTCCCCAGTACACGGATCTTCCTCTAGATTAGACTACTTTTTAATGACCAAGAGTTCTCTCCCTATTGTCTGGGATTGTGGCATTGAAGCAGAAGTCATCTCAGATCATTCCCCGGTTTGCTGCCTGGCTTCCCTGGGTCCTCTCCAACAAAAAGATACCCTGTGAAAGCTCAACAACCAGCTATTGATGGACTCTGAATTGGTTAAAAAGATAGCCCATACCATTGAACAGTATATGAAACAGAACTTGAATTCCACAGGAAAGCTAGACATCGAATCGGGTGCACTGAAATGCTCTCTCAGAGAAGAATTGATCAAGCTAGCCTTTAACAGGAAGAGGGAAGAGCAAATCTCTAACCTGTTGGTACAAATTAGGTAGTTGGAAAGTTGTCTTCCTCTTTCTGGAGATGGCACTATCAAAGCCTCCCTCATAAAACTCCAGGAATCTTGTAGTGAATTGTTGAGGGAGAAGGCAGAGTTTGCCATCCTTAAGTCATAGATACATAGACAGTGTCGGCAGATAAGGGTCTATGGCCCACCCAGTCTGCCCATTTGAGCTTGTAAGTTCAGTTTGTTTTCCTAGAAGTCTGTTGCCCCTTACCCCTGACCTCCAGAATTCCTTTATGCCTATCCCATGCATTCTTAAATCCCGTGATTGTTTCAGCCCCCACCACTTCCTCTGGCAGGGTGTTCCACTTGTCCACCACCCGCTCTGTGAAGAAATTCTTCTCATGTTTCCTCTGAATCGCCCTCCTCCAACTTCATCCCATGCCCTCTAGTCCTGGAACATCTTTTTCACTTAAAAATAGTGTTTTCCTGCACCCTGTTCCTCCCTGTAAGATACTTGTATGTCTCTTTCATATCCCCTCTCTCCCTGCTCTTCTCCAGGGAGTACATGTTCAGTTCCTTCAACCTGTCTTCATAGGACTTGTGATGCAATCCATGCACCATCTTTGTTGCCCTCCTCTGAACCTTCTCTACCCTGTCTATGTCCTTATGTAGGTATGGTCTCCAGAACTGTACACTGTACTCCAGGTGGGGCCTCACTAGTGTCTTGTATAGCGGAATTATGACCTCCCTTTTCCTGCTGGTGATGCCCCTGCCTATACATCCCAGCATCCTATTTGCTTTACCTGCTGCCTTGTCACACTGTTTCCCTACCTTGAGGTCATCAGAGATGACAACCCCAAGATCCCTTTCCTGCTTGGTGCATGCTATATCCTCACCCCCCAACTGATATATTGTGCCAGGGTTTTTGTGCCCCATATGCATTATCTTGCACTTCTTTGCATTGAATTTCAACTGCCAAACCCCTGACCATTCTTCAAGTTTTTGCAGGTCACTTCTAATTTTGTCTACACCCTCTAGTGTGTCTACTCTGTTACAGAGCTTTGTGTCATCAGCGAACAGTGAAATTCTGCCTTCTAGGTCCTCCGCAATGTCACTGATGAAGATGTTGAATAGGACCAGTCCCAGCACTGATCCCTGTGGTACCCCACTGGTCACTCTTCCCTCTGTGGAGTGACAGCCATTTACCACCACCCTCTGTGTCCTGCCACCCAGCCAGTTACCTACCCACCACACTACTGTCCTGCCCACACCATTATTCCCCAGTTTGTGTAATAGTCTTCTATGTGGCACAGTGCCAAAGGCCTTGCTGAAGTCCAGATAGGCCATGTCCACTGCCCTCCCCTGATCCACCTCCTTAGTCACCCAGTAAAAAAATCAACGAGGTTGGTCTGACATGACCTCCCCCTTGTGAAACCATGCTGCCTTGGGTCCTGTAGTCCATTGACCACCAGATGTTCCACCAATCTCTCCTTCAGTAGTGCTTCCATGATCTTCCCCACTACCGAGGTGAGGCTGACTGGTCTGTAGTTCCCTGCTTCCTCTTTGTTCCCACTTTTGTATAAGGGGACTATATCTGCTGTCCTCCAGTCTTTGGGTACCTCCCCTGTTTCCAGTGATCGGCTAAACAGGATAGCCGGAGGTTCAACCACCACCTCTCTTAGTTCTTTAAGGACCCTGGGGTGCACCCCATCTGGCCCCATTGCTTTATCAACTCTTGTTACTTCCAGTTCCTTCAGAACCCTTTCTCTTGTAAAGGGACTTGTGTCCATTTCTGAACCATTCTCACCCCTTGTACTCCCTTCAGGCCCATTACCCTCCCGTTTGCTTTACATAGACCAGGGAGAGAAAGCCGGCCATTTATTAGCCTTGCAGATAATTCAATTCATCTTTATTTATAAAAAAAAAGTCGCCTTTCCAAACCAAGGCACCTGTACAATGAAAACACAATTAAATAATTATCCCAATTAAAATAAAACCAATAAAATACCATAACAGTTTCAAAAATCAGGGAAGACCAAATCAAAAAGGTATGTTTTTAATGCTGTCTTAAAACTCTGAACAGTTAGGCAGTCTCGTACCCAATGAGGTAGAGAATTCCACAGGGTCAGGACTACATAACTAAATGCCCTTGCCCTAGATGTCTTTAAATGGACCCTGGGAATCTCTAGCAATCCCTCATCAATGGATCACAGAGGGTGGGGGGGAGAATAGGGACATAGAAGATCTTTCAGGTAACCCGGTCCCTGGTCATGTAGGGCCTTATAGGTTAACAAAGCAACTTTTAAGGTGATCCGCCACCGCACTGGCAGCCAGTGCAGTCTGTGGAACACAGGTGTTAGATGACTGGCTCTCGAAGTACCAATCAAAAGCCTGGCTACCGCATTCTGCACCAGCTGCAGGTGGCAGATATCAACCCCCGGTAGCCCTAGGTAAAGGGTATTGCAGTAGTCAAGATGGGAGGTAATGAAGGCGTGAAACAATGTTGGAAGATCATTGGGGGGAACCAGGTGTTTAACCTTTGCAATATTCCTCAGGTGATAAAAGGAAGTTTTAACAACTGTAGACACCTGCAACTTTAGTGTTAAACAGTCATCAAACATAACACCCAGGTTTCACACCAGTCTGAGGTGGGTAGCTGGACACCTCTGAGACATAGTCTCAAGGGAGAACCTGCCAACACACCCACCACACGACGACCTGGGTCCACAACCAACAACTCAGTTTTTTCAAGGTTCAACCGCAGCCAACTCACATTCATCCAGTCTTGGATTTCGGCTAGACAGCTGTTTAGTACGAGACCGCATCATCTTGATCAGACACAAAAGACATGTACAGTGGAGGCAGTGAGAGGATCTCAGATCTAGAAGTGGGTTGCCATCTGGGAACATGTGACCATCAAACAGTATCGATCATGTTCAACTCAGCTACAGAGTCAAGCCATACAAAAGTGAGGGTACTGGACTTCAGGAGGGCTGACTTTGGCAAGATGGGAGAGTGCCTCAGAAAAGCTCTAGCAACAGGTTAGAAGGAGGGGTAGAGCAACAATGGGGAATCATAAAAACTGCCATCACAGAGGCAACAAGCCTTTGTGTGAAGCAAATAAACAAATCAAAACAAAAGAAAAATCCACTATGGTTCCCAAAAGAGGTGGCTGGTAAAGTCAGGGAGAAAAAGATAGCATTCAGGAAGTATAAGGAAACACAGAAGGAGCAGGACAGAGAGCTGTACCAGTTAAGGCAGAAGGAAGCAGGGAGGGAAGTCAGAATAGCAAAGGCCCAAACTGAGGAAAAGATAGCCAACTCGGTTAAGGAGGGGGTAAAACCTTTTATAGGTAAATCAGAGAGCATAGAAAGATAAAGGGAGGGATAGTGAGGATGAATAGAATGAACGGTGGGTGGGCAGAGGGGGACAGTGAAAAAGCAGCTATACTGAATAAATATTTCTGCTCAGTATTCACAAAAGAGTGCCTAATCCAATTAACAGAAGCACTCTTGATAGGGGGGTCGATCCCAGTCCTTTCACAGAAGAAAGGGTTCTGCAAGAACTCCTAAAACTGAAGGTGGACAAAGCAATGGGGTCTGATGGAATTCACCCCAGAATTCTAAAAGAATTAAGAGGGGAACCAGTGAAACCACCGACTACACTTTTTAACAAATCATGGGAGGATGGTGTGGTACCCGAGGACTGGAGTAAGGTGAATGCGATTCCCCTAAACAAAAGTGGGACCAAGACAGAGGCAGGAAACTACAGACCTGTCAGTTTGACCTCTGTGGTAGGGAAAGTGATGGAGTCACTTCTGAAGGAAAGAATTGCTGAGTACCTAGAGGTCAGTGGGGCACAGGATCCAAGGCAGCTTGGCTTCACAGCGGGAAGGTCATGTCAGACAAATCTAATAGAGTTCTTTGACTGGGTGACCAAAGTAGTAGACCAGGGAGGGGCTGTGGACATGGCCTACCTAGACTTTAGCAAGGCATTAGACACAGTCCCACACAAAAGATTAATAGTCAAATTAACTAACCTGGGAGTGGGTCCCAGGGTGGTAGCCTGGGTAAAACATTGGCTGGACAACAGGACACAGAAGGTAATTGTAAATGGAGTCCACTCTGAAGATTGAGGGGTTACTAGTGGGGAACCGCAGGGGTTCAGTACTGGGTCCAGTCCTTTTTAATGTCTTTATAAGTGACATTGCAGAGGGACTGGAAGGAAAAGTATGCCTCTTTGCAGATGACACAAAGATCTGCAACAGGGTTGATACACAAAGAGGCATGGAAAGGATGAGAAGGGACATGGTAAGGTTGGAGGAATGGTCAGAAGTATGGCAGCTAGGATTCAGTGCAAAATACTGCACCTGGGAAACAAGAACCTGGGGGAAGAATACAGAATTGCGGGGGAGGTAGTAACAACACAAAAAAAAGGAAAGGGACCTGGGGGTAATCATATCAGATGACCTTAAGGTTAGCAAGCAATGTGAGAAGGCAGTAGGAAGGGCTGGGGGTATACTGGGATGCATAGGGAGAGGCATCACCAGCAGAAAACAGGAAGTTGTTATCCCTTTGTACAGACAGTTGGTGAGACTGCATCTGGAGTACTGCATCCAGTTCTGGAGACCCCATCTCCACAAGGACATAGACAGGATAGAGGCAGTCCAGAGGAGGGCAACTAAAATGGTGCAGGGTCTGCAAGAGAAGCCGTACGAGGAGATACTAAAGGAGTTTAATACGTATACCCTTGAGGAAAGAAGGGAGAGTTGGGACATGATAGAAACTTTTAAGTACCTCAGTGGAATCAACAAAGTCCAAGAGGGTAGCATCTTTCAGAAAAAGAGACATGCAAGAACAAGGGGACACAATTTAAAGATGGGGGGACGGTTTAGGGGCAATGTGAGGAAGTATTTTTTTTCTCAGAGAGGGAAGTGGATGCATGGAACAGCCTTCCTGAGGAGGTTGTGGGGTCTAAAACTGTGGGAGAGTTCAAGAATGCATGGGACAGAGATAAGGCAATTCTTATGGGGGGTAGTAAGAAATAGGCTGTTGGTTAACTAGGATCTGCGGCCTATCCTGGGGGTAGGGAAATGGGCAGACTAGGTGGGCCAAGCGGTCCTTATCTGCTGTCAAAGTCTATGTTTCTAAGTACAGTTGAGTATCATCTGCATAGCAGTGAAAACTCAAACCATACCATCTAATAATCGCTCCCAACGGCAGCATATTCACTGCAAATAACATTGGTGCCAAAATGGAACCCTGCTGTACCACACAGGATAGAAAGAATGGAGCTGAGGAAAAGACCCCGACACCACCTTCTGAGTCCTACGCGCAAGGAAAGATCAAAATCATCTGAGGACGAATCCTGATAGTCCACAGATAGACCGCAGGTGATCCAAAAGCACACCATGATCAACAGTTTCAAATGCCACAGAGAGATTGAGAAGGACCAAGATGGAATGAGTCCTTCAATCTCTCGCTATCAGGAGGTCATTAGTACCCAAACAAGGGCTGTCTTGGTACTATGTCTCTTCCTGAAACCAGACTGGAGCGAATCATAAATATTGTGGCTGGTTAAATGGTCCTCCAGCTGTAATGCTACCACCTTCTCAATAACCTTACCCACAAAGGGCAGGTTAGAGACAGGCCTGTAGTTTGCTAGACAGTCTGGGTCCAAGGAGGGCTTCTTAAGAAGAGGCCGAACAACTGCTTCCTTAAGGGGATCTGGAAAGATAAAGCAACAGGAATCTGTCAGACTGCAAAAGGCCATAAAATCTAACACCGATGGTTCCATTAAAACCACCCCTAGGGAGATAGTATCTGAATTTGAGTCATATTATGGGGAGTTGTATAGCCCCAGGGCAGTACCTTCTTCCACTCAAGAGATAGAGGCATACCTTGCTCTTCTTCCCTTACCATTCTTGGGGATGACAGAGGCATAAATCAGAGCAATAATAAGAGAGCTCCCTCTAGATAAGGCCCCAGGCCTGGACAGACTCTCCCCCAATTGTTATAAGAAGTTGCAGGACCAATTAGTCCCTTGGTTACACAGATTTTTCACCTTTATATTGTAAGAGACTCTGTCCGACCCTCACCTCCTAGAGGCCCTCACAGTGGTCCTTCACAAGCCAATAAGCCTGAAGATAGTGTCACAAGATATAGACCTATTTCCCTTATTAACAATGACATCAATATTCTAGCTAAATTGTTAGCCAACAGACTGAGTCGGGTGCTTGCCATCCTAATAGGCCCTGAACAAGTGGGCTTTATGGCAGGCAGATCATCCCAGGATCACCTAAGAAAATTGGCTCACATTTTCTCTCGCATCCAGGGATTCTGTCCACCCAGCAGTCCTGGTGTCCCTGGATGGGGAGAAAGCTTTTGGTAGAGTAGACTGGGACTTTATGTTTAGTGTATTAGCTAAGTTTGGCATTCCAGACCAGTATATTCGATGGTTTAGAACCTTATATACAGGCCTCTGTGCTAGAATATACTGTAATGGTGTGATTTCCCCTTTCTTCCCTCTAAAGTCTGGTACCCATCAGGGATGTCCCCTATCACTTCTTCTATTTAATCTATATTTAGAACTCCTATTATGAAGACTCGGAACCAACCCCAACATCCATGGGGTGGAGATAGGTTCCCACATGTTAACATTCTCGGCCTATGTGGACGACATTCTGTTGCACCTTAACCAACCCTCGTGCTCTATCCAGGCAGCTCTGGAAATTATCTCAGAGTATAGCGTGGTTTCCAACTACAAAGTTAACCCAGACAAGACTCAGGTTTTCTCCTTGAATAATAGGACCCATAGGGCTTCACTTGGTCTTGCTGGCTTACAATGGTCCCAAGACTGCTTTAAGTACCTAGGTATTTTCCTAGCTAGACATACTACCCAGTTGAAGGCACTTAATCTTGACTCCTTGCTCTATGAGACACAACAAGATTTAACCCGTTGGAAGGAAATGCATCTGTCTCTTTGAGGGAGGATTAGCTTGATTAAAATGAACATCTTACCCCATTTATTTTACCCCCTGAGTATGTTGAATCTGTGGCTGCCTCTCACCTGGTTCAGGAAACTACATGGGGTGGATTCAGATTTCTTATGGTGCAGCAAACCCACAAGGCATGCTTATTACAAACTTGCCACCTCCAAGGAAAGGGGGGCATCTGCGGCTCCCTCATTTTGGTCTGTACTATTGGGCCAGTCACTTAAGTAAATATATTAGGTGGCTGCGACCAGAAGAGACCCTACATACATTTCCCTATGTCCCATCTTGGCTCTCCATTGAACAAGAGCTAATTAATTCGAGTGGCATCTCTTGGGAGGCCATCCTCCATACTCGGGTCAAGGACCTCCCCAAAACATGGAGTGGTTCTCCAATTATCACCTCAATGCAGGTACATTCTCAGTTATGTGAAGTCTTGAAATACAACCCCATTAGGGACCCAAAGCAACCAACATTGCGGAATCCTAATTTTTGTATTGGGGGTGTCCCTTTATCGGAGGCTTGGCTCTCATCTCTCAAAGGGAAGTGTCCCCAAGAGTTGGTGAATGGTGACTCCTATCTCTCAGTAAGGGACATGATGCTGAGATTCCCAACAGGTCTGGGAGGCTTTTTCGAGTATTATCAGGTTCGCCATCTGTTGATTTCTAAGCAGCTCTGACTGGGAAATGGTAAGGGAATAGAGGAGATTTTTCAACCCCTAACTGTTTTGTCCCAACAGCCTCACTCTGCCTCCCTTATATATACTTCTCAAATATGACTTGGTCTTCCCCTATGTAGAAGGGTTTTCTCCCTACTGGTCTGATATGTTTCTGCAGAGGGTCCTTAATTGGGATAAAATATGGAGGTCCTGTCATTCTTACATTACGCAAGATAGACTGCGGCTCATGCAATACTTGATCCTCCAAAAGATGTACTTGACTCTGGTGAAGTTGCACAAAATGGGCAAAATCTCCTCTCCAACTTGTAGTCATTGTGGTCAAGCGGGGGTACCCTATGTCATATTTTCTGGGAGTGCCCTTCTATTGCAGTACTCTGGGAGACCATTAAACAGAAGACAGACCCCCTCCTAGGTTTAGAAAATGTATTTTCCCCTGAAATTTGTCTACTGGGCAACTTCATCGGAGTTGTGATCAAGCAACGACAGTTCCATATGGCCATGATTGCCCTTTCTCTTAAGGCCCTGGTGCTTCGTCACATAGAAACATAGATACTGTCAGCAGGTAAGGACTGCTAGGCCCATCCAGTCCGCCCATAGGCCCTATGCATTGTATGTGGCCACTGAACCTATGTGATCAATGGCTTGTCATCACTCCCTACCCACTCAGGCTTCCCTTGTGCCTGTCCCAAGCATGCTTAAACCCCTCCACTGTGCTTTCCCCCACTACCTTCAGTGGCAGACTAGTCCATGTGTTGACTACCCTTTCTGTGTAGAAAACTTCCTCACATTACCTCTTAATCTACCCTCCTCCAATTTCATATTGTGCCCCATTGTTCTAGTACTTTTCCTACATTGGAAAAGCTCCCCTGCCTGCACCTTATTTATGCTCTTAAGGTACTTGAAAGTTTCAATCATGTCCCCCCCCCGCTGTCTCCTCTCCTCCAGTGAGTACATATTGAGGTCTGTTAGTCTCCCCTCCTATGTT
This sequence comes from Neoceratodus forsteri, assembly GCA_016271365.2. NCBI lineage: Eukaryota > Metazoa > Chordata > Ceratodontiformes > Ceratodontidae > Neoceratodus > Neoceratodus forsteri. The sequence continues at coordinate 906,296,198 of CM057452.1, forward strand.
TTGTGGTGTAAGCCCTGCACCATCTTTGTTGCCCTTCTCTGGATAGTCTCCACCTTAACTATGTCCTAGCACAGGTGTGATCTCCAGAACTGCACACAGTACTCCAGGAGAGGCCTTACCAATGTTTTATACAATGGCATCACCACCTCCCACCTCCTGCTAGTGATACCTCTGCCTATGCACCCCAGCATACCACTGGCCCTCCCTGCTGCCTTTGTACACTTCTTTGATACCTTAAGGTCATCAGAGATGATAACTCCTAGGTCCCTTTCCTTCTTCGTGACAGTCAGCTCTTCTCTCCCCAACCTGTAGCTCTCCCTATGGTTCCCTCTTCCCAGGTACATTATTTTGCACTTCTTTACATTAAACCTCAGTTGCCACATCTCTGACCATCTTTCAAGCTTCTCCAGGTCCCTCTTCATTTTCTGCACCCCTTCTGGAGTATCCATCCCTTCTGGAGTATCCTAAACTGAGAATGTGTCATATTGTTTTCATGGGCCCCCTCTCCTAAACTGAGAATGTAACAGAGTGTTTAGAAGGGCCCCATCTACTAAACTGAGAATGTCATATTGTTTTTGGAAAGAGGCCATACAGAATGGCTTCAGGAACTGTTAGCCAATCTACGAGTAGAGAAAATGACTGCACGTTTATGCAACCGTATGCAACCGTATTCACTGGTACCAAGAAAGATGCTCTATACAGTCTCTAGAATTATACTGCCAATAAGGTCATGGAAAAGAGTGATGCCTTGGGTATGTGTGGCGGGGGTATTTGTGAATGTTTATTTGATTGTATTGTCTTGTATTATACTGTTGTGCCTTTTATTGTCATGTGAATGCTTTTATTTTGTATGTTTTTCCTGGTTAAAAAGTTAATAAAGTTGAATTTAAAAAAAAGCATGCCGATGGGCAGCTCTCCTCTCCTGAGAGTGGTCCCCCCTCCCATAGTTCTGTTCCTACTGGGTGGAGGTACGGTGGGTAGTGTAGGTGGAGAGGTGGTGACAAAAACAGCTATGAGAGGTGGAAGGTTCTGAGCTGGCATCACAGGGTGCATAGCGTGCCTCCACATGCTCGCACAGCCATGTGCTGGGGCCTTGGGGGGGTCAGGGGAGAAAAAACAATAAAATAGCTATGTGTCCGCGACACCTGTTGGCATGAGAAGGCTATGGGGACCAAACAGCTATACAAAAAAAATAAAAAAAAGAAAAGACTTTAGTCTCTTGCAAGACCAGTTTTTATCATGCTGAGATGAAACTTTCACTCATAGGTTGGAAGAGATGACAACTGATTATTGATCCAAGTTTTATAAGTGCACCTATTGGGGAAAAAAGGATATGTCTACAGACATATATATATGTTTTCAATTACAGCTAATATGGTAATGACTCTGACTGGCACATGACTAATTGACAGTACAACTCAAAGGGGGGACACACCGACCATCCATTAGACAGGGAGATCAGTTAAATGGGGGTCAGATAAATGGAGTTTGTCTGTATGTGTGTGTGTGTGTATATATATATCTATGCAAAAAACTTCATTAATGCATCAGTTAGGGTTCTTCTACAGTGACAAAAGTGAGGAAATTCGACATTAGGGTTCCTACCCCTTGCACACCACACCTACCCTGCCCCCACCAACAGGCATCAGGGTGTGCGTTGGGGTCATCGGTCCTAACTCTCACCCCATTCTCTTACACTGCACCACCTCAACTTATTTACACATGGGATGGGGTGAGAGTTAGACCCAGTGACCTCAATGCACACCCGATGTCTGTTGGTGGGGGCAGGGTGTGATGGGGTGCAATGGGTGGGAACCCTAATGTTGAATTTCCTCACTTTTGTCACTGTAGAAGAACCCTAACTGATGCATTAATGATGTTTTTTGCATAGAATCTTCTCACTTTTTAAGAAAGAATAGAAAAGTAGAAAATTGCGCAAGTTGGTGGGAGCACGGGGTCCAAAGGGCCAACTTGTATGTGTCGGGACACATTACACACCTAATGACTAAAACGTACATTGACAACAGCAAGACCTGCCAACAAAAACATTTTAATGTAGTATAACAATAGAAAATGCTGTCCGTAAAATGTATACTGCACCACATAATATCTCTGCAAAAAAATATATTGTCTGACACATAAACACAACAGTTCACATCTACAGGACACGCTGTCAACATCCTCCAAATTTCAAGTGAAAAGACCAAACCGTGTCCGAGATATAACATGTCAAAGTTTGAAATTTTCATTCATCAGAGTAGCACAGTTCTGCACCTGTTGAAATTTAACACACAGAACAACTCAAAACTATATCCAGGACACTAAGGCTGGGTATCATATTAATTTCAACCCACCACCACTAGTAAAATGCTGTCCGCAGAATGTAAACTTTGCCACACCATATCTCCATCCAAAAAATATTTTCAGACACGTAAACACTGTAATTTACATCCACAGGACATGCTGTAAACACCCTCCAAATTTCACGTAAAAAGACTAAACCATTTGAGAGATATTTAATGTCAAAGATTGGTAAAATTTCCCTATCTATTCCATTATAAAAAATCTGGCCATCTTGTCCCTATTTCGCAATCAATGATCACAATCAAAGAGTCTCGCGATCAAAGAATTTGCAGGCTCATGATCAAAGAATTTGCAGGCTCATGAACAAAGAATTGAAAATCTTATAAATCAAAAAATTGATGGAATTGCTGTATACCATCACCATGGTTCGACAGAATGAAGCCCCCTGAGTAAAACCCACCCTCATTTGACTTCCTATGACACCCCCGACCTGAGAAAATTGATTTTTAAATTGGGCCATCTCGTCCCTCGCTTGCGATGCAGGATCACAATCAAAGAATCTCATTATCAAAGAATTTGCAGGCTCACAATCAAAGAATAAAAAATGGTGAAATGCAAATTTTTCACTGATTTGAACTGAACCAATGGCATGGCTCGACAGAATGGACCGTCCTGAGCAAAACCCACAATCATTTGTGTCCCTAGCCCACCCCTGAGCCGAGACATTCATGCAAGATCGCGATCAATGAATTTGCAGGCTCGTGATCGAAGATCGTTAACGAGTCACGAATTAAGATTTTAAAAGCTTATAACTCTATTTTTTGACAGTTTTGGATGAAACGAAAGGCATGACTTGATAGATCGGAGCCCCCTGAGTAAAAACCATCCAAGTTTTACTTCAGAAGTGACCTCTGAGCAGAGATATTTGTGTTTTTATGATCGGAAATTAAAAAACAAGATGGCGGACCTCGCTATCAAAGAATTTTTAAAATTCTCGGGGACAAAGATTCTTGAACCATGAGGCTGCAAATTCTTTGATCGCCAGGCAGGACGAGATGGCCAGAACCCCATCCTTTGTTCGCAAAACATACATATAAATTTTCCCATTCACTTATAATGGGAACTTAAAAGTGGCATGACTTTTGAATGCCTTAATATTTTTTCACCAAACAAAAAGCGGCATGTTCGGTCACCAAAGCTCTTTCAAATGAGCCATCTCACAGAGCAGCACACCACACAACGGCCACGTCCCAAATCCCAAAAGCTGCCTCCAAAAACAGATAATTTTGCATTTTTCAGCGTTTTCATACACAAAGACTAAGTCTGACAGAAACAAAATTTGCAAATCAAGAGATCTACCACGCCCCACCAAGCATTCCAAATTTCAGGCAAATCCGTTCAACGGGTCCAAAGTTATTAATACACAAACTTTTGACTTAAGTATGTAAGTGACCGCTGAACCCTAACTATAGTGGCGTGACCGCGCCACTATAATATGTATGCACAGTCAAATCCCATTTATCTGACCCCCATTTAACCGATCTCCCTGTCTAAAGGGTGGTCGATGTGTCCCCCTTTGAGTTGTACTGCCAATTAGTCATGTGCCAGTCAGAGTCATTACCATAGTAGCTGTAATTAAAAACAGCTCCGTAGTCTTGTGAATACCAACTAACACCCACTCACACCTGTCACACCTGTTGTGAGCTAGTATTTAAGGGTAATTGCAAACCTAGCAATTCATTATCGTACCTGTACTGTAATTCTAGATGGCCAGTAAATGGAAGAGAGTGGTCCTAAATGTAGGGCAGAAATTGAGGATTGTGGAGCAAATGGGAAATGGGGAGAGAGCTGCTATTCTTGCAGTGGAGTACGGCGTGGGTAAATCCACAATAAGTGACATCAAAGGTGCTAAACAGAAATTATGAGACTTTGCTCTTACCATGGAGACCGTGGCAGGAGTCGAGGAGAGAAAAAACATGAGGTCTTGTAAGGACGAGCAGACGGATTCTGCTCTGTACCTCTGGTTCCAACGAGAGAGAGAAGGGGACACCACTATCTGGCCCCCTTCTGAAAGAGAAGGCAGTTATGTTCCATGCACAGCTTGACACACACAGAGCCATTCACTGCCAGTGAGGGGTGGTTGACACGCTTTAAGTGCTGTCATGGAATTAGCCAACTCCGTTTGTGTGGTGAGTGGCTCAGCGCTGCTAAGCAAGAGATCACCCCCTTTATAACAAACTTCCTGGGCATTGTGGAGAGCACCGGTCTCGTCCCTGACCAGATCTATAATGCTGACGAGACCGGGCTCTTCTGCCGCTGCTTACCCAATAAAACCTTGGCTGATAGGGGGGAAAAAAAGCACCTGGATTTAAAAAGGCAAAGGACAGTGTCACAATTTTGGGATGTGTTAATGCTTCAGGGTCCCACAAACTGAAGCTAGTCCTGGTGGGCAAATCAAGCCAGCCACACTGCTTCAGAAATGTGAACATGAATGTTCTACCTGTTCACTATGAAGCACAGCACAATGCATGGATGGACAGTTCAGGTTTTGCCAGGTGGTTTAAAGAACACTTTATCCCCCAAGGGAAAAGCCATTTAAGGAGTCAAAGGCTCCCTCTCTGTGCCATATTTCTTGTTGATAAATCCCCTGTCCACCCTGATCTTGCAGACGTTAAGACAAGGAATGGCTGTATGTATGTTCCTTCCTCCCAACACAACCAGCAAGCTACAACCCTGTGACCAGGGCATCCTTGAAATTTTCAAGTGCAGTTACAGAAAGAAACTTTTGCAATCTGTACTTGCTGATTCAAACCACGAAATCACCATCAGTGACATTATCAAATCTTTGTCACTGAAAGACGTGGTGTATATGTGTGCTGAGGCGTGGGATGCTGTTCAGCAAGAGTCCATTCAAAAAGCCTGGATCAAGGGAAGGATTAGAACCTCCAGAGAAGATACACAATCCACCTAGGATTCAGCAGATTTGGCAGAGAATGGCCCTGGTGCAGACTATGAGGACATTCACTGTCTCGCAGCTATGCTGCCAGACCCTCTGCCAGCAGCAGAAATTGACAAGTGGCAGAATTGTGATTCAGCGGAGCATGGCCAAGAAGAGCTGACTGAAGATGCCATAGTTGCACTTGTCCAGAAGGCAAAGGAAGTCATACATGATGAAGAGGAGGGTGAGGGGAAGAAAACGTTGAACAACCAGTTCTCCCCACACATTCTGAGGCAGTTTAACTGTTTTCTAAAGCCATTCTGTACATGGAGAGTCAGCCAGACTCTGATCCTGTACAGATAATGCAGCTGCGATCCATGATGCAGAGAACATACAAGAAGTCAGCCGACAGGATGAAACAAAAGAAACTAGAGGATTTTTTTATTAGTGTGCCTTTGTTCAGTCTCAGTATGTAATTTTACATTTATTTTACTGTACTTTATTGAACTGCTATGCTTTATTGAATAAAGATTTTGAGTACTAAATTAATCCTTTTTATTGTTTCTGTACTTGTTTAAGCTGATCCTACATATGGGCAATGAAACTGAATGCTACTCCCATTTATCCATTCTCCCAATTATCCGACCGTTTCGGATGTTTTATAGCTAGGGTTTAGTAGGCACTTCAATGTTAAACTCAAAATGTTGTACTTTAATATATTTGCAACTGTTTGAATGGATTTGTATGAAATCTGGTATGCACCTTCCTGTGGAGCAGATCTCTTGATTTGGCAAGTTTCTTTCTGGTTGGAGGTGTGGTCTCTGAGTTATGGAGAGGTGAAAAAACATGTTTTAACCCATTGACTTTGCTGGGATTTTTCTTTTAACTTGCCTACAGCCCAGAGGGTTTGGTTGTTTGGCATTAAATGTTCAGGGTAGAAAAGGACTAACCCACAGATGTGCCTTTTGCTAGTTTGGTGTAAAAAAAATAAGTAGTTTTTAAGTTATTGCAATTTAAATATTTGAAAAAATCTCTTCTGAGCATACTCAGTAGACACTTCATTATAACTGTATGAAACAAAGTTGAAATCCTGCTCCATAAAGAGAAATTCTTATTTTGTATGGCCGCCATCTTGTTTTCAGTCTCCCCCATTTTTTTTAAACCTCCAAAAATGATATAGAAACTGCTGATTGGGACCCCCTTTGGCACATCCTGCACTTAATGGGAAAAAATATGAATGTGAAATGTGTTTCTTTTATCATTTAAACCCTACTTCATATCTGAATAATACGACCTAGGATCCTAGTTCGTATGCATGAGATATGACCTAGGATTCTAGGTAGTGACCCAAAAATAAGAAACATTTTTTTGAAAAAAACACTTTTGCCGACATGGGGTGCCCATTCCCCATGTCAGCACTACAGCCCCCCCCCACCGGTATGGGACATTGGGGAGCCCACTCCCAGTGTCCCCAACATAAAGAACCATGGCCAACAGCAAGGTGTCCAATCCCCAGTCAACAGTATCCCCTAAAAAGATAAATCATGTCCGACAATGGGGTGCCCAATCCCCATGTCAACAGTAGCCCCCCAGCAAAGTGGGACATAGGGGAGCCCACTCCCAGTGTCTCCAGTTACATCATGCCCCTCCATGGTCAGCAGTAGTGCCTGAAATAAAGAAAACAGTCCCCTGACATCTTTCAGTAAAAAAAAAAAAACCTGAAAGAAAGAAAACAGTCCCTTGTCATCTCCCCACATCCCCCCTCTCCAATCCTGAACCTCCCTCTGCACACCCAACTCCACGCACCCACTCTTACCCCATACTTACCTCCGGAGGTTGGGTGTTGTCATCTTCTGTGGACCAAGACATGTCTGCTGTCTTCAAAGCCGAACCGGAAACAGAGGAATCAATGGTAAGCCATATAATGGCAGTCAATGGGGGGGGTCAACTTATGTTGATATCTCAGCCATTTTTTTGGCTTTTAGCACCAAATTTTCAACATGGGTTTTTTGGGACCCCATCTCATGAACAATGTCACTGTCATCTCGTTACTCTGTCCCGAAAGGTGATTTCACGGTTGCTGTGTGGAATCACCTATTGGAACAGATTAATGAAATGACAGTCCCAATGTTCATGAGGGGAGGTCCCAAAGAGCCCATGTTGAAAATTTGGTGAAAAAAAAATCCAAAAAATGGCTGTGTTATAAGTGTATGTTGTGCAGTTTCTATGCACACTCGTAACTTCTCCAATTTTTAATATTTTCACTCCAGATTTTCAACATTGCCGTTTTTTAATATCTCCTCATGAACAGTAGAGCTGTCATTTCTCACATCCTGTCCAAAATGTGTTTTCGCACCTCTGGCACAGAATGGCACATTCACTGTGTGAAATCAACTTTCTGGATGGATTAACAAAATCACAGTGCCTGTGTTCATGAGGGGATTTCCCAAAAAGCCCATGTTGAAAATTTAGTTTAAAACTTCCCAAAAAATGGCTACGTTATGAGCATGCATTGTGCTGTTTCTACGCGCGCTCGTAACTTCACCAATTTTTCATATTTTTTCTCCTGATTTTCAACATTACCCTTTTCCACACCTCTTCATGAACAGTATACAGCTGTTATATTTCACATCCTGCCCAAAACATGATTTCACACCTGTGGCATAGAATGGCATGTTTGCTGTGTGAACTCAACTTTTGGGACAGATTAATCAAATGACAGTGACATTGTTCATGAGGTGGGGCCCCCAAAATGCCATGTTGAAAATTGGGTGAAAAAAATCCTAAAAATGCCTGCGTTATGTGTGTCCATTGAATTGTGGTGCCCACAGTGCCTTTCAGTGCTCATATCTCAAAAATGATTCGAAATACAGATTTTTTCACTCTCCACAGCTTAGTGCACTAAGCATCCATGGAGGTTTTTGAAGTCATGATTTCAACTGCAGTGGACTGTTTTCCATAGCTGCTACTGTTACTGAGACATTGCCAAATTTATTTATTTTTTATTTCAACTTTTGTCTACTGGGTAAGTGTCATGAGCCAAGGCCCTTTTTCAGACACGACCCAGGACAAGATGTCCAGGTATTACAGTTTACAATAATAAATACAAAACAAGAATTTCAACAATACAAGTACAATATTACAAACAATTCATAACACTACATTACCAAACATCAGTACATTACAAAACAATTCTCATTATAAATTAAAACATTCACTTTGCACTTTACTCATAGAGTATTGTTTTAAACTAGATTTAAAAAACGCATGACTAGTGTCTTTAAAGAAGGTTGGTGGCAAGCCATTCCAATATTTTGCTGCCATAAATGAAAAAGAGCTCTCTCCCATTTTGGTTTTCCTTTTTGGAATCACTAACTTAATAGTTGTGGTTGATCTCAAAGGTTTTTCTATCTCCTTAAATTGATAAAACAGATATAAAGGGGATTTGGACTTTTGTCTCATAACATTATCTTAGAGACAATTTAGATGATACTCAATATTAAACTTTGGAGGAAGCCAATCAATTAACTAATATAATAAGCAATGATGAGTCTGATATAGTATTTTAAGTACAAACCTACATATACTATGAAATGTAGTAGTTAACAATAATAGATCTGCTTTTGTGATATTAGAAAAAAGTAATGAATTATAATTCATAGTTGGTAGCCATACACTACTAGCAATAGCTGCATGAGCCTCCAACATCAAACAATTTAAAGATCTAAAGAGTACACCTAATTTCTGAATAAGCTTTTTATAGGATTGCTTACTATGTATCGAAAAAGTCAAGTTTGAATCCAGATATCTAAACTGAATCACTTGTTCCAATAGGTCACAATTCAGATCAAATATAGATAAAGATAGTTTATTTACCAATTTAGGCTTAGAGCCAAAAGGCACATTCTTAGTTTTTATTGTATTTAACAATAGGTGTTGACTTTTCAACCCAAAACTTAGCTTATAAAAATCATCACCCAAATGTTGATTTCAATTTTCAACAGAAGCAGAACTATTATACAAAATTATATCACCAGCATACATCAGTGTATTTGCGTTATGAAAAAGTGCCAGTAATTCATCCACAAACAATGAAAATAGGAGGGGCCCCAGGATAGATCCCTGGGAATACCCAATTCCATTTTTTTACTATTTGTTAACACTCCCCTATATTTCACATATAGCAATCTATCTGTTAGATAACTTTTGAACCAATCCATTGGAAATTCAGTTACTCCCAAGCGCTTCAGCCTCCCGAGCAGCAAGGAATGATCAACAAGATGAAATGCCTTGGACAGATCCACGAACACAGCACCAGTGAGCTCACCCCTATCCATCGCTCCACTGATGTGGTCCATGAACCTGGCCAAGGCAGTGTCCGTACCATGATACCTTCGAAATCCATGCTGCTCAGGAGACCGAAGACCACTCAGAAGTAAATAATCTGCAAGCTGCTGGTTAAGAATTTTCTCCAGCAATTTGCCCAAAGGTGGTAACAAAGAGATTGGCCTATAGTTATCCATCTCACTATAACTACCCCCTTTGTGAATAGGGATAATTACTGTTTCCTTCCAAGCAGCGGGGAATTGACCTGCAATTAATGACAAATTAAACACCTTTGTTAACGGTCTATAAATATATAAAGAAATCAATTTAAGAAATTGTGGCTCCAAACCACAACCCCCTGAGCTTTTGTTAATGGGAATCTGTTTCAAAAGTTTTAATACTTGAGATGACTTGATTAGATGAAAATAAAAAGATGGGTGATGAACAACATGTTTTTTAGCCTGGTTTATCAGATTGGCACCCTCAGAATCAAAAACATTTGTGAATTTTTTTAGATCTGTAAACTTATTTAAAAAACACTCCCCTATCTTTAATGAATCACTTATAGGCACCATGTTATGATACTTAATGTTTTCATTATGATCAACTATAAGATCCAACACTTCTTTTATAGACTGCCAAAACTTGCATGAGTTCCCTAGATTATTAAATTATTGTGATTGATGATACTCAGAGTTTTGTTTCCTAAGTTTAATCTTTGTCTCATTTCTCAATCTCTTATAATTATTTAAATCAGCTTCAGTCTTTGTTAATTTGAAGCATCTCCAAGCAATATTGTGTCTCTTCATTAGATTAACTAATTCAGGTGCAATCCATTTACTAGTGGAACCTCTTACCCTACGTTTTATTTTTGGGAAATACTTTTCTTGTAACACCTGAAGGGACTCTGAAAAATAATCAACTGCTGAGTCCACATCAGGAATTACTTCCAGAAATGATCAGTCAATGAGCAATAAACCTCTTAATAAGCCCTCTGGTATTTCAGAAGTAAATTTTCTAAATGTAATAAATCTAGAAGGTATTTTAACTCGCTTACACTTCCATTGGCAATAAATACCCAAATGATCACTCACTAAATCAGGTAGTGTACCAAACTTTTGACTTTTAATGAATTATTTGTAAGTAGCCAATCCAAGATTGCATGTTTGCCACTTATATTATTTAATCTAGTAAATAAGTTTATTAACTGGGATAAACCGGCATTCATTATGGTAGCCTCAATTTCAACATTAACTTCCAAGTTCCAGTCTGTATTAAAATCCCCCATAACCAATATATCAACCCTATGTTTTAAGGACCCAAGATAGGAAAGAAAATCATCTATTCCATGTCTTGATGTCTTAGGAGGATTATAGACTGTACAAAATTTTAATTTATAACAGCCACCCAATAAAATTTCTAACAACAACCACTCACAATCAGAGTTAGAGCTACATACTGAGATTACTTCATGTAATTGCAAATGTTCTTTATAATAGACTAAAATCCCCCCACCTTTTTTATTTCCTATACATTTTATATCCTTTAATAGCATATAAATTGTTTTTATTACAAGGTTTAAGCCAAGTCTCAGTCAGACTAAGTATATCTGGATCATAATGAACCATCCATGCTTCAATCTCATGTTTTTTAGATATCAAACTACGAGTATTTAAATGAGCAAGCCTTAACCCCCCCCGACCAAATATTTTCTCCTTGAGCTTCATGACAAGTCATAGGGCCAGGATTTGTTTCCACATTACTAGATAACAACAATAACAACCAAAATGAAAATGATAATGTGGAAACAAAAGAGGGTAGCACTTCAGCACTCAAATACAAGTAATTTCCAATAGCATAAGCTGCCTGCCTCTTCAAACATCCCAAACTCTTCAACTGATCTAACATTGAAGAGCTGCACATTACATGAAATGTATCCTCCAATTTTCCCACCCTGTTTGTATGATTTAGGATATCAGAGACTTGGGTTAAACCGAGATCAGTTAGTATTAAACCTGAAATAACACAAAGCAGTGTTACTTTACTCATTGTGCAAATTTTACAATATCAAATATTTAAAAAGGCCAACCTTAATACTTTAAAATGAGACACTACACAAGTCGTATCTTACTTACACTGCTAGAATTACTGCTCTAACAAGCTAAAAGAAATTATTTTTAGCTAGGAGTGGTGCTCGCACCACTCACGCTCACCGCTTGCACTGTGTAACAGTGTAAGGAATTTAAGCAGCCAGCTCCCCTCCCTCTGCGGTACTCTTGCTATTGATTGGCTCGCCGCTGAGCCCCCTTACAGCTGGAGATGTTTAAATCACCACAGGCACACACCAAAGAAATTATCAAGGTTTCAAATAGCAGCTCACAGTTTATGCAGCACACACATGGCAGGATTCGAATATCAGCTTACAGTTTATGCACACAGTCCCAGCCAACATAAATAGTAGAAGGTACAGCAGCAAAAAATGGCAGATGGTATTGCGCTAGAATGAGTACAATCTACGGTGCAATAGGTGATCTTGCTGGGAGTTTTACAAGGGTTACTTTTCATGACTATAGGGCTGCAGTATGTCCATACTTATATGTAAGTGGGAGCGTAGGGCCCAGAGGGCCCACACTCCCACTTATGCATATCATTATGCAACAATGGGTAGCGTGAGGGGAGCACAGTGCCTAGAAGCCTGTGCTCCCACACCCACATACCAGCTGGATTACACTTTCTCAAAAAGAAGGGAAATTCATTGCAAAAAACTATGTTAATGCATCAGTTAGGGTTTTTAGTAAAGTGTAAAAAGCTGGGAAATTCAATGTTAGGTTACCGACTCTACCACCACCCACCCAACCCCACCCTCCACACATCAACAAGCATCATTTGTACCTTGAGTAACCTAGTCTAACTCTCACCCCATTCTCCTATACTGTACCATCTCATCTTGTTTATACATGGAATGGGTGAGAATTAGGGCCAATAACCCCAAGGCACACCCTGATGCCTAGATATTCATAGCAAAAAAATGTGTTTAATGCATCATTTGTGGTTAAAGTACAAAAAGTCAGGAAATGAAACATTAGGGTTGAGGCCCTAACCCCCCACACGCACCTTGCATCGCCATCCTCCACAGACTGACAGACGCCAGGGTGTGTCATTGAGGTCGTGAGGCTTAAATCTCACCCCATTCTCCTTTACTGTAGCTTGTAACCTGCTTACACATGGAATGGGGTGAGATTTGGGTGGACCGTGCCCCTATAATATATATATATATATATATATAAATCTATCTATATCTATATCTATATCTATATCTATATCTATATCTATATCTATATCTATATCTATATATTATAGGGGTGTGGACATGCCCCCATAGTTAGGGTTGAGTTTGCACGTTAATGTTAAACCTGACATATTGTGCGTTAATAACTTTGCAACTGTTCAATAAATTTGCACAAAATTTGGAATGTCCAGTCTAATTTTTCAAGTTGCATTTTGGCCAGATATACAGATTCTGCATAGCGAAACACCAAAAAATGCACTTTTCGCCACTTTTGACGCGTTTTTTTGCCCATGGCACTGCAACCACACCATTGTGGTCTTTTGATCTGACATTTGGAATATAGAAAGAGTTTGGGTCAAGGAACAATCTGCCACTGGTTTGATAAACAGATAATAAACCATTCAGCAAAGTGTTCCCGCCCCCCCCGAACATATCCCTGGTGGTCCAGTGGACCGCTAAGCCCGATCGTGGGCTGAAAGTTTCAACCCCAGATATATCTGGATTGCCTTGTACAGTATGGGCTGCATGCCCATTGGCTCTCTGCTGCACCAATGGGCATGCAGTCACCTGGCAGTCAGTCGGCGGGGCGGCAGGGCGGCAGGCGGGTGGATGTTGCTGCCCGCCGCCGCCGGGGAGCGGTGGTGGGCTTCGTGGTGGGTGGGTGGGGGGACACTAATCACCAGGGATATGGTCTTGGGGATGAGGGGTGTCGCACCATAATGCAGCCCGCGATCGGGCTTATCGGTCCACTGGACCACCAGGGATATGTTCTGGTGGGGGTTTAAACTTCTTCAGCCCATGATCGGGCTTAGCGGTCCACTGGACCACCAGGGATATGTTCTGGGGGGGTTCAAACCTCTTCAGCCCGCAATCGGGCTTAGCGGTCCACTGGACCACCAGGGATACATTCTGGGGGCGGTTTCAAACCTCTTCAGCCTGCGATCAGACTTAGCGGTCCACTGGACCACCAGGGATATGTTCTAGGGGGTTTGAAACCTCTTCAGCCGTGATCAGGCTTAGCGGTCCACTGGACCACCAGGGATATGTTTGGGGGTGATGGGGACACTTTGCTGCCCGTGATCGGGCTGGTGGGAGGGATGATTTAAGCTTATGCCCTGTCGGGCCAGTTGGGAGGGGATTTCTTACACATTTGCCCGCGATTGGGCTGCAGGGGGCATCGGTCCACGATGGCTGCTGTCTGGCAGGGTGCCAGGCGCAAGTCCTCGGGGATCAGTGCACCTGCATGCTAATGGCATTCAAATGGGGCCATAAACAGATGCAAATGGCCCCCCCCGCGTGTTGCATGAATTATGGCTCATTTGCATGTCACCTTTTGAATATCAGAAATTTGCACATGGCACAATGGTACTTGCACCACCGCAACTTGAATGCTCCACTCTGACCACTTGCAGTGGCGCAAGTTCCACTGCGCCATGCACAGTGGCTGTGGCCAGGGGGTGATATTCAAAGGAGTTGCTCAATAGCTCAACTCCTTTGAATATCACTCTGGCCACACCCCTACGCAACTATTTTGTGGAGCACAAGGGCTTGCACCACAAAATAGCGCAGTTTGAATATCCGGCCCTTTGTCCGCAAACCACCATCTTGTTTTCAGTTTTTCAGCAAAACAAAATGTCATAGTTTTCTCCATGGGTGACTTTTAGGCCAAATGAGGCATGGATTTTGTTCAAGGTGATGCCCTCTACAAAGTCATGGCTTTAATTTGGTTAGTTTTTGTCAAAAAATAGCTTTTAACAAAAATAAAATTCTTTGTCCGCAACTTGCTAAGGATCCTAGTTCGCAAGGTGACAAAATCCTGGTCCGCCAGTCGATCCTAGTCCATGAGCCTTGTCCATCATTGTGTGACCAGATAGCCAGAATTTCTTGACCAGATGTCCCTGATGGTGTGACCAGATATCCCCTTGTGGATTAGGATTAAGGTGATGGACAAGGATTTTGCTACCTCACAGACTAAAAATCCCAGTCCTTCAGAAAAATTCCTGGTCCTCGAGCTGCCATTTTGTTTTCAGATTTTGTTGGCCAAAAAAATGTTGTAGCTTTCTCCACGGGTGACTTTGGGGCCACATAAGGCATGGGTTTGCTCAGGGTGACACCCTCTACAAAGTCATGCCTTTTGTTTGGTTTGACTTTGTGAAAAAATAGTTTTTGTAAGTTTCTAAATTCTTTGACCATGGCTTGCTAACAATCCTGGTCTGTGAGCCGACAAAATCCTAGTCCATGAGATCATCCTGGACCACGAGCCTTGTCCATCATTGCGTGACCAGATAGCTGGAATTTCGTGACCAGATGGCTGTAATGGTGTGATCAGATGTCCACTCATGGACTAGAATTTTGCTAGCTTGCAGATTAGGATTGATCTAACAGTCCAGAATTTTGCTATCTTGCAGACTAGGAATTTTTAAAGATGTAAAAACTTTGGAACTGCATAGCTCATTAGCAGTTTGATCTTTTTCCTTGAAATTTATAGGGTGTTGAGTGGATGCCCTACAGGTGTGAATTATGCTGCTTACATGTTAGGGAATTAAGTGGTTCCATAGATATGGCATCACAAATTTGAGATTTTCCTCATAGGATAACATTGCAGGGTCTGTCATGCCTTTCAGCACTCGTATCTCGAAAATGAAGTGAGATACAGAGTATTCATTACTGGCTGCTTAGATCACCTTAAGATGATCTATGCCACTTGAACAAGATCTGAAACCATAGAGTATGCCTGCAGTGAATTATTTCGTGGGTTGCACAGTTAATGAGATATTGCCAAATAAATGTCACAAAGGTTCAAAGAGTGCCTGTCCAGTGCATTTCCATGCTCTTATCTCAGAAATGATGCGAGATACTAGTTTGGTCATTTGTTGTCACGTGAACTACTCACTCTCATGGTTACAATGACACTTGATTTTTTTTTTTTACCTATTATGGTTCCCAAGATATGGGCAAATTACTGTTATAAGGGTTCCTTGCCCTATAGAGCTGCTGTATGGCTCTGGAGCTATGCGTAAGTGCGAGCACAGGCCCAGGGGGCCCGTGCTCTCATAGATGCATATTGTTATGCAGAAATGGGCAACTTGGTGGGGCGCTCCCAACAATACATGTTTTTTTTGTATTTTTTTTCCATATATACTTTATTTATTTTGTATTTTTCTTCCACCCCTTCCCAGGGCCATGGCATACACATGCATGTACATGCGTGGAGGTGCTCATACATGCCAGGATCTGGTTGCCCTTTCTTCCCTTCCCCTGGCTTTTGCTACTGCCCATTGCCGCCTATGTGCCCAATGGATGCAGGACTACAGACGGGAGGGCATCCACTCCTTGGAGGGGGAGAGCCTTAGCTCAATCCCGCTCTGACCCTACCCCCCTGAGCCAGCACCCTGGTGACCCGAGGTCATTCCTGAACCTGGGTCACTGGTGTAGTGTGAGGCAAGGTGCCAGTACCTCATTCCTCTGCACTACCGGGCAGGCTCCAATACATGTTTTTTACTAGTTATATTACACTTTTTCAAAAGGTAAGGAAATTCATGGAAAAAATCTGCATTTAATGCATCAGTCAGGGTTAAAGCAACAAAAGTGGTGAAATGTTATTTTAGGTTTGAGCCCCTAACCCCCCCACCACCCCCATCCTCCACATGCCGACAGACACCAGGGTGTGCCATGTGGTCATCAGACCCAACTCTCACCCCATTCCATGTGTAAACAGGTTGACATGCTATAGTAAAGGTGAATGGGGTGACAGTTAAGCCTCATGACCCCATGGCACACCCTGGTGTCTGTCGGTGTATGCAGAATGGGGGTGGTGGGGGGGTTAGGGGCTCAACTCTAACATCTCATTTCCCCACTTTTGTTGCTTTAATGCTAAATAATGCATTAATGATGTTTTTGCAATGAATTTCCTTACTTTTTGGAAAAAGTGTAATGTAACTGGTAAATGGTAAGTGTTGGTGGGTGTGCGGGGCCCTTTGGGCTCCACACTTCCACCAAGTTGTCCATTTGTGCATAAAGATAGGCATCTGTGGGAGTTTGGACCCTATGGGCCCTGTGCTCCCACTTAGACATAACAATGGAGCTATACAGTAGCCCTATAGGCCTGAATAGGAACCCTTGTAACACTAATTTGCCAATATCTCAGTAACCATACAATGTATGAACAAAATTCCACTGCAGTTGCAATCATGACTTTGAAACCTCCACACATGCTTAATCCACCTAAAGGTGGACTATGCTGCGGGTAGCAAAAAATCCGTATCTTGCATCGTTTCAGAGATTGGGGCACCAAAAGTTTTTTTTTTTCAATTGTTTAACCAGGAGAGACACACACTAAGCTGAAAGCTTGTTTACAGGTGCAGCCTGGGAGCACAGGGAAGTTAAGTGACTTGCTCAGGGTCACACAGTATGCAAGTGGGGGCTGTGGGATTCAAACCCAGGTCTCCAGCTCAGAGTCTTAAACCACTGTGCTATACTGCCTCCCTTGCTGTGGGCACTGCAATGTTATCCTATGGGAACAATCTCAAATTTGTGATGGTATAACTTTGTAACTGATTAACATTTTTATACCTAAATAGCATAATTCACATCTCTGGAACATCCCCTTTATACCCTGCAAATATCAAGCCAAAAGACCAAACCGTTTATTTACAGTGCAGCTGCAAAGTTTTTAAAATCCTAATTCATGAGGTGTCAAAATCCCCATTCGTGAGGTCAATCCCCATTTGCAAACTGTCAGAATCCTCATTTGTGAGTAATCCTTGATCATCAGAATTTGGCCACATGGTCTAGAAGTCACGAAAGGGGATTTTGTCAGTTTGCGAAAGGGGATTGGCTTGCAAATGGAGATTTTAACACCTCGCGAACAAGGAATTAAAAAAACAATCCCTTTTTGTGAGCTGACAAAATCCCCAGTCGCATGCTGATCCCCTTTCACGAGGTGTCAAAATCCCAGTTCATGAGCCAATCCTCTTTTGCAAGAATGGCCATCTGGTCGTAAAATGACGATCAAGGATTTTGTCAGCTCATGAAAGGGGATTTGCTCATGAAAGGGGATTCTTGACACCTTGTGAAAGGGGATTTTATCAGCTAGCAAAAGGGGATTCAAAAACCTAATCCCCTTTTGCGAGGTGACAAAATCCCTGTTTGTGAGCCGATCCCCTTTCTTTAGCTGTCAGAATCTCCATTCACAAGCCAATCCTTGTTTGTGAGATAGGGCCACCTGGTTCCTAAATCACGATCAAGGATTTTGCTACCTTGTGAAAGGGGATTGGCTTCGCGAATGGGGATTTTGTCACCTTGCGAACAAAGATCGGAAGGGAGTTACGAACGAAGAATTTAAAAATCTAAAATGGTAATTTTTTGGCCAAAACAAAAGAAACCAAAGGCATGGGTTTGTAGAGGGCACCACCCTGAACAAAATCCATGCCTTATTTGTGCAACAAGTCACGCCCGGGGCAAGTTACGACATTTTGTTTGGGGGAAAAAATGAAAACAAAATGGTTGCTCATGAACGAAGAATTTTTTTCTCACAGATGGGGATTTTATAAATCCTGTTTCATGAGCTGACAAAATCCTTGATTGTGAGCCCAGTCCATTTTCGCAAAACATACATATAAATCTTGAAGTGAATAGAGCATGCTGAGAACCCGAAACTTCAAAATTAAATAACTTTGGAACGGATTAATATTTTTTCATCAAACTAACACTGAATTGTTCTTTGTCCCAACTTCTTTCTACCCTGAAAATGTTAAACCAAAATAGCAAACAGTGTGGCCACAGTGCAATGGGCAAAAATCAGCAAAAAAGTACCAACAAAAGTAAAAAATGCATTTTTCAGTGCTTCACTGCATGGAAACTACAAGTCCAATTGAAACACAACTTGGCAATTCAAGAGATCTGCCAAACAAGACCAAACATTCCAAATTTTGTGCAAATCTCTTGAATGGTTGCAAAGTTATTAAGGTGCAAAATATGGGGTTTAACATCAAACTGCTTACTCAACCCTAACTATACTGGTGCACCCTCACCAGTATTTTTTATATATATATATATATATATATATATATATATTATGGTGGCACTACCATGCCACCATAGTTAGAATTGAGTACCCCATTTAAGGTTAAATAGTGAAATATTGCACCTTAATAACTTTGCCACCGTATGTTGGATTTACTTGAAATTTGGCAGGCATGGAGCAGTAGCATAGATCTTGGGATCTGCCAAGTTTTGGACTGGTCAAATATACAGTTGCTGAGTTATTAGGCAAAATCTTGGAGCACATTTATGCTTTTTTGCGCATTCTTTGCTCCCACCTACAGGTCGCACGGTTTGTGCGACCAGTCAAAAAACTTCAGGGAGCATGCAGCTGGGGTCCTCAGTGTGCCTTTTGAAGATTTTGTGAAAAAATATTAAACAGTTCAAACGTTATTCAAAAAACAAGTTTCTCATTATAGTCAATGGGAAAAGTTAACAAAAAGTTTGACAGTGTCGCAAATGCGGATTTTAGTGTCGTAAAAGCCTCCTGTAGTGTCACAAATCCACCATTTTGTTTTCAGTTACGGATTAGAAAAATGCTTGGCATTTAAAATTGGGACCCTTTAGGAACACAATTCTTTTTGTGTTCACTTAGTCGGACCCTGAGGATGCTAGCTATGTTTTTATTTTGGGGTTAAACACCCCAGAAAAATGTTTTGAAATTTTTGGAACAGTAGTGTATAGCACGTCGCATAATTGCTACACTTTCAAATGATTTTTGCAAAAGTGTCACAAATCTCAACAATAAAATGCGACACTATAGGGAAAATAACAGGACTTCTTTGTCACCCTGCTGCAAAATAACGTTTTTTGTCTTTTGGGCTGAAATTTGGAGGGAGGAAAACCAGCATCCCACAGATGTGCCTTTTTACAGGGTGGCAATGTTACGCCACTCCGAAGTTGACGCTTTTTCCCATATGATAACATTACGGCGTTGCCACATTACAGGAATGCTTTGCCATCCTGCTGCAAAATAAAGGTTTGGTCTTTCGCTGAAATTTGGAGGAAAGAAAGCCAGCATCTCACAGATGTGCCTTTTGCTGGTTTGGTGAAAAAAATATTACAGGGTGGCAAAGTGACGGCACTCCGGAGTTGACGCTTTTTCCCACAGGATAACATTATGGCGTCTGTTGCGCCTTTCGGGGCTCATATCTCGGAAATGGTGTGAGATACGGACTTTTCATTGGAAAAATGCTTAGCCACCCAAATGGGGCCAAGTGCAAAACTAGCTAGGAAAGTCATAATTCATACAAAAGTTTAATTTTTTTTCTACGTCGTACGGTTCTTGAGATATAAGCAATTTAGTATTCCAAGTCCTCATTTTCTGCTCCGAGGCCCATTATTGTGCATACATTCTTTGTATTCACTGTCTTTTTCAATGGAGTTTTGGGAGAAAAGAAAGGTGTGCCCTTTCGTTACAGTGCCAGTTAGCGTTTCCAGTTGCATTTCTGTTACCGTTTGCATCACCATTCATGTCTACACCACCATGTATGTTATGGTTTTTGTTTTCGTTTGGGCTTGTGTTTGCATTACTGTTACCATTTGTGTTTCCATTACTGTTTATGTTTTCATTTTGTTTTGCATCAGCCTGTGCATTACCATTTGCGTTTGCAGCCGCCCTTCTGTTTGCATTTGCGTGTGTCTTTCATTTTGCATCATCGTTGCTGTTACCGTCACCATTTCCATTTCCAATTGCGGTACCGTGACCATGCGCATTACGGTTTGCATTTCCGTACGTGCTTGTGTTTGTGTTTGTGTTTTCTTTGGCATTATTGTTGCTGTTACCATGATAATTTGTTTGGTGTGGTACCCTGACCGTCATATTCGGTTTACATTCAGGCAACGCTCCATTTACATTTCTATTCTGTTTCTGTTTCCTTTGGCATTATTGTTGCTGTTACCATTACCATTTGCATTTCCAATTGCGGTACCATGACTGTGTGCATTACCAGTTGAATTCTCATGATGTGCTTGCATTTGCGTTTCTGTTTCTGTCACTGTTCGCTTACGCCACTTTGCGCTTGCGTTTTTATTACCGTTTGCGTTATCATTCATGTTTGCATCACCATGGGCGTAACCATTTGCACTTGCATTTGCATTGCACTTACCATTACTATGACACAAAAAAAACATGTGGTGGGAACGCGGGGTCTGAAGGGCCTGCGCGCCCATCACCACATTCTATTCACTATTTATAGTCCTCGTTCTCAAAAAGAAGGGAAATTCAAGGCAAAAATCTATGTTTAATGCATCAGTTAGGGTTGTTCCACAGTGACAAAGCAAAGGAAATTCGATGTTGGGTTGAAAGCCCCCTTGCACTAACTACCCCAACCGGCATCAGGGTGTGCATTGGGGTCATCGGTCCTAACTCTCACCCATTCTCCTATACTTCACCACCTCAGCTTGTTTACATGGAATGGGGTGAGAGTTATGGGATTACCCCAACGCACATCCCGATGCTGGTTTGGGGGGGTGCAAGGGGTGGCTTTCAACCCTAACATCGAATTTCCTCACTTTTATCACTGTGGAACAACCCTAACTGATGCATTAAATGGATTTTTTCACCATGAATATATATTATGGTGGCATGGTAGTGCCACCATAGTTAGGGTTGAGTACCCCATTTAAGGTTAAAGTGTGAAATTTTGCAGCTTAATAACCTTGCCACTGCATGACGGATTTGCCTAAAATTGATCAGGCACAGAGCAGTACCATAGATCTCTGGATCTGCCAAGTTTCATACTAGTTGGGATATATGGTTGCAGAGTTATACAGCATCGTTCTGTAGCACATTTATGCTTTTTTGTGCATTCTTTACTCGTGCTACAGGTTGCACGGTTTGTGCGACTGGTCCAAAACCTTCAGGGAACATGCAGCCATAGTCCCCGATGTGCCTTTCAAAGATTTCATGAAAAAATATTAAACGGTTCAAAAGTTATTCAAAAAACAAGTTTCCCATTATAGTCAATGGGAAAAGTTAACAAAAAGTTCGACAGTGTCGCAAACGCAGTTTTTAGTGTCACAAATAACCCCTGTAGTGTCGTGAGTCAGCCATCTTTCTTTCAGTTAGCGGTCAGAGAAATGCTTGGCATTTAAATTTGGGACCCTCTAGGGACACAATTCTTTTTGTGTTCACCTAGTCGAGCCCTGAAGATGTCTTTTTTGGGGGGTTAAACACCCCAGAAATATGTTTTTTCAAATTTTTGTAAACTGTAGTGTCACAAAGTACTGTCGCACTTGCGACACTTTTGTGATTTTTTTTGCAAAAGTGTCGCAGATCACGACACTAATTTGCGACACTATGGCCAAAATAACAGGAATTCTTTGCCATCCTGCTGCAAAAGAACGGTTTGGTCTTTTGGGCTGAAATTTGGAGGGAAGACAGCCAACATGCCACAGATGTGCCTTTTCATAGTTTGGTGATAAAATATTAGATGGCCGTAAAGTTATGGCACTCCAAAGTTTATGCTTTTTCCCCTAGACTAACATTACGGCGTCCGCCGTGCCTTTTGAGGCCTGTATCTCGGAAACGGTTTGAGATACAGACTTTTTGTCAGAAAAATGCTTAGCCCCCTAGTGGGGGACAAGTACAATCCTAGCCAGAAAAGTCATAAATCATATGAAATTTTAATTTTTTTTCTACATCGTATGGTTCCTGAGATATGAGCAATTTAGTATTCCAAGTCCTCATTTTTTGCTCCGAGGCCCATTATTATGCATACATTCTTTGTTTTCACTGTGTTTCTCAATGGAGCTTTTGGGGAAAAATAGGGTGTGCACTTTCGTTACTGTTACAGTTAGCATTTCCACTTGCATTTCCATTACCGTTTGTGCTACCGTTGCTGTCTACGCCACCGTGTGCGTTACGCTTTCATTTTCATTTGCGCTTGCGTTTGTGTTACTGTTACCATTTGCATTTCCATTACTGGTTTCTGTTTGAGTTTCATTTTGCGTACCTGTGTGCATTACCATTTGCATTTGCATACGCACTTCCGTTTGTGTTTACTTTTGCATCATTGTTGGTGTTACTGTTAGCACTTGCATTTCCAATTGCGGTACCATGACCGTGTGCGTTACCATTTGCGTTTCTGTATGGGGTTGCATTTGCATTTCTATTTGTGTTACTGTTCACTTTGACATCATTGTTGCTGTTACTGTAACTGTTTGCATTTCCAACTGCTTGATTTTCGCCACTGTTTGCCCATTTCTGTTCACCTCAGCGTTTGCGTTTCTCGTTGAGTTTCCGTTGTCGATTGCGTTACTGTTTCATTCTGCAGCAACGTTGCCTTTACTGTTTGCATTTCTGTTAGCATTTTTGTTACCATTTGTGTTTCTGTTGGTGCTAGCATTTCCATTAATGTTTGTGTTTCTGCTGCTGTTAGCATTTGCATTACCGGTTGCGTTACTATTTCTGCTTTCATTAACATTTGTGCTGGCGTTTCTCTTACCGGTTGTGTTATCATTTACATTTGCATCACCATGTGCATTACCATTTGCCCTTGCATTTGTGTTACCGTTAGCATTACTATGTCATAACAAATCACATGGTGGGAGCGCGGGGCCCAAAGTGCCCCGTGCTACCACCAGCACATTCTATTCACTATTTATAGTGCTCATTCTAAAAAAGAAGGGAAATTCATGGCAAAAAGCTCCATTTAATGAATCAGTTAGGGTTGTTCCACAGTGACAAAAGTGAGGAAATTCGGTGTTAGGGTTGCCACCCCTCCTTGCACCCCACCCCCACCCCGCACCACCGACAGGCATCGGGGTGTGCGTTGGGGTTGTCGGTCCTAACTCTCACCCCATTCTCCTACACTGCACCACCTCAGCTTGTTTACACATGGGATGGGGTGAGAGTTAGGGCCGACATTCTAATGCACACCCGATGCCTGTTGGTGGGGCGGGTGGGTGGGGTGCAAGGTGGGTGGCAACCATAACACTGAATTTCTCGCTTTTGTCACTGTGGAACAACCCTAACTGATGCATTAAATGGAGCTTTTGCCATGAGTGTGTATATGTATATATATATATATATATATGTGTGTATATTTATATATATATATATATATGTGTGTGTGTGTGTGTGCGTGTGTGTGTGTTACAGCAGTATCCTTTAAAGTAAACACTTTAAATCTAGTCTCTAATGAGAGCTAACATTGTGACAAGTATGAAGACAAAACATTTGAGTGAGTAATATGTTGCCATAGGGAAATACACCATTTGAAAGATCTTTAATAAACAAGTTTGATTTATGACTCTCTGAATGTGGCAAAGAAACTATGTGCTTGCAGAGAAAGCTAATGTTTTAAAGACCTTCCTGAATAATTTTATAGACAAATCTTACATTATTCTTTAGCCCGGAGCATTTAGAATAAAAGTATCACTGTGTTTTAAAGAACTTTGCTACGAAAATGAAGTTATGGTCCCTAGTAATTAATTCAGGAAGTACTGGTCCTATAAACATAAAAGACACTTCACAAAACTGGTTTTAATGAGAGAAGTTCAAATTGTTTGTTTGAAAATGGTATAATTTTGCATTAAAAAGTTATAGAAGAAAAATAGTTTCATGTATAAAAGTATATTTGAAGTAAGTGGTAAGTCCTTAAGGAGGGACTTAAAGTCACACCTTCATAGTCTACACAAACCAATCAGAATTTGGTGATGATGTCACTTGACCTGAAAACATATATGTAAATTTGGCCAGGCCCACAGCAGAACTGCTTTATTCTTTGATGTGGAAGGACCTGTGTCAGTGGGACTTAGTAATTTTGTTGTTTCTAAGACTTACTAGGCCTTAAACCTGAAGCCACACCTGTCTGAGACCAGCATGTGGTTAAGCCATTGATGTGCCCACCACGGGTGTTGAGATAAAGCCTAGGAGCTGACACAAGATTGCAACAAGGACCAGCTACAAGAACAGCTTGTTACAAGGGGACCTTTTCTAATACTGGATGGAGCAAAGAATATGGTTTACACTGGACATCCTGACTGAAGTAATGTTTGAACTTCTGCTCATGCCAAGATCCTGAAGCCTAAGAGGAAATGAAATGAAACATAAAAAGTCATAAATCCAGTTACTAACCAGGGACTTTGCTGTCCATGAAGGAAACATTTTCTGCAAACAACTGAGGTTGGGAAGAGGCTTATCATCATGCCTTGAACTGTCAGTATCCTACTGTCTGATGTTCCAGCCAAATCCTGATAAGTGGCATTCTGATAATTTGTGATGTCAAGCAAGGAGGATGCAGCCTGCACTGCTTCAGTGATGACAGAAGAGTCTACAGCCCCAGGTTCAATGGGGAGAAAAGACAAAGTATTACATCCAAGCCACTAAAGGACTTTTATCATCCAGAAGAAGCATTTCTCACCAAGATTTTTAAACTTAAAAGTATAGAAGGTCAACCTCTGCAATTAAACAGAAATGTAAGTATTATTTTAATTAATAATTTTAATTTGGCTCATCTGTGGAGGTAACGTATGTAACAGGTTAACAACTTTTAACTACAGAACCTTGGGTATATAGTTAAGCTTAACTTTAAACAAAAAAAAAAACATTTTGTATGCTATAAAGAATCAAAATAAATATTATTCAGCAAGCTAATCTGAGACACTAATGGAATGAGTTTGCAAGTTCTCATACTAAAATGGTCATGATATTTACAAGCATGCTGAAAGCATAATATACAGTTAATATCATTCCTTGTGTTAAATATTGCTATTCATTTGTTGTGTTGTCTATTAGCTGAAATAATTATTTTGCTTTTGTTTTATTTCTTTGTTTTTTTTATTTTCTGAAACCTTTGTTGTTTATGTTTACAGTATTATGTTTACAAAGTATGTTTATTCTAATTAGGGATATTTAGAATTTATGTATAGGTGTTAATAAAGTTTATTTTTCATATTTTTAAGTGTGGCAGAAACTTTTTTACCATTATCTAGAACTGGAAAGATAGGGATAATGTCATATTTGAATTTTATAATTATTTTGGAAAATTTTTAAAAATATTTTGGGTTAAGGCCCAAGGTGAATCCAAGTGATGTATTATAAAAAGTAATATTATAACCTGTTGTTATGACAGGTACCTGACACTGGGCTATCCAACACAAATGTATCTGACACCGAGTTATCCAATGCCAGGATATCCATCACCTGGATATCTAATGCTGGGGTACCTGACACCAGGATACCCAACTATCCGCTATCAGGTTATCTACTGCTTGCCTTCCCATATCTTCCACAGGCTCCTCCATAAGCCCCTGTGGACTATGAGGCTCTCTTTCATTCCTGGTGGAACAAAGCTAAGCACAAGCTAATGTCAGAATTGAACCGACACCAGCTGCACACAGCCCATACACCAGTCTGGGTGACTCCTACTCTACAGTCCCTGTCCCCCTGTCAGGGTGCATTCCTCAGCTTCTGAATGCATGGTGTGTGCCTCCACAGAGGATAATTGGGGTCATGGGCTAACTGAACCTCAGACAGAGGACCTCTATCAGTGATCCCTGTCTCCACATAGGACCCCTTCATTAGATTCTGAATCAGACTCTTACTCAGGCTCTGAGTCCACTTCATGGGAGGACCCCAAGCCCAAGGAGACTCCTATGTCTCCACCAGAGGATCCCTCCTTCTTGGATATCCTCAAAAAGATTCAGGAGGCCCATGGATGGAGAACAGAGAAGCAAGATCCCCAGAGATGGAGACTGGCAGAGCATCTTGACCTCCCAGAAATGAACCCCTTCCTCATCCCCCAATGGATGGGGCCATACAATGATATGGGCACTACCATACTGTCATCTGTCACAGTCATTTTCAAGAATGCTGACAGATTGTGCCGTGCTCCTAAAGGGAAAGATCACCTAGTTGACCAACCTAAAGCTGATTCAGTTGTTATCAATGCAGATCATGACAGCTCTAAGCAGCAGAAGCATATGAGCTCCTCCCCTCCAGATAAGAAGTCACAGCAACTTGATTAGTTTGGCCAGAAGGTCTACTCATTTTCCACTTTGGCCTTGCAGGCTCTGAATTATGTAGCCAACATTGTCTGCTATCAATTGGCCATCCTTGGCCAACTATGGTTTTGTGGCAGGAAGATCTTGTCAGACTAACCTGATAGTTTCTTTGACTGGGTAACAAAGGAATTAGACAAGGGCCATGCGTTGGATCTCTTCTACTTTGACTTCAGCAAGGCTTTTGACGCAATACCTCACAAACGATTGCTCAGGAAGATGGAAGACCTGAGTGTATCTAAACCAATTGTGAACTGGGTGGGTAACAGGCTAGAGGGGAGGCAGCAGAGGGCAGTGGTCAATGGGGTTCAATCAGAGGATAGAGAGGTTATGAGCGGGGTTGCACAGGGATTAGTCATGGGTCGGGGCCTCATCAACATGTTCATTAGTGACACTGAAGAAGGAATCTAGGTCAGGTTGTGTCTCTTTGCAGATGACACAAAACTATGTGGGAGGGTGGATAATGATGAGGGAA
The DNA here is from genome assembly GCA_016271365.2 of Neoceratodus forsteri. Taxonomy (NCBI): domain Eukaryota; kingdom Metazoa; phylum Chordata; order Ceratodontiformes; family Ceratodontidae; genus Neoceratodus; species Neoceratodus forsteri. Next base: position 906,323,579 of record CM057452.1, read on the forward strand.
TAAGGGAAATGCAGAGAGACCTACAAAAGCTAGAAAGGTATGGTCAAAAGTCTGGCAGTTGAAATTCAATGCTAGAAAGTGCAAAGTAATGCACCTAGGGAAAAAGAACCCCAAGACAGAGTACTGGATGGAAGGTGAGAGACAGCACTACAGCTGAGGAATGGGATCCAGGAGTTACTGTATCATCAGCAGTGTTGCTCAGGAAGTGCTTTTGTGGATTGTACCACTATCTGTCAGATAGTGCTGGTATCATATATTGGATCCTACCAGATGTCCTGCCAAAGACAGATGTAGAATCCAGTGTCAGATAGTGATGAATCCTAGTTAGGATCCAGGAATCCTAGTTAGGATCCAGGAAACCTAGGTCAAATAATTAGGTTCTGGGGTCAGATAGTGATGGATCCTAGTTAGGATCCCTACTGGGTCAGAATGTCATACGCTTAATAGCATATGACATTCCAGCTAACCCGGAAAAGTGCCGTAGTTGAAAGCAAATGGTGCAATACCACTAATGCAGCTCTACATTGTATTGCACCATTCACACTATCCCAGGCAGAGGATAAGACCACTGCTGGGACTGGGTTCTGCCGAGCAGCTGCTGTGGTTCAACAGACTGAGCCACTGCAGCAAGGAATACAAGTGCTGCTTCTGGGACCGGGTTTGATTCCTGGTCCCAGAAACTTTTATTTTTTGCATGTTTTGTGCAATTTTGAGTTTGCTAGGTTTACTAGGTTTGGTATAGAAAAAAAGGAGACCGAAGCCCATCAAGACTCCCCCCTCACACACAATGTGGGTTATTAAGAGTGCGAATGATTCATAGTATGCCAAGTATCAAGATGATTTTTGAAGTTATCAAAATTATTGATATCAACCAAGGCCTGTGGCAATAAGTTCCACAATCTTGCTACACGTATTGTCGTAAAATTATTTCTTATATTTGTATTTGTCCTTTTCAATGTAATCTGCTTGCTATGTTACCTAATATTTCTTTTTTTGTTAGAGGTGGAGAGCCCACACTGTCTAGATAACTCAGGGGATTGCAATACTTTATAGAGGAACAAGATGTCGCCCCTACATCTTCTAGTTTGGGGAGTTTAGAGGCCAGTAGCCTGTAACCTCTCAGGGTAAGTTTTATTTGATAGCCCAGAGACCATCTTCATAGCCCTTCTCTGGACTCATTCCAATTGAGCTATGTCACCTGCTAAATAGGGGTTCCAAAATGGAGATCCATAATCAAGGTGGGATCTTATATGAGATCTGTATAAAGGGACAAGGCACTACTTGGTCCTGGTAACAAATGAGCATTTTATTTGGCTCAGAAGTGAATGTGCTACTCTGGTAACTTTCAAACAGTAGTCCTGTAATGAAAGTTTCCTGTTTACAATTATCCCCAAATCCCTTTCTGTGTCTGATGATTTTAAGGGGGTGTTATTTATTTTGTATATATTTCTTGGGTTTTTGACACCAAAATGGAGGACTGCAAATTTATCAATATTAAATTCCATGTGATTTGTCAATGCTCACTTTTCAATAGAACTTAAGTCTGAAATTAAGCTTTTTAAGTTAACAGATGAATCTACATGGCCACCGAGTTTGGAGTCATCTGCAAATTTGGATAACCAATTATGGGCTGATCTTTTCATGTCACTGATGTACTTATTAAATAATGTAGGTCCCAGGACAGAGCCCTTGGGATCTCCGCTACTCACTAAACATTGATTTGACAATGAGTTGTTAATGTTCACCCTCTGAGTTCTATTGGTAATCCAGTTTTTAACCCAATTAGTAATGCAAGATGAAAAACCTGTAAACTCCAGTTTAGAGGCCAATTTATTATGTAGTATTTTGTCAAATGCTTTACTGAAATCTAAAAGAATAACATCAGATGGAGTGTTGTTATCTAAACCCAAGTTTATGTTATTATAGAAGGATACTAGATTAGTAGTACATGAATGCCCTGTTTTGAAACCGTGTTGTGACGTGTCAACCAGTTGACCACTCTCCCCGGAGTTGAGAATCCTTAATGGGAGATGGTTGGGTGGTGCAGCCCCCCCATAACGGGGGGTGTGAGGGGTGGAGCCCCCCCAACAAAAAAAGACTTATGCCGTATGGCAGAAATTGCGCTGTATTGGCAGTGCAATTTTACCATGCGGCATAATGTCTTGCGACATTATGACCCTGTGCCATTAGGATCAAGGGATCCTAGTCAAGATCCACTAGATTGAATAGTTAGGATCCATGGTCAGATAGTGATGGATCCTTGGTCAGAACCAGGGATCCTAGGTCAGATAGTTAGGATCTGAGCTGGATCCTAGAGGGTAGGATTCATGGTCACATAGTACTGCTATCCTACCACAGCAACTATCTGGCCAAATTTTATTTTTATTTTTATTTAAACATTTGATAACTGGGAAATGCACACTGAGCTGAGGCTCATCTCCATGTGCGACATGGGGTGATGGAGATGGGAAATACAAAATACAAATAAGAGGCATACAAAAATGCAAATGAGAGGCATCAGTGGTCAAAATACAATCAGGTTGCAGCATACAAGCAGGACACAATCAAGTGGGTGGTACAAATATGCAGGTGAGTATGTAAAACAGCTAAAAAGAGCTACCCTACAAATTGACAAGTGGTACAAGCAAACAGGGTACAGAGAGAAGCTTAAAGTAGGTAGATGGAACTAGAGTAAGGGCACTCATGAACAGACAGCAGTGAGCCTGGAGAGCTACAGTAGGGCTGTGGTCATCAGAGAGGAGGAAAGGTTAGGGGAAGGATAAGAAGTGGTGGGGAAGTGGATGGAAAGAGTGTGGTGAGGACAGGAGGTGAGATAAGTGCTAAATGCTGTGCTGGGTCCAGAGCAAGTGCTATATGATGCTATGGGAATGGGGGGCAGGTGGTATAGTTGGGATCTGATAGACATGTGTGAAGATGAGTTTCAAAGTAGAGGAGATTGAGTGTTCCAGATTGAGGGGAGCCTAAAGGAGTAGATGGATTTCCCTGAGTTTGAGGATGGTTTGGGAAGGGAGAAGGAGAGGGAGCCCCTAGAGAGCAGGGAGTAGGATGAAGAAAGATCAAGGGGTGAGGTTGATAGAGAGGTAGGAGGGGAGCAGATTGAACCAGTACTTTGAGATAAAGGAGATAGAGTGGATGAGTCGGTGGTGGTAGAGAGGAGTTAGGTCTAGGGAAGAGAGAAGAGAGCAGTGGTGGGTCCTAAGGGGGCATTGGAGGCAAAGCGGCAGAAGACATAAAAAAGGGAGTCCAGTCTGGCTGGTGAGGAGGAGGATGCAGTGCAGTACACTATGTCAGCATAGTCAAAGATGGGTGTAATCATACTGGACAGTAGTTCACGACTTATAGTGAGCACAAGAGAATCACAGTTTTGCTAGAGGATGCCGAGATTTGGGCGAAGTTTAGAGGATATGGCATAAATCTGTTTTGAGAAGTTTAGTTGTGGGTCAAGTCAGGCACCTAAATATTTGTAGGACAAGACCTCACTAAGAGGAGTACTGTCCAGAGAAGTGATGGGTGGGGACCTTGGCAAGCCTTGGAGAGGTTCTGAAAGTCATAGAGATAGTTTTTGATGTGTTTATTTTGAGTTTGCTTGACTGGAACCAGACTTGCACAGAGTGGAAATATTTTTGCAGGGTAGGTTGGATTGTGGGTAGGTCAGGACCAGAGGTGAAAAGAATGGTATCATCCACATACATGTGGATGAGAGAGTTTGAGCAAACTGAGCGGAGGTTGTTTATGAAAAGGAAAAAGAGAATAGGGCCAAAAATTTAGCCTTGTGGAATGCCAGCTAAAGTGGGGAGGAAGGGGGTTGAGAAATTTGTGATCTTTACAAATTGATGCCTGTTAACAAGGTATGAGTGAAACCACCATATGGCGGGGAGGCAAGCCCAGCACACTGGACTGTATCAAGCAGCAGTGGGTGGGATTCTGAGTTGAAAGCCATGGCCAGATCAATGAAGACTGTAGCAGTGAGTTGACCTTGATCAGTAGCAGATTGGATGTTACCTCTGACATGCAGAAGGGAGGATATGGTGGAGTGGTGTTTTCTGAACCTAGATTGGTAAGGGGAGAAGAAATTTGTGGAAGTGAGGAACTCAGTAAGCCTGGATTGCACTAGCCACTCCTATAACTTGGACAGGGTGGGAATGAGGGAGATGGGCTGGTAGTTTCTAGGTGAGGAGGAACCACCACACTTGTGGAGAGGGATGACACAGGCTGATTTACAAGCTTTGGAGACCACCTGAGGAGAAGGATAGATTCAGTAAGAAAGTGAGAGGGTAGGTAATGGCTGGAACAGAGAGGTACAGCAGTCTAGGACGAATGCTGTCAGGACTAGATTTTGATGTTGAGGGATAGAATTGCATCCAGTACTTCTTAGGGAGAGACAGGGGTGAGCAGGAAGTTGGAGTAGGGCTTGTTTTGCATTGGAGGTTTGGTCTCAGGTGATGGGAGTGTGGACTGGCCAGGAAGGGCGCAAGTGTTGAAAAGCATGTTGAGGGCTTCAGCCACAGTACTTGGATGGGGTCAGATATAGTGATGCCATTGTGCTTTAGGGTGGGGGTGTTTGTTTGAGGTGTAGAGTCAATAATGGAGTGGACTATCCTCCAGAATGAGGAGGGATGTGCTGTGCCGAGATGGTTTTTGAAGTACTCAGCTTTGGCACTCCATATGGCTTTAGAGCAAGTGTTTCTATAGGTGTTATAAACTTGTCTGGATTGAGAGGTTGGGGAGGCTTTGCAGGTGGACTATGCTCTGTCACGGGTTTTGCAGAGGGCTACTATTGGGGCAGTGATCCTGGAGTGGTGACGCTTCTTCACCCTTGCTTTTCTTAGCAGGGTGTGGGAGTCCCAGATACTTGTGAAAATGCATAGGAATTGGTGTAGGTCTGACTCCACATCTGTGGCAGAGTAAAATGGGTCCCAGTTCACGTGGTGTAAGTCAGAAAGGGGGAATTTTTGTCAAATGAGTTTAAGAAACAAAGACTCTGATGACAAATAAGAACTGCTTGGCCCACCCATACTGCCCATTTCCCTACCTATTGCATGAGCGGCAGATCCTAGTTAACCAACAGCCTACTTCTTCCTACCCCCAACAGAATTGCCTTATGTCTGTCCCATACATTCTTAAATTCCTCCACTATTTTTGACCCCATGACTTCCTCAGGAGGACTGTTCCATGCGTCCACCACTCTCTCCATGAAAAAATACTTCCTCATGTTGCCCTTGAGCCTTCCCCCCTCTATCTTTAAATTGTACCACCTTGTTCTTGAACAACTTTTTTTCTGTAAGATGCTACCCTCCTGGACTTTATTGATTCCCTTGAGGTACTTGAAAGTTTCTATCATGTCCCCCCTCTCCCTCCTTTCCTTGAGGGTATACACATTAAGCTCCTTTAGTCTCTCTCCATGTGGCTTCTGGTGCAGACCCTGCATCATTTTAGTTGCCCTCCTTTGGACTGCCTCCAGCCTGTCTATGTCCTTGGGGAAATGGGGTCTCCAGAACTGCATGCAGTACTCCAGATGGTAGAGCTGAGGTCAATTCCACTAATGCAACTCCAATTCATTTCCCTCTCCACATCAGTTCCTTCAATTCAAGTCCCTCTCCAGATCAATTCCTTCAATTCAGATTCAATTACAATTCCATCTAATTCCTTTAGTTCCAATTCCAATGTCAATTCCAAATCAATCTAGTCAATTCCAATTCCAGCCATGTATATATTCAGTTCCCTTTCAATTCTGTCATTCCAAATCCAATTCTACCTCTAGTCCATGAAATTTTATAAATTTGTATTAAAAGATAAGGGACACTCACACAACATATACTTTTCTTTTTTCATTTTTATTGCCACTTCTAACAGCAATAATGATAATTTACATCCATTACTGTACTATGTGCATGTGCACATCCAAGAAATACAAAAGAAAATAAACCATGGACAAACAATGTTGTACTCTAGTAAGTATTGCCTCAAAAAGAAAGTATCAAGTTATGCATACAGCCATAAAGATTATCATCACTTATCAATTCTGTTACACCTGATCACCATAAGCGCTGCAAATTTTGCATCACTTAGGTTGCACCTCTCAGGCCTGAAAACTTTGCCTGCCACACTGAAGAGTCTTTCTACATTGAAGATGAAGCAGGTATGGTTAGATGCTTGCAGGTTAGTGGGGCTAAATGGGGGAACTCCATCTGTTTTTCTTTCCAATAAGCCAGAGGATCAGAATCCTCTGGCAGACAGGGTTGGCTCAGGTGGTTCGATATTTCAGACGAGGTGTCTGAGGTGGTGATACTGCTGCAGATTTCAGTGGAGTGGTTGGTCATATATGAAAAGAGTTTGATGCAAGTCTTTGGTGGAGGGGATGTAGCCATGTCAGCAACCCTTGGTAGCAGGGAGGTGACCTTGTTAGTCAGTAGTTCCCTCATGCTGTGCACTTCTTCATCCTTGCACCAGTCCAATTTGAAACGAGGATCCAGACATACAGCCATCTTGAAACACTCCATCTCCTCATTTGCAAGGCGTGTCTCCAAGGATGACTGCATGGTTACCACCATCTTGTTGTTATAGGTTTCACTGATGTGTGCTATCGCATGACGAAAACCTCAGACACATGCAATGACATAGCTGGCAGTGATTATCTGGTCTCCCTGGACCTTCTCGGTGACCTCTTCAAAGGGCTTCAGTATTTCACAGAGTTCCCCAATGATATTCAATTTGTATGGTATGAGCTTGCATGGGGCATGAAGCTTGGATAGGACCTCTGCAGAAACTTTCAAAATTGACCTCATAATCTTCAGCTGGCTATTCCACCTTGTGGCATTTGAAATTTGCAGTCTGTAGTGTCCCTTCTGTAACTCTGTTGCTATGGTGGATTTATGGCAGTTAGATACTATTCTGGACACCTTTGCCATCACCTGTCTTAAAGGACCAGCCTTCTCCAGGGCATCACAAACAACCAGCTGTAGAGTGTGAGCAAAACAAGGGCTATGCTCGGGTGGAAAATAATCCAGTTTGTCGCTCACACTCACCACTTCAATATCAACAGCCTCATCTTGGTCTTCGTCACCATCTTGGACATCCAATGGTGGGACGGTGGTGAATGCCTTCACAATGTTGGCAGCATTGTCAGTCACTATGTCTGAAACTTTGTCAGCCATGTTGTAGACTTCAATAGTCTCCTCATATGTTCTGTAGATGTTCTCTGCAGTATGCGTGCTCCTAAAACACCGACAAGCCAGCATGACACTTTCTAGTGTGTAGTCCATGATGAAGTGGCCTGTGATGCCAATAAATTACCTCATATCTCTACTTGACCACAGATCTATGATGATGTAGATGTCCTGGGCTTGCTGCATTTGACTCCTCAGTGGATCTTGGACACCGGAGGTGCTTTCAGGAAATAGCTTCTGGCTGAGGAGTTTCCTGCTGGGCATGGTGAAGTGTGGTTCAGCTGTGCTAAGGATGTCATGAAATGCTGTGCTGTCTACAACAGACAGGAGCATGAGATCATTAGCAATGAAGCTAACAATTTTGTTGGTAAGCTTCACTTGGTGAGGATCTATGGCCTCCCACTTCTTAGGGTTTGAGGTCTGGCCAGATTGATCAGCAAACTTCTCAAGGATGTCAGGGTGCTTTTTCGGAAAATGCACAGAGAAAACAATATCACACATTTTATGTACATAACACATTGAACAACAAATCTAGCAAAATAACCAGTATCCAATTACCAGGTGAAGCTGAGCATTTAATCATCATCTTACCATAATGAACCCTAGATTCAAGATGGAATATTTAATTCTCTGTATTTAATCTGGCAAGATAGGGTAGGATACAAATGATAATACTAAATCATTCAGCGACACCTGCTTAGTACACAGGCACCATAAGGTATGATGCTTGCAACTAATGCAAAAAAATGTAATCAGGCAAGAGCTACTCATTGAAATACAGCTTTACCTTGAGCAGTGGATACACTTAACCAATTTATTACAAAAACTATTAATGTATTATGAAGATTGAGTAGTTTTAATGAATCTCTATTAGTTCATCAATTATATAACCACAAATCTTTTACACAACTTTGCACTAAATATTTTCTACCTGCATCATAAAATTCACTAATTAAGCATAAACACGCCAAACATTAAAATGATAAATTTATCTATCTAAGAAATTTAGACATGCAAGATATGGATTGTCACATAATATACTTATTTTGAGGTGCCTTATGAAGTTGGAAGTAGCTTTTGTTGAACAGAGACAGATGTTCTGCAAAGTTTACATATACAGTAACAGCCACAGACACTGCCAGCTATTTCCTAAAATTTCTGTGATATTTCCAGAAATATCTCCTGCTTTCTGCATTTCCACAGTAGGGGCAGCAGAGAGAAACGCTTCAGAAATTTCGCTAAATATCTAGAAATAGCTGGCAATGTCTGTGGCTACTACTGTAGCACAATGGTTTCCCACTTTGCTACCTTCACTTGGCTCATCAAATTGATCAAAGACTGAGGTCCTCCTTGACATTGCGGCACTTAAAGTAAAGACAACAATGTTTAAATCATCAGGCAAAGTTTGTGGTCAAAAAGCAAGCAAAATGGTCTTTATTCCATTCCTCAGTTCCTCATTCAGTCCAGGATCAATCGCACGATCAGGGTTCTCCATTCCATTCCAGGTCCAAAATCCAAGCAATCCTTCAAAAACTCTCCAACACAGCCAACTACTCTCCAGATCCTAACACTCCCAGTCACCCTCCTTGTCTTTCCAAAAATGTACTCAACAAAGACTGAGTGTAAGGCTGGGTCTTAAATAGAGCTGTAGGGCAGGTTGGCTCGTTTCAATTAATTGAGAACAGGAGTTAACATTCACATCACAATTGTCATCCTAACAGACTCACTTGTAAAGATGACAATAAGCAGTTTATCAATAGAAGTGGCTACTAGTAATTTACCTATCTCAGGCTCCTCTTCCTTGTGGAAACTTAAGCTGTCATCAGCTCATCAGTCATGACACCTGTTGTTGTGATTGTGTGAATTACATACAGGTGTATTGAGCCAGGCTACACTGGGAATACTATTCCTCAGGTTTTTGTAAGCAATTCAGTGCAATAGTTTTGTGCAAAAATTGATGTTTTTCAGTGGAATTGAAATGGAATTGACAATTCCATTCACTAAAAAATGCCAATTCCAATTCAATTCCAATTCCAAAGCTTTGAGTTTCCTCAATTTCAATTCATTACCAATTCCACACTTGATCACACTTGAATTGGAATTGACCTCTGAATTTCAATTCAATTCAGAATTGACCCCAACTCTGCCAGATGGGGTCTTACCAACTGCCTGTACAGAGAGATAACTTCCTGCTTTCTACTGGTAATGCCTCTTCCTATACATCCCAGTATTCCCCCGGCCCTCCTTATTGCCTTCTCACATTGCTTGCTTACCTTTAGGTCATCTGATATGACTAGCCCCAATTCCCTTTCCATTTTTGTTGTCATTAGAACCCCCCCCCATTGTGTCCTCTTCCCCAGGGATTTTGTTTCCCAGGTGCATTACTTTGCACTTCTTTGCATTTAATCTAAGCTGCCATACTTTTAACTATTCATCCAACCTTGCCAAGTCCCTTCTCACCCTTTTCACCCCCCTTGTGTATTAATCCTGTTGCACATCTCTGTGTCATCTGCAAAGAGGCATATTTTCTTTATAGTCCCTCTGCAATGTCACTTATAAACACTTTAAAAAGGACTGGACCCAGTACTGAACCCTGCAGCACCCCACTAGTAACCCCTCTTTCTTTGGAGTAGACTCCGTTTACAATTACCCCCTGTGTCCTGTTATTCAGTCAATTTTTTATCCAGGCTACCACCCTAGGACCCACTCCTAGGCTGGCTGATTTGTTTCTTGATCTTTTTGTGTGGGACTGTGTCAAATGCCTTGCTAAAGTCTAGGTAGGCCATGTCCACAGCCCCTCCCTGGTCTTCTACTTTGGTCACCCAGTCAAAGAAATTTATTAGATTCTGCTGACATGACCTTCCCACTGTGAATTCATGCTGCCTTGGGTCCTGTGCCTCGCTGACCTCTAGGTACTCAACATTTCTTTCTTTCAGAAGTGACTCCATCATTTTCCATACCACTGAGGTCAAACTAACAGGTCTGTAGTTTTCTGATTCTGCTTTGCTCCCATTTTTGTGAAGGAGAATCACATTCACCCTCCTCCAGTCCTTAGGTACCATGCCATCCTCCTATGATTTGTTAAAAGGGTAGTCAGTGGTGTCACTAGTTCTCTCCTTAGTTCTTTTAGAATACTGGGGTGAATCCCATAAGACTTCATTGCTTTGTCCACCTTCAGTTTTAGGAGTTCTCTCAGAACCCTTTCTTCTGTAAATGGACTGGTATCAACCCCCCTATCCAGAGTGCTTCTATTGACTTGATTAGGTACCACCCCCTCCTCTTCTTTTGTGACTGTTGAGCAGATGTATTTGTTCAGTATCCCTGTTTTTTCACTATCACCCTCTGCCCACCCACCCACCTGCCCCTTTATTAAGCCTCGCTATCCCTCCCTTGGCCTTTGCTCACTCCCTAATGTCCCTATAAAAGGTTTTATCCCCTTCTTAAACAAGTTGGCTATCTTTTCCTTGGTTTGGGCCTTTACTATTCTGACTGCCTTCCCTGCTTCCTTCTACTATAACTGCTACAGTTCTCTGTCCTGCTCCTTCTGTATTTCCTTACACTTCCTGAATGCTATCTGACACTGTTTGGTAGTCACTTGTTCCCAGATGACTACCCACTTCTAAATTTGAGATCCTCTCTCCATCCCCATTTGAGAGTACCAGGTCTAAGGTTGCTCCCTCCCAAGTGGGCTCCAACACTTGTTGTCTGAGGCATGCCCCCTGTAGGGTATCAAGAATGATCCTGCTCTTGGATGTAGCTGTAACAATGGTGATCCAGTTAACATCTGTCATATTCAGGTCACTCATCAACAATATCTCCCCTTTTTCTGCCATCCTAAGGATGCCTTCTATCATTTTCTTATTAATTTCCTACCCCTGAGATAGGGATCTGTATACAACACCCATGCAGATTGTGGTGCTATTTCCTTTCTCCAGGGTGATCCACAGTGCCTCCTCGCCTCCCTGTTTACCCTTTAGTTCCATTGCTTTGATCCCTTCCCTTACGTAGAGAGCTACTCCTCCTCCTCTTCTACCCTCCCTGTCCCTCCTGTAGACTGTGTAACCTGGTATGTTGACATCCCAGTCATGATTCTCTGTGTACCATGTTTCTGTGACTGCCACAATATCCAGGCATCCCTCTTCCATTAAGGCCACTAATTCAGGAAGCTTGTTACCCAGACTACAGTCATTGGTACTTGCTGTCTTCCATTTTTTGATGGCCTTACTCCTTCTAGCCCCATCCCTGTCCTTACTGCCTTTGCCTATTTCTCCATTTACCCCTGCCCTTCTCCTATCAACTTCTCTGTCTTGGTGTTTACCTCACTAACTACCTTGTTTTTGGGTGGGGGGCTGGGATTTTTCTGCTCCTTTTCAAAGCCTCCCACCTTGGCTAGTTTAAATTCTTGCCAATGAAGCATTTAAACCTATCACCTAGGATCCTAGTTCCCCTCCTGGACAGATGCAGACCATCACACCAGTATAGACCTATATCCCTCCAGGTGGACCCCCATTCCCAAAGAAGCCAAAACCCTGAACTCTGTACCAGTCTTTCAACCATTGATTGAATTCCATGGTGCTGAGCACCCTAGCCTCACCCGTGCCATAGACAGACAGCACCTCTCAAGAAGTTTACTGTGCATGCTACTTGTCTAAGGCCACTCCCCAACTCCACAGACTCTTCCTGCACTGTTCTGATCCCATTCCTAGCCAGGTCATTTGTCCCTAGGTGGACAATGATGTCCAGCTCCCTCTCTGTGCAGCTGCTCCACTGATCCAGAGGATTCACTTCCTGTCCCTCCAAGTGATGGCACTGGGCAGGCACTTTACCTCCCTCTCCCAGTTCTAGCCCCTTAAATATTGAGTCCCCCACCAGGAGTTGTTTCCTTCCCCTGTGGGGTCCTATGCCACCCTCCTGTGGATCTCCTTTGTGAAGGTCCCCAGCATCCTTCTTTGTCTCCACTGTGGGTGCCTCCATAGAGGAACCATGCTCTGCCAGAATGGAGAATGAATTGTGGAGAGGTACAACTGGAGAGATGCACCTCTGTTCCTCCACCCTTGCCCTCCCTGAGCCCACCATGGTCCAATGGCTCCTCTTCCTTGGCAACCTCTGAGGCAGTGGTGTTGACCCTGGTGGACCCTGGGTGGGAGTGGAGGTCCCCGAATCCTGGTCAACTCAGCGTGGAGACCAGTAACCTCCTCCCTCAGCCCAGATAAGTGCCTGCAGATGGGACAACACAGCATCCTCCAGAATGTCTCCTGGAAGACTGCCACTCCACAGCAACTGCACTGTACCACTCCCATCGTGTCTTATTTGTGGCCCATCGACTGTTGTTTCGTATGCTTACTGTTTCCTCTCTCCATTTACTTTTTTTGTTGTTTTTGTCTTTGTTTTTTCTCCCTGCTTTCCAACTGGCTCTGTGCCTGTACAACTCCTACCATTCCTGTTCTGGACAGGAAGTTCCTGTATTCCTCAGTAGTCTTCTTCTTACTTGCTCAGAGACAGACCTCCAGTAGCTAGCAGATGAGGGAGAGCTATTCTTTTCCTTCTAGGATGGTGAGTCTTTTGTGCCTATGTAATCACTCTCTTTCTTCTCCCAAGCAGGAAGTTCCTGTTGTCAGTCAAATCCAGTGCCTATAAAAGTGGAACTGGCTAAGGGTGGAAGGGGTGGAGGGGAGGGAGGCCTATATAGACCCAGTAGAAGAGTTCTAGCAGCTGCCTCTTTCCTCTTGCTGCTCTCTGCAGCAAGCTAAGTAGGGAAGTTTTAAGTACAGATACCTGGCGTTCTGTTGTCTAATCCACACACCCTAATTTACAGCTCTTCTCTTCACCTACCTAACAGCACAGATAACAGTTCCTGTACCCCAACTCAGACAAGCACACCAACTCTTGTTTTTTTTGTTTGTGTTTTACCCTAATTGAAGGTCCCAGTAGTGGAGTTCTAATTATTTAGTCTCAGTAGAAGAGTCCTGTCAGCTGCCTCCTTCTTCTTGCTGCTCTCTGCCTAAAGCTAACTAGGGCAGTTTTAAATTCAGACACCTGACTTTCTGCTGCCAAAGCCACACCCCCTAATTTATAGCTTGTCTCTTCACCTAGCTAACAGCACAGATAACAGTCCCTTTCCCCCAAATCAGACAAGCACACCAATTCTTGTTTTTTTTATTTTTTGCCCTAATTGAAGGTCTCAGTAGTAGAGTTCTAGTTCTTTAGTCCCAGTAGAAGAGTTCTAGGAGCTGCCTCCTTTCTCCTGCTGCTGTCTTCCAAAAGCTAACTAGGGAAGTTTTAAATACAGACACCTGGCTTTCTGTTGCCTAAACCAGAGCCCCTAATTTACAGCTCTTCTTTTCACCTAGCTAACAGCACAGATAACAGTTTCCATCCCCCAACCCCAAGAGAGAGGAAAGCACAAGGAAAATGACCAGTTGGGAGGAAAGGGCAAGGAGAAGGACCAGAAGTACAAGGAGGATACAGTAAAGGGAGCTGAGGGTTTAGGCCAGGGGAACACGACAAGCAAGGAGGGGCTGATCAGAGACGGGAAGGAAGGGAGGATGAGCCACCCTAGTTTAGCAGATGGGGGCGAAGGACCAGTTGTGAGCAGTAACAGTGGAGGTAGCGAGGTGCAGAAGGATACTCAGGAGGACAAGGAGCATAGGATCGGAGGGGAGTGGGTGGCCAGGTTAAATAAGGAGGGCATGGCAGGTGGCACCCAGATAGGGGGAAGAGCAAGGAGCCAGCTGGAGGAGGGGCCAGTAGAAATGATGAGGGCAAGGAAGGGTGGAAATGGAGGAAAAGGGGTGGCCAGAGTGCTCCTGTTGGGTGATTCCATGATCAGAGGGATCAAATGGGATAGGGAGGGAGAGGCCTGCCCGGTTAGAACAAAATGCTTCCCTGGACTAACAGTGCACAGGGCCAAGCATGAGGTATATCAGCTGGCAAAGGACTGTGGAGGTTCCCCGGACATATGGTCCACCTGGTGCCAATGACATTGAGGGAAATAGTGAGCTAGAGATACAGGCAAGGTTCAGGAGCTTGCCAGGGTCTGTCATGATATAGGATGCACAATTTCCTTCTCAGAAATCCTGCCAGTGCCAAGGGCTAGTGGGAACACAGAGGAAGATTAGGAGATAAACCAGTGGCTCAGGGGTGGTGTGGGGCCAGAGGTATGGGTTGATGGGGATTGGGGGAGACCTGGGAGGATAAGGGGCTGTATGCTAGAGATAGGCTCCATCTCAACTCGGAAGGGAAGGAAATCCTTAAGTTGAAAATAGAGGGGTTCATTGGTGAAAGGTGGGATTTAAACTTGTGAAGGGGGGAGGGATGGGAGAAAAGGCTGTCGACTGGGGTTCGATAAAGGAGGGACTCTATCTCCACCCCCCTGGAGAGCTGGAGGAGTGCAGGAAAAGGCCAACTGGTAAGGTGTGGACCAGGGGAAGACAAAATCCCCACAGGAACACAAGCAGGGAAAATGGAGGTATGGGGAAAGGGTGGAAAGTAGTCCTGCTAAATGCCAGGAGCTTGGGCAATAAAGTGCCTGCACTCCAGGTGATGCTGAGGGAGAGGTGGATGTGGCAGCGGTCACTGAGACCTGGGCCACTGCAGGGCATGACTGGGACCCGAACCTGGAGGGTTACACCATGTTCAGGAAGGAACGGGGGAGGGAGGGGAGGGAGGAGGGATAGCAATAATAGTCAAAAACTGCATTGCCATAGGAGGAGTGGAGGAGGCGGAGGGATCCGTGGAGGCAATTTGGGTCACCTTGATAAAAAAAGGGGGCAAGAAAGTAAAAATAGGAGTGGTGCATAGACCCCCTGCGCTGGGGGAGGAGCTGGAGGAGAGTCTGGTGGCAGAGGTTGGGAGACAAGGCAGATTGGGAAGGGGAAGGGTGGTGGTGTTGGGGGACTTAAACATGCCAGGGACAAACTGGGAGACTATGACATCCTCGGTGGCCAGGGAACAGAGGTTGTTGGATGTCTTTCAGGATGCGGTCCTAACTCAGCAGGTGGGGGAACCGACCAGGGAGGAGCAGATACTGGATGTGGTCCTGTCAGACAGTGACCAGATTGGGGGCCTGGAGGTAAGGGACCCATTGGCGGGGAGCGACCATGCCACAGTCTGGTTCTGCCTGAACCTAGGAAGGGTAGAAGGCTGCACAAAGACGGACGTAACTGACTTCAGGGGGGCGGATTTCAAGGAAATGGGAAGGATCCTTAAAGAGCACTTGGATGGGATTGGGCCAGACATGGACGCTGACAGTAGGTTGGAAATCATTAGGAGGGGGGTGCAGGATGCTACCAGCACTTGCACAAGAGTAAGACGAAAATGCGGTAGGGCCCGGAAACCCTGCTGGTGGACCAGGGAGGTTCAGGAGGTGGTGAGGGGAAAGAAGGTGGCCTATAGGCAATTCAAGTGCTCAAGGAGTGAAAGGGACCGAGGGGAGTATGAGCTGATGGCCAGAAAGGCCACTAGGGTGGTGAGGGCAGCTAAGGCAAGTAAGGAGCAGTACCTGGCCAGGGAAAATGGGAGAGGGAACAAGGGGTTCTTTAGATACATTGGGGAAAAACAAAGGGTGAAGGGGCAGATTAGCAAGACTAAAACAGGGGAGGGATGGGCACAAGACCCGGGGGAGCAGGCTGAGGTACTAAATGAGTACTTTGCCTCAGTTTCACCCAAGGAAAATGGGAGGCTGCATCATACATGGGAGTAGATGATGAAATTGAGGGGGGAATCTTACTGATTGGCGGGTCTGGGAGGAGGGCATCACTGGCAGGTGGGGGGAAGGCAAAGCAGGGGGACGAGGTAGCAGAGGTGGAAATCATGGCAGAGAGAGTGAGGGAAGCCCTCAAGTCTCTTAAGATGGAGAAAGCACCAGGGCCAGATAAATTACATCCCAGAGTGCAGAAAGAACCGGCGGATGTCCTGGCGAAACCCCTGGCGGAGCTCTTCAGTATCTCTCTGAGGACAGGGTAGGTGCCGCAGGACTGGAAGGTGGTGCATATAGTGCCTATCCACAAGACAGGATCAAGGGAGGTGGCAGGGAACTACAGGCCCATCAGCCTGACATCAGTGATGGGCAAGGTGATGGAGGGCATTGTCAAGGAGAGACTGGGGGGGACCTGGAAAAGTTGGGGTGCCTGGACAATAGACAACATGGATTCATCCCAGGGAAATTGTGTCAGACAAACCTTGTGGAGTTCTATGACTGGGTGACAAGTGCCTTGGACCTGGGTAGACCAGTGGACGTCCTCTTTCTTGACTTCAGCAAGGCGTTTGACTCTGTTCCTCACAGGGGCCTGTTGGATAATCTGGGAGAAATGGGAGTGGGGAACCAGATGATCAGATGGATAGGAAATTGGTTCCAGAACCGGACCCAGAGGGTCGTGGTTGGAGGGATAGTCTCATCCCCAGGGAGGGTCATTAGTGGAGTCCCTCAGGGATTGGTCCTTGGGCCCCTCCTGTTCAACGCCTATGTCTCTGACATAAGGAAGGGTATCAGGAGTGAGATGAGTCTCTTTGCGGATGACTCAAAACTGGGGGCAGTGTTGAATGGGGAGGAGGGGAAGGTGGCCCTACAGGGGGACCTGGAGGCTCTGGAAAGGTGGTCTAGAAGGCGGAAGCTGAGGTTCAATGCAGGAAAATGCAAGGTACTTCACCCGGGATCCAGAAACCCAGGCCAAGTGTACACCCTGGGGGGGGAAATGCTACAAGTGTCGATGGCTGAGAGAGGGACCTGGGGATGGTGGTGGATGTCAAGATGAACAACTCGGAGACTTGAAGGAGGGCAGCGGCCAAGGCCAACAGGATGCTAGGATGCATCACTAGGGGGATCACCTCCAGAAGGAGGGAAGTGATACTCCCTCTGTATAACTGTTTGGTGGGGCCGCACCTCGAGTACTGCGTGCAGTTTTGGAGGCCACATTTAAAGAGGGACATTGGACTCCTGGAGAGGGTCCAGAGGAGGGCAACCAAAATGATTTGGGACAAGGGGGATAGGACCTATGGGGAGAGGCTCGAAGAGCTAAATATGTACGCATTGGAAGAGAGAAGGGACCGGGGAGACATGATAAAGGTCTTCAGGTACATGAAGGGGATAAATAGGGGAGGAGCAGTCAGGGTGCTCCGAAGGAAGGAGGGGGGGCAACTAGAGGGCATGGGTGGAAGCTGGAGGGGGGGAGATTCAGGGAGAAAGGAGGAGGTGCTACTTCACTGAGAGGGTGGTGGAGCCATGGAATGCGCTGCCCAGGGGCTGGTGGAGGCAGAAATGGTGGAGGGGTTCAAGAGGGTGGGACAGGTACAGGGAAGGGTTCTGGAAGCAAAAACCAGTGCAGCGAGAATATCCAGGACTGGGAAGGCAGAAGCCAGAAAGGGAGAGGGGGGCAGCAAGGTCAGCTCCTAGGGTGGGGGCTGACCAAACGAGCAGACATGAAAGACCGTTAGGCCTATTCTGCTGGCATTTTAGTATGTTAGTATGTAACTCAGACAAGCACACCAACTCTTACTTTTTTTGTTTGTTTTTTACCCTAATTGAAGGTCCCAGTAGTAGAGTTCTAGTTCTTTAATCCCAGTAGAAGAGTTCTATCAGCTGCCTCCTTCCTCTTGCTGCTGTCTGCCAAGTTTAGAGGGTGTTTAGGGGGTGTATTTAGATATATTTTGGAGAGGTAACTGTTGGTATCCTAATTTTTAGGATACTATCTGAGCAACACTAATCATTAGCAACTCATTTAAGCAATTGAATCAGTTCAACAAGGCCTTTAGCAAGGCTAACAGGATGCTGGGATGTATCTGAAGGGGTATTGATAGCAGAAGAAAGGAGGTCATACTTACTCTCTACAAATCCCTGGTGAGGCCTCACCTAGACTACTGCTCCCAGTTCTGGAGTCCTCACCTCAGAAAAGATAAGGATAGGTTGGAGACATTGCAGCACAGAGTAACAAAAATGATTCAGGACTAGCAGGGCAGATCCTATGAGGAGCGCATCAAGACATTAAGTATGTACTCACTGGAGAACAGAAGGGAGAGGGGAGATATGATAGAGACCTTCAAGTTCCTTAAAGGAACTAACAAAGTAAACTGCAGGGAACTATTTAGCCTGAATACCAATTTGCAGTCACGTGGACATGAATGGAAATTAACAGGAGGTAGGTTCAGGAGAGATGTGAGGAAGTACTACTTTACAAAAAGTGTGGTGGAACCTTGGAACAGTCTGTCAGCTGAATTGGTGAGTGAAAAACAGTCAGAGGATTCAAGCAAGGCTGTGACATAATGAAGGGAATAGTGGTTACTGGGGGTGACAGGACAAAGGAGGAGAACAGAGAGAGGATGAGGAGGGTTAGTACCCTCGAGGAATAGTAGGTTCCCTTATATGGAACTTGAGTAGACTGGATGGACCTCTGGTCTTTTTCTGTCATCATTGTGTATGTTTCTATGTTTCTACTAAAAACGGAATTTGAGGCCTTACCAAACTCTGGGGCTAAGACCCAAATTCCACAGATGGTTAAGACAGCAGAGATTATGGCCCATCATACCTTATGGGCTATCTACGATGCTGTTGATGCTTCTGTCAGAAGTATTGTAATAGCAGTTTGTCTTCACAGACATGCCTGGTTGTGAGTATTGGGTTTTGCCCAGGATATCCAAGTGTCTATTCTAGATGCCGCCTTTAGGAAATCGATACTGTTCGCAGGGGATGTCCAGAACCTAATGACCAATCTGCAGGAGTGAGAAAAGGCTCTTCATTCAGTGCACTCCCTCTACTATATCAGTCCCAAGCCTCGACCTCCATTTCATCAACAACAATGGTGCCAGACAAGGCAGCAGCCTACCAAGCATCAGGGCAAATGCTGGGCTCCCTTATCTGTTCCTACTCCCCCATCAGGTCACACAGAACTTCTAGGGTGGCGCTCCCCAACCCTCCCTCTGCATCTTGACTCCTGTCCCGCCCCCCTCCTCCACCCACAGCTCTGTAGAAGGCTGTTTGGGACAGCTTTGCCAGCCATTTGTCCAGATGGGAGGTGATCATGACAGACTCTTGGGTACTTCAGTTCATAGTGCAAGGTCACATGATAGAATTCATAGAGACCTCCAGAAAATCCTCCAGGTTACTCTCATTACCCTCAAGGTCACATTCCACTCATCAGAGAGGAGATTGTGGCTCTGTTGCAGAAATCTGCTATATAGCCATTTCCTCCGGCCAAGTAAGAAAGGGGTATTACTCCTACTTCTTCCGGGTCCCATAGAAGATAGGAGACCTTTGGCCAATTCTGGACCTCAGCATGCTCAACCTATATGTCGAGTACAAACGGTTTTGCATGCTGACCTTCCCAGCACTGCTGCCATTCCTCCATCAGGGACACTGGCTCTGTGCCCTCGATATGCAGGATGCCTACCTACATATTCTTATATTCCCTGCCCACTGACGCTTCCTGTGGTTTACCTTCGAGTGGGAGCATTTTCAATTCAAGGCTCTTCACTTTGGCGTTTCCTTGGCACCCAAGGTGTTCACTAAGTGCCTAGCAGTGCTGACAGTGGCTTTGTGGCATCAGGGCCACTATGTGTTCCCTTACCTCAATGACTGGCTCCTGTCAGCCCCATCAAGGGATGGCCTGGAGGCTTCTCTAGTGGCTACCCTGCATCTATTCCACAGTTTGGGAGGCACAGTCAATTACCCCAAGTCTCACCTCACTCCTTCCCAGCTCTTTCAATTCTTTGGGGTGGTACTGGATACTTCCCAGGGTCAGGCCTTTCTCCCCTTAGACAGGGCAGAAATGCTGCAGAAGCAAGCGTGGCTTGTGGTCTTGAGTCATTGGACAATGGCCAGAGCAGTCCTCTGCCTCCTAGGTGTTATGGTGGTTGCCTTTTCCATGGTGCCCCTGGCCCAGCTCCACATGCAGGTTATGCAATGGACCCTCAGGGAACAGTGGAATCAGAGGTCAGATGACCTGGATCACAGGATTCTGGTGTACAACCCTATGCGAAAGGATCTCCTGTGGTGGCAGGACCTGGAAATTCTCTGCCAAGAAGTGCCTTTCCAGACCCTTCCAACTCAACCACTGACAACAGATGCATCACATCTGGGCTGGGGAGTGCATTTGGGAGATCACAGAATCCAAGGATTCCGGTCTCAGTGGGAGCTCTCACTGCACATATACATGCTTGAGGTGCATGCCATGCTGTTTGCTCTCCAGGCATTTTATCCCCTTCTCCTCCCAGGGCCACTTTTAATCCAGTTGGACAACATGGTTTAGTATCTAAACAAACAGGGATGCACTCAGTCATACCCCTTGTGCAGGGAAGTGATGCAAGTGTGGTATTGGGCAGTTCAGCACCAGCTAACTGCTGTGCACCTCCCAGGCATTCAGAATGTCCTAGTGGACTGTCTCAGATGCACTCAGGCACTGGCTCATGAGTGGGAACTGCATCAGTTGATGGTTGAGTATTTCTTCCACCTGTGGGGAAATCCAGATATCGATCTGTTCACCTCCCTATACAATGCAAAACTACCCAATTTTTACTTGCTTGCTTGTTCCTGGGCCTGGTGTTTTTTGGTGAGATGCACTGCCTCTTTGCTGGACAGGGAAGCTCTTGTACACCTTCCCTCCCTTCCCACGCCTGCAGAGGGTTCCCCACAAACTACAAAAAGAATGAACTCAGATGATCCTCATCGCTAATATTGACCTTGCCAAATATGGTTCCCTCTACTTCAGCAGTTAGCAGGGGAACCTCTGGTTCCTCTTCCCCTCTGCCAGGACCTTCTGACCCAGGATCAGGGCAGGCTGGTTCATCCTGACCTCAAGTCCCTTCATCTTCATGTGCGATGCCTTCAGACATAGCTATATCTCATTTTGGGGTCTCTTCTAGAGTCACAGAAGTCCTCATAGAGGCTAGAAAGCCATCAACAAAAAACACCTACACAATGAAGTGGAAGAGATTTTCCATCTGGGCAGCCTCTAAGGTTTGGGACCTGTTTTGGTGCCCTGTTCCTCAGGTCTTAGTGTACCTGCTCCACCTCTCTGACCTGGGACTCAGTTACTCTACTTTGAAGGTTCACCTATCTGCCATATCTACCACATTCTAGAGGATGTCAAAACTTTGGCTCAGTTGGAGGTCTCCCATACCATTCTGAAGGGAATGCCCCCAATGAAACTCCTGGTCAGGAACCCCATTCCCCCATAGGATCTGAACTTTATCCTTGGGAAGCTTACTCTGCCTCTCTTTGAACCGGCTGTGACCTGTTACCCGAGCTATCGGTCTTGGAAAGTGCTGTTTTTAATTGCTATTACTTCCACTTGAAGGATTTCTGAACTTCAGGCTCTTGTGTGTAAGGAGCCTTATTTGATTTTCCATAGAAACAAGGTGTCTCTGCATACAGAAATCAACAAACATCAGCACTCCAGGCTAGTGAAAGGTATATTATTTTAATAGAAAAAACAGTGCGATTTACACAACAATAGTCAACTCAATGTGAGTTCACATATCGAAAAATAAAGCCCAGTGCTTCAAGGTCCCAAAAATCATTTCATCAGGGGTGTGTCATACCAGTACATCCCAAGTTTTTATAGTGCTTCTAAAACAGGTGTTGCCTATTATTCCATCAAACACACTTATTTATTTAAATCATACAGATTTTATAGTGATGAACTGAGGTTCCTTAATTGCTCTCAAATCCAACAGTTTATTAATAGACAATACAGATCATTAGTTAGAATAAAGCTTACAGTGTGCTAGTGCTGGGCAAGCCTTGATTTTTTGAGGAAGAGTCGAGCTAAGGCTCTAACTTGGCTCCTAGAGCCAAATCATGAGCCAAGCCACAGTGTAAAAAAAAAAAAAAGATTACTCTGTCCCACTGATCTCTAACAGAATCTCATGCATTTCCCAAATAACTATGACATATAGTACTCATAGTATTTGTCACTCCATGGTGTGTGTTGTTGGGATAATATCACTTCTTGGGTGTTGGATGCACGCCTGTGTCTTTGTCCCCAACCACCCATGGTGTGATGTTATCTCAGCATGACACGGCATGGGGTCATAATGTCACAAGACATTATGCTGCATGCAAAAATCATGCTGCCAATACAGTGCAATTTTTGCATGCACCAGAATATGCCACTTAGGTCTGTGACTCTGGGGCCATTCACTGTGCTACTGAGCTGGGTATTGCAGGGGATGCTCTCTGTGCCTTGAAATGCTGCATCCTCTGAACCCCCCCCCCCCAATAAGGATTCTCAACTCCAGGGGGTATTCAAGTCTAAATCACACAAAGTGCAAAAAAAAATTGTCTGGGACCAGGAATCAAACCTGGTCCCAGAAGCAGTGCCTGGGTTCCCTGCTGCTATGGCTCAGTCCATTGAGCCATGGCAGCTGCTCAGCAGAACTGCATCCCAGCAAGGGTCTTATCATCTGCCTGGGACAGTGCTAGAGGTGCAATACCATGTACAATGATATTAGTGGTATTGCACCACTCGCTCTAAATTACAGTGTTGTTCTGGTTTAGCTATAATGTCATACGCTATTAAGAGTACAACATTATGATCTGGTAGGGCATGACACATACACTGTCATGCAATTAGTACTTAAGTACAGCTCTTGTGAGTTCACACCCTGTCACATGGACACCACAGACATACTGAGCTCCCGACTCCTGCTCCAAGTTCAATGCACCGAGACCCTCACCACCTTAGCCATAGCTGTTCAAGGTACTGAGTGTCCCCCAGCTCTTAGCATTTCAAAGCACAGAGAGCATCCCTTGCAATACCCAGCTCAGTAGCACACTGAATGGCCCCACAGTCACAGACCTAAGTGGCAAATTCTGCATGGAAAGTGTGTATGCTTGGGGGAGAGTGGTCAAGTGGTGGGCCACACAGCCCTTCACCATGCTACAGTCTTTACATGATGAGCCGCTCTTCCACTGACTCATGAGAACAGTGATTTCACACCTTGTGTCACTCACACTATTTATGTGGAGATCAGCCATAGGTACTGTACATCCCATGCAAGGCAGAGCCTGCAGGCTGAAAGTGCTGTACCTCCCCTTTCCAGCTGCTGGGATTATGTATGGACTACATTTATTTTAGGGATTATCCTAGAGATTTATTTCCTTACCGTTATTATATTTCTTTAAATATTGGGGGGGGGGGGTGGAATATGCACTCAGTAGAATATGTCTAGAAATTGTTTAGCATTTTCAGGAGTGGGGTGAACATCTGTAATTTGCAGCCTCCGGTGGCATTTTGTTTTTTGTCCCATGATTTGCTCCTAAGTGTTATAACAAATGCTTGCCCACTGGTCTGAATATACTCTATTAACATTTTCAACAGTCTACTTCAACTGGTGCATGAACCAGTCAATTTTCTTTATGCCTTGAATGATGTTTTTGTTAAGTCTCATTAGGACTTCATGAAAGAGGAATACAAATTCACCCTGCTATCCTCAATATAAAAAACAGCTCCTCACTAATGACTATGCCTAGAATAAATTGCAATGATGGGTGATGTGGTCTAGGACCTGAAAATACAAAACAGGGTCTCGATAGAGGAAAAAAATATAAGGGTCCCTGACATCAGATGCAATCTGTAACAAAGCAGTGCACAGAAAACACTTTCTTTTATGGCTTTTACACCAAAGTTGAAATTCAGTCCACAACCTGGGCACACTCAAAATACTAAGTGTCCATGCAAGCCCCACTCAAACCCTTTGGCGAACCCTCTGGAACACCACCCCCACATGCTTTGATTTCTCATTTCCTTCACTTCAATTGCCGGTGAGTGTGGGGTAAAAGGATTGGAACTCTGCACCATATACCCAAAATAAATGTTTTTTTGTAGACTTCTTTTAAGTTTTAAATGTACATACAGTTCCTTATTTAAAGTTTACCTTAGAATCATTCACTCACTGGCCTCCAGATCTTCCAATTATTGCCAGAGGAGTCTCATTCTTGATGTGTAACAGCTAAACATCGTGATCTTCCGGTTGGTTCTCTGATGATAAATTTATACATTTTTATTTATTTTTTTATTATTAAAATTATTGGAAACTGTAAAACTGCAATTTAAATTAGGTATTGTGAGAATCTGCACTGTTAATGAAATTATTGCCCTATACCCGGCATGAATGACATCTCTATGAGGGATCAAGATGTCAGCTGCTCAGTGTCATGCACTGTGTCACACCCACTCACCTTGTCATTAACCAGTTGGGTGTTACATTCTGTTGTTAGGGAACAAGCTAACCAATAGAGTATCAGAGTGCAGAAAATTCTGTTTGCCACCTCAGATTGAACACAAGATGACTTTTTTTTTGCCATACTGTGGCTCGGCTCGAAGTCTACTTGAGAGTCTCCACTACTGGTGAGTTGAGCGGAGCCAAGCCTTTGGCTCAAGCTTGGCTCGAGCCCAACCCGGCTCACCCAGGTTTACAACGTGCATGTTGAATAAACATTTCCATCACATAATGCAGCTGAATAACTGTCAGAGTAATTACCAGTGCTCTTTCAGTGTTTACAAAAATGAGTTTTCAAGAAAACGCTATGGCCCAGTCAACTCTCAACCACTCAAGTAAAGCATTATACCAGATTATAGGTGAATTACCCCTCATTATGCATTTTACTTGAGTGGCTGACTAGACCACAGTATGTCCTGAGTCATCAGTAATAAAGTGTTTAGTGTGCAATTTATTAAAATCAAAACTTAATTGACAGATGTTATTTTCAAAAAATTCTTAGAAAAACATTTTCTTTTTATTTTATCTGCAGTGAGCTTGGACACTGTCTATCCACCCCAATTAATATACAACTTTAGCCATTTTTAATGATATTATAGTACAGATACAACAGAGGTACATTGTTAAAATTTCATTAATGGGTGTACTAGATCTGCAGTTTCAAATCCTGAAACATCTATTACAAAAACCGCTTCCAGTTCATAACATCATTGAAGCCATTCAGCTTCAATGTTTTCAAACTGAAAATCCAGCAGGACTCTTTTTGGTCCAGTACAGCACTTCTGTCACCTTCTCATGATTTGAAAGGTGCATGATCAATGCCCATGTAATGAATTTCATGTGCAGCACTATATTGCTTTGCTAAGATGTTTTGCTACAGCCTGAAACAACTTCCTTCTTTTAATGGCCCTGCAATGCTCCTGCAGCCACTCCTTTAATTTCCTTGTGGTTTGACCAATATAAACCCGGCTGCAGGAGCACCACAGGGCATAAATCACATAAATTATTGTACATGTGATGAAGTGCTGCACTAAGACCCCTCTGATCCCCTTATTATGAGGATTTTCAAACGTATTATTTTGTGCAGCAAACTTGTAAGTAATTACAGTTATGGCATGGAAAAAAGCCATTTGGTTTTGTATTGAGCCATCTCATTGTGTAACTGTGCTTTGGAACTCATTGTGGACCAAAAGGTCACGGAGGTTTTTCCCCCCTTCTAAATGAAATCAGAGGACTCTTCTCTTGAACGTCTGCCAGGTCTTTATCTGTACCCAGCAGATGCCAATGCATTTTAATGATGGCTCTGAGATCCATAGATGCAGGACAATATGTGGAGACAAAGTACACTTGTTCAACCCCTCATCATTCTTCTATATTCCAAAAGAGTTCCTATTCAAGTTATTAACCTCTGTGAAGCTTGTGCAAGCACTTTCTCAGTGTAACCTCTTTTGTGTAATCTCTCAAAAAGTTCATTCTTTGCTCTCACAAACTCTGTTTCCTTTGAGCTGTTCCTTTTCAGTCTCACCAGTTGACTAAATAAACTTTCTATCAGATGTTTGGGGTAGGCACTGCAAGTATGTAAAATGCAATTTCCCTGTAGGGTTCTTCCTGTACCCATATGTGTCTATAGATTTGTCTGTGTTACCCTCTAGAGTGAAATCTAAGAAATTAATCTTGCATTTATCCAATTTATGAGTAAATCTAAGGCCCACATCATTGAAATTAATATAGAGTAGGAACTCTTCAAATATGGCTTCTGATCCATGCCATACTATAAGCACATTGTCAATAAAGCTCAGATATTTAACTATTGTATATGTTTTGAAAATGGGTTATTCATGGGGTCATGGATCATCCCCTCCTCACACCAACCCATAAAAATGTTGGCTTAGAAGGGGGTGACTGACAAGCTAATGGCCATACCTCATTTCTGCAAATAAAATTTGCCATCAAAAAGAAAATAGTTACTTTTCAATATTAAATCCAAGGCAAAAGTTATAAAAGTAACTGGATACTTAATAACTGACTGCATCAACATCATTTTTCCACTTCTATTCCTTGTGCATGCTCTGTTATTGTGTACAAAGAAATAACATCCACCACCAACCAGATATATGTATTTTTCCATTGAAAATCCAGTAACTATTGTAAAACAGCTGTGGTGACTTTAACATAAGATTTTAACTTTACCTCCTCCTCCTGGAGGTAACCATCTATATACACTGATAAAGGTTCAAATAATGATTCATTCCCAAGATAATGGGATGCCGGTGGGGGGGATTTTTATGATCTTTGTGCAATTTAGGTATACGGTAAAAGACATTACAGGATAATTCCTGGTAAGAGCACTTTGCTCCTCAGCAAAATCCAGCCCTCTTCCACTGACAAAGTCAGAAATGCATTTAAATTCTCTGTAAAATACTTTGTAAGGTTAGTAGTTAGTTACTGATATGTCATGATATTGGACAGCTGTCTTAGAGCCTCTGAGCAGTATTTTTCTTTATCTAATATGACAATATTTCCTTCTTTATCCAAAGGTCAAAGGTTTCTATGCCTGTCATTGATTGAATTTCTTTTAAAGCTGCTCACTCTGAGGCTGTAAGATTGTACCAATGCCTTAATTGTTTTGAGTGATTAATTGCAATTTCTACATTCCTAAATACAACATCCTGAAATACTTTTATACTCTCACTTACTAGCTGAAGTGAAGTAAAAGTAGAGCAAGGGCACTGCTGAGTTTCAATATGGCTGCACACAAGTTTTGAGGTCTGCTGTTTAGAAAAGTTGAAACCTACTGTTTTTTAATTTTTTGAGTTTGCTTTCATTGGTCTGATGACCTTATATAATCGTAATAAACTCAAAGAAATGGCAGAGGTAAAAGCTAACTCTTTGGAAAAGTATCTGACCCCGAAAACTGGGAACTTGACCTCACAACGGGGGATAAGAGAATCCCCACAATCTAGTGTGCTATGGCTTCCCCTGTACTACTGCGTCCTGATTTGGGCACAAAAGCTAAATCGACTAAGCCTACCTTGGCTTCTATCCAGAGATTTTTACAGGAGTTCCAGGGGGATACAAAAACAGCACTTCAAGCAATGCAAAGTACGTTGTCCGAGATTTCAATTCAATGCCAGAATATAGAAGATAAAATGACCAGACTGGAAGACAGAGTGGAAAAGGCTGAAGAGAATCTGGTGAGATGATCGCAATGGGTCCTGACAGTCGAGGGAGCTGTAAATGCATCTTTGCACAAGCAAATAGGAACTTTCGTTAAACTTGAAAAGATCAAAAATTCTTTATTAATGACAAATTTGCGATTGATCTGCCAGTTCAAATACAGAATGTTGATTTAAAACAGGAGGTAGAGAAGATACTGTCTTTAATTTTCTCTCTGGATCAACCCCTAGTGCTGGAATCGGTTTTCCAACCACAAACAAGAAAAGATTCTTCAGGACTAAATTCACAACCTGTTAGCAGGTATGTGATATGTACTTTTACTTCCATCGCACAAAGAAATAA
Source organism: Neoceratodus forsteri (assembly GCA_016271365.2). Classification (NCBI taxonomy): domain Eukaryota; kingdom Metazoa; phylum Chordata; order Ceratodontiformes; family Ceratodontidae; genus Neoceratodus; species Neoceratodus forsteri. The sequence continues at coordinate 906,351,496 of CM057452.1, forward strand.
AATACTGCAAGCAGCTAGAGTCAAGAAAGGGTTTGTATATGACGGAAATAAATTACATTTATATCCTAATTTTTGTTTAGCCACGCAGCATCAGATAAAGAGATTCTTAACTATAAAATCAGAGTTTGTGCAAGCAGGGGTAAATGCAGTACTCCAGTCTCCTGCTAAACTTAAGGTGAACTTTCAAGGAAAAGATTATTATTTTTTTGATGTTGATGCTGCTCGTGCTTTTTTTGGAAAAAATGTGGCATTGCCCACAGACTTGGGATCAGATCAAGAGAACCTAAATGAAGAAGAAGAAGCTGCTGATAACACTTAATATATCCCAATGGGTACTTAATTAAATGAATGATAGTCTGGAGGAAATTGAAGTTTAAGAATCCCCTTTGGTTTTTCTACTCCTTTACTGATTTACTATAGCTAAGATGAACTTTAAAACTTCTTTAAAAGGGATGTTTGTAAGCTTGGAGCAAGGAACTGAAATGCATATTTTATTTTATTTTTGATCTCCACAAAAAGTATTTATGCTTTAAGCATTATGTAATTTATTTATTCGAGAAGTGACTATTGTAATATTGTAAGTTGTATTTTTCTCTTTTCCCTCAGACAAAATATTTAAAAATAAAGTATAAATAAAGAAGTAAAAGTTGAGCAACGTTTTATATCTGGTTTGTTTGCTTTAATAGCCTCACTAATAACAGAATTTTTACCTGCTGATAAAGATCCCCCCAACTAATGTGAGTACCCAATTCTCCAAATGAAGCCATCCGTGCTGCCAATTCATCCTCTGAAATTTGATCAGTTACACTCAAACTAATCCTATTAGTATAATTACCCTGTGGCTCATCAATTGTGCTCCCTGTAGCACTAGACAAAAATATTTCTTCAAATCTAACTTCCTACATAGCTTAAACAAATCACAGTACAGTTCAAATTCATTAACAGAATGCACTGGTACAAAAAATAAACCATAACTAAGCATTTTTAGTTGATCAATTGTGAAAACTTGTTCAGATAAATGAACAACTGTCAAATCTTTGCTCACATTATTGAGGTAGCATCAATACAATTATCATAGTCTCTCAATGTTCTCAATCAGTGTCATCGTCCCCATTGAGTGATTTTTTTTTCTTTCTTTTGAATTAACATGTTTGGTGGCCCCAGAGAGTCTTGAAGTGAAGCTCGATTTGAATCTTGGCTTGAAAATTTGACACTTCACGTTGAAGAGGTAGATGGGATTGCTAAATTACTTTTACTTTTGTTCTTACCACATGATCTTCATCTACCTCTCAATTGAGATCTTCAGTGGCTTTCCCATTTTGTAAATTTTATTATTAACATAGTCCTTTTCATCCCTGGCCAGTTTGGCCTTCTCACAACTAATGAGTTCTGCTTCCCATTTGTTGGCCTTTTCAGTTAATTTGACATCCAGTTCTGTAATAAGGACTGTATTTGTAAATGTTAACAGTTGAGTTTGCAGTGTGACAATGGATTTTTTTTTATATCTACCCTCATCTATTTGGATTTTTGTAAGTTCAATTGAACTGTTTTTTAAGTTTGTTTCCCATCTGTCCTGAAAATGAAGGTTTCTAAACCACATGCAGGCATTTTAGTTATTCTTAGCCCCCAGGGGATCTATTCTTTTCTAAATATTTTGTTAATGACCAGCTACTGTAGTGAAGTGCTACTTCTTTTAACACTGCTTTTTCCAATTTAGAGAAAATAGCTCTGATGTTACCTTCTGTATTTACTGAAGTTGAAGTATCTGGCAGAACATCAGAGACAAATGCCACTGCTCTGCGTACATATCCTAAATTCCTACCAAAGGCTGTTTCTGAGTTTACTTTGAATCAGACTATACATTTGCCAGTGTATTACCTTGAGCACTCTAATCAAAGGGAGGCAGTTCTGCACACTTTGGAAGTGCACAGAATTTTGAGTTACTATACAAATCGGACCAAATCAGTCTGTAAAATGGATCGGCTTTTTGTTTCCTTAACACCCAAAAGGGAGGGTGCATCAGTTTCAAAACAGTGTTTATCTAAATGGTATCTGTTTAAGATACCAAACCTTGTTTTCCCAAATACTTATAATCCTGATGCTGGGTGCCTGAAACACGGTCGCCTGACATCGGGATTTTACCCACGGCGAAGTTGTAATACTTAAATATGGGGGTGTGGGGGCAGAGCCCCCTGCATTGGGGGTGTGAGGGCAAAGCCCCCCAAAACCTAAAAAAAAACTTTGCCGCAGGCAAAATCCTGATGTTGGGCAACCATGTCTCGGGCACCCGACATCGGGATTATGAGCGTCAGGCAAACTAGGTTTGGCATTCCATAATATATCCAGCTAAATGGATAGCAAACTGCATTCTGTTTTGTTATCAGAAGTGCAACAAATCCCTTCCAGGGGAAGTAAAAGGGCATTCAACCAGAGGCATGACTGCATCTACTGCTTGTTTCAGAAATGTTTCTGCTGCAGACATTTACGTGGCAGCCGTTTGAAGCTCTGTCTACACTTTCACAAAGCATTATATTCTGGACACTGAATATAGGCACAGGGCTGGCTTTGGACTAGCCATCCTTCAAGGCCTTCTGTCTTAATTCCTGCCTACTGCAGACCTTTCCTGCCTCCCATGTTCAGTTTCTGTTAACATACACTGCTTGGGACTCAGTGCTTATGGTTATTTCCCATTGCAAGAGCCCTCTCAAAATAAAATATTGCAGTTTTGTAAGAACTTACTGAACAGTAGATATTCAAAAGAGGCTCTTGCAGTAGACAAGGGCTTTCCCTGCCTCCCTCCTTCCTTCCCCTACTGCTACTTCTCTTCTGTTCAGCCATTCTAGTCTTCTGTAGGACCTCTTCACAGGTCTCTGGTGGGAGAACCGGAGGCAGGCATGGGGACCACCCTCTATATACACTGTTGGGCCGACATCAGTCATGTGACTTCGGGTGAGCAGTTCCCCCACTAGACACTGATAGCTAAGCTTTCCATATGGTTCTAGTGTCTGGCAACTCAGTCTTTATGGTTATTGCCTACTGTAAGAGCCTTTCTTGAAGATCTACTGTTATGGTAAATTCTTACATAACTGTACGTTTGTACCTCAGTATGCCTTTCCTGGTGAAACTTTTCAAATCAATCAATTAATCAATCAATAAATACATAAATAAATACATTGAAATTGTACCTATGCCAGACATAGATTTGGATCTAAGGGAACCGAATGTGCTGGAGGTGCGTGTTAAGATTACATGTAGGTATTTGGGGAGTTTGTAAGATCAGAACTTGGATCCTAGAAGAACACTGTAGAGTGAGTGCCTTACTACAAGTGAAGCCCAGCCCATATCTCCATTTTAATGGCAGCAGTAGGCAGAGCCCTGCAGACATCTTGCTATTACAGTAGAAAAAGGGAGCTCTCCAGATTCCTAATAGACTAGATCAAATTGAGGGATTGTGTAATAACTCAACTGATGTGTTAATTCAGCTGAGCACTGTTCTACTGGACTGTTTTGTGGTTACTAGTTTGAGTACTAATCTCTTTCAAGAAAGTTTCATAGCTCATAAACATGTCTATTTAGCCTTTCCAGCCATAAACTAAGTGATCTGATACCTTTTATTGGACCAACAAATGGAATGAAAGCTTGCTTACAAGAGCTACCTTTTAAGACCTCAGAGCAATATTAGACAGAAAAAAAAAAACCTTTACACATCAGAGTGACAGATTACAGGAGCATTTAGTAAAGAAATACAACTAAAGATATGAGGAAACATACCTGAAAACCATACGAGGGAGTGGGTCAAATGTCACAGAATGGAATGTTCATGTAGTAAATTATCTGATGTTAAATGTCTTACTGAAAGTAAGTTGGTGTGTGTGTGTGTGTGTGTGTGCGTGCATGTGTGTGTGTCTACTAGAAACATCAGGTCTGCTGTATGAAACTAAAGTCTATAAACTCATCACCCATCAGTTAAAATCAAACCTCTAACACACATAATTCGATAAATTAGATAGAACCATCATACATAAACCCATATTAAAAATATGTTAGACCAATATCTGTCTATGTGGTGTTCCTGAAACAAGGAGGAAGCAGGAGTACAGGCATATTAAAATGAAGAAGACTGAAAAAATCAGTGGGAAAACAGTTTTCTCGGGCTGATCACTCCATCTTTGACTGGGTGCCATATCACCCAACTGTTTTCAAGCAGTGCTTCTGAGCATCACTCCCCTGAGCAGGCAGTCCCTTACCTTTCACCAGCACATATTACCCAACGTGGATTGGTGCCATAACGTCCCACTGTGTTCGTACAGTGCTGTTGGGCATCGCTCCCCAGTGCAGGCAGTCTCTGACCTTTCACCAGCACATAGTACACAAGCAAGCTGGGTACCATGTTGCACCACTGTGTCCAGCAGTACTTCTCTGAGCATCACTCCACTGTGCAAGCAGTCCCTCACATTTCACCATTACTGAGTATACCACCGTGATGGGTGCCATGTCAACCACTTATGTTCATGCAGTGCTTCTGACCATAACTCCACATTGCACTCAGTCCCTGACCTTTCACCAGTATGCAGTAAGCAGCTCTTATGAATGCCATGTCACCCCTCTGTATTCATGCATTGTTTCTAAGCATTTCTCCTCAGCACAGGCAGTACCTTACCTTTCACAAGCGCACAGTACAGAACAGGGCTGGGTGCCATGATGCACCACTATGTTCATGCAGTGTTTCTCAGTGCAGGCAATACCTATCCATTCACCAGTCCATATTACACTACCATGATGGGTGCCATGTCACTCCATAGTGTTCATGCAGTGCTTCTGAGCATCACTGCACAGTGTAAGCACTCCCTTACCTTTTACCATCACACAGTACACTACTGTGATTGGTGCCATGTAGAGATGCAGGGAATTTAAAATCTGCCTGCGAAGTGAATGCAAAGTGGGTACTTCGCGTTGGCACTTCGCTACATGGACTGCCCCATAGGAAAGGCTCACTTCACCTTGTTATTATTACTTTGCATTGTCATTCCACTTTAAACACAAAGTAAGGTGGAGTGACAACAATATTGGCAGCACCCCACCCACACAGTCACCAGAATTAATGTGCATCCCCATAATGCTACTGTCTTGTGTCCAGAAAACTCCCCCAGTGCTGACGAAGTGAAATGAGACCATAACAAGAAATGCAAAGTCTCCCAGAATTAATGGCGCACTCAGTCATGCATGCAGTGGTCACACACAGAGTCACCAGAATTAATATGCATCCCCAAAATGCTACTGTCTTGTGTCCAGAAAATTCCCCAGTGCTGATGAAGTGAAATGAGGGTGTAACAAGAAATGCAGTCTCCCAGAATTAATGGTGCACTGCAAATGCACAGACAGATTAAGATTGCGTTGTGCACTCAAGGGATGCATACGAAAAGGCACAACGACACCTAACTAGTGCACACAAGTCATAAATCCAAATCTGGAAAGGAATACATTTTGCCAGTTGGAGGATTAGTGCATGGCAGAAACAATCCACTACCAGTAAAAATACCACAAAGGCAGTATAGCGCAGTGGTTTAAAGCTCTGAGCTGCAAATCTGGTGACATCCAGAAGACTAGACCTGGGTTTGAATCCCACAGCTTCCACTTGCATACTGTGTGACCCTGAGCAAGTCACTTAACTTCCCTGTGCTCCCAGGTCACACCTGTAGAAAAGCTTTCAGCTTAGTGTGCTACTCCTGGTTAAACTAAAAAATTAAAAAGTAAAACAGTATAAAAAATTCATGCAGGTGTGGTGGATAGCAGGTTCACACTGCTGCAATTACTCTATGGCACAATAAAAGGTGTCTGATTTAATAGCACGCACTACACACACACTACAAGTAATGCGTAGCAAATTGAAAACCTTTAGTAATATAACCAAATGTTTTAAACAGACAAATTATACACTGCTGCACCACAACAATCAGCAAAAAAATTTCAAGAATTACTGAAAATATTACTGTGTGTACATTAACACAGTTATACAAGAAAAATATAACCAAAACAGAAAGACTGCCTTTTTCTCCCAGTTAATGTACCTACACCACAAATACGCCCCTCCCCAAAGCACACTTCACAGTACACACTGACTGTTCTAAATTAACATTCAAAATCCAGACACAACAATAATCACTCGATGATATAAGCACAGAAGGGCTTCCTACAATCAGTGTATTAAATTTTAAGCAAACAAAATGACTCAAAAAGGCATTTTAAACAGTTTTTAGAGGTTTTGAATCGTAGAGCTCTGAGAGCAACCTGTCTCCAGCTTCCACTACACACACACTACCCTGGCCAGAACTGAGGCTGTGCAGAACAATCTAGAGCCCATGTGACCTGCAATTCCATGAATCACTTCAGAATTTCATTTGGAGCTCAATTACTAGGTGAAGTGAGATGAATTACATTGATTTCAATGTACTTCACCTTAAAATTGGTGGAGAAGTGGTTTGGGGAAGGTGGAATAATGCAATGTCATTGGTTTCAATGGACTTCGCATTCCTCATTGTGAAGTGAAGTACTCTGCTTCACATTGTGGAGTACTCCATGTCTTCCGCGTTACTCCATGAATCACTTTGTGGAGTGAATTGGGGCCACGGCACCCACCACTGCTTACAGTACTGTAACTCGCATGCTGTACAGGAAGGAACATGAATGCCTATGGCTGTACTTCCCCAATGAGCTGCAGCACAAAACTCCCCAACTTAAAAACATGTATTAATGAGTACAATGGTGGAGTGGTAAAGCCTGGAGAGATACTATAAAACAGGCTTACAATACATCCAAGTAACCAGTAAAAAAATTAATGTTGTGATTCGTGACGTGATCGTGAATCGTGATTTGTGACTGTGATAATGAAGAACGTGATTCGGTGTCAATGGTGTGAGATAACCAGTATGAAACTGTATTGGGAACGCGAATGCCTATGGCTGTACTTCCCTGATGAGCTGTAACTTAAAACTCCCAGACTTAAAAACATGTATCAATGAGTACAATGGTGGGGTGGTGAAGCCTGGAGAGATACTACAAAACAGGCTTACAATACATCCAAGTAACTAGGAAAAAATTTATGTTGTGATTCGTGACGTGACCGTGAATCATGATTTGTGACTGCATTTGTGACTGTGATGATGAAGAACGTGATTCGGTGTTGATGGTGTGAGATAACCAGTATGAAACTGTATTGGGAATGCGAATGCCTATGGCTGTACTTCCCCAATGAGCTGTAGCTTAAAACTCCCAGACTTAAAAACACGTATCAATGAGTACAATGGTGGGGTGGTGAAGCCTTGAGAGATACTACAAAACAGGCTTACAATACATCCAAGTAACTAGAAAAAAAATTAATGTTGTGATTTGTGACATGATTGTGAATTGTGATTTGTGACTGCATTTGTGACCGTGATGATGAAGAACGTGATTTGTATCATGAGTGACTCGTGATGATGGTCCTGACTTAAAAATGCATATTAATGAGTGCAATGTTCATGCAGAATTATGCACCACACCTGTCCAGTACTCTGAAGGGAAGCCAAAGAAACAACTGTGACTTAAGTTACAGATGGAGATTGGGCCCTAAAGAGATGCAAATGCATAGACAGATTAAGATTGTGCTGTGCACTGAAGAGATGCAGACACAAAGGTACAACACCTAACCTGTGCTCACCATCAGAAATTCAAATCTGGAAAAGAGTACCTTTGCCGGTTGGGGCGGGCCATGGGGGGGCAGTGTACTGCACTGCTGCAGTAACAATCACTAGTGCTAGTACCAGTAAAGATACCACAAAGCAGTACAAAACTCATACAGCTGCAGTGGATAGCAGGTTCACATTGCTGAAATTATTATGTGGCACAATAAAAGGTGTCTGATTTGATGACACGTGTCACACACATACTCACACACACACACACACACTAAGTAATGCATAGCAAACTGAAAACTTCAGTACTATAACCACATATTTTAAACAAACTGAAATTATGCACTGCTGCACCACAACAATCAGCCAAAAAATGGCAAGAATTATTGAAAATATTACTGTGTGTACATTAACACAGTTATACAAGAAAAATATCACCAAAACAGAAAGCACTGTCTTTTCTCCAAGTTAATCTAACTACACCACAGATCGCCCCTCCCCAAAGCACACTTCCACTGTCTCTCAGTACACAGACTGAATGTTGTACATTAACATTCAAAATCCATACACAAACAATAAACGCTCGATGATATGAGCACAGGAGGGTTTCCTATAATCGAAGTTTCAGCAAAAAAAAATGACTCAAAAAGGCTTTTTTAACAGCTTTTAGAAGGTTTGAATCGCAGAGAGCTCTCACATCAGATTGTCTCCTACAGCTTCCTACACACGCTGCCCCAAACCGAGGTTGCGCAGAACAATCTAGAGCCCATGTGACCTGAAATCCCATGAATCACTGCAAAATTCACCTTTGGAGCTTAAAAACAAGGCAAAGTGAGGTGAAGTACATTGTTTTCAATGTACTTCGCCTTAAGAATTGGTGGAATAGTGGTTTGGGAAGGCAGAGTAACGCAAAGTCATTGTTTTCAATGGACTTCACATTACCCATTATAACGCGAAGTACTGTGCTTCGCATTGTGGAGCACTCCGTGAATTCACCTTCACTCCACGAATCACTTCGCGGAGCAAATTGGGGCCACTTCGCCCATCTCTAGTGCCATGTTGCCTCACTGTGTTCAAGCCGTGCTTCTGAGCATCACTCAACAGTGCAGACAGTCCTTTACCTTTCACTAGCATGCAGTAAACCACCTTGATGGCTGCGATGTCACCACACTGTGTTCATGCAGTGCCTGTGACATTACTCACTTGTGGAGGCATTCCTTCGTCTTTCACCAGCAAGCAGTACACCACAGTGATCTGTGCCTTCTCAGACTAGAGTGTTCATACAATGCTCCAGAGCATCACTCTCCCCTGTGCAGGAAGTCTCTCACCTTTCACCAGCACACAGCACACCACCATGATTGGTGCCATGTCACCCCACTGTGTTCCAGCTGTGCTACTGGGCATCACTCCACAGTGCAGGCAGTCCAACACCTTTCACCAGCATGCAGTACACCACTTTGATAAGTAGCATGTCAAACCACTGTGTCCCTGGGACAAAGCTGTTTATCTCCTTCAGCACCCTGGCTTGCCTCCATTTGGGCTGATCTTCCAAGGCCCATTACCCATCTTCTCTGGACTTATTTTTTCTTTTATATATATATTTTACATCTATATATCTATCTATCTATCTATCTATCTATCTATCTATCTATCTATCTATCTATCTATCTATATTAAATCTAATAGACCATTTTAATCACAATGGCCCCAATGTACCAATGGGTGCAAGTTACATGCAAAAAGTGTGTAACCCACCCACACAGCAATGCACCCATGTACAGGTGCACACCAACCATTATTCACTAATGGTCACCACCTGTCCATGGCTCCACCACCACTGTGCGAAGGGCCACACAGGGCTGCCACAGGCAGAGTAGCAGGCCCAGTTGGGCAACCAATCAGATGTCCAGCAAAGGGTCCCGCAGTGGATCCCTTGTGCTATAGCATAGGCCTAGGTGTGTGAATGCCCACCACAGCTACCAGACCCACACAGAATGACCCTGATGTCCAGTACACACCCCACCGGCCTGAACCACATGGCACCCTTCCAGCGCACAGACAGGCTCCCATCAGTGGTACCTCACTGCCATCCTGCAGGGCTCCCCCAAGCACAGATGTCCCCTGACCCTGGTACTGCAGCCCCCATGACCCTGACACTTTACCCCGCACCCCCAGCACCACAGGCACTCCATGATCCCCTCCCCCCTTGCACACAGGCCACAGGCAGCCCCTGGTACACCTACCACTGGATCTGTGAGCAGTACCCCCCACCCTTGGCCACTGCACCGACAACCTCCCCCCGACCCAGTCAGTGCCACGTGGATGGTGGGCACTGGCCACCTCCATGGATGCTGGGTCCCAGACACCACCAGGTGTTAGGGGGGGGCTCAAAGGATAGTGGCAGATGAAATGCCTCATCTGGTGGGGTTCTAGTGCTGTTAGGGATTTCACCCACCCAGATGCACCAGCCCTCGCTGTCATCCTAGTTTGCTGGGGTGGCATGGATAATGGACTCCAGGGTCCACTGTAACTTATGGGGCACCTGTGATGAGATGCATAGTGGGTTACAGCAGGGCCTCCCCTGCCATAAGCTGCATCCTCCTCTGCACCCCCCATGGGCAGCACTACACACCATTGTGCATAGCAGGTAGTGCTGCCATGCCCCCCTGCCCACCCCTTGTGCATTGCTGTCTGTGTGGCTGGAGGATTGGGTGCACATCTGCACTGTGCCCAGTTCATGAATGCCACTCAGGGTCCATAGGACCCAGCTTCATCACATTCATGCATATCGATGCCAATGCGCCCAGTTTCTGCAGCGTGTTGGCATCGTGCATAGGGCTGAATATCTCCTTCAATATTTAAATGATAGTGTCAATGGTCTTTTTCAGTTTTAGTGCTTTACAGAAATGGATTTTCTAGTTTATCTTGTCAATAAATAGTATATATATATATATATATATATTTATATTTATTAAAGTGGCATGGTAGTGCCACTGTAGTTAGGGTTGAGTACCCCATTTAAGGTTAAAGTGTGAAATTTTGCAGCTTAATAACTTTGTCACTGTATGATGGCTTTGCTTGCAACTTGGCAGACATGGAGTAGTACCATAGATCTCTAGATCTGCCATGTTTTGTAATGGTTGTATATATGGTTGCGGAGCTATAAACCGCAATAGAAAGTCATATTTAAGTTTTTTGCACATTCTTTGCTCTCCCCTACAGGTCACATGGTTTGCGCGACCATTCCAAAACCTTCAAGGAACATGCTGCCGGGGTCCCCGATGTGCCTTTTGAGGATTTCATGAAAAAATATTAAATGGTTCAAAAGTTATTCAAAAAACAAGTTTTCCATTATAGTCAATGGGAAAAGTTAACAAACTATTTGACAGTGTCGCAAATGCAGTTTTTAGTGTCGCAAATGACCCCTGTAGTATTGTGAGTCAGTCATTTTTTTTTTCAGTTACTGGTCACAGAAATGCTTGGCATTTAAATCTGGGACCCTCTAGGGACACAATTCTTTTTGTGTTCACCTAGTCGAGCCCTGAGGATGCTAGCCATGTCTTTTTGGGGGTTAAACACCCCAGAAATCTGTTTTTCAATTTTTTGTAAACTGTAGTGTCACAAAGTAGAGTCGCACTTGGGACACTTTCATGATTTTTTTTGCGAAAGTGTCTTGATTTGTGACACTACTTTGTGACACTATGCCCAAAAGAATAGGAAATCTTTGCCACCCTGCTGCAGAAGAACGGTTTGGTCTTTTGGCCTGAAGTTTGGAGGAAGGAAAGCCAAGATCCCGCAGATGTGCCTTTTGGTGGTTTAATGAAAAATATTACAGGGCTGCAAAGTTACAGTACTCTGAATTTGACTATTTTTCCCATAGACTAACATTACGGCGTCCACTGTGCCTTTCGGGGCCCGTATCTCGGAAATGCTTCGAGATACAGACTTTTCATCAGAAAAAGCTAGGGGGCTAAGTGCAAAACTAGCCAGGAAAGTCATAAATTATATGAAATTTAAATTTTTTTTCTACGTCATACGGTTTCTGAGATATAAGCAATTTAGTATTCCAAGTGTTCATTTTCTGCTCCAAGGCCCATTATTATGCATACATTCTTTGTATTCACAGTGTTTCTCAATGCAGCTTTTGGGGAAAAAAGGGTGCGTGCTTTCATTACTGTTACAGTTAGCGTTTTCCACTTGCCTTTCCGTAAACCATTTGCGTTAGTGTTCCCATCTACGCCGCCGTGTGCGTTACTCTTTGCATTTTCATTTGCACTTGCGTTTGTGTTACTGTTACCATTTGCGTTTCCATTACTCTTTCCGTTTGCGTTTTGTTTTGCATCACCGTGTGCATTACCATTTGCGTTTGCATATGGGCTTTCGTTTGCATTTGTGTTTCCTTTGGCATCAACGTTGGTGTTACCATTAGCATTTGCATTTCCAATTGCGGTACCGTGTGTGTTACCATTTGCGTTTCCATACGCGCTTGCATTTGTGTTTCTGTTTGCATTACTGTTCGTTTTGGCGTTAATCGTTGCTGTTACTGTAACTGTTTGTGTTTCCAATTGGATTACCATTACTTTTTGCGTGTTCGTCACCATTTGTGTTTCTGTTGGCCTCAGCGTTTGCAGTTTTGGTTGGGTTTCCATTGTCGATTGCGTTACTGTTTCCTTCTGCAGCGTCGTTGCCTTTACTGTTTGCATTTCTGTTTGTGTTTGTGTTACCGTTTGCATTTTTCTTACTGTTTGCATTTCTGTTGGCATTAGTGTTTATGTTACTGTTTTTGTTTTCATTTGCGTTAGCATTTGCATTACCATTTGCATTACCATTTCTGTTTCCATTAATGTTTGTGCTTGCGTTTCTCTTACCATTTGCGTTATCATTTACATTTGCATCACCATGTATGTTACCATTTGCGCTTGCGTTTGTGTTACCACTAGCATTACTATGTGACAAAACATCACATGGTGGGAGTCAATACCACCACCACATTCCATTCACTATTTATAGTCTTCGTTCTCAAAAAGAAGGGAAATTCATGGCAAAAAAATCAGTTTAATATATCAATTAGGGTTGTTCCACAGCGACAAAAGCTAGAAAATTCAGTGTTAGGGTTGCCACCCGTCCCACCCCGTCTCCACCAACAGGCATCGGGGAGTGCGTTGTGGTCATCAGTCCTAACTATCACCCCATCCTCCTATACTGCACCACCTCAGCTTGTTTACACATGGGATGGGGTGAGAGTTAGGATCAATGACCCCAACACACACCCCAATGCCTGTTGGTGGGGATGAGGTGGGCTTGGGGTGCAAGGGGCGGCAACCATAACACCGAATTTCCTCACTTGTGGGGCAGGAACAACCCTAACTGATGCATTAAACTGATTTTTTTTTGTCTCTGAATATATATATATATATATATATATATATATATATATTTATGCAATGGGGTGGACATATATTCAGTGTGATAAATGCCTTTAGCTGAGTCACTGTATGTATAAATAAATTTATACATACAGTGACCATTTATACATACAGTGCCGGACTACTTTCTAAAGCCCCAACCTACTACACTACAGCTCATTTATCCACACAGTTTGTATGTCCCCCCCCAGCTGCCACCACTATGTCCACCTACTTTCACTTTTACTCTCAGACATGGTAGCTCCTGCACAAACATTGCCCCTTCCCACAGTAGGCAACCCACTTCATATATCATTTTATTTTTACTCTCCCCAGCATCACTCTGAATGTCCACTCACACATAGTCAAAGCAGCAAATGTACTCTTCCAGCTGTCCTAGCTTCACTGCAGCTGGTCCCACTCACGTGCTCCTGCAATAAAGTTTCCCCGTCACCTGCACTGTAACTCCTGCTCACTCCCCCACCACACAACTAACTTTCACAAGGCTTTCCCGACTTTCACAAAAAAACAAATAAAAATAACCACAGCCATCTCCCCTCTCACTTTCACTTCGTAGAAGTCTTAACTTACCGCTTTCAACTTCCTCGTACTGCCACTCACTAACAGTCTCTCTCCCGGTCCCACTCATCAGTCACACGAGAAATGCCACAGTGTGTCTATTTGAAGGAAAAAAAAAACAAACGTGCTTCGATCCTCTTTTCAATTCTTGTGAGAAACCAAAAAAAAAAGCCGACAAAAGCAATTCCTCTCTCAGTCGCACACAAGTTGTCCGCCCCATCCACTTGCTAAACTCGGATGCCATTTTGTTTCATTTTTTTCAGTCACCCAATACAACAACCAATCAGCTGTTACGTTCTAGACATCAATTCTCCACCTGCATAGCAATGGCCATAACAATAGCACATATTACGAGTGGAGCAACTTCTTAAGAATAAATAAACCCCTAAACTATAGATGTATGAAATGGTAGCACGGTAGTGCTGCCATAGTTAGGGTTGAGTAGCACTTTTAAGGTTAAAGGGTCAAATTTTGCACCTTAATAACTTTTCTACCGTTCAATAGATTTGCCTGAAATTTGGTAGGCATGATTGGGATTGGCAGATCTTGGGATCTGCCAACTTTCGTATCAGTCAGATATACAGCTGTGGAGTTATTAAGCAACAACGAAGTGGGCAATTATGCTTTTTGGTGAATTCTTTGCTCTCGCCTACAGGTCGCTCAGTTTGCACAACCACTCCAAAAACTTCAGGGAATATGCAGCCAGGGTCCCTGATGTGCCTTTTGAAGATTTTGTGAAAAAATATTGAATGGTTCAAAAGTTATTCATAAAACAAGTTCCCATTATAAGTCAATGGGAAAAGTTAACAAAAAGTTAAACACTTTCGCAAATGCACTTTTTAGTGTCGCAAATGGCCATAGTAATGTCGCAAATCCACCATTTTGTTTTCAGTTGGTGATCAGAAAAATGCTTGGTATTTAAATTTGGGACCATCTAGGGACACAATTCTTTTTGTGTTCACCTAGTCGGACCCTGAGGATGCTAGCCGTGTCATTATTTTGGGGTAAAACACCCCAGAAATATGTTTTTCAAATTTTTGGAACCAGTGGTGTTGCAAAGTAGTGTTGCAAGCACGACACTTTTGCAAAATTTTGTGAAAATTGCCACAAATTGCGACACTACTTTTTCAGACTTGGCCAAAACAACAGAAATTCTTTGCCACCCTGCTGTGAAAGAACGGTTTGGTCTTTTGAGCTGAAATTTGGAGGGAGGGCAGCCAACATCTCACAGATGTGCCTTTTGGTGGTTTGGTGAAACAATATTGTACAGTTGCCAAGTTATGGTACTCCAAAGTTGGCATTTTTTCCCATAGACTAACATTGTGGCATACGCTGCGCCTTTCGGGGCTCGTATCTCAAAAACGATGCTAGATACAGATTTTTTGTTGCGAGTTGCATAGTCTTGTGGGCTATGTAATAACACAAACCTAGCCAGGAAAATCATGATTTTTGTGAAATTTAAATTTTTTTATTACATCATGCGGTTGCTGAGATATTAGCAATTAAGTACTTCCAATCCTCGTTTTAAGCTTCGATCCCCATTACAATGCATACATTATTTATACACACTGTGTTTCTGTATGCACCTGTTTGGCAAAAACAGGGTATGTGCTTCCCTTACTGTTACAGTTACTGTTTCCACTTGCATTTATGTCCTCGCTATATGCATTATCTCCTGCACGCCACCGACAAGCATCTTTGTGTTGTCATTCACGCTTGCATTTTGTTACTGTTACCATTTGCATTTCCACTATTGTTTCTGTTTGCATTTTTCTTTGTGTCACCGTACGCATTGACATTTGAGTTTCCGGCAGCCCTTTCATTTTCATTTCCGTTTCTCTTTTGTTCTGCGTCTTCCTTGCTGTTACTGTTACCATTTGCATTTGCAATTGCGTTACTGTGCCTGTGCGCATTACGGTTTGCATTTCCATAAGCGCTTGTGCTTCCTTTTGCGCTTCTGTTTACTTTGCTGTTATCGTTGCTGTTACAGTTACCATTTGCATTTACAATTGCGTTACTGTGCCCCTGCGTGTTTCGGTTTGCGCTTCCAGACAAGCTTCTGTTCCCATTTCTGTTTCTCTTTCCTTTGGCATTATTCTTCATGTTAACTTTACCATTTGCATTTACAATTGCGGTACCATGCCTGTGCGCGTTGCGGTTTGCATTTACGTGTGTGCTTGCATGTTCTCGTTTCCATTTCTGTTCCGTTTCACATTCTTTTTGCTGTGACACTTAACATTTACATTTAAAATACCAGTGCCATCACTGTTTGCGTTACTAGTTGCATTTTTGTATGTGCTTCAATGTCCGTTTGTGTCACTGTTCGCTTCGGGGTCACTTTGCACTTGCGTTTCTATTAATCTTTCCTTTATCATTTATGTTTGCATTTCCATGTGCACCACTGTTCATGCTTCTGTTTGCGTTGTTGTTCCTGTTACTATGTCACCAGACATCGTGTGGCGGGAGCGCAGGGCCCGAACGGTCCCGCGCTCCCACCACAGCATTACATTCACTATTTCTCATCATCATTCTTAAAAAGAAGGAAATTAGAGGCAAAAACTCATTTAATGCATTAGTTAGGGTTGTTCCATAGCGACAAGCGTGAGGAAATTCGGTGTTAGGTTGAGCCCCCTTGGACCCCCTGGACCCCCCAACTGGCATCGGGTGCGCATTGAGTGTCGGTCCCAACTCTCACCCCATTCTCCCATGCCTCTGCTTCTTTACATGAGATGGAGTGAGCGTAGGTCGATGACCCCAACACGCACCCCGATGCTGGTTGGGGGTCCAAGGTGGGCTTTCAACCCTAACACTGAATTTCCTCACTTTGTCGCTGTGGAACAACCCTAACTAATACATTAAATGGAGTTTTTGCCTCTAATATATATATATATATATATATATATATACAGTATATGTGTATGTGTGTGTGTATATATATATATATATATATGTATGTGTGTAGATATATTATGGTGGCAACGGTAGTACCACCATAGTTAGGGTTGAGTACCCCATTTAAGGTTAAAGTGTGAAAATTTGCACCTTAATAACTTTGGTACCATATGATGGATTTGTCTGAAATTTGGCAGGCATGGAGCAGTATCATAGATCTTGGGATCTGCCAAACTTTGTACCGGTCAGATATAAAGTTGTGGAGTTATTAAGTGACATTCTGCAGCACATTTATGCTTTTTTGCACATTCTTTGCTCGCACCTACAGGTTGCACGGTTTGTGCGACCGATCCAAAAACTTTAGGGAACATGTGGCAAAGGTCCCTGATGTGCCTTTTGAAGATTCCATGAAAAAATATTAAACAGTTCAAAAGTTATTCAAAAAACAAGTTTTCCATTATAGTCAATGGGAAAAGTTAACAAACAGTTCGACATACGAACATACGAATGTGCCAGCAGAAACAGACCACACGGTCTATCTAAGCCTGCTCGAGTGTGCAGACAACACCCCTAGTTTGCAGCTGCCCCAACCCTCCCTTTTGTCATCCCACTGCCACTCCCCACCCTCACTCTCCCCTGTTCCCTGTCCCATGCCCTTTTGAAGCTGTTCACAGATTTACATGATACCACCCATTCTGGTAGGGTGTTCCATTTTGCTACCACCCTCTCTGCGAAATAGTATCTCCTCATCTCCCTCCTAAATCTTCCCTCCTCGATTCTTAGCCCATGCTCCCTGGTGACCCTCCCCGTCCTTAACTTAAAGACCCCATCTGCCCCATCCTTATTGATTCCCCTCAGATACTTGAATGTCTCTATCATGTCCCCTCATCCCTTCTATCCTCCAGGGTATACATATTGAGGTCTCCCAGCCTGCTGTCATAGTCTCTCTCCTCCGTTCCACATATCATCTTTGTTGCCCTCCTCTGCACCCCCTCCAGCAACCTGATATCATACTTTAGGTATGGCCTCCAGAACTGCACACAATACTCTAAGTGCGGCCTTACCAGAAATCTGTAGAAGATCAAGATCACCTCACTTCACCTGGATGAAAACCCCCTCGCTATGCACCCCAGCATTTTGTTCGCTTTTGCAGCCACTCTCCTGCACTGGGCAGTGTTGTTCATGGCCCCCGTTATCATTACCCCAAGGTCCTTCTCCTCCTCTGTGATCCCCAGCTTAACCCCCCCAGCCAGTATTCTCTCCTTGGGTTCTTCACACCAAAGTGCATAACCTTACACTTCTTTGCATTGAACCCCAGCTGCCACCTCTCTGACCACTCCTTTAGCTTGCTTAGCTTCCCCTGCAGCTGCTTCCACCCCTCCTCTCCATCCACCACTGCTCCGATTTTGGTGTCGTCTGCAAACAGACTTACCTTGCTCACCACCCCATGTCCAATGTCTGATATGAAGAGCCCAAACAATACTGGCCCCAACACAGAGCCCTGTGGCACCCTACTCATCACTGGCCTTGGAGTTGAGAGCTCCCCTCTCACTACTACCCGTTGCAGCCTCCCACTCAGCCAGCTTGCAATCCAGTTTATCATTTTTGCCCCTACTCCTACACCAGTTAGCTTCCCCCCAAGCCGCCCATGAGGCACAGAATCAAAGGCCTTGCAGAAGTCCAAGTAAAGAACATCCATCGCATGACCCATATCTAGTTCACCTGTCACCCAGTCATAATATTGTATCAGGTTGCTTTGACAAGACTTCCCTGAAACAAACCCATGCTGCCTCATATCCTGGAGGCTATTGTCCTCCAGGTATGACACCAGTCTTTCCTTTAGTATCGTTTCCATGAGTTTGCACACTATGGAGGTGAGGCTTACCGGACGATAATTACCCGGTTCATCCCTTGGCCCACTCTTGTGTAATGGCACTACATGTGCCATCTTCCAGTCCAGTGGCACACATCCCGACTCCGGGGAGGTGCTGTACAGATCTGCCAGTGGCTTCGACAACACCTCTGCCATCTCCCTCAGCACCCTGGGGTGGATAGCATCCAGCCCTGGTGTCTTGTCTACCTTCAGTGCCCTCAGTCCCTCTAGGACTCTACTTGCCTCAATTCTACCATCTGTCACCTCCTCTCCTCCTGTCCCCACCCTCCCAGCCCATGCTGGTAGCGGTCCCCCCTTTTCTTCCATGAACAAGGAACAAAAGTATTCATTCAGTGCTTCTCCCCCTTTTCCATCCACTTCCCACCCCTTTTTATCCTCATTATTATTTCCTTGCACATTCTTTTCTCCCTGATGTATCTGAAGAAGTCTTTCTCCCCCTCCCATTAATTCCCTGTGCTAATCTCAGCTCCCTGTGGGCCTTGGCTTCTGTCACTTTTCTGGTCACCTCTCTGGACCATCTTGCATATTCTTCCCTGTCCACTTCCTTCCCTGTCCTCCTAAACCTCTGCTGAGCCACTCGTTTTGCCCTCACCACCTCCACAACTTCACTGTTCAACCAGCATGGACACAGACAGTGTCATAAATGTGGATTTTAGTGTCGCAAATTCCACCTGTAGTGTCGCAAATCAAATGCTTAGGGTTTAAAATTGGGACCCCCTAGGAACACAATTATTTTTGTGTTCACCTACTCTGACCCTGAGGATGCTAGCCATGTCTTTATTTTGGGGTTAAACACCCCAGAAATATGTTTTAGAAATTTTTTGGAAAAGTAGTGTTGCAAAGTAGTGTCACATCTGCAACACTTTCATGATTTTTTTTGCGAAAGTCTCGTGTTTTGTGACACTACTATTTGACACTATGGGGAAGATAACAGGACTACTTTGCCACCCTGCTGCAAAAGAATGGTTTAGTCTTTTGCACTGAAATTTGGAGGAAAGACAGTCAACATGCCACAGATGTGCCTTTTGGAGGTTTGGTGAAAAAATATTAGACAGCTGCAAAGTTACAGCACTCCGAAGTTGATGCTTTTTCCCATAGACTAACATTACTGCATCTGCCGCATTACAGGAATTCTTTGCCACCCTGCTGCAAAATAACGGTTTGGCCCTTTGGACTGATATTTGGAGGGAAGAAAGTCAACATCCCACAGATGTGCCTTTTTGTGGTTTGGTGAAGAAATGTTACAGGGTGGCAAAGTTATGGCACTCCGAAGTTGACGCTTTTTTCCATAGGATAACATTACGGCGTCTGACACACCTTTCAGGCCCGTATCTCGGAAACAGTGCGAGATACAGACTTTTCATCAGAGGAATGCTTAGCCCCCAAATTGGTCATAATTCATACAAAATTAAATTTTTTTTTTTTACATCGTACAATTCCTGAGATATAAGCAATTTAGTATTCCAAGTCCTCATTTTCTGCTCCGAGGCCCATTATTATGCATACATTGTTTGTATTCACTGTGTTTTTCAATGCAGTTTTTGGGGAAAAGAAGGGTGTGTGCTTTTGTTACTGTGCCAGTTAGTGTTTCCACTTGCATTTCCATTACCGTTTGTGTCACCGTTCCCATCTATGCCACCATGTGCATTATGCTTTGCGTTTTAGTTTGCTCTTGTGTTTGCATTACTGTTACCATTTGCGTTTCCATTACTGTTTATGTTTGTGTTTCGTTTTGCGTCAGCCTGTGCATTACCATTTCTGCTTGCATTTCGTTTTGCACCACCGTGTGCATTATCATTTGCATTTCCGTACATGCTTCCGTTTGCATTTGTCTTTTGTTTGGCATCATCGTTGCTGTTATCATTAGAATTTGCATTTACAATTACGGTACCGTGACCATGCATGTTACCATTTGCATTTGCATATGTGCTTGCATTTCCATTTGCATTATTACTTGCTTTGGCATCATCATTGCTGTTACACTAACCATTTGCCTTTCCAATTGCATTGCCGTTACTGTTTGCGTCTTCGTCACATTTGCGTTTCTGTTGGCATTAGCGTTTGCGTTTTCGGTTGAGTTTCTGCTGTGGATTGCATTGCTGTTTGCTTCTGCAGCGCCGTTGCCTTTACCATTTGCATTTTTTTGCATTTTTGTTACCGTTTGCATTTTTCTTAACGTTTGCATTTCTGTTGGCGTTAGCATTTGCGTTACTGTTTTCATTCACATTTGCATTTCTGTTGCCATTAGTGTTTGTGTTACCATTTGCATTACCATTTCTGCTTTAACGTTTGCGCTTGCGTTTCTCTTACCGTTTACGTTAAAATTTACATTTGCATTACCATGTGCGTTACCATTTGTGGTTGCATTAAAGTTACCGTTGGCATCACTATCTGACAACATATCACATGGTGGGAGCATGGGGCCCAAAGGGCCCCACATTCCCATCACCACATTCCATTAACTATTTATAGTGCTCATTCTCAAAAAGAAGGGAAATTCATGGCAAAAAATTCCATTTAATGCATCAGTTATTGTTGTTCCACAGCGACAAAAGTGAGGAAATTCTGTGTTAGGGTTGACACCCTTTGCCACCCTACCCCCACAACAGACATTGGGGTGTGTGTTGGGTCATCCATCCTAAGTCTCACCCCATTCTCCCACACGCACCACCTCAGCTCAGCTTGTTTACATATGGGATGGGTGAGAGTTGAGCCAATGACTAACGCACCCCAATGCCAGTTGGTGAGAGTGGGATGGGGTTGAGGTGCAAAGTGGGTTTCAACCCTAATACCGAATTTCCTTGCTTTGTCTCTATGGAACAACCCTAGTGATGCATTAAACAGAGTTTTTGCCATGAATATGTATATACACACACACACACACATATAGATATATATACATATATATATATATATATATATATATATATATATAGTAGCACGTAGTGCTACCATAGTTAAGGTTGAGTACCCCATTTAAGGTTAAATGGTGAAACTTTGCACCTTGATAACTTTACCACCATTCAACGGATCTGCCTGAAATTTGGCAGGCATGGGGCGTAACCATAGATCTTGGGATATGCTGACTTTCGTACCAGTTGGATATATACGGCTGCAAAGTTATTAAGTGACATCTCGGGGCCCATTTATGTTTTACTGCACATTCTTTGCTCACACCTACAGGTTACACGGTTTGCATGACCAGTCAAAACACTGCAGGGAATGTGCGTCCGGGGTTCCCCGATGTGCCTTTTGAAGATTTCGTGAAAAAATATTGAACAGTCCAAAAGTTATTCAAAAAACAAGTTTCCCATTATAGTCAATGGGAAAAGTTAGCAAAAAGTTTGACAGGGTCACAAAGGCAGTTTTTAGTGTCGCAAATGACCCTAGCAGTGTTGCAAATCCACCATTTTGTTTTCAGTTACTGATCACAGAAATGCTTGGCATTTGAAATTGGAACCATCTAGGGACACGGTTATTTTTGTGTTCACCTAGTCGAGCCCTGAGGATGCTAGCCATGTCTTTATTTTGGGGTTGAACACCCCAAAAATATGTTTTCCAAATTTTTGGGAAAAGTAGTGTCACAAAGTAGTGCCGCACTTGCGACACTGTCAAACTTTTTTGCGAAATGTGTCACAAATCACGACACTACTTTGCAACACTATGGCCAAAATAACAGGAATTGTTTGCCACACTGCTGCAAAACAACAGTTTGGTCTTTTGGGCTGAAATTTGGAGGGAAGAAAGTCAACATCCCACAGATGTGCCTTTTGGTGGTTTGGTGACAAAATATTGCAGGGATGCCAAGTTACGGTACTCCAAAATTGATGCTTTTTCCCATAGACTAACATTGCAGCAACCGCCGCGCCTTTCGGGGCCCGTATCTCGGAAACGGTGTGAGATACGGAATTTTTGTCTACAAAAATGCATAGCACCTATGGGGATATGCTTCAGTAAAAACCTAACCAGGAAAGTCATGAATCATCTGAAATTTTTTTTTTTTTCCTACGTCGTACAGTTCCTCAGATATAAGCAATTTACTATTCCAAGACCTCATTTTGTGGTCCGAGGCCCATTATTATGCATACATTCTTTGTACTCACTGTGTTTCTTTATGCAGCTGTTGGGCAAAAACAGGGTGTGTGCTTCTGTTACTGTTACAGTTATCGTTTCCACTTCGTTTCCGTTACCCATTTGCATTAGCGTTCCCGTGTATGCCACCGTGTGTGTTATCCTTTGCGGTTTTCATTTGCGCTTGCATTTGCGTTACTGTTACCATTTGCGTCTCCACTACTGTTTGTGTTTGCATTTTGGTTTGTGTCACAGTGCACATTGCCATTTGCGTTTCCAGCAGCCCTTTCTTTTATGTTTGTGTTTCTCTTTTGTTTTGTGTCTTCGTTGCTGTTACTGTTACCATTTGTGTTTCCAATTGCGTTACTGTGCCCGTGTGCATTGCGGTTTACATTTCCATACGCGCTTCCATTTGTGTTTCTGTTTCCTTTGGTGTTATTGTTGCTGTTACCATTACCATTTGCATTTACAATTGCGGTACTGTGACAGTGCGCATTATGGTTTACGTTTCCGTACGCACTTGCATTCGCATATCCGTTTCTGTTTCCTTTGGCATTATTTTTGCTGTTACCATTACCATTTGCATTTCCAATTGTGGTACCATGACCGTGCATGTTATGGTTTGTGTTTCTGTACGTGCTTGCATTTCTGTTTCCTTTGGCATTATTTTTGCTGTCACCGTTACGATTTTCATTTGCAATTGCGGTACTGTAACCATGCCCATTACACTTTGCCTTTCTGTTCGCACTTCTGTGTGTGTTTCTGTTTCTGTTTCCTTTGCGTTATTGTTGCTGTTACAGTTACCATTTGCATTTACAATAGTGGTACCGTGACCGTGCTTATTACCAGAAACTTTCAAATACCTCAAGAGAATCAACAAAGTTTGAGAGGGTAGCATCTTTCAAAAAAAGAGGTGTGCAAGAACAAGGGGGCACAATCTGAAGATAGATGGGGCGGCTCAGAGGTAACGTAAGGAAGTATTTTTTCACAGAGCGGGTTGTGGATGCATGGAACAGCCTTCCAGAGGAGGTTGTGGAGTCAAAAACAGTGGTGGAATTCAAGCATGCATGGGACAGTCATAAGGCAATTCTAAGGGGTGGGGGTAGAAAGAAGTAGGCTGCTGGTTAACTAGAATCTGCAGCTTATCCATTAGGTAGGGAAATGGGCAGACTGGGTGGGCCAAGCGGTCCTTATCTGCCATCAAATTCTATGTTTCTATGTTTCAGTTGTGTTTCCATACACGCCTGTGTCTCCATTTGCGTCACTGTTCACTTTGGTGTCACTTTGCACTTGCATTTCTATTAACGTTTGCTTTACCATTTACGTTTGCGTCACCAGGTGCATAACCATTAGCGGTTGTGTTTCCATTGCAGTTACCATTACTATGTCACAAAAAAATCACGTGGTGGAAGTGCAGGGCCCGAAAGGGCCGCACTCCCACCACCACATTCCATTCACTATTTATAGTCCTCATTCTCAAAAAGAAGGGAAATTCATGGCAAAAAAACTCCATTTAATGCATCAGTTAGGGTTGTTCCACAGTGACAAAAGTGAGGAAATTCGGTGTTAGGGGTTGAAGCCCTGCACCCCAGCCCGCACCCCAACCGGCAACAGGGTGTGCATTGGGGTCATCGGTCCTAACTCTCATCCCATTCTCCTATACCTCAGCTTCTTTACACATGTGATGGGGGAGAGTTAGGCCAATGACCCCAATGCACACCCTGTGCCGTGGCGTGCAGGCTGGGGTGCAAGTGGGGCTTAACCTCTAACACTGAATTTCCTCACTTTTGCTGCTGGGGAACAACCCTAACTGATGCATTAAAAGGAGTTTTTTGCCATGAATATATGTGTGTGTGTGTGTGTGTATATATATATATACACATATATATTTATAAAATAGTGGCACGGTAGTGCCACTATAGTGAGGATTGAGTACCCCATTTAAGGTTAAAGTGTGAAACTTTGCAGCTTAATAACTTTGCCACCATATGACAGATTTGCCTGAAATTTGACATGCATGGAGTGGTACCATAAATCTCTGGATTTGCCAAGCTTCATGATGGTCGGATGTACAGTTGTGGAGCTATATAGCGCCATAGAAAGTTGTATTTATGCTTTTTTGTGCATTCTTTGTTCATGCCTACTGGTCGCATGGTTTGTGCGACCGGTCCAAAAACTTCAGGGAACATGCAGCTGGGTCCCCGATGTGCCTTTTAAAGATTTTGTGAAAAATATTAAACGGTTCAAAAGTTATTCAAAAAACAAGTTTCCCATTCTAGGCAATGGGAAAAGTTAAAAAGTTTGACAGTGTCGCAAATGCAGTTTTTAGTGTCACAAATTACCCCTGTAGTGTTGCAAATCCACCATCTTGTTTTCAGTTGGTGGTCACAGAAATGCTTGGCATTTAAATTTGGGACCCTCTAGGGACACAATTCTTTTTGTGTTCACCTAGTCGAGTCCTGAGGATGCTAGCCATGTCTTTTTTTAAGGGTTAAACACCCCAGAAATATGTTTTTAAAATTTTTGTAAAAAGTAGTGTCGCAAAGTAGTGTCGCACTTGTGACACTTTTGTGCTTTTATTTGCTAAAGTGTCGTGATTTGCGACACTACTTTGCGACACTATGCCCAAAATAGTAGGAAATCTTTGCCACCCTGCTGCAAAAGAACGCTTTGGTCTTTTGGGCTGAAATTTGGAGGGAAGAAAGCCAAGATCCCACTGATGTGCCTTTTGGTAGTTTGGGGGAAAAATATTAGAGGGCTGCAAAGTTATGCTAACATTATGGCATCCACCGAGCCTTTCGGGGCCCGTATCTTGAAAACGCTTCGAGATGCGGATTTTTCGTCAGAAAATAGCTTGGTCCCCCATTAGGGGACTAAGTGCAAAACTAGCCAGGAAAGTCATAAATAATATGAGATTTTATTATTTTTTTTACCTCATACGGTTCCTGAGGTATAAGCAATTTAGTATTCCAAGTGTTCATTTTCTGCTCCAAGGGCCATTATTATGCATACATTCTTTGTATTCACTGTGCTTCTGAATGCACCTTTTGGGGGAAAAAAGTGTGTACGTTTGCATTACTGTTACAGTCAGCGTTTCCGCTTGTGTTTCCGTTATCTTTTGCGTTAGCATTTCTGTTTATGTCACAGTGTGTGTTACCCTTTGCGTTTGCATTTGTGCTTGCGTTTGCATTACTGTTATCATTTGTGCTTCCATTACTGTTTTTGTTTGCATTTCCTTTTTACGTCACCGTGTGCAGTACCATCTGCGTTTGCGTACATGCTTCCGGTTGTGTTTCCATTTCCTTTGGTGGCATTGTTGGTGTTACCATATGCATTTGCATTTCCAATTGTGTTACTGTGACCATGCATATTACTATTTGCGTTTGCATACATGCTTGCATTTCCGTTTGCATTTGTGTTTCCTTTGGTGTCATCGTTGGTGTTACCATTAGCGTTTGCATTTCCAATTCTGTTACCTTGACTGTGCATGTTGCCATTTGTGTTTTCCTACATGTTTGAGTTTCCGTTTGTGTTAGTGTTCCCTTGGGCGTCATCATTGGTGTTACAGTAGCCATTTGCATTTCCAATTGCGTTACCATTACTGTTTGTGTGTTCGTCACTGTTTGCATTTGCGTTTCTATTGGCCTTAGCATTCGCGTTTTTGGTAGCATTTCCGTTGTCGATTGCGTTACTGTTTTCTTCTGCATCGCCGTTGCCATTACCGATTGCATTTCTGTTTGTGTTTCTCTTACTGTTTGCATTTTCATTACTATTTACATTTGTGTTTCTATTGCCGTGAGCATTTGCGTTACCATTTGCGTTACCATTTCTGTTTTCATTAATGTTTGCATTTGCATTTCTCTTACCATTTGCGTTATCAT
Source organism: Neoceratodus forsteri (assembly GCA_016271365.2). Lineage (NCBI taxonomy): Eukaryota > Metazoa > Chordata > Ceratodontiformes > Ceratodontidae > Neoceratodus > Neoceratodus forsteri. Next base: position 906,377,888 of record CM057452.1, read on the forward strand.
TTATATTTGCATCACCATGTGCGTTTCCGTTTGTGCTGCATTTGCATTACAGTTAGCGTTACTATTTTATTTTACCTCACTGTTTCCATCACCATCTGCGTTAACATTACCATTTGTGTTTTTCCATTTGTGTAGTTCACTGCACTGTCTTCTGCGACACATAGCACAGCCAGTGTGGTTGAGTGGACTGAAACTTGACAGGTAGAAAGACCTTTGTTCAAGGAACATGCCATTTTTTTGTTTTGCGAAAAAATGTTGTTCCGTTCCAGAGTTATGGCCATTTGAAGATGCCCTGCATCACAGTCTGCCATTTTAGTGCATTTTCAGCCGTGATTTCTGCCATTTTGTGTTGGAAGACTTCTTAAAGGTGCAGAAATGTAAAAATGGAATATCTCTGGAATGGTTTGGTCTTTTCACATGAAATTAGGAGGGTGTTGAGTGGATGTCTTGGGGATGTGAATAATCCTGTTTACATGTTGGAAAAATTCTTCGCTGCAGAGATACTGCATGAGGCAGTTAACATTTTGTGCATAGCATTCTCATGGTGCTACTGGCTTGAAATTTATAGCGGTATGGCGTATAAAACATTAACAGGTGTGGAATTATGCTACTCCGATGAATGAAAATTTGGTTCATTACACTTCAATAACTTCTGAACCATGTGTCTGATTTGCCTGGCATTTGGAATGTACAAAGATTTATAATACATCTTTGACTGAGACAATTTTTTGGGTCACTGGCACTTACAGTTGCTGAATTGTGCATTTTACATTGTTTGCTTGTGGCACTGCACAACCGTTGAACAGATGTAAACACAATTCTGGACACACAGTGTGCTATGATACATGTCTTCATTTACCAATTTTTATTTCAGTTGGTCATACAGTTTTTGTGCAGCAAAGTGACAAAAAATCACATGGTGGGAGCATGGGGCCCGAAGGGCCCCGCACTCTCACTACCACATTCCATTCACTATTTATAGTGCACATTCTCAAAAAGAAGGGAAATTCATGGCAAAAAAATCCATTTAATGCATCAGTTAGTATTGTTACACAGCGACAAAAGCGAGTAAATTCGGTGTTAGGGTTGCCACCCCTAGCACCTGACACCCACTCCGCCCCCAACAACAGGCATCAGGGTGAGAGTTGGGGTCATTGGTCCTAACTCTCACCCCATTCTCCTGTACTGCACCACCTCAGCTTATTTACACAAGGAAGAAAACATAACACAGAGTACACACCTTTAAGAAGTCTTCCACCACAAAATGGTGGAAATCGCAGCCAAAAGTGCACTAAAATGGCAGACCTGGCAGACCAAAAATCTGTAACTGTGAGGGGGGGCCAACTTCAAATGGCAATAACTTTGGAACAAAACAACATATTTTCACCAAACAAAAACAGGCATGTTACTTGAACAAAGGTCTTTCTATGTGGCAAGATCAATCAACCACACACTGGCTGTGCTATGTATCATGGAAGACAGTGCAGAAAAATAGGAAAAACAATGTTTTGAAGTGCACTGCACAAACACAAAAATGCAAATGGTAATGTTAACGCAAACAGTGATGGCAACAGTGAGGTAAAACAAAATAGTAATGCTAACGGAAATGCAAATGCAAGCACAAATTGTAACGCACACGGTGATGCAAATGGAGAAGATAATGCAAACAGTAAGAGAAAAGCAAGCGCAAACGTATATGAAAAGAGAAATGGTAATGCAAACAGTAATGCAAATGCTAACGGCAACAGAAATGCAAACAGTAACAGAAACGGTAATGAAAATGCAAACAGTAACAGAAATGCAAACAGAAATGCAAACAGTAATGGCAGTGGCGACGCAGAAGGAAACAGTAATGCACTCGACAAAGGAAACGCTACTGAAAACGCAAACGCTGAGGCCAACGGTAACGGAAATGGTAACGAACACACAAATGGTAGCGGTAACACAATTGGAAATGCAAAAGGTTATGGTAACAACAACGATGACACCAAAGGAAATAGTAACACAAACGGAAAAACAAATGCAAGTGCGTACGCAAAGGCAAACGGTAACGCACATGGTGACGCAAAAGTAAACGTAAACAAAAATGGTAATGGAAATGCAAATGGTAACAGTAAAGCAAATGCAAGTGCAAACGCAAAGGGTAGCGCACATGGTGATGTAAAGGGAAACGCTAATACAAACGGTAACAGAAACGCAAGCGGAAACGCTAACAGTAACAGTAATGCAAACACACACCCTTTTTTCCCCAAAAAGTTACACTCAAAAGCACAGTGAATACAAAGAATGTATGCATAATAATGGCCCTCAGAGCAGAAAATGAGGACATGGAATACTAAATGCCTTATATCTCAGGAACCGTACAACGTAGAAAAAAATTTAAAATCTCATATTATTTATGACTTTCCAGGCTAGTTTTGTATTTAGCCCCCTAGTGGGGGACTAAATATTTTTCAGACGAAAAATCCGTACCTTGAACCGTTTTCGAGATACGGGCCCAGAAAGGCGTGGCGGACGTCATAATGTTATCCTATGGGAAAAATCATCACATTCAAAATGCAGTAACTTTGGAGCCCTCTAATATTTTCTCACCAAATTACCAAAAGACACATCTGTGGTATCTTGGCTTTCTTCCTTCCAAATTGCAGCCCAAAAGACCAAACCGTTCTTTTGCAGCAGGGTAGCTAAGATTCCCTATTGTTTTGGCCATAGTGTCGCAAAATACTTTTGTAAATCACACACTTTCACAAATGAAATCACGAAAGTGTCGCATATGCGAAAGTACTTTGCGACACTACTTTTTATAAAAATTTAAAAAACATATTTATGTCGTTTACCCCCAAAAAAGACATGGCTAGCATCCTCAGGGCTCGACTAAGTGAACACAACAAGAATTGTGCCCCTAGAGGGTCCCAAATTTAAATGCCAAGCATTTCTGTGACCACCAAATGAAAACAAGATGGCCGATTTGTGACATTACAAGGGTCATTTGTGAAAGTAAAAGTGCATTTGTGACACTTTTGCATATTTTAACTTTTCCCTTTGACTATAATGGGAAACCTGTTTTTTGAATAACTTTTGAAACGTTTAATATTTTTTCATGAAATCTTCTAAAGGCACATAGGGGACCCTGGCTGCATGTCCCCTGAAAGTTTTGGACTAGTCGCAGAAACCATGTGGGCTGTAGGTGCAAGCAAAGAATGTGCAAAAATGCATAATTTATGCATTTTTTGGTGCTCTGTAGCTCTGCAACCGTATATCCCACCATAACGAAACTTGGCAAGTCTAGAGATCTATGGTACCAAAATGTGTAGTCCAAATTTCAGGCAAATCCGTCATATGGTGGCAAAATTATTAAGCTGCCAAATTTCAGATTTAACCTGAAATGTGGCATTCAACCCTAACTATAGTGGCACTATCGTGCCACTATAATATATATATATATTTTAGAGGCAAAAATCCATTTAATGCATCAGTTAGGGTTGTTCCACACATCGACAAAAGTGAGGAAATTCGGTGTGGGTTGAAAACCCTAAATGCGCATTCACCCCACCCCCCCAGCACCACACACAGACACACACACACACACATGCAAGTAGGGGAGGACCAAGGCAACATGACCAATCACAGACAACCAGCAGCAGGTGAGAGAAATATAATATAACTGTGTAAATGTTGCACAAGACATATCCATGATGATGAGCCAACAACTGTAGCATTTGAACAGGTCATGTCTATGGCTGTAGTTTTGCTGTGGCTCTCCAGTCAGGATGGAGTACCTGGTGTGGGGGTGTTGGGGGGCTATTGCCTGGTCAAGGGCATGTAACTGATAACGGTGCAAAGTTGTGTGCACCTTCAGTTATGGAGGTGTACTATTGATATCTATGGAGTTAGTTTTGCTGTGGCTCTACACTCAGGATGCAGTACCTGGTGTGTGAGTGGGGGAGCATTGCCTGACTGAGGCCATGCAATTTCTAACTGTGGTAAGTGGAGTGTACCTGAAATTAGGGAGATGTACTATTGATGTCCATAGTCTCAGTTTTGCTGTGGCTCAGCACTCAGGATGCAGTACCTCATAACAGGGAGGCATTGCATGTCAGAGGCCATGCTTGCAATCAGTGAGGTGTACCATTGATGCCCATACCTGCAGTTTTGCAGTGGCTTTCCAGTCAGTATGTAGCAAGTGGTCTGGGGGTGCATTGCCTGGTTGACACTGTGCAACTGCTAAGTGTGGTAACTTCTGTGCAGCTGCAATCAGGCAGGTGCACTGTTGATGTGTATGGCCTTATTGTTGCTGTGCCTCTCCACTCAGTATGCAATACTTGTTCTGGGAGGGTGTAACATTGCCTGGCGGAGGTCCTCCAATTCATAACCATGTTAACTTGTGTGTACCTGCAGTCAGGGAGAGATACCATAGATGTGCATGGCCTTAGTGTAGCCATGGCTCTCCACTCAGGGTGCAGTACCTAGTGTGTCAGGGCATGGGGCATTGGTAGGTAATACATACAACTCCTAAGTGTGGTAACTTGTGTGCACCTGTAATCAGGGATGTATACCATTGGTGTACTTTTTTTTTTTTTAGCTTTTGTTGACCGGGTAAGTGCACTAGACAAATCCTGCCTATTTTCAGGCACGACCCGGGGGAGTGGGATACAGATGAATGCCAACTGACATTGAACCAGATTAAGCTGTTGGTGGTATTTTTTTTTAGTGAATGAGGGAAATTTGGCCAGGACACCGGGGAAATTCCCTTACTCTTTTCGATAAGTGCCTTGGGATCTTTAACATCCACCTGAACTTCCACCAATCCAGGCAGATGCATACATTGAGTATGCAGTAGCTGGTCTGGGGTGGTGGGGATGTGTTGCAGTACATTTTGACAGTTGTATTTTTTATGTCACCTGCTGCTGGTTGTCTGTGATTGGTCGTGTTGCCTTGGTCCTCCCCCTACTTGCATATGTGTGTGTGTCTGTGTGTGTGGTGCTGGGGTGGTGGGGGGTTAATGCGCAGTTAGGGTTTTCAACCCTACCACCGAATTTCCTCGCTTTTGTCAGTGTGGAACAACCCTAACTGATGCATTAAACTGAGTTTTTTGCCTCTAATTTCCCTTCTTTTTGAGAATGAGGATGAGAAATAAGGAACAGCAATGGAAACGCAAGCACCAACAGTCACGCACATGGTAACACAAATGTAAATGATAAAGCAAACGTTAATAGAAATGAAAGCACAAAGTGATGCCGAAGTGAACAGTGATGCAAAAGGACACGCAAGTGCATATGAAAATGCAACTGGTAATGCACACAGTGATGGCAGCGGTAATTTAAATGCAAATGTTAAGTGTCACAACAAAAATAACGCCAACAGAAACACGAACGAGCACACACATAAATGCAAACCGTAACATGCATGGACATGGTACCACAATTGTAATTTCAAATGGTAAAGGTAACATGAAGAATAATGCTAAAGGAAACAGAAATGGAAATGGGAGCAGAAGCGTGTACGGAAACGCAAACCGTAATGCGCACAGGCACAGTACTGCAATTGTAAACACAAATGTAAATGGCAACAGCAACAATAATGGCAAAGGACATAGAAACACAAAAGAAAATGCAAGCACATATGGAAACGCAAACCGTCATGTGCACGGGCACAGTAACGCAATTGCAAAGGCAAATGGTAACAGTAATAGCAATGAAGACACAAAACAAAAGAGAAATGCAAACACAAATGAAAGGGCTGCTGGAAATACAAAGGGCAATGCCCATGGTGACGCAAACCAAGACACAAACACAAACAGTAGTGGAAACGCAAATGGTCACAGTAACGTAAACGCAAGCGCAAAGGAGAACTCAAAGGGTAATGCACATGGTGGCGTACACAAGAATGGTAACGCAAATGGGTACAGAAACAAAAGTGGAAGCAGTAACTGTAACAGTAATGGAAGCACATACCCTGTTTGTGCCCAACAGGTGCATAGAGAAACACAGTGTTTACAAAGGACGTAAGCATTGTAATGGGCATCGAAGCTTAAAACGAGCATTTGAAGTACCTAATTGCTAATATCTCAGCAACCGCATGACGTAGAGAAAAAATTTAAATTTCACCAAACTCATAATTTTCCTGGCTAGGTTTTTTTTTATTACATAGCCCAAAGGTCTAAAGGCTATGCAAAGTTATTAAGGTGCAAAATTTGACCCTTTAACCTTAAAAGGGCTCCTCAACCCTAACTATGGTAGCACTACAGTGCTACATATATATATATATATATATATATATATATATATATATATATATTCATGGCAAAAACTCCGTTTAATGCATCAGTTAGGGTTGTTCCACAGTGACAAAAGTGAGGAAATTCGCTGTTAGGGTTGAAAACCCTAACTCCGAATTCACCCAGCACCACACACACACAGACAGACACACACATTCAAGTATGGGGGAGGACCAAGTCAACACAACCAATGACAGACATCCAGCAGCAGGTGACAGAAATAACAAACAATTGTCTAAATGTACTACGAGACATCCCCACCCACCTGACCAGGTACTGCATGCTCAGTGGAGATCAACAGCAAAACTGAGGCCGTGTACACCAACGACACATCCCTGATTGCAGCTGCACACAACGTACCACACTTAGTAGTTGCATGGCCTTACCTACCGATGCCCCACACCACACCACAACTGGTACTGTGCCGTTATTCAATATAAATGCTGAAGGTGCATGATGACAGTTGTAGAAAGGTTTTAACACTACTGAGTATACATTAATTAAGAGAAGCACATAAATTAACTACAAGACACTAGCATGCTCAAGATAAAAGTAGTGATAGATTTAGTAGGTGATTTACATAGTAGTACATTTACTGCAATGGTTTACTCAACATAGAGAGGCTGATGTAAACATATGGAAAAGCATTGCCTGTTCAACGCTGTGAAATTGGTACTGCCAGTATCACATGCATTCTTACTGATGAAGGTGTACTGCTGATGTACATACATAGACCTTCAGTGTGTTTCAATATTAAAGATGCAGTAAGTATTCTTTGTAAGAAAGATTGTAATTGCATGGATCAGGCCAAGCAACTTCTAAATGTCATAGCACTACTGAGCCAACAATGACGTACCTGTATCGGAGATGTATATAGGATAGATTTTCCTGTAGGCACTTACTGAGTATATTGTACCTGATAAAGACAATCTCATTGCATCTGTGATGACTAACTTATTCAAATAGTAATACATTTGCTATTGTTGCAATGAGTGATCTATGCCACTTATGGACACAGTGTGATTTTTTTAACAGTTGTTTCATACTCAGGCTGTATGCCTACTGTTTGGGTTTGCCACACTTCTGTCACTGATGATATCAAAGTGATAACTATGTAAATTCTGCTACAACAGGAATCAAGTAGGTATGGTGTAGATATAAACAGAATGTCTTTTAGTATTGATTTAACTCATAATGGGGTAAATGTACTAGGACAGCAGGGGTTATCCTCTATCACTGAGTCTGTCAGTTATAATCACACTAGAGTTTCGATGACTGTAATGATCAAGTTACACTGTTCATCTTCATGAGTTCATATTCACAGCCATTCTCCAGCAACTAGACAGTGTATGGTGTAACTGGGTGGGACACTGTGTTGCAAAGCTGCTGCAGTGCCTAGCAGAGGGAGAGTATCTACTCATAAAGACAATTAAGCAATAAGGCATGACCAACAGTTATGTTAAATGGTCTGTTAATCACCCTGTAGGGGTTTAATGTTGAATGAGGTATATCCGAGTGCCACATGTCACTAGACAGTGATAAACTGACCATTGACATAATACCTGAGAGTGGCTTATTGCTTTCATAATAAAACTGTGTTTTAAACAACATTAAACCATGTTCATCATATGGTTAGGCTCTACATGTATGTTACTAAAAACTAAACATAAGGCTGTTACAATGTTTACAGTCAATTAGAAAGCTGCGTTTCTAAAACCCTTGTTATAATCAGAGATATTATACCTGTACAACTCCTTGGTTTTGCTTAACTCTGTTGCTCAGGTGGCCCACCACAAGTGGTGTGGTGTGGTGTGGGGCATCGTTAGGTGAGCCATGCAACTACTAAGTGTGATGCGTTGTGTGCAGCTGCAATCAGGGATGTGTACGTTTGGTGTACATGGCCTCAGTTTTGCTGTTGATCTCCACTGAGCATGCAGTACCTGGTCAGGTGGGTGGGGATGTCTCGTAGTACATTTAGACAATTGTTTGTTATTTCTGTCACCTGCTGCTGGATGTCTGTCACTGGTTGTGTTGACTTGGTCCTCCCCATACTTGAATGTGTGTGTCTGTCTGTGTGTGTGTGGTGCTGGGGGTGAATTGAGTTAGGGTTTTCAACCCTAACAGCAATTCCTCACTTTTCGTCTGTGGAACAACCCTAACTGATGCATTAAACGGAGTTTTTGCCATGAATATCCTGTCTTTTCAGAACTATCACCAGCATACTACATGATTTATAGTTCTAAGAATAGTGCACATACATATAAAACAATGTTCCAATATCAGAAATATTTCAACTGTTGTGGTTGCATTTACTGTTATTAACAGTAACAGTAGTCAACTGTTAATCATATTGTCTTAATTACTTTATTAATTGTAATTTGTCATTCTCGTTCCATGTAGTAGTTTTTATGTAAAAGTGTCTTACTCATTTTTTTTGTGAGCTCATATGTTAATAAAAAGATGTACATAACTAAAAGACAATATGACATGACATGGGCACTATTAGTTCATCTACTGAACAAATGGATATGCTACTATAGTAACTTGAGATTTCATAGATGCTTCCACTACCAACTGAGGTGGTACCATCAATCATGTGAACAGCGGTGGAAGAGGTTTCTTGTACTGAATACATAAACTGGACCACCAGGGCTATGTTGGGGTTTACTGCTCACATCCCGCGAACGGGAGTTTCGGTCCACTGGACCACCAGGGCTATGTTCGGGGGGCGGCTTTACTGCTTACATCCCGTGAACGGGAGTTTCAGTGCACTGGACCACCAGGGCTTTGTTCGGGGGTGGGTTACTGCTTATATCCCGCGAGGGAGTTTCAGTCCACTGGACCACCAGGGCTATGTTCGGCAGGAGGGGGGGTTGTATTTTACACTGATACAGCCTGCAATCAGGCTTTTCAGTCCACTGGACCACCAGGGATGTATTCAGCGGGGTTGTTTTTAAACTAAAGCAGCCCGTGGTCAGGCTGGTGGGGGAACATTTCTGCTGTTGCCCACAATAGGGCCAGTGGGTGGTGGTGGTGGGGATTTTCACTCTTTTGCCCAAGATCGGGCTGCACGGGGGGCACATGGAGTGGGTTGGGGGCCAGCCACAGGTGTCAGCTGCTGTGTTGTGCCCTGCAATGCAGCAGCTCACCTGTGGGTGATCGTCGACTTGAGCATTTTTTTTTGGGTCAAAGTTGTGCAGGCGCAGGTTGGGGGTTGCGCCTTCACAACTCTGCACAGCCTGGCTGAATATCGGGATGTGCAGTTTATGCATGGTTCCTCCCCCTGCAGTTCAGCATGCATTCATTTGCATTGCACTGTTGCTCAGCATGTTTTCTGTGGCGCAACTGCCTCCTGCTGAATATGGCAGAATGGAGCAAGTTTGGACTTGCGCAGGCACTACCCTATTACACATGGCGCAACCCTTTTGAATATCTGGCCCATAAAGTATAATACTAATAGAAGGAAGGCATTTTTCACACAGATAGTGGTGGCCCCTTGGAATGAGCTCCCCTTGTCACTTATTTGTCCTAAATCAAAGATGCTTTTTAAAACTCAGCTGGATAGAAATTTTTATGAAGGAAGCTAACATGACTACATAAGGGATACTGGCTGGGAACAGCTATGGCCTATTCTTTACTGTCTGGCCTCCTCCACTCCCTTGAACATTTGTATGAACCTTTGTATGAACTATCTTTATATTAGGGATTACAATACTACCACATATACCCAATGTTAAGATGATATGGTTATGACAATTGGCCCAAAAAAATGTTGGGGCTTGAATGTCACACTTTATCTCTTGAATAGCAATAACACACCAAACACAAGAGAGTATACTTTAACTTTTTTTACTATAAAAATATTTTCGATATAAAAAATAACAAACAAAAATATTTTTTTTTATCAAAACAAAAATAGATTTTTACAAAATAATATATATACACCCAAAAAAACGTATAAAAGTGTGTATTACATCATACACAAAATTAAAATTTAATAAAAATATTTTTTTCTTTACATAAATAAAAACATATAAAAATATATTGTCCAATGTTCTTTTAGTTTTGTTGAACACTTGCGAGAGGTGTATGCAGTGCTTGAGGCAATCCAGGCTAGAAACTGGATTCAATGTGGAGACGCAAAAGAAGTGGAAACTGTTGCGCCCTCGGGAGGAGATACCGGACCGCTATGAAGGGTGGCCAGTTTCACCCAGGGAAGCTGCAGGAACAGATGGTAGCCGTGGAGGTGAAGCACTGCTACTTGCAACAGCATCACCACTGCTGCATTTATCGGCAAGCTTACCCAGGTTGACAGTCTGCTGCTGTGCATCCAAGAGAGACTGGATTTTGTCCAGCCTCTCAAGGATCACAGCATTTTCTTTCCGCAGACTGACAACCTCGTGTGTGAGCCATCTGTAGCAGCGGCAGTGGCCTGTGCACTTTCGCAGTCGCCGGCGCCCTACAAAGATTAAAAAAAAAAGTTATGATGAATATACAACACAAATTCAACAATTACAACTTTAAAATATTTCACTTCAAATATTTCTTATCTAATGCAATATCAGAAATGCATTCATTTAAAAGTTATGATAATAGTTTTAAGTATGATGCTAAACTATTTAGTATCTTATTTCTCTCTCTGTCATACTTGACTATCTATATTATCTAATAAGCTGACAACATAAAAAAATGTATAGTTAGCTGTGGCTTAGAATGCTACTCTTAAATTTTCTTTCACTACTCAGAAATATTCAGTATGTACATACTTTTGCATTATTGACACTATTATACCATAGAATTGAAATACATCCTCATCAAGTGTGAGAATTTTTACTTCACCATGTCTGCCTATAATGTGTAGTCATGTATTCAGTGAAAAAAAAGTACCTTGACAGTAGCAGTATAATAAAATACTTTTCATGCGTACACTATCATGATAAGTTTAATGATACTTTGAAACCAAACAGCTTTTTACCCGTGTTTCAAGCCCTCAGCACACATCACTACTTTAAATAATTAAGTCACTAATATAAGATGCGATGCAAAACCATGCCAGATATCCAGCCGGGCTGTGCAGAGTTGTGCAGGAGCAACCCCAAAGCTGTGCCTGCACAACTTTGAGAAAAAAAAAGGATCACGTTGAGGGCCACCCACAAGTGAGCTGCTGCATTGCAGGACGCAACACAGCAGCTGCCACCTGTGGCTGGCCCTCAATACTCTGTCTCATACGTCTCAACCGTTTGTTCCCCAAATGTGTTACATTGCTTCTCAAAATGTGGAAAGAATGGGCAAAATGTGGAACACTTAATCTAATTTTTAAATTAGAAGCCCACAACACTGTTAAAATGTTTGCATTTAAGTTCATGAAGTCTGCAATTAATCAAATTGATATATTTAGTATCATTTACTATAGAGTTTTGCTAAAAAATGTTAACACTGAATATGTTACAAGTCCTCACAATGTGAAACAGGGAGCTTTAGTGAATTAAAAAGAGTAACATTCCTCGTAATGTGGTATGGTTGAGAGATATGCACTCTATGGCCCCTCATCAAGCCAGTCACGGGCAGCAATGTCTGCCCCCCCAACACTCGTGTTTTGTTGGGGGGGTTGCCAACTACATCCCACAATTGGGATTTTCTGGATATGATCGGGAGGTGGGGGGGTGTTTCAATACTCCAGCCTGCAATTCGGCTTATCGGTCCACTGGACCACCAGGGATATATTCAGGAGGTGGGGAGGTGTTTAATTACTTAATACCACGATTGTGCTTATTGGTCCACTGGACCTCCACATCTGTGTTGAAGGGGGAGACACATTGCTGCCCCCAATTGGGCTAGTGAGGGGGGGTATTAACAGTATGCCTGCAATCGGGCCAGTGGGGGGTTACGCTCTTTTGCCTGCGATTGGCCTGCACGAGGCGTCCTTCCCCAACGGCTGCTACCTGGTAAGGAGCCAAGCGCAAGTCCTCGGGGATCACCACACCTGCATGCTAATGGCATGCAAATGGGGCCATAATCAGATGCGAATGGCCCCCCCATGCCTTGCATGAATTACAGCCACATTTGCATATCACCTTTTGAATATCGGGATTTTGCGACCACAAGTAGAATGCTGCAGTTTCTCAACTTGCGCTGCTGCAAGTTCCACTGCGCCATGCACAGTGGCTGTGCTTGGGGGTGATATTCAAAGCAGTTCCTCAATAGCACAACTCCTTTGAATATCACCCTGGACACACCCCTGTGCAAGTATTTTGCACACCAGAAGGACTTGCGCCTATGATAGCATATAGTGCTCATCTCAAAACAAATGTTTTAAATAGACATATTACCACCTTTACTCACATACAGTCTCACAGTCATCTCCTTACACTGTCCCAAAAAGTAATTTCGCACAACAGCCACAGCATCATATAGTGACGTATTAAAAACACTGTTTTAAAGAATAGGTGCTCATTGAAAGTATGACACTGTGTGTCGCTAAGCCATGCATCATTGAATTATGTAGCAATGTGATCTATGTGGCCCAATATTTAGCACAGTTTCACTACTCAGCAGGTTCTTTTCATAACACCCAACCCAAAAATACGCACCGTATGATGTAGTGGAATTCGCACCACTGCAACCTGTCATAGTACTGCATTTTAAGTGTGGTGAGACAACTTCCATAGTGCTATTTAGAAATGTGCGATATTCATAGGGTGAACGCAAACAGTCCCATTATTACCTGCATTATTAGTTTTATCGACATTCCCTCAGTTCATGATCACCTTTAAAAAAAATACACATATCTGACAGTGCACTGAACAGCATCGCACTGCATTGTAGAGGTAAGCATTAGGCTGGCAAGACTGAAGACAGACACTCTGCACAGCTATTCACTTTAACTGGGAAAAAGGGATCATGAACACTATAAGGCACACTTTTAAACTTGTAGATTGAGAAAAAAACTAAAAAATCATAATTGGACACTTTATGCATTGCACAACATTTAGGTCACTACAATATCCTACCACCATGTTTGTGTTTTTTGGGTGGTTGGGTATCTGCAGTGATCAATGCATTGCCACCCTTATAAGGTCACAGCACACGTAAAGTAAGTAATATAAACAGTGATTCGCCCACCCACAACAAACAAAAGAAAGTGGTACTGCCTCAGCAACGAAGGTCTGTTGCTCACACCCCAAACAATTTAACATTTGCAGTGAGTATGCCAATAGACAGTGCACTCCCCCTATCATGCAGTAGGACAGCAACGTGTAATTATCAACAGGAGCATTGATCACCACAGAATGTTGACAACCCTATGGTACTTCTCAAGGATGCAGATAATAGCAACAACAGATTTCACTTACGTGGTGGGCTTGCGCCGGCTTCCTGCTTCACCTCTCACGTTCTGCAGCAGCAGCTTCCCCGGGCTCTATTAAAGCAAACAAGTAGGACATAGGATGCACAGTTTCCTTCTCAGAAATCCTGCCAGTGCCAAGGGCTAGTGGGGAACACAAAAGAAAAATTAGGGCGATAAACCAGTGGCTCAGGGAGTGGTGTGAGGCCAAAGGGTATGGGTTGATGGGGGATTGGGGGGAGACCTGGGAGGATAAGGAGCTGTATGCTGAGATAGACTACATCTCAATTTGGAGGAAGGGGATCCTTAAGTTGAAAATGGAGGAGTTCATTGGTGAAAAGTGGGTTTAAACTTGTGAAGGGGGTGGATGGGAGAAAAGGCAGTCAAGGGATGCCGATAAAGGAGGGACTTGTCTCCACCCCTGGGGACCAGGAGGATTGCAGGAAAAGACCAACTGGCAAAGTGCAGACCAGGAGAAAACAGAATCCCCAAGGGAACACGAGCAGGGAAATGAAACCAAGGGAAAGGGTGGAAGGTAGTCCTGCTAAATGCCGGAGCTTGGGCAATAAAATGCCTGAGCTCCAGGCGATGTTAACTGAGGGAGCAGTGGATGTGGCAGTGGTCACTGAGACTTGGGCCACTGCAAGACATGACTGGGACCTGAACCTGGAGGGTTACACTATGTTCAGGAAGGACAGGGGAGGGAGGGAGGGGGTAGCAATGATAGTAAAAAACTGCATTGGCATAGGGGAGTTGAGGAGGCGGAGGGAACCGTGGAGGCGATTTGGGTCACTTGATAACAAGGGGGGCAAGAGGTAAAAATAGGAGTGGTGTATAGACCCCTGCCCTGGCGGAGGAGCTGGAGGACAGTCTGGTGGCAGATGTTAGAGACACTGCAGACTGGGCAGAGGAAAGGTGGTGGTGTTAGGGGACTTAAACATGCCAGGAACAGACTGGGAGACTATGACATCCTCTGTGACCAGGGAACAGAGGTTGTTGGATGTCTTTCAAGACGCGTTCCTAACTCAGCAGGTGAGGGAACCGACCAGGGAGGCACGGGTACTGGATGTGGTCCTGGCAGACAGTGACCAGATTGGGGGCCTGGAGGTAGGGACCCATTGGCGGGAGTGACCATGCCACGGTCTGGTTCTGCCTGGACCTAGGAGGGTGAAGGCTGCACAAAGACGGAAGTAACCGACTTCAGGGGGTGGATTTTAAGGAATGGGAAGGATCCTTAAGGAGCATTTGGATGGGATTGGGTCAGACATGGAGCTGATAGTAGGTGGAAATCATCAGGAGAGGGGTGCAGGATGCTACCAGCACCTGTGCAAGAGTAAGACAAAATGCGGTAGGGCCCAAAAACCCTGTTGGTGGACCAGGGAGGTCCAGGAGGTGGTGCGGGGAAAGAAAGCAGCCTATAAGAAATTCAAGTGCTCAAGGAGTGAAAGGGATCAAGGGGAGTATGAACTGTTGGCTAGAAGGGCCACTAGAGTGGTGAGGGCGGCTAAGGCAAGGAAGGAGCAGAACCTGGCCAGGGAAATTAGGAGAGGGAAAAAGGGGTTCTTTAGATACATTGGGGAAAGACGAAGGGTGAAGGGGCAGATTAGCAGGATTAAATCAGGGGAGAGATGGGCGCAAGACCCAGAGGAGCAGGCTGAGGTACTAAATGAGTACTTCACCTCAGTTTTCACCAGAGAAAATGGGGATGCTGCATCATACATGGGAGGAGACAGAGATAATGAGGAGGGGGGGACCCTTACCAATCGGCAGGTCTGGGGAGAGGGGGCATCACTGGCAGGTGGGAGGAGGGCTAAGCAGGAGAAGAGGTACTGGAGTGGAAATCACAGCAGAGAGGTGAGGAAGCCTCCAGCTCCTTAAGACGGAGAAAGCACCGGGGCCGGATAAATTACATCCTAGAGTGCTGAAGGAACTTGCAGATGTCCTGGCGAAACCCTGGCAGAGCTTTTCACCATCTCTCTGAGGACAGGGTGGGTGCCCCAAGACTGGAAGGTGGCGCATGTAGTGCCTATCCACAAGGGGGGATCAAGGGAGGTGGTAGGAACTACAGGCCTGTCAGCCTGACATCAGTGGTGGGCAAGGTGATGGAGAGCATTGTCAAGGGTGGCTGGGGGCCTGGATAAGTCAGGGTGCCTGGACGATAGACAGCATGGATTCATCCCGGGAAATCGTGTCAGACAAACCTGGTGGAGTTCTATGACTGGGTGACAAGTGCCTTGGACCTGGGTAGACCAGTGGATGTCCTCTTTCTGGACTTCAGCAAGGCATTTGACTCTGTTCCTCACGGGGCCTGTTGGATAAACTAGGAGAAATGGGGTGGGAAACCAGATGATCTGATGGATAGGCAATTGGCTCAGGACCGGACCCAGAGGGTCGTAGTTGGTGGGATAATCTCTTCCCAAGGAGGGTCATTAATGGGGTCCCACAGGATCAGTCCTTGGGCCCTTCTGTTCAACGCCCACGATCTCGACATAAGGACAGGAATCAGGAGTGAGATGGAGTCTCTTTGCAGATGACTCAAACTGGGGGCAGTGGTGGATGGGGAGGAGGGAGGGTGGCCTGCAGGGGACCTAGAGGCTCTGGAAGATGGTCTAGAAAGTGGAAGCTGAGGTTTAATGCAGGGAAATGCAAGGTACTCCATCTGGGGCCAGAAACCCAGGCCAAGTGTACACCCTGGGGAAATACTACAAGTCTCAATGGCTGAGAGGGACCTGGGGTGGTGGTGGATGTCAAGATGAACAACTCTGAGACTTGTAGGAGGGCAGCAGCCAAGGCCAACAGGATGCTGGGATGCATCGCTAGGGGATCACCTCCAGAAGGAGGGAAGTGATACTCCACCTGTATAACTGCTTGGTGAGGCCACACCTGGAGTACTGTGTGCAGTTTTGGAGGCCACACTTAAAGAGGGACATTAACCTCCTGGAGAGGGCCCAGAGGAGGGCAACCAAAATGATTTGGGGCTTGGGGACAGGACCTATGAGGAGAGGCTCGAAGAGCTAAATATGACACTTTGGAAGAGAGAAGGGACTGGGGGACATGATAGAGGTCTTCAGGTACATGAAGAGGGTAAATAGGGAGGAACAGTGAGGGTGCTTCAAGGAAGGAGGAAGGGGCCACTAGAGGCATGGGTGGAAGCTGGAGGGGAAGATTCAGGGAGAAAGGAGGAGGTGCTACTTACTGAGAGGGTGGTAGAGCCATGGAATGCACTACCTAGGGGCTGGTGGAGGCAGAGACAGTGGAGGGGTTCAAGAGGGGTGGGACAGGTACAGGGAAGGGTTCAGGAAGCAAAATCCAATGCAGCAAGAATATCCGGAACTGGGAAGGGAGGCAGCAGAGAAGGCGGGGACAGCAAGGTCAGCACCAGGGTGGGGCTGACCAAACGAGCAGACACGAAAGACCATTAGGCCTATTCTGCTGGCATTTTAGTATGTTAGTATGTATGTTAGTAAGTAAAAAAATGATCACATTAATAGATGAAATATCAAGGTTAAAGTGTTTTTCTTTAAAACATCAATTTCTAATACTACATCATTCATACAACTATCATTTGAACACATATCTCTTTACAGAAACAGCTCTGTCTCCAGCTAGTTGTATGTTGTTAACTCAGTATTACATGATATTACAAGTCTTGAAATTATTACACCATGTATATATGTTTTTCCAAGACAAATCTCCATCCAATCCAGAACAGTTAATATAAGAAATTCATTGTTTTCCCTGGTGATTCCCCTAACACTGTTTCTTCAATAACGTATTTTCAAAAAGATTACTCACAAATATATAATTGGTAGTATGCAGTGCAGAACAAGTAGTGCCTGCCCATCAATCACAATACTTATAACATTGTCATAATGCATGTTTGTGACACAGAAACATCCTAAAAACATCACATGTATGTTCAATTTACATACATGCATACCCTAATTATATGACGTCTGTTCCTTTAATAGTTTTAAATGTGAGTTATTATAATAAAAATAACACAAACACAACGATAATGTCACTGTTCACTCAATGACCCTCTAGCTGAATATAGCAGCCATTTATGTGTTATTAACCATATTACCCATACAGGGCTATTAAAACACATTAACAAACATGTAGATATTCTATTATGCACATTAATAACTATTGCAATAATAAAAATGAAACATTGGCATGACATATAGAAATATTAACTAAATACAATCTAGGGACATGTCATAATTGCCAACAGATAATTTAGCAGCACACCATTGAATTCCACTGAGACACCTACAACATTAGAACAACATTAGAATTGGTTATCTATAACTCATTGTACATTGAACTCCACCACCAAAATTAGCAGAGGAGAACACCTGCCCCCACAACACCATGCATCTACCGCTGTGTACATCCATCCATTCTCAGATTCATGAAGAATAGTATTCCACTCACATCTGTAGTAATACCAGTTTGTTATGGTAGTACAGGATCTTCTGCCATGGTGGCACTGCACATTCACTAGACTTGGTTAACACCTTTTTTGAACTATTTTGGGTGGCATATTCAAGATGGTTGACCCATACACAATAGGGCTCCACATCTGCAAGTACAAAATTCCGCCATTCTGCAATATTCAGTAAAACACACTTGCGCCACTGAAAACTGGCTGAACAACAGCACAATGCAAATGAATGCATGGTGAAGTGGACGGGAGGAACCATAAATGAACTCCAGAGACCAATATTCACCCAGGCTGTGGAGAGCTGTGTAGCCACAACCCCCAACCAAGCCTGCATGACTCGCAGAAAAAAAAAAAAAAACTAACTCGAGGGTCACCCACAGCTGAGCTGCTAGATTTCAGGGTGAAACACAACTGCTGGCACCTGTGCTGTCCCCCAACTTAGTCCCCATGCCCCTCTGAGCCACGTTGCAGCCAACAGACTGTAAATCCCTCCCACCCCTCTCAGTGGCGCGACCGTGGCCATTCTGTACTTCCCCCAACACCAGGCAAATCACGGGCAGCACTGTGCCTCCCCCCAAACGTATCCCTGATGCTCCAGTGGCCTGAAATGCCCGATCACAGCCAGAAAGTTAAGTAACCCACCAAATGTATCCCTTGTGGTCAAGTGGACCAAAATGCCCAATTGCAGCCAGTAAGTAAAACAACCCACCCATCCTCCTGAACATATCCGTCCTGGTCCAGGGACTGAAATGCCTAATTGTGGACAGTTAGTTTAATAACCCCCTCTGAAGATAGCCCTGGTGGCTAGTGTCTCCCCACCCAACCCACCCATGAAGCACCACTACCCTGCTCACCGCCTCACAGGCAGTGGGCAGCATCATCCCACACACCTGCCGCCCATCAACTGACTGCCCATTAGAGCTGCACACCCATTGCTGCAGACCAAGAGCCAATGGGCGTGCACCCCATACTGTGTATCACATTCCAGATTTGTGAATCAATTCATTCATTAAAAAATCTGAACTGTCATGTACGGCATGGGCTCCTAACACATTGGCTGTACTGTACAGCAATGGTCGTTCAGCCCTACCAGGCAGTCACTCGGCGGGTGGCGGGGTGGCAGACATGTGGGATGCTGCTGCCCAGCAGCTGCCGGGGGGCGGGGTGGTGGAGCTTAGCAAGTGCGTGGTGTGGCTCATACAGTGCCCACCAGGGCTATGTTCAGAGAGGGCTTATTAAACTTACTACCTGCAATCGACCTTTTCGGTCCACTGGATCAGCAGGGATACGTTCAGGAGGGGGCCACATTGCTGCTAACGATCAAGCTGTTGCGGGAGAATTGAACCATTCCTCTGATCAGCCCAGAGAGGGGTGCTGAGGGGTATTCTACACTGCTTTCTCTATGATCGGGCTGCACCGCAGTATTGTTCCCCGATGGCTGCAGCCTGTTAGGGCACCATGCACAATTCCTCGGGGATCGGCAGACTGCATGGTAATAGCATGCAAATCACGCCATAACGACATGCAAATGCCCCCACACTGCGTCTTGCAATGATTATACCCCATTTGCATGTCACATTTCGAATATTGCCCCAGACACACAGCTGTGCAGCTAATTTGCACAGCACAATAGCTTGTGTGTATGAATGGCACAATTTGAATATCACACACTTGTGTCATGAGAAACCCTCATTTCTTATTTGTAAACAGCCTAAGAAATTTGTGATAATAAAGTCTTACCGTCAGACTCAATCAAAATGACACTTTCAGTGTCCGACTGACCACCCTCCACAGCTTGGCTCTGTGCTGGCACTACCTCGCTTGCAGCTGGGGAATGCCTCCGATGTTCTACCATGAACCCAAAACAAAAAATAGTTAAATGTTAGATGTAAATCACAGTACATTTTTAAGACTTACAACAACAGTTGTGAGAAATACTGGTTTCTGATTAGTATCAAAACGTTATTAGCTGTATGTCAATCTTTGATTGACATATATGTAGAGACTAAGCACATACAAAACAATGTTCAACACTATTTTCAAAATATTGCTATGATAATACTAATAAGGCACTCTGACTGTTTATATCAATGGTCACTTAATCACTGTGTGGGGGATGCACTACTCGGCCGTGCCTCATGCCACATTACACCAATAAGCACACATTTACACAACATTGAATAATCGCTCCTGATGTCTTATTGCTTATTTATGCACTATACAATGATTTTTACTAATTCTGAAAACATGGACAACTATTATGAAAAGTTGTGCTGATTTACTTATGGTGAGTAAGGCGCTCCCCCGCAGCTGGCTTCCCAGCAGCCTCCCAAAGCTCATGAGCGAGGTAGTACCAGCACGTATCATTGTCCAGTATCACCTCCCGTTGTTTCAACACGTAAAAACGTTGGCGCAACAGCTTCCACTTCTTTTTCAGTTGTACGACTGACTTATTTTTCACCTTAAGTGCGATGTACAAATAACTGTTAATGCGCCTCCACATCGAATCCAGTTTCCGATTTGTACTCCTCATCAGCACTCTTGTATTTCCTCTAGCCTGGACTGCCTCAAGCAGTGCACACACCTCTCGCAAGGTCCACTGCCTCATTTTTTTTATAGGTCTTAGTAGTTCTGAAATACAAACAAAAACAAATATCTACATTAGTATCATGTAACAATATAAATCATTTCTTAAACGAATTCCATACAGTACTAATTAAATTAAATCAAAGAGCACCTGTCTTTCAATATAGCAGAAACACAGATCAGTACCATAATATAGGGCTAGAAAAGGATTCAGCCACCTCGACAGTAAAAACAACTGCTACTAGACTAACATGCTATACTCTAGTCTCGTGGGTCGGAGGTACTGCATCGAACATCACATTGGGCACACCATGACATATCCATCTGTACTACACTGAAGTATTCACACAACATTGTAATGTGATGTTAAACAGAGATTAACCACACATCACAGAACTGTACACAGACCTATGAATGCACTTAATAAATGTGAAGACTGCTAACAAAGTGATTGAAAGTAAAAGTGCATGATAACGCAGTTGTGCATTCATTGTAGCCCATATACTAATAACTACCCATTTCTGTAACATTAAAAATACATCTATATCCTGACATACCAGTGAAGAAACAGATACATTTTACAGTACCACTGTGTTTTATTGAAGTTGCACACATACCATGTTGGTACACAGGGCTCGAAATAACCGGCTGTCCACCCGTCTTGGACAGCCATTTTTAATTGGGACAGGCGTTTTATTTTGTTGGCCTGTCCCTTGGACAGGCAGTTCTGCTTTATAACTTTGCTACACCTATTAGGGTGCTAGGACCCAACCACGGCACTCTGTTTAGGAAAAAGGGATGTCAGGACCTCATGATCTGAAGATGCACCACAGGGCTCGAAATAAGGGGGCGCTGAGCGCTAATCTGCGCTTCTGTTTTGCTAATTGGCACCTGCCACTTTAAGAGGCAGCAAGTTAAGGGCGCTCCTAGTAGCTCCTTGTGTGTCTGTGCTGCGCAGTAAGTAAATCACGCAAGGTACCAAAATGGGATGTGAGCGAGTCAATTCGTCGAGCAGCAAGGGAATGGGCATGAAATATGTAAACGTGCTGTGAAAGTCGAAACTCCTACAGGTGAAACTTCATGAGGACGAGTTAGCAAGCACAAAATGGAAGGTGGGATTTAATATATCCTTCCTGCTCTAGTGTTCAGGGATGTTTAGCAGTGTTCACTTGCATAATACCTTACCTGTAGCTCGCCACATCATGATTAGCTTTTCTCAGAATGTAAAAGTACATTTATTCACATATGCACTTTTACATTCTGAGAAAGAAATCATAGTGTGACAGGTTACAGGTATGGTAAGAGTATCACGCAAACATCCTTCAACACTAAACCAGGAAGGATATATTCTCCTACAACCTGCCCAACCTCCAAAACACTGAAGCATTAGTACAGCAGAGGATGCAGAGAAGTTGGCAGACACTCCCTTCACCATGGCAGCCAGGTTACTGTGGAGAATAAAATCTTGATAAAAAGTACAGTACTCTGTTGGAGAGCTCAAAACGTTCTTTATTTTTTATTTTAGTTTTAGTTTATCCAGGATTGCCCAGCTGAGATGCAACATCTTGTTTCTTGTGAGGTCCTGCTTCTTACCTACAGCTTGGAGGACTGGGGCACTGGGTGCTTGCTTATTCATTGAAGCAATAATCCACAGTAGTGTGTCAGTTATAGTGGGATTTACCTACTTCTGGTATAGTTTGGTCATGAGGACGAAGTCCCAGTGACTTGACTTCACAGCAGAAGTTGGTAAATCCCACCATAACCCACATCCTGCAGTGGATTATTAAAACAAGGTAAAAATCTGAAACAAGCAGTTGTGCATAAGGGAACAGAGAGTGAAAAATTATGTAAAAATAGTGTGGACAGGCAAAAGTTTTGTGGGACAGGCAAAATTTATGTCACACCTGTCCCTCGGACAGGCAAGTCAAAAAAATTATTTCTAGCCCTGTTGGTACAGCTACAATACTCTAAGGCCACAGTAAATGGTACACTCATTTAACATACTCAAACTATTTACCAATGTTGAGACATAACAATATCATACAATTGTGAACAGACAGAAGCAGGAAAAATTACTATTGCTGCGCACCCACTATTGTAATATGGCAAACCCATATATGTATCATATATGTGAGTGATGCATGCACTTGATCTATTTTTTGACCACATTAATATGGTTCTGAAAAGAACCTTTGTGTATTCTGTTATATTTCCTCAAACAGTCTCACGATCTTAAAGGACTTTCAGGATTCCATCTTGAAGATCTCCCAGAAAATGACAATTGCCAGCACGCGAGAAATGTACACCATCTGGTAGGAATAGCCAATCATTACAATATTTTATTTCGGGGTGACGTATAGTATGCATTCCATGCATGCGTAGAAAAGCAGTAATCTGTACATTTACTTTTCTGCAAGCTCTGTCAATCAGATACATATGATGCTCTGCTTGCCAGACTCTACGCTCTGTAATATCTGAAAATATGATAATACAGGCAGGCAACATAGACATAATAGAAGCAAGGTCCAATTTTGCCTCTGTTACTAAATCTACCCAGCGTTTTGAGCCCAAATCATTGCCTCCAAGATGTATTAGCAGTATGTCAGGAGGAGAGTGAGTTCTCAAAAGTCTGTGCATGGTTGGCATAAGATGTTCCCATCTCATTCCACCATGGCCAAACCATCTTACATAGCAATTCGGGAGCTGCAGGTCTCTCCCAAAATCACTATGAACTGCAAACTCAGCTGCTCGTCTTATGTAACTGCTTCCAACTATCCACAAAATCCTTTTGCTATTTTCTGCCATTCTAAGTTTTTTTACTCATAACTCTACAGAAAGCTACTAAGAAAGGGACTGTTCACCCTGCAGTGACCAGACAGCACTGAAAATCAAACTGATATTTTCCTCCTTATTTCAAGCTAGCTTCAGTGCATTCAGACAAAACACACAAATAAAAAACATTCCCTCCTGCTGTGGCTTCATGAACCAATGTAACTCATGCATTCAGTATTACTAGACTATGTTCCTGCAAAATCTGAAACCACTGAGAACTGAAAAAATGCATCCTTTTCATAGGCAGTTTAAACAATTACAACATCAGAAACAAGTCTGATTGGTTCCATTTTGTCATACAACTCCACGTGCACTTCCTATCTCCCTCCATTTGCAGCTGTATCTGTCAAGTTAGTACTAAAATGCTTTCTCACTTTAAACTATTTCTCTTAAGAATATAGCATGCTACACAATAACAATTAACATTATGAGATTAAACACAAAAGTTTTGATTAATAGTATGTACATTTTCTAATAAGTTTTAAAATACTAGAAAATATCATGTGAACATAGACTGTACTTACAGTTTCAACTGCTTTTTCTCCAGCAATGTTCAAAATGGATCCTGTTTACTTCTTCTTCAGTGTTGCCCGTCCCTGATTCTGCTCAGAAGTGGCCTGACAAATCTTTAATTTCATTGGTAGAGCTAGCTGTCACTCAAACAGACTGTTTAATGATTCGATAATGAATGTTTCAGCCACTGCCAAGTGTTAGATTAACTTTACTTCGAATCGCGAAAGTACATTTGCGACACTTCGATAACCCGAAGTAACATTTCTTGAAAGTGTCAAAGTTCGACAGTACTTTTGGCCATAGTGTCAAATGCACGTACAATTTGCGACACTTTCGAATGCACGAAGTATTTTTTCAGTTCTCGTGTTCACGAAAAGTAATTTTCCAGACTTCATATATTGACACAATTTCACATTCTATGGAAAAATAGCTTAATTATCAATTTTAAACACATAATCGGCTGCATAGCTGCCTCAAAATCAGTGCAGTGCAGATATTTTAGATTTACAATGTTCCACGCGTGCATAACAACTGTGCAACGCAGACTTGCAAAACACTAATTTGTTGTAATTTTCACACTCAAATGTCCTCATATATCCATTTTACAACCTCTGCTCATAACAGTTGCACTCTTATGTTTAAAATTTCTACCATATAGTCATTTCTCACATCAACTCATCCAAAACGCAGCACATAAGCAAAAGCACAGTATTGTTAAGATGTGACTAATGAAATCTACACTATTCACAACGTTGTGGGTTGAAAGCAAAATAGTAAATTCTCAACTGAAAAGTATGACACAACACAAACTTACTAGTGTACATGTGAACTGCACTGCGCAAGCTTGTAAATCAGAAATATTTCAGAATTCTCACACACATTTTTCAACATATTCAATTTAAGTTATCTGTTCAGAAACACAGCCACGGTAATTTTGTGACTGTGGCCCACACTGTTATTTCGGCAATGAACTGCATCATTGCACAGTACATGTACAGGAAAACATTTTTTCCCATGTTGTGAAAAATAGCTCCAATGGCAATACACAGGAGTACAAAAAACACAATGTTGGTAAAATGCAGCAACGATATTGAAATTTCGCTAACATGCAAGCATACCTACCAACTGTGGCACACACACTCACACAACAGTAATAGTGGCATGTCCTCCCCCTAATTGTAAACATACTAATTGTTACAGATTTGGTAATGCACACTATCACTCTCAAATTTTTGCTCTACCATATAGTTAATCATCATACTGACTATCCCATGACACGCTACATGGTATAAAACACATGTTCGTACACAGGTAAAAAATAACAGCTAGCGTAATCATAAGAACACATGTGAAGAAAAAATCTTTTAAATGTGCACAAAAATATTGAGAATGAACAAATTTCTGATACGTAGCAGCTAGCAATGCACATTCATAACAACTATCATTTAGTTATGTTTTTACCAAATTGTTAACATTCTTAGCGTACTATTCTATTAATACACAGTGTTATAAGAAATTTACTGAAGCCTATTCTAAAACTTTTTTTTTCTCTCTCATACAGGTGCCTGATACTTCTGTAAGATTGCTTACTGTCACTGTCAACCATAATACCCAAAAATGCCAACTAAATACAGATGTAGATGTGTCTCAAAACGACAGCGGTATAATAGTTCTCACTGTTGTATATAGAAAACAAACAAAACAGGCACCCAAAAAATGAACATCGACAGACCTTTACTGCAACAGTGACCCCTACATCAAGTCACTGCACAAAGAAACAAAAATCCATAACAAAAAAACAGAAATGTATAGCATCACAAATGTTGTGTTGATCTCTAAGATGAAACACAACTATTTTGAGTGTAACCATCAACAGACGCTCAAAACAACACCGTAAAATACAAAAATTGTGACTTACAACTCAGAAAGAGAAAGTATTTCCGATCACTAGCAAGTAAAGCTAATATTGAAAGACTTATCACTGCTGTGCTACAGCACACCCGCAAAAAGAGCAAGAGTCACCTTCCTCTGATGAATTTACGTCTGAAAGTACGGACTTTTGTCAACAGAGCACTGTTTGTACTACAACGATTCTGGCGTAAGATGTCTCATGTCCTTGAACAATTCAGGAAACTTGTATATGGCATTAAAAAAGGCTTCAACAGTATCCTTGTTTGACTGTTGACAACTTCTGCCATGTCTTCACAGGACAGTGGCTGCACACACAGCACTCAGAAGCATATTTCTGGGAAGAGTCTTATCATGACTTTATGAAAGAACAGACATTCAATATTGATGAGTCCGGCAAACTAAAAAAATGTCCTCAGTATCTCTGATGACAATCAATTGGATAATGATGATGACTGTGGTCCAACCATAGTCTTCAATAAACGGCACTGCCTTACATGGTCATGTGATGCTACCTGCAACCATAGGCAATCATCATTTCAAAAAGTAGAACACTTTTTTAACCTATTCATAATAACAGATCGCAAAGAGAGACATAAACTATTTACAGAAATTGACCATTGTGAAATCCGGCCACATACTGGACTCATGGGTCACTCACTTGCATGTCTCAATACTGGAGTTTGTGATAGTTTTTTTCACAACATGCGGATGCTCGCAGTGCATCAAACAGGCATGTGAAACTTTGTCTACAGAGTATATGAAGTACAGCAAGCTGTACATAAGTACACTTGTTTAAATGACTTATTGCAGTCAGGTGACATGCAGGGTGCCATCACTTTCCTAAAAAAACTGCAACACATTCCTTCTGAACCAGAAACAAGTAATTTCCAGTGTCACACTTCAACAGAAAAATCTGTTTCAGTGTTAGAAAATGACATTCTGAAACAGTACGGGAAGGAAATTGCTAAGTTTGAGGTTGCAAAGTATCAGAAGTTTGATTCTGTATGTGTGTCATGCAACTGTTTGTGCTACACGAAACAAACTGTCACAGTCAACCTAGAAACCTGGTCACCATACAATGACATGTGGTTCCGCCTCACAGCATTCTTGCTCCTGAAATCTGACTTTCATCCACAAGACACCATTGTGCTATGCAAACACTGTTTTTCAAAACTGAAGTGCAACACTTTGCCAGCAAGGTCAGTGCTAAACAACATGGAAACAGATGTTACACCAACTGAGATTTCAACATTGAATATGTTTGAACGTATTCTAATTCAGACAATGAAACCATTCCAAATGATTCTACGTCTGAACACAAAGACACGGAAGATTCCACAGAAAGAGCTTGTTAGATCTCTAAAGGGTTCTGTGATGTATCTACCACTTCCTCTACAGGAAAATGCTCAAGCTATCTCAACAGAAAATAGCTTGGTCATTCTAGTAAATGGTGTGCCTACAAAGGCCAAGGTCATCTGGCAAGATGTTGTCAATGTGCAAAAGGTAAAGCTTGCTCTGGCTTATTTAAAGAGGAACAATTCCTTTTATATAGACCTTGACATAGATCAGATGGCCAATCTCTCTGTGCAACATGATCTATTAGAAAAAAGTAAGCCAATCATTGAGAAAGTCAGTACACAGACAAGTTACAATGTGTATGAACAGTACACAATTCACCCACTACATGCGAGATCCATTAGGAGACAACATTGATCTCTATCAAATGAAGCAGGTGGAAGGTGAGCCTGTCAGCATTTGGGAGGCAACACTAGAAGCACGCTGCTTCCCAGACCTATTTCCAAAAGGGTCAGGCGGACGCCTAGATGAAAGAGAAGTACGGGTACAGGGTGCTGAGTACTGCACTAGCCGTGTCCTGAGCAAAGATGGGAAATTCAGATGTAACATACAGTACCTGTTCCATCTGCTCTGGGAAAGTGAGCTTAGCATTCTGTCTGCGTCTATAGCACATACCATTCGGCTAACAACTCCACTAGATGGAATTACAACTGCTCAATTTCTGGAGAAATTAAAGCAGAAAGATGAAAATATGCAAGTGAATCTGTCTTCCATACTTTCAAGTCTACGTGGCACCAAAGAATATTGGTATCGCAGACACTCGGAAGTGATGACAATGCTATGAGAGTATGGCGCAGCCACATGGTTTGTCACACTTAGTTGTGCTGAATATGCCTGGGACGAACTCATTGAACTGTTGAAGTGGGCAAATTCCGATGTCGAAGGCATCTCATCAATGACTGTCGGAGAAATGTGTTCACTTGATCCTGTGTCTGTCACAAGACATTTTCACAAGCGGTTCCATGACATTCTCACTTTCATCTTGTCAAAGGACAATCCTCCTCTAGGCATTGTAGAACACTACTTTTGGAGGACAGAATATCAAGCACGAGGTGCCCCTCATATCCATATGTTATTTTGGATCAAGGATGCGCCACACATTGGTGAACATGAAGCAGCAGAAGTGCTATCATTCATAAAAAAATATATCACTTGTCACATTCCAGACAAGTATGACAGTCCTACACTATGGAAGTTGGTTCAAAAGTTCCAGCACATATTTGCGCAAAATATTGCCGGCGAGCAGTAAAGAACAAATCTAATTGGTACACGCGATGTCGCTTTGGATTTCCTAGAAGAGTTTGTCAGAATGGTGCCATGAATGACCTTTTCTCAGCAATGCGACCACTTGAAGGCAAAATCAACCAAGAGGGTATACAAGTTACCCAGGCATGAAAAAGAGGTGTACATCAATGACTACAACCGAACTCTTCTCCTAATGTGGCAAGCAAACATAGATGTTCAGTTTGTGGCTGACAACTCACTGGCCCTGGTTCGGTACGTCACTTCGTACATAACCAAACATGAACAGACTAGCTTGCAAGATCTTTGGGAAGATATTGCCACTTCAAGCAAAAGCCTGACATCTCAGCTGTGGTCATTGGGTTTGAAGACTCTTTCACATAGAGAATACGGAGCTTACGAAGCCAGTGACTGGTTAATGGGTACACATCTGTACGGGAAGTCTGACGCTGTACGTTTCCTCAGTGTAAACTACAAAGACAAACGGAAGCGTGTACTAATTCCTCATGCCGAAATTGAGGAGCTTGCTGTCAATACACCTTCTTCAAAACATATCTTGAAGAATAACCTGATAGACACATACTACCCACGTAGACACAACAAGATGAATGATATGTGTCTGTTTGAGGTGGCTAAGTGGTATGACTACAAGACAGGTGCAGCACCTGACTCAACACGACACATTTACAAGGTCAATGGACTAGATGGGTGTCTTGTGAAGAGGAACAAGCCATGGCTTATAGATCACTGCAAACTGCATCTAGGCACATCAGAGAGCACAGAACATTACTACTTTGCTCTCCTATTCCTATTTAGACCCTGGAGGAGTGAGTCTGAATTAAAAGGTGACTCTGACACATTCGAAGAACAGTTCAATCTCACTTACGAGAATTTCCAAACTGAGTACTCACAAACATATATACAAAGACTAAAAGCTGAGAAAGAACAGCTCGAGCAGGCAGAGAAGCAACTTCAGGAAGACACTCCAGTTAGTTCACAAGACAACCTTGATCCAGAAGGACAAGGTGTTCTAGGTGACCCTCTGCCCTTAAATGCCCCAGAACTGTTAATCTCAGAAATTGAGACAGCCATGCAACATGGCACACACTCTATGGTCAACCCAGCTGACGTAAGAGAAAGACTAAATCAGCTGCAGCATACAGTTCACTCCCAAGTGGTTGAAGCTGTACAACATGGTATACTACATGAAACAAAACAATGTGACTGCACTCAGTACAAACCACTACTAATGTTTGTTAGTGGTTCAGCTGGCACAGGAAAGAGTTTCCTGATTGAAGCTATCACTGCAGAAGTACAAGTGTGACAGGCTCTTCAATGTCTGTTGCTGTGACTGCTCCCACAGGACTAGCAGCATACAACATTGGTGGAGTAACATTACACCGTCTCTTTATGTTGCCAGTCAAACATGGGAGAACTGGAGAGTATCGTAAACTGTCATTTGAGGTTGCATCTCAGCTCCGTTCCATGTTCACAAAGATGCAGTTACTCATTGTTGACGAAATCAGCATGGTCTCCAATGTCATGCTAGCCTGTATTCATCTATGTCTACAGCAGATCTTAGGTACTGACGATGGAGTGCCATTTGGTGGCAAAAGTATACTTGTGTTGGGAGACCTTTTACAACTTGTACCAGTCAATGCAGAGCATGTATTCACAACTCTGACTGCCAAGCAAGCTAAGAATATCCTCGGTTGCATTGCAGGCTATAACATATGGGAATTATTTACCTATGTTGAGTTGTCTGAGAACATGCGCCAAAGTGATGATCTAGCTTACAAATCACTTTTAGATGAAGTCTTCTGGGTTCTCTATCACCAGAACATGTTTGTATGTTAAATGATCGAAAAATCACAGTACATAGTACATGCATAGAAACAGCATGTAATGTCTTCAGCGATATATACTCTACTGCCAGACACATGGTGTGTCTTATGCCACGACTAAAGAAATGCACTGAATTCAACAATCTAATGCTACAAAGAGAGAACCAAGAGATTGTAACTCTGCATGCAATTGATACAGTTGATGGCGTTATTCTTAGTCTAAAGCTAGTAGCAAAGATGACTGAACGACTAAGTGAACTGAAGTCAGATGTTTCACGAACAGCTGGCCTAGAAGCTGTTCTCACACTTTGTAAGAATGCACGTATCATGCTACGATTAATCTAGATGTAGAACAAGGCATGGTAAACGGTGCCATGGGAAACATCACTGACTTTGTCTATAATGTCCAGAAGACATTTATTCAGACACTTGTAGTGCAGTTTGACAACATGCAACACTCTGTACACATAGATCGAACCTCATGAAAATTCCTGTTTTTTAAGGATATCTACGTAAACAGGAAACAGTTCCCATTATGTGTTGCATATGCTGTCTCCATTCACAAATCTCAGGATTGAGTTTGGATTCAGCAATGGTAGACATAGGTACAGACATTTTCAAGGATGGCATGAGCTACGTTGCACTTTCACGTGTACGAAGCCTTTCTGGATTGCACATCATTAGTATAGCACCTCAGAAAATACGAGCTGACAAGCGATGTATTCTTGAGTACAACAGGTTACGTACTCTACATCAGCCACAAATGTCTTTAATACCACTGCCTACATATCTGTCTGTCTCACACAATTCAGTCACAGCTAGACGGAGCAACAAACAGCAGCAAGCTTCCCAAAGTGATTCAAAAAAAGAGTTCAGCAAAGGCCACAACTTCAAGTAAACATTCACAACCAGCAATTCATCAGAAATCAGTTGGTGTAGCTGCTGTACCACTGTTTGACAACAGCAGTAGAGTCAACTGCTATGCTAACTCAGCTATGCAAGTTTTTCTACACATGCCGCAGTTTGTGCAGGCAATATCTGCTTCACAAGACAATCCCCTATCAAATGCTTTGAAGCAGATTATCAACATGACTTCTGACCACTCTAACAATTTACACTCACTAACACCACTACGACAGGTGTTATCTACATATGCTGGATGTAGTACATTTGCTGCAGACATACAGCAAGACAGTACTGAGTTTATGATGGATGGCTGTCATAAACAACCTGGATGAAGACGGCACCCCAATGCGGCAGTACTTCACAGTAACATATGTTACAAAATATGTATGTGTTTCATGTGGCAATTCACAGCGTGAAACCACACAAGACATGCTGTGGATAACTCTCTTTGTTCCTGAAGCCAAAAGTGTCAAATTTCGACAGCTGTTCACTAATGCTGAATGTAGTCATGCCTGTGGAAGGTGCGGAGGCAGGTGCATTCAGTCCATACGTCTAAGGAGTTCATCTCAATATCTGTTGCTTATGTTGCACAGATTTGACCCCAACGGGCTCAGAGTTGATACTCCTATCACAGATTACACAGCTAGTAGAATAGTCTTCAACCAATCACTGTTTGACACTCACAGTATAATCTATCACCATGGTCAATCCAAGCATTCTGGGCATTACACCTCATTACTAAGGTGCACAACTGGATGGTTAGAGTGTGACGACTCTACGACAACTTTTAAACAGAGACTGCCACGTCACTTGAAAAATGCATATCTTCTAATATTGAAGAATTATGACAACCTTCATATTTCAGAAGAATAGGACAAAACATGTAGCATTTAAAGATGACTACTTTGTCCAAAAACATTCATAACTCTCGTTACAATGTTGTAAAATTTACAACTGTAAATGAACAATACAATTTCAACAAAATGGAATTCTAATACAGACATTACATACACTGTGACATGTTAGATCTTGTGTAGATCAGTGACTACATGAAAATTGTTGTAGTGGCTTCAATCGCCCAACAATATTCACAGTCACTAGAGAAACCATGATTACATGTCTATAAAAGATTGTACATCTAAAACTGAGGACTTACTACTCTCCTCCTGTACATCTCTTTAAAAATACATGTATCAACTCATATATAACAACAAATTGATATGACTTATAAGCTCTTACTCTTTGCAAACAAAGAAACTTCTCAGTTATTATCGTAGATTACTGAGCTACCCTTATAACATTCAACAAACATTCCATTCTGTCACAAGTAGTCTATTAACACTTCAATTTGTCTAGTGACTCTTCACATATAGAGAACATCATTCGATCACCATGCAACAGTGTAGAACTATCACGCTTTCATGCGTAGTACTAGTATTGTACATATGTAAAACAACTACCTTTATTGATAATGCAAGAAGCTGAGTTACACAACTGTTAATAATAACCAATTACTGAACCTAATTTAGTGACTCTTACAACTGTTTAAAATTACTTGTACATAATAGAAACATTTGTTCTCAAGTGTACATTGTTAATAACTAGTTTGATACTTGAACTAAAAATAGCAGTGTAGCACTACAGTACAAGTGAATGTTTTAGATATTATTCAGCAGTATAGTAACAACATTTAACTAACCATAAGTTTGTTAAAAAATGCATTCCATGACAGTTTTAGTATTTATAAGTTAAGAATTTACATAGAAGCCAATGTAAGAATTGATAACATGTCATTTGTTCATGTAAAAACATTTTATTTTTTGTACTTGTCACATAAGTTATTGTACCGTATGTAAAAAATATTGACAATTGTAAATCAGGCACTGTTGCTGATCACAACAAACTGCATACCTGTTCCTGACAATATTTATGATCGCCTCAACTGAGGGGTCGGGTGGGAATTTTCCATTTGCACCTAGTCAGTGACATATTATTTAATAATAACAAGCAAATGTCACAAAACTTACATTTGTGTAAATTTTACTACTTAGACAGTCAGCATATGGTTTTTCGCCCACCCCAGGAACATCCACATTAGCAGTCACACAATTACAACAAAACACTTGTCTATCATGTGTGTAATCACACTTCACAACCGACTTACATTCCCTTATTAACATAACACACAAGTAATGCACTACACATAATTACAACATACAACCATTTTTAAAAGTAACATTTTTTACAAACCCATTCACATTCAATAGCAAAATATAATGAAGCGCCACAGCTTCAGCCTGACTATTAGAATTCCAGGTTGAATGCCAGAAACTACTTCCTCACATAAACAGAAGTGAGTACTGAAACATAACTAAAAACACACAACACCTGATTAGTTTCATATAATATCACACACTTACTCCAATCCATATTATACAGTTATTATTATTCTTACACATTTACATATTTGACAAGAATGATTGCACATATACAAAGATTGTATTGTGAGACTGCTTCTGTTAACGAAATTTAACTTTGATTGGACCTTTCTCCATTTGACAAATTGGCAATAAATTTTTGAAACCATAACCACCTGTGTCGACTCCTTACTTTAAATACCATTATGACATAAAAATAAGTGTCTATGACTTAAGCATACAAATCAATGTTTACTAATACTGCTACAACTATACCTCCATCTATTTGTTTGGTACCTATGACATACAGTCAGTATCACAGCATATGCAACGATGTGAGACATTGCATGTCACATTTGACAGAATTCATAACAGTGTCAAAAACTCAGCAATGTACTTACTTTTCGTGTGCCTAAGCAGTCATTATTACTATACCACGGTGCCACACATCAGCATCCAACAGGTCACAGCTGTGACTATACCTGTACCATTCAATCACTACTATGTGTACTTCAGAGTCCAACAAAATGACATTTCTCATTGGCTGCAAACATCCTAACAAACTTATGTTAATCTTTTATTACCATACATGAAGAGGTTGACAATATACTGAACAAGGTTTACAACAGTTTAAAAAACATGTTCCATTATTATAGCGATAAGTCACTCCCAAGAATTGTGTTAATGGTCAGTCAATCACCCTATAGAGATATGTGCCAGACAGCCACACCTCATGCCACAACACACCCCTGTGTGTGTGTCCATGTGTGTGTGGTGCTGGGGGGGTGAACTCACAGTTACAGTTTTCAACCCTATCAGCGAATTTCCTCACTTTTCTCACTGTGGAACAACCCTAACAAATGCATTAAACAGAGTGTTTTGCCTCTAATGTCCATTCTTTTTGAGAATGATATTGAAAAATAGTATATGTAACTCGCTCCCACCACATGATGTATTGTGGCATAGTAACAGGAGCAGCAACGCAAACAGAAATGATAACAGTGGCACACATGGCAACACAACCATGAATGAGAACAGAAAGGGTAATGCACACAGTGGCATACACGGGAATGGTGTGCCACGTGATGTCTTGTCACATAGTAACGTGGTGCCTGTAAATTGAAATGTCAATGGGCATGGTGACACAAAGTGAAACAGAAAGCGAAACAGTACAGTACACACAAATGGCTAAAAAGTAACAGAAACGCAAACGAAAATGAAAACGCAAAGGATGACGCACGTGGTGGCATTGGGGTGTGCATTGGGATCATCAGCCCTAACTCTCACCCCATGACATGAGTAAAGCAGCAGAAGTACAATAGAATGGGGTGAGAATTAGGACCCATGATCCCAATCCACACCCCAATGCCGGTAGGGGTGGGCACTGGGGTCCAAGGGGGGTTTTCAACCCTAACAGCAAATTTCCTCACTTTTGTCACTGTCGAACAACCCTAACTAATGCATTAAATGGAGTTTTTGCCTCTAATTTCCTTCTTTTGAGAATGATAACAAGAAATAGTGAATGTAATGCAGGGCGAGCGCGGGCCCGATGTGCCCAGCGCTGCGCTACTGTCGTTAGCGGGAGCGCTGGGGCCCGATGTGTCTCAAGGCCCCGCCATATGATGTTGTGGCACACTAACAGGGACAGCAACGCAAACATAAATGCTAACAGTGGCGCACATTGTAACACAAGCACGAATGAGAACAGAAAGGGTAACACACATGGTGGCGTAGACGGGAATGGTCTGCCACGTGATGTGTTGTCACATAGTAACATGGTGCCTGCAAACAGAAATGTCAATGGGCATGGTGATGTAAAGTGAAACAGTAAGATAAACAGTACCGTAGACAGAAATGGCAAAAAATAACAGAAACGCAAGCGCAAATGAAAACGCAAAGGATAACGCACATGGTGGCGCAGATGTCAATGGTAAGTGAAATGGGAACGGATCCGAAAGCGGAAAAGGCAACAGTAACAATAATGTAAGCACACAGGCTGGCTTTCCCAAAAACCTGCATTGAGAAAGACAGTGAGTACAAATAATGTATGCAAAATAATGAGTATCGGCGCAGAAAATGAGATCTTGGAATACTAAATACATTATATCTCAGGAACCGTACGACGTAGAAAACAAATTTAAAAGTCATATTATTTACAACTGTCCTGGCTAATTTGGATCTTAGCCCCACTATGGGGCTAAGAAGTTTTCCAACGAAAAGTCCGTATCTCGCACCGTTTCCGAGATACGGGCCCTGAAAGGCGCGGCGAACGCCATAATGTTATCCTGTGGGAAAAAAGAAAAGTTCAGAGCGCCATAACTTTGCCTCCCTGTAATGTTTTTTCACCAAACTACTGAAAGGCACATCTGTGGGCTGTTGGCTGTCTTCCCTTCAAATTTCAGGAAAAAAGACCAAACCGTTATTTTGCAGCAGGGCTCCAAATGATTTCTGTTAAGTGTCGGGCGCCGTAATGTTATCCTATGGGAAAAACCATCAGTTTTGGAGTGTCATAACTTTGCCGGCATGTGATATTTTTTCACCAAACTACTGAAAGGCACATCTGTGTACTGCTGGCTGTCTTCCCTCCAAATTTCAGGAAAAAAGACCAAACCATTATTTTGCAGCAGGGTGCCAAAGGATTGCTATAATGCTTCGGGCGCCGTAAAGTTATCCTATGGGAAAAACTGTCAACTTTGGAGTGCCATAACTTTGCCGCTGTGTAATATTTTTTCAATACAACACTGAAAGGCACATCTGTGAGATGTCAGCTGCGTTCCCTCCAAATTTCATCCCAAAACTCCCAACGGTTATTTTGCAGTGCAGTGCCAAAGAATTGCTGTCATTTTCCCACAGACTAGAAAATTACTGTCGCAATTTGCGAAAGCTTTTCAAAAAAATTCGACACTTTCGTGAGCACGAAAGTGATTTGCGAAAGTACTTTTTCCAGAAATTTGAAAAACATATTTCTGGGGTGTTTTACCACAAAATAAAGACATGGCAAGCATCCTCAGGGCCCGACTAGGTGAATACAAAAGAATTACGTTGCTAGAGGGTCTCAAATTTAAATGCCAACCATTTTCTGATCACCAACTGAAAACAAAATGGCGGTTGCAAGTAACAGGCCCATTTTGAAAGTAAAAATGCATTTGCGACACTGTCGAACTTTTTGTTAACTTTTCCCATTGACTTATAATGGGAAACTGTTTTTTGAATAACTTTTGAACCGTTTAATATTTTTTCACGAAATCTTTGAAAGGCACATCGGGGACCCCAGCTGCACGTTCCCTGAAGATTTCTGGCCAGTCACACAAACCGTATGACCTGTACGTGAGACCATAGAATTCCAGAAAACTGTAAACGCGTGCACAGATCACGCTTAATAACTCCGTAGCTGTATATCCGACCAGTACGAAACTTGGCAGATCCCAAGGCCTATGGGTTTTGATCATGTATTCCAAATTTCAGGCAAATCCGTTAAATGGTTGCAAAGTTATTAAGGTACAAAATTTTGGGTTTAACATAGAAATGGCTCCTCAACCCTAACTATGGTAGCACTACCGTGATACCATAATATATATATATATATATATGTGCAATAGGGGTGGAGATAAACAGAGTGTGATAAATCAGTTTATCTGAGTAACTGTGTACATAAATTTCATTTATGTATACAGTGCTTATGTCATCAGCCATTTATTCACATGGTGCTTATGTCATCAGCCATTTATCTATACAGTGCTTATGTCATTTAGAATGTTCGGCCTCAGTAGCAGTATTAACCATATTCAAATGTGAATAACTTTAAAATGAGAAATGATAGCATGGCACTGTGAGCACAAAAGTTGTTCAGCACAGAAATATCTACAAAATGAGTGGTGTTTTATTTATTGATACCTTTTAGATTTTTTGAATAATTAGCAAAAACACAGCATAAAATTATTTTTTTTTTTCATTTTGTCCGCAAAAAAATGTAAATAACTTTAAAATGAAAAATGATAGCATGGTACTGTGAGCACAGAGTTTATTCAGCACAGAAATATCTACAAAATGAGTGGTGTTTCATTTATAGATACTTTTTATTTTTTTCAGAATTAGCGAAAAACAGCAGAAAATTCCATTGTTGTGTACTTTTTAATCAAACAAATGCAAATACTGTAACTTAAAAACAAAAAATGATAGTATGGTACTTTGAGCACAAAAGTTGTTCAGCATAAAAATATCTACAAAAGGAGAGGTGTTTCATTTCTAGATTGCTTTTAGATTTTCTATAATCAGTAAAAAATGGCAGAAAATTCAATTTTGATTCACTTTTTTGACTAACAAATGCCCCCTACAAAAGCAAAAACAAAAGAATTGCATAAATGGAATATGCATCTCTGTGTTTGTTATTCAATCCTGACTTATGATCCTGGAGAACAAGCAGCCTGCTCTTCCTGTCGATCAGCCAGCTTCAGCCATTCCTGTTCAGCAGCCTGACTCGCCTATTATTGTTCCAGCTCCAACTGCCGACATCAACCAAGGCATTCCTATCCCAGCTGCACCTACACCGCCTGTTCCTTTTGGCAGCCCAGGTACCCAGTTTCCTTATCCTGCCTTGCCTGCCATTTTTCCTATCCATCTAGTTCCCAGTCATCTCCACAAGGACATCAACAACGGGAAAGATGTTAACCTTATTTTGTTGCTCATTTCTTCTCATGATTCCATAGAAAACAGAGGTATATCTTGTGGTGATGTCTCTGTTGTTCTGAAATTCAAGGACCCTAGATTGACCAAGAAATTAACCATTCCCAAATTCGTCCTAGCATTCAGCCACTACAGAGTTATTCTATGCTCCGCCTTTCCTTCTTGCCAGGAAGAGCAAGATGCCCATTTATATTTGGTCGTTGACCTAGGTATGCACTATGGTGGTACACATTTCTTCAATTATCATAACGCCTTTTCAGCTAAGGCTGCTGCAGCCCTTGCTCACTTTAATGTATGGCTCAATTGGGAAACACTCAACATTGAACTGTTCTGCCATCATTTCATAGGCCAGCAAGCATTAACTTGCTAACTATTTGGCTCCTTCTCACATTCAGCTGCTTTATGCCCTTTAACGATGCCTGATACTTCCTCTGCTCTACCTTTACTTTCAGCTACTCCTTCCATTATGCGTACTGTTTGCAATCCATCTGCCTTACCTCATTCCTGTCACAACAGATTAGGCCACCCTGTCATTTTCATTGAGGGCCAACCTTTGTGCAACCATTTCAGTGCTTCTGGATGCAGTTGGTACAGTTGCCATAACTTACATGTGTGTAGCCATTGTGGGGAAGCTCATTCCAGATCCATCTGTGCCAAACTGCAGCTCAAGTCATGACAACTACAACATCTCTCTAGTCCCATCAATGTTAAGGCCCTGGCATGTTTGCTGTCCTCTCATCCATCTCAACTCTTGGCTAACTTTCTTATTTGTGGTTTCTCAGAAGGCTTTCACACTGGCATTTCTGTACTACCATAGGAATCCTACAACTGCAAGAATTTACTCACGGCCAAAAGTGAACCTGATGTAGTCAGTCAGTTGCTTCAGAAAGAACTTAACAAAGGTTTTCTCATCAGACCATTCAAGCAACCACCTTTTCCTGTTGTTCATATCAGTCCTATTGGCATGGCTTCAAGAAAGCTTTTAGGGAAGAAGAGGCTCATATTCAATCTGTCTGCTCCTCACACTTCTCCCATCCCTAGCATTAAATTGCTCATACCATCAGATGAATTTTCCTTAAGCTACGCAAGCATAGACGATGCCATCACTGTTATCAAAAAGCTTGGTCCAGACTGCTGGCTGGCTAAAGCAGATATCTCAGATGCCTTCAAACTCCTTCCTATTCATTCCTCTCTGTGGCACCTGTATGGTATTCAATGGCAGGCCTCCTATTACTTTGCAGTGCATCTGACCTTTGGGTGCAAAAGCAGTCCAAAACTTTTTTATATCTTTTCTGATACTTTATGCTGGTTACTGCTCAATCATTGTCATGTCCATAATGTCATCCACTTGCTCAATGACTTCCTCCTTATTTCACCACCCTCAGCTCTGCCTGCAGCATCTCTTTCATCTCTACGTGAGCTTTTTCATATCCTTGCAGTTCCTGTTTCTGAGGAGAAGACACTGGGTCCATCTACTGAGTTGGATTTTCTAGGTATCATATTGGACTCAGCTCCCATGGAAGCCAGACTGCCCCATGACAAATTGGTCAGAATCCAGGCCTTGGTGTTATCAATCTCTGTGAAGTCCTTATGCACGAAGCAGGAACTACTTTCCTTATTGGGTTATCTCAATTTTGCCATGCGCATAATTCCCCTCGCTCACTCATTTATCTCCTACTTGCTCTAACTAATTACTTCTGTGCCCACTTTACATCATCATATCAACCGGTCCACTTCAGCAAAATCCAATTTGTCCATGCGGTCCCTCTTTCTGGAACAGTGGAATGGCTGTTCCATATTTCACAAGGATGTCTCTCCAACCTTATCCCCTCAGATTTATACTGATGCCTCACCAACTTTTGGGTTTGCAGTGATCTACAATACATCATGGATCTCCACCCCTTGGCCTTCTGAGTTTCTTCAGCTTCCTGATTGCACCACCTCTTCACCTCTTTTTGAAATATGTCCCATAGTAGCTGCTGCATTTACATGGGAGCATCTGTGGTCCCTACAGACCATCTTGGTCTTTTCTGACAACCAAGTAACTGTAGATATAATTAATAAAGGCAGATCTTCTTCTCATTCTGTTATGCTATTCATGCGGAGATTGACCTGGCTTTCCTTGTTTCATTATTTTTCGATCCATTGCTTCCATATCCCTGAACTCCTCAATACTGCCGCTGATCATCTTTCTCATTTTCATTTTCAGGACTTCAGGCACTTTCAGCCTTCTGTGGATCCATGTTCTACTCCAGCTCCCCAATTCCAGGATCTCATTATGCATTAACTGATTACCTATGCAAGGCTAAGACTATCATGTGGTCTGCTCTATCCAAAAAAAACTCAGTCCACGTATTCTACAGCCTGGAAACAGTACACCACGTTTTGTGCTATGACAGCTACATCTCTGATACCTGTAACCATTCATACCATTCTGGCCTTTATTACTTACTGCCATACGTCTTGAAAATTAACACATGGTACAATCAGACATTACTTATCTGGCATCCAGTTTTTTCTTCTACAGTCAAATCCAGTTTCAGGATCTATAGATTCTAACCCAGCTGTTAAACTGCTCCTGACCGGCATACTCAAGTCATCTATCACAAAGCCTCCTACTCACCAATCAATTGACGATTGCAATTTCAGACAGTTACTAAATCACTTAAAAGTAACCCACTAGATGTCTTCTTCACTACTGTCCTATCTGCTGCCATATACCTTGCTTTTTATGGATTTCTCCACCCAAGAGAATTTACAGTTCAATCTCCTTCTGCCTCTACATTCCTCATGATGCAACACTTATGCAAGCACAACGACCATTACATTCTTCACTTATCTTTCTCCAAAACAGACAAATTCAATAAAGGAGTCAATATCTCTTACTTTCCTACTTCAAATGCTTGGTGCCCTATAGCTGTTTTTGATCAGCTACTCCGACTCTTCGGGAAGTCCTCACCTTCGGCTCCATTGCTACCTGGAATAAAACACAACCCACTAACCATGAAGAAAATCATGAACTCAGTTGGACTTCTACTTAAGTGTCTTGGCTATGACCCATCATTGTTTTCTGGACACTCCTTCCACATAGGAGCAGCAACTTCTGCATCCAAGAAGAGCATACCAGGCCACATCATCAAAAGCCTGGGAAGATGGACTTTTTATTTATTTTATTTGTTTAATTTTGGTAACCTGGCGAGCCCACTGAGACCACGACAGTCCCTTTTTCAGGGGCAACCTGGGGTTAATTACACATACAGTGATGATATATATACACGCAGTAGTATTACATATTGTACAAAGACATTTCTGTAAGTGTCCAACTCACTTTACATTTGCTAACAATGATTATATAAAGGCTAAAGACTATGTTCATTTTTTAGACAGTTGTTAATCCTCTTAAGACAGTTGTGGGAAAAGAATGAAAAGGAAAACATATAACACACATAGTTTAATTCAAGTGCTGTGCCATGACTAAGTGTCTGGGGATGTCAGCAATTGCAGGTACACTGGTTCAATTCCAGAAGGTGTGCCTTGAGCCCCTTTTTAAATCCCCCAAGGGAGGAGCAGTTCTGTAGGCTTTGAGGGAGTGCATTCCAGAGGGGTGGAATTCTAGCTGGGTATGACCTTTGCCCTAGGGACGATCTGACTTTGAGCACCTTGAGGAGGTTGCAGCTGGAGGATCTGAGGTACCTTCAAATTGGTTTATCGGATAATAATCCAGCTGTGCTGGGGGAGCATTTTCCTACCTTAATTTGAAGGCTAGACATAGTGCTGGGTACTGTAATCTCCCTACTAGAGATGGCCATGAGAAGGAATATAGCACCTGACAGTGATGCTCATGGGGCGGTGCTCCTGAGGTAAATCTCCCAAATCAATAGTATAGGGTCCTGAGCTTTTACAATTCTGCCCTCTGGCAGTTTGCAGGACTGGAGCACCATAAAATAGAGTAGGTAGTATGGCGCCCATGACCACTTTTAGCTGGGATTCTTGAGTAAGGAAGATGCTTAGGTGGTAAAGTAGGCCAATTTCTGGTCCACGGTCTTGGTTAGCTGGTCAGTGTGTGCTTTGAAGAAACAGTTTTGGTTTAGGGTTATGCCTAGGTATTAGATGGATTCAACCACCTCAACTGTTGTACCATCGTAGAGGATAGGCATCAGGATTGATCTGTCTGATCCTACTCTCGCCGTGCCAAATGGCATTGCCTTTGTTTTTTGCCATTCAGCACGAGGTTGTTTCTTACCAGCCATCACTCGATGAATTGTAGGTCAGTTGACAGTCCTGTATTAAGGGTCACTATATCTTTGGAGGACCTGTAGAGTACTGCTTCATCTGCATATAGGGTTATGTTTGCATCTCTGCAATTATTTGGCATTTTATTAATAAATATGGAGAATAATAGGGGTCCCAGGAAAGACCCCTGTGGAACCCCGTCAAGAATTGGGCATATGTTAGATTGGATTCCCTGCCATGTTACAAGCTGTGTCCTGCCCTGTAAGTAGACAGAGAACCATTGTACTGTCAGACTACCTATGCCTATGGATTTTAGGTTTTTGGTGAGTAGCTTCTGATCTACCAGGTCAAAGGCCTTGGTGAGGTTGATCAAGATCGCACTGGTTGAGAGCCCTTCATCAAGGGAAGAGATGTCCGAGGTGAGACTGACTAGGGTGGTGTCCACTCCATGGTTTTTCCTGAAGCCATGTTGGCTGGCTGTGAAGATGTTATACCTCTCAATGTAGTCTATTAGTTGTTCATAGATGACTCACTCTAGCCCTTTGCTCAAGATGAACAGAAGCGAGATGGGATGGTAGTTCACAATTTTATCATGGGGGCTGCCTTTATGTATTGAGGTAACTAGCTTGACTTTCCAGAGAGCTGGGACTCATCCATCTAGCATGGATCTGTTAAACAACCATGTGACTGGGGACACAATGATTGAGGCAGTGATTTTGAGTAGCCTGGGTTCTTACTTATTATACCTGGCTGATCCATGAGTTTTAATTTTCCTAAGTAATTTAAGGACCTCACGTTTTAAAGTGAGTTGGAAGAGGAAATTCGGGGGGGGAAGGGTAGTGAGTCTCTGTATGTGTGGGTGGTTCGAGTCTGTACTACGTGTCTTGAATTTGTCCAGGTCACTTCATCTTATTTCGAAACTTACATTCCTTACACTGAGCATGAGTTACGTTCAGCTTTCCATTCCATCTCCTCTTAGTATGCCCAGAGGAAGGGTAGCCTGGTGGCCATGGTTCCTCAGAGGTTTCCTCCGGTAAGGGTTTTTTCCTCTACTGAGTGCCACCAGCTACACTCTCCATGAGTTGGAGGAGGTGGCTATAAATCTTTTGGGGCCTTCAAATCTTTCAGTGGCTCTTCCAAGGGTGGGAATGAGCAAGGCCAAAACAAAAGTATGTTACACTAAACATTCAGTGGCATCAAGCATCCAGTGATTCACACTGCAATTATCCCCGCACAGTGAACTGTCATACAGCCCCCCGCAAACATATTGATAGCTGACTTGCTCCGGTGTTGAGGGGTATTAATAATAGCATGAAGTTCTGTCTAGTAAAGCAGGAGCAGCCAGTATGGCTGTCAGTCATTAACCACAGCTTAATAATCCACAGAGACTGCAGTAGGATAAATTCCCCAACAGTTTATTTTACCAGCATACATATACAGGTGCCCCATCCTACATAGTAAGTTGAACGATATTGCGTGGTACCCGAGATTTGTCAAGGCTGATGTGGTAATTGGCATTACACCGTATTTAAGAAGTTTAATTAAAGTGACATTGGTAAGAAGGTGCAGATATAAAGTGCAAAAAGTTTGTGCAAAAATTATCTGTTTTTTAGACACCTTTTACTAAATCTTACATTAAATTCCATCACATCACACAGTTTATAGACCTTTCTTTGTAGCTTCAATACATACTCATATATCAATTACTATTCTTTAATAGCATACCCCTTGATTATCTTCATTTATTATTATCCTTTGCAAAATGTTTTGCACTTTATATCTGCACTTTTTACAACTGTACCTTTAAAGGAAAACATTGAAAAAGACACAACTTTCCTCAGACACTACATAAACTCTCAATTAGTGCTTTCAGACAGTAACAACTTTTTTTAATGATTTAAAACAGCTACCCACAACTTCCACTTTCTGTTGCTGGTAGCCACCATCTCATGAGCAGCAGTGAGATTATTGAGCTCACTGAATGCTAATATGTC
Organism: Neoceratodus forsteri; assembly: GCA_016271365.2. Lineage (NCBI taxonomy): Eukaryota > Metazoa > Chordata > Ceratodontiformes > Ceratodontidae > Neoceratodus > Neoceratodus forsteri. Next base: position 906,422,474 of record CM057452.1, read on the forward strand.
TGTTTGACCTCTGCTATTGGTTGGCAAGACATGTTAGCATAAAGTGAGCTCAGGAAGCTCTCTGCTGCTCAAGAGATGGTGGCTGCCAGGAATAGAAAGTGAAAGTTGAAGGTCACTGTTTAAATCAATACAAAAGCAGTTAGAGGTAACTTGAAAAAAAATGTTACTCTCTGGACGCACTAAACAGGCATTTTTGTAGCGCCTTGGTAAAGCTGTGCCTTTTCCAGTATTTCCCTTTAATTAAACTTCTTAAATCAGGTGTCATGCCAATTATCACCTCAGCCTTGATAAAGTGCAGGTACCATGCAACATCATTCGACTTACTGTGTGGGGAAGGGCACCTGTATCTGTATGCTGGTAAAATAATCTTTTGAGGAATTTATCCTACTGCAATGTCTGTGGATCATTAAGCTGTGGACAGTGACTGAGATCCATACTGACTGGTCTTCCTCTTCCAATAAAAAAAGTTATAGTACCCCAAATGTGTATCCACAGAAAAACAGAGACATTTCCTGAACCTGCTGACACGCCCCCATACAGGCACCTCATGTTCATTTTGTTACGTTAGAAAATGAATGCTGAGTGAGCACTCCATTGACTTGTATGGGTGTGATCTTTCTTTAGCTGTAAGTACTATTTATACCTGCAGTTTAGAAAAATGAAAATGACTGCTGTAGTAAGAGTGGCTGTTACTCCACTCCAGCGGTCACTTTTATTTCTGTAAATTGCAACAATAAGTAGTATGAAAAGCTGTAGAAAAATTGCGCCCATATGTGTCAATGGAGCGTATACTCTGATTTTAATTTACTGATGTCACAAAAGGTTGCTGGGGGTGCCTGCCTGGGGGTGTGTAGGCTGGTTTAGAATGCTGCTGTGTTTTCCTGTGGGTACACAGTCCTGGTGTCATAACTTTTTTACTGGACTGTACTGCATGGTATTATTATTAATATCCCTCAACACTGGAGCACATCAGCTATCATATATGTTTGAGTGGTGCTGGGTAACCACCTGGCAATGTGCACCTGCTCTTTAAAAAATTTAACCTAGATGGTTTGATTATATTTTCAATTGTCCCTTACTTATTAACTTGTATGTCTGATACCATTCCTTCCACAATTAATGTTTTTCAGCATAATAAAAAAGTCATTAATGGAAGTTCAAATGTGATGACTTTCCATTTGTCCAAAAGTGTCACCTGGTCATTCCATAATGTCCCGCTCAACCAACAGTTGGCATGCATATTGTAAAAAGCTTTTGATTTTTTTGCTTTTCACAGTTAGCTAGCAAGCATGTTTTATAAGTGTGATAACCCACACCAGCCCATGGGTGTAGTAGGTCATTAATGCACTTCCCAGCTGGTGTAAGTCACTCTGGCATGCCTTCATGCCTCACAACACACCCAGGACATGCATTAATGCCCTGAAACACCCATGTTCTGTCGTGGGTTCTTTCTAGTGTGCTTACTCCATATTTTCAGTTATTAAATAACAGTAGTGCTCCTTTTCATCTTGTTCTGAATTATTGTTTTCATCAGTATACCCAGCTGTTTTTGAACACCTACTGCTCCCTAATGTAATGGTGGTGCATCACGTCCTGCTGGATTGCACACTTCTTCATTTGAGTCACAACAGAAATGATTTGAAATGGTAGCTGTACAAAAACAGGTGGGAATACTGATGAAAACCGGCCACAAGCCAGATTAAAAGTAGAGCTGTGTTTCTTATATCATATCTCAAAAAATATAGTACAGCAGTCATAAATTGTGGAAATAGTGGTATCATATAGACAAGTCAATAGATGAGTACCAATCAAAAATTGAAAAGAAAAGTACAGGTAAAAAATGTCAACCGACTATTGCACTGCTGCTGTAGTTGTCAGGCAATATAACTACTTGGGTAGTCTTGACTTTGTTCAGTTTTCTTAGCACACCCAGAACCACAATAAAAATACCCTACCTTCACCCAGCAGAATTACTGTACAACTCCCCCCAAAAAAATACTATGTTATGTGATGTGAATGTAGCATGCTTATGCTGCTATCTTGCTACATCATTCAGCATGCAGTATTAGTGTTTGTCTTGGCTCCAGATGAAGAATAATCACATGAAGAAATGTTCATAAAAGTCACAAGTATTTCAGGAAGCACTGATTAAAGCATGCACCTACAGCCACAACTCTCCATAAGTGTCCCCACTAAAATGGCTGCAGTTATAATGTCATGAAAAGTCCCAACTCCAGATGAAGAATAATCACGTAAGAAAATGTTCATAAGGACTGGTGACATCACCAGGTAATGGTAGCGGGATAAGAGAGCTCCAGAGACCCGACTGACAAATTAACTACTTTCGCCCTTTTAAATTATGAAATGATCAAACTGAAGCAGACTAGAGGAAGTGGTCATGGCTACTGGCCAAAAATTAAAAGCATATGCAGCCGAAAACAAAAAAGTAAAGGTGGCTTCATCTCCTCATAGCTGAAGCCACAGCTGTTCATCGACCAGCAGGCCCCACTCATCAGATGGCTCCAGAGACAGCAAGTCAGACAAGGGCAAAGAAGAGCAATTCACCATCACTTCCAGGCATTTATATTCAGAGCTGAGGTGTCTGGGGGACCCCATGAATAAAATCCAATCGGAGGGGGCAGGCAACAGAGCAAAGCTGAAGCAACAAGAAAATAAAACTTCCGCACTGAAATTTTCAATAAAGTTTATTCAATTAAAAAAAAAGAATCACCTTGAATTACTCCCACAATAGTTTTAAGAGTGGTTGTGGCAAGAGGGAGGGCTGGGGGAGAGGTTACAGGCATCTGTTCTTTTTTCAGTTCACGTGCTATTTCAGCAATCACTTGTTATTACCTTAGTGCTTGTTTCTTTATTACATATGTAATACATTGGAGACTTCCTTTACTGTTCTCAACTTGATGCATATACATGTATTTTGTAAAAATGTTCAAGAAAGTTTATTCAATTTAAAAAAAAACTCCGCTCTGGAATCCCAAGTAGCGTCCCTAGAAGAATCCTCCGACCTTCACAACAGGACCATCGTGCAGCTGCACGACCAGAAGCTGCTGTTTCAACAAAAGTTGGAAGATCTAGAAAATCAATCCTGGCGCACAAAGCTGTGGGTCCATAGGGTACCAGAAAAGACAATGGGAATATGGTCACTGTCGTTGAAGACTTCTTAAAATAAATCCTAAATCTGGACCTGGACTTAACTTTTAATGTAATAAGAGCCCATCGGGCCTTGTCGCCCCCCCCCCGATCCAACAGCATGGGTCTGCTCCATTATTGTGGCCTTCCTGGATTACTGCATCAAGGACTTGATACTGAAGAAGGCCTGGGAAAGAAAAGAAATTATATTTGGGGACAAGCACTTATTCTTTGAACAAGACTATGCACCTCTCACTATGGACCAAAGGAAACAACTGTTTCACATCCTGAAAGAGCTGCAGGCCAAAGGACTAAAAGCCAGACCTAAGTAGCCAAACTAAGAGTCACCTCAGATGCAGGCTCTAAACTGTTTGACTCTCTTCATGAAGTGAAGAAGTGAAGCCCTGCCTGAAATCCTTGGGAATTTCTTCAGCAGGACTCGACTCTGCCATGCTGCTTAAAGATCTTCAGAAGAGATGCTGGTGGTCGAAAGGCCAACGGAAATCTACTTCATGACCTGCTGAGAACAACGCATGGGAAAAGATAGCACAGGGACATCGCAACAGATTTGCTGTGCTCCAGACTTCCGTGACCAGTCTGAAGAGAACCAAGGCCTAAATCCCAAGATCAGATGCTGCTGCAGGGGGCCCCTCCAGGAAATCCTGTGACTGATCGCCGAGAGATGTGGGCTTTTAGAGTTTGATATTGCTCCACCCTGCTGAACTTTTTGAGGTGTCAGGACATTTGTCTTAAGGTAATTAGGGAGGCCTTTTCTTCCACTCCCTCATGGAGATTGTGAGGGAGGAGCCTCTGGGGACTGAGCAGCAGCGTTCTGGTATTTTTACATGATAAGCTATAATAATTGCTGGTTTGACTTACTTTAAGCCATAATATTTCAAAAATGGATGAAATTATAAATATGTTTGAATGGGTGATACCTGGCAGGTTAGGCTGCTTCTCAGGCACAATCTGCTTGGGGAGGGGGAGGGTTGTCTGTCTATAAAGGAAAGGTAGAAGACTTGGTTTGCTGGCCAAGGCACCTAGCTTCACCTGAGCTCTTTCCTTCTAAGACTGCTTGAAAGGCAGAGTTGAGAAACTTACCAGAGCAAGGGAAAAGGATTAAGACTTATTTTGGCTAAGCAGATTTACTGTGCGGTGGTGTTTTTATTTTTTACTCACAGGGATTGCTACTGTTTGTTGCTAACATTTTATTGCTTTATTTTTCTCTGTAGCAAAGTGTTTCTTACAGCGTATATCTTCTCTGAAATTATTACAGGTGGTACTTTACAGGTTTTACAGTTTTATCTAACATTAGGATACGCTTTCAGGGTTACTGCATTTGTTGTTGACTGTTTCTGCTCTTACCTCCTTGTTCTTTCGTCCGTGGTTCTTCTTTTTCAGCAGGGGAAGGGCCCAGCCACCCACCCTCATCCCCAACCACCCCACACTACACTCCCTTTATAGGGTACCACAGTTGTGACACTTCCTGTGGCAGAGCAGGAAGGGGTGGATCAGTGGGGCCTCCACAAAGTGAGCTCATTTACAGGGGCACTAGTAATTTAACTTGTTATAACAAGTTAAACAAAACACAATCAAACCATTATTTGCATTTTTTCCCTTTTTTTTTCTTCTAATTACTCTGACTAGGTTATAAACCCAGCAACTTATCTGGAATGGATATCATTAACTGCAGGTACTGTGGAACAATTTTCAGAAGGACAGTCTTACAGGATTTAGGACACTGTCCTACATGTTGGACCTTTGGAGATCTTAGGGCTCAGCTCCGGGCAGCATGGGCAGAGATTGCATGCCTCAAATTTCATATTTAAGAGGAAATACATTATAAGAACCACCCGCCATTTCCCCAGCATCCAACAGAAAAATCTCGACCGCAGAGGGTAGTTGGTCCAGGAGGTTGGCAGGTGGTTAGGAGGGGCAAATCGAGTGCCCCATCACTCTGTGCTCTCCAACATATTACCTCCACAAACCATATAAACACTACAAACAGGTATCTGCCTCTATCTCTGAAATCAAACAAAGAGGCAGAAGACACTGCAGAGCAGGACACTGCAGCACAGGAGCTAGCACAACAAAACTCACCCAAATCAGGAGCCAAAACAAAAAGCAAAAGGAAATCCAAAAACTTTGATCATAGGAGACTCCTTGATCTGGGGAGTTGATAGCCATCTCCAGCCAGGGGTAATGGTCAGATGTCTCCCAGGTACATCAGCATGGAGAGACACTGACCGCATTGCTAAAATTGTTCACAAAGCAGGAGAAAACATTGATGTCCTAGTACACTTAGGGACTAATGATCTCGCCAGCTGGTCAGTTGTGGAGACCAAGGAACACCTGACCAGGCTGGGTGACAAACTATCATCTATTTCATCCGGCATCTCCTTCTCTGAGATCCTGCCAGTCTGGGAGAGGGGAGCAGATGGACAGAAAGCCAGAGAAGGGGAGATAGGGGAACTAAACATGTGGCTCAAGGGCTGGTGCCAGGAAAAAGGACACAGATTTGTAGGGAACTGGCAACAGTTCTGGGAGCAAAAGTTCTTTAAATTTGATGTACTGCATCTGACTAAGGAGGGAGTCAGTGCATTGGGGCAGAAGTTTGACATCTTTACAGAATATTTAAACTAGCAAATGGGAAGAGGGCTGCAGCACCCCATACGTCGAATGGGAAGAACACCCCTCCCCCCTCAGCTAGTAGTCAAACAGGGATTCAGCATGTTTGCAGTTCATTTGCATCACCAGGTAAGAAAAAAGGTTTGTCTCCCCATACGTTGCACAGGGGTAATACCAAACCTCACCCAACAACTAACACACCAAAATCTGGCCAATGGAAAATCATGTACATAAATGCTCACAGCCTGGGAAATAAGATCCCAGACCTGCAGGCAATAATGTCAGAGGCTAAACTGGACATATTAGCAATTAGTGAGACATGGTTTATCAGTAACCACACTTGGGAGACTTCAGTACCTGGCTATGTATTGTTCAGAAGAGACCGAGGTGCAAAAGGGGGGGAGTGGCCCTGTATGTCAATGAAAATATCAAAGCTACAGAAATTCAGAATACACATAAGGAGCCAGAAGAACTGTGGGTCACCCTGGAAACAGGAAATGGGAGAGCCATAAGAACTGGGGTTGTCTACAGGCCCCCAGACCAGGGGAGGACATAGACACATTAGAAGATATACAAAACATGACAGCTAAAGGGGAGGTTCTGATAATGGGAGACTTCAACATGCAGGATACAGATTGGTCAATACCAGCAGGAACATCTGACAGAACTAGACACATAGTGTATTCCCTGCAGGGGGAGGGCCTCAAACAACTGGTACAACAACCCACAAGAGACAGGGCTATCCTAGATCTAGTACTGACTAACAAGGAAGGGATCACAGATCTCCAGGTAGAAGGTCACCTGGGGGCCAGTGACCATCACATGGTATGGTTCAGTTTGGCTACTACATCTAAATCATCCCATTCCAAGGCAAAAATATGGGACTTCAGAGGAGCTGACTTTGATAAGATGGCCAACAGAGTTAAGCTAGCCCTGGCAAAAGAAACACAGGTGAGGGGTTACAGGCAAAGTGGGCAAGCATTAAGGATGCAATACTTGAAGCAACATCCCATTGTGTTAGACAGAAAAGGAAGTGCAAAAGAAGAAGGAAACCACTTTGGTTCTCAAATACAGTAGCAGAAAAGGTCAGAGCCAAAGGCTGACCTTCAGGAAATATAAGGGAATAAGCAGCGGATGAAGATAGAGGCATACCAAACTGCCCTAAGGGAAGCAGGAAGGCAGTAAGGCAGGCAAAAGTCCCAAACTGAGGAAACACTAGCACGGACAGTAAAAGAAGGTGACATGACTTTCTATAGATACATTAGTGAAAGGAGAAAGTCCAGAGGGGTATTGCTAAGCTTAATGGAGAAAAGGAGCATGTGAGGAGGAGGACCCCTAAAGGCATCTATCCTAAATAGATACTTTGCTTAGTATTTACTGAAGAGAAGGTGAGGGCAGGGCCCACAGCTCAGCATCATGGACACAGAGGGAGGGAGATGAGCATTACCCCTTCACAAAAGAAAGGGTCCTACAAGAGCTCACTAAGCTCAGGGTGGATAAGGCAATGGGACCTGATGGCATGCATCCCAGGGTACTTAAGGAGCTAAAAGTGGAACTAGCAGAGCCATTAGCAGAACTGTTTAGTGTGTCTCTGAGCACAGGAGAGGTCCCAGAAGACTGGAGAAGGGCTCATGTGATCCCGCTCCACAAGAGTGGCAGCAGGGAGGAGGAGGAGAACTACAGACCAGTCAGTCTTACCTCAGTAGTGGGCATGATTATGGAGGCACTCCTTAAGGAAAGGATAGTGCAACACCTGGAATCCAAAGGGGCACAGGATCCAAGACAGCATGGGTTTACAAAAGGAAAGTCCTGTCAAACTAATCTCATAGATTTCTTTGACTGGGTAACCAGAGTGGTGGACCAAGGGGGAGCAGTTGATGTTGCCTACCTTGACTTCAGCAAAGCTTTTGATACTGTTCCACATAGAAGATTGATAAATAAGCTGGGTAGGCTCAGGGTGGGTCAGAAGTTGGTCAACTGGGTGGAAAACTGGTTGATGGGCAGAAAACAGAGAGTGGTGGTAAATGGTATACAGTCAGAAGAGATGCAAGTCACAAGTGGGGTACCTCAGGGATCAGTCCTGGGGCCAGTCCTCTTCAACATCTTCATTAGTGACCTTGCAGATGGACTAGAGGGTAAGGCTTGTCTGTTTGCAGATGACACCAAGATCTGCAACAGAGTAGATGATCCAGATGGAGTGGGCAGAATGAGAAAAGATCTGATAAACCAGCAAACTGGTCTGAAGAGTATAACTGGATTTAATGCAAAGAAGTGCAAAATCATGCACATAGGGAAGAGAAACCCTGAAGCCACCTATAGACCGGGAGGGAGTTGCTAGCAGTCACAAGGAAGAAAGAGACTTGGGCATCATCATCACTGATGACCTGAAATCATCCAAGCAGACCTCTAAAGCAGTAGGTAAGGCTAGGGGGTGTTACGTATTTAGTAGGGGTATCACAAGTTATAAGAGGGAGGTAATAATCCTGTTTACAAGACACTGGTTAGGCCCCATCTGGAGTACTACGTGCAGTATTGGAGGCCACACCTTCACAAGGACATTAACCAAATTGAGGCAGTCCAGAGAAGGCAACCAAAATGGCAGGGACTGCATCAGAAGACATATGAGGACAGATTAACAGAGCTCAATATGTATACCCTTGAGCAAAGGAGGAGAGAGGTGATATGATCGAGGCATTCAAACACCTTAAGGGCATTAACAAGGTGAAAGAGTCTAACATGTTTAAATATAAGAAAAATAGCAGGACAAGAGGACACAGCATGAGATTAGAGGGGGGCCGATTAAGGGGGAATGTGAGGAAATTCTTTTTCACAGAAAGGGTGGTGGATGCATGGAATGGCTTACCACAAGAAGTGATGGCTAAGAATACAGTGCAGGGCTTCAAACAGGCATGGGATAGGCATAAGGGAGTAATACAAATGACTATGAATAGATAGGCCACTGACAGAGCAAAGGCCGATGGCATATTTATAAGACAGAAAAAGAAATGGGCAGACTGGATGGGCCTTGCGGTCCTTATCTGCTGTCAACTTCTATGTTTCTATGTTTCTAAAAGATCATGCACAGATTCAAAAAATGAAAGGGGAAGAAGGAAAACTGTAGAGCAGATCAGGATACCTTTGTTTTGAATGCCAAGTTTAAGGGATCTATAAGATCACCAGGAGGCAAGAGGCATTACTTAATGTTACCACCACCCCTTTAGAGTAAGATGGAAGGGGTCGGGAGGTATCTCTGGGAGAGGCTGAATTGTGTTACCTCTTAAATGGTGAAGTGTGCACTCACCTCAGCTGGGGGAAAATGATCCCAGCTAAGGGAAGTATGGCCCGATTGACTATACAGTTTGCAGTCCATTCTGTTCTAAATTTATTTATTTATTTATTTAAAGGTTTTACCAGGAAGGTATGCTGAGCAAACTACTGCTGGATTCCAGATGTGCCCTGGGGGTAGGGTAAGAAGGATAGCAGGTACAAATTCCAAGTTCAGACATGTTACATATAAACATACAAAGTAAACATACTAAATATACAAGAGTAAAACTTAAAGGCAGCAAGGTACAAGTGCCACTGATGGAAGCTCCCAAAGAAAAGCAATTTACTGGTTTATCCTCCATTTGGGATTTGATGTTACAGTTTACTACACAAGTTGTGTTTAAGTTATGGTTGTTTTTTCTGTTACTAAAAAATGAAGGGATTCTTTCGCAAACAAAGGCGACATACATTGAGGTGGAGGAGGATGCAGGGAGGGGAATTTGAGAGGGAGCCAAGACTTTTAATGCAATGGCCTGGCCCACTGTCGCTCGACCTATGGCAGATTTTAAGATATTGACCTATAATGTCTGGGGCATAAATAGCCCCATTAAACGAACTCATTTGTTGCGGGGGTATGGGCAAGATGGGGATGATGGTGGCCATGCTGTAGGAAACTCATCTTGACCAGCTTGAACATGGAAAACTTAAGAAACACTGGGTGGGTGAGGTTTATGCCTCCTCCTGGACAGAGCATCCACACAGAAGGGGAACTGCTATTCTGATCCAGAAAGAGGCTCCAATTAAAATTCAGGGAGTGGAACTGGACCCGGTGGGGAGATACATCAAATTCCAGGGTACCTATAGAGACACAAAATGCACATTCCTAAACTAAAATCAGCAGAACCACACCGCACCGCATCTCAGCACGCTCTGACAGGGGCAGGGAGCATCACAAAGCACCTTAAGAGGTAAAGGCCACCTGCTTCTGCCAGCTTGTTTTCTTAGGGGGTGTCAGCCCATCCCACCCAAGCCCAATCCTCAATTTATATGCCCTTCCCATCACATGACTTCCTGTTACCACATTTTCTAAGTCCCCACTTCTCCATTAGCAGGTTATACTTGCCTGCCACTAGAGGATGCTCCTTGCACAACCTCCCTATCCACTCAACCACTATACTCTTTTCTGCTCTTCTACCACTCTACCTACATCAGCTACTTCACTGCCCTGTCTCCTATTCCTAGTTAGCCTATTCTCTGCCCTAGCCCCTCCTACTCGCTGCCATCCAAGTCTCTCCACCCCTCTGCAGTCCACCCCCCCGACCAACTTACATTCCCTTTGCAGCCACTAGGAGTCGCTATTTCACCCCTTCATCCTGGGACTGACCCAGTACACTCCAGCCTCCCAACTGCCTGGTTTACCATCTTTCCCAGGCCTTAAGGACACCTGCCCTCCAGGGTATTTGAACCTTGTACCCTGTGCACCAAAGTCCACAGCCCTACTACTACACCACTGTGGCAGTCACACAACTGCAACCATAGCCTTGACCCTTATACTTCTCTACTGCCCCATCAGCAAGAGGGACCATGGGGGCCAATTCCCCATCGCTACGCCTGGTCATCCCAGCCCTCCTGGTACTGGCCTTTCTCCTACCAGATCACACTCCCTGCACTCATGGTACCACACCCCCCGACTATACCTTGGTCACTTGACTGACACCCACACTGGACACAAACCTGGGGCCCCAGCATCCACCTCCCCACTACACACCAGGCTCCTCTGCCTATCTGGGACCCCTTGGACCCACCTCCTAACTGCTCTTCCCACCCTTCATGCCCTACCCATTCCTTGCACCCCTGTGGTTGGACCCTCAGCCTGTAGACCAGTAAAGGATGCCTGTTACCACTGCCCATTGGTTAGAATTATCAGTCTATTACTGCTACTCTCTGGAAATGTCCACCCCAGTCTGTGCCCAACTCCCACAAGCCCACCTTAGACTTTATCCTCTGGGCTCTGCATTGCCTCCCTGAACATCTGCAGCTTGCTAAAAAAATCTGTGCTCCAATGCTGGGTCATCCAACACCAACCCAACATTATTGCACTAGTGGAGACTTGGCTCTCCAAATCTACCCTGATTCCTTTGTCTCACTCCCCAGGTACACCGTCTATCAGGAAGATTGACTAGAGAAACGAGGGGGCGGGTGTGCTGTTTACTTATGTGACACCATTCTTGGTCATGCTCTCCCCTCTCCCAAGCTCGACAACGGAGCCCAGGCCCTCACCCTCAAAATCATCCCTGTTCCTACCAGAGGTCCACTCTACATCACGGTCTCCTACCTGCCTCCTAGGAACCAAAAGCCAGCTATCCTGTCACTCACAGAGTATCTCTCAACTCTCCCTCAAAAAGCTGAACAGGTCTTATTAGGGGACCTAAACGTCAATTGGCTTGGCACCTCGGCTTCAGAAGCAAGGGATTGCTTTGCTGCCCTTGACATGACCCAATTAGTCTCCCAGCCCACTAGACTCAACCCCACCAGAGGAACCAGCACCCTCCTGGATGTCATAATCTTTAACCTCCCCCCAAAAGTCCAGGATATTAAAATCCTTTCGGGCTCCTTAAGTGACCACTCCCCTATCCTCTTCCTCTGGTCCTCCGCCACCCCCAAACCAGTAACTCAATCCACTCTTCGTAGGCACCTCCACCCAAGTGGCCTTAAAATACTCAGGCACTATCTCACCCAGATTGACTGGTCCCCCATCAACCATGCCCCAAGCATTGACCTCATGCTTGACCTCTTCACACAGGCTTTCAACAAGGCCTGCGATCTCTATGCACCACTCACCAGACATCGCTCAAAAAAACAAAATGCGCCTTCAGTCACCCCACCCCTGCTCCAAAAACTCCGGAAGAGGGATAACCTCTGACATATTGCTGCGGAGTCAAAGTATCGAATAGGCAAGCCTACAATGCAGTGCACAATCAGTGCACATGGGCCATCTGCAAGACCAAAGCGGAGCACTACCAGGCCACTCTTACCTCCTCCTGGGGCTCAGCCCGGACCTTCTGGAATAATATAAAAGAGCTGAATGGGAAAACATGCCCCCCCATCCCAGCTTTCTATTGACAGCTCTATTACCACAGACCCCCTCAACATAGCTAACTGCCTTAATACCACATTCACTGATCTAAGTTCTGTCCTCCCCAGTACTTTCTTCAACCCTGTGCCAGAATCTCAACCACCTGTTCTACACTGCTCTCACTTCCACCTACACAAGATTTCCACCCGAGAAGCCAGACCGTACCTGCAAAAAGCCCTGGGCAGCAATAGCCCTAGCAATGACACTGTGGACACCAGGATCTTGTGCCTAGTACTTGATGATGTCCTTGTCCCACTGACTGACTTACTGAATCAATCCCTCTGTCTAGGCCAATTCCCCAATGTCTTGAAAATGGCTATTGTCACACCCATACACAAAAGTGGTGATGGGTCCTCCCCAAACAACTACAGGCCAATCTGCATACTCCCCCCTCTTTCTAAAGCTATCAAAAAAGTGGTGGCCACTCAGCTCACCAAGTACCTGACCAAATATGACATACTATGCCCTAAGCAACACGGTTTCTGCACAGGACATAGTACCACCACAGCCCTCCTTGAATTCTCCAACTATCAGCACTCCTCCCCAGACTCTGGCAGTCTTACTGGTGCAGTGTTCATTGACCTCTCCGAGGCCTTCGACACTGTTTGCCATCCCTTCCTGCTTGACTCCCTCTACCAAATCAATTTCTCCACTGGTCCTCTTGCCTGGTGCTCCAGCTACCTCTCAGCTCTATCCCAGTGCATAAAAATCAATGGGACCTTATCCAGCACCCGACCTGTTTACTCCAGGGTCACCCAAGGCTCTATCCTGGGGCCCCTCTTGTTCAGTCTCTACCGCAACACCCTGCCCAGTGCAGGTGATGCCGTTTGCTTTGCCTCCCACCATAAACCTGCCTTACTCCGGGACTCTCTCCAGCTCACCTTTAACCAAGCTGAAAAAATGGTTCAAGAATCATAGACTTGTTATCAATCTAAAAAAGACCAAGTCTATGCTATTCACCCACCACCAAAATAAGTCCAGAAATGCCTCCCTCCTAATCCTCCCAAGCACACAGCTCCCCTTAGAGCAAGTGTCCACATATAAATACCTAGGGATTACCTTTGACACTGCTCTCACTTTTCACCACCACATAAATGCCCTCTCAGCAGCCACCAACTCTCGGTTAGGCCTTCTGTACCGGCATAAGGACTGCCTTCCTCCCCATGTGCTTCGGCTGGCCATCACATCCTCAGTCCTGTCCCTAGTGGATTACGGCCTGCCTATATACAGTGCTGCTGATAACACTGCTATCAGTAAAATCCAAATCTCTATAAACAAGGTCTGCAGGTTCCTGACCAGGGCATCCAGACTCACCCATACCTGCCTACTCTATGCCACCACAAACCTCCTCAACCTTGAAGAAAGACACCACTACCAAACCTGCTTACTTTCCAAGAAAATTCTTCTCGGGCTCTCCCCCCCCAGGGGTGGCTGCATCCCTTCAACTTGTCACCTCAAATGTGGCCACCCGCAGCTCAGATAAGGCCACCCTACTGGTGCCCAGGACCAGGACATCCCTACCCCAGAGATCCTTCTGCTACAGGACTCCCCCCTGGTTCAACTCTCTCCCAGTCAACATCACCAACATGCTCAAAATTGGTCCCTTTAAAATCGCCCTTCATGAGCACCTTTTTAACACACACTGCTGTAAATGCAACTAACTAAATCCCTGCACCTTCCTCGGGCCTCCAAAGACTCATGCCATTTTGCTCACTCCAACCTTGACAAAGTCCTCTGGACTGCTCACCCCCACCCCCAACCCCCACCCCCAGCTGCTCCTATCTGAAAATATTTTTCTGCCCTCATTGTTACTGCACTGCAGGGACTTATATCTCCCATTTATATCACACATTACCTATGTAAATTGACTGTACATAATGCTCTGTATCATTGTAATAATGTTTTTATCACTGTAACCTATGTATTTTATGTATCACTGTCCGTATTTAGAACGTTGTATTATTGTTTTGTCTTCACTTTGACGAAGTGCTTTTGTAAACGAGTCTCTGACTCAAAGGTTGTAAATCCGATTGTACAAATAAATAAATAAACATTTATGCCAGTAATGAAGAGAAAGAATGCTGTTCAATTTTGAAAAAAATGCTGCTTGAAATTGTTGTAGAGCCAGATGGCCTGTACATTATTGGGGAGGACTTCAACACAGTCATCTTGGGTACCCGGGACAGTGTGGGAGGAGGGATAAGGAGAGATGGGAGAGTGGGCAAGATATGAACATACGAAATTGCCAGCAGATGCAGGCCAGGTTTATCTAGTCTGCTCGAGTGTGCAGGTGTGGTTTTGATGGGGGGGTCATAATTAGACATGCTTCTCACCAGAAAGAGCTTAGAGAACAAAAACAGAGGGACCTGGGGACTCCATAGCCGACCTGCAATTTCAGCATAAAATCTCCCTTCAGCCCTAGACGAAATAATCTTTAATCAGAAAATGATACTCTGGAGACCGGCCTCAGAGCTGGGAATCATAGATATATGGAAACATATACACAAAAACACACAAGACTTCACTCACTATTTAGATAGACACAACAGCTATACCCAATTGGAGATATTCTTCTTGGCCTCAGAATGGGCTTCTATGGTGGTGGACTGTGAGATACTGCCATGCACTCTATCAGATCACTCCCCTGTCTTGGTGACCATGCCTATCTCCCCTTCCTTCAGGAACTCCAACTGGAGACTCAAGGTGGGACTCCTGAATTCCCCAGAATTTAAAGCCCTAATGAAAGACACAATAAAGACGTACCTCCAGGAGAACCAACAGGGGGCTACCCCTCATGCAGTTAAGTGGAATGCCCTGAAGGCAGTTTTGAGGGGGGTCATAATTAGACATACCTCTCACCAAAAACGGCTTAGAGAACAAAAACAGAGGGACCTAGAGGACTCCATAGCCAACCTGCAATTTCATCATAAAATCTCCCTTAACTCCCAGATGAAAGAATCTTTAAAACAGACAATGAACAAATTAACTATCCTGTTAACTACAAAAATAGAGGGGAGTTACAGAAGAGCACAACAATGGTATTACAAAGGTGGTCAGAGGTCTGGCCAGTTACTGGCCTACACACTCAGACAACAACAAAGCAGCAGGGCTGTATTGCAGCTTAACCCCACCCAGGATCAGAGGCAGCTTTGCAGTGACCCAGGGAAGGTGACGGATATCTTCGCCTCCTACTACTAGAACCTATACAACCAGGTGGGAATAATTAATTTTGATCAGAAGTTGGAGACCTTTTTTGATAAAGTCACCCTCTCTGTTTTACTGTCCTCTGAGGCTGATGGGCTCAAGGAGGCAATAGGGGCACAGGAAATACAGGCCAAATTCCTAAATTTGCAGGGTGGGAAGTCCCCGGGCCTAGACAGTCTGCCCGCAGAATTCTACAAAACATTTGCAGATCAGCTGGTCCCCCTACTGACACAGGTATATGGGGAGGCCCTAGGGGGTGACCCTATCCCAGAGTCATGGAGGTCAGCTCAGATCTCAGTCCTCTTAAAACAAGGCAAAAACCCCGATAACCCAGGCTCATATAGACCTATTTCCCTTCTCAATGTTGACCTTAAGGTGTTCACAGGGATTCTAGCAGACAGGTTACAGACAGTCACACAAAAAGTGATACACCCAGAGCAAACTGGATTTGTGAAGGGAAGGTACCTACAAGATAATATCAGAAGAGTTTTAAACATTTTGGATCAGAAAAAAGGTGACTATCCTTTTCAAATAGCCATTTCCATGGATGCCCAAAAGGCATTCAATAGGGTAAATTGGTCATTCATGCTTAAAACTATGGATAAAATGAAATTCAACCCCAAATTACTAAACACCATTAGATCCTTGTATGCCTCCCCAGGGGCCCTGGTTAAAGTAAATGGGATTAACTCCTGATATTTTGACCTCACTAGAGGCACAAGGCAGGGCTGCCCATTATCTCCTCTCCTCTTTGCAATATGCATAGAACCCCTACATATGCTGATCAGGCAAGATGAGGGACTGGAAGGTATCCCTGTAGGAGGGGTGGAACAAAATATCTCCTTATATGTGGACAATACAATTTTTTGCCTTTCCAGCCAAAAATAACCAGTCCCAAGATTGCTTGACCATTTGGCTGGCTTCGGACAGCTCTGTGGTTATAAAATTCATTTTCTTAACTCTGAGGCTTTGGTGGTGACAGGCACAAAGCCCTAAGGTTATGCAGTAAGCTTCCCTTTTGCCTGGGCCCTTAGAGGGGAGATACAATAATTGGGAATACACCTATCTAACAACTTAAAGAAACCTCAACAGATAAATTATGTCAGACTCTGGGATAGGGTGGATGTGGACTGGGCCAGATGGGACCTCCTGCCCGTCTCTCTTATAGGCAGGGCAAACACATTAAAAATGAATGTCCTGCCCCACTTCCTTTTCCTCTTCCAGTCCCTCCCAATCCAGATCCCACAAGCATATTGGACCAAGATAAACTCGGCTATGTCAAAATTCATCTGGAATGGGAAACGCCCTCATGTGGCAAGCTCTGAAAAGATCAGGTGGGATTTGCCCTGACAGACTTTCAAAAGTACTACCTGGTGGCCCAGCTCTCGGCAGTTTGCACCTAGGCCAAACAGAGACACTCCTCAGGGTGGTATGACATGGAAAATGCGGGGGTGCCTGGACAACCCCCTCTTTACTGTAGCCCTGACTAACACTCCCCTGAAATAGTACACACTTTTAGGAACAAATGGGTAATCCACAACTGGAAGATCCTTCAAAAAGTCCGTAGCCTTACAATTATCAAACTGGAACTGGTCCTATGGCTCTGATTAGATATCAGAATAGTTTTACCCCACTGATGTTGGACACAGCATATGTCAAATGGGAGAGGAAAGGATCACCAGGTTTGCACCATTCATTGAAAATGGGCAGTGCATAACCTACAGTAGGGCTAAACGGAAGTTCAGGTGGGACAACTCCGAGTTCCTGAGATTGCAGTGTCAGTGGCTCAGCAGGTAGCACACTCACCTCTGAGGCTCAGGAGATCAGAAGGCTGTGAATTCTACCCCCACACCAGGCACTTGGGTTAATATCCCAATACTGACACTAGTGCAGCATGAGGGGGGTGCTGCACTCCTGACTTGCCGTCTTTTGGATGAGACATTAAACTGAGGTCCCTTCTGCATGTTCCAGTGGTAGTTCAGGTGTATGTTTAAGATCCCATGGCACTTCTCAAAAAGAGTAGGAGATTTTTTTTTTATTCATATCACAAAAGAACATATAAACAAATCAGTATTACTTCATACAAAATTAGAAAAGGAAAACAAAACAGAAACTCAACAGAGTATTACTTCATACTTCAAAGAACAAGAATATACAAACATAAAAGGGGAAATCATAAATGCAAAGGCATAGTAAGTCATACATAGACCCCAGTCAGAAAATAAAATTTACTAAAAAAAAATAAAATACCCCCCCACCATATATCTTCAAAATCAAATAAATACAAACCAGTGTTGACTCACACAAAAAGAAACAAAGCATAAGAGAAATCAAATAAATATTACAGTCATACCTTTTCTAGTTTACTTTCAAATCAGTATTTAGGACCCAAATTAAATCATAACACTGCCCCCCCCCCACTAAAAGAGATGGGGGAATTTTTGTTATAACTTCGAAATCAAGTAAATACAAACAGTGTTAACTCACCCAAAAATAAACAAATCATAAGAGAAGACCAAGCCTGAAATAGGTAAAACATACATAAATTTCTAAAACACAGAGGAATACCTTCATCATGCCCTAACCTAAAACCTAACAGGATCTTCTAACTCTCTACCCCGATAGCTTCTCATATCAAGGCAACCAGTCAATGCTGCCCCACCTTGTATGAAACAATTTGGAAGAAACCATTGTATGTTCCTGTTGTTTTAGTGTCTTAACCATATGATCTATCATATAAAATAGTTCAGTCAATGTATAATGGAGTTGCTGTATTGTCAACTGACTTCGAACATACCATATGGGAAACTTAAAACAAACCAAAAATAGCCACATGGTTGCCCTGTCATGTTTCGTCCATAAAAAAGGCAAAATACCTAAACATAAAATCTCTATTGTTAAATTATAAACGGGTGATGTCGGACAGCTCTATCTAATAGTTTGCCAAAACCCTTGGATAAAAGGGCATTCTAAGAACAGATGCTCCATAGTTTCAACTGTTTCAACGCATGTATCTCTAGGACAGTATCTGTCGCACAGTTGTTTATGCTTCAAATTCCCTCTAACATTCAGCTTCTCATGAGGGACAGCCATAACACATCCCACATATAGGATGGGATCCGGGGGGATTCCAACATTTCTCCCATGCCCAATCTATCCTGTACTGGATAATTATCAAAGTGAGCAGTATCCTGGAAAAAATTCTGTATAATAAAACCATACAGTTCTTTTCTACTAGACTGAGTTATATGTTCTTTAGCTATTCCCCATAATTTTATTTTCCCAAAACATGTCTTGAATGTGTCAGGTAGTTGTTTCAAGAATTGTTGTCTCAGTAAAGTAGTGTGCATAGGCCAGATTGAAAAAATGTTATCTAGTGAATCCAGAACCCATGGTATCCATAAGTTTGTGCTATAGGATAACATGGGTTTTAGGTTACAGTACACAAATATAGTAAGAAAAATACAATGGGTTGTATCATTTTCAAGCCTCCACTTTTTTTCTCTCTTAAAAGTAGACATCTTTTAATCAGGTTTAGTCTATTCCCCCAAATACAAGAAAGGAAACAATCGTATATTTTTGTTTCCAATTATGGGGGTGGACAAAAAATGATACTTAAGTACAGGAATAAAGTAAGCAAAAAGGTTTTAACCATCTGTACTCATTTTAATTTGGAAAGCCTCCATTTATTCCACGCATCTACTTTCCCTTGTGCTATTTCTAACTTAGAGGACCAGTTCCGGAGAGCCAAGTCACCTGGGCCAAAAAGTAGGCCCAGAATAGTACAGGGTTCTTTCACCACTGGAATACATATAATTTGGTTTCCTTGGATCCCATCCTTTTGTATAGGTATGCATTTACATTTCCCAAAATTAACCTGTGCCCCTGTATGTTGCATGAAATCTTGTAAAATTTGACCAAGTTTCAAAGCAGAAGGGATATAACCCACTGTGAAGCATATATAATCTGCATATGTTATGCACTTCACCTCTGGGTCAACACTAGAAAAGAAAAGCCCTAGAATGTCCATAGTGTCCACAACTCGTCTAATTAATGGGTCCAGGGTAAAAATATACGGAAGCTGACTCATGGGGAAGCCTTGTCTAACCCCTCTTTTAATTTTATATGTCTGACCTAACCAACCATTAACAATACGTCTGTGCCGTTGCTGACAGATAACAGATCTGGATCAGTTTATAAAGGCGGGTGAAATCCTATATTGTTTAAGACATCCCCAGAGATAAGCATGGTTCACTTTATCAAAGGCCTTAGCCTGATCCAGGCTAAAAATTAATCCTGTGAGTTCCCCCGTGGCTCCCCTATGGAGGATTTCTCTGAGTATAATCAGTCTATCTGTAATTTTCTGTCCCGGTAGTGTGCATGTTTGTGAAGGGTGGACTAATGAGGAAGCACACAGCAATGGTCTGTTTTTTTTTTTGCATAATATTTTTATTAAAATTATTCATGTGTGACATAGCAAGACATATTTGCTACACAGTACAGGTATATTTCCAGCGATGTTATCATTCATTTCCTGACAAGTTGGCTACATATAAGTTGACTATTTATAACAATTTCTCAAAGTTGAGGAGAATTTCACTGTTTCTCCCCCCTCCCCATTTTAATAAGTTCTCCTCAGATGTCCTTCCAGTATTGTTGGATTCCTGGGCAGTCCCAGTAGTAGTGGATAATCATGCCTCTTGCTCCTCCACATTTCCCACAAAGGGGGGAGATTCCCGGGCAAAAGCTATGCATAATACAGGGGGGACAATACAGTCTGTGTAAGAACTTGTATTGTAGCTCTTTAAATTTGTTGCATAGGAGCAAGCCCATGTGAATGCCAAGGATCATCTTCCAGTTCTCATTCGAGATCTCCAGTTGTAGGTCTTGTTCCCACTTTTGTTTGACCTTTTGTGTTTCTCCCTGAAAGTAGGATCTATCAGATTTTGTCACCAGCCCAATAAGTCATTTTCCATTGCTCCCTGCCCCCAGAATTAGTCTCTCAGTTTCCCACATAGAGTATTCCTGATCTATTGCTCTACCTAGTTTTTTCCAGTAATTCCTAATTTGAAAGTATCTGAACTTGTGGGATCAAGGGACATCTAAAGCATTCTGGATGGTTTGATGCATAGCTCCCCTCTCTCTGTTAAGTCACCTATACACCAAATCCCTTTTTTTTTAGCCATTCCATAAACCCCTCATCTTCTAAACCAGGCAAGAAGGATGGGTTGTTGGCTATTGGCACTAGGAGAGTATTGACATGAGTTATGTTTTGTTGTTTTTTCAATTCTCTCCATGCTTCCAAGCTGGCCACTACCAGTGGGTTGGAGTTTACAAGAGCTTTATAAGCTCTTAGCCCATTCTCCCCCAAATACGCGAGATTCTCCCTGGGCTATTTTTTTCTTCTAAGTCTAGCCAATGTGCCGCTTCACCTCTATTGATCCAATTGTGGATATAGTGGAATTGTGTTGCCAAATAGTATCCTTTAATGTCTGGGAAATTTAATCCCTCCTTCATGTTATCAGCCTTTAATCTTACTAGACTAATCCTTGGCCTCTTTCTCTGCAATATGAAGTCTGTAAAACCCCACTCCAATTGTTTTAAATCTTTCTTATTTAATCCCCAGGGTAACATTTGTGTTATGTATAAAATTCTTGGTAGCACATTCATTTTTAAGAGATTAATCCTACTCATCCATGAGATAGGCAGGGCTCTCCACCTGTGTAGGTCCTTAAGGATCATTTCTATAATGGGTATATATTTTAATTTATACATCCCTTGTAAGTCTCTGCCCATTTTTATTCCCAGGTAAGCGAAGGCATCCTTCACAGTTCTTAAGCCCCATGAATTCTCCTCTCTTCCCTTATTTGTCTTTAAATACATTATTTCTGATTTATTGATATTAAGCTTGTAGCCAGAGAATTTGGAAAAAGCCACTATAGTTTCCAGTATGGGGGAATCAATTGCTCAGGATGTGTCACAGACAGGAGGATGTCATCGGCATATAAAGTGATGACATGTTTCCTGCTGCTCCTCCTGGTATTCGCCTAATCCTCCCTAATTTTGATAGCCAATGGTTCTATGGCCATTGTGAAGAGCAGGGGGGAGAGAGGGCAACCCTGTCATGTCCCCCTTTCTAAAGTGACCGCCTCAGATACAGACCCATTAATAAGGATTCTGGCAGTGGGTGTTCTATAAAAGGCCCCTTCAAGCTGGGTAAATTTTTCCCCCACCCCAAATTTAGCTAATATATTCATCAAGTATTCCCATTCAATCCTGTCAAAGGCCTTTTCGGCATCCATAGACATAACACATGTTTGGTCTTTTGCTTTAGATCCTTTATTCAACAGTTGCCTGATGTTGTGATAGGACATTCTGCCCTATATGAAGCCTGTTTGCTCTGTATGTATAATGGACGGTAAGATTTCCTCTAGTCAAAATGCTAATACTTTAGTCTTGATCTTACAATCATAGTTTAATAAAGAAATAGGTCGATATGAGGTGTACTCTGTGTCGTCTTTATTTGGTTTGGGGATAATGCAGATATTAGCTTTGCAGCAAGTTCTTGGTAGCCCTCTCTCCCCCCTTGCCTCCTCCAGCACATATCTAAGAGGAGTAGCCACCTCCTTTTGGAGCTCTTTATAATATTTACTCCCAAACCCATCTGGTTCTGCTGCTTTGCCCCTCTTAAGCATCCCAATTGCCTGCATCACCTCCTCAATCGTAACTTTGCTCTCCAATCTAGCTCTCTGGTGTTCATTCAGCTGAGGTAGGGTTAGTCCCTCCATAAATCTATCCATAGCATCTTTTGTGCCTTTGCATTTGGCTTTATAGAATGCTTCATAGAATTATTTAAAGCATGCCTTTACACCTCTCTCCTCGTGTATGAGGATTCCTGTTCTATCCCTAATGGCTACTATTCATTTTATGGTTCTGCCTCCCTTCATTAATTTCACCAACAAGGGACCGGGTTTGTTCACCCACTAGTAAATTCTGTTGTGCAAAGAATAATTTTTTCCTGGCTTCCTCTTTCACATTTAAGTTTAGGGCTTCTCTTACAGTATGCAACTCTTTCTTATGGGGAGAGTCTCCCATCTGTGCAACTAGCTTTTCTAATTCCTTAACCATCTCTTCTAATTCCTGCTGTTTCTTTTTTCGGTCCCATTTGATTCTTGCCATATAGCCTATTATGACCGCCCCCCCGCATAAAAGCTTTATTGGCTTCCCAGTACGTGCCCACTGATTCAACTGATCCCTTGTTTGTGGTTTCGAATTCCTTCCACGGTGTTTGGAGGAATTGCTTAAATTTTTGTTTGGCCAGTAGGTAAGTCGGGAATCGCCACATTCTCCCCCCCCTTTTTGGACCAGGTCTACCTCCATTTGGACCATAGCATGATCCAATAAAAAAATTGGACTATGGGTCACCTTCTTTACTTTAGGGTATAGGCCACTGGACACAAATACGTAGTCCAATCTGGACTACATACCATGAGGGTTCAAGTGAAATGTGTACTCACGAGTACCTGGATTTGCCACCCTCCAAGCATTGACTAGGTCAAGATCCCCAAGGCCCTGTTGCCATTGTTTTACCGAGGCAGTGTTCCTAATTCTCGTGCCTGAATAGTCCAGTTTTGGGTCTATGACGCAATTAAAATCCCCTGCAAGGATCAAATTAGGGAATTGTTCCTTAATCATCAGATCCAGCATCATTTGGTAGAACTCTGGATCAAGTACTGCCGGCGCATAAACATTTCCCAATATGACCTCCCTCCCTTCCCTGTATTTTCTTCCACTATGAACACATAGCATCCTTCCAGTGAGTCTCTGATTGTGTGAATGTGCTCAAAGGCTTTTGTGCAGAAGAATCACCACTCCCTTCTTATGGGAGCTGTATGAGGATGCATGGCATGCCCCAACCCACCCTCCAACCAATTTTCCATGTTCCTTATGTGTCAAATGCATTTCTCGTAATATGGCTATCATCACATTCTGTCTTTTAAGTGCTATCAAAATCTTAGCTCTCTTAGCAGGTGAGGTAAAACCCCTTACATTCCACAAAATGATGCTACAATGTTAGGGCCTAGCTATGGTCTCTCCCAGCAGTCATCCTATATTTTCCCCACATACCCATGTTGGGCTAATTCAAGCCTCCTCTCTCCTCTTAACTCTATGTATTGTTTAAAGCACAGCCCTGCAGAGTAAAAAAGTATATCTAAAAACTTGATTTACATGCATAAACAATAACTATTCTGGGCGAACATCAAGCCCAGCCATAACAAATTAACAAATGAAATGTATATATATATATATATATATATATATATATATATATAGTTTTCCAGGTTAAAGTAATTTAGTGCACTGAAATTAATATGTCAGAATCCCCAATGCCCCCTCCCTCCGCACCCTCTTCTTAATCCCTTTATATTTCCATTGCGTTTGCATTCTAAATCCTCTTTCCCTAATATTCTTATTTCTTTTTTTTTCTTCACATTTGTCCCCACCCCTGTCTGCCATCTCCTCTCCTCCCTGTCTTTGCTTAAGATCATCAGATTACAATTCCTCATTGTAGGACAGCATGTCCAGGAGCATCCACTTCTATTCCCAGAGAGGCTTATATAACTTTCAGCCTCCACCCCCCCGCCCTATTCATGGGAGCAACTGTGTCCCAGCATTCGATTCCATTTGCGTGATTGATCTGCCCCTCCTCACCATTTAGGCAATCTCATTTAGAAAACAATACCAGAAATATCCAGTCTCTCCCAAATCAACAGTTTTCAGGGTCTATGTTTGAGTATTGAGGCATATAGCCCCTGCACCATCTTGGGAGAACACCACAAGGTTAGATTCATGATATCTGGCGCTCGTATAATTTTGGCGCATTACAACTTCCTTGTTGAGCCTGCAATTTCCAATTTACATTCCCTTCATAAGATTAGGTTCCTCTTTGTGTATCATTAAGGTCCATAATTCTGGTTGTATTGCTACATGCATGGGAGAGGTTTCCTCCTTCGAATGTCAGGTCAAACAGTTCCCCCCAGCGAGCTAGGGTAAGTCCAGAGAAAAATAAGTGGACTAGTAACAGTACCAGGAACACAGTTCAGTTCAGCTCACCCCTTCTTATTTTTTTGTCCCAGTCCACAATAAAGTTGTTGAGCTTCTCTGGTTCCCAAAAAGAGAAGGTAGCTCCTTCCCATTTCACCTTTACTACCACAGGGTATGTCATGAAGAATTTGATTTCTCTTTCCCTCAAGCAGACCATATATGGATTAAACTGCTACCTCTTTTTTTGAATGCACGAAGAGCTATCTTGATGGATGGTAAATCGATGCCCCTCATATTTTAAATCCTTGAGATTTTGGTATGCTGCTTAGATAGCCCGCCTGTTCGGGTAATGATGAAGCCAAAAAATAACTTGTCTATGTGATTTGGTCTCCTGGTGTCCTCGGGGCCAGCGCTCTGTGGGCCCGTTCTACTTTCAGACCTTTCAGCTTATTTTGCATCTTGAGTAGGTTAGGAAGTATGGTTGTGCAGAATGCCATTAAATTACCCTTCTCAGCCCCCTCCAGTAGACCTGTAATCCGAAGATTGTTTCATCGGCTATAGTTTTCTTGGTAGTCTAATGCCTCTCATAACTCCTCCAGCTCTTGTTCTATTTTTGCAAGTTTTTCATGCACTAGCCTAGAGGTGTCCTCCAGATCTGGTATACACTGCTCTGCCTCGGATAGCCACCTGGAATATTGCATGAGCTCAGTGGTCAGCCCCACCAGTGATTTATCCACCTTATCCCAGTGTGGTTGTAAGTCTGTGACTACTTGCTCAGAAATAGCCTTACTGATCACTGCTAGTTCAGTCATCGAGAAGGAGATTGGGCCCAGGGCAGGTGGTGGATCCTCTGGTGGGTTTTTCTGTTGATATTTAGCTCCTTGCCTCAACGTTTTCCCTGGTGTCAGGTACTCATTCATATTAGCACTCGTTTATGGGCTATTTTATGGTGGTAAAAATTATTTGTAGTTTGTAGAAATAAGAACTTTAGTCGCTGTGGTGTGGCGCTCCAGAGGTTTGCGTCCTTTCTCTTTAGCTGCTCATTAGTGCCCTCATAGTCTGTTATTAAGTAATTTTGTGAGGATTTTAAAATCTGTGTTTAACAGGGTGATGGGACGCCAGTTGTTTAAATCCACTCTGTCACCTTTCTTATACATAAAAAGAACTAGGCCTACTGTCATACTATCTGGGACCTTCCCTGTTTCTAAAATCTCCTGTAGTACTTCTGTGAACTCTTGCAATAATATCTGGAAAATCAGATGGTATAGCTCATAGGGAATCCCATCCTTCTCAGGTGCCATGCCAGATTTTGTTTGTGCCAAGGTATGTTTTACTTCCAAGGGTGTAATGGGGGTAGTTAACATCTTATTGTCCGATTCCAAGGCCTGTGGCAAGACGCTGTATTGCAGCCAGTTTTTATATTGTTCACTAGGCAATTCTGCTGGACAAAAAAGTGTTTGAATATGATTATCTATGGCCTGAACTATGTCTGCTTTAGTAGTAAGAAGTGTCCCATGGTGGCCTTGAACCTGTGTCATATGCTTCTATCGTCTTTGCAGGGCACAGAATTGGTATGGATTCATAAAATCCTTAGAACTCTGCATCCCAAAACTTCTTTCTTGTTCCAATGATTTCAGTCTGCTATACTAAATATCGTTCAGGTGTTGTCTCACCCTTGCTATATATGTAGCTATATCGACTATCACCCTGGGTTGCTTGTGAAAGCAAGTCCTGAAACTGCTCCTGATAGATATGGTATGTGTCTGACTTATGTCTCCCATTAATCCTTCCTATTCCCTGAAGAAATCATGTAATATCTCTTTTTGTATCTTCCCACCCCTATTGGGATGTGTCATATAAACACTTAACCGATTTTCTTGCTTTCAGAAGTGACACCAGGCCCTCTTCTACCGTCAGGAGGGCCAACAGTTCTAAATTTAACCTCCAGTATCCTGGGCCCTGATGCATTGTATCATAACTGGACACAGTGACTTTAATTATAGCATGGTCAGATGGTGATACTGGCTGAGTATTGGTGTTCCTAACCCCTAATGAGGGTGACAGAAACCAAAAATCTATTCTAGTAGTGTGTGTTCCATGGAAGAAAGTCTTTTGGGAGTACCCAAAATAGCAAGCTATAGTTGAGTATAGTTAAAAAATAGTTGAGCTTCTGAAGAAGGACTGGTTGGTCCGAAAGCTAGAGCACTTTGTTCTTGTTGTTACATCTATGTTGGTCCATTAAGAGGTATCAAATCATTTGCTTCTGGATCCAAAATAGCAAGTGCATCCACCAACCCAGTCTGAGAAACAAGGTCATTAAGACAATTCACATCACAAAACATTTTCTGCGTTTTCATACCCCTATCTGTTACATAACAACTACAATTAAAATCTCCCCCTAAAAACACATATTTAGAAGTAAATAGATAGGGCTGTATAGCACGAAAGATATCTGTCCTATCAGTCTTCACTTGAGGTGCATAAACATTAATAAATCAACATTGTAATCCACCAAGATCAAGATCTAACATGAGGGCCCTCACAGGGACAATGTCTAGTAACTGTACCTGCCTAGCAAACTAGTAATTAACACAGATCCCCACTCCACAGCATGCATCTTCCCTGATAGACCAGTATGACACCCCCCACTTCCACCCCAGAGAGGCCTGTTCCGTCTCCAGCCTAGTATGCAGCCGAGTATCTTGTAAGAAAATAACATCCTGAGTACCTTTCTCAAATGAGGAAAAAATCAACACCCTCTTCCTTACTGACTGAATGCAGTTGACATTCAAGGATGCCACTGTAATATTATAACCACCTGCCATTAAAGTCAGAAAAACCCACATAGATCTCCACATATTATTACTTCAAAACATTTTTAAATTAACCAAACTATTTTTTATTAACCCATTTCCTGGAACCTAAACAGGATTTCTTTTTCCCTTTGTCCGTAACGTCCATCGGTTAATCCACATCTGATGCCCGCTCAGCCTAGGATGATTGGACAGAGGTAGAGTCCGATTCTGTCCTGCATCCAGCAACTCATCCTGTAAGGCCATATATGAGTTATGCAGCAGAAGCGGGGCCCCCATAGGTTTAGCTGTGTTCCTGATCCTTGAACTCCGACGTCTAGTCGAAACCATTGTAAAATTTTCTTCCAGTGGGGGGTGGCATGGTTGTGGTAGTAGTAGCAGGTACTTCCTCTGAGGTGGTCTGTGTTTCAACAGGAGGAGCAGGTATGGGCTCACCACTACCTGGGGTCAGGGGATCTATAATCAAGGTTGGTGGCCCCTTCTGGCTTGGTGGGACCACCACCTGGTCTCGACTAAATGGGGGTTGGGGCCGCTAACATTGAACTGCCCTTACTGCAGTATTGATATAAAAATCCTGGATACAAAACTCTGCATTTGTAGTGTTATGAGCCACCTAAGGGCAATCAGTAAATCAATGAGTATTCTCACAAAGGGAACACTTGGTAGGGTGATGGCAATCTGTCATGATATGTCCCAGTTCTCCACATTGTGCACATTTTAATGTGTCGCATGTTCTGCTGAGGTGTCTTCCCGAACCACACTTATAGCAGTGACGGGGTTGTCCAGGGTAGAAAATAAAGCCTTTATCTCACCCCAGATAAAAGCAACTAGGGAGATGCTGTAAACCTTCCTCAGATCGTGTTAAATTCACCTTATAACACCAGCCACCATTCCAAAACCCTTCTGAATCCAGGATGGGTTCAGGATTCCCCCCTGTATAGTACATCTTTTCTCAAACCAGTAAGAGATATTGAGAAGATTGACCCCCTCATTCCTGAATAGTACCGTTATCACCTTAAAAGACTGTTTTGTGAGGGGTATTGCTTGAAAATGAGACCAGGCTGGGTTAGTTTTAAGCAAGGCATATTTCATCCAAAACCGATTCAGAATGTCTGGAGTTCTGAAACTTACATCATATGTGTTATCCCCCAGTTTATGAATAAGGGCATAGACCTCACTTGGGGAAAACCTTAACATTTGTTTTATTAGGACCCTTCCAACATAAAACCGGTCTGGCATTGTGTCCATAGGCCCCAGGTACCGGAATCTTACCGCATTTCTGCACTTTGCTAGAGATACCGGTGTTTTTAGAATAGGCTTGCATAAATTGGTACTGGTTCAGTTAAGGCAGGAGGAACTGTCTCTGTCAAGGGTACAGGAGCCTGAGCACCCTCCGTGTTTGTAGATAACAAATCTTCTCCTGAATTGGGGACATCAAAAAATTCTTCGAGATGGCAGTTCAATCAGGGAATAGAAAACAGGACTTGCCAGAGCTGGGCCTGCCTGTTCTCCCTCCTTTCCAGAAATCTCTCCTCTGTTTGGGATTGGGGAGGTTATGTTCTCTTCAGAAACCTGTGGGTTTGGGGGATATTGCCTTATTGGGAGACCTGCTGTACTTGCTGTGTAGGATCTGTGTTTGTTTGTAATAAAGGCATAATAATCTCCAGTCCCCCCTCCCCAAGGAACCCGGAAGTGGGATACTAGGGTCTGCAACCCATTGTCCCCTCTCTGTCTGTATCCATCCCACTCCTTCAAGCGCTATTTTAGGTGACCATTGCGACTGAATGTCACTTACTTGCATATGAGCCACTGTGGGCCCTGATATTCCCACTCCCGCCTCACTCGTTGCAGCAAATATAAAAACTTTTGAGCCGGTACCTGTAGACATTTAATGCTAATCGATGTCTGGCCTTTTCCATTTTTTTATTTCTTCTTCCTCTGTTATTTGCTGTGCCCTCTTAAAATCCTCTGTCGCCTGCTCCAGAATATGGCTCTTTCCTGCCAATGTGCCTGCTGGGTCCTCAACTGAAACTGCAGTGCTCAGCATTGTGTTCTGTGGTATAACTTCCTGTTGACTCTGAACTGCCGGCCACGGTCCCTTTCCAGTGCCTACACCACTGTCGGACATTGCACAGAACTGCAAGGGATTAGGTATGCTATGCTGGCCACCGCTCGGGTGCATCCCAGCCATACCATTCCCCTCGTTACACACACACTGCAGGCTACCAAATGTCCTTCCTCCTCCTCCAGAATCCTCCTCCATCTGACTCAAACTCTCTTTCACCTCCTTAGCACCACCTAGTGAAAGAGTAGGGGAAATTTTACTATAATTTCAAAATCAAATAAATACAAAACAGTGTTAACTCACACAAAAATAAACAAATCATAAGAGAAATCAAATAAGTATTACAGTCATACCTTTTCTAGTTTACTTTCTAAATATATATTTAGAACCCAAAAGAAATCATAACACTGCCCCCCCCCCACACACACACATTAAAGAGTAGGGGATATTTTTTTCCAACAACAAATAATAGCAGACTGTGTTAAATTCACACAAAATAATCTATACATCATAAAATAATAGAAATTAAATAAGTATTACATTCATACAATGTCAAGGTTGCTTTTAACTATTGCATAGACCCCCAAAAATGAAATCCTAAACTAAAAATACCCCCCCTTCCCCTACTAAAAGAGTAGGGGAATTTTTATTATAACTTTAAAAGAAAATAAACTCAAAACTGAACTAGAATTATTATATGATAATGAACAGTGCTAATTTTACCCAAACATAACACCAAATCCATAATATGAGAACACAAATATAGATTGCATTCATACGGTCATATTATCTTCCAAACTAGATAGCTCACCCAAAATTCCAAACCTAAAAGAACCCCCCCATTACAAAACAGAAAAAAGGTTTAACTACAAAAACAGATAAATTTTCCACTGTGCAATCTTTCCTCTTAAATGAAAAAATGCAAACTAAAAGAAATAAATTTCCCAAAGCCATTCTGTATGGATCAGGCATGTATTTCTCCTAGAAATTCATACTCCAAAAGGCCAGTAATCCTTCAATAATAAATGCAAAGGATTATATTACTGCCTACTAAACAAAAACCCCAACTGTTATTAATAAAATTAGTCTGCTAAATCAAGAATAAACAAGATCCCCCCAACCCCAAAGAGTAGGGTCCAGGTATCTGTCCTGTAAACTTATTGTATGCTCATATGTCCCATAAAGACAGACCCTTGTCATAATATCCTCAAGAATTAACTAGAGCCAGTCGATACTATGCCACCAAGACTGGAATACCCTAGGATGCACCAATCTACTTTCTAAATTTCTGTGTTTCTGGACTGCATTATCAGTCATATAAAACAAATGCTCTTCTGTGTAACTTATTTGCTGGATTGTCAGCCTACAACTCACATGCCAGATATAAAACTTGAAGCAAACTAAAAACAGCCAGAGTGTAACTCTGTCATGCTTGGTCCATAAAAAGGGCAAAATTCCTAAATTCAAAATGTCTAGAGTTAAATCGCAAAAAGGTGGCATAGGCCATTTAGTCTGTAACAAATTCCAAAATTTCTGAACAAAGGGACAAAGCAAAAATAAGTGATCCATTGTTTCAATGGTTTCCAAACAAGTATCACTAGGGCAGTAACGATGCTCTATACTTTTAAGTTTCCTTTTACTGTACATTTAATTTCCCATGTAAGAAAAGCCACATAACATCCCACATATAAAGTTGGAATGTGGGGGGATGTTAACATTTTGCCAATTAATTGCTTTTCCAAAGTTGATTTTGAATCAAAATATGCTGTGTCTTGAAAAAGGTATTAATAAGATGCATATAAAGTGCTTTCCTAGTATATTTCACTAGATGTTCTTGTGCAAGGCCCCAGAGTTTTATCTTCCCAAAACACACCTTAAAAGTTTCAGGGAGATTTTGTAAAGATCTTTGTTTAGGTATACCAGAGTGTGTTGGCCAAAAAAGAAGTATCTCAGTGAGAGAATCCTGTACCCATGGGATCCAGATGTTACTAAGGCCTGTCAGCACTGGTTTAAGATTAGTACCCACAAACATCATAAATAAAAATATAATGGGGTTTATCATTTTAAGTCTTCCATGCTGTCTGTCCCCAAACAATAAACTACTCTTAATGCGATTCAATCTACTGCTCCAGATACAGGAGAAAAAACAACTGTATAATTTGGTTTCTAATTGTGGGGGGCAAACAAAAAATTACACTAAGGTAAAGAAATATAGGAAGCAAAAAAGTTTTAACCAAATATACCCATTTTAGTTTTGATAGTCTCCACTTATTCCAGATTGTAACCTTCCCTTGTGCTATGTCAATTTTAGAATTCCAGTTTAGCAAAGCTAAATCTCCCTGACTGAAAAGTAATCCTAAAATTGTGCAGGTGTCTGTAACTATTGGTATCCCAATAAGTGTGGGTTCTAGAAAGTTTACAGAGCCAAAAGGAAGGCATTTACTTTTTGTGAAATTGACTTGCGCCCCCAGTTGATTTGGTAAAGTCAGAAAGTATATTTCTTACAAAGGTAGCAGAGGCTAAATCTTCCACAGTAAAACAGATGTCATCTGCATAGGCTATACTCTTGATTTCCTCAGTGATGCTTGAAAATCTAAATACAAATCTAAATATGAATAGCTAAATTATCGTTAATTCTATGTAATAATGGGTCCAGAGTGAAGAGATATAGTAGCGGA
This sequence comes from Neoceratodus forsteri, assembly GCA_016271365.2. Lineage (NCBI taxonomy): Eukaryota > Metazoa > Chordata > Ceratodontiformes > Ceratodontidae > Neoceratodus > Neoceratodus forsteri. Next base: position 906,454,457 of record CM057452.1, read on the forward strand.
CTGAGAGGACAGCCTTGTCTGACTCCCCATTTTACTCCATATTTCCTCCCTATCCACCCATAGCAATAAGCTTGTGCCGTAGCTTTTGCATAACAGGATTGTATCCAAGATATCAATTTTGGTGGGATCCCATATCATTTTAAACACTCCCAAAGATATTTATGACAGATTTTATTGAAGGCTTTTGCCTGGTCTAAACTGAGAATAAAACCTGTGAGTTCCCCTGAACCGCCTCGATGCATAATTTCCCTTAATAAGAGTAAACTATCTGTTATTCTCCATTCAGGAATAGTGCATGTTTAGGAAGGATGAATAAGATATGATGCACAAAGTAGGAGTCTATTATTTAATAACTTTGTAAGGAGTTTAAAGTCAGTATTAAGCAGAGTAATAGGCTTCCAGTTATTGAAATCTGCCCTGTCTCCCGCTTTATACATGAAAATCACCAACCCTTCCTCCATTGTGTCAGGTAGTTCCCCAGATGAGAAAATGTCCTGAAATAATTCCCAAAGTTCCGGTAGTAAGTATTGTAATATAATGTTATAGAGTTCATATGGGATCCCATCTTTCCCTGGAGTGGAGCCATCCCTCACTTGTGCCAACGTAACCAGCAATTCAGACTAAGAGGTGACATGAGTGCTTTTTTTATCTGAAAGCAGTGCTTGTGGCAGATGACATCCATCCAGCCATGACATATAGGTATCATTTGCTAACTTCTGAACACTAAAAAGTGAATATACATGGTTATCTACCACCTGTAAAATATCCATTTTTGTGGTGAAAATGGTATCCTGCATATCTCTCACTGAAGTCATTTGTTTCTGGTGTTGCTTTTGGGCACAAAAGTTATATGAATTCATGAAACCTTGCTTTCCCTGGGTCCCAAACTTACGTTCTTGTTTCAAAGATTAAGTCGGTCATATTGTAAATTATTCATTTTTTCTTTAGTTTCAGCCAGCTTAGTAAGAACTTGTGCATTACCCTTCGAAGCCTGAAACTCTAGGTTTTGGAACTGTGTCCTATATACCTGGTACAAATCTTTTTTAAATTTCCCATTCAACCTTTCAATGTGTTGAAAGTAATGTTTTATATCACATTTTGTCTCGTCCCACCATGTTTGAGAAGTATCATATAAAATGTTAACTGATTTACATGCTTCTAGTAGTGAAATTAGACCTTCCTTCACAAAAGGTAGAGAAAGGAGTTCCAGGTTCAACCGCCAATAACCTGGGACTTGCTGCATCCCATCATAGTTAGAGACTGAAATCTCTATAACGGCATGATCTGAGGGAGCTACTGGGGTAGTTTTAGTATGTTGAATTCCCAAAGAGGGGGATATAAACCAAAAATCAATTCTAGTGGCCAAAGTGCCACAAAAATAGGTTTTATCAGGTTTACCTAGGTGTGCACATGCATCCATTAACCCAGTTTGGGATATCAGGGCATTCAAACAGTTTGTGTCACAATATATTTTTTTTTGTCAGTGGTCCCCGATCCTTGAGGTACAACCCACAATTAAAGTCGCCTCCTAAAAAAAACATATCTAGTGGGAAAGAGATACGGTTGTATGGTGTGCAAAAGCTCTATTCTGGCTGTTTTTGTTTGTGGGGCATACACATTTATAAGTCAGCAAGGTAAATGATGAAGAATACATCTATCAAAAGGCCTGGCCTGGAAAAATATCCACAAATTATATAATTTTAGCAGAGGGGTTATTCATACAAATACCATCACCACTGCAGAGGTCATGCCCTATAGACCATTGGGTTATTCCCCATGTCCACCCTAAAGATGCTCTATCCATCTCCTGCCTAGTGTGCAGCCTAGTATCTTGTAAAAAAAACACATTGTAGAAAGCAAATTCAAACAGAGCAAAAATCAACAGCTGTTTCCTTTCTTATTGTATAATGTTTGTATTCAGAGAGGCCATTTTAATATCATACAAACCACTCATACCAGATTTAAAAGCTAGAAATTAATTTATGAGAAATATATTAACTCTAATTGTCATAACTAAAAATCTCATGATTTCTTCTTGACTCATTTCCGAGATCCCATTCTGGATCTATTTATTTAGAATGGTAGCTAAATCCTCTGTAGAGCATTCAGAGCCTGATCCCACTTCTGCTTGGGAGGAATGTACCGAAGTTGTGTCTGATTCAGTTTCCGCATCTAAATCCTCACCCTGCAAAGTGGTAAAGGCGTTATGTAATGGGAGATGGAAAGACTCAGTAGTAGAGGTCATAGGCGTGTTCCATAAACTCCATCTCCGATTATTCACTATCGTGAAGGCCACTTCAGGTAGAAGGGGAAGGGGCATAGTATTCATGTCAGTGGACAATCCAGAGACTGTAGACACTTCCTCAGTGGAAGGTACAGTGGGAGATGGGTTTTTCTCAGACCCAGGTTTGTGCTGTGGAACTGTTCGAACTTCCAAAGTAGGAACAGAGGGGCCACACTGTCTCAAAGCTGCTTTTGTAGCAGTGTTCAAGTAAAAATCCTGAATTGCAAAGTCCCCATTTCTGGTATTGTGTGCTGCCCAAGGACAGTCCAAGAAGAAGTGATTCTCCTCACATAAACTGCATTTAGCTGGACAGTGGCAATCAGACATAACATGTCCCAGTTCTCCACACTGCGCACATTTCAATGTATCACATGTCCTGCTCAAATGTCTGCTAGAACCACACTTATAGCAATGACGTGGTTGTCCAGGATAAAAAATGAAACCTTTTTCCCAGCCCAAGTAGAAACAATTGGGAAGATGTTGGAGTCCATCTTCTATTTGTGATAGGGTTACTTTATACCGCCAGCCCCCATTCCAGAAACCCTCTGAATCCAGAATTGGTTCAAGGTTACCCTGGATTGTACAGTGTTTCTCAAGCCAATATGTAATATCAGCTACATTTACCCCCTCATACTGAAAGAGGACTGTTGTTACTTTGAAAGATTGTTTGGTAAGGGGTAAGGCTTGAAAATGGGTCCATGCAGGGTTAATTTTCAATAGAGCATACTTCATCCAAATATGATTTAGAATGTCAGGATAATGAAAACTGATGTCATATGTAGACTCCCCTTGGGTATGTATCAAGGCATACACCTCAGTGGGAGAAAAGACAAGCGTTTGTTTTAGTAATACTTTCCCCACATAAAAACAATCAGGCATAGTGTCTACAGGCCCCAAAAACAGCAATCTCAGCATTGTGACGTTTGGCCAAAGAGACAGGCTTTTGGAAAAGACTAGCATATGTAGGTGCCGTCAAGTTAGGGGGTAAAGATTCTGTGTCCATAGTCACCTCAGGGGTTACACCAGACCCTTCATCCCCATTTGGAGCAAGGCTGTTTGCCTGTAGAGCCTCAGGGGTCTCTTACTCTGTGAGGGTCTCATTAAGGGAAAAAGATATAGAGCCAGAAGAGTTGGCATCTAACTGCACAACATCAATAACAGGGTTCGGAGAGGGGGACTGTCCTACTGTCAGTTTTACAAGGAGTACTGAGTGTAAATCCCTTGTAACCGGCATTTCAGAACTGTTTCCAACATCAAGGAGTTTATCACCCTCAACCCTGGTAAACCCTCCGGAGAGTTTACATCCTGGAAGCGGAATTTTGGGATCCGCAACCCACTGACCTGCCTTGTTTTGAATCCAGCCAGCCTGTTCTAGGGCTCGCTCTGGAGACCATTGCTGATCCTGCCGAAAATGTACTGCTTGCTCCTGCTCCACCACTGGCGAATCGAGGCCCAGAATATCCTGTGGCTGGGACGATGCAACAAATACTTTTGCCAACATCTCTGAAGTCAGCGACAGACACCCTTTAACGGGTCACTTCCTTTTCCTTTCCTCCACTGCTCTAAGTTGAGCCTTGCGGTACTCTGCTTCTTCTTTGGCCAAGAGATCCTGCTTCATTTGTACCAATCTGTCCATATCCTCGTTATCCACCACAGGCATCATACTTGGATAAGGACTGTAAATGGAAACAACTTCTGGCATGGTGGGGGAATCAGGAGTTCCCCTATTTCTGATGAAATCTCCATCATTCACTGCCTCCAAAGGCAGGGGATGCGGTATGAAAAGCTGGCCACCCTGAGGGTGCCTCCCAGCTGTGTCATTCTCCCCGCCTAGCTGTGCTGGCTAGCTCTCAGCAACACGTCCACCTCCACTGTCTTCCTCCATCTAACTAGGACATTCCCCGTAGACACAGCACCACCTGTCTACCGAGTAGGGGAATTTCCCCAGTGCCCTGGCCAAATTTCCCCCCATTCACTAAAAATACCACCAACAGCTTAATCTGGTTCAAAGTCAGTTGGCATTCATCTGTATCCCCCTTCCCCAGGTCGTGCCTGAAAATAGGCAGAATTTGTCTAGTGCACTTACCCAATCAACAAAAACTAAATAAATAAACATGCAAACAAGACCTTTATTAACTCCCCAGGGGGATCCAAGATGGATCATCGACAAAATATTTGTCAAATGACCCGACAGCGAAACCGGCAGGTTGACTGCATTTTGCATTGAGCTGCCAGTTTCCAAACGTTACAAGTGTTTTCTTTGGGGGCTTCACCTCCCGAACCCCCCATGCGGGGGGCAGAACCCTCCACACCCCCCACTTAGGATTCTCAACTCTGAGTCGGAGCTGATTCAGGGTGGTGCAGAACCCCCCGACAGACAGTGCCAGGTTCCAGTGGGTTCCCTACAGCGACGTGGCACTGTTGTCGCTGTAGGGGACTCTGCTGTCAAAATGTTGATGTCGGGAGTGTATACCCTCCCCAGGGAACCTACAAAAACTATCCAGGACCCCATCCAAGTGGGAAGACTATGTCTATTGGGTAGTAAAGATAAAAGGCCCCCAGAGATACAAAGCAAGAATATATAATCTCCTACAAAAGGCTCAGGGTAACTCTATATCGCATATAAAGGAAGCATAGGAACAAGAAGCAGGGGTAGTAATCCCAGATCTTGACTGGGGAATGAGACTGGTCAAGGGCTAGAAGGTCATGCCTAGCCCCCAAGGGAGGGAATTTTACTGGAAGGTCTTGATTAGGTTTTTCAGGGCCCCATGGATCACCAGGCATTACCATCCTTCCGGATCGGATAGATGCTGGAGACTTTGTGGAGCCTGTCGGACTCACTCACATATATTTTGACAGTGCCCAGTGTTGACCCCATTCTGGAACACTATATAAAAAATAAAATGAGGTTACAGGGGCTGACATCCCTCTAGAATTAAACCAGTGGATTTTAGGCCTCCCAGCTGCAGCTAGGCTTAGCCCGGATTCCAGAAAACTGGTTTTTGATCTGCATGGTAGTTGCCTTAAAATGCATTACCTCTCACTGACTCACAATGCAGATCCCCTCACAGGAGGAGTGAGAGTCTAGAATGAATAAACTATGTAAAATGGAATCAATAACAGCAAGGTTGCACCTACAACAAAACAAGCATAAGGAGCATTGGAGGGGCTGGGTTAGTAGGAAGACCGGAAAGACAAATCCAACACCGTCGTGAAACACAGAAGGTTAGCAGAGCTGAATATTTTTTCTCACCACATCCACAGATAATAGACCCTTGCTTTCAAATCTATTTGCTTGCTTTAGATACTTTTGAACAGGTCCTCTGGGAGGCATGGATCTCAGGTTCCAGATGCTGGCCTGGATCTCTGGTGGAGTAGCCTAGATACCCAACTGTCCAACACTCTTCTCTGGACAGAGCCTGCAGGACCTTGGCTTGGTTTGTTTTACCCTGCACCCCCATCCTGGCCTTCACAGGTAATCTCTTTCCTTAATTATTTCTCCTTCCTTGGAATAACCACAATGGAAAGAAAGGTAAGAAAATCTTATAGTCAGAAATCAGAATTGTTCACATGTAAAATCCCTTTGGTTACACTGGAAAATCCCTTTTTCTTTTATTTAAGGAAGAAAGTTATGGTTCCTTAGAGGGTATGCACATGGTATTGGATAAGTTTATAACTTGCAAGATAGAAGTTTCGATTGCTATCAAGTAGTTAAGTCATGCAATACAGACACAATACAACAGTTACGGATCGCTTTGTACTAACAAAAATGTGGCCAAATGTTGCATCCAAACATTTGTATTTACTGTTTGTGACTATCTGATGCATTGTGAATAAAGCTGAGTTTTTAAAAAAAGAAAATGTTCATAAAAGTCACAAGTATTTCTGGATGCTCTGATTAAAGCATGCACCTACAGCCACATCTCTCCATAAGTGTCCCAAGTGAGAAAATGATGTGCTGGCGCCTGCTGCTGCTGCTGTCCTTCTATTTTCTGCTGCTGCTGGGCTGATGTACGGTGTGTTGCCAAATGCTGATAGCCACAGATGACCGTAGGGTGAACTATAAATTTGATGTTCTGGACCATTATTCTGCTGCGCTGACTGAAAGATGCTACCCTATGTGTGTGTATTAATACCACCATTGGTAAGTTATTGTATGTGTCATGCTCATGTTTTTTCAGAGACCTAGACATTTACTTTCTATATATGTACTCATATCTTTTTTTTTCTGTCACAGGTCATGGAGTCCTACTTCTGTTGTGCTCATTTCGGCTTTCTGATGACTTTGGCTGTACAAAAACTGTCAAGCCATGAAAGGAATTTTTTTTCAATCAGTCAATCATCAATCATAGTTTATTTATATTGCACTTTTCAAATGCCAAAGCACAAATACATAAAAACAAACATCAATAATAAATAAGGATATAAATATAAACACAATAAAAGGCAGCAAAATTGAAATTAATCAAAAGCTGATACAAACAAAAAACTCTTCAAAGAAGCCTTAAAAGATTCTATGGTCTTGAGGGGTGGGGGATTTGGGGCATCATTTGACAACACGTTTCATTAATGTTTTTGTCTTCTTTACAGGTTTTCTGTGTATCCTCTACATTCCTACCAGTTGCACATCTTCAGATTTGAATAAAGCACACAGCACCTAAATGTAACCTGCAAACAGATGAAGAAGAAATTATTCAGAGTTCATTGCACTACCACATTCTGTTCAAAGTGTGGCTGTTCCTGTCTGATATATCCAGCTTAAAATACCAAGCTACTATTAAGCCAGTACAAGACCAACTAACATGTTTAGTGCACTGACCACTGTCTTATGTTACATTACATGATGTGTTATCATGACCAGGGTAAAACGTTGTACAACCATGGCATACTGAAGTATGCCAGTGAGAGATGTGCATGAAAAATATATTATCTGACCTGTATGTCACCTCTGTGGAATGCTTTACACTGGCTGAAAAACATGAAAGACAAAAAGGACAGATGAAATAAGATTGATACCTACCTGAAAATGATATCCTTTAGGTGGTCAGAGTATACAGTAGTCCTGTAGTGTTACACTGTTTGTAACTGGAACCTGTGAAAACAAAATGAAAATCAGTTACCAGTATTTGGTGACAATGGCATCTATATGAAAAGGTTAAAGAAGCATTAACACCACAGTTCAAAGAAAAACCATAGTATGTGAAATTAGTACACAATCACTGTAAATTACTGATAAGAAGCATAGTGGCTGTAGCTGTCTGATGTTTCCTACATTGAGCATGGGCACAGGTACAATTTATCTGCCTCTCACTCTCATGAAGACGGGTGGCTGTGGTTGGCTGATGGTTCCTACATTGAGCATAGGCACAGGTACAATTTCTCTGCCTCTCACTCTCATGAAGATGGGTAGCTGTGGCTGGCTGATGATTCCTACATTGAGCATGGGCACAGGTACAATTTCTCTGACTCACTCTCATGAAGACGGGTGGCTGGATATGGTGTGTTACAGTCTTTCAGTGTCAGGCGGAGGACATCTGGCATTTAATCAGCAGGATTTAAGTGGCTACAGCAAGTTGGCATTTGTGTTTATCCATTACGCACTGCCTCCAACATCCTCCTCATCCTGATAAAGGAGGAAGCTGCCCTCGCAGAAGTCAAGGTTGGAGTTGTGCCCACTGGGAAATTCTTTTTCCATGACTGCATCGTCAACCTCAGTGGTACACCATTTGATGCTGCCACAAGGATGATCTGCTTCTCCCACATCATCAGCGCAACCATCAACATGACGGGTTAAAAACACAGTTGTGGTTGTTCGACTTGGCATGTGACCTTCATTCATTTTTATAAATGTCAGCATGCTGACATCTGTAGGTGATAGGTTAGTATGACAGTCACTCATTATTGCCTCTGCGGAACTGAATATCCTCTCTACACTTACATTGGAGTGTGGACTGATCAGGTACTTCAGTGCTACTGAAGTCAGTTCTGACCATACATTCACCATGCCACTCCAGGGTACCCAGTGAACAAGGTGACCGCAGCTGAGTGCTTACAAAAATGGTGACTCAGTTATGACACCTGTGTTCAGGGCTACCTGGCAGGGTAGTGACCGTATACCTGGGTGGGTGAGGTAGAGGGCGATGGGAACTCAGCGTGTATATGCATACACACATGCACATGCGTGGGGAGAGAGAGGAAGAGGAAGGGGAAGGAAGTTATGTGGGCGGGGATATGGTGGGCAGCTGCTGAGCTGGTTCTGTAGTGTGGTAGGGAGGGTGGTCTGTTTGGAACTGCAGGGTGCGGGGTTTGGGTATGATGCGGTGTGATATGTTTTTGCTGGCAGGCGGCTTGTATTTTGCTTTTTAAGTATTTCACCCCCAACATGCACCACCCTGGAGTTGAGAATTATTTAGTAGGGAGGTGCAGGGGGCAAAGCCTCCCACATTAAAAAAACCTTGTAATTCTCAGGCGCCCTCTTGCTGTTCGCTGAGAGTTAGCATCATCAGAATTTATTTTTAGTGATATAAACTCACCCAAAAGCAATCGCTATTCCACAATCGCCATTAGGACTTAGAATCCCACTGAAGTACACAATAGGATCATCAAGTACTGACAGATGCCTGTTTTCTGCTAAATACGCGTCAAGCATGCCCTGTGATGCACACAGTCCTGATGAGTCATCCAGCTGTTCACAGGATTCATCAAGGTCGCAAATTCCTACTTAAGACAAGGCTCCCCAAAGTGGGTTAATGGCAACCTGTTTTGCTGACATCCCCTTGCCCCTCAGTCACCTTACTGGATGTACTTACTCCCCAGTGACATTCTGCCTTGTTGTGCTGCAGTTTGCAGAACTTTTCATCTGACTTCTGTGCCCCATGAACCAATCGGATCAGCTGTCTAGTCAAATTTTGAACCTGATCAGGCTCTCCGTCCAGTAAGGATGCACTACCATGTTTGTAGCATGGGTCCATCATTGTTGCTATTCCAAATTCTGAACTTTGCTGAATAGTGGCAATGTGTCAGTTGTGGTCGAATATTGTAAGCATGTGTTTCAGTAAGGCACTGCTTGACCTATCTCTGGACACATCAAGGCTAGGCTGCAGAGTCAACAAAGTCTTCTGAAGCACCTACAGCAGTGGAATGGCTTGACAAATGGATGCAGTGTCACCAGTCACTGCCTGTGTGGCATGTTCAGAAGGCCTCAAAATTGATATCACTGAGTCCATGACTCGCCATTGTCGAGTTTCCATAGACAATGAGGCCCCTGAACTGTCATGGCTAGTGTGCATTACTAGGTATTCAGAGATGGCTTTGTACTGCTCATACAACTGCTCTGCCATGTAAAGTGTCAAGTTCCAGTGCATGACAACTTCAAGCTTGAGGCAGTGCTGTGCGATGCTGTTTTGAATCTGCAGCTTCCTAAGTTGGCCATGGGCCTTTCCAGGGCATGCAAAGTGTGCACAGATGTGACGTGCAACAGTCAGCATTTGCTTGATGTCAGGGTGCTGCAGAAACTCCTGTACCACAAGATTTAAACAGTGCACCATGCAGGGAACCCTCACAAAGCCACCATTGTTGATACATTTAATGATGTTTGATCCATGGTCACTAGCTATAAAGCCAGCTTTTAGGGACAGGGGATGCAGCCACCGATCAGTTTCTGTCAGTAGCAAGTCTAGCATGTTTTCACCTGTATGTGACCCTGCTACACTATGCATTGCAAGCGTCACATGCTGTCTAATTCCATGAAGGCTGCTACCATGACAATCTGACTTATTACACTGCTTCCAATACCGTCATCACAGACAACCCCTGGTACCTGTGCCCAGTGTGCAGTAATACACAGATGGGAACTACCAGCCATTTTGCCACTTGTCCACATATCCATACTTAAATGAATGTAAGATGATGAGGAATGTTGAAGGGGTCCCACCATGCTTCGGTGACAGAAAGTTCCCCAACAGCAGTTTCAACGACACACTGCTGCTGACAGTCCCAACGGTACCATGTTCCAACACCGACCGGAAAACAAACTGGCACTGACCCCCACACCACCCCTACTATGGCTTGCCAACTCCAGTCACACAGACAGTGGGGAAGTGGCAAATCCCATTGCCCACACACCAGTCACCACAACATGTAGTCGGCAGCGAATACAGCTCGCCACTACTGTGATCGCTGTCAGGGAGTCATTGTTACAGCATCACTGTAACAACAGTATACCTGTTAAAGGGCATGTCTTACAGACTCTATCACAGTCCAATATAACTTCGGGACAGCACGAGTGGAAAAGTATGTCCTGGACGGGACTTTCCATTTGGGACATGCACATGCCGCAAAATGCCAGAATCCAGAATTCTCCACAAAGGTGAAGGGCAAAAGGTCAATTGCCCTGCATTTCCACTACAGCAGCATTCAGTTCACGTGACCCCATATGATTTGGTGGGTATTTCATGTTCTGGGCAAAAAGACTGTGCAAAGTGGGCTGCATCGTTTCCTGTTTTCTAGGTGGCATGCCAAATGGCTCTGCTCTGCGAACTGCCATGGGTGGGGAGCTTTTGCTGTGTGATTGGGGGTGAACAGGTGACAAGTCAACAAATTATGTTATTTTCCCCATTTTACGCATGGGGTTGATGTACTAGGAATACTGCTTGGACCATCACTGCTAGTCTGACCACTACTTGACAATTCAAAATCTTCCTCCTCCTCATGTCTGTAGTAATCCTCCAGTGTCATTTCACCAATACTACACACATGGCTACTTTGACTACTTCCAGTCAAGGAAGGGGATACCATGCTCAATAAGGTGGATGAGGGTGAACACTCCACTATGGCATTAGCTCCCCTCTTGTGCCGAGTCCACACTGCCATGTACCTGCTCTTCAGATGTGTATGCTGGGCCCTGATGCCAAGATGGCTACCTTTTTTACCATGCCTCACACGTGCTTGGCAAAGCTGGCAGATTGTCACTGTTTCATCACTTGCATCTTGTAGGAAAAAATCCCAAAAGTACAGTTATGTAAGAACTTACTACAGTTGAAGCCGCTTAAAGGGGACACCTCCATGGATGGCTAATCATCCCCTTTAAGTGACCGTCCCCATTATCAGAAGTTCATATGCTCAGCAGGAAAAAAAAAACAAAAACCATAGCAGCATAGTTAGGGCATCACATATTGCGGCAACAGTGAGATCCCCATCAGTTGCTTGATCTGCGTCCATGTCTACGGAAGTAAAGAATTCCTCAGGAGCTGCAGCTCTGCCTGACGAGGACCTAATGGGCGATGTACCCGTGCTTGTGAATCTGACTCTCGAGGAATACCTTACTTCCATAGACATGGACGCAGATAAAGTGACTGATGGGGATCTCACAGTTGCCGCAATATGTGATGCCTTAACTACACTAAATCTTGGATCGGAGGATGAGGACGAGCCATTGGAATCTGCACAGCTGAGGGATTGGTGTCCATCACTCGCTGCATCCACTGCTTCATTGGGATTTAAAACAACCCCACTTCCAAAAGCAGTTTGCAATTGTGTACGGCTTTACAGCTGCCTAATGTGATTGTGCAGCATGTAAACGTATCTGGGTTGCTGTTAGCCTGCCATTCTTGTAACAGGTCTGTTTTTTTTATGACTGCTTCGAAGACTTTAACTTTATCTGCCAAAGGCAGGTCGATCTTTTTTGACTCCATCGGTCAGATAAAAGTGCCAAGGGACTGTAACAACAAAGACACAGCAATAGTGGGGAACTGCTCCTGTTGGGCTTTTGTAGTAAAGTGTTAAGTGGCTAATTGTTTCTGAGCACAGTTGTACCTGGTAATCATTAGCACTTCATTAGGGTGATGCTTAACAGGTTGAAGTTAAGGGCAAACTTGGGAAAAATCGTCCCTTTAAACAGGCTTGCTATGTCCCCTTTAAAGGTGTGAATGGCCCTTGAATAACATTGCCACTAAATCGGTGCCCAGGGAATCGTCCCCTTTAAGCAACTGTCCCCATTAAGCACGTCCTGATTAAGTGGCTTCAACTGTATAACAGTAGATCTTTATTTATTTTTATTTATTTATTTATTTATTTAGCTTTTGTTGACCGGGTAAGTGCACTAGACAAATCCTGCCTATTTTCAGGCACGACCCGGGGGGGGAAGGGGATACAGATGAATGGCAACTGACCTTGAACCAGAATAAGCTGTTGGTGGTATTTTTAGTGAATGAGGGAAATTTGGCCAGGACACCGGGGAAATTCCTCTACTCTTTTCGATAAGTGCCATGGGATCTTTAACATCCATCTGAACTACCACCAATCCAGGAAGATGGGACCTCGGTTTAACGTCTCATCCGAAAGACGGATCTTCAAGAGGTGCTCTTGCAGCAGGTAATACCATTAGGATGAAGCTGCCAGGCATTAGGACTCCATGGAAAAAACTTCTAGCTAGCAGTCTATGGCAAGGAACCGCCCCCGATGTCAGTTCCGCCCTGACGTCGGATGTGGTATAAAGGGGGTGGTTCCCCAGCACCACCTCAGTTTTCCCGCTGGAGATCCAGCTGATAAACAGATGGAGAACTAAGGAGGATCTCCTATCCCCAAAGAGAAAAAGGTGATGTTAGTCCCCAGGGGCAGGTGGATGGGAAAGCCATCTGCTGCAAGAACGCCTCTCAAAGATCTACTATTATGGTAAGTTCTTACGTAACTGTACTATCTCACTTTGAGGGGGAGCTCTTGCAGCAGGTGATACCATTAGGACTGAGTCCCAAACAGTGCTGAAGAAGGGACGCAGTTCAGGAGGGTGAAGAACAATAGTGCAAGGATATAGGCAATTAGGAGAGGAGTCCCTGAAGGACTGCTAGGCCAAAACCTGCTCTCCTTCCGGAAGCAACATCCAGACTGTAGTGCCTAACGAAGGTGTGCACTGAACTCCAAGTAGCGGCTGCACAGAGGTCAGCTGAAGAAACATTCCTCAGAGATGCGAAGGATGTCGCTGTCCCTTAGGTAGAATGACCCTGAACCGGTCCCGGTAAGGGTTTGTTGTGCTGCTGATAACAGAATGTAATGCAATTCATGAGTCACTTAGTCAGTGTCTGCTTCATGATGGATGCCCCAATCTCTCTGTGGGCAAAAAAGACAAACAACTGGTCCATCTTTCTGGAGGAACTGGTCTGGGCCAAATAGTAATGCAGAATCCTATGTACATCCAGAGTATGTAACAAGGCCTCCCCTCTGTTTGAGTACTCTGGGTAATAAACTGGTAGTTGGATGTCTTGGTTCAATGTGAACTCAGACACTACCTTCAGAAGAAACTCAGGATTTGTACGCAGGGCTACCCTGTCCCTGTGAAAAGTAAAATACAGCTCTTTACACATTAGAGCTTGCAGCTCAGAAATCCTCTGAGCTGAGGTAATAACAACTAAAAATAATGCCTTCCAAGAGAGAAGGCGTAGCTTGCAACTTGCGGCTGGTTCAAAGGGGGTGGCAAGGTGAGTTTCTCCAAAACAAACAGGAGGTCACAAGTCAGCACGGGGTCTCTCCTGGGAGGTTTGATATGCAAGATGCCCCTTAGAAAGGTCATGCATATGTCCAACTGTGCCAGAGTCTTTCCATTCAGTGGTGCATGATAAGTTGACAATGCACAGAGGTGCACCTTAATGGATGAGTAGCAAAGGTCCAAGTCCGATAGATAAAGAAGATTCTCCAGCACAGGTTCCACCAGACAATTGAGGGGATCAAGAGAATGGGGAAACACCCATAAGCAGAAACGTTTCCACTTCATGGCATATGTTGCCCTGGTAGAGAGTTTTCTCACCGCTACGAGCACCTCTGCCACTCTTAGGGATACTCCAAATCTATCTCTCGCTAAGTCCACAGGAGACATGCTTGCAGATGCAGGGACTGAAGGGTCAGATGGACCAATGTCCCTTGCTCCTCGGAGAGCAAGTGAGTGGACAGGGGCAACCGAACTGGTGGTTGTGATGCCAGCTGTTGTAACAGTGGGAACCAAATCTGTTGAGGCCAGAAGGGTACGATCAGGATCATTCTGGCACCCTCTGTCTGCAACATGAGCAGGATCCTCTGAAGAAGTGGGAAGGGAGGGAAGGCATGCAGAAACCTCCCTGTCCAAGAGAGGGACAATGCATTTCACCACAAAACACCAGGCCCCGGATCTAGCAAGCAGAAATTGAGCAGTATGGCATTGTGTGGGGATGCAAAGAGGTCCAGCTCTGGCTGACCCCACCTTTTGAAGAGGTCATCTGCAACTTCTTGCTGTGGTTCCCAGTTGTGGCTCTGAGACCAAGAGCGACTTAGGCTGTCTGTGAGTGCATTGTGGATCCCTGGACCATGGACTGCCATGAGATCCAGGCTGTGAGCCACTGCCCAAGTCCAGACCTTCATTGCCTCAATGCATAGGGGATAAGAGTGCGTGCCCCCTTGCTTGTTGAGATGGAAGACTACTGGGGTATTGTCCGACTGGACCAGAAGAGGCCCAGGAAGGAGTACTCCTTGAAAGGCTTGAAGGGCATATAATATGGCTCTCATCTCCAAAATGTGTATGTGGAGAGACACCATTCCACTGAATTCCAAGAATCCCTCGTCTGATATGCAAGATGTGCTCCCCACCCCAGTTCTGATGCATCCGTAGTTAGAATCTGCTGTGGACTGGGTCACTGGAAGGGAACCCCTTTGTCCAAATGGACTGGGGTGACCCACCAAGTCAGGGACTGACAGATAGCACTGGAGATCCAGATAGGTTCCTGTAGCTCATCTGTGCCTTGGTCCCACTATACTCTGAGGTGCCACTGCAGCATCCTCATACTCAAATGTGCAAGGGGAACTGTGGTTATGGCTGCGGCCATACAACCTAAAAGCTACAGAATCACCCTTGCTGGGACCAGGTCAGAGCCCATCACCCTATTAGTGACCTCCCTTAGCCTGGTTGCTTGGTCTGCAGGAAGAAGGGCTTTCCCTTGGACAGTGTCCAGGATGGCTCCTGGGCTGTGTACTGTAGTCTTTGTGCAGACCACGGGTGTGACTTGAGCAGATTTAAAGTAATGCCAATGTTCCGAATAGACTGAATGTCTCCTCCATCATCCTGTTAAATTTGTCTTCTGATGAAGCTGTGAGAAGCCAATCATCCAGGCAGGGGTAGACAAAGTGATCCTTTCTCCTGAGGACCACTGCAACCACTGCCAGGCACTTGGTTAAAACCCTTGGTGCTGATGGCAGACTGAATGGAAGCACCCAGAACTGGTAGTGCCCTCCTTGGAAGGTGAAGTGAAAGTACTTCCTGTGGGACGGCAGGATCTTTATATGCATGTAAGCATCCTGCATGTCCAGGGAGCAGAGCCAGTCTCCTTGATGGAGCATGGGCAACAGGCTCACTAAGGTCACCATTCTGAACCTTTTGTATTCTATGAAAGTGTTCAGCTGACTCAGATCCAGAATGGGACAGAGGTCTCCCATCTTCTTTGGGACTAGGAAGAAGTGGGAGTAAAATCCATTGCTTCTTTGAGCATAGAGGACCTCCTGGATGGCTCTTTTGTCTAGCAAGGCCTGTATTTCTGCCCGCAGCAGAGCTGCATGGGAGGGGGAGCAGTGACAGAGGAGTGGTGGATTATTTGGTGGTATCTGGATAAATTCTAGAAACATAGAAACATAGAAACATAGAAGTTGACGGCAGATAAGGACCGCAAGGCCCATCCAGTCTGCCCATTTCTTTTTCTACCTTATAAATGTGCCATCGGCCTTTGCTCTGTCAGTGACCTATCTATTCATAGTCATTTGTATTGCTCCCTTATGCCTATCCCATGCCTGTTTGAAGCCCTGCACTGTATTCATAGCCACCACTTCTTGTGGTAAGCTATTCCATGCATCTACCACCCTTTCTGTGAAAAGAATTTCCTCACATTCCCCTTAATCGGCCTCCCTCTAATCTCATGCTGTGTCCTCTTGTCCTGCTATTTTTCTTATATTTAAACATGTTAGACTCTTTCACCTTGTTTATGCCCTTAAGGTGTTTAAATGTCTCAATCATATCACCTCTCTCCCTCCTTTGCTCAAGGGTATACATATTGAGTCCGTTAATCTGTCCTCATATGTCTTCTGATGCAGTCCCTGCACCATTTTGGTTGCCCTTCTCTGGACTGCCTCAATTTGGTTAATGTCTTTGTGAAGGTGTGGCCTCCAATACTGCACTGCAGTACTCAGATGGGGCCTAACCACTGTCTTGTACAGAGGATTATACCTCCCTCTTACGACTTGTGATACCCTCTACTAATACACCTAACACCCCCTAGCCTTACCTCACTGCTTTAGAGGTCTGCTTGGATGATTTTAGGTCATCAGTGATGATGATGCCCAAGTCTCTTTCTTCCTTTGTGACTGCTAGCAACTCCCTCCCAGCCTATAAGTGGCTTCAGGTTTCTCTTCCCTATGTGCATGATTTTGCACTTCTTTGCATTAAATCCAGTTGCCACTCTGCTGACCATTTTGCTAGTTTATCCAGATCTCTTCTCATTCTGCCCACCCCATCTGGATCATGTACTCTGTTGCAGATCTTGGTGTCATCTGCAAACAGACAAGCCTTACCCTCTAGTCCATCTCTGAGGTCACTAATGAAGATGTTGAATAGGACTGGCCCCAGGACTGATCCCTGAGGTACCCCACTTGTGACTTGCATCTCTTCTGACTGTATACCATTTACCACCACTCTCTGTTTTCTGCCAGTCAACCAGTTTGCCACCCAGTTGACCAACTTCTGACCACCCCGAGCCTACCTAGCTTATTTATCAATCTTCTATGTGAACAGTGTCAAAAGCTTTGCTGAAGTCAAGGTAGGTGACATCAACTGCACCCCTTGGTCCACCACTCTGGTTACCCAGTCAAAGAAATCTATGAGATTAGTTTGACAGGACCTTCCTTTTGTAAACCCATGCTGTCTTGGATCCTGTGCCCCTATGGATTCCAGGTGTTGCACTATCCTTTCCTTAAGGAGTGCCTCCATAATCTTGCCCACTACTGAGGTAAGACTGACTGGTCTGTAGTTCCCGCCTCCTCCCTGCTACCACTCTTGTGGAGCGGGATCACATGAGCCCTTCTCCAGTCTTCTGGGACCTCTCCTGTGCTCAGAGACTCACTAAACAATTCTGCTAATGGCTCTGCTAGTTCCTCCTTTAGCTCCTTAAGTACCCTGGGATGTATGCCATCAGGTCCCATTGCCTTATCCACTCTGGAGCTTAGCAAGTTCTTGTAGGACCCTTTCTTTGTGAAGGAGTAGTGCTCACCTCCCTCCCCTGTGTCCATGATGCTGAGCTGTGGGCCCTGCCCTACCTTCTCTTCAGTAAATACTGAGCAAAAGTATCTATTTAGGATAGATGCCTTTACAGGGTCCTCCTCCTCACATGCTCCCTTTTCTCCATTAAGCTTAGCAATACCCCTCGACTTTCTCCTTTCACTAATGTATCTATAGAAAGTCTTGTCACCTTCTTTACTGTTTGCAAGCAGTGTTTCTCAGTTTGGGACTTGCCTGCCTTACTGCCTTACCTGCTTCCCCTTAGGGCAGTTTGGTATGCTCTATCTTCATCCCGCTGTGTTCCTTTATATTTCCTGAAGGCCAGCCTTTTGGCTCTGACCTTTCTGCTACTGTATTTGAGAACCAAAGTGGTTTCTTCTTCTTTTGCACTTCCTTTTCTGTCTAACACAATGGGATGTTGCTTCAAGTATTGTATCCTTAATGCTTGCCCACTTTGCCTGTACCTCCTCACCTGTGTTTCTTTTGCCAGGGCTAGCTTAACTCTGTTGGCCATCTTATCAAAGTCAGCCCTCTGAAGTCCCATATTTTTGCCTTGGAATGGGATGATTTAGATGTAGTAGCCAAATTGAACCATACCATGTGATGGTCACTGGCCCCCAGGTGACCTTCTACCTGGAGATCTGTGATCCCTCTTTGTTAGTCAGTACTAGATCTAGGATAGCCCTGTCTCTTGTGGGTTGCTGTACCAGTTGTTTGAGGCCCTCCCCTGCAGGGAATCCACTATGAGTCTAGTTCTGGCAGATGTTCTTGCTGGTATTGACCAATCTGTATCTGGCATGTTGAAGTCTCCATTATCAGAACCTCCCGTTAGCTATCATGTTTTGTATATCTTCTAACAGTAATGTGTCTATGTCCTCCCTCTGGTCTGGGGGCCTGTAGACAACCCCAGTTCTTATGGCTGTCCCATTTCCTGTTTCCAGGGTGACCACAGTTCTTCTGGCTCCTTATGTGTATTCTGAATTTCTGTAGCTTTGATATTTTCATTAACATACAGGGCCACTCCTCCCCTTTTTGCACCTCGGTCTCTTCTGAACAATACATAGCCAGGTACTGAAGTCTCCCAAGTGGTTACTGGTAAACCACGTCTCACTAATTGCTACTATGTCCAGTTTAGCCTCGACATTATTGCCTGCAGGTCTGGGATCTTATTTCCAGGCTGTGAGCATTTGTGTACATGATTTTCCATTGGCCAGATTTTGGTGTTAGTTGTTGGGTGAAGTTTGGCATTACCCCTGTGCATCGTATGGGGAGACAAACCTTTTTTCTTACCTGGTGATGCAAATGAACGGCAAACATGCTGAATTCCTGTTTGACCACTAGCTGAGGGGGGAAGGGTGTTCTTCCCATTCGACGTATGGGGTGCTGCACACCTCTCCCCATTTTCTAGTTTAAATATTCTGCAAAGAACTCTAGGGAGTATCCTCTCTCTATTATCTGGAGGACCCATCGATCTGACATGATATTGGACCATTCAGATTGGTAAAGGGAGAATCTCCCTCCTACTGCCTCCCTCTGCACTTCCTCCAGAGGAGGGAGGGTCAGCAGGGAGTCATGCCATTGTGGAGGGGGTGGGCAGTGGAGGTCTGGGCACCTTGGGATTTTTGGGGCCTTGGGCACCTGAAGGAACAGGGAGGCCTCTTCTTTCAAAACTTCCCTTGTGCTGTGGCTGGCATCTTCCATGCTGTCACTGGTTCTTTCAAAAAGGACGGTGCCATGTGGCCTGCAGTTCTGGCCTATATGTATGATGGACCTCAGATACTGCCTTGCCAGAGTCTTGTAGTCCAGTTATAAGTTTCTCAGTCTCCTGGCCAAATAGGACTGGTCCCTGAAAGGGAGCATCCAAAATGGCATCTTGTAAATCCTGGCAGAAACCAGAAACTCTCAGCCAGGCATGCATCTTCATGCAGATACCCGTGGCTGCTGCCCTTGCTGCCATGTCTGTGGAGTTGTAAGAGCTCATTAGCACGTGCTTGTCCACATCCATTCCCTGTTAGATGATAGCAAGGAGTTCTGCCTTACCCTCTGAGTCTGGCTGGGCTTTAGACAGATCCATGGCTTTTGCCCACAGAGACTTTTGGTATGTGACCATATGGGCAAGAAAATTTAATGACCTGCCCATGCAGCTAGCCGATGAGTATACCTTACGGCCCTTCTGGTCTGGCTTTTTGGACTCTTGGTCTGGGGGCTGGGCGCTCATGTGTCTTGGTTGTTGTGCCTTGCTGTGTGCAGTTGTTAGTATAATTGAATCAGCTTTTGGGTGCTCACCTAAGAAACGCTCCTGTTTAGGTGTTTTATAGAGCCTGTCTGCTTTTCTTGGTACTGGTACTGCAGTTGTGGTAGCTGGGTGTTTCCATGTCGATCTGGTGACATCTTGGAAAGGCTGTACCAATGGGGGAATGACCAATTGTTTAGGGTCAGTAACCCCCAGAAATGTTGCCAGACGGTGCCTCTCTTCTGTATTCCACTGGTACAGAGCAAACTTATTAGACTATAGTTGGGCAACCACAGGATGCAGCAATACACTACTCTGTGGAGACTTTAATTCATGACCAGAGGAATCTGATGGCTACAGGGATAACGATATTCATGACTGGATACACAATAATACTTAAAAATTCCCTAGACTTTCTATGGCTACTAGAGTAAACGCTAGCAGGGAAAAACTAGTAGAAATATTGCAAGCATGGAACTTAGCACCCCTAAATGGGAGAATAAGGGGAGAGCAGCAGGGGAATTTTACATATAGTAATGCAAAAGGTGCATCAATATTAGATTTTCTCTTTTGGAATGGTAACATGGAAATTTGGCTCTCTTTGAAAGTTTCATCTAGGGCTGAGAGTGATCATTCCCCGCTGACTGTAAAGTGGGGGCATGTCTCAGAAAGAAATAATGTAGAAATGAGAAATTTTGAAATCTGCAATTGTATTAAAATTAAGTGGAAACCAAGCTATATTGTGGTAATCCCTGCAATTGTTGAACAAGCTGTTAGAATTATGAGATCCTTAACTCCAGATAACATTACCTTGGACTAAATAAATAGTATACTGCAGTCAAGTTTACAGTCTGTTTGAGAAAAAATAATAGAACAAAACTGTAACACACCAGGACATAGAACTGTGGAGATTTGGTCTGATAAAGAATGTTTACAGCAGAAACAAGTTTTAAGAAGGATGACTAGAGAAGTGAGAAAATTAAGAGAGACAAATATGTATAGAGAAATGAAAGTAGGAAGGATTCAATATAAAAAATTACTAGCAGACTAGCATATAATCTATCAGAATAAGAAGTGGGAAGCATGCTCACTGTAATTCATAGTAATGACCAGCAGGCATCTTGGTTACTTGCTGCTAAAGATACAAATAAAAGCAAAACCCAGTTTGACTCATTTATTTCATTAGAACAATGGGTAATTCATTACACTGGTTTATTCTACAACTCTACTATAATCCACACTTGGTCCAGTGGTGTAAATATAGCTAATTTTACATCTATGGCAGGGCAGGAAACCTATTTTGCAATAGTTAATTTAAGGAAAAAACAAAGCACCTGGCCCAGATCAGATTCCAGCAGAAGTTATTTTAAGTGCTCCATCATCATGGGCTACAATCTTACTCCCTTTCTTTAACCTATGTATTTTACATGGGAGTTACCCTGACACTTGGAAAGGGGCAAAAATTGTATCCGTTTTCAAAAAAGGTGATAGGGCCGACCCTAGAATGTACCACCCTATCTACCTACTGTATATGAGCTGTAAGATTTTTTCCAAGGTTATCTTGGAAAGACTTATCCAACAATTAAATGATCTAGGTAATCTTTCAGAGTTTCAGGCAGGCTTTAGAAAAGGATTCAGTACCACAGACAACTGCTTTATATTCTCTCACCTTATAGAGAGAAATATGTATTTCTAAGAAAGCAACAAATATAAGTTGCTTTAATCGATTTCAGTGCAGCATTTGATAATATATTGAGGGATTTATTATGGAAAATTATGTTAAGGAAGGGGTTTTAGCCAGAACTGATTAGTATTATTAAAGATTTATACAGTATATAAACACTTGGGTCCAAATTAGAACTGGAACTCTAGGGCAACTTTCAGCAAAAATGTGTACGAACAAAGGGGTACGACAAGGTTGTGTTATGGCCCCTGTTCTTTTTTGTAGTTATATAGAAACATAGAATTTGACGGCAAATAAGGACCGCTTGGCCCACCCAGTCTGCCCATTTCCCTACCTACTGGATAAGCTGCAGATCCTAGTTAACCAGCAGCCTACTTCTTCCTACCCCCACCCCCTAGATTTGCCTTATGACTGTCCCATGCATGCTTGAATTCCACCACTGTTTTTGACTCTACAACCTACACTGGAAGGCCGTTCCATGCATCCACAACCCTCTCTGTGAAAAAAATACTTCCTTACATTACCTCTGAGCCACCACCCTTCTTCAGATTGTGCCCCCTTGTTCTTGCACACCTCTTTGTTTGAAAGATGCTACCCTCTTGAACTTTGTTGATTCCCTTGAGGTACTTGAAAGTTTCTATCATGTCCCCCTCCTTTCCTTGAGGCTATACATATTAAGCTCATTTAGTCTCTTCATATATCTTCTGTGCAGACCCTGCACCATTTAGTTGCCCTCCTCTGGACAGCTTCCATCCTGTCTATGTCTTTGCGAGATTGGGTCTCAGAACTGCACACAGTACTCAGATGGGGTCTCACCAGCTGTCTGTACAGAGGGATAATAACTTCCTGTTTTCTACTGGTGATGCCTCTCCTATGCATCCCAGTATCCCCAGCTCTCCTTGCTGCCCTCTCACATTGCTTGCCCACCTTTAGGTTATCTGATATGACTACCCCAGGTCCCTTTCCATTTTTGTTGTTGTTGATATCTCACCCCCATTGTGTACTCTTCCCTGGGTTTTTGTTTCCCAGGTGCATTACCTGCACTTAGCATTGAATCTAAGCTGCCATACATTTGACCATTCCTCTAACGTTGCCAAGTCCCTTCTCATCCTTTCCACCCCACCCTGTGCATCAGCTCTGTTGCAGATCTTTGTGTCATCTGCAAAGAGACATACTTTTCCTTCCAGTCCTTCTGCAATGTAACGCTTATAAAGACATTGAAGAGGACCGTCCTAATACTGAACCCTCATGTGTACCCTACTAGTAACCCTCCTTTCTTCTGAGTGGACTCCATTTACTATTACCTCTGTGTCCTATTCTCCAGCCAATTCTTTACCCAGGCTGTCATCTTGGGACCCACTCCCAGGCTGGCTAACTTGTATATTAATCTTTTGTGTGGGACTATGTCAAATGCCTTGCTAAAGTCTAGGTAGGCCATGTCCACAGCCTCTCCCTGATCTACTACTCTGGTCGCCCAGTCAAAGAAATCTATCAGATTTGTCTGGCATGACCTTCCCACTGTGAATCCATGCTGCCTAGAGTCCTGTGCCCCTCTGGCCTCTAGATACTCGACAATTCTTTCCTTCAGAAGTGATTCCATCATTTTCCCTATCACTGAGGTTAAACTAACAGGTCTGTAGTTTCCTGCTTCTGCCTTGCTCCCACTTTTGTGAAGGGGAATCACATCTGCCCTCCTCCAGTCCTCGGGTACCACCCCATCCTCCCATGATTTGTTAAAAAGGGTAGTCAGTGGTGTCACTAGTTCTACCCTTAGTTCTTTTAGAATTCTGGGATGAATCCCATCAGGCCCCATTGCTTTGTCCACCTTCAGTTTTAAGAGTTCTTGCAGAACCCTTTCTTCTGTAAATGGGCTGGTATCAACTTCTGTATCCAGAGTGTTTCTACTGTTTGTTTTAGGTACCTCCCCCTCTTCATTTGTAAACACTGAGCAAAAATATTTGTTTAGTATCTCTGCCTTTTCACAGTCTCCCTCTGACCACCCTCCCTCCCTTTTATTAAGCCTCACCTCCTTGGTCTTCCTTCGCCCTGATGTACCTATAAAGGTTTTATCCCCTTCTTAACTGAGTTGGCTATCTTTTCCTTGGTTTGGGCCTTTGCTGTTCTGACTGCCTTCCCAGCCTCCTTTTGCTTTAACTGATACAGTTCTCTGTCTTGCTCCTTCTGCGATTCCTTGTACTTCCTGAATGCTTTCTTTTTCTCTTGAACCTTCACTGCCACTTCCTTTGAGAACCATAGTGGTTTCTTACATCATTTTGTTTTGTTTATTTGCTTCACACAAAGGCTCGTTACCTCTGTGATGGCAGTTTTTATTATTCCCCATTGTTCTTCCACCCTCCTTCCTGCCCATTTGCTAGTGCATTCCTTAGGCACTCACCCATTTTGGCAAAGTCAGCCCTCCAAAGTCCAGTACTTTTGTCTTTGTATGCTTGACTCTATTGCTGTATTTATTATGAACCATACTGTTCGATCGTCAGCTAGTTCCCAGATGGCTACCCACTCTACATCTGTGATCCCTCCATCTCCATTTGAGAGAATCAAGTCTAATATTGCTCCCTCTCGAGTGGGCTCCAGTACTAGTTGTCTAAGGCATGCCCTGTAGGGGCACCTAGAATAACTGCACTCTTCAGTGGCAGCTGCAACTGCACTCCAGTTAACATCTGGCATATTCAGATCACCCATCAGCAATATCTCCCTTTTTCTGCCATTCTAAGTATACTTTCTATCATTTCCTTGTCCATTTCCTCCCCTGAGGAAGGAGTCTGTATCTAACCCTGTGGGATTGTGATGCCATTGCCTGTCTCCAAATTTACCCACAGTGCTTCTTCTCCTCCCTGTTTACCTTTTTGTTCTGTTGCTTTTATTCCTTCCCTTATGTAAAGAGCTACTCCTCCTCCTCTTTTTTTTATTTATTTAGCTTTTGTTGACCGGGTAGTGCACTAGACAAATCCTGCCTATTTTCAGGCACCCACCGGGGGAATATAGATGAATGCCAACTGACCTTGAACCAGAATAAGCTGTTGGTGGTATTTTTAGTGAATGAGGAAATTTGACTCAGGACACCGGGAAATTCCCCTACTCTTTCGATAAGTGCCATGGGATCTTTAACATCCACCTGAACTACCACCAATCCAGGCAGATGGAACCTCGGTTTAGCGTCTCATCCGAAAGGCGGCACCTCAGAAATGCAGCACCCCTCTCATGCTGCATTACAGTGTCAGTGCTGGGATATTAACCCAAGTGCCAGATGTGGGAACTGAACCCACAGCCCTCTGATCTTCCGGCCTCAGAGGCGAGTGTGCTACCTACTGAGCCACTGACACTGCAATTTACCCTCCCTGTCCCTCCTGTAGGTAGTGTATCCTGGTATGTTTATGTCCCAGTCATGGTTTGTGTACCATGTTTCTGTGACTGCCACAATATCCAGATGTTCCTCCTCCATCAAGGCCACTAATTCAGGAAGCTTGTTACCCAGACTACGGGCATTGGTACTCATTGCTCTCCATTTTTTGATGGCTTTACCTTCTGTTGCAGCATCCCCCACTGACCGTTCTACCTCGGTCTTTTTCTCATTTAGTACCCTGTTTTGTAGGGAGAGGCTGGGATTTTCCTGCTGCTTGTCAGTGCCTCCCCCTTTGGCTAGTTTAAAAGCTTGCCAATGCTCATATATACAGTTCATATAGACAGCTTCCTGGAACAACTGTTGAATACTAAATCAGATTCACCATTAATTGGTAATAGGCATTGCCCAGTACTGGCCTATGCAGATGACCTAGCAATCAGCTCTATCTCAGTCTGGTTTTCAAAAAAACTTGGACATGTTAAATAATTTTGCTCAGTCTCACGGTCTGCAAATCAATGAAAAGAAGAGCCAAGTGATGATATTTGGATAAAGAAATCAAGCTAAGGTTTGATAGGTAGGAAATGAAAAAATAGATATAGTTTGTTCATATACATATTTAGGCCTGATATTTGCAAGCAATGGTCAATGGCATTTGCATAAAAAAAGTAAAACAATCAGCAGGTGCCCTGCAGAAATTTAATTTAAAATATGGGGGCAATTCCATCAGGCCCCTATTGAAAGCCACCTAGGCTAAATATATTCCCTAGGTGCTATATATTAGTGAAATCTAGGAATATGGTGATATAAGAACATTAGAAATTCCTCTAAACAAACTGTTATGCTCAGCACTTGGTCTAAATCAACAGTTCTCAAACTTTGTCATAGTGAGCCTCCCCTAAGCCATGGAAAAGATCTTGAGCCTCCGCCAAAATACTGAAATATTTTGGGGCCTCCCCATAGAAAAATAGCCTACTTTTCACAGTACATCGGGAATAAATTGAAACCTCTTTGCATAGCTGGCTCTCATGTTAAGCTTATTGTAACTCCCCTCCCAACAGAACAACCTACTTGCTCCAATATTTGACTCTTGAACCATTGTTACGCCTTACTGCCATACCTTCATGGATCAGATTGCTTTCCATTTGCCCTCTAACTGGAATAACCTTCCTGATGACCTCTGCCTCTCCCCCTGCTCTTAAGCAACTTCACAGGGATCATTTTGCTCCCTCCTGCTCTTATTCCTAGTACCTGTATGATTAACTCTTGTACTTGGACAGTTCTGCTGCCAGTCTAATTGATCAATTGTTCCTTACATTGTTAGTTTATTGTTAATTTGTTTGCACTTTTATTTGTTTTGTATTGCTTGAGTGTTTTGCAGTTGCATTCTGAACTGTATTCTCTCACTACCCTTCCCTGGGTACACCTGATATAAGCCATGACTCAGTGTACAGTACCTTCCCTGATCACAGATTGTGAATAAATACATAAATTCACCTACTATTATCCTCTTTCAGTTTGCCTTATCCCTTCACACAAAATCTATAAAGTTCAAAAATGATATATAATACTTTTTCAAGACTTGCTTGAGCCTCCCCTGGAACAGGTTGGGGCCTCCCCAGAATTTGAGAACCCCTGGTCTAAATAATTATGTCCCCATATCTCTGGTCAGGGCAGAATTAGGTTATCTATCCATTAAAGCTGTTGCAACCACTAGATTTTTAAGCTTTTGGATTAGGGTCATCAGAATGGACGAAGAAAGACGTCCATATGCCTGTCTAAAGGAAAAAGAAAGCTGGAAGTTTAAGGGATGTAAACAATCCATATGGTTAATAAAGCTCCAAGAAATAATGCATTGTTTTAATTTGCAGTACCTACAAAAATATGTAGATAGACACATTAAAGTTAGCTTAAAGTACAAACAGTACTGCACTAACAAAATTCAATATTTTTATGAGTTAGATTGTGAGCTAATAACATCTTTAAAAGTTGTTCCATGGCTAGTCAAAAATGATGTAAGGCATTTTTATCGGCCTTATTCGGATACTCTTATTGATCCTGAACTGAGAACAAATTATACTAGTTATAGAATGGAATATTTTGCTAGTAGTGTACTTACAGCTAAATATAACAGATGGTCTGACCCAAAGTCTGCATGGTGTAATTGTAACAACAAAGAGAAAGAGGATATCACGCATGTTATTTTTTTCATGTACATGGTATATTAAGCCTAGAACTTATTGGCTGTTTCCTCTATGGTCTGTAATAGATACAAATGATAAAAACATTTTGCTTGAGCTTTTGCTCACTTCTCAGGATGAATTAATAGATAGATTGGCAGCTGGATATTTTAGAGCAATATCAGTTGTAAAAGGAAAGTGGACAGGTTATAAAGATTTATAACAAATATACAAAACTACTTTGCTAATGATTTAAGTGTTTTATGTAAAAGTGTATTGTTGTGGCACCGTGAATGTAAAACTTTCTAATTAGAAAATTGTATTTTAAGTATTTAGGATTCTGTATTTGTAAAGGTATATGACCAACAATAAAATCTCTTTGACAAGTTGACACTGGTACAGAGCTTGGATACGCCTCATGATGTCCAAGAAGGACAGGTCATCTGAAAGTGACCTTGGTGAGTCTCTTCTTGGATCTGGAGATGGAATAGGCAATTCATCCTCGGAGGAGGAGTCTCCAGCATCCTCTCCTGATGTCGATGGTGGGCATCCGCTAGTGGAAGGGGTGGATGACAGGTACCTCTTTCTGGCATCTGAACCAAGCATCCACCTATCCTCCTCATCAGGCAGTGGTTGCTCCATCGGTGGGGGAGGTTACTTAGGCAACTGATCCCTAGGTGGTGGCTGGACCGAGGATGGGTCCCTTGGTTTTGGGAGCAGATCCCCTTTTATGGTGTTCCACCAAGCATTGAAAAGAACTCCCACATCAGCTAATGGAATGACGCGGGGGGTGGAGGCATTGGGTTTGGTACACTAGAGGGGCCAGGCATTGGACCTTGTGGTCCTTCGGGTGCCGAAATCTGGTCCTGGGGCACCTTGTCTATAGGTGTGTCTAGTGTCAGGGCTGATGGGGTCATGTCCAGTGGAGTCCAGCCCCCTTGCAGTCTGGTGTCCGGCTCCTTTGTAGGAGGCAGTTGGACATCTTTTGCCCCTGTAGTTTTGTCCTTTGGGGCCTTGATCACTGGGGCTGATAGCTGGTCCTCTGGAGCCAATGCCTGTTCTTTGGCTGGTGACACCTGATCCATCTCTGATGCAGAGTCAGAGTGGCCGGTAGTCTACCTACCTTCGGAGGCTGATGTCACCCTTTCCTCGGGAGGAGAAGGTGTCCGGTACCTGATGACCTCCTGGCATCTGGTGGAGTCATCTAACTTTTTATACCTATTGGACAAATCAGAGTGCTGATGGGCAACAGATTCTGAGGGTTTACTTGAAGCAGACGCCTGTCCCTCTTGGGTCAACCAATGGGAGGATTTATGAGGTCAGTGGGCCAAGGGAACTTGGGCAGACGAATGCCCCAGAGAAGAGACTACCTACCTTTTGAGTACAATGAGGTGGTGGTCTTCTTCTGAGTAACCCCTGAAACTACTGTGGTACCTGGGGGAACTGACTCTGACCTCCTGCCAGAGGTGGAGGAAGCAGAAGTCCTGGGAGGGGACTTTGGGTGGGGCTCCGATCTGGCTCTCTCCTTCTCCCGGTGATGGTGTTTCTCTCCCAACCTTTTCTCCTTGGGGGGAGACTCCCTGGCTGAAGAGGATGAACTATGTCCCAACTGAGTCTTCTGCATAGAGCCCACTTGTAGCTGCAGCAGGTAGGCCTTGAGCGTCTTGAGGTGACGGATGCAGGTTTTACTATTAAACGTTTCACAATGCAGGCAGTTGTAAGTAAGTAAGTAATCTTTATTTATATAGCGCTCTTTAACATATATCAGAGCTCTTCACAATAAACACACAGCAACAATAAAATTCGTCATACAAAGATTAAAACCATAAAACACAAAATAGTTAATCTGTCTAGTACATCACCAAATGCCAGCTGAAATAAATATGTTTTCAATGCAGTCTTGAAGCTTTCCGGTGTAAGGCTGGTGGTCTGGGCCTAGGCAGATCAGGCAGGCAGAGTGGCCATCCCTTGCAGGGTTCTGCTTCCCACACATACACTCTGACTCTTGCTGCTGAGATGTCGATGAAGACATGCACTTTCTTGAAGAAAACATTGAAGAAAAATGAACTACGAGTAAACTGCGCGAGGTGCAAAATGGTGGTCAACTGCAATGATGGCATCCGTGTATCAGATGTTAGCAGGCCAACAGTGGGAAAAGAACTGAGGTGGTGCCAGGGGACCACCCCCTTTATACCACATCTGATGTCAGGACAGAGCCGATGTCAGGGGCAGTTCCCCGCCATTGACTGCTAGCTAGAAGTTTTTTCTGTGGGGTCCTAACACCTGGCAGCTTAGTCCTAATGGCATTACCTGCTGCAAAAGCTCCCCTTCAAAGTGAAATGTAGGAATTTTTATGCCCTACTTTTCACATATCCCCAATGCTGCAAATACTAAAACAGTACCCAGCAACACTTAGAAAGACTGACTTTCTCACTGTTAGTCTCCCTTCACCACAGATACGCCACTCCCCCAAAGCACACTTTTACATGTGTCTGTCAGTACAGAGACTGAATGTACTAAATTAACGTTCAATATACACACAAAAATCAATAAACACTTGATGCTATAAACACACAAGGGTTTCCTGCAATTGATGTACTAAATTTTGACACAAAATGTTTTGGCAAAAAGGCTTTTTTAAAGGTTTTTAGAGGGTCTGAATTTCAGAGCTCTGAGAACAAACTGTCTCGAGCTTTCCACTATACACACTATGATGAACTGAAGCTGTGCAAGACAATATAGAGCCCATGCTACAAATGTGGCATTGCATCCTTACTGGACAGAGGGCCTGATCAGGTTCAAAATCTGACTGGACAGCTGGTCCGATTGATTCATGGGGCACAGAAGTCACATGAAAAGTTCTGCAAATTGCAGCATAAAAAGGCAGAAGGTCACTGTGGAGTAAGCACATCCAGTAAGGTGGCTGAGGGGCAAGGGGGGGTGTCACCAAAACAGGTTGCTATTAATCCACTTTGTGGTGCCTTGTCTCAAGTAAAAATCTGTGACCTTGATGAATCCTGTGAAAAGGTGGATGACTCATCAGGACTGCATGCATCACAGACCACACTTGATGCCTATTTGGCAGAAAACAAGCATCTGTCAGTACTTGATGATCCTCCTGTGTACTGGAGTGACAAGGTGAATGAATGTCCACAGCTGACTTTAGTAGCACTGAAGTACCTGACCAGCCCACCCTCCAATGTAAGTGTGGAGAGGGTATTCAATTCTGCGGGGGCAATAGTGCGTGACCGTTGTACTAACCTATCACCTACAAATGTCAACGTGCTGATATTTATAACAATAAATGAAGGACACATACCAAGTTGAAGAACCACATCTGTGTTTGCACCCCATCACCATGATGGTTGTGCTGATGATGTGGGTAAAGCAGACCATCCTGGTGGCAGCATCAAATGGTGTACCACTGAGGTTGATGATGCAGTCATGGAAAAAGAATGTCCTAGTTGGCACAAACTCCAACCTTGACTACTGTGAGGGCAGCTTCCTCCTTTATCAGGATGAGTAGGATGCTGGTGGTAGTGTGTCATGGGTTTAAAGGCTGTCACAGTTCTGTAATGTTAAAATTTTTTTTGTGCTTCATAAAAAAACAGTGTAATTGACTCTCGTTCCATATGACACAGTCAGCCTCATAAACACAAATGTCAGCTTGTTGCATCCACTGAAATCCTGCTGATTAAAAGACAGATATCCTCCTTCTAACACTGAAAGACGGTAACACACCATATCCAGCCACTCATCTTCATGAGAGTGAGAGGCAGAGAAATTGTACCTGTGCCCATGCTCAATGTAGGAACCATCAGCCAACCACAGCCACCCGTCTTCATGAGAGTGAGAGGCAGAGAAATTGTACCTGTGCCCATGCTCAATGTAGGAAACATCAGCCTGCCACAGCCACCTGTCTTCATGAGAGTGAGAGGCAGATAAATTGTACCTGTGCCCATGCTCAATGTAGGAAACATCAGACAGCTACAGCCACTATGCTTCTTATCAGTAATTTACAGTGATTGTGTACTAATTTCACATGCTATGGTTTTTCCTTGAACTGTAGTGTTAATGCTTCTTTAACCTTTTCATATAGATGCCATTGTCACCAAATACTGGTAACTGATTTTCATTTTGTTTTCACAGGTTCCAGTTACAAACAGTGTAACACTACAGGACTACTGTATACTCTGACCACCTAAAGGATATCATTTTCAGGTAGGTATCAATCTTATTTCATCTGTCCTTTTTGTCTTTCATGTTTTTCAGCCAGTGTAAAGCATTCCACAGAGGTGACATACAGGCTAGATAATATATTTTTCATGCACATCTCTCACTGGCATACTTCAGTATGCCATGGTTGTACAACTTTTTATCCTGGTCATGATAACACGTCATGTAATGTAACATAAGACAATGGACCTGTGCATATCACATGCACTAAACATGTTAGTTGGTCTTGTACTGGCTTAATAATAACTTGGTATTTTAAGCTGGATATAACAGACAGGAACAGCCACGCTTTGAACAGAATGTGGTAGTGCAATGAACTCTGAATAATTTCTTCTTCATCTGTTTTCAGGTAACATTTAGGTGTTGTGTGCTTTATTCAAATCTGAAGACATGCAACTGGTAGGAATCTGGAGGATATATAGAAAACCTGTAAAGAAGACAAAAACATTAATAAAACTTGTTTTCAAATGATGCCACAAACCCCCCACCCCACACAAAAAAAATACTTACCTTCAGTGACTTGACAGTTTTCATACAGCCAAAGTCATCAGCAAGCTGAAATGTGCTCAACAGAAGTAGGACTCGATGACCTGTGACAGAAAAAAAAAAGAAATGATTATATATATAGAAAGTAAATATCTGGGTCTTTGAAAAAACATGATCATGACACGTACAATAACTTACCAATGGAGATATGAATACACACACATAGAACTGCACCTTTCAGTGAGTGCAGCAGAATAATGGTCCAGAACATCAAATTATAGTTCACCCTATGGTCATCTGTGACTATCAGCATTTGGCAACACACCGCACATCAGCTCAGCAGCAGCAGAAAATAGAAGGACAACAGCAGTAGCAGGTGCTAGCATGTCATTTTCTCACTTGGGACACTTACTTACGAAGAGTTGTGGCTGTAGGTGCACACTTAAATCAGTGTGTCCTGAAATACTTGTGACTTTTATAAACATTTTCTTATGTGAGTATTCTTCATCTGGAGTTGGGACTTTTCATGATATTTTAACAGCAGCCATTTTAGTTGAGACACTTATGGAGAGTTGTGGCTGTAGATGCATGCTTTAATCAGTGCATCCTGAAATACTTGCAACTTTTATGAACATTTTCTCATGTGATTATTCTTCATCTGTAGTCGGCACTAACACTAATACTGCATGCTGAATGATGTAGCATGATAGCAGTAAAAGCATGCTACATTCACATAACATAGTATTTTTTTGGGGGGGCGTTGTAGAGTAATTCTGTTGGGTGATGGTAGGGTATTTTTATTGTGGCTAAGAAAACTGAACACAGTCAAGACTACTCAAATAGTTATAATGCATGATAACTACAGCAGCAGTGCAATAATCAGCTGACATTTTTTACCTGTAGTTTTCTTCTTGATTTTCAATTGGTACTCATCTACTGACTCCCTATTTCCACAATGATTGACTGCTGTACTATGTTTTTTCAGATATGACATAATAAACACAGCGGTACTTTTAATCTGGCTTGTGGCCGGTTTTCATCAGTATTCCCACCTGTTTTTGTACATCTATCATTTCAAATCATTTCTGTTGTGACTCAAATGAAGACGTGTGCAATCCAGCAGGATGTGGTACACCAACATTACATTAGGGAGCAGTAGGTGTTCAAAAACAGCTGGTTATACTGATGAAAACAATGATTCAGAACAAGATGAAAAGGAGCACTACTGTTATTTAATAACTGAAAATATGGAGTAAGCATGCTAGAAAGAACCCATGACAGAACATAGGTGTATCAGGGAATTTATGCATGTCCTGGGTGTGTTGTGCAGCATGAAGGCTTGCCAGAGTGACTTACACCAGCTGGAAAGTGCATTAATGCCCAAATACACCCATGGTCTGGAGTAGGTTATCGCACTTACAAAACATGCTTGCTAATGTAGCTAACTGTAAAAAGCAAAAAAATCAAAAGCTTTTTACAATAAGCATGCCAACTGTTGGTCAAGTGGGGCATTAATGAATGACCAGGTGACACTTTTTGCCAAATGGAAAGTTGTCACATTTGAACTTCCATTAATGACCATTTTATTATGCAGAAAAACATTAATTGTGGAAGGAATGGTATCAGACATACAAGTCAGTAAATAAGGGACAATTGAAAACAGACTCAAACTGTATAGGTCAAAATTGTTAAAGAGCAGAGGCGTGTTGTCAGGTGGTTATCCAGCACCTCTCAAGCATATATGATAGCTGATATGCTCCAGTGTTGAGCTGTATTAATAATACCATGTGGTCCAGTCCAGTAAAAAAGTTATGGCACCAGGACTGTGTACCCACAGAAAAACACAGCAGTGTCCTAAACTGGCTAACATCCCCCAGGCAGGCACCCCCAGCAACCTTTTGTGACATCAGTAAATTAAAATCAGAGTGTACACTCCATTGACACATATGGGCGTGATTTTTCTACAGCTTTTCATACTACTTATTGTTGCAATTTACAGAAATCAATGCGACCGCTGGAGTGGAGTAACAGCCACTCTTACTACAGCAGTCACTTTCATTTTTCTAAACTGCAGGTATAAATAGTACTTACAGCTAAAGAAAGATTGAGCCCATACGGGTCAATGGAGTGCTCACTCAGCATTCATTTTCTAATGTAAGAAAATGGACATGGGGTGCCTGTATGGGGGTGTGTCAGCAGGTTCAGGAAATGCCTTTGTTTTTCTGTGGAGTATACATTCGGGGTGGGAAGCACTAACAACAACAAAATAGAAAGGGACCTCGGTGTAGTCATATCAGATGACCTTAAGGTAGGCAAACAATGCACAAACATTTTGCACTTTATATCTATGCTTTTTACCACTGTCACTTTAATTAAACTTCTTAAATATGGTGTAATGCCAGTAACCACCTTAACATTGACAAAGCACGGGTACCGCACAATATCATTCAACTTATTATGTGGGGAGGGGTACTTGTGCCTGTATGCTAATAAAATAAACTTTGGGGGAATTTATCCTACTGCAATCTATGTGGATTATTAAGCTGTGGATATTGACTGACAGCCGTACTGACTGCTTCTACTTTACTAGATGGAACTGCATGGTATTAATAATATCTCTCTACACTGGAGCAAGTCAGCTATCATATATGTTTGTAGTGGGCTGTACGACAAGAAGAAAACATTACTGCTAAAAAAATACTTTTACTGTATGTAAAAAGATTATTAGGTAGAAAGGAAAGACTGCATTTTTATGTTTCTTTTATCATTTTGGGGGTGTTTTTACAATTTTTGAGGGGGAAAGAAGGTTAGTAAAAAGAAAGACAGAACACACAATGAAAGTTGTACCGAAAACAAAAAGACTACAGGTCCAGGTTGTGATGACTCAGCAGCAGTTGCAGCATTGCCAATATCTGCAACTGATTACCCTCAGTTCTCTCCATCTGCTGCTCCATGTTCTCCACCACATCACTAAGGTGGTCTACCTCACTCCACAGTAGCCCATGATCCACCTGTGTAGCAGGACTTAAGGGGTTGCACTCCCATGCAGGTGCAGGAGCAGCCACTTGGTCCCGCTCCCTTCTCCAGTTCTAACCCTGTGCAGGCGGAGGCCATGCTGCCACCTGTTGCACAGCAGGTGCATTGCTGGAAACTTCCACTGCCTTGGCCTCCCACTCTGCATGGTGATAGTTTGCAAGGTGAGTACACTGCCCACCTATCCCAAGATGACTACCCCTGGCCCAACAACACACCAGCACACCACAGATGATACATTTCACAACACTGGGGTCACCAGGCAGTGATGAAAAAAAATGCCATACTATGGAGCTGTGTGGTGGACCTGGCACAGGCAGTGGGGAGGGCTGCTGAGCACCTGGGGGGGGACAACCTGTTGCTGTTCTTCTTGCTGCTGCAGTGGCTGCTGTAACTCTTCCTGCTGCTGGTGCTTCTGATCTGCCATGGCCATGGCCAGTGGTAGGGTGGGGCAGAGCTAGGTGCCACCAGCCGGGGAACTTGCATCATGGCACCACTATCTCCACTTTCAGGGAAGGGAGCACTAACAAGGAACAAATTTCGACAGTTGATGCATATTGTGCCACCGCACATCCTTGGCCAACATAATGACCTCTACAGGCCTAACCAAAACCTCCTTTCTCCATTTTACAAAAACAAAGAAACAAATTAAACTATTAAGAACAGCATAGAAACACAGAAACATAGAATTTGACAGCAAATAAGGACCGCTTGGCCCACCCAGTCTGCCCATTTCCCTACTAATGCATAGGCTACAGATCCTAGTTAACCAACAGCCTATTTCCTCTTACCTCCACTAGAATTGCCTTATGTCTGTCCCATGCATTCTTGAATTCCTCCACTGTTTTTGAGTCCACTACCTCCTCAGGAAGGCTGTTCCATGTATCCACAACCCTCTCCATGAAAAAATACTTCCTCACATTACCTTTGAGCCATCCCCCCTCTATCTTCAAATTGTGCCCCCTTGTTCTTGCGCATCTCTTTTTCTGAAAGATGCTGCCCTCTTGGACTCTGTTGATTCCTTTGATGTACTTGAAAGTTTCTATCATGTCCCCCCTCTCCCTCCTCTCCTCGAGTGTATACATATTAAGCTTCTTTAATATCTCTTCATTTGTCTTCTGGTGCAGACCATGCACCATTTTAGTTGCCCTCCACTGGACAGCCTCCATCCTGTCTATGTCCTTGCCGAGATTTGGTCTCCAGAACTGGACGCAGAACTCCAGATGGGGTCTCACCAACTGTCTGTACAGAGGCATAACAACTTCCTGTTTTCTACTGGTGATGCCTCTCACTGTGCATCCCAGTATCCCACCAGCCCTCCTTACTGCCTTCTCACATTGCTTGCCCACCTTAAGGTCATCTGATATGACTACCCCCAGGTCCCTTTCCATTTCTGTTGTTGTTATTATCCCCCCCACCCATTGTGTACTCTTCCCCTGGATTTTTGTTTCCCAAGTGCATTATTTTGCATTTTTTTGCATTGAATCTAAGCTGCCATATATTTGACCATTCCTCTAACCTTGCCAAGTCCCTTTGCATCCTCCCCACAATGACTAACAATAAAATAAAAACAGGTAAAATAAGGAATCAGGAACATCAAATCAAAAGGGTCACAACTCAAAACAAGAACTATGGCACTAAACTGCAAAAAATAAGCAAATTGAGCAACAATCTGAATCGCTCTCACACACAGATAGCTCTTTCTCCAGCACTTGGCAAGGGGAAAGTGAAACTAGTTCACGGTCTTGCCTGATTAACTTCCTGCCTGCAACATGTGACTTGCAGATTGTGAGTTATGTGATCTGTGGCTGTTTCAATTCTCACACACTCTGCCTTTCTGAAAAAAAGGCAAAGTGAACGCAAAGTCAGTAATGCAAAGTCATTTAAGGGCGAAGTAGCCCTTTTCAATGGAGACTTCGTGTAGCCCCAATTGGATGTGAAGTAGACGACTTCGCATTTACTTCACTTAGGAAGTAAAATTTCACTGCATCTCTATACACGAGGAGATGCTGGTAGCCAGCCTGGGCCGTACCACAGTGATTGGTGTTCCAGGTGGTGGCTTTCAGACTGGGGGAAGTCCATTGCAGCACTGTGAGTAAGCATTAGTCACTACATGTGGAAGTCTGTGTGTACTTGCCATGGGTGCTGTGCCATGCCCCACCAGGCTCTGTAACGTGTTTGTGTCATTGTGCACATCGCCTGTCACTGTCCAGCCCTGTCCACCCACAGTGTGCTGCAGATACATGGTATGCCGCCTCTGTGTGGCACATGGTGATGGGAGCCCTGAGGGGTGGTGTTGGGGGGGTAACTTGGGTGGACCCTGGGAGTGGTGGGCCATGAGGTGGGCAAACACATCACTCACAGTGGTGTGCTGCACTACACATGTCCCTGTACAGACAGTGAAACTGCCACAGTGCATGGCAGACAACGCTGGTACCCATGTGTGGTTGTGGCTGCTCTAGGTGTCACTTGTGTGGTGGGACAGGCACACCCATGGCACACGTGCTTGGTTCCATGTTCATACCTCTATGTGGACACCATTGACACATGTCACTGACCATGTTAGCCTTGCTCTCTTTCAGCTCCATCACACCTCATGAGTGGTGCAGGGTCTGGGGGACACTCCGACACCCTAGCGGAGGAGGAGTCTGGACCATCACACAGCGCTGTGGCCAGGGCTGTGGCAGAAGCTGTGCCAGGAACATCTAACACCTCTGCAACACTGGCCATGGTGGAGGATGGGGCTAGCCCATCTGACCCCTCTGCAGCCAGTACCACCGCAGATGGTCATGTTTACCCCTTGTCTTGTGAGCTTTCTGGGTCTTGATGACAAGGACCGCATAGCCAGGGTCAACCCCATGGACAACCTGCTGGTGCTGGCCTCTGGCACGGAGGGGGTATATGATGACACTGATAATGACGCCACACAAGTATGGGAGGACACAGACAACATTGGCCCAGCTGTGATCCATGTGCCTGCACAGGTGGCACCATGCAGCATCAGCAGTCCTGTGGCTCCATGCACAACCACTGGATTACCAGACCCGCACCCTATGGTGGATGTTAGTGGCCATGTGTCAGGCATTGCTGTGGGGCCAGGGACTGCTGCCACTGTCCAGCAGGGTGCTGTGGAGCAACAGCAGGTGGCAGGGGAATATGATGTGGCTGTCTCTGGATGCACAGTGGTTGCCCATGCCCAGTCTCTGCCCATACAGCAGACTGTTGTGTGACATCCACCTATGGTGGATGCAGCACAACAGGCCAGAACTCCACCTGCTCATTGGCACTGCCCCCCCAGTTGCGTCCCCCACCGACGGGGTGGAGGAGTGCACACGCCTTCTGCAGGGCACCATGGAGGGGCAGGTGTCCCTCAAGGTACAGCTCAGGGGCATTTGGACACAGCTGGTCCTGGAGCATGAGTCAGCATCTGCATGGTGCACCCAGAGGCTGAGCAAGGTTCACCACTTGGGGTGGGCACGACCGCTGCAATGGAGAGGATGACACTGGCACTCGAGTTGCTCAGTGCTCACATTGCACTACATGGAAGCTAGGGTACCAGCCACACTCCCAGAATTGCCTCATGCACCCCCAGGTCACAGCGTCAGGTGAACCCATTGCTTCTGACACCGACACCAATCCTTCCCATCCCTGACACCCCTGGATCCAACCTGGACCTCAGGAATGACACACCAGCGAGTACCCATTCACAGTCTTGCTTCAGTACCCCACCAGGGGCAGTAGACCACTCCCTATGGCCGGTGGAGCTTATACTGTGAAAATCAGGTGAGGGTCTGGCCACCCGCATGTCCGTGGTGGCCATGGGGGCACCTACTGATGCCTGGGTGACCTGCTTCCATGGCCCCTGTAACCTGCACCTGTTGTGGCCCACACACATGGATGACTGTGCCCTGGGCTGTGTGCTGTGGCACACATCTGCCCCAGGATAGCATCTGTGTGGGCTACCTGTGTGGTGCACTGGGCATGGCCAGGGCCACTGGTGTTGTGTTGTGTGGCATGGGGATGATGAGTGCGACTCTAAATCCACTGTGCATGTGTGCCGCCGGATGTCCTCTGATCCATGCCATACCCCACAATGACACTGTGTCCACCCTGTCCATGTTGGACCTGCTGTGTGTGTCTATGCATGTCTTTCACCTCTCTCCAGTGCACTGTGCACCTGCTGTGTGGTGACACCTGCACATGTGTGTGTTCTTCCCCATCCCCACCTGTGGTGTGTGTGTATGTGTGTGTGTGTCTGTGTCTGTGTCTGGAGGGGATCTGTAAGTGTGACTGCCATGTGTTGCCCTCCTGTGCTGCTCACTTGTGGTCCCTGTAATGCTCTTCCACTATGGTGTCCATGTGCTGCCGGGACCTAGCGGGCAGGCATGGATCCCTCCGCTCTAGGGAAGGCTGCCCACAACCACTATGGGGTTCCTCCTCCTCCTCCTGATCCCCTGAACTGTTGCCTCCTCAGCCTGGACAGGTATTCCACAGTCAATGACCTTGTTGTGTAGATAACAACAGGCCAGGAATATGACACAGGCCTTTTCTGGGATGTACTGTAGGGCACCACAAGACTTGTCCAAACACCTGAAGTGCATCTTCAGCATGCTGAACACGTGCTCAATGACAGTGAGTGTTGCGGTGTGTGCTGCATTGTACCGTTCCTCTGCCTCAGTGCCAGGACAGAAGTAGGGGGTGAGCAGCCATGGGTGGAGGGGATATGCATCACCTGTGGGGGGATGCAGTGGTCTGTTAGTCTCTCACATGCATGTGCACTGGGATCCATTGACCCACACCCCCTCCAACCAACATTGCATGTGTGTGCTGCAACTGCCTGTTCACCTCTGTGCCTGTGGCCCACCTCTGGTGCAACCCTGTACCACCATGGTGGGTCACCGCATCTCTGATGTACTCATCACCTGGCATGTCCTGGCTTCCCACTCCTGTCCTGCATGTACTCATTACCACTTCTGGGGCTGCCTGCTCCTGTCCTGTCCAGCCATGGTTACCTTCCATTGCCTTGCATTTGCCTCTGCCTGAGGGCATGTACCGCCTTTCACCCTGCCTCATGAGCCTGCTGTTCCACACCCCTACCCGGCCCATGCTGTGCTCTTCCCCAACACTATCCCCCTGTTTGTGTGCACCTTCATGACTGCTTGCCCACTTCCTCTGTCCCTCATGGGTGTGTGCCCTTGCCCTGTCCCTGTCACTGCCCCCACAGCCATGCACTACGTCTTGACATATGTTGTGCCAGTGTATATTGTGTGGGCACGTATTCATGCCCCACTCACCTACTAGGGGGCTTCTGGGGATGTCCCCACTCTCAAACTGGTGGTACAGGACTGAATGGTGCCACATGAAGGCATCATGTGTACCCCCAGTGTGTGTGGCGCAGACACTGGTGATGCACCCTGTGGCATTGCACACCACCTGGTAGTTGATGGAATAGTACCCCTTGTGGTTCATGTACAGTATTGCCTCATTCCCAGGTGGTGCTCAAATTGCCACATGGGTGCAGTCAATGGCCCATATGATACCTGGCATGCGTGCCACCCTGTGAATTGCTGCATTGCTTCTGTCTGCTCTGCCTATGTGCTTGGGAATCATATAACCTCTGAAGCATGTGGAAGCAGTGCAGTGAGGAACTGGGTGAGGAGTTGGGATGTGGATGTCTGTGAAATGCTAGTGGTGTCACCAGCTGGCTTCTGGAAGGTGTCTGTAGTGAGTAAGCACATTGCTGTAGCCACCTTTGCCTCCACTGATATCGCATGACCCCTTCCAGTGGGTGCC
The DNA here is from genome assembly GCA_016271365.2 of Neoceratodus forsteri. Taxonomy (NCBI): domain Eukaryota; kingdom Metazoa; phylum Chordata; order Ceratodontiformes; family Ceratodontidae; genus Neoceratodus; species Neoceratodus forsteri. The sequence goes on from CM057452.1 coordinate 906,495,024, forward strand.
TGCAGTTCATCATGGCACAGCTCACAGAACTGCCTCAGAACTGAGCTGTTGTCTCCGCCTCCTTGGTCTGTGTGCATGGCTGTTTGTGTTTGTCTGTGACTGTAGCTTAGTTTTTGTGGATTTACATTATTTTCTGCTTGGAGTAACCACACCAATCTTGCTCACTACATCTGTGAAAGTCTCCTGGACTGGATCTCTGCAAAACATCAGCACCAGGTATCTGCATTTTCAGTTTGCAATCTTCTTTTTGGAAGCTATCCCAAGCAAAACATAAGTCAAGCTACTAAGTCTGACAAACTCAGTGACTCTGGGTCCTGCTTGAATCAACATTTTCATCTGATCTGCTCCTAAAGGATCTGTATGTGGGCATTTCAACAACCTCTTTGAATGACAAAGGAAGCATACAGACAAAAGGATTTCACATTCTGCATATATACAGGCACAGATCATCACCTTCAGGAATTCTAACACATTCTGGGACTTTGGACCTCAGCAGTTGATCATTTCTTTTGACTTTTGACTTACCGCCAGGTATCAACATTTTCAACTGAAATCAACTTTTAATGTACTTGTCTCTAAGGGCTATCCATCCAACAACTGTTTTTCACTACTGCTCACCCTTATAACTAACCACTGCAGTGAATCCCTCCCTTGGAACATCCACTGTCCTACTTAGTTTCACTGGTGCTGATATGAGCTGTAAAATGTTCCTAATACTCCTGGCACTTATTGCAGTTGGACCTGAGGTCAGTATCATTGCTCTCCTCCCTCCATCACAGCATGACTGTTGCCTTTTACAAAGCATCTGGTTAATTGAAACAGGGATGGCCCTCTTGACAAGGGCTAACCACGAGCACCTCACACACCCTATATAACCGGACACCCAAGCATCCAATACCTGCAACCGCACCCCCATATTGCCACCCCTGACTACAACCACACTGAAGCAACTACAGCCATCTCATGGTAAGCTAAGATGATGCAAGACTCGCATCACGGTAACTGTCTGCATATCGGCCAGAAAAATCATCCTAATGCTTCTCCTTCTATCCAGGAATGTGCATACTAATCATGGCTCCCCACCTACTTAGGATCTGGAGGATGTAAAACCCATGGACTACAATCCGCCGCCATGAATATTTGCAGCATCCCAGCAAAATGTGTCCCATTCCAGGCCTGAGTAGCACTCCACAGACCTGACATAATTTGCCTCACTGAGACATGGCTGACAGAGAGGATCAAAACCAATGATATATCTCTGCCAGGTTACCAAGGTCTCAGGAGTGACAGGAAGGGCAAGAAAGGAGGTGGCTGTCTCATCTACACCAGGGACTTCCTCCTATGTTCAGTCCTCCCCATCTCTACTATGGCTGATGACCATGAATTTCTCGCAGCGAAAATTCAGATTGGACAGCTAGGCAAATCCCTAATCATAGTGTAACCCCTAAGTGGCGCTATCCCAAGGGATACTACCCTTGCCTGCATGACTAAGTGCAGCCCTCTGGGACACTGTTACCCCCCTCTTTTCCCTCTAGTGGCCTAAATGGTTCAGTGACTACACAATTGCAATTAACACCTAAATACAGCTTTAACCTCACACTTGTTGCACTACCACCAGGGCTAGTTCAGCTGGCTCGGCCCTGAGGACCCCCCTGTAAAATAAGGCTCAGCACAACAGCAAACAGTATTATGATGCTGTCTATATAGAGGTATACTACAAACAGTTTAAGTGCAAAAAGATTCAGATCTGATTTATTTGGGGGCCGTAACAAGGAAGGGGGCGTAATCCGGAGCTTGATTCTGGCTTTGAATAAATCAGGTTAAGCATGTATGCCTGTAAGAGTCCTCTATCACAGTCACACACACTCTGGGTACCCAGTTGGAATTACAAGCTAGCCTGAAGCATTGCCCGGGGTAGGCCGGTGTTGCAGCTGTTGTAGGGGCCCTTTGGATGGAAAGAAAACATAACATGCATTGTAACCCTTAATTTGTAATCTGGAGCCAGATGGCTCAGTCCAAAACAATTAAAACCCATGACTAAATCAGATGACACGCTTTAATTTGAACTTGGTTGCAGGGAGCTACCCTGATATTTACTCACTCTACCCCAGACCAGGTGGTTCTCTGATTAAATAAGACCTGTAGACACAGTTGGATACAGATGAGGATGAAGTCCCTTGTGGTCCTTGTCATCGATGCTGGCCTTCAGGCTGGCAGAACAACGTAAAACAGGCAGAGAAAACATGCAACAGGAAACGTTTTTGAACTACTCGGCTGTGCAGCAGTAGAACAGCTACACACATTTATATGTAAAGGCAACTTGGTCCCTTCTGATCCTTCCAGGCAGGATGCAGGCTGCTCTTCTCTTCTCAAGACTGTGGAATCAGATTACCTGCAGCTGCAGGCAGCAGCTACCCAAGCTGAATAAATGTGGACCCATGGACTAACGGATGGAAACAGTCTAGGCCAGGTAGACCTGACCTCTGAGAGCTGGCAGACTCCCCAGAGGCACACACACACTAGCTCTCTCGGGCTGTCTCTCCAAATCTGACCTTTTTCAGCAAGAGCCCCCTTTTATATGGGGCAGATTTCCTGAAATCTTACTGGCTGTCAAATCTGTCTCAAAACAGTTCCCAGATGGTTATTGACTGGTGTTTTGGCATCTAGACATTATCCCATTTCATTTCCCACAAGTCTCTGGTAAATCCCCAGAAGCCCTTTTGTTAAAACCTGGCTTTCGATTGGAGGAAATGCCCAGAAATGGTGGCTGCAGTCAGTTCCCCAAGTAGTCTATTCCCCTGTCCCCTCACATAATGTTCTGGTGAAGTCAGGAGTTTTATGTTTATTAATTAATGTCCCCACCAATGTGTAGCCCTGGTAATTCCCTCTTCAAAAAGTCCACTTTTAATTGAATCAACTATTCCCCCATAGCTCCCATAACACACTGCCCCCAGATACACACAACAGCTCATGAATATTTATTAGGGCCCTTCTGTGCCCTGACATTTGCCCCTTGACCTTTCTGGTGCCCTGGAGGCAGCGCTCATGGAGGCTGCCATTTGTTTAACTTAAAAACGTTTCCTTTCTTTGAGTTAGGTCCCTGGTGCCTATTTCAGCTTAACTCGGCACCGGGAACTACTGAAGGAGCACACTAGTGCTTTTTGACCGCAACCGCTGTCTAATGCGCACTACCTCCTGCACTAACATGGGAGCGGCGGTTCAGCAGCATGCCAACCGCTCACAAAGGAATTTGTAAGCCCCGCAGGGCCCATTTAATGGGGGAGAGGGACCGGGGAAATGGCAAAGTGCCGCGAAGGAAGGGCGGATGCTGGGAGACAGCGGGAGGTACCCGGAGGCAAGACAGGTAGGCCTCCCAAATGGGGGGGCATTACAATAGCATCAGTCTATCTATCCCCAATAAAAGCCAAGGATGGCCTACCTAAGGTAATGGATGCAGTGGTCACTCTCTCAAAGGACAGCTAGGTCACAATAACTGATGATTTTAAAATCAACTGGGAAAGCACTGATACAACCCCCTCAGAGGGATATCATGGCCAACAACTACCTATCACAAATGTTTACTGTAACCACCAGGCAGAACAACAGGACAGGCAACAGTACCCTCCTGTACTGGCTCCTCTCTAACTCTCCCTCTCGGATTTCCAGGTCTCGGTGCTGCCTGATACCTTCAGTGACCATTACCCGATCTCCTTCAAGTGGTCCAACAAGTTTAAAAAAATCCCACCCATCACAATTGTGAGCAGGGTACTGAAGAAGGGCCAGCTTGGGCAGCTTAAATCAGCCCTCTCTCTTTTTGACTGGTCCCCCATCGATGTAATGACCAACATTGACAAGTCCCTAAAATACTTTGTCGATGGTTTCAATAGCATCTGTGATCATTATGCCCCTCTTAGAAAAAGGAAAGCTCATGGCCACAATTGCTGTATCACAGGTGAACTTCTGGCCAAGATAAAAGAGAGGGACAACCTCTGGGTGAAAGCCAGATCCTCCAGAAATAAGCACGACTTCCAGTGCTACAGGACTGCAGGAAACCACTGCATGAACCCAATTAGGCAGGCCAGTAGGAGGTTTTAGGGTAACATCAAAATCCTTCTAGGGAAGAATGATCGGAATCATCCACAGCTGATCAACACAAACGGCTCACCTTCAACGGATCCACTCCAAATTGCTGAATCCTTCAACTGCCTTCATTGAGCTGAGTTCAGTCCTCACCCCCCCAACTATCTACATCCCACTGAAACTACCCTACATAGCAAGGCACCTTCAAACAACCACCCTGAGTTTTACTTCAAGAGAGTGTCAACAAAGGAGACTGCCAACTATGTTAGGAGAGTCCTTGGTAAAACCAGAATGGGCAGTGATGGAGTAGACATGAAGCTTCTATCTCTCACTCTGGATATACTCATCATGCCCATTACCAAGCTCTTCAACAAATCACTGGCCCTGGCTAAATTCCCGCCAGTCTGGAAGCAAGCGCTTGTGACCAAGTCCAAAAGAGCAGTGGCAGGTCCTGTATCTCCAACTACAGACCAATCTCAATCCTCTCCCCACTTTTCAAAGCCCTGGAAAAGATAGTAGTCGACCATCTCACCAACTACCTAAGCAAATACCAACTGCAATGTCCACACCAGCATGGTTTTAGGTGGAATCACAGTACCACCAAGGCTCTGGTGGAGTTCACCAACTTTGTGCACCGGTCCATGGACAAAGACATGTTGGTTGGGTCAGTGTTTCTTGACCTAACAAAAGCCTTCGACACCGTGAACCAAAACCTTCTCCTGGCTCAACTGCAAAACCTGCGGATGGCTACTAATGCAATATGCTGGTTCCAGGACTAAAGGTCTCTAAGATCCCAGTGTGACAAGATAGGTCAAATTGTGTCTGGGTCCAGAGAGGTCTCTCTGGGTGTCCCCCATGAGTCTATCCTGGGATACTTACTCTTCAGCCTTTTTCTCAATGATCTCTCAGGAGCCTGTGACTCAAAAATCATTCTTTACACAGATGATGTGGCCATTCTCCACTGTGATTCACGTATCGAGTCTCTTCAAGTTGCACTCCAACAGTCCTTCAACAAATTAGAGGATTGGTTCTGTGAACAAAGGCTTCTGCTCAGTTATAAAAAGACTAGAGACCATGCTCATACAGTGCTCCCAGCTCAAGAAAAGGGCCCCTGCCCTCTCCATCTCAAACAAGGTCTAAGCACCCCTGGAGTAAGTGCACTCCTTTAATTACTTGGGGGTCATCCTTGACGACACCATGTCCTTTGTTCAACATGTGGACTCGGTGGTCAAGCCTGTAAATGAAAAACTGTAACTGCTTTACAGGCACAGGAAATAGCTAACTCCAACAGCACTCTGCCTTGCTGTTACTAACTCCATCTTATCAACCATTGACTATGACCTGATAGTCTACAGGGCAGCCACTGACACTGTGCTAAAGAGGGTGCATACTGCACTTAACAAGGCCTGCAGACTCACCCCAGATGCCGATCACTTCACCCACACCTGCTCCCTATATGAGAAGATGAACTGGTTGTCGCTAGGGGGCAGGATCAAACTCCAAACTTGCCTTCTTGGAAAGAAAGCTCTACTGGGCAACGCACCCTTGAATGTATCTGCCATCTTCTCCAAATCAGTTTCAAGTTATGCACTAGAGGCACAAAGCAGAGTGCTCTCATGGTACCTTTCTGGTGTACTGCACTTGGTCAAAGTGCCTTTTCCTATAAAGCCTCTCTGGCTAAATGAGATCCTGGAACTCACTCATAATACGAAAAGCCTCTCCCTTTTCAAGTCTGAACTGAAGCACTACCTCGCCTCCTGCAACAAGTGTGCCTGTTCCCTGAACATGTAGCACACACACACACACACCCCCCCCGGAACCTGTAGCATGGCACAGTGTGCTCCTCATGTGAAAATAACATAGGATCTCTCTTCAGGTCTAATTCTCTCTCCTACTCACAGTCTTTGCCCTATGCACCTTGCCCCTCCTTTGTCACACACCCCACCGGCCCCCTCCTCTCCCTTCTCCCTATGGCCTTCTGTTTTCCCTCTCCTCCTTCCCCCAGCCCCCATGCTACTCGATCAAAGTCTATTTTAAGGCCGTGCTCCACTTTCTCATCTGGCCCACCCTCCCCTCATCCCCATCCTGGGCTATTTCCCACCACTTAGCTCTGCTCTGGATCAAGGTATCACTAGGGGTTGGGTGTCTCCCTTCTCTGCACACCCTTCTGCACCTCACTTTTATCACTGCTACCTACTTCTTTCTGCTCCATCAATCACTGGGTCATTGTTAAATGTTGGGTCTACTGTTTATTGTAATGATCTAGCATTATGCACTGTTTATAGATGTATACTCCTTTTGACCAATATTGTTTTATCTGTATGTGTCTTTGTTTTTAAGACGTGGAACCTTTGTAAAACAGCCTTGTCTCAAAGATCTTTCCAAATAACAAATAAATAAGAAAAAAAATGAACTGCCCTGTTCAGATGGTACAGGCCCACATTTTCTGTGTCAGTTAGCTGTTCGAACGTGACTCGGGCATGGTACCACCTCAGGGCAGGCAGCCTACGGTTTCTTCCACTGCCACGATGATGGTCTGCCCATCTCCTCAGCCCCATCAGTGTGCCCACCATTGTGTAGGGTACCCCATCCATATTTCTGGCCTCTTTGCTGCTGATATCCTGCTGCACTTAAGTCTACTTGTTTTATACTTATCTCTTTTGCACACATCTGGGTGGATGCACTGTAGTTGCGCCTTCATTTTGCTTTGTGAATGGGGATGTGCCATGTATGCAATTCCACACCCCCTCCAGATGCGCCACATGTCATTATTCTTTGTCTTAGGCACATCCATGGCTGTGCAGCGCATCAGGAATGCACCGACGCATCACTGCCCTTTGTGAATTGCGCTTGGGCACAAGTCTGAGATGCGTTGGTGCATGTCTTTTGTGAATCTCCCCCACAGATTTTAGTTCTGTTGCAGCTGTTTTTTTTAAAAAACCCTCTGCAAACCAATCTGGTCCAGAAACTTTCCTGTTTTTAATGCAGCAGTGCAACAAGCATTTTTTTTCTAGAAAAGCTAGTTTCAACTATGGTTAAAACAAAAATTAGTATCCCTGTCAAATCTACTTTTCTAGGAATCCCACATACTGTGCACCTTGAGTTATTTTAGTTTATTGATCCTAAGCCTTGCCAGGTATGTGATGCTATTTCTGAGCTGAATGTGGTAGCCAACTTATTTCTACAGAAAAAAAAATCAATTAAAACATTTATAAAATGCTCACATTTAGGAGGAATTAGAAACTTTTACCACCAAATAAAATTGGATGATGCCTGGAATTTTTAAATTGGGAGAAGGTTGGGTGACTTTTTTTTGGCCAGTTTCATTGCACTGCTGCTTTAATTGCTTGAGTGCCTTGTCCAACTCTTCCACTGTAATTGGTCCATCCAATACATTTTTGTCCTCTTTAGCTAAAGTGAGCAGAGCTATCCTCTCCAGGAACAATCTGGCACTATTCCTTTCCCCAGTTCTTGGTGCTCACAGATACAGTGCTCCCAGATCAGGCAAAGCATTTTCCTGTAGTGCACCCTAATTTTCCCTGTATTTTCCCTGTAAAACTGGGATGAAATTCCTGTGGATTTTCCTGTAGGCACAAATCAATGTATGTACGCAATTGGTGTCATTATGCCAGTCAATAAAATCACTAGGACAAATGTTCAGGCTGTTCTATGTGTTCTTATTTATTTTAAATATAAAAAAATCAACTACAACATATCTCATAACTACTCTACAACTATAAGAACTTTATATGTAACAATATAATACCATCTTGAGGTTCTGGGGACATGTTGGAATGTATAAAGCTCAGTTCTCAAGTTTCACATGTCTTCAGAACCTCCTGAAGGTATTATAAGCTTGTAATAATACAGTCCTTTATACAGTATTCTATTTATAGTATGAAATGCCTTAACTTCAAATGTACCCCTTAATCACAGACTGATACATTTTGTGTTCTGCTCACAATGCATGAAAGGGGCATAGGGATGCACAAAATGCACATACTCCACCCTTGCCCCTGCACCCTGCGGACAGGTGCACCCATACTGGCATTCACCAATGCCGACCACCTATCCATGGCTCCTCCCCCAATGCACAGGACTCTGCAGGGTGGCCGGGGGAGGAGTTGTCCCAGGCAGATATCCAATGGGATGCCCCCCTGGGACCCATAGTGGATCTCACACATAGGGTGACATGGATCTGGGGCTGTGCATGCCGATAGCATGCACCCAGACCAGTGCAGCACCCTCCAGTCCCAGTGCTACCTCACATAAACTTTCTGGGCGCTCACCCATCCAGCTGCCCCTGTCGCCTCCTGCTGCCCAGCAGTTGGGAGCAGCACAGTGTGCACTGTCCTGGTCCCTCAGTGACCGAATACTTGTGTTCATGGGGGTATGCTGTGGGCTATGGCAGGGTCTCCCTGGAGTACTCTGCACCGCCCCCTGCACCCATGCGGCCAGCACTACACGGGTTAGTGAATACACATAGTGCTAGCACACCCCCGGAACGTCCCCATCGCGGAGCTGTCTGCAGACATGGGGGATCAGGTGCGGTGGGTCTGCATGTACCCCCCTTCGTGCATGCCATGTGGGGGCACAGGGGGTGTGGAGTAGCTACTCGCCCCAGATATGCATGCATAGCCACTGCACACCAATTGTGCATTGGGCCTACAGCTCTGTGTACCTGTAGTGCTCCATTAATAAACATTGTTTCAGTCTATTGTTGTGTTTTTCATTGGCATGCTTAAGCACCCCCCTGCACACACACACACACACACAGCTTTGTGCACTGAACTCTCAGAGGTAAAAACAAATATTCCTTTTTTGTTTTCATTTATTTTACTAACCTTAGGCTAGACCAGGGTCTATAGGTCCCTTCTGATCTCACACATATAATTCATAACTCCTGCTTATCTTGATGAAGACACCCCCCTACCTTTCCCAGGCTCACAATTAAATAGAAACACTGTCTATTTTTTTTTTCAAATAACCTCAACCTCTAGGCTGGACAGAAGAAGTGCTGCCTTAGTGATCTTTTTAAAAACACAACTCAGCTCTGTGCACCAAGTAGCACTTAATCACTCTTTGTGTCCCCGTCACCCTTTAAAGCCCACCATCATCGAGTCTCTTGTCTGGCTCGCTTTTTGCACTTCATGTGTTTAAAATAGATAAATTTGCAAAACAGAAGGTTTGTTTGCCTTGGTGGTTTGGGGTGCTGCTTTCCTCAAGCAACACTTAAGCACTCTTTCTTGCACCCCCCCCAAGCATATCATCAAGTGGTCAGTCTTTTGTCTGACTCATTTTGCACTTAAGATGAGTTCAAAATAGACTAACCCTGAGGCTGCCCACAAGAAGGCTAGTTTACCTTCAGTGGCTTAGGCTCTCTGCCAGTCCAGAACAGTTGTATTTAAGATACAGCTTGGCTGACTCAACGGTGTTGCTGTTTTGAGTGGGGCCACGTGGCAGGTGTTTGGATCATGCTGCAGCTCACTGGTTCTTGATCAGAAGATCTGAATTCATCCTCAGAAAGATGCACTGCCAACACATTACCTTACTACCCCAGAGAAACACAGGCTGCAAATGGACCAACAGAATTGCTTAGTGTAGCAAAGTCAGCAAACTGAGCACCAATTGGATGGCTCTGTCTGGATCTTGGCAGCCATTAGATTCATAGTGGGCATTTTCCCGTAGTGTTTGTCCATTTCCCCTGATATTTTAAAAATATAAGATTTCCTTCCCGTATCCCATTTTTGTAGTACAAATCCCTTAAAATACAGGAATCCCTGTAGATCTGGGAGCACTGCAGATACTGCATAACTAAGCTATCTCCTTGGACATCAGTACTTGTCACTGTAGGCAGGTATAGTTAAGCCCGTTGAAGGAAAACTACACCAAAAACTTGAAAAAATATATGTTGTGCAGAGTGTTTTAATTTGTATGTGAAGTTCTAGTGTTTCCTTCCCTCTGACTGGTATTAGGAGTTTTTTCCAAATTAGCCAGCCAGCTTTATACTAGTTTTACGACCCCTGGGGATCTCCATACCTGATAGTGTAATTGTATTTCTGGTTCCCACAGTGCATTTTGTCTCATGTGCCTGTGATGTAAGAGAGACCCAACATTCAGCACACACATGCCAAACAAACTAAATATCTTGGAATCTTTTCAAGCTGCACAAAAATTACCAGCAGCAAAGATTTTCAGGACAGTAAAACATTTAGGATGAGGGTGGTCACCAAGCTGAATTCTACAGATTTTAAAATATAGCCATCTCTATTGTTGTGAACTGATTGTAATGCAATGCTTTCTGCTGGATTTATGGGCTCTGCTACATCACCATTACATGAAACAAGGTGCATTGTAGGACAAAGAAATGCAATAAACCTATTTGATATGGAGATCTCCAAGGGTCGTAAAACTACCCTAAAGCTAGCAGGCTAATTTAGGAAAAACTCCTAATACCAGTCAGAGGAAAGGAAACACTAGAACTTCACATAGAAATTAAAACACCCTGCACAGCATATATTTTTTCAAGTTTTGGGTGTAGTTTTCCTTTAAGACACAACACAGTGTTGCAAGTTCCTACATTTATTTATTTATTTATTTATTTAGCTTTTGTTGACCGGGTAAGTGCACTAGACAATTTCTGACCATTTTCAGGCACGACCCGGGGGAGGGGGGATACAGATGAATGCCAACTGACCTTGAACCAGATTAAGCTGTTGGTGGTATTTTTAGTGAATATATATTATGGTAGCATGGTAGTGCTGCCATAGTTAGGGTTGAGTACCCCTTTTAATGTTAAATGGTGAAACTTTGCACCTTAATAACTTTGCCACCATTCAACAGATTTGCCTGAAATTTGGCAGAAACAAGGCATAACCATAGATCTTGGGGTCTGCAAACTTTCATACCAGTTGGATATATGGCTGCAGAGTTATTAAGTGATATCCGTGTGCACATTTACTTTTTTTGCACATTCTTTGCTCATGCCTACAGGTCTCACGGTTTGCAGGACCAGTCCAAAAACTTCAGGGGACATGTGGCCAGGGTGCCCGATGTGCCTTTTGAAGATTTCGTGAAAAGATATTGAACGGTTCAAAAGTTATTCAAAAAATAAGTTCCCATTATAAGTCAATGGGAAAAGTTAACAAAAAGTTTGACAGTGTCGCAAATGCACTTTTCAGTGTCGCAAATGACCCCTGTAGTGTCATGAGTCAGCCATTTTTTTTTCAGTTACTGGTCACAGAAATGCTTGGCATTTAAATTTGGGACCCTCTAGGCATACAATTATTTTTGTGTTCAGCTAGTCGGACCCTGAGGATGCTAGCCATGTCTTTATTTTGGGGTTAAACACCCTAGAAATATGTCTTCCAAGTTTCTGGAAAAAGTAGTGTCACATTTGTGACACTTTCGCAAAAGTTTGCGAAAGCTTTCGCAAATTGCGACACTACTTTTCCAGACTATGGCCAAAATGACAGGAGTTCTTTGCCACCCTGCTGCAAAAGAACGGTTTGGTCTTTTGGGCTCAAATTTGGAGGAAGGCAGCCAAGCTCTCACAGATGTGCCTTTTGGTGGTTTGGTGAAAAAATATTGCATGGATGGCAAGTTATGGTACTCCGAAGTTGACATTTTTTCCCATAGACTAACATGGTGGCGTAAGCCATGCCTTTCGGGGCTCGTATCTCGAAAACGATACGAGATACAGATTTTTTGTTGCATACATTCTTTGTACACACTGTATTTCTGTATGCACCTGTTTGGCAATAACAAAAACCTAGCCAGGAAAATCAAGATTTTTGTGAAATTTAAATTTTTTTTCTACGTCGTGCGGTTGCTGAGATATTAGCAATTAAGTACTTCCAATGCTCGTTTTAAGCTTCGATCCTCATTACAATGCATACATTCTTTGTACACACTGTGTTTCTGTATGCACCTATTTGGCAAAAACAGGGTATGCGCTTCCGTTACTGTTACAGTTACTGTTTCCACTTGTGTTTATGTCCCCATTTGCGTTATCATTCCCGTGTACGCCACCATGTGCGTTACCCTTTGCATTGTCATTCGTTCTTGTGTTTTTGTTACTGTTACCATTTGCATTTACACTACTGTTTCTGTTTGCCTCACCGTGCACATTGCCATTTGCGTTTCCGGCAGCCCTTTCGTTTGTGTTTCTGTTTCTCTTTTGTTTTGCATCTTCCTTGCTGTTACTGTTACCATTTGCATTTGCAATTGCATTACTGTGCCCATGTGCATTACGGTTTGCGTTTCCATATGCACTTGCATTTCCTTTTGCACTTCTGTTTCCTTTGCTGTTATTGTTGCTGTTACCATTACCATTTGCATTTACAATTGCGGTACTGTGCCCGTGTGCGTTTCGGTTTGCCTTTCCGCACATGCTTCTGTTCCCGTTTCTGTTTCTCTTTCCTTTGGTGTTATTCTTCATGTTAACCTTACCATTTGCATTTACAATTGCAGTACCGTGCCGCAGCGATCACGGTTTGTGCTTTACGTAAGCGCTCATGTCAGGTTTCCGTTTCTGTTCCCTTTCAAGTTCTTTTTGCTGTGACACTTAACATTTACATTTAAAATACTGCTTCCATCACTGTTTGCATTACCAGTTGCATTTTCATACGTGCTTCTATGTCCGTTTGCATCACTGTTCGCTACGGCGTCATTTTGCGCTTGCGTTTCTGTTAACGTTTCCTTTACCATTTATGTTTGTGTTACCATGTGTGCCACTGTTCGCACTTCCATTTGGGTTGCTGTTCCTGTTACTATGTCACAAGACATCATGTGGTGGGAGCACGGGGCACAAAGGGCCCCGCGCTCCCGGCGCCCCATTACATTCACTATTCTCGTCATCATTCTCAAATTGAAGGGAAATTAGAGGCAAAAAACTCCATTTAATGCATTAGTTAGAGTTGTTCAATGGTGAAAAAAGTGAGGAAATTCAGTGTTAGGGTTGAAAGCCCCCCCTTGGACCCCCCAGCCCACCCCCCCAACCGGCATCGGGGTGCGCGTTGGGGTCGTCAGTCCTAACTGTCACCCCATTCTCTTATACCTCTGCTTCTTTACACATGTGATGGGGTGAGAGTTAGCACCGATAACCCAATGTGCACCCCGATGCCGGGTTGGGGTGGGGCTGGGGTCCAAGAGGGGCTTTCAACCCAACACCGAATTTCTCGCTTTTGTCGCTGTGGAACAACCCTAACTAATGCATTAAATAGAGATTTTTGCCTCTAAATATATATATTTATATATATATATACACAAACATACAGTATATATATATATACACACACACAGTATATATATATATATATATATATATATATCCTGTCTGTACATGAATAGGAGTTGTTAGAGTGTGAGTAAAATTATTTATCTCTCTCACCCTGTGTTGGTGCCTCCAAATATCAAAGAGATCTGTTTCCTTTACTTCTAAATTTGATTTCTTAACCACCCTCTTGTTGGTGGTCCTGTTACCTGATGATCTATGCCATACTGGAGATTGTAGGTAGTTAAAATCTCCAACCAAAAGAACTAGCCCCTGGTTCAGTTTATCTATTTGATCCTCCAAAGGTCTGGCATAGTCTGGAGTATCCTTGTTTGGTGTGGAAGCTTTTATAATGTGCTCTATGGGGCTAAGTTCACAGTGAGAACATACAACCCATTCACATACATCATCACTAGTGCCAAATTGGATAATGCAGGTCACTGGTCGCCAACAGCTTTATCCACCTGCAACTATAGCTCAGTGTTCTACAGCAGTAGAAGCAATTTTGACATTGACACCTTATCCCAATGCCCACATCCTAATACACCAAGTCAAATTATGACAGTTCCAGTGGCAACAGTGAAAGCTGTGCATTTGAAATTGGAAACTGAAGGTTGTGTCACGCTACCAATTGGAACCAACATACTGGGAACCTCTCTAGATACCATCCCAATTGCTTAACCAGGAGTAGCACACTAAGCTGAAAGCTTGTTTACAGGTGTGACCTGGGAGCACAGGGAAGTTAATTGACTTGCTCAGGGTCACACAGTATGCAAGTGGGAGCTGTGGGAGTCAAACCCAGGTCTCCAGATTTGCAGCTCAGAGCCATAAACCACTGCGCTATACTACATTCCAACAGCTGATCTCAATTTTACTGGCTTGGATCTCTCATCTGTCCTTGCCTAGGTATCCAGAACACATGCAAGTCCAACAAGAGTACTTTCTGCTATATGATGGTATACACCCTTGGAAAGGGGTTGAATTCAAGTCAAGTGCAAATCATTCATCTGGATGCTTTCATTCTGATGCATGAGTGGAACACATTGTTCCAAACAGATGGCCTGCACATTAGAATAATTCAGACAATGGCCATTGGGGTTTCCCTCTATAGCGATTAGTCCTATCCTGGAAGTACAGGAAAGCTGTCATTCAGTCTCTACATGATGACATGGATCACCTGGGAGTTGATCATCGGAGGTGAAACACCACTGTGGGAACTGTTTCTGGTGCATCAAAAGAAAACCTTTGCCCAAGTGAGCTGCACCATTGGTCAGTATTCAAACCAGTGGACCGCTAGAAGTTATATGCAGGGACTTCCTCTCCTAGGAGCCTGATAGCAGGAATGTAGAAAACATTCTTGTGATTGCAACCCATTATATCTGGTACACACAGGTGTATCCCATAAAAGATCAAGAGGCCAGCATTGAGCTGGTGACACGATCAGGTGAACTTTAACAATACATAATATTTAGACACAGTCCAGCTTGTATTTCCCATTAGTTCTGTATTTCTCATCCCCATGATTTATTACTGCGGTCATTTGTATGAAAACAGGATTTCTGGTCTTGAAGAGTTTATCCATTCCTTCTGCTTTCTTCCTACCTGAAGACATAGAGCACTGCTTTTGACTAGAGGTGGGAGAAGTCAATAAACTTCACTACGTGGAGTATTGAGCGTATAACTCGAATTTTGCAAAATACTCCGTGAAGCAAAAAACATTGTGTTCCACATTAATGCAAAGTTCCCATTGTTTCCTATGGACTTTGTGTTACTTCTCCTTTTTTGGTCTCTTTAAGGTGACTTTTGCAGTGATTCGTGGGATGGCAGGTCACATGGACTCTATATTGTCTTGCACAGCCTCAGTTCAGTGTAGTGTGTGTAGTGGAAATCTGGAGACAGTTTGGTCCCAGAGCTTTGGGGATCAAACCATCTCCAAACCTTCAAAACAGCATTTTTGTGTCCAAATTTTGAGTCAAAATTTAGTACATCCAGTGTAGTAAACCCTTGTGTGTTTATATAATTGAGCATTTATTGATTTGATATAAATACTGCATGTTCATTTTGCACATTCATTCTCTGTACTGACAGACACTGTAGAAGTGTGCTTCAGGGAAGGGGCAGATCTGTGGTGTAGAAGGGAGATTCACAGACCACAGTGAGAAAGGCAGTCTTTCCAACCGTTGTTGGCTAGTGTTTTAGTATTTGTGTGTTCAGGTACACATAGTAAAACTTCTAGTAAGTTTGTATCAGTTTTTGCTGTGTGCTGTACTGCTGTGCATTTTTTTCAGTCTGTTTAAAAGACTGTGTTGTAGTTTACTGAACTGTTAGTTTCTGCACATTGTGCCACCATAATATCACTGCTCTTAATTTCTCAGCCTGTCTGTGGTATTTTTTCCTGCTTCTACCTAGCTACTGCTGTGAATCCCCCTTCCCTCACTCCCACAAAATAAGGTATTGTTCTTCCACTTTTGGGTTTCTGAAGACTGGTTAAGGTCTTGTGCCTGTGTGACTACCTTTCTTCAGTGCCCAATTTCCATCTGGAAGTCCCTGTTGTTGTTTTTTGGCTTCCCATCCACCAAAAACTGAATAAACATAATGTTTCTGATAATTGTCTGCGTTCAGTCTGTTGAAATTGTTGCCACTGTACCACTATTGTGCGTTTCCCCATAGTGCCTTGAACACTGCCTCTCACTGCATATTATAGCATTTAAACAAAAGAAAAAGACATAATAAAGAAACATATCTATTGCAGTATTTGTGGCATTGTACTGTCTTGTAGCTCTTTACATAAGGGAAGGAATTAAAGCAACAGAACAAAAGGGTAAACAGGGAGGAGAAGAAGCACTGTGGGTAAATTTGGAGACAGGCAATGGCACCACAATCCACACAGGGGTTATATACAGACCCCCTTCTCAGAGGGAGGAAATGGACAAGGAAATGATAGAAAGTATACTTAGAATGGCAGAAAAAGGGGAGATATTGCTGATGGGTGATCTGAACATGCCAGATATTAACTGGAGTGCAGTTGCAGCTGCCACTTCCAAGAGTGGAGTTATTCTAGATGCCCTACAGGGGGCATGCCTTAGACAACTAGTATTGGAGCCCACTTGAGAGGGAGCAATATTAGACTTGATTCTCTCAAATGGAGATGGAGAGAGGATCACAGATGTAGAAGTGGTAGCCATCTGGGAACTAGCGACCATCGAACGTATGGTTCACAATAAACACAGCAATAGAGTCAAGCTATACAAAGACAAAAGTACTGGACTTTAGGAGGGATGACTTTGCCAAAATGGGTGAGTGCCTAAGGAATGCACTAGCAAATGGGCAGGAAGGAGGGTGGAAGAACAATGGGAATAATAAAACTGCCATCACAGAGGTAACGAGCCTTTTGTGAAGCAAATAAACAAAACAAAATGATGTAAGAAACCACTATGGTTCTCAAAGAAGTGGCAGTGAAGGTTCAAGAGAAAAGAAAGCATTCAGGAAGTACAAGGAATTGCAGAAGGAGCAGGACAGAGAACTGTATCAGTTAAAGCAAAAGGAGGCTGGAAGCAGTCAGAACAGCAAAGGCCCAAACTGAGGAAAAGATAGCCAACTCAGTTAAGAAGGGGGATAAAACCTTTTCTAGGTACATCAGGGAGCGAAAGAAGACCAAGGGAGGGATAGTGAGGCTTAATAAAGGGAGGGAGGGTGGGCAGAGGGAGACTGTGAAAAGGCAGAGATACTAAACAAATATTTTGCTCAGTATTTACAAATGAAGAGGGGAGGTACATAAAACAAACAGTAGAAACACTCTGGATACAGAAGTGATACCAGCCCATTTACAGAAGAAAGGGTTCTGAAAGAACTCTTAAAACTGAAGATGGACAAAGCAATGGGGCCTGATGGGATTCATCCCAGAATTCTAAAAGAACTAAGGGTAGAACTAGTGACACCACTGACTACCCTTTTTAACAAATCATGGGAGGATGGGGTGGTACCCGAGGACTGGAGGAGGGCAGATGTGATTCCCCTTCACAAAAGTGGGAGCAAGGCAGAAGCAGGAAACTACAGACCTGTTAGTTTAACCTCAGTGATAGGGAAAATGATGAAATCACTTCTGAAGGAAAGATTGTCAGTATCTAGAGGCCAGAGGCACAGGACCCTAGGCAGCATGGATTCACAACAGGAAGGTCATGCCAGACAAATCTGATAAATTTCTTGACTGGGTGACCAAAGTAGTAGATCAGGAGGGGCTGTGGACATGGCCTACCTAGACTTTAGCAAGTCATTTGACACAGTCACACAAAATATTAATATACAAGTTAGCCAGCCTGGGAGTGGGTCCCAAGATGACAGCCTGTAAAGAATTGGCTGGAGAATAGGACAGAGAGTAATAGTAAATGGAGTCCACTCAGAAGAAAGGAGGGTTACTAGTAGAATTGCCATGGGGTAATAGGACCAGTCCTCTTCAATGTCTTTATAGCGACATTGCAGAAGGACTAGAAGGAAAAGTATGTCTCTTTGCAGATGACACAAAGATCTGCAACAGAGTTGATGCACAGGGTGGAGTGGAAAGGATGAGAAGGGACTTGTCAAGGTTAGAGGAATGGTCAAATGTATGGCAGCTTAGATTCAATGCTAAGAAGCAGGTAATGCACCTGGGAAACAAAACCCAGGGAAGAGTACACAATAGGGGTGAGATACTAACAACAACAAAATTGAAAGGGACCTGGGGGTAGTCATATCAGATGACCTAAAGGTGGGCAAGCAATGTGAGAGGGCAGCAAGGAGGGCTGGGGGATACTGGGATGCATAGGGAGAGGCATCACCAGTAGAAAACAGGAAGTTATTATCCCTCTGTACAGACAGCTGGTGAGACCCCATCTGGAGTACTGTGTGCAGTTCTGGAGACCCAATCTCCGCAAAGACATAGACAGGATGGAAGCTGTCCAGAGGAGGGCAACTAAAATGGTGCAGGGTCTGCACCGGAAGACATATGAAGAGAGACGAAAGGAGCTTAATATATATTGCCTCAAGGAAAGGAGGGAGAGGGGGGTCATGATAGAAACGTTCAAGT
The DNA here is from genome assembly GCA_016271365.2 of Neoceratodus forsteri. Classification (NCBI taxonomy): domain Eukaryota; kingdom Metazoa; phylum Chordata; order Ceratodontiformes; family Ceratodontidae; genus Neoceratodus; species Neoceratodus forsteri. The sequence goes on from CM057452.1 coordinate 906,513,440, forward strand.
ACCTCAAGGGAATCAACAAAGTCCAAGAGGGTAGCATCTTTCAAAAAAAGAGGTGTGCAAGAACAAGAGGGCACAATTTGAAGATAGATGGGGGGCAGTTCAGAGGTAATTTAAGGAAGTATTTTTTCACAGAGAGGGTTGTGGATGCATGGAACGGCCTTCCGGAGGAGGTTGTGGAGTCAAAATCAGTGGTGGAATTCAAGCATGCATGGGACAGTCATAAGGCAATTCTAGGGGGTGGGGGTAGGAAGAAGTAGGCTGCTGGTTAACTAGGATCTGCAGCTTATCCAGTAGGTAGGGAAATGGGCAGACTGGGTGGGCCAAGCGGTCCTTATCTGCCATCAAATTCTCTGTTTCTATGTTTCTATGTTTGTGAATGCTCTTGAATTTGTTATAGCAACCCACAAAATTAAAAAAATAACTTTTTGCAATAAACATGTTTCTTTTCTTGGTGACTCTCTGTGTAATCTAAAAAAAATGCCCACAAAGACAGGGTCAGGCAAAGGTGTTTCTGACTGTGGCACATAAGACACATACAGTAAGTCAGTGGGGTATAAGCTTTGGCTCTGTGGGCAGGGCATTCCATCACATCACATGGAATAAAGAAAAAAAGAAGAAATCCTTGAAGGGAAAAAGTACTGTGTCAGAGAGGGTTAGGCCAGTCAGCGTTCCTAAATCTGTGTGGATAGCAGCAGTGCCTGCAGCATCACCCTTAGCATAGGTCATGTGAGAAATAAATTCTGTATGTATGTCTGAAATAAATCTGCCAGTCTGTTGTCAAATAACAGCAGGCAGCCATGTAGGTAAAACTTGTGAATTAATGTAGGAGGATTACTACAGGCATGAGAAGGATGACTGAATGTTCCAGTAGTAGTGGTGGTGTTCTGAGAGGCGCTGCCCGTACCAAGTTCATGACTTGCGTCACACACACAGCATGGCAAATCACATTCTTCATGGTCATCACAATCATGAATCACACCACTTCAACTTTTTTTGGTGCAACCCTGTTTTTTTTTTTTAAATCTTCGATTTCATCACGAATCAGGACACCCAGTTATCATGTCATGTCACTCAACAGCATTGATCCAGTATGATGCTTCTGTTAGTGCTCATGTTCTGTAGGATGCCCTACTAGCAGATAGACTTGAATCTTTGTCCTCACAACAAGCTGGCTCTATTTAATCCAGTAGCTATAATCTCAGTGTGAACATTGTACCATTTATAATATTATATGTGTGTTTCTGAGTCAGGCAGTTCAGGGAAGCACAGCTGTAGGTATTTCAAGTTTTCAATGGCAGCTGTTGGTGGAAGCTCTATTCCATCCAATTTCTGGTGCTCTGAGAAGCATTGCCAGTGCCAAGTTCATGACTCATGACACGGCGAATCACATTCTTCATGGTAATCATAATCATGAATCACACCACTTTAACTGTTTTTGGTGCAACCCTGTTTATTTTTTTGCATTATTCTTCGGTTTCTACCTATGTACTAGGTATTAAACTAGTTTAAAATAAACTCAGGAATCTGGAAAAAAAGGATGATAAGCAGAAAACTCTTTCTTTTACTAGTTTTGACAAGCACACTAAGCTACGCAGCTCCTGCTCTAGCAAAGCAAAAGTCAGAGTGAAACTAATTCACTGATTTCCTGCTGATTCCCTTCCTGCCTGCCCACTATGTGACTTGTAGGATATACCATTTGAACAGTGATGCTATTACGACAACGAATCCCCCACAGCGACACAACCGGTTCAACAACCATAGTGTCGAACAGGTTGTCACATCGAAGTGCCGATGCACTGATTGCCGGTGTTGGCTGCTCTCCCCTGACATCTGCTCCCCCTGGAGTTGACAATCCATAATTCTGAGGGGTGAGGGAGTGAAGCCCCCCACAAACAGTAGAAGTGTTCAGCGCTGTTAGGTCCATCAACACTTTGCCACGGTGATGTGATTTCTGTCAGAAAAGTGGTGTCACTGTGAAGTCCTTTGACAAGTTTCTTGATAAAACGACTTAGTGGAACCGACCTGCAGAAAGTCAGACATGTGATTTGTGGCCAGTTTCTCACAAACTTTGCCTTCTTACAATGTAACCCAAAGTTAACCCCAAGTTTGGAAAGTGAAGTTGTTAAAACGTGAATTTTGACCTTTGAATGGCAACTTCGCGTAATGCTGCGTGAATGCAAAGTTGATCACTTTGCATTATATTCGCGGGCGTAGTAAAACTTTGCTGCATCGATACTTGTGACCTCATAGTTACTCCCATGGGAACAGATTGTGATGTCACAACAGAGGATTATGACTTGGAGTAGGGAGTAAGCTATAGAGGCAGATGAACTCAAAATAAACTCTAAGGGACAATGATCATATATTCATGCACATTTCCTTAGTAACAAATTATGGGAGGAGAAATATATAGAATATAAATGGAATGCAAGCAGAAGTGTACCTAATTATTATGTTTTTAAAGTTTTCTCTGAGGCATAAGTAGCTGTTTATGGTCTTACAAGAATACATTGAACATTGTGGCATTCCTCTAAGGATACCCTCTGACCAAAGGAAGAACTTCAAAAGTCGTCTTGTGAAGGAGTCTTGGACAACTTATGGCATAAGGAAGTTGAGAACTACTACATATCAAGGAGATTCTCAGTTTGAATGTTTCAACAGGATCCAGCGGGATATGCTGGCCACCAGTATACCGTTGGCACAGCGAAAGCATTACCACGAAGAGCATTACAGCAACAAAATCCACAGATCACTGTAAAGAAAAACACTTTGTTACAGTGATGGCACAAAGCCAATTGTCACCATGATGCCATCACTGTAATGCTGTTTGGCAATGTTCCTGTCACTGCAGCAACATGGAACCTTGGTCACCTTGGTACTAGCCCAGAAAGCCAAACGGAATCAACAAATGAGTTCACTGGTGCATGCCACACATGCACCTGAAATTATACTAAAGTAAAATCACTTTTATACCTGATGTTTGGCAGAGAAGCTTGCCTACCAGTCAGTGTTTTTTAGCATCTCAGCAGATGATGCATCAGTGGATGCCTTCCTTGAGTATACAATGCAGTTGGATCAACAACTGAAAATAGCCTATCATCTGGCCACTAAGGCCACTGCAAAGAATAGTCTTACCAACAAAAATCAGTAAGACAAATGAGTTCACCACCAGGGGCCAGATTCTCAAAGTGCTTGAAAATCCCTTAGCTGTGGGGAAAACTTGGTGCAAGTGGGTTGCCACTTATAGAACTGCAGTTTCTCCTGCAGCTACTATATTCTCAAAAGTGCATTCAATTTACAACCGGCTCCACGATTTATGGTGGCTTGTGGGTGGCATTGCCATAGAAATCCATGCAGCTGTGGAAAAATGCTACAACTGGTGGGACCAGCCATAATATCTTCCACAACTGCTGTGGATGAGAATAGCAGTCTCCACAGTTGTGGAGATTTCAGTCCACAGTTGGAGTTGCAGAGTGAGATTTAGGGCCAGATTCACAAAGCACTTTGGGACTGTATCCCACTCCACAACTCCAGTTCTGGACCAAAATCTCCACAAGTGCAGAGATTGCTATTCTCATCCGCAGCAGTTTTTATTTTATTTTTTTTATTTATTTATTTAGAATATTGGAATTACAAACCTTTGAGTCATAGACTCATTTCCAAAGGCTCCACGTCAGTTATAAAACAAGATACATTAAGACAGGTACAGAGTGGACATATAAACAGATATCAGAAGGTGATGTGACCTATACAAGATGTTAGCTAAGTGGGGTTGGGGAAAAACATAGTAACAGAGGTACAAATATATTAGCAACTCAGTGGAATGTGATCTGTACAAGAGGTTAGCTAAGCATGGTCCCTGAGACAAAGGGACTAGTCGTAGACAAAGGAAACAGTGCAGTCAGGAGAGATCAGACTTTGTCATGACAAAATTCAGAGGTAGTATGGTTGATTACAGGCTCTGGCTATCAGGTGTCAGGTAATACGGCTATGGGCAGGTGCAGGAGCAGGTAGTGAGGACTGAGGAGGTGGTTTCTGAGTGCCACCTTAAAAGGACCCCATTTGTTGAGGCTAGTGACAGATGGAGGGAGGGCATTATAGAAGGTGGGGGCCCTGACTGTAAATGACCTCTGTGCCAGGGTTGTCTTGACCCTGGAGATTAGCATGGAGGCAGTGCTAGTACTGCAAGTGTTTAATGGGTGCTCTTTGGTAGTAAGGGATGCTGCCAATCCCAGCAGTGTTAGCCCAAGGAGAGCTTTCTTGAGTGTGACAGTTGCAGAATATGTAATGGCTTGTCCCACTGGTTATAAAATTTTTCCTCAGCTGCAGGGATTTCTATGGCAACATCACCGTAAGCTGCCATAATTCATGGAGCTGGTCATAAACCAGCTCCACTTTTGAGAATACTGTAGCTGTGGAAGAAACTGTGGTTCTGCGAGTGGCAACCCACTTGCACCAAGTTTTCCCTGCAGCTGAGGGATTTTCAAGCACTTTCTGAGATACTGGCATTCATGTACAACAAGGTTCCTGTCCTGTTTGAGTCCAATGCCCACATGTTTGGATGCATGAAAGAAATGTGCAATGACATGGAAGCTATGCAATGCATAAATGCTTTGCTCATGAATGCCTTGGTAAATGAGGCTTACCAGAAAAAGACACAGGCACTAGTCACAGCAAGTGATGAGCTGATTGAAGTGGTTTGACTTTTGGAGAAGGACGAACTGACTTTGCTGTGCAACTCAGAATGTGCAATCTCCAGAGTTGTGACATTTCAAAAGGATGCGAAGAACCATATCAGTATGGTTGATACTCTAGGAGAACATTGCCTGCCTGAAGGATTGCTACTGAATCCCAGTGTCTTGCTCATATATGCCCATACATACATAAGAAGCATTATGGTCAAGTTGAAGAATGTGTCAGACAGTTACATCATTGTCAGGAGAGGACAGACTGACTTGTGTGCAATCTGCGGACATTGTAGTCAGCCTGGAGACATCTTTGGAGGATGCTGGAACTGGGATTCATCCAGAAGTCTTTTATCTTTGAAACTCACCCTTATCAGAGGGATGAGAGGTCCAAGTAAGCAAGATGTTATCCAAGAGAATAAAATAGTTTTCCTTTATTAATAAGATGTTGAATGTGTCCAAGACAAAGAACACATCAGACTACATAATGACAGACCTTTTCATGAAAAGTTCCAAACATTGTCATAAGCTGACATTGACTATGTGAGGCAACATCTTCAGGAACTGGTAGTAGCTAGGATCATTGAAAAATAAAGGAACCCATACTCCTTGCCAATTGTTGGATCCTTGACCAATACACTATGCCAAGGTTACAGGATGCTTTGGATTGCCTAAATAAAAGCAAATGGTCCTCTGTGCTTAACCTTCACAGTGGGTATTATCAGATACCAATGAACAAGAAAGACCATAGAACTACAAAATTCATCAGCCCACCTGGCTCCTATGAATTATTTTGAATGTCCCAAGGTACTTCAGGTGCCTCAACAACTTCCAGTGCATCTTAAAGCAAGCCACTGTGGGCAAGAATCCTCTGGAATACCCAGTGAAACTAGATAATATGATCATCCTTGACCAGATACTTGAGGAGTACAGTGCTCACTTACTGAAAGTTCTGGACTGACTGGAGGAGTTTGATCTCAAAATCTCCATCAAGAAGTGACAGTTCTTCTAGACTTCATTTAAGTATGTAGGACACAACATGTCAGAGAAAGGAATTATCACTGACCCCAACAAAGTAGAGGCCCTCACCACCTGGCCTATTTAAAGGACCCACAGCCTTTCATTGGGTTCTGTGGTTACTACCAATGCTTCATAAAGGTCTGCACTAAAGTGTACACCCACTGATGAATTTGATCCAGGATTACCCTCCTGCCAATAGACAGAAACCACAACCTCAGAAAGATGCTGAACCCACACATTGCTTCAAAGTACATGATGTGTTTTAGCAATGATGGGATATCTTTTGTGAAAGAGCCTCCAAGGAGATCATACATTGGTTGATTCATTCAGTGGTGCTGGCATATGCTGATCCACAGTGAAACTACTCACTACACAGTATTGCCAGCCTGAGTGGATTTAGAACAGTTCTCTATCAGTAACATCCTGAAGGTATGAGTCCTGTGTCATTTGCAAGCAGAAGCTTAATGATATCTGAGAACTTCCCAGTCCACAAATTAGAGATTTTAGCTCTCAAATGGACCATTATAGATTAATTGTGAGTATCTGTATGGTACAAAGATAATCATTAGGACAATCCCTTGACATATGTAAAGACTACTGCTAAGTTAGACATAGCTGAGCATTACTGGTTGTCAACTCTTTCAAGATTTGATAACAGTGTGTAATATTGTCCAGGACTCAATCATATTGATGTGGATGCCTTGTCTCAGCATCCCCTTGAAACTCCAACAATACGGCTAAGTGGATTCACATACCAGAGGATGCAGTAAAGTCCCTGTGTAAACAGTATAATATGGATGAGCAAATCACTCCTGCAAATTCCAACAGACCTGTGGCCACCTGTGAGCATCTGTGGATTGTCTTACCAAAACCTGCTGCAGTGTCACTGCTTAGGACATGACTTCTCTGCCCAGACTGAGTCATGAGTACTTAGAAAGAGAACAAAGAAATGAATGGAGCTTCAGGAACATCATCATTGCCATTGGCAGGGGACAGAATGCCACCAAAGTCATTTCCAATCAACCAGGCATGACTCTAATCTTGTGGGAGTAGACTAAATTCAAACTAATGTTGAAGAGTTTGTCCAGAAAATGATTCTACCCATTTTTGACTACTGTGATGTAGTCTATAGTGTCACTCCACCGTCTTCTCTAACCAGATTGTATTCCCTCTTTAATGCCTTCTGTCATTTCACCCTTGATGCCCCCCTCACTCACCACTGCTCCCTCTATTGATCCCTTGGTTTTCTGTCTCTATCTGATAGACGACTAGCCCACTGCATGAAATTCACCTCGAAATTCTGGTTCATTTCTCTGCCACCCTACCTATCTGATACTATGTCTCTTCAACAACAAGGACCCTTCTCCCTCTGCTCCTGTGACTCATGCACCTTGGCTATCCCATGCCACTCCACTACAATCAGCCAATCAGCATTCTCCCCTCAGATTCCCAAAATTATGGAACTCACTGCCTAACCAAGGATGAGAAGGGGATCATAGTAGCTAGGAGTCGGGACTTTGACAGAAAACTCATAAAATAGCTGCTATCCCTGCAGTGAATCTACAAATCTAAAAATATCCCTTATCATTCTAAGGTGATCCACAGCTTGAGCAGTTTAACAACGCTTTCCTCAACATGTTGGAAACACTGGAACCCAAACAGAAAGCCAGATGGAGCAAGCAAGAAAGCACCCTCATCCATGCTTACATTTTCTCTACTATCAGATTTCCAGTGCAGCTCTGTTTTCAGAGTCTTCACAGTCGATGCTAGACTAGAGACCTACCAGCGCTATGTTCAGAGATTGAAGGCTCAATAAACTGATCCATACAAGTTGGCAACAGACATGGCTACTGCAATCAGGCTAACAAAGAGCACTATGACAATAGATTAGAGCTCATGAACTGTTGCTTGGAGAGTGTGTTGCTTGAGGAACATAAACTTTCCTAGATAGCATATGATCACCAGCCATTGGTGTGACACTGCCAGTGTGGTACTGGTGCAACTTTGGAACTTGCCTGTGTACAACACATAGCAGAAAGGTGCCAAGAGTGTGCCATGATGTCAATTTCAAGTTCAAACAAGGCTGTTGCCACGCCACCCCAACCACCTGTAACTAGAGCTGCTACTCACAGATGGAAAGCACAGCAAACAATGTAGGTAACAATCAAATTTCCACCTAATGTCCCAGGAGTCCATCAGGACAGGTCAGATGAAGGACCAAAGATGGCAAGATACTATTCTACTGTGGATCTTCCAGTCTGCTGGATGATGTAAATGCATCCCAGAAAATATGCCTCTAGAGGAGTCCAAGCCACATGTGTCACAGCTGGACTACAGTGCAACACCATTTGCGCCTTTGGATACAAGGCCCATAACCAATGATATTGCCATAGAGGGGTAAGATGAAAGTACCCAGTACCAGACAACATAGCAAATTCTGTTTCAACTAAGGATGCTTTATTGCTAATGAAGAGGTAGGTAATAAACACCTGGATTCTGTGGAAAAAGTAGCAGTTCTATTATGTTGCTTTCAGGGAGACTGTAAGCTCATCTTTGAACTAACCTACAGTATGACTCTCCTGGTGCCTCCACTGACTGCTCCTGCATGTACTACACAGAGATATTAATGTAACCTCCAGGTCACTCTCCAGTATCACTTGTGTTAATACCCTTGAGTGAAGAGTAATTGATTGCCTGTCTACAACTGTTAGATCAGGAAGAATCTGTCAAGATGGGATATCATTGTCATTGTTTGCCTATGCTTCCTGAAACAATTGTTTAGACAGCCTGTGAATGGTGAACTGTATATATGTTATTTGTACTCTGTGTTTACCTTTAACATGGATGTCAAATATTCTGGCAAGGTAGAGTGTAACTCACCATAGGTGTAGGGACTTACCTGGCTCCATAAAACCCAGATGGCTGCTACTGTTACTCTCCAGTCCTCAGATTTGTCATCTGGAACTGGGAGTGAAGAGAAGTGTGTGGGTCCTCAGCATCTCTAATCTCAATCTTAACAGCGCCACACTGTGCATCAAACTGAGCTCTGCTACTGCTGATGGAGATCTTGATTGCCCTGTCATTGTGAGTTGGGGGGGTCCTCCCAACTGACTACCTGACTGAACCAAAACATAAGCACAAACCATGCTAACAGTTTGGGGGGGAGGTACAATAAAATGTTTAAAGGCAGGAACCCACTGTGAAAAGTGCTTTGGGGCTAAGTGCCCTTGGCTATAAAATGGATAGTCATCTTTTTTTTTTTTTGTTATTTAACCAGGAGTAGCACACTAAGCTGAAAGCTTTTTTACAGGAGCATCCTTGGTCACCCTATAATCTCTTTTAACATGGTAACAGGGTCAGAGGCCAGCTCAATAGTCAATTAGGCTCAGTGGCCATCCAGGGAGCCACAGAAGGCACATGGAAGACAGAAGAACTTCATTAATTCAACCCAGAGTAGGGTGACCAATTAGCCATTAAGAGATAGTCAGACAAGCCCTCCCAAGAGAGGTAGGAGAACTGAGTCAGTTAGGAGGTTGTCTGCTGCTGTTAGACTGAGGAACTTTCCAGCACAGTCTTGGACTTCTTGTGGAGTGGAGTGGAGAGTGGACCTGTCTTCTGCAGGTACAAGCCAGCACTATACAGAGATTTTGGAGGAAGAAGTGTGTTTTCACAGGCATGTAGGAGGAGACTATTGATCACAGCACAGAAAGAAAGAAAGAAAGAAACTGAAAACTGAAGCCAGTGATACAGCCTGTAAAATAAAACTACACAGTAGTTAAGACTCAGTGAGTTTCTTAATCATTCCTGAGGGGTCTTCAACTGTGTCACAGCCAGTAGATTCTAAAGCTGTCATACTGATCCACAAAGCCAGGCAACAGCAGCAAAGGGAATTGCCTTACAGCTTTGCCAGGTGAGCTGAAAAGGCTGTGATCTTCTAGGTATTAAACGTACATTTGTCTCCAGGACCGAGGAATGTATCATTCCTCTTTATAGGACCCCTGTAAGGCCCCATTCTGACTATGGGTCTCCTTTCTGGAACCCTTATCTTAAACAAGACATAGATAGGATCGAGAAAATTCAGAGGAGGGCAACAAAAATGGTTTCCTGATTGGCTAATAGTGACTACTATGTTAGACTGCAGGAAAGTGGGCTCCACTCCCTTCAAACCAGGTGAAGCAGAGGTGACCTGCTCTTTCTGTATAAAATCCATAAATCTCATGACTTGATGCGGCAATGTGGTCTAAAATTTTCCAAGAGAAAGATCATTCCATGGCTGCATAACAAACAGATTGATGTGGCCAAATATAGAACTGATAAAAGATTAAATTATTTTATGGCTAGAGCCCCTAGACTGTGGAATAGTCTGCCGCAAGATCTGGTTGATAGTAACTCCTTTCACTCATTCAAAAGAGGTCTAGACCAATGAATACAGTCCACTAACTTCAGGGAGTAAAATTCCCACCGATGTGGTGGGGGACAATCTCGATGGGCTTCAGCCTTCTTTTGTCCTTTAGAACCAAATAAACCAAGTAAACACCAAGGGACCCACAGACTGAGAAACCAGCAGAACCTGGGTAAGGTGCCAGATCAAGTGACCATCAGAAGACTGAGGATGCTATCAGAGTACATCAGACTCCAGAACCAAGCAGGTACATCCAGTCAGGACTGCAGCTGAAGGCCTGCCATCCTCAGGGTAACAGTGAGTAACCAAACAGGGCCCACAGGCCCTGCAACATAAGTCCTATACACAGTTCTACAAGGCCCCAAGTTAATTTTAAATGTGATGGATAAGGCCATCTGGCTTGGAATAAAATTGGTGAATTTTGCTTCCAAGCATCATTTATTTAGTTTGAATGCACCAATGCCAGCCTACCATGTGCAACTGCAATGGGCCTGCATTGATTGAACATATGGTACCCAGGCTTCTGAAGAAGCTCCCTAGGACTAGGGTTACTGGTTCTAAGGAGTTGTGACTAACAGTACAGATAGACAAGGGGCATTGTGGTTGCTGTGGAAGCAAGCCACACAATCAGAAAGGTAGCACTGCTGATAAATAATTTTGTTTTGTCTTGAGTCTAGGTTTCCTTCCCATAGGACACCATTCCTTATCCCTGAAATACATCCTTTATTATTTGTTTGAATCGTTGTATCATTACCATGTAATTAGATTACTACATTGTATATTTTGTTACAACTGTGTTTGCATTGTGTGAGAGCTAACTGGGCTGTGACAGTTTGGACCATAGTGGGTTGGTATTGTTTACCAAGGGGCCGTACTAGTGTGTAGTTTAGATCAATTAATATTCTCCTGGGCAGTGGCACTGCAAAACTTATCATCTATAACATTTTTGGTGAACGAATCCCCACACAAGTTATGGACCAGCCCCTCAACCTTATTTGAGACCATAAGGTAGGGATGGTATACTGTCATCTGAGGTGACCTAGTACATACCATACATGTTATGCAGTGAAACTCAGCAGGTGGTACTGTATGAGCAGGTAGTCACATATGGCTCCCACACTGCCCATTACATTTCTCGGAAAAGCAATGTTGGATCATTTCCACGTGTTGGATCATTTCCACATCTCTAGAATTTGGCATGCTATTTACCCACCTAGCTAACTTTATAAAAGTATTTATGTCTACTTTATATATAGTTTGTTTTCTGTCTCAAGGACTAAACACCTTCTGGTTTGATTTCAGCTGAATACTTTTTGATTTTAGACACTAGGTGGCATTGTTCAACTTCAAAATCTGTGAATGGTTTAAATATTTTAAAAACTACTTACACTACACCTTGGGCCTTACTCATTAGTCTTAATATCAATTAAACAATTCTCAGTCCCAAAGTGTGGCTGCACATAATGGATGTGATCAACTGTCTCATTATGCCTCTACACTTGAGGGCCACATATAAACATTATTCTTAGTTACAGGGTTCAGAGTTCCCCCTGTGACTACATTGCAATGAAAATTTGGCTGCCAGATGTTAGTGGGTGAAAATGGGGTTAGCACCTAACATATTGGTTAGCAACCACCAACAGATATCATGAGCACCAGCACTACCACAGCAGTTATCCAACCACCTACTCAGTATCTTTAGGCTTGCTTCTAGTCTAAACTCCTTTTTATTTTCCCATCACCCACGTCATCTTCTGGTATTCCAGTGGCTCCCCAGCCACACCCCAGTCCACCCATAGTTTTTAGCATCCAAGGGAAACCCAAACCCTACCTAGCTTTCCTGCACCCTCTAAAAACACATGACATTCTATGGGCAGGGGGTGTCATAAACTCTGCAGAGTCCTTTGCAAGGGTTGCTGTGTTTGACTATGACCCTGCACATCAGTATTAATATTCCCTTGAAATTGAGATGTAGGTCCTGAGAGTTTGTTCATAATCCTCCATAAGGGGGTTAAAAGATATGCAACATTGGCCCTCTAGATGTCATCCAGAAAAATAACTGCACACTAAATATTTGTATTATTCAGAATATTGAATTGGTGCTGTACCACAGCTAGTTTTGTTTGAAGGTCACCTAAAGGGCAGAGCAATGGGGACCGCAGTAACCCCCTCTTATACTAATCTGTATGTTGAGAAATGGGAAAGTGATTTTCTATTCAGCACAGTCATTAATGTTATGGGACACATCTTACAATGGATGCAGAATATTGAGGATGATACTGTGCTGATTTCCAATAGATCTGTCCATTTGCTTCTTGAATTTACGGAAGTACTGAAGGGCTAGAACAATTACCCTCATGTCATTGTATCTCATAAAACAAATCACATTGATATTTTAGACAAAGGAATTCAGAAAGATTTAGTTAGTATTTTAAATACCCAGATATGTCACAACCCTACACATAAATATGTTTATTTATTTTAAAAATAATTTATTTAAAACATATTTAGCAGGTAGGCAAGAAGAGTTCAGGAGGATTTATTTTCATTTGTGACCGTGGGAAGGGAATACAGAAGAGAATGTAAGAAAATACAGCAGGGATGTAGCAAATTACAAGCTAACAAAAAATTATATCAGTTAAAGTATGAAACATTAAATACGACATTATTTAGGTCGAGAGCTTTCATCCTTATGACGTGACTGGGAGCCATACACAATTTAAATAGGTTCTGAAAATTCATAGGATTTGTAGTGATGAGAAGTCCTTTGATAGCACAGCAATGATTTAACAAGGTCTTGTCAGGGCCACAACAGCTACTAATGCACTAATGTTATAAGAGACTGATTGGTTGATTGATTGATTGATTGATTAATTGATTTCAAAGGTTTTACCAGGAAAGACATATTAAGCTGGTAACAGCTCATTTTCAGATGCATCCCGGGGAAAGAGGAAACAATAAGAGATACAGAAATATAGAATATAAAATACATAGAAATGGAATAAGTATACCAAAAATAAACAGGATAATTATGCCTGAGTAAACTGACAAAAATGAGTAACCAAGCAATAAGTTGTGAAACTCAGCAAAGAACAATTAAATGGTTATAAACTTAACAAAAAAGAAACTAAGGACTTTCTGATACTGGGGAAGAGATACAGAATTAATGTGTGACTTAGTTGTACTTGTATTATTGTGATGTAAAAGTCCCACATTTATACCACAACAGTAGAAAAATCAAAAACATAAACATCAAGGTAATGCAGTAAACAATGTTTTTGGTTCTGGATGTACATAGCCCCTTGAAAATACTCGCAACAAGCAAAGACACACACACACACACACACACACACACACACACACACAAGCACATTCACACATGTAACTGTTCACAAAGGGTGTCAGTGTGAATAGCAGGATAGGTCAGCTGAGTTGAAATATTTCATTTTCGGTGGGTCCTGGTTTTAAACATTTTTACAATGTATTTATTAGAGTTAGCACAGCTAAACGGCCAAGTCTCATTTGTACTGGGGTCCTGCTTTTATACATTTTTACAATGTAGTTTACCCAGAAGTCCAAGTACACTTTCAATTCAAGAATGCATGGGACAGACATAAGACAATTCTAGTGGGGGTAGGAGAAGTAGGCTGTTGGTTAACAAGGATCTGCAGCTTATCCATAGGGTTGCCACCTATCCGGTTTCTGACCAGATAATCCGGTTTTTAGGGTCCTTATCCGGTCATCCAGTTTTGATTAAATGCAGTCCAGTTTTGGGGTCATTTTGAGTGTCCATATACTCTTAAAACTGATGTACCAAATCATTCACAGTTTTCGCTGCATTGTATGTCCAGGTTACATAGAAGTTCTGATGTCACAGTCATTCAGACCTGCCTTTGTTTGTAAAATCAGACTGTCTGAGAGGTGTAAAGTATGGCCATTAAGAACATTAGCAGTAAATTAACCTAATCTTTTCAACTCTGCATTTTAAGTATGGTCTTTTACTGCTATGACAGGAAACAGCTTTTAAAATTTTATGTGCTGTCATGTGTTTCTTTTTATTTGTCTTATATTCTGGTATGTTTTAGACCCATTTTTGTTAAATTAATAATCTAACTTTTATTGCCTTTATCACCACATTTGCTCTAATTTTTTGTATTACCTGAACATTCCATGATATTATCTACACTTTTACAGGTCATTCAGATAAACAGCATGGAATGGTGTATCTGAAATTGTGGAATGTCTTAAAAATATGAAAAGAAACAGTAGTAGCTGCTGTGGTAAAGGGGAACACAGTGCAGTATTAAGGGTACCACAAGCATTGATAATTAAGTTATCAAAAATTGGTCAAAGCATCAGAATACCTGACTGACATGGAAAGGAAAATGGGAGAGTGTTTAACAGGGAGCTGAGCAATAAGCTGTGGATGAGCTTGGCACATCCAGCAGACCCGAGTTTGATTCCCACAACCTCCACTTACATACTATGTGACCCTGAGCAAGTCACTTAACTTTCCTGTGCTCCTGGGTCACTCCTGTAAAATGGGCTATTGGCCTATGGGAGTTAACCTGGTTGACAAAGAATAAAAATAAATACCTGAATAAATAAATCAAATAAATAACAGTATAAAAATTATTTCCTATCACTAGTAATGTCTATTCCAACATTACAAATGGATTTGGAAGAGGAGCAATATACTTGCCAGTCATAAAAAAGGGGGTGGAGCTAGAGGCAGAGTTTGGGGTGTGGTTTAGCATCCGGTTTTTACCTCATCCAATGGTGGCAACCCTACTTATCCATTAGGTAAGGAAATGGGCAGACTGGGTGGGCCAAGCGGTCCTTATCTGCCATCAAATTTTATGTTTCTATGTTTCTAGGTTGTTCAGATCCAATTCTTTCAAGGATCTTGGACTGAGGGGCCAGTAAGAAGATTGGGCAATGATTCTCAGTTAAAGTACACTCTCTAGACTTAAATACGGGGACTACTATCACCTGCTTCAAAGACTGGACTGCAGAATATTTTAACCCCCAAATCCCCACTTTGTAGGCTGTCACTGCCAGTCAGGGGAGGCAGAGGTGAGTCTCACAGTCACAGTGGTGCAAACAGCTCTCAATAAGGGAGTTGAAAAGAATGTTAACTGAAGACAGGGAGCAATTCATAAAATAGCACAGAGTTCATAAACACAATAAACACTTACAAGAGCAGTCAATACAGAAAAGCAGTTGAGCTCACAGTTCTTGCAGACAGAACAGCTTAACTGCAGGGAGTAAATCAGTCAAATGTTCAATGATGGTGGGAATAAGTACACAGTCAATGTTCTTGCTACCTGTTCCAAGTGGAGACTGCCATCCTTCATAAGTCAAGTGCACTAATCCCTCTCTATCCCCACACAGAAAGCCACCACTGCAGATGCCACGATGTCTGAACTGCTGAATTTTGAACCCCTAGACCACACCCTGCAGGCTGCCACCACTGAACAGGGATGAGAAATGTGGATTAAACAGGCACAGCAGGAGAAACAGTTCTCAACCAAAATGCTAAAAGAAAATGTTGGCAATAGATAAGAAACAGTTCTCAAAGTTATAAAAGCAATTAATGTAGGAGATTTAACGGGCTCAATGTCCTTATAGTAGCTCCAGAAGCTGCCTGTGGGATTTAAATCAGTCAACTAGTTGAATGATGGTAGGAACAGGAATAGGTATATAGCTGTAATAGTTGTCAATTGCCATAAGTGGAGCCGGCCACCTACCACAGGCTCAAATGTACTTAACCCATATGGAAGACAAAAATGTTCAGTTTAGTACAATAATCTTGATACAAATTAATGCTAATACTTGATACTGATACAAAACTATTGACACATCAGGATAATTCAGGTATGTGATGACTGTAGAAGGGCACAGTTGAAGAGGGCAAGTGGTCAGCTACACAGCATCTCAGTCTCACAACAGCATAGAAAAAAAAAATAATTACCCCCTTCATTGAGAGCAAGCTGATTCTCAAAACTGAGCTAGATCGTTGACCTCAGAGGCATGAGAGTGAAGCTTGAGTGCTTTCCTGATGTCACCGATCTAATGAGATGTTGAGAATCAGCGAGTTCTCAACTGAAGGGTGGGGTCATGTTATTATATATAATATAATAATATAATGCAAGACTGTTTATCAACACTGCTTCTCACAATTTATGGATAACAATGAGGGAAGGGACAACAAGGACAGGGGGTAAGTACTTTTGACTTACGGTAAAAGTAGCCAGTGATCAGCTCTGGGCCGTACTGAATGTGAGTGCAGTTCAAATGGCCAGTTTTGAATCGGAGTTCAAACTAAATATCAGTGCTTCTGTGATGCCAAGTTGGAGCCAGTTGCCAATGGCGGATTTATCAAACTTTGTTCTTCATGTTCCAAAATATTATGAACGGCAGGTTCTACATTCTGAAACATGAACAAAGTTTAGAAAACACTGGAAAGACAGGCTTACAGTGCATTATAGTATTTTTTTTTTTTTTCTTCTTTGAGTGGTGCTTGCACCACAGTACTAATACTTCAGGGTGATGCAGGGTTTTGAAACTGGCAAGTCCCACACCCTGATGACACCATACAGCTGCCAGCTCAACCCCCTCCCCCCGAGAAACCTAGCCCTTTATGTATTACTTAGTTGTGTTATATAAGTAACATCTGCCTGGGGAATTCTTATTTATTTATTTTATTTATTTATATTCTCATCGGGAATTACAACCCTTTGAGTCAGGGACTCATTTCCAAAAGCTCCACGTCAGGTAAAAGAGAATTACAGGTAAAATACATTATAGTAACAGACAAATGTAGAACAATTAGTTAAATATAATAAGACAGAAGGGTGCAGTCAGAATGATTTGACATAGAATCGACAATTAATCACATCTGAAACTGTGAGCCTATACATTGTGGTAGCTAAGCAAGTAATCACAATAAAAACAAGCAGTGTCCAGATAGGATGAGGTAGATGCGGTCTCAAGTGAGACTTTGTCACTGGAGAAGAACTAAGTGCAGGCCAAGAAGATAGGTGGGTGGCACTGCGGGGCCTGTGACTCACCATTGTGGGCACACACAACTGTGAGTGGAGAAATGTGGTTCCTGAGGGCGTCTTTAAAAGGACCAATTTTTGGTAGGCTGGTAACAGTGGAGGGGAGGGAGTTGAACCAGGATGGGGACCTGTAACACAAAGACCGTTGGGCGAGAGAGGCCCTAACCCTTGGGACCATGAGAGTGGACTTGGAGGCACTGCAAGTGAAGACTGAGAGGGTTGCTTGGTGGAAAGATGAGGTCACTCCTGGGGGGGGGAGAGACCGAGGGAGTATTTTTGAAAGGAGGCAGGATTGATATAGGAGCATCTCCTCAAAATTGAGCACATTAGCCAAGGAATAGAGTGTACAGGTGTGGGTGCACCTATCAGCACCAGTCAGCAGCCTGCAGGCTTTGTTAATGGACATTTGGATTTTGTTGAGAGTGGTGCTGTCCATGGATGTGTAGACTGGAAGGCCATAGTCAGCTAGGGAGAGGGCCGACTAGGTGATGGCTAGCCAGAGGGCATTGGGCGGCAAGCAGTCCTTGTGGCTTTAGAGAAGGCTGATGTGTGCATTGGTGGCAGATGAGAGGGTACTGATGTGGGAGTGGAAGGTGAGGGCGGGGTCATAGGTGATGCCCAGGTATTTGTAGGATGAGACTTGCTCAAGGGGGTGGAGAGAGCTGGAAGATATCTGGAGAGTGGAATCTCTGGACTTGCTTTGGTGATGGGTGAATAACATAGCCTTAGATTTTTTTAGGTTAATGACCAGTCTATGGTCCATGAACCAGTGCTCAGTCTGGTTGAAGGAGTGCTGTAGGGAAATCTGTAGGGCAGTGGGGTTTGGGTGTGAAGTAAAGAATACAGCATCATCGGCATAGATAAGAACCTTGCCTGAGCAGGAACTGGGTAGAGTGTTGAGATATGGACTGAAAAGAAGCAGTCCCAGGTTGGAGCCCTGGGGGACTCCTGAGTGGATGGGGCGGGTACTGCAGAGGGTGCTGTGTATTTTGATGTATTGGAACTGGGAGGATAGCTAGCTGGTGAACCAGGAAAGGGGTCCTTTGGAGAAGCCAAGATGTAGGAGAGAGTCCTACATGGCATGGGGTGGCAGTATAGCACAGTGGTTTAAGGCTCTGAGCTGCAAACCTGGAGACCTGGGTTTGAATCCCACAGACCTCACTTACATACTGTGTGACCCTGAGCAAGTCACTTAACTTCCCTGTGCTCCCAGGTTGCACCTGTAAACAAGCTTTCAGCTTACTGTGTCTCACCTGGTAAAACAAACAAGTAAAAAAAACAGTAAAAGTAAAGTCCAGCAGGAGGGAGTGGCTGACCATATCAAAGGCCTTAGATAGGTCGATAAAGACAGCGCCAGCTAGATGACCTTTGTCTAGGGTGGAGTGGAGGAAGTTAGAGAACTCCAGGAGTGCTATGGTGGTGCTGTGGCCCGAGCGGAAGCCCTACTGCTCCCGGCAGAGCAGATCATGGGCAGCCACACTTCTGACTTCTTACACTTCATACTGTGGTTAATAGCACTTTTTATGAATGTTGTGAGTATAACTTTAACTGCAGTATATAAAAAGATGCTATTTGTATAAGTACCCCCACCCCAGGAAGAACTCACAAGAGCCTGAATCACCGGCATGTTGTTGGTGCATGTTCTTCTATTCTGTTGCCACAAAAACATCATCTCACTTTTGCCGTTACTCATCACTCTGTACTTTTTTTGTGCAGCTTATTTTGGTTGATTTTGCAGCTTTGTGCTATTGGAGGTTACGGCAGCTCCATTCATATGCACCTAGTCCATTTGTTTCTGTAACAAATGATATGAACTGTTTCAGTGTCCGCTGCCCCCTCCCTTCCCAGAGATCTGTGCCTACCCTAGCGATCAGCAAGTAACTGGGGCCACCACCCTATCCATGCGAGTGGTGGATCCCTCACTCCTACTCCATTATGCCTCCAGGGGGCGTCACACTTCTGCAACTTCCTTTAAATGCAGAGCCCTTGACCTTTTATACAGTTGGTCCCGTAACACTTCCTGGTTTAAGTGGAGAACGTGGCCAGGAGCATAGCCTCAGTGCAACTCCCCAACTTAAGGTGGGTTAAATAGGAGTGCTAGTCATGAATCTTGGACCCCTTTGTGATTGGTGAGACTGGAGCACATGACAGTACCCCATCCCCCTGAAGAAAATATAAAACAACTTTTACAACAGAGTGAGAATATTTGTATTAACTACGTTCAGTCCCATCAGCCACTGGACTAACTGAGTCAACTGATTAGCATTAGGGTGCTTTAGGGTGCTTTAAGCATTATCTCAGAATTACTTCCTTTGTGACAAAAAAATGCACAAAATGTCCACTGATTTTGTTTTAAAATTATGACACAGCTTGTAAAATGGTCTTTACTTCCAGCCCTTGTGTTGGCTGAAGAAGTATACAGGGTGGGTTAGTAGAGTTGCACAGACTCCGATGAACAAAATCAGATTCATTGGATTCTGATCTATTTTTAGGCATTAGGAATCTTGGAAAAGATGGCAGAAAATCCTAAATCCTAAAACTAATTAAATTGGGACTCAGATTCAGAATCTACTTCCTAACTCTGGTTCCAGTATCGGAAATCAGATTCTCACTGCATGCAAGAAGTACAAACGTGTACTTCTTGTATGCTAGGATTTTTAGGATTTTGATTTCTGTTTTAGAATTGAATCTTCAAAAATCATAAAAAAATCCAAACAGAATGGATTTCAGCAAATAGAAGCATCCCGTGTGGCTAGTGTGACCACACTGCATAAGCTTACAGTAGAATAAGTGAAGCAGATTTTTTTTGTATGGTGCAGTAAATTAACAAATGCTTGTGATCTGTATAAAAAGTTGGACATCCTCTCACTCTATAAAAGATTATTTTCATTGGCTTAAAATCCACTTTAAGGCTGTGCACAAAAATTATTCTGACATTTAATGTAATATATTGTCTGGATCTTTCAGCATGTATTACCTCAGATCTAAGGTCCAAGAATATTTTATCTAGGTGCTCATGGCTCTGAAACACATCACCCCCTCAGGGGACCACCAGTCCCCTCTCTCAGTGCCACTCACCTCAACCTCCTATGTTCTCTTTAGCTTACCTGAGTGGTTGGCCTCAGGGGTAGGGCATTCCCCACTTCTCTTCATTTCCGATCTGGTGCAGGAGGGATGCTTGTGTCATGAGATGCAAGTGTACCAGCAATTAATACTGAGAGAATGCATGGGTTTTTTCACTGTGTATTCTCTGCCCCGTTTAATCACACATGCACATTTTGGTTTTGACCTTCCATGACCCTCTCACTTCCTCAGTAATGCTGCGCATCACCCCATGGGGTCAACACATACACTCAGCTCCAGTTGGAAACCTATGTCAGAGCAGCTCCCTGGGCTACTGTAAGAGGCTGCACAGGGTATACCCCTTCAACATCGACATTTCAACAGCGACCAACACTATAGCACCAGGCACTGCACTGTCAGCGCTGGATTCCAGCACTGTATATGAGGGGTCTTACCCCTCCCTAATCCAGCTCTGACTCAGAATTGGTTATATATAGTGGGGTATAGGCTCCCTCATGTGGGGGTCTGGGGAGAAAACATGTCAGTAAGTTAGAAAACGTATGCTGACTGCAAAATGCAGTTGAATGACGGTTTGCATGGTCATCGATAAAATTTTGTCGATGACCGATTGTAGATCCACTCCACATTACCAGTCTTCACCAGGTTGGTGCACTGTCTCAGGCAAGCAGGTGTTGTACATAATTGAGACTATCCTGGTGTGGAAATGTTTAACTAAAAAATAAAACTCTATTCGTTTGTTCATTGTTTAAACAGAAAATGTCTGGCTCTTACTAACAATTTCATGGATTGGTATAGCCTCTGTACCATGTGTTGAATTGTCTGTCAGAATCATGAGTGTGGTCCTTTGTTGGGCTAGCCACCTTGACACAGAATAGAGGCTAAACTGATCCATGAGACTGTTATGAAGACCCAGACATCTGCTTTTGTTAATAAGGTTTGTATTTACTATCCTACTTCTGTTTGTTACGTTATTAATGGTTAAAAATTGTGAAGGTTATAAATACAGAAGGTGGTGTATTTATGGATGGCAACTGCATCGTGCCCCAAAGTAGACATTGGTCAAAAAATAACTGAGGTGTATTCAGCTGAGTCTGGGCTGGTTACAGTTCTGTGACTGTTCGCTCCTCTCATTATGAAGCAAAGAAAACTGGTTGACTCATACCCTCATGTAAGCGCTACTGATTGCCTTTTTTTTTAGATGTGCTGGTTGGCACATTGTGTTTTGAAGATACACACACACATACACATACACATATACACACACACACGTAATGTGTTATATACATACATTTCTTTTTTAATTTTGCATGTGTGCAATAGAATCTCTCCTTGTTTGTTCTTCAGATAAAGTCTGACTTTTGAAGTACACAAGCGATGGTTTTGCTGCCATAAGAGATGATTTCCCTAACCTCATAATATTCGCAATCATAATTTGGGGTGCATACTGAAAAAGTGCATTTTTAGTTGCTTTTTTTTGTTAGCCCCATCAAATAATGGGAAAAATAGAAGTCTTCACTTATTCAAAGTATGTGAATGAGGCTCTCAGATCAAAAGTGGACCCCTTGAGGGGTGCTGTGGAGCAGCAAACTGGCAAGATGCACTTAAGTGCAGCTTTGCACATTTATCAACTTAATTTATTAAAAATCACAATTTGCTGTGGGTAAAAGTGAAATCTGATTGCATCAGTGAACAGCTCAAGTTATCCAGTGTTGTAGGATATCAGGTGGTCATGGGTCACAATCAAAAAGCTACTGGCAGTAGTACTGGACCTAAACATGCGGTGGCAATGACTGAACAGGCTGCGAATTCCTCAATGACTATTGCCGGCGGAGAGCCCCCGTGGAGAGCTTTACAGGCCTCTATGCAAGTGATCTGCTCCAAAACAGAGTCGATCATCCAATGTTTAGCAGAGCAAGATGTAAAATTAGAGGCAGTTACCCAAACGGCAAAAACTGCAGAGAAAACGGCTGTACAAGTGCTAACAGCAACAACTAAGCTCATACAAGAAAATGCTCAACTTTGCTACAGATTAGAGGTGCCAGAGAACTCTAATAGGGCATCGCACATACATTTAATTCGTCTCCCAGAGGGTAGTGAAGAGGAAGATCTCATTACCTTTCTGCAATCGTGGTTACCTGTGGCACTTCAAGCTCCCCAGGGCACTCTGGAGGGACAGTTTACCAAAGCATTCCGTATTACACCACAAGCTGTAGGGCCACGTGGCGAGGCTCCAAGAGTGGTTCTGTTGGTGACCACAAGCTCCATCATCAGAGATCATCTTCTGCACGTGACAAGGTCTTTGGGAGGGCTTGCTTTCAATGGATCCACTGTCCATTTATTTCCAGACCTCTCTTTCGTGACACGCACCATTTGGAAGAAGTTCAACACAGTGAGGGCTTAGCTTCGCGGGTTAGGAGTTTCACATTCTCTCCTGATGCTGGAACGACTATGCATCCACTATAGTGGTAAGACTTTCCAGTATACTGACCCTCTGGAAGCAGGTAAAAAAAGTGGAATTAATAGCCCGGGAGTTCCAATCGATTGAGGGCTGTAATTTAAGTGACTCGGACTCTGACCAAGAAACTTGACTGTTTACTGTAATCCATTCTGAAACTGTTCGTGATTGTACCAGTTCTTGAGCTTACTGGGGTTTTTTTTTGTGGTATATGCAGAATGAACCACTTGGCTTTTTCTGTAGCTTAAGAATGAATATTGAAATGATGTGTGGAGTATTGCACTTTTAGTGCTACATACTTTAGGAGTACCTTTTATTAAAAGGAATGGGGGACATATCAGCACTGGATGTTGAGTCAAAATCTGTGAACTTTGAACATTATGGACTTGACCCCAGACACCTTAGTTAGCTATAGCTTATTTAATTACATTATCTGAATAATGTTTTTATTTTGTCTTTCCCCCTTATCCTGAATTCAAACTGTCTAGGCTCTGTTTATCCTAGCATACATTGGATGTATCTGTTAAAATAAGTTTGATAACTGACAGATGACTGTACAATATGCTAATGTTTATTGTAAAAGCAATAAAAGAAAGTTAAAAAAAAGTGGACCCCCTCACATGCAAGGGGACTGCAACTGGCTGATTAGTAGAAATGTCTGTGATGATTTATATAATCATTCAAAAGGTCAAAGAGCATCTATCTTGGTGACTCATCATGTCACTTTACAATCGCATCACGTTACTGTTTCCAGTGGTTACTTGTTGGTGAAGCAAAGCTTGCAATCTGGATGATCAGGATGTTCTGCACATTGAAGGAGATGCACTGGTCTGTTGGAGACAGAAAGAACAAGCATTTGTCAATGCCGAACGTTCGCTTGCAGGTATTTGCAGTGGTGTTTGGCATGTATGGTGCTTTACCCTAATGCCCTGTGCTATTGCTGGTATTTGCACAATAAATTGTCAGCATGATCTTTTGTTACCCCCATTGTGTGCTGGCATAGGCGGAAACACGCTTTGGGCAGGATGTGAAAATGACAGCTGTACTGCTCATAAGGAAGTGTGGTAAAATGCCAATGTTGAAAATCTGGTGTGGAAATATTGAAAATCATGAAACCTCACGAAAGTCATGGTGGAACTGTGCAACGACGCCATAAAACAGTCATTTTTAGGAATTTTTTCACCAAATTTTCAACATTGCCATTTTAAAACCTGTGCTAATGAACAGTGTCACTGTGATTTCTCACTGTGTCCCATACATTGATTTCGCACACCGACTGCGCCATTGTGCACTACATGGGGGGAAAGATGTTTTGGGCAGGATGTGAAAAATGACAGCTGTACTGCTCATAAGAAAGTGTGGTAGAATGGCAATGTTGAAAATCTGGAGTGAAAATATTGGAAATTCGCAAACTTACGAGCATGCGTAGGAACTGCACAACGCACGCTCATAAAACAGTTATTTGTAGGAATTTTTTTGCAAATTTTCAACATAGCCATTTTAAGATCTCTGCTCATGAACAGTGATACTGCAATTTTCTTAATGTGTCCCATACATTGAGTTCGCACACCGACTGCGCCATTGTGCGCTACATGGGCAGAAACACATTTTGGGCAGGATGTGAAAAATGACAGCTGTACTGCTCATGAGGAGGTAAATGGCAATTTTGAAAATCTGAGTGCAAATATTGAAAATTATTAAACGATGAGCGCAAGGAGGAACTGCTAAATGAATTTACCAGAAACAGTCATTTTTAGGAATTTTTTCACCAAATTTTCAACATAGCCATTTTAAGACCTCTGCTCATGAACAGTGTCACTGTGATTTTCTTAATGTGTTCCATATATTGATTTTGACATCGATCATGCCATTGTGCGCTACATGAGCGGAAACACATTTTGGGTGAGATGTGAAAATGACAGCTGTATAACTCATAAGAAGGTGTGATAAAATGGCAATGTTGAAAATCTGGAGTGTAAATATTGAAAATTCAAACTTATGAGCTCATGAGGAACTGCGCGAACGACGTCAGAAACAGTCATTTTTGGAATTTTTGCACCAAATTCTCAACATGGGGTTTTTGGGACCCTTCTCATGAAAGATGTCACTGTCATTGTGTTATTTGAGGCTGAAGGTGATTTCATTACTAGTGATCAGCAAGAGTGCTCATGTAAATCTTACTACTTACAGTATTTAGATTTAACTCTCTTTTTAAAATACTTGTTTTAAAGTGCTCTAAAGATCTTTCCTCAGTCAGAGTCTGGTAAAAGTGTGTCTGTGTAGTAAAACAGAATAATCTTTATTCCTTAAACAACAGTATGGGCCAACCCCTTTGGGTGAGGTCATAGCTAGCTCCTCCTCTGGCAGATTATATTTAAAAAATATATATCTTATACAAAACAACAGAATGTCATTTTAAAGTATTACATTCTGCAATCTTCAGCCTGACTCATGTCCTTCAAAAGACACTTCTTTTGACCTCATGCTGTACCCTCCCTCACACAGGCTTCAAAGGGACATTTACAACTCACACCCCTGTGTAATAACCTAGCTTCCCCTTCTAAAGTCATAAACTTTCTTTATGATTTTCTCTCTTAACAAAAATTAACTCAAGTCTGTAATTAACTTCAGAAAAATAGGATCCTTGATTAAAGCCTTACCTGTAACACATTGTCTCTAAAAACTGAGTGTGTGAACTACCATGCTGTCAGCTGAAATCTGGGGGTGGGGTTTAGAGGTCACTCCTAGTGCACTGGCCTTTTCAGCAGTGTCCATTAGTAATACATTTTATATTAAAAAAATGATACAGCTCTCAGAGCTGGCTGTCTACATCACAATACACATGGGAGACAGAAATCCAAAGGTCATTTACTGGCTAGGGGGAGTTCAGGTGACGGTATTGGAAGAGGATAAGGACCTGGGGGTTTTGGTAAGGGGTGACATCAAACACACAGCATAGTGCCAAAAGGCAACAGCTAAACCAAACAGAATGCTGGGTTGCATAGCTGGGGGAATCACATCTAGGAGGGAGGAGGTTATTCTACCACTATACAGGTCACTGGTGAGACCACACCTGGAGTATTGTGTCCAGCTCTGGTGCTGCTACCTTAAGAAAGATATCAAACTACTGGAGGCGGTACAGCAGAGAGCAACCAAACTGATCCAGGGCAAGGGGGAGGTTGAACATATTTTCTCTGGAGGACAGGAGAGAGAGAGAGAGAGAGAGAGAGAGAGAGGATATGATTGAAACCTTCAAGTACATGAAGGGCATAAATAAGACCAGCACTGAGGGCATCTTTAATCTAAGGAAGGAGGATACAAACAAGGGGTCATGGCCAGAAATTGGCAGGGGTCAGATTCAGAAGGGAAATGAGAAGGCACTTCTTTAAAGAAAGGGTGGTGAGGGGGTGGAACGAGTTGCCAGAAGAGGTGCTGGAGGCAAGGACAGTGACCAACTTTAAGAGGGGTTGGGACAGGGTGAAGAAGAAGATTAGGACAACAGGGAACATGGGGGGGATGGTATACAGTGAGGAGAGTGGGGGTGGGAGTACAACTCCAAGAGGAGTGGGGGGACACACATACTTGGTATAAATAGCTGCAGACTTGAACAGACTCGATTGACCATTATGGCCTGCATCTGCTGGCAATTTTATATGTTCGTATGTTCATAGTTTTTGTTATATTTTTTTGTTCATTGATTTTCAAGATGTACAGTAACAAAAGAACATTTCAAAATGGTATATACTATATTCTAACTCAATCTAATCAGAAAGTAAGCGCTTACTTACTATACAATAGTAATGAATATGAATTTTTTGACTTAAATGGCATATCATTTATGCTGTTTTATTTATTTATTTTATATTATTTTAACATTTTTGCCTGGAAGCACACACTAAGCTGAGGCTTGTTTTCCAGGTGTGCCCTGGGTATGTAGGGAAGTTAAGTGACTTGCTCATGGTCACACAGTATGCAAGTGGTGCTTGTGGGATTCAAACCCAGTTCTCCAGGTTTGCAGCTCAGTGCTCTTAACAACTTTTATGTCTCTTGTTATGCTTGTATGAGCTTCAACATTTGGACTCCCCTTGAAGTTCTAGCCTTCCCATTAAACCATTACCATTACCACAGTTAAAACCACAGTAAATCAGGATTGGTGAGGTCCTAGAATACATTCTTCAGTCTATTAAATTTGTAGATGTAACCGGGTCGTCGTGCAGATGCTAAGGTGTTGCTCATGGTTACTACCCTTGCCTTGTGCCTGTGGGCTCCAAGGAGGGTTGAGAGGCCTGGGTTTGTTAAACTCCTTTAATGGGGCTTTGGTTCAGAAGCGGGAACAGGGAATAGCATGGTGTCCCCAACCAGAGAAAGAAAAGGCAGGTGAGGTAACAAGTATGATGCTGCCCACCACCACCACCACCACCACCAGTAGATAAAGGACACCTCTCTGAGACCAGCAAGTACTCACTCTTTAACTGTTGCAAAAATATATTTTGTACCACAATTAAAGGAGACTGCTGATAATATAATCTCTCACAAAACGTAAGACACTAATAACAGGGCTTTATTGCTAACTGGATTGTGTCCTGAAAGGGAAGTGGGGAGTTATGCAATAAGGCAAATAAACTCATTTTCCAATGATTTGACAGATGACCAGGATATTAGTTAGCAGTGCTAAGCCCCTTTACCTGAGGGCTCTGACTGTGTCAGGCCTCTCCTCAGAGATGACTCACAGGCCCTCCCAGCACCAACACACAATATCCAGCACAGCCTACTGTACATCAGGGCCAGATTAAGGTTGTCTATGGTCCTAGGCCCATGACAAATCTGGTCCCTTCACACACAGAGGGCCATGACCAGAAGTCTGGAGCCAACTGTTGTTTCTTTTACACCCAGTCCGTTGAGATTTTTGAATGCTTACATGCACACTGAGTTTGTGATTGTTAAGAAATCTGTCAGCTCAGAACGATCTCAAGTATTTCTCTTTCTCACCTATTTGTTGATCCCTGAAAGTGTATGTTTGTGGAATTCATTGAGGTACTTGCATACTGCTGCTGACTCTGTGTTTCTACTATTTTAATTCTCTACAATACAACAATTAAGTACCCATGAGTGTCAGTACACAAACATATCTCTCTCACCATCTGCAGCAATCAGACTACCAAACAAGATAAATACATCCTAGCTGCGAACCACAATCAGCAGCACAGGAACTGCAGTCACCAAAAACAACCAAACAATACTAAGGTTCAATATTGTGTACTTATTCTCATACTGTCTGCATCCCTTGACTACAGTTACATACCAGTGCCATGGCTGCTATATGTGAGAGGGAGTGAGAGAGAGACTGTATGGAGCTGTAGCCATCTGACAGATACACAGATGAAATAAAATGTAATATTAAACAAATGCATCACAGCAAGAAACTACAGTTAGAGGCTTAGGAATGGCAGTCGGACAAAGCAAACAGTTCCAAGGCTGAATTTTTAAAATTTTTGATATCAATCCCCTGGTTGCAGCCAAATATCAGTTCTATGGTGGATAGGTGACAGACCGTCTGGAGCTGAAATCAATGGAGCAATACCAGAATTATGAAGTGCAGGTTCTGATGCAGTAATCAAATGTGGACCCTTTTGTTATAAATAGTGTCAAACCAGTTACTCAAACAACTGTTAAGTCTTCACAGTCTCTGGTCTGTGATTCCTACTGTAGGGGTCAAATGTTACTGAGTTTGTGGTATCATTTAGAATGGGCTGTATGACAGGTGAGTTCCAAGGAGAGTCACAGTAGCCAAATACTGGTTGCCAGCATCATGGGCTGCAGCACTGTTGCTGCTGCACCAACAGGCTGGTCCTGTTCCATTGAGTCTCTGAACTTTGACCCTCTCAGCTCCTGTCCAGTTCCCAGTCTGTACCTCTCATACCATGTCCTAGTTCTTTTCGCCATTCCCCACAGTTCTGCTCCGATCCTGCAGTAAGGATCTAGAGCAAAAGGACCAGGAACCAACACTATTAAACGATTGCAATGAGAAATAAAATCCTATAGATGGTAAGACAAAAGAGGGGATTTATTTATGAGGGAACTAAACTTCATCTCTATCCAGATTTCTGTATGACAACACAAAGATGAAGGAAATGCTTTTTGGCAATTAAAAATGAATTTATTCAAGGTGGTGTACCTGCGGTCCTTCAAGCTCCAGCAAAATTAAAGGTGACTTTTCGAGGGAAGGATGTTTTCTTTGTTGATGTAGATGCAGCTCATGCATTCTATGAGAAAAATGCAGCACTGCCCATGGATCTCGGCTTAGAGTCAGATAAAGAAGATGAAATGACAGAAGAAGCCGATAACACACAATATCTCCCGATGACCTCATAAGGAATCCAGATGAGGATCCCAGGCGACTTGTAAAGTGCTTTTTGTTTTTCCGAGACTTTGATTTTCTAGTATCTTGTGACTGTAGAATACAAGCTTTGGTGTTTTTTCTTCAGTATTTTATATTCTTGTTAATTAGAGGAAAAAGCTTGGAGCTTACAATATAAATAAATATAGAGAGAAATAATTCATTATTTATAGAAGCTTTCCAGTATGATAAAGTGATATGAAATACTTTTTAAACCCCTCCCCCCCAAAATAAAGTATTAACTTTTTGCTTCTGGAACAGTGTAATGGATTTCGAGATTAATTTTCTTGGTTTTTTTCTCTTTTATGTATTTAAACAAAGATATCTCTCTGAATTAAAAAATAAAGCTTTTTAAAAAAGAAAAGATTTCAATGAGTTAAACAGTTTTCCGTGTCTTTCTGTCCAAATCGAACTCATTTTGTGGTAGTCCTCCCCCTTGTTCTTTATCCCAGTCAGTTTATTCCATTCCTAACTCATTCCTTCAATAGCATGGTTACTTGTTTTTAACCACAGGACAAGAGGTACTGGGGGCTTTCAAATTTGGGTAGACCTTGTGTGGCCTGCATTTTATTATAAGTCCAGCATGTGAATTTTTAAGCAACAGGGGCAAATATTCCCTAAACAAAAACTTAAGTATAAAGCCATGCAGTACAGTACAATAAACATATAAATATAACAGTTTGTACTTCAATTATTTCTACAACAAAAGCAGAAGCAGGCACCTGCTTATCTACCATATTTTTTCAGTTTCTTAAATCCATGGTTTGATCTATATCAGACTGAAAAAACTACTTCCTTCCGTAGGTAAGTGTAAGCCATGTGTATTCCCCACATAAGCCTAAAATGTTAATTGTAAATAACACCTTGCAACTTACTAAAGAATAAAGACTCCTTAGAAGAAGTTGGAACAATATGATAACCAAAAGCACAAGCGGGCTGGCATAAAAGCATTAAGTACAGTGGAGAGAACGACCCAGTAACTGATATACGTTTTATGTTCCTTTCATTTTATGTTATTTAATTTTTATTTTAAGATTTTATGACTGGGTAAGTCCACTGAGATCATAGATCCCTTTTTCAGGGATGACTCTGAAGTAGTTATGCATATTATATTCCATACAGTAAGAGCATACATTAGGTGAAATGAATGAACAGCAGTCCTGTGCACAAGCAAGGTGAACAATACAAGCTGGATTAAGCAAGAAATACACAACCAATATACAGAGGCAATACTAACAGCATTATTAGTTGCAGCAAGTTATTGAGCACATAGAGTAAACATTAAATATACACAGCATATTACAAACATTAAATATAAACATCATAAGGATCGATAATGCAAGCTGCAGCAGAGACAAGTGCAGAGGAGGAATTAGGACAGGGTAAACGAGAATTACTATATAGTCTTTTTTTTATTTACTATGCTTTATCTTCTGGCGGCATCCCTTCCTCAGCAGCCCTGCCTCAGCCGACGAACCCCGGCATTTCCCCAGATGCAGTGCCCATGCCCCCTCATGGTGCAACTCTGTTGGTGCTCGGTAACAGATGTACCTGGGAACCCTAAATCCACTACGTGATGGGAGGCGTCACTGGGCATGCTGGAGGCAATTTTTCTCTTGTGGGATGCGTGTGAAGGTGGTCGCTGTGGTGCGACTATGTCATACATCTAACGTGCCCCCGAGGAGCAATGCTAGCAGGTGCTCCAGTCACGGCATGTCTCATGGTCACCCAGGAGCACCGGACTGGAGTCACTCTACCCCTCCCCCCCTCGGAGGTGTAAAGTGTGCTGTGGCTGCTCAACCCACCT
The DNA here is from genome assembly GCA_016271365.2 of Neoceratodus forsteri. Taxonomy (NCBI): domain Eukaryota; kingdom Metazoa; phylum Chordata; order Ceratodontiformes; family Ceratodontidae; genus Neoceratodus; species Neoceratodus forsteri. The sequence continues at coordinate 906,544,354 of CM057452.1, forward strand.
CCACCCCCGGCCAGCTCACAGGTGTTCTGAGTCCATTCCCGAACCCAGGTCACCTGCGTCACAGTGGCAAAACTTTCCACTGCACCAGCAGGCATGCCTGCTATATAGTCTAAGACCCCCAGTACAATGCTAACATGTACAAGGGGGTATGGACCAGAGAAGGGATTTTAGTCACTTTTTAAAGAATGTATAAGTAGGGCTTTCGAGCATCTCAGAGGGTAAGGTATTCCACAAGTATGGGGCAGCATAGGAAAATGACCATTTCCCAAATGCATACTGTGCTTTAGGTATAACAAGCAGTGGGAGGGCTGTGGATCTTTGGGAATGAGTAAACTGCCTTTGCTGAATGATACTGCTTAGGCTGTGTGGAGACAGGGGTTGAAGTAACTTATAAGTAAGACAGACTATTGGATATTGCATTCTATTTTTGAGTGAAGGCCAGTCTAGGGAAGCTAGTACACCACAATAATGGGCTATAGAATAGGCACCAGCTGTGAAGTGCCCAATCCTATGGTACACCATTCTTAACCTCGAAAGGGTAGAGTCATGAGTGTCCTGAACCACAGAGGTGCCATACATGAGAAGGGGCAAAAGAGAGGGCTTGGAGATAGCTAGATGAGCCTCCCTTGAGAGACAGGGAGAAAGCTGATAAAGCAGACCAATTCTTTGACTTAAAGATTTAACTAAGGAATCTACATGTGACTCATATTACATGGTTTGGTCCAGCACCACTCCCAGGTATTTAAAAGATTGAACCACCTCCAATTTGAAATACATTGCCGTGCAGAGGTTGATGAGGTGTTTTCTGTCTGAGCCCAGATTATTGTGCCCAGAGAGCATTGCTTTAGTTTTCTTTACATTAAGAACCAATTTATTTTTCAAGAACTAGCATTCTAATGCCTGGAAATCATTACTTTTTTTACACTCATTTGAGTGTATTAAAATCACTTTTTTTTTGTCTCTCATTATCTGTCCTTTAATATACCAGGACAATTGGAATGTAAGTTGTAAGCTCATCTTACATGTATTAGAGAGAATGCCACTCCAAGGTTTTTTTTTTTTATCACTAGAATGCTTTCTTGGTATACTGAGACATTTTAAAATTTATGTGACAAGAACTCTCTGGCTGTAGAGAATTCTTGATAACCTTTGCCCTTCTGAGGCTCCTCAGTTAGAGGCATACTGGTGTTAATTAGCTTCTCTGACGTAATCTTCTATTATGTTTTAAATGTATATGTTAAACTAGTGAGAATTATTTCTGCTTTTTCTATATAATCTGGTGTTAATAGTATGAGATATTTGAAAAAACTGCCACAAAGCTTCTGAAGAAGGACCTGGTTGGTTCGAAAGCTAGAGCACTTTGTTCTTTTCTGTAACATCCATGTTGGTCCAATAAAAGGTATCAAATCATTTGTTTCTGGATCTGTTCTTAAAAGGACCAATACAGCACCTACAACATTTTTTTGCATCATGGAAGATACCGAAATTTGCCGCAGGACATGGCAGTTGCATAACATTAAGAAGAAACTAGCACAGCTAGACAGTGACATCTACTTTTTATCCCAGTGCAAAAGGAATAACATTATCCCTAAAGGTCTAGCTATTTGGAATCCACTGAGAAACACAGATAATTCTACATATGCTGAACAACTTTGTCGTAGGAGCTCTGAGAAATTGAGAAACATAGAAACAGAATTTGATGGCAGAAAAGGACCGCTTGGCCCACCCAGTCTGCCCATTTCCCTGTCTACTGGATAAGCTGCAGATCCTAGTTAACCAGCAGCCTACTTCTTCCTACCCCCATCCCCTAGAATTGCCTTATGACTGTCCCATGCATGCTTGAATTCCACCACTGTTTTTGACTCCACGACCTCCTCCGGAAGGCCGTTCCATGCATCCACAACCCTCTCTGTGAAAAAATACTTCCTTAAATTACCTCTGAGCCGCCCCCATCTTCAAATTGTGCCCCCTTGTTCTTGCACACCTCTTTTTTTGAAAGATGCTACCCTCTTGGACTTTGTTGATTCCCTTGAGGTACTTGAAAGTTTCTATCATGTCCCCCTCTCCCTCCTTTCCTCGAGGCTATACATATTAAGCTCCTTTAGTCTCTCTTCATATATCTTCCGGTGCAGACCCTGCACCATTTTAATTGCCCTCCTCTGGACAGCTTCCATCCTGTCTATGTCGTTGCGAAGACTGGGTCTCCAGAACTGCACGCAGTACTCCAGATGGTGTCTGACCAGCTGTCTGTACAGAGGGATAATAACTTCCTGTTTTCTACTGGTGATGCCTCTCCCTATGCATCCCAATATCCTCCCAGCCCTCATTGCTGCCCTCTCACATTGCTTGCCCACCTTTAGGTCATCTGATATGACTACCCCCAGGTCCCTTTCCATTTTTGTTGTTGTTAGTATCTCACCCCCCATTGTGTACTCTTCCCCTGGGTTTTTGTTTCCCAGGTGCATTACCTTGCACTTCTTAGCATTGAATCTAAGCTGCCATACATTTGACCATTCCTCTAACCTTGCCAAGCCCTTTTCATCCTTTCCACCCCCTTGTGCATCAACTCTGCTGCAGATCTTTGTGTCATCTGCAAGAGGCATACTTTTCCTTCCAGTCCCTCTGCAATGTCAACTATAAAGACATTGAAGAGGACTGGTCCTAATACTGAACCCTGCGGTACCCCACTAGTAACCCCCTTTCATCAGAGTGGACTCCATTTACTATTACTTCTCTGTGTCCTATTTTCCAGCCAATTTTTACCCAGGCTGTCATCTTGGGACCCACTCCCAGGCTAGCTAACTTGTATATTAATCTTTTGTGTGGGACTGTGTCAAGCGCCTTGCTAAAAGTCTAGGTAGGCCATGTCCACAGCCCCTCCCTGATCTACTACTTTGGTCACCCAGTCAAGAAATCTATCAGATTTGTCTGGCATTACCTTCCTGCTGTGAATCCATGCTGCCTTGGGTGCTGTGCCCTCTGGCCTCTAGATACTCGACAGTTCTTTCCTTCAGAAGTGATTCCATCATTTTCCTACCACTGAGGTTAAACTAACAGGTCTGTAGTTTCCTGCTTCTGCCTTGCTCCCACTTTTGTGAAGGGGAATCACATCTGCCCTCCTCCAGTCCTCGGGTACCACCCCATCCTCCCATGATTTTTTAAACAGGGTAGTCAGTGGTGTCACTAATTCTACCCTTAGTTCTTTTAGAATTCTGGGATGAATCCCATCAGGCCCCATTGCTTTGTCCACCTTCAGTTTTAAGAGTTCTTTCAGAACCCTTTCTTCTGTAAATGGGCTGGTATCAACTTCTGTATCCAGTGTGTTTCTACTGTTTGTTCTAGGTACCCCCTTCCTTTGTAAATACTGAGCAAAATATTTGTTTAGTATCTCTGCCTTTCACAGTCTCCTCTGCCCACCCTCCCCTTTATTAAGCCTCACTATCCCTCCCTTGGTCTTCCTTCACTCCCTGATGTACCTATAAAAGGTTTTAACCCACCTTCTTAACTGAGTTGGCTATCTTTTCCACGGTTTGGGCCTTTGCTGTTCTGACTGCCTTCCCAGCTTCCTTTTGCTTTAACTGATACAGTTCTCTGTCCTGCTCCTTCTGCGATTCCTTGTACTTCCTGAAAGCTTTCTTTTTCTCTTGAACCTTCACTGCCACTTCCTTTGAGAACCATAGTGGTTTCTTACATCGTTTAGTTTTGTTTATTTGCTTCACACTAAGTCTTGTTGCCTCTGTGATGGCAGTTTTATTATTCCCATTGTTCTTCCACCCTCCTTCCTGCCCATTTGCTAGTGCATTCCTTAGGCACTTACCCATTTTGCAAAGTCAGCCTCCTAAAGTCCAGTACCTTGCCTTTGTATGGTTTGACTCTATTGCTGTGTTTATTGTGAACCATACTGTTCGGTGGTCGCTAGTTCCCAGATGGCTACCCACTTCTACATCTGTGATCCTCTCTTCATCTCCATTTGAGAGAACCAGGTCTAAGATTGCTCCCTCTCGAGTGGGCTCCAATACTAGTTGTCTAAGGCATGCCCCCTGTAGAAATCACAGAGTCCACAGCTCATATGCCAAAAAAGCATTTTTGAAGAAACAGTTTAATGAAATAGCTACCACACTGGAGAGGATGTCTGGGGAGCCTATTCCAGACATCTTGCATGAGATAGACATGAACTACCAAAGAACCTTAAGAAAAGCCATGCTCATTAAAAACAGGAAGTTAGATGCCCTTCAACTTACCATACTTCCTAACAACCATGAAGAACAGAACAGAGTGACTAAACAACTAAGCCACATAGATGGGCACCTTTCAGTTGTTAATTTGTCCACCCACACACTGACTACTGGGGAATTAAAAGTACTTTCTAAGGGCCTCAATTTCTGCCCAATTAAACCACTGGACAGAATACAGTTTTGTGGTGAAATGGAGGAATACTTCCACAGATTGAGACTCAGGGAATTTTTTTATGATAGAGAAGACATCACAGACAGGGAAGAAATCACAAACAGTAGAAATACTATGGATAAGAAAAAGAAACCATATGAGTTTACCCCATCAAGTGGCAGTAACAAGAAACTGGACAAATACATTAATTGCTTTCGCCAGAGAGTTACTGGTGAGATTCTTAGTAGGCAGAAACAGGCCAGCTACAACCTCTCTCCATTGGAACGGAGGGCTATACAAACACTAAAATCAAACCATAACATTGTCATAAAAAAAGCTGTTAAAGGCTCAGCAGTGGTGATACTGAATCAGGAAGATTACATTACGGAAGCCAACAGGCAGCTAAGTGACCTTACTTACTACAAAGTACTGGGAAGTGACCCAACTACAGAAAATAAAAGAACTACAGAAGTTAATTGAAACATTTCCAGAGCATGTCCAAGACAAACTAAAGGACCTCATCCCCAGTGAACCTAAGCTACGGACATTCTACATGCTTCCTAAAATACATAAGCCTGGTAATCCTGGTAGACCCATAGTCTCTGGTAATGGCACTCTGACAGAGGGGATATCAGGGTTTGTAGAAGCTATTTTTAAACCACTGGTTATACAAAGGGATAGTTACATCAAGGACACTACTCACTTCCTGCATATACTTTCTGGTTTTAAGGACTTACCACCAGATACCCTTTTAGCCACGATGGATGTAACCTCCCTCTACACTAATATTCCACACACAGATGGCATTTCAGCCTGCCTCAAATACCTGCATGACAAAGAATTGGACCCCAACATTGACCCTGGGTTGTGGGTAAACTCACTGAATTCATTCTGACACATAACAACTTCAGCTTCAATGGTAAACATTATGTTCAAACTATGAGAACCACAATGGGAACCAGGATGGCTCCTCAGTATGCTAATCTTTTTATGGTGAATTTGGAGGAGGATTTTCTAAGGCACTGTACATATAAACCACTCACTTATTTCCGTTACATTGATGATTTGTTTATAATTTGGACAGAGGGCACTGACACACTTAAAGATTTCACCAGGAATTTAATAACCTCCACCCAACTATAAAGCTTTCCCTAGAATATTCTGCCACAAGTGTACATTTTCTGGATACCACTGTCACTATTAAGGATGGTACCCTACATACCTGTCTTTACAGGAAACCAACAGACAGACAGAATACTTACACAAGAAAAGTAATCACGAGCCACACAAAGAAATCTGTTATATATAGTCAAGCACTTGGTATCAGCCTCTGTTCACATGAGGAAGACAGAGACACACATCTGGCAATGTTGAAAAACACCTTTATTGAGCAGGGACACTCATCCAGAGAAATTGACAGAATAGTGGAGCGTAGTAACACAGGTCCGAGAGAACTGTTACTGCAATATAAGGAACGGATGACTACCAACAGAATACCCTTAGTAGTCACATATCATCCTGACCTTGAACTCCTACATAAGATTATTAAGGATCTCCATCCAATAATTAGTGAGGATGAAACCCTTAACTGTATTTTTCAAGAACTACTACTACTATCTTTTAAACAACCACCTAATTTAGCCAGCCTGATTATTAGGAGTCAACTTGAACTGGAACAGAATACCATGACATCATATGGTACACGACCCTGTCATCAACGCACATATAAGACATGTAACCTCATTTCCACTTCAGACTGTGTGGTTACATCACAAAACAGACTATTCAGGATACAGGAGAATTATACATGTACATCAAGTAATGAGGTCTATTTTATCCAATGCAAGAAATGTCCTTGCACAGGTTATGTGGGGGAGACAACTCCGCACTAGAATGAATTCACACAGACATTCTATTAATCACAAGATGATTGAGAAACCAGTAGCCCAACACTTCTCCCAGGATGACCACTCAATCTCAGATATGTCTGTGATGGTCTTAAAAGGACATTTCAACAGTACACAACAGAGACGGGCTTCTGAAATTAGACTTATTTTACTTCTCAATATGATGGTGGATGGAATGAACATTGATGTTGGTTACATGACACATTATTCCACTTAAACTTACACAGACCTTTACTTTAAAAGATGGACATAAACACTTTAGTTCTTCAGCAGGCCTTTGATTTTGTAAGTTTATGGTTATCTATATTGTTGACTTCTCACCTTAACACTGTGGTGAGTGCTTTTGAGTGTGTGTGTGTGTGTGTGTGTGTGTGTGTGTGTGTGTGTGTGTGTGTACTGATGTATGTATGCATGTGTGTGTTTTGTGTGTTTTGGTGTGTGTTGTGTTTTTGTGTGTTGTGGGTATGGTGTGTATGTGTGTGTTTTTTGTTGTGCGTGGTGTGGTTTGGTGTGTGTGTGGAATGTGTTTTGTTATATTTGTTGTGGGTTATGGTTGTGTGGGGTGTGCAGGTGTGTGTGCGCGCGTATGTGTGTGTAGGGTGTGGTGTATGTACACATATATGTGTGGGTGGAGCGTGGCATGGGGCAATTGTTATGTGGCTAGGACACTTAGTTTTCACATATAGTGTGCATTTATTTCCTTCTATTAGTTGTCAGTGTTTGGATTACACACTGTCACATTTTTAACTGCTCATAATAAGATGCATATCTCATTTACTTGGGGGTTCATAAAAGGTGTAATTCCTTTGGGTTTTCATTTAGATTGCTTAGACTGATTCTGTGCATTTTTGTTATACAAAGACTCTGTGTTGAAATCTGCACTTATCAGGCTCATGGTCTCGTTTTCTTGGGGGTCCTTGACAAGTATTTTTATTTGGCACTTACAAGTGATACTTTCATGCATCATGTTTACATGTGTAGGTTAATTTGAGGTTTGTTTTCAACTTGCAGTTATACCTAATTTCAAGATTTTGTCTCTCATTATCTGTCCTTTAGTATACCAGGACAATTGGAATGTAAGTTGTAAGCTCATCTTACATGTATTAGAGAGAATGCCACTCCAAGGTTTTTTTTATCACTAGAATGCATTCTTGGCATACTGAGACATTTTAAAATTTATGTGACAAGAACTCTCTGGCTGTAGAGAATTCTTGATAACCTTTGCCCTTCTGAGGCTCCTCAGTTAAAGGCATACTGGTGTTAATTGGCTTCTCTGATGTAATCTTCTATTATGTTTTAAATGTATATGTTAAACTAGTGAGAATTATTTCTGCTTTTTCTATTTAATCTGGTGTTAATAATATGGGATATTTGAAAAAACTGCCACAAAGCTTCTGAAGAAGGACCTGGTTGGTTCAAAAGCTAGAGCACTTTGTTCTTTTCTGTAACATCCATGTTGGTCCAATAAAAGGTATCAAATCATTTGTTTCTGGATCTGTTCTTAAAAGGACCAATATGGCACCTACAACATGTTTTTAATACACTCAAAAGTTGTAATAACCCATACAAGGTATATCTTTCAGTTTTAGTCAACATTTCATGGTCTTATCACAAACTGACAAGTTCTTTAGCACTGATATACCTGAGAAATTATATGTAGTTATTATTTACACTTCTGTGTTTAAACAAAACAAATTATTGTTTTAATACATTCTGTGACATTCTTTTCTGATCACCATTAGAACCTTGATCCCTTGTAAGAACACCTTGTGCTGTGCATGTAAATCAGTCACCATTTTTCAAGTAAGCAATAACACACTATGGGGTGTGGGTTGTGTTCTGATAAATGCTGCATGCCTAGGGGTGTACTGAGGTATGAGGCTACAGGCTGAGTGACTTGCTGCTGCTGCAGAAGTGCATCTATCCAAGCATAACCCACACCCCAGAGTGTATTAATGCACTTATAAAATTGGTATATGTTAAGAAATATTGTAATTTTTTAGAAAAATAACAAAACTTTAAAGTTTTTGTTTCCGAAGCAAAATAGTCCCTCTGCTTAATTGTCAGTAAATTGAGAACAAGCCAATTTTCTGATTTTTCTCTCCCCACACAGCTTGTCTATTGTGTGCCACTTTCTTTTAGTCACAGCCAAGTTTCCAAGTTCCACCTCTCACCTGCCACTCCCTTTCATTCACAGTCAACTTCAATGAGCAACTACAGTAGGTCACTAGGCCGCCAGCAAGACCAAGATTTACTTATGGTCTTGCCAGCAGCATGCCCCCATCTGTGGTCACGACTTTCGACAAAATACCAGCATTCTCATACAATTGTGGGTCAGGAAGGAGATTGAGATAGTGTGGTCAGGTAAGAGGTTTTAAAGAGAACAAGCAGCTTGGAAGGGGCAACAATGGGAATTTAAAACAAAACAAAACCAGAACAACCTTTAGCAGTTTAAACTGTTCAGATTTTCTACTTTGTATTGGTTGGAAGCCAGGAGACCCCAAAACAATGTGACAGCCAAATCTTTTTTCATTTTCTTTTTTCTTGGTGGCACAGGGATATTGCATGTAATGCAGGCATAGGTACAGGCTCTTGTTATTTTCCATGATATAACCCAAAATACATACCTGGCAAGGGCTGTCAGCGTATCAGATTCCTTTACTGTCTCTACCCATTGTATGATTCACTTTGTGAAAACACTCTGCATGCTATATACACTAAAAGCAAATAATAATAGTGTAATAAACTTGTTGAATTAGTTTTCTGGACTGACTCTATTTCTGGTGCTGTGATGTCAGTCTGTATGCATGTGAATAATGCTGTTAAGAATAACATACTCTGAATTTGCCATCTTTGTATTTCAGTCATTAATATAAAGAGGTCTAAAGGTAGCCTGACTAATTGTGCTATACAGTTTTAAATAAATAATATATATTTGCAAGTAGCAAGACCAAAATTGTTTCAGTGCTTTAATTCATATTGTGCTTTTGTGTTCTCTTTTTAAAAGGCTGTCTTCATTTTTCTTAGCCTGCAGATGATGAAAAATAAAATGTCTTAATAAACTTTTGAATGGACATTGCTCTGAGCGTGTTTGTCCCTGTTTTAGGGGCTCTTTACTTACACTCAATAGTACCTTCCTGTGTGTGGCACTCACTCACTCGATAACTGTTAGTTAAGAGACAGGTGCAGTTTTCCTTTTAATGACTGCTTAAAACTTTTTAACACTTTTAAAATGCTTACAATGGAGCAAATACTCCATTAATTGGAATGTTGTTACTATAGTAAATAGCTGTGCATGGTCCCTTATAAAAAAAATCTGGTCTTAGTCGTTTTTTCTTCTCACTATAGATTATTAAACTGTGCTAATTCCCATTCTCCTTTATTTGCTACTATAGTACTATATGTGCCATTAAGAAAACTCAGTTACTTACTGTGAGTACAACCTCAGTATGAAACAAGCATTTGTCAATGCCAAATGTTAGTTTGCATGGTGTTTGTTCCCCCGGTGCTTGGTGTGGTTCGCATGGTGTTCATCTGGTTTTGTAGAATAGGTCCCCATATCCTTTACTGTCACTGTGGGTTCCTAACCTCCTTTCCCCTCTCCTGCTGCCATTCAAAAACAAAAAAGCACATGCACACATACATGAGCGAAACTCAGTGGGAGCATAGTCCAAGGAGGAAAGAAAGCATGCAGGGCAAGTGCAATCGCTGGTACTGGTATACTTGTGGTTGTTTCTAATCATTGTTCCCTGACAGAGAGTGCAGCTGAGAGGTGGGAAGAAGCATCACACAAGTCATTCATGCACACCAAGCAAAAACGAAGACTGACGCACTCACACAACATAGACCGAGGCATGATGCACATGGTTAGATGTGCACTCAAAGGAACATAAGTGGAATGGGGTAGGAGTTTGGGACACATACATGAGCACTAACACACAATGCACACTCACTCACTTGCTGACTCCCGGCATGCTCCCTCCATGGCAGTCATGTTCTTTGTGATGTCTTTGATAATGGGATACTGGGAGGAAAGGGACTGAGAAGGAAGGAGAATGAGGTAAGGGCGCTTGGTGCTGCTTTTGCTCGGTGTCATCATTGTGTTGTCATTTTGTTAATAATATAGCAAGAACTGAGAAGAAAAAGAAAACTAGAGAAGCCTTTTCCAAGTCTTGTATTTAAAAGTGCAACGCTTGAGCTCACTTGCAGAATAAATGTTGCTCGAGTTAAGAATGGAGCCAATATCTGTACCAGAATGAAGAACATGTATTAATAGTATAATATTTTTATTCATATAATTCATATGAATAGGGATTAACTCAACTGAGTAAAACTCATTTCAATGAGATCTACAGTACAATAAAAGTTTCCAAAACACATAATTATACAATATATATACATTACAATCAAGTACTATAATATGTTAAAACCAAAAATGTATAACAAGTGTAGCCCTTGACTACAACTATGGCTTAAAAAATTGATATTAATTTCAAAACAAGCAACACAGTTCAGCAGTATATTGATCCCCTGCCATAATCAAACCCTAAGAAACTTGTGTACACTATCCTTTAGCCTGTCCTGCCAAACATATTCTAATCACACAGTACACAACATTGTCTTGAGTTAACTCCTTTCTTATCCATGCTTTTATCCCGGTCCAGGTTATATTCATGTCACCCATTCACAAATGTGCTGGTATCTTGTTCCAGAGTTGTATTCCCCTGTAATATACTGATTGGCGGACTTCCAGATTACATTTGGGTAATACTAAATCTGGAGCTTTAACTGTTCTAAATATGTCTAGTTTTGTTCTATACCTCAAGTTATCCACTACATACCCTGGGAATCTACCCAACAAACCCCTGTTTATAAAGGCCAATAAGTGCTTCTGGTTACTGTCGTTTAAGTACTGCCATCCCAACTGAATATATAAATTACACTTGTGGGTTTGCCAGGGAGCCCCTGGTATATATATCTGGCAAGACCACCATGACAAGCTTCTAGTTTTTTAAGATCTCCTTTTCTTCTCCCAGAATAAAGAATGTTTTCATAGTCAAACAAGGGGATCATCATGGAGTTTGTTATCCTTCTCCTAACTTCCAAGTTCATAACTGATCTGGTCCAATATAATGCTCCCAGTTTTTTATCCACATTTTTGATCAAATTACTAATGTGTGTCCGCCAACTTAAGGATTCATCCACCCATAGGCCCAAATATTTATAAGACTGCACCTGTTGGATCGCCCCCCCCCCAACGGTAACCAGTGTCAGGGCCAAATTATCCTACCTATTAGTCTTTAGCCAATGGAAAATCATGTACACAAATCCTCGCAGTCTGGGAAACAAGATCCCAGACCTGCAGGCAATAATGACAGAGACTAAACTGGACATAGTAGCAATTAGTGAGTCGTAGTTTACCAGTAACCACACTTTGGAGACTTCAGTACCTCGCTATGTATTGTTCAGAAGAGATAGAGGTGCAAAGGGGGGTGGAGTGGCCCTATCTGTCAATGAAAATATCAAAGCTACAGAAATTCAGAATACACATAAGTAGTCAGAAGAACTGTGGGTCACCCTGGAAACAGGAAATGGAATAGCCATATGAACTGGAGTTGTCTACAGGCCCCCAGACCATGTGGAGGACATGGACACATTACTTTTAGAAGATATACAAAACATGACAGCTAAAGGGGAGGCTCTGATAATGGGAAACTTCAACATGCCAGATACAGATTGGTCAATACCGGCAGGAACGTCTGCCAGAACTAGACACATGGTGGATTCCCTGCAGGGAAGGGCCTCAAACAACTTTTACAACAACCCACAGGTGACAGGGCTATCCTAGATATAGTACTGACTAACAGGGAAAGGATCACGGATCTCCAGGTAGAAGATCACCTGGGGGCCAGTGACCATCACATGGTATGGTTCAATTTGGCTATTAGAAATTAATCATCCCATTCTAAAGCAAAAATATGGGACTTCAGAGGAGCTGACTTTGATAAAATGGCCAACAGAGTTAAGCTAGCCCTGGCAAAAAGAAATACAGGTGAGGGGGTATAGGCAAAGTGGGCAAACATTAAGGATACAATACTTGAAGCAACATCCCATTGTGTTAGAGAGAAATGGAAGTGCAAAAGAAGAAGGAAACCATTTTGGTTTTCAAAACCAGTAGCAGAAAAGGTCAGAGCCAAAAGGTGGGTCTTCAGGAAATATAAGGGAACACAGTGGGATGAAGATAGGGAGGCTTACCAAACTTCCCTAACGGAAGCAGGAAGATAGTAAGGCAGACAAAGGCCCAAACCAAGGAAACACTAGCACAAGCAGTAAAAGAAGGTGACAAGACTTTCTATAGACACATTAGTGAAAGGAGAAAGTCCAGAGGGGTATTGCTGAGATCAAAGGAGGTAACGGGGAATGTGAGGAGGAGGACCATGTAAAAGCATCTATTCTAAATAGACACTTCTGCTCAGTATTAATTGAAGAGAAGGTAGGACAGGGCCCACAGCTCAGCACCATGGACACAGGAGGGAGGAAGGTGTGCATGAGTCCCTTCACAAAAGAAGGGGTCCTACAAGAGCTCTATAAGCTCAGGGTGGACAAGGCAATAGGACCTGATGGCATATATCCCAGGGTACTAGAGTAGCTAAGGGTGGAACTAGCAGAGCCATTATCAGAAATGTTTAATGAGTCTCTGAGCACAGGAGAGGTCCCAGAAGACTGTAGAAGGGCTCATGTGATCCCACTCCACAAGAGTGGTAGCAAGGAGGAGGCAGGGAACTACAGACCAGTTAGTCTTACCTCCGTAGTGGGCAAGATTATGGAGACACTCCTTAAGGAAAGGATAGTGCAACACTTGGAATCAATAGGAGCACAGGATCCAAGACAGCATGGGTTTACAAAAGGAAGGTCCTGTCAAACTAATCTCATAGATTTGTTTGACTGGGTAACCAGAGTGGTGGGCCAAGGGGGAGCAGTTCAACTCTAGAGCTAATAACTCTAAACCACCCAGGTCTTTATTTATGGCTGTATGTGTGAAAATTAAACCTAATTGTCCATAAATCAGGATCCCCACCACTTTTAGTTCTATCCCTACACCACAAATTGTACCCAGGGATATTCAGTAGTGAGTCCTCAGTTTTATTACTTAGCCATGTTTCAGTTATTATTACAGCTTCTGGACTGTGGTCCATTACCCATGTACTAATTAAATCCAGTTTATTCAACATGCGTCTGGCATTGAAGTGAATTATGTTAAATCCCTTCCCTGAACCAATAGTGACACCCAGATTAAGCAATAAGGGATGATGGGATGTTATGTTACTGTCCTGTTAATCACCCCCTGGTAGTGTAATGTGGCACGTGGTGCAGCTCAGTGCCATGTTCCCCAGGTGGTAATTAAATGGACATTAATATAACCCCCTTCATCCCTTATTGCTATTATTATTGTAATGGTCTCGATGCTACAATCCAATTGGTTTTCAGCATTCTGAGAGTCTTACATTAATCTCCTTATTAATGTACCTGTACAAACTGATTATCTAAGCACTGCTTTAATAAATGAAGATCCTACTTACTTTTAAAGAACTGCTGACCTGTTCTGTTGTGTGGAGCAGGTAGCTGTTGCCAAGTAGCTGCCTGCCCTAGGACCCAAAGTAGTTACAGTTTAATTTTTTTTTGTGGTAGCAATAGTTAGATTTTTAACTTAATAGAATCGTGAATCGCACTTCGTGGTTTCTTCAAAGCCATCAAATGCTCGCTGCATCCCTGCCCAGAAAACTGCATTGTGATGGCACAAAGTAGGGAAGGGGCTGCAGGGCTATGAAATAAATATAATTATAATGCTATCAGGGGCAACAGCACCTTTAGGTGCAACTTTTGCTTAAGGCAGGCACATGTACATGTTGATTGGATGGTGGCACTAGCGGCTCTAGCCACAAATGGTTACCAGGGCACAGCTGGGGCATAACAGATGGCAGCCAGGGCACTGACATATGGTTACTGTGGGGGAAGCTCTGCACCATATGGGGCACCAACTGGGGCACAGCATTTTTTTACCAGGGCACGTGCCCTGGCAGGCCCTGGTGTAGAGCCGCCACTGGGTGGTGGATCACATGCATTACTCCCCTTAACATGTACAGTTGCCTGTTTTAAGCAGAAGTTATACCTAAAGGCCACCACTGCCCTCTGTAGGATTATAACGCTCCCGACCGTGGCAGGGACGGATGAAAGTTGCTCCCACCTGGAGCCCTCTGTACTGAAACGCCGGGCTGCATATCCAGGCGGACCCCCACGCACAGAACACCGCCGCACCAGCAGGATGGATGCGAAAGTTGTGCCCACCTGGAGCCCTTGTTGTACTGAAACCTGCTGCATATCTAGGTAAAAGGCAGAATCTGCAAAACTCCTGCAATAGACGGCCGTAAACCGAAGGACTCTTGGCTTGGTTCTCTGCCCCACAGCCCACTGATTGTTTCTGCGGACAGCTGCTGTAGGGTGCTACCTATGGCTGGACTGGGACTTGTCGGGTTGTGCATAGCGACCCCCATGCATGAACAGTTGCTCCCACCTGGAGCCCCTTTATTGTACAGAAACGCCGGCTGCATATCCAGGCGGACCCCCTACGTATAGAACGCTGCTGACCGCGGCAGGGATGGATGAAAGTTGCTCCCACCTGAGCCCTCGTTGTACTGAAACGCCGGCTGCATATCCAGGCGGACCCCCCCTCCCACGCACAGAACGCTGCTGACCGCGGCAGGGACGGATGAAAGTTGCTCCCACCTGGAGCCCTCGTTGTACTGAAATGCTGGCTGCATATCCAGGTGGACCCCCCCCACGCACAGAATGCTGCCGACCGTGGCAGGGATGGATGAAAGTTGCTCCCACCTGGAGCCCTCATTGTACCGAAATGCCGGCTGCATATCCAGGTAAAAAAGGCAGAATCTGCAAAACTCCTGCCATAGACAGCTGTGCAACCAAAGGACTCTTGGCTTGGCTTCTCTGCCCCACAGCCCACTGATTGTTTCTGCTGACAGCTGCTGTGGGGTGCTACCTGTGTGGCTGGACTGAGACTTGGGTTGGGCTGTGCATAGGCAAGATACTGTGGAGTTTGTTGAATGTATCTGTGCAAGTTGTCTGCTGTTACAGATATCATTATTTGTTAACCATGTAAGCACTGGTATTGCACAGGGATACATTTCTGTTGTAAAGCCACTGGTGCCAGCATGTCTGGAAAGGCATAGTAGTAGTTAGAGTATTGCCTGTTAGAGCTGGCTGTAGGTGCAAGTGACCTGCGTTTGAATTAAATAAGGTGTCTAGTTCAGCAAACGATAGGTGTGTTTTGCAAATTAGCCTCTCCCTGTAACAATATCCTTATGTAGGTTAATTTAAAGCAGAAAGATTTCAGTTAAGCTGTGCTGATCAATGTAATACAGAAGGAAGTCAGCGGTGCTGTGTAGTTTAATTTTAAGTATTTGGACCGCAGTTATGCAGTTCCGATTAATTTTAAGCAGAAGCAGTTATTCTATGCGGATTAATTAAATGCCTACAGAATTTAGTTTAGCTACAATGTTAAATGGGGCTCTATTGTGAAGTGTGACTGGCGAGCACCGTAGTCTCGCGCATGCGCAGTGTGAAACCAGAGTACTGTGGTTCAAATCATCCCGCTGCATACTAATTTTCCTGCCTCTACCTTTTTCAGGCGGACCCCCCAGCGACAGAACGCTGCCGACTGCGGCAGGGATGGATGAAAGTTGCTCCCATCTGGAGCCCTCGTTGTACTGAAATGCCGGCTGCATATCCAGGTAAAAAAGGCAGAATCTACAAAACTCCTGCCATAGACAGCTGTGCAACCGAAGGACTCTTGGCTTGGCTTCTCTGCCCCACAGCCCACTGATTGTTTCTGCAGACAGCTGCTGTGGGGTGCTAGCCCGACGATGCTTCGCGTCAGTCTGCCCCGCCTGCCCCAGCCACCCACCCACCCAGGGGCGGCTGTAGCTTTCTTGACTCAGGTTGTTTACGTTACTTCCTGTGACCTCACATCCTGTTTGCCAGAACCTAAGTCCCCACTTTCCCATTAGCAGGTTATACCTGCTGGCCACCAGTGGGCACTGTTCCCCACCTAGCAATCCTACTGCCGTGCCACCCTTCCTGATCCCATCTAGGCTCTATCCTACTGCGTCTCCTCTTATCCTCCTGCTATCACTACTACCCACCTGCTCTCCTAGCCCTGTTAGTTCTTCCTAAAAAGAAAAATTCCAAACCCTCGCCACATGCCCATCACTCTCTGCTCGCCCTCCCTCCTCCCTCCTACTTATAGTCATTACCTCCCTGGGAGCTATATCTCGCCTGGCGGGCTGCCCCTATGCCCCAATTATCAGCCTGCAATCCACCCCCCATCCCCCGCCTCACCTCCCCTGTGGTTTACACTCACCCAGCATACTCCCTATCTATCTCCGATCATATGGTCTCCTCTCTCTCACCCCCGCCCCCTCATGCATCTCATCATGCTTGCTTCCCTGTCTGTTTATCTCTGCTCATCCCCTGCACCATCTCACCCCTCATCCCCCTTCTCCAGCCGTCAGAACTCTCTTGTAGCCACCTACTCCCAAGAGCAGCCCTCCTCCTCCTGCTTCTGTCTGGCAACATCCATCCCAATCCTGGGCCTGGCTACACTGGTCCTCCCCTGATATCTTCTGGACTGCGTATCGCATCTATGAACATCTGTAGCCTCCTGAAAAAACTGAACTCACTACACTGCTGGGTGATGGTTCATAAACCAGATGTGGTTGCCTTGGTTGAAACCTGGCTGTCTGACTCCACCCCCAACTCCCAGGTCTCTCTCCCTGGCTACACCCTCCACCAGTTGGACTGGGTCAGTAGGAGAGGTGGGGGTTGTGCCTTCTATTTAAAGGATCCTCTCATAGGTCTAGCCCTCCCTTCCCCTGGCCTTGACCATAAGGCCCAGGCCCTTACTCTAAAACTATCTCCTGACCCTTCTAGGGGCCCTATCTTCCTGACTACAGCCTACATACTTCCCAAGAACCAATCCCAGGTGCTGGACCCACTAATTGACTACCCTACCTCCCTACCCAACCCCTCGGACCAAATCCTGGTGGGCGACTTGAACATTAATTGGCTTTGTACCTAGTCCTCTTTCTCCCGTGAGGCTTTCTATGCAATTGACCTAACCCAACTGGTCTCCCAGCCTACTAGAATCAACCCCAGAAGGGGCACTAGCACCCTCTTGGATGTGGTCCTCACTAACAGGCCAAGCCGCGTCCATAACATCCAAATCCTTCCTGACTGCCTCAGTGACCACTCCCCTGTTCTCTTCAACTGGGTAACCTCTCAGCCCACACCCTCTGTCAAAACTATCTCTCGGAGGCGGCTTAGACCTGGGGGGCTGAAAGACCTAAAGCACTACCTTGCCCATACTGACTGGTCTTCACTGACAAACGCAACTAACATCGACTTGGCTCTGGCCTTCTTTGTAAACACCTTCAACTCTGCCTGTGACATCTTCACTCCTATAACTGCTCGGAGGTCCAAAGTAAGACATGCCCCTTGGATCACCCCTGCCCTACTGCGGCTTTTTAGGCAGCGGGACAACCTATGGCACCTTGCTGTCGCAACTAGCCGACCAGCAGACAGGCAGTCCTATGCTACAGCTTGCAACCAGTGCACCTGGGCTATCCGCAAAGCAAAGGCGGAATACTATCAAGCCTCCCTTACCTCCTCTTGGGGGAACCCTAGGTCCTTCTGGGACAATGTCAAGCAGCTGAATGGTCACTCCCGGTCCCCCTCTCCCTCACTTCTTAATGTCAATGGTGCTGTCTCCACTGACCCTGCCCTCATTGCCACTCACCTCAATAACTCCTTTACCGACCTTAGCTCAGTGCTCCCTGGTAACTTCTTCAGTCCTCCACCCCCTAGTGCTGCACCACCCATCGCATGCCCCTTGTTCCACCTGCATTGTGTCACCATACAAGAAACCAGGCCATACCTACTTAAAGCCTTAAAAGGTAACACCACCGTAATGACTCCCTAGATCCTTGCCTCCTTCGTCAGGTCCTGGATCAGGTCATCTCCCTTATCACATGCATATTTAACAAATCTCTCTGTCTCTGACAATTCCCTGCTGTCTGGAGGGTTGCCACGGTTACCCCTGTTCACAAAGATGGCAACAGGACTCTGCCAGGTAATTACCGACCCATCTCAATCCTCTCCCCCCTCTCTAAGGCCTTGGAGAAAATTGTGGCCACTCAAGTCTCTGACTACCTAAGTATAATGTTCTCTGCCCTGAACAGCATGGGTTCAGAGCTGGTCATAGTACCAATACAGCACTCCTGGAGTTTGCCAACTTCCTCCACGCCTCCTTGGACTCTGGCGCCCTGGCTGGTGCGGTATACATTGACCTGTCTAAAGCTTTTGATACCGTATCGCATCCACTCCTGTTATCCACCCTCGACCACATAGGCTTTGCCTCTGGACCAGTCTCCTGGTGTGCCAGCTATCTCTCAGCCCACTCCCAATGTGTGAAAGTTAGTGGAACTCTCTCCAGCACCTGCCCTATTCGCTCTGAGTCCTCGTACCCTATTCTGGACCCCTACTCTTCTCCCTCTTCCTCAACTCGCTACCCGGCAGTTGTGCGGGTAAGATCCTACTCTATGCTGATGATTCTGTTCTCATTGCCTCTCATAGTAACCCCTTGTCACTTCAGAACTCTCTCCAGCTAGCTTTTGACTCTGCTGAGACCTGGTTCACTGAGCACTGACTGGTTGTCAACTTAAAGAAAACAAAAACAATGCTCTTCTCCCACCCCCCAAAATAAGTACAGCAAATTTCCCCTCACTGTCCACTCCACCCTCAATATCCCCATTGAACCTGTGCAGTCCTATAAATATCTTGGAATAATCTTTGACCCTGCCCCTTTGTTCCATGGACATATATCTGCCCTGAACTCTGCCACCAACTCACGGCTGGGCATTCTCTACCGGCACAGGAAATGCCTCCCTCCGGATGCCCTCCACCTGGCCATCACCTCTTCTATCATATCTCTCATCGACTATGGCCTTCCAGTCTATGGATCAGCTGATCAGACAGCCCTCAGCAAGGTTTGCCTTACACTTAACAAGGCCTGCAGACTTATCACCAGTGCACCCAGACTTACACACACATGTCTGCTGTACACCTTGGCAACCCTACTCAGCCTGGATGAGCGGCTCATGTATCAGACCTGCCAGCTCACCTTTAAAGCCCTTCATGGCCTATCCCCCACTGGCCTATCCAACTCCATCCACCGAACTACGCCGACCCTGAACACTTGCAGCTTATCCAAAACAACCCTAGTCATACCAAGAGCCAGGACTTCACAAGGACAAAGGGCGTTCCCCTACCGAGCACCCTCCTGGTATAACTCCCTCCCTGCTGGTATCTCAGACTCTCCCACTTTAGCAAGCTTTAAACTCAGGCTCAGAAACCACCTGCTCATCTCACGCAAATGCAACTGCCACTAAAATACGAAAAACAAAACAAAAAAACCTTTGACAATGTTATCTGAGCTGCACCCCCCAGTTCTACTAACCTCCCCTTTTCCCTCCCTGGCCTTTCCCCCTTCCACTCCTCCCAGTCCTTCTCCCTCCTACTCTATCCTCTCCTACTTTCACCCTCCCAACCCTAATTCTTTGCATTCTTTGACAAGTTGCTATCATACGTATTGGAGCCTACAGTAACCCTGAATGGTAACTATCTTGCTTCTGTAATATCTGTTGTCTCTTGTGCTGCTGTCTGTTGTCCTCTATGTGACGAGGTACCTTTGTAAATGAGCTCCTGGCTCAAAGGATTTTAAACTGAAGTTTAAAATAAATTAAATTAAATTAAATTAAATTATAATGCTATCTATAGCCCTGCAGTCCCTTCCCTATTTCGTGTCATCAAAACTCTGTTTTCTTGGTGGGGCCACATCAAGCACTCAGTGGCTTTCGGAGGAACCAGGAAATGTGATCATACTTCTATTAAGTTAAAACTATAACTGTTGCTAGCACAAAAAAAATAAAGCTGTGGCTACTTTGGGTCCTGGGGCAGGCAGCTACTAGACATGAGTTGCCAGCCCCAAAGGTAACAGCAACTCTTTAAGTATTCCATGTCTGGAACTTGTGGCCATCATTCTAGCAAAGCAGGCAATGGAAAGACTCCCCTATCTCTGTGTGAGAAACTGGCCAATATCTTGTGGATGTTGTAACTGTCACTGTAGTGTTGAAGCAGTTCATTCCCTAAATTACACTGCCAGTGACACTTTTAGTTGCCCTGGTAACAGCACTTAAAAATAGTTTCTTACAAAGGAGTTTTGTAAATGCTGTATCTCCACATCTGAAGGACAACAGATTCACTAGTGACCTGCAGCAAAAAAAGTCCCCCCCCCCAACACACACATTTCAACATTAACTCAGGTGCTGATTCTTTGCAGCAGTGCAATTAACTTCAGGCTGTCACAACTTAGTTGTTACTGTAATACTGCTATCCTCCTTTGCAAGTGCTACTGATATGATAGTGGGTGGGGCTCCATTTCAATAGATGCACTGTCCCTTAACAAGCTGAGAGACAGAGTTCACCAGTGCTGCTGCCTTGGGGGGGGGCGACTTTCTTTTATGCAACACCACATGCACCAGGGCAATGCTTGGACTGACCTTACTAGGGTCTGAAACTGTTTATCCACAGGAAAAAGTACAATGCTGTTTAAAATCCTGGCTCGAGAGCACTGCCAGTATTAAACAGAGAGGGAGTGGATGAGCTAGATTCTATATTCAACAGCCAAGTAGCAGCTCAGTCACTTTACCGGTGCAGCGGTATAAGGGAGTGTTTTTTGCATTCACAAGTATCACTTGCCCTGGGTCTCAAAGGAAATAAAATGGTGGTATAAGGAAATCCCTGCATTAGTTCCACTAGTCATGCTGTTTTATTATCATTTTTATTCCATTAACCATGTAAGCAAACTAGAACTTAATGGTCCTTTGTTGGAAGTGGCCCTGGGTCAATAAAAGTACAAAAAAGTGTTATGCACTGAAATCCAAATAAACTCACATAAAACAGACATCAAGTAAACAAACCAACTCCTACGAAACAAGTTTATTTGTGGAAATTATGGACATTTACAAAGCCACATTAGAAGTTTTTGTCACTTAAAGATTTGAAATGGTTGGGAGTATAGTACTAGTATTCCAAACAGTGGATGCATTAAAAGCAAAAGAACATGTTTTGCTGCCAGTATTAGAGAGAACGAGAGAGTGGGATTCTACATGGAACAGCCATGTATTGGCTCAGTAACTTTACTGGCACAGCTGGTGTGAAGGGGTTCTTTTGAAGTCACAAGTATTACCGATGCCACCGGAATGAGAGAAACAAGTGGACGGGGGGGGGGGGGAGGTTCTTAATGCAACAGCTGTGCAGCAGCTCAGTCACTTCATTACATTCCAATTCATGGAAGCACTGAAAGTAAAATAACATGTTTTTGTTGCTGGTATTAGAGCAGGAGTGGGCAAGCAGGATAGGGATTCTACATTCAACAACCAAGCAGCGGCTCAGTCACTTTACCAGCGCAGCCAGTGTATGGGGGGGGGGGGTTATTTTGAAGTCACAAATATCACCAGCCCTGTTGGTATGAGACAGAACAAGTGGGCAGGCGGAGTTCTTAATGTAACAGCCACACAGCAGCTCAGTCATTTTGTCAGTGCAGCCAGTATGGGAGGGGGGGGCGCTCAAAGTCTGTAAAACCACATTAGATGTTTTTGTGTCACTTAAAGATTTGAAATGGTGGGGAATAGCATTTCAAATTGTGGAAGCACTAAAAGCAAGAGGACATGTTTTGTTGTCAGTATTAGAGAGAGCAGGTGAGTGGGATTCTACTTTGAACAAGCAATGGTTCAGTCACTTTACTGGCATCGCTGGTGTGGATTGCAGGGGGGTTCTTTTGAAGCCACAAGTATCACCGGTGCCACCAGTATGAGAGAAAGCAAGTGGGGGGGGGTCTTAATGCAACAGCTGCACAGTGGCTCCGTCACTTCATCGGTGCAGTCGGTATGGGGATGTTCTTTTCAATTCACCAGTATTACCAGCACTGCTGGTATGAGAGACCATGAGTGGGCAGGGTTCTTAATTCAAGAACTGCACTTTGGGAGCTCCACAACTTGTTCCAAGCTGCCTTCTCTTTGCAAACAAAGCCACGGCATTATGTTTTTCTCCAGTGGGCACACATATGTTGCAGCATGGACTGGAGCCATATGTGGCCATTACCTTGTGTTACGTGATGGACTATAGTAGCCCCGGTTGAGAATTTAAATGCAGAGGCAGAGGTCAAGCAGATAAGCAGCTGGGGGTGTTCTCTGCTTGCTGGGAGGGGATAGGAGTGGCTGGCTCTTTTGAACTACACAAAGTTTCTCCCCAGAAAGCAGAAACACATCATGATCAGCATGGCTGATTATTGGTCTGTCTCTGCCATGCCAACTGTAACTTCAGCTGTATTGGACCTGATAGTGACACATCTCTGAAACCCTATTATTGTAACAAGATGTTGCTTCATGCTGTGTGCACATGCAAACATAAGAAAACCACCCTATAATTATTTGGAGTATGGTCTTTTTAAAAAAAGGAATGGGGCAGCTTGAACGCACCTCTGTTATAGCAGCAGTGTATAATGCAAACATTTTATCCTTCTGACATTCATTAAATAGAGGTACTGCAGGTCACTCTGGGGACAGGGAATGGAGCCACTGTTCACACAGGTGTGATCTGCAGACCTCCAGCACAGGTGGGGAATTAGGTAAGGTAGTGGTGAAAGCCATTGGCAAGATGACAGGAAAGAGGGAGGTGCTGCTGGTGGGGGACTTCAACCTGTCAAATGTAGATTGGAGCCTCCCAGCAGTGGCTTCAACTAGAAGCAGGGATATCCTGGCATCTCTATAGGAGGTGTTCCTCAGGCAGATAGCCAGTGAACCCACTCATGATGGAGTTATACTGGATCTGGTACTCACCAACAGGGACAGTGCTGCAAAAGTCAAGGTGGGAGGCCCCTTGGGGACCAGTGATCACCACATTTTGTGGTTCAATATAAGGATGGCTGCCAATATAAGGATGGATGACCTGGCAGAGGGAGACAGCCTGGGTGGGAACATAGTAAAGACAACAAATCTCTACAGCACACAAGTGAGTAAAAGCAAGAGGAAAAAGACACTGCTATGGTTCTTGAAAGAGGTGGCTGAAAAAAGGGTAGCATTCAGAAGGTATAAGAGACACACAGGCAGGATGATAGGGAGGTATATCAGGGGAAACAGAGGGAAGCAAGGAAAGCAGTAAAGAGTACAAAGGTGCAAACTGAAGAGAGGATAGCCCAGGAAGTAGCGAAAGGGGACAAGGAATTTTTTTAGGTATGTAAATGACAAGAGAAAGACCAGGGTTGGGATTGTAAGGTTAAAAACGGAAGGCAGGGGGTACTGTGCAGAGGTGGACCTTGAAAAGGCCGACATTCTGAACAAATACTTTTGTTCCATGTTCACAGAGGCAAGAACAGAGGAGGGGGCCACAAAAAAATAACAGACGTTTTGGAGAGAGGTAGGTAGACACAAGTTCTTTTTCAGACAACAGAGTTCTGAAGGGACTCGCTAATCTGAAGGGTGATGGGGGTACATCCAAGGGTATTGAGGGAGCTCAGGGAGGCATTGGCTATACCTCTGACAGTCCTATTTAACAGCTCAGTGGAAACAGTAGTGGTTCTGGGGGACTAGAGGAGGGCAGATGTAGTCCCATTTCACAAAAGTGGTAGCAGAGAGGAGGCTTGCAGTTATAGGCCAGTCAGCATGACATTGGTGATGAGAAAGTTAAAGGAATCACTGCTGAAGGAAAGGATTGTGGAATATCTTGAATCCAATGAGTTACAAAACTCAAGGCAACATGGATTCATAAGGTAGGTCATGTCAGAGAAATCTGAGAGATTTCTTTGACAGGGTGACCAAGGAATTAGATCAGGGTGTAGAGGTGGACATGGGCTACCTAGTTTGACACCATTCCACATAGGAGACTAGTAAGCAAACTGGGCAGCTTAGGAGTTGGTCTAAAGGTGGTAAACTGGATAAGAAATTGGTTAGGGGCTAGGCGACACAGGGTGTTGGTACTGTAAATGGAGTTCACTCTGAGGAAGGAAGGATGACCAGTGGGGTACATCAGGGATCAGTGCTGAGACTGGTCCCATTAAATGTTTTTATAAGTGACATTGCTAAGGAGCTAGAAGGGAAGGTGTGCCTCTTTGTGGATGACATCAAAATCTGCAATAGGGACACCAACCCATTGGTGCTGGAGGTTGAGGCTCTGGTCGCAATACCTCACACCATGCCAGTGACCCTGGTTCGGGAATGAGCCTGGGCCACCAGGAGTTGGCAGGGGGAGGACTGCTCTCCTCTCTCATGGCAAGGAAGACTTGTCGACCCACTAATTGACTGCCCTCTGATGGTGGCTAGAGGGCAGTACAGGTAGGGAAGCACGGACTGATGTCCTTATGTTGGTAGGGAAGGGGGATGGGAGAAAAATGGCAGAAAAAAAGAAGAGTCTGGCAAACTCTATGGTAATCCACCACTCCCGAGGGCCATCCACAGCTTCTGGATTGGGTCTCCGGGGGAGGGCGGGAGGAGGAGAAGCCTTCCCTTGATATGGAGATCCTAGCAGTCAGCTTGAATGCGGCTTAAGGATATTTACTTTCTCTGCTTGGGACCATTTGTTGTTTATTGTCTCTGATTGTATGTTTTTTCTTTCTTTTGTGGAGTCCCTCTTTTCCCTTAACTTCCCTCACCTCACTGTTTTGCTCTTTACCCTCATTTAAGGGTGTCAGAACTTTTTCTTATTTCTTTACTTAGATCTTTTTTTTTTCTTCTTTAGTTCGCCAATCCCCCCTCCTTAATTTGGTTCACTTTTTTCCTACCTCCCTTATTTTATCTCTCTCCTTCACTACTACTCCTCTTTTTCGTTTCTTCCTTGTCTCTAGCTTTATTACTTTCAATTTCCCCCATCCCACTATCTCTGCCTCCTGTCTGATCTTATCCTTTTTATCTTTTATTAGTGGGAGACGGTGGCTGTTGGTGATGGAGACTGTCTTTTTCTCCCTAACCTCTGAAATGACCGCTTTTGGGAATGTTTGTTTTGGCATCAGCAATGGGGAACTATGTCAGAAGCTGCTTTCCTAGTTGCCTCAGCCTTTGGGATTCGATTTACAACCATAAGTTGCTTCCTTCATTATTAAGAGGACTGAGGAGGGGGGACCACCTACATGGAGGAGCTTGAGCTTCTCAATATTTCCATATTTAGTATAATATGGGACTCCCTTCTTTCTAGGTGCTGCAGAGTATATTGGATTTGTAGGGCGGCTGCTGATCAGTTTTATGCTAAATTTTCACTCTACCTGTAGATGGCTCTGCCTGCTCATATTTTAATTCTTTTTATTTATCTAGGTAATTTGTTCTTTATGTTGTTTTAATGACAACAACCCCTGTCTTGTATGTGGTCAGCCTTTACTCATCTAAGGCGGCACTGTTGGGGTTAGGATTGAAATGAGGGGAGTCCCAATATTTTAGCATATTAATGTATATTTCTAGTGTTACTTTTAAGTCCGAGGGTGTTAGTCTCTATGGGGGTACCTTCTTGTCGAGTTCCTAAAATACATTATCAGTTTCATGGGGCATCAGGTCGGCTGTCTGGTGGATTTTCTCTTCCCACTCAGACCCTTTTTTGGTTAGTTTTTCAGATATAGGTGACATACTGTAAAGATGGCTATGGACAGGGTTTGCTGTTGTGTCTTTTTGGATCTATTACTCCTGTTTTTTTTGTTGTTTGTTTGTTTAATCAAGGAGCGGGGTGGGGGAGAGGTTGACATTTTTACTTTAAAGTGCCCAGCTTTTTAAACTGGGATTTACTTATTTTGAAAGCCCCACTGGGGGTCATTCACTAGGAGCAGCCTATTTAAATAAATGTTTTATTGATGCGTTCTGAACCTGGGGGTAATTATTACCATCGTTAATTCCCCATTAGCACTCATAGATGTTAGAGTACTACCTAGGAGCCCTTTTGTTATTCTGGCTGCCCACCTTGGAAGCCTAACTGCTTTTAGTTCAATTTATTCTGCACTTTTAATTACTGCATACATGATACTGCTTTGCTTGAGGAGAAAACTTCATTACTCATTTTTGATGTTATTGGTTAATTGTTATTTATTATTGTTCTATCCACATTGTATTTTATATTCTTTTTTTTATTAATGCTAAACTGTTTTTTTTCCTGCAGCAACAAAAGAGAGCACCATGGACTTTTATGACAGTTAGAGTTCATATCTATTTCAAGTTTATTATTCTTATTTTTTTGATTGTAATATCTCCTTTAGCATACCGGGTCATAATGTTGCATGCTTAATAGCGTACGACATTATGGCGAAACCCGGACCTGTGCGCTCCCCGAGTTGGAACCCCCCGGAGTTGAGAATCTTTAGTGGGGGTGCAGCCCTCTGTAACAGGGGGTGTAGGGGGCAGAGCCCCCCACAGAACAAAGACATGATGCCTCATGGCATTAATCGCGCAGCACGATAGTGACATGCGGCATTATGTCTTGTGACATAATGACCCTATTTTAGAACTCTACTTGTTTCTTCATATGTTTGTGTAAATATCTGCCTTGTTGGCAGGAATTGTTTATTATTAGCACTTTATAGATGGATGTTACCTGGGGTTTTGTTAGGGACTGAAAGCAGAAGACAGCAGTTCATTTCAGGGAGGTGAGTGTTGATTTTTGGCAGAATTTTTGCAGTTATTGTTGTTTCTTTTGCAGTTTTATTGTTGCTTTCAGTTGGCACCAGGTAGCTTTCTGGATTAATTTGAAAAGTTACCTGTTTGGGGGATTTTGTAGGTGCAGCTGCGTATTTCTATGTAGGTTTGCTGCTGTGACTGATTGTCTCTGGTGGTCAGGAGAGAATACTCATTTTCAGTTCAGCGCTGAAACTGCTCATTGCTAGTTTGTTCTTTTATACTTATTTTACATGGGAAACATTCTGCTTATCTTGTGTGTGTGTATTTTTTAAGCCATTAAGTTTCTAGGATAGGAACTGTGTTTTGTCTAGCCCTGTAGCTTGGGGGAAGGGTGCTAATAGTCTGGCCTAGCTCTTCAGCAGAGCTACTGTTAACTACCTGGAGGTGGGCTGAGACAAAGTGATATAGCTAGCTGCTTACTTGTTGGAGTCTCATAAAGGTTTTTTTGTCTAGCCCTGTAGCTTGGGGGAGGGGTTATTTCATCTGGCAAGGTGAACACCTAGGAAATCCTCTGGTGGAAGTTGCAGTGCTTGGAGGTGCAGTGAGGGGCAGACACAGGGCTGATATTCTTTTGTGAGAGTTGGGTGTGGGCCCTAATCCCACCCTCCCCATCCCTCCCTCTCCTGAGCACAGCACATTTATGTGGGAACTCCTGCCCTGTGATTGGAAGAAGGGACTTCAGGTGCAGCTCATGTAGTTCCTATCCAATAGTGCAGTCATGGGGCTGGAAAAAAGCATAGGTCAGTCTCAAGTAGGAGTACAGCATCCACAATTAATTGCTGATTGATGTGATAGGTGGACATTGAGGGAGGAGAGCCTTCAACTAGGCAGTATCATGTACTTGTAGTGTTCAACTGGGAAGGGGTGCAGCCACGACATAGTGTGTGGAAGGCTAAAGGGGAATAGATAATGTAAGAATTACAGGGAGTGACAAGAGTGAACATGACCAATGTAGATGAGAGGAGGCCAGCATGGGGGAAGGGTCAGGACTGGAGAAAGTCCAGTCAGTGGGAAGGGAGGAAGGGGATTGGTAGCCAGCAAGGGCCAGGGAGGATAATTTGTTGCCAAGGATGCAGAGCAGCCATATTTCTGACAGTGGCATGGAGGGCTGGGGGATGCTTGGTGTGCTGGCAGATGGGGCAAATAAGGGAAGAAATTGGGTGGCTGAGGAGGGAGCCGTAGCATGGGGCAACCAAGGTAGGGAAGATTGGTGTCATTAGGGGAACCTGTTGAGACACACAATACAGCCACCAGCAGGCTAGCACAAGGAAATTCCAGAGGAATCAGGAGGTGGGCTGCAAAATCCAGTGCAGTCACATGCAAGACATGGTGACAGAGGTTGGAGTGGTCAAGTAGACAAGAAAACAGCAGGGCAAGCACAAGGTCATGAGCCTCAGGAAAGGGGGGATGGGAAAAAAACAGGGTAAGGGGATCACCAGAGCAAATCAGGTCAGTGGTGTGGCTAACTGGGAGAAGTGGGGGGGGGAGTAATACAATCACTGAGAAGATTAAAGGGGAGTCACTACAAGGGAGAAAGGATGCATCACAGAAGTGGCAGGCCTAGAGACCAGGGGCAGCAGAAAGGTGATAAGGAAGCAAAACCAGGGACAATGGAGCAGGGAGGTGCAACAAAGCTAGAAACAGGAGGCAGCAAGGATAGGGATGGAACAAGGCTGCAGAAAGAACCTTCGGGAGAGGGCACACGGTACTCAAGGAAAACCATAATGGGGAGGGTGGCAGTATGGGGAGCAGAGGAAACTGCATAGGGGAAGGTGGGGGTGCACAAGGGAATGGTCTAGTAAGTGAAGCAGATGCACTAGCAATAGCTGGCAAGGGGAGAAGTCAGAACACAGAATGGAGGAGGCAGAAGGGGGAATAGCTGGGGGGATAAGGGAAGGAAACATTTTGGGGGAAGGAAAAGAGCTAGCAAAAGAGAGGAGGCAAATAATGAGTCAGTCATAATTCTGGGGGACTCCATAGTAAAGGGGGTCAGATGGATGTAAGGGGGTCAGGAAAAGCAGCATCTAAGTAGAGTGCATACCTGGCACGACAGCAGGTAGGGTGGGTGCAGCAGCACATTGGTAGGTGTGTACAGAAGGTGGGGGGGGGCACACATCATTTTTCACCTGGGAACAAATGATCTGAAAGGAAGGCAGTTAGAGGAGGTTCAGGACAGCTTTAGAGAAGTGGGGAAGTTATGCAGAGAGGAGGGAAGCACAGTGGCATTCTCAGAAGTTCTGCCAGTACCAAGGGCAAATACAGACAGAAAAAGCAGAATCGTGGACTTCAACAAGTGGCTGAGAGAATGGTGTGAGTCCATGGGGAATGGCTGGGTGGAAGAGTGGGGCAACACATGGGAGAACCCAGATCTATATGCAGGGGACAGGCTACATCTAAGTAAGGAAGGTTCAGGGTGTTAAAGCAGAGACTGAGGGAATTTATTACCACAAAGTATAATTTAAACTTGCTCGGGGGGTGCTGGGGAAGTGGAGTGAATCAGGAGAGGAGGTCCAGAGGACCTCCCCCCATAGCAATGATAGGGCCTACTATGTCTAAGATGTGGGAGGGGAGAGTAAGGGGGCAGCTGGGAGAGACTCAGGGTGGAGGGAGGTATCACTAAATGCTAGGGCCCTTGGGAATAAGATGGCAGAGCTGCAGGCACTGCTAAAAGAAGGAGAGGTGGACATAGCAGCCATCACGGAGACATGGGCAACCCAAAACCATGACTGGGACTTGGTCATCCCAGGATTTAAATTATTCAGGAGAGACAGAGAAAAAGGTAAGGGGGAAGTAGCCATGTACATAAGGGAAGGGACTGGATGCATCAGGGAGGAAAGGGAAGAAGGTAGGTCTGAAGTCATTTGGATACAACTCCATGCCCCAAAGGGGGCTAGGATCCAAATGGGGTTGCTTATAGGCCCCCAACCCAGAATGAGGACATGGATAGGGAGGTAGGGGAGCAGCTAAGGAGATTATGTGGCAAAGGGAGCACTGTGGTGGTGGGAGACTTCAATTTACCAGGGCTGGATTGGAGCATCCCAGCCTCCACATGCACCAGGGAGCAGATCCTCCTAGAAGCAATCGAGGATGGCTTCTTGACCCCGGAGTGTGACAGTGCCAACAAGGGAAGAAAATATTCTAGACCTGGTGCTGGAGGATGGAGAATAGGTCACAGATGTAAGGGTGGAGGAACCACTGACTGGTAGCGATCACCACACAGTGTGGTTCTCTATCAGTTTGGGTAGAGAGACCTACAATACAAAAACAAAGGTCCTGAACTTCAGAAAGGCAGACTTTGGCAGGATGGGACAATTAATGAGAACACACACATAGATGGCATCCACCCTGACATGGACACAGAGCAGAAATGGGCGATCATAAAACTAGGGCTGATTGAATCCACTAAAGTTTGTGTCAAGAGCCAGCAAAAGAAATCAAGGACCAAGCATCCAAGCTGGATGAACAGAGAGGTAACGGAGAAGGTGAGAGATAAGAAAAGGGCCTGCTGAACCTACAAGAGAACCTACAGGGCAGAGGATAGGGAGAACTATGTGAGGAAATCCAGGGAAGTGAGCAGAGCGGTCAGGACTGCAAAGGTGACCAGGGAAAGGAAATTAGTTCAGGGGATTAAGGAAGGAGAAAAGGATTTTATTCAGGTATATCAGCGAAAAGAGAAAGTGCAAGGATCAAATAGTTAGGATCAGGAATGGCAGTGGGTGGGTAGACAAAGGGTCAGAGAAGGCAGAAGTACGTAATGAGTACTTCTGTTCAGTGTTTGCAAGGGAGAGGGATGGGCCCATTCCTGCAGGGAAAGGGGGCGCCAGCATGGGGAGGTGAGATAGCCACAGACGGGGTCATCATGGTGGAAAGGGTACTGGAGGGCCTTAGGTCTCTGAGGGTAGACAAGGCACCTGGGCCAGATGGGGTACATCACAGGGTGCTGAGGGAGCTGGCAGAGGTTCTGGCAGTGCCACTGGCAGATCTGTTCAACACCTCGCTAAGTATGGGATGTGTGCCCAGAGATTGGAGGGAGGCACACGTGGTACCTCTCCACAAAAGTGGGCCCAAGGATGAACCAGGGAACTACAGACTGGTGAGCCTCACCGCAATTGTGGAGAAACTGATGGAATCTATCCTCAAAGAAAGACTGGTGCAGTTTCTTGAGGATAATGATCTATAAGACAACAGACTGCAGAGGTTTGTCGCTGGCAGATCCTGTCAGACAAACTTGGTTGATTTTTTTGACTGAGTCACAAGGGCACTGGACAAGGGCCATGAGGTATATGTAGTCTACCTGGATTTCAGAAAGGCCTTTGATTCAGTGTCACACAGAAGGCTGACCAGCAAGTTGAGGAATCTTGGTATTGGGTGGAAGCTAGCCCGATGGGTAGAAAATTGGCTGAGGGACAGGCAACAGAGGGTAGTTGTGGGGAGAGAAGCATCAGAGCCCAGGGCAGCGACAAGTGGTGTCCCACAGGGATCAGTACTGGGACCAGTCCTGTTCAACATTTTCATTGCAGACACAGCGGTTGGGATCAAGAATAAGATCAGCCTCTTCGCCGATGACGCCAAGATCTGTGCAGAGGTGGGTGAGGAAGTGGGTGGCAAATTACTGCAGAAGGGCTTGGCAAGACTCAAGGAGTGGTCACACACTTGGCAGCTTGGGTTCAATGCCAAGAAGTGCAAGGTGATGTATTTCGGAGCCAGAAATTCAGGATACAGCTACTGGATGGATGGCATCAAACTGTCCACATCCAACGAGGAGAAGTATCTGGGGTGCTGGTGACCGGGGAATTAAACCACTCGGTCTAGTGTAGGAAGGCAGTGGCTAAGGCTAACAGGATGCTAGGGTACATAGCAAGGGGGATTATATCCAGATGTAGTGAAGTCATATTGCCCCTGTGCAGGTCCCTGCTGAGGCCGCACTTGGAGTACTGCGTGCAGTTCTAGTGCCAGTACTTGAAAAGGGATATCAAACTACTGGAGGCAGTGCAGTGAAGAGCAACAAAGATGATTCAGGGGTTGGGGGAGAGAACTTACGAGGAAAGACTAAAAGAGCTCAACATGTATACCCTGGAGGCTAGAAGAGAGAGAGGGGACATGATCAAGACCTTCAGGTACCTGAAGAGGATGAACAGAGTAGGCTTCCAGGGTGGGTTTACTCTCCAGAATGGAAGAGATACCAGAGAGCACTCCCTGAAGTTAAAAGGGGCAGATTCAGGAGGGAAAGGAGGAGGCATTACTTCACTGAAAGATTGGTAACAGGGTGGAATGCACTGCCTGACCAACTCATATCAGTGCAGACTGTGGGGTGCTTCAAGAGGGGGTGGGACAAATTCAAGGAAAAAGTACATACCGGGGGACAGTTGAGGCAAGGAAGAATTAATGGGTGGGGGGGGGCAGCTGCAGTCTAATGGGCTGAAGTGCTGCACGCTCATGCAGACTAGACAGACCATATGGCCTGTATCTGCTTTCAATTTCATATGTTCGTATGTTTGTATGCTTTCTACCTGTTTTTCAACTATTTGTTTTCTTTGTCAGTTAATGTTTTTTACTCTTATGGTGAGCGGCTAAAATAGGTGTGACTCCACTTTAGTTATGGCCGTTGGGCAATTGGTCACTTGGCTGAATAATTTTCTCCAAATGGAGGAATATCCATATGTTTTCTTGGTTCTTTCCTGAGGCTATCCCAGCAAAAGGGTGCATTTTGTTATTCTCAGGATGGAAAGCTTTACTAAACATGGTCTGCATCAGTGTATTTTAAGTTTTGGAGAAGGGTCTGTATTATTTACTGGTTCACTGGCACTGGTACAGTACTTTGATCTGGGGACTCTCTCATCCCTCTATGGGAATGCCTTACCAGAAAGTACTGCACCTTGTTTTATGTTAAGTCTCCTACATAATAAGAACAATGGCACAAAATTTAAAGATAGTATCGTATAATGTAAATGGAATCACCAGTCCAGTGAAGAGATATAGACTTCTCCACTACTGCCACCAGCAAAAGGTGGACTTGATTTTTTTCTCAAGAGACTCACTTATCTTCTGTAGAGCATGAACAATTCTTAAAGCTGGGGTTTGCTAAGATATTTTATGCTTCATATCTTTCAGGGACTTGCCGAGGGGTACTTGTTCTTTGTCAACGGTGTTTACCTTTAGAGGTACATGAAAGTGTGTCCGGCCTAGAGGGGAGATACATTATGGCAACTGGGCTATATGGTGAAGAGGTCACACTGGCTGATTCATATTTCCCACCTGCAACTAAAAAAGCTGTCTTCTCTGCTTTCTTTTCTTTACTTTATTAACTCCAAGGTGAAAGGTAGATTACTTTAGGGTGGGGATTTCAATAAGACTTTAAATCTTAGCCTAGATGCTTCAAAACCCAAGGCATACCGCCAGTCCAGTATCCCGAAGAATGTTCTCTGCATGCTTCAACATCTTGGACTAGTGGATGTATGGCGCTGCCTTCATCCTAAAGATCATGCTTATTCCCATTATTCAGCTAGACATGGTAGTTCAGCTAGGATGGACTATTTCTTTACCACTATTGAACATGTAGGGGATTTAGCCCATGCTGAAATGGGTCTCTTACTTCATTCTGATCACTCAACATTATTAATCACCATCAGTCCTGTGAAAACAATCTGTTATCCCTTTTGACACTTGCACTTAGCTTACTTGAGAGATCAACCTCTAATTAATGAGTTGGTGGGTCAGATTAGAGAGTTTCTGGAAATTAGTGACTTGGGCGAGGTCACGGCAAGTTTATTGTGGGATGCTTTAAAAGCTATTATTCAGGGCAAAGTGATATCATATGCTGCGGCTAAGCATAAGGAGAGGGAGAAAAAACTATCAGTCTTGTACCAAGAAGTCCAGACCTTGAAGCAGGCAGTCTCTGAGGGGGACAACTCAGCTTGCCCTAGGCTGTTGCAGGCTAAAACCAAATGACAAAACCTTATTGATCAACAAATTGAACATGCTCTTTATTATCTTTGCCAGTGTTATCACTTGGGTGGCCCTAAGGGCTCACATTATCTGCGTCATCTTCTGGCGTACTGTACAGCCATGACCATTCTTAAACCGGTTCCTTCAGTCACAGGGAAACATACGCATGGTGCTAGGGATATTCTTAGTATCTTTCTAAATTATTACAAACAGCTTTACTCTGCACTGCAGAGCCCTCTAGTCATTCACCTGATAAGATGTCTTCTTTTCTGGAATGTGCAAAGCTTCCCAGGTCACTAGATCACCAAGTGATTCTTTTGACATCCCAAATTTCTCTCCCTGAGCTCTCCGCTGCCATCAAGCGATCTAAATCTGAAATGGGTCCCAGTTCATATGGTTTTCTTTCCAACTTTTATGAAATAATAGAGTTGCAGCAGGTTCTTATGTTTGTACTTTTGCAGGTCATGCAGAACATCCAGGAACTCCCCTGTCCTGGAAATATGTAACTATCACAACGTTGTTGAAACTGGGTAAGGATCCTCTTTGGTCGGATTCCTATCATCATATCTCAATGCTAAATGCTGACAACAAATTTTTTATGTCCATTTATGTTACTAGACTTGAAGGCCTTCTCCCATCCTTGGTTGATCTGGACCAGGCAAGTTTCATGTGCAAATGGCAAATTTTTGATAATGTTCAGCGCACTTATTTGTGTCTAGACCATGCTAACAAACAGTCTATTCCCCTGGTCCTGGCCTGCCTGGATGTGGAGAAGGCCTTTGATCGGGTGTTGTGGCCTTTTCTTTGGTTGGCATTGCAAGCATTTGGCTTACCATAAATCTTTATAAATATGCTGATTCTACAGAATATGTTAAGGTTAATGGTAATATCGCATCTCATTTCCCTTTAGGTCAGGGCACTCATCAAGGGTGTCCTTGATCCCCTCTTTTATTTGCATTATATGTTGAGCGACTGGAATCCCACATCCACCTTTCACAGCAAATTGAGGGTATTCTGATTGGGGGAAGAGACTATCGGGTGGAATTATTTGCAGACGTTATCGTGTTAACTCTAGCAAACCCTATTTCATCTCTTTGGGCACTTTTTAGACTTCTGGAAGAGTTCTAATCCCTTTCAGGATTTTGTCTGAATAAACTGAAAACTGAGGTAATAGGTTGTCTTTTTTCTTCGCCCAGAAGATATCCTTCAGTTACTTCCTGTAAAATGGAATAGGAATTACATTAAATATCTTGGGATTAGTTTAACAAAGTTTACTGATCATGTGGACCTTTTGAACTTTGAGCCTCTCACTCAAGCAATAAAAAAATATTTAGATTGCTGGTCCACTTGCTGTTGTCCTTTTTATGCCGTGGGGAAGTGATTCAGATGACAGTTCTTCCTAAAATATTATTTTATCTTCAGACTCTTCCGATAGTCCCTTTTCACATGTACTTACAGGATTGACAACAAGCTATTCTTCAGTTTATATGGTACAGATGGCACCCTAGAGTAAAAGCAACTCTTTTATATCTTCCCCCAGCTCAAGGGGGTGTGGGGCTTCCAAATCTATACTGGTATGCCAAGGCTGCTCAGTTGCGAATATTGTGTTATTGGACTAATCCTAATTACAAGGCCTCTGGAAAGCTATAGAATTCACTTTGAATGATCTATAAAATCTAAATCAGATTTTTTTTTGCATCCTCCATCTCTCAGTTACCGGGATCTCTCTTTTATACACATACTGCAGTAGTGATTAAATTATGGTGTTGTCATGCCGGATCTCTTCGTCCAGAGGAGCATCTGCTGGTGATGGCAATGGCATGGGATGAGGTTAACCCATCTAACAAATTAGGTGCCGTTCTTTGAGACTGGGCCAGATTAGGGTTAGAATTTTATCACCAGCTGTTTGACGCTCAGGGTCAGCTCTCTTTTGGTTGGCTTCAAACATTATATGGGCTGCTACGATCTGATCATTTTAGATTTTTCCAACTTTGATCCTGTTTACTCTTTTTCCCTTTTACTGATCTTTTGACATTTCTTTTTGAGCTCATTGGTGGTAAGGATAATTATTTCAGCACAACAAGGGGATGACGTAGAACATCTAATAGGATCTTTATATCTGGATATTCGAATTTCTAAGTTGGAGACAGCTAAATTCCTTTTTTCCAGTTGGGAGCAGGACTTAGGTGAGCCTTGCTTTTTGGGAGGAGTGGTGCACCTCGGCTTTAGAAAGTTTTAAGGCTTTGACATCCCCTTATTTGCAGGAATTCTCCTGGAAATGCTGTTAAAGTTTTTTTTAACCCCAGTGAGAGTAGCCAAATATAAGGGCTCGCAGTTTTGCCCAATGTTGATGACAGTGTGGAGAGTCTTCAGCAGACCAGGAACATATATTTTGGAGCTGTCCAAACCTAAGGCTATTTTGGAAAGTGGTATCAAGAGACCTCCAGCAGATTTTTTTTCTCCACAATTGACTCTGACATCCAAATTATTTTTATTGACCATACCCCTGTCTTTCCAAAACTTTCTAAATGCCAGGTAAAGTTCCTTTTGACATTAACTTTTTGTTCAAAGAAGGCTCTTACAAAGCATTGGCTTAAACCTCCAATTCCAAGCCAACTTTGCTGGTATGAAATAGCTAATTTTATCTACAATGTGGAGACAATTTCTTGTGAGTATCTTAATTTGGATAGTGCTGGTCAGGAGAGATGGAGGCATTGGGTTATTTTTCAACTTGATGTTAATTCTTATTTTGTCCCATGGAAGGATTTTTTCTTTTAATGTGACTACTTCTTATTCCTTTAATGTAATTGGGAGCACACATCAACTATATTTACGGTTCTACCTTTAAGTGTGGTAGATTCCCTGAATTTATAATTTCAGAGATATTTGTTTTTGATACTATATAGATAAACATGGATGCAGTTATTAATCTGTTAATTCTTCATTGCAAAGGTAATGACCTTTCTGATTATTTGATTTTGTGTTCTTGCTCTCGGGATTGTCATCTGTTTGTACAGTTCAGACTGCTCACCTGAGTTGTTTATTGTATTTATTCAATAAAGTTTGATTATAAAAAAAGGATTATGGTCATGTTAAAGAATGTGTCGGACAGTTACATCATTGTCAGGAGAGGACAGACTGACTTGCATGCACTGTGCAGACATGGTAAGCAGCCTGAAGACATCTTTGGAGGATGCTGGAACTTGGATTCACTCAGAAGTATTTTATCTTGGAAATTCACCCTTACCAGATGGATGGAAGGCCTAAGTAAGCAAGATGTTATCCAAGAGGAATAAAATAGTTTCCCTTTATTAATAAGATGTTGGATGTGTCCAAGAAAAATAACACAGCATCAGACCACAGTACATGATGACAGACCTTTTCATGAAAAGTTCCAAAAATTGTCATATGCTGACACTGACTATGTGAGGCACTATCTTCAGGAACTGCTGGTAGCTAGGATCATTAAAAATTGAGGAACTCATCCTCCTTGCCAATTGTTGGACCAATACACTATGCCAAGGGTACAAGATGCTTTGGATTGCCCAAATCAAAAAAATGGTTCTCTGTGCTTATCCTTCACAGTGGGTATTATCAGACACCAATGGACAAGGAAGACCATAGGAATATAACCTTTATCTGCCCACCTGGCTCCTATGATTTTTTTTGGATGCCACAAGGTACTTCAGGTACCTCAGAAACTTCCAGTGCCTCTTGAAGCAAACCAATGAGGTCAAGGATCTTCTGGAATACCCAGTGAAACTAGATAATGTGATCATCCTTGACCAGATACTTGAGGAGCACAAGGCTCACCTACTGAAAGTTCTGGACTGACTGGAGGAGTTTGGTCTCATATTCTTCATCAAGAAGTGACAGTTCTTTCAGACTTCAGTTAAGAATGTAGGACACATCATGTCAGAGAAAGGAATTATCACTTATCCCAACAAAGTAGAGGCCCTCACCACCTTGCCTATTTGAAGGACCTACAGCATTTCCTTGGGTTCTGTGGTTACTACTGATGTTTCATGAAGGTCTGCACCAAAGTGTACATCCACTGATGAACTTGACACATGACTACCCTCCTGCCAACAAACAGAGCCCCCCCACCTCAGAAAGATGCTGAGCCCAAAAGTTACTTCAAAGTGCATGATGTGTTTCTACAATGATGGGATAGCTCCTGTGAAAGAGCCTTCAGGGAGATCATACATTGGCTGATGCATGCAGCGGTGCTGGCATATGCTGATCCAGAGTAAGATTACACATTCCACACTATTGCCAGTCTAAGTGGGTTTGGAACAGTTCTCTATCAGCAACATCCTGAAGGTATGAGTCCTGTGTCATTTGCAAGCAGAAGCTTAATGCTATATGAGAACTTCCCAGTCCACAAATTAGAGATTTTAGTTCTCAAATGGACCATTATAGATTAATTGTGAGTATCTGTATGGTACAAAGATAACCTTCAGGACAACCCCTTGATATATGTAAAGACTACTGCTAAGTTGAACATGACTGGTTGTCAGTTCTTTCAACATTTGATAACAGTGTGTAATACTGTCCAGGGCTCAATTATATTGATGTGGATGCCTTGTCCCAGCATCCTTCTGGAAACTCCAACAATACAGCTATGTGGATTCACATACCAGAAGATGCAGTAAAGTCCCTGTGTAAACAGTATAATATGGATAAGCAAATCACTTCTGAAAATTCCAGCAGACTTGTGGTCACCTGGGAGCATCTGTGGATTGTCATACAAAGACCTACTGCAATTTCACTGCTTAGGATATGTGGGAAGCGTGGGAAATAACAGATGTCCAGACCAAAGTTTAAAGGTGCATAAAAAACATAGAGGTATGCGTTTGTCAATTTATTTCTGAAAAAAAAAAATTCTTATCTTAAAGTTCACAGAAAGGAAAATCGGTGTTAGTCTTCACGCTCATAAACAACAGGAAATGCTTCTTTCCACAGACTCCTGAATTGCTTTTTCCTTTCTTATCTCTGAACAGTATGGGTGTGTAAGCACACACACAACCTTCTTGTTCTGTGGTCAGTCGACTACTGACCCACCTTCCTATCTAAACAGGAGTCCTAGTGGAGGATTTATATACTTTCCAGAAAGGCGCATGTCTTGAACTGAGCCACTCCCCTATTGTGACATCACTTTACCTAGATACTATAAAGGCAGCCATTTTATGGGCTGCCTGCCCCTATAGTTGAAACCTTCACAGGACAAGCTTCAATCAGGTAATTCTCTTTTATACAGAAAGAAAAATCCAAAATGACTAGATGTCTCTTTTAAATAGTAAATAGATTCCAAAAATCTAAACAAAGAACACTAGATGAGGGGCATGCTCCCTATCTGTGTCTTTGGAAGAGATTTAGATTCTATTTATTATGTTAATTATTTAACTTTTAACTATTTAACTGGAATCTATTTACTATTTAAAGGAGACATCTATTCATTTTGGATTTTTCTTTCTGTATAAAAGAGAATTACCTGATTGAAGCTTGTCCTGTGAAGGTTTCAACTATAGGGCAGGCAGCCCACAAAATGGCTGCCTTTATAGTATCTAGGTAAAGTGATGTCACAATAGGGGAGGGGATCAGTTCAAGACTTGCCCCTTCTGGAAAGTGTATAAACCCTCCGTTAGGACTCCTGTTTAGATAGGAAGGTGGGTCAGTAAAGAAAGGAAAAAGCAATTCAGGAGTCTGTGGAAAGAAGTATTTCCTGTTGTTTATGAGTGTGAAGACTAACACCGATTTTCGTTTCTGTGAACTTTAAGTTAAGAATTTTTTTTTTTCGGAAATAAATTGACAAACGCATATCTCTGCATTTTTTATGCACCTTAAAACTTTGGTCTGGACATCTGTTATTTCCCACACTTCTACACAGATCTGAACCCATGCCTCCATTTGGAGACCAGAAGAAAAAGGAACAAAGAAAGTGGGTGGAACAACAAAAGAACACTATTGCTGGCATTTTGCCAGAATTACCCTTGCAAGACATTATTAAGGAACAACAAGCTGACGTTTCCTTAAAATCTTTTTTTCCACAGGTTTAACAAGTAAAACACCATGGACAATCTCATTTTATTGTGAAAAGTAATATCTTGTATAGAATCACTGTTGATACTACCATTAATGAACCTGTAGAACAGCTGATAGTACCAAAAATCTATAGAGAAAAGGTAATGCAGTTAGTGCATAATATTCCAATGGCAGGCCATGAGGGAAGGGATCAGACCTTGCAAAGATTGCTTGCACATTTTTCTTGGCCAGGTATACACCAGGATGTGGCTGAATATTGTCGTGCCTGTAAAGAATGCCAGTTGGTTGCCCAAGGTGTAAAAATAGATCAGGTGCCCCTTCAGCCAATACCTTATGTCACTACCCCATTTGAAGGAATCACAAATGATGTTGTAGGCCCTCTTACCAAAAGTTCTAAGGGTAACAGTCATATTAGTGGTATGTGATTATGCCTACGGTACCGGAAACTGTTCCTATCTTGCAGTTACTGCACCTCGCGCCAGCTGAGGATTAGCCAAAATATTCAGCAAAATGGGGATACCCCAGGAGATTCTCACAGACAGAGATAGTAATTTTACTTCTGTTATGTTGAGGGAGTTATATCGCATCCTAGGGGTATCTGCTGTGCGTACTTCTTTTTACCACTCCCAAACAGATGGTCTTGTGGAGAGATTTAACAAAACCTTTAAAAAGATGCTACAAAAGTACATTCAGGAAGAAGGTAGAGATTGGGGCAAATATCTCCCTTACCTCCTGTTTGCCTACAGAGAGGTATCACAGGCTACAACTGGGTTTTCACCTTTTTCTTTACTTTATGGTAGAAATCCCAGGGGACCCTTAGATGTGGTAAAAAAACACTGGGAGGATGGTAAAAATGTTGGCTATAGTAACATCATAGACTGCATGACTGCATTAAGAGAAAGATTGGTCAAATATGTTCACACGGCCCAATTAAAGAAACCCAGAAACAGACAGAACAGAAAGCAGCTTATGATATGGGGTTAAAACGTAAAGGTTTTATACCTGGAGAAAAAGTTTCATTATTATTACCCTCAACTGAGAATAAACTATTGATGCATTGGCAGGGTCCATTTGAAGTAATTCGACAAACAAGAAGCATCAACTTTGAAATTGAAATACAGGGCCGTCGACCAACCAAGAGAGTATACCATGCCAACCTTTTAAGAAAGTGGATAGAAAAACCCCAAGCCCAAACATTCTACACTTACTCTGAGCCACAGCAAACAGAAATTGAGATTGCTTATGAGAGGCTTGACCGTCCCATAAGTGATAAGGGTATACAAATAAATCCTGATCTAAGCCCTGAACAGAAAGTAGAAAGAGATCAGTTGTTACATTATTTTCAGGACACTTTCACATCCACCCCAGGATGAGCAAAGTGGGTAGAACATGACATTAAAGTCAACCAGCAGAAGCCCATACACCAAAAAGCCTATAGATTACCGGAAAAGATTAGGCAGGAGGTAATCGATGAGATAAAAAAGATGGAACAGTTGGGGATGATTGTCCCATCCAGGAGTGCATGGTCTTCCCCAATGGTGATAGTGAAAAAAAAAGAAGGAGGAATAAGAGTATGTTTAGACTTCCAAAAAATAAATTCTATTTCAGATTTTGATGGGCACCCCATGCCCAGAATAGATGATCTGTTAGATAGAATAGGAAATGCCCGCTACAACAGCACATTAGATTTAACCAAGGGGTATCGGCAAATTCCCTTGACCCCCAAAGCACAAGAAATAACAACCTTCCCTACCCCAGTAGGTTTGTATCAACTCACAAAAATGTCTTTTGGACTTCATGGTGTCCCTGCCACTTTCCAACATTATATGCACCATATTTTAAGATCTCATACCCAGTATAGTTCGGCTTATCTGGATGATGTGGTTGTCTTTAATCATGACTGGCCCACGCATTTAGTACATTTAAGTGCCATAGTTCAAACCATCAAGGATGCTGGCTTAACAATAAATCCGGCTAAATGTGCTATTGCAAAAACTGAAACCAGGTATTTGGGTTTTATTATTGAGGAAGGGTCTTTGAAGCCAGAAATTGACAAAGTAGAAGCAGTAGCCAACAGCCCCATTCCAATCACAAAGAAACATATTCGATCCTTTTTAGGATTAGCAAATTATTATAGAAGGTTTATCCCGGACTTTGCTACTTTGGCAACTCCCTTAACACAGCTGACCAAAAATAAATATCCTAATAAAGTTAAATGGACTCAAGCATGCGAGGAGGCCTTCAGGAACATAAAAGTGTTCCTTTGCTCAACCCCTGTGCTAACTAGTCCAGATTTTAAAAGACCTTTTGAAATTCAAACAGATGCCTCAGAGACAGGTTTGGGGGCTGTGTTAACCTAATATGATGAAAAAGGGGAACATCCAGTATTGCATATTAGCAGGAAACTTCATGAGTGTGAAAGGAAATATTCTGCAATAGAGAGGGAATGTTTGGCACTGAAGTGGGCCATAGAGTCCCTTAAGTATTACTTGTGGGGAAATGATTCTGTAGTGATGACAGATCATAATCCGTTGTGTTGGATAAACCAGATGAAAGATAAAAATGCATGGATTATGAGATGGTATTTATCTCTACAACCATAAAAGTTTACTGTAAAACACAGGCCAGGAACGAAGCATTTAAATGCTGATTTTCTATCTCGATATGGTGCTGCAAGAATACCAAAGTAAAATGAATATTGGTGCTAAGTAAGCACTAGACACCTCAGGGAATTGTTCTGTAGAGTAGTTCTGATAAGATAGTAAATGTTATTTATGTACAGAACTAGTTATAAGGGTCCCTGAGGAGGAACTTCTGAGAGTGGGTGGGCGGAAGTTCCAACCCTTCCGAGGGTGAAGGGTTTCAGTCAACAAAACAGAATTATGTTGCCTTCTTGTGGTGGGAGGTGTGTAAAAGGGAGTCCTGTTATGAACACAGAAAGTATGGACAGTGGCAAGAAAGGTACAAACCCCCCCACCTTTTTCAGTTTTTCTTTCCTCTCTAAATTCACCCTGTTCTGTCCTCTTCTGTATTTTCTTTCTATCCTAATTTCTTGCCAGGGTGGCCAACCTGGCAATCTCTATTCTTCCTTTTCTGTCCCCTGCTGCCCTTAAGATAAACGAAATAATTGTACCTTATTTAAATAAAATGCAAAAGCCCAGTATAATGTAGTATTATCAAACAAATAATATGAGGGCTTATATTAGGTAGCTTTCTACCTGAAGATATATATCATTTTATCTGTAATGTAACCTGTTTCCTATTTAGTCTTTAAAATGCAAAACTAAAAGAAATCCCATTTTATTAAATCAGTAATAATTTTATAAATTCTGAACAATAGTCTTCTCCACTTATCAAACTTTATTTAAACTGCATATAGCCTAAGGCTGTGCTTCAGGAACTTTCATTCAGTTTATTTTGTACCCAACAGCTGCAATTTCAGCCATCAGCTGATTGAAACTTTCAGCCTTCTACTAATCTGCAGGCTTTTTATTTGGCTCTGGTACAATGTTACATTGCTACACTGAATGCAGCTCTTTTTAAATAAGTTTAGGGACACTGCAGGGCTTTTCCTTTTTCCTGTAGTGTCCTGTGGTCATTTAGAATGAATTCAGCCTCTGCTTTCATTTCCTAGAAGCCAGTAACTTTTCCAGTACTGCAGGACTTCAGCAAAAGGGGTCCCATGGCAACAATAAACAGTTACCTCCTATCTTCATTTCTTTTAGCTGGCACTTGGTTTCTCTCCAGAATCGCAATGAGCAATTGTGATCCTACCTTGCAAGGACTTTATTTCCAAACCTTTTTGCTGCACGAACATGCGCAGATCCTTTGCGACGGTGCGATTGTGCGAAAGTGCGAACATGCTCGCATTTCACCGCCGCATCTACTCGCATCAACAGTGTTAGGGCTAAGTGCTTTTCTTTTGCCAACATTACTTTTAACCAGGGCATACCTCTCAACCGTCCCTGATTTTCAGGGACGTCCCTGATTTTGCCTCAAAATTTTCTTCTGTTTCTTCTGTCCCTCGTAAAATTTCTGTTTTTGTGACAGAACAGTGGGGATTAAAAGCACAAAATGATGTCAAACATTAAAGTTACAGTCTTGCTCTTTTTCAGAAAATGCATCTTAACACAAATCCTTTAATTCTGTCAG
The DNA here is from genome assembly GCA_016271365.2 of Neoceratodus forsteri. Lineage (NCBI taxonomy): Eukaryota > Metazoa > Chordata > Ceratodontiformes > Ceratodontidae > Neoceratodus > Neoceratodus forsteri. Next base: position 906,588,626 of record CM057452.1, read on the forward strand.
CTTTCTGAGTGAATAGTATCAGTTTTTAAGATGTGTCCCTCATTTTGTGTATTTGTCCCTAATTTTTTTAAGCCTTGTCCCTGATTCATGAGGCAATAGGTTGAGAGGTATGAACCAGGGACATCAGCTAAACAGAGGCACCAATATATATCTTCAGGTAGAAAGCTACCTGATATAAGCCCTCATATTATTTGTTTGACAATACTTCATTATACTGGGCTTTTGCATTTTATTTAAATAAGGTACAATTATTTCTTTTATCTTAAGGGCAATAGGGGACAGAAAAGGAAGAATAGAGATTGCCAGGTTGGCCACCCTGGCAAGAAATTAGGATATAAAAAAATATAGAAGACGACAGAACAGGGTGACTTTAGAGAGGGAAAAAAAGCAAAAAAAGGGGGGGGGGGGGGTTGTACCTTTCTTGCCACTGTCCATACTTTCAGTGTTCATAACAGGACTCCTTGTTACACACAACAGTGTATAATATTGTCCAGGGCTCAATTATATTGATGTGGATGCCTTGTCCCAGCATCCTCCTGGAAACTCCAACAATACAGCTATGTGGATCCACATACCAGAAGATGCAGTAAAGCCCCTGTGTAAACAGTATAATATGGATAAGCAAATCACTCCTGCAAATTCCAGCAGACTTGTGGTCACCTGGGAGCATCTGTGGATTGTCTTACCAAGACCTGCTGCAGTGTCACTGCTTAGGATATGACCTTTCTGCCCAGACTGAGTCATGATGACTTATAAAGAGAACAAAGAAATTAATGGAGCTTCAGGAACATCGTCACTGCCATTGGCAGAGGATGGAATGCCACCAAAGTCATCTCAAATCACCCAGGCATGGCTTTAATATTGTGAGAGTGGACTAAATTTAAACTAATGTTACACAGAAGTGCAAGCACCCAAAGGATTTACCCAGCAACAACTACTGTCACCAACCAAATTCAGAAAGATTGTCATGTGCTCCCATTAGGATAACACAGGACATTCAGGAAGTGAGTGCACCCTAAATTTGGTCTGCACTCGGGCCCAGAATGTGTGCCAAGGCTGAAGGGTGCAGCAAGCAGTGCTATTGATGTGTCTGGAGGAAGATCCTACCAAAGATGAAAGCTCCTCTAATGAATATTCTGAAACAGCACACCAAAAGAACTTGTGAGCATTAACTTTCTCAGAAACCAAGAATATAAGCAATGTGTTGGTGGTGACCAGACACTTCAGAAGATATGCTAAGCCTTGCATGATAAGGGATGAGAAGGGGAGCACAGTAGCTAGGAGTCGGGACTTTGACAGAAAACTCATAAAATAGCTGCTGTCCCTGCAGTGAATCTACAAATCCAGAACTATCCCTTATCACCCTAAGGTGATCAACAGCTTGAGCAGTTTAGCCACACTTCCCTCAACATGTTGGGAACACTGGAACCCAGACAGAAAGCCAGATGGAGCTAGCAAGAAAGCACCCTCATCCATGCTTACAATTGTAACAGAGGTAATGCAACAGAATTGTTTCTCTACTGTCAGATTTCCAGTGCATCTCTGTTTTCAGAGTTTTCACAGTCGAAGCTAAACTACAGACCTACCAGCACTATGTTCAGAGATTGAAGGCTTAATAAACTGCTCCATACAAGTTGGTAACATACATGGCTACTGTAATCAGGCTAACAAAAAGCACTATGACAAATAGATCAGAGCTCATGAATTGTTGCCTGGAAAGTGTGTCGCTTAAGGAACCTAAACTTTGCCAGCTAGCATATGATCACCAACCATTGGGGTGACACTACCAATGTGGTACTGGAGCAACTTCGGAACTTGCCTGTGTACAACGAATAGCAAGAAGGGTGCCAAAAGTGTGCCATGATGATCCATGGAAATCATCTATTGCCCATGGGACTGTTGATTTCAAGTTCAAACAAGGCTGTTATCACACTGCCAGAACCACCTGTAACTAGAGCTGCTACTCGCAGATGGAAAGCACAGAAAACAATGTAAGTAACAATCAAATTTCCCCCTGATGCCCCAAAAGTTGATCAGGACAGCTCAGATGAAGGACCAGAGATGGCAAGATATTATTCTACTGTGGATCTCCCAGTCTTCTGGATGATGTAAATGCATCCCAGAAAGATGCCTCTTGAGGAATCCAAGCCACACATCACAGTTAGACTCCAGTGCAACACCATTTGTGCCTTTGGATACAAGGCCATACCCAATGATATTGCCATAGAGGGGGAAGATGGAAGTACCCAGGACCAGAGAAATACAGCAAATTCCGTTTCAATTAAGGATGCTTCATTGCTAGTGAGAAGGCATGTAATAAACACCTGGATTCCATAGAAAAAATAGTAGTTCTACTATGTTGCTCTCAAACTGTAAGCCCATCTTTGAACTAACCTATTACTCTCATCATGCCTCCAATGACTGCTCCTGCATGTATTACACAAAGTTATTTATGAAACCTCCAGGTCACTCTCCTGTATCACTTGTGCTAATACTCTTGTGTGAAGAGTAATTGTTTTCCTGTCTACAACTGTTAGATCAGGAAGAATCTGCCAAGATGGGATATGATTGTCAGTGTTTGCCTATGCTTCCTGAAACAATTGTTTAGACAGCCTGTGAATGTTGAACTGTATATGTTATTTGTACTCTGTGTTTACCTTTAACATGGATGTCAAATATTCGGCTAAAGGAGAGTGCAACTCACTAATGTGTAGGGACTTACCTGGCTCCATAAAACCCAGACAGGTGCTACTATTTCTTTCCAGTCCCTAGATTTATTATCTGGAACTGGGAGTGAAGAGGAGTGTGTGGGTTCTCAGCATCTCCAGTGTCATTCAGTCTTTACAGCTTCACACTGCACATCAAAGGGAGCTCTGCTACTGCTGATGGAGAGCTTGATTGCCCTCTCATGGTGAGTGGAGGGGAAGGTTCTCCCAACTGACTACCTCACTGAACTAAAACATAAGCGCAAATCATGCTAACAATTGGGGGGTACAATAAAATGTTTAAAGGAAGGAGCCCATTGTGAAAAGTGCTTTGGGTTAAGTGTCCTTGGCTATAAAATGAATAGTCATCTTGGTCACCCTCTAACCCCTTTCAACATGGCAACAGGGTCAGAGGCCAGCACAATAGTCAGTTAGGCTCAGTGGTCATCCAGGGAGCCACAGAAGGCACATGGAAGGCAGAAGAGCTTCATTAATTCAGCCCAGAGTGGGGTGACCAACCAGCCATTAAGAGACAGCAAGACAGCCCCCCCCCAAGAGAGACAAGAGGACTGAGTCAGTTGGGAGGTTGTCTGCTGCTGTTAGACTGAGGAACCTTCCAGCACAATCTTGGTCTTTTGTGGAGTGTAGTGGCGAGTAGACCTGTCATCTGCAGGTGGAAGCTAGCACTGTACAAGAGATTTTGGAGGGAGAAGTGTGCTTTCACAGGCATGTAGGAGACTTTGATCATAGCACAGAGAGAAAGAAACTGAAAACGGAATCTAGGGATATAGCCTGTAAAATGAAATCAGCCAGTAGCTAAGACTCAGTGGGTTCCTTGATCATTCCTGAGGGGATCTGCAACTGTGTCGCAGCCAGTAGATTCTAAAGCTACCATACTGATCACAAAGCCAGGCAACAGCAGCAGAGGGGATTGCCTTATGGCTTTGCCAGGTGAGCTGAAGAGGCTGGGATCTTCTAGGATGCCCCAAGGGACCAACAGACTGAGAGACCAGCAGAACCTGAGTAAGGTGCCAAATCACGTGACCATCAGAAGAAGGTTGAAGAAGCTATCTGAGTACATCAGACTCCAGAACCAAGCAGATACATCCAGTCAGGACTGCTCCTGAAGGCCTGCCATCCTCAGAGTAACAGTGAGTAACCAAACAGGACCCATAGGCCCTGCAACATAAATCACGTACACAGTTCTACAGGGCCCCAAGTTAATTTTAAATGTGATGGATAAGGCCATCTGGCTAGGAATAAAATTGGGGAGTTTTGCTTCCAAGTGTTGTTTATTTACTTTAAGTACACCAATGCCAGCCTACCATGTGCAACTGCAATGGGCCTGCATTGATTCAACACATGGTACCAGGCTTCTGAAGGAGCACCCTAGGACTAAGGTTACTGGTTCTAAGGGGGTTGTGACTAACAGACAGACAAGGGGCATTGTGGTTGCTGTGAAAGCATGCTGCAAAATCAGAAAGGTAGCACTGCTTATAAATAATCTTGTTTTGTCTTAAGTTTTGGTTTCCGTCCCATAGGACACCACTCCTTATCCCTTAAATAAACATTTTGTTGTTTGTTTGAATCATTGTATCATTAGCATATGATTAGTAGACCACTACCTTGTATATTTTGTTACAACTGTGTTTGCATTGTGTGGGAGCTGGTAGGGCTGAGACAGTGGGGACCATAGTGGGTTGGTATTGTTTACCAAGGGGCCATACTAGCATGTAACCCAGATCAATTAATATTCTCCTGGGCAGTGGCATTGCAAAACTTATCAACTGTAACATTTTTTGGTAATGAATCCCCACACAAGTTATGGACTAGCACATCAACCTTATTTGAGACCATAAGGTAGGGATGGTATAGTGTCATCTGAGGTGACCTAGTACATACCATACATGTTATGCAGTGAAACTCAGCAGGTGGTACTGTATGAGCAGGTAGTCCCATATGTCTCCCACACTGCCCTTTACATTTCTCGGAAAAGCAATGTTGGATCATTTCCACATGTTGGATCATTTCTACATCTCTAGAATTTGGCATGGTATTTACCTACCTAGCTGAATTTATAAAAGTATTTATGTCTACTTTATATATAATTTGTTTTCTCCCTCAAGGGCTAAAACCTTCTTGTTTGATTTCAGCTGAATAATTGTTGATTTTAGACACTACGTGGCATTGTTCAACTTCAAAATCTGTAAATGTTTTAAATATTTTAAAAACTACTTACACTAAACCTTGGACCTTACTTATTAGTCTTAATTTCAATTAAGCAATTCTCAATCCCAAAGTGTGAATGCACATAATGGGTGTGATCAACTGTCTCACTATGCCTTTACACTTGAGGGCCATATATAAACATTATTATACAATGGCAAGAAAAAATCTTGGGCTCTGATTGGTCAGTCTGGGACTGGACCCGTGATATTATCCCAGTTCAACATCACGGGTCTAGTCCCAGCACCCAGATGACCACATCAGTTCTTAAGGAAAAACAAGAAATCACTCCATGTATCTCCTCGGCAGTGCAACCCTCCATTTGTCATTCATGCTCTCAACTCTCCTTCAACCAACTGTGAGTGCTTCCGACTCACTTGCCTGTGACCACCGGCCATCAAAGTGCAAATTGTCCCTGACTTGCTTGTGTTCCCACCAGATATACTGCAACAACACTCCCCCCCCCACCCACTCACACACAGTGTTCCCATTTAAAAAAAAGCCATCATGATAGATGGCATTTAAATTTCCCTGTCCACTGGAGCACGAGCACAGTTAGTGTCTACAACTTGCCAGCGAAAACCACTGACACTAATACCCACTGACATTATCCCCGACTAGTCTGCTGTGACAACCAAACATTCTGTTGCCCCCTCCAGTAATCCCTGAAACAGAAAACAAATCTTTTAAATGAAAAAAAAACATAATTTTAGATGGCATTTCAATTTCCCCATCAGCAGCAGAGTGAGTCCTTTCAGACTGCCACACTACCACTCGCTTCCTCAGACAGCTGCAGTGGTTATGGCCCACCATTAAAAATAAAAAAAAAAATCGATAAAATAACAGTCACATTGAAACTGGCACTCCACAAAAATTACCTGCCATTGCTGCCAGTAAGTAAGTGCTCAAACAACCCGGAAGTGGGCTCGTGGTTCCTCAACTCTCCTGCGGTTGCTTTTAAAGCCATTAAAAAAACATAAATGCTAAGCAAAACAATATTAGCCAGTTCCAGTTTGGAATGTTCATGTGTGGACTGCTGTCTTTTCTTGCAGGGGCGGGGTGGTGCAGGAGGAGACAGCAGACACACAATGACATTACAATGGGACTATTTTTTTATTCAGTATACCTGCTCATTGAAAAATGAAATAAAAATACACTTTTAAAACATTTTTTTTTTTATTTTTCTTTTATTAGTAGCAACAAGCCATTGTATAATAGCAATAATGCACTCCAGGGTGTGGGTTGTGCTGGGATAACCTCACACCTGGGACATTGGATGCACTCGGCCTACAGCCTTGTGCCCAACCACCCCAGGTGTGAGGTTATCCACAACCCACACCCCGTCAAGCATTATTGCTTAATTCTTAGTTACAGGGTTCAGAGTCCCCACTGTGACTACATTGCAATGAAAATTTGGTTGCCAGATGTTAGTGGGTGCAAATGGGGTTAGCACCCAACGTACTGGTTAGCAACCACCAACAGATATCATGAGCACCAGCACCAGAGCAGTTATCCAACCAGCAATCCAGTATCTTTAGACCTGCTTCTAGTCAAAACTCCTTTTCATTTTCCCATTGTCCATGTCATCTTCTGATATTCTAGTGGCTCCCCACCCATACCTTAGTGCACCCATAATCTCTGACATCCAAGGGAAACCCAATCCTTATCCAGATTTCCTGCACCCTCTAAAAACACATCTGACATTCTATGGCCAGGGGGTGTCATAAGCTCTGCAGAGTTCTTTGCAAGGGTTGCTGTGTTTGACTATGACCCTGAAGGGCATTAACATGGCAAGCCTCCCAGAAATGCACTATGTGTTTTGCACCCACACAGAGAATAGCTGATATATCTGGTGGTGGCCTGCAAGATGATGGGCAGTTTCAAGAGGGGATGGGACAGGGTGAGGGTGTATCTAAAGAGGGGTGGAGTGGGAGGGGCAGCTGTGAGATGAGGGGCTAGCTGCACAATCGAGCAGACTTGACAGACCGTCAGGCCTATTTCTGCTGGCATTTTCATATGTTCATAACTATGGTGCATTGTATAATGGGGGTGATCTTGTGACCACTTATCAATAGTCCCTTGAAACTGAGACTTGGGTCCTGACAGTTTGTTCACAATCCTCCATAAGGGGGTTAAAAGATGTGCAACATTGTCTCTCTAGAGAGGCCATCCAGAAAATAACTGCACACAAAATATTTTTCTTATTCAGAATATTGAATTGGTGCTGTACCACAGCTAGTTTTGTTTGAAGATCACCTAAAGTGCACAGCACTGGGGACCACAGTAACCCCCCTCTTATACTAATCTGTATGTTGAGAAATGGGAAAGTGATTTTCTATTCAACACAGGCATTAATGTTATGGGGCACATCTTACAATGGATGTAGAATATTGATGATGATATTATGCTGATCTCCAATAGATCTGTCCATTTGCTTCTTGAATTTATGGAAGTACTGAAGGGCTAGAACAATTACCCTCATGTCATTGTATCTCATAAAACAAATCTCATTGATATTCTAGACATAGGAATTCAGAAAGATTTAGTTAATACTTTAAATACCCACAGAAATATGTTTGTTTATTTTAAAAATAATTAATTTAAAACGTATTTAGCAGGTAGGCGAGCAAAGTTCAGGAGAACTCATTTTCATTTGTGACCTGGTGGAAGGGAATACAGAAGAGAATGTGGGAAAATACAGCAGGGATGTAGCAAATTACAAGCTAACAAAAATTATATCAGTCAAAGTATGAAACATTAAATAAGACAGTAGTTAGGTTGAGATCATTCATCCTTATGATGTGATTGGGGGCTATACACCATACAGATAAGTTTTGAAAATTCACAGGATTTGTAGTGATGAGAAGTCCTTTGATAGCACAGCAATGATTTAAGAAGCTCTGGTCAGAGCCACAACAGCTACTAATGCATTAATGTTATGAGAGACTGGTTGACTGAGTGATTTGATTGATTAATTGAGTTCAAGGTTTTACCAGGAAAGATGTATTAAGCTGGTAACAGCTCATTTCCAGATGCATCCTGGGGAAATGTGAAAGGGGAAAGGATAAGTGACACAGAAATACAGAATATAGAATACATATAAATGGAATAAGTATAACAGAAATAAACAGGATAATGATGCCTGAGTAAATTGACAAAAATAAGTTACCAAGCAATAAGTTGTGGAACTCAGCAAAGAACAATTCAATAGTTATAAACTTAACAAAATAAAAACTAGGGGCATTTCTGATACTGTTGAAGAGATATAGAATTAATGTTTGATTTAGTTGTACTTGTATTATTGTGATGTAAAAGTCCCACATTTACACCACAATAGTAGATAAAGCAAAACCACATGAAGGTAATGCAGTGAACAGTGTTTTTGGTTCTGGACATACATACCCCCTTGAAAATACACGCAACACACACACACACACACACACACATGTGCATGCACATTCACACATGTGACAGTTCACAAAGCGTGTCAGTGTGATTAACAGGATAGGTCAGCTGAGTTGAAATATTTCACTTTTGGTGGAGTCCTGCTTTTGCACATTTTTACAATGTATTTAGTAGAGTTAGCACAGCTGAACTGCAAAGTCCCATTTGTACTGGGGTCTTGCTTTTATACATGTTTACAATGTAGTTTACCCAGGAGTCCAAGTACATGTTCAGGTGTTCAAATACAATTTTCTTCAAGGACCTTGGACTGAGGGACTAACAGGGAGATTGGGCAATGAGTCACAGTTAAAGTATGATCTCTAGACATAAATATAGGGACTACTGTTGCCTGCTTCCAAGAATGGACTGCTGAATATTTAAACTCCCAAACCCCCACTCTGTGGGCTGTCACTACCAATCAGGGGAGGCAGAGGTGAGTCTCACAGTCACAGCAGTGCAGGCAGCTGTCAACAAGGAAGCTGAAAAGAAATGTTAACTGAAGACAGGGAGCAGTTCACAAAATGGCACCGAGTTCATAAACACAATAAACACTTATTGTATAAGAGCAGTCAATGTAGAAATTTTTTTATTTATTTATTTAGTTTTTGTTGACTGGGTAAGTGCACTAGACAAATCCTGCCTGTTTTCAGGCACGACCCGGGGGAGGGGGATACAGATGAATGCCAACTGACTTTGAACCAGATTAAGCTGTTCGTGGTATTTTTAGTGAATGAGGAAAATTTGGCCAGGACACCGGGGAAATTCTCCTACTCTTTTCGATAAGTGCCATGGGATCTTTAACATCCACCTGAACTACCACCAGTCCAGGAAGATGGGACCTCGGTTTAACGTCTCATCCGAAAGATAAAAAAATCAATTGAGCTCACAGTTTTTGCAGACAGAGAAGCTTAATTGCAGGGAATAAATTAGTCAAATGTCCAATGATGGTGGGAGTTGGAGTAAGTGCACAGTAGATGTTCTTGCTACCTGTCCTAAGTGGAGACTGCCACCCTTCACAAATCAAGTGCACTAATCCCTCTGTATTCCCACATAGAAAGCCACCGTTGCAGATGCCGCGATGTCTGAACTGCTGAATTGTGAATACCCCTGCAGGCAGCCACCACCAAACAGGGATGGGAAAGGTGGATTAAACAGGCACAGCAGGAGAAACAGCTCTCAATGAAAATGCTAAAAGAAAATGTTGACAATAGATAAGAAAGAGTTCTCAAAGTTATATAAGCAATCAATGTAGGAGATTTCATGGGCTCACTGTCCTTATAGTAGGTCAGTAAGCTGCCTGTGGGATTTAAATCCGTTAACTAGCTGAATGATGGTAGGAGCAGGAAAAAGTACATAGCTGTAATAGTTGTCAATTGCCATAACTGGAGCCGGCTACCTACCACAATCTCAAATGTACTTAACCTACATGGAAGAGAAAAATATTCAGTTTAGTACAGTAAACGTGATACAAATTGATGCTGATACTTGATACTGATACAAAACTATTGACACATCAGGATAATTTAGGTTTTTGATGACTATAGAAAGGCACAGATGAAGAGGACAAGTGGTCTGCTGCACAGCATCTCAGTCTCACAACAGCATAGAAACATAGAATAATTACCCCGGCCCCCATTGAGAGCAAGCTGATTCTCAACACTGAGTCAGATCATTGATCTCAGAGGCATGAAAGTGAAGCTCGAGTGCTTTCCTGATGTCAACAATCTAATGAGGAGTTGAGAATCAGTGAGTTCTCAACTCAAGGGTGGGGTCATGTTATTATATATAATATAATAATAATATAATGCAGTGATACCTAGATTAAAAAATAAACCATTCAAAGTTTGTCTTATGGAAACAGGACTTTATCCTTTACATTTAAGAAGACTTAGGGGGGACGTGTTGTTTCTGTTTAAAATACCAAAGTACCCAGTACAAATGAAGCAATGTGGATTGGTATTTTCAAACAAACGTATAGTAGGTAGATTCCACAATAAACAATTAACAATTGAATGGGCAAATACAAATAAGAGAGACAAATTCTTCAATATTAGGGCATCCAAGCAATGGAATTTACTACCTCAGGATTTAATTAAGGCAAATAACTTTGAAATGTTTAACTCAAAGTTGGATATTTGGTTAAATCAATATAAATAATAAATGATCCACTATTGAGGAGGGCAATCTCGATGGGCCTTGGCCTTCTTTTGTCCCACATTAATCCAGTAAATCCAGTAAAGTCTGTTTTTCAACACTGCTTCTCACAATTTACAGGTAACAACAAGGAAGGGGGCAACAAGGACAGAGGGGTTAGTACTTTTGACTTATGGTAAAAGTAGCCAGTGATCAGCTCTGGGCCGTATTGAATTTGAGTGCAGTTCAAATGTCCAATTTTGAATTGGTGTGCAAATCAAATGTCAGCGCTTCTGTGATGCCAAGTTGGAGCCAGCTGCCAATGGTGGATTGATCAAACTTTATTCTTCATGTTCCAAAATGTTATGAACAGCAGGTTCTACATTCTGAAACATGAATGAGGTTTAGAAAACACTGGAAAGACAGGCTTATGATGTATTATAATATGTTTCTTTTGCTTTTTCTTCTTTGAGTGGTGCTCACACCCCAGTACTAATGCTGCAGGGTGATGCAGGCTTTTGAAACTGGCAAGTCTCACCCCCTGATGACACCATACATTTGCCAGCTAGACTCCCCCCCAAGCAACCTGGCCCTTTATGTATTACTCAGTTGTGTTATGAAGTAACATTTTGCCTGGGGAATTCTTATACTTCATACTGTGGTTAGTAGCTCGTTTAGATGTTGTGAGGTAAAAGCAGCTAACCTGATATATAAAAGACTATTTGTATAAGTCCCCACCCCACCCCGGAAGAACTCACAAGAGTCTGAAGCACTGGCATGTTGTTGGTGCATGTTCTTCTGTTCTGTTGCCACAAAAATATCATCTCACTTTTGCAATCACTCTTTGCTCTGTACTTTTTTTGCACACCTTATTTTGGTTGGTTTTGCAGCTTCGTGTTATTGGAGGTTGTGGCAGCTTCATTCATATGCACCTAGTCCATTTGGTTCTGTAACAAATGATATGGACTGTTTTAGTGCCTACTGCCTGCTCCCTTCCCAGAGATCTGTGCCTACCCTAGGGATCAGCAAGTGACTGAGGGCCACCACCCTATCCATGAGAGTGGTGGCTCCCTCTTTCCTAATCCATTATGCCTCCAGGGGGCTTCACAGTTCTCTAACTTCCTTTAAACACAGAGCCCTTGGCCTTTTATACAGTTGGTCCCTTTACGCTTCCTGGTTTAAGTGGTGAGCATGGCCAGGTGCATAACCTTAGTGCAACTCCCCAACTTAAGGTGGGTTAAATAGGAGTGCTGTTATGTTCAGTCCCATCAGTCACTTGACTAACTGAGTCAACTGATTAGCATTAAGGTGCTTTAGGGTACTTTGTGCATTGTCTCAGAATTACTTCCTTTGTGAAAAAAATGCACAAAATGTCCACTGATTTTGTTTTAAAATTAAGAAACAGCTTGTAAAATGGTCTTTACTTCCAGCCCTTATGTTGGCTGAAGATATATACAGGGTGGGATAGTAGGGTTGCACAGAATTCGATGAACAAAATCAGATTAATTCTATTCTTATCAATTTTCAGGTGTTAGGAATCTTGGAAAAGATGACAGAAAATCCTAAATTCTAAAACTAGTTAAATTGGACTCAGATTCAGAATCTGATTCCTAACTCTAGTTCCAGTATCAGAAATCAGATTCTCACTGCATGCAAGAAGTACAAACATGTACTTCTTGTATGCTAGGATTTTTAGGATTTTGATTTCTGTTTTGGAATTGAATCTTCAAAAATCATTACAAAAATCCAAACAGAATGGATTTCAGCAAATAGGAGCATCCCGTGTAGCTAGTGTGACCACACTGCACAAGCTTACAGTAGAATAAGCTAAGCAGATATTTTGTAGGGTGTAGTAAATTAATAAATCCTTGTGATCTGTATAAAAAGTTGGACTTCATCTCACTGTCTAAAAGATGATTTTCATTGGCTTAAAATCCACTTTAAGGCTGTGCGCTAAAATTATTCTGACCTTTAATGTAATATATTGGCTGGATCTTTTAGCATGTATTACCTCAGATCTAAGGTCCAAGAATTTTTTATCTAGGTGCTCATGGCTCTGAAACACATCACCCCCTCAGGTGACCACCAGTCCCCTCTCTCAGTGCCACTCACCTCAACCTCCTATGTTCTCTTTAGCTTACCTGAGTGGTTGACCTTAGGAGTAGGGCATCCCCCACTTCTCTTCAGTTCTGATCTGGTGCAGGAGGGGTGCTTGTGCCATGAGATGCAAGTGTACCAGCAATCAATACTGAGAGCATGCATGGATTTTTTCACTGTGTATTCTCCGCCCAGTTTAATCACACATGCACATTTTTAGTTTTGACCATCCATGACCCTCTCATTTCCTCATTAGTGCTGCACATCAGCCGATGGGGTCAACACATACACTCAGCTCCAGCTGGAAACCTGTGTCAGAGCAGCTTCCTGGGCTACTGTGAGAGGCTGTACAGCATATACCCCTCCAGCATCGACATTCAACTGCGATCGACACTACCACGACTACAGCACCAGGCACTGTACTGTCAGTGTTGGACCCTGGCACTGTATAAAAGGGTCTTGCATCCCCTCCCCTAATCAGCTCCAACTCGGAGTTGGTTATATATAGTGGGGGCTCGGGGGAGAAAATATGTCAGTAAGTTAGAAACCGTATGCCAACTGCAAATGTAGTTGACATGGCAGTTTTACTGTACGGTCGTTCAACAAAATTTTTTGTCAATGACCAATTGTAGATCCTCTCCACAGTACCAACCTTCACCAGGTTGGTGCACTGTCTCAGGCAAGCAGGTGTTGTACATAAATGAAACTATCCTGGAGTGGAAATGTTTAACTGAAAAATAAAACTCTATTCATTTGTTCATTGTTCTGACAGAAAATGTCTGGCTCTTACTAACAATTTCATGGATTAGTATAGCCTCTGTACCATGTGTTGAATCATCAGTCAGAATCATGAGTGTGGTCCTTTGTTGGGCTAGCCACCTTGACACAGAATAGAGGCTAAACTGATCCATGAGACTGTTACTAAGATCCTGACATCTGCTTTTGTTAATAAGGCTTGTATTTACTATCCTACTTTTGTTTGCTACGTTATTAATGGTTAAAAATTCTGGAGGTTATAAACACAGAATGTGGTGTAGTTATGGATGGCAACTACATGGTGTCCCAAAGTAGACATTGGTCAAAAAATAACTGAGGCATATTCAGCTGAGCCTGGGCAGGTTACAGTTCTGTGGCTGTTCGCGCCTCTCATTATGAAACAAAGAAAACTGGTTGACTCATACCCTCAAGTAAGCACTACTGATTGCCTTCTTTTTTTAGAAATGCTGGTTGGCACATTGTGTTTTGAAGACACACACACACACACACACACACACACACACACCATGTGTTATATACATACATTTCTTTTTTATTTTTGCATGTGTGCTATAGAATCTCTCCTTGTTTGTTCTTCAGATAAGTTCTGACTTTTGAAGTACACAAGAGATGGTTCTACTGCCATAAGAGATGGTTTCCCTAACCTCATAATATTAGCAATCAGAATTTGGGGTGAATACTAAAAAAGTGCATTTTTATTTGCTTTTTTTGTTAACCCCATCAAATAATGGGAAAAATAGAAGTCTTCACTTATTCAAAGTATGTGAATGAGGCTCTCAAATCAAAAGTGGACCCCCTGGGGGGGGGGGTTCTGTAGAGTAGCAAACTGGCAAGACACACTTAAGTGAAGCTCTGCACATTTATCAACTTAGTTTGTCAAAAATCACAATTTGCTGTGGGTAAAAATGAAATCTGATTGCAGCAGTGATCAGCTCAAGTTATCCGGTGCCGTAGGATATCAGATGGTCATGGGTCGCAATCAGAAAGCTACTGGCAGTAGTATTGGACCAAAACATGCAGTGGCAATGACTGAACAGGCTGTGAATTCCCCAACTATCGCTGGTAGAGAGCCCCCGTGGAGAGCTTTACAGGCCTCTATGCAAGCGATCAACTCCAAAATACAGTCGATCATCCAACGTTTTGCAAAGCAAGATGTAAAATTAGAGGCAGTTACCCAAATGGCAAGAACTGCAGAGAAAACAGCTGTACAAGCACTAACAACTAAGCTTATGCAAGAAAATGCTCAACTCGCTACAGATTAGAAGTGCTGGAGAACTCTAACAGGGCATCGCATATACGTTTAATTGGTCTCCCAGAGGGTAGCGAAGAGGAAGCTCTCATTACCTTTCTGCAATTGTGGTCACCTGCGGCACTTCAAATTCCCCAGGGCACTCTGGAGGGACAGTTTACCAAAGCATTCCATATTACACCCCCGCACTGTAGGGCCACGTGGTGAGGCTCCAAGAGTGGTTCTGTTGGTGACCGCAAGCTCCATCATCAGGGATTGTCTTCTGCAAGCAGCAAAGTCTTTAGGAGGGCTTGCTTTCAATGAATCCACTGTCCATTTATTTCCAGACCTCTCTTTTGCAACATGCACCAGACAGAAGAAGTTTAATGCAGTGAGAGCTCAGCTTCGTGGGTTAGGAGTTTTGCATTCTTTCCTGATGCCGGTCCAAATCCACTATGGTGGTAAGACTTTTCAGTATACTGACCCTCTGGAAGCAGGTAAAAAAGTGGAATTAATAGCCCAGGAGTTCCAGTCGTCTGAGGGCTATAATATAAGTGACTTGGACTCTGACCAATAAACTTGACTGTTTACTGTAATTCATTCTGAAACTGCTCATAATTGTACCAGTTCTTGAGCTTACTGTTTGTTTTTTTCTGACCTATGCAGAATGAACCACTTGGCTTTTCCTGTAGCTTAAGAAAGAATATTGAAATGATGTGTGGACTATTGCACTTTTAGTGGCACTTATTTTAGGAGTACCTTTTATTAAAAGGAATGGGGGACATATGAGCACTGGATGTTGAGTCAAAATCTGTGGACTTTGAACATTGTGGACTTGACCCCCAAAAGCCTTAGTTAGCTGTAGCTTATTTAGTTACATTATCTGAATAATGGTTTTATTTTGTCTTTCCCCCTTATCCTGAATTCAAAACTGTCTAGGTTCTGTTTATCCTAGCATATACTGGATGTGTCTGTTAAAATAAGGTTGATAACTGACAGATGACTGTACAATATGCTAATGTTTATTGTAAAAGCAATAAAAGAAAGTTAAAAAAAAAGTGGACCCCCTCACATGCAAGGGGACTGCAACTGGCTGATTAGTAGAAATGTCTGTGATGATTTATATAATCATTAGAAAGGTCAAAGAGCATCTATCTTTGTGACTCATCATGTCACTTTACAATCGCATCCCTTTACTGTTTCCAGTGGTTACTTGTTGGTGAAGCAAAGATTGCAATCTGGGTGCTCAGGATGTTCTGCACATTGAAGGAAATGCACTGGTCTGTTGGAAACAAAGAAAAATGGCACAGTCAGGGATTTCTGGATTTTTGGACAATTAAATACATAACTGTAGTGTACCATGCAATAAATGCAGAGCAATACCTGTAGTTATCCACACAGGAGTATTGGATATTTTTTTCTTTGAGGATGCTTTCTAACTTTGCAATTGTGCCTTGTCCACAGGATTCCCTAAGGTTACAACAAAAATATAATTGAATTGTTAGTGAGACAGGTTTGATAGGAATGTCTTTTTCTATGCATTTAGAACCATGATTTCTAACTCTGTGGCACCAGTACACACTGTTAAATGGTACAAAAAGTCATACAAAGTAGCTATATTCACCACTGATCAGGATGTGTAGCAGGGGTGCCCGAGATTCAGACTGGGTGGGTATTGCCCAGTCTAGTCTGTTATGTTTGAACTGGGTCACAGCTGGTCCAATTTTGACCCATGTTTTTTAAAGGTAAAAAAAGTTCCTTCTTTCCAATTCATAATTTCACCCCCACCCTGCCCCCTTTTGCTCCTGCCCATTACGGTTCAAAAGGAAGCCCTTCTCTTTGGTCTGATTTAAGGGAGGGGGTGAATTCCATTTCCTATTTCCTTTAACAGGCCCAAATCCCAAACAGCAGACTATTAAAAACAAAAAGAATGGGTTCCTAATCTTTGGTGAGCACAGCTGTGAGTGCCCCATCCTCTCTAACCCCCAAGGTTTGCTAGCTGCGCCCTCTGAGTAGCATTGCATTGAAGGAGTAGCATAATAAGTAGCATGTGATGTTCAGACAGGAGGTAAGGAAGGCAGCAGACAGACATGTGAAGAAAGTGCTTAGGCAGCTCCATTAGACTGATGGAATCATATGGCAATACACACGTAAGAGCATCCAATTGCGTAGGATGCTTTTGCATGAGTCCTGTCCCAAACTGCATCATTCTGACAAAGCTGCCTTAGTTCTTTCCTCATAGGTCTGCTTGCTGCCTTCCTACCCTGTTGGCTGTCTGCACGCTGCTCATCATACTGCCTTCCACCGCACACCTAATGGAGGCTTTGGAAGGAGAAGCTAATACAATTCAAGGGGTTATGGAGATGGGGGGGCACACACAGCTGAGCCTCCCAAACATGGGACCATCTTAATCCCCTGAGCCAGTCTTAGTTCTTTCTCAGCCAAGGCTGAGAAAGAACTAAGACCAGCTCAGGGATTAAGAAGAGGAGAGGACTTCTTCCACTATGTCAAGGAGAAAGAAGCAGAAGGGGTTGTTTAGTCAGGATCAAGAGGGAGGGAGGGTGGAGAAGGGTGTGGAACAAGCAAAGGCACTTAATGAGTACTTCTGCCCTGTCTTCACCAGGGAGGCTGCCAGGCCCATGCCAAAGGGAAAGATCAGGATGCCCCTTAAGGGGGGGAAGGAGTATGAAGGGGGGGATTGAGGTGGACAGGGTCTTGAGGGGACTTAAGGAACT
The DNA here is from genome assembly GCA_016271365.2 of Neoceratodus forsteri. Lineage (NCBI taxonomy): Eukaryota > Metazoa > Chordata > Ceratodontiformes > Ceratodontidae > Neoceratodus > Neoceratodus forsteri. The sequence goes on from CM057452.1 coordinate 906,605,971, forward strand.
GTGGGTGGACAAGGCTCCTGGCATAGATGGGCTGCACCCAAGGGTTCTTTGGGAAGTGCTAAACCCCTTTACCTGCGGGCTCTGACTGTGTCAGGCCTCTCCTCAGAGGTGACTCACAGGCCCTCCCAGCACCAACACACAATATCCAGCACAGCCTACTGTACATCAGGGCCAGATTTAGGCTGTCTAGGGTCCTAGGTCCATGACAAATCTTGTCCCATCACACACAGAGGGCCATGCCCATAAGTCTACAGCCAACTGCTGTTTCTTTTACACCCAGTCAATTGAGATTTTTGAATGCTTACATGCACACTGAGTTTGTGATTGTTAAGAAATCTGTCAGCTCAGAATGATCGCAAGTATTTCTCTTTCTCACCTATTTGTTGATCCCTGAAAGTGTATGTTTGTGGAATCCATTGAGGTACTTGCATACTGCTGCTGACTCTGTGTTTCTACTATTTTAATTATCTACAATACAACAATTAAGTACCCATGAGTGTCAGTACACAAACAAATCTCTCTCACCATCTGAAGCAATCAGACTACCAAACAAGATAAATACATCCTAGCAGTGAACCACAATCAGCAGCACAGGAACTGCAGTCACCAAAAACAACCAAACAATACTAAGGTTCAGTATTTTGTACTTATTCTCATATTGTATGTATCCCTTGGCTTCAGCTACATACCAGTGCCATGGTTGCTATATGTGTGAGAGAGAGAGAGAGAGAGAGAGAGTGAGAGACAGGCTGTATCGAGCTGTAGCCATCTGACAGATACACAGATGAAATAAGCAAGCAATAACACACGACGAGGTGTGGGTTACGTGCTGATAAACATGCCCAGGGGTGTACAAAGGCATGAGCGCTGCCGTAGGTGCCTTATGCCCCTGGGCGTGCTCCTATCAGCACGTAACCCACACCTCAGAGTGTGTTATTGCGCTTATAAAATGGGCCCCTACAGTAAAGAAGTTTAGTTTAAAAAAATAACATAAGTGTAAATAAAAAACATTAAGAGATATGATTATATTGTTTGAAAAAAATAGTTCCTCTTAGTCTCTTGGAAAGGAGCTTTTTCATTAAACATTACTAGCTGAGACTGGTGTGGTATCTGTGTCTCTTCTGCCCCCCAGTGACCTACCCCACAGACACACAGAAACCCCCCAAAGTATATATTTTTTGTTTTAAAATTAGTTAGACCAGAAAATATTACTTACATGCAGCTAATGGATAAGCGGAGCGCTCGTGTCTTTGTGAAATTATGTAGTCCCTGCTATGCTTGCATGCTTCCCCATACAGATAGCATTTATTTTCCCTCCTTTAATTGTTTAATTTCTCTTTTTGCATCATTTTTCCTTGTGGTTTCAGGAGATGGCTGGATGGCATGACTGACTGGGACAGTATGTCCCCAGGTGCCGCCGTACAGTGTTGTTTCCTGCTTCGCCGGTCCGATGCGGCAGTTTTCAAACTGTTACTTGATCAGTTTGAATGTAGAATAAATATTTTTTTCATAATGGGCCAATTTTTTTGTGTGAAGTTGCAGCTGGATTAGAAGGACAATGCGGTGGCCAGGGGATTCCGGAGAGATGTCAGAAAGACTGTAGCCCGGGAGTGAGAGCTGCACTTGTCTAAAGAAGAACGGACGGGCAGTAAGTAAAATAAAGTTACTGGCCTGTAAGGAAGAAATGGGCAGTGAGACAAAGTTATTTAGGGCTTCTGTAGGAAGGGGGAGGTTAGACACAGTAAGTGTTCACTTTTTTCACTGTTTTGTGGGGAGAGGGCATTTTATAGATCAGGAAGTTCCACTTGCACTACTACTGCAGCAGCACTTAGGACGTGTGTTCGGCTTTGACTGGCATCAAAGTGTTTGGCAAAAGGTTTGTTTCACTTGACTGTGTAGCCTTTCCATGGTTTGAAGAGTTTTTTTATTGGCCGAGTTTTACTGTTAGCGAGATTGTCCCAGTGCGAGGTTCACAGCTGTTAGGCAAGAAGTGCCGTTTCAGTCTGTTGCGCTGTTAGCTGTGCCAGTTTGTTTTTGGTTTTGGCTGGCACAGCTCACTGATTCCGTGGTGTTGTGGGGCTCGGGACTGGAGGGTAGTGCCGGTTGGCTACTATATCATCTGATAAGGACATGGGTCAGATGATGTAGTAGCCAATCAGGATGATGGATTTTTTTGGCCCATTTTATAAAATGTAATATTAAACAAATGCATCACAGCAATAAACTATAGTTAGAGGCTTAGGAATGGCAGTCAGACAAAGCTAACAGTTCCAAGGCTGAATTTTTTAAATTTTTGATATCAATCCCCTGGTTGCAGCCAGATATCAGTTCTATGGTGGATAGGTGACAGACCGTCTGGAGCTGAAATCAATGGAGCAATACCAGAATGATGAAGTGCAGGTTCTGATGCAATAATCAAATGTGGACCCTTTTATTATAAATAGTGTCAAACCAGTTACTCAAACCACTGTTAAATCTTCACAGTCTCAGATCTGTGATTCCTACTGTAGGGGTCAAATGTTACTGAGTTTGTGGTATCATTTAGAATGGGCTGTATGACAGGTGAGTTCCAAGGAGAGTCACAGTAGCCAAAAACTGGTTGCCGGCATCATGGGCTGCAGCACTGTTGCTGCTGCACCAACAGGCTGGTCCTGTTCCATTGAGTCTCTGAACTTTGACCCTCTCAGCTCCTGTCCAGTTCCCAGTCTGCACCTCTCATACCATGTCCTAGTTCTTTTCGCCATTCCCCACAGTTCTGCTCCGATCCTGCAGTAAGGATCTAGAGCAAAAGGACCAGGAACCAACACTATTAAATGATTGCAATGAGAAATAAAATCCTACAGATGGCAAGACAAAAGAGGGAATTTACTTATGAGGGAACTAAACTTCATCTCTATCCAGATTTCTGTATGACAATACAAAGATGTAGGAAATGCTTTTTGGCGATTAAAAATGAATTTATTCAAGGTGGTGTATCTGCGGTCCTTCAAGCTCCAGCAAAATTAAAGGTGACTTTTCGAGGGAAGGATGTTTTCTTTGTTGATGTAGATGCAGCTCATGCATTCTATGAGAAAAATGCAGCACTGCCCATGGATCTCGGCTCAGAGTCAGATAAAGAAGATGAAATGATGGAAGAAGCCGATAACACACAATATCTCCCCATGACCTCATAAGGAATCCAGATGAGGATCCCAGACAAGTTGTAAAGTGCTTTTTGTTTTTCTGAGACTTTGATTTTCTAGTATCTTGTGACTGTAGAATACAAGCTTCTGTGTTTTTTTCTTCAATATTTTGTATTCTTGTTAATTAGAGGAAAAAGCTTGGAGCTTACAATATATATAAATATAGAGAGAAATAATTCATTATTTATAGAAGCTTTCCAATATGATAAAGTGATATGAAACACTTTTTAAACTCCCCCCTCCCCAAAAAAAAACAAATGTATTAACTTTTTGCTTCTGGAATGGTGTAATGAATTTCGAGATTCATTTTCTTGTTTTTTTTTCTCTTTTATGTATTTAAACAAAGATATCTTTCTGAATTAAAAAATAAAGCTTTTTAAAAAAGAAAAGATTTCAATGAGTTAAGCAGTTTTCTGTGTCTTTCTGTCCAAATCCAACTCATTTTGTGGTAGTCCTCCCCCTTGTTCTTTATCCCAGTCAGTTTATTCCATTCCTGACTCATTCCTTCAACAGCATGGTTATTTGTTTTTAACCACAGGACAAGCGGTACGGAGGCTTTCAAATTTGGGTAGACCTTGAGTGGCCTGCATTTTATTATAAGTCCAGCATGTGAATTTTTAAACAACGGGGCAAATATTCCCTAAATGAAAATTTAAGTATAAAGCCATGCAGTACAGTAAAATAAACATATAAATATACCAGTTTGTACTTCAATTATTTCTACAACAAAAGCAGAACCAGGCACCTGCTTATCTACCATATTTTTTCCGGTTTCTTAAATCCATGATTTGATCTACAGTATATCAGACTAAAAAAACTACTTCCTTCCGTAGGTAAGTGTAAGCCATGTGTATTCCCCACATAAGCCTAAAATGTTAATTGTAAATAACACCTTGCAACTTACTAAAGAATAAAGACTCCTTAGAAGAAGTTGGAACAATATGATAACCAAAAGCACAAGCGGGCTGGCATAAAAGCATTAAGTACAGTGGAGAGAACGACCTAGTAACTGATATATGTTTTATGTTCCTTTCATTTTATGTTATTTAATTTTTATTTCAAGTTTTGATGACTGGATAAGCCCACTGAGGTCATAAATCCTTTTTTCAGGGGCGACCCTGAAGTAGTTATGCATATTATATTCCATACAGTAAGAGCATACATTAGGTGAAATGAATGAACAGCAGTCCCGCGCACAAGCAAGGTGAACAACTGAAGCTGGATAAAGCAAGAAATACACAACCAATATACACAGGCAATAATAACAGCATTATTACTTGCAGCAAGTTATTGAGCAAAGAGTAAACATTAAATATACACATCATCTTACAAACATTAAATATAAACATCATAAGCATCGATAATGCAAGCTGCAGCATAGAAACATAGAATTTGATGGCAGATAAGGACCGCTTGGTCCACCTTGTCTGCCCATTTTCCTACCTAACAGATAAGCTGCAGATCCTAGTTAACCAACAGCTTACTTCCTCCTAACCCCACCCCACCCCACCAGCAGAGACAAGTGCAGAGGAGGAACTAGGACAGGGTAAACGAGAATTACTATATAGTCTTTTTTTTATTTACTATGCTTTATCTTCTGGTGGCATCCCTTCCTCAGTGGCCCTGCCTCAGCCAACGAACCCTGGCATTTCCCCAGATGCAGTGCCCATGCCACCTCATGGTGCAGCTCTGTTGGTGCTCGGTAACGGATGTGCCTGGGAACCCGAAATCCACTACATGATGGGAGGCATCACTGGGCATGCTGGAGGCAATTTTTCTCTTGTGGGATGCGTGTGAAGGTGGTCGCTGTGATGTGACCATGTCATGCATCTAACATGCCCCCAAGGATTAATGCTAGCAGGTGCTCCAGTCACGGCATGTCTCATGGTCACCCAGGAGCACCAGACTGGAGTCACTCTGCCCCCTCCACCCCTCGGAGGTATAAAGTGTGCTGTGGCTACTTAATCCACCTCCACCCCTGGCCGGCTCTCGGGTGTCCTGAATCCATTCCTGAACACAGGTCACCTGTGTCACAGCGGCAAAACTTTCCACTGCGCCAGCAGGCTGGCCTACTATATAGTCTAAGACCCCAGTACAATGTTAACATGTACAAGGGGGTGTGGACCAGAGAAGGGATTTTAGTAACTTTTTAAAGAATGTATAAGTGGGGCTTTCGAGCATCTCAGAGGGTAAGGTATTCCACAAGTATGGGGCAGCATAGGAAAATAACCATTTCCCAAATGCATACTGCACTTTAGGTATAACAAGCAGTGGGAGGGCTGTGGATCTTTGGGGATAAGTAAATTGCCTTTGCTGAATGATACCGCTTAGGCTGTGTGGAGACAGGGGTTGAAGTAACTTATAAGTAAGACAGAGTATGGGATATTACATTCTATTTTTGAGTGAAGGCCAGTCTAGGGAAGCTAATATGCCACAATAATGGGCTATAGAATAGGCACCAGCTTTGAAGTGCCTAATCCTATGGTACACCATTCTTAACCTCGAAAGGGTAGAGTCATGAGTGTCCTGAACCACAGAGGTGCCATACACGAGAAGGGGCAGAAGAGAGGGCTTGGAGATAGCTAGATGAGCCTCCCTTGAGAGATGGGGAGAAAGCTGATGAAGCAGACCAATTCTTTGACTTAAAGTTTTAACTAAGGAATCCACATGTGACTCATATGACATGGTTTGGTCCAGCACCACTCCCAGGTATTTAAAAGATTGAACCACCTCCAATTTGAAACACATTGCTGTGCAGAGGTTGATGAGGTGTTTTCTGTCTGAGCCCAGACTATTTTGCCCAGAGAGCATTGCTTTAGTTTTCTTTACATTAAGAACTAATTTATTTTTCTTGAACTAGCATTCTAATGCCTGGAAATCATTACTTTTTTTTACACTCATATGAGTGTATTAAAATAACTTTTAATACACTCAAAAGTTGTAACAACCCATACAAGGTATATCTTTCAGTTTTAGTCAACATTTCATGGTCTTATCACAAACTGACAACTTCTTCAGTACTGATGTGCCTGAGAAATTATATGTAGTTATTATTTACACTTCTGTGTTTAAACAAAGCAAATTATTGTTTTAATATATTCTGTGACATTCTTTTCTGATCACCATTAGAACCTTGATCCCTTGTAAGAACACCTTGTGCTGTGCATATAAATCAGTCACCATTTGTCAAGTAAGCAATAACACACTATTGGGTGTGGGTTGTGTTCTGATAAATGCTGCATGCCTAGGGTGTACTGAGGTATGAGGCTACAGGCTGAGTGCCTTGCTGCTGCTGCAGAAGTGCATCTCTCTGAGTATAACCCACACCCCGGAGTGTGTTAATGCACTTATAAAACTGGTATATGTTGAGAAATATTGTAACTTTTTAGAAAAATAACAAAACTTTAAAGTTTTTGTTTCTGAAGCAAAATAGTCCCTCTGCTTAATTGTCAGTCAATTGAGAGCAAGCCGATTTTTTGATTTTTTTCTCTCCCCCCACAGCTTGTCTATTGTGTGCCACTTTCTTTTAGTCACAGCCAAGTTTCCAAGTTCCACATCTCACCTGCCACTCCCTTTCATTCACAGTCAACTTCAATGAGCAACTACAGTAGGTCACTAGGCCGCCAGCAAGACCAAGATTTACTTATGGTCTTGCCAGCAGCATGCCCCCATCTGTGGTCACGACTTTCGACAAAATACCAGCATTCTCATACAATTGTGGGTCAGGAAGGAGATTGAGATAGTGTGGTCAGGTAAGAGGTTTTAAAGAGAACAAGCAGCTTGGAAGGGGCAACAATGGGGATTTAAAACAAAACAAAACAAAAACAACCTTTTGCAGTTTAAACTGTTCAAATTTTCTACTTTGTATTGGTTGGAAGCCAGCAGACCCCAAAACAACGTGACAGCCAAATCTTTTTTCATTTTCTTGTTTCTTGGTGGCACAGGGATATTGCATGTAATGCAGGCATAGGTACAGGCTCTTGTTATTTTCCATGATATAACCTAAAATACATACCTGGCAAGGGCTGTCAGCCAATCAGATTCCTTTACTGTCTCTACCCATTGTATGACTCACTTTGTGAAATCACTCTCCATGCTATATACACTAAAAGCAAATAATACCGTAATAAACTTGTTGAATTAGTTTTCTGGACTGACTCTATTTCTGGTGCTGTGATTTCAGTCTGTATGTATGTGAATAATGCTGTTAAGAATAACAGAATCTGAATTTGCCATCTTTGTATTTCAGTCATTACTGTAAAGACGTCTAAAGGTAGCCTGACTAAATGTGCTATTCAGTTTTAAATAAATAATATATATTTGCAAGTAGCAAGACCAAACATGTTTTGGTGCTTTAATCCATATTGTGCTTTTGTGTTCTCTATTTAAAAGGCTGTCTTCATTTTTCTTAGCCTGCAGATGTTGAAAAATAAAATATGTTAATAAACTTTTGAATGGACATTGCTCTGAGTGTGTTTGTACCTGTTTTAGGTGCTCTTTACTTACACTCACTAGTACCTTCCAGTGTGTGGCACTCACTCACTCGATGACTGTTAGTTAAAAAGAGACAGGTGCAGTTTTCTTTTTAATGACTGCTTAAGACTTTTTAACACTTTTAAAATGCTTACAATGGAGCAAACACTCCATTAATTGGAATGTTGTTACTATAGTAAATAGCTGTGCATGGTCCCTTATAAAAAAATCTGGTCTTAGTTTTTTTTCTCCTCACTGTAGCTTATTAAACAGTGCTAATTCCCATTCTCCTTTATTTGCTGCTATAGTACTATATGTGCCATTAAGAAAACTCAGTTACTTAATGTGAGAACAACCTCAATATGAAACAAGCATTTGTCAATACCAAATGTTTGTTTGCATGGTGTTTGTTCCCCCTGGTGTTTGGTGTGGTTCGCATGGTGTTCATCTGGTTTTGTAGAATAGGTCCCCATATCCCTTACTGTCACTGTGGGTTCCTAACCTCCTTTCCCTCTCCTGCTGCCATTCAAAAACAAAAAAAGCACATGCACACATACATGAGCGAAACTCAGTGGGAGCATAGTCCAAGGAGGAAAGAAAGCATGCAGGGCAAGTGCAATCGCTGGTACTGGTATACTTGTGGTTGTTTCTAATCATTGTTCCCTGACAGAGAGTGCAGCTGAGAGGTGGGGAGAAGCAGTACGCAAGTCATTCATGCACACCAAACAAAAACAGAGACTGACGCACTCACACAACATAGACCGAGGCATGATGCACATGGTTAGATGTGCACTCAAAGGAACATAAGCGGAATGGGGTAGGAGTTTGGGACACATATATGAGCACTAACACACAATGCACACTCACTCACTTGCTGACTCCCGGCATGCTCCCTCCCTGGCAGTCATGTGCTTTGTGATGTCTTTGTCGATGGGATACTGAGAGGAAAGGGACAGAGAAGGAAGGAGAATGAGAATGTGACAGGCAATTGCTGCTTTTGCTAGTGTCATCATTGTGTTGTCATTTTGTAATAATATAGCAAGAATTGAGAAAAAAGAAAACTAGAGAAGCCTTTTCCAAGTCTCGTATTTAAAAGTGCAACGCTTGAGCTCACTTGCAGAATAAATGTTGCTCGGGTTAAGAATAGAACCAATAGCTGTACCAGAATGAAGAACATGTATTAGTAGTATAATATTTTTATTCATATAATTCATATGAATAGGGATTAACTCAGAGTAAAACTCATTTCAATGAGATCTACAGTACAATAAAAGTTTCCAAAACACAATTATACAATATTTACATTACAATCAAGTACTATAATATGTTAAAGCAAAAAATGTATATCAAGTGTAGCCATTGACTACAACTATGGCTTAAAAAATTGATATTCATTTCAAAACAAGCAATACAGTTCAGCAGTATATTGATCCCCTGCCATAATCAAACCCTAAGAAATTTTTGAATACTACCCTTTAGCCTGTTCTGCCTAACATATTCTAATCGCACAGTACACAACATTGTCTTGAGTTATTCAACTCTTTTCTTATCCATGCTTTTATCCCAGTCCAGGTTTTATTCACGTCACCCATTCGCAAATGTGCTGGTGTCTTGTTCCAGAGTTGTATTCCCCTGTAATATATTGATTGGCTGACTTCCAGATTACATTTGGGTAATACTAAATCTGGAGCTTAAACTGTTCTAAGTATGGTTAGTTTTGTTCTATACCTCAGGTTATCCGCTACATACCCTGGGAATCTACCCAACAAGCCCCTGTTTATAAAGGCCAATAAGTGCTCCTGGTTACTGTCATTTAAGTATTGCCATCCCAACTGATTATATAAATTACACTTGTGGGTTTGCCAGGGAGCCCCTAGTATATATCTGGCAAGACCACCATGACAAGCTTCTAGTTTTTTAAGATCACCTTTTCTTCTCCCAGAATAAATAATGTTTTCATAGTAAAAGAAGGGGATCATCATGGAGTTTATTATCCTTTTCTAACTTTTTATTTATTTATTTATTTAGTTTTTGTTGACCGGGTAAGTGCGCTAGCCAACAAGTGACTATTTTCAGGCACGACCCGGGAGGTACAGTTACAGAACACAGTGATACATAAGAGATTACACAAAGCTGGATACATTTGCAGGATACATAAGAAATTACACAGAGCAGGATACATTTGCAAAGGACAAAGTCACACAGTGTAGTCAAGCATAGCAATAAGGATAAAATGACATGTATTCAGTTGTTGAGAACTAGGGAGAGGTGGTAGGGACAGGTGTAAGGGTAGGGCAGGAGAGATGGAGACAGGGGTGGTAGGGGTGAATAGCAAAAGGGAGGACAGGAGGGAGGTTAAGGCGCCAAAGTGCAGCATTAGCGGAGGTTACCACCACCTGTGGCGGGACGGTGGAACCGGGAGTCGGCAAGGAGAGACGGAGAGGTCGGGGAACAGGACAGTGAAGCTATGGGTGCAAAAATAGAGAGGAGAGAGGGTGATGCAGGGGAGGCGGTGGGGGACTAGGTGCAAGGGTGAGGAGGATTTGAACTAAAGGAATGGGGAGGGAAGGGTAGGGTGGGAAGGGCAGGGTATGGGGAAAAGGGATGAAGGGCATGGAACAGATGAGGAAATGAGTGGGGTAGAGAGATAGTGCACCTAGTAAGAGCCTGGCGAGCAGACAGAAGAGAGGAGGACAAGAGGCGAAGGCGGTGAAAACGGCATTGGCGGGTAGAGTAGTAACCTGCGGCCGAGCCGGTGGAACTACGAGACGGCAGGAGAGAGAGAGGAGCCATGCAAACTGGTGGAGGCGGGATAAAATAGGAGAGGGAGGGGTGAGGACTGAGCATAGGGAAGAGGGAAGAATAAAAGAAGGAGGAAGCTGGCAGGGAGAGGGGCAGAAGGTGAAAGAAAGGTGGGAAGGTGGGCGCAGTTCGGCATTAGCGGTGCAAGGTAGCAACCTGTTACAGGGCAGGGTGGAACTGAAGACGGCAGAGAGGGAGTGGAGGGCGGTAGAGGGGAGTGAGGCGCAAAGAGCAGGAGAGGGAGGGCAGGAAAAGGAGGGTAATGACAGGGGTACTGGAGAAATGGCTAAGTGGAAGGGAAGAGAGCGGGGCTGGGAAAGTAAGTGTTACAGGAACAAGAGGTGCAGGATAAGGAATGAAGGTGGGGAAAACAGCTCAGGAGCGAGGGCAAGCTAAGTGACTAGCAGTAATTAGAGAGTTTACAATGGCATCAGAACAACAATGTTATACAGTATCAACAAACATGAAACATAAAAGCAAAAACAACCAAGAATAAAAAGCACAAGTGCCTATAATACATAATAGGGAGGAGGAGGAACAGGTTAGGAGCATGGGATTCAAGAGGGATCAAAACAAACACATTTGTCCATCGAGGTAAGGAAAGCTCTGAGATTGTGCTTAAATGCATCGTGGAGAAGGAGCATTTCTTAGTCCCTGGGGCAGCAAGTTCCAAAAGTGAGGGCAGCATAACTGAAGGCTCCTGAGCCCTTTTTTGTGCGGCAGAGAGGAATATTCAATAAGGACTTGTCAGAGGATCTAAGGTCCCGTGAAGGTATAACCGGTTGGAGTAGTTTTGAGAGCTCAGCTGGCTTTGATGCTCTGATGATGGTGTCCGAAAGGTTGCAGAGGTAATATTGCCTGGTGGAGGAGGGAGATAGCCAGCCCAGGTCTTTGTATAGCTGACAATGGTGCTTCAGGCGTGGTGCTTTAGCCGCATACCTGCAAACATTGTTGAAGGTGGTGTCCCATTGGTGCAGAGCAGTTTTGCTGGCCATGGTTAGGATGGGAGCACCGTAGGTGAGGGTTGGTAACAGGATTCCTCTAGCAATTGCCAGTTTAGCGCAGGGCTAGCAGGTAGTTAGTCCTGTAAGCAGCCCCTAGCTTACAATTGACAGATTTACAAGTTTCCTGGATGTGCAGCTTTTAGGTCAAGATTTTGGTCAAGGTGAATGCCCAAGATAGCGAAAAGAGCTAACAGACTCAGAGGGTTACCATTAATGTCAGGCAGAGAGAGAAGAAGAGCAGGTTCTTAATTTGTGTGGGGATCCAAATAGCATGGCTTTAGTTTTATTGGAGTTAAGGACAAGGCGTTGGGTGTGTAGCCAGCTGCACCAAGTGGAAGTCTGTGGTAAGGGCAGCATTCAGGTTGGTGATATTGTCAGAGTGGGCATAGATGACCAGGTCATCAGCATAAAGTCAGTGAGTGGCCAGAGGTTACTAGCATCAGGGAGATTGTTTACAAATAGTGAGAAGAGGAGAGGACCGAGAATGGAGCCCTGAGGGACGCCAATATTGATAACAGCACTGTCAGAGATCGCTGAGTTGAATTTCACTGCTTGAGTCCTGTTGGCAAGGTAGCTGCTGAACCAGGTAGTGACAGGGTAGGAGAAGCCCAGATTTCTGAGGGAGGCAAGTAGTAAGGATGGTCAACAAGGTCGAGCGCTTTAGTGAGGATTCGATGAGAAACAGCCCTGTTAGCTTCCCTTTGTCCATGTTGGTAAGAATGTCAGAGGAGAATTTTGCTAGTGCAGTCATGGTGCTGTGTGTGTTTTCTAAAGCTGTGCTGTGCTGTATTGAGTAAGTTGGAGTTTTCAACGAATTCGTTAACTTGAATAGAGACTAATTTCTCAAGGATCTTGCTAAGGACTGATAGTATAGCAATTGGTCTGTAGTTGGTCGTGTCATTTTTGCTGCCTTTTTAAACACGGGAGTAATTCTGATGCCTTCTAGATTTCAGGGACAGAGCCATTGAGAGGGATAGGTGAAGATTCTAGCTATAGGTCCAGATATGAGGTGAGCAGCCATCTTTAATAGACGGGTTCCATTCCATCAGAGCCGGGCTGGTATTGTCAGAGATAGCCTTGAGCAGCTTGAAGACTTGATGCCTGGTGACCGCTTTGAAGTAGAATGGTTTAGATGAGGTAGGTGAATCGCCAGGGAATGTTGAGTTCAGTTGTGTAGCAGGAGATTGAAGGGAAGCTGTGTAGGCAGATAGGTCGGAAAACTGCTGGTTAAACGTGTTTGCAATAGTGAAGGAGTCATTACAGTGGACACCTTGCAGGACCATTTCTGAGGGGGTGACAGCTTGCGTAGATCCTAAAAAAGTTTTAATGTGGCTCCAAAATTTTCGAGGGTCGTTGGAGGAGTTAGTCCGCAGGTTTTGACAGTATATGCTTTAGCCTGCCTGATGCCTTTTGCAATCATTTCTATACTGCTTGTACAGGATAAGATCCAGGGGGAGCCCAGATTTTTTGTATTGTTTCCATTGCTTATCTCGGACTTTTAACTTACATAGGAGTTCTTTATTTAGCCATCTTGACTGCTGACCTCTGACTCTTCTTTTTACCTTTGGGAGGTGTTTCTTTTGTACTTTGCCAAACCTGGTGAGAAATATGTTAAGGGCAGTGTCAACATTGGAGGTGGAGAAAACATCAGTCCAGTGTATGTCAGATATGTCAGATAAGAAGGCTTGTGTATCGAGGGCAGCATAGTTCATGAAGGTAATCAGTCGTGGTTGAGGAGCAGGCGGTGGGCAGGAGCGCCAGTGACAGAGCATTGGTGAGTGATCTGTAAGTGAGTCAGCCAGGACGGTAGCTTTGGAAACATGATCCGGTCTATTTGTAAGGATCCAGTCCAGTAACGACCCTGATAGTGAAGATGTGGTTCTAGTGCAGATAGTTATAAGTTGGTGAAAATTGTGCTTCTGGATCAAAGATGCAAGGAGATTGTGATGTGGGTCCAGCCAGTTCAGGTTCAAGTCACCGAGGAGGAGTGTTTCATTTGTTTTACATTTTGAGAAACGCACTGCAGTAGGTTCTGGAGACCGTTCAGCCCACTGGTTGGCGGGTTATACACACAAGCGATATGTAGGTGTTTTGACCAGTGTCAGGAGTTATGCAGCGCTCACATAGCATGAGGGAATCAGGGTTAGGTAGGACGTTAAGAGACAGATGACTTTTATAGTAATATAGCGACTCCCACCCCCTTGGACCCAGATCGATCTCGTCAAGAATATTATACCCAGGTAGAGGGCAGAGGTATCGGATACAGTAGGTTTCAACCAGGTTTCGTGTGAGGCATAGTATGTCAGGATCCACCAACTTAGCCCAGGCTTCAAGTTCTGCCAGGTGACTCAGGAGGCTTCTAATGTTCATATGGGCTAGTACCAGGCCTTTTTAGTGCTAGTTGAGGTAGAGAGTGGGGTGCAGAGTTTGGGACCAGGGTTAGATTCAATATCACCAGATAGCAGGAGGAGCCTCTGAGCCAGGTGTATAAACATGTCTACAGGGACATGCCTGGCTTAATTTTAGGGTATAGACTGCCCAAGAGATAGAAGTGGAGGGATAGGTAGGTACAACCCCTTTGAGTAGTATAAGTATAAGTACATAACAGGAGAGACAGGAGTATATACCTGGTGGTTAAGTCACAAGCCAAAAGAAATGATCAACAGCTGAGGTACAGAGTCACAGAATGTGTTAGAATTCCTGAAGGTGATGAACTGTGCCTGTGCATATGCAGGATGTGAAACTTTTGTCTGCATGTTTCTTTGTCATTCAAAGAGGTTGTTGAAAGCCCACATACAGACATGGGCGGAGCAGACGGCAAAATGTGGGTTCAACAGACCTAGAGTCACTGAGTTTGTCAGACTTAGTTGCTTGACTTATGTTTTGCTAGGGATATCTTCCAAAAAGTTGATTTTTAAATGAAAAATGCAGATACCTGGTGATGATGTTTTGCAGAAATCCAGTTCAGTAGACTTTCACGGATGTAGTGAGCAAGAATGGTGTAGTTACTCCAAGCAGAAAACCATGTAAATCCACAAAAACTAAGCTACAGACGCAGATGTGTCTGCTTCCCTATCAGCCCAATGTTAACTTCCAAGTTCATAAGTGATCTGGCCCAATATAATGCTCCCAGTTTTTTACCCACATTTTTGATCAAATTGCTAATGTGTGTACGCCAACTTAAGGATTCGTCCACCCATAGGCCCAAATATTTATAAGATTGCATCTGTTGGACCGGGCCCCTGCCAAGGGTAACCAGTGTCAGGGCCAAATTATCCTGCCTATTAGTCATTAGCCAATGGGAAATCATGTACACAAATGCTCGCAGTCTGGGAAACAAGATCCCAGACCTGCAGGCCATAATGACAGAGACTAAACTGGACATAGTAGTAATTAATGAGTCATGGTTTACCAGTAACCACACTTTGGAGACTTCAGTACCTGGCTATGTACTGTTCAGAAGAGACGGAGGTGCAAAAAAGGGGGGGTGGAGTGGCCCTGTATGTCACTGAAAATGTCAAAGCTACAGAAATTCAGAATACACATAAGGAGCCAGAAGAACTGTGGGTCACCCTGGAAACAGGAAATGGTATAACCATACGAATTGGAGTTGTCTACAGGCCCCCAGACCAGGGGGAGGACATGGACACATTACTGTCAGAAGATATACAAAACATGGCAGCTAAAGGGGAGGCTCTGATAATGGGAAACTTCAACATGCCAGATACAGATTGGTCAATACCAGCAGGAACGTCTGCCAGAACTAAACACATGGTGGATTCCCTGCAGGGGAGAGCCTCAAACAACTGTTACAACAACCCACAAGTGACAGGGCTACCCTAGATCTAGTACTGACTAACAGGGAAAGGATCACAGATCTCCAGGTAGAAGATCACCTGGGGGCCAGTGACCATCACATGGTATGGTTCAATTTGGCCATTAGAACTAAATCATCCCATTCCAAAGCAAAAATATGGGACTTCAGAGGAGCTGACTTTGATAAGATGGCCGACAGAGTTAAGCTAGCTCTGGCAAACAGAAATACAGGTGAGGGGGTACAGGCAAAGTGGGCAAGCATTAAGGATACAATACTTGAAGTAACATCCCATTGTGTTAGAGAGAAAAGGAAGTGCTAAAGAAGAAGAAAACCATTTTGGTTTTCAAAACCAGTAGCAGAAAAGGTCAGAGCCAAAAGATGGGCCTTCAGGAAATATAAGGGAACACAGTGGGATGAAGATAGGGAGGCATACCAAACTTCCCTAAGGGAAGCAGGGAAAGCAGTAAGGCAGACAAAGGCCCAAACCAAGGAAACACTAGCACAAGCAGTAAAAGAAGGTGACAAGACTTTCTATAGATGCATTAGTGAAATGAGAAAGTCCAGAGGGGGTATTGCTGAGATCAAAGGAGATAAGGGGGAGTGTGAGGAGGAGTACCATGTGAAAGCATCTATTCTAAATAGATACTTCTGCTCAGTATTAACAGAAGAGAAGGTAGGACAGGGCCCACAGCTCAGCACCATGGACACAGGAGGGAGGGAGGTGTGCACGAGTCCCTTCACAAAAGAAGGGGTCCTACAAGAGCTCTATAAGCTCAGGGTGGACAAGGCAATGGGACCTGATGGCATATATCCCAGGGTACTTAAGGAGCTAAGGGTGGAACTAGCAGAGCCATTAGCAGAACTGCTTAGTGAGTCTCTGAGCACAGGAGAGGTCCCAGAAGACTGGAGAAGGGCTCATGTGATCCCACTCCACAAGAGTGGTAGCAAAGAGGAGGCAGGGAACTACAGACCAGTCAGTCTTACATCAGTAGTGGGCAAGATTATGGAGACACTCCTTAAGGAAAGGATAGTGCAACACCTGGAATCCATAGGAGCACAGGATCCAAGACCGCATGGGTTTACAAAAGGAAGGTCCTGTCAAACTAATCTCATAGATTTCTTTGGATAACCAGAGTGGTGGCCCAAGGTGGAGCAGTTCAACTCTAGAGCTAATAACTCTAAACCACCCAGGTCTTTATTTATGGCTATCTGGGTCAAAATTAAACCTAATTGTCCATAAGTCAGGATCCCCACCACTTTTAGTTCTATCCCTACACCACAAATTGTACCCAGGGATATTCAGTAGGGAGTCCTCAGTTTTATTACTTAGCCATGTTTCAGTTATTATTAGAGTTTCTAGATTGTGGTCCATTACCCATGTACTAATTAAATCCAGTTTATTCAGCATGCTTCTGGCATTGAAGTTAATTATGTCAAGTCCCTTCCCTGAACCAATAGTGACACCCAGATTAAGCAATAAGGGATGATGGGATGTTATGTTAATGTCCTGTTAATCACCCCCCTGGTAGTGTAATGTGGCACGAGGTGCAGATTAGTGCCAGGTTCCCCAGGTGGTGATTAAATGGACATTAATATAACCCCCTTCATCCCTTTATTGCTATTATTATTGTAACAGTCTCGATGTTGCAATCCAATCTCCTTATTAATATACCTGTACAAACTGATTACCTAAGCACTGCTTTAATAAATGAAGATCCTACTTACTTGTAAAGAACTGCTAACCTGTTCTGTTGTGTGGAGCAGGCAGCTGTTGCCAAGTAGCTGCCTGCCCTAGGACCCAAAGTAGTTACAGTTTACATTTTTTTGTGGTAGCAATAGTTAGATTTTTAACTTAATAGAATCGCGAATCGCACTTCTTGGTTTCTTCAAAGCCACCAAGTGCTGACTGCAGCCCTGCCCAGAAAACTGCATTGTGATGGCAACAAAGTAGGAAAGGCTGCAGGGTTATAAAATAACATAATTATAATGCTATCAGGGCAACAGCACCTTTAGGTGCAACATTTGCTTAAGACAGGCACATGTACATGTTAAGGGGGGTGGTGGATCACATGCATTACTCCCCTTAACATGTACAGTTGCCTGTTTTAAGCAAAAGTTATACCTAAAGGCCACCACTGCCCTCGATAGTATTATAAAGCTATCTATAGCCCTGCAGCCCCTTCCCTATTTCGTGTCATCAAAACTCTGTTTTCTTGGTGGGGCTACATCAGGCACTCAGTGGCTTTCGGAGGAACCAGGAAATGCGATCATGCTTCTATTAAGTTAAAACTATAACTGTTGCTAGCACAAAAAAATTAAAACTGTGGCTACTTTGGTTCCTGGGGCAGGCAGCTACTAGACATGAGTTGCCAGCCCCAAAGGTAACAGCAGCTCTTTAAGTATTCTATGTCTGGAACTTGTGGCCATCATTATGGCAAAGCAGCCAATGGAATGACTCCTCTATCCCTGTGTGAGAAACTGGCCAATATCTTGTGGATGTTGTAACTGTCACTGTAGTGTTGAAGCAGTTCATTCCCTAAATTACACTGCCAGTGACACTTTTAGTTGCCCTGGTAACAGCACTTAAAAATAGTTTCTTACAAAGAAGTTTTGTAAATGCTGTATCTCCACATCTGAAGGACAACCGATTCACTAGTGACCTGCAGCAAAAAAAGTCCCCCCCCCCAACACACACATTTCAACATTAACTCAGGTGCTAATTCTTTGCAGCAGTGAAATTAAATTCAGGCTGTCACAGCTTAGTTGTTACTATAATACTGCTATCCTCCTTTGCAAGTGCTACTGATATGAGAGTGGGTGGGGCTCCATTTCAATAGATGCGCTGTCCCTTTACAAGCTGAGTGACAGAGTTCACCAGTGCTGCTACCTTGGGGGGGGGGGCGACTTTCTTTTATGCAACACCACATGCACCAAGGCAATGTTTGGACTGACCTTACTGGGGTCTGAAACTGTTTATCCACAGGAAAAGGTACAATGCTGTTTAAAATCCTGGCTCGAGAGCACTGCCAGTATTAAACAGAGAGGGAGTGGATGAGCTGGATTCTACATTCAACAGCCAAGTAGCAGCTCAGTCACTTTACCGGTGCAGCGGTATAAGGGGGGGGGGTTCTTTTGCATTCACAAGTATCACTTGCCCTGGGTCTCAAAGGAAATAAAATGGTGATGTATGGAAATCCCTGCATTAGTTCCACTAGTCATGCTGTTTTATTATCATTTTTATTCAATTAACCATGTAAGCAAACTAGAACTTAATGGTCCTTTGTTGAAAGTGGCCCTGGGTCAATAAAAGTACAACAGTGTGTTATGCATTGAAATCCAAATAAACTCATAAAACAGACATCAAGTAAACAAACCAAGTCCTATGAAACAAGTTTATTTGTGGAAATTATGGACATTTACAAAGCCACATTAGAAGTTTTTGTCACTTAAAGATTTGAAATGGTGGGGAGTACAGTACTAGTATTCCAAACAGTGGATGCATTAAAAGCAAAAGAACATGTATTGCTGCCAGTATTAGAGAGAACGAGAGAGTGGGATTCTACATGGAACAGCCAGAGCTCAGTAACTTTACTGGCACAGCTGGTGTGGAGGGGTTCTTTTGAAGCCACAAGTATTACCGATGCCAGCGGAATGAGAGAATCAAGTAGACGGGGGAGGGGGGGTTAATGCAACAGCTGTGCAGCAGCTCAGTCACTTCATTACATTCCAATTCATGGAAGCACTGAAAGTAAAATAACATGTTTTTGTTGCTGGTATTAGAGCAGGAGTGGGCAAGCAGGATAGGGATTCTACATTCAACAACCAAGCAGCGGCTCAGTCACTTTACCAGCGCAGCCAGTGTAAGTGGGGGAAGGGGGTTATTTTGAAGTCAGAAGTATCCCCAGCCCTGTTGGTATGAAACAGAACAAGTGGTCACGCGGAGTTCTTAATGTAACAGCCACACAGCAGCTCAGTCATTTCTTCAGTACAGTCAGTATGGGCTCAAAGTCTATAAAATCACATTAGATGTTTTTGTGTCACTTAAAGATTTGAAATGGTGGGGAATAGCATTCCAAACCATGGAAGCACTAAAAGCAAGAGAACATGTTTTGTTGTCGGTATTAGAGAGAGCAGGTGAGTGGGATTCTACTTTGAACAAGCAATGGTTCAGTCACTTTACTAGCATAGCTGGTGTGGATTGGAGGGGGGTTCTTTTGAAGCCACAAGTATCACCGGTGCCACCAGTATGAGAGAAAGCAAGTGGGGGGTGCTCTTAATGCAACAGCTGCACAGTGGCTCCGTCATTTCATCGGTGCAGTCGGTATGGGGATGTTCTTTTCAATTCACCAGTATTACCAGCACTGCTGGTATGAGAGACCATGAGTGGGCAGGGTTCTTAATTCAAATGTAACCCCCTTGTTAACCGGGGTTACTAGAATCCCAGTAAGACCTAGTGGTAGGCAGGGAAGGCAGCTTGTGAAACTCCAGTTAAATGGGTCTCACACTGTCTCACTCTGTTCTCAGTCACAGCTGAGACTTGAGAGATGACATCACCATAGAACTGTCACAGCTGCATAAGCCACATTGGAATCTGCAGCTCAGGGAGTGAGTTTAGAACTTTGGGAGTTTTCAAAGCTAGTCTTGAGTTTGTCCTAAAGCAAACAGGAAGGAAGTCACCCTGTTTTACCTTTTAAGTGGTGGAGACCGCGTTTCAGGTCTCAGTGCCCCCCCTCGGGGAGGCGAAAAGTTCTCTGTGGGTCCCAGGGGCAATCCCTTTACCCACTATGGAAGGAAGCTGCCTGTTTTTTTCAGTCTGTTCTTGTATAACAGCAAAGAAAGTGTTACTTCGCCTGTGGGGCACCTGCAACGAAAGGGTGAGTGTTTGGCTCCATTTGAAGGAGCAAACAAATTGTTTTCTTCAGTTGGGAAATGGATGTGGACTGCTATTTGGGAGGACTATGTTACTAGGACAAACAAATGGAGCAGTCAAAAAGTCTAAAGTTTTATTGGATTTCAAGTGATGCTGTAGAGGGGGTGCTTCAGGTCATCCACCGTTCAATCTACATATTAAAGTTCTAAGTTTTCTGTTTGTCCAGAGAAATGGCCGGGTATGGGCTGTGGGAGCTGGAGGTGGGAAACCCCCCCATCTTTAGTAACCAGGTCCATCTCTATGGATTTCTTCTGTGATTTGCTACTTGCCTCATGCACTTGGCCAGTGATGAGGTGGGTACCCAGACGTGGGTCGCAACTTGAAAATCTCTCTAGGAGTCACAGACTCTAAGTGGTGTGGGGAGCCACAGGATGGGAATTATTCTCCTTGTTTGATGGGAGTTCATGGAAGTAAGAAAACAAATCTCTCTAGGAGTCGCAGACTCTAAGTGGTGTGGGGGAGCCACAGTTTGGGAGTCTCCTTGTTTGATGGGAGTCTTTCCAAGTAAAGTTTGGGTTCATTCTTCAAGGGGACCATCAATCAAGTGGCCGGCAGGGGAGCCGGGCCAGTCAGGCTGTGTATCCAAAGCGCATGCAAAGTCCAGGCTGAGTGCCTGGTGGGTCCAGAGCCAGACAATGTAAAAATGTGTTCATTCTCCAATGGACCGACTTTAGTCTCTATCTGCATATACAGTGAACGTAGCCCCTTGGGAGACCATACAATGCTTTGTCATGTTTCAGCTAGTTTTGAATAAAGCCACACTGAAAAATCCCAATCCTGGTTCTGGACATTACAGTTATTGCTTCCTGTAGTTGGATTTACTTGGGTGACCTGTGCAGAGTAGCCAAACCTAGGTCCCTTGTGCCAGGTAACCTCATCCTCCCTGAACCCAGGTCCCCAGCAGGTATTGCTGCCAACACCAACAGTGTGCCACCTGTCATCTTAGTAAAAAGGCAGGGGTGAAGGGTTACAAAAATGGAGGCACCGCTTTGGATTTGTTCAGGAAGGAAGGTGTTTGGGCAAGTAGGCTAGCGTTTTGGCTATCTGGCAGTCGGTAGCCCAAAAAGTTGAAGCAATTTCCCTAGTGTGTTGCTGTGTGCTGTGAATCTTGTGCTGCTGTTCAAAAAATGCCAGCTGTTTACCAAGGAGCTGTAAAGCCAAAGAGTGTGCCCTTGTCCTGCATCATCAAAAAAGTTTACAGCGTTTTTGTCAGTTTTAAAATGAATTTCTGTGAAGGAAAGTGTGGAAAACTAGGGGTAGCAACGGAGAAAATATGCCCTGGACGTTGGAAATGCTTTCTGTGCAATGCTAGAGACTGAATCTGAAATTTAAGTTTTGGATGCTGGATCTCAGAAGGAAAGTTCAGATAAAGCATCAATAGACCCCTGGGTGGGGGGGCCTAGCCCAAGTCTCGAAGATGAAGATGAGATGCGGGAGGCCTTTGAATGGGAGGTATCGACCTCTGCTCCTAGTAATAAATAGATAGTCTCGGGGGTGAGAACGACTGCTCACTCCTGGGCTCAGATCCTCAGTGAAGAGGAAGATGAGGGGGAAACTATGTGGCCTTGTGAGAAAGGAACGGGTACACAGCCTCAAGATCTTGCCTCGGAGGAATGTGTTCAAGAAGGTGGTGATGCCACTGCCCTGGCTTTACAAGAAGAAGAAGAAGGCAGGGATCCATTTTTAATTTCTTTGAGGATGCGAAGCTGGCAGAACCAGGACTGGCCACCCCCAAGCCAGGCCAACAGTCTCAGATTGACCAAAACAAGTAAAGAGGAGAGACTGGTTCTTAGAAAGGCCAATGAAATCTATGGTATGACCTTTCCTACCTTTCCTCGGAGAGTCTGGGAGGAGACTGAGGACTGCAGGAAATCCTGGATCTGGGATGAAGCAATGAAACATGTGCATCCTGGGGCTAACCAGCATGTTAAGAATAGACTGTTCCACGAAAAGTATACACAGTGGAAGAGAGGCAGGACACTGTTTATGGACAGAGTGAGAATAGTGGACGGAGAGGGACGTGAAGTCGCCCACTGTGTGAATTATGTGCGTCCAGACGGAGTAATAATTCAAGCCCCTGACCCTCTACTATTGGCCCCAGTGCAAGGACCTCCCAGTAATTAAGCCCGTGCCTACAAAATGGAGAGCCGAGCAGTGGTAGTCAATACTGCCACATCTAGACTGTGAAGTGCCCTTATTGATCTGCCAATATGAATAACCAAGGACTCAGGTGCTCCACATTCATCAGTCTACAGTGTACTGTCTTGTTCAGCAACCATCTACTGGCCCACCAGATGACTTCAGATCCAGAGATGGTACCAGCCCAGCTGTTTTCCTGTTCATTTTCTGGTAATTGGATGACATCGGATCAGCTGTTTTTCTTTTTGTTCCTGTTCTAAGGTTCCTTCTCCAGAGATGACATCAGCCCAGCTGTTTCCAGATGTGCACTCCTGTGGGTTCCCGGAAGATGTCCGCCCAGCTGTATCAGAAGAAATGCTGCCAGGGAGAGTCTTCGGCAGGGACCAGGTTTGTGATGTTCGAATACTTCAAGAGGCTGGTAAGTCCAGAAAACCCTTTTTCTATCTTTATGACACTGCAGTACACACCCTACACTACAGACTTCAAAAATGTTTGAACTGTCCACAAAGACTCTCCCCTTCGGGATTTTGGCCTTTAAGAACTATGTTTCATGGGGCTTCGGCCCAGGAAAGACTCTTTAATGGACTAGCCTTCAGGCCTTGTGGTCACTAGTTGGGACTTTTAGGGCATTCCATCCCCCCAAATGTGTATTGTAACTAATGTCACTATTGTACTCTAATGTAAATACTGTTTTTCTACCTTTTTTCTTAAAAAATTTTTTGGGGATTGTTCAGTGTTTTCTTTCTGTATGGTAGGGGTTGTTGTTGATGTTGTTGTTGTTGTTGTTGCTGTTGTTGCTGTTGTTTAGATAGACTGTGCATGCAGATTAGGAGTGTGTTTTGTTTTTGTCTTTTTCTTACAGGTGTTCCTGGGAAGACAGAAGAGAAGACAAGAAGAGGAGGAGGGGCTCATCGGAGTTCCTCATCAGTGCTTCATTGTGTAGAATTTAAAGTGCTGTGTTGTAGTTGCAGGTTGCCCAAGGTCGGGGAGGTCCCCGGGTTTTGTTTTTGTTTGGGATGTTATGTTAGAGGCAGATAGGTTTTCCCTAGAGGGTTAGGGGGGATAGACAGGCTGTGGTCCTCAGTGGCCATAGGGACTGCAGTGCTGATCTATCAGGGCTATGCTCTGGACGGTTCTACCAGAGCCACTAGGTGTCCATAGTAAGTGGATAGAGTAGAGGCTGATATGTCAGCTATAGGCCTCTAGGCCCTTAGTATTGCCCTACCTGTGCTTGCACATGGTGGAGGGGTCTGATCACCCCCTCAGGTAGCATATAGGTGGATGGCTTGTTATGCATAACGACTGGGGACAGTCATTTTCCTGGTCAAGGGCGAGTGTAACCCTTGTTACCCGGGGTTACTAGAATCCCAGTAAGACCTAGTGGTAGACAGGGAAGGCAGCTTGTGAAACTCCAGTTAAATGGGTCTCACACTGTCTCACTCTGTTCTCAGTCACAGCTGAGACTTGAGAGATGACATCACCATAGAACTGTCGCAGCTGCATAAGCCACATTGGAATCTGCAGCTCAGGGAGTGAGTTTAGAACTTTGGGAGTTTTCAAAGCCAATCTTGAGTTTGTCCTAAAGCAAACAGGAAGGAAGTCACCCTGTTTACCTTTTAAGTGGTGGAACCACGTTTCAGGTCTCCAATGCCCCCCTCCCTCAGGAGGCGGAAAAAAGTTCTCTGTGGGTCCCAGGGGCAATCCCTTTACCCACTATGGAAGGAAGCTGCCTGTTTTTTCAGTCTGTTCTGTATAACAGCAAAGAAAGTGTTACTTCCGCCTGTGGGACACTTGCAACGAAAGGGTGAGTGTTTGGCTCCATTTGAAGGGGCAAACAAATTGTTTTCTTCAGTTGGGAAATGGATGTGGACTGCTATTTGGGAGGACTATGTTACTAGGGTAAACAAATGGAGCAGTCAAAAAGTCTAAAGTTTTATTGGATTTCAAGTGATGCTGTAGAGGGGGTGCTTCAGGTCATCCATCGTTCAATCTACATATTAAAGTTCTAAGTTATCTGTTTGTCCAGAGAAATGGCCGGGTATGGGCTGTGGGAGCTGGAGGTGGGAAAAAAACCCATCTTTAGTAACCAGGTCCACCTCTACGGATTTCTTCTGTGATTTGCTACTTGCCTCATGCACTTGGCCAGTGATGAGGTGGGTACCCAGACGTAGGTCGCAACTTGAAAATCTCTCTAGGAGTCACAGACTCTAAGTGGTGTGGGGAGCCACAGGATGGGAATTATTCTCCTTGTTTGATGGGAGTTCATGGAAGTAAGAAAACAAATCTCTCTAGGAGTCGCAAACTCTAAGTGGTGTGGGGAGCCACAGTTTGGGAGTCTCCTTGTTTGATGGGAGTCTTTCCAAGTAAAGTTTGGGTTCATTCTTCAAGTGGACCGTCAGTCAAGTGGCCGGCAGGGGAGCCAGGCCAGTCGGGCTGTGTATCCAAAGCGCATAAAAGTCCGGGCTGAGTGCCTGGTGGGTCCAGAGCCAGACAATGTAAAAATGTGTTCATTCTCCAATGGACCGACTTTAGTCTCTATCTATATACAGTGAACGTAGCCCCTTGGGGGACCATACAATGCTTTGTCATGTTTCAGCTAGTTTTGAATAAAGCCACACTGAAAAATCCCAATCCTGGTTCTGGACATTACAGTTATTGCTTCCTGTAGTTGGATTTACTTGGGTGCCCCTGAGCAGAGTAGCCAAACCTAGGTCCCTTGTGCCAGGTAACCTCATCCTCCCCAAACCCAGGTCCCCACCAGGTATTGCTGCCAACGCCAACAGCATGCCACCTGTCGTCTTAGTAAAAAGGCAGGGGTGAGGGGTTACACAAGAACTGCACTTTGGGAGCTCCACAACTTGTTCCAAGCTGCCTTCTCTTTGCAAACAAAGCCACGGCATTATGTTTTTCTCCAGTGGGCACACACATGTTGCAGCATGGACTGGAGCCATATGTGGCCATTACCTTGTGTTACGTGATGGACTGTAGTAGCCCCGGTTGAGAATTTAAATGCAGAGGCAGAGGTCAAGCAGATAAGCTGCTAGGAGCAGGGGTGTTCTCTGCTTGCTGGGAGGGGATAGGAGTGGCTGGCTCTTTTGAACTACACAAAGTTTCTCCCCAGAAAGCAGAAACAAATCATGATCAGCATGGCTGATTATTGGTCTGTCTCTGCCATGCCTACTGTAACTTCAGCTGCATTGGACCTGATAGTGACACATCTCTGAAACCCTGTTATTGTAACAAGATGTTGCTTCATGCTGTGTGCACAAGCAAACATAAGAAAACCACCCTATAATTATTTGGAGTATGGTCTTTTTAAAAAAAGGAATGGGGTAGCTTGAACGCACCTCTGTTATAGCAGCAGTGTATAATGCAAACATTTTATCCTTCTGACATTCATTAAATACAGGTGGTGTAGGTCACTCTGGGGACAGGAAATGGAGCCACTGTTCACACAGGCGTGATCTGCAGACCTCTAGCACAGGGAGAGGAATTAGATAAGGTAGTGGTGGAAGCCATTGGCAAGATGACAGAAAAGAGGGAGGTGCTGCTGGTGGGGGACTTCAACCTGTCAAATGTAGATTGAAGCCTCCCAGCAGTGGCTTCAACTAGAAGCAGGGATATCCTGGCATCTCTATAGGAGGAATTCCTCAGGCAAATAGCCAGTGAACCCACTCATGATGGAGTAATACTGGATCTGGTACTCACCAACAGGGACAGTGCTGCAAAAGTCAAGGTGGGAGGCCACTTGGGGGACCAGTGATTACCATATGGTGTGGTTCAATATAAGGATGGCTGCCAATATAAGGATGGATGACCTGGCAGGGGGAGACAGCCTGGGTAGGAACATAGTAAAGGCAACAAATCTCTGCAGCACACAAGTGAGCAAAAGCAAGAGGAAAAAGACACTGCTATGGTTCTTGAAAGAGGTGGCTGAAAAATGGGTAGCATTCAGAAGGTATAAGAGACACACAGGCAGGATGATAGGGAGGTATATCAGGGGAAACAGAGGGAAGCAAGGAAAGCAGTAAAGAGTACAAAGGTGTAAACTGAAGAAAGGATAGCCCAGGAAGTAGTAGCGAAAGGGGACAAAGAATTTTTTTAGGTATATAAGTGAAAAGAGAAAGACCAGGGTTGGGATTGTAAGGTTAAAAAGGGAAGTCAGGGGGTACTGTGCAGAGGTGGACCTTGAAAAGGCCGACATTCTGAACAAATACTTTTGTTCCATGTTCACAGAGGCAAGAACAGAGGAGGGGGCCACAAAAAAGTAACAGATGTTTTGGAGGGAGGTAGGTAGACACAAGTCCTTTTTCAGACAACAGAGTCCTGAGGGGACTCGCTAATCCGAAGGGTGACAGAGGTACATCCAAGGGTATTGAGGGAGCTCAGGGAGGCATTGGCTATACCTCTGACAGTCCTATTTAACAGCTCAGTGGAAACAGGAGTGGTTCCAGAGAACTGGAGGGGGCAGATGTAGTCCCATTTCACAAAAGTGGTAGCAGAGAGGAGGCTTGCAATTATAGGCCAGTCAGGATGACATTGGTTCAAGGGGTTCAAGAGGGGGTGGGACAGGTACAGGAGAAGGGTTCTGGAAGCAAAATCCAATGCAGCAAGAATATCCAGAACTGGGAAGGGAGAAGCCAGAGAAGGCGAGGGGGGCAGCAAGGTCAGCACCCAGGGTGGGGGCTGACCAAACGAGCAGACACGAAAGACCGTTAGGCCTATTCTGCTGGCATTTTAGTATGTTAGTATGGTGATGAGAAAGTTAAAGGAATCACTGCTGAAGGAAAGGATTGTGGAATATCTTGAATCCAATGAGTTACAAAACCCAAGGCAACATGGATTCACGAGGTAGGTCATGTCAAACAAATCTGAGAGATTTCTTTGACAGGGTGACCAAGGAATTAGATCAGGGTGGAGAGGTGGACATGGACTACCTAGTTTGACACCATTTGACACCATAGGAGACTAGTAAGCAAACTGGGCAGCTTAGGAGTGGGTCTAAAGGTGGTAAACTGGATAAGAAATTGGTTAGGGGCTAGGTGACACAGGGTGTTGGTACTGTAAATGGAGTTCACTCTGAGGAAGGAAGGATGAAGGATGACCAGTGGGGTATATCAGGTATCAGTGCTGAGACCGGTCCCATTAAATGTTTTTATAAGTGACATTGCTGAGGAGCTGAGGAGCTAAGGAGCTAGAAGGGAAGGTGTGCCTCTTTGTGTATGACATCAAAATCTGCAATAGGGACACCAGCCCATTGGTGCTGGAGGTTGAGGCTCTGGTCACAATACCTCACACCACGCTGGTGACCCTACACAGAAACATAGAATTTGATGGCAGATAAGGACCACTTGGCCCACCCAGTCTGCCCATTTCCCTACCTAATGGATAAGCTGCAGATCCTAGTTAACCAGCAGCCTACTTCTTTTTACCCCCACCCCCTAGAATTGCCTTATGACTGTCCCATGCATGCTTGAATTCCACCACTGTTTTTGACTCCACA
Organism: Neoceratodus forsteri; assembly: GCA_016271365.2. NCBI lineage: Eukaryota > Metazoa > Chordata > Ceratodontiformes > Ceratodontidae > Neoceratodus > Neoceratodus forsteri. The sequence goes on from CM057452.1 coordinate 906,633,821, forward strand.
ACCTCCTCTGGAAGGCCATTCCATGCATCCACAACCCTCTCTGTCAAAAAATACTTCCTTAAATTACCTCTGAGCCACCCCATCTTCAAATTGTGCCCCTTTTTCTTGCACACCTCTTTTTCTGAAAGATGCTACCCTCTTGGACTTTGTTGATTCCCTTGAGGTACTTGAAAGTTTCTATCATGTCCCCCCTCTCCCTCCTTTCCTCGAGGCTATACATATTAAGCTCCTTAAGTCTCTTCATATGTCTTCCGGTGCAGACCCTGCACCATTTTAGTTGCCCTCCTCTGGACAGCTTCCATCCTGTCTATGCCTTTGTGGAGACTGGGTCTCCAGAACTGCACACAGTACTCCAGATGGGGTCTCACCAGCTGTCTGTACAGAGGGATAACAACTTCCTGTTTTCTACTGGTAATGCCTCTCCCTATGCATCCCAGTATCCCCCCAGCCCTCCTTACTGCCTGGAGACCCAGTCCAGATGCTGTGGATGTCCCTCGGGAGTGGTGGATCACCATAGAGCTTGCCAGACTCTATTTTTTCCTGCCATTTTTCTCCCGTCCCCCTCCCCTACCAACATAAGGACATCAGGAATGAGCCTGGGCCACCAGGAGTTGGCAGGGGGGAGGACTGCTCTCGTCTCTTGAGGCGAGGAAGACTTGTTGACCCACTCATTGACTGCCCTCTAATGGTGGCTGGAGGGCAGTACAGGTAGGGAGGCACGGTCTGATGTCCTTATGTTGGTAGGGGAGGGGGACGGGAGAAAAATGGCAGAAAAAAAAAGAGTCTGGCAAGCTCTATGGTGATCCACCACTCCCGAGAGCCATCCACAGCTTCTGGATTGGGTATCCGGGGGGGGGGGAGAAGCTGGCAATGTCCCTCCTGGCCCTGCCATGGGGGGCAATCCACAGGGGAATTACCAGGGACTGGCGAGTGTGGGAGCGGTGGGACTGGAGATAGAATCCCTTCATCAGGAGGGCCATAGCTGCCTGCCAGGACTTCTGGGAGGTAAATAAACATCTATAGAAAAGAAAATCTGCAATAGGGAGAACACTCCAGGGGATGGAAAGGATGAGCAGAAACCTGAGAAAACTAGAGGAGTCGTCAAGGGTATGGCTGCTGGGTTTCAATGTGAAAAGTGCAAAATAATGCCCTATGGGCACTGAAAACCAGGGATGGCATACAAAATGGGTAGAGTGGTATTGACAACTACCAAGCAGGAAAGAGACCTGGAGTGATCATATCTGATAACTTAGAGGTGGCCAGGCAGTGCGACAAAGCAGTCGGGAGAGCTAAGGAGATGATGGGATGCATAGGGTGGGTGTCAACAGCAGAAAGAGGGCAGTGGTGTTGCCTCTATATAAATCATTGGTAAGACCTAACCTAGAGTATTTTGTCTAGTTCTGAAGACCATGTCTCTGGAAGGACATAGAGTTGAGGCAGTTAGTAGGAGGGCAAATAAAATGGTACAGGGTCTGCATCAAATATCCTATGAAAAGAAGCTAAAGGACCTCAGTAAGCACACACTGGAAGAGAAGAGGGAGAGAAGGGATGTGATAGAGACTTCTAAATACCTCACGGGGTAAATAAGGAACAGGAGGGAAGTATTTTTCAGAAAAAAAGGAGCTCAAGAACAAGGGGAGATGCTATAAAGCTGGAGGTGAGTAGATACAGAAGAGATGTGAGGAAGTACTTCTTCACAGAAAGAGGGGTGGATTCCTGGAACAGCCTTACAGCAAAGGTGGAACTTTAACTAAAAATGTGGGCAGACATGGTGCTAGCTGCCTATGCTGCTTGTGAAAGACCTCTAGCATTTGGTAGTTTCTGTGAAGTGTCTGAAGCCATCTTCATTCAGGATTTTTTGAAATTGTACTCATTATCTGTAAAGCTGGGAAAGAAGGAACAGAGGTTAGTAAAACATTTGTTTAAATAGCACAAGACATGAATTCTCTCAGCTGTGCTTAGGCGCTAGTCTACGAGTCACTAATAACTGGGTGTGATGTCATACCCAGTTATTACAGCGTTTGATTCAAAGTATTATCAGTGTATTATTAGGGGTCAGCAGTAACTATTGTATAATGCCTTTATTACTAATTCCTTCTTAACATTTGTTGCTGCTATTTTAAATTACACTCACTTGTGCACTGAAATAGTTATCTGCTTCATAGGATTCCAAGTGCTGCCTCAGTAACAAGTTATTTCATGCAGACCTCTTTTACCTCATTTTGTTTTCTATGTTGAACATACTTAACTCACTTGAATATTCTGGAGTCATAATTTTATGGTTTCAACTGCAGAAACATACATTGGGCTCCCAACATTACAGCTCAGGAATACTCACAATCAGTGTTATGATTAACAGTTTTAAGCACATAGATCAATTATTGCACTAGCAGTACCGAATTAGGAATCCACTGCCTTCCTTCTCGTGGAATTCCCTAAACCCCAACTCGCTGGTGGACCCAATGATACTCCACAATTGTGGCCCCTCAACTGGTCCACTTATGTGGCCATCCAGTCAGAAATGACTGGTGGTCAGCTAGGTTAATTGTTAAGTTCCAGGATGTGGCCCTAAAGAATGGGCTCAGGAAAGGAAAACAGTCAGCCAAATGAAAGCCTGAAGACAAGTCAGTGTGCTTGAAACAAAACATACAAATTTGACACTGTAATAAACCATTTGGATATGTTAAATAACAGAAGGTTTTGTTGGTGGGCGGATACGGGTGTGTTGGGTTGGTAGGGGAGGAGGTTTGGGAGAGGGACGAGTAGGGGTATTTTTTTGGGGGGACAGGGACTGTTGAGGGTAAGGTGGGGAAATGGGTATAGAGAGGAAAGGGGTGGGGTTGGAAAAGACAGGTAAAAAAAGAGAGAAAGGAAAAAATGGAAGTATGTGGGACAAGATAAAATGGTGTAAGAGATTTCTATCTAGTCTATTTCTTCGTTTAGTTCATAACTGGGGGTTTAAGGTGCCAAAATGGTCTATCGAGTAGTCCTCCCTTGTTGCCAGTATTTTGTTAACGTTACCTCCCCCTATTTGAGTGGACACTTATTCTAAACCTACAAAAGCAGAGTATTGAAATATTATGTTTTTCAGATTTAAAGTGCCTGTCAGCTGTTGATCTCATATCCTCACAGCAAATGCTGCTTTTGTGTTCAATGATCCAGAGATGTAATTGCCTGGTGGTTTTGTCTATATAGGCCTAATCACAAAAGCAGTTAAGTACATAGACACTGTAACTTTTTCTGTTTGGCAAGTTATAAACTGCTTTATTGTGATGTCTTCATTTCTGTATGTGTTGTGGACTACCTTTTCTTATGTTCACCTTGCATGCACGTGCAGTGAACATTTTGTTAGGAGAGTAGCTTTAGAGGGATGTGACACTATCAGTCCAGTGCAGAGTGGTCTACAAGGGGCTCATCAGTGTCACACCAATCATCAGCCAGGCTGACCATGACACTGTTCAGGCTTGCTGGGTGGAAACATTGTGTAGTTCAAAGGAGAGTGCCAACCCAATCATAGTTCAGCTCTTTCCCTTAATCTACGCCACCCAACAAGCACAGCTGATCTGTCATGATCAGCCTGCTGAGGTTGAATTACAACCTGTAATAAAGGAAACCATCCATCAATGTTTGTTGCTGCTGCTGCCATCACTGTTCTCCTACCTGACCTTCCCACTCAGAACCCACCACCCCACCCCTCCCATAAACATAACACTGACACTGGGAGTGCCAAATCCTCAGTGTCACCACCTTAAATAAGGAAAACTGTTCCTAGTAGTTTTGTAATATATATCTACCCTGTAGCAAAGAAAACCGTCCATTGATGTCTGTTGCTGCTGCTGTAACTGTCCCCCACCTGACCCTCCCTCCCTCTCAGCACCCACCACTCCACCCCTCCACAAACATAACATCAACACTGGGGGTGCCCAGTCCCCAGTATTACCACCTGAAATAAAGAAAACCATTCCTAGTAGTTTTTGTTTTGTTTTATGAACTATATCCTGTAAAAAAGAAAAACATCCATCAATGTCTGTTGCTGGCACTGCCATTAGTCCCCCACCCGACCCTCCCACTCAGCAATCACCACCTCACATCCTCCCCCACAAACATAACACTGACACTGGGGATGCCCAATCCCCCAGTGTTACCACCTGAAATAAAGAAAACTGTCCCTAATCATTTTTCAAACATACCCTGTAAAAAAGGAAAACATCCATCGAGGTCTGTTGCTGCCATGGTTATCAGTCACCCCAGCCCCCCAAGCTCTTACTGACTCACTGGGGGGTCCAATTCTGTAATCCTGTCTGGACAGCAGACATGTCTTTACTCTTCAATGCCATACCACGAACTGGGAAAATCAGGTATGGGGTTCAATGTATTCCAACAGGGTTTTGAACTGAGTGTTATAACCTGGTCATTTATTAATATTTTTTTGCCCCAAATTTTCAACATGCCTTTTTTGGGACCCCCACCCCATGAAAAATGACAGTAAAATAAGGCAAATCTGTCCTGATAGATGATTTTGTGGTCACAGTGCAAAATCATCTTTTGGGCAGCAGTTGAAAAATGTCTTCACCCTTTTTCATGAGGTGGGGTTATAACAAGGCTATGCTGAAACTTTAGGTAAAAATATTGAACAAAAAACATAGTTATGAGACTACATTAAAATCTGCAAATGCAGGCTCATAACTTTTGTAATTTACAATATTTTGACTCCAAATTTTCAGCATAGCCATTTCTTCACAGCACCTCACAAATTTGGAAGTTCTCATTTTTCAAATCCTGGCTAAAATGTGTTTTTACACTTGTGGCACAATGTCACCTTTTGGGCAGGATTTGAAAATGTTCTTCACCCTTGTTCATGAGGTGGACTCATAAGAAGGCTATGTTGAAAATGTGGGGTTAAAATATAAGAAAACAACAATGTTATGAGACTACATTGCAACACACATCTAACCGCATTTTTAGCTCTTTCAATCTCTCCACCCTCTGGCCCCATGACTGCCAAAGATAGGGACCGGTACAGCTTTCACAGAATCTATGCTTCTAACATCCGGCCGTTCCCACTCCACACTGTCTAACCTCAACATGCTTCGCTACTTTGACGGCCGAGACACATGTCTCAGAGAAAAAAAAAACAACACCATAAACTTTTTTCCCATGATTACCGTGGCCCAGAACGAGTAAGGTGCCAGAAACAATTAAAACAAACTGCAATACCAAAACACGATCCCGCGCACGTGCACAATGCATCAGCTACGGAAGCAATCCCCTGTAGCTGCATGAGCAGTACAACCATGTCCCACCAACCAGAAATATTTTTCCTGCGCAGAACTAAACTGAATAAAAATAATACAAAACCCACCCAAAAAACTTACTTTCTTTATTTTTTTAGCACAAAAGAAATGCATAAAACCATTGTATAATAGCAATATACTCCACCAAGGAGTGGATATATGGGTAGATTTACCACTTCTGGTGTGGTTAAGTCACTTGGTTGCATCTCTTGACTGAACCACACCAGGCGTGGTGAATCCACCTATAGAACCCAGTCCCTGTCATTGTATACTGCTTAAATATCATCTGCCCCTGAACATTTCTGCTTCTGGTTTTGGAACTTTGCATGCCAAATGAGACCATCTGTTCCCCCAGTTCCCAACTTTTTTGGCTGTTCTGCCTGCTTCTGTTGCTTGTAACTCATGCCATTGTTTGTAGATACTGTTTTTTTATCTGTCCAAACTGATCACAGTAGCCTATGGCCAACACATCATTGTCTTGGCCCTGTCCCTGTTTTGTCCATGTGTTGTACTTAGTAATTCTTCCTGTTCTTGTATATTACAACTCTCTCATACATAAATACATACATACATACATAAGTACCAAAAGCAGAAAAAGGTCTGTTGGCCCATCCAGTCTGCTCACCCTACCTAACACTTTGAAATGGCCCTAGCGGTTATCCCTCCCCTTTGTTTCTGTCCTACTTTTCTAACTAACCCCATATGTCTGTCCTATTCCTGCTTGAAGCAGTTCCTGATTTGGCCTGCATCACTTCCTTAAGTAGCTTGTTCCACTTGTCCACCACTCTCTGAAAACATGCTTACAGAGGTCCCTTTTAATTCTCCCCCTGCAAGTTTCAGTGAGTTCCCTCTCATCCCTGTAGATGAACTCAAGCAAAAATGTCCCTTGGCACCCACTCTATTTCTCTTGTGCATGTACTTGCATATCTCAAGCATGTCACTCCTCTCCTTCTTTTTCTCAGTGGTCTACATGTTCATGTCCAGCAGCCTCGCCTTACATATCTTGCCCCCTCGTCCAGAGACCACCTTGGCTGCCCTGTGCTGTACTGCTGCTTCCACCTGTTTGAAGTTGTTCTCCAGCACTGTCCAGTATTTTGGCACTGTATCCTCTGTCCTTGAATATTATTTCCAGATCCTCTGCTTCTTCTCAGAGTCCTCTGTTTTGATGCAGTCCCTTTTCACACAGATTAGTTGCCCATAAGGTATATTTTGTATTATGTCCCTTTTTGTGGTAACTGCTTGCATGTAAAAGGACATTTCAGTCTGTGGCTTTTCTAAAACGTTTAGTGCACAGTAGGTTTCCCTCTTTGAAGATATTTAAATGTAAATAATTTAGAGAACTAGAATCATAGATTCTGACAAATTTATGACTCGGTGCTTTGGCTAAGATACTCAAAATACTCTCCAACTTTTCTTATGGAACCTTGCCAGTTGCAAAGCACCTTGACAATTAAACATTTGAAAAATAAAATGTTGTCATGATGCTTATTCTTTTTCAATATTAATGACATATTCTTTCTCATGCATCCTTGAAAATAGTAGTATACAGTAGCTAGGGGCCAAAGACGACCCCACAGCTATACCCTTCATTTGCAAGTAATAGAAATTTTGAAATTTTAAATGGATCTTGATTAGAACCAATGTTGCCATCATCAACAGATAGCTATTTGGTGGCTCCTCCTCTATTGGTCTATGTTCCATGGCTTTCTGGATTGCCTTCAGACCCTATTTATGGGGGATACTTGTATAAAGGTCTTTTACATCAAGTGTTACCAAAATGCTGCCATGTGGTACTACATTCCTCTTGATAAAATCATTTATGATTTCTATTGTATGAGCTGTATTTTTTAAGTATGATTCTGTTGATGTGACTAGAGACTGGAGATGGTAATCCACAAATACTGACAAAGGTTTCAAGCTAGACTCAATGACCCAATCACCACCATGATTGGACCCCCTGGAGGATTAGTCAGGTCCTTGTGGATCTTTAGGAGGGTGTAAAATACTGGTGCCACTGGGTGGGCTTTGAATAGGGCTTTCCTCTCACAAGCTGTTATAAATTTTCCTTCATTTAAAAGTTTTTCCATCATTTTCTGTACATCTGCAGTAGGATTTGATTTTGATATTTTATAGCCTGCCTGATTCTGTAGTTGTCTCATACATTCTGTGTAATACCCCAAAGATGGTGCCCCCAGTAAACCCTAGTATCCACAGTAAGGTGCCCCAGCATAGTTAGGTGCCCTAGCCCAGGTGCTCTGGCAAATGTAGTGGCAGGGGCCGCCTGTAAAGGAACTGCAGTCTGCAGTTTAAAAAAAACTCTTTTTTTTCCTCACTTAATCCTGCTTCAGCAAGGGGCACGAGTCAGTGACACATGAAAAGGCCCAGCTTGTGCTGGACACTGGTTGGCCTAGCGTAGCTAGGAACTTTATTTTTATTTTATTTTATTGAAATCTAGGATTACAAATACCTTTGAGCAGGAACTGCTCGTTTACAAAGGTTCTACATTGAAGGAATGAGGGGTAAACATACATACAAAGGTCAACATAATAGTACATAGTTACGCAATAATAAGAAGTAAGAGACTGAGGCTTAGAAAATTCCAGTAATTCAAAATGTGCCAACTGTTAGGTAGCATGACATAACCAGCCAAGGGCAATCTTGGAAATAAGCACTGCAGGTGAGAGGGAAGGGGGTATGCAGGCAGGAAGGCCATTGTTGGAGGGTAGAGGGTGAGGGTAAGAGCTCTAAAGGGGAAGAAGAGGAGGGATAGAAGTCAGGAAGTGCCCCGGGGGAGGAAAGGGAGAGGGGGCAAGGGGGTAGGCAGGTAGAAGTGGGCAAGGTGGGGAGAGATAGCTGTCAAGACTGAAGTGGAGGGCAGTGAACGGTGGGCCCCCAATTAGGCGAGGCAGTCACAATGACTAGTTGAAATGAGATGAAGTCAGAGTTGTCTCTTAAAAGGGCAAAGAGCAGCAGCAGTATGAGTTTCTTTGTTGAGAGTATTGTACCACTGTGGTGCTCTGTGGGCAAAGGTCCTCTGGCCCATGGTAGTCCGGCATCTGGGGACAAGGAAGGTTAGTTGTTGTGAACTTCTAGTTCTCTGGGTGCTGTGGTGGTCAATAAATAGCTTTTCAATGCCTGGGGGCATGACCCCGAGGAGGACTTTTTTGGCTAAGAGGCAGGTTTGATACTGTATCCGGCTGATGAGAGGTAGCCATCCTGCCCGAGTGTACAGGTCACAAGTGTGTGTAAGTCAATCAGCCCCAGTTAGCAGCCTGCATGCTTTGTTGAGTGCAACTGTAATTCTGTGAAGGGCAGAGGTGGAGGCAGAGCCATAAATTGCTAGCCCGTAATCAATGATGGAGGTGACAAAGCAGTTGATAGATGGAGGTGACAAAGCAGTTGATAGCCAACCAGAGAGTGTCAGGAGTCATGCAGTGTTTGTGCCTGTAGAGCAGGCCTATACGGATGTTGGTGGCTTTGGCGACAGAATCTATGTGCCGATGGTAGGACAGTGAGCTGTCCAATGTGACACCTAGGTATTTAAAATCAGGAACGTGTTCAAGTAAGGTCCCTGTTTGGTTTAGGATGGTGAGGTCATGGGATTTGTGCTTGCTCCTGGTGTTGTAGAAGGTCATAACCTTTGTTTTGCTGTAGTTCATGACCAGTTTGTGTGACTTGAACCATTCTTTGATGCGCATGAATTCAAGCTGTAATTGTTTCTCAAGGAGCTCTGCGTTTTGGTGGTTGGTGAACATGAATGCGTCATCAGCGTAGAGCAGTAATTTCTGGTGGCAGACACTGGGAAGGTCATTGAGGAAGAGGCTGAACAGTAGTGGCACCAGGATGGACCCCTGTGGGACCCCTGAAAGGACTGGCTTTTCTTCCAAGGTAACACCGGCAATCCTAACCCGTTGGACCCTCTCCCCAAGGTAGCTTGAAAACCAGAGCAGTGCTTCATTGGAGAGCCCAATGTTTGATAATTGCTTGAGTAGGAGTAGGTGGTTCGCAGTATCAAAGGCTTTCGTAAGGTCGATGAATACTGCCCCTACACAGTTTCCTTGATCAAATGTGATATGGATGAAGCCTGTGAATTCTAATAGTGCAGTGGTGGTACTGCACCCTTTTCAGAAACCATGTTGCTCAGGACACTGGATGTCGTATTTTTCCAGGTACTTGACTAATTGGTCTGAGGCGATGTGCTCCAGGGCCTTAGACAATGGAGGGAGGATGGAGATAGGTCTGTAGTTGGAGTGCAGTGATTTGTCTCCACTTCTGTGTACTGGTGTGATGGTCACCTGTTTCCAGCGAGATGGGAACTGGGACATCCTTAGTGATAGATTGAGGACCTTTGTCAAGGGTTCAAGGACTTCTTCAAGGACAAGTGCTAACAACTTCAGGTCAAGGGAGTCACCGCTGTAGCCTGCATTGTGAATGGCCCTCCTAATATAGGTTCTGGCTTCATGCACTGGGATCTCCTTGAAGTAGAATTGTGGGGCAGGGTGTAGGAGAGGAGTAGTTGCAGGATGGTTACTACCAGAGGGGCCATCAAAGAAATTAGAAGGGAGGACACTATCCAAGTTGGAGAATGCATTGTTAAAGGTGTTGGTGATGGTGTACAGGTCAGTTGTTGGTGTTCCATTTATGTTGAGCATGGTGGGTGGTGACTTAGGGTCCTTGCCTGTAAGGTCTTTCAAGTTACTCCAAAATTTTTTTCCATCACCGCAGGAGTTGGAGAGAGCTTCCTTGAAGTATTTGCTTTTGGCTCTCCTAGCTGTCTGTGTGCACTCATTTCTGGCAGCTTTATATTTATGAATATCCCCAGGTTTGGATGTTGCATGGGCACAGTGCCAGAGATGATCCCTATGTTTGAGTAAAGTGATTAGATCGGGGGTTATCCAAGGGTTAGCTCTGCCCCTGACCTTCAGCTTTTTGAGAGGTGCAAAGATATTGCAGGCCTCAGTAAAGTGGCTGATGAAAAGGTCTAAGGCTTGGTTTACATCAATGGCAGAGTCAACTGGTGTCTAGTCCAGGTGGCTTAGGTGTGTCTTTAGTAGCTCAAGGTACCCCTGCTTTAACACTCTGGTGTGGATTATTTTAGGAGGGGGCTTAATGAATTTGTTTGTCCAGGTACATGTGACTGGTGAGTGGTCACTGATCCCATCAGGGAGCACTGAGACTTTTGAGATTCATTCAGGGTGATTAGTTAGGATCCAGTCCAGAAGTGTTTGTGACCCTGTCCTATAGTTGCATCTGGTGGGGGTGGTAACAAGCTGGGTGAGGTTCTGTGACATGACAGCATCCTTGTAGTTTCTGGCCTCCAGCGATAGCCAATTTACGTTGAAGTCACCTAGTACTATGAGTTCAGAGTTGTGGTGTAATCCCTGTAGGCTTTCCAATATGCTCATAAATCCATTGTGCTGATTTTTTGGGGGTAGGTACACAGAGGCAATGGTGAGCTCCTTGTTGTGCACCCTGAGTAGAACTTTAATAGCAACAACCTGCGAGGGTGGTTTAGGGTTTGAGAACGGGAAAACTTGACCCAGATAGGAATTCCTCAGGTAGATGGCACAGCCCCCACCTCATTTGGAAATGCTGTCCTGCCTGAATATAGAGTATCCAGGGATGGTGACTGCAGCGTCTGGTATCTTGGAGTTAAACCATGTTTCGACAACAGAGAGTACATCAGGGCTATGTTGCCAGACCCAGGTTTGCAAAATGTAAGGTTTGTTAAGTAGGCTGCAGACTTTGATTGAGGCTAATGTGGGGGACCCCTCCTGCCTTTTTGTGGCAAGGGGTGCTAGGCCGGTAGGCCCCGGGTTAAGATGAACATTTCCAGATATCAGAAGTAGCATAAGTAGTATCCTAAGAAGGTACGCTTTAATCATTTGCAGACTAGTTTTGTTGTAGAGCATCTAGTCCTCTTGGCCTTGCTGGTCTGCGTTTGCTCTGCAATATTGCAGAGCACAATATATAAAGCCATGTTCTCAGAGGTGCCACATGATTGATGAAAAGTAATCAAATCCACAAGAAATGGTGAACTACCTGTGACCAGAAAACTGTTATTGTAGCTCAAAGACCCAGAATGTGATAAATTCCTGAAGGGGTTAAATTCCTGAAGGTGATGAACATTGGCCTGGGGCATATGCAGGATGTAAAAATCCTTTGTTAGTCTTTTCCCTTTGTTCTCCATAATGGTTTTGAATAGACCTCAAAGACAAGTACACATCTTTTAAGAACAAGTCAGACAGAAATGTGGATTCAATGCAGCACTCCACAACTCAGTGCATGCATAACAGATTTACTGACCTTACTTTTGGCTTTGATGGCTTCCAAATAGTTGATTTATGATGAGAATGCCAATACCTGGTGTTGATGTTTTGCAGTTTCTTAGTCCAGGAAATGTTCATAGATGTTATGTCCAAGAATGGTCTAGTTCCTCCAAGCAGCAACACATGAAAATCCACAAAAACTAAACTACTGACAAGAGACAAACACAAATAGCCAGCCTCGGATGAACCAGTGTGCCCCCCATCCTGAATGCTGGTAGTGCTTTGAAAGTGTGACCAGTAACAGCCACTGGAGGAGAGAAGCATAGCCAGAAGCCAGAAGCAGCAGATGAAACAGGAGCCAGTGACTGGCTGGCCAGTGACATCAGGGGGGGATTTACCTCAGGCTTGAGGGGTGTCCCTTGCTGTGTCATGGCCAATCCAATGAAAAAAATCCAGTTGTTTTCAGTGGAGGTGAGGTAGTCAGTGTGTTGGTGGGTCCTGAGGCAATGGGTCGAAGAAAACCGAAGCAGCAGTCAGCTGGCCATGGTGTGGGCTCTGTTTAGCCCCATTTATTCTTTCTTCATTTTAAAAAATAAAAGTAAATTCCAGTTCCTCGTCAGTGGCACCCACAAGTGGGGCTGCAACTGAAGAGAGAGTGAGTGTGTCAGGCCAGCGGAGTGTTGGGGTGGAGTATGCAGCCCAGCAAGACCCAAAAGAATGATCTCCCTCTGTCTGTGTCCCTCAGTCTGCCACAAAACCACTCCTCTCTCCAGTTACTTACTTCTCCCCCGGGCCAGGGCAGTGAGTTGGCGGAAGCACCATCAGCCAGGTGCTGACCACCTGAATTGTTACTTAAAAAAGAGTTTTTTTCATGCTGAGGGTGCAGTAAAGATGGCCACAGCCCTGGTTAAGGGCTAAGGCAAGGCCCTAATAGTTAGAAATGCCCTGAAGATGAGCTGTATTCAAATTTAAGTAAGCTGCAGCAGAGACAATTAGCATGGGATCCCTAGCATATAGGCTGGTCAGAATACCCTCAGTCAATAGGATAGTACTTCTGTTAATGTATTTGAACCCAAGCAAATGACTGGGAGGGCATAAATCAGGGTCCCCACATACAGTATATCCAGCATTTAGTCAGGTTTCCCTCTTGTTTATTGCCTGTCCTTGTGCAACTGTTATAGAAAGTGATTCTGCTGAACATTTTTGAAATGAAAATGCTGAACTGAATGTAAATTGTGGAAAGGGCAAAACTATAATTGATCTGAAACCGCACTCCAAATATAATGCATGCTCTGAGACTATGTAATTAGCCTGCATGCACCAAATTGCCCTACTTGCTTTGAATTTGTCCCATTTATTCAATAGACTGTTTGGATTATCCCAGAAATGTGTCCTGCATGCTATCGAATTGCCTGCATGGTTTCGAATTGCCTTCATGGTATCAAACTGCCCTGCATGCTATCAAATTGCCTGCATGGTATTGAATTGCCTGCATGGTAACGAATTGCCTGCATATTAATGGACTACCCTGCTACTGCTTATCATCTTGTTCAATGGTTGCTCGTCCAAAGACTGCCACTAACAGCAACCACCAAATGAAAGACAGTTCACACAAGGACTAAACTGACTTCCACCTAACTGCATGCTCATAGTTTTTCCTGTATGACATAGAGACTATCTACATCCTGACAATTTGGGGTTGGTTATCAGCATAGGAACTGCATAGTCGGGTAAGGAACTCCATGTCACTTGCTTTGCCAACATCTTCCGGCCAACCCCTTCCTAACAGTGAGTTAGGTAGTGCAAGGAACCACACTGGCTCAAAGATATGGATCCATCACCCAGTGAGTTGCAGGTTTTGTGCAGGTCTTCAGCTTTCCAGAAGTTCTTCAGTGGAGGTGTTCTAGTGCTTCAGTTCATTGAGCTTCAGTCTTCAGTCCTCAAGTCTTTTCCAGGTCAGTAGTGACAGTCCAGAGGAGTTTCTGTTTGACAGTCCATCAGTCTTTAGTTCTTCAAGTTTTCCTAGGTCAGTTGTGACATCCTGGAGGTGCTACAGTTCCTCTGTTTATCCATCTACAGTTCTTCACATTTTCTCTGGTCAGTGATGACAGTCCAGAGGTGCTACAGTTCCTCAGTTTATCCATATACAGTTCTTCATGTTTTCTCTGGTCAGTGGTGACAGTCCAGAGGTGCTACAGTTCTTCAGTTGATCAGTCTCCATTCAAATCTTTCCTCAGGTCAGTGGTGACAGCCAAGAGGTGTTCCAGTTCTGCAGTTCATCAATCTACAGTTCTTCAAATCTTTCCTGTCCTGGGTCAGTGGTGATGGCCCAGAGGTGGGTTTTGTTCCCAGTTCATCAGTCTTCAGTCTTCAAGCATTTCCCTGGGTCAGTGGTGACAACCCAAAAAGTCTTCAGTTTCCACCAGTCCTGTGGAATATAAGTGTGTTGTGATTGCTTATATTGCTGGTTCGATCATCATCCAGTTGCCTCAGCTGCTCTGTAAGCTGACCAATGGAAGCACGTGTGCAAAGGTTTCTTGTTCTGCATTACACTGCAACATCAGTTTATGGTGCCCAACAACCTTAAATGTACTCTGTGGTGAAAACTGTGCAAATGTTATGGTGTTAAGAGTTTGCAATAAATCTCAGCCCAATTCCTAGTGATAGTAATCTTAGTAACTATAATTTTATTAGTGGTTCTAGAAAAAACTTAACAGAATTTATAGCAGCATTTGAAAGTGAGAGTAATTGTGTTATCACCCTTTTCTCCTGCTCTGATTTACGTGGTCAGTTGCTTAAAATGACACTGTCAACCTATTTTGCATCATATTATTTCTAGTTAAAAAACTACATTTTATGATTGCTTGCTGTCTCTAACATTCATTGATGTTGCTGTTTATGTCTGTCTCCTTGTTTAGTAGAAGAGGAATGCATGCTAATGTATATTTAATAAACAACTTTGTTTTGTTTCAAATCCTGAATCTGTTCTTACTGAATGCTTCCTGAACATTAGAAAGACCCCTAAACAGTGCAATCACTCATGACACAATATCCTACCAAACTCCCATTGCATCACAACTGGCAAGACTGTGTTGGGGGTGTTCCCAAGCCAGGAAATATGCAGCTGGACTTGATCAAGGAGTGTAAATACGCCTGCTTTTGTGTGGTAACACTAGTATGTTGAGCAGTCTGTTTTTCACTTTTTAAAAGAAACAAGCAATCAGAATCAAACTACCAGCTACATCATTAACCTTTACATAATGGTAGCAATCATAAAATGCATTTTTTTAAACTAGGGACACTTCGAGGCCTAAGGGGGTTGACAGTGTCCCTTTAATAAATTGATTCTTTTCATGAGTTGTGCCTCCTTCCTCTCCATTTTGGTGACAGTACATTGTGCAGCAAAATAGTTAAAGAAGCGCCATACCACCCAGTTGGTTTATCTCTTCTCCACCCGAGAGAGAGAGAGAGAGAGAGACTCTTATCTCTACTACCAACTAACATTTGTCAATGCCAAATATTGTCACGCTGGCATTGGCAGAGGCAGAGCTAGAGACACATAAGAGGAATGGCAGTGAAGTATTGAAGTGACGCCAACCCCATCCCCACCCTGTAGAGAGCGAAAGGCATTGGGGTGTGCCTTTGGGTCGTCAGCTATAATGCTCATGCCATTGTACCTCACCCAACCCTGTAGACACTGACAAGTGTTGTGGTGTGCTTTGGGGTCTTTGGGCATTATATTTACCCCATTCCATAAGGAAATACACTGACATGGGTGCAGTATAAGAGTGTGGGGTGAAGTTTGTGGCCAAACAGTGCAAGACACACTACGATGCCTGTCAGTGGCTGCAGGGTGGGCGTAGGGGGTGGAATGGCATAAGCATTACATCCAATGATCCCAAGTCACAGCCCTGATGCCTGTCAGTCTGTACCGGGTTGGGTGCTACAGTTGGAAACCCTAACACCGTAGGCGTATAGTGGTAGTTTCACTCCACATTTTCAACATGGGCTGCTTGTCAGTCCAATTCATGAAAAGCGGCACAATCACTTTGTTAGCTGAAATGTAGTTTTGCACAGCGGCTGTGCCATTTAGTGACAGAGGGACAAAAACGCAGTTTTGGGCAGGATGTGGAGAATGACAACTGTATTGTTCATGAGGAGGTGTAAAAAATGGCAACGTTGAAAATTTGGAGTGGCAATATGAAATATTGGTGAAGAAATGAACATGCATACAAACTGCACAACAGACGTCCGCTACCCAATTATTTGTGGGAGTTTTTACACACATTTTCAACATAGGTATTTTGGAACTTCCCCTCACGAACAGTGGCGCTGTAATTTTGTTAATGTGTCCCAAAAGGTGATTTCCCACAGCTAGCACACCATTGTGTGCCACAGTTGTGGAAACACATTTTGGGAGGCTGTGAAAAAAGGCAGCTGTACTGTTGATAAGGAGGTGTGCACAAATGCCAGTGGTGAAAATCTGACATGAAAATATTGCAAATTTTCGAAGTTACAAGACTGCGTGAAAACTGCGCAATGCACGCTTGCAGCACAGTCATTTTATGGACTTTCGGCACCAAATTTTCAACATAGGCATTTTAGGACCTCTGCTCATGAACAGTGTCATCATCATTTCTGAAAACTGTCCCAAAAACTGATTTTGCACAGCGACTGTGCAATTCTGCGCCAGATGTGCGAAAACACATTTCAGCCAGGATACAGTATGTAAAATGACAGCTGTACTGTTCATAAGGAGGTGTGGAAAATGCCAAGTTTGAATATCTGGAGTGAAATATTACAAATGCATGAAGTCATGAGCGTGTGTGCAAACTGCGCAATGCACGCTCATAAAACATTAATTTTATGGACTTTCGGCCCCAAATTTTCAACATAGGCATTTTAGGACCTCTGCTAATGAACAGTGTCACTGTCATTTTCATAATGTGTCTCGAACATGGACTTTGCACAGCGACCACGCTATTCTGCGCCAGAACTGCGAAAACACATTTTGGTCAGGATGTGAAAAATGACAGCTGTACTGTTCATAAGGAGGTGCAGAACAATGGCAATGTTGAAAATCTGGAGTGAAAGTATTATAAATGCGCAAACTTACGAGAGTGCATGCAACCTGCTCAATGAACACTCGTAACACAGTCATGTTATGCAGTATCATCACCAAATTTTCAGCGTAGGCATTTTAGGACTTATGCTCATGAATAAGTGTAACTGTCATTTTTGTAATTTGTCCCGAACACTGATTTCCCACACTGACCGTGCTATTCTGCACCAGAAGGGCGAAAACACATTTCGGGCAGGATGTGAAAAATGACAGCTGTACGGTTCACAAGAAGGTGTGGAAAAATGCCAATGCTGAACATGTGGCATGAAAATATTTCAAATTCACTAAGTTACTAACGTGGGTATCAACTGCGTAACATACGCTTGTAAAATGGTCATTTTTTTGATTTTTCCCACCAAATTTGCAACATAGGCTTATTGAGAGCCCCCCTCATGAACACTGGCACTGTCATTTTGTTCCTCACTCCCGGAAGGTGATTCTGTGCAGTGACTGTGAAATCACCTTTCGGGACCAAATGATGCCATGACAGTGCAAGAATTCATGAGGAGGGGTCCCAAAAACCCTATGTTGAAAATTTGGTGCCAAAATTCCAAAAATTGCCTGAGATATGCATCAAAGTTGAAAAAACCCTATTTATTCCATTATACAGCTTACTGGCATTTCCTCAGTTCACGGTAGGCTTTGAAGAGTGCAAACGTGTTCCCGGTCCACCGAAGATCATCGTGCCAGACTCTGCAGGTAAGTATGGGGTGAGGGGGGGTGTCAGGAGGCAGGATGCACAGAGGGTGGGTGCGGGTTGTGGGAGGGAGACTACGAGGGACTGTTTTTGTGTTACAGGGTTAAAAAAAAAATGACGGGACTTTTTTTTTCCTCGGGGGATTTTTGACTCTGGGGTGGGCTCCCAGCATGCCACCTAACTGTTTGGGGGAGTGCTGCAGCCAATGGGAGATTGGGCATCCTTGTCGGCACACAACAAAAGGGGGGTTCATTTATGCCGATTGGGATTGGGCACCCCTGTCTGCACACAAGGAAAATGGAGGGGGCAAGAGCTGAAGGGGATTGGGCACCCCCCTCAGCATATAACAAATTGGGGGAGTGCTTTATGCCGACGGGGAGTGGGCTCCCCTGTTTGCACATATATTGGGGCCATTGTAAGCTGGCAGGGGTATTGGGCATCCCTGAAGTCGGCAGTTTGGCTGCCGCCATGTGTACAATGTGGCTGAGCATGTCGGGAATTCTGCTGCGTCTGATGAGCTTTGCTCAGACTGCAGCGGACCTTTCCTTAAATGTGCTCACCACATTATGTATGCATGGTGTAGTGCTGGCATGCAGGCTTATTGGGGAATGTGGGATGCATCTACTGATGCGTGCCCTGCATTCACCCAACAGTGACTGCACCTCCAAATCTGCACTACCGCAAGATGTTGGCTGCGTAGGCGTGCCAACATCAAAAGGGGTATACTCAGCAGGGTACATGCATCAGGCAGGTTGGTTTGTCTGTCATCGATGTAGCCCCTCTCTGGCACCATCCTAGAGAGGGCCACTACCCCTGTCTGGGTGGCCACTAGCCAGGTTAAGGGGCCTGTGTTCCTATTAGCTGATACACGTGGGTCCTTTCCCAAGGTTGCAAATAAAATGGTGGTGTCTCCACCCAGAGTACATTTAGTGGGTCTGATATCTTATTTATTTATTTATTTATTTATTTATTTATTTATTTATTTATTTATCAAGTCTAGGATTACAAATATCTTTGAGCCATGGCTCTTTTACAAAGGTTCCACATCAGATAAATACAAATTATGGGGAACGCAAGACAGGCATCACAACAATGTGGACATTGCAAACAGAGTACAGATTAATACAGTTCAAGGTAGCATTGTAACAAGGCAGCCAGCAGCATTTGTCAGAGAAAATAGACAACAGATAAGAAGTGCCAGAGTCATAGGAAGGGGAAGAGGTAGGGGAGAAGGAATGTGGAAGGGTGGCAAGAGGGTGAAAAGTGCAGCATTGGGTATACCAAGATGTGAGGGTAGAATCCAGTGAGGGGGGAGACAACTAGAGCAGAAGGGAAGTGGAGAAACAAGGTTAAGTTGGGCAGTCACAGGAGCTGTTGGTAGTGAGATAGTCCTGGAGCCTAGTTTTAAACATACCAATAGTTGGGCAGAGGAGATGGTTCGCTGAGGCCATTGAACCAGAGTGGCGCCGATAACAAAAGAGCGTTGTCCCTGTGAAGTGTGACAGTGGGGACTTTCAGTAGCTGTAGCGTGGATCTCCTAAGGCGCCATTTGTTAATTCGGTGTTGTAACAGAGTTGAGACCCTAGAAGTGCAAGGCCAAGGTAGATTTTTTCACCATGGAGCAGGTGAGAAACTTTATACGGTTTGATAGTTGGAGCCAGCCGGTCTGAGTGTACAGGTCACATGTGTGGTGAGACGGTGAGCACCAGTGATGAGCTGACATGCTTTATTTAGGTAGTTGAGAGGCATCTAAGGGTTGTAGTTGTGGCCGAGCCATAAATGATGAGACCATAGTCTGGTTACAGAGATCACAGAGCTCAGGACTGCAACCTTCAAAGCTTCTGGCGTGAGATGTGGTCTGTGTTTGTAGAGGAGACCAAGCCGTGTATTAGCAGCTCTATCTACATTATCTACATGAGGTCCATAGGAGAGATTAGGGTCAAGCTGTATCCCTAAGTATTTGAAGGACCCCACCTGATCTAGAGTGTTCCCCTGGGTGGTGGAGATAGCCAAGTGGTGTAGCTTGTGTGGGTTATGAGAGCTGCAGAAGAGCATAGATTTGGTTTTCTTGTCATTGAGGACCAGTTTATGATTAAGAAACCATGTCTCTACAGAACTGAAACCAAGTTGAAGGTTGTGTTGAAGAGTTGCAGGATCTTTGTGAGTGGAGAATACAACAGCATCATCGGCATATAGTATGATCTGCTCAGAGCAGTGGTAAGGGAGGGAGTTTAAGAAAAGGCTAAAAAGGAGGGGTCCCAGTATGGATCCCTGTGGGACACCCGAGTGAACAGAAAGGGTGTTAGAAAGAGCGTCCGCAATTTTTACTCTGTGACCAGTTTTCTAAGTAGCTTTTAAACCAGAGAGAAGAGTCAGGTGATAGCCCAGCATTCAGTAGTTGGTGTATTAATAATCCATGGTGTACTGTATCGAAGGCCTTGGAGAGGTCGACGAAAACGGCCCCTGTGAGAAAGCCGTTGTCAAGGGATTTGTGCAAAGCTTCAGTGAACTCAAGAAGGGCTGTGGTGGTGCTGTGACCTTTCTAGAAGCCATGTTGTTGTGGACAAGGTATATTGTATTTATCCAAGTGGCGGTAAGTTGATCGGCCACAATGCGCTCAAGTGCCTTAGAGAGTGGGGGCAATATGGAGATAGGGCGATAATTTGAGTGAATCGTCTTGTCCCCACTTTTATGGATGGGTGTCACGGTGGCTGTTTTCCATAGGTCTGGGAATTTTCCACAGCTGAGAGAGAAGTTTAGATTTTGTTAATGGATGAATTACCTCATCGAGGGTGAGCAAAAGAAGCTAAGGTCCAGGTGTCACTACTAGATCTAGATTTAGAGATAGCTGCAGTAATATAGCGGTGAGCTTCATTCAGCCTTACCTTCCTGAAGTAGAAGAGGGGATGGTTAGACTGAGGGGCTGAGGGGCTGAGGTATTTGGGGAGTAGGCCCTGTTTTCGAAAAAGTCATGGGGTAGAACAGCACTAAGGTCTGAAAAAGCCATGTTAAAGATGTTTATGATCACCTTGGGGTCAAGGGTTGAGGATCCATCAACCATTAACATGGCTGGAGAGGTTTTTGGCTGCTTCCCTGTGACATCCTTGATATTGTCCCAGAAAGCATGACCATTTCCCCATGTATTGGTGAGAGCATCTTTGTAATAGGTGGATTTCATTAGCCGTATGGCTTTTGTGTAGGCATTTCATGTTTGTTTGTAATTTTGGATGTCCAGTTGTTTGCCAGTGGCTCTGGCAACTGCCCAGAGGTGATCCCTTCATTTCAGCTGTGAGAGAAGAGCTGCGGTGACCCATGGGTTAGAGAGAGATTTTGTTTTGTGCCTTTTAGCAGGGGCAAAGAGGTCACAGGCTTTGTTGAAAATTGAGATGAAGTGATCAAGAGCCAAGTTAACATCTGTTGCTTCATAGATGGGTAGCCAGTCTTGTAGAAGCAGGTGTTGTTTGAGATGTGGAAGTTTTCCACGAGGAAGGACTCTGCTAGCAATAATTTTGGGAGGGGGCTTAAGGAATTTGTTAGACCATGCACACATGACTGGGGAGTGGTCACTGAGTGAGTCTGGGAGAATGGTCGTATGAGAAATCCTTGTGGGGTGAGTGGTGAGGACCCAATCCAAGAGGGTACTGGTGCCAGTCTTGTAGTTAATCCTAGTAGGGGAGTTTACCATTTGCGTGAGGTTAGCAGCTGAGATGGAGTCTTTATAGGCACTGGCACTCGATGCTAGCCAGTTTATGTTGAAATCCCTAGTAGAATAAGTTCAGTTTCGGGAGGATGTGAGTTGATAAAGTTTAGGACGTCGTTGAATCCATGTTTAGGGTCCCTGGGTGGGATATATACGGAGACAATAGTCAGAGCTTTATGGTTGGGACCTAGGATGATTTTTATTGGCAGAATCTGGGCTGAGGCAGAAAGTGATGGAGTTGCTACAGGGTGCCAAGACAGGGAGTCTTTGATATAGATTGCGCAACCACCGCCTTTTTTGGATATCCGGTCCAGCCTGTGAACATTGTAGCCCTGTATTGTTACTGCTGAGTCAGGAACTTTAGGTGTCAGCCAAGTTTCCACCACTGCAAGGATGTCAGGGTTGTGTTGGCATATGAAGGCTTGGAGTATAGTACAACCCCATGTGATGTACTGTACCAACCCACCTCCCCAAAACAGTTACCCCAGCCATGGACTTATCAGACGTGAACATCCCCCAAATCAAACAGTTGGCATTTTGTATCTCAACTATACGGGTGCTCACTAAACGTCAGGTTCTTGAGTCAGACCTTTTCAAAACAGTAGACAACATAATTAATTTACAAGAGGAGGGTTTGGATGTAGTAAGTGGAATAGAGGTTATGGAAACATTTTTAAGCTTTGAATCTGCATTTAGAGAATTAGAATTTTCAAACAATCACATTTCCCCTTTCTATTATTCAAACCCACATTTAGTTAATGCAGCCTCCACACTATCTAGCTAGCTAACTGCAGCAGGTATTATTCCCAAAATGCAGACTCACTGATACCAGTTTAGAACGATGCCCCAAGTTCTGTCCCTGGCTACCCAGATGTTACAGTTGCAGGCCTGAGGTGCAGCTGGTCAGCCAATGTTGGTGCATGTGAAGAATTAATATTAACTTTTTACACCTTTCTCTTATTTCGCTACTTGCTTCCTACGCCAGAGGGCATACCTGAACTATATACAGTCCCCAGGATGTTGCAGGGCAATTACTGCTGTTACTCATGGTTCTGTTCTGCAGAATCAGTCCTGGGGTGGTGCAGATGACTAAATTCCTGGGGATGATGGAAACTGCATTTGCAGATCCTGGCTCGATGCTTGAACAAGTGGAAGGGGATACAGAGGCTGTGACTTGAATCTTCAGGCTTGATTGAAGGTCTTGCAGCTTGTCTCCTTCAGCCTATTGAGGCCTGTTGCAAAACACATACACAAGGCCTGCCAGCCCCAAGGGACCCAGACCTGGGAGTGGCCCCACAGCCCAGCTCCCTCACAGACCAGAGTGCCCTAGCACTAGGGTACAAGACCCATGGCCCCCCGCAGCCAGCAGACCCCACTCAATGGTGGTTAGCAAGTTCCCCACCTGGCCCTGGACTTAAGATAGAAACTTTTTACGTCATCTTTCCTTCTCATAGTTCCAGCTACAATGTGCAGCCAAAGCAGTCTCTGTCCATCCCTGTCTCCTGAACTTCTGGAGTTGCAAAGTCTAGGCAATAAGTTCATCACAAGAGTCTCTTTACTTAGCCATATCTAGGAGAGGACAGCAGGCACCCTACCCAACAGGCAATTGCTAGTCCTTCTGCTTTCACAGTCTCTCAACTTGGAACACAGTCGCACTCTTGCTCTGGCTCACACACAATTCCAGAACTCTCTCTCTCAGCTTTTGAGTTACAGGAAGTCCCTTTTCCTCTCTCTGTACTGGTGCAGAACAATCTCTGATCCAAAGAGGCTTTCTCTCTTCACAGTTCTCTCATCACATTGCTCCTCTCACTTTCTCACCGATGAGGTGCAAATGAAAGTACCCATCTTTTCCCATTCTCAGTCACAAGCTTTGTCCTTTTTCCAGGCTTAGGACACAACCTTTTCTTCAGCTCACCACTGTGGTGCATCTTTCTGCCACAGCAGACTTTTCCAGGAACCTGCAACTTTCTCCCTTTTCCCACAAAGCTGCTTGCACAAACTCCTACTCTGTACTCTCTCACTGGGGGAAGGCATGACCAGCCCTGGGAGACAGATAGCTGGCAGCCCCCAAGCAAGGCCTTCTCCCAGCCTTGCAGATCCATTTTCTCTCTAGGGGCTGGAGCCCCCTTCCCTGTGGAGGGGCTCTCCCCAAACTGATCCAGAACCTCAAATTTCTCTCCTTTTGGGAGCTTTTTGGCAGCTTCCCATTGGCTGGAGCCTCTGTCCTCAAAGTAAATTAATATGTATGAGGTGCCCTCAATGCCTTTTTGGTTGCACAAAATGGCACCAGAATATTCCCCGGTATTTTTCCCCAGGAGTCTGTTCACAAGCCCCAGAATGCTCTTGGCAAGTCCTGGCCCTGTGGTTGGTTGGCTGTCATCACAAGACTGCAGACTTGGCTGCTGGCAAAACATTCCCAACACAGATTAAACAGTTTCCCAAGTCTGAACTGGTCTTTCATCCAAACCCTTTACTGCTATTTAATGGTTTCCCAACACACAGTTAGCCACCACTGTGCCCTGTTAAGTGACTGCATTCTTGTTCACTTTTCTTTTGCCCTTGTGCTGTCACTGCTGCCATTTGTCAGAGTCTCCAGGCAGACAATACTAGTGCTATTGCAGTGCATAAATGCCCCAACTTACCCACTCTGGTGAAGCCGCAGTAAACAGATTTATTCAGTTGGTGCCCTGCAGATATCTAACTGCCCCCTTTCCCTTCCACACCATTACTTCAATTTTCACTTTATCTTCCCCGCCTGTTGCTAGTGCGAGTATCCTTTCCTCCAGTGCTAGACAGACTTTTCTCATTATTTATGCATGCTACCGCATTAATATTCAAGAGTCGGCATCCGTATTTCAAGCACGATTGGTGCTTACAATGAATGCTTTTTCTCCCTCTCTCATCACCTCTCCGGTCCAGCTAATGGTCTCGGTCCCTCTTTTATTTAGCCCAGGGCTCACAGGAAAGACAGCCAGAACAGCCAAAATGGCCAAAAGAAAATGCACTTCTGCGCATGGGTGGAGCTCGCCTGGCACTGGAGTACCATAAACGGGTGGCTGGTCCGCACTCTAGCTCCCCCAGCCCCGGTTTCCCAAAAAACTATGAGGGAAGTCAAAGGGAAGTCCAGGAACACCAGGGAGAACTCAGGGCACAGCCAGGACTGGAGAAAAAAGAAATTGGGTGGAACAAAACCCCAGGGGAAAACCGGAGCCCCAATGAGGCAGTCAGGAAAGCCCCTGAAACTGGGGGGGTTACATCTACAACCATCAACACAATAAAAGAAGAGAGAAAGGCCTCAGCTCACTTCATCTGTACTATATTTCCAAAAGTCCTGCACAACAATTCCTCCACCCTTATCTGCTTTCTTAATGACTATGGTACTGTAATTCTCTAAACTGCTTAGTGATGCAAACTTCGTTGCAGAAAAATTAAAATTACTTCTGTCTGAGTGGTTATTCTCACTTCTTTCTATATCCCAGTACACTAGGTTCATAAGGTTAGTAATGTTGTCTGGAATCAGTCCTGAGGGAAGCTAGTGGGATTTGTATTCCAGGTTCCTAGCTAGAATTTCATTTTTCTCTGCTTCTCTTGCATCTGTTTTTTCCTCAATAGAGGAGAAATGTTATTTCACTTTAATGTGCCCAAGTGGGCAGCAAATATAAAAGCGTATCCGCACATATGCTATCACTATTAAGTTCATAAAGTGTGGTTGCTCTGGCTGTTTGTGCCTCCCTTTCACACTCCACTAATAGCTCTAGCAGCCAAAAAAGCAGACTCCCATGTCTCCCCCCTCACATGGAAACTTACTGTCCCCAACCCTAATCATGCCCCCTTCACCTGATGACCTTTCATTGGGCTACAGTGCCAAAAGAAAAATGCCATGGTACTTAGTATTTTTCTGTCTGTGTATCTGTTTATGCCCCTGCTCTCTGGATAGCCCTAGTCTACTTGAACCATTACACTGGCACCCTCTAGGTCTTACCTGAGCCTCCCCATGTTCTCTCAGAGCATTCCCCCTCTTGCGGGGGCAGCAGGCACCCCCATACCTCTGCTGCTGAAGGATCTGGTGTGGGAGACCACACCTAGACAGCCAGGTGTGGGGCCTGTGAGCTGGTTGGCTTCATACTTCTATGCAGGATATTTCTACTCCCCCCCCCAAGTTCCCCAGGACACCAGCATCACAGGCACGCCAAGCACATACACATGTGAGCGTGCATCATTCAGCACCTACTGTATGTCCTCCCACCCTCTAGCAACTCCAGCTATACTGCAACCTGTGGTGACCCAGGTGGCAGCATCTCAATGGAGCTGGCTTCCCAGCCTCACCAGTGGTGGAGCATGTCCTCTGGGATGCTCAATTCTCCTCCCCCACTTGGCCGCTGTGCCCTGAGCTCATTCCTGAACTCAGGTCACCAGTGTGGGAGAGGTAAGGTGAGAGGTGCCTCTGCCCTCTGCACCATCAGGCCTTCTGGTACCTAGGTTTTAAATTTCCAACAGGGATTCCTATTGCAATCCCTACTTACAGGGGCATTCCAGCTATGTGTTCATATCCATTTCCATCTTCTCCAGCTGTCCCTGTCTCCTTTCCCCACCTTTCTCACTTTTCAGCCTTATTATGCCATGTTAATTAGTCCCTACCTGAGGACTCCTCAGCTCATTCACTGCTATGATTCCTCTTCATTCCCATCATCATATTTTTTTGTTTTCCAGTTTCTATTCTTACCTGGCCTATTATCGCTGTTTCTCCTAGATCATACCCCTATTTTCTTCTGTCACATATATATCCTTTATTTCCCCATACCTCTCCTCTAACATTGTTTTTTGTCTCTTTAAGATAATTCCTGAAGAAGACCTATGGTTGAAATATTGATTCTAACTCTATTTTCTATTTTAGAAAGATAGAAACATAGCAGTATAGACAATGACAGCAGAAAAAGGCCAATGGTCTACTCAGTCTGCCCGTAGTTCCCTAACTAACCCCGGGACCTAATGTCCATTAAGGGTCCTAGCCCTCACCACCCAACTCCCATTCCACTCCCAGTTTCTGCTGTCCCTAGTAACCACTATACTCTTCATTCCATCCGAACTGTGCATGATGCCACTAACAGTTTTAATGCCCACCACCTCGACTGGGAGACTGTTTCATAGTTCCACCACCCATTCTGTGAAATAATACTTCCTCATGTCCCTCCTGAACCTCCCTCATATCAGTTTCTTCTCCTGCCCTCATGACATCAAACTGGTATTCATGCTAAATAATTCCTTGCAGTTCACCTTGTTTACTCCTTTCAGAAACTTGAATGTCTCTATTATATCTCCCCTTTACCTTCCGGTTTCTAGCAAGTACATGTCCAGTGCCTTGAGGTGCCCCTCATAAGACCTGCCCTGTTGGCCCTGAATAATCTTTGTCACCCTATGCTGCATCATCTCCAGTCTGTCCTTATCTTTTCTGAGGTGAAGATTACAGAGTTGGGCATGGTGCTCCAGGTGTGTCCTCACCAAAGATCTATAAAGGAGTAGTATTGTCTCTTTCTTTCTGCTGTCAGTAACCCTCCTGATACACCTCAGCATCCTATTTGCCTAACTATAGGCCTTGTTGCATTGGCTTGATTGTTTGAGGGTGTCACTGATGGATAGCTTCTAGGTCCTGTTCCTCAGCTGCAGTGCTAAGTTTCACCCGATCCATCTAGTACTCTGACCTGGGGTTCTTATTCCCTAGGTTTATCACCCTGCACTTTTTGCCATTGAATTTCAACTGTTAAACCTTAGACTGCCTCTTTGGCTTTTACAGGTCACACTGCATCTTCCTTATTCCCCCATTGCTATTCACCCTCCTGCAGAGCTAAGTGTAATCTGCAAAGAGACATATCCTGCTCCAGATTCATTCTCCAGTGTTGCTGATGATCATATTGAAGAAGACCAGGCCCAAGATAGAGCCCTGTGGTACCCTACTTGTGACCTCCATCTCTTCTGATTTTACCTCATTAACCACAACCTTCTGCTGCTTTCCATTTAGCCAGTTACCTACTCATCTTACTATGTCCCCAGCTGCACCAAGATCCTCAGTCTTTTTCAGCAATCATCTGTGAGAGACAGAGTCAAAAGCTTTGCTGAAGTTAAAGTAGAGTAAATCCACAGCATGGCCCTATTCAATTCCCTCATCATTCAAAGAAAACTATCAGGTTAGTCTGACAAGACCTCCCTGCCTTGATCCCATGCTGTTTTCTGTCCTGGAGACCATTGCTCTCCAGGTAGTCCATGTGGTCCTCTTTGATCAGTAACTCAAACAGCTCCCTTACAACAGAGGTGAGACTAACGGGCCTGTAGTTCCCTGATTACTCCCTCCCCATGGAGCAGAACTACATCTGCCACCCTGTAGTCTTTCAGAACTACCCCTATATGTAGTGAACTATTGAACAGTCCTGTCAGGGGTACAGCCAGTTCAGCTCCCAGTTCCCTGAGTACCCTTGGATGCATCCCATCTGGTTCTGGGGCCTTATCTATCTTCAGGGCTGCCAGCCCTTTCTGGATAATTTTGCTTATAAATACCAGCTGCCTTATCTCCAGGACCCCCTTTGCAGCCACTTTGATGGCACTTTCTGGCAAGGGCCAGCCATCCTTCCTAGTGAAGACAGAGCAAATGTAATCATTAAGGATGGCAGCTTTTTGCACATCCTCTTCTATTACCCTGTCTTACCCTACCACCTTCAAATAACTTTCAGACATCAGACCTGACACGGCCCCAGGCCATGATGGTTTGCACCCCAGGATGCTGAGGGAGCTGGCAGAGGAGCTAGCAGCCACTTTTGTGCACCTATTCAATAGGTCACTTATGTCTGGGATTGTACCAAGGGGCTGGAGGATAGCAGACATGGTATCACTCCATATGAGTGGAGATAAGGAGAAGACAGGTACTTATAGGCCAGTTAGCCTTGTATCAATAGTGGGCAAGTTGATAGAGACATTTATTAAACAAGATCTGGTAGACTACCTCAAAGAAAATCACCTCCAGAAGGATAAACAGCATGGATTTGTAGCAGGCTGGTCATGTCAAATGAACCTTATTACTTTCTTCGATCATGTGTCCAGGGAATTGGATAGGGGCCATGCAGTGGACCTGCTTTACTTTGACTTTAGTAAAGCATTTAACATAGTCTTGCACGGGTGACTCTTAAAGAAGTTGGAGCACCTGGGAGCAGCAGAGCAGCTAGTAAGGTGAGTGAAAAATTGGCTAGAAGACAGGAAACAAAGTATAGTAATAAATGGGGTGGAATCTACCAAAAGGCATGTCACTGGTGAGGTGCCACAGGGGTCAGTCCTGGGGTCAATCCTTTTCAACATATTCATCAGTGATATCGGCAGGAGTATGAAGTGTAACATCTCCAGGTTTGCAGAAAACACAAAACTTAGTGGTAGAGTGGACAGCATGGAGGGAGTCAGAGAGCTTCAGGAAGATCTTATAAAATTAGAATGGTGGACACATACAGTATCTGGCAGTTGAAATTCAATGCTAAGAAGTGCATGGTGATGCACCTGGGTAGAGCTAACTCTAAGACAGAATACTGGCTAAATGGAATCAAACTTAGCTCTTTGGCTGAGGAACAGGATCTGGAGGTCACCACTAGGGATGATCTCAAGCAGCAAAGCCAGTGTAATAAAGCTTACAGTAAGACTAGCAGGGTACTGGAATGTATTGGATGGGGCATAGATAGCAGGGACAGGGAGGTGATCCTGCCCCTCTACCAATCCTTAGTGAGGCCTCACCAGGAGTATTGTGTCCAGTTCTGGAAGCCTCACTACAGAAAGGATATTATTAATACTAAGGACAATTTAGGAGCAAGGAGACAAACAATGCCCATAGGTGCTCCTATCAATTTAGTAAATATAATATTGCAATGAATCCACTATTGTTAAATAATGATCTAGACACTTTTTGAATTCAGTTTTCGATTTACTAATTATTATTTTGTGTGGTAGATTATTCCAAATAAAGGCAATATTAAGATTTTGTTTAATTACATTAATTCAATCAAAAAACAAGAATGTCATATAGGCCCATTAATTATTGAAAATGAACCTATATCTGATCTTAATAAAATGGCAGAATTATTTAATCAAGAATTCTGTAAAGTATTTAATAATTCTTCCAGTAACACTAAAATTGATTATCCAGTTCAAAATTGTATTGACATACCTATTGAAACTATTGTAGAGAAACTGAATGATATAAAACAAGGTTCTTCACCTAGTCCTGACAATATTACAGGAGATATTCTTTTTATTATGAAACAATTTATTGACTTACCATTAAAATTAATATTTGAAAAAAGTCTAAATACGGGAATGGTACCATCTGATTGGAAAAAATCTAATGTCAGCCCATTATATAAAAAGAAAGGAAGTAAAAACTTATTGGAAAACTATCGTCCAATAAGTCTGACACCCATTATCTGTAAAATACTGGAAAGAATTATTAAAGATAATTTAACAGAACACCTGTCTGTATTAGATTCATGCCAACATGGCTTTGCAAAAGGGCATTCCTGCACTACTAATCTTGCGAGTTTTTATGATTACATTAATAAGAATTTGGATAAAAAAATGCCTTGTGACATCATTTTCCTAGACTTTCGCAAGGCATTTGATTTTGCTCCCCATTGAGCATTATTACAAAAATTACAAACATGTAATATTAATCCTTTGTATTCTCATTGGATAGCAAACTGGTTGAATAATGGGAGCCAAAAGGTAATAATTGATGGTCATAAATCGTCATGAATCAAAGTTGAAAGCAGTATTCCTCAAGGATCAGTACTGGCTGCCGTTATTTTTCAAATTTTCATTTCGGACTTGTCTAAAGATATTCAAAGTAAAATTATAAAATATGCAGATGACTGCAAGATTACAAACATCTGCAGGATGGAAGAAGAATAAAAAATTATTCAAAAAGGTATTAATTTGTTGGAAACTTGGTCTATTAAATGGAATCTTAAATTTAACACATCAAAGTATAGTGTTCTTCATTTTGGGAAACAAAATAAAAAAAGGCAATATTTTCTCTATAATGATATTATTACAGAGAAAAATTATGAAAAAGATCTTGTATTAATGTTGACATAGGCCTTAGTTTTGATTCACATATTACTCAAGTTATTGCTAAATCAAATTCTATATGGTGGGCAATTAGACATAACTTTACCACCAGAGATCCATCTATCCTTCTATCTTTGTATCGAGCCTATGTTAGGCCTCACTTTGACTTTACGTCTTAATTGTGGAGTCTCTACAAGCGTATGAATATAGGTAGATTGGAAAAAGTTCAGCGTAGGATAACAAAATCATTTCGTAACTATAAATTACTATCATACAGTGAAAGACTTGATGTTTTAAACCTCATGTCTCTGGAACAGAGGCATCTTGGGGAGACCTATTGTTTGCAAGATATATTATCATGGAGGCATCATTACTGACTGAATGTGGACTGGAATTTAAACAAATAATAGTAAACACTCGAGGACATCCATTATATCTTAAGAGGAAAAAATGTAATACAAAGAAAAGAGCTACAGTAATTTATTTTCCCATAGAATAATTGGATTTTGGAATAAACTACCTCTATCAGTTGTTGTTGCTGAAAGTAAGGTTAGTTTTAAAAACAGATTGGATATCTTTCTTCAGGGTATAAATAGAAATGTATGATCCTTAGTATGAACTATTATTTGGGTAAAGAAATATTTCCTATTTTTATTATTAAATTGTTGACCAACAAGTTGTAAAGGATGCCCTCTAGTATTGTGGATTGTATTCTTAAATGTAAGTCCCAATTAAGTCATTAAATATACATTGTTAACGACATCAAATAGTAAGAATAAATCACCTCTCAGTCTACGTGTCTCAAGGGACATTAATTTAAGAGAACTAAGACAATCGTCTTAAGACAGATCATAAAGACCATGCATTCTTTTTGTAAATTTACACTGAACCCTTTCAAACTGAATGCAATTTGATTTTCTATAAGGACACCAGAGCTGAGAGGCGTGTTCTGAATGAGGTCTAACATAAGATCTGAATAATGGCATTAATATTATATTGATAGGTTGGAGGTGGTCCCGAGAAGGGCAATGAAGATGGTACATAGCCTTTAGGGAATCATCTATGAGGAGAGGTTAGGGGCTTTGAACATGTACTCATTGGAAACTAGGAGGGACAGGGGGGAGTTATGATTGGAACCTCCTTCAAGTTCCTTAGAGGCATAAACAAAGTTCTGCACACAGTGCTTTTCAACAGGAGCACCAATTCTATAACATGAGGGTATAAGTGGAAATTAAAAGGTGGGAATTTCAAGAGAGACATCAGAAAGTATGATGTGTCAGAGAGGGTGGTGGAGCTGTGGAATAGATTGTCACCCACGGTGGTGGCTGCAAAGTCAGTGCTGAGTTTCAAGTTCATGTGGAACAAAGTTTGGGCACAATCACACAGTACTGGAGAACGCTAGGCTGGGCATCTCTAGGGAGAGGATCCCAATGTGACAAAAGGTCCTGGGAAACCATGTTTGGGCAGACTCAATGGACCACAGGTCCCCTTCAGCCATAATTTTTTGTGTTTCTTTGTTTCTAACTTAACAGTTCCCCACTCCTTTATTCTTCTTTCCTTAATATAATGCTTTGTGTCTGCTTTTGTTTCCCTAACTGCCCTCTTCATCTCTTTCTTTCTCAGTAATTTTTCTATCAATTCCTCCTACCCCTGCTTCTCTTTGTACCTGGAGAATGCCTTTTTCTTGGCCTTCACTGGCTCCCTGACCCTTGCGGAGAACCATAATGGTCTCTTGAATTTATTTGTTTTGGTCACTGTTCACATGCATAACTTACTGGCCTCAAAGTTAGTCCTGATTATTACCTCCCATCTCTATTCCTTGCCCCATGTTGTCTACCCCAACTAAATAGTCCCAGACCAACTCCCTCAACCTGCTGAAGTCCACCCTTCTGAAATCAAGGACCTTAGCTCTTGATTGTGGTTTTCCAGTCCCAAAGGCCAGTTTGAACCAAATGGTGTTGTTGTAACTGTTCCTTAGTAGCTCCCTTACCCTCACAGCTCCTACTACTTATGAGTTGGTGAGCTCTGCATTGGGAATGGCCTTCTGCTGGTGGGTTCCTTAACTAGATGTACCAATAGACAGTTCTGAAATGTATCCAGCAAAGTCTGGCTTCTGGTACTCCTGGCCACTGGGACATCCCAATTGATGTCCAGAAGGTTCAGATTACTCACTGCCACTACTTCCCCATTGCCATCTTTTTTCTTGTTCTTCTGTGACCTCTCTGTCCCTCTCTTTTCTTTTTCATGGTGGTCTAGAGGTCACCCTCAAATGTAACTTTTTGCTTGAGACTGCCATGAGTTGCACCCACAGCAACTCAGTCTCCCCATTACTAACCTGATGCATCTATCTTTTGCAACCTCAGTGCCTTCCCTGAAAAAAAGGGCTACACCTCCATCTTTACCTTTTCCTCTATCCTTTTTATTTCAGTGTGCATTTATTACCTGTGTGTTTTCAGCCTGCACATCGACACAGCACCTTCTTTTTTTTGTTCGTATGTATTTATTTATTTATTTTTTGATGCCAGGTAAGATACACTTTGCATATCTATCTATCTATCTATCTATCTATCTATCTATCTATCTATCTATCTAAAAAAATTGTTAATACACCAGTTATGGTTAAAATGATAAAAGTGTGGAAATGTGGTGTTAGGTTTCCGAACCCATCCCTAATGCCACACCCTCCATCCTGCAGGAAGCAATAAGAAAAACCATTATGGTTTCCCATCTCCTGCCTCTGTACAAATTAGGCATGGGCTGTACCTTGGGGTTGTCAACCCTAACACTCACCCCATTCCATCAGTAAATAAGCTGAGGTGTGTAGCGTATATGACAATAGGGTGAGCATTAGGGATGACAATCCCAAGGTATAACCCAAGTCTGGTTTGCAAAGACATAAGAGAGGTGACACTGTAATGGTTTTTCATATTGCTGCCTGCAAGATGAGGGTGGGGCATTAGGGCTGGGAATTCTAACACCACATTTCCTTATGATTTTCACTTTAACCATAACTGGTGCATTAAAGAATTTTTTTGCAAATAATTTCCTTACTTTTTGAGATAGTATAATTGTATCCTCATTCATGGAGACATTCCATACCCATTTGCCTATAGAAGAGCAGTGTCTCTAGCCACTGTGCTTCCGTTGCTCCATAGAGGCATACATCCATGATGGTGTGGAAGTGCAGAGTTATCCAGGCCCTGCACTTTTATTTTGTGCAAAAAGCCATTTATTTGCTTGTTTGCTTGCATGGCTTGTTAAACTTTCAATGTTATCCTATGATAATTTTGATGTTTTAATTTGTGTGTGTTTTATATGGCCCTAAATCATTGGGGGGGGTATTATGTGTTATTTTTTTAGTGCTCATGATGACCTTTGTTTTGATATATAGTTTGCCCCTTAGCTGCAAACACTGAGGGATTTCTGGCTTGTTGAATTTCAAATGTGGGAAAACAAAACTAAGTCTAAAATCTCTTTTCATTTGAAGCTATCCTTTTTCATATGAATGAAAAGCCAGATAAAAAAGTATTTCTTCATATGAAAAAAGAATCAGAAAAAAATGAATCTTTTTTTTGTACAAGGGCATCTTTTTCATATGAAAAAAAAATAGAAAAAAAGGATCCCTTCACATGAAAACAAAATTTCCACTTAGTTCCCCCAATTCTTTTTCCATATGAAGAGATAATTTTTCATATGTTTTTTCCTTCATACGAAAAAATATGCCTTCATTCAAAAAAAGAATCAGGAAAAAAAAAACAAAGTCCAAATGATTTTTTCATATGAAGGGATACATTTTCGTGTGGATGAATTCCTTTTTTGTACGGCCATATGAAAAAAGGAAATCAAGTCATGAAAAGGGAATTTTAAATTGTATAAAAAAAATTGGGTTATTTTTCTCAAAAGTAAATGCAGAATCCACCTGAGGGGGACCTGATTATCAAGATACATGTGTTGGTATGTGTGCAGGATGTCATTTTTGTGGTTTTTCCAAAACATTTTTTTTAAATTGAAACAAGGTGGAAAATTGAAAAATATTTTTTCCTCATGAGAAAGGATTTCACCCATATGAACAAAATCTGGTCAGATCCACCACGGCTGCATAATGAAGTTAGTGAGGTTGTGTGGAACTATTAAGGAGACATGGAGAAAGAACACAATGATTTTTAACTAGTAAGATTTGTTTTATTTTGCATTCCAAAGAAGGAAGACACATTATTAGGAAAAGATATGGAGGTGTAGATTTCAATGGAAGGAATGGTAAGCAATATAAGTTTGACAGGTAGAATAGGTAGCAGTACATGAAAAAGTAATGGCTGGCATATGTTCAGTCTTGGGATTATTTACACAGTTTATAGAGAAAAAAGGAGGGTTGTCCATTCGGTGATGTAAGTTATATTTAATGTGTTGATGTCAGGCAGTCAGGTGTAATGATGGACTTTATTAGGTGAGAAAATGTGATAGTAACATTTATAAGGGGTCAACCTGAAATCATCCAAGTAGACCACTAAAGCAGTAAGTAAAGCTGGGAGGATGTTGGGGTGAATTAGTAGGGGTATCACAAGTCTGAAGAGGGAAGTAATAATCCCTCTTTACAAGAGACTGGTTAGGCCGCATCTGGAGTACTGCATACAGTACTGGAGGCCACACCTTCATAAGGAGATTAACCAAATTGAGACAGTCCATAGAAGGGCAACCAAAATGGTGCAGGGACTGCATCAGAAAACATATGAGGACAGAGTAACGGAGCTCAATATGTATACCCTACAGCAAAGGAGGAAGAGAGGTGATATGATTGAAACATTCAAATACCTTAGGGGCATTAACAAGGTGAAAGAGTCTAACATGTTTCAATATAAGAAAAATAGCAGGACAAGAGGACACAGCATGAGATTAGAGGGAAGCCAATTAAGGGGTAATGTGAGGAAGTTATTTTTCACAGAAAGGGTGGTGGATGTATGGAACGGCCTACCTCAGGAAGTGGGGGATATGACTACAGTACAGGGCTTCAAACAGGGATGGGAAAGGCATAAGGGAGCAATACAGATGAGTATGAATAGATAGGCCATTGACAGAGCAAAGGCCGATGGCACATCCATATGGTAGAAAAAGAAATGGGCAGACTGGATGGGCCTTGCGGTCCTTATCTGCTGTCATCTTCTATGTTTCTATGTTGCTGTTGATAAGGTTAAGGTAGTTATGCCTGTGATAATGGGAATATCAGAACAGTATGAGGTCTATACAGGAGTGGAGTACAAATATGCACTGTATCGCTAGTATGTGTTCAGAGTGCAGGCTAATGTGATATGCAGGTTTATTTTACATATACAGTAGGTAAAAATAGGAATAGATGTAATTGATAGAAATACAGATAATTTCATAGATAGACAGACTGACAGAGGGAGAAGTTATAGTCATGACAGTCTTTGGAGAGGCAACTGCCCCTTGAGTCACATTCATGTTTACTAATTTGGGTTGAAAAACTTTTCAAGCAGCACTATTTTAGTGTCAGTAATCGCCTATGGGTTTAATCATGTATTGGAATGTCTTAAAACAGTTATAGTACAGGAAAAACAATGAAAGCAATTAAGTTACAGTTTAGTACTGAAACATACATGTAACATACATGTTGCCACCTTGCTCCAATGAGCACCCTTCCCCAAGTAGAGTGCTAGCCTTAAAGAGCACATGATGCCTTCAGGATAAATGAAAGAAAATATAATATTTAGACACAGATCAGTTTATTTTTCACCTTAGTTCTGTATTTTACCTCCCATTATTTTTTACTGAGGCCATTTGCATGAAAAGAGGACCACTGCTCCTGAAGTGTTCATGTATTCATGGTGCTTTCTCCCTACCTGAGGTCTTAATGCATGGCTCGTGACATCACAGTTACTCCCATGACAGCAGACTGTGATGTCACAACATAGCATTATGACTTGAAGTAGGGAGTACGCTACAGAGGCAGATTAACTCTAACAGATAAAGATCATATAGTCATCCAAATGTCCTCTGTAATAAAAGATAGGCAGGAGAAATCTACAGAATATATTTAAAATGTTATCTGAGTTGTACTAAGTTATTTGTTTTTTCAAAGTTTTCACTATGGCAACAGCAGCACTAATTATAAAGAGGAGACCTGAAAAAATGTATCTCAAAGTAAGTGCAGAATATTTTTTCTTAAATCTGCTTCAAGATATTGGGCCTTTCCTCTTTTTTTTAATTTAATGATAAAAAGAAGCAACACTTTTCTTCTGACCAGACTAATGCAAATTATGACAGTCAGTGGTTTGGGATGTGCTAAGTGTCCCCAGGAACAAGGTGTGCTCATTCGCTGGCTAGATAGTAGGCTGTTATAAAAAAAAATCTGAAAAAAACACACAGATCAGTCATTCTACCAATGAGACATGCAGAGGTACAACAATTGGGGGTGGGTGGCAGGGGGGAGGCAAGAGTTGTTTGGGACTACAGCATCCATTTTTGAAATGGAAAAAATTTTATGTTGATCTTGTCTCCTGTTCTAGCCTGAAAATAACATATTTTAAATGCCCATTTTAAGTGTGTATAATGGACTGTTTTGCCATTTAGGAGCCAAAGAATGAATGTGTATCAGGTGACATTATGGTTACCTAGCAATTGTATGCCAAAGCAATGTAGGCATGTAATTAAGAACTGGATCAATGGAAGGCCATTGCCAGGTTATTATACACACTGGCAGAAATTAAATTATAGCTAACAAATTGCTGCACAGTACTTTGAGGATGCACAACGTGTAAAACATCAGTTGGGAATTTTAACAGCTTGACACTGAGCTGGTGTCTCAGACAAATATATAAGAATTCTACATGGATGTTATTTTTCTAGCTGCTCTTTATCATCTTGTATTGAGACACCTATATTTTCCATAAAGAGCTGTCTTAGCACTAGTATCACAAGATGTGCCAATGGTAATCACTGAACCCACATAGATGGAAAATGAAGGAGGCCTGCTTACTCCATTGAAATGAGATGTGTGCTTTCCCATTGTGTGTCACAGCAGCATTTTTAATTTTGAACTTGGCACCTCCACAACAGGGAGTTCTCTATTTCTTTAACACCAAAAAATTAAAAAACACACTTTATCATCAAAGTCTGTGTTTACCAAGTGGGAGGCAATATAGAGCAGTGGTTTAAGGCTCTGAGCCACAAATCTGGAGACCTGGGTTTGAATACCACAGTCCCCGCTTGCATACTGTGTGATCCTGAGCAAGTCACTTAACTTCTCTGTGCTCCCAGGTTGCACCTGTAAACAAGCTTTCAGCTTAGTGTGTCTCATGTGGTTAAACAATTGAAAAAAAGTACTGTGCCTAGGATTAAAATAATTTGAACCTACTCCCCCTTAAAATGTGCCCTGACATGAAACTGCATGTTTAACTGTAAAGATAATTAAAAATGTATTTCTAAATGCATTACTAAAACCAATGCTTCATGATTAAAATTATTTGAACCCCCCAAAATGTGCCCTGACTTGAAACTGCATGTGTAACTGTAAAGACAATTAAAAAATGTATTTCTAAATGCATTACTAAAACCAATGCTTCTTGATTAAAATAATTTGAACCCCCTTCCCCCAAAAATGTACCCTGACAAATTGCACTCTGGGAAGATTGTCTGGGACAAGATGCAATAAAAAAAATCTGAATAACAGGTTCTCGAGAGTAAATGTTAGCATCCTGTTTCTAGTGTCCCTGATAACATGAATAAAAAAATACAATTGAGCTTTTTTAATGTCAGCTCTGTTCAGAATAGCCTTTAAAATCACCATTTGTTTTCTTGTTCAATGTTTTCTAATATATACTTCTCAAACTTGAAAGAAAAAACACATTTTATCATCAAAGTCTGTGTTTACCAAGTACTGTGCCCAGGATTAAAATAATTTGAACCCCCCAAAAAAAATGTGCCCTAACATGAAACTGCATGTTTAACTGTAAAGACAGTTACAAAATGTATTTTGAAATGCATTACTAACACCAATGCTTTCAAAGTTTTGAAACTACTAAAAAGACAAATTATATATAAACTATATATTGAAAATGGTAAACAAATATTGTTAATCCCAAAAACTGAACTTTATATTTTTAGTATATAAATGTTTAAGAAAAACAAGTGGCTCTTGCTGTAAATTAAAATGCTGTGTCTATGTTTTCATTGGGAGATGTAGTTTCACTTGTTGTTTCCTTCTGAGGCCCCAGGTGGCTCTGATAATCATTTGTTCCAAAGGTTTTATAAGTCAGTTTGAAGGCATTAAATATCTTCTGTTCTCCTAGTCCTTAATACAATGCAGGGGCTCCATAACTTCACAGACTTGTTCTGTTGCTTGATACAGGTCCCAAACTAGTGTGTCTTGTTACAGCACGATAGAGCTACCTCATGCCCCTCCCACATGAATAAAAAAAAAGTTGGGGTGAATTTTTAGGAGCTTCTCGGGTGGAGGGTGGTGGATCTTACTCAAAAAAAAAAACTAATGCTGCCTCCCACTACTCAGGTTCCAGTTCTTGTACCACCCATTTAAGAAAGAAAATAGTACCCTACAATCATTGACTAACATGAAAGCATATTTACTTGAGTGTGAAAAACACTATTTGTAGGAGGGTAAGGTGGAAGAGACTATTTACACCTTCAGTCAGTTCCATGGACAGAAAACATGAAATCACTCCTTTTGTACATGCAAAACGTCTGCAGGCTCTGCCTACTGTAGCCGTAAAAATGATCCTTTTTCATATGGACCAAATTCTCGTTTTGTTCCAAGTAGCTATCCAAAAGACTGTACTCAGCATACTCATAATTTATTTTTTTTAATTTAATAACTTTGGAATGGATTAATATTTCTTCATCACACTAGTGAAAGGCACCACTATGTCCCAAGCTCCTCCTACCCTGAAAATTTCAGACCAAAACTCCAAACTGTGTGGGCACTAGGCAGCGATCAAAAAAACAACAACAAAAAAAACTCACAATTGTTTTCAGTTTTTTTGCCATCTGGGTCTTGGAATCTGCACATTCAACTGGAACAAAACTTGGCCCTTCAAGAGATCTACCATGAGACCATACTTGCAAAAGTTTGTGCAAATCTATTCAATTGTTTCAAACCTATTAAAGTGCAATGTTTGAAGTGTAAAGTAGAAACTCCTGCTCAACTCTCATTATTGTGGTGCAGTAGCACCACTATAGTTAGGGTTGAGCAGGGGTTTCTATGACAAATTGCAAACTTTGCATTTTATTATCTTTGCAACCATTCAACAGATTTACACTAAATTTTACATGCATAGTCTCGGGGGGTTGTAGATTTGTTAACATGCCAAGTTTCATTCTGGTCAGATGTGCCGATTCTGAGATGCGTATAGCAAAAAAAGTTGAAAAACAATTCCTGTATTTTTTGCTGTTTTCTTGTCATCACCTAGCACCCAGATGGTTTGGAACTTTGGTCTGCAATTGTCAGGGTAGAAATAGCTTGGCCCACAGCCATGCTTTTTGCTGGTTTGGTAAAAAAATATTAATCTGTTCCAAAGTTATTACATTTTGAACTGTTGATTCTGAGCATGCACTGTACAGTCTTTTGGACAGCTGCTTAGAATGAAAAATGAGTGCGGTTCATATGAAAAGACATCTTTTTTCACATGCGGTTAATCCTATTTCATGAGGAAACACTCTTTTTTTTGTATGGTTGCCATCTTGTTTCATTTTTTTCACAAAAAATTTTCAACACCCACAAAAATTTTCTTTTGTCACAGAAAGGGTGGTGGATGCATGGAACAGCAAAGGTCATAAATGCTAAAATGATTGGTGAGTTCAAAAATGCATGGGATAGACAGAAGGCAACCCTAGTGGTAGGAAAGAGAAGGTAAGCTGCTGATCATTTAGGATCGGGAGTTAAGTAGGTAGGGAAATGGGCAGACTATGTGGGCCAGACGATTCTTATCTGCCATCAAAATCTATGTTTCTATGTTTCTAAATGACATCCTGCACACACACCAACACATGTATCTTGCTAATCAGGGCACTGTTAGATGGATTCTGCACTTAGTTTCTGAAAACACAACACAGAAATGTATTTTTTTAACAATTAAAACTCCTTTTTGGTGCTCCAATTTTTTTTTCATATTAGCATGTGAAAAAAGAATTGGTCCATACAAAAAAGGATGGCTTCATATGAAAAAAGAATTTGGAGTTATCCCCCTCAATTCTGTTTTCAAATGAAGGCATCCTTTTTCATATGCCTTTTTCATTCATACTAAAACAAATACACTCATACAAAAAAAAAAATTGGATATAGTTTTCTCCCATTCCTTTTTCAAATGAAGGCATCCTTTTTCATATGACTTTTTTTTGTTCATATGAAAAAAGATTTTGAACTTAGTTTTTTCCCTACATTTGAACTTCAAAAAGCCATACCTCCCTCAATATTTGGACTTTAGGGACAATCTATATATAAAAACAAACATCTTATGAGTACTACAAGTATAGTACATCATCCCCATAAGAAAATTTAGGGCCCACATAAAACACTATAAAATAAAAAAAAATGAAAATTCTCATATGATAAAATTGGAACTTTAACTGGCCATAACTCCCTTAATATTTAAACAATAAGGCATGACCAGGGGGTTAGAGTAACAGTCTGTTAATCACCCCCCAGATGTATAATGTGGCACAAGGTGCAGCCGAGTTTAATATTGCCCCTAGGGCAGTGATTGACTGTTAATCTGCATAAGGAAAGGACTGCACGACTACATGTGTGGTCCATACACAAAGAGTCCAACTCTAGGACTTGTTGAAAAACTTTTATTAGCATCAAGCAAAGTAGCATTCCCCTGCACATCAATGTTTCATGCTTTGCTAGTGCTTTTTCAAGACAAGTGCTCCCTCTAGTGGATACCATAAATACACAAATTACCACAATTACCCATCCAAATCCCTACCATAATGCAGAGATTACTAGTGAAGTGCATAAATATGTAAAAAGTACATACTCACAAATATAAAACTATGCACATAAATAAGGTTATCACTTGAACCACAGTTTCAACTGTGAGGCTACCTAAAAATTAATGCATGTATGCATGGTGGACTCCATTAAAAAACATCAATAGACATACTGTATCTCCATAGTAGTGCTACACAAAAAAACAACTCCCCCACACTTTTTTCTATTGTTTCTCTCCTGCTCCCCAACCCCCCTCAGTTACCCAATTTTATCATAACATAAAAAGTGGCTATCCACATTATTCTTATAGACGACATATAAATAAATGTTAAGATATAATCATTTGATGAATGCATATAAATATAATGCTGAAACTAATTAATCTCCTATGTAATAATGGTGCTAACTAAAAATATTCATTTAAGCCTGGAACACACCAGACTTCAGTTTATACTGCCAAAAAGATTCCCTACATACTGTACATAAAAAAAATCCCATTGGATGACATTGGAACATCAACAAACGATAACTCCCTTAATATTTGGACTTAAGGGACAATGTATATATCAAACCAAAGGTCTTAATGAGTACAAGAATAGTACATTACCTCCCCCCACAAAGAAAAAAAAAATATTTAGGGTCAATATAAAAAGAATCAATAACAAAGGAACATTCCCATAGGATAACAATGGAACTTTAACAAGCCATAACTCCCTCAATATTTGGACTAAAGGGACAAATATTGTGGGAGGTCTTAATGAGTGCTACACCAGTAACATATATTCGCCTAAACATTTAGGGGCAATATAAAAAAAAAAGAAAACATGACAATTCCCATAGGATAACACTGGAACTTCAACAAGCCATAACTCCCTCGATATTTGAACTTAAGGGAGAAATGATATATCAAAACAAAGGTCTTAATGAGTAGTACAAGGATAACACATATTCCTTCTTAAACATTTTGGGGCAATATAAACAAAAATGAAAATTTGCATATGATAACATTGGAACTTCAACAAGTCATAACCACCTCACTATTTGGAATTAAGAGCAAGCCTATATATCAAAACAAGTCTTAATCAGTACTACAACAATAACACATATTCCCACCAAACATTTAGGGGCAATATGAAAAAAATAAACATGAATATTCCTATAGGATAACACTGGAACTTCCATGAGCCATAACTCCATCAATATTTGGACTTAAAGGACAATCTATATATCAAAACAAAGGTCTTAATGAGTAGTAAAACAATGACATATATTCCCCCTAAACATTTAGGAGCAATATAAAAAATGAAAATTCCCATATGATAACATTGAAACTTCAACAAGTCATAACTCCCTCACCATTTGGACTTAAAGCAGCAGTACTACGAAATCAGGAAGTGACCAATCAAAATTCTGTTTTTCAGCTGTAAGCATGCGGCCAAAGTTCCAGTTTCCATACCAGTAAATATTTTTTCCCAGTCGTCCTTAGTTTTTTAGATATTTGCAATTTATTTGAAGTGTTGTAGCGCTACAACAAATATGGCGGCTGATTAATTTCAGCTAGCTTTTCTTCCGGGTCGATCACGCCTTTTGACAACAGCAAAGGGACCTCTGCTGACCATTCCTGATGTCCCTGCAAGTCATTCAAATGTGCAGTTGGCAGTAGAGGGGGTTCCAGTGCAACTTGCTGGGTGGCAGAAATGTAAACAAAAGCAGAGAATAACTGAGCAAATTACTCGGCGATAGTACAATGCCGACGAGAAAGAGTACCAGGTATATGATTAGCAGGGCACAGGGAATAAACTGACAAAAAAGCGCAAATTTTTTTTTTGTAGTACTGCTGCTTTAAGGGACAATCCATATATAACAACAAAGGTCTTAATGAGTGCTGCAATAATAGCACACACCCCCAACATGTTGGGGCAATATAAAGAAAAACATATAAAATGCAAATTCCCCTTAGGATAACATTGGAACTTCAACAAGCCATAACTCCCTCAATATATGGACATAAGGGACAATCTATATATCAAAACAAAGAACTTAATAAGTACTACAATAATAGCACCCCAAAATTCTGGGGCAATATAAGAAAGACATATAAAATGCAAATTCCCCTTAGGATAACATTGGAATTTCAACAAGCCATAGCTCCCTCAATATGTGGACATAAGGGACAATCCATATATCAAAACAAAGATCTTGAAGAGTACTACAAGAATAATACAGATTCCCCTAAACATTTAGGGGTGATATAAAAAAGCATTGAAAATAAAACAAAAACTGCAAATTCCCAGAGGATAACATTAGAACTTTAACAAGTCATACAATGATGGAAAAAATTGCTGTTTTGGCAGAAATGGAAGTGTAGGGCCAAAGGGTCCTGCACTTCCACAGCAACATAGATGTATGCATCTATGGAGGAATGGAAGTGCAGGAACCTCTGGTTCTTGCAATCCCACAGGCACATGAGGATACGATTATACTATCTCAAAAAGTAAGAAAATGACAGCAACAAGGAAAACCATTACTGTTTGACCTCTCCTGTGTCTTTGCAAATCAGGAATGGGGTATGCCTTGGGGTTGTCAACCCTAATGCTCACCCCATTCTCATATACTGTATACATGCCAGCTTATTTACTGATAGAATAGGGTGAGCATTAGGGTTGGCAAACCCAAGACACACCCCACACCTGATTTGCAAAGATGCACGAGAGGTCAATCTGTAATATTTTTTCCTGTTGCTGTATGCCACATTTCTTTATTTCTGTCAGTTTAATCCTAACT
Organism: Neoceratodus forsteri; assembly: GCA_016271365.2. Taxonomy (NCBI): domain Eukaryota; kingdom Metazoa; phylum Chordata; order Ceratodontiformes; family Ceratodontidae; genus Neoceratodus; species Neoceratodus forsteri. The sequence continues at coordinate 906,677,740 of CM057452.1, forward strand.
AGTGCATTAATGGAGTTTTTTGGCAATGAATGCATATAGATAGAGGGTAAGGATAAGGGTCACTGGAGGAGGAGGGGCAGCTGCAGTATAACGGCTGCTAACTGCACAATCAAGCAGACTCAATAGACCCAAAGGCCTTTATCTGCTGCCAAGTTCATATGTTCATGTGTAGATAGATAGATGGATAGATAGACAGACAGATAGATAGATAGATAGATAGATAGATAGATAGATAGATAGACAGTGAAACTCGCAAGGATGAAACCCACTTCTAAGGCATTCTGCAGTATGTTGCAACAGAGTTACTGCAGTAAACAATGTAATTTCAATGGAAATTAATCCCTTTTGTTACGAAGGAAAATGTGACTCTGCCAGAATAAAGTGAATGTCATAGTTTACTGCATGACAAAAGGGGCTAATTGAAATTGAAATTACATTGTTTTCCACAGAAATTCTGCTGCCGAATGCTGCAGAGTGCTGCAAAATGCTGCAGAATTGGGTTTCATACTGGTGAGCTTCACCGTATGTATACATAGAGAGAGAGAGAGAGAGAGAGAGATATATATAGATAGATAGATAGATAGATAGATAGATAGATAGATCAACAGACAGTCAGACAGACAGACAGATAGGCAGACTGTGCGAGTCCAGTGGCTCTTATCTGCTGTCACATTCTATGTATGTTGCTATGTATGTTTCTACTGGGTTAATAAATTACTACTGCTCTCTATCTGGGTAGGCCCTACATATTGTTCATTGACACTAGCTTTATAACAAGCCTGCTTGGCTATACCTGTCCCTATCTGGATAACCCCTTTTTTGTTTGGTAAACTTATTTTTATAACATTCTAATGTTCTAAACCAGTTCCATATCTGGGTTACCCCTACATTTTATTTTATTTCCTTTAGATTTATTATAAGACAGTTGTTATAGCTGCCTCCCAGTTGGATAGCCCCAAATGTATGCTAACTACTTAACTGGATTAATAATTTGATGCTGCTCCCTATCTGGGTAGTCCTAGGTTTTCATCATTGACATTAACTTATAACAAAGCTATATCTGTTCCCTATGTCAGTAACCCCTAAGTTTGTGGTATTTACCTAGTTGGGATAGTAAATGGCTAGAGATGTCAACCCTGAGCCTGCCTCCTACACCTACTCACTTTTTCTTCCCAAAGGTCTGAGCATTTTCCACCTCAGTGCTCTAAGCCTGTTACCTAAACTTGATTTGTTGCAGCTGTTGCTTGACCAGCACATTCCTGATGTTCTTTACATCTCTGAAACCTAGCTTTCCTGTATAATATCTGGCAGTATCTTTGCTATGCATGGCTACAGCCTTTTTTGGCAGGATCATGTTAGACATGGAGGAGGGGTGGCCCTCTACACTCATCAAGGTCTTACTTGCTCTATCTCTCTCAGTAACACTGTTCTGTCTTCTCATGAACTCCTTTAAGCCAAGCTCTCCTTCCCATCCTCTCTACCCATCTTTGTTGGTGTTATCTATGCCTCAGAGAAAATCTCTCCCCTATGCTAGTCAATATTCTTTCCTGCCTAACCTCTCATTCCTCATTTGGCAAACTTATCCTGCTAGGGAACTTCAATTCCAACTGGCTCCCCCACCAAAATGTCTACTATTCAAAAGACTGAATCATTGAATCTCTTGCAGCTCATTACAGAGTCCACTTGACTCAATCCTCACTCCTCTAACCATTCTCTGCTGCACTGGGTCCTCTCCTCCCATCTCCCATCTCCATGGCATAGTCAGTACCAGCATTCTTCCTGATGCCTTTAGTGACCACTATATGACTTATTGCATCAGGAAAATTCAGCTCTCTTCTGCTTCCACAAAATATGTATGCTCCAGAGCCCACGGTTCTTACATTTTGCTGCACTCCTCCAAGACCTTGCAGGTGTTGTCTGGTCTTCCCATCACCACCATTACTGACATTGATGTGGTCCTCTCCTTTTCCACTCTAAATTCCTGGAAATTTAGGATAAGCATGACCCTCTAAGAAAATCCCATGTCAAAGGCTCATCACACCCCTGGATCACAGTGGACATCATCCCTCCCAAAATCCTGTGACAATGCCTGTTCTTGGCTTAAATTGTTTTATTCCCCTTCTGACTTCATGACTTACAGGAGACTTAGGAATTCCTGTACCGAGACCATAAGGGCAGCTACAGTAAATTGAACTATTTTGACTCTAACCTCCAGAAAAATTCCCTGCTAAATTCTAGAATGACATCACTCCCTTTTCTACACCCTCTTCAGTCTTCCTCACCTGTGCTGTTTGAGAATGGTTTGACTGTCTCTTCCCTCTCTCTGATCACCTCTCATTTCAACACTTTTTTCACCATTTGTTCTCTCCTCACCTGTTCCAACTGCCTCATCCACCCTCCCCACCCCTGCCCCCAACCCCCTGATACCTTCTCAGTCTATTTCCACTTCTCTCCTGTTACTTTGCTGGGCACTATTCATTCTCTTTCCTTCCTTAATCTATCTAAAGGGATTAGTCCTAATGGTCTTGACCCTAAATTGCTTCATATCTCTGCCCTTGCGATTGCTTCACCCCTCACCCTTCTACTTTCTTTCTTTCTCAGTGCTGTCCTACAGTCCTAGAAATTTGCTAAGGTGATGCCCCTACACAAGGGCAGACACTCTACCTCTCCTGGCAACTATTGTCCCATCTCCCTCCTTCCTAGTCTACCTAAGCTCCAAGAAAAACTTGTTTACTTCCAACTCTGTAACTTTGTCCATTCCACTAATTTCCTCTTGCCCTTCCAGTCTGGCTTCCATAAACACCACTTCACTGTTTCTTCTCTACTGCATGTCAGTAACTCATGGTCACATCATCACTGTTATTTTCATAGACTTGGCCAAGGCCTTTGATTCGGTAGCTTAGCCCCTCCTTTTGGAGAAGCTGAGGTCATCCAGTCTCTCTGTTCCAGCAGTTAATTGCTTAATTCCTACCTTACTGGCCATCTCCAGTCTGTACAAGCTGGTAATGCCTTGTCCCCTCTCCTCCCTCTCCAGTGTGGGGTCCTGCATGGCTTCATTCTAGGTCCCATCCTTTTCTTAATCTTTCTCAATGATTTTCCTTCAGTCTCTGTCAAGTCACATGTTCACATAGAAACATAGAAACATAGACTTTAATGGCAGATAAAGACCACTTGGCCCACCCAGTCTGCCCATTTCTCTACCTATTGGATAAGCTGCAGATCCTAGCTAATCAACAGCCTACTTCCTCCTACCCACCACTATAATTGCCTTATGTCTGTCCCATGCATTCTTGAATTCCCCCACTGTTTTTGACCTCATGACCTCCTCAGGAAGGCTGTTCCATGTGTCCACCACCCTCTCTGTGAAAAAAATACTTCCTCACATTGCCCTTGAGCAGTTCCCCCTCTATCTTCAAACTGTGCCCCCTTGTTCTTGTGTATCTCTTTTTCTGAAATATGCTGTCCACTTGGACTTTGTTTACTCCCTTGAGGTAACATGTATGCAAATGACACTGTACTTTATACCACGGAGCTCTGTGCTCCAGGAGGTCGAGAGGGTCTGATTTACTCAGAGGCTCTTCCCCCATCCTCAGAAGGACCTCCGTGCTTGCTCTGAAGAAAGGGCCTCCTTGTGCAGCTCCCGGTGGCTCTTCCCACCCCCCCCAGACTCAGGATCGCAGCTGCGTTTTCCAGGTAGCAAAGGACCTAGCTCCCTGTCACAAAGGGAGCAGCTCTGTTCGCGCCTTTTTTCCTGTTTGAATTTTACTTTTTTTTTTATGTCCCCACAGCAGTTCAGATAGAATTTGTACCTTGATTTCGTGTTTGCACTGAATTTTACCCTGCTTCTCTGGTTACTTTAATTAAATTGCAAGATTGGTTTGAATTCTGTACTGAACAATCTGCCCAGACTGAATTGCTGCTGATTTTCATTTTCTGTTCTAATCCAGCTGCTCCCAGCCCATACCCGCTTTACCAGCCCACTTAAAACATTTATTTTAACTGATTCCCCCAGCTCGAGTTTCATCTGCCTCAGTATTTAACTCGCTGCCTACCTTTTTTTGCAGGAAGACTCCCACAAGCAGAGGCGCAGCTCAGGGGCTCTCCCCCACCCCCCCAAATGTAGCTCCGAGCTCCAGCTGGTTGAGAGGGTCTGATTTACTCAGGGGCTCTCCCCCCATCCACAGAAGGACCTCCGTTCTCGCTCTGAAGAAAGGTCCTCCTTGTGCAGCTCCCGGTGGCTCTTTCCGCCCCCCCAGACTCAGGATCATGGCTGTGTTTGCCAGGTAGCAAAGGACCTAGCTCCCTCTCACAAAGGGAGCAGTGTTCTTCCCCGCAGTCGCTTCATGACTGCTCCCCGCCCGCCTCCCAATACCCTCCCACCCTTGGCTGGTATTGCTTAAATAGTCTTTAACCTCGCGATACTTTGACGCTGTCGTGTTATTACCTAACAGCCAACTTCTCCATTAGCTCCTTATATTCTCTTGGCACTAGGGGGAGCCTGTTTCAGTTTGAGCAACTTGCTCTCTGTGCCTCACTCATAATAATAACCGTCCACTTGTGGCTGATTTCATTAGGTGCTTTTTATACACTTCAGGAGCCTTGCACAGTTCTTTCCTCCCAACCTCTCTCCTTTCTCCAGTTTAAAATGACCCCCCTTCCCTTCTGGCTCTCTTCATGGGGTCACTCTCTCTTCTTATCCTCTTAGAGCATTCCTGCTTGAACACATTGACAGCTTCTTCCCATACTTATGTGCACTATGACTTTTACTACTCCAACCTGCTTGCTACTGCCACTCCACTACCTCCACCTCCCTCTGCTCTCATCTGCAAGCATATTGGTCCTATAGTCAGATACCTCCACTTTAATCTGAAGCTGCCTGTCTGTGTCTCTGTCAGGGCCTGCCTCATCACACCGCTTTGGATACTAACCCTATCTCTTATACTACCTGGTGACATCAAGATCAATCCTGGCCCATCTCATCCTCCCGTCATAACTTTGCCCCCCCTGGCCACCACCCTCCCAATATCCAATGGACTAACCTTGGCTCACCTTAATGCAAGGATGCTTCTGGCCAACCTCCCTGACCTCCAGGCCTGGGTGAGTATTAACTTCCCGGACGTCCTTGCCATCACAGAAACCTGGCTAAAGCCCACAGTGTCTGACTCACAGTGCTACTTTCCAGGATACAACATGCTTTGTCTTGACTGTCCTGGGCCTAAAAGGGGGTGGCCTTGCCCTCTACTACAAAACTCACCTGAACATCACCCTTCTGCAGGACCCCCTACTACCGAACTGTGAAATCCTACACTCCCTTCTTCTTCTTCTGGGGGGTGTCAAGAAACTTCATATTCTCTGTACTTATATCCCTCCAAAAAGTGCTAAACAAGGCATCACTGAACTCCTGAGGTTTCTGCCTACAGTTACAGGCAAGAACAACATTATCTGCCTTGGTGATTTTAATCTTGACTGGTCTGAGAAAAACTCAGCCAACCTATCCTCCTTGGCTAGTAAGACAAATCTATCCCAGCTCATCCAGGAACCCACTAGGGTCTCACACGGGGGCGACTGTGCCACCCTGCTTGACTGGATATTTACTAACAGGAGGGAATATGTCACCTCAGCCGGTGTACCTCCTGACACCATTAGCGATCACTATCCTGTATACTGTGTCTGGAACACCATCATCCCTTCCCTCCCAGCTAAAACTGTAACCTTTCTGAACCTCTCCCGTCTAAATGTTGATGCCTTCATAACTGATCTCAGCCAGGTTGACTGGTCCCCTCTCTACCAAACAGAGGACATTAACATAGCTACAGAATATTTCAACTCCGTCCTCCTCTCACTTCAAAACCTACACATCCCGGTCACCACACGTAGGATGGCAGGGAAGGTAACCAAGTGGCTAACGCAGCCCCTGCTTCAACTTCTCAAATGTAGGGACAAACTATGGTCCAGGTGGAAGATCTCCCACCTTCGTGCTGACTTTGAAGCCTATCGTGCACTGCATAACAACTGCAAAGGAGAAATTCATCTTGCCAAAAGTACCTACTATAGGAACCTACTAAAAACATCCTCTACAAATCCTCATAGGTACTGGTCCCAAATTAAGGACATTCTTGGCAATGACAAGCAACAGAATCCAACTGACATGAATATTCAGGGTGTTCATTGCACCAACTCAGGCACCATAGCCAATGCCTTCTTTTCTATGCCTCCTGTCGTTACTCTGACTAGACCACAACCTTACTGTCCTCCTTCTCCTCCCTCACCCCTCCCACCGCCCACCTTTGTTCTGGCTCCAACCACGTACCTTGAAGTTCACAAGCTACTTAACTCCCTACCGGCACGTGGGGGTCAGGGGCCTGAAGGCATCCATCCTTGCATACTTAAGCAGTTTGCACCATGGCTGACCATACCTATCACCTGGCTTTTCAACCTCTTGATTCGTATGTCCACTGTCCCATCCACCTGGAAAACAGCCAGAACTATCCCCATACACAAAAAGGGTGATGTCAAGCTCATGTCCAATCACCGCCCCATATCTCTCCTGCCCACTCTCAGAAAGCTTCTGGAAAAAAATAGTCCACCGCCAGCTTGCTGCACACCTTGACAAGTTTAATCTTCAAACCCCTTGCCAACATGGTTTCAGGCCTGGTCACAGCACCACCACGGCACTGACACAACTTACAAGTGGCATCAAAAATAACATGGACCGGGGCTTGCTCACTGGGGCCATCTTTATTGACCTGTCCAAAGCCTTTGACATGGTACATCACCCTCTCATGCTAAAGAAGCTCCAATCCAAAGAAGCAGCTGACCAAGCTCTCTCCTGGTTCCATAGCTATCGAGACAATCGCACTCAGGCAGTAGCATTTCACAAGGCCCTTTCCTCCCCCCTAAACATCTCCCATGGAGTTCCCCAGGGATCCTCTCTCGATCCTCTACTCTTCTCCCTCTTCCTAAATGATATTCCCTCTATGTCCCGGCAAACCTGCACTCTTATGTACGCAGATGACCTTGTTCTCTACTCTGGGTCAAAATCGGTTGTTGACATCAACTCCACTCTCACAAATGACTTCCAAGTCCTGCAGATATGGCTCTCTAACCACCTCCAAATCCTGAACCAGGAAAAAACTTGCACCATGCTATTTGGATCCTCTAAAAACTGCCGCCCTGCAAACAGGCTCGGGTTCACTGCCTAGACGGCTCCCTTATCACAAACACTAAGTCCTTCAAGTACATTGGGGTCACTCTTGATCCCTCCCTTGACCTGTCTCAACATGTCAACATGGTGTGTCGTGCCGTCAATGCTAAAATTGGCGGAGCTTATCACGTGCGCCACTCCCTCACTCCTTCTGCCAGACTATCTGTTGCGAGAGGTATTCTTCTACCCCAGCTCCAATATGCTCTGCCCCTCATCTTTGCTGCCAACTCTTCTACTCTCCACAAATGGGACACTGTCTACAACAACATCTGTAGATTTGCCTTAACTACCCCATGCCTTACCCATCATTGCCTCCTCTACGCTGGTTTAAATTGGTTGTCACCTAAGGATCTTCAGGCTTACTCCCTTGGCTGCTTTATCGACTCTCTGTCCAGACCTTCCTGCCCTGCCTATCTTGCCAACCTCCTGACTCCTGCCGGACACACCCGTACCCTCAGGTCTTCCTCTGTCCCCATGCTCTCCACTAGACCTTGCGCGACAAAGATGAGTGAACAGGCATTCGCCCACTTTGCTCCCAAATTCTGGAACTCACTCCCCCTTATGGTGAAAAATTCAACCTCCCATCGGGAATTCAAAAACTCATTTTTCTCCCACCTCCAAGACTCTGGCCAATGCAAATGTTCCTAATATGCTGCTTCCCACTGCAGGCCATCAGGTCTGACCCCTGAATAGTGTAATAAATGTTTCCCTAATGCAATGTACATGACTAGGTGGCTATGTACCTTGATGTTATTAATGTACTCTGCTGTCTTATGATTACCCTGATTTTTTACATCAGTATTATGTTTTATGTCGAGTATGTACCCTGATGTAATTAATTACTCTGCTGTCTTATGAAAACCCAGATTGTTCTATGTACATCCATATTATGTCTTATGTACTTCTGTACTTTGTAACCAATGTCCTGTGCTCTCCTGGGTCGTGCCTGAAAATAGGCAGGACTGTTGCCTAGCGCACTTACCCAATTACCAAAAGCTAACAAATAAATAAACCCCTGCCCTTATAACATTGGTACAGCATGACTTTGACCATGTCCAATGCATGTTCCAGTTAAATCAACTCTGAGTCAACACAAAGAAATCTATGTTAATGACCTATGATATCACCTAGAAGCTTGCAAGACTCTTTTCCCCCTCTATTTTTCACTACATTGGATGGCACTCCACTTTTTGCCTTCCCCCACTTCAAATATCTTGGAGTATGGCTGGATGGGAGACTTGACTTCTCCACCCACATTGATGCCATCCACAGCAAGCTGCACACCAAACTCAGTGCCTTGTATCACAACAAAGTTTGCCTATCATTCCAAGTCTGCTGTGAACTTATCACCAAAATGGTGCTCCAAGTTTCTAACTATGCGGATGTGGTCAATGGCACAACCCCATCCTCATTGCTTGCCAGATTGGATAACTTATGCAATGCCTTCTGCCATTTAGCTTCAAATGCATCTCCTCACACTCATCATTTCTCCCTAGACACCTCCCTCTCTTACCTCCTCTTCCCCCTGTTGCCTCATGCACTGTACATCCCTCATTTCCAAATTCTAATTTGACTCTCTACCTGCCTATCTCTCGTCTCTTCTATTCCTTTGGCTTCTTACACTCTTCGCTCTAGACTCCCATACCTTTTCCATTCCCCACTCCAACTCTTCTGTTGGACAGTCTGCTTTCTCTTCTCATGTACCATCTATCTGGAATAATCTCCCCTCAACCCCCCATCTCAGCCCTTCCCATTTCTCCCTCAGGCACCAGCTCAAACCTCTTGCTGCTCCCTCCTGCTCCTGCCCTCACCTTAGCCTACATTTACTATCAGTGTTCCTTAGCTGATTGTACCTGCTCCAGTGCTATATTTGCAGTTCAGCCTGTTCACTGTCTATAATTGCTACACTTTACCATCCTCTATATTCCATAGTTATTTGTATACCTTGCATATTGAATGCCACATGATTTCATATCTGCCTATAACCATTTGTATTTGCTGCACTTTACAGCCTTGTTTACTCATTTAAATATTGTGTATAGCTTTTAAATCTGTCTCCCAGTTCCCTTTCCTCTGGGGCACACCCAAAAATAAGCCTTGGTTCAAAGTGTCCTTCATAGTTGCCCATTTACAGTAAATAAATACATTTTAAGGCTGCCATTAGAGGGTGAGTTATCAGCAATGCCACAATGTAGAATAAGAAATGCAAACAATTGGTATTGGAATTGGAAGGAAAACATACCAGGCTTGAAAAAGCTTAATATGACTTCCCCAGTCCCTCGAGGGACCTGCTTCAGGAGCTGTTGTAAATTAAATATCAACTTCAGGAGGTGTTGTAAATTAAATATCAATTTCATACTATTGTAGAGTGTGGTGGAATGTTATGCATGGAATTCTATACCAGGAACATGCTTGCTGTGCTGCAGTAGTGACATAATTATGATGTTGTGCTCTAATAGTGATGTCACTACTGCAGGACAACAACTTAGAATGCTGACACACAGCTGCTTTCCTCTATCCAGTCGAGCTGGAAGTTTTTTTGTTTTTAAACTTGACTTACAGAAAAAGCTGCAGCACACTGAACCAATAGTTTGAGCCTGCCACCAACCTTCAAGTGCCTCCCCCAACCCCAGGTTCACCGAAAGGAAGCTAAGTATCTGAAATGGGCATGGATGCCCATACACTATAAAAAGATAACGTAGGGGCATTTATACACAGATAAGTGTGTGTCTTCATCTCGAGTTTTCTATGGCAACCAGTGAATGTTTTGAGCCTTGCTCTTGGGGTTCCTAGTCACCATAAAATCCTCTCGATGCAGACACAAGCTTGTTGTGTACAGCTGGCCATACATTATCCTCTATTTGCAGTATAAAGCAGAGAGAAGTCTTCTTTACCAACCAAGGATTTTGGGAGTTGGGGGAGCATTCTAACATGTTATGGTAGCCTATGATATGTGCGACTGTGATTGAGCGAACTGCAAAATGACGACTCAATCACGATGTATGTCATGGGGGCTACCGATCAGGTAGGGAGACCGGATGGGGTGGGTTGGCATATGTAGTGACAGGATGTTGCTACATGTACATGTGCACAGGGGAGTGGGAGCAAGCACTCTCAGCGAGGGGCGGGAGGGGTTTTGAGGGTGGTGCTGCAGTGGGCTGCCGAGCTGGCCCTGTGGCATGGTGGGTCGGTTCATGGCTTGGGTGGATGGGGTGCTGGGTTCAGGTCCAGGTGCAGGTACATTTTGTTACGCCTGGCCCAAATTACATTTTGTCCCCCGACATGCAACCCCTAGAGTAAACAATCCTTAAGTAGAAATTGAGGGTGGCACTTCCCCACATAAAACATTAAAATGTAAGTCCCTGGCGGTGTTTTGCTGTGTGCGGGAGTCACAGTGCAAAACTGATTTTCAGCACTGTGACTTCAGTAATGGTGAACACCTTTCCGTGGTCTCCATTCTGACACAGAACCACAAGTTACTTACTTACCAGCTCAAGAAAAAAAAACTAGAGGTTATAATCACTTTCGTTTTACCAAATGCCTCAACAGTTCATGATCTGATAATTATCAGTAAGGCATTTCCTGACTTTTCTACCCAGTTGTATGTCACAAGTACAGATCAGCTCTGACCAAGTAGATGGTTTGCTTAAACACATTACTTTCTCTACTCTCTCACTGCAGACTAGGGAAACATTATATGGGCCACTGTAGTGAAGGAGATAACCAAAACTATTTCAGAGTTAGCTGTGAATAAGGATTCCAGGCCTGATGGTGTTAGTACTGATGTTTATCAGCTGTTCCCAGAACTGGTAGCTCTGCAGCTTCACAATGTATTTTCAGAAGCCTTAGTGTTGTAATCATTGTCTCTGTCATGCGCATGGCTCTTATTATAGTTCTCGCTAGGTTGAGGAAGAGCAAAGATTAGTACTTGACTTTTCATCCCATCTCTGCTCAAGTCATATGTTAAAAGTTTGGCCAAGGTCCTAGCTTCCTGCCTGTAGCCTCACCTTGCTACTTTCATTAACCCAATGCAGGCAAGGTTAATGAAAGTTCTGAATCTTATAACTTCCTTGCAAATTCATAAAACCCTGACTGCTTTGATGGAGTTGACATGGAAACAGCATTTGATTCAGTTGGGAGGCCATACTTCTTCCATGTGTTTCAGAATATGGGTTTTGGCAACTCATTCATTTCATGGCTCTGGACTTTATATGACTCCACAAAGGCATCAGTCCTCACTAATGATATTATTTTTGACCCATTAACACTGCATGGGAGAATATGACAAGGTTGCCCCCAGTCAACACTTCTTTTTCTGCTGGCTATGTAGCCTCTAGCAGCTAGGATACAGGCATACTGCTCAATTTCAGGTATTAGAATAGGTAATGCTAAAATGAAGGCACTTGCTATATGCATATGACCTGTTACTTACTCTCACCTCTCCAGCTTCCTCTATAGAGAGTCCCTTGTTGCTGCTTAAGGAATTTAGCAAACATTATGGGTTGAAAATCAATTGCAAGAAGAGGGTGCTGACACTCATAACAGGTTTTTCTATATCAAATAACTGGCTTGAATGGGGGATTGGTTGGGCCCCAGCTAACATTACCTATTTAGGAATCCTAACTACTCCAAAAATATTTAAAATGCCATCAGCCAGCTTGGACCCTAACAGCTCACAGGTTGCTCTGGACTATGCAAGATAGGAGAAACTTAATCTTTCCTTGGGCTGGAATATTGCAAATTTCAAAATGACCCCCTCCCCAAGTTATTATGTTGCATTAAGTATCTCCCTATTAGAACGCCATACAGATACTGCAACACTATAGAAATGGTAATAACCAAGTTCCTCTGGGGACAAAAGAACAAAAGAAGCCTAGGTTGAGCAAAGCAACATGTAGAGCAGCCTGCACAAAAGGGGGCTAGAATCTTCCTTTACTTTGGCTGTACCATATGGCCTTTGTTGTCCATAGCACCCTAAAATGGATACAGCGTAATACAATACTCAGCAGTTTGTACGAAGGCTGAGCAGGCAATGGTGCCTTCCTCCCCAATCCAGTCTCTGTTGAATTCTAAAGTCAGAAGAGTCGCTGTGCACCTTTCTAAGATAGAATACATCCCCTAAGTCATGGAAAGTCCTGATTAAGCACAAAAAATTGTCTTTCAGTACACTCAGACCGTAAGAGCCGATTTTGTGAAACCCAAACATATAAGCTGATAATCGACCTCTAAACTGGGTATCCTAGAAAGCCAATGATACAGTAACTATAGCTCATGTACTGATGGAGCCAATCAGGTACCCACAGTGGAACCATTTGTTTGTTCCTGAATAAAATATAAAAACCTTTTTACAGCCACAGTTCACATGTATTGCTGTTTTCTGTTTTTGAGACCCACAGTGGTATCCAGTGATAATAGTGACTGTAAATGAGTGACTGTCAAAGCAACAACTCATTTACAGTGCTATCCTGTTGGGCAACCCTATATGGGTAGTGACCCTATGCGACCACGACTGTAGGAGAGAGTGACCAGTAGGGGAGAGATAGGGAGGGGAAGGGGAGGGATAGGGAAGAGGTTTTGTCTGGAGTAGTGTGCCTGCTGCAGCCAAGCTAGCCATATGGTGTGGTGGTGAGGGTGGCTAGCTCTGGTGCAGCAGGTACTGGGTTTGGGTCTGGGGATGGGGGAGAAAATGTTGTGGCTGACCACTGCTGTCATCTTTTTTTTTTATCTAATTTTGGAGTGTTGCCCCATCCCCGACATGCACCCCCTTGAGTTGGTAATCCTTAATGAGGGGGGAAGAGTGTGGGGCGCAACCCCCTTGCATAAATACTTCATTTCCTTGCCGGATGTCTGTTCACCGGCAAGTGTGTATCACCGATTTGCTTTTCGGTAATATACACTTGACATAACATTGATTGCTATTTTGCAATCACTGTTATGACACAGAACCACTTACAGTATGCCCTTTCAACTCCTCAAAATGCAATATGTAGTCCAGCACTGAACACTAGCATTACTTACAGTTGCGCCATATATTAAGCCATTTGCTGGGTCTGCAATTATGGCTTTTGGAAAACACAGGGAATAAGTTTATGATACATTGGTTACAGTTTAAGGCAGGAGTGGGGAACATTACATAAAGTCATGCTCAAGTTAAAGGAACCTGACCTGCTGCATAAGACCAAATGGGAAGGTGACTTAGGTATCCTAGTAACCCTGCAGCAGTGGGAGAAGTATTGGTGAAATACCCACATCATAAGGACACACACACCCACATAATCCAAAAAATACATTGTTTCATTAGTACCATACACCCCTGCACTTGCTACATATGGGACGTATGATATCAACCCTTTGCTGGAGCTGTGGCGCTGATGCCAGCATAGTGTCTCATGTCCTGTAGTCTTGTCCCAAAATTTCTCATTGGTGGACAGAAATTATGGAACATGCCACAGCATTATTAGGATACCAATCTCAGTAGCACCGCTTTTTTAGATTTTGTGTGATCATTCCAGTTTTCCAGCACCGGTGTCCTGCCACCACCAACTGCTGAACATACTGTCAGTGGAACACAAATACAGCTCCACTGGTGGAGTTCTGATACTCCACTTTTAGTGAAGTTGCTCATGATGGTGCTTAAGTGTGCAGAATGTCATAGAGTTTTATATAGCACTACATGAAAAACCCTGGACTTTCTTGCAGTTTGGCTGCTTCTCCTTACATTGCTTGATAAGTCACCTTCCTAATGAGGGTAGGCAATAAATAGTGTTGGATACACCTCCAATTCCCTCTCAGTGCCCTAAGAATTTACCAAAACTTTAATTCTCCCTACCCACCTCCCTGGGTTAGCCCCCCCTCTCCCAAAAGGTACTGTATGCCTTGAGAGTGATGGGGCAGATTGCATTGAAGATTACAGCTTGCAACTGTATCAAAGGGTTTTGTGATTAGCAAAGTAATACCCCTGGAATATGAGGTGCTATCCCAGTCCATGTAGGGGCAATAAACATAGCAATCCTATGTCTGTTATAGTGATCCTAATGACTAATGTTCAGTGAGCTAGGCAAGTCGGATGATGATGTAATCCTAGCACAAAGCCTGTATGTTGTTGCTGTTTTTCATGCTACAGAAGAGTAACTGTACCTGCTCAAACTTTTTACTTGATCCAAGCATTTGGCTGGTCAACTGACTAATTGGATTACTCGGCTTTGTTTTTATATTCTTTGTTTATGCCCCCTTGCATGCCACCACCACGACTACCGTCTGGACTCCCCTAGGTCCCTGGCTCTGCCAAACTCCAACCTCCTTCCACTGCCTACTGTCATGCTGACATGGTTCATAATCCCAGGTGGGGAAAAGGGAAATGGCCTCTTTAACTATAATGACTTTGTCAGGCTGGCAATGGAGGGGTTCAACTCCAGTCCTCTTCAGTTCACTGGGTCTGTCATGCATTGGGTGATGTGGTCTTTTTCTTGCTTCTCCAAATCCCAAGGAAGCAGGCACAAATGGGGGGGGGGTTCAAGGCATGTTTGTACAAAAGCACCAAACCCCTGCCCTGTGTCCATCCCTCTCACAGTACCCTTTACTGCACTTTTACCTGTGGTCACCCAGGTGGCAGTAAAACAGCGAAGATAGTGGCCCACCCTCCCCAGAGGATGACCGTGTCCACTGGGATGCACGGTCCTCCTCCCTCTGGCCAGCTGTCACTGATCCAAGCTTATTCCCATACTTGGGTCATTGGCGCAAGTGGTAGTGCAGCAGCCACACTGATGGGCCAGTGAAATTGGTTCACTCTTCACTACTTATTTTATTCTGGTCAATGTCTCATCTAATGTACTATATAGTAGCAAGCTAACTAATACCTTTATCTTCTTGTTTCTTGCCTGAGCCATAGATGAATTCTTGCACAAGGCTAGCGCATTTATGAATCATTCACCCCCTTTTACAACTACAAGTTAGCAAGTGTCATTTGTTATCAAGAATGGATGTTGTCTTATCTGTATGGGTATGGTACTCAAAACTTGAGGTTTATCTACATGGCTTTTCTGTGATGTTGTAAATGTTTTCTTTCATTATGCAAAATTAAATAAAATGTTTAAAGCAAAAAAATGGGCATCTTCAGAGGAAGTAATTAGGAACAAGAGAGTGAAAAGATGAAGGGAAAGCTATGAGAGACAGATTAATTGGTGTAATACATCATAGGGTCACAAGGCAGACTTTATAGACTAATAGTCCTATTCTGACTTTGTCTCTGTTTCTATTTTTATTATAACTATGTGCACATTCCTTGAGATACTTAAGAAAGTCATGACAAGATCAATCAAGTTCTGCGCAGGACTGCAAACATATGCAGTTCCAACATAATTGTATTTTCTGGGGAGATACATTTACCATGGTTAGCACAAACAAGTCTATGTTTACAGTTATGCAAGGCCCTTCAAATATTATTTAGTCTTAAATGCTATCTTCATCACTCACCTTCATTGCCCCCTCCAAAAATGCTAATATTCCAGATCAAGTGTGGATGCATTAGACCATAACTGATGGATGTCATTCTGAATGTTTTTTCTTATAGGTCAAGCAAGCCTTTTAGGTATTAAGTGCTGTTTCTGAACTAGAAGTGTGGTCAAATATCACGTACTAATCACTGTCATGATCTCGAATGTTAACGCATTTTAAAAATGTTGTATGGTGCCAGAGAACTTCTAAGGACTAGCAAGGGCATACTATAGACTAGTGTTGGTACTATAGACTTAGATTTTTAATGTACTTGATGCTTTGGACTTGGAGGGATAGCACATTACATAGATACATAGATAGTGTCAGCAGATAAGGGCCTATGGCCCACCCAGTCTGCCCATTTGAGCTTGTAAGTTCAGTTTATGTTTTCCTAGAAGTCTGTTGCCCCTTACCCCGACCTCCAGAATTCCTTTATGTCTATCCCATGCATTCTTAAATCCCATGATTGTTTCAGCCCCCACCACTTCCTCTGGCAGGGTGTTCCACTTGTCCACCACCCGTTCTGTGAAGAAATTCTTCCTCATGTTTCCTCTGGATCGTCCTCCCTCAACTTCATCCCATGCCTCTAGTCCTGGAACATCTTTTTGCTTAAAAATAGTGTATTCCTGCACCCTGTTCCTCCCTGTATGATACTTGTATGTCTCTATCATATCCCCTCTCTCCCTCCTCTCCTCCAGGCAGTACATGTTCAGTTCCTTCAACCTGTCCTCATAGGACTTGTGATGCAATCCATGCACCATCTTTGTTGCCCTCCTCTGAACCTTCTCTACCCTGTCTATGTCCTTATGTAGGTAAGGTCTCCAGAACTGTACACTGTACTCCAGGTGGGGCCTCACTAGTGTCTTGTATAGTGGAATTATGACCTCCCTTTTCCTGCTGGTGATGCCCCTGCCTATGCATCCCAGCATCCTATTTGCTTTTCCTGCTGCCTTGTCACATTGTTTCCCTACCTTGAGGTCATCAGAGATGATAACCTCAAGATCCCTTTCCTGCTTAGTGCATGCTATATCCTCAACCCCCAACTGATATATTGTGCCAGGGTTTGTGTGCCCCATATGCATTATCTTGCACTTCTTTGAATTGAATTTCAACTGCCAAACCCCTGACTATTCTTTAAGTTTCTGCAGGTCCTTCTCATTCTGTCTACACCCTCTGGTGTGTCTGCTCTGTTACAGAGCTTTTGTGTCATCAGCGAACAGTGAAAATTCTGCCTTCTAGGTCCTGCGTAATGTCCTGATGAAGATGTTGAATAGGACCGGTCCCAGCACTGATCCCTGTGGTACCCCACTGGTCACTCTTCCCTCTGTGGAGTGACAGCCATTTACCACCACCCTGTGTCCTGCCGCCCAGCCAGTTACCTACCCACCACACTACTGTCCTGCCCACACCCATATTCCCCAGTTTGTGTAATAGTCTTCTATGTGGCACAGTGTCAAAGGCCTTGCTGAAGTCCAGATAGGCCATGTCCACTGCCCTCCCCTGATCCACCTCCCTAGTCACCCAGTCAAAAAATTCAACGAGGTTGGTCTGACATGACCTCCCCTGGTGAAACCATGCTGCCTTGGGTCCTGGTCCATTGACAACCAGATGTTCCACCATTCTCTCCTTCAGTAGTGCTTCCATGATCTTCCCACTACTGAGGTGAGGCTGACTGGTCTGTAGTTCCCTGCTTCCTCTTTGTTCCCACTTTTGTATAAGGGGACTACATCTGCTGTCCTCCAGTCTTTGGGTACCTCCCCTGTTTCCAGTGATCGGCTAAACAGGATAGCCAGAGGTTCAGTCACCACCTCTCTTAGTTCTTTAAGGACCCTGGGGTGCACCCCATCTGGCCCCATTGCTTTATCAACTCTTATTACTTCCAGTTCCTTCAGGACCCTTTCTCGTGTAAAGGGACTTGTGTCTATTTCTGCACCATTCTTACCCCTTGTACTCCCTTCAGACCCATTACCCTTCTCTTCCTCAGTAAAGACTGAGCAGAAATACCTGTTCAAAATGTCAGCTTTACTGTTGTCATCCTCCACGTAGCCTCCATCCTCCCCCTTCAGTCTCACTAGCCCTCCCTTTGCCTTTCTTTCTTCACTTATGTCTCTGTAAAAGGTTTTGTCCCCTCTACCCACTGATTTTGCAATGTGTTCTTCTGTCTGAGCTTTGGCTTCCCTTACTGACCTCCCTGCCTCCATTTGCTTCTCCTGGTACTTCTCCCTATCCCCTTCTGCCTGTGTCTTTTTATATTGCCTGAATGCAATCTTTTTGGCTTTCACTTTCTTTGCTACCTCTTTGGAAAACCATAATGGTCTCCTCTTCCTTTTCCTCTTGCTAACCTGCTTAATGTGTAATTCTGTTGCTCTTGTAATCCCCATTTTAAATACTGCCCACTGTTCCTCAACCCCTGATTCCTGCCTCATTCCCCTTAATGCCTCTTTCAAGTATCTCTCCATTTTCCCAAAGTCTGCCCCCCTAAAACCCAGGATACGTGTTTTTGTGTGGATTGGTTCTGCTCTTGCTGTGATTTCAAACCACAATGACTGGTGGTCACTATTCCCCAGGTGCTCCCCCACCATTACCCCTATCACACTGTCCCTGTTTGTGAGCACAAGGTCCAGTATTGCCTTCTGCGAGTTGGTTCCATGACCAGTTGCGAGGAAGGCACCTGAAGAGTCAGGATAAATCTGCTCCTAGTTGATGCTGCTGCTGGGATGTTCCAGTCCACATCTGGAATACTGAAGTCTCAACCAGTACTACCTCACCCTTGTCTGCCATCCTTTGGATGGCTAGCATCAACTCCCCATCTTTCTTCTTCCTGGGCTGGTGGTCTATAGACCACACCTGTGCGGATGGCTGGCCAATTTTCCTTTCCAGCTTAACCCACAGTATCTCTCCCCCAATTTGTTCCTCCTGGATCTCTGTGGCCCTTATGCCATTTTTCACATACAGTGCCACCCCTCCTCCCTTCCTGCCTGCTCTGTCTCTTCTGAATATGTTGTAGCCAGGTATGGCCATCTCCCAGTCGTGGTTATCATTACACCAGGTTTCAGTGATGGCCACAATGTCCAGGTCTGACTGCACCATGACAGCCTCCAGATATTCCATCTTGTTGCTAAGGCTCCTGGCATTTGCACACATGGCTTTCCATGATTTGACCTCCCTAGATTGTTTTGCTGTTCTACTCCAGCCCCTTCCTTGGTTGTCCTTTATCCCTGGTTCTCCTTACTGTCTGCCCTTCTGCTGAATTTTGCCCCTTTTCTGCCTATCCACCTTTTGGGTGCTAATCTCCATCTTTTGCACACTGCTTTGTAGAGATAGCCACTTCTCTGGTTCACTGGTTCCACTGCTAGCTGTGGGGGGTGAGCAAGTAGGTACCCTCCTTGCTGGCCTGCCACCCCCCTTTGCTAGTTTAAATGTTTGTCAATGTAGACATTGGGTAATCAGAAAAGCAAGTGTATTTTGTTGGATCATGGACCATGATTCATGGTATCTGATCAGAAACAAGTATCAAATTATGGCTTATCCAAGTTCTATAGCAGAAAGTTTTTATTAAATGTACTCAAAGATAGTCTAAGCAACTTTCTTATAAGCCTGATGTTCACTAGACATCTGACTAAATGTGAAAATATGTGCAGCCAAATTAATGCATGTTTAGCTTGTCATGTCATGTGGCAGCAGAGTATCAGGCTACCACAGACGTGGCTGAGGTTCACATGAGAACTTCAAAATCCCATGCTGCAACATGTGGGTGCATCACTGAATGAGGCACTCTGCCCCTGGCATGGGAGGGAGTGAGCCACCCAGATTTCTCAACCTTGCACTGGCTTACCAAGAAGTGGTATTGACACTGGCCATGTAGGCAGTCTTGCTCATCCACCCTCTCAGCTGGAGGAAGGGTGCAGATATGGTAGCTCCAAACACTGGGATACAGAACGGGAGGACTGGGAGAAAAATGGGTAAAAGAAACAATGACAGAATGAGTGCACATCATGAAATGGATCATAAGTAAGCTGAATCCTGAGAGGTACTTTCAGTCATGCTATTATCTCTGCACAGGATAGCTGAAAATACCTCTGATCATAAAAGACCAGCACTTACCTTAACCCATCTGCCTTTCTGACACCTTGAAATGTCCACATGGGACATAGCTGCCCTAGTACACTAGCATCAAGTCTCTGCAGGCCATTGAACGGAAAGTGATTTTCTAATATCCAGTAAAGAGTTTCCAGTTGGCAATAAAATATGTCAGTTACACAAAATCCTAACTAAAATATAAGAACAGTCAGCACTAAATACACCACACCCAAGTGTGGGACTGGTCCCAATTTGAGGTTTGTGTGCAAAAACATTTTTTTACTTACTATCTACTGCAGTTTAACAGATTATAGAAGGCTGATTCTCCTCACTCCCAAGTTGACATTTGCTGTAACCAAAAAACCCAGAATCCCTTGCAGATAATGTAAGTGTTGGGCTGCAGCAGTGGGAGATTCAATAGTCTGCAGTGCATGTTAGAGTTTTTATAAGCTCTGATCTTTTGTTTGCTACTCTTGCTGTTCTCCAGGGCCTACGTGCAGTCACAGAGAACTTGGCACCAGAAGAACAGCAGGACTGTCAAATATCTCATCTGAGCTATTAACAGCTCTGTCATCAACTGCTGGCTATTGAATCTGCCGCCTCTGCAGCCCTGCTTTTACATCAGCTGCTAGGTATTCTGGGATTTCTGGTTACAGCAAATGTCAGGTTGGGAGTCAGCAGAATTAACCTGATACAATCTGCTTTACTACAGTAAACAGTGAGTAAATCAAATATTTCTGCATGCAACCTGCAAATTGGGACCCATCCCACACTTGGGTGTGGGGTTCTTAGTGTTGACTTTTCCTTTTTTCTCTCTGAATGCTCCATTTTTTATTACTAAAGACATGCTGCATGGAAACAGGACCTTTAACAATTGCTGGTGCTTTTTCTGTTGTTAAGTCACAGTCCTCTGCTTGTTATATCAGAAGCATTTTCATAGCAACAGAATGTGATGTCACAGCAAAGAATTATTATTTCAAGGCAGGATAATCAGCAAGAACATATGAAGCCTAAGGGGCAAAGAGCCTGATTTCTCACAAACATCTTTAGTAATAAAGATAAGAATGTCTTAAAATTCAGATTTTGGTGGTTTGCCTTTACAGTTTAAGTCCTGCTGATGACAACTGTCTGTGTTTTTTGGCAGAAAAAAGGAAAATCACATTAAGAAAAATGGGGCCAGTTAAACTATTGCTTTGGGCCCCCACCCCATACCATTTGTTGATCTAGTCACCACCGTGTCAGCATGGCTCAGTTGGTAGCAAAAACCACCTCTGGACCAGAAGGTCATGGATTCTCGTCTCACACCGGGATTGAACTTGCACCTAAAACACTGACATCCAAGTGAAGTATTAGGGGGGTGCTGTACTGCTGGGGTGTACCATCCTTTAGATGAGACATTAAACTGAGGTCCCTTCTACCCATCCTGGTGTTGTCCTGGTGGGTGTCCAGGTGGACGTAAAAGAACCCAGGGCACTCTTCACAAAGAGTAGGGAACATTCCTGGTGTTCTGGCCAACATTCCCCTACCCATAAACTAGTTCATGAAATTATCCAGGCTGTGTGTGGGTGTTGATGTGCGATATGGCTGCCACTACACATTCAGTCACTTCACTACCAGTCTAGCATTGCTTGTAAAGCACATTGGGATACTCTGGGTATGAAAAGCGCTATATAAATGCTGATTATTATTATTATAATTCTTCTTTCTCCTCCCACTGCCAAGCTGATTACAATGCTCCCATTTGCCCAAAGCATTTATGATGTCGGGGTCACCGAATGGCCCAGCAATACCAACAGGGGAAAGAGTTAGGTAAGGCACTGATGGGGGTACTGTTGATGGGGTACTTCAATCACCTGGATGTAGACTGGAGCCTTCTAACTGCAGCTTGAGCTAGAAGTAGGTAAATCTTGAACTCCCAGTAGGAGGCATTCCTCAGGCAACTAGTCAGTGAATCCACTCATCATGGGGCAATACTGGACCTGGAACTAATCAACAGGGGCAGTTTTGCAGACATCAAGATGGGGGTCCACCTGGGGACCAGCTATTACTGTACAGTGTGGTTCAATATAAGAACAGCTGTGGACTCAAACCACATCAGGGTGAGGGTCTTGGACTTCATGAGGGCATATTTTAAGAAGATGGATGAATGCCTTAGGGATGACCGGGGCTGGGTGTGGTGGAGAAATGATGGGAGAAAGTAGAAAGGGCCATAGTGAAGGCAAACCTCTGCGTCAAACAAAGGAGCAAAGGAAGAAGGAAAAACAGACTGCTATGGTTCTTGAAAAAAGTGGCAGAAAAGGTAAAAGCTACAAGGGTAGCATTCAGAAGGTACAAGGAGACACAGAGGAAGGAGGATAGGGAAGTGTATCGGGGAAACACAAAGAAGCATGGAGAGCAGTAAGAAGTGCAAAGGCTCAAACTGAAGATAGAGAGAATGGCCCAGGCATTAAAAAGGGGACAAGACATTTTTTAGGTATGCAAGTGAAAAGAGGAAGGCCATGGGTGGGATTCTAAGGTTAAGAAGAGAATGGGAGGCTGTGTAGAAGGGGGGAAACGAAAAGCCAGACATCCTGAACAAATACAGTTCAGTGTTCACAGATGAAAGAGACAGGGAAGGGCCATAAAAATGGAACAAGAGAATAGGAGGGAGGTGGACACTAGTCCATTTTTGCAGGAGAGATTCCTGAAGGGACTCACAGTTTGCAAATCTGACTCTCAAATTACTCTCTTTGTGTTGGTGTTTATCCAGATAAGTGGAAATGTGCCACTGTCAAACCCATATTTAAATCTGGGTTAAAATCTAATTTGAATAATTTTCTACCCCATCTCTTTGCTAGTTCCACTCTCTAAGGTACTTGAGAAAATAGTGGCAGATCAAATAGTAGAACATATGGAAAAGTACAAACTTTTGTTGGAGTCTCAGCATGACTTTAGACATGATACTGAAACTGCCCTGGTGAGGTTCACTAGCCAGGTATACAAAGCACTTGATGAGGGTAAATATGTTGCACTGGCTTTTGTGGACCTCACCAAGGCATTTGATTTGGTCGGCCATGCTGAGGTCCTAAAAATGCTTTCAAAGGTTAGTTCTCATCAGAACTTATCACTTGGTTTGAGGACTAGTTAACAGAATCAGAAACAACAAGTCCGAATTGATGGTTCCATCTCATCAAAGTTACCACAAAGATGTGGAATACCACAGGGGTCCATTCTTGGACCCCTTTTATTTTCTCTAAATTTCCTACCAGATCTGTTAAGTAAAACTGAATTAATTTTGTACGCAGATGATGCAGTCTTATTTTGTTCAGGTAACACTATCTTGGATATCCAACAGACTTTGCAAAATGATTTCTCTAAATTACACAACTGGTTTGATTTGCACAAATTAGTGTTAAATTCTTCAAAAACAAAGTTTATGATTTTTTTCCAGACCTACAACAGTGTTAAGTACTGACTTTATTCTTTATGACAACACCAGACAAAACATTGAACAGGTTTCAGTATTTAAATATTTGGGACTGACCCTCGACCACCATCGCACATTTATTTATTTATTTATTAATTTATTTATTTATTAGCTTTTGGTTACCAGGTAAGTGCATTAGGCAAAAGACCTGCCTATTTTCAAGCATGACCCGGGAGGGTACAACATGCAGTAGTCAAAATACAGAGGACAAGTCAAGCATTAGCACAGAATCACAGGACCACAACTCAGGGCGGACTAACAAAGATACAGAGTAAAAACACCCATGTATGGGTGGGTAAACAACAAAACATCGAGGATATTACATAGAGATAAGTATGAATACATAAACAATGTTAGACTTAGGGTGAGCATAGGAACCTGAATGGAAATTAAGGGCAACTACAGACACCAGTAGAACTCAAGTATCAAAAAAGTGCTTTTTTGAAAGAGCAGTGAGATGGGGAATGCTTAATGTCATAAGGAAGAGAGTTGCAGTATTTGGGAGCGAAGTGTGAGAAAGCTTGCTCACCCATTTTTGTAGAGCAGGGAGGAACGGTGAGCAGGGGAGCAGTCGAAGACCTAAGGGGACGAGCTGGGGTAATGGGTTAAAGCATTGCTGCAAGTGTGTCAGGACGCGGTGGACGTGATAAGGAATCAATAAGGTTACCCAGAGCTTAGGAATGCATCCCACCAAGAGACAACCAGTTTAATGTAGAGTAGAGATGGCAGTGATGGGTGAGCCGGGGAGCAGCCAGAGCGAATCTGCAAATGTTATTGTATGTGGTGTCCCATTTATGTAAGTCTGGTACTTTGGCCTGAGAGAAGACAGGAAAAGCATACATCAGCCCCAGAAGCAAGACCCCTGGGCTACAGAGACATGGGCAGAAGCAGTAAGTGAGTGACAAACCCTGTAAGCAGCTCCAATCTTCGAGTTGATGTATTGACAAATCCCGTTGAAATGTGAGGTGAAGTGGAGTTGGGGGTCAAGAGTCACCCCTAAATATTTAAAGGTCATTGTGTTGGTGAGTACACATCCATCAGGGCATTGGACCCTCAGGTGTTGGTATTCTACATTGACCTTCCTTAGGGACCCAAACAGTACAGCATGGGTTTTAGGTAGACTGAGAATTAATTGGTTAGAGGAGAGCCAGGCCTAGATCTGACTAAAGGAGGATGATAGGTGGTCATTGATATCACTGATAGATGCAGAAGTGGTATAAAGTAGCAGGTCATCAGCATACAAGATAGACTTACAGTGGGTGGTGGAGGTAGGGATAGAATTGACAAAGATGGAGAATAGCAATGGGCCTAGTATTGAACCCTGAGGAACACCACAGGAGATGGCAGAGGGAGATGATTGGGCTTTGCAGAAGGAGGTAATTTGGAATCGATAGTCAAGATAACTTTCGAACCAGGATAAGTTGGGATGGGTAGTTCCAAGGTCCTGAAGTTTGCACAGCAGAAGAGGATGGCTCACTAGGTCGAATGCTTTTGTAAGATCAATAAATACAGCACCAGTGAGTTGCCCATTATCCATGTTAGTCTTAACATCACTGGTAAATAGGGTAAGAGCTATTGTGGTACTGTGTCCAGGCCGAAAACCATGCCGGATAGGAGACAGAAGATTAAACTTGGTCACTTAGGGGATGAGCTGGCCATGGATTGATTTTTCAAGCAGTTTGCTTAGGGTGGGTAGTATAGCAATAGGCCTGTAATGATTTAGTCTACTAGGATCGCCATTTTTGAACACAGGAATAATCCTGGCTGATTTCCATATAAGGGGAACTGCTGAGGTGGAGATAGAGAGGTTGAATAGTCTAGTTATGGGGGTTGCTAATAGATCTGCCGCCAGTCGAAGGATCCTGGGTTCAAGACCATCTGTACCCATGCTACCATGAGGAGATATGGAATTGAGGAGTTTTAAGACTTCAGCTCTAGTGACAGGAGTAAGCTTCACAGGGGTTGATGCCAAAGGGGGATTGCAGGGAGAAGTAGGAGAGCCAAGAGGAGAGGCATGGGGGAAGGTAGGGAGTGCTGTGAAAATGGAGTTAAAAGCTTCAGCAATGGTAGAGGGTGGTTACAGCTGACCTCATTTACCAACATTTCCCTCGGAGTCTGCAGCTTGTTGCTTCCAATAATTTTGTTAATGCTAGCCCAATATTGTTTAGGGGTTAGATGAGGAAGAACAAAGTAACTCACGGTAGTAGCTACTTTTGGCCAACCTAATGTCCTTCTTGCAGGCATTTCTTAGGACATGATATTCCTCATAATCAGTAGGCAAGGCTGAGGATTTCCATTTCTCCCATAGCCTATCCCTTAGTTTTAGGCGCTGGAGTAGAGGGCGCCTTAGCCACTTCGTGGGTTTGCCCCTGACCCTACAGGTTGAGGTAAGGATATGTCGCCACTGTAGTGATAGTAACACATTTGTGAAGTGTTCAGTAGCTCTGTTGACATCGTAGGTGATAAAAATTGGGGAGCAGCCAACCAGACTAAGTTCCAGAAAAAAAGGCTGCAGTGTCCAGATGGTCAAAATTTGAGAAGGTTAGAAATTTGGGAGGATAAGTAGGGGTTGAAGCCTGCCATCTGCAGTAGATAGGGCAGTGATCAGTGATAGAGTTTGCAAGGACGCCAGAGGAGTTTATACGATCCACTCTATTGGTAAGTATCCAATCGATGAGCGTGTGACTGGCGCCATTAGAGGACACTCTGGTAGGAGATAGGATAAGCTGAGTAAGGTTAACTTTACTAAGGGTGGAAGCTAGGTAGGAGGCATTCGAGTCCAGCCAGTCCAGGTTGAAATCCCCGAGGCAGATAATATCACTTCTGGAGGGAACCATAGCGATTAGGTCAATGAGTTCTTTGAGACCGAGCTTACTGTTTCTCAGAGGGGAGCAGACACTTAGGACAAAAAGACAAAGCAGTGGCCTGAGTTATTTCTGGGTGGGGATCTAAGGACAATGATACATTTATTCTGTATTTATATTGCCTTTTTGCACAGCAAATATAATTTGCTATTGATTGAATTTTATTGCACCTTCTCTTTTGAGTTGTACTATACTCCCCTTTCCTTTGCACCCCCCCATGCATCTTGGAAATAAGCTGTTACCAGCACAATATGTCTTTCCTGTTCAAACTTTTAAAAAAGATCAATTCAGTGTTGCACATTTGCAGTACTGCAGCTTCAGAAGAAAAACTGCTGCAAGTCATGCATCAATAATTTTGAAAATCCGCCGCTGGTTTAGCAATTGTGATGATCTGACATTCTGGACAGATTTTCCTTTTGAAAGTAATGCCTTGTAGACCTCAACAGATCCTTTTGAAAATCCTGACCTTTGTCTGTAACTGAGCGTTTGTATTGTAGTCTGCCCCTGGGACCAGATATTCAAAGGATTGATTCCGTGTGACTCTGAGCAAGTCACTTATCCACCCAGTGCTCCTGGGTCACCTCTGAAAATAGGCACATGTGCCTAAGTGGGCCTTACCTGGTTACCAAAGAATAAAATAAAATAAAGTGCACAGGTGGCAGAAACAGTGTGCAATGAGGGTTTCCCATGAACAACCTTAGATCTTTCCGCATGTGTGCTATTTTCATAGCTGGAGCCATTTTGTGACTGTTTGTATGATTTACAGCAGCTTAGAGACAAATCTGATGTGCAACTGCACCAAAATGCTATGCCCGATATTATCAAGCATAACCTACCTCTGTAACTGCACTAGCTGTGAAATTGCTTATATTGTGCATGAAATGCTGAAAGTTGCATTTTCCAGTTCTTGTATTTCATCTCTGCAAGACTGAATTGTGCATTAGGACATTGTCTCTGGGCTATGTCAGGCCCATTGAAATTTGGCCCCAGATCTGTAGCATGTAAAGAAACAGACATTCTGCCAAGAAAATGTGGGCTTTTTTTAAAGTTTCTTTTTTAATAGCACTCTCTCTCCATGACTCCTTTCCAATAAGGCACTGTAAGCCACATTCCTTTAACGCTGCTAAACATACACTAACTTCAGGGAAGTCTTAGTGCAGCCAAGGGTGTAGACAGGCATACTCACTGTACACATTTGTGTACAGTTTGGTTGAGTGCCTGTCACAAGCCATAAGCCACTCTGTTAATATTATCATTCTAATCTATAGTATTTGGGTTAGTGTAGGCCACTGAGGAGGGTCTGATACATGTATAACCTCTTTAGAGAGTAGAGGAATCATCTGACAACAATCTGACTTGTTTGGAAGGGGGTGCCATTTGGAAGGGATGTGTACATTTTTTAATTGGGGGGGGTGTAACTGTTGGAGATCGTGTACAAAACAGAAATTTCTGGCTACACTCCTGAGTGCAGCTCCCCCCGCCCCACTAGTTAACCAAGTTGTACTTTGTCAGCTGTATGGTGCAACACAATGGCATTCTGACCCAATCCATAACTTAGTTAGCCTTTAACTGTTGATGATCCATGAGTAGAAATCAGGTACAGTACTGTACTATATCTTCACTGGTGACTTTTTTCTTTTTTTTTTCCTTGACCAGGACTGAAGGGCTATGAAATATTTTATGTTTTCAGCCTTATCTTGGTGGAGGAAGTGGGATACAGATACAAGTCAATTGATACTAAACCAGGTTAAGCTGTTGGTGGTTTTAGTGGGGAAATGTGGCCATGAGACCAGGATAAAACAGAGAAAATGGACCAATTCTTTTTGAGAAATGCCATAGGATCATTAACAGAACCATCAGAATGTGTAATTGGGACCTTGCTTTAATGCCGCATGAAAAATTGCACCTACAATAGCATAGTGTCCTCAAACACAATACAGCACCACCACTTCCTGCAGCATCTGGTATTCTTTGAAGATCTTTTATTCTACTACTGATCAGGTCCTGCCCTGCTAAGATTCTGAGATCTGACAGGGTCATGATCCAAGGTGATAAGGCTACAGGCAAAAGTGCAGATATTCAGGTTCAGATGGACCTTAGTGCTCATGTCATTGTTTTTTGTCTAAAGAGTGTTACTTATAACTAAACAACAGAAACAGCATTCTGCAGGAAAATGGAATATTGTTGCTTCTGCGTGAAGTTGTATCAAATAACTTAACTGGATGTTTGAACCATTCTTTTTTGTGATTCCTAAAGAGATTCTGTCTGGTGGTTCATAGTGGTACTGCAGGCAGGCAGGAAATATCTTCAAAGATATCACTTAAATTTCAGGAAACATCTAGCCATGTTTATGGCTGCCATGTATGTGTGTTTCTTGTTCCCAAACCAGCCTAGCCATTACTGCCTCCCAAAAATGTAAACCAGTGTAAAAGGATACACTGACACATTAGCAAGAACATTTATATTTCTGATAAATTCAGCTTATATTGAATATATATTTTTTTGTATTAATCTCCTTTACATTTATTATTAATGGAACTGAACTAAAATGGGTACTTTGCCCCTTGAGCTTTATTTACTGCTACTGGTTGTCTGCATGTGATAGTATAATTCTCTAATTGAGCTGCCAAACAAAATATAATGATGTCACATGCAGACATACAAGAGGAGCAGATGAAGTTCAAGGGGCACAGATCATGCTTTCAGGAAAATGTATCTAATAATAAAGAAAACATGGAAGGTAAATATTGCAAATATGACCTATAAGCTGAAGTGTTTCTAAGTATTGCCTTTTCTAGTACTAAATGTCCAAAGAGAATAAAGCAGCTTGTTACAGCAGCACTGTCAGTTAGGGGGAACACCACGAACACATGCCCTTTTCATTTCTTTTTTACATTTCCATTTTCTTATGTCTTGAAAGATGTCTCATTGAATGATTCGTAATCTATTTTATCCTATCTTAGATATGAAATAACTAAAGTTGAGCTCTAACATTACTGCCCTTAGGTTTTCATCAATATTCATAGCTGTTATGGGAAACCCATTGTTTAGCCTAATCCTCATTTATTTTATTTATTTATCCATAAGTTGGTAACCAGGAAAGGCACACTGAGCCAAGGCTTGTTTCCAGGTATGATCCAGGGGGTAAGACACATACAGGGTAGTAAACACAAATGGCACAAAGCAGAAAACAGCAAAATATATGTTACAGTGGGGCAAAGGTAATTACATTCATATGCAGATATAAACATGGTTATACTAGCAATACAGTGGCATCATGAGAAATTATACAGAGTGAACAGTGGAATTACAAGAAACAAATACAAAATAATTCAATTATATACACATGACAATGTCGGGAAAGTGTGACGTTGCTAGGTGTGATGGGACAAGAGGAAGTAAGGTAGAGTTAGAGGGAAGAATATACAGAAGAGAGGATGCCAGATTAAGGAAGGTGGGAAGCCATTAGGTAACCGAGGAGGGTACATTTAAAAGAGGAGCAGAGGAGGGGTAGGGATGGGAAGAGGGTAGTATGTGGCAGAGGAGGGACAGGTGCATGGAGGAACAGGGATGGCATGAAGTATGTATTTATTTTTTTATTTTTTTTTTATTTAGTTGTTTAACCAGGTATAGTGCACTAAGCTGAAAGCTTTTTTACAGGAGCAACCTGGGAGCACAAGGAGGTTAAGTGACTTGCTCAGGGTCACACAGTATGCAAGTGGAAGCTGTGGGATTCAAACCCAGGTCTAGTCTGCTGGATGTCACCAGATTTGCAGCTCAGAGCCTTAGAACACTGCGCTATACCGCCTCCTCAGTATTTAAGGGCAGGGAAGGAAGTTGCATGGAAGGTGTCACAAGGGAGTTGGTTCCAGAGGAGGGGGAGATGGTAGGAGAAGACTGCTTGGCCAGCACATGACCGGGGGTGTGGAAGGAGAATATTTGAGCATCCCTGGAGTGAAGGGAGTACATGGAGGAGCTAACTGGGAATATACAGGAGCTAAGGTAGGGGGGAAGAGTCCCGAACCAGAATTTGCCGATGAAGGAGAGGCAGTGTAGCTGACACCTTCCAGAAAGGAGAAAAGGGGAAAAGAGGAGTGGAGGGTACAGTGATGGGTGGGGTGAGGGAAGGGGAGGAGGTGGCAAAATGAATTTAGAAGAATGTCGAGTCTTGCTAGAGAGGTTGCAAGAGCAGAGCCATAGACAATATCAGAGTAATCTATTTCAGGGAGGATGGTTTGGTGACTAAGTCTTAGCGTATTGAAAGAGGGAGGCACTCTTTGTGTCGATAGAGTGCTCTGAGTTTAGGACAGAGTTTGGAGCAGATGGAGTTGATGTGGGTTGAGAAGTCGAGGTTGCTATCCAGTCATACCCCGAGGTATTTGAAAGAGTCGACAGTCTGTAAAGGCGAGCGACTGAGAGAGCTGAAAGTTGGAGGCTTTGGGGATTTGGACCTTCTTTGTCTAGAGCTGAAGAACACAGAAACTGTTTTTTGGCATTAAGTTTTATCTGATTCTTGTGGAACTAATTCTGCACTTTTCTGAAGTCGCTCTGGAGTGGGAAGGTGACATCTGCAGCAGAGGGGCCACAGAAGTATAATACGGTATTATCTGCATACATATGGATGTTTGAGAGGGAGCAGACTGAGAGGAGGTCATTTACAAAGATAGAGAAGAGGACAGGGCCCAACATAGAGCCTTGGGGGACTCCAGCTGTGATAGGAAGTGGTGGGAGAGGGAGGTACCGACAAGAATGGATTACTGCCTGTGGTGGAGATATGAGCCAAACCAGTTGGCAGCAGATGAAGCCAAACCAAAGCAATTAAATTTTTTGGATGAGGAGGGAGTGAGAGATGGAATCAAAAGCCTTAGCCAAGTCAGTGAAAATGCTGTGGTGACTAGGTCCTTGTCCATAGCTGACTGGATTGTGTCAGTGACACGGAGTAGGGAGGAGACTGTGGAGTGCTGCTTCCTGAAACCAGATTGATAGGGAGAAAGACTGCTAGTCGCAGTTAGGTGTTACAGTAGCATTGTGTAGATTAGGGACTCCTGGAGCTTAGTGAGAGCAGGTAGGAGAGATATGGGCCTGTAATTGCTGGGTGAGGTGGGATCCCTACCCCTGTGTAAGGGGAGCACTTCAGCCAATTTCCAAGATGAGAGATCTTGCAGCTCACACTACCTAGCTCCTCCTGTATCTCAGGCTCAGCTCACGCTACCTTTCTCTCATGCTGTACAGTAAGTTGTGCAGGCTCAGGTGACTCATGCTCGATGTGATACTGCATGTTGGGCAGGCTCTGGTAGCTCATGCTACCTTTCTCACCTGTTGTACTGTATGTTGGGTGGGCTTAGCTGGCTTACACTTGCTGCCCTACCCTCTCTCCCGCTGTATGTCAGTTGGGCTCAGGCAGTTCTCATTACCTCTCTCCTCCTGTATCTCAGACTGCTCAGTTTGTGCTACCTTTCTCTCCTGCTGCAGCATGCAAGGCAGGCTCAGGCAGCTCACGTTCCTTCTTCTGGCAGCACATGCTGGTTCACATTGACTTCACTAGTCATGCTGATTGGCTGCACATCATGGAGGGAGCATGAACAAGACAGAATGTGCAGGGACCATGCAGACCACATTCTCTGCACAGGCAGGGGTTTAAGGAGACAGAAAAATGGGAAAAAAGAAGAGGGTTCAAAAATGGGGGGTTCATTTGAAGCTGACGAACTCCAGCTGACTATAGGCCTGGTGATGATGGTAATGTTGAGATGATCACCTTGATGGTGTAAACGTTCAAAACACCATAGTTGGTGGCATTATATGTTAAGAAGTACCACATCTCTTGATAACATTAGATGTTGGGCAATAACATCTTGATGGGTATTGTTGTTCAGACATACTACATCTCGTGATTACATTAAATGTTTGGAATGCCATAATCTCTCTCGACAAATGGTCATGTTATGATATAGTACATTTTACATGGCAAACATATTTTGTCTCACATCATCAGACATTAAGATGGCTATGCTGAATTTTGCTTACATTTCAGCTAGGAACATTAGATAAGCAAGGTTTTGTGTATCCTTGAAGAACCAGAGGTTTAGCAGAAAAGCAAATGTAGTCATTTCAACCTTGAAGTGGCAGGCTGGCTTTAGCAGAAATAGTGAACCAGGTCCATAATTCAGGTTCAAACCCAACCTGAAAATATCTGACCCCATATTGGCTACATACCTTATGCCTCTATGTACAGGCTGTGCATTAGATGCATTTGCCAGAATGGATGAAGAGGTCTGTATGGATTATGATAAAGTAATAACTGTGCTTAAACATTCTGAATTAATCCCTGATGCCTAGGACAGAAAACCAGACACTCATTCACTTGCTAGTAGACACTATTGTTGTAGTCTACAAGAAGGATTCTTCTCCTGTCTGTCTGTAACAGCCGATGTTTGTTGTTTTTTTTATTGTATACTTTTTTCCCCCATGTCTCCGGCGGCCCACGTTCAGGAGGGAGCCCCAGCCCCTCCCCCCTGACATTTTTAATTTTTTTTTATTTTATTTATTCATATATCGGATTTACAAACCTTTGAGTCAAAGACTCATTTACAAAGGCACCTTGTCGCAGGGAGGGTAGACAATATAATTGTGAAGCAAGACAGTGGGGAACAGCACAGGTGAGACATAAACAGCATATATAACAGGTATTTCAAAGAGTAAGTAAAAATAGTCAAGTTGCAGAAGAGCTCACGAAAAATAAATCATATAGGGACAGGTTGGAATTGAAGGCGCTCTTGGATAGCCCTATGATAGGCATATACAGCTCTGAGTGCTCGTGAGGTGTTTGCGTAGGGCGGTTTTGAAGGGGCCAATTTTGGAGATGTTTGTGATGTGTGTGGGGAGAGCGTTATACCAGGATGGTGCTCTATGGTGAAAGGACCTTTGGGCAAGTGAGGTCCTGGTTCTAGGCACCTGGAAGGTGGCTTTGTTGGTATTATGGGTGGTGACCGAGTGGGAGGCCCGTATAAGCTGTGTGGTGACTCCTGGAGGGCATAACCCAAGTAGAGCCTTTTTTGCCAATATACAGGTGTGGTATTGCAGGCGTTCTTCAAGATTGAGTATGTTTGAGGTGGAGTAGAGCTGGCATGTGTGAGTTCTGCTGGGGGAACCGGTCAGGAGCCTTTTCAGGCTTTGTTGATAGAGGTCTGTACTTTGGTGAGGGCAGTAGGGTCAGTGGCTGCATAGATGGGGAGTCCGTAGTCAACCAAAGACAGGATGGAGGAAGTGATAGCCAGCCATAGGGCGAACTCGGGGAGGCAGTCTTTGTGACAGTAGAGGAGTCCAATCCGGGCATTCATGGCAGAGGACAAAGCACTGACATGGGCATGGTAGGAGAGAGCCGAGTCGAAGGTGATGCCCAGGTATTTGTATGTTGATACCTGCTCAAGGGGGTGGAGAGTGCTGGGAATTATGCAAATGGAAGCATTTTTGGAGTTACTCTGTCTGTGTGCAAAGATCATTGATTTTGTCTTTTTGAGATTCAGGACCAGGCGATGGTCGAGGAACCATTTTTCAGCTTGGCTGAAGGAGAGTTGCAGGGAGCTCTGGAGGGTGAGTGGGTCGGGTGTGAGGCGACTAGGACTGCATTGTCTGCATAAAGAAGCAGTTTGCCTGTACAGGAGCTGGGAAGGGTGTTTAAAAAGAGACTGAATAATATAGGGCCCAGGATGGAGCCTTGCGGGACCCTGGAGCATACAGGCAGTGCAGTAGATAGGATTCCATTTAATTTGACCCATTGGGATCTGTCCTCGAGGTAACTGGAGAACCAGATCAGAGGGTCAGATGAGAGACCCAGCTGGCAGAGGGTGTCAAGCATTAATGGGTGACTCACAGTGTCGAAGGCCTTAGATAGGTCAATGAACACTGCCCCAGCAATCTCCCCTGCATCAAGTGCAGAGTGTATTTGGTGGGAAAATTCCAGTAGGGCTGTGATGGTGCTGTGACCAGGGCAGAAGCCATGCTGCTCTGGGCAAAGTATGTTGTAGTTGGATAGATAATCCACGAGTTGTGTGGATACTATTTTCTCCAGAGTCTTTGGGGGGGGGTGGAGATAGGTCTGTAGTTGTTTGGTATTGTGTGTTCTCCATTTTTATGGATAGGGGTGATTTCAGCCTGTTTCCATGTACTCAGGAATTGGCTGAGGCACAGGGATCGATTAAGTAGGTCAGTAAGGGGGGCTAGCATGACATCCAGTGTCAGGTGGAGTATCCTGGAGTCAAGGGGGTCACAGCTCAGGTTGTGGGAGGTGAGGTCTTTTAGGAGGAGTGGTTTAGCATCTTGGGGGGAGATAGCCCTGAAGAAAAAAGGGGGACGAGAAGCAGCTGGGTGGTTGGTTATAGGGACGGGGTCAAAGAAGTGAGCAGGAAGGACTGCACTTAGGTCAGAGAAAGTTGTGTTGAGGCAGTCAGCAACATGAGATAGGTAAGTATTAATTGCGCCATTAATAACCATCTGTGAGGGAGGAGGGGAGCGGGTCTTCCCGTTTAACTCCTTTATGTTATCCCAGAAGGCTCAGGCAGAGCTCCAGGAGGAGGTTAAGGCGGTTTGATAGTAGTTAGCTTTGGCTTGTCTTATGGCCCAGGTACACTGGTTACTTGCTGCATTGTAGGCTTGCCTGTCTGCTGACCTGCTGGTCTCGGCAGCAAT
Source organism: Neoceratodus forsteri (assembly GCA_016271365.2). Lineage (NCBI taxonomy): Eukaryota > Metazoa > Chordata > Ceratodontiformes > Ceratodontidae > Neoceratodus > Neoceratodus forsteri. Next base: position 906,712,532 of record CM057452.1, read on the forward strand.
GTGCCATAGGTTATCACGCTGCTTTAGTTGTTGGATCAGGGAGGGGGAAATCCAGGCAGCAGTGTGTCATTTGGAGTGGGTGTTGGTGACTGGGGCAAAGATGTCACAGGCCTTACAGAAGGCACTGGTGAGGAAGGCTAGAGCAGTATCTATGTCTGCTGCAAGGGAGATCGGGGACCAGTCGACCTAGGCAAGGTACTGCTTTAGCTTGTTAAAGCCCCCGGGGCGGAAGCGTCGACGGGCGGTTGCTTTGTATGCAGGATTGCACATGGGGGAGGACCAGAAGCAGAGAATAGGTGAGTGGTCACTAAGGGAGTTGGCTAGGACGTTTAAGGCCTTTACTTTGTGTGGGCGGTTTGAGAGCACAGTGTCTAGTAGGGAGCTGGTCCCACTTGATTGGTTAAATCTACTGGGCCGAGTCACTAATTGGGATAGGTCAAGGGCTGTGAACTTGTCCTTAATTTGCACTGAAGTGGAGCCAAGCCAGTTGATGTTGTGGTCTCCAAGGACAAGCTGTTCAGCCTTGTGTGGCAGGGTAGAGAGATAGTTGGTGAGGGAGCGGACAGCTAGATTTTGTACGCATGGGGGTACATAGGCGGTTGTGAGGTAAAGAGGGCCACGGCCTGGATTGGGGGGGATTTTTAGTGTGATGGCTTGTGCCCCGTGGTCGAGCTTGGGGGTCGGTAGTGCATGACCCAGGAGGGAGTTACTTAGGTAGACTGCGCATCCACCGCCATGCTTACCCACACGATCTTCTCTGAAGAGGGTGAAGCCAGGGAGGGAGACAGCAGAGTCTGGAGTTGATTGAGAGAGCCAGGTCTCCACTAATGCAAGAATGTCGGGCTTGTGTTGAGAGATCCAACACTGGAGTGCAGCAGTCTACCTTGGGAGACTGTGAATATTCATGGAGGCAATGCAGAGTCCATGACCTGTAGGGGGCGATGCAGGTGGTCCTGGTCCGGGGTTAGGGTGGACATTCCCAGAGAGCAGGAGGAGTAGGATGATGAGTCAGAGAAAAGGACTACGGTGGTAGTGGTAGGTGTACTTGGGCAGATGTGAGGATCTGTGGGGGCAGTGCAGGGGATGGGTAGGGAGTTAAGGATGGTAGGGCTAGGACAGAGGAGACCACTGACAATTGTGTATTGGGGGGGTGGGCACTGGAGGTGGGTGGGGTGGGGGGATAGGGTGATCCAGTGTGTGTGGTGTGCTAGTGGTGAGCGGAAGGGAGATGGGAGGGCTAGGAGCGGTGGGAGGATGAGCTATGAACATCCACCGTCAGCACTGACCATCTTTCCCCAGGGCTCGCCCCCTCCGGTGGGGTCAGTGGGGATCCCCAAGCCCCCAACGAAGACCGGATCCAGTTTTGATCGGTGCCCAGCTGGTTGGGGAGTAGGACCTGTGAGCCACTCCTTCATCCAGCCACTAGAGACATTTTTTCCTCTTTTCTTTGAGAGGAAGGGCGTGCAATGATGCCCTGGTGATGTTGCATATACTCCCATGCATGGCACACTGGGCATCTGCCCCACCTCCTCAACCTTGTGGTGCATCAGTGTGCCATCCACCAGCCTCTGCTAGGAGACAGGCAAGCACCGGTCACTGATCCCCCTTCCCCAGAAAAGGAGAGCTGTCTTTGGGATGCTCAATCCTCCTCCTCCTCCCCAGCCACCCCCCAGTGATCCACTTACACTGCAAACATGCTTTGCCGGTGTGGCAGGAGGTAAGACATGATGCCTCAGCTCTTCATGCCACCAGGCTGGCTCATGTTTGTTGTTAATAGATGTGATTTCCTTTTTAGCAGTGGTTTGAGTGACCTTTATGAACAACAATAGCATCTACCAACAAGTGACTGAGTGCCTGACTTTATGTCCAATGTCTGTGATTTTCATTGGAGAAGCCATGCCCCTTGGAGCTTGCTTTTCCTGCTGAATACCCCAGGAGCCTATAGACAGAATTGTAAGGAGCTAAGAATGGGCCTTGGAGTTATTAAGAAATGTTAGGGTGAATGTGTGATTTTTTTAATCACTGTGACAGTTCCTATGAACTGTACCAGATGACCTATGTGTGTGTGCTGGACAGAGAAAATTGGTCCGTGAAGAAGGCAGTCAAAAGTGCTGATCATTACATGGCCAGTAGGATGCACATGCTATATAATCAATGGGGGAGGCACTGCATATGGTTTTAAGGGATCCCTAGGTGGCAAACTAAGGGAAACCAGCATGTGCCTGAGCTCAAAGGACAAGCTACTAGTTCCAAAACTAAGGAGCCAGGGGAAAGGAGGTGTTTCTGTGCCTTTGCTGGAGACCAGGCTCATCTGTCCTATGTACTGCAGCAAAAAAATGCTCCACTGCTAATGCATGCCAGGTGTAGAGAAATCAAGGAAAAAGCAAATGCTGGTACCAAAAAAGTATCCAAACAAAGGCTTTAATAATTAAAATGGATTAACTATCCATCAGATCAGGTCACTACAAAACCTAACCCCGACCAATTTCAAAACCAGTGGTGCCGGTGTTTGCTTTTCCTTATCTGTCTTATAAGTGTCCTAGAAACCTTGCAAAGGGAAAGAATGCAGGGGGAAGGGATAATCAAGGAGGTACCCATCAGTTACTGGCCTGTTCCCAGAATTCAGTCCTCTACTCCACTGTGCACATGCACCCTGCCTTGGTGAATGGAATGGTAACTCAGGAACTGAGGAACACTGGGGCTGCCGCCTTGATAGTGATGCAGGATCTAATTCATGTGGAGCAGATTCTGCTGTGCCAATTTTCCAAGATACAGGAGACATGGGTCCTGCAGTCTCTGTGCCCATGGCACAGGAGTTCCTGAGCTGGGAAGATGCCCAGGGTATGCAGGAAGTTGAAGCTGCACTTAATCACCCCATGGATGTGATTATGGATAATGATTTTGATAACAGGAAAAATGTTGTGTGTGGCTTCTAAGCTTGAACAGAAAGAAGGCAGTGCATCAAGAAGCTACCTCTTCCTTAGCAGCAAAGGAAGCAGCCAGTGTGGTTAAAGGATTGGCTGGAAGCAACAATTCTGACCCACAGCTCTAGGCAGTGGAGACCCGAGCTGTGGGCAGGTTTAGCAATTAAGAAGTGTGTGCCCTACGGAAGATCAGACGTGAGGAGCTTGGTAGAACTCAGCAAAGTGATCCATCCCTACAGAAACTAAGAAAACTAGCCGCAAGTACTGACAGTGACCCTCAAGAAAGTAAAAAAGAAGATCATTTAGAAAATGGGCTCCTGTATAGAGAGTGGGTATCTAAGTGAGGATCAGAGTAAAGGGTATTCTAGCAGCTGGCAGTCCCTCAGGTGTAATGAAACTTTCTACTGGCCCTAGCCCACAACATCCTTTAAGCTGTACCAAAAGGTGGTTTACAATTTTTTTGGACCAGTATATTCAAAGATGTGCCCACTTACTTCTGGACCTGTTTGCAGTGCCAATGAGTGGGAAATGTTGGGGACAAGGCTGAAGTGACTTTGATTATGATTATTGAGTGTTTGATGTCAAAGTAGGAGGCTGCTGTGTTGAGTTTTTCTCTGCTACTCTCCCTATCTGACTTTGTGTCCCTTTTTAAATGTTATTGATTTTATATTTTTTTTCTTGGTTAATAGCTTAGAATGTGTGGTATTACACTGGATTGCAAAGTTGGTGAAACCTAGGATAGACCATGGGACGTGCTTGCTCAGAGAGCCCTTGTTTGCAGTCTCCATCTCTCAATTGGTCCCACGGTTGCTTCATGGGTCTTTGGTAGTTTTTAATCTGTAGCAGGTTGTGCCACTATAGTCTGTTTTTCTTTTGTTCATAGGGATATTAAACGTCTCTGTTAATTTATTTTTGGGGGCCATCAATAGTTGGTACTCTGGTATTGATGAGGTTTAGAGGTATCATATATTATAGAGGTTGCCAAGAAAGAAGAGTGGTTGGACCACAGTGGGCTCAGGGAGGGTGAGGATGGTGGAACAGAGGCGCATCCCTCCAGTTGTACCTCTCCACAATTCATATGACATTCTGGCAGAGTGTGGCTCCTCTACAGAGGCACCCACAGTGGAGACCAAGGAGGATGCTGGGAACCTCCACAGTGAGATCCACGGGAGGGAGGCATGGGACCCCACAGGGGAAGAAAACAACTCCTGGTAGGGGACTCCATTATCAGGAGGGTAGAATTGGAGGAGGGAGGGGAGAGGGAGATAAGGTGCCTGCCTTGCGCCATGGCTTGGAAGGACAGGGAGCAAATCCTCAGGATCACAGGAGCAGCTGCATGGGGGAGGGAGCTGGATGTCATTGTCCACCTAGGGACAAATGACCTGGCTAGGAAAGGGATTGGAGCAGTGCAGGAGGAGTTTGTGGAGTTGGGGAGGGGCTTTAGACAAGTAGCATGCACGGTAACCTTATCAGAGATGTTGTCTGTCTATGGTATGGTTGAGGCTAGGGTGCTCCACACCATGGGATTCAATCAGTGGTTGAAAAACTGGTGCAGAGCTCAGGGTTTTGGCTTCATTTGAGACTGGGGCTCCACCTGGAGGGATACAGGCCTATACTGGCGCGATGGTCTGCATCTGTCCAGGAGGAGAACCAGGATCCTAGGTGATAGGTTTAAATGCTTCATTGGCAAGCATTTAAACTAGCCAAGGAGGGAGACACCAAAAAGGAGAAGGGAAATCCTAGCCCCCCCCCAAAAAAAATAAAGACAGTTAGTGAGATAAACACCAAGATAGAGCAGTCAATAAGGAGAAAGCAGTAAGGACAGAGATGAGGAAAAAAGGAATAAGGCCATCAAAAAATGGTGGGTAATGAGTACAATTGCCATTGTCTAGGTAACAGGCTCTCTGAACTGGTGGCCTCGATGGAAGAGGGATGCCTGGATATTGTGGCAGTCACAGAAATAATGTATACAGAGAACCATGACTGGGATGTCAACATACCAGGGTACATAATCTACTGGAGGGACAAGGAGGGTAGAAGAGGAGGAGAAGTAGCTCTCTATGCAAGGGAAGGGATCAAAGTAACATAACTAATGGATAAACTGGGAGGAGAGGAGGCACTATGGGTCACCCTGAAGACTGGAAATGGCACCACAATCTGCACAGGGGTTGTATACAGACCCCCCATCTCAGAGGGAGGAAATGGACGAGGGAATGATAGAAGGCATCCTTAGGATGGCAGAGAAAGGGGAGATATTGCTAATGGGGGACCTGAATATGCCAGATGTTAACTGGAGCGCCTTTGCTGCAGCCACATCCAAGAGCAGGACCATTTTTGATGCCCTAGAGGGGGCATGCCTCAGACAGCTAGTTTTGGAACCCACTTGGGAGGGAGCAGTCTTAGACCTGGTACTCTCAAATGGGGACAGAGAGAGGATCTCAGCTGTAGAAGTGGGTAGCCATCTAAGAACAAGTGACTACCAAACAGTGTGGTTCACAATAAACTTAGCTGTAGAGTCAAACAATAAAAAAGTGAAGGTACTGGACTTCAGGAGGCCTGATTTTGTCAAAATGGGAGAGTGCATCAGAAAAGCATTAGCAAACAGGCAAGAAGGTGAGGTGGAGCAACAATGGGGAAACATCAAAACTGCCATCACAGGGGCAACAAGCCTTTGTGTGAAGCAAATAAACAAAACAAAATGAAAGAAAAAAACACTATGGTTCTCAAAAGAACTGGCAGGAAAGGTTAGGGAGAAAAAGATAGCATTCAGGAAGTATAAGGAAACACAGAAGGTGCAGGACAGAGAACTGTACCAGTTAAAGCAGAAGGAAGCGGGGAAGACAGTCAGAATAGCAAAGACCCAAACTGAGGAAAAGATAGCCAACTCAGTTAAGAAGGTGGATAAAATCTTTTATAGGTACATTAGGAAGCAAAGAAAGACTAAGGCAGGGATAATGAGGCTGAATAAAGAGGAGGGTGGTTGGGTATAGAGGGACAATGAAAAAGCAGGGATACTGAATGAATACTTCTGCTCAGTATTCACAAAGGAAGAGGAGAGGTCAGTACCTAATCCAGTCAATAGAAGCACTCTGGACAGGTGGGTTGATATCAGTCCTTTCACAGAAGAAAGGGTTCTGAAAGAACTCCTAAAACTGAAGGTGGATAAAGCAATGGAGCTTGATGGGAATCACCCCAGAATTCTAAAAGAACTAAGGGGAGAACTAGTAACACCACTAACTACCCTTTTTAACAAATCATGGGAGGATGGTGTGGTACCTGAGGACTGGAGGAGGGTAGATGTGATTCTCCTTCACAAAAGTGGGAGCAAGACAGAGGCAGGAAACTACAGACCTGTCAGTTTGACCTCAGTGGTAGGGAAAATGTTGGAATCACTTCTGAAGGAAAGAATTGTTGAGTACCTAGAGGCCAGTGGGGCATAGGACCCAAGGCAGCATGGATTCATAGCAGGAAGGTCATGCCAGATGAATCTAGATTTCTTTGACTGGGTGGCCAAAGTAGTAGACCAGGGAGGGGCTGTGGACATGGCCTACCTAGATTTTAGCAAGGCATTTGATACAGTCCTGCACAAAAGATTAATAAATAAATTAGTCAGCATGGGAGTGGGTCCCAGGGTGGTAGCCTGGGTAAAACATTAGCTGGACAACAGGGCACAGAGGGTAATAGTAAAAGGAATCCACAGTGAAAAAAGGGAGGTTACTAGTGGGGTAATGCAGGGTTCAGTACTGGGGCCAGTCCTTTTTAATGTCTTTATAAGTGACATTGCAGAAGGACTGGAAGAAAAAGTATGTTTCTTTGCAGACAACACAAAGATCTGCAACAGAGTAGATACACAAGGTGGGTTGGAAAGGATGAGAAGGGACTTGGCAAGGTTGGAGGAATGGTCAAATGTACTGCAGCTTAGATTCAATGCAAAGAAGTGCAAAGTAATGCATCTGGGAAACAAAAATCCAGGGGAAGAGTACACAATGGGGAGTGAGATACTGACAACAACAAAAATGGAAAGGGACCTGGGGATAGTTATATCATATGGCCTAAAGGTGGGCAAGCAATCTGAGAAGACAGAAAGGAGGGCTGGGGTATACTAGGATGCATAGGGAGAGGCATCACCAGTAGAAAACAGGAAGTTGTTATCCCTCTGTACAGACAGTTGGTGACACCACATCTGGAGTACTGCGTGCAGTTCTGGAGACCACATCTCTGCAAAGACATAGACAGGGTGGAGGCTGTCCTGAGGAGGGCAATCAAAATGGTGCAGGGTCTGCACCAGAAGACATATGAAGAAAGACTAAATGAGCTTAATATGTATAGCCTCGAGCAAAGGAGGGAGAGGGGGGACATGATAGAAACTTTCAAGTACCTCAAGGGAATCAGCAAAGTCCAAGAGGGTAGCATCTTTCAGAAAAAGAGATCTGCAAGAACAAGGGGGCACAATTTGAAGATAGAGGGGGAACGGCTCAGAGGCAATGTGAGGAAGTATTTCCTCACAGAGAGGGTTGTAGATGCATGGAACAGCATTCCTGAGGAGGTTGTGGAGTCAAAAACAGTGGGGGAGTTGAAAAATTCATGGGACAGACATAAGGCAATTCTAGTTGGGGGTAGGAGGAAGTAGGCTGCTGGTTAACTACTGTAGAATCTGCAGCTTACCCATTAGGTAGGGAAATGGACAGACCAGGTGGGCCAAGCAGTCCTTGTCTGCCATCAAATTCTATGTTTCTATGTTTCAGTAGTAGCTTTTTTAATTGTTTTCTTAATTTTGTAAAATTTTAAAAGGCGAATAAGTTTTAAAATATAAAAAAATGTGTATTATTTGTTTAAAGATATTGAAGGAATTCAGGGAGGAAAATAGCGTTTGAAATTAATTAAGGCCACTACCTATAGATGCTAAATTAGGAACTGGCTTGTTCAAAGAACATAATTTATCTCAATTGGCTTAATTGACTTTTCATGCTGGGATCGGCATGCTGTGCACTGTGCACACTCAGTATCTATTAATGCTTGTTTTGGGAACACAGCATTGAATGCAGCTGTTGATGCTGATAGAGCTCTTCATGTTCCTCGTGCTGCTTGTGCTAGCTTCTATAAGTGAGTATCACCAGACATAATTATAAAACTGGTGCAAGCACTCTCCTGGACTGTATACTGACCAGCCATCCCTCCCACATCTTGGATGTTTCTGTCCTTCCAGATACACTAAGTGACCATTCCCCATTCATCTGCGAATGGTCGAATAAATTCTGAAAGCCCCTCCCCAAATTAATCAATAGTAGAGTCCTCTCACATGGTCAGTTGAAACACCTCAAATCCTACCTCCAACAGCTCAACTGGTCTCCTATATTCAATGCTTCCGATGTCAACTCAGCCTTGGATTTTTTCATCAACTCCTTCAATGCTTCCTGTGACACCTATGCCCCTTTCAAAAGGCATAAAATCAAAGGCCTTTGCAATCCTTGGCTCTCTGCTGAACTACTTACAGATCTGAAAGCAAGGAACCTCCTCTGGTTTTGGGGAAGGGCCACTGGCGTTCAAGCCGATATTCAGAACTACAAACGGGTGCAAAATGACTGCACTAAATCAATCCACCAGAAGAAAAATGCATACTATAGAGATACCCTCATGAACACCTGGGGTAAGGGAAAATCCTTCTGGAACAATCTTAAGAAAGTAACTGGGATGCAGCCAAAAATCTCACCTACTCTGTTGGTCATTGATGGTGGCATAACTCTCGACCATACCACAATTGCAAATACTTTCAATACTGCATTCTCTGACCTCAGTAGTGTTTTCCCTTCGGACTTCTTCAATGATGACCACCCTTCTTCTCCTACCCCCAGCCCACAACCCCCTCCCTCCAACCACCCACCATTCTACTTTAAGGAAGTCAGGGTGCATGAGGTCCGTAAATACATCTCTAATGCAATCACCAAATCCAGAACTAGTGGGGACTCACTCAACCTCAAGCTCATGTCCCTCACCCTTGATGAGGTGGTACTTCCACTAACAAAGATTTTCAACCTCTCCCTTGTCCCCTGCCAGTTCCCTGACAGATGGAAATCAGCCACAGTAACCCCGGTCCACAAAAGTGGGGACAAGGATCTGCATGTGAACTACCGGCCTATCTCCATACTTCCCCCTCTCTAAGGCAATTGAACGTATGGTATCTGTCCAGCTAATGGAATACCTGGACAAAACACAACATCCTCTGCCCCCAAAAACATGGTTTCCATACAGGTCACAGTACTACATCAGCCCTCCTTGAATCCACTGGTGTTATTCATAGCTCGTTGGACAACAGCCTCCTAACTGGGTCAGTCTTCATTGACCTGACCAAGGCTTTTGACACTGTACATCATAATCTATTAATCATACAGCTACATTCTGCTGGGCTCTCACCTGAGTCCATTACCTGGTTCAAGAGCTACTTGGAGATCCGCTCCCAAAGAGTGAAAATAGCTGATGTTCTCTAAGATGCATGTCCTGTTCACTCAGGAGTTCCTCGAGGCTCCATTCTTGGGCCACTTCTTTTTAGCCTCTTTCTGAATGATCTTCCACAATCGTGTCCAGCACAAATCCTCCTCTATGCTGATAACGCCGTCATCCTCACCACTTGCAAGGATCCTTGCTCCCCCAGGTGTCCAAGCTCTCCTCTGCCCAGCGTGGACTACTCGCATCACCAGGGGCTCTGAATCCCAGCTTCTGCATATCCCGCGTTTCCGCACCACACAAGGGCAAAGATCGTTTGTGCACAGAGCTACCAGCTGGTTCAATGGTCTCAACATGGACATTCACCTCAATGCCAAAGCTTGGTCTATTCAAATCCAGCGTCCGTCACATCCTGTCTGCATCTAGCTCCTGTGACTGTCCTTCTTAATTGTTCTCCCCTCTCCTCTTTGCTCTTTCCACCTAGCACTTAACCTTCTCCCCCCTCAACTCCCTCTCCCATATACCCATTCATCCTCCCCTCCTCCCAACCTCCTTCCCTACCCCCGTAGCACTTTAATTGATATTTGACAAGTGCCTATGGCTGCACCCCACTAGTGTGTCTCTCCTCCATACTGTGTCAACCCTGTTACCAGACCTCCTTCTGGCATTTTTGCCACTGTATTGAATGTATAAAACTGTATGTAACTGCCTGTAACCCACTGTTATACTGTTATTCAATGTCTTGTCTGAATTTTACCTCAACTGACGTGGAACCTTTGTAAAAGAGCCTTGGCTCAAAGGTACTTGTAATCCTAGATTCAAATAAAATAAAAAAAAAATTCATCTTAGAACCCTTCTTGGGTAGAGCGTTGCAGTAGCTGAGGGCCAAGGAGATCAGTAACAGATTTTCTTTGGTCCATTCTTGAAGACTGCAGCATAAATCTTTGGTAAGCACTGTCTTAGCTTTTAGCATTGTGATATTTCTTCCTTCTAGGAAAATAAGAATAGAAGAATTGAGTCAGAAATTGAATCTTACTTCTGTGTATTTCTGTGCATTTATGTTTTATTACAGACCCAAATGTTTGTGGGCTAAGCTGCCTCTTGACTACTAATTTTTACTCACTTTCAGTGTAGTGTGGAGCTTAGATTCACAGCAACACATGAACAAAGCTGTGCAAGTGGAGGACCTGTGGAAGTGTTTTTTTATTAAAAACTTAATATTGCCTTGAATCACTTCAGAGCGTTATACTTGCACAGTATTTATTCTCTAAACAGCAATAAGTATGTTTAGAGATTTTTTGAGTTCAATGTATTACTCTTCATATTTATATACTGTATTGAGTTTTTTTTTAATTTGTGATGTTTCTTTCCCTTTTTTGTTTTGTAATATCAGCTCAAACTGGATTTATGTGGCATACAGATTAAACATGACTTAGTCCTGGAACCCTGTTTTCTGGTAATAGTGATTTAATTCAGGAATAATTTTTAATATATATATATATATATATATATATATATATATATATATTTGTCTACCTAATACACTTTTTAGGAGATAGATATTGCAGTTTTAGAACCATTTGCCAGTTATAGTGGTTCCCTGCTGCTATTGTTTTTTTTTTCTTAAGCACAAGTTAAATTGTGCTCACTCTGTTCTGGTTGTTGGTAGTTGATTTATTTGTTTATATTGGGTATGGGTCTTTCAGCCTATTTTCAGCCTCTACACAATAAAATAATAAAATTAGCAAGGGATTTTCGCAACATTGCTTACATTAGAATTAAAATTATTTTCCTGTACTTGTTTTGCTCTTTTTCAGTGGTTGAAGTTACAGGTATCTCTCTTGGACACATTTTCTTTCCTCTTGGAACACTAGTCCTTTATCCTACTGTATATGCCTTAGATGCAAGTGTCTGCCTGAGCAACCAGTGTGTCTGTATCAAGAGTCCTTTCAGCACATCAAGACAAAGTTTCTTGGGACTATTTTTATGAACTTGAGAAAAACATTTATAAGTCTATTTTACTGTAATATCTACTCCTTAAAGTAATATACTTGTATATCTGGATCTATTTACCTTTTTGTTTGTATGCTGCAATTTTCTGATACGTTTTAGTGCATATACTGTATCAGTATACATTTGAGATATTTGTCACTTATAAACATTTAGAGAATAGGTTTCAGAGATTCAGTTTATTTCATTGGAGATACTAATATGGTTGTTACAAGGGGACAGATGAATAAGAAGTTAGCTCTCTTCACAGCCTTTACAATGGAAACTTCTAGTAATAGCTGCCCCTCGGATTGTATTACGGGAGAAAGAAAAAAAAGATCAGCAAAACAGCCTCAAAAAATCCCTAAAGTCACAAAACAAAATAAAAAGAATCTATTGTTAACAGTATTTCTCAATGAAAAATTATTGAGCACAGGGTAAAGACAGCTGTCAATGAACCTCAATTACAAAATTCCTCATCTCTGTCAGAGTAAATAGAACTATAAGCAATTAACCTCAGCTCTAAGGCTAAGTCCATTGGTAACTGGTCGCCAAAAAAGGCAAATGTTTTGGCTAATAGTCTTTTGCAGCTTCCTGGTTCATCTGCCATCCAAGACGCTGATGTAGGAAAAGTGGAAGTACCTGAGTGTAACTGTCTGAATTGTATTATGGTTGAAGTAATTTTGGATCTTCATAATACCATAATGGGGTTAAAACAAATTGGACAAGTTTAAATTGATGCAGACTGACACAGGACTTGCTCAAGATCCTTAGCTTAGATTATGCTCTAATGCAAATATCAAAGCATCAAGTGCCACCCCTAAGGATCTTAATGTATCCTTTTTATCTGACGGTAACACACTGAACTGCTACCCTATTTTCCTTCCTATATGAGTGAAGATATTATTAATTTAATGAGTAACCCCTATGCTGCAAACCTTATGTTGATGGAGCAACTTGTTACTATTTGTAGTTAACTTGAGACAGATAGGGAGGACATAGCCATAAATGATACTAGAATGGATTGTTAGTGCCTTGGTGGAGGCTGGTTTATCTAAAGAACCTTCATTTTCAGCCAAGGAAAGTATCTCTTTGGCTTCAAAGCTTCATGCCACTTGTGCTGATATTATTGCAATTAGAGGATTATGAATCTTTGATGGGGTATGTGGATGGTGTGGGTAAGTCAGGCAAAGATTTGAGGGAGTCTTCTACTAGTAATCATTCTCCAAAAGTAAAGGAGTCTCTTAGTTTTAATAAAGTTTCATCACAGGAGACAGGGTATGCTCATGATAATTTGACTAGGATGCAGGTGACAGTTGGGTTTCTATCAAGTGTGACCTCTGTGCAAGCAGGAGATCTTCTTCCTCCAGATTCTCATACCTTGGCACAGGAACCTGGTATCCTGAGGTTATATGGTTTTAAAATGAAGGACTCATTGGAAGATGAAACTTTGCAGATCTTGTTGTTTTTTTTTTATTCCAAGATGGAGGACCAGAATGACGTGGGTGATACTGTTCACGTTTGTCATACTGGGGATGAACATGGCTTGGATTGTCTCCAGATTAATAGTGTAGATCATAGAATTGCAAATTATTTGTGGAATAATGGTCATCTACTTGAAAAATTTAACATCATCTTAACATACGTAAATAGGACAAAGATTTTTAATTTTGCCAGCCAAGCTCTTCAAGATACTGGAACATTTTCTCTCAGTATTTTTGGTCTAAAGAAACCTTGAGGGGAAAGAATGCTAAGTTAACCAAATCAGTGTGTTCCTTTCTTTCAAATTATCTTCAAATTCCATTGGAATTTTGGGGAATAATAAGAGCCTACAGAAGGGAAGCTCATGATGGTACCCAGGCTGATGTTCTCTTTAAGTCTAGGTCACTTGTGAAGAGAGTTTTGGAGAAATGTCATAGTCTGGACAGTTTAGGTATTTATGTTGTGATGAGTTCTATATGTGCTTCTCATGTTGTATCTCAGTGCCAGATTAATCTGGGATCGGATCCAGTTCCCTCTGTGGTACCACGTACCTATAGATTCCAAGTACTTGCAAGCTATCAATGGCTAAAGCTCCCACTTCATCTTCCATAAATGCTTCTTGCAGCTTTATGGCTGATGAAGTTCTGAATCATCTACTTTCTTGGAATATTGCAGGTCTTGGTTCTAAATGGGAAGATCAGGAATGACTAGGGTTTGTCTCAGCATATACGATACCATGCTTCCAGGAGGCTTGGCATTTACAAGAACAGGAGATTCACATTACAGTTTTGAACATTTTCAGGTGCCCACAAAAAAGACCATAAGTTGGGAAGGCCATCAGGAGATCTTGTGTGTTATGTTAAGATTCATAAACTGCACTATGCTCAGCTTGTTAATGCTACTGATTTCTGTGTAGTTCTTTATGTTTGGGTGCTTAATTTTTATTTTCTGCTCCTAAATTTATATATTCCACCCTCCTCCTCTGAGTTTACTACTGATGATCCATGGGATGCCCTAGGGAACCTCTTAGAGGAATTATATCAGTGATATGTGACTACACCTATTTAGATTTTGGGAGATTTCAATGCTAGGATAATGGATTTTGATGGTCTATTGAATAATTTAGCCATGGGGTCAATATGTAATGTGCAGATTATTCTTGGTAGGAAAGCCAGGGATACTAAGATAAATCATGTAGGTTTTGGTTTTATTAGGTTTATGCAGGACTTTAATTTTTATCCACTTAATGGCAGACTACCTGGTGATGAGGAAGGATAGTGGACTTACTTTTCTGTGTTGGAAGCATCTATTATTGACTGTACTATTTGGGATGGACCTATTGAATGCTGAGCTATTCTTAATCTAATTAATAGAAGTGAAAGTGATCATTTACCAATGGATACTGGATGGGACAGATTCTATTGCAAATACCCTGACAAAGCTCACTAAGAAGAAAATGCCCAAAAAGATTCAGTGGAGAGAATGTTGTGAGGCAACATTCTGCTAGCTAAAATAAGTGTTTTGTCAGATACCTGTACTTGCTAGCCCCGACTATTCATTAAAATTTATTGTCCATGTAGACACTTGTGACCATTGGTTAGGGGCTGTTCTGAGTCAGGTCATGCCCACAGGGAAGAACACCCAGTTGTATACATAAGCCAGAAACCACTACACAGGGAGGAGACCTATGCCATGATGGAAAAAGACTGTTTGGAGATAGTATTCACACTGCAAAGCTGCAACCTTATCTGTATGGGAGGGAGTTTATGTTGATCACTGACCATAACCCTTTAACATGGCTCCATAAAACAGGTGGGCAGGATGCCAGATTACTAAAATGGAGTCTGGTGTTACAGTTTTACTGTACAATATGTTTATCCAGCACCACAGTGGATTCCAACAGACCAATGAAGATGGACTGTACAGGTAGTACTCTGCAGACCAGAGAGTAGGGGTAAGCCATATAGAAAGGGACAAGTGCTAATTTCCCAGCTTCACATGAAGAAGCATCTTGTGAACTTGTGGGACTGCCAAAAAGGTGCCTCTTCATATATAACACTAGAAACATAGACAATGGCAGCAGAAAAAGACCAATGGTCCATCCAGTGTGCCCAAGTTCCCAAAATCCCTGGAACCTTCCTTGGAACTTAATGTTCCCCCAAGGTACCATCCCTCCCGGACCTTTCTCTATTTTATTCCTTGGTCCTGTTGGCCCAGGTAACCACTTTTCCCTTCATTCTATCCTAGGCCACTTTGAATCCCCTCACTGTGTTCGCTCCCACCACCTTGGCTGTCAGACTGCTCCAGGGTTCCACCACCCTTTTTGTAAAGAAGTACTCCCTCATGTCCCTCCTGAATCTCCTGCATGCCAACTTTCACTCATGACCTCATGACTGTGAGGTGGTATTCATGCTAAATAATTCTCTGCAGTTCACTTTTATAATTCCTTTGAGGATTTTGTAGGTCTCAGTCATATCTCCCCTCGCCCTTCTGGTTTCCACTGAGTACAAATTCAGTGCCCTGAGGCACTCCTCGTAGGATTTACCCTGCTGTTTTTAAATAATTGTGGTCACTCTGCATTGCACTATCTCTAACCTATCCTTGTCTTTTCTGAGGTAAGGACTCCAAAACTGGGCACAGTACACCAGGTGAGGCCTCACCAGGGATCTGTAAAGGGGTAGCATTACTTCTTTTCTCCTACTATCAAATCCCATCCCGATACATCCAAGCATCCTTTTGGCCTTGCTATAGGCCTTGTTGTCCTTACTTTCTTGTTTAAGTGAGTTGCTGATGGTAATACACAGATCCCATTCCTCGTCTGTAGTGCTAAGTCTCACCCATGCAATTCAGTTCTCGGTCATGGGATTCTTTTTCCCTAGGTGCATTATCTTGCATTTTTTTTTTGATTGAATTTTAGCAGGGAGACCTTTAACTACCTCTCTAACTTTTGCAGGTCCTTCTGCATATTCCTTATTCCTTCTTCACTATCCACACTCCCACCTAGTCTTGTGTCATCCGCAAAGAGACACAACGTATCCTGGATTCTTTCACCAATGTCATTAATAAATATATTGAAGAGGTCTAGACCCAGGAAGATCCCTCTGGAACCCCACTCATTACCTCCCTCTCTTCTGATTTAACCCCTTTGACCACCACCTTCTGTCAGCTTCCTGATAGCTAGTTAACTACCCAGCTTACCAGAGTTTAAGCTGCACCCCAGTCTTCTCTTTTCTTAATCAATCTCTTATGTGGTACTGAATCAAAGGCCTTACTTAAATTAAAAGTATAACAAGTCCACCATGTGGCCCTTGTCTATCTCCTTGTCACTGAGTCAAAAAAAAAACTGTCAGGTTGTTCAGACAAGACCTTCCTGCAATAAAACCATGTTGCTTATTGTCCTGGAGTCCAATACTCTCAAGATATTCTATGAGGTCCTCTTTAATCTGAGATGCCATCAGCCTTCCCAGATGGAGGTCAGACTGACACACCTATAATTCCTTGGTTGCTCCCTATCCCCCTCCCTTATGTAGCTGCACAATGTCTGCTAACCTCCAATCCCCTAGGCCTGCCCAAGTCCTGTGTGAGCTGTTGAACAGCCCAGTCAGTGGTTCAGCCAGTTCCACTGCTAATTCCCTCAGTATCCTTGGGTGCAACCCATCTGGACCCAGGGTCTTATCTATCTTGAGGGCTGCCAGTCCTTTCAGGGCTCTTTCACTAGTATACAGTGACTGACTCATTTCCAGGATTGCTTTTGTGGCCACTCTGAGATGGCTCTCAAGCAGGGGCCTGCCTTCCTCCTTAGTGAAGACTGAGCAAATGTAGTCATTCAGAATGGCAGCCTTTTACCCATTCTCTTCTATCATCCTACCCTCTCCACCAGCTGTGTGATTCACCCTTTTTATGTTTTTCACTAATATATCTAAAACGCTGTTTTTCTCTGTTCTTCACCCCCTATGTGATGCACAGCTCTGTGTCGGCTTTTGCCTCTCTGATGGTCCTGTTTGTCTTTCCTGATTTTTTGAAGACATTATTCCCATTTTGCCTCTCCTTGCTTACTTTTATATTTCTAAAATGCCATCTTTTTGGCCTGGACCACTTCCTGACTGTAGGTGAGAACCATAGTGGTTTCCGCAACCTATTTTTCTTTGTCACTGATTTTACACATGTCTTTGATGCTTCAAGGATAGCTCCCTTGATTGCCTTCCATTTCTCCTCCACCCTGCCTATGCACTCCACCCCATTAATATCTCACTGACCAATTACCTCATCTTATCGAAGTCCACCGCTCTAAAATCAAGGACTTTGGTTCTTGAGTATGGCTTACCAGCCCCTGAGGGCCAGTTCAAAACACAGTGTTGTGGTTGTTATTTCCCAGTAGTTCCCCCACTCTCACAGCACCCACTAACTCTGTGTTAGTGAGTACTAAACATAGAAACTGCCAGTAGATTAGGACTGCATAGCCCACCTAGTCTACCATTTTTCCCTATGTACGGTACCATGAGAGGCCTACAGTCTCAGGTATTTAAAGAAGTTGTTTAGTGCACTGGCCCTGTGGAACTGGAGGTTGAGGCACTGGTTGCTACACCTTGGCCACACCAGCAACCAAGGTTCGGGAATGAGCCTGGGTCACCGAGGGCCAGCAGGGGCGAGAGAGGATTGAGCATCCAGAGGACTGCTCTTCTCCCTCAGGGAGGGAGGGTTATTCGCCCTGCTCGCTGACTGCCTTCTGGCACTGGCCAGGGGCAGTATGGGTTGGGAGGCACATACCAATGCCCTTGCATCAGTAGGGAAGGTGAGGCAGGAAAAAAATGGTAGAATAGAGCCTGGCAGGCTCCGTAATGGTCCACTATGTCCCAAGGGCTGTCCCCAGTTTCTGGGTTTCTGGAATGGATCTTGGGGGGGAGAAGCCTGCACCCTCCTCCCTGGCCCTGCCGTGGGGGGCAAGTCACGGGTGAATTTCTGGGGATTGGCAGGAGTGGGAGCAGTGGAACTGGAGAGCAAGTTCCTCCACAAGGAGGGCCATAGCTGCCTGCCAGGGCTCCAGATGAAAAAACACAATAATTAAAAAAAAAAGTTATTTACAATATATCTATCTATATCTATCTATCTATCTATCTATCTATCTGTCTGTCTGTCTGTCTGTCTGTCTTGTCTGTCTATCTATCTATATACATCTGTCTGTCAGTCAGTCTGTCTGTCTGTCTGTCTATCTATCTATCTATATCTGGTGCAAAAAACTTTGTTAATGCTCCAGTTAGGGTCAAAATGATAAAAGTTGGGAAGCGAGGCATTAGGGTTTCCAAACCTAACACACCAACCTCCCAAACAAGGCATGAAAGCAGATGTAGGGTGTGCCTTGGACTTCTGAAGCCTAACACTCACCCAATTCCATCTGTAAATAAGGTCAGATGTGTAGACTTTATGAGAATGGGGTGAGCGTTAGGCTTGAGAAGCCCAAGGCACACCGCACACCTGCTCTCCTGTCTGGTTTGAGAGGGTGGGGTGTTAGGGTTGGAAACTGTAACGACTCATTGCCCAACTTTAGTCACTTTGAACCTAACCGGAGCATTAAAGAAGTTTCTTACAACTTATTTCCTTACTTTTTGAGATAGTGTAATGGTATCCTTATTTTACTATGAGAGCCCAGGGTCCTTCGGATCCTGCGCTCCCATCCCTCCATAGATGTGTATATATATGTGGCTGTGGAAGCGCAGGGCCCTCCAAGCCCTGTGCTTCCATTTATAGGACCAAATTATCCCGCTAGACACCAGGGAATAAAATAAAAACTATAGGGACAGCGATTCGAGGGTGGGGGTGCCAGTAAACACCAGGGATATTGATTTTATTTTAAATCCTTTTTCACCAGTTGATTTCTTTTTTTTTGTGATAATGAAAAACGAATCGCAAAAAAGGACCTTAGCGAGTGGTGAATAAGGATTTAATTAGTTGTATAAAAAAACGTTAGGAGAAAATGGGAACTATAAAAGTACACACTGAAGCTCATTAACATAGAAACATAGAAGTTGATGGCAGATAAGGACCACAAGGCCCATCCAGTCTGCCCATTTCTTTTTCTACCTTATAAATGTGCCATCGGCCTTTGCTCTGTCAATGGTCTATCTATTCATACTCATCTGTATTGCTCCTTTATGCCTATCCCATGCCTGTTTGAAGCCCTGCACTGTATTCATATCCACCACTTCCTGAGGTAGGCCGTTCCATGCATCCACCACCCTTTCTGTGAAGAAGAACTTCCTTACATTACCCCTTAATAGGCCTCCCTCTAATCTCATGCTGTGTCCTCTTGTCCTGCTATTTTTCTTATATTGAAACATGTTAGACTCTTTCTTCTTGTTAATGCCCTTAAGGTGTTTGAATGTTTTGATCATATCACCTCTCTCCCTCCTTTGCTCTAGGGTATACATGTTGAGCTCCGTTAATCTGTCCTCATATGTTTTCTGATGCAGTCCCTGCACCATTTTGGTTGCTGTTCTCTGGACTGCCTCAATTTGGTTAATGTCCTTGTGAAGGTGTGGCCTCCAGTACTGCACACAGTACTCCAGATAGGGCCTAACCAATGTCTTGTAAAGAGGGATTATTACCTCCCTCTTCTGACTTGTGATAACCCTACTAATACACCCTAACATACCCCTAGCCTTACCTACTGCTTTAGTAGTCTGCTTGGTTGGATGATTTTAGGTCATCGGTGATGATGATGCCCAAGTCTCTTTTTTCCCTTGTGACTGCCGGCAACTCCCCTCCCAGCCTATAGGTGGCTTCAGAGTTTCTCTTCCCTATGTGCATGATCTTGCACTTCTTTGCATTAAACCCCAGTTGCCACTCTTCCGACCATTTTGCCAGTTTATCCAGATCTCTTCTCATTCCGACCACCCCATCTGGATCATCTACTTGTTGCAGATTTTGGCGTCATCTGAAAACAGACAAACCTTACCCTCCAGTCCATCTGCAATGTCACTGATGAAGATATTGAAGAGGACTGGCCCCAGGACTGATCCCTGAGGTACCCCACTTGTGACTTGCATCTCTTCTGACTGTATACCATTTACCACCACTCTCTGTTTTCTGCCCATCAACCAGTTTGCCACCCAGCTGACCCACTTCTGACCCACCCCGAGCCTACCCAGCTTATTTATCAATCTTCTATGTGGAACAGTATCGAAAGCTTTGCTGAAGTCAAGGTAGGTGACATCAACTGCTCCCCTTGGTCCACCACTCTGGTTACCCAGTCAAAGAAATCTATGAGATTAGTTTGACAGGACCTTCCTTTTGTAAACCCATGCTGTCTTGGATCCTGTGCTCCTATGGATTCCAGGTGTTGCACTATCCTTTCCTTAAGGAGTGCCTCCATAATCTTGTCCACTACGGAGGTAAGACTGACTGGTCTGTAGTTCCCTGTCTCCTCCCTGCTACCACTCTTGTAGAGGGGATCACATGAGCCCTTCTCCAGTCTTCTGGGACCTGTCTTGTGCCCAGAGACTTACTAACCAGTTCTGATAATGGCTCTGCTAGTTCCACCCTTAGCTTCTTTAGTACCCTGGGATGTATGCCATCAGGTCCCATTGTCTTGTCCACCCTGAGCTTATCAAGCTCTTGTAGGACCCTTTCTTTTGTGAAGGGACTAGTGCACCCCCCCGTGACCAGGGCTCCCGATGAGCAAGATACATGTTTGGATGACTGTAGAAGATATCCCTTTGCAGAGTTATGACAGTTTGTTGTGTGAAGAAAGAGAAAACAAGATTGTGGCTCACAGAAAAGGAATTTTTTTTTTTGTGAAAAAGGATTGGCCCCTCACGAAAAAGAATCCTTTTTTCGTGAGGCCAAATCCCTTGCCGAACTTTCTCCCACTATCGTGGAGAGTGATCTTTCCATTGAAAATAACAGGAATTTAAAAATTGAATAACTTTGTAACAGACTAATATTGTTTTCACCAAACAAATGCATGGGAGTTCTGTTATTCAAGCTGCCTACCATAAAAATTTACGCCAAAATTCCACACCATTTGGGCACAAGGCGATGAGGAATAAACTGCAAAAAGTGGTGACTTTTAAGGTTTTTGTACAATTTGGAGCTCAGACTCTACAAATCCAGCTGGAATAAAATGTACTTCATCAAGAGACCTACCCCACAGGACAGCGCATGCCAAATTTTGTGCAAATCCACTGATTGGTTGCAAAGTTATTAAAGTGCAAAATTTGAGGTTTAACATTAAACATGCTACTCAATCCTAACTACAGGGGCATGACTGTGCCCCTTTAATTAACACACACACATGCATACATATACATATATTTTTTTTTGGGGGGAGGGAGGTGGGGATATAACATAGACATAGATATGTAATGTAGAGATGGAATATTGTTCATGGGGCATGCCTGTGACATAATTGGAAAATATTTCTGACACATTCATCAAGTGAGTAGAGAGGGTTAAGAGAATTTCACAGGAGCAGGGTTAGGTGAAATTGTACTTCATTTTAAGGGGCTGTAGTTCATTTAGGGCTACAAGAAAAAACACCCCGGTGTAGGGGTGTGCAACTGGCCGAGTAGGAGATTCAGGTTGGCTAGATATTGCTGCCCCGATCTGGTAGGCCAGAATCAGACCAGAGCTGGTCTGACTTGTTTCTGACCCACCCTCGCTGTCTATTGTATTTTGCCTGGATTCTATGTGACCATAACGGCCAAATGGATATGGCTGCTGGGAGGGTACTAGACCCCTGAAGAATCCTCTCTCTGTAGGCCAGTGCAGGGAAAGCAGAGAGAGAGAGAGAGTTGGGGGGTGCCACAAAACTTATACCAGCCTGGGCTGGCTGTTGCTAGCTGGTTTTGGGGGATCTGGTAGTGGTGGCCACGGGGGAGTTCAAGTAACAATGGACGCCACAGGAGTGGCACTGTGCTGGCAGGCTGAGGAGGAGGGAACCAGGCTGAAGGAGGTGGATCCCAGTGGTGGTGGTGGGAATGATTGGCGAGAGGATGGTAAGCAATCACTTGACACCATTAGAGACTAAGGGCATGCAGCTGGGTTAATGTGGTTCCTGTCAGGGGAGGTAATGGGAGGGATCTCAGTGGTTATAACTGGCTGGCTGGCTTGTAGGGTTGAACTGGTGAATGGGTGGGAGTCAAGTCACATGTTTAAGTGGCAGGCAGCACAGAAAGAGGCAGAGAGAGCTCAATGAGAGGACTGACTGAAAGAGTGAGTGTTGGTCGTAGTTAGCTTGGGGCTGCAGAGGATGTCTGAATTTGAAATTAAAAAGAAAATATTATGTACCATTTTTGCTATGTAATAATAATAATAATAATTTTATTTGTATAGCACCTTTCAGTGTATCAAGGTGCTGAACAGTTTTAAAACAATTCAAAACTGTAAATAAAAAACATAAAATATCCATAAAAGGTCAACATATCCACAAAATAGCATATTTATAATAAAAACCAGACATTAATAAATAACTTAATTAATGTGGTTGTTTTTCCAAAACTGTATGCAACTTCAGCCACCATTTTGGGGATGTTGGCTGCAATGTGTCATGAATAAACTAAACTAAACACGTGCCCCAGACCCCTGCACTGTCACTCTTCCTTTGTATAGTGTAAATCCCCAGTGCTTGGGGCACCATGGTGGTCCATCGACAGATTTGCCAGGCGACATGGTCACTGTCCCAAATTTCAGTTACTGTGTTGGACGTCAACAACTTTATTGTCAAAGCGGTGTGGTGGAACCATTCACACCTGCCTTTTCAGTGCAGCTGATCTAGATCTGCCGTGTAACAGTTTAAACTGTGACTTTCACAGTCTAGAGTGAACCCAAGCTTCCAATGTGACCTGATGGTCCAGAAGACTTGTTTGTGTTTTACTGCTCAATGGAGTGACTGTTCCTGTTTTATTAATTGTTCATTAAAGAACACCTTTCTCTGTACTCTGAGTTTTAAAAAATAACTTCCCAGCTGTTATGTGTTGGTGCTTCATTGAGAGTACATGCCTTCCCAATCCATAATTGTGTCCTGTTTTGGAGTGTTTTATGCTTTCTATAATACCACGCTTCAGTATATGGGTGCATAGTTTCCAAATGTTTAAATGCCACAGGAGCACTTAACTGACGTCATGACATGGAGCAGCTCTGCGGCTTCCCCACTCATTTCACTGCAGCACAGTCTGTATCTTACTGCTGCACACTGTAATTTGTGTATAAAATCTTTTTAGAGTGCTATGCAATTAAAGAGTCTTGCCCTGTACTGACTGCTTTGTGTTTGTTGTTGGATATGTGGATTTTAGCAGCAGATGGGCTGAAGGAGCCAACTCCCCCCCAAACAGTGTTCAAAGTTGTATGAGAGAGATTTTATTTTGGACTGTCAGTAGTTCACGTTGTGGAACTGCAGCTATGTACTGACAGTGTGAATGATTAGAAGTTGCACATTAGTATTATAACTTTGTATTTTACACTGTTCTTCATGCTGCATGTGTCATATAGCATTCACAGAGGAGGGTGAGATTATTTAGTTTTGATCCCCCCACAAAAAAAATTTATGCTGGCGCAACAGAAATGTGGTCAGAGTTACACATGTAAAACTCATACTGTGTAGATCATTACCAGGAGAGCTGGTCATCCTCCAGTTATCCCCCATCGCCATCATCTGCAGCAACAGACTTCTCAAGATTACTGCCATTCTCATCCCATTCCACCACCGGTTCATATTGATAGGGAAGAATGCTGAAAGTCTCAACACCAGATGGCTGAGACTCAATATCTTCTGAGTCAGAATTATCAATAAATCATGTGGACGCTCCACCATCCAGGGGATCAGAGGGAGTGCTTCTTCCAGCAGGCATCTTTGCTTTCTAGTCTGCAGAGTACAATGACAGCTGCTGTCTTGCTGACTCCATATAATGATGTCACTCGCAACAGCAGCACTCTGCAGAGCAGGACACCAGCAGCACTGTGAACAGCAAGATACATGAGTTTTCTCTTGTGGAATATGCAAAAACGATTGTGGATCCAGCAAAACTACCAATACTGGGAAACACAATGTAACATATATGAATTTATGCATGAGGCACCAGGTATCTGGAAAAGATGCTCATTAAATGAGATCCCCTCATACCTGCAGTTTGGAATGTGGCCTCAGTTTGTTTGGATAACAGTTTTCTACTAACATGATGTTTGTCTCCACAGGCCAGCCCCTAGTATGTGTTCCAGGGTGTGCATCAGGAGGATCAGAGGACCAGGGAGGAAGACGTTGAGAGGCCTGCCTGGTGAAGATTGTCTACAAAGGCCTTTGAGGTGAAGATGGCAAGGCCAGACAGGTGAAGACCAGCATCTTCAGCTCTCCAGTAAACCAGCTCTGCACCCAAAGGTCCATGGGCTCCCTGGTTTCACCAAGTCTGGTAAGCAAGGCTGATCAGGTATGTGGATTCTGTCTGCTGCATAGTGCCCCCCTGTCTAGGACATTTACCACCATACCCATAGATGTGGGGAGAGGGAAGGGCTTACACTGGTAAAATAAATAAATAAAATAAATAAATTCCCTGATCACTGTCCATTTCTGAACTACCCCATGCCATTCTTTAGACTAGCTAGGTGTTCCCTCAGTACCTATCTTCCCACAGTCAGCCTTCTGAAGTCCAGAACTGTATTCTTAGTGTTCACTGCTCCCTTCCCCAATCAACACAGAACTACACCATGTGGTGTTTACTCATCCCCAGGGCTCCACTACCTTGGTGTCTCTGACATAGTCACTGTTAGTTAATACCAAATTCAGGATGGCTCCCTCTCATGTAGGTTTGGTTACTCCATGGATCAGGAACCAGTCCTAGACTGCATTCAGGATCAATTGGCTCCTGACACAGGAGGTGGACAGAAAACTCAAATCCACCTTAGGCAAATTGAAGTCCCCATTACCACCACCTCACCCCATCTACTGCCATTCTGATCATTTGTACCCAACACCCTGTCCTTGTCCTGTCTAGATTTGGTGACCTATAACTATCTCCAACCTCACACCCCTTTCTGTTGCTGTTTGGATCTGTACCCAAAGCACCTCTACCTTCCTATTCCTGATCTCCTCCCTGGTGGCAGTGAGGACCTCTCTGATGTAAAGTGTCAGCCTACCTCCTTTCCCTTTCTACCTGTCCCAGCTATACAGAATATAACCTGGTAGGAGCATAGGTGTTTGAAAGGGGCCTGCACAGCCTGGGGCAAGGGTTTATTTCGTGGGAAAGTGAACAGTGAGGAGTGAAGAGCTAGCCAGCCCAGACAATGGAGAGGGTATCATGGCCCAGGAGCTTTTCCTGAAAGATGAGGAGCCAGTGCAGTGCCTTAGACTGGGTACTGGCTGGAGTGATGCTCAGATGTATGCCAGCTTTGTAGCTGGATTTGTGGGATGGGTAAGGAGGCTGAACATTCCTTTGGATGGCCAAGTAACCTGGGCCTTGGAGTGCAGTTTCTGAAGTGTGGTCTCACTTCGGACTGGAGTGCTTGGCCACCCTCCAGCTGAAGGTGGAATATGGCCTGGAGCCCTTATAGTAATTCAGGGGGTCATGCAGTACAGCTGGCTCTTGCGATTGCCAGGAAAGGACTCATGATTCAGATGTTCTTGGTCTTGAGAATATCGCTAGAGGGAAGAGAACCTACAGCTGTACTGGGACAGTGCAGAGGGTTTCCAGGGAGGATTGGAATCCTGGGTGGTATGGCCTCAAGGAGTACTGCCTGATGGTCTGTGGGACGAGAAATAGGGTTTGAGCAGTTGTGGCTTTGGGGCATGTGGCACATTTGCCCAGGCAGTCAAGTTGAGAAACAGCAGAAGGAGAGATGGGTCTCTTTACCAGAGCTAAACAATGGGCCAGTAAGGACTCTAGGAATAAGATAGGAGATCTTCTCTGAAAATGTGGGGAAGGTTGCGAAGAATGAATACAGGGTGGGCACTCATGGTCACATGAGCAGGAAACACTCAGCTACAAGGTGCTGCAGTGAAAGCAAAGGTTCAGCTGAAGCTGGTACTGCCAGTATGGCAGGGGGAATCAGAAGCTCCTGATTTAGCGAGGTTGTAGCAAAGGAATACTGGATGTTGGGCTAAGTGGCAAGTTATCTAAGATACATTTGGACTTTGTGGTTCAGTTTGCCATGTCTGTGAGCATATTATTAGCAGATTGCTAAGAAATGGACTAGAATGAAAGTTAGGGAACTAAGATTCCAGTGCAGTGGCTAAGGTGGGACCAGGGAAGTGTCCAATTGGTTGGCTATGCCAGGGTATGACAGGAACTGGGAGTGTACAGGAGTCAAGGTTAAAGGTCAGCCTGTGGCTTCAGTGCTAGGTTCAGGGAGTACGCTGGGGTTTGCCCACCACCATATGTCACAGTCACTTCAGAGATTAAACCGAGGGAAGGGGGAATTGCAAAGTCATGTACAGCTTTTCTCCTTAAGGAGCCTTTCCAAAATGTAAAATGCTGAGTTCCTGTGAGTCGGAACGTGCTGCAACAGCTTATGTAGAGATAAGTGGTTTTCCCTCTGTAGCTCCTTCAGATTTATTTGAGTATTCACCAAGCAACTGAAATGGCCACATTTTTCCTTGCAGGGCCTAAAAGGTGGGTAGTTTTTGTTTAGCACTCTTCTTGAACTCAAAACACTTTACAATAATACATGTGCTCATACATAAAACTCACAAACAACAACCATACAATAAATATTTAACACTTAAACAGGCACAACAAATCAGTATGGAAGGCTTACTGTCAGATGACTTTTACATTAAAACTCCCAAAACTGGTCCAGGGAAAGCAGAACTAAAGAGTTCTCCTTGGCTACTGCTGCTGCCATAGGGCTTACAGATTGCTTTTACAACAGCACTCTACAGTATGCTCAGGACACAATTCCTAAGCCAGGACACACATTCTGTGAACTGGCCATTTGGGGGTACTGGGCCATACAGGTGGCTGTAACATCAGATGGAGGCTGGGATAAGTACTTGAAAAGCCTATGCCACCCAAGAGACTGCCAATAGCTCTCCTCCACTACTGCTGCTGTGGAGCTCACAGAGACTGCCTTTACAACAGCACTCCACAGTATGCTCAGCAGATAACT
The DNA here is from genome assembly GCA_016271365.2 of Neoceratodus forsteri. NCBI lineage: Eukaryota > Metazoa > Chordata > Ceratodontiformes > Ceratodontidae > Neoceratodus > Neoceratodus forsteri. The sequence continues at coordinate 906,739,459 of CM057452.1, forward strand.
CCTGCAACCAGACAACCATTCTGTAAACTGGCCAGCTAGGGGATACAGGAGTGTAGCAGCAGCCATGACATCATGGGTGGGTACAGTGATAAACACTTGAAAAGCTTGTGCCACCCAAAATGCTGTCAATTCTCCTTCTCCATTACTGCTGTTGCTGCTGCCTTAGAGCTCACAGAGACTGCCTTTACAACAGCACTCGGCAGTATACTCAGCAGGTAACTGCTGCGCCATGACATTAATTCCATGAACCAAACAGCTAGGGCGTGCAGTGGCGTACCAGCAACATATTGGAATATGGGATACTAAAGAGAAAATTATTTCACTGTGAGAGAACAAAAATAACAGAGTAAATGCTTCTGTTGTTTTTTCTTACATAGTAGCTGCACATATTATTATTTTATAAGAAAACTGACATCTGTATTACTAAAACTAGACTTGAGTCACCATTAACAACTTTTCTTTGATCTTGCTTATGCTGTTGGCCAGGATTGTGTATCAAAAGTGCCTATAGGCTAAGCTTGCAGAACTGGTTGTTTAGCTCATCTGGTAGAGGTGCCGATTCTGGGACATAAGGTCCTGACTTCTAGTCCCAGTCTATCTCTAATAGTTTATTGATTGGGGCCCCCACATTCAGAGATGGCCAGCTTCACACGTGAAATGTTGTACTGCAGAAAAAAATGGTCCAGCTGGCTCTGGTGCCATATTCAAACAGATTGCGTGATCTGAAAAGATCTGTAATCTGTCTGAATATCAGACCCTGGATTTGCAGCGCATAGTGGGTGAGTCACCATGTTCTGCACATCAAACCAGGGTCTGGGGCTGAGGACCGCCCATAGGTGTACTGCATGGTACACAATGGTGTCCACCACTCCCCCTATGGGTGATATTAAGCTCAAATATGTAGATGAGCCCATAGGACATATATAGTGCAATGGGGCCGTTTGTATGCACGTTATGGGCTCATCTACATGTCTGCACTGCTGTGAAGTGCGCTGGACCAGTTCCCCCAGCCCTGATCTTCATAAAACTAAAAGTATCCCGATTACTCTGGTAGTCAGGATCCCACTTCCCCAGCCCCAATCTTCATAAAAATAAAACAATCCCTGATTGCCCTGATAGTCTACTGGATCTCCCCTCCATAGCCCTGATCCATATATAAATGCCAAATTCCCAAATTCCTGGTAGTCAAGTGACCCCCCCCACCTCCACCCTGTTAGGCAGTGATCTACCACCCACCCTCCCCAACTGACAGGAGCCGGCGACTGGCACAGACCACCTCACATCACACTGGCCAACCGCTGACTGAAATGTACAGAACCGCATACAGTATTCAGTACTGAATACTGTACATGCTCCTGTACAGTACAGTCATCAGCTGGCCAGTGTGGTGTGAGGTGGGCTGTGCCAGTCACCAGCTCTGGTTGGTTTGGGGGGAGTGGGATGGTGGGTCACCACTTAATGGGGTGGGGGGGCCACTTGACTACCAGGGATCGGATAATGTGTCATTTATATATGGATCGGGACTGGGAAGGGGTGATCCACTAGACCACAAGGGCAATCAGGGATTATTTTATTTTTATGAAGATCGGAGCTGGGGTGGGGAGATCCTGACTACCAGGGTGATCGGGGATACTTTTATATTTATAAAGTTTGGGGCCGGGGAAGGGGTGATCCTGACTACCAGGGCGATCAGGGATATTTTTATTTTTATAAAGATTGGGGCTGGGAAGAGGGGATCCACTAGACTACCAGGGCAATCAGGGATTGTTTTGTGTTTATGAAGATCGGGGCTGGGGGACTGCTGACTGCCAGGGTTCTCTGCCCTTACAAGTGTGCAGCTGGGTCTGCGCACTAGTTAGGGCAGGGTTTAAGAAGAGTAAATTTGTGTTGCTGCTGGAGGCTGATTTGCGCTTCTGAAATGTTTCAGTATTGTGCTGCAGAGCATATGCATGGGGACCCCTCATTTGCATAGGCACAGCACAATATTGTGCATGTCAGCGGTGCCCTTAGAATATGGGCATGCCCTTGACAGCTGGCACATTTCCAAGTTTGGATGGTGCATCCTGGAATGTGCTGCCCAAATCTTTTGAAAATGGGACCTATAGTACTGGATGATGGGAAACCCCTCACTGTGTCAAATGGAGAGGATTAAATATGTGCTAGACAGATGGTGAGTGAGAAAGTCAATGTTGATCCTACCACATTTTCCCACAGTTATTGGAGTTTGCTAGACAGTGAGAGGAGTTCAGTCATCCTGCCCTACCAGTCTAAGGTTTCTGGAGTCTGTCAACTACCAGAGAGCAGGAAAGAGAGAGAGAGAGAGAGAGAGGTTGCCCTGGCACAATAGTGGTTAGATAACAGTCCTGTGAACCAGGAGTTCTAGGTTTAAATCCTACCTCATACTGAATCCCTGCATGACCATGGGTAAGTCACTTAGCCATCAGTCTTCCCAGATATAACAAACTCTGGTCAGAGCCGATATGGCTGTGGAGAGCTTTAGGGATGCTTTACCCATTATTTCTTTTTTTTGTGTAATTTCTTTTCTCCTCGATGTGCTACCGTGTTAGCCACTCCTTTGGGCATGCCAAGGATACTTCCTACCCATCCTGTCCCCCAAACCTCTGCACTCATATAGCAGCCACCTCGGGGTGACCCAGCATAATGCTTCACTGGGTGGGACTCCCTCCTCTGAGGAGGAAGGCACCAACCTGGGCAGGGCAAGCAGACCAGTGCAATGTCTTAGACCTGAGGTGCTGCTGAGGTGGATGGCTGCAGGGGCATTGATGGCCTCGAAGATCTGGGTAGCCATCATCTGGCGTAACATGGAGCCACTTTCCATTTTCTGGTATGCTTCCATCCTTATGCCATCATGCAGTGCTCCTGGTCTCCACCAGAGGCAGATGCCAACCAACGTCTACCCCTAACCCACCCCAGGACAGGAGAACAGTTCTGTGGACACTCAATCCTCTCTTTCCCCCTGTCAGCCCCCGGCATCCAGAGTCCATTCCCGAACCTGGGTTGCCAGCATGGGTTGTGGTAAGGCGCCAGCGTCTCAGCCCTTTACATCACTGGGCTGGCATTACCCATAATTTCTAATGACTTTGCACAATGCAGATCTGCTGAGAGGCAGTTTCAATGTGGTCTTTCTTTTACACATTTTTATAATGTGTCTTCCTAGCATATGCCTGGTGATTGCTATATATTTAGATTGGATAGTTCACAGGAGACATTGCTTCTTATTTTCAGTGGGACTCCACTTCTACAAAATATTATGCTGCATTGTGTAAAATCAGAACACACCGAAAACAATATTTTACATCTGGACTATGCTACCCTGAATAAATAAATTATAAAAATGGTAAAATCATTACTCCACTGAAAATAAAATATTGCATCTAATCTGGGGCATCTTGAGTAAATACAGTGCAAAAATGTGTAAAATGAAGACCCCTATAGCAGTGAGATGTAGCATCCCCCCTGCGCTACCCAGGATACAAAATATAGGATAAGAAATATTTAAAGGAAATCTACTGTAAACAGAACTTCACTGTGTTCACTGACATAAACAGTTTCTTTCTTGCTTCATAACATATTTGATCGCAGTATTTATTTTGAATGTTGTGGCCATGAGCATGGTGTGTACAATGTGTGTGTGTGTGTGTTTGCTGTAGCTCAATATATTTTTTCCCAAAAATCATATTAAAAAAATGCCTGCTGATTGCTATATATTTAGCCTGGATAGTTCACAGAGACCTGGCATATGTCTGAGACAGTGCTTATCAGACAGTATCTTAAGACTTTTTTTTTTAAAAACAATGTTAATCTTTTTACATTCATTGCTGGGAAACGGTGACATTTATGAGGTATGAATCTTTCTTGAAAGACAATAACTGCCCAACTGAAGCTAGTAACAAGAAAATGTTTAAATGCTATGTATTTAAATGTGCAAGTTGTTGCATTTCAAAGGAGGTAAACAAATCTCCAGTTTAATAGGCAACCAATATTTGACAAGCTGTTTCAGTTTCCTAATGGCCAACTGATAAGCAGCATGGAGTTATGTCTCCAGCATTCTAAACAGAAAGAAGGGAGTATTTTATTTCAACTGGCTTAATGATGTGTAGATGTGGAAGGATACATTGAAAATTCCAAAAATGTGTTCCATAGTATTTCATTTTTCAAGCTACAGACAGCAATATGGATGTAGACTCCTCCCACAGCCATAAAAATAGGTAAAAGCAAGATCCCATTGAAAACAACATCTCCTTTAGGCTCAGCTGGGTAAACAAATTAATAAAATCAAACACCAAGCATGGCTTAGTAGAGGGGTTTATCCTAACACCTCTATGATTAAATTAGGAAAAGGATCCTTGGGCCAGCATGACAAAGTGGTAGTGTCGCTACTTTGGTGACCTGGGTTCAGGAACAGACTCAAGTCACTAGGGATCTGAGCAGGGAAACACTGCTGAGTGTCACAGGGACAGCTATCATTGCTTGGAGAAGAGAGACGGCGTGTACTGCTGCATGCTCACCACCTGATGACGGCTGGTGGGGGTGAAACAGGGGATGGCTCATGTTGGGGAGAATGCATGGATGCCTATAGTGTGAAGTGCATCTGCATGTACATGCACCTCATTGCATGTGAGCAGAGCTCCAATGGAAGAAACTATGGTGAAAAAATCCCAAGGGGCAGGATGATGGTTGGCCACAGGCGGACTCCACACCAACCACTATGTGCCTGCCTTTAAACTGAATCAAGATCCTGTCAGGGAGTTTGCGCTCCCTGGGAAATGTCATCATGGGGGGGAACACCATGGGGAGATGCAGAGGCAAGGAGAAGAACATAGGGAAGGAGACTGGTGGGGCAGACGAGGCTGGCCAGATGGGGGCAGGAAGCAGTAGATGGATAAAACTGTAAATAAAATTAGAAAAGGTTAATTGTTCATTAGTAAACCTTTCAGCTTTCAAAATTTAACTGTACCTATCAGGTCCACTGACATCATCAATTACCCAAATCTTCACTTGAGAGACTTTGTTGGGATCTAAGTTAGGAATCTCAATACTTCCAAAAACGCTGCAAAGTAAAAGCACAGGCCATGATTATGTGTCAGGTGCAGTACCAACAATATCTAAACATTCAAACAGTGCAAAATTCCCCCTTTGAATAAATGGGTTCAGCTGAAGAAGTTATTTTAGTTATAACACCATATATTCAGTTGTTTTTCATTTATTAAGTATTTTTACTGGATGTTTTTTAAGGTTGGGCAATTTTATTTTTAAAAGTATCCTATCCCTGAAATTCAGGGTGCTTTGTAGAATGCCAAAACTAACAGACACCAGAGCTGGAACTACAGTTTCAAGAGCCTCCCCTACCAAGATACCATAAGCCATGCCACTCCTCCCACCTCACTTCAGCCTCATTGGTTACTCTGTACCATATGCACAATTTGATTTCCAATAAAACCTGTGACATATTTAGGTATTTCAGGGGAGGTAGCAATGTTAGTCCTTGGGTCCCCTTTTTTTTTAACATATAATGTTTTATTGAGGTTTTCAGTTTTCATTTGGTTCACTTAGTACATAGCAGCATATTCACAATAAGTTTCAGATGCTGATTCCAAGCTACAGGATATCCAAGACATTGCCATTTTACAAAGCTTCTCCTGGTTACCAGGTTATCTCTATACTATATATCTATTATGCAAATATCCATGTCCCTATTAACCTTAGTAGGAGGCCTTTCCTATATATGTAATATACTAGTTATTGTACCCTAAAAATGGACACAGATAAATACTAAGCGTACAATACAGTAAAACCTTGCATAGCAGTGCAGACCTTTCTGTTTAAACATTAAGTGAATACTAGCTATATGCTCCTAATCGGCTTATGCCCAACAGACCCACCAAATTGTACTTGAACTATAGACATAATTAGGGTAGAGTTGGAGACAACAAGGAAACAGTTCAGCCAAAGCATTAACTCAGGCAGGAAGAGAGACAGAGAAGAGTGTTACGGAGTCTACACACCATAGAGGAGAATGTGTGGCATGAAGCTTGCCCATCTCGATTCACCTTTGCTCTTAAGTAATAGGAGGGTTCTGCAGCGGGGGGGGCACTCTGCAAATATGTAAGTGAAGATAGGCGTCCCACTTTGTATGGTACTCAGTCATTTTACCTCTAGCTGCTGCCGTCAGTCTTTCAAATGCGGCCAGTCTAACCATGGCCGCCTGCCATTGAGAAAGTGCGGAGGGCAGAGGTTGTCTCCATTTCACAAGTAGAGCTCTCTTTGCTTCCATGACCACAACAAGGAGCCAGGCCTTATTAGCAGGGATAAGTGCCTTAATTGAGAATGTATCTCCTAACAGCAGGGAGTAGTGATGCAGGGACAACAGGGTACCCACTATTGTAGAGCAATCCTTCAGGACTGAGGTCCAAAAGGTGTGAAAAGTTGGACACAGCCAGAGTATGTGATAAAGGTGGGCCGAGGAAGAGTGGCACCTCCAGAAGCTATCTTGAGGGATTATCTTATGACTGTGTAAGACTGTAGGAGTTTGTTACCATCGAAGAAGAATTTTTAATTGGACCAACTGACTCCTGGAGTCCACATAGGCCATATGGCCCATTCTGAGACAGTCCGACCACTGTAGTAGAGGTAAGTTGTGCGAGATATCTTGCTCCCATGTGGCTCTGCTGGGAAGAGTGGCATCCATCTGGGAGTCTCTGAGAGTTCTATAGATAACACTCACAAGGCCCTTGCCTCTGTTGGGCAGGGAGATGTTATTTAGACAGCTACAAGGGGACTGAGGGGGCCAGTTTTTAAGTAAAGGGGTCACAGCGCTACGCAGTTGGAGAAACTTCCATAAGTCTTGGTTTGGTAATTTATATTTAGTTTTAAGCTGCTCAAAGGACATCACTGTGCGCGTATTTGGTATTAGCAGGTCAGCTATTGTCTGTATACCTTTAGATGCCCAAGAAGCCCAGTGAAGCGGTTTGTGATCCACCCTTACAAGTGGGTTATCCCAAATTGGGGCGTAGCCTAAAGGGGGCAGATAATCCAAGTTAGGAACACCGGTTAGGCCCATTGCACATCTCCACAGAGTACATGAATTTGCCATAACTGGCATGAGTTGGGGGTTAGTCTGCTTCCTATTAGATAACAAAGCGTAAAGGGGAGTTCCTTTTGCTGACATATCTTCCAACACCACCCACTGAGGAGAGGGAGCATGAGGAGGAACAAACCATGTCAAGGTCTGGGCCATGTTAAAGGCCAGATGATATCCCACAAACCAGGGGAGCCCGAGCCCTCCCTTCGCCCAATGTGCCCGTAATTTCATTCTGCCCCACCTAGGGAGGCCCTCTTCCCATAGAAACAATGCTACTAGCCTATCTAAGGCTTGGAATGGTTTCTGGGAAAATGAGATTGGGAGATTATTCAATAGGTAGGAAACCCTCGGAAAGATAAACATTCTAACCACCTCCACTTTACCCTTTAAAGTTAGCCGCAATTTCCTCCAGCAGTGAACCTCCGCTGTAAGTGTTGTTAAGAGGGGAGAAAAGTTGGCCATTTCAAGATCCTTCCAGGCTGAAGTAATATTGATGCCCAGTATGGGAAGCCTTGAGGCACCCAGGAAATATCTGTACCCGTTAGACATTGTATACTACATTTCCTATTTAGGGGAGACAAAAGGGTTTTCATTTGATTTACCGTGAGGCCAGATATCTTAGCGAACTCTTGCAATATAGATAGGACAGGTGGGAGAGAGGATTGTGGGTCAGCTAGGGTGAGAAGCATATCATCTGCATATACATTAACTAAGTACGAGGTGTTCCCCATGGGGATACCCGATATAGTTGGAGTGTTAGTCAGTATTCTAATTAAGGGGGTCCAGAGCTATCAGGAATAGGAGTGGCGAGAGTGGACACCCCTGCCTGGTACCTCTTTGGAGGGTAAGGGAGGAGGAAATATTCTTGTTAGTAAGGATTCTGGCCGAGGGCAGATTGATTGTACAGCATACGCACCCATGAGCGAAATTGGGGTCCAAATCCATAGCGCTGTAGAGTCTGGTGCAGATACTCCCACTCCAGTGAGTCGAAAGCCTTAGCAAAGTCAACCGACAAGGCTGCCATGGGAGCTTCGGAGTCAAGAGCTAGCCATTTTAGGTTTAACATAAGGTGTAGGTTGTCTGCACTCAACTTTCCTTTCAAGAACCCCATTTGGGAGGGATGGATCAGGTTTAGAAGCACTGGAGACAGTCTAGTTGCTAGAATTTTAGCTGGTATCTTGGTGTCAACCGAGAGGAGAGAAATAGGTCTATAGTTTGCACACGACAAATTATCCGTGGCTTTCTTGGGGATTAGTGATATAAGGGCCTCACACATAGTGGGGGGAAGAGTACCGCTTGACTGGGCTTCTTGGAAAGCCTGAAGTAAGGGGGAAGTGATCTCGTCCCGCAGGACTTGGTACAGTTCGGCAGGTAGCCCATCTGACCCAGGAGCCTTTCCTTTGGCCATGTGAGAAAGTGCAGACCATAGCTCCTCCTGAGTAATAGGAGTGTCCAGCACATGAACCTGCTCCTCAGATAGCCTAGGAAGCTGTGCTCCACTGCAGAAACTCTGCAGCCACTGAGATAACTCTGAAGCCGACAGGGAGCTTTTAGACTGATATAAATATTGGTAAAATATTTTCATAGCTTCACTGATACCTTTCAGTGTCGTGGCCACCTTCCCCTCCTTGTTCCTTAAAGTTAGGATTCTGGATGCAGTCTGTTGCTTCCATAGGCAAAATGCTAACAATTTCCCCCCGTTTTCTCCCCCCTCCCAAAACCTATGTTTAGCATGGGTGAGTTGCCACTCCACCTTTATGTTCAGCAGTACATTAAGTTTATATTTTAGGCCAGTGATGTCGGTTATTAGAGAGGAATTAAGTGGGTTGGTGGGTGACAATTTAAATTGTTTCTCTAGAGACGCCAGATTATTTTGGAGCGCCAATATTCGTTTTGCCCTTTCTTTGTTTTCGGCCACAGAATAGGCAATAATTCTCCCCCGTATGACTGCCTTAAAGGCCTCCCAGAATGTGGCTGCACTGGTTTCCCCGGGAATTTTAACTGAAAAATAGGGGAGGGCTTCCTTTTTTATATACTCCCGGGAAGCTGTGTCCTCTGTCAGTAAAGGATTGCATCTCCATCTAGTAGAGTTCGGACTCTGCCCTTGGGAAGAGAAGGTAATCTTTAGAGGGGCGTGGTCCAAAATAATAATACTGCCAATAGTAGGAGCTATGACTCCCAGCATTGCAGCATGATTGGCCAGCCAGAAGTCCAGTCTACTGTGTGTCCCATGCACTGTAGAATAGTATGTGTAGTCGCGCCCGCTCGGATGGTTGATCCTCCATGGGTCACCTAGCCCCCATACTGACAGTGGTTCTGGACCTCGGACAGGGCAATGTTTCCTAGATGAGGGAAAGGGTCAGGGAAAACTTGGTGGGTATAGACCAGGTCAATGGGGCAAAGAAAAGTGGGGAACGATCAATTCTGGGGATGAATTACTCTTATGCCAAGAAAGTCACTAAGAGAAACAAAGGGTAACTTTGACCAAATTGAAAAATGGTTTTCTAATAATCTTATTACTTTTAATAGCAAAAAGACTCAAGCAATGCTATTTGGGTTAAGCATTCTCTATTATCATCATACGTCTCTTTTCAATTTGCTTAAATAATCATCCGCTCGAGTTAGTGAATGAATTTAAATATCTCAGTCTTACTTTTGAGTCTTTCTTGACCTTTAAAACACATATTGACAAAACAGTTTCAAAAGTTTGTCAATGCCTCAGCTGCTTAAAACATGCCAGGCATTGCCTATCAAGCTGGGACTGTAAACACATTACTGGGCAACTCATTCTCTCCATCATGCATTATGATGGTACTATTTACCATCATGCCCTTGCTTCACATGTTCGACTTTAAATACAGTTTATTGTCAGTTACTTTGATTTATCCTAAAATCAAAATGGGAGGAGCAATATAGCACTTTATTGTATCAACTAAACTGGTTGTCACCTTTTTCCAGGCATACTTTCCACCGGTTGTCCATTACTCATAAAAATGCAAATAATCAGACTCGTACTTATTTATCTGAAGGGCTAACTGTTCCTGTTCACAAATGCAGCCTAACAGATGTGCTTCAGTGTGGCATTTCTGCAAATAATGTTTTTTATACGTGGACCATTTTTCCTGGAATAATGTGTTTCCTCAGCTTAGAAATTTGCCTACCCTTGATATTTTTAAACATGGTTTAAAAAAATTCCTGCAATAGGAGCAATCCACTTATAATTGTAACTGTTATTAGTCGATTTTGTGTACATTAGTATTTGTTGTCTTGTAATCTCTATTACTTGGGATGATCTGTAAACAATAAATCAATAGCAAGCAACTCCAGTACCCTGATGTGCAAGATAAATTCCACTTGTATTAAATCCAAAGAATCAGCACTGACAAATGATCCAAGATCAAGGCAATATTTATCCTTGTAACAAATCTTGTGAATACAAGTTCAGCACACCGTGCCTGTTACAGCAGCAGTTAACCCACCTACTAATTGCCCCATTAGTAGGTGGGATTCACTGCTGCTGTAACAGGCATGGTGTGCTGTACTTGTATCCTTGGATCATTTGTCAGTGCTGATTCTTAATGTTCTGTAGACAACACTCATTTCTCATAGAACTCATTTTGTATTTTATGCAACTTTAAAATAGCACTAAAAAAAATGTGCAGTAAGGTTATCATATCATTACACCTCAGCTGGCCTTGTAAGCACTGGGGGATAGTGGAGAAGTTCAAACTGTGGAGTGAGAAAATGAGATCCAATTCCCTTGTCAAAGAAGCAGCCATTCAGAAATGATTTGTAGGGTGTTGTGGTTTTTGGATGATTGTTCAGACATTCGTCCCTCCAAGTAATGCAGTAAATTGACACATTCTAAATCAATGTGTGTCTGCTTACCATTTTTTCTTCACTTTCTAAGATCTGCCTCCCTTCCCCCACAATTCCAGCCCTGTATAGGCTGCAGAAAAATTGCTTGGAGTCCTCTTCACATAACAGTTTATCCCCATTCTATTTCTATGGAAAACATTTTCTGTGGTTAGGTGCCTAGACTGGCAATCCTGTACAATACCCTTTACCAAATACCAAAAATGGAGTACCACTGATAAGATAGGCTAAGAAAAGAACATTTCCTGTTTTGAGGAATACTGAATGTCTAAACTTAGTTTGACAGTCACTTTGAAAAAAATATGCTGCATGCATTCTCTAGTAATTATTTGTAGCTTTGTTTACCTATCTTCTTTGAATGCTCCTCCAGCTACAGATCCATTCAGCATCACTTGGACATCACCACAAGCTGCGCTTGCAAACTAAAAATGAAGACATTGTTTTATGAATTAAAATATTGCACAGTATAAACAGTAAGAAGTATATAGTTTTTCCACAGGAGTAAACACAAGCACAGCAATTTGATATTAGCTGCTAATATCACATCAGGCAATATTAAAAAATGCCACCACTAATTCTGCATGATTTGACACACCCACAAGCTGAAACCTCAAAAGTCTGATTTGGTCACAGAAACATCAGGCAAGTAAGTGGCTTAATTTATAATCCCTCATATAGCCTTTCAATGTTACTCTGTCATGTCTGCCATTAGTGGAACATTCTCTTTGCAAGATCCTGTAAGGCAGTGGTTTTCAACTGGGGATCAGTGGCCCCCAGAGGGTCCACAAGGAAGGCATTTTGGGTCCATGGAAACTTGTGCACAATGGCAATGAAGCACAAAGGCACAAAACCCTGTACAGTACTGCTAAAGCTGAACCAGTAAAGCTGTGACCTATGATACAAACAGTCATTTAAATTAAACAGTCAATAACTACCTCTTGTCAGATGGCTTTACAGTAGGTGTTAAATACATCCTCTTGTTACTGCTTTTTATGTTGGCTTGCGCACTTGCGCAAGCAACATCTTTCACTAATACAGGTTTTGGGGGCGCGGCTGCTGTTGGGCGAATGCAGGGCACGCATCAGTAGGTGCGTCCCTCATTCCCCAATCAGCCTGCATGCCTGCGCCACACCATGCATACATAATGGGGTGAGCATATCTAAGCAAAGATCCGCTGCAATCCGAGCAAAGCTTGTCATACGCAGCGGTCCTTTGCTTGCCGTGTTCGTACGCCATTATAACCATAGTCGATGAGCGGCAGCTACCTCATGCTTGCTTTCACATCGGGTGCCCAATCCTGTCGGCAATCCCCATGTTTGGTGTGCCAATGGGGGAGCCACTCCCGTCGGCAAACCCACCCAAATGTTGAATGCCGAGGGTGCCCAATCCCTTGGCTCAGGCCCCCTCACTGTCTTTGCCGCGCCGACAGAGTCCACTTCCGTTGGCATAACCCTAACTGTTGAATGCTGAGGGGTGCCCAATCCCCTCGGCATTGTGCTCCCCCGCTTTGCTTATCGTATCGCAGAAGCTCAATCCTCGCTGGCATTACTCACCTCCATGTTGTGTGCTGACGGGGTGCCCAATCCCTTGTTGGCTACTGACACCCCCAAAACCCACTTAGGTGGCATGCTGGGAGTCCACCCCAGCGTGCCAAATGCCCTGCAACACGAAACTGTCCGCAATGGTTTCCTATTTTTCCCCTGCAAAGCGAAACCGCCCTTGTAGTCTCGATGCTCCCTTCCCCACCGCACCCACCCTGCGCACCCTGCCTCTTCTCACCCCCCTCACCCCATACTTACCTCCGGACTCCGGCGTAACGATCTTCCATGGACCAGGAACACGTCTGCACTCTTTAAAGCCGACCGCGAACTGAGGAAATGAGGGTAAGCTGTATAATGGAATGAATAGGGTTATTTCAACTTTGCTGCATATCTTAGGCATTTCTTGGAATTTTGGCACCAAATTTTCAACATGGGGTTTTTGGGGCCCCTCCTCATGAATTCTATCACTGTCATGGCGTTAATCGGCCTCGAAAGGTGATTTCACAGTCACTGCACAAAATCACCTTTCAGGACCCATTAATGAAATGACAGTGCCAGTGTTCATGAGGTGGCCTCTCAAAAAGCCTATGTTCCAAATTGATGGAAAAATTAACAAATGCCTGTTTTACGAGCGTGTGTTGTGCAATTCCTATGCAGGCTTGTAACTTCGTGCATTCGCAATATTTTAATGCCTGATTGTCAGCATTGGCATTTTTGTGCACCTCCTTGTGAACAGTACAGCTGTCATTTTCCACATCCTGCCCGAAATGTGTTTCCGCACTTCCGACGCACAATAGCACAGTTGCTGTGGGAAATCAGTGTTTGGGTCAGATTATGAAAATGACAGTGACACAGTTCATGAGCAGAGGTCCTAGAATGCCTATGTTGAAATTTGGAGCTGATGCTCCATAAAATGACTGTGTTACAAGCGTGTGTTGGCAGATTGCATGCACGCTTGTACTGTCATGCATTTATGATATTTTCACTCTGAATTTTCACCATTGCCATTTTTCCACACCTCTTGATGAATAGTACAGCTGTCACTTCACATATCCTGCCCAAAATGTGTTTCTGCACTTCCGGCTCAGAATGGTGTGGTCGCTGTGCGAAATCACTTCTTGGGATAATTTGAGGAAATGACAGTGACACTGTACATGAGCAGAGGTGCTAAAATGCCTATGTTGAAAATTTGGTGCAAAACGCCCATAAACTGGCAGTGCTGCAAGCATGTGTTGCATATTTCCCACGCACCCTTGTAACTCTGCAAATTCCATATATTTATATGCCACATTTTCAGCACTGGCATTTTATTACTCCTCCTTATGAACTGTGCAGCTGTTATTTTTCACATCCTGCCCAGCATGTTTTCCTGCACTGCACCAACAAACACCCAAAGGGACACCCTATTGCCTGTCACTCTCTGCAGGGTGGGGGTGGGTTGGCATCAGTTCAATACTTGATTGCCATTTCTATGCTTCATCTCTCTAACTTCTGCACTGCCAATGGCAGCAAGACAACATTTGGCATTGACAAATGCTTGTTTAACATGTGTCACAATATTGCTGAACAGACACTGGAATATAACTACCGAATGAAACTATTTAGTGTGGCTGGCTGTTTTGTGAGGCATTGATTTAAATTAGTGTTAAATACATCCTCTCATCCCTACTTTGTTACCATGCAGCACAATATTGCACAACCTGTCTGCAGCTGTGTTGTGTTTTAACCATTCAGTGCTGACGGCTTCATACTTCTTCTTCTGTATTCTTGTTTCATTTTGTTTTTCTTCTCTTTCTGCAGCTGGGTATCAGAATAAAACTATTTCCTGAGGCATTTGGGCATTCATGTAAATTTTAAATGTAAAAAATAGGATGGAGGCAGTACATTCTTCAAGCATGGTGGCCACTGCACTGGGAACTTTATTGAATTATTTTTTTTCTGTTTGTTTCCGAGACACCTAATCGGTCCCCTGCTAACCTCAGGTGGTAAATATAAATACACACTGCAGAGTTTGACTTGTGTTCTCACCAAGCTCATGTTTCTCATTAATGTAACTAGTAGTGTCTATATTGACATTCATTCATTCATTCTTTTAAAATGAGTGGTATTATTATGTTAAAATGAAAAATCAATAAAAAGCATTTTTATATTACTACAGTAATTATATTGGTAAGTTACTTTTTTATATTGGTAAGTAACTTAACTTCCACCCCCATGCCCCCACACTCTCTGTCCACTATTGAAAGCAGGGAGTCCCTGCTACTATTGGCTTTCGGACTGGGGACCCCCACAGACAATACGGCTGAAATCCCCTGCTGGAAAGAAACATTACTGAACCCTGGAGGAGGCAAAATCTACTATCAGATTTATGTATGATTTAATTCTAGACTGTATTCTAGATAGTGTATCCCACTAGGGTACATGGTTGTGTACTGCCCAAGGTGTGAGTGCAGGGGATTGGCATGGCTATTTGTTTTAGATCTGGCTTGAGACTTGCAGTGTATCCTATCCAGTGGGTGAGACTAGGTCTTTAGAATGCAAGGCTGTTATTGGTGATGCAGATGTGAGGCAGGATCATCCTCATATACCACCCAGAAGGGTGTGAGAGTGTTTTCCTGCAGGAATTTGGGGAGTTTGTGGCTGGCCTGAAACTCAAATACCCTAGGTGGTGCTCTGCAACTCCCCAGTTAGGCCATGCCTTTGTACTAGTTTTTCCACTGGAATGTGAGGTGTGAGGTATTTAATATCAGGGTTGATCTGGTTAGTTGATCGGATCATCATGCTGTAAGTTTCTTATCATGACCTCTCTAAAAGATTAACACCCTTGGTGGAGTTAGTTCAATTTCAATCTTAACATTACCTGGAGCCTTTAGTGCTCTTGTTGACACTGAGCTGTTCAAGCCTGTGCCAGATGTATGTTGGAGGGGTGGAGACTGCAGTGGGGGTGCATAATACGGTCATCACTGTGGCATTCAACTCCCTTACACTTTTTCCTGTATGTCTGAGAGTCTTCTGTCAGAGCTTCCCCCTGGTTTAGTGAGGAGCTTAGATGGTTGAAGACCAAGGAGTGAAGGTTGAAGCATTCTTAGTTGGAGCACAGAATCAAAGGAGGATATACTAACCTTAGGAAGCCATTATAAGGGGTATCGGGGGCAATGACTTTGAGAAAGGCAGAGTTCCTGTCATGGGTGACTGCTGCAGAGAGAAACAGACCTGCTCAGCACTTCTGCACTGTAGACAAGCTGTTACACCCTGCTTGTCTGCAGTCTGGAGGAGTGTTGACACTTGAGAAATGTGAACAGGTTTGACAGTATTTCCTTGATAGGGTATCCTCCATTCAATCATTGGTCACCATAAGCGGGATGGGAATACCCAGCATAATCCCATTTGTGACTGGCAAGGGCCTTCCATCAATCTGGAGGGAGTTTCAGCCAATACCTACTGGAGAGGATCTCCATCTAATCTCAGAGCTGTGTCTCACTTTCTGTTCATTGACCCCTGGATTGTTGGTGGACTTTTGGGAGCCCCTGGGTCTGATGATTGTGGATACAGTCTGGTGTTACTTTAAGGAGTGTATTTTTCCTTCAGTTCTTCAAAGTGTTGTGGTGAAAACCCCTCTTTAAGAACCATCTATGAGCTGGCCTGTCAGGGCAGCAGTAGCACTCCTGCTGATGGCACTAGCAAACCCAGGTTTGGTAGCAAGCTTGAGTCATCAGGAACCAGCTGGGGGAGGAAGCTTGAGCATCCCAGAGGATGATATCCTCCTCTGTGGATGGGTAGGAGACCACTGTTGCCGCATGACTACCACCTGGCAGTGCAGGTGTGAGTGCATGCAAGGGTGGGGAAACACATATTGGCTGAGAGGGGCTTCACACACTATGTGCACATACCAACTGTCAACTGGTGCTTCCATGGGGAAGGGAGAAAAAAAACGAAAGGAAAAAGACCATTGGCAGAGCAACATGACAGCCATGCTCTCCTGCAGACCCCACGCTTTCCAACATGGCTCTCTCTGGGTGATGTTACCTGAAGTCTCTGAGGGATCCAGCCCAGAAAGAGGACTCCATCATGGGGGTAAGGGATGAGGGAAATGCAGGAAAGGTAAGAATCCAGGAGATATCCGGTTGATGGGGTTGGGTAGATTCAGGTTCCTGATAGTGGGGCAAGATGCCAGCCAGGAGAAGCAGCATAAACAGAAAGTTTTAAAAAATAATCTTTGGACCAAGACATTTTATCCAACTACAGGCCTGTCTCAGACCTTCCCTTTTTAGGCAGGGTGACCTAGAAGGCAGTGGCAGTGCAGTAGGAGGCACACCTAGAGGCTTTTCCATCCATGACTCATTCCAGTCAGGATTTAGAAGTGTCACAGCATGGAGACAGCTCTTGTGAGGGTACAAAATTATCATCTTCTACTAGAGTTAGAGGGAATGTTCCATTCTTATTCTCCTTAACATCTCATCAGCTTTTAGGCCGGCCCAGTGGCACTGAGGGTTGAGGTGCTGGATACCACAACTCACGCCACGCTGGTGACCCAGGTTAAGGAATAAGTCTGGGCCTTTGGAGGTCAGCTGGGGGGTGCCAGGAGATGGATTGTGCCACCGTCGGGCAGCTCTCCCCTCTCGGGTGGGGACTCAGATGCTCCCGCTGCAAGGCTGCCCCCGAGGGGAGGCTCAGAGTTAGTGCAGCTGGGTGTGACTAGAACAGGGAGGGTGCCTCAGGTTGCCATGTGCATGTGCCTCTACACACGTACAGGTACCCAAGGCAAGGGGCAGGGAGACAAAGCAAGAAAATAATTGGAGCTGGCAGGCTCCATGACAGCCCTGCAGCACCAACACCAGCCCCCCCAGAGTCTAGATGTTGGTCTCCATGGGGGGGGGAGTCATGCCATTCACCCTCAGCCTGCCATGGGGGGTAACCTGTGGGGGATTGTTGGGAGGGTCAGGTGCGGGGGAGCAGGGACCAGAGACTGAACCCTGCAGAGTGCGGTCCAGAACCGCCTGCCAGATCCACTCATGTGTCCCCATTGTCAAGCAAGGTGGGAGGTGACAACAGGGACCAAATAGCTTGATAAAAAAAAAATTGCATCTGCTTTTGACGTGGTAGACCATGGAATTTTAGCAACACAGTTGAGAGACTTGGTTGGAACGGAGACGCCATGTTGAGGTGTTTTGAATCCTTCCTTTCCTATAGGGTGCAGCAGGATGTATAAGGTAATAATTTCTCCTTGCACCTTGCTGCCCTGACCTGTGGGGTCCCTCAAGTTTTGATCTTGTTGCCCATGCTACTTGCATAGTATATGCTGACAATGGTGGGAAGTCATTTACAGGTATAGTCTGTAGTTTCACTGTTAATGCTGATGATATTCAGCTATATGTAAGTTATAATACCCAAGGGAGTGGGCGTTACTGAGATATAATGGACCACCAAGGGGCATAATGAAGCCCGAAGCCACAGGTGGAGGGCCTTATAGCCCCTGGAGAGTCTGCTATATTCCATAACACCCACCCTTGGAGGGTATTATTACACTTAGAAAATGGGCATTGTAAAAAAAAAGTAGTTTAATGAAAATAAATTAATAAAAAATTAGTATAACATGTTTTATAATAAAATAGTTCCTCTATCTGTATTACAGTTATGTGTGTTTCTATTTTTCAGCTAAGGATTCTTGTCTTACAGGAGCCTCCATAGTTTTGACTGGAGCTGGTTGTCATGGTCCCTCCTGCACACCACCTTCACATACACACACGGAGGTAGAGATCGTGAGTCATCTTTTTGGGGTTTGAAAATGATGAGTGTCTTTTCTTTTTTTGAACTGGCATCATTTCTCTACAGGTTTCAGTTTGTTGTCAGTGATAGCTGCAAGACAGATGGGGGAACAGTGCGAGACAGGCGCTGTGAGATCCACCCACTACTGTGCTGACAATTTATTTCACATAAAAAAAAATCTTGTTGAAAAACACTCCCCAAGTATTCAGTTGATTTTGCATTTCTGTTTTCTTAGCCAGAAAGACAACCGAATAGCCAAATGGGGAATCCTGCTACGTACTCGAGTGTGCCACTGCGAGGAACTGCAGGTTTCAGCTTGCTGTTTTTTTTCTTCTCCTTTTTAAATGTAGTGTAATATGAAATGAGGCTGGATTTTGTGGATGGGGTAATGATTTGTGGAGAAAGGAAGGCTGTTTAATTTTTCTGTTTAGTGGGGCACTTGGGCTACCGAGTGGGCTTGTGGAAAAAAATTTGCATTCCTGCCATGTTGGAGGAAGCATGGGCTCAGCGTGGACACAGGGATATCAGGTGCTGATTACTGATGCTAGGGTGAACTTGTTTTTCACTGAGCGTTTTTAAGAAATAACAACACCTGTATCAGGGAGTTTTAGCCAATCAGAGTGCAACTTTTCACTTGCCCATTTTCTAAGCATCAATTGCCCCGGGGAGAGAAATAGCATCAATGTGCTAGACACTTGCCTAGATGTTATAAATGACTGATTGGACTCCAGCTGGCTTAGGTTGAATTCAGACACGATGGAAGTGCTGTCGGTGGATGCAGGTGCTCAGAGTGTGGCAGTTTGGGAGGTGGGTTGGCTAGATTATGGCACCCCCTGGTTTGATTTGATTTGATTTTGTTCATCAGTAGGTGCACTGATGCTAAAAACACCTTTTTCAGGCATGATCTCTCTCATTGCCAGGGATTGGGTGAAGAATCTGGTTGTCATAATGGACCAATAGCTGACACTATAACATCAGGTATCAGGAATCTGGTTGTCATAATGGACTGATAGTTGGCACTACAACATCAGGTATCAGGAGTGACCCATGGTGAATTTTTTTAATCTCAGAAATATCACCCTGATTAAGCCCTAACCTAATCCCAAAGACCTAAAGAGAGTATTGCATGCTTACATGATATCTAGATTGGATTGTTACAATGCTCTTTACCTCAGGCTATCTGGAGGTCTGACACACCACTTTCTGCTGGTGCAGAATGCCACAGCTTGATAGAATGCTGGGGAGTCTTGCTTCTAGCATATCTCTCCAGTACTGCGGGTGCTGCACTGGCTGCCTGTGAGGTCACTCATCTCCTTCAAGACAGATTTGTTGACATACAAAACCCTGCATGACTTGGGCCTAGGCTACCTGAAGAGCTCCTCTGTCCTTATGCTCATGACTGCCCACTCCATTCCTCTATGGTAGGCCTCCTGAGGGTCCTCAGGTCCCAGTTTAAATTATCTGGGGATCCTCAGGCACATACCATGACAGTGCACATTTTACAGAATCAGTCACTATGTAGTCTCAGGGTGGCCCCCAGTGTTGAGGTATTTAAATGGGGGCTGAAGCACCATTTCTTCTTCATGACATTCTCTGACCAACGAGTCTGAAAACACTGCACCGATGTATAGTATGTATCACTTTTTGTATTTTAATATTATTATGACACATACAGTGGTGACAGCCAAGATACAACACAGTAATGCTTCAGTATATCACAACATTTTATTTATTTAATTAAAAATTGGTAACCAGGAGAGACACACTGAGCCAAGAGTTGTTTCTAGGTGCGACCCAGGTGAGGGGACAGTGGAAGAACAGCAGCACAGTGTACCTTAATGCAAAACAATGGAACAACATTTGGTAAAAATTCTGTACAAAAAAAAAAATAGAACTATATACAAAAATTGAAACGGGCTGAGAATAAAGTGTGGTACAGCTCAAGAAGAACATCTAACAAGAGTATATTCAGAAGTGGTAGCAATACATGGTGATGAAGAACAGTATTGTCAGTGGATGATTGACCTATATGGCAAGTTAATGCTTGCCCTTGTAATGGAGGAGAAAACTGTAGAGGTGTGGTAGTGAATGCAAGGCAGCAGCTGGGACCCTGACAGTTGCTTACCAGAATGGTTAAAGCTTAGTCAGGGAGGTGTCAGCTGGAAGAGTAAAAGGAACAGGTGGAGAGGGGCTGGAGTTTCAACTGATGCCTGAAGGAACCAGGGGATGGGAAGATTCAGAAGAAGGAGGGGAGTTGGTTCCAGAGTGATGGAAGTCCATAGGAGAGGACAGACTGCCCAGCAGAGATGTAAGGGTGAGAAGTGGAAAAAGTACAATGGTCCTTGAAATGGGGGGAACAGGAAGCAGGGGAGAGTTAGGAAAGGACAGAGGAGAGGTAAGAGGGAAGTGAACCAAACCAGAATTTGGATATGAAGGAGGTACAGTGAGACTGGCAAAGTGAGGACAGAGAGTGGGTGGATGGATAAGGATGAATACGGTGCAGTATATTGCAAGGAACAGATTAATTCAATGGCAATTAAGCCCTTTTGTCTTGCAATATTTTGTGACATGTCACTTACTGCAAGTTGCTGCATTGCATCGTGGCTGTTTTTCTTTGTGCTACTATTTGATTTGTGCTGATGTTATAAAGAACCCAGAGCCTGCAGAATTGTTTGCCAAATACATAAAATTACTACTACTACTATGTTCATATTTTAATTATTTAAATTGCACATAGCTGCTTTCGTTTTTGAAATAATTATATTATAGCTAGACTTTTAATGATTTTTATTTATTTCTTTTCTTTGTTATTTTGGATAAATGTATTCTTTTATCTTGTTTCACCAAAAAAGGCACACTAAGCTGTGAGAGCTTGTATCCCAGGGTGGTGGGTTACATGAACCAGTTTTACAGACTGGGTAATGTTGGCCACAATACTGGGAAAGCTCCCCTACTCTTTTTTACAGCTGCATGGGCAGATCCATGCTGATGTATTGATATGAAGTAGGAGAGAGAAGGGACTATGAAAGCAGGTGATCAGATACCTAGATTGTCCTCATCCACTGAGTGCTTGGAATGGACTTACATATGAACATATGACTTTGCTAGCAGATAAAGGCCTTATTGTCTATCGAGTCTGCTCAAATGTGCAGCTAGCAACCCTTATACTGCAGCTGCCCCTCTTTCTCCTTCCCTGACCCTCCCTCTTACCCTATCCCATCTCCTTTTGAAACAGTCCACTGTTCTACAGGACACCACTTCCGCAGGCAATGCATTCAACCCAGACACCACTTTCTCCATAAAAAAGTGTCTTCTCATTTCCCTCCTGAACCTTCTCCCCTCCAATCTGAGACTGTGACCTTGAGTGTCCCTACTCCCCCCTTAACTTGAATAGTCCCTCTGTGCCTGTCTTGTTTATTCCCTTCATGTACTTGAAGGTTTCAATCATATCCCCCCTGCCTCTCCTCTTCTCCAGTGAGTACATGTTCAACTCCCTCAGCCTGCTCACGTAGGGCATGTCCCCTAGTTCCTGGATCATATTTGTTGCCCTGTGCTGCACCCCCTCCAGTAACTTAATGTCCCTCTTCAGGTATGGGCACCAGTACAGCATGCAGTACTCCAGGTGTGGCCTAACCAGTGACCTACACAACGGCAGGATCACCTCCCCTCTCCTTGAAGATATACCCCTGGGAATACAACTCAGCATTTTAATGGCCTTTTCAGCTGCCTTCCTACATTGTGCTGAGTTGTTGAGCCCGTTATAATCACCCCCAGATCCTTCTCCTCCTCTGTTATGTCTAGCTGACCCTCCCCAATCTGGTAGCTCCTTCTTGGGTTTTTTTCCCTGAAATGTAACACTTTTCACTTTTTGGCATTGAACCCCAACTGCCAGGTGTCCGACCAGGTCTCCAATTTTGACAGATCATCCTGCAACCCATGTCACCCTCTTAGGTCATCCATTACTGCTCCCATCTTGGTGTCATCTGCAAACAAACTGATCTTGCTCATGATGCCCATTGAGATGTCTGATATGAACAAACCAAACAACATCCGTCCCTGCACTGAGCCCTGCGGTGCTCCATTTGTCACTGCCCTCGGACATGAGAGTTCCAGTTCCACCACCACCCTCTGCTGCCTTCCCTGTAACCAGTTTACTACCCATCCCACTATTTTCACCCCTGCACCTGTACCTGCCAACCTACTACCCAGCCTCCCATGCAGCACCGAGTTGAATGCCTTACTGAAATCCAGAAACAGGACATCCACTGCATGGCCCTTGTCCAATCGAAGGGCAATAAGCAAGACATACATGATGATGACTGAAGTGTAGGTCCTTTGTAAGCTGATGATCAGACTGTAGGATGAGTTTCAGGCTTACCCCCTCGGTGGCATAGTAGAAGATGGCTGACCTGAGGTCTGCCATTCCACCTGTGCTTCGGAATAGTACTGGTGGAATAGGTGCAGTGTTACCACCTTGTGAGCAGGAGGAGAGTAGAAGTGAATGCGATGTGCTAGGCGGCTACCTAAGCATATCAGATAGATAGGAATGGCACTGTCCAGGAATAGCACAGCAGCAGTGAGAATAGAGACAGAGCAATCAAGTAGGCAGTTAGTAACTGGCTCTATTTGTAGAAGATCATGAATAGACTTACTGAAGGATGTAAGCAATTGAGGTAGAACAGTTACATAACGAGTCCTCTCAGCCGAAAAGCTGGTGATATTGATGCAGGCAATCAGGGTAGATTGAGTAAGATAAGAGTTTGGGCTACTGCCAAAACTAGGAATGAGGAATCTGAGGATCCCACCGCAGGTCAAGCACAAAATGGAGTAGCAAGGTGTAGAGAGGCATTAACGCTGGGAGCCCCAGTATTACAAGGCTCACTGATGAGGAACAATGGAGTCTAGAGCGCTATGCATTGGTAGTCAGGTGTAGTGAAACGGAGGCAAGTAACACTATCTGGAACAGCCCCGTTGCAATCCTAAATGGCACCAAGCATAGGAAGGAATTCTGTGGTCCGCGGTGGTTTGCCTGAGATGAATGGAGGTAGTCCTGGGAAGATATGGAGACAATAAACTGACTGGACAGTGCAGAAATGATCCGAGAACGTCTGGAGCTGAATGAAACTAGCTACGACGGATGTCTGCAAGGTGCGAGTGGCTGCTCATGAAGAAACCCCAAAAACGAGGAATCAGAGCAAAACAAGGGATGGAGAAAAGGGAAAGCAGAAAAACAAAAATGAAAACAAATGGGGAACAGGGAGCTGGGGGTGTGTGAATGAACAAACAAAGGGAGAACAGGACAGGCGGGAGGTGGGGTAAGAACACCAGAGAGTGAGGGAAGGCCAACAGAAATGGTGAAAGCAACAGAAGGAGCAGCCACAGGACCATGCAACGAACACCACTTAGCAAGTGTGACTCGCTCTAAGCAGAGAAGGCGTAGCCTGAGGTTTTACATAGGAGATGGGGGAGGAGCTATTTCCCCTCCCACAGAACCTCAGGTTACAGACTTTCAATTTCTCCTCCCCTGATTCCCTCCCCTTTCCCATTAGTGCCTCTTTCAAGCATGTCCCCATTTTCCAGAAGTGTGCCCTCCTGAAATCAAGGGTATGTGTTTTTGTGCAGTTTGGTTCTTCACCTTCTTTGATTTCAAACCACAGTGACTGGTGGTCACTGTTCCCTAGGTGCTCCCCCACTGGTACTCCTATTACACTGTCCCTGTTTGTGAGCATGAGGTCCAGTATTGCCTTCTGCCAAGTTGGTTCCATGACCAGTTGCTTAAGGAAGGCACCTTGAAGGGAGTCCAGGATAAATCTGCTCCTGGTTGATGCTGATGTTGGGAGGCTCCAGTTCACATCTGGAATATTGAAGTCTCCAATCATCACCACCTCCCCCTTGTCTGCCATCCTTTGGATGGCTAGCATTATTTTTCTAACTTTCTCCTGGGCTGGTGGTCTATAGATCACCCCTGTATAGATGGCTGACCCCGGTTTCCTTTCCAGCTTATCCCACAGTATCTCTCCCCCATTTTGTTCCTCCTGGATCTCTGTGGCCTTTACGCCATCTTTCACATAAAGTGCCACTCCTCCTCCCTTCCTGCCTGCCCTGTCTCTTCTGAATATGGTGTAGCTGGGTATGGCCATCTCCCAGCCATGGTTATCATTACCCCAGATCTCTGTGATGGCCACAATGTCCAGGTCCAACTGCACCATGGCAGCCTCCAGATCCTCCATTTTGTTGCTAAGGTTCCTGGCATTGGCACACATGACTTTTCAAGATGTGAACTCCCTGGTCTGTTTAGCAGTTCTACTCCAGCCCCCTCCCTGGTTGTCCTTTGTCCCTGGTTCTCCCTGCTGTCTGTCCTTCTGTTGAATTTTGCCCCTTTTCTGCCTATCCACCCCTTGGGTGCCTATCTCCATCTTTTGCACACTGCTTTGTAAAGATACCCCCTCCTCCTGTTCACTGATTCCAATGCTAGCTATCGGAGGGGGCAATTAGGTACCCTTCTTGCTGGCCTGCCACCCCCCTTGGCTAGTATAAATGCTTGTCCATGTAGCATTTAAACTTATCATTGTGTGCCTGGATTCCCTTCCAGGATGGATGCAGGCGGTCAGGCTTGAACAAGTCCCCATCTTTTCAGATGGGTCCCCCACCTGGGGGGATGGGGCTTGTCACCAGGTGGGTCCCCAGTCACCATTGAATCCAAAACCCTTCCTCACAGCACCAGTAGGATGTTGAGTTGTATAGGGAGGGGTATTGATAGCAGGAGGAAGGAGGTAATTTTATCCCTTTATAGATTTTTAATGAGGCCAAATCTGGAGTACTGCACCCAGTTCCAGAGCCCTCATCTCAGGAAGGATAGGGACAGGCTGGAGACAGTGCAGTGCAGGGTAACAAAAATGATTCAGGGCAAACAGGTCAAGCGTCATAACGAGGGCCTCAGTGCACTGAATGTGTTCTTGCTAGAGACCAGAAGGGAGAAGGGAGATATGTTAGAGACTTTTGTGTTACTAAAAAGAATGAACAAGGTGAACTGCAAGTAACTATTTAGCTTGAATGTTAGTTCAAGTTCACGAGGACATGAGTGGAAACTGACAGGAGGGAGGTTCAGGAGGGACATGGGGAAGTATTATTTTACAGAAAGGGTGGTGGGGCCATGGAATAGTCCGGCAGCCGAGGTAGTGGGTGCTAAAACAGTTAATGACTTCAAGCATGGTTGGGACAGAGTACTGGGTATAGTGGTCACTCAGAACAACAGAATTGGGAAGGAGTATGGGGGCCATTTATGTCCCTGGTTGGACAGTAAGTCCCAGGGTTAGACAGGGAACCTGAGCAGACTGGTTGAACCATTTATCTTTTTCTGCCATCATTGTCTCTAAGTTTTCATGTTTCTACTGAACAACAAGGAAGTCTTTACTTGATCAGCTTCAGTTAACTCGAATGCTTACCACTCACGGTAAGAGGTCCTTACTGTTTAGGGCACCTAAGATTTTTAACTTACTTTCTGTATCTATTGTTACATCTTATTCTATTTGAGCCTTAAGACAGATACTTAGATAAAATGTTATTGTTGTTAATTCTGTATTGTTTGTATATACCTTGTCGTCCAGTGAAATGGACTTTCTTAGCAATTAGGCCTACCAGTCTTATAAAAAAAAATCACAATAAAATAATATGCTCATGTGATAAGGGTACGTTCATGAAAATGTTGTACCAATGGCCTGCTAAAGTAATGTCTCAAATTTTCTGTAAGAAAAAGGTAATCTTAGATTTAAAAAATGGGGTTTAAAAGTTTAATATACTGTATACAGAGATACATATGATAAGTCTGCAGTCCGTTGCCAAATGTAACTTTTGTTTTACCCACCACCTTAGGTTGACCAGTTTTGTGCAGCCAAAATGTGACATGGGACGGCATGTAGAGTAAGGGTGCTTGAAACAACTCTGTTCTGTAGCACAGACTTTCAGTAAACTATTTTTTTAAGTCTCTGGCATTGTATCTTTATTTCCTTAGTCTTGTTTCCTGCCTCCCGCTTTTTTAAGTGTTAACTGTAATTTATTGTTCTGAATGCAACAGCTGTTGTCCTATGGTGCTATGATTAGAATGTTGTAATATAACAGTTAACAGAGACCCTGTTAGTCAAACGGTTGCTTTGATTTATTCAAATTGCAACTCTAACTGCTAAAAAAAGTTTAGATAAATCGTCCCCATTGAAGTCAATTGGGCACACCCATGCAGTCTGTTTTGTGACATCACAAAACAGGGCTGTGTGAGCCTGCATGGGAACATGTCGACAATTTGAGGAAGTGGCTCCATTTTGGGCTGGGGAAACTTTACGGAGGATATAACTTTTCACAATGGAAAAAATAAATGGTATTTTTTATGGAATTCAACTCTGGGCCAGATGGGCTATAGAATATGCTTTGGGGAGCAGCAACTTGGCAGCTGCTCCTTAAGCATTTAATGTGCGCTCTCCTTTATTCTGTTGTTTCATCTGTTAAGGAATCGATGTGTGCTCTCTGTTCTGTTGTTTCATGTGTTGGTAAGCAATTGATGTGCACTTGCTGTTGTTCCATCATTTCATGTGTTGTGAAGTAATTGATGTGCACTTTCCTTCTTTCCATTTTATCTCTCTTGTGAGGAAATGGTGCCCTCTGTCACACAGAATACTATATCAGCTGTGAAAGAGGATATTAATGTGTGATGGCTGGATTAACTCTTTGAGACTATGTTTTTAAAGATTTTTGGAATAATGGAACATCAACAGAGATGAAGGCCATGAATGTCTGCTGCATCATTGATCAGTGATGGACAGAAGATCTCTTCCATGCCACTGTCTGCAAAGGAGAGAAGTAAGTACTTCAGAGCTGGTATGAAAAGGGACTCAGAACATTATGAAGCATATATGGCAAGCTTCTAAGCTCAATCACAGGCTTTTCATGATAACCTGGATGAGGAGAGGCACCATACCTACACTGAGAAATTTAGGCTGCAATTGCAGAAGTACATAGAATGGCAGATGCAGGATACATTAGCGCATGCTAAGTGTACAGTACTAACCAAACCCACCACCAGAAGAGACAAACACAAAAAGCAGCACCCAAGAGAAATCTGGAAGGAACAAAAAAAGATAACAATGTGGGGCATTGTTAGTGCAGAAGAAGAGAATTAATTAAAACAGATGCCACAAATACAAGGAGGCCTATCAACAATGAAAAGATGCACACACAACTACCACAGCAGCAGTGCAGGTAAATTTAATTGATAACCTCGGTATGGCTCCAACTGTGGACTCCTGATCTGACAGTGCCATCCGGAAGGTACTTCAAAGGGCATGAGTGGCCCTACCACAGTCACCAACATGCTTTGTGTCTACATTCGATAAGTTGATTTCCTCATGTTCACTAGCAAAGCAGGCAGCACTGTCAAAATGAGGCCAAAACATGACAAACTGTTGAAATTCAGAGAAGAAACTGATGGAGGTCATGAAGGGAAAAGGCAAGAGTGGACGACAATAAAAACAGGACTAGGTGAGAGCACTTTCTAGTTTTGAAAAAAATATAAGCTGCTATTCAAGGCAAGCACAACTAGACATACAATGAAGTTTTACTCCGCAGGCGAACATGCGGCAAAGTCACCAAATTCTCCTCTGCGGAGCATTTCATGTAATTTTTTCAAATTAACCGAAATTCGCCATTTGAGACTTTGTCTTGCTTTTGGGGTTTTTAAGAGCAGATTACACGTAAAAAAACCCAAAGCAAGTAGAGGTTACAAATGGGGAACAGCACCCCAATCTATACCTGGTGTCTAGTTGCCCCACGCTGGCCAATCGCCGGCCCCAATAATAAATAAAAAAATCCTCCTTCCAGATCCCTAGTGTTGACTCTATGATGCAGGTTTGACAACTTCATTGCTGACTGATGTTACAACGATGGCTTTATGTCAACTGCAATTGTGGTCGGCATAAAAACATTCACTTTGCACTTTGTTTTCTTAGGGGGCTTTGCCCCCCCCAAGCCCTCCATGCAGGGCATGCTGCCCCCACACCCAATGTTGCTAAACTAATCCACTCCAAGTCAAAGTTGATTCAGGGAAGGGGTACAAGACCCCCTGAAAAAAATGCTGGGTCCCACAGCGACAGTACAGCGACCTGTCAATTTTGTCGCTGTACTGTCATTCGTGGTGCAGGTTTTACCATGCAATCAGCATACAGCTGGGGTTTAGTGGACTCCCCACCCCACTGATCACCGGTGCCAATAATAAATTAAAAAAATCTTCCGTCCAGATCCCTGGTTTCTAGTGGATCCCGCACCCTGCTGATTGCTGGCCCCAATAATAAATAAAAAAATCCTCCATCCAGATCCCAGGTGTTTAGTGGATCCCCCACCCCACGAATTGCAAGCCCCAATAATAAATACAAAATATCCTCTATCCAGATCCCTGATGTCTATTGGACCCCCAGTCCACTGATTGCTGGCCTCAATAATAAGTTAAAAAAACCTTCATTCATGTCCCTGGTGTCTAGTGGACCACCCACCCCACCAATCACCAGCACCAATAAAAACCATCCCTGGGGTCTAGTGGAACTCCCACCCCCAACCCATCATGTAGTGCCCCTGCCTGCAACCACCACTCCACTCCCCCCAACCCTGTCCTCAAGCGTGCCACTGGCACCAGACCTCCACTCATCTCTGTGGCTGGCAGCCTGACTGACCTGCTGTAAATGAAGGAGCATGTGCTTGTACAAGCATGCAGTCATTCATTCAGTCAGTCAGTCAGCTCGTCATTGTATGGGATGTTCTTCAGGGGGCTAGAGAAGAAAGGGTAGACTGTTCTGGTCTTTGGCGGTGGGCGGGATGGGGAATGGCGTTGTGGACCCCTTCATGGTCCACAATGCCATTCCCCCCAACCTGCCCACTGTAGAAGACCAGAGCAGCCTCCTTCCCTTCTCTAGCTCCCTGAACAATGTTGCATACAATGACAAGCTGGCTGACTGACTGAATGAATGAGCACATGCTTGTACAAGCACACACTCATTCATTCAGAGCACATCAGTCAGGCTGCCAGCTGCAGAGATGAGTGGAGGGCTGTGCCAGTGGTCTGCTCAGGGATGGGGTTGTGGCAGGGAGCAGAGTGGTGATGGGGGCACAACTTGACAGGGTGGGGGGAGCAGGGGGTGCCACTAGACACCAGGGATGTTTTTTATTGGGGCCAGTGATCAGCAGTGTTGGGGGTCCACTAGACCCAGGGATCCGGATGGAGGATTTTTTTTATTTATTATTGGGGCTGGTGATTGGCAGGGTGTGGGGTCCAGGAGACACCAGGGATCTGGACGGGGATATTTTTTATTTATTATTGGGGCTGGTGATTGGCAGGGTGTGGGGTCCACTAGACACCAGGGATCTGGACAGGGATTTTTTTTATTTATTATTGGGGCCGGCGATCAGTGTTGGGGGGGGCAAACAGCATGCCACTCTTTCACCATCGATCTGCGAATTGGCCAATTTCATGAATTGCACTCTGCGAATTGAGCACTATTCACAAAATATTTTGAGGCGTGAATTTTGTTGACTTCTCCCACCTCTAAGTACAACCCCTGGTATTATTCATACAAACCCTATGAATGCATCCTATAGTGAACAGAAGCAAGTGAAACCCATACACAAATCTGCATTGCCTTTGGAAGCTGCCAACAAAGGGCACAGCTTTTTTGAAGATTGGGCCACCCTTCTGCATTACAAGAAGGCAATTTTAAAAAGAAGTCAAGGTACCAAAGCCTTCTTTTAAAAACCCGTCCATGCACTGCATGCATAATTTCATAAGGAAAATACAGAGTGCAGCATTCGTTCAACTAATTTTAACAGTCTGCAACGAAGACATGATAAACTCACCAAAGAACAGAAGCTTGACCAAAGCCTATACAAGTACTGCAGCAATGCTTCACTAAAACTATGAGCATTAAGCCACATGGCTGACCTTCACAAAATGACTTAGTGCAAAGTCATCAATATTTACACAGCAGTGGAGCTGGCAATGTGTCCAAAGGCAGGAAGTTATAGGTTCTTCAGAAGAGACTATGTGGAGAAGGTGTGTGTGATAACTGAACAGTAAATGCAGTAGCAAAAACGGCAGAGGAACTATGCAACAGGAGGCAGAATTGGTGAATGGTGAGGTGGTGCTAGTGGGAAAGCATCACTGTGACAAACATGGAACCAAGAACATTAAGAAAAGTTTTGAACAGCAAGAAGACAACCTACAACTGCTGGTTGAGATGCATAAGGAAGCTCCCCATTTTCTGGGCCTCCACTTGTATATGGCTACATGGCAAAAGCACCATTACAGCAGACTCAAGGAGAAAAGACTGCAGAAGTGGGTCCTCATGGTTGCTGTGCTTTACAGAAAACCATGCCTGCGAGTACCAGGATGAGATCCAATCCTGCCACTGGCCTCATGAAAAGACTGCAATGCACCCATTAGTGACATACCAAAGATGTGGTCATTGTGAAGTTACTATCACAGAATCACTGATATTCATCCCTAATGACCTTACATATGACCACCACATGGTTTGGCATTTAGTGAACGTGGCCAGCACACATCTCAAAAAGTCCCAGTACCTAAACATACAGAAAGAGGTACATTTTACAGATGGCTGGGGGAGCCAATATAAATTCAAGTGGTCTTCCAATGCAATGACAATGGCTCCAGCAGAATTCAGATTTCAACAGAAAGGGCCTATTTTGGATTTAGGTATGAGAAAGGCCAGTCACGTGGATCAAATCAAATCATTATTTATATAGTGCCTTTCAGTATCAAGGCACTGCACAAATTTTGACAACATATTTAAAAACCAGCAATATACAAATTAAAAATCATTCAGTCTGGGAAGGCTTGTGCAAATAAATATGTTTTTAACAAAGATTTAAAACTACTGTTGGTCAGGCATTATCTTAACCGACGAGGCAGAGAATTCCACGGGGTTGCTGCTGCAATAAAAATGCATGAGCTCCAGGTGTTTTAAGACGAACCCTGGGAATCTCTATCAATCCCTCGCCCGTGTAGGGAGTAAGGAGATCTTTCAGGTAGTCAGGTCCCTGTTCTTGTAGGGCTTTAAAGGTAAGCAAGCCTACTTTATTGGTGATACACCACTGAACCGGCAGCCAGTGCAGTCCGTGCAGCACAGGTGTTATATGACTGGCCCTGGAGGTACCTGTCAATAGCCTGGCTGCAGCGTTCTGCACCAGCTGCAAGTGGTGGATATTAACCCCAGACAGCCCTAGGTAGAGGGCATTACAGTAGTCAAGACGGGTAGTGATGAAGGCATGAACCAATGTTGGAAGGTCACCCAGTGGAACCAGATGTT
Source organism: Neoceratodus forsteri (assembly GCA_016271365.2). NCBI lineage: Eukaryota > Metazoa > Chordata > Ceratodontiformes > Ceratodontidae > Neoceratodus > Neoceratodus forsteri. The sequence continues at coordinate 906,771,105 of CM057452.1, forward strand.
TTACCTGGGTTATAGTCCTCAGATGGTAAAATGAGGATTTGACCATGGCTGACACCTGAGATTTTAGGGTCAAGCCATCATCAAAAATAATGCCCAGGTTCCACACCCAATCTGAGGATGTGAGCTGGACACCATCAAGCCACAAGCCAGACATATGTCCAACCCCCAGACCCACCCCCGGGTGACCCAGGTCCACAACCAACACTTCAGTCTTACCCGGATTCAGTCTCAGCCAGCTGGAGCCCATCCAGTCATTGATCTTGGAAAGGCAATCATTTACCACAGAGATCGCATCAACCTACAGTAGTAGCAACAGACATTGCCAGCTATTTCCCGAAATTTATGTGATATTTCTAGAGAAATTTCCTGCTTTCTGCATTTCCACAGTAGGGGCAGCAGAGAGAAACTGTTTAGAAATTTACGCAATATCTGGAAATAGCTGCCAATGTCTGTGGTTACTACTGTATCCAGGCACAAAGGAAAAATGCAGCTGAGTATCATCTGCATAGCAGTAAAAACTCAAGCTGTATCACCTGATGATATCTCCCAATGGAAGCATGTACACTGTGAACAACATGGGTGCCAATATTGAGCCCTGCGGCACCCCGCAGGACAGAGGGAGGGGAATCAGAGGAATAAATTCCAGTGACCACCCTCTGAGACCTGCCTGTGAGGAAAGATCAGAATCAATTGAGGACTGTACCTGACAGTCCACAAAGGAACAGCAGGGTCTCCAAAAGCACTCCATGGTCCACAGTATCAAAAGCTGCTGAGAGATCGAGAAGGACCAAGATGGTATGAGCCTTTTGATCTCTGGTCATTTAGTACCTGAACAAGGGCAGTCTCTGTGCTATGCCTTTTCCTAAAACCAGACTGAAGGGCTTCATAGACATTGTGAGTTACAAGGTGATCATCCACCTGCAATGCAACTACCTTCTCAATAATCTTCCCACCAAAGGGAAGATTAGAGACAGGTCGGGAGTTAGCTGGATCATCTGGATCCAGGGAGGGTTTTTTTAAGGAGTGGTCAAATGACCGCCTCCTTTAAGGGGTCAGGAGAGATCCCCTCCTCCAAGGATCTTCATACAATTTCAGCCAGAATTGTGATGATAACAACTACACACCCCACTAAGATGGGGGTAGGGCCCGGATCCAAACTACAACAGGTTGGGTGCAAGGTCTGGATGATCTTCACAATGTTCATGAATTCCAGTCTGCTGAAATCCATCCAGACAGACCGGGTGCTCACCACCTCCCATCGACCTCCGCGACCCCTCATAGAGAGAGCCGGGCTGATTCTGAACCTGATGCTGGCAACCTTATCTGTGAAGAACTGAGCCAGCTCATCACACTTATCCTGTGAAAAAGATCTTCCAGACTGTAGACAGATTGGATTGCACAATCTGTCAACAGTTCAGAAGAGTTGAGCTAGTCGATTCTGTGCAGCAGAAATCTCCCTGGACGGGAACTCTGCCTTCTTATGGGTGATTTCTGATTGATAGCCATTGTAATGTTCTACCAATCTAAGCCTTTCAGCATCCAGGCTGGACTTCTGCCATGCTCTCTCCAGCCTTCAACCAACTCACCTCAACTCCATCAAGGACCCGTCATATCATGGAAACCTTGGGCGAAGAGTGAGTGGTCGAACACAAACAGGAGCAATCAAGTCCAGAGCATCTCCCACTGCTTTATTATAAGCTAGTACAGGGTCCCCTGGGCTTGTACTTTCACCCAGCAACCCCGATAGGTCCAGAACTGCCGACAGACCCTCTGGGGTAACTCCCCTTAAAGGGCGGTACCGGACCATCTCCGAAGGGGCAGATCCAATCAAGGGAGCCCCGAAGCTTAACCCTATGGTGTGATGGTCAGACCAACTGACTGGTTCCACCACCAAATCAGAGATCTCCATCCCCAGGAGGAACAGCAGATCCAGTGAGTGACCCCTATGTGGATAGAGGAGGTTACCACCTGTGTGAGGCCTAGCATTGTCATAAGCTGGAGGAGATTTTGACCAAATTGTGAGAGTTCATTGTCGACCCGGGCATTGAAGTCCCCCAGAATTATCCATCTGGGAGACTCCAATACCATGTTGATGATGAAGTCCGCAATCTCCTGCAGGAATAAAGCCCCATTACCTGGTGGAAGGTAAATGAGGAGTATCCTGCAGCCTATACCCTCTCCCATGATACACTCAAAGGATCTGGTGGTCCCCACTGGAACATCCACAAGGCCCAGCTCGGTCTTAACAAAGATGGCTACACCCCCACCACTTTGATCCAACCTCGGGCAGGGAATCACCGAGAACCCAGCCAGCACTGCAGAAGCCAATACTGGGCCTGCATTCTGGAGAGAGTGCCATGATTAAATCAATGGCAACAAGAATTGTACAAGTCCATCTCGTGGTCATTTCCAGAGTGAAAGACCTTTTCATGTACTACCGGGATAGCATTACACGTGAGTCCCAAAGTGAGGGACGCAGCCACTTCCAAAGAACATTTTTTTTAGTACCTTACAAATGCTTAGGAAAGCTAAAAGGATCAGATGTTAAAACTGTTCCTGGAACCTGATACATACAAAGGGTAAGGTCTGTGGTGGCTGGGGTGGTTGCCAGCAGAGATCTGAGTTGCTTTTGCACACATTGCCAAAAAAGATGGTGGCCCATGTGTGAACCTTGAACATGTGGAACCATGGACAGTAAAGAGACTCACAGTTTCACACAACTACATGCAAAGCACATTGCAGAGTGCTAGAATGCCTAATGAACTCTGCTAATGATCCTGGCACACTAGTGACTGACGACTCCACTGCTCCTGGCACTCCAATGATGGACCCATCCACTGCTTCTGGCAGTCCAGAGACAGACCCCTCTGCTGCTCCCAGCACTCCAGTGAAAGACTCCTCTGCTGCTCCTGGCATTCCAGAAATAGACACCTGTGCTTCTCCACGCACTCCATTGATAGACCCCCCCCCACTGTTCCTGGTACTCTGGTGGCAGACCCTCCACTGTTCCTGGTACTTCTGATAGACCCCTCCATTACATCTGTTCCTAATATGCACACTGTAGATCCAGTAGCTGAAAAAAAAAGATCAAACCAGACAATATACAACTGGATAACTTCTATGTCATGTACTATTTGAAAACATTTTATTTCAGATAAGTGATTGCATTCAACAAAATATAATGTGTTTTTACTGTCAAATTCCTATACCAGCATGAAAAGTGTTTCACATGGCCATGATACCAGGATACTGATGTGGTTAGGCAACAGAGACCTTTTCATGGGCCAGTATATATGTCTGGATAAGGCATTTTTGAAATTGCACCTGACATAGTGCAAATTATCACAAGGAGATTTGAAAAGCTCCAGAAGTGCTGGAATTGAAGACTTTTTACTGTTTGATATTATCACCAGTTGCTAAAAAAAGCACAGTTTTCTCATATTTATTACTTTTTCTCCAATTTGCATAGTATTTAGTAGCCGTTTAAAGCATAGATCGCAATTAGTAAACTTTTCTAAACTGAAGCAGTTGTTTAGCACCTTCTTTACATTAAAAATGCAAATTTGGTGTTCACCGTTACGTTGAGAATGCATGTTTGGTGTCCACCATTACATTGACGACTTTGAAGAAGATTGCCTTTCTTGGGCATTTCAAAGTAAGTTGTTTCACAACACAGTCCACTTTTCACTGTTGTGTCACAGCAAAAAATCTGATCTGCTTTGGTTTTCTGAAAAGTGAACTTTCATGTCACACTTTGGTACAACAGTTTCATGAACATAGCCACAAGCATATGCTTTCAGATCCTCATAAACTTGAACAATTGCCCCGCAACTCAGATAAACTTAACTCTTTACATTTTTTTCCTGAGAAGAGAATTACTCCAAAAACTAGAGGCATGGTCTGGTTGAGCCTTCTTGGGAGGTAACAGGTAAAGAAAACTCTGAACTATGAAAGTTTATAGGAGCAAGTCTGTCCCAGACCACCTTGTAACAACGAATGTGAGACACCATCTTACATTAATCTGAAGTGCCCTTTTGCCAACAGTTTTGTCCTAAGCTTTCCAGAGTGCAAACGGATCCTATCGTTTTTAATTTGTCATACAGGAGTAGTGTCTGAGACTTTTTTCAATAAACAGTACTGGTGTATAATGATGGTACCTATTAGTCAAGTTTGCACTTTTAACATTCTTTATATGTCAGGTGAAATGCTAGCTGTCAATGAAACAAGTACAGACTCCTCTAGAGATATTAATGCAACAATGAATGGAAGACTTATGACCACTGGATTTTTAAAAGGAAGCATTCAGACTCAAATCGCAATTTTGGGCTGCACCTGCATCTGCTAAGATACATCAAAATATTTGATTGATAGTTTCAAATGTTTGATGTGTCTGTGGCAGTTTTCATGACTTTCTCCAGCTTGCATTAAAAAAAGATGCATGTCTTTATTTTGATCATCACCACAGAGGAAACTGCATTTGCGAACGTCAGGCATTGCCAGCCAAGAAAGAGCATATAGCTTCTGGAGTCCAGATACACTATAATTTGGCCATACATATCCTAAGACCAAGAAGTAGAGGAAAAACACAAAAGGTCATAAACAAACTTAATTTATTGCAAATGGTTCACCCATGCCGCAGTGACAACCAAGTTGCCGGTGTACATTATGTCACCAGAACTTGGCCAACACCCGGCAGAGCACTCCAGCAATCTATCATCTGGCAGTCAGAGTGACAACAATTTTGGGAGGCTATGCACCCCACACCCCCCACCCATATATTTAAAAAACAAACTCCGGGTCCCTCCCTGGTGGTAAAAAGGGTGACTTGGAGAGTGACCACAGTGCACAATGGCAAAAAAAAAAGCCACACAAGATGTATACAACATTATTGCCCCAGCAACATTCCGGCAGCAATATTCTGTTGGCACATTAATGGACTACCATTGCAAATCACAAACAAGTGCAGAAGCTGGGAGAAACAAAGTGAATGACACTTCATCATTTTGACACATGCATCATTTTAAGTGCTACAATTTTCTGCAGCTTAGTCCAAACATTAGACCATTTCTTAGGTGAGCTAACATTTGGGCAAAGTTTGCACAGATGTGTCAGAATTAAGTAATAAATTGGGCAATGAGTTCTGAAAATCCTGGCCCCTATATTTTTTGGAAAAGGGAAACTTGGAACAAAAGTGTTTAGAAAATTTTGGAGGAAAGTGCAGATCCTAATACACTAAGAAAAGTTGGACTCTCCTTTCTTCAGGATATACTGTATAACAGGACATATTCACTGACTTTTTATTTTTGCTGCTTTCACTGGTTTTATATTAGCATGAAAATAAAGACAGTAAATATAAGGTGAATCACTATTTAGTAGTAGCACTAGTGTTCCATCAGTGAAAATAAGATGATATGAACATGTTGGATGTGCTCGGAGCACCAAATACAACGGGCATGAATTTAATATACACTACCTTTGAATTGGAAGCTTGCAGTTCTCTTCAGGATGTAATTTTGACAATGAAGCTTGTATTATTATGAAATTGTAAGTTTAGGTAGGGATTTGTCATGAATTTAGGTGCTAGGCAATTTTCAATGACTATCGAATGTATGTTTATGTGTATTGAATATAAATACATTTGGAGCAATTACAGTGACCCAATATTTCCTCAAATTTCTGTGATATCCCTAGAGCAATTCCTGCCTGCCAGCAGTACTCCTTTAGGGTCAACAGAGAGACTATCTTTAGAAATATCATGAAATATCTGGAAATATAAGACCATGTCAAATGGCTACAATTGTAAATAATTCCCCATCTCTTACGATAAGTGTCATGGGCACTTAAACTTCCACTGGACAACAATCAGAGTTGGGCAGAATGGACCTTGGTTTAAGGCCTCATCCCACTGACAGCCCTTCAACAGTACAGCACCCTCCTAGTGCAGCCTTACAGTGTCAGTATTGGGTATTAGCCCAAGTTCCTGGTGTGGGAGAAGAACACAGTTGAGAAATGGTCCTGCATCATTCATGAATGTTCTTAAATTATTCATAAACAGGTCATGATCTCAGGCCATGAACACTTATCAAAGTACTGTATGTCAAATTGTTAACTGTTCACGGCTTATTTATCAACCTTACAGTTACACTGCATTCTTGTGCTTATGAACATTCATGACAATAAAGGTTCATCAAGGTCCATGAATTTTCATTGAACTCCTCCAGTGTGTTGTCAAAGACTTTAATCGACCCTGCCAATCAAAGATTGTTGGTGAGCACTCCCTTGCTTTAATAATAATGGCTATTTTAAAAGAAAAACCTGGTTTAATATGAAGGATCCTATTTTCAAAATATTCCAATCAGAGGATTAGGACAATTGAATTGCTTTATCAAACTCAACAATTTCTAAGGAATGTCTTTTACTATCATGTAAAACAAAACAGAGTTTGCACAAGACTGTGGTGCAACCGTTATTAAAAACATACCAAAAGGAGAATTGTTAAGAACTAAATGAACTTGTTACACATAAGAGAGTTATAATGCAGGTGCAGGTTTTTTGGAACAGAGATTTTGTGAAAGATGTTATAGGTATAATAGGATTAGGCAAGCCAGAGAGAGTGTAGGGAGTGTGGAAAGATCCACATTGCTTCAGGAGAAAAGTTTGGAAGCGAGTGCATCAGCAAGAATGAATGTTGTGACTACATCTTCAGCACAGGCCTATTGTTTTGAAAGTATTCTGAATAAACATTGGGGGGTGCTTTCAGCTGAACAAAGCCTGAAGGAGGTGGCTAGCAATAAACCCAGACTCTCATTCAGGAGAGCGAGGAGCCTGAAAGATATATTGGTGCATAACCATTTACAGGACATGAAACAAAATACTACTTGGCTAAGCAGACCAGAAGGTTGTTATAAATGTAACAACTGCATATATTGTAAATATGTTGATGTAGGAAAAATTTTCAGTTCTGTGAATAATGAAAAAAGCTTTGTATATGCCAGATGACAATGTGCAACATGGCAGGGATTATATATTTAGCTACATGCACATGTCAGACTTTCTATATTGGAAAAACTAAGTGTTTTAAGACAAGGGTAGGAGAGCACCAAAGAACCATAGCATGTGGGGATTTAGCTTATGCCACAGCTGCTCATGTGAACAGCAGTAAAAATTGAGGTTTAAGTCACTCTTTTACATATATGCACATTAATAAAGTAAGCCCAATCCCACAAGGGAGAAACTTCAACATCTTTGTGTTGTATCGAGAAACCTTCTGGATATTACAGCGTTAAGCACATAAGCATCTAGTGCTGAATCATGGCTTCAAAATAAAGCCATACCTGGAGGAAAGGAAAAGGAAATTTGATTATTTTCCTAGGTAAAAATGATTGTTTGATCCCTCACATGCTTTGCTATGGTAATTTTCCTGCCCCCCCCACCACCACTTCTCGCTCTGTATGGCTTTTAAGACTCACTGTATGATTATGATAGATTATGCACTCGGTCCCTGTAATCCTGTTTTTAAAATAATCCCCCCTTACGTGTTTGATCTCTTTAGCACACATGGTTTTATAATATGTAAGATAATATTTCAGGTATGGTGAATGGTTTTAAATTGATGTGGTATATGAAGCAGCATTGATGTACTGAAAATGTGATTTTATTGGTTTAATTCAAAAAGTGTCACAATGTCATAGACATGCGACTATAAAGTGTATGTGTTTTGTATGTAGCCCCAACCTTTGAGAAAGGGTCCAGTGGTGACCAGAAATGCGTTAGGCAGGCAATGTTTTCATGCCATGTTTTATAGCTATTAAAGCTTTTAATACTTCAAAGTGGTATCAGCATGACATGTGGTGGTGAGTGCCCATTTTCCAAGCTTGTATTGATGGCTTTTATTATCATGCATTTTAGAAATAGTAACTTACCTCATGCTTTCTTTTTTCTGTTGATGTTATTTCAAATTATTTATGACACACCATTTCATGAGTTAAAAGGCTTAATTGTTGTTTATAGTTTACCATCAACATTTGAAATGGTTTTAAGGATGTGCCCAGTGTAAATGTTAGCTTTTCTATGCTTAAACAGTTAATTGCCTTGTAGAGAATAAATTTTCCTCTCCTGATTTTGGGATTATTTTTGTCACTTAAAGTGAGAATGGACACATTATGATATGCAAATAAGTTATGCAAATTAATTGTGTCTAGGTTCCTCATTTGTCTGGTTCCTCATGTATTATTAAAAGTTTAGCAATTTTTTATTTGTTGTTTATCTGTTTTTTCTCCTCTGTTCTGGCTGGTCCCACTCTCACCGACCCCTCCAGCTCCATCACCCAGCTTCTCTTTGGACTCACTTGGCTGATCCCCACATCTTGCCCTGTGACAGAGAGGTGGGATGGTGGGGAGTCTACCTCAATCCCCCAGTCAAGGATTTAGTTTATCTCTGAGTTGATAAACAGTTCCTGAATTTGGTTCATAAACTGACTATAATAACACTTAGTATATTTTACTGGATTTTCACAAGCCGTTTATGAATGCTTCTCAAAGTTTATGAGTTGATGAACTACTTTTTGCTTGGGAACCCATAATCTTCTGATCTTATATCTGCAGATGGGAGCAAATAACCTACTGAACCACTGACACTATTGGAAGTGCTGATTAGAGTGCAGGTGAAGGAGGACCAGCAACTTGTGTGACAGCTGTGCCTTGGTGTTACATTGGTAATGATACTACAAGACGTTGACTGCTGTGAGAAAGAAATCCTTTTTCCAGAGCAACTGCAGTCAAGATTCTAGTCCTATACCTGCACACACTTATGGATGGGGCATGACAGTTTTCACCCAAATGTCTCAGTCAGGGGGAGGAACTGAGTTCTGTGAAGAGATATGATGCATTCTGTCAGTTCTTTGCCCCCACGGTTGCAGATATTAAGGCTGGGATTGCATCTACTGGTGCTTTATGTATTTTCACTCTTAGGACACATATGATACAGACTGTCACAGGTCAATGTGCCTTTCTCATTTAAAAATCACACACAAAAGGATTCATAATGCATAGTGAGAGTTTCTCATCAGCACATTTACTGGATAAAGTTTTGATACAGTAAATACTGTTCTCATTTGCTTCTGTATAACACAAACAATTGAAAGACATTTTGTAAACTTACAGTTTTAGAGGACAGCCTCCAAAATGAGCTAACTGGATTGCTACTGCATTGTTTCCGTGTAGGACAGGATTCATAATCAATTCCTATAAGACAAGGATGTATTTTTATGTTCTTTTTATTCCCAATCCCCTTGATGATCTACTTTAAGCCCTATTCCTGTTCAACCCCATCTCCTGCAGTATTCTGAGGGCATACAGTTTGTAGCTGGGGAACTCTGTATCCTGGCTGGCTTGTTTCAGCTCCTTAAATTGTGGAAGTACAATGTAATCTTTTGTTCTAAGTATCAAATATCCCATTTTGGATTTATTCAGGAATGAATAATTGCTAGTTGCACAGCCCTACTCACCGTTGTCATCATTCCATAAAGCCATGGGAGTACCCTGACTCCTTATGTCCTCCCAGTCCCAGCCCATTTAGGCATATCAACCTGACACTCACCCTTCCTACCCTTTCCAACCATGGTAGGAATCTGCCCATCCCCTTTAAGGAAGATGCAATGAAGCAGCACTGGAAGGAGGACTTACTCCATGGTCATATCAACTTCCTACTTAGATCAGCACCAAGGATCTTATTACTGGTCTGACAATTCTGACCTATAGTACTTCTCAGTAAGACACAAAGGTGGAGCCATGCACCACACCGGCAGAAGTCCCCACCCCCCATACATGTCAAGGTTAAGTGCACTTCAGTGGAATGCAACTATGGGTTTGGCCACCCTGATGTAGAACTTCAGGCTTGAGACAGCAGCCGTGGTCATTGGCATTGCAAATGACCATACTTACCATTGTCCCATTGGTTAGTGTGAAACGATATTTTCTACTGTGAAACTATAAAATAGGTCATACTGTAGCTGTAAGGTTGCATTTTGATAGCCTCTGTCATTGTTGAGCTTACTCTAAAACTATGCAGTTTTGAAGCAATACCTCTTAACATCATATAATGTTTGCCCAGTTGGCACAGCGGTAGCACTACAGCTTTCAGCACTGACAAGCCCAGACTTTGGATAGTTAGCCAGGGGGAAGAAGGATCAAGCCTGTGATGGAAGCCTCTTTTCCTCCAGGGTGGGAGGGTCACAGTGCTCAGCAATAGTCTGACCCTTAGTAATGTCTGAGGGTTGATGTGACTGGGTTCAGAGCTGACTGCAGGATTGGTAGTGTGGTTGGCATCAGCATGTCAGGCATAGGTGAACGTCTGACACTGTCTGGATGTCACTGCATTTCACTCCACCAGAGGAACCTTAAAGTATGAAAAGAAAACACTATCTGCACTCTTATGTGTGGACCTCCACTCTCACCATCAGGGCTTCAGACTAGCATACTCCTTCACTTCTTCCCTTTTCAGTGTCTACAGGGGAGGGGGATCCTCCATCCAGGTTATTCAAGAGGAAATATATTCTAATATATTATAAAAACTGCCCGCCATTTCCCCCAACATCCAACAGAAGCACCTCGACTGAAGAGGGTAGTTGGTCCAGGACATTGGCAGGTGGTTAGGAGGGTCAAATCGGGTGCCCCATCACTCGGTGCTCTCCCACATGTCACCTTCACAAACCATATAAAAACTACAAACAGGTATCTGCCTCTATCTCTGAAATTAAACAAAGGGGCAGAGGACACTGCAGAGCAGGACACTGTAGCACAGGAACTAGCAGAACAAAACTTGCCCAAAACAGGAACCAAAACAAAAAAAGGCAAAAAGGAAATCTAAAAAACTTCTGATCATAGGAGACTCCATGATTTGGGGAGCTGATACATATCTCCAGCCAGGGGTAATGGTCAGATGTCTCCCAGGTACATCAGCGTGGAGAGGCACTGACTGCATTGCTAAAATTGTTCAGAAAGCAGGAGAAAACATTGATGTCCTGGTACACATACGGACTAATGATCTTGCCAGCCGGTCAGTTGTGGAGTCCAAGGAACACCTGACCAGGTTGGGTGAAAAACTATCATCCATTTCATTCGGCATCTCCTTCTCTGAGATCCTACCAGTTTAGGAGAGGGGATCAGATGGATGGATGGTCAGAAAAGAGGAGTCAAGGGAGCTAAACATGTGGCTCAAGGGCTTGTGCCAGGAAAAAGGACCCAAATTTGTAGGAAACTGGCAACAGTTTTGGGAGCAAAATTTCCTTAAATTTGATGGACTGTATCTGACTAAGGAGGGAGTCAGTGCATTGGGGTGGAAGTTTGACATCTTTGCAGAATATTTAAACTAGCAAATGGGGAGATGGGTGCAGCACCCCATACATCAAATGGGAATAACGCCCCTCCCCCCTCAGCTAGTGGTTAAACAGGAGTTCAGCATGTTTGTAGTTCATTTGCATCACCAGGCAAGGAAAAAGGTCCGGCTTCCCATACGATGCACAGGGGAAACACCAGACCTCACCCAAAAACTAACACACTGAAATCTGGCCAATGGAAAATCATGTACACAAATGCTTGCAGTCTGGGAAACAAGATCCCAGATCTGCAGGCAATAATGACAGAGGCTAAACTGGACATAGTAGCCTTTAGTGAGACATGGTTTACCAGTAACCACACTTGGGAGAATTCAGTACCTGGCTATGTACTGTTCAGAAGAAACCGAGGCGCAAAAAGGAGGGGGGTGGAGTGGCTCTTTATGTCAATGAAAATATCAAAGCTACAGAAATTCAGAATACACATAAGGAGCCAGAAAAACTGTGGGTCACCCTGGAAACATGAAATGGGACAGCCATATGAACTGGGGTTGTGTACAAGCCTCCAGACCAGTGGGAGGACAAAGACACATTACTGTAGAGATATATAAAACATGACAGCTAAAGGGGAGGTTCTCATAATGGGAGACTTCAACATGCCAGATACAGATTGGTCAATACCATAGGAACATCTGCCAAAACTAGACACATGGTGGATTCCCTGCAGGGGGAAGGACTCAAACAATTGGTACAACAACCCACAAAAGACAGGGCTCTCCTAGATCTAGAACTGACTAACAGGGGAAGGATCACAGATCTCCAGGTAGAAGGTCACCTGGGGCCACTGACCATCACATGGTATGGTTCAATTTGGCCACTAGAATTAAATCATCCCATTCCAAGGCAAAAATATGGGACTTCAGAGGAGCTGACTTTGATAAGATGGCCAACAGAGTTAAACTAGCCATGGCAAAAAGAAATACAGGTGAGGAGGTACATGGAAAGTGGGCAGGCTTTAAAGATGAAATACTTAAAACAACATCCCATTATGTTAGAGAGAAAAGGAAGTGAAAAAGAAGAAGGAAACCATGTTGGTTCTCAAAAACAATAGCAGAAAAGGTCAGAGCCAAAAGGCTCGTCTTCAGGAAATATAAGGGAACGTAGCAGGATAAAGATAGAGAGGCATACCAAACTTCCCTAAGGGAAACAGGGAAGGCAGTAAGGCAGTAAGAGGCCCGAACCAAGGAAACACCAGCACAAACCATAAAAGATGGTGACAAGACTTTCTATACAGTAGATACATTAGTGAAAGCAGACAGTCCAGAGGGGGCATTGCTAAGATCAATGGGGATAAGGGGGCATGTGAGGAGGAGGAGGACCATGTAAAAGCATCTATCCTAAATAGATACTTTTGCTCAGTATTTACTGAAGAGAAGGTAGGGCAGGTTCCACAGCTCAGCACCATGGACACAGGGGGAGGGAGGTGTGCATTAGTCCCTTCACAAAAGAAAGGGTCCTACAAAAGCTCGATAAGCTCAGGGTGGACAAGGCAATGGGACCTGATGGCATACATCCAAGGGTACTAAAGAAGCTAAGGGTGGAATTAGCAGAGCCATTATCAGAACTGTTTAGTGAGTCTCTGAGCACAGGAGAAGTCCCAGAAGACTGGAGAAGGGCTCATGTGATCCTGCTCCACAAGAGTGGTAGCAGGGAGGAGACAGGGAACTACAGACCAGTCAGTCTTACCTCAGTAGTGGGCAAGATTATGGCGGCACTCCTTAAGGAAAGGATAGTGCAACACCTGGAATCCATAGGAGCACAGGATCCAAGACAACATGGGTTTACAAAAGGAAGGTCCTGTCAAACTAATCTCATAGATTTCCTTGACTGGGTAAACAGAGTGGTGGACCAAGGGGGAGCAGTTGATGTCACCTACCTTGACTTCAGCAAAGCTTTCGATACTGTTACACATAGAAGATTGATTAATAAACTGGATAGACTCGGGTGGGTCAGAAGTTGGTCAACTGGGTGGCAAACTGGTTAACTGGTAAAAAAAAACAGAGAGTGGTGGTAAATGGTATACAGGCAGAAAAGATGCAAGTCACAAGTGGGGTACCTCAGGGATCAGTCCTGGGGCCAGTCCTCTTCAATATCTTCATCAGTGACATTGCAGATGGACTAGAAGGTGAGGCTTGTCTGTTTGCAGATGACACCAAGATCTGCAACAGAGTAGATGATCCAGATGGGGTGGGCAGAATGAGAAGAGATCTGGATAAACTAGCAAAATGGTCGGAAGAGTGGCAACTGGGATTTAATGCAAAGAAGTACAAGATCATGCACATAGGAAAGAGAAACCCTGATGCCACCTATAGGCTGGGAGGGGAGTTGCTGGCAGTCACTAGGGAAGAAAGAGACTTGGGTGTCATCATAACCGATGACCTGAAATTATTCAAGCAGACCACTAAAGCAGTAGGTAAGGCTAGAGGTATGTTGGGGTGTATTAGTAGGGGTATCACAAGTTGGAAGAGGGACGTAATAATCCCTCTTTACAAGACACTGGTTAGGCCCCATCTGGAGTACTGTGTACAGTACTGGAGGCCATACCTTCACAAGGACATTAACCAAATTGAGGCAGTCCAGAGAAGGGCAACCAAAATGGTGCAGGGACTGCATCAGAAAACATATGAGGACAGATTAACGGAGCTCAATATGTATACCCTAGAGCAAAGAAGGGAGAGAGATGATATGATTGAAACATTCAAACACCTTAAGGGCATTAACAAGGTGAAAGTGTTTAACATGTTTCAATATAAGAAAAATAGCAGGACAAGAGGACACAGCATGAGATTAGAGGGAGGCCAATTAAGGGGTAATGTGAGGAAGTTCTTTTTCACAGAAAGGGTGGTGGATGCATGGAATGGACTACCTCAGGAAGTGGTGGATATGAATACAGTGCAGGGCTTCAAACAGGCATGGGATAGGCATAAGAGAGCAATACAAATGAGTATGACTAGATAGGCCATTGACAGAGCAAAGGCTGATGGCACATTCATAAAGCAAAAAAATGAACGGTCAGACTGGATGGACCTTGCAGTCCTTATCTGCTGTCAACTTATATGTTTCTATGTTATAGACAGACTCCCAGACAGCAATGCTGGTAAGTCCCTGGGGGTTCAAGGGTAGGGGCTGGCTAGGTCCTCACGAAGGCTGACATGGGGTATATCCTCCCTAACTCAAAGGAAAATAAACAGTTTAAAACAAAAACTATTATATAATATTAATAGATAGATTTACAAGGGAATCACAGAATACCCTTGGTGGTAGAGTGTACAGAGAAAGAGGTGGTTGGATGGGATCCAGAAAACTCAGATTTATCATATTGTATCACGTATGTTGTCCCACATGTTAAGTTATGTTAAAGATTTTGTTTTTGGGGGGATGGCCTACCACAAAAGACAGATGCCTCTTAACACAGCTCTTGAGGCACAGCAATAGAATTTGCAGCTAGTTATGTAAAATAAATCTTTACTGCACCAGTCTATGGTGAGAAGAGATCCAGTGGCAGCAAGCAAGCTGGGAAACTGGCAAACTAAACTTCAATTTGAACCTGTGCAGCCAACGATTGATCTTCAGAAGGGCCACGAGGTCCACAACTAATCCTAAACTGCCAGTGCACAAGATGGCCACACAATGACTGAAATGGAAAAAAGATTTAGCTTGATTGCCAACTATGCTTAGTAACATGCAACAAGAAATGAAGGCAAGATTTTCAAGCATCATCGACTGACTTGTTCATCTACAAACAGTGGTAACGGGACTTACAGAGATGGCAGCGGCCCATACATCATACTTGGCTGAGGCTGAGAAGTGTATAGGAGAAATGGAAAACAATGTCTCAGATCTCATCCAAGAGAGAAATAACTGTTAGAATTACAAGCCCAGATAGATGACCAAAAAACAGATGACTGTAATCCAATCTAAGGATTATTAGGCCTCTGGAAAGTCTGTAAAATAACAACCATGAGGAAGAAATACATCGGCGATTGGTGCAGCAGCTGAGACTGGGAAAGGAAGTGCTTCAATTTGATGTGTAGAGGGCAAACAGGATGGAGCAGAAATTGTACCGAGCTGATCTCCCACAACACTCTCTAATAAAATATTTGTGTTATACTGACAAAGAGAAGGTGCTTCATGCAGCCAAATCTGTGGACCCCATACAACTAGAGGAGGACCAGCATGTGTCTATCCTTCAGACTATAGTCGGGACCTCCAACAATGCTGACAAAAGTTCAACGGTGTAAAATCCAAACGACACTTGCGAGGACGGGACTTTTTCCATCTGCACCCATCTAAACTATAAATCAGCCATCCAGGTCATCCAACACGCTACTTCGACAGTCCCCAAGCAACTGAGCATTTTGTAGAGGAAGAGAACACAGCCACCGAGGGAAGAAGGTCTGAAGCACAGCAACTGCCTAAATTACATGTACCAACTCGAGTTTGTTACCCCTTGTGGATAGCCTTCAGCAATGCTGCATGACTCCCAGCCTTTCCCTGTGAGACTCTACTTATCTGCCACGCCACCAACTGATAGAGGAATCCACCCTCCATGGTTGTGGGACTTACTGAGACAGCACCCCCATTGTTATGCTATGATGGCCGCCAGGCTGGGCGCGTCGTTGCTGCTTCCGTAAATTTATCGTTTGTTGAATTAGTTGTTTTATTTTTTATCGTTATTTTCACTTTTTAGTGTTTGGTGTTCTGGCGTTCTGGCTTGCGTTCCGGTTTTACGGACTATTGAATAGCGGCGGCCGGTGCTGTTTTACAGGAGACGCCAGCTGACTTTTTATTTTGTTTCTCGGTTGACCTAGATGAGAGCCTGATGTGATTCTATGGCAGGGTTTACATCTCGTGCGCCAGCAGTATAGGGAGAATTTTGGCAAGTTGCTGCACTCGGGATTAATGTTTTGAAGACTCTCTGGAATTTGGGTGGTATTGTGTTCCCTTGGATTAGTCTAGAGTATGCGCTTGTATGAAGAAGTGTTCTGGCTGAGAGACTGTGAGAAATTAGGATCCAATGTGTTTGGAGGAGCTCTTGATTTTGGAGTTACTGAAGAGGAGACCGAAGATCTTGGACTGGGTTTTCTTTTTTCCAAGAGATTGTGAGCCCTTTGAGCTCTTTAATTTTGAGAGTTTACCTGCCTCTTGTTTGCTCTGGCCGACACTCTCCTGGGCATTGTAACTCTGCAGGTCGTTGGGGCGTTTTCCCAGTCAGGGAGCTGAGTGGGGCGTCCTGCTACCTTGGACCATGGAGGGGGCTACGGCAGTGGCTCTTTGTGTGGCCCTTTAGTGTGAGTGGCAATATATTGCCCGGGGGGGGGTGACTGGGAGTAAACTGAGTAGAGTTTGCTCATTCCTCCTTGGATTCAAACTTGTTGGAGTAATTTGAACCTCTTGGATCTCCCTTGGACTAATTCCTTCCTCTGGACTGGCGTGACTGCCTTTTATGGTCCTGGACTGTTTTGGATCTTTGAGAAGCTGTTTTTTGTTTTGTCGATTCTGTCCTGGTCTTCAGGGTGGTGAGAGGACCCTGGGTCCAAAATTTTGTTTTTATTTTTGTTATTTGTTTTTTCTTTTTCTTTTTTTTTTTTCTCCCCTGTTGTGAGAGAACTGGGGGGGAATTTAAACATTTGTTTGTTTTATGGCAGTAAGAGTGCCTTGGACTCTTGCTCCCTGGTGGTGAGAGGACTGGGGTTGGAAGGTTCTGCTTTGCTGTGTTTTGTAAATTATTGGCTTAATTGTTAGCTTTAGGTAGCTAGGAGTTTTTTGCTTTGGGAAATCTTGGTCGGGTTTATTTTTATTTTAGTGTTCAATTTGGGCTGCAGCATTATGTGTTGGCCTTTTCTCCTCCAGTGCGATTATTCCCCTCCTCTCTTCATGCCCTCCGCCCTTTTGTACTCCTCCTTACAGTTCGCGAGACATATCAACGTTGTAGGGCATTTGGGATTGCCCGACGGAGGGTGAGGGGGCGGGCTGAACAGGGTGGGGGCAGTGGAGTCACCAGATAAGGTTATTAAGTCCAGGAGGCGCCTGGGGCGGGGAATGGAACCAGAGCGGGGTTCACCCTGTCTGGTTTCCATACCCAAGGGCACTACTGATTACAGTAGGCAGATAGGCTTGACAACCTTCGAGGTTTGTCCAACTCGGGTGGTGTTATGCAATGCCAGATCTGTTAAGAATAAAACTGCTATTATTGCTGACCTCATTGGCACGGCTGATCTGGCTTGCATCACCGAGACCTGGCTGGATGAAAACTCTGGCCCTATAGTGGAAGCCATGAGTCCAGCTGGGTACTCGGTGTTACACCGCCTGAGGTTGGACTGTAGGGGCGGGGGGGTTGCAGTCTGTTTTAAGACCGAATTGGGCCTCTCGAATGTGGCAGTGGGTGAGACTGAGTCCTTTGAGTGTACAGTAGTAGCAGGTGTAGGCGTTCAAATCATTCTCATCTACCGTCCACCCGGAGATGGGAAACGTTTCTTACAGGAAGTGGCAGACTTCCTCGTCGACATGTCGTTTGAGGCGCCCAGAGTGATGGTGCTGGGCGACTTTAACACCTGGGTCGACGATGAACTCTCAGAATTTGGTAAACACTTCCTCCAATTAATGTCTTCTTTGGGCCTCACACAGGTAGTTTCCACTGCTACACATAAATCTGGACACTCTCTTGACTTAGTCTTCCTCCTTGGGATTGATGCATTCGATATGGGGGTGGAACCAGTCGTTTGGTCCAACCACCACATCGTGAGGTTCAATTTTCGCACCCCCTGAGAAGGCCAGCCCCTTTGGAGATGGTCAGGTACCGTCCATTACGGAATGTTACTCCACAAGGCCCGATGGCGGTGCTTGGCCTTTCATCCCTCGTATTGGTGGGCAGTAGTCCAGAAGCGCTCGTACAGGCGTATAATGAGGCCATTGAGGTTGCTCTGGATTCTATTGCTCCTGTCCGTGGCGCCCTCTTTTCCCACGTCACCCCAGGGCCCTTGGTGTGATGAGACTCTGAGGAGATCTGCGGAGACAAGAGGCGAAGGTTGAGCATTGCTGGCGCAAGTCCGGTCTTGGTGATGACCCTTAGATTGACTGAACATTATGTTAGTTATCAATCTGCAATCACCCATAAGAAGGCAGAATTCCTGTCCAGGGAGATTGCAGTTGCTCAGAATCGACCGGCTCAGCTGTTCCGAACTGTAGACAGACTGTGCAACCCAGCCTGTCTGCAAGTTCGGAAAGCCTTTTCGCAAAGTGAGTGCGATGAGCTTGCTCGATACTTTGCAACTAAGGTGGCTGACATCAGGGCGGACTTGCATCCGGCAACCTCTAAGGATGTTGTGGGGGGAGTGTGCGTGAGCACAAGACCTAATTTCTCCTGGAGTTCCTTTTGTCGACCTGAGTTCGTGGATATTATGAGGATCATCCATAGTATGTGCCCCACAAGCTGTAGCTTGGATCCTGGACCTACTGCCCTAATTTTGGGTTGTATAGACATCGTAGGTCCAGTGTTAGTGCAAATTGTCTGGTGCTCCTTGGAGTCGGGTGAGTTTCCTAGCTCCCTGAAAGAGGCGGAGGTGACAACTGTCTTGAAGAAAGCTTCCTTGGACCCAGACTGTTTTCCAGCTCTCGACCTATCTCTAACCTTCCTTTATTGGAAAAGGTGTTGAAAGGTCATGGCTGCCCAACTGGATGACCATTTAGCCATCCATAATATCTCTGAATCCTTCAGTCTGGTTTCCGTAAAAGACACAGTACCGAGACAGCGCTGGTTTGGGTGCTAAATGATCTTCTGAGAGCAGAGATCTAAGGAGCGTTCTATCTTGGTTCTCCTTGATCTCTCTTCAGCTTTTGACACTGTGGATCACACGGTGTTGCTATACGCCTGAGGGCAAATTTGTGGAATGTCTGGAACCGTTTTTAAATGGTTCGAGTCATTCTCACTGGAAGATCACAAAGAGTTGTGTCTGGGATTTTTCCTCTGGCCCAGTCCTTTGTTGTGTGGAGTGCCTCAGGGTTCTGTGCTGTCGCCATGTTATTTGCAGTGTATGCTGCCCTCGGAAACATTATAAGATGGTATGGGCTGAGGTTTCACTGCTATGCAGACGATACCCAGCTATACCTGTCTTTTGCACGACCAGGATGGAGCTCTCTCGGTTTTTAATAACTGTCTGGGGAGATCCAAGACTGGATGGATTCTAGTTGGCTAAAGTTGAACTCGGAGAAAACTGAGGTTTTGATAGTGGACCCAGGTGGTCAGATTGGAGGTCATGTGCTGTGGCACGTCTGGAATTTATCTTGGCGGTGTGTCGCTTTTGGCCTCTGAACGGGTGCGTAACATGGGCGATTCTTGATGATAGGCTGACTCTTCAATCTCAGGTGTCAGCCATCGCCAAGACTTCATTTACCATCTTAGGAATATTGCCCGGTAAGGCACCTTGTTCCGCCTGACTCCTGCCAACTCTGGTCCACGCTTTTGTGTCCTCGCCTCGACTACTGCAATGCCCTTTACTTTGGGCTTTCTGAGTTGAAATCTGCCGCCAGCTAGTGCAGAATCCGGCAGCCGGGTTTTGGCTGGGACAAGCAGGTCCTGGTCACATTACTCCCTGTGTTCGCGAGTTGCACTGGCTTCCCATACGGTGGCGGATCACCTTCAAAGTCATTTTATTGACTTTCAAAGCCCTTTCACGATCAGGGTCCAGCCTATCTGAAAGACCTTCTGGTACCTTATTGCCCTAGCCGATCACTCACCGACATGGGGTTGTTAGAGATTCCAAGAGTGAGTCTGAAATCTTCCGGCAGTAGAGCTTTTCCCTATGCCACACCCACTCTTTGAAATTCTCTACCTTGCAGTTGCGGAATGCCCCTCCGTGGAGACCTTTAAAAAGGAATTAAAAACCTATCTTTGGAGAAGGGCCTTTTCTGAAAGTTAAATACACTGTATAGTGTGCGTAATTTTATTGTAATTTATTATGTTTTAGAATATATTTTATAATTTTTATGGTCTGTTATTATCTTGTTTGCTGATGTTTTTATGGATTTGTTCAGCGCCTTGATATTATGAAAGGCGCTTTATAAATAAAATTATTATTATTATTATTACTGTACTTTTGCAAGAAAACACTTCTGTAACTGATAACTCAATTAACATATTAATATGGGAGCATCACAACAACAGTCCAGATGCCAGCTGTACTCATATAATAGAGGTATTGATCCTTTTATTTGGGGGCATCAATCTAGATCCTCATTCCTTAGCCTAAGGGTTGGAGTAGACTAAAATGACTGAAATCAGCACAAACCTTTACAACTCCTTGGTCTCACATAGGGACCAGTTTAAAATCCTTGAAGTAAAATATTGAGTAAGAGTTTGATAAACCTCTAGGTGACTGAGCTAATTTTCAGACTACTTAACCTCAGGCACGTTGGCATGCTGACCTGTTCTATTCAAAGAAATTAAACATGCACCATTGCTAAAGGACATGGAAAAATCACCCTTATGTATATACTTACTAGTGGAACTGTATCCTATGATCTTCATGAGCCCTTGAGACCTAACACAGCACTGGTTGATTAAAAGAAATTTGAAAGGGAGGTTAATGTTCTCCAAATAAAGGTGGCACCCATTTTGTGATTTATGTGACTCAGGATTTAAAATGGCACCAATCATGAAACTGACAGCTAACATCGAGAGGAAGCTATTGTGCAGTGTATATACTCCCACAACCCTTATGATTATGCGTCTGAAATGTGGTGTCATTAGTTCTGATATTAAACATGAGCAGCGTGGAGAATTATGTAAGTGGCACCCATTTTGTGACCTATGAGACACAAACTTTAAAATGGTGGCAACTGTAAAAATGTTCTGCTAACATTGAGAAGGAACCACCATGCAGGAAACACTCACACAACCCTTGCAACTATGTGGTTGAAAAATGGCTCCATTAGTTCTGATATTAAAGACCATCAACATGGAGAATTGGAGTCCAAATCTACCTCCCACCCGACCTTTCATATATGGAGATATTTAACGTCACACTGAGCAAACTTTAAAGCTGTCACCATAGAACTGCTCCCCAACTGCACCTAGGGGTGCAGGTATCAATGGGAGAGGAAATAGAGGACAAAAAGAGTCATGCACTGGATATGAGGGGTGCACAGGGGGGCAGCCAGCCCACACAGCTACAATAGAAAACTGAGGAGCTGTGCAGTCACACACCACTGAAAAAGCAATGAAACCAATTCAAACGTAGCTAAAGTAACTGAAATGTATTGTGACAAATTGGCGGAACACCAACTAGAATCCTCAGCCTCAGCCCTTCAACCCTTCCCAGGGTCTTTGTCGGGGGCTGGTCTATCATAATAAATTTCAATTACTTTAGCTATGTTTTTAGGTGATCTCATTGCTTTTATTGCTTTTTCAGTGGTCCATGAGTGCAGAGCTCTTCAATTTTCTATCAACGGGAGGAGAGATGAACAATGAATGGGAAAATAATTCAGCATGTGACTCACAGAACATCTGACGATGCTGATGCACAGTCAATCACTACAACTTTAAAATATGTTCTGTTCCGCTTTATTGAAATTGAATTTCTTGATCATTTATGGCATTAACCTATATGAATTACTTAAGTTATACTCACTAAGGATCCAAATGTATGATAAGTGTTCTGGTATATGACAGTCACCAGGGTAGTGTTGCAACCTATCCTAGAGGCTAACACTATCTGGGGTGAAGGAAGGGGGAAAGCAGGAGGAATAAAAGAGACAAATGCAATTTTCGGATAGATCACTCACAGTTTTAATGCTTTCTTATGGTTAGAGTGAGAGAGAGAATGCATGTTATTGTTAACAGCTATTGTTATTATAAAACAATATGGCGAGAGAGTGGAGCAGACACAAGCTGAGGGCACCTGTACACCACAATCATTTCTATATGTTTTAATTCTGCAATGCATAGATGTAAAGCTTAATTACTTTAGTATTACCTGCAACAGTACAAACTTCATCACCATCATAAATTGTGGGAAGTGTGGCTGGCTGAATTGTAGATCAGCTGGGTGGAACATCACATTATGGAAGTTAATTTTTCTTAATTGTTATCTGTTTCAATGGTTGGAAACTAAAGGTGTACAGGTACCTGTTAGTATCAGTGGCATTTTTTGGAGTTTCCATGAGGGGAAGGGGGTTGTTTAATAGGTTCTGTTATAAAAGTTGTACAGGGAAGGGGAAGGATGGTGGTCAAAAAAAGGGGAAGCAACCCATTGTTAAGCAATGTGCATTGGATGTAAATGATCCCAGTATGCAGCTTTACCTTCTAGTCAAAGCTCAGGAAGAACTGCCTGGCAACGAGAATGGCATGGACACAAATGGCAATGAAATGACCAAACCACTGATCATAGCTACATGGAATGTTAACGGGTTGAAGAATGTGGTGAAATGTGAAACGGTTCAAGGGAGGCTAAAAAAGGTAAAGTCTACTGTAGTCCTACTACAAGAAACACATAGGCCTGTAAGAGGATTTGAGAAAACTAAAGGAAGCAAGGGGGGCACAAGGGGCACATCTTACTATAACTCCACAGCAAGGGGCACAGCCATTTCCCTCCTCAGGCACTTTGAAGGCTGACTAACAAAAAGCTACTCTGACCCAGTTGGGCATTATACATTGACACGGCTGGAACTTAACTCAGGGGACGTTCCTTTTGTGGGCTCTATATACAGCCCAATATTGAAAACCCAGATTTCTATCAAAAACTAATACTGGATATTGCACATTATCAAAGAACATGGGTTTGAGGTGGAGAGTTCAGCTGTGTCAGTGACACTATACCGGATAAATCTAATCCAACTCCTGTATCACTGTCTCTTGATGCTACGGCTCTTGGAGAAATAGAATTAGTCTTCTCCCTTACAGACATATGGAGACACTACAATCCCTTGGGGAGAGAGTATAGTTTTTTTCACACCCTCACCAGACATATTCCCATCTAGACAGAACCTTGGTCTCCTCCTCTGTAATCATGCAAATTAATACTGCGGAGTATGCTCCCATACTGATTTTGGATTATGCCCTGCATATTAGCTACTTGCAAACTGCAGCAGTGGTGCCCTCATCATGATCATGAAAACTAGGCCCCACAACTGTTAAAAGAGAAGGCATATGTCCAACACATCACCACTGTAATTACTGACTACTTAGCTATAAATAGTGGGGGGGGGGGCCACATCATATTCAGTAAGATGGGAAGATCTTAAGGCTTATGTCAAGAAGCACTCCATCTCATATGCAGCAAACAAGAGGAAAACAAAGGAGACAGATCTTAAATGTCTAGAAATAAAAATACGTGAATGTGAGAGCTTGCATATTCTCGGATCTGCCTCAGTCTTACACCAAGTGATAAAAAAGTTAAAGTGGAAATACAACTCCAAAAGTACTTCTCACTTGGAGAGAGCTATACTGCTAGGCAAAGTTTGTTTATATTTTGATGGTGACAAGTGAAGGAAACTCCTTGCATAACAACTCATAAAGAAAGTGGGAGAACATACTGTACATGGTATCAAGACATCAGATGGGGAGCTGAACACGGATCTGCAATTTATATGCCAGACCTTTTCAGGTTTTTACAGGAACCTGCATACTTCAGACATGTCTCCATCACAGGCTCAGAATCACACCTTCCTGCATAAAGTCTAGATTACACCCTTAACTCCTGAGGCTTCCCAAACATTAGAGCACCTACTGCATAAGGGAGAAATGTTAAAAGCAACCGAGAAGCTAAACAGAGGGAAAGCCCCATGGCCCCATGGCCTACCTATGGATTTTATTAGAACATCTGTATATCTCTTGATTGAACCCCTACAGGACATGATTGAGGAGAGTCTGGGATGTGGGGAGCTGCCCCTCTCCATGCGGTCAGCCGTAATCACCATACTTTCTAAGTCAGGTAAGGACCCTGCTCTCTATGCTTCATATCAACCTATCTTCACCTTTATCTCATATTACAAAATTATATCAAGGACTGTGATGGCCCATTTGGAATCACTATTACCACAATGCATTCACAAAGATAGAACAAAAGGGGGGGTGTACAGGGAAGACAAGGGAAGCATAATATACATAAAATTCTCAATATAATCCATCACTGGGCACATAATCCGATGTCCCTTGAAACAGCTGTCCTTTTCCTTGATGCAGAGAAATCCTTTGACCATGTGGAATGGGGGTATATGTTCGTCACATTACAGAAGTTTGAAGAAGGATCCCACATGTGGGCCTGGATTATATATATACAACCTTATATACAAACCCAACAGTTCAAATAATGGTCAATGGCTCCCTCTTGCTTACCTTTCACCTAGCTCGGGGGACTAGGCAGGGCAGCCCCCTCTCCTCTTTAATACATGTCATGACATTAGAACCACTATCAGCTGTAATTTGTTACCACCTTGGTATAGAGGGCTATGAGAAACACAATGAACACAAAATTGCTTTATTTGTGGATGATCTATTGCTCTACCTGAGAAACCCAAATATAGATCTTCTTATGTTCAAAATCTCCAAAATGAATATGCTTCCCTCTCTGGTCACAAAATAAACTGGGCCAAAAGTGAGATTTCGCCAGTGGGGAGGCTGGATAGGGAGTTGTTGACCAGTTACCCCCTGGGGGTACAAGTGGTAGATCATATTGAATACCTGGGGGTAAACATTACCGCCAAGGTGAATCAGCTAATGTACACTAACTATAGGCCCCTTTTCACTATAATCAGTGAAGTGTGTGAGAGATGGAAGGACCACCTGCTGACTCT
This sequence comes from Neoceratodus forsteri, assembly GCA_016271365.2. Classification (NCBI taxonomy): domain Eukaryota; kingdom Metazoa; phylum Chordata; order Ceratodontiformes; family Ceratodontidae; genus Neoceratodus; species Neoceratodus forsteri. Next base: position 906,796,288 of record CM057452.1, read on the forward strand.
TCAAGGGAGGATTTATGTAATAAATATGACCATTCTCCTCCTGTGCCTGTATCTTTTTCAGTCCCTGCCTATCCATATCCCTAATAAGATTTTCAAACAGCTGGACAGTATTATGCATAAATTCCCATGGAAGGGGAAAAATGCATGAATTCACAGAAACATACTCCAGATGCCTAGTGGTGGGGGGGAAGGGGCTTTCAAACTTTCAAATGTACATCTAGGCAGCCCAGATGTCCTTTATACCAATGGACCAAGACCCAATTACTCCTTTATGGATGGCCTAGGAGGGGGAACAGGTTGGGGGGGCCTTAGGAGGGATTTACTTTCCTCTCCCATAGCTTTCAAACATCCTAGAATGTACAGGAATCCTTTCACCCAGAACTTGGTGAATGTGGATTGCAGCACATGCCCATCTGAGGACCATAAAAGAGGATCTCAATATGCCACAATCCTGTCCTTTCTAAAACACAGCCAGAAATATCTGGGGTGCCTGCTCAGAGGTCTCTTTATGTGGTATAAAAAGGGCCTACATTACATCTCACAGCTACACAAAGGTGAAAGGCTCATTTCCTTTGGGGAGCTGAAAGTGACAAGGTCTTTATTTCCAGAGGACTTGTTTGTATATCTACAGGTGTGACAGAGGCTTGCAGACTTCCACATGCCCCTTTATGCAGCCCAAGTGTAACCCCCATTGAGGAGAAACTATACTGTACAATCAATAACTTAATTCTAAGCCACTTTCTGTCTACTATGTGATTCTCCGTCGATGCACTCTTCCATCACAACAGTGAATTCCACAAAAATGGGAAGAAGATCTGGGGTTAGTAATAACTCCAGCCATATGTGGAGAAGCTATAACACATTTAAATAACCGCTCCAAAAATAACAGAATTTACACTTTGGGCTGACCCAAATAGGCATGTTCTAAAACAAGATCTTGCTCTCTGGTCCTTAGCTCTTTTCAGTGCCTGCAAAACATTGACCCAAAGCTGCATTTCAGAACATCCTCCTACCATGCAACAGTGGGCAAACAATTTCTTAGACTGCCTAACAATTGAATGAGCACAATCTGCAGCTACAGATAACATGCATAAATTGGATTCAACCTGGACAAGCTGGAGAAAGCCATAGAGGATGGCTAGTTCCCTCGGTAATTCCAGTTACAGGTTTGCTTACTGGAGGGGGTAAAAAGTTAATTATATGTTACTCCTCACTATATAATTCTTTAATCCACACCATCCACTTTCATAGTTGCACTGTACTAGCTGAACTCCATGTCCTGATGAATTTACTATCTACTATGTGTTTAATTGTATGTATATCTGTGTAATTACTATAACATGTATGTTAATGTTTTTATTTATTTTATTTTATGTGTTTCATGAAGTTCCAATAAAAATAGTTTTCAATTTTTTTTTTTGGCAGAGTGATACCTAAGGCTCAGGCCAGTGGAAAAGATGCCCTTTACACACTCCTGGAGTAGTAAGAGCATGTTCTTACTGATGTTTTAACTGTGTATAGAAGGCTTGTGGTAGCGTATGACAGCAACCCTCAGCAATAACAGTTTACTCACAGATTATTACTGAAACATCCGACGGTCACACATGCAATGTAGAAATCTCACTCAGGCAGGTTTCTTAAACAAAACAAATATCTTTACTAAATAATTATCATACATTACAACAAAATGGTTTGATCAATTTGGTGACAGAATAACACAAATAAAAAGTGGACTTGTACATGCAAAAAAAAATACCTTAAAACTATTAGCTAAGTTTTAAGTTTGCAGTGGATTGAAGTCCAGGAAAAGTAAATAAAAGTTTCAATTTCCTTTGATAGCGGTCCTGTTTCTTGTGTGTCAGGAGAAGAGTGTCCCTTGAAGATGCTCAGCAAAATAAGAGAGTACCTGGCTTTCAAGCTCTTTATATGATGTTAAAAATTCCTAGTTTGTCCTAACTTTTAGGCCAGTAGATGTCACTCTTGTGCTTTCCCAACAACACAATTTCTGTCTACCTTGTGATGTCATACTTCCCTGACAGTTATGACACCTTTCAGAGAATTCAGAATAGCCTGCCAGAATGGACATTTCTGTCCTTTCCTTTCATCTCATCAAAGGCAATATACCATGACACTTTTCAGCGACCAAAGCATCCTGCCTTTGAGGTGAAAAAAGGCTATCTCCTGAACATTTTATTTACCTCTGTTTCCCTCTGTTAGTTAACCAGGGAAATAGCCTTTGATCAGCTACCCCCATGCCTTTGACAAGTAATTGTTAGCTTCCTTGCAAGCAAGCTAGTTCCTCTTAGGTCAGAGGAAGGTCAAACATTTTAAAACAAATCCAGTCTCTCTCACTATCCTATGAGATCTTTTCTTAACACTGGCATTCTTGTGGCATGTACACATACACAAAATGTAACAGAATATAATTCCATACAGTATATCTGTACATCTGACTGGCAGTGGCACAGCTCGCTACACTTGGGTCTACCCCCTTTCCGATACTCGCCCAAATTTACACTTGGGGCTGACCCAAATAGGCACCTTCTAAAACAAAATCTTGCTCGCTGGTCCTTAGCTCTTGTCAATGCCTGCAAAACATTGACCCAAAGCTGCATTTCAGAAAATCCTCCTACCATACAACACTGGGCAAATAATCTCTTAGACTGCCTAAAAATTGAATGAGCACAATCTGCAGCTACAGATAACATGCATAAATTGGATTCAGTCTGGGGAAAGCTGGAAAAGGCCATAGAGGATGGCTAGTTCCCTTGGCAATTCCATTTATAGGCTTGCTTACTAGAGGAAGTAAAAAAATAATGATATGTTACTCCCCTCTATATAATTCTTTAATCCAGACCATCCACCTTCACAGTTGTACTGTACTAGCTGAACTCTATGTCCTGATGAATTTACTATCCACTGTGTCTTTGATTGTATGTATAACTGTGTAATTACTATAACATCCAATCACGTGTATGTTAATGTTTTATTTATTTTATTTTATTTGTTTTATGAAGTTCCAATAAAATATAGTTTTCAAAAACGTGTTTGTTTGGCTCAGTGATACCTCAGACTCAAGCCAGTGGAAATGATGCCCTTTACACACTCCTGGAATAGTAAGAGCATTTCCTTGCTGATGTTTTAGCTGCATATTTCAATTTTGTTATTTATTTATTGAAATGTTTCACTAGGAAGGCACACTGATCAACAAGTTGCTTGACTTCCAGTGCGACCTTGGGGGTAGGGGAACATGAGGACAGTATACAGAGATTTGGTACTCAATATAGCTAAACAATTTGATTACATTCAATAAAGTGAGCAGACTATACAGAAGTACTGAAAAGGAGGAATGCTAACAAGTATGAACTAGATGGATACAATGCTAACAGTCTTAAACTAGATAGATACGATAGCACAAATATCTTTGACAAACACTTGGTGGGACATAGTTTTGTAGTTAGAAAATGGCTGGATAGAATACAAGGAGGTCGAACTAAGGCAAGATTGTGAGGAGAGACACAGATAGAACAAAATTTGCAAGGTGTAACAAAAGTGCAAGGTGGACTATAAGTGCATTAGAGATTAGGGGTTATACAATAACTATAGCTAGGAAGGAGGGGGGAAGGTGCATGGGGCATATAGGCAGAGAGCAGAGGGGTGAAAAGGGGGAATTTGGAGGAGAGAAAGGCAAGGGGTGAAGAAGAAGGGTCTGCCAGGGCCTGATCCCTCCAGAATGCTGGGGACCCTGCCTGCACCAGGTGGAGGTCAAGCATGAACAGCAGGGAAGCAGGTTGTAGGAAGTGGTAGTTAGAGCATATCAGGAAGGAAGTGAGAGGGGGAAGAGAAAGGTCTGCCAGGGCCTGGCCCCTCCAGTGTGCTGTGGTCCCTGCCTGCACAAGGCAGAGGTAGAGCATGACAAGAGGGAAGCAGGTTATAGGCAGCAGAGGTAGAGCATGACAGGAGGGAAGTAGGCAGCAATGTGGGGTAGGCTTCAGAAGGACCAAGAGAGAGGGAGGTGGGAGAGAAGAGGGGCTGAGACCCAGCCCTTTCAGGAAAGAATGGGGTGGGATTAGGAGGTGAGGAAGTTGTTTGCCTAGGTTCTGGACTCCTCCAGGATGCAGAGAACCCTGCCAGGGCCCTTGGCCAAGCAATGGCGAGTGAATAGTGAGGGTAAGCTGGTGTACAGAGGTGGGAATGGGAGGGTGGTAGTAAGGTGGAAAGAAATTGGTGGTGGGGGAGGATATAGGGGATGGTTTTGCAGGAAAGAGGTGGGCGTGAAGCTAAAGCAGACTTATAGGGGAACAAGTTAAGGAGGATTGTAGCAGGTGCAGCTAGCAGAAAGAAAGTTATGTAAGGCAGAGGCATGGGAGTGGGAGGAGGAAGAGTGTTATATTTGAGGTGGGAAGGAGTTTCAGATTTTGGGGAAGCAATGGGAGAAGCCTGATTGGCCAATGAGGGTGGTACAATGGGGGACTAGCAGGGTGCAAGTGTCAGAGGATCTGAAGGAGTGGGAGGAAGGCGGGGGGGAGCATGAGAGGTAGGAAGTAAGTACACCAAGCCAAAGTTTGGAAGTTAGCTTAGCACTGTGAGCCAAGTGTCTGTTAGCAAGTGGGGGGGGAGGACAGGGCATGGTAAAGGTCACAATGATGGGTTCAAGATGGGGTGTCAAGAACAAATCGCCAGAAGGAGTTGAAAAGAGAGCCCAATCTGGTAAGGGAAGATATGGGAGCGGCACCATAGACTACATCACAGTAGTCAAAAATTGGGAGGATCATCTTCTGGACAAGTTCTCACAGGGCAGTAGGAGGGATGCAACTGCAATTCCTGTAAAGGGCTCCAAGCTTGGGGAGCAGTTTTTTTCAGAATGGCATCAATGTGGCCAGAGCAGCTGAGGTGTTGGTCCAGCCAAATCCCAGGGTATCCGAAAGAGGGGGTGTTCTCAAGGATGGTCCCATCAAGGGTGTGGAAAGCGGGTAAGGGGTGGAGCATAGAGAATCTCTGCCTAGTGCCAAAGGTCATGGAGACTGTCTTTTTTGGCATTTAGAAATAGTTGATGTGTGGCAAACCAGAGCTGAACCTGATGGAAGTCATGCTGTAGAGTGGTTGCTACATCAATGGTGGTTTTGCCAGAGGTGAACAAGACAGTGTCATAGACATACATATGGCTAGAATAGGAGGGGGAGCAGACTGAGGGAAGCTCATTTAGGAAGATGGAGAAAAGGATGGGGCAGAGCATAGAGCCCTGTTGGATTCCTGTGAATATTGGGAGGGTTGGAGAGATTGCATTCTGAATCCTGACTGATTGTGTTCTGCCTGTCAGTTAAGCTCTAAACCAGGTAAGAGCAGGAGTAGACAAACCAGCAGCCATAAGGGAGTCAAGAAGGAGGGTATGGGAGGCTGTGTCAAAAGCCTTGGCGAGGTCGATAAAGATGACAGAGATGATGAGGCCATTGTCTGTTCCGGTAAGGATGGAGTCAGTGAGCCTAAGGAGGGAGGTGGTAGTGGAGTGCTTCTTCCATAAACCAGATTGGAACTGGGTGAAGAAGGAGAAGCCAGCAAGAAAAGAGGTCAGTTGAGAGAGGACCAAGTGTTCTTGGAGCTTAGCAAGGGCAGGGAGGAGAGAAATTGGGTGATTGGGCAATAGTTGGCAGGGGAGGAAAGATCGCCACCCTTTTGGAGAGGGAGGGAGGACCACCACATGTTTCCAGGGTGTAGGGATGGAGGAGGACATAAATGAGAAATTTAGAATTAGAGCGTGAGGGTAGACAATAGCTGGGACTGAGAGGTAGAGAAGTTTAGGGTCAAGGTTATCCAGAGAGGAGCCTTTGGAGGGACTGAGAGAGAGGAGGACTGTTAGTGTCTCCTCAGGGGAGATAAGACAGAATGAGAAAGGGTGGGTGGGTACACGGGGGATGAGCGGTAGGGTGGGAGAATGAGTGGAGGAGAGGCTTGAGGGAAGGAATTTTAGAAGGGCTGAGGCACAGGAGGTGCAGTAGGCGTTGAACTCCTGAGCCAGTATGCAAGGTTTAGACTTAGTGTGTTGTTTATATTAAGCATGGGGGGCAAGGAGAGGGAAGAATAGTGAGTGGACTATTTTCCAAAATTTGGAGGGGGAGTTTATGCCATTGAGGAAAGAGGATTTAAAATATTCAGACTTGGCAAGTCTGATTGCTTTAGTACAAGCGTTTCATAACCTACAATAGTAAGTAAGGCTGATAGGAGCTGAGAGGACTTGTGTTTCCTCCATGTTTTATCGTGCTCCCTGAGGCAGGTCATTAATTCAGGGGTGATCCAGGGATGATGGATACCTCAGACTGTAGTGCAGTTGAATGGGGCGTGGAAGTCCCAGGTAGCTATAAATCTGTCTTTGAAGTAAGTGAGGGCTTGGTCAATGGAAGTGGCAGGTGCAATTGGGTAGCAATCAGAATTGCATATATCATTGAGAAGAGGGTTTAAGTCAGGGGAACTGAAAGAGTGGAGTTGCAGGATTTTATGTGGCGGTTTAGGTCCATGGACCTTCCTGACCGCGGAGATAGGGTGGTGATCATGAGGGCATCTGGGAGGATGCCAGACTTGACTCGGTGAGGGTGGGAGGTGAGAGCCCAGTCTAACAGCGAGTCTTTTGGGGTTTTTGTGACTTAGTTGGGTAGGCTCTTGGATGGGTTGGGAGAGATTTAAAGCAGAGATATCACCTTGTGTCTTAGAAGTGGTTGATGACAGCCAGTTTAGATTTGCATCACCTACTACAGAAAGCTTACCTTTGTGTGGGATGGAAGCTATAGAGGGATGGCTTGATACCTGGGTGACAGTAGATACCAGCAGTAAAGATAGAGGAGGAGAAAGGCAAGGGAAGGCAATATTTACACAGGGCTTCGTAAGTGGAAGGTAAAGCAGATGAGAGAATGGTAGTGTATAGGAGACAGGACAGGATATACATGGCTACTCCATCTCCCCTACTTGCCCTATCCAGCCTGACTAAGGAATAGCCTGGGATGGCAATGGAGGGATCAGAAATTGCAGTATTCAGCCAAGTTTCAGTTAAGATTAGAATGTCTGGAGTGAGGGAGATCATCGTCAGCTGTAACAGATCAATATTCGGGACAAGGCTGCAGATATTTAAGTGAAGGATCTTTAGGCCTTTTGGGAGGGGCAGAGGTGGTGTTGGAAGGTTGTATATTAATGGGAGGATAACAGCTGGGGAGGGGAAGGACCAGGATTGGGATGTACATTTACCGGAGGCAAGTAATAAGAGTGCAGTATAAGGAAGTATAGTTTAGGACATCTTTGGCAAAGTATTCATGATGTGTTCTGGGGAGGCGGGCTGGGTGAGTGGATAATCAGGAGACAAAGGAAAGCAAGGTGACTAGAAGCTGTGAATAATGTGGCAAAGGGCATTTTGGGGAAGTGAGTTCAGAGTATTTGAGGGGAAGAGGGGGTAATAGCAAGAATGAAGGAGGGGGCTAGGAGATTGTGGGGGGAAGGGGCAGGGTTTTTAAATTGAGAAGTTTGTGGAGTTGTGTTAGAGATGATGGAAAGGAGAATTAGAAGGAGGGGAAGTAGGGAAAGTGGGGAGGGCATGCTGTAAGTAGACAATGGATGCTTACTGGTCAGGGTAGATTGGATAGTAGGGGTGTGGGAGCCACTAGCAAGTTGTGCAAACCTGGGAAAAACAGGTAGCTAGAGATACGATGCCTTGACAGAAGTAGAAGGGGGAGGGGGCAAAGACTGATGAATAGGGATAGACTGACCACACAATAAGTGAGATGAGACAGGGATAGGATTGAGTGAGTGCACTTATAACTGGGCTGTCTGGTGGCAAGAAGATATAATCTGCTAACGGAAAAGTCATCACAAAATAAAAAAGGTTACTTTGGCCAATGGTAGCATATAGAAGGCTTGAGCCACAGATATTTCTACGCCTATAAGTAAATCTTGAATGTAACTTACTGTAACGTGTTGAATGCTAGGAAAATGATGACAAACCCTAGAAGATTGCAGAGGTTTGTTATACTGTGCTGTTTCTTTCCACCATCCAGAGATTAAAAACTGTGAATTAATTTGATGTGTCTTTGAGATCCCTGCTTGTTGTGCCCAGCTGGCAGAGAAAAATGCTTTAAATGAATTAATAAGGCTATACTTACGAACTTTGCTTTGGATAAGTGTCTATTTTTCTCATGGTTTTTGGAGTCCTGGCCTGGTTCCAGTGTTGGGTAGTTACTATTTCTATTACTTTCTATTACTTTTGGAAACTTGTTCCAGAAAGCTCTGTGCAGTCGCTAGCAAGGATGGAGAAGTGCTGGAAAAAGTAATACACCTTACAGTTATAATTACTTATGTCGTTTTATACAAAAGAAATACGCAACTTAACTGATTACATTTATTTCAAAGTAAATAGTAACTGACCTATTACTTTCAAAAATGTAATCTGTTACAATTATTTATTATTTTTGTATTGTTTTTGTATAAAAAGAAAGAAGTAACTATAATTGTAAGATGTATTACTTTTTCTAGTACTTCTCTATCCTTGCTAGTGACAGCACAGAGCTTCCTGGAACAAGTTTCCAAACATAATACAAAGTAATAGAAAAAGTAACTTACCCAACACTGCCTGGTTCTGCTATCATGTAGAGTACTGCTTTAAAGGACTGTCCCACTTCAGACACTGTGGACCATTCTGTCTTTTCAACAAATGGAGTAGAACACCCTAATGCTTTTAGCAGTGAACTAGAATCTCGTTTGTGCTTATCAGGAAGAACTACTCCATAGAACGAGTGGTTGACACTTGGAATAAACTTCTAGAGCAAACTGTAGCAGCTAATGCTGTTAAACCTTTAGACTCAGACATGACAAGTACTGTGAAGAAAAAAGGTGACGGCATTCCTGCTGACCTGGTATAAGGGAGCAAATAGCTAACCAATTGTCTTGTGTCTCCTTAAAACTGTACACACACAATGCCAACTTACCTTCATCACCAGTTTGTCCACACCAAGTCAAACCATTGGCCAAATAACCATTCAGTGTATTTTCTATGGTCACATACTGAGGAACGACTCTTGCATAGTCATGGACCAGTTTATTGGTTTTACTCCAAAAGACTGACTAAAAAGTAAAAGAAATGTTTTCAGGTTAATAACTTGCATTTACTATTTTATGATTTTTTTTAATTAGAATACAAAAACCTAAAGGACTGGTTAAAGAGGATGGTTATAGCCCCCTAGGGTGTATGCCCTACCTCACAGACTCATAAGCAGACAGTGAGGCCTTCTGCTGCCATCAGGTTTCTATGCTTCTGTGTTTCTAATTGGCTGTGATCTACAGTATAAAGCCTTAAACACTAATAGAATTAATGGGTTTTTTTTCTGTTTACAAGCATGAAGAAGGGAAAGAATGACAGATGGCACTGCACAGTCTCATAATTTGGTAGCCCACAACATGGGCGTCAGCGACTGGGTGCCTACAATAATGTGATCCAAACCCCGGTGCATATCATCGGGGGTAGGGTAGGGTAGGGTGGCTGGATGGGGGGTCAGTGAATACAGCGACGAGGTGTCGCTATATGTACATGCAAGGGGGGGCGAGCATGTACAGCGAAGGACAGGAGGGATTGTGAGGGGTGGTGCCGTGGTGGGTTGGTGAGCTGGCCCCATGGCATGGTATGTGTGTAGGCAGCATTGGTGGGTAGGGTGCTGGGTTTGGGTCTGGGCGCTGGTGTGTTTTTGTTGCGCCCGCCTGGTCTTTTTTTTTTATGGTTTGCTGACAATTGAGAATCCTTAAGTGGGGGCGTGGGGAGCACATCCTCTCATAAACCATTAAAAAAGCAAGTCCCCAGCATTGTTTTGCTGTGTGCCAGGGAGTCAGAGTGCCAAAATTAATTTTCAGCACTCTGACTTTGCAATAATGGTGATTGCCTTTAGGCAGGGCCCCTGGTGTTCTGCGGCAGAATTTTCTGATTTCTGCTGCAGGGCTCCTTGACTTCTGTGGCAGCATTTTCTGATTTCTGCGGCATGATTTATTCATTTCTCTGGCAGAATGCAGTCCTGTCATTGGCTAAATATGATGTGATGTCATCGATGACATCATATGCTGAGCATAGAGGCAGGGCTTCAGGATAAACGAGGTGGGAAAGAAAGCCTGACACTATGAAAAACAGTATATTTATATGAAAATTCACCAAAAACAATGAATTCTGCGGCACTATATATTCTGCGGCATGATGCAAATTCTGCGGCAAATTCCACAACCGCAGAACCGCAGAATTCCAGGGGTCTTGCCTTTAGGCTTTCACTGTTATCACACAACCCCCATCATTTGGACTATAGTTTTCTAAGCTCTCTAGTTTGTTCAAAAGAACATCATTGTAGGAATGCAAATGCCAAGTATGCCGTACTGCAGCTAGGTATATTAGGGTTGACTAAGCACTTTTACATTGAACTCCTAATTTTCAGCCTTAAGAACTTTAGGGCCATTTGGCAAAATTACATAAACTTTTATGCGCACAGTCAGGGTGCTGAGTTTGTAAAATCTGACAAGTTTTAAGTTGGCCACTTGTCTGGATTCCAAGATACAGGGGATGTAAAAATAAGAAAAAAATGCACATTTTGACCATTTTTTTTGCTTGCATCTAGAGTGAAATTGCTTTGGAATTTTGTTCTGACATTTTCAGGATAGAAGCATCTCAGCTCAGGGAGGTGCCTTTTGAAGATTCTGTGAAAACATATGTATGGGTTCTCAGGTTATAAGGTTTTACAAATTTGGCTTTTGATCATGTTCAGTAGGGTTTTTTGGATAGCAGTTTCTTGTGTCCTAAGAAATTCTGGGTCATCATGAGCCAATTCTTAGGTTGTGAGAAAAATTTTTAAAGATAGTGAGGGCAGCCGTCTTGTTTTTGATTTGGGGAAAAAAAAAAGCCAGAAATGCATAGAAATGATGCTTTTTCCAAAAACAAACTGCTGAACCTACCTATAGTATATTGGACTCAAGCTAAATTGTAGAGTTTGTTTCACAAACCACGATCCAGAATTACCTTTTTGGACACCCTGAACTCTTATGTTGTGAGCTTACTGTGGGTTGCAAATTCTTATGTAGTGAGCAGAGAACTCTTATGTTGCGTGAAAGTGCAACCAAAGAATACTGGCTTGTGACACAAGAATTTCTACCTGGTAGCAAAAAACAACTTCTACTTAACTCAAACATGTTTTTAAAATTTGTTCACAAAATTTTTAACATGGCTTATTTTGGACCCACGCCATCCAGCAGTGCCAAGAAAATATCACTCTTCAGGAATGGTTTTATTAGCATTAACAGAGGGCCCTTATGTCCTGGCCCAATGTTTCTCAACTGCAGGCTTCTTGAGGGTAATGAGGGCTTTGCATTGTTCTTAAATGATATAATTATTTGTCATTCTACCTTATTGAAAAATTTAATTTCATCATTTTTTTTTTATCTGCTGTAGTTTTCTTTCTGTTTACAAGTGGTAATGGTTCTCCACTAACTAAAGTTTTCAAGATCTGGTGGCGTGATGCTCCAAGGCAGTTAGGAGCACCATGCTACCAGACCCTGAAAATTCATGCACTTTATAGTCGGATAACCATACAGCTCTTAAGATGGTAATATGCATGTTCATTGCCAAAGTTCCAATTTTGAAACTATTACAAATAACACACTGCTCATTTTAAAAATAAATTTACATTCTATAATGCAGAACACCATCTACTTTCAAATTGCATACATAGGATGTATTGCTTAATAACATCACATCTCATTAAAGCATGGGTTTGGCAACTGCTCATAGACGTGCATTCACAGCCTCAGAAATACTACTGTACATTCTCATTAAAAAGGATCCAATTTTAAAACTGATTATAAATACCACTTTAATTACACAATTAAGGTAACAGGCAGCAGTACAGAATAATATGTAAATTCAGACTGCATATGTAACACAGACATCATTACAACATTGTTCTGTGACTTGTATCTCTCATGCTCATGACTGTGGCACTTGAGCAAGGGATCCTGTTTACAACAGAGAACAGGATTTCATTTTTTAAGTGCTAAAGCAATGGATGCGATTGTTAGATGTCACACCTGGGATAAAAAAAAAACATTTTGTGCTGTTTCAAGGATTTAGTGGTGAAGTGATAGGTGACCTGGATAACCATTTTTTATAAGCAGATTGGAAGTTTGATGAAAATGGCTGGGTCTTCATTCATAATTATGCAAAAAACATATGCTATGAGCTGACTCTAGATGGTAGTGTAACATGGGTCAATGTAACCCTACTGGAACTCTGGAAAACAATCAGAAAGAGTACTTGAATATTTCTTGCCTTATAATAACTGCTATTTATGAAACTGCAACTAAAGCATTAGATGAGAATATACCTGTAAATATTTTATTACTGGACTTAAGAAAGGCTTTCAATATTGTACCTAATAAAGTACTATGTGATAAACTAAAGACGTTTGACCTACCACTTAAGATAATTCATTGCAAAAAAACTTTATTAATGCATCCGGTAGGGTTCCAGAGACAAAAGGTGGGAGATGTGGTGTTAGGGTTTCCAATGCTAGCACCCTACCTCCTCCCTGAATGCAGTAACAGGCATGGGGGTGTGCCTTGGGGTTGTCAGCCCTAATGTTCACCCCATTCCATGAGTAAATAAGCTGATATGGATACAGTACAGGAGAATGGGGTGAGTGGTATGGCTGACAGACCTGAGGTACACTCCGTACACCTGTCACTGTGTGCAGGGTGGGGGTGGGGAGTTAAGGTTGTAAATCCTAACACCATATTTCCAACTTATGTCACTGGAACCTTAACCGATGCATTAATGAAGTTTTTTTGCAATGAATTTTCTTACTTTTTGAGCTAGTATAATCTTAACCTTATTTGCTTGTGGGAGCACAGGGCCCTCTGGGCCCTGCACTTCCATCCATCCATAATTTTTGAAAGATTGTAATTGTATCCTCATTTCCCTGTAGGAACACAGGGCCCAGAGGGCCCTGCTCTCCCATCACTCCATAATGCTATGGATATCTGCATGTGGGAGCACAGTGCCCTCCATGCACTGCACTGCCATTCATCCATAAAACCAGTGATCCCATCATTCCATAATGATATTTGTATTTGCATGTAGGAGCACATAGTCCCATCCATCCATAATGTTTGAGATCTTGTAATCATATCCCTGTTTCCTTGTGTGAGCGCAGGGCCCTCCCATCAGTCCATAATGGCATCCATGCATAATTTTTGAGATAGTGCAGTAGTATCCTTATTTGCCTGTGGGAGTGCAGGGCCCTCTAGGCCCTGTGCTCCCATCCTGTAGTGTGCAGTGCCAAAGAAACACCGTACATTGCAATGTTGTCACATATAAAAACATATCAAAATTTCAAATCTGTGAAACTGGACACCAAATTAATATTTTTTCATGAAACCAGCAAAAGGAAAATCAGTGGGGCAAGTCCTTTGTACCCTGAAAATTTCAAAGCAAAATTGAGAACTATTTCTTCACAGTGGCATGACAAAAAACAACTGTGTACACCTCACATAACAATGTTATCCTATGGGAAACAAAGCAGAATTTGAACACACAGAACTCCAGAGCAAAGTAATATATTATCACCAAACCAAAGAAAGGCACACCTATGGGAAAAGCCCCTTGTAAACTGAAAATTTCAGGTCAAAATCACAAACTATTTGATAACTGTGGAGTGACAAAGAAAGAGCTGTCTTAAAATGTCTTTTTAGCAAATTGTGAAAAAAATAATCCTTTTCTATGGTTCCTTTTCCACAATTTGCAGAAAAAGAAAAATCGTTTTTCGCAAATTGCAAAAAAGGATCCTGTTTAATGATTCTTTTTTTTGAAATTTGTGGAAAAGAATTTTGTCCTATTAAGAAAAATCATTTACAAGTAAGCTATCAAAAAAGTAACAACAGAACTGGATTCTAGGGGTCCTGATTAGGTAAACACAACCATTGGTACGTAGTAAATCTGTGTATTTTTTTAGTTATTTAATTTTGTTGTCACTGCTAATTGAAAACAAGATGGCGGCAGTATGGAAAGAGATTCCACATTTGTGGCAAAAGATCCATTGTTTGCTTAAAAGGTTTTCACATTTGCATTAAAGAATTATTTTTGAGTGGAACATCTAACTGGTCCTACAGGAAATAATGGGAACTTTGAAATGTAATAACTTTTGAACAGATTTATAGTTTTTCACCAAATGTTCAAAAGGCACATCTGTGACTGAAAATCTTTCTACCCTTCAAATTTCAGACCAATATTCAACACCATTTTTTTTTTAGTGGCATGACAAAGAATTTTACCAAACAATGGTAATTTTCAAATTTTTTGACACCCTGTATCTCACATCTGACCAGAACAAAACTTGCCACATTAAGAGATCCTTGCTCCCTGATGTAGCATGCAAACTTTCATGCAAATCACTTGAACAGTTGCAAAATTATGAAAGTGTAAAATTTCAGATTTAACATAGAAGTGATGGTTGAACCCTGTATATACAGTAGATGTGCACTGTATATAAATATATTAATAGCTTTGCCCCTGTTCAACAGAATTGCACTAAATTGTGCATGCACATTCTGGGGTCAAGGTGTCTTGATTTGTCAAGTTTAATTCCAGTCAGATGTGATGATTCCAAGATCCAGATAGTGCATTTTTATGGGAAATTGTTTTTTTTTTTTTTTTTGCTTTTTTTTTTTTTGTTGTTGCCTACAGCCCAGAAGGTTTTGGATTTTGGTCTGAAATTTGCAGGGTACAAAGGGTATACCACAGAATGGTGTCTTTCATTTGCTTGGTGAAAAAATATTAATTCATTCTCAGGTTATAAGCATTTTAAATTTGGTTCTGAGCATATTCAGTAGGGTATCAAATGTCTATCCAAAAGACCCTACTGAGCATGCTCAGAACCAAAATTTCAAATCCTTATAACTTGGCAATGGATTGATATTTATTTATCAAACCAGTGAAAGCATTTCTGTGGGACAAGCCCTTTCTAACCTGAAAATTTCAGACCTAATTCCAAACTGTTTGGGCACTAGATGACAAAAACAGCAAAACAAATTGTGATTTGTAACATTTTTCACTATCCGGATCTCAGACTCCACATGTGCAGCTGGAAGGAAACTTGGCCGATCAAGAGAGCTACCCTCCAAGACCATGAATGCAACAATTTGTGCAAATCCATTGAATGGTAGCAAAGATATTAAAGTGCAAAGATGGCATCTCACAAAAAATGATTTCTTTCACACAAAAAAGGATTGGCTCCTCACAACAAAAAATCCTTTTTAATGAGACCAAATTCTTTTGCCATTCCAGGAAGCTATCCAAATGACTGAACTAGCATGCTCAGAACTCAACACTTTAAAATGATGTAACTTTGAAATGGAGCAATAGTTTTTTCACCAAACCAGTAAAAGGCACTTCTGTGAGGTAAGCCCTTTCTACCCTGAAAATGTCAGACCAAAATTCCAAACCATCTGGGCACAGTAGGATGACAAAAAAAGCACACAAAACAGTGATCTTTAAAGTTTGAGCACAATGCACAGCTCTGAATCTGCAAAACTGACCAAAATGAAACTTGGCTCATCTGGAGATCTACCACACAAGACTGCACATGCAAAATTGCATGCAAATCCATTGAATGGTTGCAATGTTATTAAAGTGCAAAATCTTAGGTTTAACATAGAAACCCCTGCTCAACCCTAACTATAGTGGCACTGCCATGCCACTTATATAAAATGGCAGCACCGGCCCAAATGTGCAGCAGTAGCATTATCATTTGCAATGCTGACAAACTCATTCAGGAATGAGCCCAAGACATCATAGTGCCAGCCATGGGGAGGAAGGATGCACATCTGGTGGAATGCTATCCTCCTCCAGAGTGAGTGGATGGGGCATGGTGCCCAGTGCCTGGCTAACTCATAGTGGAGGCTAGGAGTACAGTGGCTAGGGTCCACTAGATCAAGGACTAGAAGAGACAGCAGATGTTGATGCACCAAGAGAGGGTGCACACTTAGATGTGTCTTGGGTGTCTTTACACTGCTGCACTTCAATGGTAAACACAAGAAGGAAAGCCACTGGGGACAGAAGCAATATGAGGATCCCTGGATACCCTCCCAAATGATGCCTAAGTTGCACATCTCAACTGGGGCTTTAAGTATATCTTGGTCTTTCCCTTCAGGGATCCCTGCTGCCGGGGAAAAGCTGTGGTCTTCCCAGACTGGATGACTTGGGGGGATGCAGGATGGGAAGACCAGGAGTTGAAATGGGGTACATTCCCCTCTTAGCCCAGTAGAGTAAAGAAAGCTAAGAAAAATGAAAGACTGGATAAAAAGATCCTGGCAAACACAGAGGTGCCAAAGAGTTAGAATAAACAGATATCTATCAGACTGGGCAGATGTGACTAGTAGGGTTCCTTAGCACTCTGCTCTAGTAACACTGCTGAGTAATCCATTTATAAGTAGCACTGGAGACAAATGTAGTGGCTGATTATCAAAATTTATGGATGTCTCAAAGCTGGTCCTCATTACACTAACAAACAAGGAGAGGATCTCCATAAACTAGCAGTGTGGCCACTCATGGATAAAATCAGTTTTAACTCAGAAAAGTGTAAGGTGATACATTTTGGTAAGGCCAGGGTTTAGGAAGATCATTTCCAAAATAGCACCAAACTAGAAAAAAATAGTTCAGAGAGGGACTTGGGAATATATGTGGACATATATATGTGGACACTGGTCTAAAACACCAAACACAATGTAAGGAAATGATCCAAATCTGCAACACAATAGGAAATGGGAGCAGGGACAGAAGGGTCTTGATGCTAATTTATAGAGCCTTTGTTAGACCACTGCTTGAGTACTGTGTGTGGACAGTTTTGGGTGACTAGAGAACAATGAAAGGTACGTATAATGGAAACAAATCAGCATATTGCTACTACAGCAGTAAAGGGCATGACAGAAAAAAATTAAACCTGTATCAATAGGTAGAAAAAAAAGTTAAGGGAGATATGATTCTTGTGTATAAAGCTACAAGAGGTTACTCATGACTACAATCACTCTATCTGAATTTCAAGGTAGAGGAATTTGCAACAAGCAGGTATAACTTCCAATTGTCTGGAAACAAATTCAAAACTCAAAACTGAACAAAGGAGGCACTTCTTCACCCAAAGGATTGCATATGTTTGGAATAACCTCCTAGCAAGTGTGTTGCAATTTAATCTATTAATTCCTTTACATCAGGCATGGGAGTTCATATTAATTCATTTTAAGGCTCTAACCACTGAAAAATGAGGGATAAACTCAATGGGCTCATTAGCTTTGTTTCTGTGTTGAGATTCCTAGGTGTACACATGTATCGTTGCAATGAATTATGTCTCCATTGTTTACTCAACTGTTTGGTTGTTTTATTTTCTCATATAGTATCATATACTTACAAAGCACTGCAGGCATTAAGTGCCACACATGGTCTCCTCAAAGTGTGCTACTTGTATGCCCAAAAAACTATTTCTAAGGAGTCATCCAGCTTAAATGCTATTTAAAAAGTAATTACTGGGATGCCCAGAATCAGGTTCCAGTATAACTAAATATACTTGTATACTGTTGTCTCAATGTCCTCAGATGCAGTTAACTGTAATACTTGGCATCACTTGGTGTCACTGTTTTTAAATGCTATACATGTAAATCATCATCTGCAGGGTTGTTAAAGAGTTAATGAGTGGCTTTGCACAGAAACAGTACTGCACATATATGTGCCTCCACATGCCCAGGGCTCTAGTAATTGGCTGGTAAATTGCAAGAAGACAGTGTAAAGTCATGTCCTTGAATATTCTCAACTTTTCGTCGCTCAAGCTACTGATTGATATGAGGCAAACCTGATGTTGAGCACCACTATATCTGAGAGCAAACCATGCAGACACAACACTTCAGGTAGAACACTCTTACACAAGTACATAAGTATGGTACCTGCTTTAAAGCAGCAGTGATACAATCATTTTATACTTTATTCCCCCCTCCCCCAAAAAACAATACAATTGTCCATGCTATTAGCAGCCACCATCTTTGCAGAACAACTAATACTGGTGTGGGGTAAAAAATGAATGTAACATTAAATCAAAATGAGAGGAAATAAAACTTTTATAAGAGGGACAACTAATGGTGATACAGGGTTTATTATCAAAATTTACTATGGGAATAGTTTATCATGGGTTCCTCCATGAAAAGAACCATCTGAGGCAAAGGTGTCCTACAAATGGAAACCAAATTTTATGGAGCAACATTTTCCCGTCTGTAAAAGTAAAGCATTATTTTTCTCAGCAATAAATGCCTATGCTCTGCTGGAACACTGCAGTGAGGTGGGTAGAGAATTGTCTAATGGTTGAAAATACACTGCTTGGCAGCATAATAAATCATATTACAAAAGTGTCAATTACAGTATACTTATCCACCCTAAAACACTTACGGTGATCCACTAATAAAACAAGCATTACTCAGTGCTGAATGTTTGATTGCATGCTGTTGTACTGGGTCTTGCTTATACATGTGTTTAGTATGTATTTATCCAAGACAGGCAGATATGTTGTAATATGTCATTTGCAATGGTGTCCTGATTTTACCCATTTCCATGCTGTATTTACCCAGGAGAGTAGAGGTGAGATGCAATGCTTCATTTTCAGTGTGGTCTTGTTTTCATAATGTATTTTTCTAGGAGAGATCATCTTAGATGCAACATTTCCTTTTCAGTTGGGTTCTGCTCTAGGGCCTGTTTTTTTATAGAGTTTTGAAATATATTCACTCTCACAAGCCTCTTAAGCTTTGCTCTCAGGCTTTATGGACATCACAAACCACAAGTGTATCAAAACAATCATTAAGCAGTACACCAGTTACAATATATTTCTTTCCGTATAAGTGACTATGGGTGATTACACACTGATAACTGTGATGTATTCTAGCATTACCCTTGGGCAAACAATGGATCATGTGGTCCCCATCTGCCGACACCATTCTTATGTTCTTATTAAACATGATGTGACTGGTTGTAATAGTGGTCACAAGACAGTATAAAGTGGTTACTCACCAGTTTCACACAGCCTGAACTCAGTAACCTTCCTTCAGCTGATCTATATTATTATAAGTCTATCAGGTTTCTCAGCATCAACCTTACTTCTAATTTCACACACAATAAATGACCAGTTTTTACTAATCTCCTTCCAAATATCCCCCAAAACTTCCCCATTCATTTAGACAGGGACTAGCCCACCCCAGCTATCTTAAGCCTTACCAAATCAGTTATGTCACTGAGTGCTAAAGGTTGCCATATTTTGCATCTGTCATTAAATTCCAAGAGCCAAATAACTCATTTAAAATATTATTCTTGCCTGGTCTTCAGTTTCAGTCACCCCTTCTGCTCCAGAATAGATCTCTGCAAATCATAAAATGACTTCACAAGAGCCACTGGTGGGTGATCAGAGTGAGACTCTGAAGTTAGAGCAGTAGTTCTCATATTTTTCGATGACTCCAATGTCCAGGAGTATGAGACAGGTGGAGCAGAGTTGCAGAACATGGTAATTCATGTAGTCCCCAGCATTCTTAAGCATGAGCATGATGTCATAAGAAACTGTTCTGTTCCCTGTCTCTAGCAGAAGCCATTGATATGGCTGAGTCTGCAGCAGCCCACTGGCAACAATTCCATCAACAAGATAGAGGATAATGTATGGTCATTGGTCATTAACTGGCTTGTTAACCATCAAGAGGTTGCCAGGGTGACCATGTAAACCTCAAGAGTGAAGCTTGACAGGTTTATGTCACCATGGCAACCTCAAGATGGCTTAAAAAAACTGGTTGACAATCAATGTACCATTTTATAGTGTATGGTACCAATAACTTAAAGAAAAAACAAAAAAACAGGTCCTTACTGAAGTTCTTTCAGTCACCGCTGCTCTGCTCTGGGTCTTGCTTTCATCGCCGTGGCTGTTTCAGGGTTGTAGGATCAAGATGCGTACATGCGCAGACTGTTCCCAGTTGTTAACCCATTGATATGACCTTCCATCAATGAGTTAACACTGTGACATCACATTGATAGTAAAATGTTGCTATAAAAAGGTAGATTTCTACATATAACAACGTTCTACCATACATTATTTAGTAATTATGAAAATAATTTATGTGAAAGAGCTGTGTAATGAGATTTTACACTTCACCCTCAGTTTACGATGGAGTAATAAACAACTCAAACTTATTTTTTTTTTTTTATTTTAAAACTTTTGGCCAGGAAAGACACATTAAGCCAATGCTTGTTTCAAGTTGCCTCCTGGGATCACAAGGAAGTTAAGTGACTTGCTCATGGTCACACACTATGCAAGTGGTGGCTGTGCGATTCAAACGCAGTTCTCCAAGTTTGCAGCTCAGTGCTCTTAACCACTATGCTATAGTATCTCCCATATACTATATCCCAATACTTCACTCTCTCAGGATTTATGTAGCATCACACACCTTGGGAGTGCGTAAAAATCTCATTACACACCACTGCTCACACATTATCCTCTACTTAATCAATGGTGAATTAGTCTCTTTTAACCAATTAAGTTTCTTAAATGGCTTACTCTGTGTAAACCTATTTTATAAAGTCATGCAATGCACAGTAGTGTATGTATTGCTTAAGCAATAATGCATGGGAGGATGTGTGAAGCGTTGGAATAACATTAAGCCTCAGCTGGGTAGGGATGAGGTCACAGGTCAAGTGCATCCAACACCTGGGAAGTGACTGGGTAAAGAAGCTTTTTAAAAATATTATAGGGAGACCATCACTTAAAAAGGCTACAGAATCTTTTGTTTTACAAATCATCACTGCATGCAGCTTCATGGTAACCCATGCTTCACTGAAACAGGTGGATGACTGAGCACCTGTGTGAAGTATGGTGAAAGAGAGAGGAACACTGTGTAACCACATGCAGCAGTGGTTTATTAAATAAGGGGCAGTTTGAATTGAGGGCAGTTAATGAAAAATAAAGTCATAAGCAAATAAATTTAAACTGCACACGTGTGTGTGTGTGTGTGTGTGTGTGTGTGTGTGTGTGTGTGTGTGCTTGCATGCTAATATGTTGCATGTTTTCATACGTGAGAAGATTATGTGTGTGCCACACCTTGATACAGTAAAATTGTGCTGGGATAATATCACTGTGCAGGGTGGCCACTGACCAATCAGAGGGTACGTTTTTTTCTTACCATTGCATAGTTTTCTTTATAATACATAAACACCAACTTAAAATTCAAAATTTGAAAAGACAGAGAAAAAGAGGCATAGCAGTTTGCAAAAAAAATGACTT
This sequence comes from Neoceratodus forsteri, assembly GCA_016271365.2. NCBI lineage: Eukaryota > Metazoa > Chordata > Ceratodontiformes > Ceratodontidae > Neoceratodus > Neoceratodus forsteri. The sequence continues at coordinate 906,817,632 of CM057452.1, forward strand.
GGCTTATTTTTTTTTCTTTTTCTTTTTTTTTAATTCAGTATGCTTTTCTCCCTTTCCATTGCCAGCCGGCTCTTATCTGTCCAACCCACACAGTCAGCCCTCTCACTACCTTTTTTCTTGGGACTTACTGCACCTCCTTGACATCCTGGCTTACCCACTAGGGTGGGTCCATCATCCTTATGTAGCTCAGTGTGCCAGCATTACAGTGCTGAGCAATCAGGGTGCCAAATGCCAAATTTGCCACCCCTTCCTGATTCTGCTCCCTGGAGTTGGAATCCAGAAGTAGGGTGTGTGTGGGGGCATAATCCCCCACAAGGGGGGGAGGTGGGCACAGCCCCCTCAGAACAACTCATCAGCGACATTGCCAATTGGCGTCCTAATTGCCAGGAACCAGAACGCTAGTGCATTCTGAGGGTAGAACCGGGCCATCAGGAGGTGCACTATTTCTGACTGAGACTAGATAAGTGTTTCAGAGGCAAGTGCCAGGTTCAGCAGTGGGGGACCTGCAGTGAGGGGTGGATGCCCTATTGCAGCATCTGGCCATTTTTCCCATTTTCTTAGCCCAGCCCCCTGTAGGATACCAAGATCATCCTAACATGTGCAGCACATCAGAGCATGTTGGCATCTTTTCTGAATCTGTGAATCCACTTGTACTGCTACCTGTGGTCACCCAGGTGGCAGAAGCACAGAGGAGTCCATCTACCCTCCCTTCCCAAGGTGGAGCACGTCTTCTGGGATGCTCAGTTTACCTCCCTTGGCTGACCATCTGACAATGTAGGCTCATTCCCAAACACAGGTCATCAGCATTGCGAGTGGTAGCACTAACACTGCGCTGGCTGATTTGATGTTTTTCTTTTTGACAGGAGAACTTGAGACAGTTTGCAAGTGGATATTTCTTTTGCTAGAACTGTCCTTGCCTTGCTGTGTAACCTTGGCAGGTTAGTATAATCACTTTAATAAGGTACAGATGCCAGGGTACAGTAGGTATAATAATTTTTGTGATAATAAAGGAGGTTGGTATAATCCTTAGATGACATACTGTAAGTTAGTATGATCAGTTTGAGAGAAGTTGAATTAATGAGATCCAGGAGAGCTTTTTTTGGGGGGGGAAATTATGCTCATCCATTATAGACAATGACAATGATGGCAGAAAAAGACAAAGGTTCCATGTAGTCTGCCTGGAGTTGTCAATCTGCCTCGTGAGCTGTTGTTCACTGGGGGTTATATTCTTCCCCGGGATCCATCTGGTCTAACTGATATGGTCTAAGTATAGGTTACTATATGTACTGAGAAGGCCATGAAGCATTATAATATGGTTCTCACAGCTGCCTTAGATTCTATTACATCCTATTGCATTCATCTTTTGACATTGGTTCCATGTCATAACAGTGAATGCAAAATTGCGACTGGGAAACTAGCTCACAGCAATACACAGAGGCACAAATACAGACTAGGTTTCCACAGCGATTGTCAAAATGGTGACAGTGTGTTTCTGCAGGGGGATTTTCCCCCCACACCCACCTTACAGTACTTCAGATAACCAGCTCCAGGGAGGGGGAACACAATTTGGGGAAGGGGAGAAACACACTGTCTCTGTTGCTATGATTGCTCTGTATCCTGGTCACCCTTTGTGCCTCACTTGTTTGCTGTTGTCATTGTCCCAGTCATGATTTTGCATTTGCTGACTTGATGAGACACCTTTGACATCCCATCATAGCTCACAATGATACTGTGATGAGTTTCATCGGTTGAAGACTAAGGGATGGAAGTTGGAACATTCCTGGAGAAAATCTTGGTCTGAGGAGGGCAAGTTGGCACTAAGAACTCATTATGGCAAGTGTCAAGGGCAATCGATATAAAAAGGACAGAGTCTCTGTCCTTTGTCCAGCTGGATGTCATTGCTTGGCAGAAGACACCAGGAGAAAGGACTGCTGTGTGACTGGACTTCTGTACTGGGACTATATTGCCCTCCACCCCCCCACCCAAAGCTAGTTCTATTTTTATAGGCACAGGATTTGACTGACAACAGGAACTTCCTGTTTGGGAGCAGGAAGTGAGTGATCACAGAACCACCAAAGACCCACCATCCTAGAAGGGCAAGAGTAGCTTCTGGCCCCTCTAGCTGCTGGAGGTCTGCCTCTGAGCAAGTAAGTGGTCTACTGAGAAATATAGGATATTTTGTCTCAGAACAGGACAATCAGGAGCTTAAAGGGCACACAGGCAGAAAGTAAGGGGAGAGAGAGAAAAAAAAATGAGGAAAGAGTAAGGATTACAAACAGTTAAGGGGCCAGAAATAAGACATGATTGGAGTGGTGCAGTGCAGTGGCTGTGGAGCAGCAGTCTTCTGGGAGACATTCTGGAGGATGCAGTGTTGTCCCATCTGTATGCACCTCTCTGGGTTAAGGGAGGTGGTTGCTCATATCCAGGCTGAGTTGGCCAGGATTTGTGGGACCTCCTCTTCCATCCAGGGACCACCAGTGCCACTGCCTTTGCCTCAGAGGTTGCCAAGAAAGAGGAGCGGTTGGACCACAGTGGGCTCAGGGAGGGTGAGGGTAGTGGAACAGAGGTGCATCCCTTCAGTTGTACCTCTCCACAATTCCTATGCCATTCTGGCAAAGTGTGGTTCCTCTATGGAAGCATACGCAGTGGAGACCAAGGAGGATGCTGGAAACCTCCACAAAGGAGACCCACAGGAGGGTGGCAGGGGATCCTGCAGGGGAAGGAAACAACTCCTGGTGGGGGACTCCATTGTTAGGAAGGTAGAACTGGGGGAGGAAGGGGAGAGGGGGGCAAGGTCCTGCCTGGCACCATGGCTTGGAGGGACAAGGAGCTAATCCTCAGGATTGCCGGAGCAGCTGCACAGGGGAGGGAGCTGGATGTCATTGTCCACCTAGGGACAAATGGACTGGCTAAGAAGGGGATTAGAGAAGTGCAGGAAGAGTTTGTGGAATTGGGGAGGGGCCTTAGTCAAGTAGCATGCACGGTAACCTTCTCGGAGGTGCTGCCCATCTATGGCATAGGAGAGGCTAGGGTGTTCTGCACCATGGGATTCAATCAGTGGTTGAAAAACTGGTGTGGAGCTCAGGGATTTGGCTTCATTGTGGACTGGGGGTCCACCTGCAGTGATGCAAGCCTATACTGGCATGATGGGCTGCATCTGTCTGGGAGGGGAACCAGGATCCTAGGTGATAGGTTTAAATGCTTCATTGGCAAGCTTTTAAACTAGCCAAGGGGGGAGGCACTGGAAAGGAGCAGGGAAATCCTAGCCCCCCAAAATAATCACGGTAGTAAGTGCAGCAAACACCAACATAGAGGTGTCGATAGGGAGAAGGGCAGGGGTAAATGGAGAAAGTGACAAAGGCAAGAAGGACAGGGATAGGGCAAAAGGGAGTAAGGCCATTAGGAAATGGAGGGTAATGAGTACCAATGTCCATAGTCTGGGCAACAAGCTCCCTGAGCTGGTGGCCTTGATGGAAGAGGGATGCCTGGATATCGTAGCAGTCACAGAACCATGGTGCACATAGAACCATTACTGGGATATTAACATACCGGGGTACATAACCTACAGGAGAGACAGACAGGGGAGAAGAGGGGGAGGAGTAGCTCTCTGTGTAAAGGAAGGGATAAAAGCAACTGAACAAAAGAGTAAACAGGGAGGACAGGAGGCACTGTAGGTCACCTTGGAGACTGGAAAGGGCACCACAATCCACACAGGGTTGTGTACAGACCCCATGTCAAGGGAGGGAATGGACAAGGATATGATAGAAGGCATTCTTAGAATGGCAGGAAAGGGAGATACTGTTGATGGGAGACCTGAATATGCCAGATGTTAACTGGAGCACATTTGCTGCAGCCACATCCAAGAGCAGGGCCATTCTTGATGCCCTACAGGTGGCAGGCCTTAGACAGCTAGTTTCAGAACCCACTCATGAGGGAGCAATCTTATACCTCGTACTCTCAAACGGGGCAGTGAGAGGATCTCAGATCTAGAAGTGGGTTGCAATCTGGGGACAAGTGACCATCAAACAGTGTGATTCATGTTAAACTCAGCTACAGAGTCAAGTCATACAAATGTGAGGGTACTGGACTTTAGGAGGGCTGACTTTGGCAAGATGGGATAGTGCCTCAGAAAATCACTAGCAAACAGGCTAGAAGGAGGTGTGGAGCAACAATGGGGAATCATCAAAACTGCCATCACAGAGGCAACAAGCCTTTGTGTGAAGCAAATAAACAAATCAAAATGAAAGGAATAAGCCACTATGGTTCTCAAAAGAGGTGGCTGTGAAAGTCAGGAAGAAAAAGATAGCATTCCAGAAGTATAAGGAAACACAGAAGGAGCAGGACAGAAAGCTGTACCAGTTAAGGCAGAAGGAAGCAAGGAGGGAAGTCAGAATAGCAAAGGCCCAAACTGAGGAAAAGATAGCCAACTCAGTTAAGAAGGAGGATAAAACCTTTTTTAGGTACATCAGCGAGTGTAGAAAGACAAAGGGAGGGATAGTGAGGCTGAATAGAATCAACGGTGGGTGGGCAGATGGGGACAGTGAAAAAGCAGGGATACTGAACGAATATTTCTGCTCAGTATTCACAAAAGAGGAGGGGGAAATGCCTAATCCAATTAACAGAAGCACTCTTGATAGGGGGGTCGATTCCAGTCCTTTCACAGAAAAAAGGGATCTGCAAGAACTCCTAAAACTGAAGGTGGACAAAGCAATGGGTCCTGATGGAATTCACCCCAGAATTCTAAAAGAATTAAGGGAGGAACTAGTGAAAAAACTGGCTACTCTTTTTAATAAATCATGGGAGGATGGTGTGGTACCCAAGGACTGGAGGAAGGTGGATGTGATTCCCCTTCACAAAAGTGGGACCAAGATAGAGGCCGGAAACTGCAGACCTGTCGGTCTGACCTCTGTGGTAGGGAAAGTGATGGAGTCACTTCTGAAGGAAAGAATAGTTGAGTACCTAGAGGCCAGTGGACCACAAGACCCAAGGCAGCATGGGTTCACAGTGGGAAGGTCATGTCAGATGAATCTAATAGATTTCTTTGACTGGGTGACCAAAGTAGTAGACCAGGGAGGGGCTGTGGGCATGGCCTACCTGGACTTTAGCAAGGCATTTGACACAGTCCCACGCAAAAGATTAATAGTCAAATTAACCAGCCTGGGAGTGGGTCCCAGGGTGGTAGCCTGGGTAAAACATTGGCTGCACAACAGGACACAGAAGGTAATTGTAAATGGGGTCCACTCTGAAGAAAGAGGGGTTACTAGTGGGGTACCGCAGGGTTCAGTATTGGGTCCAGTCCTTTTCAATGTCTTCATCAGTGACATTGCAGAGGGACTGGAAGGAAAAGTATGCCCTTTTGCAGATGACACAAAGATCTGCAACAGGGTTGATACACAAGGAGGTGTGGAAAGGATGAAAAGGGACTTGGCAAGGTTGGAGGAATGGTCAGAAGTATGGTAACTAGGATTCAATTCAAAGAAGTGCAAAATAATGCACCTGGGAAACAAGAACCCCGGGGAAGAATACACAATGAGTGGGGAGGTAGTAATAACAACAAAAAAGGAAAGAGACCTGGGGGTAATCATATCAGATGACCTTAAGGTTAGCAAGCAATGTGAGAAGGCAGTAGGGAGGGCTGGGGATATACTGGGATGTATAGGAGAGACATCAGCAGCAGAAAACAGGAAGTTGTTATGCCTCTGTACAGACAGTTGGTGAGACCCCATCTGGAGTACTGTGTCCAGTTCTGGAGACCCCATCTCCAAGAAGGACATAGACAGGATAGAGGTAGTCCAGAGGAGGGCAACTAAAATGGTGCAGGGTCTGCAAGAGAAGCCATATGAGGAGAGACTAAAGGAGCTTAATATGTATACCCTTGAGGAAAGAAGGGAGAGGGGGGACATGATAGAAACTTTTAAGTACCTCAGTGAAATCAACAAAGTCCAAGAGGGTAGCATCTTTCAGAAAAAGAGACTTGCAAGAACAAGGGGACACAATTTAAAGATAGAAGGAGGGTGGTTCAGGGGCAATGTGAGGAAGTATTATTTCACAGAGAGGGTAGTGGATGCATGGAACAGCTTTCCTGAGGAGGTTGTGGGGTCTAAAACTGTGGGAGAATTCAAGAATGCATGGGACAGACATAAGGCAGTTCTTGTGGGGGGTAGGAAGAAATAGGCTGTTAGTTAGCTAAGATCTGCGGCCTATCCTGTAGGTAGGGAAAAGGGCAGACTAGATGGGCCAAGGGGTCCTTATCTGACATCAAAGTCTATGTTTCTATGTTTCAGTCATGATCGATTGCTACAGGGAAAAATTGTCCTTGTCAGTTCTTTGACACTGTTAACAAGTTAAATCTTTCCTGTCTTTGGTCAGTCAGAACTTTTTCAGCAGAAAAGTGCAAAGAATTGTGTTATTTTTTCTGTGACAAGGTGTCCTCTATTTGATCGGGTGCCTCTTCAAATGCCCCGTCATTGACCGATAGTTGTCATTCCTTTGGTGATGTAGGTCTGGCAGCTTGGGATGAGTTTTGGTCAGTTTCGGAGGATGCTCTGGGTAGGCTCTTGTTTGCTCCTTACCAGCTCTATGCAAGGACCAACCTGGCTGCTTCTAGGCTGTGGTGAGTCTTAGGGTGTGGTGTTCACTGACATCATCAGTGGTTCCTTGTGAAAGGTTGTTTTTCCATCTGTCCTGAAAAAGGCTGTGGTTAGACTCCTCCTAAAAAAGTCTTCCTTAGACCCTGATATTCTGGCAAATTACAGACCTGTCTAAAACCTTCCCTTCTTGGGGAAGGTTATTGAGAAGGTCGAGCAACCTGTGAACTGCCTGGAGACTTTTTCCATCTATGAACCTCTTCAGTCAGGTTTTCGGTCCTGTCATGGTACTGAGACTGCACTAGTCAGGGTGACTCACGATCTCCTCCTCCTAGTGAGGGAATTAGGACTCTGTTCCCTCTTGGTCCTCTTGGATCTTTCATCGGCATTTGACACAGTTGACCATGGGGTTCTATTGGATTGCCTGAGAAACTATGTGGGTCTTACCAGCACAATTTTATGCTGGTTTGAGTCCTACATAACTGGGAGAATGCAGCAGGTAAATTTAGGTAATTTCATCTCTGGGGCCTCTGTACTATCCTGAGAGGTTCCTTGAGGCTCGATCATTGACCCTGTGTTGTTTTTTGTGTACATGTTATGCTTGGGGGAGATCATCAGATGGTATGGTGTTGAGTTTCATTAGGACTATTTGGAGGTTTGATGTGATGCCTACATCTGGTTCAGAATGCTGCAGCCTGGCTGGTAGTGGGCTCTTCTCAGAGTGACCACATCACACTGGTCTTGCAGATACTGCATTGAAACATAGAAACATAGAATTTGATGGCAGATAAGGACCGCTTGGCCCACCTAGTCTGCCCATTTTCCTACCTAACAGATGAGCTGCAAATCCTAGTTAACCAACAGCTTACTTCCTTCTACCACCCACTAGGACTGCCTTATGTCTGTCCCATACAGTCTTGAATTCCTTGAATTGGCTGTCTTTTGCAGTGGCACATCACCTTCAAGACATGTTTGGTAACATACAACACCCTACATGGTTTGGAAATGGACTATTTGAAAGATCTTCTGGTCCCTTTCTTCCAGTCCGACCCCTCTGCTCCATCAATGCAGGCCTACAATACTTCTTGTCCCCCCTTTCCATTTGAGACTCTCAGGGGATAGAGCCTTTTGGACTGGCAGCTCCAGTGCTGTGGAATTTTGCTTCCTGGGAACATTCACAAGGCCCACACAGTGGAGGCTTTCAAAGCCTTTTTGATGATCTAGTTATTTGAACAAACTTTCCTCAGCTAGTTATTTTTATCAAGTCTATATTCTTGGAGTCATCTTTAGTAATATTTTAAATTTCTGATATTATGTGTTGCTTGTTCTGCATTTTTGATTTGTTGCATGTACAGTGACCTGAGCTCCAGTAATAGTATGCTTTATAAGTAAAGATTGCCTTGCTTATGTATTCTATGTACAGGATTCACAGAGAAATAGTGACACACCTGCCTGCACCTGACTTCTATGAGAAATAAAGCACTCCAACTAAACTTTTAAATTTGTGGCTACAAGAACAATAGACACTCTCTTTTACAAAAGGATGTTAAGAAAGCTATCAGTTTGCCTACAAATAAAAAGTAACTTAAATTTCATGCTTATAATCATGTGTTGTAAGAAAAGAGTATTTGTCTGTCTGTACTTACTTGTATAGCAATTTCATCTTCAATAGAGAGCCAAGATTCAATTGTGTTTACACAACTGGATGAGATGTATGCTTGTGTGACTCTGATACATTGTGGTTATTTGCCACTCTATCCATGGGATATACCATCCTGTAGTGGTATGAAACAAGGAACCCTTGAGAAGTGTTCCCCCTCCACAGGTGCTGTGTGAATAATTCCCTTGGCTAAAGGTAGCTTACGGAAAAAGCCCATGGGAAAGAGAGATAAACTGCTAGTGGAGGAGGGGTGGATGGTGGGGCCATAAGAAACTAACAATCCAGGAGGATCGGCTTTTTAAGGCCTGATGGGGGAGTGACGTTGTTGCTCTGTCCATTGAATCTCAAGCTAAAGCCTTCTCATTCAATTGTGCTTATGCAACTGGATGAGATGTATGCTTGTGTGACTTTGATACATTGTGGCTGTTTGCCTCTCTATCTGTGGGATATACCACCCTGTAGGGGTATGACACTAAGAACCCTAGAGGAGAATCCCCCCATAGGTGCCATGGGAATGATTCCCTTGGGTAAAGGTAGCTTAGGAAGAAGCCCAATAAGAAGACCCAAAAGGGTGTCGAGCATTGAAGAGGTGAGAATTCAGAATTCTAGACTGGAAATAAATGTGACAGACATAGATAGGAAGAACAGGAGAAGAACGATATAAGGCTAGGACAATGAACAAAAGGAAATCAGACAAGATGCAGAAGGGCGGACCTCCTAAGGAGAGAGGGAACAGCTGGGGCTACCATCTGGCTCCATCCAACAATGGAACCTATGAAAGCACTAACCCTGACTAATATTATGACCATCGGCACGGAGGAGAGGAAAACCCCTTTTGAGGAGGAAACCTCTGGAGATTCAAGGCCTAGCTCACCTTCCCTCCAGGCTTAAGGATGTTTTGATTAGGATGGCTCAGCTACTACAGTTTAGAGTTGAGATCGAGGGAGGAGGAAAATATTCCAATCTAGAGGATGCTCTCACTCAGTCCTTCTAAATGGACAGCTGTTGAGAGTTGCGAGTGATGTCTCTACAACTAGACACTCAAAAGGAAGACAGGAGAGAGATGACCACTGAGGCACTCAGCTGGCCTATGCGAACCTACAAAACAGACCAGATGAACCAGAAGCAGCCTTGGTGGAGAATAGCATAGAGGGTGCCTCCGAAACCACTCGGACAGCCAAAGGGGCTCTGATGATGAGAACCCCACCCCTCACAGCTGGCAGTGTACATTCTACATCCAGAGGTGTCACCGAGATGAGGGACAACTGAAGGTCCACCCACAGCAAAGACATTCCTGCTATGGACCAGGGAGAAGGACCCTGTTCTGAGCTTCCCATGCTCTAGACACAGACTTCATGTGTGCAGAGTGAGACCATTGGCTACATGCTAGCCCCAAGCCAAGGAGCAATGGACATGGAAGGCATGTCTCTGAGTGGGGAGCAGATCGATGAGGTAGCATAAGACCCAATGAGAGGTATGCTCAATTAATCAATGTGAATCCATAGACCTGGTGGTCAGACTGAGTGAAGGAGAACCAGGCTGATGTCATGAGGAAGATACCATCATTGGTAACTATGGGAGTGCATGCCAACTGGGCCCATTGAAAGCCAAATTAGGAATGGAGAAAAGTACATGAAGGTAGGAGCTAGAGTGGCCCAGGCAAAGCCAGCAGCTGATGGTGAGGTAGGCAGTACCAGGAGGACATCTGAACAGGTTTGACTAGAATGAGGGAATAGGGTCAGAGGAGGAGACTCATGAGCAGGGCGATATGCAGGAGGTAATATAAGGTGATTTGAATGAGTAGGGTATGTTGAAGCAGGTGGGAATAGTGGGCTGGCAGGATAGGGAAGCCCCCAAAAGAAAGCAGAGGTCAAAGAAGAAGAGGATAGCAGAGTGGAGGGAACAGGAGGAGGAGGAGGGCGAGTGCCCACCATAGGGAGGAATGAGGGAGGGGGGGGCACAGGCAGGATAAAGAATAGAAAACACAGCAAAGACAACCAAGAGAAATGAGAGGTGAAGGGGTAGCGAGCATTGAAGAGGTTAGGCATCAGAAGATATTGAGACGAGAATTTAAGGAGAGAGACATAGATGGGAAGAGTTCCACCCATCAAACTTTGCAGTAGAACAGCTAATTTTTCAGTTATCCACTGGAATCCTGCAGGAAAAAGGCAGTGCAGTTCAGAGATCAACAGCAGAACCAGGAGATTTCAGGGCCGAATTCCGCCACAGCCACAAACTTACAGTGCAATCCAGTAGCAAGTCACAACACCTGAAATGTGATGTAGCATTTGGGCTGCAGATTGCAGTGCTTCAGTGGTGAAAATGATCAGTGCAGATGAATGTTAAGTAAATGCTATGAGAGGCAGTTCCAAGAGGGGCAGAAGTAGGCATGAGGGAGTAAGGGAAGGAGAGAGAGCCACAGAGCAAATGGCCCAGCCATGACAGAGAGGAACCACAGACACCAGAGGCCATGAAAACAGAAGGAGCAGATGCTGCAAGGGACGATGAAAGGGCAGCACTGTGCCATGTCGGTGGCACCATTACTGCATAGAGGTTTCACAATGGTAGGAGGTCCCAGTCGGAATGGGAAAAACAGGTGGCGGCAACAGCAGGAGACGATAGTCAATAATGGCATGCTCAGAAGTGGAGCACCAAGACACTTGGGGGGCAGGGAAATGACAAGCCAAGAGAATTGCTGAACAGGAGACGGAGCAGGCAGAGGGAAGCGGCCACCCAAAGGCAGCTGATGGCTACACAATGCAGCCGCAACAGTCAAGAGACACAGTGGATGAGCAAGGAGGGCAATAGGCAGAAAGAGCAAATGAGGAGTGGGGCAGAGGCAGCAACCAGAAATGGAGCAAGCATAAGCAGCTGAGAGGGCGGCTGAACGATGCCACCAACAAGGTTAGCACACCGGGGAATGAGGAATGGGGAAGTAATGGGGGGGAGACAGGATGGAAAACAGAAGGAAGGGAAAGAGCTGGCTGAAAAAGTGGCAGATGGGCAGGGGGAGCATGGCAGGCAAGCCACCCAAAGCAGCAAAGCAATGGGATAGCAAAAATGAGCAAAGTAAGGAGCAAGCAGGTGGCCAGAGGTGACCACAGTAGGAATCTGACAGGAGCAGAAATGGGCAAGGAAGGGCGGCACCTCCAGCCACAATGAGAAATGAATCCTAGAACAGTCCAGGTGGAGTGGCCTTTTAAGGCCTAATGGGGGAGGGGTGATGTTGTTGCTCCACCCATTGAACCTCAGGCTTAAAGCCTTCCCAATATTTCTTCAGAAAGTGATTTATAAATGATACCGGCAAAGTAAAAATATACCATTTGAAAATACAGCAATGTCTGGTTTTCCATCGGCTGTTGTTATTTCTTCTGTAGGGCTATATATCATATGTAAACAGACAACAATATTTAAAAATAAAGCAAGAACAACACAGAAAATCAAAATCCAGTGGGTTAAATAAATAAAGCAATTACTGCATTTGAATGTCTCCTATGGCCTTCATGATTAACAGTCTAGTTATGTCCTACAGCACTGTACATTATGCACTGTGACTGAGGAGCCCCATTAACTTACATCAACTCTGCATTTATTTATTTATTTAGTCAGTTATTTATTTATTTAGTTTTTGTTGACCAGGTAGGTGCACTAGACAAATGAATGCCTATTTTCAGGCATGATCTTGGAGAATTACACCATACTAATACAATGACTGCTGTATAACAATAAAACACCATACAGATACAGTGAGTGCAGCATAACAATAACAACAAGATTAGGCATACAGAGCAATATACCAACCAGTGGTAAAGAGTATCAAAGGAACAGTTAACAAACATTAACAATGGTCAATATAAATTGCAGTAATAGAAACAGCAGATATCTGAACTTCCACACACACACAAAAAACATTAAGTAGCAAAGAAACAACAGAGTAGATGATACTAAGTGTCAAGTACAGGAATATGTGTAATTGTTCAGTGGACAATGGGTGCTTATGGAGCTCAGTTTTAAACATAGAATGAGACAGTGAGGAGTCCAAGGTATGAGGTAGCGAGTTCCAGAATTGAGGAGCAAAGTAGGAAAAAGGCTGCGTACCCGTATTAGTGACACATTTAGGTGTGGTGATTAGGTCATGGTGGGAGAACCAGAGGAGATACAGTTGATAAGACTTCTTAAACATAGCCACCAGCATAGTGGGGGTACCTGACCTAATGAACTTTTCAGCAGTACACCATAGTGAATGGTGCATGAGAGACATCGGAGATAGCCACCCTAGTTTACTATACAGATCACAGTGGTATTTCAGCCTGTGTACAAATGATGTGAAGCAACAAATCCTATTATAGGCTATAGTCCACTTGGAGAGAATGCTTGAGCTAGCCTAGGAAAGAGGTACTAGTCTTTATGTTAGACTGGGCAGCAGTACTCCATGAGTAATTGCAAGTTGAGCAGAAGGGGTAAGGGTAGCTCCAATTCTGTAGGCAATCCCGAGTTTGGAATGAAATACTTTGCATACACTGGTGGTGATGTGAAGGGAAAAGTCTAAGGTTGGATCAAGTGTAATGCCCAGGTACTTAAAAGATTTGACTTTGGTAAGGAGGTTACTGTTAGTACACAAGACAGTTAAATTAGTTGGACATGTCTTAAGTTTGGAAAGAGAGCCAAAACACATGGAGTGAGTTTTACTTGCCTTCAGAAAAACTCTGTTTTGAGACAACCAAGATTTACACTACCAAAGTCAACATTAAGCAAAGAATTCACCACATCAAAGTTCTTTGAGTTAGTATAGACAACCATATCATCTGCATATGGCAGTGTAGAACACTGATTGATAACTTTGGGGAGGTCATTGATAAAAATAGAAAATAGCAAAGGACCGAGGATAGGTCCTTGAGCAACACCAGTTCCTTTACTAGTGCAGTCAGAAGTGGAGTTATTACATTTCACAAACTATTGTCTGTCTTTGAGATAAATAGAGAACCAGGATATGATGGGGGGGGGGTAGAAACCAAGTGCAGTAAGTTTAGGAATGACAAGGCAGTGGTCTACCAGATTGAAGGCCTTAGTTAAATCAACAGAGACCACACCAGTGTACATGCCCTTATCCGTAGCAATTTTAATATAATTTAACTGTATAAGGTAGTGCAGGTGCTATGTCCTGACTGGAAGTCATACTGCACCTCAGATAGTAGGTTGCGTGCTTGCAGGTAATCAGTAACCTGCTGGGCAACCAATTTTTCAAGAATCTTATTTAGAGCTGGCAGAATAATGATAGGATGATAATTCTCTAAGGTTTTGGGGTCTCCCTTTTGTACAAACAGGGACAACCTTTGCTACCTTCCATATGTTAGGAACATTGCCAATCATGAGTAATAGATGAACTATCTGGGTAATGGGTGGGGCAAGGTGCTGATGCGCATGCCTGGAATCATGGTTTCATTTTTTTATCATTAAAATCAATGGGTTTTAACACTCATTTTGAGAAAAGAACTATGTTGCAAAATTGGTTAATAGCGTAGTGTCTGGAAATGTATCTTATATGCCTCCAAAAATGATGGACTCATTCATGCATGAGTATACTGCAGAACAGGCTCCTGATGTTGAAAATTGAGCAGCTGCTTGCAGACCTGCTTCATGCAAATCAAAGACCGAAGCCCTCTCTGATTGGAGTGGCTCAGATCTTTGAAGTACAAGAAGTTTCTGCACAGCAAGCAGTGAGTGGTGTCATGACCACAGTGCATGGTCATTGGTCTAGACTGTCAAGCCCTCACTATTTTGAACTGCAATGGGCTCAGTAGTCACACCCCCCCCAAAAAAATCCCCTTTCAGTGTAACAAAATGTTTGGTGCACATGCTGAATATTTGTCACTGGTATTGCTTTTGTACCAGTTTTTCACATTTTTACCTCAAATTTTCAGCATAATCATTTTATGACCATTCCTTTTGAGTATGACAGATGTCATTTATAAAACAAGGGCTGAAACTTCATTTTGCATCACAAGTGTTAGAACTTACTTTGAGTAAGATTTGAGAAATGGCAGCTGTCACACTCAGGAAGTAGTATGGAAAAATGACTATGTTGAAAAGTTTGGTCAAAATATTGGAAATTACCACAGTTAAGTGTGTGCATTGAAAAATTGCAATGTAGACTCATACATTTGTTGTTTTCTCATATTTTTATCCCAAATTTTCAACACAGCCTTCTTATGACCCCACATTATCATTCTTATGAGCCCTCCTCATGAACAAGGGCAGAGAACATTTTCAATTCATGCCCAAAAGGTGATTTCATGCCACAAGAGTGAAACCACATTTTGGTCAGGATCTGGAAAATGACAGTTGTCTTTTTCATGAGGTGCTGTGAAAAAATGGCTATGTTCAAAACTTGGGGTCTAAATGCTGAAAATTATCAAAGTTATGAGCCTGCATTTGTAATTTTCAATGTAAGCTCATAACTATGTTTTTTTTAATATTTGCACTCCAAATTTTCACCATAGCCTTCTTATGATCCTTCCTCATGAACAAGTACAGAGAACTTTTTCAACTCCTATCTGACAGGTGATAGTTCACCACAGAAACAGGATTCTTGTAACTGAGAAAAAAAGTGTTTTATTTTGTGAACTATCATAAGCTGCATATAGATCCTACCACTCTCCTACTAGATAAATATTTAGTCTATCATCAGTACTAGTTGATAGAAACACTAGTTAGGTGATTCTAATGTGTGACTGGGTTCGCTATTGAGTTGACAGCTCCTTATCACCACAGAAACAGGATTCTACAAAAAAAAATGCAGTTTATGCAGTATTCAATGTGTTCTGAACACAGCCATGGTTCTGACTGCCACCCTAACCTCACAGCAGTGTAACTCTAGTGAATAAATGCAGTAAAAAAACTGTTTATGTGATAAGTTGCTGATTTCCTTGATTCACTGTCAGTTGACTGTGAGACCACTGTTCATTCGAGCTGCATGGAGTTATTGTCGTAATCGAGGATGTCAGCTGGAAGTCACAGCTCAAGTCAAGCTTCGCCACTGATCTGCGAGTTAGACTGCTTAGAGGTTAGGGTCATATTCCTAACTGTGGCAGTATTCAGAGAACATTGAATATAAGCTGCATTTTTTTTGTAGAACCCTATTTCCGTGGTGATTAGGAGCTGTCAGCTCAATAGTGAACCCTGTCACACATTAGAATAGCATAACTAGTATTTTTATCAGCTAGTACTGAAGACAGACTAAGGCCCAGATATTCAAAGGAGATGCGTTCGTCGGAACTGAGCTGTGCCCCTGGGCTATATTCAAATAGGGTGATGCGCCTCGCAAGTCTGGATACACCACAGTGCAAAGATAATATATGGGCTTGCAGTGAGTACTGTAAGCTTTCATTCACAACTTGTGTGGTTGTGAATGAAAGCTGACATACTCCTAAACTCATTAACGATGTTGACCAATGTTGTTGCAGTGCTTACTGTAAGCTGTCAATTCAATGACAGTGCAGTCAGCGGGCAGCCATGGAGGTGTGTGGGTGGGTTTTTCTGCCCGCTGGCTGTAATGGACATGTTGGGATGGGGGGAATGGGGTGGGATGTGAGTGCCTCAGTGGGTGGGGGGTCCACTGGACTACCAGGGAACTATCAGAATAAGTGTTATGCTACAATTGGGGTGGGGAGGGGGATACCACTAGACTACAAGGGATTTTTAGACAGTGACTATTACTCGGACAGGGTTCGGGGAAGGGAAGGGGTTACCACTGGACTACCAGGGAGTTTTGGATTTATGTTATGCATCAGATGGGGTTTGGGTATAGGAGGGGGGACATTAGACTACCAGGGATGGGTGGGGTGTGTTTTTTTAACACGGCAGCGCCAGGTGCATTCCTGCACCAGACCTGCAAATGGGGCCATAATGACATGCAAATTGCCCCATTTGTGCCTTGCATGCATAATGGCCCCATTTGCATTTGTTGGTCTAAATATCTGGAATTTGCATCCGGCACATCTCGAGGATGCTTCATGCATTCCCATTCCAGGTATTCAGACCGCATGGGGGGATGTACCAGATCATCTTTGGTGGACCCCTTTTGTGCCACCCGCATCTTTTGCTATGTTCAGACTGGATGCGTGGTAGTGCATCTCATTTGGAATATAGCAGGTTTGCACTCCAGTGCAACTCAGTAGCGCAGCACAGGCACTTGGCCCAGTCTGGGCACAATTTGAAAATCCTGGCCAAAATATTTATCTATTAGGGGCAATGGTAGGATCTATATGCTATTTACAATAGTTCACAAAATAAAACTCGGCTTGTTTTTTTTTTTCTTTATTATGAGAATCCGGTTTCTGTGGGGATTAGGAGCTGTCAGCTCAATAAGAAACCCAGCCATACACCAGGATACCTCATTAGTGTTTGTATCAGCTAGTACTGATGACAGGCTAAATATGCATCTAGGTGGACAGTGACAGGATCTACTGCATTGTAGTTTGTGAACCATCGTAAACAGAATACAGATCCTGCCACTATCCTACTAGGTAAATCTTTAGTCTGTTATCAGTGGTAGCTGATACAAACATTAGTTAGACTGTTTTAATAAGTCAGTGGCAGGGTTCGCTATTGAGCTGACAGCTCCTAATCACCACAGAAACAGGATTCTACAAAAAAAAAAATGCAGTTTATATTAAATGCACTTTGAACACTGCCACACTAAACTCAAAACAGTGTACCTCTAATGAGGAAATACAGAAAAAGAACACTGTTAATGTGATAAGATGCTGGTTCCCTGGATTCACTGTCAGCTAGCTGGGAGACTGCTGTTCACTTGATCTGCATGGGAGTTATGGACGTAATCATGAATGTCAGCTGGAACTCATAGCCTGAGTCAAGCTTTAGCACTGATCTGAAATGCTGAGCTAAAATGTTGACAGCACCAAGTTAAAATAGACATTCATGTGAGAAATGCTTTCTACAGCAGATGGAAAGCAGCTGAACCAGGTTGGCAGAGGGTGGGGATGGGGGGATATACTTGTGTGGGGATAGAAGTGTCTCGCTGTTTTGAACTACATGAAATTTCATCCATCAAACAGAAAACACTGTCACGATCAGCACGGCTGATTATTGGCCTGTCACAGTGACACACATCTGAAATTCTGTGCTTGTAACAAGATGTTGGCTTTGCAGTGCATGTGCAAGCAAACATAAAAAGATCATAGGCACTCCTTGGCGTATTACTTTGCTCATACAATTTAGTACATGCTCACAAGAGCTCTACTGCATTTCCAAATTAGAAGTTTGTTTTGAGTAACCCTCTGAGGTGGGAGGGTAGTGTGAAATATAGTAAAATTCTTGTTCTGAGGCTTAGATAACCCCATTAGCAACCAAGCCCATATTGATCTGAGGCTTTTGCTGCTATTGATCTAACCCAACTAGTCTCCCAGCCTACTAGAATAAATTCCAGAAGGGGCTCTAGCACTCTCCTGGATGTGGTCCTCACTAACCAGCCTTGCCGCGTCCACAATATCCAAATTCTCCCTGACTGCCTTAGTGACCACTCCCCTGTTCTCTTCAACTGGTCAACCTCTCTGCCCAAGCCCACTGTTCAAACCACCCTTCGGCGGTGGCTTAGACCTGGTGGGTTGAAAGACCTAAAGCTTTACCTAGCCCACACGGACTGGTCCCCGTTACAAGGCACCCCTGACATTGACAAGGCCCTGGCCTTCTTTATCCGCACCTTCAACTCTGCTTGCAACATCTTTGCACCCATAACTGCTTGTAGGTCCAAAGTAAGGCATGCCTCCTGGGTCACCCCTGCCTTGCGCCTACTTTTTAAGCAGCGGGATAACCTATGGCACCTCGCTGTTGAAACTGGCCACCCAGCGGACAGACAGGCTTATGCTGCTGCCCGGAATAAGTGTACTTGGGCTATCCGCAAAGCAAAGGCTGAGTATTATCAAGCTTCCCTCACCTCCTCATGGGGGAACCCCAGGTCCTTCTGGGACAACATCAAGCAGCTGAATGGTGGCACACACTCCCCCCCATCCTCGCTTCTTATCATTAATGGTACTGTCTCCTCAGACCCTGCCCTCATTGCCGCTCACCTCAGTAATTCCTTCACCGACCTTAGCTCAGTGCTCCCAGATAATTTCTTCAATCCCCCTCCCACCAGGACTGTCCCTTCCATCTCACGCCCCCTGTTCCACCTGCGTTGGGTCACTGCTCAAGAAGTCAAGCCATACTTACTCAAAGCCTTAAAGAGCAACACTATTGGTAATGACTCCCTTGATCCCTGTCTTCTACGTCAGGTCCTGGACCAGGTCATCTCTCCCATCACCTGCCTCTTTAATAAGTCCCTCTGCCTAGGGCAATTCCCCTCCATTTGGAGGGTCGCTACTGTTACCCCTATCCACAAGGGTGGTGACAGGACGCATCCAGGTAACTACCGGCCTATTTCAATCCTCTCTCCCCTCTCTAAGGCCTTAGAGAAAATTGTGGCCACCCAAATTTCTGACTACTTCTCTAAATATGATGTCCTTTGCCCTGAGCAACATGGGTTCAAAGCCAGCCATAGCACCAATACTGCACTCCGGGAGTTCGCTAACTTTCTACACACCTCTCTGGACTCTGGCTCCTTGGCTGGTGCTGTGTTCATTGACCTATCAAAAGCCTTTGATACTGTCTCACATCCCCTCTTGTTAGCTACCCTTGATCATCTAGGCTTTGCCACTGGACCAGTCTCCTGGTGCTCCAGCTACTTGTCAGCCCACTCACAAAGTGTGAAAGTTAGTGAAATACTTTCCAGCACCTGCCCTATCCGCTCTGGAGTCCCTCAGGGCTCCATTCTCGGGACCCTTGCTCTTCTCCCTCTTCCTCAACTCCCTGCCCAGTGAATGTACAGGAAAAATCCTACTCTACGCCGATGATGCAGTACTCTTTGCCTCCGACAGTAACCCCATCTCACTCCAGAACTCTCTTCAGCAAGCCTACAATGCCGCTGAAACCTGGTTCACTGAGCACTGACTCGTCATCAACCTAAAGAAAACCAAAGCCGTGCTCTTTGCCCACCCCCAAAATAAGTCCTGCAACTTTCTTCTCTCTGTGCACTCCACCTTCAATTTTGCTATTGAACTTGTTCACTCCTATAAATATCTTGGTATAACCTTTGACCCAGCCCTCTCTTTTCATGACCACATCTCTGCCCTGACCTCTGCCTCCAACACATGGCTGGGTATCCTTTACCATCATAAAAAACTGCCTCCCCACTGATGCCCTCCGCCTGGCAGTCACCTCTTCTGTTATGTCCCTAATCGACTACGGCCTTCCTGTCTATGGTGCGGCTGACCAGATGGCCCTGCGCAAGGTACGCCTTACTCTTAACAAAGCCTGTAGACTAATAACCAGTGCTCATAGACTCACTCATACCTGTCTTCTTTATTCCATGGCCAATCTACTCAACCTGGATGAGCGCCTCATGTACCAAACCTGCCAACTTACCTATAAAGCTCTCCATGGCCAATCCCCACCCAGGTCCGTCTGACTCAATCCACCAGGCTAACCCCACAGTGCGCACCCACAGCTCCTGCAAAACCACACTGGTCATACCAAGGGCAAGGACCTCACAAGGCCAAAGGGCATACCCCTACAGAGCCCCCTCCTGGTGTAACACCCTCTCTGCCGGAATCTCTGATGCTCCTTCATTATCGTGCTTTAAATACAGCCTCAGAAATCACCTGCTCACCTCACGCAGCTGTTGCTGCCTATAATCTTCTCCTCCTGACAATGCTCACTGACAGCTCTCTTCCTCCCTACTCCACACCCCTCACTTGCCCACTTTCCTCTCTTCTAGCCTCCTCTCATCCTTTCTGTTATCCATCTTCTTAATCGATCCTCCTTTATCCACTATCTCTTACCCCTAACTCACCTGTATACAGTATTTATGTCTCTGAAATGCCTGTAACATTGACTGACACCTACTGTGAACCTGTTTTGCTGATTATCTGTTGTCTATTGTACTGCTGTTTTTGTCCTCTATGTGACAAGGTACCTTTGTAAATGAGCTTCTGGCTCAAAGGTTGTTAAACTGATGTTAAAATAAATAAATAAATAAATATGGGGGTGGGGGCTCTGGCCCCAATTTAGCTCCTTGAAGTGCAAACTTGGTTGGCGGTGGGGTGCTCCCCTAGTGCCTGCCTCACTGTCTACAATAACAGTGCCTAACTGGAGGCCTAAATGTGGACACAGGGTCACTTGGGGGTATTATGGGTTTACATGAGGTTTCCTGAGATGCTTCCAGCAGCATAATTGGACTCCTCCAGGTGCATGCAACATGATTAATCCCTGCTGATTAGAGGAGACTCATTCTATAGACCAAGAGAACCAATATGTGTTGATAGGCAAGCGCTGGGGGGAGGTCTCCTTCACCACCAGCCTCATTAAAATTTTGCTATCACTGGAAGTTTGGGTTGGGAGGGCCCTCCTCATCTCCTTACTGCCTGTGAGGTTAAATACACAGATCACAACTCTTGTACAGCATGACACAGTGTGTGGTGATTACATTACTATCTAGAGAAACAGGCTCTGATTTTTTTTTCTGCAGTTCACCTAAGGTTCACATTCTATACAAAAATATTTTTTTTTAAGATTGACCCTACATGCTGGGCTACTGATGTCCTGTTGGAGCTTGCACTGTAGTGACAGGTGGGGGTGGTGGGGTGCGTGATTTACTATGGGTTGTTGTAATTCTAATGTTGTACAGTTGAAGTACCCTCCTCTGTTTCTCTGGCATCAATAGTTTGGACACTAAAACACGGTCTTTACTCTTAAAAAGAAAACTGTAGAATATTGGTTTTCATTCTGCTTGGAGATTTGAATTTTTTACTAGATTAAAATTCAAATCAATCACAATAGGTAAACACTGTATTACCTGCACACTGATGATAGGTCTGCCACATGTGCTCTTAGTTCCTCCACCAGCCTTACAGTTTACCATCAACCTTTAGCGTTTCCTAAAAAGCAGAGTTTTTTCTTTCATATTGCTTTTTTTTACCATCGGAGGAATGTTAGGCAGGGCTCCATCTCGCTTGGTTGTGAGGTCTCAATTCACCCATTCACGCCTCCCATCTCAGTTCCACATCCAGGCAGATTCCCCCACAGATTCCCCTGGGGTGGGGCCAAGGAGGGGAGGGCTCCCCGGAAATAATCCAGATTGCCCGGGGTGATGCCAGAATTAGGAACGTGGTCAGGGCTTTATTAAGCCTGCTAGAACCCCTTTTCCATTTTCTTCATTCCCTATTGCTGGGGTACACAATTCAGTGTGAGCATGTGGAAGCATATGCATATTGTAGAGTCTTGCAGCCCCCTCCCCTCTTGGTTGCTCCAGTCCTATAGTACCACCAGGCCTCCACCTGGTAGCAGTCATTTGTTGGGAACAACTATTTACCTTCCCTGGGACAACAGAGCAGTCCTCTGGATGCTTGATCATCTCCCTTCTGTAAGTCTCAGTCTTTAAAGGGGTCTGGCTACAGGTAGTCAAACATTTTGCCAAAATTTAGGTTTCAGCTTAGTATAATTTTGAAAGCATTCCTCGAAATGTTATAATATTTTGCAGGTGTATGGCTTTTTATGAAAATGGGTAGTAATTATCTTGGCTCCTGATTAATTGAGAGCTCCTTTCAGCCAGTCCATTATCCCAGTACTACGGCCCAGCTGAAAGTACGCCCAGACCCACTGGCTGACCACTTGTGTTCAGAACATTCTGCTGTACTGACCATCATGCACTACCAGCTTTAGATAATGAAGCACTTTTAAAACATGGGGGGGGGGTGCACACAGAGAGTATACAAACAAATGAAAAATGACAAGCATTTGTCCATTACCTTTTGCAGCTGAATACACCTCATGGTAATGGCTCCTACTCTCCATGCTATCTTGCGATGTAAAATTCAAGGTCGCACTAACTGCTCCCACTCTCCCCGCTAACTTGATATGTACTTTTGTTTTTTTAATAATAAAAAAAATGGACATGCTAGCTTCACCTCACTAGTCCCCTTCATCATAGTCAGCTCTGTCTCGCACACCACATGCAAGGGGGACTGCAAAAGATAAACTAATTTTTTCAAACAAACTAACAAAAAATAGAGGATGGGCTAGCTGTACAGTGCAACAACTACACGCTGCTCACCTGATGTGACCAGGAATCATTAGCCAATAGAGATGAAGATGCCACCTGCTGGTAAACTACAGTCACAATATGGTGACCAAATGGGATTACTTTTTTCTTTATAAAGATTTATTCAACATTTATGTATCATTTTTTGGGGAAATAAAATAAAGATGTTTGTAATTATTTATTTATTAGTATAGTACTACTAAGGACCCATTTCATGACAGCAATAAGGCACTCCAGGGGGAGGTGTTTTTGTGAGCTAATGGCCCTTCTTGGGTGGTGGAAGCACTAAAATTTGCCTTGTGCTTTAACCCACCTGAGGCAGGCTGTTATCCCACCATAACATGCCTCATTGCTTAATAACAACCCCCCCCCCATTGTGCTTTATTGCTTAATAACTAAGTTTATGTATGTTTCAGTTTCAGATTTCCAGCTCCAAAGGTGCCATAGTTATATACAGATAAATGTTTTCATGAACTTTCCCACAAAAAAATATAATGACAGACTTTGAGCACATATCATTTTGAGACAATTTATCCACCTACCTTGTTGGGCCCAAAGTTAGTCTACCTCCTACTGTGACAATGTTCCCCGGGACAGCTACTACCTAACCACACCAGTGCACTGCTTGCATTATTGCCCTAATTGCCTAGCTAACACCTTGTATAGGCCAATATATTATCTTGTGTATAGTTGCTGCTGCCATCACAACCCTGTCTGTACACTTCTAATGTTGCACCTGATGTACTATTGTATTTGTTCTGTAACTATGTAACCCTGTGATTGTCTCCATTTACTGATGTGGAGCCTTTGGAAATGAGTCCATGACTCAATGGACTGTAATTTAGGGAGGCAGTATAGTGCAGTGGTTTAAGGCTCTGAGCTGCAAATATGGAGACCTGGGTTTAAATCCCACAGCCCCCACTTGCATACTGTGTGACCCTGAGCAAGTCACTTAATTTCCCTGTGCTCCCAGGTTGCACCTGTAAACAAGCTTTCAACTTAGTGTGTCTCACCAGGTGAAACAATTGGAAAAAAAAGTTCCATTATATAAATAAATAAATACCATGACATCTGCACACCATTAGACCTCCTATCAACAGTAATCATGCCAAATTTCAAATCTCTAGCTCAACAGAACACTGAGTTATGATCAACATAACATAGTTCAAAAATTCCAATGAATTTTATCAAATTTTAAATTTCAGTTATTTTGTCTTGTTTTCAAAGTACATATCCAAATGATATCAAATCTGGCAAGTATACAAGTACTAATGGCTTTCATATGTGTACCAAATTTCAGAGACCTACTGTGCATTAAAAGGGGGTGAGTTGTGGGTGGCCAAACCTTTAATCAAAATTAAATTTTCAGTTATTTCCATTTAATTTTAAAAATTCTAATCCAAATTTCTCTACTGTTTCAGGATTTAGAGACATTTGTAACTTGGGCACATGCACCATGTTTTAAGTATCAAGCCTTAAAGGGGGCTATGCTATAGGTAGCCAAACATTTTGCCAAAATTTTGATTTTTAATTATTTTAGTATAATTTTGCAGGTTAAGAGTTATTACTACATTAATATATGTACTTAGTTTCAGGTATCTGGTTCCAAAGGCTCCTGAGTTATACGCAGATAACAATTGTAATGAAATTTCCCACAAAAAATAAAATGACAGACTTAGAGCACCTATAATTTTGGGACAATTCATCCTGGTGCTAGATCTTTGGTACACTATTAGAACATGTAAAAACAAGTAAACATGCCAAATATCAGATCTCTAGATTAATTGACAACTGAATTATGACCAAATTAATACATTTCAAAAATTCCACAAAATTCTGATTAAATATTTCACAGAACTTCATTGAAATTCTGTGAATTCAGAATGTTCTCATTTGCACAGCTCTAGCTATTATGCATAAGTCACCATGATGGTTGGTAGATCAGCTTATTGTTATGAGTGTGGGTGCCCTTCTGGTGGAGGTGGGTGAAATGTAGGACCACATGCTGGCCTTATTTAGGTCCTGCTTTCCCATTTCTGGAAGGGAGACTTACCTGGGGCATTTTCAGTTTCCTGTACATCATTTTACCATGACGACTATGACTCCTACCACTTTTTACTTTCAGAATTTAACAGGCTTAATAACCCCATTCAAAAGAAAAGGGTACTTAGTGACCTTAATATAGCTCATCCTGCTTTTACTCTTCCACAAAAGACTCATCTTTCTGAAGCTGAGCATACTAAATAAAAAAAATGGCTTTCCCATGGTGGTAACCTTTAATTATGGAAAGGGTAAACTTAGAGGAGTCACAGTCCATGTTCCTAGAACAACAGCCCTTCAACCCATTGGATCCTACATGGACCCTCAGGATTGGCTGGCAATAGTTACAGGGCAGTTCCTAGGGAAGAAAGTCACCCTAACAAGCTTATACCACCCACCGGGAAGTAACATTCATGCAGTAAACCAACTCCTGGGTAAAGTTCTGCAGTTTCAAAAAAGGTTGTTAATTCTCAGGGAAGATCACAATATGGCATGCAATCATCTGGATACCCTTAATCTCTCCTCTCCTCTATGAGCACCTCATTGTCTATGAAATGCAGCTGACTCTTACTTTGTTTCCTGTGCTTAGATTGACACCTGACATGTTCTTAACTCACAGTAACATCATTATACACATTATTTGGCCCCCTCCCCACACCAGCAATATACAAGGATTGTTTATATTTACATTACCAAGGAACACTAGCACCTGATTTCATGCTGTGATGTTTGCTTATTTCCCTGCAAGGCCATGACCCTGTAATGCTTATGCTCAGCTGGGGGCCTAGCAGACCTTGTACCCTCTGGCACTTTAATAATTCTCTCCTTAATGGTGAAAACATTTCAAGAATAAGTACAAAATCTTATTAAGCAGATTATACAGGATAATTTGCACCCTGACATCTTTCCTAATATTCTATGGGACACTCTTAAAGTGGTTTTATGGTGGTGACTCATTAGCTAGTCCACCAGACTCAAGAAACAGGGGTAGCAAAAATGACTAAGCCTACAGCAAATCTTAGCCACCCTTCAAATCCAACATATGCAGGGGGATGCCTCAGTGCTACCAGCTGTCAAGAAAGTGCAGTGTGAAATTCAAAAACATTTTAAATGCTAAAACTGAAGTTGATATATGCTAGCTTCATCAAAATATTATTTTTTATTTATTTACTTAGTTTTTGTTGACCAGGTAAGTGCACTAGACAAATTCTGCCTATTTTCAGGCACTACCCAGGAAGGGGATACAGATGAATGCCAACTGACCTTGAACCAGATTAAGCTGTTGGAGGTGGTGTTTTTAGTGAAGGAAGACCGAGTGAGAGCTACCAAAATAGGGGCTTACTGCATCAGAAAATTAGACTCCATTTGGCACCTGCCAAATATATACTGTATGGTCCAGGTCCCTACAGTCTTTAAGTATTGCTGCCCTCCTTCGAGGCCTTGCAGCCGTTGGCTGGTCTCCTATCTCCTCAGCTGCTGACATTGACACAGCCCTCTCCGTTTTCCACTCAAACTTTTTGGAAGCCTGGAATAAGCATGCCAATCTAAGAAAATTAATTATCCCCTTTAAATCTTGTGACAAGACCTGGTCTCATTTCAAATTGTCCCACTCCTCTTCTGACTTCCTTGCTTAAAAAAGACTTAGGAATTCTTGTACCAAGCCTATAAAGCAGCTACATTGAAATACTTTAACTCTAACCTCCAGAATAGCCTTAAATCTCCTACTAAATTCTGAAAGGAAATTCACATCTTCTTCAACCCCTCTCTTCAGTCCTCCTCACCTGTGCTGCTCAAGAATGCTTTGCCTATCTCTCAGTCCTTCTTGGTTGTCTCTTACTTCAACTATTTCTTCACTGCTTGCACTCTTCTTCACCTATCAAAATTGTTTACTGCTCCCTCCTTACATCAGCCCTACCTGTTTCCCTCACTATCTGCTTCCACTTTTCTCCTGTTACTCTGCTGGATACCATTTATGCTCTTTCCTCCCATAATCTGCTTTAACCGACTAGATCTGACGGGCTTGACTCTGAATTGCTCTCTCGGCTCCTGCTATTGTTCGACCCCTCACCCTCCTACTCAAACCTCTCTTCCTCAGTACTGTTCTGCACTCCTAGAAATTTGCCAAGCTACTCCTCCTACACAATGGCATTGAACCCTACCTCTCCTTGAAACTATTATCCCATCTTCCTACTCTCACTAATCTCCAAGATAAACTTGTCTACTCCCAACTCTCTGACTTCCTTTACTCCACTAATTTCCTCATGCCCTTCTAGCCTGGCTTCCATAAATAGCACTCCACTGTACACTCCATACTGCATGTCAGTGACTCTGTCCTTACAGGGATGGATCAGGGTCTTATAACTGCTGCTATCTTCATTGACTTTACCAAGGCCTTGAATTCAGCAGCCCACCCCCTCCTTTGGGAGAAGATGAGATCCTCTGGTCTCTCTGTCCAAGTGGTTAACTGTTCAGTTTTTACCTCTCTGGCCATCTCCAGTCAATAAAAGTTGGCGTTGCATTGTCCCCTCTCCTCCCTATCCAGTCTGGAATCCCCCAAGGCTTAATCCTAAATCCCATGCTTTTTTCCATCCTTCTCAATGAACTCCCTTTCACCACTTGAGATTGTCCTCTGCTTCAAATATCTCAATGTGTGGCTGGATAGCAGGTTTGACTTCACCCACATTGATACCATCCACAGCAAACTCCACCCTAAATGTGGTGCCTTGGGTTGCAATAAAGATTGCCTGTGATCCCAAATCTGCCATTTACTTATCACCAAAATGGCACCCCTAGTATTTGACTATGCAGATGTAGGCTATGGCACTGCTCTATCTTCACCCTTTGCCAGGCTGAACACCTTCTGTAATATTTCTGCCACTTTGCTTTTAATTCTCCTCCTCATACTCACCATTGCTTCCTATACACTACCTTTTCTATACCTTCCCATCCCTCCTGTCACCTCATGCACTGTGCATCACTCATTTCCAAGTTCTAGTTTGACTCTGTGCCTCTTTATCTCCTTTCTCTCCTATTCCCTCTGCCTCTTATACACTTCACTTTCAAGATTCCAGTACATTTTTCATTGCTCACTCCAACTCTTCTGCTGGACATTTGCTTTCTCCTCCTGTTTTCCCTTCATTTGGAACAGTCTCAATCCACTCTCTGCCTCCCCACTCCCATTTCTCCCTCAAGTGTCAGCTTAAACCTCTTGCTTTTCCCGTCAGCTCCTGCCTTGAATTTAGCTGACACTTACTCTCAAGGCCCTTAACCTACTGCACCTGTTCCAGTACCATAAGATTTGAATTCAGCTTGCACATGGTCACCTTTTGCAATTGCTGCACTTTACCAATCTGCGTATTCCTTTAGTTATGTGTATATCCTGTATGTTATATGCCATAAAATTTGATAACTGCATGTACACTATCACCATTTGTACTTGCTTCACTTTGCTGCCTTGTGTAGTCATCTACTTTTTTGCATATCTTGTATACCGATATTTGTCTCCCTACTCCCTTCTCCTGGGTTGCACCTGGAAACAAGCCTTGACTTAGTGTGTCTTTTCTGAGTACCAATTTTCAGTAAATAAATATGATGGTGTCAGCATTGTTAACATCCAACCAAAAGGAAATTGAAAATTACTCTGTAACCATTTCTGATAATGTTAAGAAATACAGGAATCTCTATATCCCTGTAAAGCCTTAAACATGATTAAGTGGTAAAATATTTTTTTATACTATACCTTGCTACATTAACCTCCACCCCAAACTTGGAGCACTATACAAAAATAAGAGAAGCGTCCTCCTTCATGTAGAGAGAGAAATCCTCATTAAGAGAATTCTCTCCATTTTTGGCTATGGAGACATTATTTACAGTGCTGCTCCAAAGTCCACTTTACCTAAACTGGACCCACTCTTTCACTCCTTCTGTCACTTTGACCTTAACAACCCCCTATATATTCACCACTGTACTTTGTCTACGTCACCCTGTCTCTATTCTCTTGATGCCTGGCACCTTACCCATGGTATCTCCCTTATCTTCAAATTTTGGTTTAGCTCCTCCCCTCATGTCTTGCATGTCTCCTCTCCACCCCATCTACCTCTTACTCCCTTCACATGCTTACTTTCACCCTCTTGCTCTCTCACAAATGAAATATATTGCTAGCCAAGCTGCCTTCTTGTTTCACTTACTTAAACTATGGGTCTCTCTCGCTCCTTA
Source organism: Neoceratodus forsteri (assembly GCA_016271365.2). Lineage (NCBI taxonomy): Eukaryota > Metazoa > Chordata > Ceratodontiformes > Ceratodontidae > Neoceratodus > Neoceratodus forsteri. Next base: position 906,846,289 of record CM057452.1, read on the forward strand.
CATTTGCTCTGCTTCTTCCCTTCCTGGTCTGAAATTTCTTCTCTGTGATTTCTTTATTTACTCCTGCGGTTACTTCTGATATTGGGGTGGACTCTTGGCATCTGCCTTCCACCCAGCACTGACACTAGCACTGCCCCTCTCCCTAGTTCATCAGCCACTACTCTCATCTCATCATATTATTGTTTTGTTGCTCACAGTTTAATGTTCTTCTGCCTGTTCCACATTTTACTGTATGGTAATTTACTGTATGGCAATTTTATTCTTTAAGCATTCTTGTAATTGTATATTTTATTATACTTATTTCCATAGTATTGCATTATTTTGTACACTGTACTTTGCATCAGTTCTGTTCTGTTCTCTTCCCCCTTCCCCCAGGACATATCTGGAAACAAGGTGATAACAGTCAGTTTGACTTTCCTGGTAAAACGTTTAAATTAAATAAATAAATGAACAAATAAATAAATGCAAATATATACATAAATACTGGGGGACAACAGCTTCATATATCAGTTCAGTTATGACTCTTCATATGTCATCTAAGTCTCTTTTAAACATTAATAACCATTTAACTACAGAGTTCACCCTACGGTATAGTGATGTTTCAACAGGGTTAAGCATCTATTCTGAGTCTATTTATACTAGATATTGAACTGTTTCTGCAACAGATTTGAGATCACTCACAAATCACTGACATTGAAATAGGAAACCATAGCATTAAACTAAATGTAAATGCAAATTTATAGAGCGGAAAAAAGAAATCAAACAACAAAAATGGTAACGGGCTTCAAGAATGCATGAACAGGCATAAGGGAACCCTAGAGGTAGGAAAAGGGGACGGTAAAGCAGGAGATCAAGTAGGGTCTGCGGTGTTACAGTAGATAGGGAAAAATGGGCAGACTAGGTGGGCCAAGCGGTCCTCATCTGCTGTCAATATCTATGTTTCTACAGTTTCAAGTTATAAAATAAATTAAAGCAAACTGAGATTTTAATATTAACTAATGTCAATCCAAAGCGTGCCAGTACTGCATTTAATGCAACCATTAATGATACAGATTGTCTAGGCATTAAATTAAGAGTATTAATTTAAAACGATGTATAATTAAAATTATTACCACTCTATGAAGTGATTAAGAAAAAAAAATATAGGGGTGGAAAAAAATATCATTGTCTTTATGGGTAAAATACAACTTATTAAAATGTTAGCCCTCCCAATAATATCTGATGTCTGATAAGCAATATTGATTGAAATTCTAGAAATGTGGTTTAAATAATTTTTTTTCCATCCAGTGTTTATCCTCCATGGTGGGTGGCAGATTGTGTCGGCCATCCTACACTGGACTTTTGCGGTCATTCGGGCACCTCTTCTACTGCCCGGCAGAACCCCTGATTTTTCCTTGTTTTCTCCCCTGTTCCGCAGAGCCCCCAGACAAGGTCGGCATGCACGTGGAGGTATGCAGGTGTGGCTTGGCCCAGAACAACTCCATTCCACCCTCCTATGGCCTAGTGCCTGTCTCCTTGCCCTGCCTTTACCACCATCATGCCTTGACATGGCGGCAGTCAAAGGCCAGGAGAGATGACTTCCCCTAGCTGGGAAAGGAGAGCTGCCTACTGCTGCTCAATCCTCACCTGGCCCCCCCAGCTGACCCGTGGCATCCTGTGGACATTCCTGAACACGGGTCACTGGTGTGGTGAGAAGTAAGGTGTCCAGAGCCTTAGTCCTCTACACCACTGGGCTGGCACGGTTTAAAGAAATAAAAAAAAAATTAGAGAATATATAGGAAGTTACAAGAACCCACATACTGTGTAAGACAGACTGTTTACCAAAGGATTTCTGAGGATTTGCTCATCCTGATATAAAGCTTTATTACTGTATTTTATTTGGCCAACCAAATGTTAACTCAGTCATATGAAGATGTTTCACAACCATTATTAGAAGACAACATCATTAATGGAAAGACCAGCAATCAATCTGTGGCCAACTCCAGTCAAATACATGTCAGTCAATGTCACTATTATTAAAATATGAGTCAATTATAAAGACATATTTGAATAAAGCAAAATTAAATACTAACAAACATAGCACAAAAATTATTTGGCATAACCAACCATACAGGATCAATAATAAAGCACTTGTTTTTAATTCATGGAAACATAAAGGGGTTAATTGTTAGACTTAACAGAACAAGATACTGTACATTTATTATTGGACAAAACAGTAAAAACAATTTTGTTTTTACTCAAATGGAATATTTTTGATATACGCAAATGAAAGGTGTCTTTCACAAAAACTCTGATAGATAGAAAAGAGCACCAGAAATAGATAAATCTCAAAAAATGTATTTTAGATGTACAAGATAAAGAGAAGGGACTTTTTGCTTGGATTCTAAAGAATTTATTCACATTTAATAATGATCAGTTTTAAAAAAGCAAAAATAAAGTGTTCACAATAACTTTAGCTGAATTTAACTTTATTTATTTCAATTATATAAAATATTATACTCTATTGACAGTTACAAAACCACCTGCAATAAAATAATACAATTTAAAATCATAATGGAGCCTATTGCAAACCATTAAGATAATGTAAAAGGGCACATCTTGTAACTCACGTTGTTTGCATTACAAGATCGATAAAGCTGACAACATGTTTTAGGACATGTCCTTTTATTCAAAATTGGTGGAATGAAACTCAAATAATCTTAAACTCCAGCTGACACGGGCACCACATTCCAGCTCACCTCTCTCAGAAGCAGCACTAGGACTACTCGGATGCACACCACAAGCACAAGTCCTTCTGCTGATGACACTATGGTGACTTTCACATTTTCACCAACACACTCAATATGATGATGTGTATCACTCATACACTGTTATTAATTACGTTAGACCCATCATCTTACATCACCCACCATGAATGTGACTGACTATGCACAGGTGCACAATTCTCCAGTCTGACCTGATGTAATCACTTATCTACAAGTTAACTTGCACTGCCAGAAGGCATTGGCAACATTCATTTTGAAGCAGCAGATGGCAAAAACCTTGCTCCCTTAAATTTATAGGATTAGAACATGTCCCAGTAGCCATGGGGGGGGGGGGAGCATGCCAAAGCTTTCCTGCAGAAATATTCAAAATGGATATACACTCTAAAGCTTGGGCACCAGTGGGGCTCAATAATGTTGTAAATGTTAACCCTTTCCTGTAATTCATGTGCCAGGTATTCATATTTATGTGCATTTTAGTACTAAGGCGAACTGTTGTTTCTGTTTCTGTATCTCACGCACTTTCTGTTTTCCCTTTTTCTTAGGTTTCTGACATGAAGTATATACAGTATCTTGTAATTTTCCTGTGCTTGTTTGTTGCCATCTGCTTGCATGGATTGTTCATCATCCACTCCACAACTATTTGCCTACCCCATCTCATTTTTGATCTTGATATCCCACATTTATCAGGCTGCTCATATCTTCTGTACCCCCCTCTGTTTTACCTATTCCACTTTTTCTCTCATTCCTTAAGTATCTTTCTCTGTGTTTTTACCAGTAAATTTCTACTTGTTTGACTGACTGCTGTTTGATTTCTTCAACATTATTTTTCCTACTTATGGTCTATATCTTTCCTGGTCTTCATTTTGAGCATTCATTCTACACAGTCATTTTTGTCACTTGGTGTCATTACCCTAGCTGCCTCCTGTTACTTTCCAGGGCACCAGGATTTGGACAACCTTGTCCGGCCATCAGCATTTTTCTCTCCTTTCCTCATATCAACTATCTCCATCTTTTATGTTTTAATTAACTTTCCTATGCCTTTGTTACATGAGGTCCCTGCACCCTAATTGGTACCCCCAGAGGTACACCACAGACAGCTAGCATTTATGTATATGTTATACTAACATATAGGGCTAAGGGCATCTACCATATAAGAGTAGATGTCAGGATATGTATGCATACGATTGCTACACACTTTTCTTTCTAATATTCACATGTATTTCTTGCTTACAAGATGCTAGGACACCTGTGTCCTTGTAGGGTTATGATATGAGTCGGCATTGCCATCTTCTGATGATTTGTATGACTACATGGTGATGTACAAACTGTACTTCTATATTTCCACAAAGTGATGACTGTAACAAAATTGTGTAATGTTATCTAGGACTGAGGAGCCACCTCTAATTTAACCAATAGAGCTCATCTCTTTAACTAGAAATGTTTCTATCTTACAGTAACCATGGTAATTATCTTAGGTATATAATGCAAGACATTATGTCTTTCACCTCGGAGACCCCAGGAGACATGGAGATTTCTCGAGGTATAGGGAATGCTTAGCATTGGCTCCCAGTTCATAATGGTAATAACTGCTTAAGGCACCTGTGATATTCCTTTTGGTAGTAATGAATAAGCTTTATTACTCTTATGCCACGTGCCTGTGATTTCTTGCATTCCCATTATTGCCAAGAACCTGAGAGTGAGGTTTAGACCTCCTGACAATTGGCGACCACATGCAGGCAATATTTGGAGTTTGCAAAGTTTTCACTTGTTACTGCAACTTTCCCTTCCCAATGGGGACAGCAGGTGTGCATACCCGCATTGCCTCTTCCATTTTTCACACACTTTGTAATCACTTTCAAAGTCTGGATGCTTGCTGGGTGTGGTCAATGCTGACTTACCTCATCCTATGACAGTTTTGAATTGCAAGCTTACAAGTGCACAGTAGCCCACCTGTGAACTAGTGCACCTGTTGTAGATCGATACACAGCACGGTGCTTTTTCACAGTTTGCTTTTACATTCCCTCCCACACAATGGCCACCATATCAAATATCTGTGCAGACTTGAGACTCAATGTCTTGAACTTCCTTGCCTCCTATGAGGATGGACTGACTTCGTGTGGGACACAAGTCTATCTGAGAACCATGTACTGGGGATTTTAACCCAGTACTCAGAGATGAGACAAACAGCCAGAAAGTGAGAAGCTAAAAGGCTGTTGGTTGTGGTTCTCTACGCTGCTTTAGAAGCCTCCAAAGTGAGGTTTTGAACCCTTGAACTGCAAGTCTCACCTCTTAAGTAGGAGATGGGGCTGCAGGAAACTGAAAGTTTGAGAATGGAGCAGGATTTGGAGTCAGAGCTCCAAACACTATGGAAAGAAAAGGATTCTCTTTTGCATCATTCTGCTTGGTAAAATGAGCAGAAACTTTGTATGTTGAAGCAGGAGTGTGAAAGTTTGAGACAGGCTAAGGGGCAGGCATTGCAAATTAATGATTTACTGAGTAGAACTAATGATCAGATGCGTGAGGAGTTGGGAGAGCTTCAGGACGAGATAAACCAGGTACGTAATGACTTAAGAGTAGCTACTAGGGACAATCGCGAATTGAGCACCACATATAGAGTGTTACAGAAGCAGTTACAGGATGATGTGGATCAGAATGTTACAAAAGTTAGTCATGAGGATTGTGAATGTAAAATGGCAAAACTGCTCCATCAGCGAGGTGCTGGCAGGGCACGTCAAGGTGATGGGTGGCATAGTCCCGATCTTGATGACGTCATCTGAAGAAGAGGAGGAGGAGTCAGATGATGACATCTCACAGTACAATGCCCAGTCACATCCCTACTGCCCTCCAGGAGCAGGGGAACACCTGTGAGCACCACAGAAGGTAAAGAGACCTCCTCCCTACAGACAGCATTTGTGGAGAGTGTTCACTTCCTGGCACTCTTTTTTCTAAGTCCCCATTTCTCCATTTGCAGGTTATACCTGATTGCCATTAGAGGGTTTAGTCCTCCTCGTCTCCTTGCTCACCTGTTGCCACTCTCTTAGATCCAGAGACCTTCTATTTTTCCACCACCACTCCACTGCCCTACTTTATATCCCAGCAGGTTTCTAGCTCTGAGCTACGCACCCCTCTTATAGCCTGGACTTCCCTTTTCTGCTACCACCACCTTTACCACTTTCACACCTACCCCCACTTCCTACCCAACTCCTAGCCAATCACCCACTCCACCTGCGACCACTAGGAGTCACTATTTTGCACCCTGTTTCCAACTCCTGACCCTGCCAGCCAAGCCACCTTGGACACCTGGATCCCTACTCTACCACAGCCCAAAGACACCTGGCCTACAGGGGTCTTGAACCTGGTACCCTATGCACCAAAGCCCGTAACCCTACCACTACTCCAAAGTGGCAGTCACCCTCGCTGAAGCACAGCCCTGACTCTTATCCCTTCAGTCATGACTACCACTACAGGCAACATACACACTTATCCATTACCACTGCACATTACCATCTCAGCCTTCCTGGTGCTCACCTCCCTCCGATCGGACCACACACATAGTCCACCGAGATCAGCACCTGATAACCACCCTGTCACATCCCAACCCTCCCACTCTCACCATAGATCCTGGACCATGGCACCCACCCCCTGCCCACCATCCAAACTCCTCTGCCCCCCAGGTCATCCCTGGACCCAGCTTCCCACCACCATTCCAACCCTCTGGGCCCTTTCCATCCTCTGTACCCCAACGGCTCAGCCCAATTCTCGACATCGAGCCAGGGTTGCCAACAACTACCCCCCACTAATTAGAATTCTCACACTATTATTGCTACTCTCGGGCAATGTCCACCCCAACCCAGGCCCCACCCCCACCTGCGCATCCAGGACATTGCCCACAGGACTCTGCATCACCACCTTGAACATATGCAGTCTGCCTAAAAAATCTGCAGTGCTCCAGTGTTGGGCCACCCTACACCAACCAGACATCATTACACTAGTGGAGACCTGGCTCTCTAAATCTATCCCTGACTCCTTTGTCTCACTTCCCGGGTACATTCTATACCAGGAAGATCGGGTGGGGAAATGCAGGGCTGGCTGTGCTATCTTCATCAGAGATAACATTATTGGCCACATGCTCCCAGCCCCCCCAGCTCAAAAATGGAGCCCAAGCCCTCACCTTAAAAATCACCCCGGGCCCCTCCAGGGGCCCACTATACCTCACAGTCTCCTATGTTCCCCTGAGGAACCAGAAATCGTCCCTCTCTTCCCCTCACTGATTATCTCTCCACCATCCCACACAAAACTGAACAGACTCTAGTAGGGGACCTAAATGTCAACTGGCTTGGTCCCTCAGCTGCCCAAATGAAGGACTCTTTCACCGCTCTCGACATGGTCCAATTAGTCTCCCAACCTACTAGACTCCACCCTTCTACTGGTGCCAGAACCCTCCTGGGCATCATTATCTCAAACCACCCCCACAAAATAGAGGACATAAAAGTCCTTCCTGACTCTCTAAGTGACCACTCTCCCATCCTATTCCTATGGACCTCCTCCACTCCCAAACCTGTAGCACAAGCCACCTTCCAAAGGCATCTCCGCCCAGGGGGGTTAAGCAAACTCAGACAACTTCTCACCCAAATGGACTGGTCCCCCATTAAAATAGTCCCCAGTATTGACACTGTGCTCGATCTGTTCACACAGGCCTTCACCAAGGCCTGTAACCTCTATGCACCACTCACCAGACGCCACACTAAAAAACAAAATGCACCATGGATTACCCCCTCCCTACTCCAAAAACTGAGGGGAAAGGGACAATCTCTGGTACAAAACCATGGAGTCTGGCAGGTCAACTGACAGACAAACCTATAATGCTGCACGCAATAGATGCACGCGGGCCATCCGCAAGGCCAAAGCAGACTACTATCAAACTACTCTCACCTCCACGTGGGGTCCACCTGGACCTTCTGGAGTAATAGCAAAGAACTTCATGGGAAATCATGCTCCCCATCTCCCTCCCAGCTCTCCATAGATGGCTCCATTTCCACTGACCCACTTACCATAACAAACTGTCTCAACACCACCTTCACAGATCTCAGTACTGTTCTCCCCAGCTGCTTCTTTGACCCAGTGCCCGAATCTCAATCCCCTACCCTGCAGCACTCTCGCTTGCTCCTGCACAAAATATCTACCTGTGAAGCCCATCTAAACCTGCAAAATTCACTAAACAGCAATAGCCTTAGCAATGATCCCCTAGACACTAGGCTCCTTCGGCTAGTCCTCGATGATGTCCTAGCACCACTAACGGACCTACTAAACAGATCCCTTTGCCTGGGGAAATTCCACAGTGCCTGGAAGACAGCCATCATCACTCCCATTCATAAAAGTGGTGACAAGTCCTCCCCCAGTAACTTTTGACTCATCTTCACTCTTCCCCCACTCTCCAAAGCTATAGAAAAAGTGGTTGCCACACAGATCTCTGAATATCAAACTAAGTATGTCATATTATGCCCTGAGCAGCATGGCTTCTGCACTGGCCATAGCACAACCAAGCCATCCTAGAATTCACCAACTTCCTACACTCCTCCCTAGACTTGGGCAACATTGCTGGAGCTGTGTTCATAGACCTTTCCAAAGGCATTTGACACTGTCTGCCATCCACTCCTACTTGTCTCCCTCTATCAAATCAGTTTCTTCACTGGCCCCCTGGCTTGGTGTGCCAGTTACCTCTCCACCTGGCCCCAATGCATCAAAATAAATGGGACCCTGTCAGATACCCTACCAGTCCACTCCGGGGTGCCCCAGGGCTCCATCCTGGGTCCAATACTCTTCAGCGTCTACCTAAATACTCTGCCCAAGGCCTGCTCTGAAAAAATTCTGCTGTACGTGGATGATGCAGTGCTCTACGCCTTGCACCATAAACCTACTCTCCCTCAGGACTCCCTCCTACATGCCTTCAATCTGGCTGAAACATGGTTCAAGGACTGTAGACTGGTCATTAACCTAAAAAAGATGAAATTGATGATTTTCTCCAATCACCAAAACAAAGCAAAGAGTGCACCTCTCCTCATCCTCCCCAGCACTCAGCATCCCCTTGAACTGGTATCCACCTACAAATACCTAGGGCTTACCCCCGACTCTTCCCTTACCTTCCATGCTCACATAAACACCCTTGTGGCCACTGCAAACACTTGGATAGGACTCCTCTACCAGCACAAGGACTGCCTCCCTCCTGATGCCCTTAGGCTTGCCATCACTTCCTCTATACTGTCCCTAGTGGATTATGGGCTCCCTGTGTATGGTGCTGCAGACAATACTGCTCTCCATAAAATTCAACTCTCCCTCAACAAGACCTGCAGGCTCCTAACTGGTGCCCCTAGGCTCACACACACCTGCTCCCTCTATTCCACTGCCAATCTCCTCAATTTCAAGGAAAGACTCCGCTACCAGACCTGCCTATTGACCAAGAAAATTCTGCTTGGTCTCTCCACCCCCTGGGGTTTCCACCTCCCTTCAACTTGCCGCCCCCTCTATCACCACCCACAACTCAGACAAAGCTATCCTGGCGATACCCAGGGCAAAAACCTCCCTCAACCAGAGATCCTTCTGCTACAGGGCCCCTGCATGGTTTAATGTACTCCCAGCCACTGTCACCAGCACACCCATGATTGTTCTTTCAAAATCACTTTCCAGGGCCACCTCCTCAATACTCGCTCCTGTAACTGCAACTGCAACTAGCCAGTGCTCTTGTGCCCTCTAGGGCCCAAACCACTGACAATGTCCAATTGGACTGCCACCACTTACAACATCTAAGTTGACAATGCCCAACTGGACTGCCCTCCACCCCATGGTACCCTCTATCCCTGCACAACCATGTATACTGGGGTTCCACCTAGTCTCACAAGTAATATGGAAAATACTGTAACGAATGCTCGGTTATGGTAACAATGTGTCCTGTGCTTAATTATGTAAATGTCTGTATCAAAAATGTTAAATACATATGCAAACAATGTCTGTAATCTCTACATAATAGCAATTCCTTGTAACCTGTACTCTCACTGTTTTTTCTGTTCTTCATATGATGAGGTACCTTTGTAAATGAGCCATTGGTGCAAAGGTTGTAAATCCGATATTTCAAATAAATAAATAAATACATAAATACTATGGCCCAGTGACCATGCCGAGCCATCCACAACATGGCAGACCCCCATCACATGACACCACCTCCCTACATCATCAATGGCATGATGACCATCATGGGCGATGCCATCATGGTGACCACCATGATAGGAGGGGAGCAGGCCCAAACCTAGTCCCAACAGCACCACCGATCACCATTATTTCTGTGGATGATAAGGAAGAGATAGAGAAAATGATTGATGCCACCTTAGGCAATGTGACCCTACCCGACAGAAGCAAGTGGACTCTCTGAACACAGATTAGACAGATGCTGCAGGAGGCCTTGACACGGGATAGAATGGTCCACACTGTGGCTGAAGCCACAGCTCAGGCAGCCCTGCAGGGCACCTGAGACAATCTACCTCCGAACGATTGTCCCAGCAATCCCCTGCAAATGGCCCACTCTGTTCAGCAAACAGCTGACAGTATTGGTTGGATGAGCCCATCTGACAACCTCAATTGCCACTTGGAAAAGGTGCGTGCTAAGTGTGAAATGCTTAGTCTCGCTGCAGACTATCAGGTCCAGATCCTATGACAGACCATTGATCCTGGCCTATGGGAAAAATTCCTCAATGCTATCCAACAGGACAGCCACACCACCTTCGGCGAAGTAGTATCTTAAGTCATTACTGCACACAACCCAGGTGTGGTAGGAGTGATGCTTGCATTCACTGTGAGACAGAATGCTAAGAAAAGTCCTGCAACCTTCCACCAGAGGCATTGGATGGCTTACTGAGCAGGGAAGAACATTGCAGGAGAAGCTGCTGATGCAGATCAAATCGAATACAAAGCCCTGTTCCTTCGGAACATGATCCCTGCAGTGTGAGAAATGGTACAGCCAACCACCTATCCCACCATGGAGAGGTTTGCCGATATTCTTCAGAAAACAGAGAGTCTATCAACTCTATATCTGTGACTCAAGCTCCAGCTCCAAGAAAGTAGCTGCCATGGAAGCCATTCCAGAGGCCATGATGCACTACACGGTGGAGGGGCAGGCCCAAGAGAAACAGCCCTTCCCACAGATAACCTACACCCCAGGCCCAGCGAAAATCCTGGGTGCAGACTGAGACTACCACAAAAACAAGAAACACCAGAAAAACAATATCTGTAAATAACAGAGACCAGGCCCTTCATATAGGGAAATAGCCGATGAGACCCAAAATCTCTGAGACCACCTCAGGAAAGTGCACTCCATAGCAGACGCTGTTTCGGTATGGGCCCTTGCTGCAATACAACCAGGAGAGCAGGCCTTCACAGGCTGTGGAGATACTGGAAATCCAGGCTCTCAGGCGCCTGCAGGCATAAACCCGGAAGCGGCTCCCTATATAGCATCAGTACAGCATGGAGAGATTTTTCACAGGAACCAGGCCCAAACTCTGTTTCAAAAGCTTCCCCATGCTTCTACTGGTACAGATTGACAACTACAGGCCCCAGTCCATATTGTAAAAACAAGCTGGTCTTGGATACAAATGGAAGGCCCTGCACAGAGGCCGAGGTCGGCTGCCGCCTACTAGCAGTACTGTTGAATACAGATGTGGCTGTGTTTGTATTACAGGATGACAATCCAGACACATGACCTTGCTCTACCAGATGGAGGACCAACATGTCTGGTGTAGATGGAACTAGGTTACCTGCATACTGCTCCCTGCCACTACCTGTGACACTGGGACATTTGACGGCATATCACACCTTTCAGATGATGGTATTGCGCAGTCACCCTAGCATAATTGGAATTGACTTCTTGGCACCACACGGTGTGTGTTAGACTTAGCTGCTGCCATTTATTACAGATTCAGGAATAGCATCACAATCACCATGATCCCTGACTCACATGTGGTGCAACAATATCTGCAAATGACAAACAGTATGACGTCATAGAGCTGTTTAAGAATCACAAGCTTTTCCCAAAACTCCTTCCCATCCTACAATGGCATTTGGAGGGATTTGACACCAATAAGCATGATTGTGGCAAGATGCATACTGTTATTGAAGTGACAGGCCCAAAGCATGAGAGGCAGAGGCAATACCCATTTCCATGAGGCCTTGCCTTCTCTTAGATAAACAATTAAATCACTCCTCAGGCAAGGTATAATCAGGACATGTGTTTCCACTGCAAATTCCCCAGTGTGGCCTGTGAAAAAATCCACAGGTGCCTGGAGACTTACTATTGACTACAGGAAACTAAATCAGGTCACCCCTAGTTGTGCCCCAACAGTGGTATCAGCACCTGATGTGCTATGACTACTGACCCCTGACCAACAATGGTTTAGTGCCCTGGATATATACAATGGTTTTTGGTCATTGCCATTGGCCTCCAAAAGTCAATATAAGTTTACCTTCACCTTCAAGGGAAGACAGTACACATGGACCTGCTCACCACAGGGATTCCACAACAGCCCCTCCCTGTTCCATCTGCACATGATGGACGCCCTTGAAGGTTTCTCTACACCCCAGTGTCTCTTGCAGTATATGGATGACCTGTTGTTGGCCACAGCCACACAGGAACAACATCTGTATCTCTTAGATGAACTATAGACCCTCATTCAGAGAGCAGGCCTCAAATGTAACCCAACAAAAGCAGAACTGTGCCAGAAGGAGGTACTCTTTCTGGGCCTGAGGATAATGGACAAAGGCTGAAGCCCTACCTGGAAGAAGATACAGGGACTGCAGGATTTGCCACTGCCCGCTAGCTTGGCCACCCTTAGGAGGTTTCTAGGTATGGTAAATTATTCCAGAGATTTCATCTGTGATTTTGCTCAGAAGGCCACCCCCTGTATGAACTACTGAAAAAGGACATCCCCTGGACTTGGGGTCCCATTCATGCCCAAGCTGTGATGTCATTGAAGCATGCCTTTGCCTCAGCTCCAGCTCTGGTCATCCCCAATCCAGCCCTGCCATTCCATCTGGAATCTGTCACCTCTGATGTTGCCATGTCTGCAGTGTTGGCCTGGAAGGTCCATGGCACCTGAAGACCCATTGCATATGCATCACATCTCTTGACCCCAGTCGAACAGAAGTATAGCCTTTGTGAAAGAATCTTCTTGTCTATTGGTCTGTCAAGCACTTTCTGTATATCATTGGGTACTTCCCGATCATCAATACAAACCATACCCCAACAACCTTTTGCTATTGATAGATTAAGAGTGGGTCAGTCTCGAACTACCAGACTGACACACTGTCCCTCCTTCTAAAACAGAGACATCAAGGTCCACCAACTAAAAATGCCATCCATGTTGGCGCATGGCCTCCTTTTCAAGGAGAACCCCATGACTGTACACTGCAGCCACCTGATCTACCAGATCCAGACTCTTTCCTTCCTGCTACTAACAATTACTTGAGAGCACCTTTGTTGTGTCATTGTCTTACAGATGGATCAGCTTCCTATTGTCAGGGAGAACAGATAGTAGGAATGTGTGTTATTCCTGCGGGTTTACCTTTGTAACACTGTTAAAATTTAAACGTTGTGTAGCATCATCACAGTATGCAGAGATGGCAAGGAGGCATGTGCCCCTCGAGTTCATCCTTTTGTGCATGGAACTGAGGATACCATCATTTTCACAGACTCTAACTGGTTTGTTGTTCTCTTGCGAGTTTCTTCCTTTCTGGCGGAAGAACTCCTTTACCTCTTCTGATGGCATCCGGGTGAAACACAAGGAACTGGTAATATACATTCATTCACTCGCACAGATGTTGCTTACACAAACCTATGCGTATACAAAGTTAAGGCCCAATCTAAATACTTAATCCTCATCATAGAAACATAGACTTTAATTTATAGATAAGGACTGCTTGGCCCACCTAGTCTGCCCATTTCCCTACTCTAATGAAGTCAAGCTGCAGATCCTAGTTAACCAACAGCTCACTTCCTCCTACCCCACTCAGAATTGGTTTTATGTCTGTCCCATGCATCTTTTGAATTTCACTGTTTTTTGACTCTATGACCTCCTCAGGAAGGCTGTTCGTGCATCTACAACCCTCTCTGTGAAGAAATACTTCCTCACGTTACCTCTGAGCCGTCCCCCTCTATCTTCAAATTGTGTCCCATTGTTCTTGCACATCTCTTTTTCTGAAAGATGCTACCCTCTTGGAATTTGTTGATTCCCTTGAGGTATTTGAAAGTTTCTATCATGTCCCCCTCTCCCACCTTTCCTCAAGGCTATACATCTTAAGCTTCTTTAGCCTTTCTTAATATGTCTTCTGGTGCAGACCCTGCACCATTTTGGTTGCCCTCCTCTGGACAGCCTCCACCCTGTCTATGTCTTTGTGGAGCTGGGGTGACCAGAACTGTACACAGTACTCCAGATGTGGTCTTACCAACTGTCTGTATAGAGGGCCAACAACTTCCTGTTTTCTACTGGTGATGCCTCTCCCTATGCATCCCAGTATCTCCCAGCCCTCTTTATTGCCTTCTCACATTGCTGGCCCATCTTTAGGTCATCTGATATGACTACCCCTAGGTTTTTTTATCATTTTTGTTGTGCCAGTATCTCAGCCCCTCCCCCTCACTGTGTACTTTCCTGGGTTTTTGTTTCCCAGATGCATTACTTTGCACTTCTTTGTGTTGAATCTAAGCTGCCATACATTTGACCATTCCTCCAACCTTGTCAAGTCCCTTCTCATCCTTTCCACTCCAACTTGTGTATCAACCCTGTTGCAGATCTTTGTGTCATCTGCAAAGAGACATACTTTCCCTTCCAGTCCCTCTGCAATGTCACTTATAAAGACAATAAAAAGGACCATCTCCAGTACTGAACCCTGCTGTACCCCACTAGTAATCCCCCTCTTTCTTCACTGTGGACTCCATTTATTATTACCCGCTGTGTCTTGTTGTCCAGCCAGTGTTTTACCCAGGCTACCACCCTGGGACCCACTCCCAGGCTGGCTAACTTGTTTAGTACTCTTTTGTGTGGGACTGTGTCAAATGCCTTGCTAAAGTCTAGGTAGGCCATGTCCACAGCCCCTCCCTGGTCTACATTTTGGTCACCCAGTCAAAGAAATCAATTAGATTATTTTTGACATGACCTTCCTGCTGTGAATCCATGCTGCCTTGGGTCTTGTGCCCCACTGGCTTCTAGGTACTCAACAAGTCTTTTCATTCAAGAGTGATTCCATCATTTTCCCCACCACTGAGGTCAAACTGACAGGTCTGTAGTTTCCAGCCTCTGTCTTGCTCCCACTTTTGTGAAGGGGAATCAATCCACTTCCCTCCAGTCCTCTCAAGGCCTCATACCATCCTCCCAAGATTTATTAAAAAGAGTAGTCAGTGGTGTTAGTTCTTCCTTAGTTCTTTTGAATTCTGGGGTGGATCCCAACAGGCCCCATTGCTTTATCCACCTTTCAGTTTTAGGAGTTCTTTCAGAACCCTTTCTTCTGTGAAAGGACTAATATCAACCCCCTATCCCGAGTGCTTCTATTGACTGGATTAGGTATCTCCCTCTGCTTTTCCATTGTGAATACTGAGCAGAAGTATTTCTTCAGTATCCATGCTTTTTCACTGTCGCTCTCTGCCCAACCACCTTCCTCTTTATTCAGCCTCAGTATCCCTGCCTTAGTCTTTCTTTGCTCCCTAATGTACCTATAAACAATTTTATCCCCCTTCTTAACTGAGTTGGCTATCTTTTCCTTGGTTTAGGCCTTTGTTATTCTGACTGCCTTCCCTGCATCCTTCTGCTTTAACTGGTACAGTTCTCTGTCCTGCTCCTTCTGTGTTTCCTTACTCCTTATACTTCCTGAATGCTGTCTTTTTCTCCCTTACCTTCCCCACCACTTCTTTTCAGAAACTTAGTGTTTTGTTTCTTTCATTTTGATTTTTTATTTATTTGCTTCACACAAAGGCTTGTTTGTCTCTGTGATGGCAGTTTTGATGTTTCCCCATTGTTGCTCTACCCCACCTTCTTGCCTGTTTGCTAGTGCTTTTCTGAGGCACTCTCCCATTTCAACAAAATCAGCCCTCACTGAAATCCAGTACCTTCACTTTTGTATGGCTTGACTCTACAGCTGAAGATTTATCATGAACCACACTGTTTGGTGGTCACTTGTTCCCAGATGGCTACCCACTTCAAGATCAGAGATCCTCTCTTTGTCCCCATTTAAGAGTACCAGGTCTAAGACTGCTCCCTCCCAAGTGGGTTCCAAAACTAGCTGTCTGAGGCATGCCCCTTGTAAGGCATTGAGAATGGCCCTGTTCTTGGACGTGGCTGCAGCTAAGGTGCTCCAGTTAACATCTGGCATATTCAGGTCCCCCAACAACAATATCTCACCTTTCTCTACCATCCCAGGAATGCCTTCTATCATTTCTTTGTCCACTTCATCTCCCTGAGATGGGGGTCTGTATACAATTCCTGTGTGGATTGTGGTGTCAATTCCAGTTTCCAGGGTGACCCACAGTGCCTCCTGTCCTCCCTGTTTATCCTTTAGTTATGTTGCTTTGATCCCTTCCCTTACCATAGAGAGCTGCTCCTCCTCCTCTTCTTCCCACCTTCTTCATGCCTTCAATGATACTGCTGACACCCTTGCTAAGGAAGGGGCCTGAGGGGGGGACATCTGGATGATGGACCATCCAGAGGCCAGAGCGGCTGTGCATATTGTGGCCGTCAGGAAGAAACCTTAACCCTTCTCCCTCTTGGATTTGTCAGAAGCACAACATGTTGACTCTGAAGTCAAAGATGTGTTCAGATTTCTGGACAGAGGAACCGAGAAGAATCTACCTGCCCACAACCCATACTGAAGGCATGAAGGTAAGTTACACCTGTCCCCAGATGACAAGCTCATTTGGTACCAACCAGATGACACCCCCATCAAATTGTGGGTGGTCCCTCATCATCTTAGATCTGAATTTGTGCACCAAGTGCATGACACCCCCACTGGCGGACACCAGGGAGTTGAGAACACACTCCAGAGACTCAAGACCACCGCATGGTGGCCTCGTGTCATCAAGGATGTCAAATAGTACATAGACAACTGCCTTGCTTGTGCACAAAACAACCCCATCCCTACAAAATGAAATGCCAAGCTACTACCACAAAGACATTCTGGCCCTTGGCATGCCTTACAGATTAATTTTATTGGTCTCCCTACCAATACCAGTAGAAACAACAAATACGCCATTGTGGTAACTGATATTTTCTCTAAGTGGGTTGAAGCTTTCCCCACTAAGATATGCACTGCAAAGCCACTGCCAAAATCCTGGTGGAACAGATCTTCTCCAGGTGGGGCCTACCTCTTAAGGTGGACTCCAAAAAAGGAACCAGTTTTATAGGTGAGTTGATGAAAGAAGCCCTTGAACTCCTTGGAGTTCATCAGAAGTTCCACAAACCATATCACTCACAGTCATCAGGTCAGGTAGAGAGGGCCAACAGATGGATTAAGCAAATGCTCTCCAAATTTATTGAGGACAATCCCAAGGACTGGGATTCCCTACTGCCGTTACTCCTTATGGCAATTAGGGGCATACCCTCAGCCACCACCCAGTTGACACCCTTTGAGGTGATGACTGGTAGAAGTATGAGATTACCTGAACACCTGTTTGACCTGCACACCTCCACCACAGATCGTGTATCTGTGGATCAATATGTGGAAACGTTGAGAAAAGACCTAATACCCACTCATTTGTATGCTGCAAACTGCATGGGCAAGACCCAGTAATTGTCCAAAATTCAGTTTTACAAACATGCAGAAGAAGTGGATTGGCAAGTTGGAGATCAGGTAATGGTTCTCAGATTTGTTTATCCAACACACTCTTTCTCCAACAAGTGGGAAGAACCCTACTCAATTGTCAACGAGCTCAGTCCAGCAGTCTATCAAGTTAGACTCATGCAAAACAACAAACTGACTGACAAATGGTTACATGCAAACCAGTTGAAACTGTATAAAGGAGTATAATTAATTTTCCTCACCCCGTTGGGTGGAATAGTATTAATTTGCTAATGTTTGATTTTCCTTTTCAGATACACTGACAAGATGGCTGTCTTGTTCCATTTTCTCCTCATCTCAGGAGTTATCCCCTGCATCCAAGACACGTTAAGCACATCCTTCCTCATCGTGATCCACCTGCAACTGCTCCCAGAGGAGTCCCATCACCTGTTTAGACAGATTCTGATTACCATTCAGGGAGGTTCGATGACGACCTCACTGCCTCTTCAGTTAGTTGTTGCTCCTGATAAATGTACCCTACAAATTGAGTGGCAAACCAAGTCTCAAGGACAAATACCTCCCGTGGCCAAACTCTCCTAGGGAAATTTCCTTGGATGGCCTAATGCAAAATTATTCCTCAATGGTACTTTGCCCTTGCACCTGACCTCTCTTAGACATTCTGGTTTATACAGTATCACTGCTTTAATTGACCCCTCATATTGTGATTCACTTTCTAAAGACTCAAGGAAATGTGCTGTACACAACATGGCCTCAGCTGCCATGTATCTATCTGTATTACCCCCTACTGAGAAACAACTTTTGGAATGTCCAAAACAAACCCCTGATCCTAGTAGTGGTCTTACAGCCACTGATTTACCTGGTTCATTGATTAACAATTAACAATCTATACATACACCTGTTTTGTTTAACTTGACTTACTGGAATATGAAAGAATTTGGTATGTGTCATACTACTAACACATCATTGTTTTATAGTACTTTGCTACTTGATAGCTTAGCAGCTTTTCAGAGTTGTAACCAAGACCCTATTGTCAGGGTACATACCACCGAGCATAGAGGCAATTTTAGGAGAAAATCTGTTTCTCAACAAGATGATAAAAGTCATAAAAGAAATACACGTGACACATCTGATGTCACTGGTGCCACAGGCACTGTTACTAGTGTTTTTGGTACTGCAATGTCTATCTGGAATAAAGCAGGCATTGCTACTATCAAAGCACATTCACAAAAGTTTGAAACTGTTATGATCAATGACATCATACCCCCCCTTACTGAATGGTGTGGATGGCCTTAGTCAGG
Organism: Neoceratodus forsteri; assembly: GCA_016271365.2. NCBI lineage: Eukaryota > Metazoa > Chordata > Ceratodontiformes > Ceratodontidae > Neoceratodus > Neoceratodus forsteri. The sequence continues at coordinate 906,865,175 of CM057452.1, forward strand.
AAGAAAGATATACTGTATATAATATGCACAATATTGCTAAGGCATTTGCAGATTCTAAAGACAAGATTAATGCCCTTATAGCCCAAAACAATAAGGAAGCAGATTAGCAGTACATTGCCCGTGAAATATTATGTTCCACATAGGGATGGTACATAATCACTACCATCAATAATCTCTTCCGTGATTTCGAATCCAGAAGAATCCCCAATATCGGGGATCACGTGATGCAGAGCAGGAGATAGCAGCAACCTCCCGGAGCTCCCTCCACCCATTCCTAAAACAGCGGTTTCCTTAATTCATCGCAACTCCCTCTCTGCCTAGGAAAGTGTGGGAAAACCTCAGTGAGTGTCCGGTGCAAGAAAATGGAACCAGATTTCAAAGACTCACTGCCCAAACACACGCCCCCATTGACTCCCGAGAAGGCCCCAAAGAAAGCCCGGGCCTCGGGTAATCTGCAGCTTACCTCAATAATGCTAGGTATCCCTGAAACAGAGCTTACTTACGCTGGCAAACTTTTTTGAAGAATTTCAGCCGCGTCGTGGAAGAAATGAAGGAACTACGGTTGAAGTTAAAGGCATGTCCTGTGTTGATGATCTTACTCGGAGCGGTTGATGTGGAGGTTCGCATTATCTCGGTGGAATGGAAACATGATAAGCTGGAACCTGATATAGTGGCGATGAAACAACGGATCAACAAGTTAGAAAATAAGGTCGAGGACCCTGATGTCAGCTTTATCTCGCCATCAATGTAGTCATCATAGGCCTCCGAGAGAGAGGAGGGCTCAGAGTCGATTAAATTTGTCCAGCTTTTATACAGAAAATAGCTGGCCCCTTCGCCTTTGGCCAAGTATATATCATTGAGAGGCGCATAGAGCACTGAGGGCCATGCCACCGACTGGTGCACCACCCCGCATGTTCATTTTCAAGTTCCTAAATTACTAGAGAGGCAGCACTTCCTGAATAAAGCTAGGATCTGAAGGAAATATCTTGGGAAGGCTCAAGAATAAGGGTGGTTCAAGACCTGCCACTCCATTAGGCAGAGGAGAGCATCGCTTCATGTTTTGATTACTAGGCTGATGAGCTGCAAATATTCGATTCTCGATGAGGTATCCAGCCCAATTCCAAGTGCTGGCAAAAGACACCTGGCATACCTTTGACAACGCGGAAAAGTGTAATCGGGCTAAAGCAGCTGTTCCCAGATTCATTTCGAGACCCATGACTAGTTACTGGTACAGTTATTAAAAACTCCACTTGTGGGATGGACCCTTGCATCTGACATGGACATGGAGATGTTTACTTTATTCTAGTGTTGGCCCCTTGTGAAGCCTTGGTCCATAAGAGTGCTATCTGGAGCTGAGCCCTTTATATATATATATTTTTTTTTTCTTCAGTTCCGGATGGGTGTAGCTTGAAATTCCCTCCCGAGAAGGAGGATGCAAGTTTGTTTTGAATTATCTCTTAATGTATGTTTCGGTAATACATGTGCCACCATACTTCTGTTCTATCACTCCCAAATACGGTGTGAGCCTCTAATTTAATTTAATTTAATTTAATTTTGTCTTGGTCTTATGGCACACTCGTGAACTTTGGAGACCATGGAGAAGGAGAACTGGTCCTTCCTGTAGGTGGATAAGACTGGCAGAACTGTGATGTATCTGATCGTTTGGTACACCACCTGTATAGCTCTATTATGGCATTCTGTTAAGGACACTGAGGAGCCTTCGCCTTTATGGTTTTATTTTATAATCTATTGTTTTTTTTTGGTTGCTTTGTCAACCCAAGCTTGGGCATTTGGGGCTAGTTTAGATAAAGTATGGACAGAGAGGGATAGAGTTAAGTCAAGTAATAATAACTCTGCTAATTGTGGATTCAGACCTACTTTTGAATACATTAAGATGGTGGGGGTGGATACTCTCATTGTTCTGGTATCATGTTCATTGGTAGTCTCGTGGTTAGGTGGAGGGGTTGTTGGGGTTTAGGTATGTCTTTGTTATGGGGTTTTGGTATTTTGTGGGGGTAAGGGGGACCTTGCACAGCACTTTATATTCAGGCCTATTAGCGCAGGACTGGTCTCTCGTTTGCTTAGGTTCTGAGCATACCTTATCGTATATGGCTAGGCACATTAATGTCGTGACCTGGAATGTGCATGGACTTTCGCCATAAATCCAAACAGTATAAGGTCTTAAAGCATCTAGATTATGTGAAGCAGATATTATGTTTTTGCAAGAAACACATTTGATGAAAGCTTAAATCAGCCAGTTATGCAGACTTCAAGTTGGTCAGATTTTTACCTCAGAAGGAGTTCTCAAAGTAGAAGGGTTATGGTTATGGTTCGTAAATCAGTCCATTTCTTCCCGATTCAAGTAATTGAAGATAAGTTTGGGAGGTACGCTTTGTAAGGGTACTTGTCATCTTTAGAAATTATTTTTGGTTCAATCTACGGCCCCAATGTTGATACCCCAAGCTTCTTTGTCCAAATTATGGAATTACTCTCTTCCTGGAGTAATTTGCCAATAGTGTTGGGGGGTGACTTCAATCTGGTCATGGACCCATCAATGGACAGATCTCGCTCTGTTGGGAAGGGATTAACCCCGGGTCAGAGGGCCGTTAGGGAGATGATGGACGGATTAGGTTTATGCGATGTCTGGAGAGTGTTTCATCCATCTGTAAGAGATTTTACCTTTACCTCACAAGTGCATAACACTCTATCCAGGATAGATTATGTTTTAATCTCAAATACTCTCTTGGCTGGAGTGTTAGACACCAATATTGTTTCCGGGCCATTATCGGATCACTCTATAGTAAGATGCATTTTTACTTTTTCTGCTCTACCTAAACCAGGAGCAGATGGAAAATTAACAATCAGATACTAAAGGATCCCAAATTAGTTAAATACCTCTCAGAACAAATAGCTGAATTTATCTCTTCAACCTTAATTCCACCAATAAAACCAGACATGGAGTGGGGGCTTTTAAAGCTTTTATCCGGGTATTTTGTTTGAGTCTGGCCTCCCAAGAGAAAAGAGAAAGGCAAAATCATATTTCTGAGTTACTAACTCAAAATCTGTGATAAAGAAGGGCCTTTCTGATTCTCTTCAGAGGGCTATAGACAGGAATTATTTTTGTTAAGGGACTTGTACCTTAAATACTAAATGAACAAGCTGAATGGGCATTCATAAAATCTAAAGCTATTTTCACAGACCAAGGGGAGAAAGCCAGCTTACTATTAGCTAGAAGAATTAAGCAACTAGAGTCTTCTAGGTGGGTGCCAGCTATTTGCCCTCAGAGGGGTCCAATCAAAACTTCTCCTGAGGACATTCTAAATGAGTTTGTTAAATACTTTAAAGGGATCTACGGACCCATGAAAGACCTTCCGTCTGAAGATAGGATAGACCATTTTCTGGGAAATTAAATTTTCCATTATTGGGTGAATCAGAGCCGACTTCAGCTATTGGCCCCATTACGGTAGAAGAAGTAGACCAGATTATTAAGTCCTCCCATTGGATAAAACACCTGGCCCAGATGGCCTTTCCGTCAACTTTTATAAAACTTTTTCCAGGAATTAATCCTGCTTTGTTACGATTGTTCCAATGTATCCTGATGGTGAAGCTCTGATAAATCTCTTTTGAAGCTTTAATTGTGCTTTTACCTAAGCCGGTTAAACCCCATGATCTCGTTGCCAATTATAGACCCATTTCCTTCTCAACCAGGATATTAAAATCTCACAAAGTTATTGGCCGATAGAATAAGTAAGGTCCTTCCTGGCTTAATCGGACCTTGAACAGGTGGGATTTATGAAGAAGGTAGATCTTCTGCGGACCACTTGAGGGTCTTGATTATGTCTTCGGCCTCAGGGATTCAGATCAACCTATGGTCCTTGTCTCTCTGGATGCCGGAAGGCCTTCGATAGGGTATGGTAACTTCCTCATAAAAGCTATGAGATCTTTCGGTTTCCTCTACAATTTTTGGGATGGATCCAAGCCATTTATAAATTTCCATCTGCAAGAATTACCTGCAACGGAGCTACCTCATCTTTATTTAGACTTTTCCTAGGTACCAGACAAGGTTGCCCCTTTCCTACTTCTTTTTAATTTATATATTGAACCCTTATTATACTGGATTAAACATGAACAAAGAATTCTAGGTATCCAAATTTGGGAGCACACACTGAAAATTTTGGCATATGCAGATGATCTCCTTCTGCAAATATCACACCCATCTTCCTCCATTCCTATCTTGCTAGATATTATTGATGAGTTTGGCTCTATCGCTAATTATAAGCTTAACATTAGTAAATCGGTAGTTTTTCTTAAATTTTAGGACAAATGCACATGAGATTGCCCTTTTGGCTATGGCTTGGAATGCTAAGCTTATCAGATATTTAGGTCTTCGTTAACTAGAGACACGCCTCGCCTAATACAGAATAATTTAGACTCGTGTTGTGTGATATTGAGGTGGATCTAAGGAGATGGGCGATTATCCCCTTGTCTATTTGGGGCAGAATTAATCTGGTAAAATGAACATTTTTCCTCGATTATTCTATCCCATTAGTATGTTAAACATTTGGCTCCCAGTTAAATGGTTTAAGAAAGTACTAGAATTATCTCTGGTTTCATTTGGAGCTATAAAACCCAGACTGTCCTATTTTAAATTGTCCGCTCCTAAGATTTCCGGAGGCTTGAGACTCCCCCACTTTGCTGTATATTACTGGGCTAGCCATGCATCGAAATACCTTCGCTGGATTAAAAAAACGGATGATTCACACGCTGACAATTATGTACCACTATGGTTAGACATAGAGATATCCCGGATTGTGGACTCTGGCCTTAGACCGGAGGCCTTGCTATACTGTCCTCTGAAGGCTCTCCCCCCAGCTCTTCGGAAGACATCTATTGAAACCTCAGTTAGGGTACATGTGCAATTATGTTCATTTTTAAAGTATTGTCACACTGGGGATCCGGCTCAACCAATAACGGGTAATCCTAATTTTCTAATAGGTGGAAAACCCATCCAAGATATGTGGCTACCTTTGTTGGGAAAAGTGTCGGTTAAAGAGTTGGTTGATGAGGGGGGTAAATTACTTACTTCGACGGATATTTTGAGCAAGTTTCAGATTCCCCCGCATCTGATATTTAAAATTTTCCAGCTTCGTCATCTCCTAGTGGAGAAGCTGAGTAACCTGTCCAACGATCATGGACTATCTGATTTTGAAGTAACTCTGACGCCAGTAGTCCGTAAAGCTCATGCCATTTCGGCAATATATAGTATTTTGATTGCCTGGTTGTATCTCTAATATCCATGCCCCTAAACAATATTGGTTGCAATTGTTTCCAGAACATGTCTTTAAATGGGATGAAATCTGGAGGAGTGCCATAACTTTTAGTACAAGACAGGCTGAGGTTAATGCAGTTTAAGTTATTACATAACTCTTACTTTTCCCGGTAAATTAGCCGAGAAGGGCATGGCCTCCTCATCTTCATGTTTCAGATGTCAGCAAGGGGTTGGGGATTTACTTCATATTTTTTGCACTGTCCGAAATTACTGGGCTATGGGAGACTATAAGAACAACCTCGATCCCTCTTGGGACTCGAAAATTTATTTACCCTGAGGTCTGTATTTTAGGAGACATGATCGGGTTGGTGTCCGGTGTAGGAAATATCATATGGGGTTGATCTCGGCTTCAGTCAAAAGCTAGTTTTGAGGCATTGGAAGATAGTATAGAGATTTCAGTATGGCTAATGGTTGCAGGAATTTTTAGCTAACCTTAGAACGGATAGAACCATTGCAAGCTTGCAATATAAACTCTCTAAGTTTAATCATACCTGGGGTTCTTTATATACCTTTTTTCTGTGCCATTGTAATTGGTAATTAGTTTTCCAGTCAGCCTGTAGCTGAGTGCTGTGCAAAAGGTGGGTGGTTGGGAGGTGGGGGTTTTAGGAGGGGGTAAGGTCTACATCCGGATACTTTGTTTTTTTTTTTTTGCTGTGTGGCAATTAATTCTGCTGTCATCTTGTTACCTTTCTGGATGTATTCCTTAAAGTTGTTAAATCTTAATAAAAGTTGAATGGATAAAAAAAAAAAAAAAAAAAAGAATCCCCAATATCATTCATGACAGATGCATCTCTAAATGGTATTGCCCTCACTGCAAATCCCCTAACTGTGTTGCCATGTGTATGTGACAATCTGTTTCTGTTTCAACTGCTAGGAATTTTGGATTTGTGACCAGGTACCCTAATACTGGTCCTTGTTTTACTTCAAAGAAATGTTCCATTAAGGATACTACGTTTGTGTCTTTTACTGCTTCTTTGCCACGTTTTGATCCCAGTACAGCTATATTTGATAAATTAGCATCCGTTCACTCCATTGGGCACCTTGATGAAGACATCTACAGAGAATGCCTTAACTTGTTTCCTCTTCTGGTTTACCATCCTCTTCTGGGCACGTGGGTCTCACCGCATATGGATTGCTGTGTGAAGAAAGGGTATATTTATTTGTGTCAATGTGCTGTATTTGATGTTATTAAACCTGTATGTGGATATTCCCCAAACAGTATCGATTGGCCCTTTTCCATGGATAATGACATCACCACCAACGGCACGGAATATCAGGACTGTTCCAGACACTTCTCAATTGTACCAGTCTTACCAGAAGGAGGTTCATCGCCTGTCAACATGGATTTCCAAACAGACTTCTCCTTGCCCAGTACAACTACAAAAATGGAGACTATCTACTGTTAAAATGCAATATAATTCAGATGGTGAATATTGTGTAGTAACTAATTTTAGACAGTTTACATGTGGTGACAAGACATGTTTTATTAATTAATCTAACTTTTGCTTTATCCCTTATCAAACAACTATTATTGGGCACACAGTTATTACCCCTGTTCCCCTTGTAGAACCTGATATCATTGATGGTAACCCGGATTTTCTGCTCACTCTTTCAGAGTACTTACCCTACTTCAGTGTACACATTGATCCCTTGACTTTGACTCTTAAGTCACTTTTAGACAGGAAAGACACCCATGTCATCCACATCAGCAATAATATTTTGAAAGCAGATGAAGCCGTATTTGACCATATTAATGATGGTGGTTTTAATAGTGTACTTACTAATACTTGGTTAGAGATTATCTTTAAAGGTTTTGTTGTTATACAAGCATTTTTTAATATTTTCCCTTATTATCATGCTTTGCTGCCTCCAGTGCACACTCGGCCAACACTGCGAGCAGCTGGAATTTCTTTACAAGAATCATGCGTCGGGTCTGTAAATTACACCTGCTCCCTCTCCACTTCCTTACTCTTACTTGTGTTGCCCCTTGTGAGGCAACAAGGGGGGAATGTTACATGAGGTCCCTGCACCCTAATTGGTACCCCCCAGAGGTACACCACAGACAGCTAGCATTTATGTATATGTTATACTAACATATAGGGCTATGGGCATCTACTGTACAATAGTAGATGTCATGATATGTATGCATACGATTGCTACACACTTTACTTTCTAATATACACATGTATATTTTGCTTACAAGATGCTAGGACACCTGTGTCCTTATAGTGTTATGATATATGAGTTGACTTTGCCATCTTCTGATGATTTGTATTACTATACGGCTATGTACAAACTGTACTTCTTTGTTTCCACAAAGTGATGAAAATAACAAAATTGTATGTTATCTAGGACTGAGGTGCCTCCTCTAATTTAACCAATAGGGCTAATCTCTGTAACTAGAAATGTTTCTATCTTACAGTAACCATGGTAATTATCTTAGGTATATAATGCAAGATATTATGTCTTCTACCTCGGAGACCCCAGGAGACACGGAGATTCCTTGAGGTATAGGGAATGCTTAGCATTGGCTCCCAGTTCCTAATGGTAATAACTGCTTAGGACAACTATGATTTTCCTTTTGGCAGTAATAAATAAGCTTTATTACTGTTATGCAATGTGTCTGTGATTCCTTGCATTCCCATTATTGCCAAGAACCTGAGAGTGGGGTTTAGACCTCCTGACACCTTACTATGACACATCTTTTCACAACACACTTTTATATTTGAATCTTGCTGTATATCATTTTTTTCTACAACCTCTCACTGTACCTTTGGGTGTAGGTTATTAACTTTTTCAGTTTCAAACAGCTGCTGAGGTGCCTTTCCAGCAAGACGTCATTATAATACTAAATATATTGTGTATTGTGACTTTAATGTTTACAAAGGTTCACACAGGTGTAACGAGCGTAAAGGCTATGTGTCCAGAATTGCTCCTGTTTATAAGTAGTGCCAAAAAAGCAGAGCTCTAAGGGAGGTTACAGGTCACCTTTGACTAAAGTAAAATTAGGAGGCAGTTACTTAGGAGAGGCAGTCACAGTGAGTGGTAGAGGAGAGGAATAATCGGAGTTGCCTTTTAAAAGGACCAAGCATTGCAGTTGTAAGTGCTTCTTTGTTAAGGGTATTGTACCACTGAGGAGCCCTGTGCATGAACAACTTCTGACCCATTGTGGCCCGCAATCTGGGGGACCTGGAAGGTTTTATATAGAGCACTGTGTGTAAGTTGGGTACCGCTGTTGACAATAAGGAACTTTGCCACTCCTGATGGCATGAGCCCAAGAATAACTATTTTGGTTAACAAGCAGGTCTGGTATTGTATTCTACTAAGGAGTGGTAGCCATCCAGCCTGGGTGTACGGGTCACAGGTGTGTGTTAGACAGATGGCACCCGTTAGAAGCCTACAGGCCTTGTTGAGTGTCACTGATATCCTCTGGAGGGCAGTAGGGGAAGCAGAGCCATAGATGACTAGACCATAGTTGACGATGGAGGTGACGGAGCTGTAGATGGCCAGTCTAAGGGCATCAGTGGTCATACAGTGGTTGTGCTTGTGGAGCAGGCCAATCTGTATGTTGGTGGCCTTAGCTACATTGCCAATGTGCCACGTGTAAGAAAGGTAACTGTCCCAGGTGATGCCGAGATATTTAAACTCAGGAACATATTCAAGTGAAGTCCCCACGTGGTTCTTGATGGTGAGGGACAGAGGTTTATACTTGCTCCATGCATTGCAGAATGTCATGACCTTAGTTTTGCTGTAGGTCAGGATGAGTTTATGTGAGCTAAACCACTCTTCAACATGCCTGAAATCATACTGCAACTGACTCTCAAGTTGTTTAGCATCTCGGTTGCTAGTAAACAGTACTGCATCATCCGAATAGAGTAATATTCTCTGTTGGCAGATGCTAGGGAGACAGTTCAGGAAGAGAGAAAAGAGTAGTGGCCCCAGTATAGATCCCTGCGGGACACCTGAGAGGACTGATTTTTCATCAGAGGTGACGCCAGCAATCCTAACACGTTGGACCCTTTCCCCGAGGTAGCTAGTAAACCAGGGCAGTGCATTCTTGGAGAGCCTGAGAGTGGTCAGTTGCCTAAGTAGGAGTGGGTGGTTAACAATATCAAAGGCCTTTGTCAGGTCGATGAATACTGCCCCCCCCCCCCACAGACTCCTTGGTTGAGGGTGTCATGGATGGATCTGGTAAATTCCAACAGTGCTGTGATGGTACTATGCCCTTTTCAGAAACCACACTGTTCTGGGCACTGGATTTCATATTTGTCAAGGCAATCAACAAGCTGGTCCGAGACTATTCATTCTAGAGCTTTAGATAAGGGGGGAAGGAGGATGGAGATGGGCCTGTAGTTGGTGTGCAGTGACCTGTCTCCACTTTTCTGTACAGGTGTGATAGTCGCCTGTTTCCAGAGTGATGGGAATTGACCCAATCTTAGGGAACGGTTGAAGATCTTTGTCAGGTGTTCAAGGATTTCATCTAGGACTAGTACAAGCAACTTCAGATCGAGTGAGTCACCCCTGTAGCCAGTTTTGTGGATGGCCTTGCATATATAGGTTCTGGAAAAGTTCATTGGGATCTCTTTGAAAAAGAACTGCAGAGCTGTGTGTGCTTGAGACACAGTGTCAAAGGGGGAATTGGTGGTGGGGGCATTGAAAAAATTAGGTGTAAGGACACTGCCAAGGTTGGAGAATGCATTGCTGAATGTACTGGAGATGGTACCTAGGTCTAGCGTAGGTGTTCCATCAATGTTGAGCATGGTGGGTGGTGCCTTAGTATCCTTGCCTGTGAGGTCCTTCAAGTTATTCCAAATTTTTTTCCCATCACCCCAGGAGTTGGAGAGTGCCTCCCTTAAATATTCACTTTAACCTTCTGTATAGCTCGGGTACAGCCATTTCTTGCAGATTTGTCTCTTTGAATGTCTCCTTGCACTTATGTTGCTCGAGCACAGTGCCAGAGGTGGTCCCTTTGTTTGAGCCGTGCTACAAGCTCTGTGTTTATCCATGGGTTAGACCTGCCTTTAACCTTCATCTTTTTAAGTGGTACATGGTTATCACAGGCCGCCATAAAGCAGCTGATGAACAGTTCCCAGGCTTTGTTTGTATCATTTTGATCTCTTTCTTACAATTTTTCTGGGCTATTTTAAATTTATTCCATATAGTATCAGACCTGGCCATTTGGCATATGGCATATGCATTGTTTTTCTTTTTTATAAGCTTATTTATCTTTTTGCTTAGCCATTTTGGTTTCAGACCCATATTGTTATATTGTTTTAACCTTTTTTATATACTTATCACAAGTGTATATTATAGTATGTTGTAGGAGTTACCATGCTTCCTTGGTGTTTTTTTCCTTCTGGGTTTTGTTCCCATTAATTTCACTGATCACCTTGTTAATACTGATGGTGTTTGCAGAATGATATGCATAAACCTCTTTGTACCCCTGATTTTTTTTTACCTTTGCCTGCTACATTAAACATTATGCCAGAATGATCTCTAGATCCTAGTGGAAGTGTGTTGTGGCAATTAAATATAACAATGTACTCTGAGTCCAAGACTAGATCGAGTAGGTTATTGAATCTGACTGACTGTGTGACGTGCTGTATTAAGTTCACTACACACCATTAAAAGCTCTTGACTCTGCTTGTTTTGGGCTGATAAAGTACTCCTATGTATATTGTTATAGTTGGAATCTCCTACAATTACCAAATCTCCCATTTTGCTGTCTTTTTTCTAATTCCTCAAGAATGCAAAAGTTTGAACGTAACAGAGTACAGTATTTGGGGTCTGTAGCATAATCCTATTATTTTTACCTTCGTTGTTATCGTTATTCCCCACTAGTTTGATCCATATAGATTCAGTTAAACTATTTGGAGCTCTGATGTTATCTGATATATCTACTGCAGAGATAACATTTTTTTTTAGATTTAATGCTATTCTGCCTCCTTGTCTACCCCTTCTATCCAGGGAAAAAAGACTGTAGCCATCTATGTTTTTCCCCCACATGTAAGTGTCCTTCTGACAGGTTTCTGTGATATATACAATATTAACATTTTTTTCCATGGCTATGAAGGCTTCTAATGCATCAGTTTTATTTAAACGTCTTGCATTGCATAGAAAAAAAACCAGATAGGATTTTGTCAGGGGGTCTTCATGCATTACTTTTCGATGTTATGGTATTTTGTACTGGGAGCTGAAGCTGCTTAGATTAATGCCCCTTCCCCCCAACCTTAATCATTTTAAATTCACCATTTCAATTTGTGATTTCAGTTGAGTACTAAGGACCTTAGCACCATGCTTGTTTAAGTATAGGCCATCCCTGCTATACAAGTGAGATTTATTGTGAAAAAGCTCTGAAGTCTCTATAAAGTGTATACCTTCATTTCGGCACTAGTTACTAAGCCGGGAATTCATTCTTTCTATAGTTCTGTTTTTTTGTTTGTTGGTCCTGAAGATTGGCAATATCCCTGAAATTAACACAGTCCCACCCTTTTTCTGTCTTCCTTCCCCATTTCAATCAGATCTGCACAGATACCCTTTTCCTGGTCATGCCCAACATTATTAGTGCCTATAAGTACAGCCACAACATGCCATCTTCCTTTGTGTCTCAGTATTGTTGGCATTCTGTGTTTTACATCATTTATCCTAACCATATAAACATGGAATCTGTGTTGCTGAGCCACATCTCCTCATGATGGGACTCAAATTTGATCCTGAGCACCAGGCCTAGTGACACATTTTTGTGGTGACCTACTCTACTGTAAACCATTAGTTTTTTGTACATTTTGCTTCATTTGAATCATTTGTTAGTTACTAGGTGAGAGGAGCAGCCACCAGTCACAAGGCATGCATATGTGTGTGTGTGTGTGTGTGTGTGTGTTTGTGATTTCATGCAGGCACCCTTAGGGAACAAAACAGGAGCTGGAGGAAAAATCCTTGGTCTTCCTTTGCACTGGCATCCCTGTAGACCCATGCATGATGATGTGGCAGGCCATCCACTACAATCATGGTCCTGAGTAAGTGATGGATAACCGGTAGACCCATGATGTGTCAGTGATGCCATGACAGTGATGGGGCCAGGGGTGTCATGTGGTGAGCTGGGAGCCAAGAAGAAATGGAATGAAAAAGAAAACTACATAATGACCAATGCAAAAAAGAGTGTTGCTTGTAACTGTATTTCTAGAGTTACTCATTTTGCACTGACACTGTGAAGTAGAAAGGAATATGCCTTGGGTGCATTGTTTCTTGATGTTTCTTGGTGTGCTGCAAGGGATATGTGTGTCTGGCCCTTGTGGGGTTTGCATCCCAGAGTGATGATGGTTTGCTCTCCATCTCTGCCATATGCCTCTTTTTACTCCTACTCCTCCTTTCCTCTTACATTCCACACTATTTCTCTACTCCCTCTCTTTCATCTACTTCCTTAATTCTACCCTTATTCAGTGTGGGCCAGGAAACCAGACGTGGGCTGGGTGTGCATCCAGCTGTGTCTGGTCCTTGGGGAGTCTGCATCCCAGAGGGATGACGGTTTGCCTGTCCATCTCTACTATACTCCCCCTTCTCCTTTTCTTCCCCTCCTCCTATTTCCTATTACATTACACACTATTGCTCTCCCCCCCCCCCGCTGTTACTTTGGGACATGTCATCCATACCATGCCTTGCAATTCAATATTTATTTCTTTACGTTTGTCTAGTCCATAAACCAACATATTATACATAGCTGTTTCAATCTTATTTAATTGCCGTGTTAAGTTTTATTTTGTGAAGCCTTACTACATTGTAAAAATTAATTGTACTTACCCCTTGTCCTCTTCCCCAGTACACATCTGAAAACAAGCTGTTTTAGCTCAGTATGCCTTTTCTGGTGAAACGTTTCAAATAAATAAATAAATAAATATAAATATGCAGCTTCTTAGGCTGCCTTAGGGAAGGTACTCCATCATGCTGCTGTTGGAGTGCACTGCTCATTGATGCTGCTAGTGGTGTGTGCCGCTCCTCAATTTTGCTGTTGAGCATGCTACTCCTTTGTGCAGCCAGTAGGGTGTGCAATTCCTTGGAGCAGCTAGTGGGTTGGGTGTCTTCTTGTTGCTTCTATTGGAGTGCACTGTTTTATGGTGCTGCAGCTCATCTGATTAACTGAAAGAATACTCCAAGTCTGCAAAACAAAAAAGAATAATGTTTATTAAGCTGGTGGGTGGGTCACTCCCTGTTACTGTCAATGTGATGCATTGCTCCTGGTTTTGTCAGTGTGTAGGGCTCCCTAATGTCACTGGTGAGGATACACCACTCTCTGATGTTGTGGATGCACTGCTCTCATGTTATCCTAGTTGGGTGTCCTGCTTCTTGGTTCTACTGGTGGGGAGCACCGTTCCTTGGTGCTGCCAGTGGAGCAGGCTGTTTCTCTCTGCTTATTTGATAAAAAGAAAGGAGAACTCAAGCCTGTAAAAGAAAGAAGACAAATATTACTGTGTACTGCCAGGAGGATATGCCACTCTTAGATGCTGCTGGTAGGATGATGGGCTTCTTGGTGCTGTTGGTGGGGTGCATGATGCTTAGTGAGTGATGCCAGTGGAGTGCTTTGCTCCTTGGTTATGCTGGTGGGGTTATTATGTTCCTCAGTGTTATCAGTGGGGTTTGCTATTTCTTAGTGTTGCTGTTGATTATCTGATGAATAAACTCCAAATACCTGAAAAAGAAGGAATACGATTTTTCTTAACGGGTTGGGGAGGCATTGCTCCATGGTTCTGCTTGTGTGGTGCAGTGTTCTCTGGTGTGGTTGGTGGGTGCACAGACCCTTAATGCAGCTGCTGGAGTCTTCTGCTCCTTGATTCAGTCAGTGAGTGTGTGGCTTCTGGTGGATGTGGGTGACTTGTGTGATGCACCATTCCCTGGTGCTGCTATAGAAAAAGAGAAAGGACACTTCAAACCTGCAAAAGAAAGAAAATATGTTAGTTAATAAATTTATGGTAAAATAAAGTAACAAATGAAAGAGAACAGTAGGGAAATATTGGGTTGTGGCATTAGCTTAGCAGTAAAGTAACGTTTTCAGAAGGGGGTAAAGCAAAGTGCATGGGGGGGCCTAGCTGTCAGTTAACTGGGAAAAATTAAATACTGACTTTAAGGCAGACTCCATGTGAAGGAGATACTGTGCACACAGAACACTGGAAATGTGTAGAGCCTCATATTCAGTGTCAGTCACAAGTGCAGTGCACACAAGGAGCTGTGTAGTAGATAACACATGGCTGAGGCTATATTCAGACAGTCAGCATGCACATTAACTCTCTGAATATTTGGCTGTGTCACACAGTGCATACTAATTATGCACTGTCCCCACACAGGCCCTCACTGAACATGACCCACAGGAGCCAAATGGAAATAGCATGTTCCAAATAGGACAGTAATGGCGTTCCTGTGAACCATACTCAGCCCAAAAGCTAATGAGTTCATTTGGCATGCAAGGCACTAGGGGTCATCTGCATGCCCATAATGCGCTGATGAGCATGCCACACTATGTTGCCATGCTAGACGCCCCTGATCACAGCCAATGCCATGCAGTACTATCCCAGCCACCCCATAGATGATAAATGACTCCCACCCACCCCCATTGTTTCCAGTCACAGAGGTTTGTAATCGCAGCCATGCTGTGTGTGGATAGTGGCCCCTACCCTTAATCACTATGCCCAAATGTACAACTGACTACCTTCCTGACTCACACATTCTGGACCCTCCATCCTTCAGCACCCCTTGCTACCACCAACACTGCTGCCACCAGACAGCATTAGTGATGGTGACAGGCAGAACCCTCCACTCACTACCTTAGCTGGCAAACCATCTGAATCACAAAGAGTGATTGCACACCTGCTGTAAGCATGCAACTGTTTCCTGTCATTACACAGCATCCAGTAGAGGTGGTGAGCAGATGGCTGGGTCAGCCCCCTCTCTAATGCCATATAGTGACATCAGTGTTAGTGAGGGAGAGGGTTGATGAGTAGGGATTCTGAGTGGGCTGGTTGGGAGGGGAATCAGTTGCACATTTAGGGGGGCACCGATCAGGGTTGGGAGCCACTGTCCATCCATGAGATGGCTGTAGTTATATACCTACAGTATGTCATTGGAGATGGTCGGGGCTGGGGGTCACTAACACCTACAGGGTGTTTGCAATAGTATTATATGTCATTGGCAATGATGGGGAGGTGGGTCACTTACCATCTATGGGGTGTTTTAAATAGTACTATATGGAACAGGCAATGATCACAGGACACTGCCTGGAACCAACAGTTCCTGCTGTCAGTCCACTGCCAGCACCTGGCAGTTGGGGGAGGAGTTCATGCATGCACCACGGTGCATATGGATAAGTGAAGGGTTTTGGCAGAGTTTAACAGCACTGCAATGGAAGCTGTTTACTGCTGACAAAACAACTGAATATACCACTGCACCCTCTATGCACAGGGGATCGCTCATTTGCATGGCACTAAAAATACCACCAAAAACTTAACCTGATTCAATATGTCAGTTTGTATTTGAATCTCCACCCCCTCCACCCCTGTGATGAGGCTGAAAATAGGCAGAACTGCCTAGCCATCCTATCCTGGTCAACAAAAGGAAAATAAATATTCTGTGTGTTCATGCTGTCCAGTCAGTGCTGTGCACTGGGGCCTTTGAATATGGCCCCTGCCCCATCAGCTTGCACTATTCCTGGTTAGTGGGATGCTAACATGGTTAGTGCTGCACTAACTTTTTGAATATAGGCTCTGTAGTATGGAAAGTTTTTTTTATTTAACTTTTTGGAAAGGAAAACATACAGTAGGTAATTAGATGAGAGAATGGGGTATGCCTCTCTCCTCAGCTCAGCAAAACTATGTTTGCTTTTTCCTAATTCACTCCGTTAGCACCAAGTCAGACCCATTCAGTTTAAACTTCAACCCTTCCCAAACTGTTCCTGTTACCTTTCCTCCTAATACCTCTGTGGCTGTGCCTTAACCACCCTGTTCACTAGCCTGTTGAGTCTCTGCTCCTGCCATGTGTCAACTTCCACACCACTACAGTTTCTGCATCCTTGACAAGGTTGGGCAATACCCAGAGCCACTGGAAAATTGCAGAAAATATTACCCCTAAATACAGGGACGTTTTTGTAGAAATTGTGGGAAAATTGTGGGGGTTCACTATACATCCCCACTGACCCTAATAAATCTTTTATTGTTTACTGCAGCTTGCATTGATCACACAAATTGTTTGATAAATGTATTGCCACTTATAAATGCTTTCAATATGAAGAAATGTGTGTTTTTGAAATGCACTGCAAATGAATCATTATGCAGCATATCTTCTAAAAATAAAGACATCTAAGTCATGCAGTGTTAATTAGATTGTATTCAGTAATTTACAGTTAGTCTGTACCGAATACATCCTGAAACAACATATTTTGCCAGTTTCTAGATGTTAATGAAGCCTGTTTAAACTGCTTGCTTTGGTGCAAGAAAAAAATAAACAGATAACCAGGATGCCTAATAAAGGTCTATTAAGAAAAATGTTTATTTTGTTAAAATAATTACTGTTCTTAATCAGCACCGTAAGTACATTTTAAAATCACATGATAAAAGTATCAAATCATACCAGTAACTTTTCTTTACATCATACAATAGTTTTCAATACATAGTACTTTTGTTCTACTTGGTTTGCAGTGATTTTACTTGGGTTGCAATTATTTTGTCTATTTGAAGGTAACTGTTTATACTTAACCTGTTCAGCATGTTTTCAGAAATGTTTGCTTTTTGCAGGCTGTGTATGTGAGTATGCAGTTGTGGCAGATTGACATGTAAGGAATCACTGTCACCAGCCCCCTCAGAAGCACATTCAAGTTTATAATCAGCAGGGCCACCCAAACTCCTGACACATTTAAATCAAAATCCTTTCAGATTGAAAGTAATTATACAAAGAAAATCTACCCTGCCATTCAAACACAAGCATTGTGGTCAATGCTTCATTTAGGTGAATGGGGCACTTTGCACCTCTTCTCACACCTATTGTTTCAGTATCTGTGTCAGCAAAAAGTTCTCTGATAGTCTGCTATAACACAGATTTTAAGTGTTCAAGTCTACATATGCATGGCCACCATACCTCTCAACTGTCCCTGATTTTTCAGGGACGTCCCTGATTTTGCCTCAAAATTTTCCTCTGCTCCTCTTAAAATTTGTGTTTTTGTAACAGAACAGTGGTGATTAAAAGCACAAAATAATGTCAAACATTAAAGTTACAGACTTTGTTTTCTTCAGAAAATGCATCTTAACACAAATCCTTTCATTCTATCAGCTTTCTGAGTGAATAGTAAACATTTTTAAGATGTGTCCCTCATTTGGGGTCTTTGTCCCTGATTTTTTTAAGCCTTGTCCCTGATTCATGAGGCAAGAGGTTGAGAGGTATGATGGCCATAGGATTTTGAAACCAAAGTAGGGAAGTGAATCACATGAAAGCAGAGTCACATTTGACCCCTTCTCACCTCACACTGTACTGTTTTGGTCAAATCCAAGTTTGTGTACTAAATTATTAGCATATCTGAGTATATTTCCTTGAGAATTTAATTATTTTTATACAATTTCAGTCAAAAATTCCATAAATGTAAGAAATTGCAAGAAATTGTGGATTTTGTATGGATAAGAGTGAAAATTGTGGAAAAATTGTGCCTGTAATTTTCCAGTGGCCCTGGCAATACCTCACCTCTCAGGTCATCTGCCAGATGTCAGTATTGTTCTTATTCATACAGGATTGCTGCCACTTTTGAATATACTGCACTTTATTCTCTGCACATACAACTTTTTGTACTTTATTCTAATTTTATACTTTTTTTTTTTTACCGAATGTTGTTCAGTGTTTTGCTGTTATGTACTGCGCTTCTGTTTTCCCATGATGCACTTCCCCATGTCTCACCTGGAAATGAACCATGGCACAGTGTGCCTCTGCCGGTTACCAATTTTCAAAAAAATAAACAAATTCACCTCTATTCCTGCTTCAAATGCACTGCAGCTCTGAATCTGCACCTCTGAGATATGATGGGGGAATGCTCTGTAAGTAAATCCAGAGAACGGAGCGCCTCCTTCTCATTATACAGATGTTCACATACTGTACCAATTTGCACCCCAGTCCTTTATGGGGCAACAAAACTGCCCCTCATCCGTGATGTGGGCTGCATGGTATATTCTAGCTGCTCATCTGGGTCTGCTTGCTTGCAGCATCAGTGTCTACATGCTGAGAGGGCAGCATGGGGCTAATTTTACTGGCTGGGGGGAGTAAGGGCAGATTAGTGACTGTGGGTTGAGTGGACGCACACACACACACACACACACACACACACACACACACACACACACAACCATCATTTGAGTAAACATAAGGTGCAGTTAGACATTAAACTATATTTTAATAAAAATCTCTGAACTTACTGCAAACCATGCTTCATGCTGACACAGTTTCATTCTGCTTCTTCCAGGCATTATGTTGCTGTAGCAATCCAAACTAGCTCCTTGCTGTATAACCTGCTTCTTGATGGTCTTCTTGCTCTTAGCTGTAAATACTTATTGTTTTCTTTAGAACTACCCACTGTCAGTTCTGAGCATTGCCCTTGTTTACAGAGAGAGATTTCAATTTTTTGTTAGCACTAAAACAGAGGACAACTGAATACCAAAAAAGAAGGGTTAATGAATGTAAGCTCCCTTCCCCTACTTGGGGCTTACCTGTGAGGGCTATAGCCCCTTCGCTGCCCCCCCCGGGCATCCCTGCAAGTGGCCCCAGGTGGGATTCAGGCCTGTTGCCCATGTTCTCTCCACAACTGCCATCTATCACTTGGTCCTCAACCCCATGGAGAACAGGGGGCCTAGCTTCATTTATTGTATCCATGCCTCTGTATGCTTAGGGTGTTAAGTGTTTGGCCCCGTAGGGGTAGATGATCAAGTGGGCCAAAGATGTAAATAAACATTGCGGCCAGCACCTTCCTGTGCATGCGCAACCCCCAGGAAGGAAATTTATAGGAGATGTCGCTCCAATAGTGAATTTGGCCATGCAGTCCCAATTTAAATATATCCCTGACTCCAGGGCAGACAGCGGAGCCAGAGATCAGGAGTGGAAAGCCTATGGATTTGAGGAATGTGGTTTTCTGCCCTAGAAAGGGCATAATACTAAATAATGAGGGACAGAAATTTTGGGGGCAGAATGTAAATAAACATGACATCCCCCCTAGAACTTCTGCAGCAAGAGGGCCACTGGGAAAAGGTTGGGATGGCACCGGAAAAGCCCACCGAGATAACAGCAAGTCAGGAAGGGGCTGTGTGAAAATTATAAAAGGGACTGTTTTGCCTGCCAAAGGGGATTTATTTTTAAGATCCGAAGAGAGCAGACAGTAAGACTGTGTTAGGGTAACCTTGCCCAAATGGCCTGTTCCTTTAGCCCTTTGGCCTCGCTGGCCTTGGAACTGAGCAAGTGGCAGAGCACCTGTGAGAAGCAGTGACCTCAGGGTGGCCAAGTGAACTGCAGCCCATTTCCCTGAGCCAGCTTGGAACTGCTGCAGCAGGAACCACAGACTGAGTTGGCAACCTGGATGGAGAGAGAGAGAGAGAGAGTTACATCTGGGATCTAGTCAAAGTATACAGCTTGATAACAGAGGAAGTGAATAGCCTGCAGGTGAGAAGGACTGTCAAACCAGTGTGTTCCCCTCAGAGGGGCAAGTGTTTGACGTTGTTTTATTACTGGAAGTGAGAGTGACTGTGCGTGCTGGGGTTGGAGACTGAGTCAAAGCCCAGCGATATTGTTGCTGCTGCTGCAGAAGTGTGTGTGTGAGCTGCAAGTCTAGGGGACCCAGCCTGCCCTGTCCCCCAGACCAATGGAGAGGACCAGTGAGGATGACAGTGAGAGGCCTGCCTGGTGAACACTGTCCACAAAGGCCTTAGAGGCAAAGTGTGGAAATGCCAGGCAGGTGAAGACCAGTGTTCTTCAATCCTTCAGCCAGCCCTGCTGCTGTGGTGCACCACCAATGTGATACCTACACAGTACAGTTTGAAGCCGGCCTGATGAAACCCCAACAGCCTGTGAGTACCTTTGGGCTGCTGCTCAGGGGAGTTTCTTTAGCTAGCTAGCAAGTTAAAAAGGGGTAGGTCCTGAGCAGAACTCTGTTAAAACACTAAGAATAGCCCAGGCCTCCATGTTTAGGAACAACCAGTTGTGTTTTGTCATTTGGCCCCAACGAAAGATCCCTTTTGGGAGGCAAATACTACTACAACCACTGACCCCACTGTCTGAATCTGCACCGTGGTGTGGTACCCACCTTAAGGGACTGTAGTGACTTAGCAGATGTAAGTGGGAAGTCGGGTGCACCCACAGGTGGGAGGTGGGGAATATTGCGTGGGATACAGTCCAGTGTTGAATTTGCCTTTTGTGCTGAGTTTTCTCCCCTTTCCCCTCCCCATAATTAAAAGTTGTTGGTTTATGGTAAATCTTGTTATTGTGAATCATTGCATAAAGACAGGATTTTTATTGTGTGGGGAAGCGTTTGAAAGGGGCAGCTACTAGATTTTCCTGGAGGGTGGTAAGCTGCAGTTTGTCCACAGGTATCCCTTGCCATTACCACAGGTGAAGGCACCACACCATTTCTTTTGTGGTGCATCCCATCCAATAGTGAACCCAGGCTGGCCCACTTGGAGGTGTGTGCAGTGTGAACCCCATGGGCCCGGAACAGCCAATGTAAGTAAAAGGGCAGTTACATGACGTATAAAAGAAGGGGTAAAATACCTCTGTTTTTAAAATGGACATTCGAATGATATCTAAGGAGCTATTATGAACCAGAAATGAAGGGTTTTGCCAATGAAGGGTAAAAATGGGAAACTGAATGGTAGAATTATATAAATACCGAGAAAAGAAGGGATTTTAACAACAAACTGACTGAAAATGTACCCTTCATTTTCTGTATAGGTGATGCCTTACCCAAGAGTTCCCAAAATTCCTTTGTCTCTCCATCTTGCTGGCATGGTGACTTTTGAACTACCTCCACTCTGATTTGTTTTTCCTTTCCTGTAGTAACTAGTACACACAGTTTCTGGATCTCCAGAACACCCTAGATTGCTTATTTCTGTGGCCTCAGTGCCTTTGCTCACATGGAGTGCCACAACTTCCCTTGCCCTTCCTGCATATTTTCTAAACAATGCATATCCTGGTATGCACATATCATACTCATGCTTCTGGCATTTCCTCATCTCTGTGACAGTCACCAGGTCTAGATTACCTTCTGCCACCAGTGCAGGAAGTTGTGAAATCTTATTGCCCAGACTTCTTGCATTGGTGCATTGCAGTTTCCAACAACCAGTCCCACCCATCCTCCCTAGTCCTAACCTTGTCCTAGTGTCCTCCCCTGATTTCATGGATTTTGTATATCTATTGGATGGAGGGAGGCCTAAGAGTCCCCTCACTGGGTTTCAGTCATGTTTTGTACCTCACTGAGCTAACTCCCTCTTTCCTACTTCAAACTACTGTAGCCATTATGCACGAAGCATACCGTGCTCACTGCATCCTCTTGCCCTTCCCATCAGGGTGTAGACCATACCATATAAATGGCCGAGTTCTCTCATCCTTAACCACAATGGATTTAGATGATTCACCTACAGCTAGAAAAGCATCTTCTAGCAAGAGTTTATGGGACCATTGAAGAGGGTGGAAAATGGGACCAGTCTGTCCACTAAAGACAGGGCCACATTTACAAAGAATCTCAAAAGCCCTGCTTGCTTTAGAAGGATTATTTTACAGGGATAGCTTCATTAGGTCTCAAATCTTTTAGGGAGGCATTGTAGCCTTGCGGTTTACGGTACTCAACTTCAAATCTGGAGACCTGGGTTTGAATCCCACAGTCCCCACTTGCATAATGTGTGACCCTGAGCAAGTCACTTAACTTCCTTGTACTCCTTGCTTATTCCTTAGAAACATAGAACATGTCAGCAGATAAGGGCCTTCAGCCCACCTAGTCCGCTTTATTATCACTAAAAATTGCACTCTATCAGGCACTGCTGGCATTAGGTTGTATTCCCCCACTATCAGCAATCTTCTATGCCTATCCCAAACATGTTTAAAACCTGTAATCATTTCTGCCCCCACCACCTCTTCTGGCAGGCTGTTCCATTTGTCCACCACCCTCTCTTTTAAGAAGTACTTACTCATGTTTCCTCTGAACCTCCCTCCCTCCAGTTTTATCTTGTGCCCCTTCATCCTTGAGCATCTTTTTATTTGGAATATATTATTTTCCTATACTTTATTCTTCCCTGTAAGGTACTTACATGTCTCAAACATATCCCCTCTCTCCATCCTCTCCTCCAGGGGGTACATATTTAATTCCCTCAGCCTATCCTCATAGGGCTTTCGATGTAGTCCCTGCACTATTTTGGCTGCCCTCCTCTGAACCTCCTCCATCCTATGTCCTTATGGAGATGAGGCCTCCAGAACTGGACACAGTATTTGAGGTGCAGCCTCACTAACGTCCCGTACAGTGGAATTATTACCTCCCTTTTTCTGCTGGTGATTCCCCCACCTATGCATCCCAGCATCCTGTTTGCCTTTCCTGCTGCCTTGTGACATTGCCTATCTACCTTGAGGTCATTAAAGATGATCATCCAAGGTCTCTTTCATGCTTAGAGCATGCTACTTCTCTCCCCCCCCCAGTTGATATGTAGCTCTTGGGTATTGGTGCCTTATGTGCATTATCTTGCACTTTTTTGTGTTGAAACCTAGCTGCCAATCCCTTGACCAATCCTCCAGCTTCCTTAGCTCTCCCCTCATTCTATCCATTCCCCCTGGTGTGTCCACCCTGTTGCAGAGCTTAGTGTCATCAGTGAACAGGCACATTTCCCCTTCCAAACCCTCTTCATTAACACTGATAAAGACACTAAAGAGGACTGGACCCAGCACTGATCCCTGTGGTACCCCACTGGTCACTTTACCCTCAGCAGAGTGAATCACAACCTGCCTACCTGACTAAAGCTCTACTACACAACTACTAGTGCCTATGTAGTTGGCTCTGCCTCACATTAGAAAAGAAGCTAGGCTATCAGTCCTCACTGCAGGATAAATAAAACCAATATAGGAGGATTGGGGGCCTGGAAGCCCAAAATTCACCCTGAGGGGACAGTGGGTTTTATGAAAGTTGTTGGCATCTTGACAGGTGGTTAAACTTAGACTAGATTAAAACTCAGTAGGTACTGTAGTAGGAAAGAGGATGTAATTTTGTATAATGCCCTTCCCAAACTTAGGATGCTTTCACAATCAACCTGTACAGTAAAACATGATAAAGTGTTATAATAAACAAACATGAATGAAAACAGAATCCAAAAATGGAATACTTCCTACCCAGCAGGATGGCAAGCTATACTCATACAGCATAGGCTTGACTGAAAAGATACTTTTTCAATATACTCTGTACTTGAAAGTGGCAAGAGAGTTCAATTGGATAGTCTAGCAATCTGGATGCAATTCCTGCAGCTTACTTTAAAATGTTGCCCCATTTTTTATGCACAGTGTCATAACTTGTAGAAACTAGTGCTGGATCAACATATTAGCCACTGAGCCTTTTGGCTTTTCTAAAATGTATTTATTTGTTTTGAATTCTGATGACTGGGTATGCCCACTGAGACAGGACTGTCCATTTTCCAGGAGTGACTCAGAATTATTTACATGCATTAAGTGAGAAGCAAATACACAATCTTTACAGAGTAGAAAAAAAATATAAAGTGAACTTACAAGCTCAAATGGGCAGACTGGGCAGACTGGGTGGGCTGTAGGCCCTTATCTGCCGACACTTTCTATGTATCTATGTGTCTAAGTAAGAGAAGTCATCATACATACAAGGTACAGCTTATTGGTTATAATCAGGAACATCAAGAAGTATATATACACGAATAGGTCTCAGGATAAAACAGACAAAATTGAAAATGTCCAGGATCCATCAATAGGATGGTAAATATCAGGCCTGGCCCAGATAGATAATTCAAGCAGGGATGGCTCTGGTCATCGATTGCACTTGCAGTATGTCACTCCATTAGAGAAGGCTTTTAGCCTCTTTTTAAACTGTGCAGTATGCAAGAGTGGGGCAGCTAAGGTTCTCATATGGGAGCGAGTTCCAAAGAGAGTGGACAATGAATGAAAAGGATCTCCTACCAGATGCTGTTCGTACCCTGGGAATTTCTAGTATTGGACTAGCAGTGGATCTCAGGTGCCTTGCATGCTGCTTAAGCCTGATTATTCCATTAAGGCTTGGTTTAGAAGTAAGTTTCAGCAACTTGAAGGTAAGGCAGTATGTTGGGTAAAGGAGTCTTGAATCAGAAGTGGGCCAGCCGAGTGCAGTGAACACTCCTCAGTGGTGGACTCCGAAGTGGGCACCAGCTGCAAATTGTCCAATTCTATTAAATAGTGTAATACAGAGGTGCCGTAGAAGAGTGAAAGCATCTGGGTGCTTCTAGCAATGGCTAGTCGAGTCTCCTTGGAAAGATATGGGGTAAGCCTGTAGAGGAGTCCAAGCTTCAGATGCATCATTTTAACTACGGTGTCAACATGAAGTGCAAAGGTCATGTTTTGGTCTAACACCACCCCAACATATTTGAGTGACTCCACCATTTTAAGATGAATGGCACCAGTGGTGGACAACTTGAGAAGGCATTGCTGCTCAGTGCCTAGCCTCCTGTTTCCAAAGAGCATAGCTTTTGTCTTTTTAACATTGAGTACAAGTTTGTCAGGAACCAGTTTTCTAATTGCTGGAAGTCACTCTCCAGATTAATGTTTATCCAATTAATTTTTGCAAAGGATCTGTATAGAATGGCTTTGTCCACACATACAGTTGAAGCCACTTAATTGGGATGTGCATAATGGGTCCGTTTGCTTTAAGGGGACGATCTCCCAGGCACCGATTAAGTGGCTATGCAACTGAATGGAAGTATCACACCTTCAAAGGGGACATAGGAATCCCTTTAATGGGGATGATTTTGTGGCTGTTTCCTCTGCTATCCTCTCATTATCTGTCATTATCACCTGCTAAGATACTCGATATTTCACACTTAATCAGGTGCGGCTAATCAAATTTAATCAGTACATACTCCATAAAAAGAGTCACAAACTGCTAATCTTGTTGATATCTGTGCAAATGTATATGTCATAATGGAGTCTAAATGAGTGGATCTTCCTTTGGCAGACAAAGTGAAGGTTATCGAAGTGCTGTAGGAGTCGGGTGCATCAATGTCCAAGGTAGCTAAACTCTGTACTGTTTTTAAACACTTTTTAACATTTTTTTTCAATAAAATAAAGTAACATTACCTAACTTGAGACATACAGCACAAAATCACATAATAGCTGAAATCAGTACATGCTGTTTTAGTGTTAATGTATGTCTCTGTTTGTTCCTGATGTTCGTTTGCTCTGCTTGTCTCTGTATGTTGCGGTTTTTGGATCTTCTGTTGTTAGAGATGCCGACTTAAATGGGATGAAGGCCTGTCCACAGAGGCATCCCCTTTAAGAGGCTTCAACTGTAGTTGAACCATTGCCCCACCATAGTTAAGTGGCATATCAATTATGAAACAGTAGAACAGAAGGGGGCCAAGAATTGAACCTTGCAGTACACCACCAGCTATCACTCTAAGGTCAGATGTGCTGCTTTGCCATTTTGCACATTGTTTCCAGTCAGTCAAGTAGTTGTGAAGCCAGAGGCAGGAGATGTCATCAAGGCTGATTGCTTTAGTTTGGTCAGCAGTAGGCCATGATTAACCAAGTCAAATGCTTTAGTGTGGTCGACAAAAACTGCACCTATAGCCATACCATTCTCTATGGCATTGAGGATGTCAGTGGTCACATGCCCCAGTGTGGCATCAGTGTCATGATTCTTGTGGAAGCCATGTTGGACACTAGTCAGGGAGTGATAATGCTCTAGGAAGGCCTGCAGTTGGTCATATAGCAGCCACTCCTGGATTTTGGCAAGTGTAAAGAGAAGAGGGATGGGTCTATAATTTTCAATCAATTCCTTCTGCCCACCTTTGGGGATAGGAACAACAAGCACTACATTCCATGTTTCAGGAACATTCCAAGAAGGAGAGATTTATTGATTAGCTGTTTTTTTGGGGGGGGGAGGGCAATAATGGGTGCTTCAATTTTGAAGAACTTGGGTTCCAAGTTATCAAAGCCAGATGATCCTTCACTTTTTATTCCTTTAAGGAGCTTGAAAACTTCCTGCCTAGACATTAGTCTAAAATGGAACTTAGTTTGGGGTCCTGGGGTGGGTGATTTGAAAGGAGGCAGGGAGCTATCGGAGTTGCCCCTTAAGGAGGTCTTATACTGATCTAGGTCCGTGAAGTGTTTTTTAAACTCCAAAGCAATGGAGATAGGGTCAGACAGAACAAATAATTTGGCTAAAAAATATGTTATAGTTATCCACTGATGCCTAGTGTTATGCCAAGAAAGCATATGTCTATTTTTTTTAAAAGGTTAGCATGGCAGCATAGATGAAACAAAACACTGTAACTGGTTTGTAAAAGAACATTGTGTGATTCTGTCATATGACTGATTAATTTTAGTGTTGTAACAACTTGAAATGTATTTTTACTGTGCTTTATGGGTTTTTTTTCTCTTTAATGTGTGTTTGATTATCAGCTAGGCATCTGTAGGTATTTTAGCTGAATGGGGTAACTGAAAATTGCATTCCACAGTAGGCCTGGGGCATTCAACTGTGCAGATCTTTTGTTAGGCAGTCCACTTCCTGCCCTATAAAAGGTTTTGCTGTGGGGTTAAACTTCAAAAGGGCAGCTTCCCTTTCATAACCAAAAAGACAGGTTTTAATGGGTAAACAGTCCAAGGCAGAATGAAACACTTTCATGTGGGGTGAACTAGATGGGAAAACAAAAGGACTGAGGCTACAATCCACATAACTGAGCTAGAAAAAACAAATTCAGTTTTGACTGGTTATCCAGAAGGATGGTCCACAGAAAACAAAGAAATAGTAAAACCTTTGACATCGGAGAAGTGGGTAGATGCAGGTAAAGTGGGCCAGCCTGCAAAATGTACTTCTGTCCTGTTTTAGTCAGAGAAAGGTCAATTATGCTGGGATTCTGAACAAGCAACGTCAAGGGTTCAAGTCTGCCATAACTCACTGAGTTCCCAGTTGGGGTAAGCTTCTACTCTACCTAGGATTTAGATAGATGTGGCTTAGAGTTTTCCTGTCTGATCACTATTTTTTTTTTCAAAAGTCTTTCTTTTTATCTCTGCAGAAATACTGTTTTCCCATAGTCTTAGTGTGCACTACCCTCTAACATGTGTACATGTCTCGGGGTAATTAATATTATTTTTATATACTTCACGTTTTCTGTGACTGAGTCATTTTAGATATAGATAACTTGGTTAAACTACAAAATCTGTGATCCATCTTCAAAGATGCAGGCTACAGTTATCATATCTAAGCAAAAGTGTTCTCAACTGTAACAGAAGGTGTGGGTTGTTTGCTCTTTGGTAAGGGGCACTGTATTTCGTGTGAGCAGTGGCTCTGGTGTGATTCGGCTCTAGAGATACTTCGAGTGAGGTTTCAGTGAGTGGTGGCATTATAACAAGATAACCCTTTCAGGCAACTGATGAGTTGTGAAACTGGTAATAACCATCACAGAGTTCTGGGAAATAAGTCTGTGACAGGTGTTTGGGGCCAACACTGGTGGCAACTATTGCAAAAATGTAGGACCCTTTAATAACAGGGTTCCTGAGTTTTTGCACAATTGAGTAGATAGCAATGCAGGCAGAAAATACATTTGTACCTTTACCTGACCATTTGAACCTTCCCATTCACTACTGTTCAAACAACTCCTCAGCACATGGAAAATGTGAGAGTTTGTTTTTACAGTTCACTAATTATATCATTAGCTATATTTTGATGTTTCCATCTCATTCATATTATGTGCATCAAAAAATATCTATGGAGGTTGCATGAATCTCTCTTGACAGAACCTACGGTAAGGGACAAATTGGAGGAGGCTTTACAGGAGATCATCAGTTTACAAGTGCCCACATTGCAAAATAATAAATTGGCTTGGCCTACTTGTAAGGTTCTTTATGCGGGGGTGGCCCAGGGCATGGCGGAGAAGAGTAGTAGGCTGAGAAGGGCTAAAGAGGAATATCTGTTAGGGGCAATTAAGTCCATGTCACAGGTGGAAGGGTCCTCAGAGGAAATAGATGTGGAGCTCAAAAGCCTGAGGAGAGAGCTGGCGGAAATTGCCTATGGGAAAGTAGAGTTTTGGCTGAATAAGACTAATGCTAAATTCTTGCTGCAGGGTGATGTCCCCGGGCATCTCTTGGCGGCAAGAATCAAGGAGTGGGAAGCAAGTAGAACAGTCACATCTATCCAGTTTGAAGGGAAGCTTCTAAAGGATCCCCAAGAGATGGCGGAGGCGTTTGCGGCATATTTCAAAGAAATTTACCAGGCTAAAGATTTGGCAGGGGAGGAGGAATCCAAGCGTTTTTTAGAGGGAATTCCCTTACCAGTTCTGGACCTTGTTCAAGCTAAGGAATTAGAAGCTCCAATAAGAGCATCTGAAATTATTGGGGTGGTGCAATCTCTTCCTGAAGGTAAGTCCCCTGGGCCTGATGGCCTTACTGCTAGATTTTATCAGGCCCATATTCAGACTATACTTCCTATACTTCAAGAGTTTTTCCGTACAATAATGCAGGAGGGGGTTCATCATCCTCCATTGTACCAGGCATATATTACTTTAATCCCTAAGCCTGATAAGCCCAGGGATGCCTTTAGGCAGTTACAGGCCTATAGCCCTAATGAACCAAGACATTAAGATTCTTACAAGAATCTTGGCAAATAGAATTCAGTGTACTTGCCCAGTCTAGTTAGCCAGGAACAAGTAGGATTTATGCGGGAGGGGTGCAAGATATCTTAGGAAATTACATCATATTTTAAACTCTGCCCCGACTCCCAAATACCTATGGCCTTGATCTCCCTAGATGCTGAAAAAGCTTTTGATCGGTCTCCCATTCCTTCTTTTTGCTACAATGGAGAAAATGGGATTCCCAGAGGGTTTACTTAGGGGTATTAAGAACTTATATGTGGCACCAACTGCCAGAATATTATGCAACGGTTTTATCTCGAAGGAACTCCAGATAGACAATGGGACCCGTCAAGGATGCCCTCTCTCACCGATATTATTTAACATTTATTTAGAACCCCTTCTGAGAGCTATCAATAGGGATGTTAACGTTAATGGGATAGGGATAGGGGGACTGGAGCTAAAATTCTCAGTTTTTGCAGATGACATACTTCTCCACTTACAGGACCCAGCATCCAGCTTTGAGAGAGTAAGAGAGCTAATAGGAGGTTTTTCTAAGGTCTCTAATTATAAGTTGAATTTGACAAAGACATAAATTCTCCCTTTGACACCATATGTTTATAGTGCAGATTTTGCATCCCTTGGGGTGCAATGGAGTACAGATAAAATTAGGTATCTAGGCATATGGATTACAGCAAATCTGGAGATGGGGGCTGAAGTAAATTTAGAGGGGGTCATATCAGCGCTCAAAGAGGACATACTAAGGTGTAACAAGCTACCTCTGAATCACACAGCACGACTGGGTATTATTAAGATGAATATATTACCTAGACTGCTATATCCGGTTTATTTAGCTCCATATAGTATCCCTAATAAATGGTTTAGTATAATCAGGAGGTTGATCTTGGGATTCCTGTGGAATGGGAAACCGCCTAGGGTAAAACATAATGTGTTGCGCCTGCAGTATACAGAGGGTGGCGTCAGGTTGCCTGATCTCCATATTTACTATGTGGCAGGCCAGCTGGGCGTTATGGCCCTATGGGCGGAGAATGTTGAGGGAGAAAGTTATTTACCAACCTGGGTGCAAATAGAAAAACAAATGCTAACAAGGGCGGACATCATTCCAGAATCATTGCTGTATGCTAAATTAAGAAAAAGTTTTTTTATAGCAGGGTATGGGAATCCAATTATGAAAACTGCAGAAGCTTGGTGGTCATTTCTTACCCCGGTACAAAAACAGAATCAAAGGAAGGCCAGAGATCAGCCCATATTGGGTAACCCTAACTTAGTAATTGGGGATCGGGTAATCAGATATCGGTGGGCTAATCAGTTACGGGACCTTAGGCTTAGGGATGTTATGCAGGATGACAGCGTAGTCCTTCCACCACAATGTGACGGGCTGTCTTTCTTTCAAAGGTTGCAACTTAAACAAATGTTGGCAGGGTTTGTGAAGGGGTTGGACAACACTGTGGACAACTCCTTCTCATGGGGAAGATTAAGGGAAGTCAACCAGAGAGCTAACCCCCCTCTCACAAGTATATAAAATTCTCTTGAACTTTCTTGGCCCGAGTTCTCCTATAAGAATTCCATATTGGGACAAAGTGATGACCCCCAGAAACCTCACTTGGGAAAACATTTGGAAAAGCAGTAAATATAATGTAATACCTAGGTACAGAAATATGCATTTTTGTTGTCTCTAATATTTACTATACCCCTGTGAAACTATGTGATAGCAACTTGAGACAGACAGACCTGTGTTTTAGATGTGAGAAGGGAGTGGGTGATCTCTTGCATGTTATGTGGGGATGTAGTAAAATTTCACCCTTATGGAGAGAAATTAAACGGGGCATGGATCCATTGCTGGACTACTCAGAATTTATAACATCGGAAGTATGTGTTTTGGGTGACTTCTTCCAAATTGCAGGGGCTGCACCTAAGTATCACCTCTCTTTAATGGCTGCAGTAGTTAAGGCCTTTATAGTAAAACATTGGAAGGATGACCAGGTCTATGCCTACGATCAGTGGGTGAGAGAATTGCTAAGGGTGTTGGGCATGATAAAGAGGCACCTATACTTTGAGGGGAGAAAAGAGGTATATGTTAAAAGATGGGCGGTACTAGATGCGATCTACTCCCTGCAGGTCGAGAGCCTCTGAATTTATGAGCCCCTGAGCACAGGTCTGTCTGTCATACTATGACTAGCTAAGGAAAAGATGCTGGAATGTTTAATTGTTTATATTCTGCCTTGCTCTTTCTTTCTTTTTTTATTGTTATTGGTCTTAGCTTGTTTTAAGTAACTTTTTGGATAGCGGTAGTGGGGTTCTATTTGGCCCTTTCTCAGGCTAATGGTGGGATGGTTTTGGTCTGCATGGTCTTAAAGGGTTGGGGGTCTCTCTCTCTCTTTCCAGGGGACACATCAGGAGGCTGCTAGGTAAGTATAAGGCTCCTAACGGGGGTCGTGGATTAGTATATGCTCATAAGCTGTAACTAGAGGGGGATTTGGGCTGTCGAAGGGAGGGGCATATATTTATACTGGTTAGCTCATTATTTCAAGACATTACTGATATTTGGAGTCTGATCATAGTTAGAGTGGTCTCCTGTTGTGCTTGTACATAGGGGGATGTATATAGTTTACACAGCCAGTTTGGGGTTGTGTGCCCTGGCTATGCCAGGTATGTGTCTGTCTGTCTGTTTAAATGAAAATGAATAAAGATAGTTTGCAAAAAAAAAAATCTGACCTTTGAGGCATCTAAAGTGATTTTTTAGAACTTTTTGATTGTGTTGCTATCTATGGCAATTGCACTTTAAAATGTATCCATAATGCTACTGCTCCCCTGAGTACTGGCGCATCTCCCCTTAACCACATTACCCTTCTTTTTGAAACCTTATGTTGTTTCCCACTCAGTCTTGGAATCCAGTTTAAAAATGTTGTAATAATTGTGTCTGGCATGCACATCAGTCAACTTTCATGTGTTGCTGCCTAGTTCCGATGGTATGCCCACTCATGTGTTTTGTGCTCTTGTGACGCCCTAGACTCTATAGTAGTCTCAGAATTCCAACATTGCTTGCCCAACCATAGATCAGTCTTTTATATTGATCCTGTTCTCAGCAATTATATTCCACAGTGTGTTCTGGATGTCTAATGTACTAAGCTTTTATAGAGCTTTAAAGCAGTAGTGTATGATAGTGGTGACAATTTTGACCTGTTTGTTTTTTTTCTCTTTTAGATGGCCATTTATCTTTTGACTAGTACAACACCCTTCTTTCCCCATTTTGAGTCTGTTTTAGCACTTTTTTCACTTTTGAAATAATAAAAGGAGCACTGTTTTAATGTGGCTCGGATCAGGTTTTTTCCATATTCTTAGATGTTTTTTACAGTTGTTGTCCTGTAAGGTCAGGCAGCAGAGTCTGATACATACTAGTTTATTACAGTCACAAGAAAAGTGATCTTAAACAATGGGTGTTCAAAATCAACAGAGAATGTTGATGATGAGTGATGACCTAGTCAAAGCAATATTAACAGGCGCACTCTTTTTATGATTTCTACCATTAAAAAGTCATAAAGCAGATTTAACATGTGGAAATAAGGGTGTCATGCAAGTCAGGACATACATGTCAATATAAAATAAAATAAAAAGTACAAGTCAAAATTGTCATTGCTATCATGCACTGCTGCTTTAAATTCTCATTTGTTTATTTTTTATCTGTATAATTCTTGTATTACTTTGTAATATTTTTTATCTATGTGTTTTATGATTACAATTCTATATGATTGTACAGCACTTTTATAATAAGTACATTGTGCTGCATAAACAAATACAATAATTCATTAACAGACCATTAGATCTCTTTGCTGAAGTATTTTTAGGAGACTTGCCTCAAAGATCTTTGACTTGTAATCCAAAAAGAGTGCCAAACTACCAACCTCACATATTCAGTAATTTCAGCACTCATTGTTTGGCTTCCTGCATATCCCTAGTGCTTATGTCAAAATATAAGGTTTGGTTTTCATTCTTACACATAATTAGCATTTTCTGTGGCAGGGTATTGCACCCATTTAGTTGTAAGCATTACAGAGAACAACTGGCACGAAAGTTGACATCAGATGTATTAACAGATGCAAGTAACAGTACCGTTTCACAGGGTATGGCATGCTGGGTCAGCTTCATGAAGTCCTGGTAATCTTCTGTCTTGACATCACAAGGATTTTTACCAGCAAATGCATTCTGAAATGTTTCCCATATTTTTGAACAATTCACAGCACTGAAAAAAAAAAAAAAAAATAGGCATGTATTTTAAGGTAATTTTTGTGTCAATCCCATTCCTGGAAAATGTGGAGTTTGTACACTGCTGTACCAGAAGTGCATCCATTTTTCATAGCACTACTCGATAAGGTGTATAAGAAACATTTACAGTATCATTGCATAGTAAACTTCTTACTAGAATAACAAGCATTTGTCAATGCTGAATGTTTGATGCTTGTTAAACCATTTGTTTTTTGCAATTTTGACCCAATTTTTGAAGATACTTGTTTTAGGATTTGCCTTATAGACGTGTACCATTAATAGTATATTGGCTGAAATGTCATTTTATACCAGAGGTGCAAAAACACATCTTGTCCAGGATTTAAATAATGACACATGTCACGTTTATGAGGTGGCTTGTAAAAATGGCTATGTGAAAGGTTGGAGTCAAAATATTGAAAATTAGCAAAGTTATGAGTGAATGCTGAAATAGTGTAATGTTTAGTCATAGCCTAGGCATTTTACCATAAATATACACACCAGATGTTCAACCTAGACTTTTTATTACCCCATCTAATGAACCTGGTAGATGAAGATTTTCAAATCCCCCACCAAAATACCATTCCATGTCACAGAAACATCATTTGGAGCCACAGGTATGAAAACACATTTTGGCCAGGATTTGAAAAATTACAACTGTTACATTTACAGCAGTAGCACTGAATTAGTCAAAGGATTTTTAAGGATTTTTAAAAATCCCTATTGAGAATTGTGAAACCTTCAGTTAAAGATTTTGTTTTGTTTGTTAGTGTGTTCACTGCTACCCAGAGAGGGTTGTCTCATCTGATAGTGTAGTTGAAAATCTATCAGATGGCACTTAAGTACTGTAATAGGAACTGGCCTCTTTGTGTAGGTATAACAAAAGCAATTTTAGAGGATTTTTTTCCTTAAATTTTGTGAAGGATAAATAGGGAATCTCACAAAATTGCTTGACAAATTCGGTACTACTACTGTATGAGGTGCTGTGAAAAAATGTCAATGTTGAAAATTTTGGGTCAAAATATTAAAAAATTATGGAAGTTACAAGCCTGCATTCATAAATTTCAAAGTAGGATCATAGCTTTGTTGTTTTTTAATATTTTTGTCCCAAATTTTCAACATAGCCTTCTTATGACCCCATCTCATGAACAAGTGCAGAGCAAATTTTCAGCTCCTGCCTGAAAGGTGATTTTGTGCAGTGACTGTGAAATCAAGTTTTGGGATGTGAAAACGCATTTTGGCCAGGATTTGAAAAAATGACAGCTGTCACACTCATGCAGTGCTGTAAAGAAATGGTTATGTTGAAATTTTTGGGTCAAAAATATTGAAAATTACCAAAGTTATGAGCCCACATTGCAAATTTTAACATAGGCTCATAACTTTGTTTTGTTTTTAATATTTATACACAAAATTTTTGACATAGCCTTCTCATGACCCACCTCATGAACAAGGGCAGAGAAAATGTTCAACTCTTGCCTGAAAAGTGATTTCACATGGCAATTGTGAAATCACCTTTTGGGACAGATTTGTCTAATTTTACTGTAATTGTTTATTTGGGGGGCTCCCCAAAAAGGCATGTTGAAAATCTGGGAAAAAAATATTCAAAAATGGCCAGGTTATGCCACTAAGTTCAAAACTCCATTGAAATACATTGAACTGCATACCTGAGTTCCTCAGTTTGCAGTCCAGCTTTGAAGAGTGAAGATGTGTCTGCGGACTACTGAAGATTATGGAGTTGGATCCCCGGTGGGTAAGTAAGGGTGTGGGTGTGTGTGAGGTGGTGGGTGTTGAGTGGGAGGGTTGGTTTGGAGGAATAACGACACAACAGACATCGATGAGCAGTTTTCTTTTGCTCAGGGTTTTTATAAAAAAAAGAAAAGAAAATGACAAGGGACGGTTTTCTGTATTTCAGCTGATGACACTGGGGATTTGGGCACCTCCAGTGTCAGTGTTATATTTGTGAGGGGTGTGTGTGTGTGTGTGTGCACATTGTGGTTGCTGGGAGGGATGATCTGGTGGTGGGAACAGTTACAGTGGCACCAGCAACAGTCATCAATGGATGTTTTTCTTTGATGCAAGCTATATAAATAATTATATATATATATATATATATATATATATATATAGGCTATATTGGGGGATTGGGCACCCCCAGTGTCAGTGTTATGTTTGGGAGGGTGGGGTGGTGGGTGCTGAGAGGGAGGGTCATGTGAGGTGGTTGGTCACCTGGGTGCCAACAACAGACATCGATGGATGTTTTTCTTTCTTATAGCTATGTAAAAAAAAAAACTATGAGGTGGCGACACTGGGGAATTAGGCACCTCCAGTGTCAGTGTTATGTGTGTGGGGTGGTGGGTGCTGAATGGGAGGGTCAAGCAGGGGGGAACAGTTACAGGGGAGACAGCAACAGGCATCGATGGATTGTTTTCCTTTTTTCAGGATTTATTGAAAAAATGCAGAGGGAAGGTTTTCTTTATTTTAGGTTTTGACACTGGGGGATTGGGCACCCCCAGTGTCTGTGTTATGTATGGGGTGGAGAGGGGTGGTGGGTGCTGAGTGGGAGGGTCAGGTGGGGGGAATAGATAACACCAAGGAAAGGGTTTTCTTAATTTCAGTTTTCGACATTCGGGGATTGGGCACCCCCAGTGTCGGTGTTATGTTTGTGGGTGGGGTAGACTGGGGTGGTGATTGCTGAGTGGGAGGGTCAGGTGAGGGGAACAGTTACAGGGGAGCCAGCAACAGACGTTGATGGACAGTTTTCTTTTTTAAAAGGGGGAAAAATAATCTAGCCTGAATATAATACTGTGACTGTGGAGCCAAAATGAGCATAAGAAAGTAGTGAAAATGGGCTTCAAATTCTGAAGCCCTAGTGCGCATACGCTATGTCATGGCTTCAGATTTCAAAGTCCATTTTTACTACTTTAGTATGCCCATTTTAGCTCCATAGTCACTTTATTATATTCAGGGTACTATCTGCTGCAAATTTTATTTTACTCTGCATTGCTGATAACTGAAGTACTCGTGCATGCATGAGTTTACTGGCACTGATAGAGACAAAGACAGAGTGCTGGTGTTGAAAGACTATCAGCTGCTTGCTGACTGGCCAGCTTTATGCAAATCAAAGGACCAAAGCCCTCTCTGATTGGAGTGGCTTTGTTCCCTTGAAGTACATAAAGTTTCTGCCAAGCAAGCAGAGGGGGGCCATCACAACCATAGTGCATGGTCATTGGCCTAGACTGCCGAGCCCCTGCTATTTTCAACTGCAATGGACTCAGCAGTAATACCCCCCTGAAATCCCTTCATTGAAAGCAAAACGTTTTGTGCGCAGGTGCATCAAACCTAAAAAGTATGCCTCGGGGGCAGATATTTAGTCCATATTTGTCCAAATGTTTATAATATAAATGTGGATTTATAAAAGTGCCCTTTATCACCTCAAGGTGCTGTACACAACAGATGATTCAATATTGCTGGTGCAGTGACTGCATGCAGACAAGTAATGCAGTCCATGTGTTCACAACAAAAAAACTACACACGTTCATGGAAGATTGTATTAGAAGAAGCAAAAGATGACTACATCTAATGTACTCACATAGCTAAAATAGAAACCAAAAGACACCCACGCACACTGTCACCTGCAGCCTCAGACAAACACCTCAATACAAATGCATATATAGACATACAGAAACGCAGACAAATGCACATGCAGATTGACAGACACAAAATAACATAAAACCACACAGAATTCCATTCTTTGCAAACCTATGCCTTATATGACTTGGGGGAATACGAATGACTCTCGGGGAGCATGGGCTACTTTCTTCGGGGCTTAAATGCTCCTTCTGCCTGTTGCACCTTCTGATACATGAAACTAAGAGGCAAATTGTGAGTTGAACATTATATTTTGGGCCTGTGTGCTTCAACACTCCTCCCTGCTATAGTAGTTTACTGACTAGAGATACTGCATTTCTCTTGTGCCTGCATGCCCCAAACTCTCTCTCTGCACACAACTATAAAGCTAGGACAGAGGCAGGGAGATGGAGATCATATGGAGACTTGCATTCCCTTACCTCCCTGCATATGAGGGTCCTTGTCACACTATTTCTGGTGCCTGAGCATCCAAAAAATACCCAATTCAAAAGGAAAGGAGTGAGGGAATGGGCAGTGGCTTCTCTGTCTTTGGAAAGATGGGGCTAATGACATATTATACACTGCCAAGAAAATTTCTTGCTCTCTAATTGGTCAGTGCCCACTTTCATCAGTGATGTTATCTGACCATAACATCACTGTAGGAAGGTCCGGCACAAAGACGACCTCAGGAGAGGAGAAAAAAATTCACTACGTCCATTTATCTGGAAGCCATCACTTGACCACACCAAGAATTCAAATTCACTGAACCAGCCTTCCCATTTCCTCTGTCTTCTCATTTTCAAAGTAACTGCCCCACAGAAATGCAATTTGAGCCTACACGGCGACCGGGAAACCACCGAAAAACCCAAACAGCAAACTTTTTTTTCTTCCATTTCAAACTGCTGCTACGAGTGGCTTAAGAAAGAGTATGGCACACACACTGCCTTGCACTGCTCTGCATACAGTGATTTCCTTTGTTCTGTGTACTCGCAATCCCACCACAGAAAAGAACATCTTTTAAAGAGGGACTCTGGCCAAAAGTGCGACATTGCATAATTAGAATAAGCATACCCCCAATAAATATCATACCAAATATTAGGTTTCTGTGTTACTTCATTTTAAAGTTATGGGCTATTTTGTAACCCTGATTTCACTAACTGTTCAAAAAAGCCAGTTTCAGTGAAGAGGTGCTGAGGATGTCATCTCCTGAACTCACAGTCTAGCCCTCCCTGTCAGCAAGCTTATAGGACCTGTTTCTCCAAAGTTAAAAGATCATTCTGCAACGGTTTTCACAATTAAAACACACAGCACCATTCTAAAAATAGTGCTATAGAATCTATGTGTTTCAGGCTTTGAAACAAAGTTGACAAATTTATATTTTAATCATTTAATGCCTTTTTGGTGTGGTTCATTTTCCAGAGTTGCAGGATGCTCTCAGCATGCCTCCATCTCCTGATACCATGTGAAATGTTACTCTGCAGTGCCTGTTTGG
The DNA here is from genome assembly GCA_016271365.2 of Neoceratodus forsteri. NCBI lineage: Eukaryota > Metazoa > Chordata > Ceratodontiformes > Ceratodontidae > Neoceratodus > Neoceratodus forsteri. The sequence continues at coordinate 906,903,720 of CM057452.1, forward strand.
AAGCTGTATTGCTACAAGTGTTGCAATGTTGGTAACTGCATTGCTGTTTTGTCTGTGTCTGCTTTACAATAAGTTTTAATAGGGGCCTTATTTGTATTAATTCCTAGCAGGAGTGGAAGTATTAGCCCTGGTAAAACAATCATCGTAGTGTGGAGTACAACACAGATGAGCCTGAATATAGCTCAAGTAGCAGCCTGTCAATGAGAAAACAGAAAATTAGCTCTGCTCAACGGAGTATCCCATTCATTCATACTTTGATGATGAATAAAATATTGATTGATTGATTGATTGATTGACTGAGTGACTAAGAATTGAGCTGGTTACTGCATAGAAACTCTTAGGTTTCAAAACAGCACTACCTCTCCCACCCCCATTTACAGGTTGATGAATAATTGTTTTAAAGGGCCATCATGAGAAATCACCTCAATTGAATGATAAGTGTAAAAGATCACAGCCCTTCTCCACATCAGAGACATCCAGTCTGCAAATCTCACATTAGTGTGCTGTGACTTAGCATCCAGCAACCCAGGAGAAAAGGACCAAAACAAAAAAGCACCAGAAACAAAAATATGAATTTGTCAACTTTGTTTTACAAAACCTGAAACACACATAAGTTTTAAAGCAATGTTTACTGAACGGTGCTGCTTGTTTTACTGGAGAAAACAATTTGCACATAGATTTTAAACTTTGAAGAAGCAGGTCCTGTAAGCTTGCTGACAGGGAGGGCAAGATTGTGAGTTCAGGAGCTGACATCATCAGCACCTCTTCACTGAAACTGGCTTTTTTGAATAGGCGGATAATTTAGGGTTGTAAAATGATTTGTAACATTTAACCAAAGTAACTTAGGGATCTCAGTTTTGGCATGAGGGAGACTGGGGCTATGTTGATCCATATTCTGAATTTATTGATGAGAGCAGTGAATATATAAGCACCCATACAGCAATGAAATGGACAACAGATGGAATATAACTCCAAAGTTTATAAATATGCAGACATGCACTAGTAAAAAAAGTGGCTTAGAAAAGTACTAACGTTTCACCTGGTACACTGCCAGGCTTCTCCAATGTGTTGCTCACTCAATTAATTATTATCTGACTACTGTACTGTTTACCTGCATTGTTGTTATTTCTGTTATATCCCCTGTATTGTACTACAACTGACGAGGAACCTTTGTAAAACAGCCTTGGCTCAAATGTACTTGTAATCCTAGATCTAAATAAATAAATAAACAGCCATTGCGAGCAGCCTCCTAATGTATTCTGGGGACTTGCCCTTTGTGGAACCATCACAAACACTGCAACCCTCCTCAACACCCATAACGGAAACTGTAAGCCTCTCCAAGCAGTCCCTACTGAGCCCAAATATGAATTCCTCACAGGGCATTCCACTTACCATAGAAACAAACGTATGTGGAGATCGGGAGAGCATGTGTCACTGTACTGGGACACAAAGGGAACCTTGTGGAGATTGGGGTGGGGCATGTGTCACTGTACCAGGACACAATAAAAGAGAGACCTTGGGGGGAGAGCTCAGACAATCCTCAAGAGAGGGAGACACAGCCATACAGTGCCACCTGCTGGCCAACAGATGCAACAAAAAAGTCTTTTATGTTTATGTAATCCTACCCATATGAAAAAAAGCTAAAAATCTATCTCACAGTATTTTATTAATTATTTTTTTTAAACAAATGAGCCATTGTATAATAGCAATAATGCACTCCAGGGAGAATGTCGCTTCTCAGGTGTTGAACACACTCGGCCTATGACCTCATGCTGCAACCACCCAAGGCATGACATTATCCCAGCATGACACACACTCTGTCATGCATTACTGCTTAACCCTTGCTGTACCATGGACTGCTATATCAGTCCAAAATTGCTATACCTTCCAGTTCTGTCGGCAGCCTAAGGGTTAATTGTCTGAGGGCAGTGTCAAATGCTTACATTTGGAATTTAAGCTCTGCCTTGTTTTACTGGAATAAATGTGGGACATGGGCCATTTCAGTTGTATCATCTTGCACATAGTCTGGAAGCTGCATGAACTACTGGCACACACTGTGAATCAGAAGTCACCATGCTGTTTGCTGATATTGTCATCTGGAAGCAATGATGCATGGCCCAGTCTCTCAGTCTTTCCGGTACTCAGACACTCAGTGTGTTGGAACTCAGGTAATGGAGTAGCTATGTAAAAAGTATTAAACTACGGTCTTAAACGATAAAGAAACTTAATTGCCTGAGAGCTGTTGTTAATCCCAGCACTTAACAAAGGGGAAAAAGTTCCAGCCAGTTATCTCATGACATAAAAAATCACTACACTGTTGTCCTCTTCACAGGAGCTTACCTTAGCAAGCTGAGAGCCACAGAATATCAAGTATTCCTGATGGAATTTAACTATTCAATTGTTAACTTATTTGTTAGTAAATCTTTTTATTGAAATGTTTAACACAAAAACAAAACATTATAACAAGAGAATGACATTTTGGTATGTGATACAATATAACTACTGAAAACGAATGAATTATACAGTAACTGAAGAGATTACAGAGAAAAAAGAGAAAAGAAGAAATGCAAAAAGTTATAATATTTAAATTATGTATCCCTAACTGCACTCTATAATCAATATGATTTAATGTATAACCAGAATTAGCAATTACAGTAAATATGATAATTGTTTTAGAAAAGGGGAGATACTCTGAGCAGCACAGCATGGCGGATGTAAGTAGCATCAAAAAATAGCATGTATATGTATTACTTCTATTAGCAAGGTGGATATAGGAAAAGTGCACTTCAGAGGCACTATGACAAATATATGGGACGGTCATGAGGGGGCCAGCCATGACATGAAAGAGGACCACTTGCTCTTGAAGAGGTTGCCTTTATTCATAGCCTGGTAGAAGATGAATTCATATTTTTCAACCAAGTCCAGTGCCTTGACCTACTATCCTAGAGCTCGGGGGATTAGGGATCTTCAGTTACATACAAGTCTCTTAGCTTTAATACAGGCTGTAATAAACCATGTACAGAAACATAAACATAGAAACATATAATTTGCTGGCAGATAAGAACCACTGGACCCACCCAGTCTGCCCAATTTTCCCTGCCTATAGAATCACCGCAGATACTACCCTATCCGGCCCATTCACCCTCCCCCCTTCCCTTTCCCTAAGATTCCCTTATGCCTATCCTATGCATTCTTGAACCACACCACTGTTTTCACCCCCACCACCTCCACTGGAAGACTATTCCAGGAATCCACCACTCTTTCGGTGAGGAAATACTTCCTCACATGTCTCCTGAATCTTCCCTCCAACAGCATCTTATCATGCCCCCTTGTCCATGAGCACCTTTTTTTTCTGAAAAATACTTTCCTCCTCTGCCTCATTTACTTATTTGAGGTATTTAAAGGTCTCTTTCATACCCCCTTCTCTATCAAGTTGTAAGTATTTTGGTCTTTATTTTGATGCAGAACCTGCAGCATTTTAGTTGCCCTTCTCTGGATTACCTGTACTCCGTCTATGTCCTTCAAGAAATGAGGTCTACAGAACCGAATGCAGTACTCTAGGTAGGGTCTTACCAGCATCCATACAGAGGCAATACCACCTCACTCTTTCTGCTGATGATGCCCTTCTCTGTGCAGCCCAAAATCACACTAGCCATCCCAAATGCCATGTCACACTGCCTGACCACTTTTAAGTCATCCAGTATGATTACCCCCCAGTCCCTTTCTTGCTTGGTGGTCATCAGTATCACTCCTCTCATTTTGTACTCTGCCTCTGGGTTTCTGTGCCCCAAATGCATTACTTATTAATTTTTCGCATTAAAACCCAACTGTCATACCATTGGTCATACTTCACGTTTTCTCAGGTCTCTGCTCATCTTTTCCACCTCCATGGAGTGTTCACCTTATTGTAGTCTTTGGTGTCATCCACAGCAAGGCAGACCTTCCCTTCCAGCTCCCAGCAATGTCACTTATAAAGACATTAAATCAGACCAGTCTCAGCACTGATCCCTAAGGTACCCTAGTGACCACCTCCCTTCCTTACAGTGAACTCCGTTTACCACCGCCTTCTGCTGCCTATCCTCTAAACAATTTCTTACCTTGATTACCACCTTTGGACCCACTCCTATGCTACACAGCTTGTGTGCTAGCCTACTATGTGTAACGGTATCAGAAGCCTTACTGAAATGTAGGTAGGCCACATCCACCATTCCACCCTGATCTAATTCCTTGGTCAACCAGGCAAAGAAATCTATGAGATTCATTTGAAGTGACCTCCCCCCATGAATTCATGGTGCCTCAGATCTTTTAATCCATTAGAGTCAAGATATTCCACAGTCCTTTCCTTCAGCAGTGATGCCATTAACTTTCCCATCGATGTCAGGCTGACTGGCCTATAATTGCCAGCCGCTTTTCTGCTGCCACTTTTGTGAAGTGGGACTACATCTGCCCATATCCAGTCCTCCAGAAATACTCTTGTTTCCAATGAACTGTTAAATAGGACTGCCAGAGGTGCAGCCAGTACCTCCCTGAGCTCTCTCAGTATCCTTGGATGCACCCCGTTTGGCCCAATTGCATTATCCTCTTTTGGATTAGTGAGTTCCTTCAAGATACTCTCCTCGGAAAATGGACTGGTGTCCACCTCCCTCTATCCCTCCAATACTCCTGTTACTTTTTTGTGGCCCCTTCCTTTCTTCTTCCTCTGTGACCAGTAAACAAATGTATTTGCTCAGGATGTCTGCCTTTTCCTGGTTCTCCTGTGCACCATCATTAACAACCCCCGCATGTATCCAGTGATATGGGTGAGTCAAATAGAGCGACTCAATATGAGCAACTCAAGATGAGTTAATGTAACAGGATAGAGAGGCATGGTATGAGCTAAAATGAAAGGGGAAGAACAGCGAGTGAGGAATAAAGTGAATGGTAGAGGGAGCTATAGGGCAGAAGCATATGGGAGGAGGTTGGGTCAGGCAGTTCCCAGCTGGCCACTTGGGGCTGTGCCTTGAGTCACTGCCTGCAGTGTGAGAGGACCCGGGTTTGGAGCTCACTAATAATAATAATAATAAATAATAATTTATTTATATAGCATCTTTCAACATATCAAGGTGCTGAACAATTTGACAGTTCAAACACAACATACACAAACATATACATAAAATCGGCATACCACAAGATAAAATATATAATAATAAAAACCAAAGCATTAATAGATAACTAATTATCTAAAAAAGCCATGTTCCATAAGTAGGTTTTCAGCTCTTTTTTAAAGAGTTCCACGGAGGTGCACTAGGTGCGTACATGTATTTTTAGTGGTGTGTGTGTTTGGGTGTTAAGTTTTTTGCATCTCCCAATCCCCGGAACTGCGCTCCATGGTCCCCCCTCAAATAGCCCCCTCCTGAGTTACCTCCCTACCCCAGTGTCAGGCCTACCCTTGGAGTTGATTTTCTTAAGGAAGAGGGTGCAGGGGATGAAGCCCCAGTGTGGGGAGTGTGGGAGGCACAGCCCCCACATAAAATGTTAGGACATATTGGCCCTTAGAGTGTGTTCCACTGCTCGCTGTTGTTGGGGTTGCTGTAGTGCACAAGGGCCATTTATGTTTTCAGTGTTGTGCACTCGCTGAACTTCATGGCACTTTTCTTTCTTCACCATTATGACATGGAACCTCCTCCCCTTTAAGAATACAATCCCATCCCTAGTCTTCCTCCTTTCAATTACATATCTAAAAGGTGCCATGTCCCCTTCATCACCACCAGGGCTATTCTCTCTTCATTTGTGCCTTTGTGTTCCTTACTGCTGTCTCTCCATTTCCATCTATTTTCCCTGTTACACCTCCCTATCCACACCCATCTGCATCTCCTTATACCGTACCTCCTGAATGCTACCTTTTTAGCCTTTCCTTTTTCAGCCACCTCTTTTGAGAAACATAGCAAGCTCTTTTTTCTCTTACTTGTTATTTATTTGTAATTCAAAAAAACACCTTTGAGCACAAGTGCTCTTTTCCAAGGGCTTCATGTCAGTATAGGACAAAGGACAAGTAAACACATTATACTTTTGCTCACTTGCTTGACACAGACGTTTGTTGCCTACACTGCGGCACTTTTTAGCTTTGCCCACTGTTTCTGCAGCCCACCCAAGTCATCCTTGAGACATTCACCCATCTTTTTTAAATTTTCTCTCCTGAAGTCCAGGACCCTCACCCTTGCGAGGTTCAGTTCTGCACCATCCTTATACTGAACCACACTGTACGGGGATTGCTGTTCCCCAGGTGGCCTCCCACCTTTACATCTGCAACACTGTCCCTGTTAGAGAGTACCAGCTCAGCATTGCCCAATCACTAGTGGGTTCACTGACTAGCTGTCTGAGGAATGTCCCCTGCATGGAGTCCAGGATGTCCTTGCTTCTAGTGGGAACTGCATCTGGGAAGTTCCAATCTACATCCGGCAGATTGAAGTCCCCCTCCAGCAGCACCTCCCTTTTTGTGCCATCTTGCCAATAGCTTCCACCAGTACCTTATCTAACTCCTCCCCTGTGCAGGAGGTCTGTAGGTTACACCAGTGCAAATGGCGCTCCATTCCCCATCTTTAGGGTAACCCATAGTACCACTGCTCCACCCCCCATATTCCCTGTATCTCTGTTGTTTGTATGTGTTCCCTCACATAAAGCACCATATCCCCTCCTTTCCTTCCCATCATGTCCATCCTGAACAGAGTATAGCCTGGTATTGTCATGCTCCAGTCATGGGTTTCAGTGCATCATGACTCAGTAATGGCCATGATATCCAGATCAGCCTTTCCTATTGTGGCCTCTAGCTTAGACTCCTAGCATTTGCATATGTCAATTGTCAATGCTTATTGTAATGCTTCATTATTAGATAAATCCCGATTGTATCATTTTCTCTTTGTGTATAATTAATGTCATTGTTCATGATGTCATGATGTCTGTAACACTTGCCTGCCACACTTTGTACCGACGTGGAGCCTTTTGTAATAGCTCCTACTGTGTAATTTTTTTTCTCTCTTTGTATAATTTACTGTCATTGTTTTGTGATGTCTATAACACTTGCCTGCCACACTTTGTACTGACGTGAAGCATTTGAAAAAGAGTCCCTGACTAAAACGGTTGCAATTTCTAGACCTCAATAAATAGATAAATAACATGGCCTTCCAGATTGTGTTACCACTCTGCTTGGTACCCTACTTCTATCCTTGTTGCCCTCTCTTCCCCCCTCATTTTAATGCTTCCATTACCATTTCACTTCATTTTTACACCCGTGCTTCCTTTATTATTTTCCGCATTGTTGAGTTCCTCTCCCCTTGGGTCCTCCCTACTTTCTATGTCAGCCTGTGGTTGAGGCAGTTACAGCCTCCCCAATTTCTTCCACCACCACCCCCCACTAGTTTAAATGTTCATCAAAGTAACATCTAAATGTCCACTGAGAACTGCGGTTCACCTCCCAGATGGATGCTGGCCATCACCCCTATAAAGGCCCATATTCTTCCAGGTGGATCCCCAGTCCCCAGTGTAACCAAACCGTTCCCCTCTGCACAATTCCTCAAACCATAAGTTGAAGGACTTGGTACACAGATCCCTCACATCACCCTGTCATAGACAGGCAGCATCTCAGCAAAAGCCACTGAGCACACTACCTATATAAGGACCCTTCCCAGTTCCTTAAGCTCCCCCTGCACTATCCCAGCCCCATCCTCAGCCAAGTCATTAGTTCCCAGGTGGACAGTGACAACCAATCCTGCTGCCCAAGTGATCCTCTGAATCTGCTTCCCATCTCTCGGAGCTGCAGTGTGACATAGGCACCTAACCTCCTTCGCCCCACTTTCCTATTCCCAAATCTATCCCCCTCACAATCGAGCCCCAGCCAGAAGTTGCTGCCTCTTCCTCATCTGGGATTCTCTTCCTCCCTCCTTGGGGTTTCCTCTCCAGAGGATCCCCATTTCCTCCCTGGCCACTAATATGATCACTGGTGAGGCCTCATCAGGAATACTGTGTCCAATTTTGGAGACCGCATCTCAGGAGGACATAGACAGAATGGAAGCAGTCCAGAGAAGAGCAACAAAAGTGATACATGGACTGCCCCACAAGCCTTATGAGGAAAGACTCAAGGAACTAAACATCCATTCACTCAAAGAGTGAAGTGAGAGAGGAAATATGATAGAGGCTTTCAAATACCTTAAAGGAAAAAACAGGGTACAGAAGGGGAGCATATATTTCAGAGAAGAAAGTGCACAAGGACAAGGGGACATAACATGAGGTTGAAGGGAGGGAGGGAGGCCTAGGGGGAATGCTAGGAAGTATTTATTTCACAGAGAGGGTGGTGGAAGCAAAAACAGTATGGGGATTCAAAAGTGCATGGGATAAGCATAAAGGCACCCTGCTGTACAGCAGAGCAGGGGGAAGGCAGTCCAGATAACAGCAGGGATTGCTGAACCAAGTAGTGAAATGGGCAGACTAGATGGGCTGTATGGTCCTTATCTGCCAACAGATTCTACGTTTCTATGAGTGCCCTTCCCGGCAGTCCCACCTCACATATCAGAGCCTAAATGGTATGCAAGGAAGGAGGTAGAGGTTGCCCAGCATAAAAAATTCACTTGCCTTTGGAATGGTGATTCCCAAAATTTCTACATGTGGAATGAATTGCCTACCAAATGAGCACTATCTTAGGGCAAGCTCACAGCATATGAAGCAGAAAGCCCACTGGCTCTGCACAGTAGCAACAGTTTTCAGTGGGTATGAGCCTGAGGGAGTCTAGTACTTGGAGTGTGCAATACCATCTATAGAGAACCTTGTTTTGAATCAGTCAGGATTTTAGATTCTTATAAGCTGTGAGAGCCTCCTTCCAACAATCATCCCATTCTTCCTCTGCAAGAGTGTGCCATATTTCTGCTTCCCATTTTTACTGAACTAGTGTAGTCTGGGGTGGGGGAAGGAATAACTAATCTGATTTCTTTGTATAAGGACCAGGATCTCCTTCTAGTCAAATAAGCCCATTTCTACAACTCATGAAAACCTGACCGGGAGCTGCTCATCTCGAAAGCAGTAAAGTGGGGTTGCAGGTGACTGCAATCGGAGAAATCTCCAAAACTCAGATTTGGGTAATACAAACTTATTTTGCCAGTTCTGGAAAGAACACACTTGTTTCTGGTTGCTGGTTAGCACATCACTGTCCTGAATGATGCCTTTGACTTTACAGGAGGTACAGCGAAATAGACTCCTTCCTATTCTGAGATTGGGGTTGTTCCGCAAGGGAGGCCCATGAAAGAGGTGTGAAGTCCAGTTGTTTTAGTCTTTCCAATACCCCTCTACACTGCACTGCAGCTATCACAACCAGCTTATGGGTGCTGGCCTTGAAGGGAGGGGCAGGCATTTTTGGATCTCTGAACTGAAAAAGGTATCTTTCAATAGGCAGTCATAATGGAAGGTATGTGTTTCTTGGTAAGAACCAGAAATTAGTTTGAACCCCCAAGGAAGCCAGAAAATAGCATTTTGATCAGGGGAGAATCCTACTCCCTTGAATCCAATGGGTTTGCAGTTTGGTTCTACAGAACCAGGAAGGTTTTAACCCCATCCCCAAGAATCCAATAATCAGCTTGTTTATCTTCCTAAACTAGCAGGGAGGTAGGTTAGTGGGAATATGACTCGGGAGGTATAAACATTTTAGAGCAGCAGTCATTTAAGCACCTCAGTTTTACCAGCCAGGGATATGAAATACGAACATATGATATTTGCCAGCAGACCCTAGCATAAGTTTTCTTTCATCTACTGAAATCTGTACAGAGTTCTACTAAAAGAGCACCTAGCTTTAGCTCCCATACTTTAGACAGGTCTCAGATCAGCTTAATGCTGAGATATGCAATACACTTAGAGGCCCATTTAATACCTTGGTATGTAAAGGGTGCATAAAAGCATTTATGGTTTAGTAGCACTGCTTCCATTTTGTCTCAGTTCACTTTAAGATCTGAGATCAGAGAGAGAGGGAGTAGGCATAAGTCAGTACAGGAATGCAGGTAAGAATATAGAGATTAGTACCAGGAAGTTATAGGCATACAGAAAGGTGTGGTATTCAGACTCTGTTATTTAGATTCCAGGGATCCTGGAATGTAGTTGTAACTAGCTGGCAAGAGATTCTTCTGCCAGGAGAAATAGCAGGGCAAATGGGGGAATCCTTGCCTAGTTCTTTTCTTGAGGGTGAAACCCTTACAGAAATAATTATGTGAAATAAGAACAATAAGAACATAAGAACATGTCAGCAGAAGGGGACCATATGATCCATCTAGTCTACCCAGATTGCCTACCCCCATTCTGTTCTTCTTCTGAGCTTACCACAGTACTTCTCATACAGAAATAATTACATGAAATGTTTTCATGCTGCACACATAACACTACCCAAGTGATATGCATACTGCAAGTATGCTTTAGAAGCTAAATTGGAACTGATTGCATGCACATGGCATGCGTGCAGCAAGCAACTGTGGAAAACATAATTGTATATTAAATTGGAAAAGACTGTATGCATGTGGCATGCGTGCAAAAAGCAAGTTGTCACTGATAACTGCACACATAAAAGTTAAGTGACTTGCTCGGGATCACGCCATACACAAGTAGGGGTTGATGAGATTCAAACCCATGTCTTCATGCCTCCAAGTCTCCTGGCTTGCAGTTCAGTGCCTTTACAACTAAGCTTTGCTGTCTGCACACATATGGCTCACTTGTATTTCAATACATATCTGAATACATCTGCACACATACAGCATGCTTGTAGCCACTGTTATACTTTTCATTTTTTTCTCCCTCATCTCAGTTTCATAGTTGAACTGTAGCACACATACCAATGGAAACACATATGGTTCTTCCCAACCCCAATATGCACACTTACCCACAAAGCCACTTAATTACTTCTGTCTAGCCTGTACTACTATTTTCTCTCCATAGTTTTTTGAATGCTTCCTCACAAACAGACTTTAAGGTGCAAACACAAAAGTAGCAATAACTCATAGATACATTTATTTTATTTTTATTTATTTATTTATTTCAGATTCTGAATTGCAACCTTTGAGCCAAGTAGGCTATTTTACAAAGGCTCCAAGTCATGGATACAAAAACAATACATTACAAAAAACTTTAATTGCCAATAATTCGCATCATAGGCAGTTATAACAACACAGTGGGACATAGTAGTAAATAGAATACATAAGCAGATTTAGAAACTTGCATGGTACATAACTTAAACTCCAGAAATATAGTAGCAAACAAAAACAAGCCAGTTACTAAGTACTGATATGTCAGTTACTAAGTGCAGGAGGTAGGGAAATGGCAGCCAGAAATGACTTTTTCAAGATGGAGTCAGGAAGGGATGAAAGGGAAAGGGGGATGGAGTGAGGTGGGGTAGCTGCCAGGAATGACTGTGTTAAGAGGGAGTGAGAGGGGGTGAGGGATTGTAAGGGGGCAGCTGAGAGTAGTCCACTAGGACAAGTGATGAGACCCTGTGCTAGGGTGGGGGGTGCCACATCAACATAGATGTTTTCAGCAGATAAGGGCCTTGTGGCCCATCCAGTCTGTTCTATCCCTCTTTCTAATGCTAACTCAACACACACCCACATGGCCAGTCCCCCCATGTACATGCACTGTAGTAGATATGGCCATGCTGCTACAGACAACCCACTGAGTATAGATATACAGTAAATAAAAAGTCTCTTATTGGAGTACTAGAGAGTCAGAGGCAGGAGTATGTAAGAGATGATGTCCATGGGTCAGAGTGCTGGGATGTACCCTTTTGAAATGAATGGAGTTATTTTTTTATTACTATTTTATACGTTATGATGATGACTTTGAGAATAATGAAGGCCACTGTTCTACTAACAAGGTCCTTGTTAGTTGAGCATGGCCTTCATTAATCTCCAGCTCTCTATCAATAATGTATAAAATAGTAATAAAAAAATACCCCATTCATTTTAACGGTACACACCCCTGCAGTCTCCTTTGCCCTTTGTCATAATGTGCCTGAGCATGGGGATGTGGAGGTCAGCTTCACTTGGGGCGGCGGGTATAAGCCTGAATATAGTGGGGCTCCAATAGTCTGTGCATACTGTATCGCTCAACTGTCTGTGAATGCAAGAGACAGCTCTAGCATATCTGTAACATCTCTAAAAGGTAAAACTTATTTGTTTTGACTGAAAAGTGATATGCAAATTAGGAAAAATTAAAATGTATAAGATTCATCTGTATGTATCTCATAGCAGTGCATCAGAATTGTTCTTAAACCTACTCAGTTACTAACCAATTTTTTTCCTGGCAGAAGTTCTGTCCCCACCCCCTCAAAATAAACTTTGTCCCAATTTTTCTCCCCAACTCCATTCCATTCAATACTCATTTCCTATGGGTCATGAAACCACCCAAAGGTGAAGAAATGTGAAAAACACATCAATATTTCAATCCTTCCTCCTTCCCCAATCCCCTATAACAAAATTATTTACTTTTACTTTCCCAGCCATATAGCCAGAACCTGAAGCCTGGCACTGTGTGCCACCAGCCCAGTTTTTGGTCTGCTCCCCCTTTCTCCTTCTGCCAGAATCTGGATGCTAGAACCCACCATCACAGGTCCCCAATGTGGTCCGCGACCAAGTCACCTCAACTACCGAACCCACCCAAGCTGGATTGCTTGCTTCTTGCTTGGTTGCTGCTGTGGCTGCTGCTGCACTGTACTGATCAAGGTCTATGACGACCACCCACACCACTGTCACCACTGCTACTAAGCCTAACTTGCTGCCGTGGGGGTCTGTACTGGGTTTTTTTGCAAGGCGAGCCTAGAAGAGTAAGTAGGTAGCCTAGTCTTGAGTTAGATTCAAGCTCACCCTCTGCCCCTTCAGCCACAATGGGAGATGGAGACTCACTAAGAGTAGACCACCAAAAATATTCTGCCACAACATTGCTATTGAGCGTTCAGTGCTCCTCGACTCCTCCAAGCTGTAGTGTGCAATATGTCTACTCTGTGTTGGGAAAGACAGTGCTGCACTTGCAAAACTCATGTGCTCTTTCTTGGCTGGAGCTCATCCACATCACATGTGATGGTGCTGCTGCTAATAGGTGGAGAGAGAGTGGGCAATGCAATACAGACACAGTCGAGTATGGAGAGTACCTGTAGCATGAGCACACACAGGCCAGGTGGGCACTTATTGTGCAAAAGATTAAATCCAAATGTAATGCCATTATTGCCACATGATAAGAACAACCTAGTCACAAATATGGGGCCAGCTCCCTCCTCTGCCCTACCTAAATGGCACCCTGCTTTATGGTAGAAATTCATTTTCAGGTGCTAATGCGATGGTTTCCACTGTGTTCTGAAGTACTGTATCTCCATGTTTCATGATGTATCCTGATCATCATGTGGGTTAGTGTCCCTCATTTTGAGTGTCCATGTTCCTCATTTCAGTGACAACATGTGAGGTATGGTGCATGCTTCCAAGACTCTACTTAGCACAAAGAGTGTTGAGCATGGCCATAGTGTATATGCTCAATACAGAATGACAAAGGGAATGTAAGTGAGCTAAAACAGTCATGAAGAAACAGATTTGCAGCACCAAATATGCATAAGGGATTTGCATGGTCCAAAACAAAAAGGATAGGCTTCACAACACAGGGGCCCATCTTCGTACATCTGGAATGGGGGATGTTGGTCAGCTATATCCTAGGCATTTAATGCAGTAAGCAAAACATACTTTAGAAATTAATGGCAAAAATCAAAAGCCATTGAACAACTTGCAAAAGGATCAGAATGAATGAGTTTACCTAATTTTTTATGGGAATTCAAATAAAAATGTAGTTTAATGGCTCTAATTGCTAGCAGTAGTATAAGAAATAGAAACTGATGTGTTTTTTAGATGAGATTTGCACCAACTTAGCTGTTGCACACATGACAAGCATGTAACATGTGAACCTGATGTGATGTTTAAATGATGTTCACACCAACATAACTGCTGCACTCAGGTCAAGTGTGCAACACACAAACCTGATGTAATTTTTAGAAGATGTTGACACCATCCTACCTACTGTGCACATGTCAAGCTTTCAGAATGCAAACCTGATTTGCTTTTTAGACCTGGTTTGCTTAGGTTCACTTTGTGTATGTGAACTGCATGCAAATATTGCACAATTAAGCATGTGGCATGCATTCTGCATGTACACAGCACACCTATATTTCTGTAAGGGTTGTCCCATACTAGCTTAAAAGCAATGACTGTTTTGGCCTCCACAGCCTTTGGTGGTAAGCTGTTCCAAAGGTCCTCCAGGGTGGGACTCCGTGAAGTAGAACTTACAAATGTTGGTTTTAAACTTACCCCTGTTAGTTTCAAACTGTGCCCCTCATTCGCATTGTATCGTTTTTGTGAAAGAGGTTTTCTGCTTGTACTTTATTTATGCCCTTTATGTATTTGAAGGTTTCTATCATATCCCCTCCTCCATTTCTCCTTTGCTCGAGGGAGTACATTTGCAGTTGCTGTGGCCTAGATTCATATTGCTCCTGGTGCAGTTCCCATACCATTTTAGTAGCTCTCCTCTGTACAGCCTTCAAGTGGTCTATGTCTTTTTCTAGGTGTGGTCTCTAGAACTGTATGCAGTACTCAAGATGTGGCCTCACCAAGAATCTGTACAGAGGGAGTATGACCTCTCGCCTTCATGTTTTCTTGCTGCGTACATAAAACTACCCATGTGATGTGCTTGCTGCAAGCATGATTTAAATGTTAAATTGGAACCGATTGCATGCATGTGGCATGCATGCAGCAAGGAAGAATGGAAAGCATGCTTTCTATGTTAAAGTGGAATAGAGTGCATGCATGTTGCATGCGTGCAAAAAGCAAGTGGTCACTGATGATAACTGCACACATAAAAGTTATGTAACTTGCTCAGGATCACAAAGTATGCAAGCGGGGGTTGAGATTCAAACCCAGGTCTCCAGATCTTCTGGTTTGCAGTTCAGTGCCTTTAACGACTAAGCTATATGGCCTGCATATATATGGTTCGCTTGTACTGCAATACAAATCTGCATGCATCTGCACGCATGCGGCATGCTTATAGCCACTGATATACTTTTTAGTCTTCTTGTTCCCCCTCATTTCAGCTGCACAGCTGAACTGTAGCATACATACCAATGGAAACAAATGTGGTTCTTCCCACCCCTAATACACACATTTACCCACAAAACTACTTAATTACTTCTGTCTGGCCTGTATTCATACTATTTTCTCTCCATAGTTTTGAATGCTTCCATGCAGACTTTAAGAGGCAAACACAAATGTAGCAATAACTCAACGCCCACCCACATGGCCAGTCCTCCCTCATGCACATACACAGTAGTGGGCATGGCCATGCTGCTACAGGCAACCCACTAAGTATAGATATAAGTCAAGAGTCTCTTACCTGAGTACTAGGGAGCCAGAGGTGGGAGTCTTTAAAAGATGATGCCCATGGGTCAGAGAATGGGGGTGTACCCCCTTGAAATGAATGGAGTTTTTTTATTACTATTTTATACATTATGATGGTGAGTTGGAGACTAATGAAGGCCACTGTTCTACAAACAAGGCCCTTGTTAGTCAAGTGGTGGCCTTCATTAATCTCCAACTCTCCATCAATAGTGTATAAAATAGTAATAAAAAAAATACCTTCATTCATTTCAATGGGGCACACCCTGCACTCTCCCTTCCCTATGACATAATGTGCCTGAGTTTGAGAAGGTGGAGGTCAGCTTCATGGGGGGAAGGGGATATGCCTGACTATAGTGGGACTCCAGTAGTCTGTGCATACCATACTGCTCAACTGTCCCTGAATGCAAGATACATCCCTTATTTTACCTATCAAAACTGCTCAGCCCTTTATCCATCCCTCATGAAAAACAAGCTGCTTACACAGAGGATGCCCTGTAATTTTAGACTTTATGACATGGGCGCCATTTCAGATTTTAGCAAGCGGGAGCCAACAACCAGTGGAGGCCAGGTGCTAGTTAGCTCCTAGGTGGCAAGCTCTGGAATGTCTGTAACATCTCTAAAAGGTAAAACTTATTTGTTGTGACTGAAAAGTGATATGCAAATCCAGAAAAATTCAGATGTATAAGATTCAGCTGTCTATACCCCGGAGCAGTGCATCAGATTTGGTCTTAAACCCACCCAGTTACTAACCAGAGTTGTGCGAAACTGGAATATTTCATCCAGCAAAATATTTTGTGTAATTCATACATTTTGCAAAATATGTCACTGGGTGACAGGCAAAATTTCACCCATGGTAGCGAGCAAAATTTTTCCCCCAAGCCAGCGAAACTTTGCTGGTGGGTGAAATTTCAACACAAACGGACAAAATTTCACCACCCACGGATGAAATTTCACCACCAGCAGGTGAAATTTCATTATATGGATGTGGTGGACTGGTGGGACCCTGCAGAGACTGACAGGCATTGGGGTGTGCCTTTGGGTCATTGACCATAACACTCATGCCATTTCACCTCACCTTACTGGCAGCAGGGTGGGGGTGAAATGGCATGACCATTACAGCTGACAATCCCAAGTCACACCCATGATGCCTGTCAGTCTATACAGGATGGGGCATTACTGTTGTGACCCCACCTCATGAACAGTGGCACTATCAGTTCGTTAGCCAAAAGGTGATTTTGCACAGCAACTACGTCATTTGGCACCACAGGTGTGAAAACACTTTTCAGGCAGGATGTGAAAAATAACAGCTGTACTGTTCATGAGGAGGTGTAAAAAAAATGGCAATGTTGAAAATCTGGAGTGGAAAATGAAAAATTGGTGAAGTCACGAACATGCGTAGAAACTGCTCAACACACTTCCATACCGCAATTACTGTGGGGATTTTTTAAACAAATTTTCAACATAGGCATTTTGGGACCTCTGCTCATGAACAGTGACACTGTGATTTTGTTAATCTGTCCCAAAAGTTGATTTCCCACAGTGACTGTGCCATTGTGCGCCAGGTGTGCGAAAACACATTTTGGGCAGGATGTGAAAAATGACAGCTATATTGTTCATAAGGAAGTCTGAAAAAAGGACAATGTTGAAAATCTTGAATGAAAATATAAAAAATTGTTGAAGTTATAAGCGTGCATGGAAGCTGCGCAATGCACGCTCATAACACAGTCATTTCTTGCAATTTTTTTCACCAAATTTGCAACATAGGCTTTTTGGGACCCCCCCATGAACAGTGGCACTGTCATTTCGTTAATCAGTCTTGAAAGGTGATTCTGTGCAGTGACCGCAAAATCACCTTTTGGGACCGAATAACGAGATAATAGCTCATGTGTTCATGAGGTGGGGTCCCATGAACACCATGTTGAAAATTTGGAGTCAAAATTTAAAAAAATGTCTGAGATAGCCACCTAAGTCGAACCCCCTTCCCATTGATGCCATTATACAGCTTACCTACATTTCTTTATTTTGCAGTTCGGCTTTGAAGAGTCCAAATGTGTTCCCGCTCCACCGAAGATCGCAGCACCAGATCTCCAGAGGTAAGTATGGGGTGAGGGAGGAAGGGGGGTGCTCAGAGGGTGGGTGCAGGTTGGGGGTGCCATGGACAATGAGGGATCGTTTTCCTTTTTCCAGGTAAAAAAAAAACTGGAACCAGACATGGCGGGACAATTTTTGGGGTGTGCTACACAATGGGATTGGGGGGAGAGAAACATTCAAACACGGTTGGCTTTGTGTGAGCAGCGGCACACTGGGGTTGGCTCCCAGTGTGCCACACAATGTGAGGGGGGTGGGGGACATGCTGACACGGGGATTGCACCTTCGATGTTGCCTTTGTTTGGGGATTGTGCCACGGCAATGTTTGTTGAAATGTTTCACCAGGAAAGGCAAGTACGGGAGGCATGTCACCTCTGCTGCTGCATGACAAGCTTATCTCTGATTGCAGTGGCACATTTCTTTCAAGTTGGTGGCACTTTACATAATTCTCGCATCAGTGCTAGCATGCTGGCTAACTGGGGAATGAGGGATGCACCTACTAAAGCTTGCCCTGCATTCCCCAACACATACATACCTCTCACTGTGCTACTACTACCGCAAGATGTTGCTTGCACATGCACAAGACAACATAAAAACTGCTGATAATTAGGACACCATACACTAACATATCAATGTTTTTTTTTGAAAGAATCCGGATTCTTCCTAACAAGCATAGCTGCCACATTTACTCACCAAAAAAGTCAGCTTGGCCCTAAAATAAAACTCCCTCAGATTTTAAAAAAGAAATATATTTATTAAATGGTCTTTCCCTTTATAATCCCATCCTTACACACATACACAAATGAAAAAAAATTAAACACTAGACACAGCTTTTATTTTCTGTAGCTTCTTTTCTAATCACCAAATCACCCTCCTAGCTGTATCGGACTAACAGATAATTCTTTGTTGCCCACCCTACCATTTATACAGTTGAATCCTGGGCTTTACTAAGGCCACCTGTTGTGTGTCTTTGTATAGGGAGAGATAATATACTGTCAGTATCATTCTGCTAAAGTTTAAATTCCTGCATTCCGTGATAAACAATTATCTAGTGACTGCGTGGGAAAATATACAATTGACAAGAAGGGAAGGATTACTTTTTGCTAGTTACTTATAACAGAAGAAAATACATGTTTTTAATTTTAAAAAGTTGTTAGCTCAGCCCGGTGGTGCTGAGGGTTGAAGGGCTGGATGCCACACTTTGCGCCACACTGGTGACCTGGTTTCAGAAATGAGCCCAGGGCACTGGGGGTTGGCAGGGGAGAGAGAGAGAGAGAGAGAGAGAGGATCGAGCATCCAGAGGACAGTTGTCCTCTCTCAGGAAAGGGAGAGACTGCTGTCTTGCTCGTTGAGCACCCTCTAGCATTAGCTGGAGGGTGACACAGGTCAGGAGGCAAGTTGCTGACACACAACATCGGCAGGGAGGAGGGAGGGAGGGAGAAAAACTGAGGAGGAAAATATAGCTGGCAGGCTCTGTAATGGTCCCACTAGCTCCATCCCAGTCCCCAGAATCTGGATGTGGTCTCGGGGAGGAAGCAACACCCTCACCTCGGCCCTGTCAGGCGGGGTAACCCATGGGGGATCACTGGGAGGGTCGGGCGGGGAATGGTGGGGATGGGCTGGAGCCGCCTGCCAGGCTCCCGGAGGAAAAATAAATTAAAAAAAGAAAGTTGGCATTTACTGTAGGACCACAGGTCCACCTTGTAAATGAGCTTGCTCAGTGGTGCCTGCCTGGATAAATAAAGATATTGATTGATTGATTGATTTAACTGCTTCCTAAATGTTCTCAGTTTACCCATTTTGTAAGCACAATAAGACACTTCAGGGTGTGTTTTTTTATTTTATATTTACTTATTTGCTTGTATGTTAACCAGGTGGGTGCACTGGTCTCAGGGACCATTTGGGCCATTAAGGTGGCACAAAATAGTGAACAGTATGAGCACATACACTGCAAGAGTTTAGGTATGGAATGATATTGTTAGTAAACCTTTACAGGGATTCAGTTAGTTGGAGTATACTAAAGAAATTATGGTGGGTGATTAAATACTGAACCAAAGGCTGAGGCATTTAATTGTAATGGCCAGGTACCTCCCTGTGTCTAGGGGTATTTGGTAATATCCCTCATCAGAGGAGCACATGCCTTACATCATAGAATCTGTACCTGCACCAAACATTTACCACCATGAGCATGGGATGCTTGACTATGGACACCACTAAACATGAGACCACACATAAACTGATTGTTTATACTGTGAGATGGTATCAAGCTGGGTGTAGTTAATTGGTTAATAAAATGTTACTCAGCATAAAGACAGTCCCGTACAATTACTATTCAGTTCCACATGCCACTTGGTACAGTACTAACTGTATCACACTGTATATTTCCTTCACACTTCACTTAGAGGATCCAGTCTCCATCCCCACCATTCCAAGGCTTAGCGCCCTTCAATTACTCCCAAAATTACTTCTGCCAGATGTACCCCCAAACTAAGGGATATTAAGATTACTATGACTGAAACTTGTCCAAACACATTTTTGATCCACTACAATTCCTAGCCTATGGGGTCCTTGAAGCTTTGGTGCTCCCAGGACTTTTTGTGTATGGCATGTTCCTTGATAAAGCAAGCATTGTCTATGAAGTAGTTTCATGCCTGCACTTTTCGCAGTTTCCGTGTACAGTAGGATAACATTAAGTAAAGTCATAGCAGCATTATAACAATATTACTAAATAATTAATAGTTGGTCCGGCCATACAGTACCTGCTTCCCTTCGACAGTGTAGTGATAACCTTAATGGCCCAAAGAAACAGGCTCCCATGTCTGACCCCTCACAGGGGGACCTACCAATCCCAGTTCTTGCCAGGCCCCTTCCTTCTGGTGCCCATGGATTAAACTGCCTACCAGGGGGAAATACTCTAAGTAATCCAGATTTTCTGTTCCATTGCATGACATCCTTAATGCAAGGCTTACATACAACTGTGTCCTTTGAGAACTGCACGCTCCTTCAGGCTGAGCTTTTTCCTCGATTGCCTCTAGTGGGAGTGGATTTGCAAGGATCCTTGGTGACTACCTTTGAAGGCAGCCCTCCACTACTCTCTGTTGTCCTTGAGGCCCTCCTATGAGACCCCCCTCCTGGCACCTGTTGAGAGAGTTCCACAGGGGACAATGGCCACTCAGACCCAGGTATACTGCTACCATTCCTGGGCCCACTGGCCCCCTGCTTTAGTTGCAACTTGCAACTGGAGGCAGGACTCAATCTCTCTCTCTCACTCTCTCTCTTGTTGGAAGAGCCAAACCTAAAACTCTGGACTGGACTTTTGCTACTCTCTTCCCCTTCTTATACTGTAAAGGGGGAGGGAAGGACAATGAAATATTCATGACAATGTTTTCCTGCTTCTAGCTGAGACAGAACATCCTGTACACAGACAACCTTTCATCCTCTCTCCAAGCAAGCAAGGGGTCCCTCTTAGAGGTCAACTCTCAAGGTCAAACTTAACCCTTTGAGAGTCCTCTACTATCTGGCCTCAAGCTGAATGAAGAGAGAGGGTGGTTACATAAGCAACCGCAGAAACCAGTTATTTTGAGTACATTCCATCTAATTGAATATTATTACTGTTATACGATTAGGAATTTTGAACCGTTTGCTTTAAAAGTTCTGTGGTATTTAAAGTGGAACATGCCTTTCTCTGTCCACTAAATGAAAAGCTATTGCATGTGAGATTTTGTGTTTCAGTGAAACTTATTTATTTTTTTTTATTTAATTATTTAACCAGGTGAGACACACTAAGCTGAAAGCTTTTTTTTACACGTGCAATCTGGGAGCACAGAGAAGTTAAGTGATTTACTCAGGGCCACACAGTATGCAGGTGGAAGCTGTGGGATTCAAACCCAGGTTTGGTCTGCTGGATGTCACCAGATTTGCAGCTCAGAGCCTTAAACCACTGCGCTATACTGCCTCCCTTATCCCTTATTGCCAAACTTATCTTTGTTGCCAGTGCTCTTTTTGGGTAACCTTTGCCTCAGTGCTTTTGTGCTGATATTATTTGACTTTCTGGCTGGCTTTCTTATTTGGGCCCACCTCAACCCAAACTTGTAAGACTGCACAAGGGCTGGATTGATTTTCCCCTTGGGTGAGATACAGATGAGGCACACTGATAAGTTTTGTGTAGGATGAAACATGTGTCAGTCTTTTGTTCTCAGCCTTTGCAGATTGTGTTAGAAGCCCTTTGGCACTGTGCTTTCCTGCTTAAAGTAGAATCGCCATAATTTTTTATAATGATTTGCATATACATTCCATGGTTCTTTGCATTATGGGGGTATGTGTCATTTCTGTATTTCTACTATGGGCATGACATAAATATGGATAATCTATTCTAGGTGTGTCTAAAATGTCAATAACCTACTGTGGACATACATAAAATGTGGTTGTAGTAGTTTATGAAGTGTTAAATCACAGTGTCCCTCTGTTCTGATTGGCTTAGAATAGAGACCTGTCATACAAGAAAGCAATAAAACATGACAGGGTGTGGGTTGTTGCCCAATAAGAGTGCACCCCAGAAAGCGTCCCATGCCTTCAGCACCTGGAAAGTGCTCTTATCAGGCAATGACCCACACCTCAGGAGTATCTTGTTGTGCTTATAAAATGGGTCCTAGTAGTAAATATCTAAAAAAACTGATAAAATAAGCCAATGTTAGAAAAAAGTTTAAATATATGTATTTTTTTCAGTCTGAAAAAAGTAGTTCTTTGTGCATTTTCAACTAGATTTGTATTTTCTCAAGAGATTGAGACCAGTAGAGGGAGTTTGTTGCTTTACTCCCAGCACCACCAAGTAGATTGCTATGCCCTTTGTAGAGTAATCTCTCCAGCTGTATTTGCATAATTGTATCTTTATCTATATGACTTTGTTGTGAAAGCCACAGCATTGAGCAAGCATCTGCAGCTTCTAAATCTGTCAAGAAAAGTTTCAGCGGTTGAGTTTCAGTATGGCTTTCAGGGATTGTCTGCGTTAATGAAAGTGCTTCTTCCATTTTGGCAGTGGGCTGTCCCTGTTCTGGAGCTCAGGACTGCATTAAAAAAAAATACAGAATCACACATGCCCCCATAATGCAAAGCATCATGGGCTGCATATGCAAATCACCACAGAATATTATGCTGGTTCAACTTTAAGCAGAAATGCATGGTGCAAAAAAAATGTTCTTTACTGCCTCTTGTGGTACAAAACTAGTTCAAAAAGCCAGAGTTTGGGAGATGACACTGTTTACAGCTGTCTACTAAGCAGCTACTTCCAGTTTTGCAGTCAGGTCCAAAGTTTGCAGTCGGCTGTCAAGTACACTGTCAGCAGTTACAAACTCTGGCAGGGTTTTGTTTCAATGCTTGCTTTTATGTGGGTGTATTTGTAGTCTGGCTTTTAGTTTCTAGGGAAGATGTGGGAGGGGAGCCTGGTGGGCAGGAAACAGGTAGTAGACTTCCTGCCATTAGATCTGTCAGACATGGTTATGTGGGGTGCGCTGTGTCCAATTTGCCCCCCAAAAGTGCAGCCTTCAAGGTTGTTGTCCTATAAGGACATGGGTCATGACCAATCATGACTCAGAAAACTCTCTATTTTATAATATGCAACGACTGCACTTCCAGCTGCTGAAGGAACTCAGTGTAAAAATCTCATGCCTTTCAACATATTTGTGTTTTTATGCTTCCATCAGACAGGTAGTGGAGAGAGGGGAAGGGTCTGGGAAGGAGGATGGAGACTAGAGTGTCTTTGGATGGGGAATCTTGGTAAAAACTGGATGAACTGTTCAGGTCTTTTTGTATCCATCACATTTCTATGTTTCTATGTTTGCAGTGCAGAAGGTGAGCTAAGGAGAGTCAATTAGCTTTAAAGCGGAAAAGTCAGCACTGAGAGCCCTGCTCCCAAGTGTGAGACTTGTCATAATTTGCCCTTTGTATGCAATTTGTTTAACTTGATGTTTATTGCAGTATAGTAGTCTATATCTGGTTGATCCTTCTGACTGCCAGGTTTGTATTTGCTGTAACCAGAAATCCCAGAATCCCCTGCGGCTGATGTTATAGCTGGATTGCAGCACTGGGATACTCAGTAGCCTGCAGTGCATGTTAGAGCTTTTAGAAGCTCTGATCTGATTTCTGCTAGTTCTGCTGTTCTCCCAGGGCTAAGTACAGTCCTCTGTGACTGCACGTAGCCCTGGAGGACAGCGGGACAAGCAAACAAAAGATCAGAGCTTATAAAAACTCTAAAATGCACTGCTGGTTGTTGACTCTCCTACTGTTACAGCCCTTCTCTGATGTTAGCTGCAGGTGATTCTGGGATTCGTAACTACAGAAAATATCAGCATAGAAGTTATCAAAATCAACCAGAAACAATATAATGTACTGTAGAAAGCAGGAAGTAAAAAAGAAATGTTTTTGCACACAAACTGCAAAGGGACCAGCTGCATACTTGGATTTGGGGTTCTTAGTGCTGACTGTTTCCTTGAAATACCCTTCTGAGGAAATATAAATTGTTCATTATTACTAGTCAACTTGCCCCAAATTACTAGTCAAATAACCAGTCAGCATCTGAGAGAAGATGGAAAGGGGGAAATTGTTTAACCAGGAAAGTCACACTAAGCCAAAGCTCGTTTCCAGGTGTGACCTAGAAGCACATAGAAGTTCAGTGACTTGCTTAGGGTCACACAGTATGCAAGTAGGATTCAAACCCAGGTCTCCACGTTTGCAGCTCAGTGCCCTCAACCACAGCACTATACTGCCTTTACAATAGGGAATGCAACTGTGCCAGAGAAACATTGCATTGTAACTGAACATGCTTATTGAGTGTTTCCCTGTTAAGGTAATTATACTGTAATTCTGTTTTTCTGCTTGTTTTTCCATGTTAACCATTTGTTTTACTGCTTGTGTTTCTGTACTTTTTGCCTCTACAAAGTAAACTTAGGAAATTAAACAAATTGATTTCAATATATTTAAAAGTGTGCTATTATGCTTCTTTGTATTGTAAAATATGTTAAAACAGAGGCTGTTTGGTTAACACAAAATGCCCCACAATTATTAACCAATGGAAACTGTTTATGTATGTATTCGTTTATAGGTTTGATTGATCTATTGATGTATTTATTTTTATTGATTTATTTACTGATTCAATTATTGATTTAGTGAGTTATTTGAAATTGCTGTACTCTAAATGGTGATAAGCCCCTGATATGCTGCATCTCATTTTCATGAGGGTCCCAGGAAGGATAGCAGCAGTCTGCAAGTTAGCAGAGTCCAGCAGAAACAGAAACTAAAAGGCTAAAATATGTACACAGCAAAGAAAAGCTATAAAGGCAAGTATATCCAGACAGTAGTCAAAGCAAGCTGACAAGTTGGGTGACAGTAAACAAAGAGCATGAAAATTGTTGTGCAACATGAGCATGCTTGGGGAGAGGATGATTCCGGACCAAAACAAAAACAGGTAGTTCCAAGGTGGCTGGTAAGACTGGACTTGAACACTTGCAAGCTAAAAGCATTCCTCGGATCAAGAGGCAGTCTGTTCCAGGTATTGTATCTGTCTGGTGCTGCAGATGCAGTAGGGTTGCCACCTGTCTGGTTTTAGACCAGATAATCTGTTTTTTAGGGTCCTTATCTGGCCATCCAGTTTTGATTAAATGCAGTCTGATGTTTGGGCCATTTTGAGTGCTCAATATACTCTTAAAACTGATTATGTCAAATCATTCAGTGTTTTGGCTACATGCCCAAGTTACAAAGAAGTTCTGATGTCACAGGCCTTTGTTTGTAAAACCAGTCTATCTGGGAGGTGTAAAGTATGACAATTAAAGCCATTAGCAGTAAATCAGCCTAATCTTTTCCACTCTGAATTTTAAGTATGGTCTTTTACTGCCATGATTGGAAACAGCTTTTATACCTTTACAATATATGCTTTCATGTGTTCCTTTTTTGTTTGTCCTATATTCTGATGTTTTAGACTCATTTTTGTTAAATTATTGATCTCACTTTTATTGCCTTTATCACTACATTGATTACTTCTCTTCTGCGTCCTCAGCAGCTAGTGCTGTCATTTTTTTATATTACCTGAACATTCCATGATATTAGTTACACTTTTACAGGCCATTCAAAAAAATAGCATGGAATGATATGTCTGAAACTGTGGACTTCTTAGAAATATGAAAAGAAACAGCAGTAGCTGCTAAGGTAAAGGGGACACAGACAGTACAGAGGATACCTTAATTATTAATGCTTGTGGTATCAAAAAATTTCTCAGAGCATGTCAGAATACATGACTGACATGGAAAGGAAAATGGGAGAGTGTTTAACAGAGGTTTGAGCAATGAGTTGTGAATGAGCTTGGTACATCAAGCAGACCTGAGTCTGATTCTCACAGCCTCCACTAATATACTGTGTGACCCTGAGCAAGTCAATTAACCTTCCTGTGCTCCTGGATCACCCCTATAAAATAGATCTTGTGGTTGATGGGAGTTAACCTGGTTGCCAAAGAATAAAAATAAACAAATAAATAGCAGTGTAAAATGATTTCCTATCACTATTAATGTCTATTCTGACATTACAAATGGCTTTGAAGGAAAGCAGCTCCAGTCCAGCTTGCTAGTCGTGGACCCAGTTGGTGGATGGTGCCTGAAATTATAGGCAGATTCAGCACTCCGTCTCTCTCTGACTGGCTTCTGCTCCTGGAGATTTGAACTGCTTGGCACAGTCCCCTGGAGCTCATCTGTCTGCTGCCTATTTTTTTTTTCCCATTTGCAGTTTATACTGATCTGCCACTAGGAGCATCTTATTTTTCCTATTAATCCTCCAACCTTGCATCTGCCTTTTCCTGTTCTAATCACTGTTGTCCCCTGCCTTGCTCTCAATCTTAGCATATTGTACTCTGAAGAAAAAAAAACTGTGGCAGTCACACTCACTGAAGGTCAGTTATTCCCCTTACCCCCCCCAATAGAAATAGCAATGGGCACCATGGCTATCACACTCAGCCTACTCATGGTTACCTGTCTTGTTCTGCCCACATCCCATCCTGCCCCCCTACCTCCACCCTGAGCCCCACCCCTCTACCACCCCACAGCAGCCAACCCCCACCCTAGACACCCCTATTTTTCCATGGCACCCACCTCCAACTAATCCGCCTCCTCCCCGGACACCCTGGGCCCACCCCTTCCTTGTCATACCTACCCTCCGCACCCTACCCATCCCTTGTAACCCCACTAGTAGGACCTCGCATCGGTACCTGGCTAAGGGTCCTGGTCGCCACAGACCGCTCATCAGATTAATTGCTCTATTCCTTCTTCTCTTCGGGAACATACACCCCAACCCTGGGCCATTGTCAACTAGCCACCCCACACCCCACTCTAGTGCTGGCCTCAGCATTGCATCCATGAATATTTGCAGCCTCCTAAAAAAATCTGCTGCTCTCTAGTGCTGGGCTGTACAACACCGTCCTGATGTTATAGCACTAGTCGAGACCTGGCTCTTGAGAAAAACTCCCGACTCCGTTATCTCCCTCCCTGGCTACACTCTGTTCAGGGAAGACCGTATAGGCAAATGTGGCAGCGGGTGTGCAATCTTTATGCGTGACACACTTTTAGGCCATGCTCTTCCTGCCCCCAAGCTCAGTTTTAGTGCTCAAGCCCTCACCCTCAAGGTTACTCCTGACCTAACCGGGGCCCTCTTTTTCTCACAGTCTCTTACATACCCCCAAGGGACCAGGGACCAGCTGTCCACTCCCTGATTGATTACCTCGCCACACTCCCACACAAGGTGGAGCAGCTCATCTTAGGTGACCTTAATGTCAATTGACTGAATACCCCTGCCCACCATATCAGGGACTCCTTCGCTGCCCTAAATATGACCCAACTAGTTACCTCACCTACTAGATACCAGTCAGGTGGCTCCAGCACCCTCCTAGATGTAATTCTGTCAAACTACCCCCATAAAAACAGGGATACTGTATTAATGTACTATCAGATTCTCTTAGTGACCACTCTTCTGTCCTCTGCCACTGGTCATCCCCCACACCAAAACCAGTGTCCAGGTCACCTTGCACTAGCGCTTTTGCCCCGGGGGTCTCAGAAAGCTAAAAACACACCTAGCCCAGCTTGACTGGTCCCCAATCCTACTCGCAACAGATATTGACTCTGCCCTAGCCTATTTCTCCAGTGCCTTCAGCAAGGCCTGCCGCCTTTTTGCCCCCTGACTAGAATCCGTACCAAGAAACACAACTCCCCATGGATCTCCCCATCCCTCATCCAAACACTGAAACAAAGAAATAATCTCTGGCATATTGCTGTCGAGACAGGCAAACTGGCTGACAGACAAGCCTATAATGCAGCACGTAACAAGTGCACCTGGGCTATAAGGCAGGCTAAGGCCAGATATTATCAAGCCACCCTTGAATCCACTTGGGGATCATCTCATGCCTTCTGGGACAATATGAAAGAGCTCAATGGAAAGACCCCCTCCCACCTTCACTACGCTTCATAGATGGTACCATCACTACTGATCCTCCCTGCATAGCTGAGTGCCTCAATATGGCTTTCTCAGATCTAAGCTCTGTCCTCCCCAACTACTTTTTCGACCCTATCCCTGCCTCCACTCCCCACCTCGGGTCACCCCCCTTTCTACCTGCATGCCATATCATCCCTTGACTCCGGGCTTCATCAGCAAAAAGCCTTAGCTAGCAACAACCCCAGCTGTGATCCCCTGGACTCCAGGATTCTCCAATTAGTCCTAGATACTGTACTAGCCCCTCTCACCAACCTTTTAAACTGGTCACTATCTCTTAGTCAATTTCCCAGGGCCTAGAGAATTGCAGAAATCACTCCTATCCATAAGAGTGGAGATAGAACCTCCCCTAACAATTTCAGGCCCATCTCCATTCTACCACCCCCTCCAAAGCACTAGAAAAAATAGTGGCCATTCAGCTCTCCGAGTATCTGGCCAAATACGACCTGCTGTGTCCAGAACAACATGGATTCTGCCCTGGACACAGCACCACTACAGCCCTCCTGGAGTTCTCCCAGCACCTCCACTCTGCTCTCAACTCTGGGCATGTTGCTGGTGCAGTGTTCATTGACCTCTCCAAGGCCTTTGACACTGTCTGTCACCCTCTCCTACTTGACTCCCTCCACCAACTTGGCTTCTCCCCTGGCCCACTGGCTTGGTTCACCAGTTACCTCTCTGCCAGATTACAGCACGTGAAGGTAAACGGCACCCTGTCCAATACCCAGCCTGTTAGCTCAGGGGTCCCCCAGGGTTCCATCCTGGGCCCCGTTCTGTTCAGCCTATTTCTCAATACCCTCCACAGCTCGTGCTCAGGCAATATGTTACTATATACCAATGATGCAGTTCTGCTTGCCTCCCACCCTGACCCCACATCTCTACAGGAGTCCCTGCAGCACTCATTAAAACAAGCTGAAAAGTGGTTCCTTGACCACCTGCTGGTCATTAACCTAAAAAAAAAAAACAAATCTATGCTTTTTTCGCATTACCAGAATAAGGCCAAAAATGCCCCCCTGTGCATTCTCCCCAGTAATGCTCACCCTCTCGAGCAGGTGTCATCCTACAAGTACCTGGGCATCACATTCGACTCGGCTCTTACATTTCACACCCACATCAATATCCTGTCCTCAGCCATAAACTCTCAGATTGGCCTTCTCTATCGCCACAGAGATTGTCTCCCAGGCCCCAAACCACTCTTTGACTGGCCATCAACTCCTCCATCCTGTCCATAGTGGACTATGGCCTACCTATCTACATTGCAGCCGACAATACCGCCCTCACCAGAATCCAGACCTCGATAAACAAGGCCTGCAGGCTCCTGACCAGTGCATCCCTCCGCACCCATACTTGCCTGCTCTATTCCACCGCCAACCTGCTCACCTTGGAGGAACGCCTGTGCTACCAAACCTGCTTACTTGCCAAAAAATTCCTGCTAGGACTCTTCCCCCCCAGGGGTCACCGCATCCCTGCGGCTTGCATCCTCATCCATTGCCACCCTTAGCTCTGTTAAGGCCACCTTTCTGGTGCCCCGTACCAAGACCTCCCTAGCCCAAAGGTTCTTCTACTACTGCACCCCTACATGGTTTAACTCCCTCCCGTTCTCTGTCACTAAGTCTACCAAAATTGATCCCTTTAAAGTCACTCTCTATAACCACCTTTTTGGTGCCCGAAGCTGTAGTTGCCCTTAATCAGCCTAATGTTAGGGTCCCTCCCCGTTTCTTGCCCATAGCCTTGACAATGTCCGTTGGACTGCTTCCCCCTTTTTTTTTTTTTTTTTAATACAATTGCTATTTACTGCATGTAACTTTATCCCTTAAACCACTGTTATATTGTCTTCTTTTTGTTATCTGTATTGCACCTGTATGTTACCACTGTTGTATCTCACACTGTTACCATGTCTATCCTCCCTGCACTGAGGTGCCTTTGTAAATGAGTCCCTGACTCAAAGGTTGTAAATCTGACTTTCAAAATAAATAAATAAATAAAGAAGCGATATACTCGTCAGCCATTAAAAAAGGGTGGAGCTGGAGACAGAGTTTGGGGTGTGGTTTAGCATTCAGTATTTACCTCATCCAAAGGTGGTGACCCTAAAATGCAGAGGCCTTTCTGCCAAATTCCCTTTCATCCTGGCAGTTGAGAGAGTAACTACTGTTGTTAAACAGGGTGAGTAGGCACTGCTTGACTGTGATGGGGACAGGAGATAATTAGGGACTCTTCCTTGTGCAGTTGTACAACAAAGCAAACCAGTGCTATTCATGTCTGATTTATTTATTTATTTATTTATTTTTATTTATTTAGTTTTTGTTGACCGGGTAAGTGCCCTAGACAAATCCTGTCTATTTTCAGGCATGACCCAGGGGAGGGCAGTACAGATGAATGCCAACTGACCTTGAACCAGATTAAGCTGTTGGTGGTATTTTTTAGTGAGTGAGGGAAATTTGGCCAGGACACCAGGGAAATCCCCCTACTCATCAGTAGGGGGAACCTCTGTCTGCTGGGATGGCTGGCTCAGTTGGTGAGCAGATAGCAATGCTGCAAGTCGTGCTGGAGGCTCAAGAGAAGTCCTGTCTTCTTGAGGTGGACAGTTTGGAACCAGAAGTGTTTTTTGAAGCTCCAGCTGACATCGAATCTCTTACTGAGACTGAGGACCTTTTCTCTACTAAGCAGACAGGACATATCATAAATTCTTCTGTTCAACACTTGGAAATGACAGAAGATTTACACACTACGAATTCGCAAAGCCACAACGTGTCACAACCAATGGTTATCACTGAAAGAGATCCGAAAACTTTACGACTTTTAATGGCTTCAGAGGACGCTAAGTTTGCTAAACTAAAAGAAACTCTCTTGGTGGCCTTGGCAGCGGCTGAACAGTCCTGTGAAGTAGAAGCTGCCACGTCGGTTGCGCTTGTTACTGATCCTCTGGTTACTGCAGTTGTAAATACTCATTCAGTAACCCTTGACAAGCGCATTCCTGCACATGACGAGAGTACTGTCTTTACTGTTACTTCTGCCAATCAGGATAAAACTACTGTTTTTTTCTTTTGTTGCAAAAGCAGAAAAACAAGACAAACAAAGCGCCTCGAAAACCTCCCATAGACAATCCTCTTCTTGGGCGGACCAGGTAGAGGAGGCTGAAGCCTCATGGTCTGTAGACTCTGCCCTGAAAGCGGTCAGATGGGCACAGCTCCCTGATTCTGGATGCTGGATATCTGTTTTTTTCCCCCATAAAGATACCAGGGGTCTGTATGGGCAAGGCGGGTCAATCGGTCTCCCCTCAACCTCCTGCTTGTACGATCCCTGTAAGTGGCCTGTCTTTTCCGACTTCTAAAACTGGGGTTGCTGGTGTTTCTACATCTGATAAGGAGCTGCTTATTGATTCTCCACTGACTTACCCTCGGATTTAGCGTTGGCACAGAACCTTATCCTAACGCTGGACACTGCTAGCTTTGACACACCCAAACTGGCCAATGACGACTCCTCTTCTAAGATTTCACCCTTTTCCTCGATGGAACATTTAGATACACATTTGTCTGTGGATGAACCTGAAGGCCTACATCCTGGCCCATCTACTAACCCACGTAACACTTTTCGTTCCTATGCTTCTTTTTTTCGGACTCCCACTTTCTCTGCTAAAAGGCATAATGCTGTTAGATTTCTTTATAAAGGGGAATGGAATTTTTTCCGGATCGCAAATTTGTAGCTAAAAGTTTATTGAAGGACAGCTTGCATTTCTCTTCCTCTGAAATGTATGCGTTGATTCATGTCTCGGGTGAAATAATATTTGATGTCAGCTTTAAACTAAGTAGCGGGTTAGATAAGTTTTGGGATGCTTATTGTAAGGTTAAGCAAACACCTTTATGGTCATCTTTTGAAGTAATACCATTGACTAAACCAGCTCACAGAACCATAACTGTCCTGTTCAGGAATGAGGGCGTGAGTGTCACTGATCTTTTCTGGTTGAATCAACGTTGTACAGTGCTGGGGCATCCAGAAGTGATTTTTGATACAGAAGATATTTGGACTGGAGGTTGGAAGATTAGGGTGATCTTACATTCCTCTGGGGATGGGTTGCAACATCTTCCTAATTGTGTTTTTTTTTTTTTTTTTTAGGTAGGGACAGGGGAGTACTTTTCTATGTTGGGCAACCTAGGTCTTGTTACAGATGTGGCAAACTTGGCCACATTACCAGTGTTTGTGACCAACTGCATTGTTTGCTTTGTAACTCTATTGGCCATACTGATGTGCAGTGTAAGAATATAGCTGTTTGCACTTTGTGCAGTCTACAAGGACATTCCTATGCTACCTGCCCAGCAGCAGCACATAGGCAACCAGACCCCATGACTCAGAGGAACAAAGAGAAGCCATAGCACAAAGATCTCACTCCTCCAGACCAGAACTGCCTCTCCCTGCAGAATCTGCAATGCTTCCTGCCCCCACCCCCTTTTTGAATCTGAGGTTGTCTTGGACAATACTGAGGTTATTTCTGTGTTTCCTCAAGCCATACCTCCACCCTCTATTTCTGAGCCCTTAACAGATGCAGTTTCTATGCCTCCCCCTCATCCCTCTGAGGAGTTATTTTCTCAACCCAGAGTGACTAGAAGATGCTCCAGTGCCCCAAAACATGCTACAAAAGTCCCTAAACTTTCTAGTACTCCCACTACGAATCGGTTTCATGCTCTCCTACTTGCTCAGTATGTTTCTGACGCTGAGTCAGAATCCTCCCAAACAGGGGTGGAGAACCCAATAGGACAACATGATAAGGAGTCAGAGCAAGAACAACATCCTCCTCCTCCTCCTGTGGTTATCCCAGGGCAAAAAAAAGGTAAAAAGCATAGATGCAAGCCTCCCTGAGGGCTGACTTTTTGGCTGTTATAAATGGCTCTATCCTTACAAATCTGTTCACTTAATGTGAATAGTGTCAAGAATAAGGTGAGACAAGCAGCTATTTTTTCATTTTTAAAAACTACTGGATGCAATATTTTTTTCTTGCAAGATACACGGCTACACACTTTGCTGGAGCTCTCTTATGCAGCAAGTGGTGGTGTTATGGCATATCGTAATGGTCTTTAGGTTTAGAATCCTGCACTGAGGTGGCTATTTTGTTTAATGATACCTCAGTTACTGTTTTAAAGCTTATTGATTTGGTACCTGGAAGGGCTTTAATACTAGGTGTTTTATTGCAAGGTATTTGTTTTCATTTTATTAATGTTTATGCCCCTCAGACAAAAGTTGCCAGGGTTAAACTATTCCATGCTATATAACCTTACCCTCACACCCCACATCATATTGTTTGCAGAGAAGACTTCAATTGTGGTTTGACGTATATGGATAGGGGAAGGGGTACTACCATGAGAAAACAGTTTTGTGATATGTCCTGCCTAGCTGTGGTAGTGCAAACAGCAAACTTAAGCGATGCATATGTCAGGCTACAAGAAAATCCAGTGCCTACATTTCATAAAGGTACATTGCCTACTAGAATCGATTTCTTTTTTCTTGATAAGTTATTATCCATACATTCAGTTGCTGTTATTCTTGTAAAATGTTTCGATCATTCTGCGTTGAGAATCATAGTGGGCTCAGACCATTCAGATTTCATTTTGTCACTTGATCAAAAAGGGGCATTTGATTATGTGAGCCATGAATATTTATGGCTTACTCTTTGGCATTATGGAATCCCTCCTTTCTTTATTAATTGGTTTAAAAAAAAATTATAGGCATGCTACTGTATCCCCTTTGGTTAATGGGAGCCTCGGGCCACTCCTTCCTGTGCACCGAGGAGTAAAACAAGGATGTCCTATCAGTCCCTTATTATATGTATTTAGCATCGATCCTTTCTTATGTTGTTTAAATTCCCTGATTCCTCCCATTACAGTCTCTGGAGTTCCCCTTTCCCTCTCTACTTTGGCCTACGAGGATGATATTTGCATTTGAACCTCTATGATTTCACATATTCAGAAGGCTGTTTCCTTATGTGATCACTTTGGAACTATTTCTGGTACTTCCCTAAACAAGTTGAAGTGTGTGGGTTTTGAGTTAGGGAATGCCTTCCCAACCCAGGATTCCATTTCAGGTATAAAGTTTTTGGTAGAACCTCTTCGGGTTTTGGGAATTTTTTTCCGGTCTTTTAACCCGGCTATCTATAATTGGGATATTCTGCTTAATAAGGGTAAAAATATGGTTCAAACATGGAATAAATTGGCAATTGAGCAAATCCTAAAATGATTTATATGATTTGTACATATTTATTGCCCCTTTTTTATTCTTAAGTAATGTCTTTCCCCTACCTAAGCAGTGTGAGGCAGTTTTCTTTGGTATTTTTTTTTCAGACTGTGTGGGGTAGTCGCCTTAACCTCATTTAAATAAATATTTTGTATTTACCAGTTTCAGAGGGTGGACTTAATATGGTGAATCCTCTTTTGTTTTACTATTGTCATTTTTTTTATTCTAACTTTGTCCCTTTATTGAAGTCTGTCCCTAAGTTATGGGCTGGACTTTTTAGACACTCCCTAGGTCCATGGTTTCAAGAATGGACTGCTGGCGCTAACCACCATTTGAAGGCTAATCCATTGGCAGCACCCTACATTCGCAACGTCTTTGTTAAGTTGAGGCAGTGGCAGGTTACTAGCCTAGGGATCACTACTAAATCAAAAAAACTCACCTATAGAGCTGTGATAAATTCCAATTTTTCTGAAACAATCATTTTCCCTAAATGTCCTGCCCTATATCTTCCAACTTGACAGACTCTTTTGGTTGAGAAGTGCATCACTTCTAAGTTTCGAGATGTTACCTGGTTCTGTTGCCATGAGAAACTTAATGTAAAGGAAAATCATCATCATAAACGATTGGAAGAACGTAATTGTTCTCGTGTAGGTTGTTCTCAACAGCTCGAGACTATGCATCATTTATATTTCTCTTGCCCTTATATTTTTTCCTTTTGGTCATATGTTGCAGATATTTGGCATGCACCCGTTTTTCATCTGTATCTTATGAAACTCTTATTTATGTTTTTTACACTACACAGTGGTCAGACTGGGATAAGGGTACTTTGCATGTTATATTTGCTGCTTTTAAGTGGCATACTTGGAATTGCTGTTGTCTTTTTACACTACAACAGAAGGATATTTCTCATACAGAACTTTTGTGCAAAATATCAGCAGATCTTGGTCAAATAGATCAGACTGACTCTAAGTTGTGTACTCCTCATTCTTTATTGCAGAAGTGGAGAAATTTACCATGGATTACTGATACGGACATTCCTGTTACTTAACTTTTTATGATTCACTTTTTCTGCAGTCCATTATCTAGAATTTTCCATGATCCCTTTTACAGGAGGTCCCTGTTTTTACACTACTGTCCTCCAGGATTAGAATAACTTGTCTGTTAATAAGCCTTGTGATACCAAAGTCTGACAATTACCTACTTGTGTGGATTACTCCAAGGTATAATGCTGTATTTTGCATGTTTTCTTTTCTTTTTTTCTAATTATGATTTAGTCTGGAATGAAGAGGGGAGGGAGTTTTGTATTTTTTGCAGATACACTCTGATTTTTCTTTTTCTGCACTTCCTTTTGCTGTATGTTACATTGTTTATTTTTAGTTTTGTATGCTGTAACACAATTCTGTATTTTTGCTTTGAAGTTTTGAATAAACAACTTCCCCTACCCTTTTTCAATAAGTGCCATTGAATCTTTAACATCCACCTGAACTACCACCATTCCAGGCAGATGGGACCTCAGTTTAATGTCTCATCTGAAAGACGGCACCTCAGATGTGCAGCACCCCTCTCATGCTGCACTACAGTGTTAGTACTGGGATATTAACCCAAGGGCCAAATGTGGGAACTGAACCCACAGCCCTCTGATCTCCTGACCTCAGAGGTGAGTGTGCTACCTACTGAGCCACTGACAGTAGCACAACTGAGGGACTTGTACAGTTTTGTTGGTCATACAGCAGAAAATGAGGGGCATACTATCCACAGGAGAGGATGGATCTGCACAGCTTGCTGTACAAATGATCCATGGGCATCAGAATTTTTTTGTTTACAAAGCTCTATATGATGTCTTTACAGGCTATGGAAGGGAGTATTAAGTGGAAGACTGCCTCCAGCAGCACATCAGCACTGAGGCAGCATTTACACCTCTAGATAAAGCTGGGCTTGGGTCCTTCAGTTGCTAACACACCTCTCAAGTGTCCCTGATTTTCAGGGATGTCCCTGATGTCACCTCAAAATGTTACTCTGTCCCTCCTAAAATCTGTGTTCCCCTGACTAAACAGCGATGATTGTAAGAATAAAATTATGTCATACAATACAGTTGCAGACTTCTTAGTCTTCAGAAACTGTATTATACAATGAGTCCCTTATTCTGCCAGCTTCCTGAATGGATAGCACCAATTTTAAAAATGTGTCCCTGATTTTGGGCCTTTGTCCCTGATTTTTTTAAGCCTTGTCCCTGATTTATGAGGCAGGAGGTTGAGAGGTGCTAAGACATGATCAATTTGTCTACAGTATGAAAGTAGTACATCAAGTCAGATTCCTAGATATTTGAATTTATTGACTTAATGTTATGATTGAAGAAAGTGATGGTCCTGTGTCCTCAGCTAATGTAACCTGAATAAGATCTGGCTGTACAGTTAAGCCCAAGATGCTGTTAATACCTATAAAAAAAAATCATTATCTCATTTGAGAAAAACAGATTTTGCAAAAACCTTGGTAGTTTTTCATCCTCAAACTACCAAAAATACTGCAGCATCTACAAAGAGAACCAGTTCTCATTGGAGGAGGAGGAGGATGGAGGATGGAGGATAGCTGAACATGAATCTAATGTTCTGGAAATAGACAACATCAGTGTT
Source organism: Neoceratodus forsteri (assembly GCA_016271365.2). NCBI lineage: Eukaryota > Metazoa > Chordata > Ceratodontiformes > Ceratodontidae > Neoceratodus > Neoceratodus forsteri. The sequence continues at coordinate 906,940,600 of CM057452.1, forward strand.
GAGTTTGCAGACTGTTGCGGTGGTGCTGATGATGATATTGTCCCAGGCAATTTTTCCCTGCTGTCATTAATATAAATGATGATGACCAGTCCTCATCCTCCACTCCTTCAATATTAGTAAAAATAACTACTGTTTTGCATAATACTACAAGCCCTCCACTACAAACAGCCTTAGATAATTTGCATACTGCTGGTACAAGTGTTTCTGTAAATCAGCATGCAACTTGCAATATTCAAAAATATTTTCCAGCATTGTCTAACACTTCACAAGTACAGTGTCAGCCAGTACATGAGTCACTACCTGGAGAAAAAGGCAGGAAAAGTTATTTTGTAGTGCTGAATAATTTATGCATATGCCCAATGGATTTCTTTAAAGCATATGCATTCACTGCAAAACTAGACTGAACTGGGGAAAGTCTGCATTTAACCTGAGGACAATGACACTGATTAGACATCTTAAGTACAGTGGTAGTGCTACAGGCTACCAACCAGCAGTTGGTAGAGGACCTGGGTTCAACCCCCAGCATAGATACTTTTTGGTAAGGCAGTAGCAAAGACTAACAGAATACTGGGGTGCATAGGGAGGGGTGTCACAAGCAGAAAAAGGGAGATGGTGTTGCCCCGGTACAGACGGATGGTGAGGCCCCACCTGGAATACTGTGTCAAGTTCTGGATGCCCCATCTCAGGAAGGACATAGATCGGGTAGACATGATGCAGAGGAGAACAACCAAAATGGTGCATGGCCTGCATGAGAAGCCCTACAAGGAAACACTCAAGGAATTAAATATGTACTGTCTAGAGGATAGAAGGGCAAGGGGAGACAAGATAGAAAGATTCAAATACCGTAAGCATATCAATAAGGTAAAAGACGGTGGCATTTTACATAGCAAGAGACGCTCAAGGACTAGGGGGCATGATATGAAGCTGGAAGGGGGTGGCTCAGAGGGGATATAAGGAAGTACTTCATCATGGAAAGGGTGGTGGATGCCTGGAATAGACTACCAGCAGATGTTGTAGGTACCAAAATGGTAGAAGGATTCAAGCATGCATGAGATAGACAGAGGGGGACCTGAGTAATGGGGCTGGGGCAGTAAGGCCACAGATCAAGTAGGGTCTTCAGTAACACAGTAGGTAGGGTATTTTTAAGCAGTTCCAATGCAAAAAACCACACTCCTCAGCCAAAGCTCTAATACAAAAATGCTTTATTCTTTAAAAAGCCATGCTAAATGGCAGGTACATACAGGAAGGGAACATTGTTTAACCAGGAGTAGCACATGAAGCCAAAGCTTGTTTCCAGATGGGAGCTGGGAGCACAAGAACATTAAGTGACTTGTTCAGGATTACATAGTATGCACCTCGGCGGTTGCAGGATTCAAACTCAGGTCTCCAGATCTGCAGTTCAGAACCTTAACCCACTGCACTATACTGCCTCCTTGTTATGCACTATGGGTGAGGTAATCATATTGGATTCACACTCTCAGTGACCTTATACCACCAGGCCTTAATGAGTGCATCGATCTGATGCCTTGCATCAGAAAAATAATGTATAAATAATTTGGTACCCTATAGTAATCCATGCTGGAAAATACTTTATTATTTATCTGCCTGACTAATAATTCCTTCAGCTTCTGCTTTGTCTTCACTGAATGAATGTTTCTGATTCTGTTCTTATTTGCAGACAATAGAAAGATCCTGGATCCACCACCAATATGGGGATGCCATCCCAAACTGGTCCCTGGAGTTGGTATTTATTATTCAGAATCAATGTCTGAAAAGTACAATATAAATGAATTGCACTTAAGAAAGAATTGAATGATATTCCGCTGCCACTACTAACAATTTTTAGTCTGATTGTTTGTTATTTTAGGCTCACACATTACACAATAGGAATCTACACACAATTTTATTTATTTTATTTATTTATTAAAACATCAGTTTACAACATTTGAGCCAGAGGCTCATTTGCAAAGGTACCTCTTCACAGAGAGAACAAAACAATAATAACAAGCAAATAACAAAAAAATAATAGTGCACAGCAAATTGGAGAACAATTGTAACATCCAGGTGGTTATGATGATACAGTAGCCAGATACAATTTGGATTAACTTAGCTTATAGAAAAACATTAAAGCTGTGACAAGTGGAATAGCGGCTAGGACAAAATGGGGGAGGGGGTAGTGGGATGGGAGCAGCCACTCAGGGAGCTTTGTGATATACTTTTTTATATCTTTATATGTAAGAAAAGTTGAGAACTCACGTGTTGTTACACTGATGGATTTTATATTTGCACTGTCACTTTAACAGTTTTCACTATATGTAATCCTAGCAACTAACAGGAAATGCTATCCTCCTGATGACGTACTGGCTGGTAAGAAACCGGCTGAGGATGTTGTCTTTATGTATCTGCCATTTAGCTTAGCTTTTTAAAGAATAAAGCATTTTTGTACTGGAGCTTTGGCTGAGGAGTGTGTTCTTTTGCTTTGGAACTGGTTGCTAACTTTAATACTTGTACAGTCGTAGGCTGTGCAGCTGCATTGCCATTCACAAACAGGGTATTTTTAAGGCAGACTGGATGATCCAAGGGGTCCGTTTCTGCTGACAATTTCTATGTTTCTATCTTCAGCACCTTACCATTGGTATGACTGTGATGAATAATGGTGCAAATGGTATTGAAACTCTCTGGGACTGTGGTACAAAGTGCAGAGTTAATGTGTTTTGCTTTGTCTATACACAATTTGGCTGTGTTCAATGCCCTGCAAAACCAAGGTAATGTATGCAACATGTTTCAAACTGCATGTAAAATGTGTTGGCACTTTCACAGATCTGTAGCTGTCCTTTGGCATTACCAAAGCGAGTGCAAGCTGCCGTCTAATAATCTCATCCAAGATAAAGGTATTCGGTAGAATTCCACCTATTATATGTTGGAGTGCTTACTGCAGCAGCAGTTGTCAATACATATTATGTCCTTAGTCCATGACATTAGGGGTCTGATTATTCGATGGAAGTTGTTAGAAGACATTGTTAAAATATAGATACCAATTAAAAATGCAACAAAGGTACATAGCACTAGCATTGCATCTACTAGTCAGATCATACCAATGGTATGCATTCTTTCAAAGACTCAGCTGATGCCATGGACAAAGATGGAGATGAGAGACAATCCCAAGACATGACTGAAATGGCTACAAATTTAAATACAGAGCTACACAAGAGATCTGATTGTGTTCTTATAGACAATAAATATGTCATTGTAACAATACTAGATCCTTGTTTAAAAGACATCTTTTGATGCAAGACAGTCTGCCAAGAAATGATATTAAGGCAGAACTCATTAAAGAGATTCAGGAAGTCCAAAACAAAATTGATGGCATTCACCAGCAGCAGCCATCAGCAATGGCAGTCACAACAGGACTCAACTAGTAGCTTTCCTGCCCTGTCAATGACAACAAATGGTTCCACCAAGTTGTGGAAAATGAAATTTCACTGACATCCCCCAAAGGAATACATTGCCTCTGACATCTCTGATACCACTAGGTCCAACCACGGGAAACAGACCAACACCTTCTCGGTGGTAATGCAGGGGGCTGTGCTCCCATACACCCCCATGCAGGGGGGCTCTGCCCCATGCACCCCCCGGACATAAGGATTATCAACTCTGGGGGGGCTGATTATGGGGAACAGTGGCTTACAGCGAAGTCACTGTATCCATTTATCACTGCAACAATCTGTTTGACACTGTGGATGTCGAATGGGTTGTTGTTGATGTAATGGATTCGCTGTGGGGGGGTTCGTTATTGAAATGATATACCACAACAAACATTAGTTCTCCTTCCCCATGTCATCCACTTCATGTTAAAGTTAACAAAGCTGATGATATTGTGGTAAAGTTACATTCCCTTGACTTCTCAAGGCTAAGTTCAGAACAATCATGTGTGCCTGCTGCAGAAAGAGTACCGAATATGTATCTCATGGAGTCACATTTGGCCAGCTGTGGCTCAAGTCCCAGTAAAATATTTTGGATGTCCACTCACACGTGTCCATCAGAATGCATCTTCAGTACTGTTGGTGATGTTGCATCCTTTTCTTGAAGTAGTTTAGACCCTGAGCATGTTGATGAGTTAACATTTCTGAAAATAAATCTGCCACAACATAATTACAAGTATATCTCTGCATAAACTTAAGATTATAGAATCAGACTCAGAGTGCCCTACTGTGTGTTTGCAAATAAATGAAATCTTCCTTCTGTCTCTCTTATGTAATTGATTTACTATGTGTGTGGGATTATTTGAAAGGAGTCTCAGCCTTGTTCATTATCTTCTAAATTATTGTCATCCTCATCATCACCCCATGATCAGCACTGCCATGGGGAGTACTACCTAGGAGTACAGGGTTGGGTAGAACTGACCAGCGGAGGAGGAGGAGGAGAAGGAGGAGGAAGGTGTTGCTTGTGGGCATTCCCATTGTCCTCTGTAGCCTGCTATCATATGCATTAGCCTGTCCTGAATTGCCTCACATTCTGTCAGTCTTAGCAATTCAGCAACACAGTAGCTCACTCTCATTTTTCTAATTGATGATGCTTTTCATTTTCATAAGCCCTCATGCCATCATTGTCATCATCATCACTCCATCATCAGCACCAACATGGGAAGGACTACCTTGGGGAGCAGGGTTGGATGGAATGGAACAGAGGAGGAGGAGGAAGGTGCTGTCCCTGGGTATGTTCTGGAGTCCTCTGTAGCCAGCCACAATATGCATTTGCCTAACAATCTGTCAGTGTCATTAACACTGCATCAGGACGTGCTCACTCTCCTTTTTCTAATCACTGACCATCTTCTTTTTCTCAGTCTCTCTTACCATCATTGTGCCATCATCAGCACCACCTTGAGGAGTACTACTAACTAGAGGAGCATGTTTAGGTGGGATGGAACTGTGGACGATGAAGATGCCTGGGTTTGTCACCCAATTCTTAGCCTCTTGGTATGGTACCCTACCCCACTCATTGTGAAGGTTTTGCTTACACAAACTGTTCATTTCTTATCATGCACTTCAACAGTATATTTTAATAATACATGAGAAGCTATTAAAAATTCAGTGTGTTTTTAACACCCAAAACTCTTCCTTTAATTTGGGGCCACATCAGGTCAGTTCAGGTTTTGCCCAACCCAGCTAGAAATTGGCCTGAAGTGTCAAATTTTCCAACTCACATAGCCCTAGTTATTGACAAACCAGGAGGAGATTGTGCTGAAATCAGCTTGGGTTACTGAATTAGCCTCAGAGACTGCAGACAAGCAGTTAATATTTTAGTGTGATTTTAGCTCGCTATGCAAATAGCACTTTTACATGGTTACTCTTGCACTGTTTTGCTCTTTTTGTTTTTCTCCATGCCTAAAGGATGGTATTGAGTCAGCATTAAAGTAAAACCAGAAGGAAAATGCAAAAAACTTGGTGAAAATGCTTACTGAATAGCAGGGTACAATAAAGCCCTTGATCTCCTTGAGAAACACTTCACACACCATGAGCTTATAATGATGTGTGCCATACCCTTTCATGACATTCACTGTGGTTTCTATGACTTTTAGCATTTTGTCCATGACTAAACCAATATTTTCTCCAAAATGTGCCATGAACAGACAGAACACCAGGAGGAAGGAGCTACTGGTATAACTAAAACTTCTCTACTGGGACTAAGAACTAGAACTCTTGTACTGGGACCTTCAATTTAGGGTAAAAAAAAGGAGTTAGTGTGTTTGAGAGGTAGTTGAAGTAAATTGTTATCTGTTATCTGTGTTATCTGTGTGCTTATCTAGGTGCTTGTCACAGGTGTCAGAAGGGAATTGTTATCTGTGAAATTAACTAAGTGTAGAAAGATTTGCAAAGTAGGGGTAGTGGCTTAGCTAGAAGGAGCCAGATTAAGACCAGATATAAACACTGCCCTAGATAGCTTCTGCCAGAGAACAGACAGAACACCAGGAGGAAGGAGTTACTGGTATAACTAAAACTTCTCTACTGGGACTATATTGCCCTCCTTCCCTCCCCTCCACCCCCCACCCTAAACCAGTTCTACTTTTATAGGCATAGGATTTAACTGACAACAGGAACTTCCTGTTTAGGAGCAGGAAGTGAGTGATCACAGAGCCACCAAAGACTCACCATCTTGAAGGGCAAGAGTAGCTCTCCGCCCCCAGCTGCTGGAGGTCTGACTCTGAGCAAGTAAGGAGACTACTGAGAAATATAGGAATTTCTTGTCTCAGAACAGGAAGATCAGGAGCTAAAAGGGTGCAGAGGCAGTAAGTAAGTAGGGAGAGAAGAAAAAAGAAATAAACAAACAGAGGAAAGAGTAATTATTCCAAATAACAGTTAGGGGGCCAGAAAAAAGACATGATGGGAGTGGTGCAGTGCAGTGGCTGTGGAGCAGCAGTCTTCTGGGAGATGTTCTGGAGGATGCAGTGTTGTCCCACCTGCAGGCACCTCTCTGGGTTGAGGGAGGAGGTTGCTCATCTCCAGGCTGAGTTGGCTAGGATTTGTGGGACCGTGGGACCTCCTCTCCCACCCAGGGACCACCAGGGTTGCTGCCATTGCCTCAGAGGTTGCCAACAAAGAGGAATGGTTGGACCACAGTGGGCTCAGGGAGGGTGAGGGTGGTGGAACAAAGGTGCATCCCTCCAGCTGTACCTCTCCACAATTTCTATGCCATTCTGGAAAAGTGTGGTTCCTCTATGGAGGCACCCACAGTGGAGACCAAGGAGGATGCTGGGAACCTCAAGGAGACCCACAGGAGGGTATCATGGGACCCCACAGGGGAAGGAAACAACTCCTGGTGGGGGACTCCATTGTTAGGAAGGTAGAACTGGGGGAGGAAGGGGAGAGGGAGGTAAGGTGCCTGCCTGGCGCCATGGCTTGGAAGGAGAGGGAGTGACTCCTCAGGATTGCCTGAGCAGCTGCACAGGGGAGGGAGCTGGATGTCATTGTACACCTAGAGACAAATGACCTGGCTAAGAAAGGGATTAGAGCAGTGCAGGAGGAGTTTATGGAATTGGGGAGGGGCCTTAGACAAGTAGCACGCACGGTGACCTTCTCGGAGGTGCTGCCCATCTATGGCATAGGAGAGGCTAGGGTGTTCTGCACCATGGAATTCAATCAGTGGTTGAAAACTGGTGCAGAGCTCAGGGATTTGGCTTCATCGGACTGGGGTTCACCTGGAGTGATGCAAGCCTATACTGGCATGATGGGCTGCATCTGTCCAGGAGGGGAACCAGGATCCTAGGTGATAGGTTTAAATGCTTCATTGGCAAGCATTTAAACTAGCCAAGGGGGGAGGCACTGGAAAGGAGCAGAGAAATCCTAGACCCCCCCAAAAATCACAGTAGTAAGTGTGGTAAACAGCAACATAGAGGTGTTGATAGGGAGAAGGGCAGGGGTAAATGGGGAAGTGACAAAGGCAAGAAGGACAGGGATGGGGCAAAAAGGAGTAAGGCCATCAGGAAATGGAGGGTAATGAGTACCAATGCCCGTAGTCTGGGCAACAAGTTCCCTGAACTGGTGGCCTTGATGGAAGAGGGATGCCTGGATATCGTAGCAGTCACAGAAACATGGTACACAGAGAACCATGACTGGGATGTTAACATACCAGGATACATAACCTACAGAAGAGACAGGCAGGGGAGAAGAGGGGGAGGAGTAGCTCTCTATGTAAAGGAAGGGATAAAAGTAACTGAACAAAAGAGTAAACAGGGAGGAGAGGAGTCACTGTGGGTCACCTTGGAGACTGGAAAGGGCACCACAATCCACACAGGGGTTGTGTACACACCCCCATGTCAGGGGGAGGGAATGGACAAGGGTATGATAGAAGGCATACGTAGGATGGCAGAGAAAGGGGAGATACTGTTGATGGGGGACTTTAATATGCCAGATGTTAACTGGAGCATCTTTGCTGCAGCCACATCCAAAAGCAGGGCCATTCTTGATGCCTTTCATTTTTTTTGAAATTTAAGTTTATTATTTTCAAAAGAAATACAACCAAAACCATGATGATTAAGAAACAGACCAATAAACCAAAATCAGGTCAACCCCCCCCCCACACACTATAAATATAGTAAGTAACAGGCATACTCGAAAGTAAAAACAGCATAACATACCTATCTATCAGTCAAAACGCCAGAGAGTAGATACCCTCACCCCCTCCCTCCCCCTCCCCAGGGTGCACCCACTAAAAGCATAAATTAACAGCTTCTAGAGTCTGGATATCCACACTTACTAAACAACCTATTTAATAACCTGACCAATAGTCCTAGTTATAATAAAAGAGACATATCTAAATCACTTTAAAACCTTATATTAAAGTAACATCAATTATGCTACATAGTATGAGGGTCCAGGGATCAGGCCACAAGCCTTATCATTAAGGTAGGTAAAAAGACTGGAGCTTGCCCCATCTTTTATAAACTAGGTCCATACGGTTCTTATAACTGGCAATCAAATTTTCGGACTGGAGATATAACATCAACTCCTTTAACCAATCCGCAAAGGATAGAACTAATTGGTCTTTCCAGTGTCTTAAAACCAGCTTTTTGACGGCCATAGATATCAGAGCCACATGGTACCTATGTCTACACTATCTATCAGAGAAAATCACCTAGTACACAAATTCCTGGAGAAAAACCTGCTCAGACCCAGAAGGGATCTAAATTATCCCTAATCAAAGATCACAGTGGCAACTTTAGCACACTCCCAGAAAACATGAATCAAGGTGCTTTCACCTTGCAAGCATCGGAAACACAGTGGAGCAGAAATCAGCTTCCGTTGAAAATGCTTGACTGGAGTGTAGTATAGGTTATTAACAATATTATATTGCACTAAACGAACCTATCCTGGGTGTGATATCTATGTAGATTAGGCCAAAATTCTCCACAATGGTACTTCATCAGGGAAGATAGTGTCCAGATCGAGACCACCAACCTCCTCCCCCAAGTTAAAAGTCAAAAGGTAGGAGTAAATCTGTGAAATGGAATGGGGTTTGGATGCCAGCATAATAATGTTGGAGAGAAAGGGGTATACCACGGACGGTTTAAACACCGATCCAAACTTACTACTCACCAGGTGCCGAAGTTGAAACACCTTGAAAGTCTCTCTGCTTGGAATATCAAATCTGGCTAAGATATCTCTTGATGTGAAAAGAGAAGCTTGACTAAACAAATGTTCAACCCTGAATCTTAAGTTGTGGGAGCCAATTTAATCCTACCCACGAATCTCCTAAAGTAATATTGGGATTAAGAATAATCGGCTGTCCTAAATCTGTATGGTTAGAGATCCGAAAAACCTAAGACATTGGGCCTACACCTTAAGAGAAACTGCCACTGTGTTATCAGAAATCAATTGTGAAAGTATTTTCAAGTGAGATAAGGTAGAGTGGTTATGTCAAATTTAAGTCGGAAAGGAAGGCCGATTCTAATTGAAGCTTATATTGGGGAAAGTTCAGATTTGCCGAACCACCTTCCCAATTTGGACAAGTGGCCGCCCAATAATAGCTGAAAATTCGAAGTCTTAAGCCTCTTCTTTAGGAAGCGATAGGAGCATAAGAGCAACGCACTTTTCCTTTCCAAATAAAAAGTGGAAAACATACTATGGAGCTGTTGGAAAAAGGAAAGAGGAAGCCAGAGATTGGTAAGGTTCAGTGGTAAAAAATCCTGGAAGAATATTCATCTTAATGATACTAATTTACCCATCAAGGAAATAGGAAGGGATGCCCAGCGCTGCAAATCTTGACTAATCGAGTCTCTGATCTTGATTAAATTTAGTTTCTGAGCAAAACGGATCAGTGGAAAAGTAGATCCCAGATACTTAAGTGAACTGAAGTCCATCTCATTCCAAAGGGAAGAAACCCACTTAAAAGTATAGTTATTTAAGGAAAGATCTCACACTCGATGTGTTTAACTTATAGCCAGAAAAGGAGCTAACTGCCTAATAATATCCAGAGCTGCTTAAAGATGCTACCGGATCAGACAGGTAACAGAACATCATCCGTGACACGCAGAAAGAACTAGCTCTCACCTAAGAACCTGACCCTCACCCGAGGGAAGACTTAAGTTTTATCAGTAGAGGTTCCAAGTATAAGTTAAACAATAAAGGAGAAAGGGGCAACCTTGTCTAGTGCCGCAAGGAGACTGAAAGAGAGATAAAACCCCATTGCAATAGATTTTTGCAGAGGGGCACTTATAAAATACCTGTATCAGGTTCAGAAAGGGTTCGAAGCCCATTTCTTCCATGACGGTCCATAAAAAGGACCAATCGACCATCAAATGCTTTCTCAGCATCCAAAGAAACTAATACAATTGGGTCTGAACGGACCGGCATGCTGCGTAGATATGCGATAAGGTCCTCAGATGATCAGCCTGATCTCCTGAACAAAACCTGTTGGCTCAGGGCTCAAAAGCTCCATCCAAATCTTTTAATCCTCTCAGCAAGTATTTTGGCTAGTATCTTAATATCATAGTTCTGAAGAGAAATAGGACAGTAGCTAGCTGGATCAGAAGGTCTTTATCCACTTTAGAATTAATACTATAGTGGCCTCGAACAAGGCCGGGTCAAGTTCCAATGCGACCTGGAAGTAGTTATATAATTTAAGCAAGATAGGAGTTAAGTCTTTAGAGAAGACTTTGTAGAAATTTGTGAATCCATCTGGGCCCGTGCTTTGTCCGGAGCCAGGGAAGCAATAGTGCTCTGATCTCCTCAGCTGAGATAGGAGCCGATAAACTCACCTGTGGGATTCCAGTATCTCGAAGATCAATTCTCTTATATAACTTCTAACATCTGCTATCGAATGAGATGTTGGAGGGGACTAAAGACTGGAATAGTATTCCCTAAAGACCGAAGCAATCTCTGGGCTAAGAGACAGTAGTTCGGATGAAGAGACCAGAGAAGGAATAATCCTCGAACCTTCAAGCGCACGGAGATGCAGAGCCAATAATTTCCTGATTTTTCACCGAGATCAATATACTTAGCCTGGGTTTTGCCAGATAATACTTATCTTTCTTTCAGAAGGTCCGAGTATTCATTCTTAACTGAAAGGAGCTCCTTAAGATCCGAGACCAAGAAGTTAATGAATACCTACCTTCCAATTCCCTTAATCTCACCCACCAACTCTAACAATCTGGTCAGCCGCGTTTCTTCCTAAGGGAAGCCATCTTAATAAAGTCACCCTAAGATAGCACTTTAACGCCCCCATATCATATCCACTCTAGGGTAGAGTCCATATTATCTGCCAAAAAGGGATATTCTAGAACTGATCTCAAACACAATGTCGGTCCTTTAATAGTTGAGTATTTAATCTCCACATGGAGTCTCGAGAAAGTCAGGACTTAGGAGAGAGGTGCAACCAAACCAGAGCATGATCTGACACAATGATCGGTTCTATACCAGATAGAGATACACTGAGAAAAGAGAGACTAATCTAATATCATATCAAGTCTTGATTTAGTGCCGCTGACTGGGATTGAAAGGAAAGGCCCGACAAGAAGGATTAGCAATATGCCATGGATCGCCTAGACCTAACAATGAGACCATTTCACAGAGGGCCTTTTGTGCCGAGGAGGGTGCACGCCTATCCTGGGGCTCTCTATCCAACAACGAGGGGAAAGGTACATTCCAGTCCCCTCCTAACACATATTGAGTTGGCAAAAAACCAGCCAACTTATCTGTCAACATCATGAAAAATTCAGGATTACCTCCCACCGGTCCATACACTGAGCCCAGAATCACACTCTCTCCGCTTTGCTACCCTTAACTAGAATGAATCTCCTTCCGGTCTGAGCAAACCAGGTCCTTGGTAAATAAGACGTGCTTTTTAACTAGAATCACACCCTTTTACTGAAATGAGAATTCCCAGCAAGATACACTTGAGAAAACCCAGACCGAGAGAGCAAATTGGCCTCATCCCGGCCTAAATGTGTTTCCTGCAAAAAAAGGATATCCGTGCAGAGCAGGGAACAGTGATTGAAAACCTGCAAACGTTTAACCTGGTCCCTGAGCCCTCTCACATTCCAGGACACTATTTTAACTATACTCATAGCCATTTTAAAATTATCCCACAGTAATTGGATATCCAGATAGAAAACTTCCAACAGATTATAGCAGGGTGCACCTCCCATATAACATATAACAAGTCCAAGACCCCGTTGTATGACTCCCTCCCACCATCCCCCCTTACAAAGAAACCCCAGACCCCATCAGAAGTTACATGGAACATCAATTTGTAACCCCCATACCCCCACCCCCAATCCATATTCTAAAACTAAATAACAAACAGGCAAGGTCCCCAAGCAAGACAACGGAACCCAACTCTATGACCAAGATCAGAAAATTCTCCCCACAAAACACCCCACAACATAAACCCCACAAGAACTATGTACAAATGGGGTCCGTGATAGTCGGTCCCAAATACAACTTTTATTTCGGCTGCTAACCCCCAAATCCCATGCATCTCCAATCCCCAGAGCCAAAAACCAGCAACCATATACTATTAAAACCCAAGACTCCTCAGTGAAATTATAACCCTGCAACTACCCACCAACAATTGTTACAAATCAGCCCCGGCAGAGATTAGCAACCCCCACCCCAGACAGCTCATGATCCCAAATCCAGCCTCAGATTCGGCCAAATCCCCCAGCCACCCCCAAACTCCGCCCCACACGCACTCAATAGACATAAAGGCTGAAGATACCAAAGAAAGAAAGTAAGGGAAGGAGAAAGACAGACACATAAAAAGGAGAAGCCCTGATATAAAAATCCCTTAGGCCTCATCGACTCCAGCGGTCCCACCATAATTCAACCCTTCACCTCAATAAATGAATGAATGGCTGAAACGAATGAGCCACCCACCCATACCAGTTTCAGTCAAAATTGGGAGAACAGTCCCAACCCACATCACACCAACCAGAGGCAAGGGAGGCTCACTGAAGATTCACTATAGTGGTGCTGCTCCGAGGGACCCACATCACTGACCCTAAGTGTTCCGCCTCCAGGAAGTTCCCCTGAAACTGCAACCGGAAAGAATGTTCACCGGCACATGAACTTCTGAAAAAAAAAAAAAAGGACGGGAACTATAGCGTAAATCGAGGCCCAAACCCACACCGCCCACCGCATCTCCATCCCAGCAGCCAGCCCACCAGAAAGACCAAAGAAGAAGAGCCAGGACAACCAGACCAGACAAGGAAAAAATGCCACCACGAGACACAGCACAAAGGTACGTGACAAGGAGGGTGGGCAAGTATGAGACAAAAGGTCGGGGGTCGCCACAACAATCACCAGGGATATACACAGACACCATCAATAGTAACATTTAACATCACAAACAAATATTAACAGCATCCAAAAAGTCCAACATATTTTCTTCAGCCGGATCCCTTAAACAGATCAGGCAGTCTGCCAGTAAGGTCCTTGTAAGCTGCTTCTGGGGTGTTAAAACTCGTAGCTGTGCCTCCAACAGTTACTTTCAGGGTGGCAGGATATATCATCTTAAACGGGATTGCTGCCACGATGAGCTTTTGGACGATTTGGTGGTATGATGCTCTTTTTTCCCAAATCTCTTTGGGAAGGTCTTGGGCAATCCGGATCCTCGAAACACCCCACAGGATTTCTTTAAGCTCCCGAGCCTTCAGGAACACATGCTGCCTTTCCAGGTAACTTAAAAATTTAATAATGATCGGATGAGGGGGGAACCAGCTGCAGGTCGAGGACGCAGCGAACGGTGGTCCCTTTCGAGATGGTAGGAGGCATTAATAGGAGATGGGCCTACTATTTTAACCAAGAACCTCTGCAGGAAAGCCATAAGGTCCAGGCCTTCTTCTAACTCCGGGAGGCCAATTATTAGCAGGTTATTTCGGCGATTTCGCCCCTCTAGGTCTTCAGTTTTGAGTTGGAGCCTCTTCACCTGCTGCCTTAATTCTGTTATCTCTGTTTCAGCTCTAGATCTCCATTTTTCAACAGATGCGACCTTTACCTCCACATCCGAAACTTTTTTTGTAACATCAGAGAGGTCGCTCCACAGAGATTTGAGCTCTCCTGTTAATTCCACAAGAAGCTCCTTCACAGGGCCAAGCTCCTGGAGGAATTTATCCTCCGATAAAGGCGTAGGCTGTACTGCTTTCTCACCTCCCATGGGTCCGGCCTAGCTGGGGCCTGATTCCTCTGCTTTTTGTGGCCTTCCCCAGGAGATACTGAGGGTATGTTGGTGAGGGCCTGTTTCAGATCCACCTCCATCGCGACCCAGCTAGGGCTTAAAATTTCAACTCAAGGCACCTTATCGATGACGGAGTGTTAAGAGGTTTGCTATTTAAGTAATTTTCTCCAAAAAACCCCCGTCAAAATGCACTTTAGAATTGCAGATTAGGCGGCCAGAGGGGGAGCTCAGGATTTCAGCTGCTGCTCAGATGGATGCCATCACATGACTCCTCTTGATGCCTTTCATGTGGCATGCCTCAGACAGCTAGTTTTGCAACCTACTCATGAGGGAGCAATCTTAGACCTCATACTCTCAAATGGGCACAGTGAGAGGATCTTAGATCTAGAAGTGGGTAGCCATTTGGGAACAAGTGACCACCAAACAGTGTGGTTCATGATAAATTCAGCTACAGAGTCAAGCCATACAAAAGGAGGGTTCTGGACTTCAGGAGGGCAAACTTTGGCAAGATGGGAGAGTGCCTTAGAAAAGCACTAGCAAACAGGCTAGAAGGAGGGTGGAGCAACAATAGGGAAATATCAAACTGCCATCACAGAGGCAACAAGCCTTAGGTGAAGCAAATAAACAAATCAAATGAAAGAAAAGCCACTATGGTTCTCAAAAGAGGTGGAGATGAAGGTTAGGAGAAAAAGATAGCATTTAGGAAGTATAAGGAAACACAGAAGGAGCAGAACAGAGAACTGTACCAGTTAAGGCAGAAGGAAGCAGGGAGGGTAGTCAGAATAGCAAAGGCACAAACTGAAGAAAAGATAGCTAACTCGGTTAAGAAGGGGATAAAACCTTTATAGGTACATCAGGAGCGTAGAAAGACAAAGGAGGGATAGTGAGGCTGAATAGAATGGATGGTGGTGGGCAGAGAGTACAGTGAAAGCAGGGATACTGAATGAATACTTCTGTTCAGTATTCACAAAAGAGGAAGTGGAGCAGGTGCCTAATCCAATTAACAGAAGCACTCTGGAGAGAGGGTCGATCCCAGTCTTTTCACAGAAGAAAGGGTTCTGAAAGAACTCCTAAAACTGATGGTGGACAATGCAATGGGGCCAGATGGAATCCACCCCAGAATTCTAAAAGAATTAAGCAGAGAACTAGTGACACCACTGACTACCCTTTTTAACAAATCATGGGAGGATCGTGTGGTACCTGAGGACTGGAAGAAGGCAGATGTGATTCCCCTTCACAAAAGTGGGACCTAGACAGAGGCAGGAAACTACAGACCTGTTAGTTTGACCTCTGTGGTAGGGAAAGTGATTGAATCACTTCTGAAGGAAAGAATTGTTGAGTACCTAGACACCAGTGGGGCACAGGACCCGAGGCAGCATGGGCTCACAGTGGGAAAGTCATGTCAGATGAATCTAATTGATTTCTTTGACTGGGTGACCAAAGTAGTAGACCAGGGAGGGGCTATGGACATGGCCTACCTAGACTTTAGCAATTCATTTGACACAGTCCCACACAAAAGATTAGAAGTCAAATTAACCAGCCTGGGAGTGGGTCCCAGGGTGGTAGCCTGGGTAAAACATTGGCTGAACAACAGGACACAGAAGGTAATTGTAAATGGAGTCCACTCTGAAGAAAGAGGGGTTACTAGTGGGCACCGAGGGTTCAGTACTGGGTCCAACTTTTAATGTCTTTATAAGTGACATTGCAGAGGGACTGGAAGGAAAAATATACCTCTTTGCAGATGACACAAAGATCTGCAACAGGGTTGATACACAAGCAGGTGTGGAAAAGATGAGAAGGGACTTGGCAAGGTTGGAGGAATGGTCAGAAGTATAGCAGCTTGGATTCAATGCAAAGAAGTGCAAAGTAATGCACCTGGTAACAAAAACCCAGGGGAAGATTACACAATGGGGGGGAGGTTGTAGTAACAACAACAAAAATGGAAAGGGACCTGGGGTAATCATATCAGATGACCTTAAGGTTGGCAAGCAATGTGAGAAGGTAATATGGAGGACTGGGGAGATACTGGGATGTATAGGGAGAGGTATTACCAGCAGAAAACAGGAGGTTGTTATCCCACTCTACAGACAGTTGGTGAGACCCCATCTGAAGTACTGCGTCCAGTTCTGGAGACCCCATCTCCACAAGGACATAGACAGGATGGAGGCAGTTCAGAGGAGGGCAACTAAAATGGTGCAGGGTCTGCAAGAGAAGCCATATGATGAGAGATTAAAGGAGCTTAATATGTATACCCTTGAGGAAAGGACAGAGAGGGGGGACATGATAGAAATGTTTAAGTACCTCCGTGGAATCAACAAAGTCCAAGAGGGTAGCATCTTTCAGAAAAAGAGATGTGCAAGAACAAGGGGACACAATTTGAAGATAGAGGGGGGATGGGTCAGGGGCAATGTGAGGAAGTATTTTTTCACAGAGAGGGTGGTGGATGCATGGAACAGCCTTCCTGAGGAGGTTGTGGGGTCTAAAACTGTGGGAGAATTCAAGAGTGCATGGGACAGACATAAAGCAATTTTTGTGGGTGGTAGGAAGAAATAGGCTGTTGGTTAAATAGGATCTGCAGCTTATCCTCTAGGTAGGGAAATGGGCAGACTATGTGGGCCAAGCGGTCCTTATCTACCGTGAAAGTCTATGTTTCTATGTTTCTGTGAGAAAAGTCTGGTCCTTATCATTTGACTTCTGTCAGACATGTACATTTCTGTGGCACCATTCATAGCTAACTTCATTACAGCATTTAAAGTGCTGCAAAAGTATCATGCTTTTTTTTTTTTTTTTTTAAGTGTAGCAGTTTAGGTCTCCTTTTTCTCCACTCAGAAAGTTCTTTCCAATTCTACCAGAGGATTAGCTTTGAACACAACAGACAGACAGTACAAACACAGGGCCCAATAATCAGTTCCATTTTCATAAGGCTTTCTGCCCCTCTGCACCAAGAAATAAAACTGGCATACTGAGAACATTAGATTTGCACTGGGGGCCGAGACACCCACAAATCTTGGAATGCAAATGAGACACTGTTAATGTTACTGTACACAAAGTGTGTTTGTTTGTAATGATGGTGTACTTCCCAAGATTCTGCATGTCTGCGCATGGTGTAGTGCCATGCACAGGCATGCATATGCCAGGACAGAACTAAACACCCCCCCCAACCTGAGCATGTGACCCACCTTTAGATCAACAGTGATGCTTGGAAGTAGTACAGCTGAGCCCCAAACTAAACCCCAGCCTTAAATACTCCTTGATAGCCCAGTAGATTCTTTCTTTCTAGTCCCAGGTCCCTGTGGGAATCTTATTCATTAAACATTCTCTCACCAATCTTAGTTCCAATGTCCCTTTGAAGTAGCGCATCATTTCGACACCTCTTCACCTAGTAAAAAAAAATACTGTAGGCTAGGAGTGTCATAAAATGCTGCACCCACTCTGCTGGCAGTAATTGGCATTGTGAATTGCAGAGTGTTGTCTGAATGCCATCTCTTCCTCTCCAACGTACCAGCAAACTTTGAGGTGTGCTGGCATGTAATGATTATTCGACCCCCACATAGCTCAGGGTGGGTTATAGGCAAGGGGATGCCACTAAACCATGTCATAATGATTTAGTGCTAGTCCACTTCAAATAAGAATTGGGCCAATAGTAAACTGCTGAATAATTTATTGTAGGCACTTGTTAGCAAAAACTGCACTGTAGTTACAGTGTAACTACACTGTAACTGCATTGCAATTGCAATGTAGTTGCATGCAACAAACATGTAACTACTGTAGAATTACCTAGTTCTGTGGTTGTCAATGTATGGCCTGAGGGCTGCACGCAGCCCCCAGGGGGTTTACCGTGGCCTTGCATCCATCCCATAGCATAACTTTTAATGCTGTTTCCAGTCCTTTAAATAAAGTTTATAGCATTCTAATTTATAATGTATGCTTGATACAGAGGTAAAGGGGGTCTTATGAGGGTCTTCCAGGGACTTGTGGCCCTCAAAGTTGTTTGAGGGCTGCATCTGTGGCCCTCTAGTTATCCTAGGTTGCCCAACACTGGCCCAGTTGCATGTAATTAATGATTAGTTATATTAATAAGGACACTTAAGTGTAACCCAAAATATAATATGTCTTTATGTCATCATTTTAGAACACAAGGATACTACTTACACAAAGCTGAATAGCTTCAGAAGACAAGATGTAAAGAGTCGTCCCTCAACAAAGCATAACAATTGCAGCTGTTGCAGCATATTCTATGGTCTGCTATTTTTGAGATACAGCTCTTGTGGCTTTGTACTTGGATTACAAGATGAAATGAAAAATTACTGTCCCGAGAGCTAAACTGGAAGCCACTACAAAAAGTACCCTGAACTACTATCAGAAGTCATAATCAAGCCTTCAAATTCTCTGCAGCAATTTGGGTCAAAGTTATGCAGCA
Source organism: Neoceratodus forsteri (assembly GCA_016271365.2). Lineage (NCBI taxonomy): Eukaryota > Metazoa > Chordata > Ceratodontiformes > Ceratodontidae > Neoceratodus > Neoceratodus forsteri. The sequence goes on from CM057452.1 coordinate 906,959,192, forward strand.
AGTCCCCTTGTTGCCATATAATCTTTGTGGCATTGGTTTCCTATTTCTGCAGAAATTATGTGCTGGGAGTTGGGAGAGTTGGTAGCAGACAGGGACCCTCAGTATCCAGGTATGAGAGAAAATGTTTGTTTTGGGGCTGGGATCCACAAAGAAGGGCAGGTCATCCATTAAATCCTGAGTCCATACACATACAGCATTAGAAAGTAACACCCTGCTATCTCAGCCTTATCACCCACCCCAGCCCGGCCTGAGCCCCCTCCCCAGTTACCTTATTTGGTGTAGTAATAGTTTTATTTATTTATTGAAATGTTTCACTAGAAAGGCACACTGAACAACAAGTTGCTTATCTCCCGGTGCGACCTGGGGGGGAAGGGTAATGGGAGTCTACATACAGAAAATATAAAGATAAACATATACAAAACAGTGTAGTACAGAGCAACAATACTAAAAAAAACTTACAGGCAATATGGCATAGCAACAGTGCAGTGTTTAGAAGTATTACCACATAAACAATAATTGGCCAAGATGTTTATGCGGCTAATACATCCATAAGTGCAGCATTTAATATGTTAAGAGCCTGACAGGCAAGGAGAAGCATGGGAGAGGTATAAGATAGCATTAGGTTTGAAGGAAACAGGAACAGTTTCAGGGGAGGGAGTTTTGGAGAGTGGTGGAGAGGGAATGAAGGGAAGATGTATGGAGGCAGTATAGTGCAGTGGTTTAAGGCTCTGAGCTAAAAATCTGGAAAACTGGGTTTGAATCCCACAGCCCCCACTTACATACTGTGTGACCCTGAGCAAGTCACTTAACTTCCCTGTGCTCCCAGGTTGCACCTGTAAACAAGCTTTCAGCTTAGTGTGTCTCACCTGGTTAAACAATTGGAAAAAAAAAGATGTGTGCCAAATTTGAAGAGGGAGGGTGTTCCAGATTTTGGGGAAGTGGTGACTGAAGGCAGACTGTCCTGCCAATGTGGATCATTGAGGGACAGCAAGGGTCCATGAGTCAGCAGACCTTAAAGAATGCACAGGAGATGGAGGGGGAGCGAGGGAGGAGGATAGATAAGGAGGTCGAGAACCAAACCAGAATTCTGAAATGTGTTTTGCGCAGTGAGAGAGATACTGGTTTGTGAGTGAGAGGAAGGAGAGGGAGTGATAAAGGATGCAGTGATGATTGCGCTCTGGACTGACTAGGGCAAAATGGCAGAAATAGTTGAAAAGGGGATCTAATCTAGATAAGGTGGATTTGGGAGCAGCACTATAAACTACATCGCAGTAGTTGAAAGTTGGGAGAATCATCTTTTGGACAGTCGCATGGCTGACCATAAGAGGGATGGAATTACAGTTCATGTAAAGGGTGCCAAGCTTGAAGCACAGTTTTTTCAGGATAGCGTCGATGTGGTCAGAGAAGCTGAGATGTTGGTCCAGCCAAATCCCAAGGCTTCTGAATAAGGTGGAATCCTGAAATTGAGTCCCATCCAGGGTGTGGATAGTGGGCAGAGCTGGGAGCCAAGCAAGTCTCTGCCTTGTGCTGAAGGAGTTGGAGACTGTTTTCTTGGCATTTAGGAAAAGTTGATGTGAGGCAAGCCAGTGCTAGATCTTGTTGAAGTCAAGCTGGAGTGTGGCTTCTACATCAGAGTGAGATTTCCCATTGGTAAACAAGACGGTATCATCCACATACATATGGATGTGGGAGGAGGAACAAGCAGATGGAAAGTCATTTAGGAATATAGAGTACAGAAGGGGACCCAGTGCAGAACCCTGAGGTACTCTAGTCTGTATATGATGTGGAAGAGATTTTTATCAATCCCAAACAAGCCATCCATGAAATACAACACAAGGTTAGTGCAGTAGAAACAGAAAAAGGTTGGATGAAGATGTTAAGAGATGTATGTGTACCTGATTATGTCTTTTTGAAATTTTTAACTTAAAATCTACTGTATGTATGTATGAACTTTTTTGTTCTTTTGTAACATGTTGTAACACTGCTAGAAGACCTCATTGTAAATGAGTCTGTGACTCAATCAAGTTTTATCCTAATTCATAAAAAGAAGTTTTATGAATAAATATTTTCACTACTACTACTACTACTACTACTAGGCAACCAGACAGACATTTGGGGTTTTGTGGCTAGCAGCTTGGTCTGCAATTTAATCTCTGAAATTTAACAATGGCCTCCAGAGTATAATGAAGCATTGTATGAATAGCAAATAGCTTACAGCAGTAATTAGTTATAGATTCCAGCAGTACCTGAGCTGAACAACAGAACAAGCATAGAAATTTGTAGGAATGGCAATGAAACAGCTATAATAATTGCTTGATACAATTGTATTTAAGCAAGTTTGAGTCACATGGAGAAAGTAATATAGAATTGCAGTAGATTTCAGTCCGATTCCCACTGAATGCAAATAAACATATTGCACAGATTTAGATCCCCAAAAGGGTTGGATAAAACTAAGGGCATACGGAAGGAATTGTGAAGTAAATAAATAAAACCCTGAGGTAAATAAGCAGGAAAGAACCATAGTGGAATGCAAGGCTGCTGGTAGTATTAGAGTAGAGCTGGCACTGAGAACTGGGTGCAAGCTGCAACAAGGAGAGGCAGCAAAATGAGAGCAGGAGCCTAGGCCGGGTGCAATGAATTACCAGAAGCAGCAGCGGCAGAGAAATTGGAATGGAAGCCGAAACATACAACAATTGCAGGAAAACTAAGGGTGGTATGCAGCTGAAAGGAATAGGCTTGAGCACAGGCACAGGAGTAATATAGCACACACAAAGGGCAATGAAAACCCCCAAAGACAAAACAAACACAAACACAGGAAACCAGAAAACAAGCAATGGTACAGGGATTGCATCACAAGTCCTATGAAGACAAGCTGAAGGACTTGAATATGTACTCCCTGATGGAGAGGAGAGAGAGAGAGGGGATATGATAGAGACATACAAGTACCTTACAGGGAGAAACCGGGTACAGGAATACACTATTTTCCAGTGAAAAATATGTTCCAGGACTAGTGGGCATGGGATGAAGTTGGAGGGAAGGTGATTCAGAGGAAACGTGAGGAAGAATTTCTTCACAGAAAAGGTAGTAGTCAAGTGGAACACCCTGCCAGAGGAAGTGGTGGGGCTAAAACAATCACAGGATTTAAGAATGCATGGGATAGACATAAGGGAATTCTGGAGGTCAAGGGTAAGGGGCAACAGACTTCTTGGAAAACATAAACTGAACTTACAAGCTCAAATGGGCAGACTGGGTGGGCCATAGGCCCTTATCTGCCAACAGTGTCTATGTATCTAAGTAAGCACAGGAGGAAACACACAGTGGCCAGAAGCAAAACAAATACTAACCAAGCAGAAGAAACACACAAACACATCCTGCAGTACCAAACAGGTCCCAGGGCACTGACATTGGGGAAGGGGGGGGGCAAGGCTGAAACAGGTCACAGGCAGGGCCGCAACAGGGCCAAAGTAAGAAGATAGACCAACAGAGCCTCCGGCTGGCAAAGCAAAAGTGCTTCAGAGGGAGGCTGGGAGGAATTGCTTATATAGCTCAGGAAGTAGGTGTGTTTGATTGCTCAACCTTTGAACTGCAGGCTTAGCCTTTCAATTGTTGGGTATATGTAGCTCACACTGTCACCCTTGGAGCCTGCTACATGTGCTCTGTCACCATCACAGGACAGCACAGATGCTCTGAGCCCACAAACCCCATAGATAAAGACACCACAATCTCCTTGGACCCACCTAATACATGGGGTTGTGATGATGAGCCAGACAGAGTGAGTGCGTGTGTGTGAGGGGAGAGTACTGTTTGTGACCAGATCGGATATGTCTGGTAGTGGGTAGTGATGGGGTGAGAACTAAGAAAGGAGAACAGACTGAAAGTCCCTGTATGCGCCTTACTTTTTCTCCCCCACACCTTACTAGCTACCAAGTACTGTATAGACAATCTGGTCATGAACTACAGACACACACACTCCCTCTGTCTGGCTCATCAACATGGCACTACACCAGATAACCAACACAGGCAGTTTCCACACCCCACCCAAGTGAACCTGTCTAGTTCCCACACAACAACAATGCCAGTCCCCCACCCAGGACTAGAAATAATGGCCAGACTGATACATTTCCTTTGAAAATGTGGGTCTCTTGGTTCACATTTCCTGTGCCCCATTGTATTTCCACACTGTGATATGTTAAAAATTAAAAAGCATTAAAAAGCAATTCTAAAGGTGACTTGAGATGAAACTATATGGCTGATTCAGTTTGATGTGGTTTAATAAAGATTTGTTTCACTGAGTAGGTGTCTGTCTTTACTTTTTTAAAATTTACTCAGGATAGCCCAGCTGAAATGCAAAATCTCATTTTTTTTTAATTTAGTATGCTTTATTCATTTTTTTCCCCAGCATCCACAATACACTGTAGGTTACATGGCATAGACACTGTTGTACAAAGACCAAGAACATGCCGTATCAGCCTTGTGGTTACATCGGCTAAAATAATCACAACTCTATTATATATCTACTAATTAATCCAAATCTAGCTACTTAGTTCCCTTCTGCTATAGACCTTTACACCCTCCCCCTTTACCATTCCACCCTCCCCTCCAGCAAGTGTGTACATGTTAGTCTCAGCATAACTGCAAAGTTGAACACCACCTACAAGGCAAACGGTTAGCTAATTACAGTATAGGCCATTATAGGTTACACGTAACAAGCAAGCTTCTAAGGAGCCCCATCTGGGCTGATATAAGTGGGACCGATTGTTCATGTACAGAATATGTTTTTCTAATTGCAAAGCTGTAAGCATCTCCTTATACCACTCCCTCACCGATAACCATGTTTCTTCTTTCCAGTGCCTCATAATAATGAGTTTAGCTACTGCCGAGACCAAGGCAATATGTGCTTTCCTGACTCTGGGAATTCCTCTCGGAAACCAATATAATAAGCATATTTCTGCAGTGAAGAGGGAGTCTAGCCCAACCAATGGGTCCAGTAATTGTTTAATAGGCTGCCAAAAGATCTGGACCACTAAGCAACCCCACAGCATATGATATAGGGAGCCGGGGGCGAGGTCACACCTAGTGCACATAGGGGAGGGGACATGTCCCACTTTATGCAGTTTAACCAGAGTAAAATATAGGTTATTCATAATTTTAAACTGTATCATTCGCAGTTTATCCTGCTTAACAAATATATAACCGTTCCTCCATGCTCTCTATGTAAAGGAAGGGATAAAAGTAACTGAACAAAAGAGTAAACAGGGAGGCGAGGAGGCACTGTGGGTCACCTTGGAGACTGGAAAGGGCACCACAATCTGCACAGGGGTTGTGTACAGACCCCCATGTCAGGGGGATGGAATGGACAAGGATATGATAGAAGGCATTCTTAGAATGGCAGAGAAAGGGAGATACTATTGATGGGAGACCTGAATATGCCAGATGTTAACTGGAGCACATTTGCTGCAGCCACATCCAAGAGCAGGGCCATTCTTGATGCCCCACAGGTGGCAGGCATTAGACAGCTAGTTTCAGAACCCACTGTGAGGGAGCAATCTTAGACCTAGTACTTCAAACGGGGCAGTGAGAGGATCTCAGATCTAGAAGTGGGTTGCCATCTGGGGACAAGTGACCATCAAACAGTGTGGTTCACGTTAAACTCAGCTACAGAGTCAAGCCATACAAAAGTGAGGGTACTGGACTTTAGGAGAGCTGACTTTGGCAAGATGGGAGAGTGCCTCAGAAAAGCACTAGCAAACAGGTTAGAAGGAGGTGTGGAGCAACAATGGGGAATCATCAAAACTGCCATCACAGAGGCAAGAAGCCTTTGTGTGAAGCAAATAAACAAATCAAAATGAAAGAAAAAGCCACTATGGTTCTCAAAAGAGGTGGCTGTGAAAGTCAGGAAGAAAAAGATAGCATTCCGGAAGTATAAGGAAACACAGAAGAGAGGACAGAGAGCTGTACCAGTTAAGGCAGAAGGAAGCAGGGAGGAAGTCAGAATAACAAAGGCCCAAACTGAGGAAAAGATAGCCAACTCAGTTAAGAAGGGGATAAAACCTTTATAGGTACATCTAGCGAGCGAGAAAGACAAAGGGAGGGATAGTGAGGCTGAATAGAATGAACGGTGGTGGGCAGAGGGGACAGTGAAAAGCAGGGATACTGAATGAATATTTCTGCTCAGTATTCACAAAAGAGGAGGGGGAAGTGCCTAATCCAATTAACAGAAGCACTCTTGATAGGGGGTCGATCCCAGTCCTTTCACAGAAGAAAGGGTTCTGCAAGAACTCCTAAAACTGAAGGTGGACAAAGCAATGGGTCCTGATGGAATTCACCCCAGAATTCTAAAAGAATTAAGGGAGGAACTAGTGAAACCACTGGCTACTCTTTTTAATAAATCATGGGAGGATGGTGTGGTACCCGAGGACTGGAGGAAGCGGATGTGATTCCCCTTCACAAAAGTGGGACCAAGACAGAGGCAGAAAACTACAGACCTGTCAGTCTGACCTCTGTGGTAGGGAAAGTGATGGAGTCACCTCTGAAGGAAAGAATAGTTGAGTACCTAGAGGCCAGTGGAGCACAGGACCCAAGGCAGCATGGATTCACAGCGGGAAGGTCACGGCAGACGAATCTAATAGATTTCTTTGACTGGGTGACCCAAGTAGTAGACCGGGAGGGGCTGTGACATGGCCTACCTAGACTTCAGCAAGGCATTTGACACAGCCCCCACGCAAAGATTAATAGTCAAATTAACCAGCCTGGGAGTGGGTCCCAGGGTGGTAGCCTGGTAAAACATTGGCTGCACAACAGGACACAGAAGGTAATTGTGAATGGAGTCCACTCTGAAGAAAGAGTGGTTACTAGTGGGTACTGCAGGGTTCAGTATTGGTCCAGTCCTTTTAATGTCTTCATCAGTGACATTGCAGAGGGACTGGAAGGAAAAGTATGTCTTTGCAGATGACACAAAGATCTGCAACAGGGTTGATACACAAGGAGGAGTGGAAAGGATGAAAAGGAACTTGGCAAGGTTGGAGGAATGGTCAGAAGTATGGCAGCTAGGATTCAATGCAAAGAAGTGAAAATAATGCACCTGGGAAACAAGAACCCTGGGAAGAATACACAATGGGTGGGGAGGTAGTAACAGCAACAAAAAGGAAAGGGACCTGGGGTAATCATATCAGATGACCTTAAGGTTAGCAAGCAATGTGAGAAGGCAGTAGGGAGGGCTGGGGTATACTGGGATGTATAGGAGAGGCATCAGCAGCAGAAAATAGGAAGTTGTTATCCCTCTGTACAGACAGTTGGTGAGACCCCATCTGGAGTACTGTGTCCAGTTCTGGAGACCCCATCTCCACAAGGATATAGACAGGATAGAGGTAGTCCAGAGGAGGGCAACTAAAATGGTGCAGGGTCTGCAAGATAAGCCATATGAGGAGAGACTAAAGGAGCTTAATATGTATACCCTTGAGGAAAGAAGGGAGAGAGAGGGGACATGATAGAAACTTTTAAGTACCTCAGTGGAATCAACAAAGTCCGAGAGGGTAGCATCTTTCAGAAAAAGAGACTTGCAAGAACAAAGGGACACAATATAAAGATAGAAGGAGGGTGGTTCAGGGGCAATGTGAGGAAGTATTATTTCACAGAGAGGGTAGTGGTTGCATGGAACAGCCTTCCTGAGGAGGTTGTGGGGTCTAAAACTGTGGGAGAATTCAAGAATGCATGGGACAGACATAAGGCAATTCTTGTGGGGGGTAGGAAGAACTAGGCTGTTGGTTAACTAGGATCTACGGCCTATCCAGTAGGTAGGGAAATGGGCAGACTAGATGGGCCAAGCGGTCCTTATCTGCCATCAAAGTCTATGTTTCTATGTTTCTATGTCCCCAAGACTCCACCTCAGGTACAATTGACAGCTCTTGAGCCCAGTAATAGCAAATCCCCCTGGTTAGACTAGTGTCCATAGATTGTAGCTCTTTATAAATCTTAAAGACTGCGTGAGGTTCCCCGGCTGCCTGTAAGAGCCTAATCAATTTATCCATATGCAATCTATTTGCATCCCCCCTCCCCACAAGATTTTTACCTGCCTCCTCAACCTGCTTATATTTAAAGAAAAAAGTGACCGGTACCGAGAAACGAGCACGGAAAGCCGAGAAGGACATCAATTGACCATTCTCTGTTAAGTCCACCACCTTCTTATCAGCCAGGAGCGGCCAGAATGTGGACGAGATGGGTTTACAATCAATTTGAAAATGGGGGTTACCCACAATGGGTTGTTCCAGGGATACCTGCCAGTTACATGAGAGGAAAGTTTACAGTTGATGGAGTGCCCTAGCCGACCATCCAATAGGGGTGTTCTTCAGCATGCTGGGTATCTTCTTAGGGCTGACATAAATCAAAGAGGTGAGAGTACCCTGGTACTGGGTCATTAATGATTTTTCTATAGCCAGCCACAGGGGGGTGTAGGCCTGGTTCTCATTCTCCCAGACTGCCTTTGACCAGTGAACTACTCTACTGAGATGATGGGCACAGTAGTAGGTAAAGAAGGAGGGTAATGCTAGACCACCCTGTCCTTTGGGCCCCGTGAGTTTATTATATGATTGCCTAACTTTTTTTCCCCTCCATAGAAAGGCATTTAACATTGATTGGAGTTGGCCAAACCACTTTTTAGGAAGGTAGAACCCAAGCATCCCCACAGGGTATAAAACCCTGGGTAGGATATTCATTTTTACAATATTAACCCTTCCCCATAATGTAAGTGGAAGACTATCCCATCTTTCCAGATCCAATTTGATGACCTTAAGCAGCTCTGTGAGGTTCAGTTTCATCATGGTGGGAAGATCTCTGGCAACCTGAATACCTGAATAGGTAAGGGTGTGTGGTGCCCACTCCAAACTGGTGCTACTTATGACTTCCCAGGTGGTCCTATCGTTCAGGGGGAAGACCTTAGATTTAGATATATTCAGCTTGTAGTGGGAGACCTCTGCAAAGGATATGATCACTTCCAGAAGAGCTGGAATCCCAATTGCCGGCTCCTCAATATGTATCAACAGATCGTCTGCATACGCGGACAGCGTATACCGCTGCTCGTCAAATTTTACACCTCTAATTTGTGGGGAGGTCATTAATTTCTTGATAAGGGGTTCCAAATAAAGATTAAACAAAAGAGGGGATAGGGGGTATCCTTGCCTGGTCCCTCTTTGCAGCCGAAAAGAGCCAGACAAGATGCCAATCCACCAAACCTGTGCAGATGGGGAGGAATACAGGATTTTGACCCCTTTAATGAATCCTGTGGGGAGGCCATAATGCGCCATTGCTAAAAATAAGAAGTCCTAGGAGACCATGTCAATAGCCTTCTTGGCATCCAGGAACACCAACACCGCTGCAGAGTTGGAGTCCCTGGATGCCGAGAGGATATGTATGACTTTCTGCATATGGTCAACGGATGATCTGCCCACCATAAACCCGATTTGTTCCCACCCAATAAGACCAGCTAGTATTGGGCCTAGCCTGTTAGCCAAGATCTTGGCTAAGATCTTAACATCTATATTAATCAACGAGATGGGCTGGTAACTGCCAGGCATGAGGGGGCCCTTCCCCAGCTTGGGTATGAGGGTAATCAACGCTTTCAGAAAACTGTCCTCCGACATGCCCTCTGAGTACCAAAAATAAAACACTTCTGTTAATAGGGGGACAAGTTCTTACACACACGCTTTGTATAAGTTGTTAGAAAGACCATCTGGTCCAGGAGACTTGTCCAGTGTGAGTTGCTGGATGGCCTGTATGACCTCCGTCACAGTGACCGGATTGCTCAATATTTTGGCACTCTGAGGGGTCACTGTCGGTAGCTCTATGGGGGCCAGATAATTAAGAATATTTTGATCTTTAGGGCGGCCCACCTGATCGACTGAGTACAGTCTGTGGTAATAGTTGTTTGACTCCTCAACCACTTCTCTGGGTGATGTTATAACTTGAGTGCCCACTTTAAAACCAGCAATGAAGCGCGAGGCCTCAGCCTGTCTAAGCCTAACAGCTAACATTTCCCAGCTTTTTCCCCTGCATCCATATATTTAAATTGGTACGTTTCAACGACAACTCTACCGTTTGAGATATCAGGGCTGAGTATTGGGCCTGTAATCTATGTAGAGCTGCCCATTCTGCATCAGGGGACTCATTAAGGGTGGCCTCTAACCTTCGAATAGCTAAAAGTAGATTGTTTTGCTGAGCTTTGTGTAGCCTGGATTTGACAGTCGCCAAACGAAGGCACTCCCCTCTCAAAGCACACTTTGTTGCTGCCCAAACCATGTAAATTCTTGTAACTGAACCCCTATTAATTGTTATAAAGTTGGAAAGAAAATATCATATTTGCTGCTTGGTCTCAGCCTTCTGGAGCAGCTGGTTGTTCAATCTCCAGACAAAATCCCTCCTAGGTCCTTTCCCCAAGTAAAACAGTAGTGAAACAGGCAAATGGTCTGATATGACTCTCTCATGAATCTCGGAGCACACCACATTTGGAAGCCAGTGGGAACTTAATAGGAGAAAATCAATACAGGATAGAGATTTGTGCGGGGGGGAGTAGAACATGTATTGGCGCTCCATAGGATGTAACACCCATCATACATCGAGGATATTTGCACCACTCATCAGGTCATGCAGTGCCCTCTGCGATGGGGAGGGTCTCCGTCTCCGAGAGTCAGATCTGTCCATCCATGTGTCTGGCACTACATTCCAGTCCTCTCCCAATATAGTTGCTACCGGTGGGTTAGTGACCACCATACTTAATAGATTTATGAAGAACTCAGGAGATTCTCCATTCGGACCATATAATGCACCTGTTAGAATTGATCTAGCCTCGATACTACCCAGCAGGATAATATATCTCCCATTGGAGTTGCATATCTCATTCTTTGAAATAAAGGGGATATTCTTATTTATGAGAATAACCACTCCCCCGCTATCGTTAGACCTCCCTGCCCCGAAGGCCTGCCCTACCCAGGCTTTGATGAATAGGTGGGTGTCTTCCCATCTCATGTGGGTTTCCTGGAGGCACACGATCCCTGCCCTCAGATGCTGCAAGTGTCTGAGGATAACCCACCTTTTGCCTTTGTCTTGCGCCCCCTTGATGTTCCAGCTGATAAGGTTGTATTGGCAACTCATTCCCTGCAATTGTATTCATGTCAATATGAGGATCTGCTCCCTTCCATAACCCAAATATACAGTTGAGCCCTGAAAAATACCTTGGCCAGTGGTGTACAGTATTACCCATATTATACACACTTGACACCCTCCCCCCTCCCTCCAAACACCCCTCCTATTATCTATTCTCCTAATTTCTACCAATAAACCCCCAACTAACATACTAAACACTTACTTTTACCACCCTCTTTCACCCCCAGTTCAGAGAACTGCAACACCCAAACAACTGCGGTGCGCGATGTCCTCTCACAGAGTGATACACACCATGTCCTCACCCACCCGCTCCCCGCTCCCCCATTGAACAGCAGTGTGCCAAACCCACATACATTTAAGTTGATTTGCTTTCTGAACCATAAAAGGAAAAAATGGCAGTGTAAATAAACAGACCCAAAAGCTCTGAAATTGATAACTCGAAGGCCAGTAGTATAATTTGTTCCATCCTTACAAAGCCCTCAAACGGGGAGAAGAAAAGGAAATAATAAAATGGCCACACTGAAGAGAAAAGGCAAAAACTAGCAGTTTAAAGTGAGTCCCCGGATGACAGTTGGCACCATTATCGGTCTCCTGTAACCGCCATTGCAGTAAATATAGTCCCTCGCATCTCCGGTCACAATATCTTGCAGCCAAAAGAAACAAAATATCTTGAGTGTCCAGGTTATCCCATAAAGTACTTGCTGGTCTAAAAGACTGGATCTGAAGTAATTCCTTCTGCTTTCTCCCAAAATTGGATGGTACTTAGGCCTTAGTCTCTTCCCGTGGTATAACCTGAAGGACGCTGTCCACTTATTCAAATTAGTTAGCTCCCTTAAGCACAAAAAAAAAAAAGGAAAAAGAAAGTACCCAACTGTGTTAGTAGACATAGTAAAACATTTTGAATTGAGTAGCTCAGAAGCTAGTAATATCACCTTGCTCCATACTCACGAATCCCTGGAATAGGGAGAAGCTGAAGGGGAATTAAATGGGCACAGCAAAAAGGGGAAAAAAACAGAAACTAGTGGCTGAAAGTAAGTCTCCGGATTGCGATTGGCACCGTTTTCAGTCTCAGGTCACTGCCACTGCAGTCAAAAAAGTCCCTCATATCTCCAATTGCTGTATCTCACAGCCGAAGGCAACTGAAACCCCCGAGTATCCAGCGTGTCCCATAAGGCACCTGCCCAATCCAAAGTCTGATTCTGGAACAGTTCCCTTTTTTCCATTCCCCCCGCATTAGACAATATTTAGACCAAGAACTCCTCCCATGGCATAATTCGCAAAACACTGTCCATCTTTTCTGTATTCACTTCAGATTGATATCCTGATGATTATATGATAAGCTTCAGTAATATCTCATTTACAAAAACCCTGCTACTGCAATCTCTCATCGGTTGCAACCTTGGTACCTTCTCTCAATCTGTTCCCTTAAACAGTTCAGGAAATAATTCTCTAAGCTCCTTCAGAGCCTGTTCCTTAGTTTCCGAAGGGATCCACCGATCCTGATGCTTGATCTGGAGCACTGCGGGGTATCACATTTTGAAGGGCTTTCCCGCTGCAATCAATTTGGACACTATTGGATGCATTTCTTGTCTTTTCGCCCTGACCGACTGAGGCAGATCTTGTGCAATTCTGAGCCGATGTCCTTCCCATAATATTTCTCGTAAGTCTCTGACCTTGGCCAGGATATATTGTTTATCCAGAAAATTAAGCAAGCGACAGATCAGGGGCCGAAGAAGTTAGGGGTGAGCGATTTAGGGCCCGTGTGTTTGCTCAATAATATGCTGGGCTCCATTTGGAGAAGGGCCTGCAATCTTCCTAAAGAATTTCTGTAGAAATAGAATCGGATTCGAGCCTTCTTCTTTTTCAGGCACACCAAATATTATGAGATTGTTTCTCCTAATCCTCCCCTCAAGGTCTTCTAGTTTCTCATCAAGTTTTTTCAGCCTTCTCCCGAACCGCACAATCGCCAACTCACTCTTGTCTTGCTTTGTCTCTAGTGAAAGGAGCTTAGCTTCTGAATCTCCCACTGTTGTAGTCAGGGCTTGCACCGAGGCTTTGATCTGCTGCATATCCTCCACCATCTCCAAGATGCATTCTTGGGGAGGTCTCATAACCTCCAGAAACCTTTCCTCTGAGAGAGCAGTAGCAGTAGCAGTAGCTGGAGTTCTGTTGACACTCGACTGCTGGTGCTTAGACCGCTTCACAGCCTTCTTCTTTTCCGGCGTTGATGGCGGTGAGTGTCTCAGTACCATTTTTTTCATAAATACTTCCATTCTGGACAGATAACTGTCCACTGTGAGACTCTTGCTACCTTCTGATGTAGGCTAGGTACCTCACTTGTTGTGAAATAAATCTGAATTCACTATTTTAATGAACAGAGGTGCGGAGCTGCCAGAGGTTGCTGCTGCCCTTCACTCTGTCATCACGTGACCTGCAAAATCTTATTTTTAATGGCGTCTTTAATCAGCTCAGTTCCACAACTTGACTGTTTGTAACACTGAGAGATTAAGACACATTAATTCACATCATGATAATGTTTCAAGTGACCACTGTCACTGTTTATTACGCTGTTTAGTGGCACTGCCAACTTCTTGCTGAAAATGTTTGATTTTCAATAGGAAACTGGCAGTGGAACTAAATAGTATTGTCATCAGAACAGAGTAGGCACTAATCCCTGCCACCCCACCAATACCCAAAGTCCACCCACCCCACTCCACCAACACAGCCTGTCTCAAGTTCCCACCAAACCAAACCTGGCCATGTTCCCAAAACACACAATGCCAGCTCCCCTAAAATGAACACAGTCAGTTCTCTGCCCTTGTGGTTAGGCAGACAGGCCCTGTGGCAACACAGACAGTCCCTGAAGAAACATAGACAGCCCCTTGGAAAACAGACAGCCCCTGCAGAAAACAGACCCAATGGAAACACTGCCAGTCCCCCACCCCAGTGACGCTAACATGGCAAGTTTCCCCCACCCCAAACACAGATGGCCCCTACACCAACACAACCAGTCCCACACCCAATCAACACAGTCAGCCCCCCAAAAAAACAGCACAAACACTGCCAGCTCACCTTACATCAACACAGCCAGCTCCCCTCCAACACAGCCAGTTCCACTCACAAGAACACAACACCACAAGAATCCCACCCAATTAACACAGTCCCCCCATTGTACAAGCATAGCCAGTTGCTGACCCTGCAAAGACAGTCAGGCCTCCAACAATAAACAAACTCGTAGACTCAGATGAAACTTTCACAGTGACAGGGCCTTAAGTTCTGTGTCTGCCCTCCACTGACTAAGTTATAGGCCAAGACCAAGGTTGCACAATAGTATGCAAGTAGCAGCAGAACTAGCAGCAGACTTAGTCTGCCCAGTAGCATCATACAATACCTGGAACCTTGTCTTCTGTGTGCTGTGTGGCTTGGGTGCTGTTGCATCATGCTCCCTTCACCATCCTCTGGCATCAGAGAGGGGTTGGTAGGATGATAACAGCCCCTAGATCATAAAGCAAAGTCAGGAGCACACAGAAGGTAATACCCCCCTCAAGTCACTTAAGGTCTCAAATCAACTTGCACAGCGGAAGGTAGGGGTCACTCAAACCATAAAGCAAACTCAGTGGCATTCAGAAGGTAAAGCCTCACCCTCACCCACACATGAGCACCCAGTTCCCCCAACATGAGTAGCTCACCCATCCTACAGCTAGCTCTCCTTCCATATGACCAGCTACCCCACAGACAGACAGTGGTGACCATACAACTTTTGTTGGTGGTCTGAAATATTTTGTCAAATGCTAGTACCTTCTGTAACAGTGGGAGCCAGGAAGCTGTGTTCAAAGGTGAGAAAACTGGCCTATCTGGGAGATTCTCCATAGCTTAACAGTGTTTCTTAAGTAGTGTGGACTATCACTGTACTGGCTTCCTGGAAGGGGGATAAGTTCATTAGTATACAAAGGAATCAGAGACAGACTGTCTCAACTGCATCCAAACTTGTACATACAGGTGCTACATAATTTGTGCAAGGAAATTAGGTCCCAGAAACACCAAGGACAAACAATATCACAAGGTAGGCATCACTCAAAATTCCAAGGCTGAAGCGGTTTCAGCCATTCTGACAAACCTGAGTACATGGTGTTATCAGCCTTGCTTGACCAAGGAGAGAGAGAGAGAGAGGTAGAGGGAATAAATGCTTCAACCCAGATAGTTTCTTTCTCTTTTTGCTAGGATTCCTGTCTGTCCAAGAAAGGAGCCAGATTGTGTGTCTGCAAACAGAGGTTGAGGTAACAAGAGTAGTGGAAGGTACGGTAAGAAGACTCTGTAACTTGTATGAAAGACAGAAGCATTTACCTGCACAAGTGTTCAAGCTTTCTTTCATAATCCTGTATGTGTACTGTTGTTTTGCTATGCGTAAATAATGTTATACCTAATTATTACAGTTGTATTTACATAACCATTATAAATATGGAGAACGATCTTGGAGTCATTGTTACCAATAAATTATTGTTTGTTGAGCAGTTGAGAGAGGTAGTAAGTAGGAGTAATAGGACCTTGGGCTGTATCCTCCGTAACATTAGGAGTAGGGATAGGGAGGTTGTGGTACCCATCTACAGGGCCATAGTTTGGCCCCATCTGGAGTATTGTGTCCAGTTCTGTGCACCACATACTAAAAATAACATTGGGTTAATTGAGATAGTGCAGAGCAAGGCTACAAGAAGTATTAGGACACCGTCCAATAAGTCTTATAGGGAGAGATTACCGGACCTGAACTTGTATTCCAGAGTATAGAAGACTTAAAGGTGATATACTTAAAGGTGATGTGTTTAGTTTATGAAGCTCTTCATAGTGATGACTTCTGGAAATGTCCTGGGCTTGAGAGGAAGTTAATTGAAAGATAGACCAGGTTACACAACTTCCAGTTAAAAGGCGATTTTTCCAAATAAATAAAAGGGGCACATGATTCAACCAGACTGGTGAACATCCAGAATGGTCTACCAGTGGAAATGGTCCAAAGCAACTCTATGAATGCCTTCAAAACATCATTAAACAAATATCTGGGTAGTAAAACACCCTCCTTTTCTTATTAGTTTTTGGCGAGTCATATAGGCCTTTGGCTGTCAGACTCATATTCATTCTATGATCCTATGAACCAGTGTTTATTAATAAATTAGTTATTTTATAAGGACCAGAGTAACTGGTTGTTTGTGACTGTATCACTGAGGGAAGAGTACCAGGATAAAAGGGGTGCCTAGTAAAGCATTTCCGAGAGAGTAGTGTGTGTCCTACCCAGAGCAGAGACCCTCTCTATGGTGAGTCTAAAGAGTAGAAGGTGGCGGTAAAGGGCCATCAGAGTATGGGGGCCTGAGGTCATGCTAAAGGGAGACCTTGACAGCGGTGATGCTGGTCCAGATGGTCTCAGTGGCATAGGCCTGAGAGAGAGAAAGAGGCTCACTGGCAACTGAAGGGTGCTGTAACCATCACATATGGCGGTAGTGGCGGGATCACAAAGTGAGACTTACTTGCACAAAACACAGTTTGTCTACCCAGTAATTAAGGGAGCAGTCACAAACTTAAGCAGTATTAACAGGCATATAACAGTAAGCATTACAACTAGGTCTATCTTCTTTCACTTCTGGCTTGTTTAAATGTTATTTTCTATCCAGGTTTAGAAAGTTTGGAGATAGACTATCAGGCAAGTATGATGTGGTGAGATTGCCTAAGCTCCAACAGCTGTGTGAGGAGAGAAGCATACCGCCTGAAGCCTTGAACAGAGATAAACTGCTTCAGGCTCTGGAAGCAGCTAACAAAGGAGCCCTGGGTGACTCTAATGGTTTAAGTAAGAAGTCTAAGGAAGCCCTGCAAGCTGAGTTGGAATTAGCTTGCATTACAGAAAGGCAGAAGACAGGGAGATAGAACTGACCTGGTTAAAAATGAACCAGCTAAGCTATCTGCCGAGGAGAGAGAAAAACAGAGCAAGGCAGATGCAGAAAAGCAAAAGCAGCAAGAGCCAGATGCGGCCTAAGCAGAAGAAAGAGAGAAATAACACAGACATCAGCTTGAGATGAGAGACCATGAACTCTGAATGGCAACACTTCAGCAAAGGCAGATGCCAGATCACATGAGTAATGGGGTAGATGGGAGTAGCCAAGGCTCAAAATGGGGTCCAAGTTGTTTCCATAAACAGGGGATATGGATATGAATATTGATGATTTTCTTAATTCATTTGAGAAATTGTGTTTGCGGTATTAACTGGCACAGGAACACTGGCCAGCCTGTCTGACTCCATTGCTTACTGGGGAGGCATAGCAAGTGTTTTCACACTTGAAACCTAATGCAGCGGTGACTACGTGCAAATAAAGGGAGTTATTTTAAAATGTTATGATTTAACCCCTGAGCCTTACAGACTTAAATTTAGACTGTCTAGAAAATGGCTGGGGAAGAATTATAAAGGACTGAGTGTGCAGTTGAGTTATTTGTTGTGGAGATGGTTAAATGGGAAGAAAGCTGTAACTGTTGAAGAAAGTTTGGAAGTTATGCTCACTGAACAGTTTTTAAGATGTGTGCATGCTGATCAATAGGATCTGGAGTTTATATAGTAGGTAGGAAATGGGCAGACTAGGTAGTCTTATCTGATGTCAAATTCTATATTTCTCTGTTTCTGTGTTTAACATATGGCTAATGGATAAGAATTCTAGTACTCTAGCAGAAGCTACTGAATTGGCCCATTAGTATGCAGCCAGCCACCCTGATTCACACAAGAAGGTACATGGGGAGGGGTTTTTGTTAACAAATGGATGAGTGGGACACAAGGAGGCCCTAAAAACCAACAGCCCTTTGAACCTAGAAATAATACCATACCAGAACCTAAAAGTAATAACATAGAAATTCAGAAGTGTTGTGTGTGCCAACATTTTGGGTATTTGTCTTATGACTGCCCTCTGACAACAGGGACTAAGCTGTGACAAGAGGGAGGCCACTGCCCCTCTATGGACCCAATGTGGCCAATATCATGATCACTGAGGAGTAAGAAAGCCATACCACCAGAGAACAGCAGCACATGGTAAACTGTGTCTCAAGTTCGATTCCCAGGAATACTCAGAAGCACCTGAGGCCAGTCTGGGTAAATGACAGCTTGACACAAGGTTTGAGTGACATCAGGGCCAGTGTATTAATTATTAAGGTATTAATCCAAGATGTAAATAAATAAATAAATAAAGTGTCACAGTCATCTTGCAGGAGCTGGTATGGCTGAATCAGATCCTGCCTGGGATTGGTGCCTCAATTCAATTTGGTCCTTATCGCTGGGTCACAGTTTCAGGGGCTAGAGTACTTCTGAAGTGGGGGGGTGAAGGTGAGAAGGAAGTTGTAGTGGCTTCTGAGTTACCTTCAGATGTGTTGCTAGGAAATGACTTGGATGAGGAAGGAGAGCAACAATTTTTCTCTAACCCATCCATCATAACAAGTGACAAGAGTCATGCAGAAAGAAAGAGAGAGAGGGATTGCTTCACTCCTTTCTGACTGCAACAAACCTGGGTGGCACTAGTAGATGAGCACAACTGTTATGTGCTGAATACCCCCATAAGAAGCCATGCTTCTGTGATCACTCCACACAAGAGTCTGGCAGGGGAATAATAAATAAAAAAAAAACATGGAAGAAAGCAATCCACTGAGGAGTGTTGATAGCATTAGTATGCGGTTGGTGGTGCTAAGTGCATCTGATACATTTTTGTGCTCAGTATGCCGGAGTTATTCTCCCTGTTAGTAAAACAACTGTCAATTATCTGGAAATTACAAGGTTTTGGTAAGGGGTATCAAAACACTGAAGGACTAAGCTGTGCAAATGAGTGCACCAATTGGCTGATTGTACACTCACATCTGTGCTACAGATTAAAGGTTCAGCAGAAACAAAGAGACTTGGCTGGCCCAGCCATGCTTTACATGGTGTGTTTAATTACTGTCAGCATCTGTCTCTTTAACAGGGACTGTAATGAGCTGAATCGGGACATTGGGACTGGCCCCAGAAAGCACTCAATAATTGATATGTCCCGATGAATCAGTACACTTGAGAGGTATGCTGACAGTGCCCCTACAAGAAAATAGTCTGATGGGGGGATGAAGGAGGAAGAAGGAAGAAGGAAGCAGCCACACTGTATTGAATGGAGAGGACACAGAGAGATTCAGTTCCACTCCAGTGGAAGTACATAGCTATGCATAGCTGTGCGGCATTTGTAGTCACATGCTACCAAAACCCCCTTTTCAATGTAATTGCACTAGGTCATGCATAGCTCTTGCTATGCAGCCATAACTACTCACTGTTGCAATGTTTTTTTTTCTAGTGGGTTTACTGTGTTTTGTACGCCTCTACAATCATATCATCCCTCATTTGTTGCCTCAGAAATGGTACATGTATTGCAAATTCAAAGTCAGCACTATGGTCACACTCCATCTAACATTCTAATGGCAGACTAATTGCTGCAGACCACAAGAGAGCAATGATGGCCACCTATCTAATCTATATTAAGTATTTTTACTGAATGCAAAGGTACTAAGAATGTGGAAAAAGCACACACTAAAATTGTAAAAACTGCAAAGATTGCAACAATGACATGGTCAATAAATTACAATATTTATGTGTATACTGAAGAACCGTATTTTACTGAGATTTTAGAAGGAGAGGTTGGGAAGAGTTTGTATGAATCACTAGTAAACCCCCTAGGAGAAACATCATTATTACAGTGAAAGTTTTTTTCTTTTAGCAGTAAGAGTTTACTAGTGATGTCATATAACTTGACAGACTCCAAGCTGTACCTTGGAAGGAAGGGTCTAGAACCTATTTACTGATGGAAAAACATCCTGAAGCACTACTGTACCTAATGTGGCATCTTTTCTGGATCGGATGTTCAGAGAATAATGAGCAGTAAAAGTGTATACCATTGACCAGGTAGCTGATTTACAAAGCTTCTTGAGGGGTATGCCCCTCAAAGCTGCCACAGTGGTAGAAATAGCTCTAGTGGGGTGTGCCCATAGGCCTTTGGGTGGCTGCTGGTCAGACTTTTCATAACATAACTGTATACAGGAGACAGTGACAGGGTTAGGTCCCACTCAGAAATTTTGTTTATGATTAAAGGTAGATGTTAATGAAGAGCAGTGTCACCTCTACAAGTCCCGCCGACACTGAATATGAAGAAAAACATGGATGCTTGTACTTCTCTGTTCTTCTTTATTGTTTTCTTATCCCTCTGTCCTATATCTCTATTTGGTTTCTGGCCTGACCACTCAGAAACAAAGTGTACCACTCTTGGACATTTCTTTTTCCCATCCCTTATTCTTTTCTTTTGGCTCTTTGCCCTTATGTCTTCCTTTTCTCTTTCAGAATAGTATTCTCTGATTTTTGAATAGACCCATGGCCATCCTGCTGGCCAGCGTTACGTGGAGGAACATCATAAAACATCTCACTGTGTTCAACAGACTCTAAAGGCAGAGTGGCTCCTTCTTATTTATTTATGTATTTACTTATGTATGTATTTATTTATTCATTTATTTAAAACTGGTAACTGGGAGCTAGGGCTGCGGAGGAGGAAGGGGAGAAACACAATTACAAACAAAATACAGCTAGTTGGGTGATGTGGTTACAATGATGATTACATGAAGAGCATAAGTTGAGTGCAGTACAGACAAAATGGCAAAACATTGCATACAGAGGACAAATGAATTAGTATACAAATCATCTGTGCAAACTGGGCAAACTCAAAATGCATTGTGCCAGAGTGAAGGGATACTGAGCTGATGGTCAAAGTAGATTGAGAGACTTCAGCGAGGATGCCATAACTATGAGGCTAAGGGGAAGGGGGGGGAGGTAAAGGGTGGCTAAATGCCAGGCAAGGGTGAGGAAGGGTTCAGGAAGATGGTTGGCATTCTGCCTTTTCATTCTGTGTCATGCCTTCCCTGCACCTGTCTCAGCTGTTATCCCTTTTGCAGGGCATTTGTAATGCTACATGAAACATAGAAGCATAGAATTTGCTGTTGGAAAAGGACTGCTTGGCCCACCCATTCTGCCCAGATGTTACCTGTTCAGTCTGTCTCTGCAGACCCTATCTGATCTCAAGTGATCCTTCCTCCCTCCTACCTGTTTTCTAATACGCCCCTATGTCTATCCCTTACATGGTTGAGGCCCCCCCTTCACCACATTTGTTGTCAGTCTGTTCCAGATATCTACTACCTTTTCAGTAAAGAAATATTTCTACAAGTCTCTCTTAACCCCCCCTTCCAACTTCACTGCATGTCCTCTGGTCCTGGTGCTCTTTCTCATTTGAAAGAGACTCCTCTCCTGCACCCTGTTCACCCCTGTGAGGTACTTGTAGGTCTCTATCAAGTCACACATGCCCCCACAATGCAAAGCATCATGGGCTGCATATGCAAATCACCACAGAATGTTATGCTGGTTCAACTTTAAGCAGAATTGCATGGTGCCAGAAGGCCTCTCTCACACAATTTGCAAAGGGTGCTAACAGATGACATAGAACCACGTGTTTACGTCCTACCAGGTTCATCAGTATGCCTCGTCTGTTTGACACCCCAGTGGCATGAACCAGCTACCCTAAGGCGGTCTGTCTGGGTTATATTGTGGTGAACCCATTAAAATAAAAAACTATTTAAAGACAAAGAACCTCTGTGCGCAAACCGTCTTAGGGTAGCTGGTTCATTCCACTGGGGTGTCAAACAGACGAGGCATACTGATGAATCCTGGTAGGACGAAACACCCTTGCCTCAGTGTTTGCACACAGAGGTTCTTTGTCTTTTAAATAGTTTTTTATTTTAATGGGTTTACCACAACATATCCAAGGCACACTGTCTTAGGGTAGCTGGTCCATTCCACTGGGGTGTCAAACAGACAAGGCATACTGATGAGTCCTGGTAGGATGAAACACGTGTCTATGTCTTCTGTTAGCACCCTTTGCAAACTGTGTGAGAGGCCTTTGGCACCATGCAATTCTGCTTAAAGTTGGACCAGCATAACATTCTGTGGTGATTTGCATATGCAGCCCATGATGCTTTTGCATTGTGTGGGCATGTGTGATTTATATATATATATATATATATATATATATATATATATATATACAGTATATACAGTATATATATATTCATTGCAAAAACTTCATTAATGCATCAGTTAGGGTTGATACCCCTACCATCTCACCCCTCTCCACCTCCTTTTCAACTGACATTGGGGTATGCCATGGGGTTGTCAGGCCCAACTCTTACCCCATTCCAGGTGTAAGCAAGCTGACATGCTACAGTATAGGAGAATGTAGTAAGAGTTAGATCTGACAACCCCATGGCACACCCTGACATCAGTTGGTGTGTGTGGAGAGTGGGGGAGGGTGGAGGTAGGGTGGTAGGGAGGTAACCCTAACATCACATTTCCATACTTTTGTTGCTGTTCTATCAGCCCTAACTGATACATTAATGAAGTTTTTGTGCAATGAATTTCCCTTCTTTTTGAGAAAGTGTAATGTAACTGGTAACTGACATGTGTCTGTGGGAGTGCAGGCCCCCCAGGCCCTGTGTTCCCTTCACATTGCCCATTTTTTGTGTAATGGTATACGTCTGTGGGAGTGTGGGCCCTCTGGTCCCTGCGCTCCCACTTACACATAAGTACAGAGCCATATAGCAGCCCCATAGTACTGAAAAAGAACCCTCATAACACTTATTTGGCAATATCTTGGTAACTGTAGCAACTGTGGAAAAAATTCCACTGCAGTTGTAATCATGACTTCAAAACTGCCATGTGTACTTAGTCCACCTGGACTAAGCAGCGGATAGCAAAAAATCTGTATCTTGAATTGTTTTCGAGATATGGGCACCGCAATGTTATCTCATAGGAAATTTCTCAACTCTGGAATGCTGTAACTATGGGGCCGTTGAGTGTTTTAGGACCCAGCCATGAAAAGGCACATCTGTGGGACGAGGGCTTGCCAACCTGCAAATGTCAGCCCAAAAGCACAATCCACCTTGGCACAATGAAGTGACAAAGAAAACAACACATGGAACAATGTTTCTGAGAACTGTTTTCGTGAAAATAAAAATGTTTTCATGATACCACAATACTTTATACCAAAATGCTTTTGCACACAAAAAAAAACGTTGCTGAGGTACTTTTTTTTTGATTGAAGTCATTGCTGTGAAAACTAAAAATGTTGCTACAGCAACAAAACAGCAAAATGATGGAAACATTTTGAAAAACAAATTTCCAGACTACCTGCAGAAAAGCTAATGCTAGGGCCATGTTCCTAATGACCCGATTAGGTAAACACAACTGTTGGTGTTTACCTAAGGGAATTATTTTTTGATTTACAACATTTTTTGTCTCTCGCTAACTGAAAACAAGATGGCAGCAGCATGAAAACAAGATTCAGAAGCACGACAACAAAAAAGTGTTCGCGAAAGTTTTTGCAATGCACATATAAATTTTCCCATAGGCTAAAATGGGACATGAAAAACTTGCATAACGTTTGAAACATTTCCATCAGATCTTCAAAAGACATGTCATAGAAACATAGAAACATAGAATTTGACGGCAGATAAGGACCGCATGGCCCACCCAGTCTGTCCATTTCCCTACCTAATGGATAAGCTGCAGATCCTAGTTAACCAGCAGCCTATTTCTTCCTGCCCCCACCCCCTAGAATTGCCTTATGACTGTCAAATGCATGCTTGAATTTCACCACTGTTTTTGCTCCACAACTCCTCCGAAGGCTATTCCATGCATCCACAACCTCTCTGTGAAAAAATACTTCTTAAATTACCTCTGAGCTGCCCCCATCTTCAAATTGTGCCCTTGTTCTTGCACACCTCTTTTTGAAAGATGCTACCCTCTTGGACTTTGTTGATTCCCTTGAGGTACTTGAAAGTTTCTATCATGTCCCTCTCCTACTTTCCTCGAGGCTATACATATTAAGCTCCTTAAGTCTCTTCATGTCTTCCGTGCAGACCCTGCACCATTTTAGTTGCTCCTCCTGGACAGCTTCCATCCTGTCTATGTCTTTGTGGAGATTGGGTCTCCAGAACTGCACGCAGTACTCCAGATGAGGTCTGACCAGCTGTCTGTACAGAGGGATAATAACTTCCTGTTTTCTGCTGGTGATGCCTCTCCCTATGCATCCCAGTATCCCCCCAGCCCTCCTTGCTGCCCTCTCACATTGCTTGCCCACCTTTAGGTCATCTGCTATGACTACCCCTAGGTCCCTTTCCATTTTTGTTGTTGTTAGTATCTAACCCCCCCATTGTATACTCTTCCCCTGGGTTTTTGTTTCCCAGGTGCATTACCTTGCACTTCTTAGCATTGAATCTAAGCTGCCATACATGTGACCATTCTTCTAACCTTGCCAAGTCATAGAAACATAGAAGTTGACGGCAGATAAGGACCGCAAGGCCCATCCAGTCTGCCCATTTCTTTTTCTACCTTATAAATGTGCCATCGGCCTTTGCTCTGTCAGTGACCTATCTATTCATAGTCATTTGTATTGCTCCCTTATGCCTATCCCATGCCTGTTTGAAGCCCTGCACTGTATTCATAGCCACCACTTCTTGTGGTAAGCCATTCCACGATCTACCACCCTTTCTGTGAAAAAGAATTTCCTCACATTCCCTTAATCGGCCTCCCCTAATCTCATGCTGTGTCCTCTTGTCCTGCTATTTTTTCTTATATTTAAACATGTTAGACTCTTTCACCTTGTTTATGCCCTTAAGGTGTTTAAATGTCTCGATCATATCACCTCTCTCCTCTCCTTTGCTCAAGGGTATACATATTGAGCTCCGTTAATCTGTCCTCATATGTCTTCTGATGCAGTCCCTGCACCATTTTGGTTGCCCTTTCTGGACTGCCTCAATTTGGTTAATGTCCTTGTGAAGGTGTGGCCTCCAATACTGCACGCAGTACTCCAGATGGGGCTAACCAATGTCTTGTACAGAGGGATTATTACCTCCTCTACGACTTGTGATACCTCTACTAATACACCCTAACACCCCTAGCCTTACCTACTGCTTTAGAGGTCTGCTTGGATGATTTTAGGTCATCAGTGATGATGATGCCCAAGTCTCTTTCTTCCTTTGTGACTGCTAGCAACTCCTCCCAGCCTATAAGTGGCTTCAGGGTTTCTCTTCCCTATGTGCATGATTTTGCACTTCTTTGCATTAAATCCCAGTTGCCACTCTTCTGACCATTCTGCTAGTTTATCCAGATCTCTTCTCATTCTGCCCACCCCATCTGGATCATCTACTCTGTTGCAGATCTTGGTGTCATCTGCAAACAGACAAGCCTTACCCTCTAGTCCATCTGCGAGGTCACTAATGAAGATGTTGAATAGGACTGGCCCCAGGACTGATCCCTGAGGTACCCACTTGTGACTTGCATCTCTTCTGACTGTATACCATTTACCACCACTCTCTGTTTTCTGCCAGTCAACCAGTTTGCCACCCAGTTGACCAACTTCTGACCACCCGAGCCTACCTAGCTTATTTATCAATCTTCTATGTGGAACAGTGTCAAAAGCTTTGCTGAAGCCAAGGTAGGCGACATCAACTGCTCCCCTTGGTCCACCACTCTGGTTACCCAGTCAAAGAAATCTATGAGATTAGTTTGACAGGACCTTCCTTTGTAAACCCATGCTGTCTTGGATCCTGTGCCCTATGGATTCCAGGTGTTGCACTATCCTTTCCTTAAGAGTGCCTCCATAATCTTGCCCACTACTGAGGTAAGACTGACCGGTCTGTAGTTCCCCACCTCCTCCTGCTACCACTCTTGTGGAGTGGGATCACATGAGCCCTTCTCAGTCTTCTGGGACCTCTCCTGTGCTCAGAGACTCACTAAACAATTCTGCTAATGGCTCTGCTAGTTCCTCCTTTAGCTCCTTTAGTACCCTGGGATGTATGCCATCAGGTCCCATTGCCTTATCCACCCTGAGCTTAGCAAGCTCTTGTAGGACCCTTTCTTTTGTGAAGGGAGTAGTCACCTCCTCCCCTGTGTCCAAGATGCTGAGCTGTGGGCCCTGCCCTACCTTCTCTTCAGTAAATACTGAGCAAAAGTATCTATTTAGGATAGATGCCTTTACAGGGTCCTCCTCCTCACATGTTCCCTTTCTCCATTAAGCTTAGCAATACCCTCTGGACTTTCTCCTTTCACTAATGTATCTATAGAAAGTCTTGTCACCTTCTTTTACTGTTTGTGCTAGTGTTTCCTCAGTTTGGGACTTTGCCTGCCTTACTGCCTTACCTGCTTCCCTTAGGGCAGTTTGGTATGCCTCCTATCTTCATCCTGCTGTGTTCCCTTATATTTTCTGAAGGCCAGCCTTTTGGCTCTGACCTTTCTGCTACTGTATTTGAGAACCAAAGTGGTTTCTTCTTCTTTGCACTTCCTTTTCTGTCTAACACAATGGGATGTTGCTTCAAGTATTGTATCCCTTAATGCTTGCCCACTTTGCCTGTACCTTCTCACCTGTGTTTCTTTTTGCCAGGGCTAGCTTAACTCTGTTGGCCATCTTATCAAAGTCAGCTCCTCTGAAGTCCCATATTTTGCCTTGGAATGGGATGATTTAGATGTAGTAGCCAAATTGAACCATACCATGTGATGGTCACTGGCCCCAGGTGACCTTCTACCTGGAGATCTGTGATCCCTTCTTTGTTAGTCAGTACTAGATCTAGGATAGCCCTGTCTCTTGTGGGTTGCTGTACCAGTTGTTTGAGGCCCTCCCCGCAGGAATCCACTATGAGTCTAGTTCTGGCAGATGTTCCTGCTGGTATTGACCAATCTGTATCTGGCATGTTGAAGTCTCCCATTATCAGAACCTCCCTTTAGCTGTCATGTTTTGTATATCTTCTAACAGTAATGTGTCTATGTCCTCCCTCTGGTCTGGGGGCCTGTAGACAACCCCAGTTCTTATGGCTGTCCCATTTCCTGTTTCCAGGGTGACCCACAGTTCTTCTGGCTCCTTATGTGTATTCTGAATTTCTGTAGCTTTGATATTTTCATTAACATACAGGGCCACTCCTTCTCATCCTTTCCACCCCACCTTGTGCATCAACTCTGTTGCAGATCTTTGTGTCATCTGCAAAGAGACATACTTTTCCTTCCAGTCCCTCTGCAATGTCGCTTATAAAGACATTGAAGAGGACCGGTCCTAGTACCATACCCTGCAGTACCCCACTAGTAACCCCCCTTTCTTCAGAGTGGACTCCATTTACTATTACTCTCTGTGTCCTATTCTCCAGCCAATCTCTTTACCCAGGCTGTCATCTTGGGACCCACTCCGGCTGGCTAACTTGTATATTAATCTTTTGTGTGGATCAGTGTCAAATGCTCATAAAGTCTAGGTAGGCCATGTCCACAGCCCCTTCCTGATCTACTACTTTGGTCACCCAGTCAAAGAAATCTATCAGATTCATCTGGCATGACCTTCCCACTGTGAATCCTTGCTGCCTTGGGTCCTGTGCCCCTCTGGCCTCTAGATACTCGACAATTCTTTCCTTCAGAAGTGATTCCATCATTTTCCTACCACTGAGGTTAAACTAACAGGTCTGTAGTTTCTGCTTCTGCCTTGCTCCCACTTTTGTGAAGGGGAATCACATCTGCCTCCTCCAGTCCTTGGGTACCACCCCATCCTCCCATGATTTGTTAAAGAGGGTAGTCAGTGGTGTCACTAGTTCTACCCTTAGTTCTTTTAGAATTCTGTGATGAATCCCATCAGGCCCCATTGCTTTGTCCACCTTCAGTTTTAAGAGTTCTTTTCAGAACCCTTTCTTCTGTAAATGGGCTGGTATCAACTTTTGTATCCAGAGTGTTTCTACTGTTTGATTTATGTACCTCCCCTCTTCCTTTGTAAATACTGAGCAAAATATTTGTTTAGTATCTCTGCCTTTTCACAGTCACCCTCTGCCCACTCTCCCTCCCCTTTATTAAGCCTCATTATCCCTCCCTTGGTCTTCCTTTGCTCCCTGATGTACCTATAAAAGGTTTTATTCCCTTCTTAACCGAGTTGGCTATCTTTTCCTCGGTTTGGGCCTTTGCCATTCTGACTGCCTTCCTAGCTTCCTTTTGCTTTAACTGATACAGTTCTCTGTCCTGCTCCTTCTGTGATTTCTTGTACTTCCTGAATGCTTTCTTTTTCTCTTGAACCTTTACTGCCATTTCCTTTGAGAACCATAGTGGTTTCTTACATCGTTTCATTTTGTTTATTTGCTTCACACAAAGGCTTGTTACCTCTGTGATGGCAGTTTTTATTATTCCCCATTGTTCTTCCACCCCTCCTTCCTGCCCATTTGCTAGTGTATTCCTTAGGCACTCACCTATTTTGGCAAAGTCAGCCTCCTAAAGTCCAATACTTTTGCCTTGTATGACTTGACTCTATTGGCTGTGTTTATTGTGAACATACTGTTCGATGGTCACTAGTTCCCAGATGGCTACCCACTTCACATCTGTGATCCTCTTCATCTCCATTTGAGAGAACCAGGTCTAAGATTGCTCCTCTCGGTGGGCTCCATACTAGTTGTCTAAGGCATGCCCCTGTAGGCATCTAGAATAACCCACTCTTCAAGTGGCTGCTGCAACTGCACTCCAGTTAACATCTGGCATATTCAGATCACCCATCAGCAATATCTCCCCTTTTTCTGCCATTCTAAGTATACTTTCTATCATTTCCTTGTCCATTTCCTCCCCCTGTGAAGGGGGTCTGTATACAACCCCTGTGCAGATTGTGGTACCATTGCCGGTCTCCAAATTTACCCACAGTGCTTCTTCTCCTCCTGTTTTCCTTTTGTTCTGTTGCTTTGATTCCTTCCTTATGTAAAGAGCTACTCCTCCTCCTCTTTACCCTCCCTGTCCCTCCTGTAGATAGTGTATCCTGGTATGTTTACGTTCCAGTCATGGGTTTGTGTGTACCATGTTTCTGTGACTGCCATGATATCCAGATGTTCCTCCTCCATCAAGGCCACTAATTCAGGAAGCTTGTTACTCAGACTACGGGCATTGGTACTCATTGCTCTCCATTTTTTGATGGCTTTACCTTCTGTTGCAGCATCCCCCACTGACCTTTCTACCTCTGTCTTTTTCTCATTTAGTACCCTGTTTTGCAGGGAGAGGCTGGGATTTTCCTGCTGCTTATCAGTGCCTCCCTTGACTAGTTTAAAAGCTTGCCAATGAAGCATTTAAACTGATTGCTCAAAAGACTTGTTCCCTTCCTGGACAGATGCAGACCATCCTGCCAGTATAGGCTGGTGTCCCTCCAGTTGGAACCCCAGTCCCCAATGAAGCCAAACCCCTGTTCTCCACACTATTTTTTCAACCATTCATTAAACTGCATGGCGCAAAGTACCCTCACCTCACTCATGCCATTGATAGGCAGCACCTCTGAGAAGGATACTGTGTGTGCTACTTGTCTTAGGCCCCTCCCCAATTCTACAAAGTTCTTCTGCACTGCTCTGATCTCATGTTGAGCCAAATCATTTGTCCTTAGGTGGACAATGACATCCAGCTCAGACTCCCGTACAGCTGTTCTCGTGATTCTGAGGATGCGCTTCCTCTCCCTCCAAGCCATGGCACCAGGCAGGCACCTTACTTCAGTTTTCCCTGCTCCTCCCAGTTCTATCCCCTAATAATTGAGTCTCCCACCAGGAGCTGCTTCCTTTCCTTGTGGTGTCCTTTGCCTCCTTCCTGTGGGCCTCCCTTGTGACAGTTGTCCTCAGCCTCCTTAGTCTCCTCTGTGGGTGCCTCCATAGGGGAGCTATGCCCCCCCAGAATGGTGTATGGATTGTGGAGTGGAACAACTGACTGGGTGTCCTTGACCAAGGCCACATATACAAATGCACATTTGAAGCCAGACAGATGCACAGTTTAGTATGTGGAGCGTGACAAAGAAATGCACCGAAGTTAAGGATTTTTCACATTTTTGACACTCTATAGTTCTGCAACTGCAGATCCAACTGGAACAAAACATTCTGGATCCAGAGATCTATGGTTGGACACTGCACATGCAAAATTTCAAGCAAATTGGGCGAACAATTGCAAAGTTATTAAAGTGCAAACTTTGAGGTTTAACATAGAAGAGGCCCGTCAACCCTAACTATACCTGCACTACCATGCAGGTATATATCTATATATATATATATATATATATATATATATATATACACACACATATACACACACACACGTATATATCAGTGCAGTTGCGCCCTTACAGTTAGGATTGAGTAGGCAGTTTAATGTTAAACCCCACATCTTGCACTTCAATAACTTTACAACTGTTCAATGGATTTGCACAGTCTCAGGTGGCAGATCTCTTGATTTGCCAAGTTGTGTTTTGATTGGATTTGCAAGTTTTGCACAGCGAGGGATCAAAAAATGCATATTTCACTTTTTTAGGCAAATGTCTGGGTAATTTTTCAAAATCGCGCTGCGTACACACTGTTTAGAAATTTAGCCTGAAATATTCAGGGCAGAAAGCGGTTATCATAAGGAACAACACAGCACTGGTTTGGCGAAAACATATTAATCCGTTCCAAAGTTATTAAATGGTGTAATTTTGAGTTCTGAGCATGGTCAGTTCAATCCTTGGGATAAATCCCCTGCTTTGATCAAGGATTCCTGGTTGTGAACATCTGGCAAACAGGGATTGTTAAAAGGGATTGTGAAATCTAGCAAAAAATCCCTTTTTGTGAGAAAATCCCTGTTTGTCGGCTGCCATTTTGTTTTCTCCCTTAGCGAGGGGAGAAAACAAAATGTTGTATCTTGCCCCAGGGAAGTGTTTTGAAAAAATCAAGGCATGGGTTTTGGCAAGGAGGACATCCTCTACCCACCCATGCCTTTGTTTTTTTCTAACTTTAAAAAAATGTTTCTTTTAAAGTTTATAATCCCTTTTCGCCAGCCAACCCCTTTTCTCCAGATAGACTGGTGAAAAGGGATTGTGAAAAAGGATTTGTAAGATGCATAATTTTGCATCAAACTGCCATTTTGATTCAGAATTATGCATGTTACAAATCTCCCCCACCACAAGCACTGAGACACTGGGGCCCACTCCCAGTATCCCCAAACACACACCCCCACAAGCACTGAGGGACACTGGGGAGCCGAGTCCCAGTGCTCTGTAATTAGTCTCCAGCCCATTTCTTTATATAATTAAAACCTGAAAAGAAGAAAGCAGTCCTTCATTATGGGACACTGGGGAGCCCACTCCCAGTGTTCCATTAATTACAGTAATTATTTATTGCCAACATCAGGGTGTCCAATCCCCATGTTGGCATTTACAACTGCCCCAGCAATGTGGGACACTGGGGAGCCTACTGTCAGTGTCCTGAGTCATGTTTGCACTCCCCCAACAGTGTGGGACACTGGGGAGCCCAACCCCAGTGTCCCCAAAGAGTTATGTCCCTGAAAAAAAGAAAGTCCCATGAGAGTTAGGCCTCACAACTCCAAGGCACACACTGATGCCTGTTGGTCTGTGGAGAGTGGTTGTGTGGTGTTAGGGTTGGTTGGAGGGAGGTGTTAAACTCTCAAACCTAACACCTCATTTACCTACATTTGCTGCTTCAACCCTAACTGATGTATTAATGAAGTTTTTTGCACTGACTTTCCTTTCTATTTGAGAAAGTGTATTCTTACCTTTATATGTTTGTGGTAGTGCAGGGCCATCCAGGCCCTGTGCTCTCATCAGTCTATAGTGTGTAGTGGTTGTAAAGGGCCCTCTATCATGTGGGAGTGCAGGGCTCCTATGTAACCATAAATGTATACACATTGTAATCAACCCTCATCTCCCTGTGGGAGCACAGGGCCCAGAGGGCTCTGCACTCTGATCACACTCCCATCACTCCATAATGGCATCCATTTGTGGTGGCTCAGGGCCTATAGGCCCTGCACTCCCACCTTTCCATAAGTGTTTAGACATTGTCATGAAGTGTCATCTCCCTGTGGGAACACATGGCTTTCCAGGCCCTGCAATCCCAGTACTTCATAATGGATGGCCTTGCATGCCCAGTACTGCATAATGGTATTCGAGCCATGTGCTTCCATCTACCTCTAATTGTAGAGACACAGCACAGGACTGGAGACATTCCAAGTAACCCCTGTGATGCAAGTGGCACAATCGCTCAGTAACCATAGAAATATGGGGAAAAATTCCACTGCAGTTGTAGTCATGGCCTGGCAACCTGCATGCATGCTTACTGTTTAGTGAAAAACCCATATTTCAAACTGTTTTCAAAATATAGGTGCTGAAAGGTACTGCGTTTGTCACAATGTTATCCTATGACAAATTTCCAAACTTTGAAATATTATAACTATAGAAGTAATGTAAATTTTATTACCAAACCAGCAAAAGTCACATCTGTTGGGCAAGCCATATCTACCCTGAAAATTTCAGCCCTTAATTCCAAACCACTTTTTTTGCAGAGAAATGGAAAAGAAACAGTGAAGTTTAGAAATCCCTTTTCATGAGCTGTAAAAATCTCTTTTTGCTAGTTGAATCCCTTTTCGCAAGTTGTCAAAATCTTTTTTTGTGGGTGAATCCCTTTTCACGAGGCAGGGCCATCTGGTCGTCATGTCACAAAAAGAGATTTTGACAGTTCTCGAAAAGGGATCGGCTTGCGAAAAGGGATTTTGACAGCTCACTATCAAGGATTTTGACAGCTAAAGGGATTATAAAAACATATCCCTTTTTGTGAGCTGATCCCTTTTCTTGAGCTGTCAGAATCCCTTTTTGTGTGCCAATCCCTTTTCATGAGATAGCGCCATCTGGTCACCATCTCTTGAGAAGGGATTTTGACAGCTTGCGAAATGGTATCGGCTCACAAAAAGGGATTTTGACAGCTTGAGAAAAGGGATCAGAAGCAAGTCACAAAAAGGGATTTTTAAATTCAAAAATAAACATTATGGGGCTGAAGTAAAGTAAACCAAATGGATGGTTTTGTAGAAGAGTTCTACATGAATAAAATCCATGCCTGGATGCCTTCAGGAGAAATCCCTGGGGCAAGTTATAACATTTGGTTTTTCAGGAAAAATGAAAACAGAATGGTGGCACGCAAAGAGAGATTTTCTTTTTCTCTGTCAAAATCCCTGTTCATGAGCCCTAAACCCCTTTTTGTACCATGCAGCTATCCAAGAGGCTGAACTGAGCATGCTCAGAACCCAAACTTTCAAAATTGAATAACTTTTGAATGGGGTAATATTTTTTCACCAAATCATCACTGACCTGTCCTTTGGGCCAAGCTCTTTCTATCCTGAGAAGTCCACACCAAAATTCTAAATGGTGTGGCCACAGCATGATGAGAAAAAATAGGCAAAAACGGGCAAAAAAGCGACTTTTACACATTTTTCACTTTCACTGCGCAAAATTCGCACATCCAAGCAAAACAAAACTTGGCACATCAAGAGACCTACCCCACAGGACCACAAATGCCAAAGTTCATGCAGATCTGTTCAACCGTTGCAAAGTTATTATAGTGCAAAATTTGGAGTTAACATTAAACTGCCTACTCAACCCTAACTATAGTGGCGCTAATGTGCCACTATAATATATACATATAAATATATATATTTATAAAATGGGTAGGGAAATTGTTGTTGTTTTATTGGATGATGAGCATCACATGACTGTGCATATATCAGAGCGTGACTGCAAAACAATTTTGACATTTTATAAGATAGATAATCCACTCTGAGGTGTGCGGTGTTTGATATACACATGCCTTTGGCGGTTGATACACTTTGCCTGCGGCCCTCAGTATTACAATACATACCAAGGCGCATCAGAGCACGACCGCACACCTCAGAGTGGTATATCTATTACATGTATGTATGTATATCTATATATATATACTGTATGTATATATATATATATATAAAATATATATTGGATGATGAGCATCACATGACTGTGCATATATCAGAGTGCCTTTCGGCACCATGCAATTCTGCTTAAAGTTGGACCAGCATAACATTCTGTGGTGATTTGCATATGCAGCCCATGATGCTTTGCATTGTGGGGGCATGTGTGATTTTGTATTTTCTTGAAACTTGGCTTTCCAGCCAGATGCCCTTTGAGGTAACCCTTGCCTCAGTGTTTGTGCACAGAGGTTCTTTGTCTTTTAAATAGTTTTTTATTTTAATGGGTTCACCACAATATATCCAAGGCACACTGCCTTAAGGGTAGCTGGTCCATTCCACTGGGGTGTCAAACAGATGAGGCATACTGATGAGTCCTGGTAGACGTAACACGTGTCTATGTCTTCTGTTAGCACCCTTTGCAAACTGTGTGAGAGGCCTTGGCACCATGCAATTCTGCTTAAAGTTGGACCAGCATAACATTCTGTGGTGATTTGCATATGCAGCCCATAATGCTTTGCATTGTGGGGGCATGTGTGATTTTGTATTTTCTTGAAACTTGGCTTCCCAGCCAGATGCCCTTTGGGGTAACCCTTGCCTCAGTGTTTGCGCACAGAGGTTCTTTGTCTTTTAAATAGTTTTTTATTTTAATGGATTCACCATAATATATCCAAGGCACACTGCCTTAAGGGTAGCTGGTCCATCTCCACTGGGGTGTCAAATGACGAGGCATACTGATGAGTCCTGGTAGGATCTAAACACTTGTCTATGTCTTCTGTTAGCACCCTTTGCAAACTGTGTGAGACCTTTCGACACCATGCAATTCTGCTTAAAGTTGGACCAGCATAACATTCTGTGGTGATTTGTATATGCAGCCCATAATGCTTTGCATTGTGGGGCATGTGTGATTTTGTATTTCTTGAAACGGGTTTCCCCAGCCAGATGCCCTTTGCTATCCCTGCCTCTGTAGTGTTGCGCACAGAGGTTCTTTGTCTTTTATATGTATATATATATATATATATATATATACAGTATATATTATATTATATTATATTATATTATATTATATTATATTATATTATATTATATTATATTATATTATATTATACAGGGGCTGTCAGTATAGCCTAGAGGTTAGATTAATATTCTGTGACTAAGCTTGGTACATCCAGCAGACCTGGGTTTGATTCCCACAATCTCCACTTGCTTGCTGTGTAACCATAAGGGAGTCAGTTTACATCCCTAGTACTCCAGAGTCACCTCTGGATGCAGGCATTTTCCTAGTGGACATTATCTGGCTACCCAATAATAAGTACCTAGTCCCTCCCCCCCCAAAAAAAAAATACAGACACAGTAGTCCTTGTATATCAGAGTTGAGTAAGCACTTCTATGTTAAACCCTATATTTTGACCTTAATAACTTGGTCCCTGTTTGATCTATTTGCCTGAAATTAAGCGGGCATTGAGATGATGCCTGTATCTCTGGATCATACATTTTATGGCTATCAGTTCAGTGGGAGCACCAGGGGAGTGGCAACATGACTCAGTACAGGTGTTCTACTGTATAAGACTCCACTGAGTAACATGAAAGTATTGATTAGCGATTATAAATTTTGGACTTTTAAATAATAAATATATTCTTGAGGCTATAATAGCCACTAAGCATACACTGCTGTAAGGGTTTATATGTATTTTATTGAACTGCATGGACTGTGCATATACCACAGTAACTATACGTACAGTATGTGTACCTATGAGCACAGAATAACTACCCTCCCCTGATTTTAACCTGTCATTTGATGACTGTAATAGCAGAAGTATTATAAAAAGGAACACACAAGGAAACACCTGTAACTCTTTAGAAGCTAGCATCAGTTCTTGTCTGTCTATGGAAGGTTGCTTCAGCCAGCTA
The DNA here is from genome assembly GCA_016271365.2 of Neoceratodus forsteri. Lineage (NCBI taxonomy): Eukaryota > Metazoa > Chordata > Ceratodontiformes > Ceratodontidae > Neoceratodus > Neoceratodus forsteri. The sequence goes on from CM057452.1 coordinate 906,995,121, forward strand.
TGCCCTTACTGTATCCTTAATATTGTCATTTTGTATGCTGCCTTTTCTAGGAAAGTGTTTATTTTTTCACTCCTTTAAAATTAAATATTGTTATGCTTTTGCTAAGATGTAGTTATAGTATGTTTGTATGCACATTGTTCTAGACTGAGTGGCAAAAAGGTGAGGTTGGTGCACCTCTCCAGCTTTTCCTTTGTGTGTTCATTCAATCGAGGTAGCACAGCCATGTCCAACACAGTAGAGTGGCAATTACAGTACGTACAGTGGCACCAGCCAGTATGTAACAGTAATGCTGCAATATATCACAAAATGCTGCAGTATGCTGCAGGGAACACTGTAATTCAGTGACAACTAATCCTTTTTTTGCTTCAGTATTTTGTGACATGTCATTTACTGCAAGTTACTGTGTTGTGGTGTGAATGTCTCTGCTGCACTTTTTTCCACATACCCAAATGGATAGTAGGTCATGGGGTTTAATAGGGAACAACAGGCAGATTGGACTAGCCAGTGGTCTTTTTCTGTAGTTACTGTCTATGTTTCTATGTTATGAGAGGATTATGGCAGTGGATCCGACAGAGTTAAGTAAGGAGTGTTGGAGGTGTGGGGTGGTGGGTGCTAAGTGGGGGTGGTCGAGGTGGGGTGGATGACTGAGTTTCAAGTTTCAAATCAAAATAATTTTTTTAGTTATATGTATAAAAATCTTTACATTTTGGTTTGTGCACATCTATGACTTTGCCTCAACTAAACTGATTGCAATAAAATTTACAGAATTTAGACAATCTAATACCAATTCCACACCCACCAATTTCCAAGCAAATTGGTCAAACAGAAGCCAATTTATTAAGGTGCAAAACATGTTTATAAAATGGGTGAGAAAAATCCGTCAAATGCTGTCTGCTGATAGGGTGAAACACACCAGATGATTGCGTAGTTGCCCACAATGACCATTTGTCTCCACCTCTTTCTATTTTTCACCCCCCAAAATAATTTTGGCCATTTTATGAGACTGAAAATCCACTACAGGGCATGCAGTCAGGCTCTGATCTATGCATGCCTTGGGTTGTTAAATGCACTTGGCCTGTGGCCTCTTGCTTCACAATACACATCAAGGTGAGCATGACCACATGTCCTGTAGTGGATTGTCTGATAGATATATATATATTTTTTTAATTTAGTTATTTAACCAGGTATAGCACACTAAGCTGAAAGCTTTTTTTACAGGAGCAACCTGGGAGCACAAGGAGGTTAAGTGACTTGCTCAGAGTCACACAGTATGCAAGTGGAAGCTGTGGGATTCAAACCCAGGTCTGGTCTGCTGGATGTCACCAGATTTGCAGCTCAGAGCCTTAGACCACTGCACTATACTGCCTCCTTTATATATATCTCATCGTTGCAAAATACTGTGCTAATGAACCAGTTAGAGTTCAATTTACTGCTGCAAAAGTAAGAAAATATGGCATTAGGGTTTCCTACCCCAACTCCCCTACCCCCCCCCAAGCAGCAAATGGACAACACCATACAAGGAACCACAGGTGGCCATAACTAAGACAAACAACATAAAACTGTTTCCAGATGACACAAATGCAGTAGCATTAATGTGCTACCATTGTGGATTTTTTATCTGTGGTACACACACCACAAGACATACACACTAATTTCTGTCTGCAGATAGAAATCCAAATCCACAATGCTCAAATCATAAGACTGCTTCTGTGTGAAGAAGTGCAAGCCCCTGTAGTTGTAGATACAAATTCACAATTCACAAATTAAAATACATCTTTTGACTGGGGGCCGGGGCTTCTGTAGCCACAGGTACTCGTGCACACTGTAAAACACACACAGAGCTCTGTCTGCAGGTGTAAGGCATACATACTGACCTCTCTCAACAAAAGAGCAGCCCCCACAAAATCCATGCTACTTAAATGTTTCACTTTCGAACATTTTCACTAACTAATCTTCACTTTAGTGAGAATTGTTTTCATTTTGCAGTAGTGAAACACATGAAAGTGGAAACTTCAATGGTGAAAAATGCAAACATTTTACTGAAAGGTACATTAGTGGAAAAGAAAACACGTAACCATATAGTGAATAGGATTCTTTTCTTGGCACAGGGCCCAGAGGACCCTGCATTTCTGTATCCATAACTTCCTCAGTCAGATGTATTTTTCCTTTGGTGCAGGGTCCAAATGACACTGCTTGTTTGCATCTGTAGTTGCATGGAAGCACAAGGCCCAGAGGGGCCTATCCTTCCACAGCCACATAGACAGCCCCACGGACAGCCACATGGATTCTCATCTTGTGATCCTGTGTAACTGCATCAGTAACTGCACCACAGTCAGATGAACCCTTCCCTTGGTGCAGGGCCCTGCAGAAGCAGTCCCAGCCTGGGGAGGGATGGTGCAGTGCTGGACACATGAGTAACAACTATCCATATAGTGAAGAAAACTCTTCTCTTGGCATACTGCCCAGAGTGCCCTGTGCCTCTGCATCCATAGCTGCACCATCTGCCCAGAGGAGCTTGCACTTCCCCAGGAAGACAGACTCTTCCCTTGGTGCAGGGCCCAGAGGGTCCTTTGTGACTAGAGCCGCTCATGAGTATATAATTTCAGTATCACAAAAAGAAAGGAAATTCATTTCAAAAACTGCTTATGCAGACATTACACAAAGTGGACAAAGTAAGGAAATGATAAACTTTAGAGTTTGGAGTCTCAGAAGTATTGACAAATTGGTGGTGTGATGTTCCTTGGGATTGTCAACACCAATGCCCACTCTCTCTCCTGAGCAAAGAAACATGATCTTTTGCTTTGTGGAGGACCCTGCATGAAGACAGCTATGACTGATATTGTTGAGCACATGTGGCAGAACATACTGCTCAACCTCCAAAGTGTATTTGCCTATTAGGCTCAGTTTTGGAGCTGCACCTTGTGCTTCAGATAAGAAGCTAGGGGCTGGTGGTACATGGTGGACACCATGGCTGGAAACCCAAAGAACACTATGCCACCTATTGACCAAGACTCCCAAGACTCCAAACCCTAATGCTTTTCATTAGCTTACTTTATCCGCTTAACATTCTTTAAGCCTAATGTCTGCATAATCTGTTTTTGCAGTATATTTCCTTTCCTTTTGTGATAAAGGAATTGAATCTTCATTCATGCAGGTCCATTCAGAACCTACATGGACAAGCCTAATTTCTTCATTCATGTAGTGTTTTGCAAAGAAAATACATATTCAGGGGAGAAGAACATGATGGGGGGTACTGAATACTGATGGCCACCAAACAGGAAAGGGATCTGGGAATAATCATATATGATGGTCTAAAGGTTACTAAACAATGTGAGAATGCTTTGAGGAGAGCCAGTGGAATGCTGGGGTGCACAGGGAGAGGTATCTCCAGCAGAAGAAGGGGGTTGTGATGCCACTGTATAGAACATTGGTGAAACCTCATCTAGAGTAATGTGTCCAGCTCTGGAGGCCACATCTCTGAAAGGACATAGAGAGAGTAGAAGCAGTTCAGAGAAGGGCTACAAAAATGGTGCAGGGGCTGCACCAAAAGTCATATAAGGGGAGACTGGAGGATCTCAATAGGTATTCCATGGAGGACAGGCAAGAGGGGGGATATGATATAGACTTTCAAATACCTCAAGGGTATAAATGAGATATAAGAGGGAAGTATCTTTCAGAAAAAAAGATGTTCATGCACAAAGGGCCATGAAGATAAAGGGGGGTATACTTTGGGGTAACGTGAGAAAGCATTTTTTTCATGGAAAGGGTGGTGGATCATGGAACAGCCTCCCTGCAGAGGTTGTAGGGGCAAAAATGGTAGGGGAATTCAAAAATGCATGGGGCAGACATAAAGGAACTCTAGTGATGGGAAAGAGAGTGTAAGCTGCAGATCATTTCAGATCTGCAGTATATGAAACAAGTAGAGAAATGGGAAGACAAGGTGGGCCAAGCGGTTCTTATCTGCCATACTATTCTATATTTCTATATATAACATTTATTGCAAAAAACTATGTTAATACTCCAGTTAGGGTTCAGCTTAATGCCAGAAAAGTTGGAAAATGTGGTGTTAAGGTTTCCAGCCCCAACTCCACCCCAGCAGTAAAAGGACAAGCAACCACAGACATCCATCATCAGGTAAAACAAACAACACACAGCTGTTTCCAGATGACACAAATACAGTAGCACTGATATGCTAACTTTATGGACTTGTGTCTGCAGCATGCATACTGCAAGACACACACTCATTTCTAGCTCCAGATAGAAATACACAATGCTCAAATCAAAACAATGCTTCTGTCTGCAGAAACACAGACCTCTGCTGCCACAGATGCTAATGAATAATACCCAAATTACAAGAGTTATTTTGTCTGCAAAAGCAGGGCCTGCACATCTGTAGCCACTGGTATGCATGTGCACTGTAAGACATACACTCACTTCTGGCTGCAAAAGGAATAAGCCCATTAGTGGTCTGTACTTTTGCAACTGCAGGTATAAGAGAAACATACTGGGCTCTGGTTGAAGAGGTGCAGGCCCCACAAAATCCATGATACCCAAATAGCAACACCACTTCTGTTTACAAAAGTGTAGGCACCTCATGGTCCTGTGCTTCTGCAGCTGCAGATGTAAGACATGCACACTGACTTTTGTGTGCAGAAATGCAGGTCTCTGTGGGGCATGCATTTGTAGTCCTGCATATAGAAATCCATGATACTGAAATTGTAACACTACTTTTTCCTACAGAAGTGCAGGCTCCTATGAGGCCAGTGCTTCTGCAGCCATAGATGTAAGACATAGACACTGACTTCTGTTTACAGAAGTAATAAAACAAGAAGAACCACTCCCAGTGAACACCTGTGCCACAGTGTGAAACATGGCAAAAAAGCTCAGCATCAGGTTACTGAACCAGTACTGATAACAAAAACACTAGTTAAAGTGGAAAAAATGCTTTATTGGAATATATACATGCAAGCTTCAAATGAGACTCATTTCCCTTTAGTCTACCTAGTGCCAAACTTTTTTGCCTTGTTTACACAAGTGCAGGCCTATGTGGGGTCTGCACTTCTGCTTCTGCATGCAAAAATTCATGATATGCAAATTGAAACACTACTTCTGTCAGCAGAATCGCATGCCCCATGGGGCCTGTGCTTCTGCAGCCACAGGTACTCATGCACATTGTAAGACATGCACACACATTTCTGGCTACAGAAGCATCGACCCCTGTGCACATACAAAGGCATGAAGGTAGCACATCAGTGCTATTGAATTTGTGGCATCTGGAAACAGCTGTATGTTGTTTGCCTTACCTGATGATGGCTGTGGTTGCTTGTGTTGTCTTGTCATTTATCCCAACATTTGCAGTACTATAAAGAAAATGCAACTAAAGTGCATATAATTTTCTGTTGGGGCAGTTTTCTAGGGGCTTGGTATTAGGAATGAAGGATAATGGAATGTGTGAGTTGTACAAGGGTGAATGTGGATTAGGCAGGTGTGGAGGGGGTTGAAGGGGTTGCTGCTGGTTCTGGCATAGTGGGTGCTCCTGTTTGAAGGGTAGCAGAAATTGGGCTTGTCCCAACAGCTTGGTGGAGAAGAACAAGTTCATGTTTAACTTCTTGTCAAATCTCCACCAAGCTGTTCCACATAATCTCTGTTGCAATGGGCCCACAAATGTGCAAAAAGGTCCTTCATTATCCATTCAAGTAACATATTAATGAGTTATACACTGAATTTAGTAGAAATCAAGTAGAATAGTGTATACCATGGGCACAACAAATGCATTACTGTCAAGACCATTACAGCAACAAAATCTTCAGGTCACTGAAATGGTCCCGGCGGTACGCCTTCAGTTTTTCCCTTGTGACTGTGCCCCCCTTCCCGACACAACTCTGACTCAGAGTTGATTATATAAAAGTTAGGGGGTGAGGGGGGCAGAGTCCCTACATGGGGGTGAAAAGCACTTTGTTACACTGATGGCACAAAGCCAATTGTCAGCATAGTGCCATCGCTGTACTGCCATTCAGCAAAGTTCCTGTTGCTTCAGCAACATGGAACCGTGGGAAAGTGCATGGGAGCCCATATACAACCATGCTATTCTAATACCATGTGGTTTTCATGATGATGAGGACCTCAAGAGTGAAGCTTGAGAGGTCCTGATCTTCATGGAAACTATGAGGTATTTGAATAGCAGGTTGTGTATTTGGGCTCCCATACATTTTTCTAAACAGTGTATGGAGCCAAGACAACAAGTAAGCTTACTTTGTGTGGCTCCCGATGTCAGTCCTTGCCATCAAAGACCCTTCCTTTTCCTCTAGCTGCCCACCCATTCAGCTTGTCAACCACCCCTGTCCAATGGACAGCACTGTTTGGGGGCGGTAGCATTGTGACATGCTTACTAACGCAGAACAAAAAGTCATTCTGTTTTAGTAGGTACATCACTAGTGAGCAGAACTTTTTTCATGTACATGGATTTCCATACACAATCAAGTTCTGCCATACACTATAGAAGTATAAGGTGGTGAAGAAACTATGTTAATGCATTAAGTTTGGTTGCCTCTAGTCCTATAGTAATGCCAATGAGTTTGTTGCTTTGTGCCCCAGACAGGGCTGCTGTGTCATGTAGGTGCCACAGAACCTTGAACAAAGCAATTTTCAGGTCAGGCATTATACCTAATAAATCTGCTGCTCTAAGTAGGGCCCACTGGGCTCTGTGCAAACCAAGCTACAGGTCCAGTGCAATGCCCAACAGGTATTCCTCATATGCTGTTTCATGCAGGGACCTGCATAAAGCAAGTTACAATTTAACTACTAATCCATGCAGTGGGGCAAGTTTTACTGTACATCTTACTCTGTACTTTCTCAAAAAGTAGGAAAATTGCAAAAAAAAAAAAAACCCACAGAAAAACAGCAAACCTGTATTAATATACTGTATATGTTAGGGTTACAAAGTTACAAAACGAGAGAAATGTGGCATTAGAATTTTCAACCCCAAAGCCCACCCCCTTGTGCTTGGTCATGAGGCTAGGGATGGAGACTGAGGTGGGCATTAGGGCTGAGAACCCCAAAGAGCACCACACTACTGATTTAATAAGACTCATTGGGTGCAATATTTAAAGTTTTGCACTGGCACTAATGGGTCTTTGCCCATGCAAACCAGGGTTTGAGCTGAAGCCCCATATTCAAAAGGGGCTTTTGAATGAGCAAAGATGGTTAGCGCCCACACAAAACATAATGTATGCGTGCGGGCAGCAGGAGGGGTGTGGCCATGAATATGCCGCAACCCCTTATTCAGTGACTTTTTGCTGCACAGAAGGGTATATTAATGTCCTTCTGTGCAGTGCAAATACTGCTGTAAAAAATCACAGCATAACTCCAGGCAACCCTAGCGGCTGCCAGAGGTAATGCAGTCACCTAGCTGGTTGACTGCTGTGAGGGCACAACCACCCCCTGTGATCCATGACATCTCCCCATCAATCACTGGCCCATTCTTTATAATAAAATGATCCCTGCTGCTAGTGGTAACCCCCCCTCCCATCGCTCACCGGCCCATTCATTACTAAAAAACAATCCCTGGTGCTAGTGGTAGCCCCCTCAATCCAATTTCCAGTCCCCATTACATTTCATATTATTGGTGCTAGTGGTAACCCTCAGCCCCCCTCTGTCCGATTGCCAACCCCTGCAACATGTTTTATATCCTGGTGCTAATGGTAAATCCCCTTCCTTCAATTGCCAGCCCCATAATATGGTTTAATATCCTTGGTGGTAGTGGTGCCCTCTCTCCCTCTGATTGCCAGCCCTGTTGTACAATGGCATACCCTGGTTGTTGTTTCCACACCCTGATCACCATCCTGGAAGTTTAAACAACTCCACCTTGGCATCCAGTGGTCCTCCCTTGTGGCATCAGGCACCCCCCTCACCATTTCTAGAGCACTGGTGCCACAGGTGCTTACAGCAACTGACATAGCCCTCCACAGCTACTCATCTGGCTGCTGACTATCTAGGCAGAGAGCATACCTCATATATATAGGACAGGGTGTGTCACCCTGTTCTATAAACAAAAAGCGCATTCCCTGCCTAAACATAAAGTGGCTAGACGAGGAGGTGTGAAGAGGGCTGTGACAGTTGCCATATGCACCAACACTGAGAAAACAGTGAGTTGGGTATGAGCCAGGTGCCACAGGGGGAATCACGGGATGCCAGGGTGGGGTTGTTTGAACTTCCAGGCTGGCAATCGGGGGGGAACAACAACCAGGGTATGCCATTGTACAATGGGATGGGGACTGGAGGGAGGCAGGGAAGGCACCAGTACCACCAGGGATATCGAACCTTACAACACGGCTGGCAGAGGGAGGGAGGGCACTATTACCACCATGGATATCAAACTGTGTGATGGGGCTGGAAATCTGGGGGTTACCATTAGCACCAGGGATATGAAACATATTGCAGGGGTTGTCAATTGGGGTTCTACCCTCACATGGCACCAGCGCTAGGGTGTCAAGCCACTATGGCATCAAACATCTTGATCACTGACCTCTGTTTTTGTGTGGGGCTGTGCCCTGTGCTCCCCACATCCTCCCAAACTATATATATACTAACTCTGGGGGGGCAGACCTTGGGGAAGGGGCAGCAAACCTGACATTTTGCACATCAGTGACTCAGCACCTTAATGCTGGTGCCCTGGTAACTTGCAGTGGTCAATTGGAGGAGGGGGTTACCACTAGCTCCAGGGATACTTTTATTTATAGAACAGGCTGGCAATTAATGGGGGGGTACCCTAGCACCAGTGATATGCATACATGACTGGGACTGGACAATTGGGGGCACAGCACCACGCTAACCTGCCTCACTACTCATGCAAATGAGCCTATAATGGGCATGCAAATGGCCCATTAGTGCCTTACATGCCCAGTGGGCTGATTTACATGGGTCCCATTGAATATTGGAAATTGAGGTCCAGGGCTATCCATTCTGCCGGCTTACTACAGTAGCCCTGTTGTGGCAGCGCTAAGTGGCTTAGCACTGGAACAACGTGGCCCTATATTCAATCGAATAGTGCTTGGGTGTTATTCCACTGAATATAGCTTCTTCAGGCACATAGGCAAGTACAAGGTGCAGTGCAAAGTTTTGCACTGTGCTTTGCTTATATTTGAATATTGGGCCCCTGGTATCAATGTGACTTAGTTGGTACCACACCACCTCTGGTCCAGAAGGTTGTGGGTTTCAGTCCTGCACCAGAATTTGGATCATACCATAAATGCTGGCAACTGAATGCAGTAATAGGGTGGTGGTGTACTGTTGGGGTGTGTCATCCTTTGGATGAGATATTAAAAAACTAGGTCCCTTCTGCCCAAATCTGGTGCTGTCCTAGTGGGTGTCCAGGTGGAAGTAAAAGAACCAAAGGCATTTTTGCAATAGCAGGGGAATTTTTTTGGGGGAAAAAAGGAAGTAAAATACAAAACATAACATAACTATTTACAAATATACAATCAAAACAAAGATTTAACAAGGACTATCATTTTTTTCCATGATTTGTTCCTTCTAGCTACTTCATTCCAATTATTCTATTGAGAAATCCCTACATGCTTCATAAGGGATACTCATTTTAAACCATCATTATTACATTGTAAGATTTCTACAAATGTTTGATTTGAGACTTAAGAAGTTTCCTCTCATCAGATTCATAAACCTGAAGAAAAACGATAGCGACATTGCACAAATTACTTCTTGGGTGAGACACTGTTGCCGCAAAACTCATTTGTACCAGGCTTGCCAAATGTAATATTTTAATAACAGTGAAAATGACTTGTGAGGTCTCACTTTGAAAAGGTTTCCATTGTTGTGAGTAAATGGCAAAGAGCAATGTCTCATATGTGAGATTTATAAATAAGGCAGATTTCCATTTTTGGGCTACCAATGCCCAGAATGTCATAACATAGCTACACTCTAGGAACAAATGCCCTTGGGTCTCAAATATTTGATTACATTCAGGTCTTGGGCAGTATCTTTCTGAGACCTATTTGTGCTCGTTGTTTTTTACATTTAATCTACCACGTGTGCTGAGCTACAATATATCCCGTGCGTATACAGGTATTCTAGCGTTACTTAACTGTGACAATGCTGTTTTATTTTGCATCGTAGGACATTGGGGAATAATTAAGTCTGCTTGACATATGATTCCAATAAGGGTATTATATATCCCTTGTTTGGTGGTTGCCAAGGTAGATTGGTATGGTACTTGCCATTATATGAGCTCCTAAAACATGGGTTTCACATAATCAGGTATGATCTGGGTTCTGGATAATATTCTAGTCTTTTTGTTAAGACCATGCTTGTTTACAGGCTTCTACCAATTCTGATACTACTACCATCCATGTTTTATTTACTTAGGGATTAAGTGCTATCACATTATGGTACAAGAATGTGCTAAAATACAATACTATGGGGTTTGGCATCCCTACGCCTCCTTCTCGGAAGGATCTACATTATCTCTCTCTTAATGGGGTTTAAACAGCTCCTCCGCAAGACCTGAAAAAATATACTGTACAGTGTTGTCTCTAATTGTAGAGTAGGTGGAAACACATAGCTCACATATAAAAACACTGGTAATAGCAATGTTTTAATCAAAAAGACTATTTTCTTTTAGAAATCTGTTTATGTCGCCACTGTGCCGATAAAAGTTCAGCTTTTTTTAAACGTTGTTCCCAATTCAGATAGGCTAAATCCCCCTTCCCAAACCTTATTCCTAAAATAGTAATGGGATCTGTTGTGAGTTCTGTATCAGCATATTGGGTTTTGGTAGGCAAAGGACTATCTCCTAAATAAACTCCAATGCTTTTTCCAAAATGTATTTTACAACCAGAAATGGCAGAAAAGGCTGTCGACTGTTCTTTTACTGTTTTTTCTACTGTATCTGTGTTTACTATGACCGCCACATCATCTGCATAGGCTAGTATTTTTAGTGGTAGTCCTGCCTGTGTCAATCTGATCCCTTCAATCTGGGTAGCATTCTGAATATTCTGCAAACGAGGATCTACTATATGCAATATACATAACAAATACTGGGCTTATGGGGCATCCTTGCCTCACACCCCTATATAACTCTGTCGTATCTCCTTTCCATTCATTTATTTTTGTTGTTACTGTAGCTGTGGTATACATGCACTGAATCCACTGTATAAATCTTACTGGTAATCCAAACTGATTTAATGTTTTAATGTCAAAAATAAATAATTGTGTGAAACTGAGTCAAATGCTTTCTCTTGGTCCAAACTAAGTAGAAGTAGAAAACCTTCTTCAGTGCCATGTTGGCAGCGTTTGAATAACTCTCTTATCATGATTAATAACGCCTCTGTTTGGTACAGAACAAGTCTGGGCTTCACATATTAAGATGAGAGATACTCTAGTCAGTCTTTTAGCTAGAACTTTCCCTAATATTTTGTAATCTGTGTTTAACAGACTGATCAGTCTCCAGTTTTTCAAATCACTTTTATTCCCTTTTTTGAACAAGAAAATTAGGTCAGCTGCTGCCATGGTTGTAGGTAGAGAATTATTGCTTATAAACATAGACTTTGACAGCAGATAAGGACCGCTTGGCCCATCTAGTCTGCCCATTTCCCTACCTACTGGATAAGCTGCAGATCCTAGTTAACCAACAGCCTATTTCTTCCTACCCACCACAAGAACTGTCTTATGTCTGTCCCATGCATTCTTGATTTCTCCCACAGTTTTAGACCCCACAGCCTCCTCAGGAAGGCGGTTCCATGCATCCACCACTCCCTCTGTGCAAAAATACTTCCTCACATTGCCCCTGAGCCCCCCCCATCTTCAAATTGTGTCTCCTAGTTCTTGCACATCTCTTTTTCTGAAAGATGCTACCCTCTCGGACTTTGTTGATTCCAAAGAGGTACTTACAACTTTCAATCATGTCCCCCCTCTCCCTCCTTTCCTCAAGGATATGCATATTAAGCTCCTTTAGTCTCTCCTCATATGGCTTCTCTTGCAGACCCTGCACCATTTTAGTTGCCCTCCTCTGGACTGCCTCCATCCTGTCTATATCCTTGTGGAGATGGGGTCTCCAGAACTGGTCACAATACTCCAGATGGGGTCTCACCAACTGTCTGTAGAGGGGGATAACAACTTCCTGTTTTCTGCAGGCGATGCCTCTCCCCATACATCCCAGTATCCCCCCAGCCCTCCCTACTGCCTTCTCACATTGCTTGCTAACCTTAAGGTCATCTGATGTGATTACCCCTGGGTCCTTTTCAATTTTTGTTGTTGTTATTACCCCCCCGCCATTGTGTACTCTTCCCCTGGGTTTTTGTTTCCCAGGTGCATTACCTTGCACTTCTTTGCATTGAATTCAAGCTGCCATACTTCTGACCATTCCTCCAACCTTGCCAAGTCTCTTCTCATCCTTTCCACTCCCCTTTGTGCATCAACCCTGTTGCAGATCTTTGTGTCATCTGCAAAGAAGCATACTTTTCCTTCCAGTCCCTCTGCAGTGTCACTTATAAATGTAACCCCCAGAGGGCGCTATTCTAAGGGCTCCTACCCCTGCCTGCCCTACCTGTAGCAGGGTGAGGGCCCAGATCTGTTGGCGGGTGCCTCCACCCAGAGGTCGGGGTTAGAACAGTCAAGATTGACTCAGTCACAGCCCTCTGGGTTGCTGCAACCCCCCTTTCTTCCCACTAGTGGCCCACGCAGTTCAATTCCGGTGTCCTTACCATATACACTTACTCCCCGGCTCGAACCAGTCAGCTCACTCTGGGGAACCCCTGAAAAGTAAGGTACTGTTACACCACATTTACTGTGCAGTATCTCCTCATGAATACACAAACTAGCCAGTGTACTTTTGCAAAACAAGCAATCTGATTTATTTAAGGGGAGACAACAAGGACCAGGGGGAATCAGGTTGATTAGCTTACCACATATAATATATGAGAATCTACCTATGGCTCTGTGCACAGGCCTAACCTATAAATTACTGTCTATGGGTACCCAAGCCCTAATGGCTAGTTTCTCGATGCAGCTGGTTGGGGCCCTGGCACAAACGAGCATTTAATTCCTGAGAAGATCAGCTGGAGCCAGAAAGCTCAATTAGCACAATCAGCAACACAACAAGATGATTTTTACCTTTGCTTGTAACCTTTAACAGGGGGCTACCCTGATTCAGTACTCACAACTCCAGAGAACCACTCTTTCACCACTCGCAGGGCTGAGCCTGAGCTTCAAGGGCCTCCTCACACATTTATATGGAAAACAATAGAGGGGGTACCATACCAGGCAGCTGCTCCTAGGACCTGACTGAACTCACAGCTATCCGGGGATCTCACGGCAGCTTCACTGTCCTGACAGACCAAACATGATTTAGCATATTCTCCAGTCCTCTACAGGGTGAGCCTGGTATGTAGCTGTGCTCCTGCACAGCCTCCTCTGACCGCTGCCCCACAGATTTAGTCTGATTCCAATGGCAACCAAGCTGCCTGAACTTGGCCTTCACCACACATGCGCCTCCCGCGTGAAGACTTAATGGCACAGAAGCCCAGGATTCCTTCCTCGCTCACAGCCACAGTGACCCTGCCCCTTTGGCAGTTGGGCACATCTCTCTATTCGGGTGCCATCCAATTCCATTGGAGGACTGCATATGCCAGTCACTCACTATTGCCCTCATTGGTGCAAAACGGCGCCATGGCCCAGAATGCCACGTCCCAGGATCACAAGCTGTGTCCCCACTGGTTGGTCGGCTCCATCTAGAGTCCTGGTTTCTGGTTGGCTGCTTTTTTACTCCAGTTTAGATACTCTCTCACTTTTATTGGACCCCTCAAACTGTCCTGGTCCATGATGGAGGGGCACAGCACACAGCGTTCCATCTGCAACAAAAGCAGGTTAAACAAACTGCATTTTCCCTACCACTCTAAATGATTTCAGGCAAATGGTTATACCCTTCTATGGGGCTCCCTCAGCACTCCTAGTGACTGCAGAAATGGAGCGATCAGACAGCAGTCGCAGGCAGGACTCGAGCAGGGAAACCCCAGTCTCCCTATTTGTACCATGAAAGCCTGCAAGCAGGCAGCTCTAAAAGAGGCAGCATTAGAGGCTTTAAAAGCACTGAAAAATGCCCACATTTAGCGGCCTTACACCGAACACCAATCAGGCATAAAGCATTTAGACAAGCTCCGGGAAAGATTTCAGGAACCCCCATTTGTAGGGGGGTTACATAAAGACATTTAAAAGGACTGGACCTAGTACTGAACCCTGCAGTACCCCAGTAGTAACCCCCCTTTCTTCAGAGTGGACTCAGTTTACTATTACCTTCTGTGTCCTGTTGTCCAGCCAATGTTTTACCCAGGCCACCCACTCTAGAACTCACTCTGAGGTTGGCTAATTTGTTTTTTAATCCTTTGTGTGGGACTGTGTCAAATGCTATGTTAAAGTCTAGGTAGGCCATGTCCATAGCCCCTCCCTGGTCTACTACTTTGGTCACCCAGTCAAAGAAATCAATTGGATTCAGCCGACATGACCTTCCTGCTGTGAATCCATGCTGCCTTGGGTCCTGTGCCTAACTGACCTCTAGGTACTCAACAATTCTGTCCATCAGAAGTGATTTCATCATTTGCGCTACCACAGAGGTCAAACTGACAGGTCTGTAGTTTCCTGCCTCTGTCTTGCTCTCACTTTTGTGAAGAGGAATCATATCCGCCCTTCTCCAGTCCTAAGGTATCACACCATCCTGCCATGATTTATTGAAAAGGGTAGTCAGTGGTGTCACTAGTTCTCCCCTTAATTCTTTAAGAATTCTGGAGTGAATCCCATCAGGCCCCATTGCTTTGTTCACCTTCAGTTTTAGGAGTTCTTTCAGAACCCTGTCTTCTGTGAAAGGACTGGGATCAACCCCCCTATCCAGAGTGCTTCTGTTAATTGGATTAGGTACCTCCCCCTTCTCCCTGCTTTTTCACTGTCCCTCTCTGCCCACCCACTGTGCATTCTATTCAGCCTCACTATTCCTCCCTTTGCCTTTCTATGCTCCCTAATGTATCTATAAAATGTTTTATCCCCCTTCTTAACTGAGTTGGCTATCTTTTCCTCAGTTTGGGCCTTTACTATTCTGACTGCCTTCCCTGCTTCCTTCTGTCTTAATTGGTACAGTTCTCTGTCCTGCTGCTTCTGTGTTTCCTTATACTTCCTAACTGCTATCTTTTTCTCCCTAACCTTCCCCGACACCTCTTTTGAGAACCATAGTGGCTTTTTCTTTCATTTTGATTTATTTATTTGCATCACACAAAGGCTTTCTGCCTCTGTGATGGCAGGTTTGATGTTTCCCCATTGTTGCTCCACCCCTTCTTCTTGCCTGTTTGCTAGTGCTTTTCTAAGGCACTCTCCCATTTTGACAAAGTCAGCCCTCCTGAAGTCCAGTACCCTTACTTTTGTGTGGCTTGACTCTGCAGCTGAGTTTATCATGAACCACACTGTTTGGAGGTTACTTGCTCCCAGATGGCTACCCACTTTAGATCTGAGATCCTCTCACTGTCCCCATTTGAGAATACGAGGTCTAAGATTGCTCCCTCCTGAGTGGATTCCAACACTAGCTGTCTGAGGCATGCCCTCTGTAGGGCATCAAGAATGGCCCTGCTCCTGGATATGGCTGCAGCAAATGTGCTTCAGTTAACATCTGGCATATTAAGGTCCCCCATCAACAATATGTCCCCTTTCTCTGCCATCCTAAGGATGCCTTCCATCATAAACTTGTCCATTCCCTCCCCCTGAGATGGGGGTCTGTAGACAACTCCTGTGTGGATTGTGGTGCCATTTCCAGTCTTTAAGGTGACCCACAGTGCCTCCTCTCCTCCCCGTTTACTCTTTTGTTCATTCCCTTACATAGGAAGCTACTCTTCCCCCTCTTCTACCCTCCTTGTCTTCCCTGTAGGTTGTGTACCCTGATATGCTAACATCCCAGTCATGGTTCTCTGTGTACCATGTTTCTGTGACTGCCACGATATCCAGGCATCCCTCTTCCATCAAGGCCAGCAGTTCAGGGAGATTGTTGCCCAGACTATGGGGATTGGTACTTATTACTCTCCATTTCTCGATGGCCTTACCCCTTTTTGCCCCATCCCTGTCCTTACTGTCTGTCATTTTCTCCATTTACCCCTGCCCTTCTCCCTAGCAACATCTCTATTTTGGTGTTTACCTCACTAACTACCATGATTTCTTGGGGGAGGAGGCTAGGATTTCCCTGCTCTTTTCCAGTGCCTCTCCCCTTGGCTAATTTAAATGCTTGCCAATGAAGCATTTAAACCTATCACATAGAATCCTGGTTCTCCTCCTGGACAGATGCAGACTATCATGCCAGTATAAGCCTGCATCACTCCAGGTGGACCCCTAGTCCCGAATGAAACTAAACCCCTGAGCTCTGCACCAGATTTTCAACCACTGATTGAATCCCATGGTGTAGAGCACCCTAGCCTCACCCATGCCATAGTCAGGCAGCACCTCCAAGAAGGTTACCATGCATTCTACTCATCTAAGGCCCCTTCCCAGCTCCACAAACTCCTCCTGCACTGTTCTGATCCCTTTCCCAGCGAGGTCATTTGTCCCTAGGTGGACAATGGCATCCAGCTCCCTCCCACATGCAGCTGCTCCTGCAATCCTGAGGATTTGCTCCCTGTCCCTCCAAGCCATGGTACCTGGCAGGTACCTTACCTCCATCTCCCCTCCCTCCCTCCTCCAGTTCTACCCTCCTAACAATGGAGTCTTCCACCAGGATTTTTTTCCTTCCCCTGTGGGGTCCCATGCCACTCTCCTGTGGGTCTCCTTTGTGGAGGTTCCCAACATCCTCCTTGGTCTCCACTGCAGGCATCTCTATAGAGGAACCACACTCTGCCAGGTTGGCATATGAATTGTGGAGAGGTACAACTGGAGAGACGCACCTCTGCTCCACTACCTTCACCCTCCCTGAGCCCACTGTGATCCAACTGCTCCTCTTTCTTGGCAACCACTGAGGCAGTGGCCCTGGTGGTCCTTGGGTGGGAGAGAAGGTCCCCCAAATCCTGACCAACTCAGCCTGGAGATGAGCAACCTCCTCCCTCAGCCCAGAGAGGTGCCTGGAGATGGGACAATACCGCATCCTCCAGAATGTCTCCCAGAAGACTGCTGCTCCACAGCCACTGCACTGCACCACTCCCATCATGTTTTATTCTGGCCTGTTAACTGTCGTTATGAATACTTACTCTTTCCTCCGTTTACTTATTTACATATTGTTATATATATATATATTTTTTCCCTACTTACCTACTGCCTCTGTGCTCTTAAAGCTCCTGGTCTTCCTGTTTTAAGACAGAAAGTTCCTAAATTTATCAGTACTCTCATTACTTGCTTAGAGTCCGACCTCCAGCAGCAGGGGGATGGACAGGTACTCTTTTCCTTCTAGGATGGTGAGTCTTTTGTGGCTCTGAGCTCACTCCCTTCCTGCTCCCAAACAGGAAGTTCCTGTTGTCAGTCAAATCCTGTGCCTATAAAAGAAGAACTGGCTATGGGTGGGGGGGGGTTGGAGGGGAAGGGAGGGAAGGAGGGCAATATTGTCCCAGTAGAGAAGTATTGTTCTAACAGCACCTCCTTCCTCTTGCTGTTCTCTGTGAGAAGCTATCTAGGGCAGTTTTTAAATCCTAAACTCCTGTCTTCCTTTTGGTTAAGCCACGCCCCTAATTTACAGCTCTTTCTACACCTAGATAACTACACAGGTAATTCATTTCAGTCAACTCAAACACCTAGATAAATGCTCAGATAACAATTCACTTCATCCAACTCAGACAAACACACTCTTTCATTTTGTTTGTTGTTTTTAACCTAAATCGAAGGTCCCAGTAATAGAGTTCTAGTTCTTTAGTCCCAGTAGAGAAGTATAGTTCTAACAGCACCTCCTTCCTCTTGTTGTTCTCTGGCTGTTCTTAGTATTTCATTATACAGGTGTGTCAAGACTGTGACCAGTTCCACTGAAAATGTCTTATAAAACTCATTGGTAATACCATCATTCCCTGGTGCCATGTTATTTCACAGAGCACCAAACAAAAGTATTAGCTATTGCTACAGTATAATCTCTTGTCTGCTGGTGCATTTCTTTCCCATCTCATTTAGTATTTAGTCTGGTCCCTGCTCTTTGCTTGTAGTCTCTGTAGGGGTGAAAGGTCTGTCTCTGACTTTGGGTACCAAATCTCATTTCTTGATATAGTGTTTTGGCCCTATTATATTGATATTTGTACATTTCTGTTTTAATTTCACTAATTGGATGGCTGTAACTAATCTTTAGTGTATCCATTTTAGAAATTAGCATATGAAGTTGTTTCCTTAGATTAGGATAATCCAAATATTTCTGTAAGGATTGTTTTCCAGCTAGTTTCTGAGATAAAGACTTAACATTATTTTTTTAAAAGTCTTTCAACCACTCTGCTGTTGTATCATACATGCAGAGTACTGAGACTCGGGTATTCATAGTTTCTGCCATTCAGCTGTAATGTTTTTTTTTCTTCTAATAGTTCTGCAATTGGATGCCATGGTCCCTTATTACATGTGGGTGTATCCTCCCATGATACTTCTATTTGTACCATCCTATGATCAGAAAAGGCCACATCCTGTGTATTTGCATTACTAACATTGAGTGACTGGGATATAAAAAAAATGATCTATCCTAGTAGCACAGATCCCACTAATATAGGTGTTCCCCTCAGTGAGGTGAATTGTCCTATAAGCATCTATTAATTTAGTAGTGGTGATAATGTCTTTTAAGCTGTTTGAGTCACAAAATATATATTTTTCGTTTTTAAACCTCTGTCTGACTGATAGATCCCACAATTGAAATCTCCACCCCATATGACTAACCTAGATGTGTGCAAGTAAGGTGGATTTGAAAAAAAAAAAAAATCAATCCACTGTGTTTTAACCTGTGGAACATAGCTGTTAACGAAGCAGAGTCTTGTTATTCCATATTGAATATCTAAAATTAATGCCCCTCTTGGTTCAAGATCTATTAATCTGGTGACATTCAGGTTACTACTTGGAAATAAAATCCCCAACCCATCACAGGTGTTCTCTCCTAATGATCAGAAGGTGGCACCATTGTCCCATAATTTAGATGCTTGGGATATTTCATATAGAAATTTTAGCCGTGTGTCCTGGAGGCAGATGATAGCAGCCTTATTTTTAGACAATTCAGTTAGCACTGTCAATCTTTTTTTTTTTTTCACTATTCTTTATGCTATTTGTATTTAGAGTTAGTATGAGTGTGTGTGTGTGTTGGGGGGGGTGTCATCCATAGAATGGTAAAAAATCCTACATCAAGATGTTAGGGATCTACTGTTCCGTTTTTTGTTTCACTTTGTCTCCCCCTCCTCTGTCTTCTAAATTGGATAATTGATCCTTTGTGGAAGAAGCAACTGAGGAGGAATCAGATTACTCTTCTTGCTCTTCCTCTGTATCGCCTCAGTTTTTTTTTCAATAGCCAGAGCTGAAAACTTATTTTTTGTGATGAACCTCTGTTTACCTCTGAGTACTTTCTTTTTTTTCCTTTGGGCTCCTTTCCTTTCCCAACCTTGTTTCTGGGTCTTTTTTTCAATATTCCACTGTTTTAAAGATGTTTCATCTGGGGGGAACATGTAAATGGGGGAGGCATACTAGCCCGCCCCTGCTGTGCTACTACTGATGTTTGGGCTGTATCATGGGACTCTGTGAGAACAACCTCCTGATCAGCAATCAAGACTGTCTGTGCTGACTTGTGGGGTTATTTCTTGCTCTTTTTCTTTTCACAAATGTTTCAATCTTTGTTCTGAAGCTTGTGCACAGCCTTTTTTTGAGCCTGTATAATCAGTGGTTCATGGGATACACCCTCTGGACTATTATAGGAAGCCCAGGGGCACCTTACTTAAGAGTGACCTTTCTCTTCACATAAATTACACCTGAACAGATTCACACAGGTTGCTGCCAGATGGCCAAGCTCAAGGCAATGAATACACCTATTGGTATCACATGCATTACTTAAATGGAGCCGTGAGCCACATTTGTGGCAGGATTTTGGTTGCCCCAAGTAGAAAAGGGAACCTCTGTCTCTTCCTAAATAAAAGCAAATGGGCAGGTATATAATCCCATTGTTTGACATAATCAATTTCACTTTCACCCTCCAGCCTTCAGTCCATATCTGTTCTGAGTCAATTATTGCAGTTGGATATTCTAACACTTCACATCTTTTCTTCAATCAGAAAAGGATGTTGGACACATTTACAGCGGAGTCAGCCACAATGAAGTGCAGTAACTTGCAGTAATGACATGTCACAAAATCCTGCATGACAAAAGGGCTTAATTGCGATTGACTTACAATGGCCTTTGCAGTAAACTGCAGCATTCTGTGATATTTTGCAGCATTTCTGCATTGCCTCCCTGGCTGTCACATCTGTACCCCTTCATTTCTAAATGATATAGTCAATGTTTGAACTGCTGGCTTTGTAATGGGGATTGCTAGAAATGGTGTCCATAATGGGG
Source organism: Neoceratodus forsteri (assembly GCA_016271365.2). Lineage (NCBI taxonomy): Eukaryota > Metazoa > Chordata > Ceratodontiformes > Ceratodontidae > Neoceratodus > Neoceratodus forsteri. The sequence continues at coordinate 907,015,638 of CM057452.1, forward strand.
TATCTTTCAATGTGTTGTACTCAGCCCAAAATCTGTCTAGATCTCCCACAGTTTTAAAGCTGATATTGTAAATGATCATCAGTGTGTATTAAGGCAAATATTTCTGACGCATAGAATTTCAGTGACTTTTTCCAATAGTGTCCTTCCTATGTATGTCCTATCAGGAGGGGGGTTTGGGCTACCCTTATGCATCAACAGAATGGCATTTTTCTGGGGAGCTGGCTCACCCCTGTTTTTGAACAAATCTGACATTCTTAGTAAAGGTTTAAGGAAGGCTGTTTTAGCTGGATTCTGTAACCTTTATTCTCCATTCCCCATAGTTAAAGCAGTGTCTTCAGTAGGTAAAATAGTTACTGGTGGATTTTGCAGGTACACAGTTGCAGTTCCCATTAATGGTGAGTGAGGAGCCCCTGTAATTCCACTAGTATTGTTACTTGTTTCTTTTTCGTGTACTGTATATTTTCTCAATTTCTTACAGCGTTTCCCTGCTTCTCATTCATTCCATTTTCTTGCCCTTTTTTTCACGTACTCAAGTGACAGGGTCATTTCAACAGAATTTTTATTTATGTCATTATTACATCCTTGCTGTTTTCCATAGCAGTTTCTGGGGTTTCAGTTACATTTCTTGAAGTTTCTTGATGTAAGGTGATGCTCTTCTTAATCAGGGAATCTACTATGTTTCCTATTGAAGTGACTTCTTTATCTTCAAATTGCCTGACCTTAGGATCTATCGGGTCTGGTATCCATGTACCCTCTGTATTTTGGATCCATTGTTCTTCCTTTAAAACAGAGGGTGCTGTCCAAGCAGTTTTTCCCTCTGACATTTGCTTGCCTGTTTTTTCTAGTATTATTCTTGGTTTAGGTCCGAGAGTCTTTCATTGCAGCAAGCCTACCATCGCTGGTGCTAGTCGGTGAGATGAAAAGGCTGAATTTGAGTCAGCTGTGCTCTGTACTACCAGAGCTGCAGCTTGTTCACTCATCTTCTCTATTGCAGTGCCCTGCTTCTCAGGTGCTTGCAATTTTACCATGGCAATTCTGTAACTTTACTTTTTGTCCACAATTTGATCAATAATTGTATTTTTTTCTCATCCAGCACAACTTTCAGTAGTGCTTCTGCCATTTGCCACAGGCTCAATTTATGGGCTGACCCAGATGCCAAAACGATAACTTTTTGTGATGAAGTTACTTCTTTAACATTCTGTTCTTCTAGGTGTTCTTTTTCCATTGTAGGTTCGACCTTCATAGCCTCCATTACTGGCATAGTGGAAACATTCACCTAATGTTGTACTTCCATGTCTATTTGTATTTTGTGCGTTACAGGATTAGAGTTAACTTCATGACCTGTACTATCAATTGGTGAAAAATAATTCTCCTCCATCATCCTCCTCCTCTTACTCTGTGTCAGCCATCATTCTGACCACCGTAAATGAACAACAGCTCCCCCTTCCAAGAGCAGGGGAAGTTTCCCTTGTGTTCTGGCCAATATTACCTTTCCCATAGAACTGGTTCATGCAATTGTACAAGGTTGTGTGTTGGCGTTGATGTGCGAAAAGGGTGCCTCTACATGTTTGCAGTCACTTCACTACCAGTGTATTATTGCTTGCAAATCCTTTTGTGATACAATGTGTTTGAAAAGTGCTCTATAAATGCTTCTTTTCTCCTTCTTCTTCTTCCTTATTTTCTTCATGAGACTCAGTGTCTAACATCACTATGCACTAATGTGTGTTAGGTATGCATGAGAGGTGCACACCTGGGATGTAGTAGAAGAAGAGGAAGAAGAAGAAGAAGAAATAATGTTTATTGATCGGTCAGAGACCTTTCAAATTTAAACATAAAAGTCATAAATCATCATCATAACATTACACCTGTATAAAACATTCATTAAAAAACAATTACAAATAACAATTAAAAATACATGTCAAATTACACTATGCCTCCCTGTGTGAATAAATAGATAAACATAAAAATATCTATACAAAACATTTCTTAGTAATTAACACATCATAGATAATGTTAGTGTCCGCAAGAGGAAAAAATACAGCTGTCTCGCTCTAGCACCCCATAGCGCTAACTACACTAACTTAGCTAATTGGTCACTTTCCTGACTGCATTTAGTCTATTTGTCTTATGCCAAAGGTGAATTCTGGCAATATTAACTAAGTACTTAATCACTGCTTTAACAATTGTTACATCATCAGTAGTGAAAAATATCTTTAACAGAATTTCTAAGTCCGAAGTTAATATGGAATTACATAGAGGTAGGATCCATTTTTCCCTTGGAGTCTTATACCAACTGCATACAAACATAACTTGATTTAGGTCTTCAATCTAGTTTAAGGAGCAAGTTTAGCCTGCTTAGAACAATCCTTCTTATAAATAGCATCTCAAATATTGCTAGGAAACAGCTCCCGCCTAAATCTGGTATAATCCACTCTTTGTGCTAAATCCGTTAGAATATCATAAAGATAAACTTCAAAACAGGTGGGCACTCACAAACCAGAAAATACAGGGCTCCAAGAATTTGCAACTCTTACTCAAAATTTATTCCAAATAAATTCATACAGTAGTACGCTTGACACGTTTCGGACTGTGGTCCTTTATCAAAAGCTAATACAGTTAACAACAACACAGACTTAAATACTATAATCAATTTACTCATGACATCATCAAGACAAAACCTCCTCTGCAATTGGTCAAATGTAATACTTCAGGTGACTATCATTAGAGCAAACCAATTTCAAAGCAGACCTATACAAAGAAGAGGTACAAACCAAATACAATGAATTCAGAAGGGGGGAAGGGGAGGAAAAGAAAAGAAAAAAGGGGGAAGAAGGGATTGGGAAAAAGGAAAAGAAAAACAGAGAGGGAAAAGAGGGGAAGGTGGGGAGAGAAAAGGAAAATTTCCTATACATGTATAATACATAAAAATACAGTTACATCCCTTTATTTAATACACAGCAAAACAAGCTAGAACTACAAGCTCCATTGAAAAGCTTATTTTCTCCTTTTCCTCAAAAAAGGTTTAAGATCAAAATTAGTATTCAGACCTGGATACTGAGTTGCTTTCAGGATTAATAATCCAAAAGGATTCTCTAATCAAAACCAAATCATTGTAGTTGCCACCTTTAAGTTTCAAATTAACTTTATGGTACTTCTAGTTTGTCCATCTCTTGAGGATGCCACACATCCCTATTATACAGGGCTTGGGCATTATATTTAGCCTTAATAGTTGGTAGAAGGGCCTTAATAGAGTTACCTCTGTATTTTTGTTGAACATATGTAGGGACATAGCTGTTCTTTTTAGTTTAGGAATTAATTTCTGTGCTTGCTTTGTCCACTTTCCATTGTTTGACAGATGCAGACCTAAATAGGTATACTCCTTTACCGTGTCCAATTTGTTATTACCTATCCTCCACTTTTTCAATCCACTGTGTCCTCCAAAAATTAGTATTTGGTTTTTCTGGTCATTCATCTCTAACTTATATTCTTTTGCATAGTTGTTTAATAAATTGAGTTTGGCCTGCAGCCCTGATTGAGTGAGAGAAAACAAGACCAGATCATCTGCATATGCTAAAACAGCACAATGTTTACCTGAAATAATTGGTGAGTCAGTTAATGATCTGTCAAGTTCAGACTAGAGATTGTCAATATAAATACAAAATAGAAGTGTGGCAAGGACACATCCTTGTCTAACTCCCTTATTGGTTAAAAAAGTGGAGGAAATCTGTCCCTCAGAACCAAGCTTAACCTGAGCCCAGGTGGGCGTATATAGTTCTCTTATAATAGCTATAATTTCATGAGTAAAACCTTTTTCATTCATTGTTTCCCATAGTTTGTTATGTGATAAATTGTCAAACGCAGTACTGAAATCTATAAAAGCAGCATATAGTTTCTGTTTAGGTAATGTGATATATTTCTCATACAAATGAATTACAAAACAATTATCTGTGGTGCAATAATCAGATTGAAAACCTGCCTGGGCTCCTGTCAAGTCCCCTAAATTAACAAGTTGTTCCCTGAGCCAATTCAAAATTATTTTGGAAAAGATTTTACCCATGTGATCTAACATGGAAATTGGCCTATACATGGCTCGGTCGGCTACCTTCTTAAATATGACTATTATTAAAGCACCCTTCCATGGCACAGGGAAATCCAAACTACTACTGCAAAAGTTGAAGAAAGTTGTAAGATGCTTTGCCCATAATGAAGGAGATTCCAAAAACATCTCTGAGGGAATATGATCAGGGCCTGGTGCATTTTAGGTTTCAGTGCCGCAATAGCCATATAAACTTCTAGATTAGAAAATGGCACAAAATGCCACATTTCATAGTTAAGAACCTCAGTTCTGGGGACAATCTCATCACTGTAAAATTTGGTAGAATAATACATTATCCACTTATCCAGTGTTATATGTGTGTCAGTTTCGTACTTAATATTATTCGTCCCCTTGGCCACTAAAAGCAAGTATGACTGGTAGTCTTGTTTATTAATAAGTCCCAGCATATCTTGCCATAACTTTTGTTGATAAGCTTCCTTTTTCATTACTAACAACTTCATATACTCCTCTCTTTTTTTATTTAGTTCTTTGTAAGCACTTCCACTTCTATTTATAGTGACTCTCCTGATTATTCTGTTAAGATCTTTTTTTTGCTCTACAACATTCCTTATCAAACCACATCACACTCTTTTTAACTAAGCCCTGAGTAGAAGATGAATTAGATAATGTGGACCTTATTTTATCTAGACACTTTTCCATTTCTTGCTTTAATGTCATGCTGTTTACTTTCCTATCAGGGTGTTCTAAAAATGTATTATACACTATGCTCCTTATTTGACTGGAAGCACTCAATGTCCATTTGATTTTATTATCTTATAATTATCAGTGTTTCTTTGTTACTTGTCTGTATCAGTTTTTTCTTGTCAAAATTACCAACCTATAAAGTCATTGTTACTGTGTTACTGTTTCTGTACTCTCCCGGGTCGTGCCTGAAAATAGTAATTTTCATGGCTAGTGCACCTATCCGGTAATCAAAAACTAAATAAATAAAATAAAATAAAATTCCTAATCTCAATATTTAATGGCTGTGGATGCCTAATTAGCTGCTTGTCCAACAATATAAATCAATCAAAAAGGTGTACTGTGTGCTCAGTCCGGTAACAAGGTGCAGAGCGGGATAGCAAGCCCCTTTAACTACAAATAAATCAAGAATAAGCTCTGCACTCCTCTGCAATTAACCACAGAAAAACATTGAAAAGCTGTGTATCTTGGGCCTTGAACAAATCGTTACAGAACCAACATGAGGTGACAATATACTGGACTTGGTTAGTACTAATATAGGGAACTTAATATCCAAAGTTATAATTGGTGCCCCACTAGGATCAAGTGATCACTACACCATTTCCCTTACACTCTCATTTTGTCGTCATATCACCAACTGTACTGAAATGAAAAACTATAAAAAAAGTTAATTTCAATGCTATTAATAACCAGTTAAACTCAATTCCTTTCTGATACAGCACTATCCTCTCTTACCATGGAAGAATCCTGGGACTTTTTTTTAAAAAACTTCCATTTATAACTCAGAAAAATTATATGTTCCTACAACAAAAAAATATAATAAAAAGGGGAAAATACCCCTGTGGTTTAACAAAACTATCAAAGCTCTAATTAAGAAGAAGCAGAGGCTATTTGCACGAATTAAAAACAGTAAGGGTGACACCAGAAAATTATTGTTCACTCAATACAGGGAAACTCTAAAATCACTAAAACAAGCTATTTTGCAATCTAAAAAGAAACTTGAGTTTCATCTGGCCCATACCAAAAACAACTATAAATCACTATTTTCCTACCTTAATAATAAAAAAATAAATAATAGACATATGGGGCCCCTATGCATACATGACACAATTATATCTACAGACAGAGATATGGCAGACACATTTAACAAGCAATTCTGCTCAGCATTTACCAATAAAGAGGTTCCTAAATGATTCAAACCTGCGAACAATGTTACCCCTCTTACATCATCAACGAGGATGATACACTAAAAGCAATTTTATCCCTAAAACCTAATTCCAGTCCAGGTCCTGATAACATCAGCCCCTGATTTCTAATAGAGACAGCTGCTGCTATTACTAAACCACTCTCAATTATATTCAACAAATCCTTATATGAGGGAATTATCTCTCAGGACTGGACAATGGCTACTGTAGACCCAATCTTTAAGAAGGGTAACCATTCTAGACCAGAAAATTACCGTCCGATAAGTCTGACTTCTGTTATAAGCAAGATCATGGAGAAAGTTATTAAGAATCTACTAGAGCACGAATCTATCGGGGGTAACTTGACTGACACTACACAACATGGCTTTAGACAGGGATACTCCTGTACTACTAACTTGGTTTCCTTTTATAATCATGTCAGTATGGCATTGGATAATGGCATCCCTATGGATGTGATACTTCTCGACTACTGTAGAGCATTCGACAAACTCCCTCATGACATCCTACTTGACAAAATGAATGATATGGGATTCTCTTACTACATAACCAACTGGGTGTCAGGTTGGTTGAATGGAAGATATCAGCAAGTCTGAATTAATGGCTCACTTTCCCACCCACTGAGTGTGACCAGCGGGGTCCCACAGGGGTCTGTGTTGGGACCCACCCTGTTTAACATCTTTATTAGTGATCTGCAGGCTAGCCCTGAAAATGTTCTCTCAAAATTTGCTGATGACACCAAGCTGTGTGGCTCTGTTCTTACATCGACAAACAGAGAAACCATGAGGAATAACTTAAAATCCATTGAAGAATGGGCAGTTTTAAACAAAATGACACTCAACTCAGACAAGTGTCATGTTGTACACTTTGGTAAGAACAACCCTAGGCAGACTTATTTTCTGAACAGTGTGGCCCTTCATGTGTCACCATTAGAACGTGATCTCTGGGTAATCATTAATAATAAACTATCCTCTAGTGATCATTGCAGGATGATAGCTAGGAAATCTAATGCCTTGCTCACTCGAATCCAACGTTTGTTTGTGTCTAAGACACAGGAATGCAAAATCCCCTTGTACAGAGCTTGTCGCCGGGCCCCATCTGGACTATGGATCCCCCTGCTGGAGTCCCTACCTGGGGCAGGACGTTGACAGGGTTGAGAGGGTGCAGAGGAGAGCCACAAGAATGGTCCCTTATTTATCCGAACTTGACTATGAGGAAAGATTAAGAGTTACAGGGTTACACTCACTACGCACAAGACGTACTAGAGGTGACCTTCTCCTATTGTACAAAATCAAGAATGCTGAGGAGTTAATGCACCACTGTGGCTTACATTTCTCTTTCAGCTGGACTTTCCCACGGTATCATAACAACCAGATATTTGTATCTAAAGCTAAAACAACAAAAAGGTTAAACTACTTTAAAGTAAGAACCCCCAAACTGTGGAATCTCCTTCCACAATACTTAGTGAACAGTAGCTCTAATACAGTCTTCAAAAAGGGGCTGGATTGTTGGCTCGAGTCTAACTACTTCAAGGTATAATTATCCCACCAATGTGGTGGGGGACAATCTCGATGGGCAGTAGCCTTCTTTTGTCCTTTGAAACCAAGTAAACCAAGTATCTTCTATTTATTTTCTTTCCAACACTGCAATATAAGCAGCAATGTTAGTAAAACAGTGTTACAGCATTTTCAATGGTAGCGAAAAACAGTGACCGCTTTCTCGTGTCTGAATGAACACTCCCATGTGCTTTGACCAACTACTCAGTCTTCATTGGGGGGGAATAAATTGAAGATATACAGTTATTCAACGTTTTTCTGTGGTTAATTGCAGAGGAGTGCAGAGTTTATTCTTGGTCCATCCAACAATATAGACTTTAGCATTAAGAGGAAATGGTCACTTTCTGCTTTTGTTGGTATTACTAAAGAATCCTAGAACAAGATATCTCCATTCCAGAAACAATAATCTATCATTAACGTTCCTCTTGGTGCTAAGTGAGTAAAGTTACCAGGTTGATCTCCTTGGATCCTACCATTTAAGGGGGCCACGTTATGTAGTTTTAGCACCTCTATGAGTTTATGTCCCATATTGCTTGTCCTACTGTCCTTTGAGATCCTTGCGCTATTAACTGCTTCTCTATGTACCCAGTTATGAAAATCATTATCTGTATATCCATCAAAATTACCAATTTGTGCATTAAATCTCCACACAAAAGAAACTCTTCACAGGCAGTAACAACCCAGCTTTTATGTATCAGGTATTCGATTTGTTCTCAGATTGTAGGATCATAGAATTTTGAATTCTTAGGCGGGACATACACATTAGCCAGGCAAAATGTCTTTCCTTTAAACTGTATAAACATTATTATTATGTTCCTGCAGCAGTATAATCATTCCACATTAACATCTTTATCTATTTTAACCCATGATACAAGTCCACCTGCCAATCTACCTTTTTTGGCTTCCTTCAAACCAAATGAAAAACATTAAATAACCATTCAGCAAAATATCTGCTTCTGCATTCTGCACCATCTACGTCCCTATCCTCCCATATCTGGACCACATCTGTATTCACAATATTTGCCCCCATAACTGCCCTTAATAGGTGCACAATCTTCTCTTTAAGCTCAATGTAGGACCAACCCCTGGGCACTTTGACATAGTACAGAGTCAAAATAACTCAATCAGGGGTATAGAGTCAAAATAGCTCAATCAGCAATATTAATCCCTGTGTATCCCTCACTGTTGATGCCATTGGTCACTTTTGAGTGTATTAGACCATTATTTTGCCCATCTGTTCTTTCTGGGTTAACGGTTCCTCTAATCAACTCTGACTTGTTCTTCAAGTTGTCCCAGTCTTCCCTTAAATAATTTAGATTTTGCTCTAATTTACTTAAATGTCCCATTATTTTCTCAGTTGGAAGGGACCACGTTTGCAGAAAGGATTCTCTAGGGATTTCCATCAGCTCATTCTGGTTTATTTCCAACACTGATTGTATCATATCTTTCCTAGGGGCAGTTGACTTAACAGACTCAGCCTGTAAAAGAGTATTATCAGAGATACTATCTCTAGGTTCTTGTGCATGTATGGCTTTTTTTCTAATTTTGTTCTTGTTCCTTCTGGTTTTCCCCACACAGTTATTCAGGCCCTTCTTTCCTATCTTTTGTACTAGGAACTTAAGGATGTCTATTGGGGGGGGAATCTGGACAGAGTTGAGGAATAGGAACCTCAGTAATAGACACTGATCTTTCCAATGGAGTGACTTTATTTAGTTTTTGTAATACATCCTCCTATCTTGCACCATTAATGGCTATATTTTCTTTAATGGTGTCCATTTCATACTTTAGGTTAATTAGATGATCAAGAATCATCATATGTGCTGTATATGGGCTACACACAAACTTTTTATCTCCTCACTTAATATAAAGGGATATGTAGCTGCATACTCACTTATAGCTGGGTCAGAGGACTAATTGACCCTTGTATGGCCTGGTGTTGCAAATTGCTTGAGGCTTTTTATGGTCTCCTGTAATTCATTGGCAATATTTTTTAAGTCTTGGTGCCAAGTGGGATTTGGGTTGGATTCATGAAAATAATCAGGGGAAAATTCTAATGATTTCGAGACACTAAAAGAAGCATCAAGATTCAGACACTCTGATGCTTCTATTGTAATATGTGACCCTCTATTTTCCTGGCTGAAGCTCTCATTGCTTAAATTAGCCCCCCGAGCTCCGTTTGGCACATACATTGATGTATTTCCCTCTCCTTCAATAGTCTGAGTACTATTTTCTTTACCTATAGAAGATTATGCATTTAGATCAATATTCCCCTCTTTTCCACCAATCACATATTGTTCAATAACTGATTTATTGGTACCTAGACTTAAAAAAATGGTGCTTAATTTTGGTTTGTTTAGTTGTGTTCAGTATTATACTTTTACTTTCTCCTTTACCTTTACTTTTTTAGGGCAATATTTCTAGATTCCCTCCCTTTTTTTTTAACATGTCATTTGTTTCACTTTCCTGATTGGAGTGGTCCCTCACTGACCCCCAGCCACTGGCACCCACACCACTGGAGTCGGTCTTGGTATGTGAATTTATATGCCCCATCACACACTCCAGACAATGGCAGCATCCACCCCCAGGGACCTGTGGCATGGAGCTGTCGAAGACGCCTCTTGACTCCAGGGGTGCAGGACTAGCCATCAGCTGCCAAGGTCGCCCCACCAATTTTTCCACCAGTTTCTGTCCCACTGAGGAGCCAGACATGCAATGGCATTATACAGATGTGCAGACTCCCGCTGCACTCCTCCCCCAAGTATGCCCCTGCATCTGTGAGCACCTAGCCTCCGCTAGTTGTCACTGTGGTGTGGTGCATGGCCCTCACCCACCCCGAAGGAAGAAGAGCAGTCATAGGATGCTCAATCCTTCCTTCCCCCTGCCAGCCCCCAGTGGCCTGAGTCCATTCCTGAACCTGGGTCACTGGCATGACATGAGGTGTGATGTCCAGCGTCTCAACCCTCAGCACCACCAGGCCAGCCTTCCCCATTATTTTTGATTTTTTAACCATCTTAGTAGAATCTGGCATGTCTCTTTTTTTCTTAGTCGCTCTCCTACTGGCACAACTTCCTTCTAGTATAGGAGTGGAGTGGGATTCTAAAGCATTCTGAATAATATCACTAGCCATACTATCTGTATTTGTATGCTGTGATAACCTTATAAGGGAGTGTTCCAAACTTTCTTGCCTTGTGATAGAGTTGGAGGATTTTTCTGAATTACTAATATTAATAATATCCCCCTTGCCCCTTTCTAATCTCTGTTTCCTAGTTTGCACCATATCTGTTAAAGAATATGGGATAAAACAACAGTACCTACAGTAGGTTGTCCAAGCAGAGTGCCTCACTAACACAATCTGCAGGACACAGATCAAATAAGTTCTATACTGATTTGAAACAAACAATCCCAGATTCAAAAGAACAAGAGAAAGGGAATCCTCAAAAAACCTGAATATTAGAGTGCCTATAGAAAAGAGAGCTGAAACACAAGGCACTCTGACAGTACCAATCATGTAATATGCACAATCCAAATATACAATTATATAGGCTTTTTTCAGTCCTTTAGTCCTTTACTACATCACCTTCCCAACAAGAAGCAGTAATCCCTGTTTGTTTGTGTCCAAATTAGTTTACGCTAACTAGTGCAAAAATTCCTAAGGTGTAAATCCTGCTGCAACTTTGCAGTTTTCTGTTTATATGTTAAGTCAAGGATTTTATCCTCACCCAGAGGTAATAATCTTTAAGGTGCTTCGGGTCTACTTGGGCAACTTGTTCGAACCCTGCTCCTCAGCCAGTTCAAGATGCAGAAAAAAAGAAGCTGAAGATTAGGGCAAGTCTCCTTGTAGTAAACTGTTTATGCCCTTCAGGTTACAGCTTCTTTATTCACTCTAAAGTGGACTAGCATAGACCAAATATACCAAATATGCCAAATGTGCCGGGTCTCTAGTAATAGGGGTACGTAACACTCTTCCCTCCACAGGGTCACGAGATACACTGTGAGGAAAGAAAAATGGTATAGTACTAAATCACCTTTAAAAACCACCCATTTTTTTTCTCAGTTCAGTAGTTATCCAGCACCACAAACTTTACCAGGCTAAAAGGCTAAAATAGAGCTAAAAAGCCAAGAAACTAAAAAGACTAAGTAGCTAGATTTTTTTTTAACAATTCTATCAGTTTACATCCCCTGATTAAAAACAATGCACACAGGGAGGCTAAGAAATAATAGAACAAAAATTGAACTGTAATAATATAAAACCCAGACCCAGTCTCAAAGCCGAGCCCCAACTTACTTGTTCTGTTTTGCTCTGCACTACCCAGCTAAGAAAGGCGCTTGTGCAGTTGCGATTGTGATTCTAGGTTGCAAATTCACCATTCTGCTGTGGCTTCTGCTAGACCCTGCTTTGTTTCAGATGGCTACACCTCACACCCAGCCAAATCTGCCCATTAAATCCTACTTATGGTTGCAGTTTATCATTATCTAGGTCCGCATATATGACCACATGTGCTCGATTAAATCAAAACACTCTTGCACTTGAGTAACTCTCGGGGGATGCTCCTTCAAAGCTCAGCGCTTAGAAGCCCCAAGCTCAGAGGTCTAGTGAACAGCTAAGGGTCCATGGTAGATATGGCAGGTATGACTAAAGGTATGGTGAACTGGGGGAACACGCCAAGTCTGCGCTCAACAGCGGAATACCCACACGGTTTTTATGCAGCTCCTCAAAGAACTTTAAACAATAAACACCTTCATCTATTAATTTCTATAGGTGCAGGTGGCAATAATTAATTGATTGAATAATTCAGTTTGAGGTCAGTCTCAGCCTTAACTAGTTAACTAACCAAGCAGCCTATATAGCTCTTAACCCAACTTTGAGGACACAAATACTGCAAATCACCAGGTTATAAGCCCCTGCTAATTGCAGTAATAGTTGCAGTTGCAGTATTAATTAAAACAATAGCTGTTTACTGATGGCTATTAACTGTTAACTATTACAGATCCCTTACTTATTAACTTTTATAAAAAAAAAGACCTGCGTAGGCTTGAACAGGTAATAAATACAATGACTACATCTAAGCAGAATAAGTAAAAAAAGAAAACTAACTAATATTAGTTTAAAACTAGTGAAGCTACTAACTACTAACTGTATGCTCTGATTTTACAGCTACAGATACAGAAGTAAACAGATTACAACATTCAACTATTGGCTACATGAGCATTCATGTGTATATACATGTACGTATATATTTAGATAGTATGGAGTCAGAATACATTCTTTTGCTAGGTGGTCTGGTAGTAAACATGTATTTCTCTTGTCCTGTCCTCCATTCGACCAGTATCTCTCATTTATCCCCAGTACCAGCTCCCTCTCATGCGCTCAGGGTGTTCAGAGTCACTCTAGAGCACACGGCTGGCCAGCCAGCTCTGCCAGTTCAGGCACTCCGGCACTCCAGCCGCTGATTCTATCACATGATTCCCTGGGGTAAAGTAAGAACAGGACAGGACATCCAAACCGATCAAAGACTTAAGAACAATAAGATGTACTGGAAAGGTTATATGCAGACAGCGGTATCATGCCTGTTATAAAATAAAAACAAGAGGTGTAATCCTGCTTCCTGAGTCTACTCCACAGGCTCAGGAGTGCATAGCTTCAGATGTCTTTCCTCTCCGACAATCAGCCATCAAATGCTGAGTCTTCTTGGGATGAACAGCTCTGCACCTGTGGAAAGGTCGTACCTGTGGGCATTCACTATTGCCAGCTGCCTGTCTGTGGGCCTGCCACCCCCTTGGTATGCAGCTGCATGGGAGTGGATCATGAGACACAGGTGGGAATCCTGTCAGATGCCTGTCTTGGGTCCTGAAGTAGATCCCCTGCTGCATGTGAGCAGGGGATCCTGGGAAGGCATGGGACCAGGTTTTTTTAAACTATGGATAAGTGCCTGACTGGCTGCTCCCAGCCCTCCCTATCTGCCTGGTGGGCTGGGGCAGCAAGGCTTAAGGGTGTTCATGGCCCACCACAGTTGGTGATTGTCCATTGCAGTGGGGTCATGTAGCCTGTATGGCAGGGTCCTCCCTGCCATATCTTGTGCCACTCTGCCCAGCACTCTGCACCTTAGTGAATGATGTGGAGTGCGGGCACACACCTTACACTCCCCCTAGATTGCTGCGGTGCATGTCTGCATGGGAAGCTGGGGGATCAAGTGCACAAGGGCCTCGTGCACCTGTTGTGACTGCCACTGGGGGTCCACTGGATCCCACCACACTGCATTCCAACATAGGCAAATGTACATGTTGCACATCTGTGGTGTGTAGGCTTCGTGCATAGACACCTACGTTTTTTGGTATTTGTTTTGCTATTCTGTTTATCCCATCTCTGATGGCCCTCATTCTGGAGTGTGCATCATTTCTAGCCCCCCCAGACATCCATTGGGCCTTGCTGACCATCTTCCCCTAGGGCTTGAAACCCCTGGTGGGGTCACTGGGTGGTCCTCAGGCCCCCACCGAAGAGTGGATCCAGTTCTGGTTGGTGCTCCAGCAGGTTTGGGAGTGGGACCTGCAAGCCTCTCCTTCATCCAGCCATCAGAGATGTTTTTCCTTATTTTCTCCCACCTCAGAAAGGGTGTGCAATGGTGCCAGTCGTGGTGTTGTGCATGGTCCCGTGTGTGACACACCAGGCAACTGCCCCACCTCTGCCTACCATGTACTGAATTGGTGTGCCAGCCCCAGTCTCTGCTAGGGTTTAGGCAACATTGATAACTGATTCCCCCTCCCCAGTGGAGGAGAGCTGTCCTTGGGATGCTTGATCCTTCTTCTTCCTTGGCAGACCTCCAGTGCCCCTCTCGCACCGGGAACATGGGTTGCCAGCCTAGCAGGAGGTAAGTCAGGAAGCCTCAGCCCTCCATGCCACAGGTCCATCTGAAACCTAAGTTTTTAATTTCCTTACTTTGCATGATTTATGTTTTTTAACCCTTGTGTCTGTATTAACATAGTTTTACTATATAGAGTTTAATATATATGATACGGACTGACGTAACATATCTTTTTTATCTTCACGAGGGATCTAGTTTGCTGATGTTTCATGAATGGCAAAGTCAAACATGTGATAGCAAAAGACTAATACCCTCAAATGAAGATAAAATTATTTCTTTAGTCAGTATATGGTGGTAACCAGTGAGGTGGGCGCATGAGGAAGGGCGCCGTCTGTAATGGCGACTCCTTCCCAGCGCAATCCCTCACAGTGATGGGAGAGTAGGGCGACCGGATGAGGGGGTGGGAGAACTGGTGTGATTGGTTGTGGGTATGTGTACATGTGAATGGGGGGGAGCGAGCATGGCGAGCATGGGCTGGGAGGGGGTGGAGGGGCTGTAGGAGGTGGCGCTGCGGTGGATGGCCAAGCTGCATCATGGCATCAGGGGTTGGCTAGTGGTTGGGGTGGGTGAGGTTCCGGGTTCAGGTCCGGGCGTTGGTGTGATTTTATTGCGTCCATCCCAAACCTTTATTTTTTTTAATGCTTTCAACCCCCCCCGACATGCACCCCGCTGGAGTTGAGAATCCCCCCACAGAAAGCATTAAAAACCTCTCCTGGTGCTGTTGTCCTGTGTGCCGGGGTTGTCAGAGTGCTGAAAATCTTTTCAGCACTCTGACTGTGCGATAACGGTGATCGCCTTTAGGCATTTGCCATTATCACATAGACCCATATATGGCATATTTGAGTTCTAAAGTGTTTAGATGGTTTGTGATAGAAATATAGCTACACATGTAAAAAATGTCAACTACATGGACTACTAAATGCGTAATCAAAAATAAATGGCTTCTTACATTTTTTTATTTAAGGAGTTTATCATTGCAGCAACAAATACAGTAGGAAGATAGGAACATACAGTGCATGATCCATCTAGTCTGCCCCGTGTTTCTGCCCCCCTCTCTGTTTAGACTGCACCCTGATGTGTCCACAATGTCTGTCCCATGTGAGTTTGAACTCACGTACTGTCTTGGATTCCACCATCTCACCTTCTGAGGTAGTCTGTTCCATGGGTCTATGACCCTTTCTGTAAAGAAGTACTTCATGAGGTTGCTTTTGAACCTGCCTCCCACCAGATGCAAGTTGTGCTCCCTTGTACGCACATCCCTGTTTTGATGGAAGAGGTTTCCTGCTTGTGTTGTGTTGATTCCCTTAATGTACTTAAAAGCTTCGATGATGTCCCCTCTGTTCCTTCTCTGCTCAAGGGTGTACAGCTTTAGTTCCCCCAAGTCTTGCCTGGTATGGCTCACGATGCAGTCCATGCACCATCTTTGTAGGCCTTCTCTGTACTGTCTCCAGGTGGTCTATGTCTTTTTTGAGGTGGGGCCTCCAAAACTGACTGCAGAACTCTAAATGTGGCCTCACCAAGGATCTGTACAGAGGTATGATACCCTCACTCTTTCTACTTGTAATTTACCTACCAATGCATCCAAGGATGCCATTCGCCCTCTGTGCTGCTTTTTCACAGTTTTCCAACCTTTAAGTCATCCGTAATGACTACTCCAAGGTCTCTTTCTGTCTTTGTTTCCTCTAACTGATGCCCTCCCAGTATGCACTTTATCCCTGGGTTTCTTTTTCCTATGTGCATAACGTTGCACTTCTTGGCATTAAACTTCAGCTGCCAAACCCTGGACCATTCCTCGAGTTTTTTCAGATCTGCTTCCATACCTTTTGCTCTCTTCTGTGTGTCTACTCTGTTGTAGAGTTTTGTGTCATCTGCAAATAGGCAAACCTTCCCCTTCAAGTCTTCAATATCCCTGATAAATATGTTAAAGAGGAAAGGTCTCAGCACAGATCCCCGTGGAACACCACTGGTCACTTTGCCTTCCCTTGATAATGATCCATTGACAAGTGCTCTCTGCATACTATCTTGCAGACAGTTGGTGATCCAGTTCACTATCTTATGACTGACTCCTGTATGCTCTAATTTGTTAGCTAGCCTTCTGTGGGGGACAGTGTCAAATGCTTTGCTGAAGTCCAGGTACACAATGTCCACTGCTCCTCCCTGGTCAACTGCTCTGGTGACCCAGTTGAAAAAGTCGATCATATTGGTTTGACAAGAGTGTCCTGCTATGAAGCCATGTTGCCTGGGGTCAATCTTTCTGCTATCCTTCGAGTACTTCACTATTGTCTCCTTTAGCAATGACTCCATTAAACCACCAAGGTCAAACTGACCAGTCAGTAGTTTCCTGCCTTTTCCCTGCTTCCACTCTTGTGTAAAGGTACTACTATTGCAGTATGCCCTTGTACTACCAGATGGCCCAAATAGTTGACACATCTGTAGACTGAAGTACAAAGTGGGATTTCCACACCATTATTTTGTCTTTCTAACACTAACAGTTGGGGTTATCATAGCTGCACCCTTCCTCCTACCAGGAGTGTGGCAAGCAGGGGCATTGCTAGGGCTGAGCCTCCAGGGCTAAAGACCAGAATAATCTGTCTGGGGGCCTGAACCTTTCCTGTGCTGTGATGTCCATTTGTTTTCTGCTTCCATTGTCCCCATTTTGTTTGTGTACTGTCTGTTTCTCTCCAGGACTCTCTGAGTCTCAGTCTGCCATTGATCCTCCCCCTCACTGCCCCATTTCAAATTGGCTTGCCTTGCCCCAATAAGAGTTTGCATTTGTCCCCTCGGCTCTCCTCTCTGAATCCAAGGCACAGTGGCCCACTCACCTGGAGGTCCTGGCACTCTGTCTCTGACTCCGAGTCCTGGCTCCACTCCATCCTGATGTGCTGCTCGCTTGCTGCTGACTCCACCAATCCTAGTGGCCCAACTGCCTACTGCTACCACCTGCCACCAATAATCTGCTTGCCACAACTGTCACATGATAGCTGCCTGAGAGTGTACAGTGCCTTCTCCCTCACTCCTCGCTTCATCTACAAATAAATTCATCTACTGCCTACCTGGCATCTGACTATCAACAGCGAATCATAGATTAACCAATCAGAACATCATGGGAAGCAGACTAGTGACTCGGAAATGGAGATTTACATGAAAAAAGCTCCCCCAAGGCATTCTCCGCCACCTACCCCGAAAAAGACAAGGCCATGAAAAGGCCCAAACAGCAAGCCTCCAGCCCTAGCAAAAACATAGCAGGCAGTGCCGAGCTGACTGAGGAATGATTCCTTGCCATCATGAATCCGATTCAGTAGACAATTTCCACCATGTTGGTGGATCTCCGAAAAATTAATTCGGCAATGGATTCCCTTTCAATGCAGAGCGGTGACACTGAAACCAGACTTACCTCTGTGGAAAACTGGCAGGGGAGGGTAGAAAAGGACAATACTAATATTAGACACAGATTGAAAAAGTTGGAAGACAAACTTGAAGATCTTGAGGGGTGCAGCCGGTGCAACAATCTCATTATTATCGGCTTACCCGAAGCAGAAGAGGGCAATAATCCGATCGTATCTGTCCAGAAATTTTGCACTAAGATTACAGGGTCATCTCATAATGCTGCCTCTTACATTATCGAGTGGGTTCATAGAACCCTACGCCCTCCTCCACCACCTGGTGCCCCTCCGACCCTTGATTTTTAAAATATTAAATTATCAGGATAAACAACACATCCTTAATAAAGTCAAGGAGATCAGTGAGCTGCAATTGGAAGGGCATAAAATTAGACTCACCCAGAATCTGCCTCAGTCAGTCCGAGGAAAAGATGAGATTTCCACCCGATCATTTCCAGACTGATTGCGGCTAGTAAACCATTCAGTATGAGGTACCCAGCTGTGTTACAGATCCAGCACAGAGATAAATGGATCTCATACGACTCCCCAGAGCAAGCTATCACCAAATTAAAGTCCTTACTTCCCGACCTGTTTAAGTGACTGATACCCATTCCTCTCGTTCTTGTTCTTCTAGATGGCTAATTTGGGCTGTTGTGCGGCAGATGCCACAAGCCACTGAGCTGCTTCAAATCTCCAGTGGTGCTACGATTAACAGTGGAGAAATGGAAGTATATTTAGTTTTTGAAACTTCTCCAATCCAGTTCTTTGTATCAATAAGTGAGCATACCCAAAATACGTTTTGTTTTATGAACCTTGACTGTGCACCTGAAAATGTCTTGTTTCAATGATTGCACTGTCAGAAGTACAAGGAAGGTTTTCTTTTTTTTCCCCCATGCTGACTCACCTCATAAGGCCTTTAAACTGTGTTATAAACAGACTGGAGAATTATACCTTCCTGTCTTTACTTGGGTCATTACCAGGATATTGGTTATTTGGGTTCCCTCTCCCCCTTTCTTTTCCAATATAACTAACTGGTATCTATTTAACCAGTGATTGAACTGGAAGTTGGAGGGGCCCTCTCATTTTTCTAATTTCTTTTTGATGTCAAGTGTGGACTATTATGGCTCTCCTGAATATTTCTTTACATGATTGGTTACTGTTTACAAATTTAGTCTCAGATTTCCTATATGTTATGTAGGCAGAATGATGTTAATGCTATTTTGACCGGGAGTGTTGGGGGAGGAGGGAGGGGGCAAAGCAGGGTTTCTTTTCAGGCAGCCAGTTGAAGATGTATGGGGGGGGGAAGCTTGTGCAGTACTCTTTCTCTGTTTGGAGTCCCTTTCTTTAAAGGGCCAGAGTAGACTTGATTTAATCACTATTACCATGTCACTTAACGATGAATCTGGAATTTTGAACCTTTTATGGGAGGAGCCTATAAGTTTGTAAGTTGGAACATTACAGGGGGCTGAGACAGGAAAAAAACGTGTCATTATCTTAAGACATCTTGCTTATGTTAAGGTTGGAATTGCTTGTTTACAAGAAACTCATTTTCAGAGGGAAGAGATCTCCCTCTTTGAGAGAAACTGGGTGGGGCAAGTTTTTGGTGCTGAAGTTTCTTCCAAGCAGGAGGAGGGTACTGTGATCTTGATTGCCAAATATGTTCCCTTTCATTTGACCCAAGAAACATAGGATCCACTAGGACATTATATTTTGATTAGGGGCTCTTTGGAATCTTCCCCAGTGTTAATAGGTTCTGCATATGGCCCGAATGTTGATTCTCCTCTGTTTTTTACCCAGTTATTTTCTTTAGTCTCCCTCAATCCCCCAGTATTAACCTTCTTGGGGGGGACTGGAACCTGGTCCCTCGAACAGATCTAGACTGTTCAGATAGGAAATGCCTGGGTTATCCCCAGCTCAACGAGCCCTGCGCGATCTTCTGTCAGGGCAAACCTAACTGATATCTGGCAGACTTTCCATCCATCAGACAGACAATACTCCTATTATTCCCCACCACATGGCACTTTCTCTCAAATAGACTACTGGCTTATAAGTTTGTTTTGTCTCCGGGGCATTATAGAGGTGTCTGTTCACTATAAAGTACTATTGGATCATGCCCCGGTCTGTCTACTATATTTATTGGGCCCTGGGGTTAGGCGGGATTCTCTGTGGCATTTGAACACTCAGCTGCTCCGGATTCCTGATACCCTAACCCATATCCAGAATCATATATCTGAACAGAGGCTCAGTAGACAGGGTGGACACGTTATGGGCTGCACTTGAATGTGTCCTTCGGGGCAAATTTATTCGCATTTCATCCACCAGAGCTCAAAAGAGCAAGGTTCTCCTTAATACCCTTCTGGATGAGATTCACCATTTGGAATCTTCTATCCAGCATTTTTCCCCTGAGGTGGATTGGGTGGAGCTCCACTGACTACAGTCACAGTTTTCAGACTTGATGACAGAAGGCAGAGTTGTCCATACATCACACAAAACTACGATATTTGGAGTCAGGAAAAATCAGGGAAACTCCTTGCCTTTAGATTGAGACAAGTCAACTCAGCAAAATTTGTCTCGAGTCTTCGAGCATCGCCCAATGACCCTATTGTCTCCCACCCCAGAGATATCATTAACATCTTTGAGGATTACTACAAACAGCTTTATTCATTAGGGGACTCTCCTTCTGTGTCACTTCAAGATATCAGTGAGTACCTCCAGTCAGTTGCTCTCCCCAAATTGCCTCAATGCCTCACAGCATGGTTAGGTACCCCAATTTCTCTTGCAGAGGTTCAACATGCCATTAAACAGTTGCCCCTATACAAAGCCCCCGGGCCGGATGACTTGCCAAATAGTCTCTATAAAACTTATCTCTCAAAATTTGCCCCATTACTAACAGAAGTTTTTAACTTTTGGTTTGTTCATGGTATTCAAGATCCTAATTTTCAAACAGCTCCGATCGCCCTGATCCTCAAATCTGGTAAAGATCCATTGTGCCCGGGGAGCTATCATTCAATTTCCCTTTTAAATACAGATGTTAAGCTACTAGCCAAAATCCTGGCCAACCAGCTATCCTCGATTATGGGAGATGTCATTGGCAGGGAACAAGTGGGTTTCATGTCTGAGAGAGTGTCTAGTGATCAAATGAGGAAGCTTTTGCATCCTCTCTCGGCATCCAGGGAGTCTGAAGTCCCCTAGGTCTTGGTCTCTCTGGATACTGAGAAAGCTGTTGATCGCGTATCTTGGCAATTTCTATTTGCTCCCTGCAACAATTTGGAATCCTGGATGATTTTATTAAATGGGTCAAGGTGTTGTATACCTCTCCCGCAGTGAGTTTGGTGCAATGAATGCCTGCCAGATCCTTTCCCATTGCAAAGAGGTACAAGACAGTGATTTATTTATTTATTTAGTTTTTGTTAACTGGGTAGGTACACTAGACAGCATAGTTGCCTATTTTCAGGTACAACCTGGGATGCCCCCTCTCTCCCCTGCTTTTTAACTTCTACTTGGAGCCCTTGATTAGGAAACTCATTGCCTCTCCAGGGATTAAAGGCATTCAGATAGAAAGTAAGAGATACACTGTATTGACCTATGCAGATGATCTCCTTTTACATATTGAGGACCCAGTGGAGTCTATTCCTGCCATAATGAGGGAGTTGAATGCTTTCTCTGCCATCTCCTATTATAAATTGAATCAGTCCAAAACAGTGATTTTTCCTCTTAATAAACATGTCATGAAAGCCAGCTGTAGTGAATTTGGTCTATCCTGGGAACCGCAAAGTCTTACCTATTTGGGGACACATATCACTAGGGATGTAGCAGTCATGGTTAAACAGAATTTCTCTGATTTAAGAAGGACAATACAGACAGATTTGGAACAATGGGGAAGTTTGCCTTTATCCATATGGGGCAGCATTAATGTGATTAAAATGAATCTCTTGCTTAGGCTACTCTATCCTTTAGGAATGCTTGGCTTTTACTTTCCCAAAACCTGGTTTCTGGGACTGCAGAGAATGTTCAATTCCTTTCTTTGGAAAGGTAAAAAAGTGTGGAGCGCGTACTTTAAATTAACGACTCCCAAACTGCAGGGTGGCTTAGCTCTACCATCTCTTTTCACCTACTATAGTTCCTAACATATTAGTAAAATAGCCCTCTGGTTGTCA
This sequence comes from Neoceratodus forsteri, assembly GCA_016271365.2. Classification (NCBI taxonomy): domain Eukaryota; kingdom Metazoa; phylum Chordata; order Ceratodontiformes; family Ceratodontidae; genus Neoceratodus; species Neoceratodus forsteri. Next base: position 907,037,591 of record CM057452.1, read on the forward strand.
GTGAGTTCCCATGAGATGAAAGACAAATACTCTCCCATCTGACTAGATATAGAGTGGGACCTGGCATGTAAGTATTCCAGTTCACTCTCTGTCTTAGTCTACCTGTCCTACTCCCACCTTTGCTTCGAGCTTCCCCAGTGGGTGGTCCCTGAAAGTCCTGCATCAACTACAAAGGTCCTTGTCTGAGAATTGGTGCCACTCCCCTGACCAACCCATATGTAATAATCTTCATTTCCAGATTGGTCATCATGCCATTCCCCCTTCCTTTTTTCCTCAATTGAAGGACGCCACTCTGTCAGACTTCTTTTCAGGAGAGAGATTTACCCCTTTTTCCACTCTTCAAACTCATTTTCGATTGGGTGTCAAAGACGTATTCAAATATTGGCAAAGTAGGAAAGCAATTTCCACCTTTTTGGGTCCTCAAACTCTGAGCTTGGAGCCCCTAGGGAAACAAACGCTGATTTTTCAGGCAGTGGTTCAACTGCATGCAATCTCCAAAACTTACAAACAGCTCCTTGCGGTAGATTCCAGTCTTCCGTCCGGAGTCTGTTATTATTGGGTTCATGAATTTTCCATCTCAGCGGAACCAGAGTTCTGGCAGACAGTGTGGAGATCAATTTACAAGTATATCAAACAAGACAGGCTATGACTGTCCCAATTCAATGTCATGCATAACTTGTACTATATGCTCCTTAAAAGATACAAGATGGGTTTGGCTCTTACTCCTGAATGTCCACGTTGTAAGCAAGCTTTAGGCTCCTTACATCATTTACTGTGGGACTGCTCTTGTACCCAGACTTTTTGGAACTCTATTAAGGGGGTCCTTGACCCGCTTCTTGGTCTTGATCAGTTGTTTACTCCCGAAAGTTGTCTGTTGGTACTTTACCCTCCTGGGACTCTTCAAATAAGGAAGGCCCACCTAACCTTAGTGGCCTTGGTAGCCAAACTAGTTATGCTAAGACACTGGATGGATGAGTCTCTTCCTTCAACTATGGAATGGTACCGAGAAATTTTATTTGCTATACAATTGGAGAAACATATTGCATCCATGCGACATAGGCTCCACATTTACCAGAAAGTCTGGGAACCCCTATTAGCCCTACTCTCCTTATGGCGACCGTAGGTAAAGGTGAACTCTTTTATAACACTCTATCATTACAACATAAGTACTGCACAGCTTGGGAGGCTGTGGGGAGGGGGTTGGGAGTTTTGAGTTATTGTATATATATATATATTGTTTGTTATTACTGTTATGCAGCCTCCATTTTTTGTATTTACCTGCACTATGTGCTGCTTGGTTTTTTTTTGTATTTAAAATTTAATAAAGTATATTGAATTAAAAAAAAAATATGCTGGCCACCTGGATTGCCAGTGCCACTGACAGCTGAGCAGCTCTAGTGTCTGGTTTACTTTGCTCGACCTCATCCTCCATGACTGTCACCATGGCACCAACCAATCAAATCAACACAGCTCCTCACATGGCATCTGTGGTTGGTTGAAGAGTTCTGGTTGCCATGGTGATGGTGGACTCTAGGGCAGACAAGATGGCAGAGCAAGTGCAATGCAATGTGCACCGAACTGAAGGATGAATCTGGACAGAGAGGGGAGATGATGAGGAATTAGGACCGCTCAGGCCATGACCCTATTCCCTACCCTTTTCCTTCCTTGTCTGGATTAGGAGGAACCAACTACTGCATCATGACTCATGTGGGTGATGGAGTTGGAGCAGAGGCAGAGGGACAGAGACATCAGTGACAGACAGGTTGGTAACTCAATGGATTGGATGACTCAACTGTGGATGCAGTGACTAGACTAGACAGGCAGTCCGTCAGGCTCACTCTGCAGGGATTTGGGAAGGGAAAGAGACAGGGAAGGGTCAGTCAAGTGAAGGCAGCTCAGCTGTGTGTGTTAGTGGGTGAAGTTGAACTGTACTGCAGTGCAAAGGGGAGCAGGCCCCTGGGGACTCAGAGGGTGAACAGGAATGAGAGAAGAAGATGGCGAGGCTGTGTGCAGTCTGGCAGACTTAAGACTAGCAATGCTAGCCGAGCAAGCAGTGCAGCAGCTACTAGCTAGTTGCAGCAGAGAGCCTCAGCCTGGTGAGTTGAGAAGCTGCTGCCAGTCAGTCTAGAACAACTGAGAGGAGTCTCTGATGAGACTAGAAGTGGATTGAATCTCATGGAAGGAAGGAACTGACATTAATGCTGCAATGCTCCTCCTTGTCAGTCACATGGCAGTCACTCTTATGTGCCACGTGGATTGTGGGATACTACTTTGTAGTTTATGCTACTTAATAGTCACATGGCTATTAAGCAGCATGGACTACAGAGTGTTGCCATCAGCAATAGAGCTATGTGAGTGGTCAGTCAGTAGGGATGTATGTGTGACATTTTCAGTCTGAGAGAGACAGGCAGTGAAAGCAAAAGCACTGCAGTTCAGTCAGTGTACAGTTCATCTCTGTGCTGAGTGGAATTTGATTGCTACTACTTTTATATTTTGACTTGTTAGCATAAAAAAAGTCATTTTCTGGTTTTCAGCAATTGCTGCCAAGTCTAACTTCTTGGAGTTCTTGGCTTGCCTTTCTTTTTGCCACTTATAAGAGACAAAGGAAGAAAGGCACATTTTTCACTCATTCACTGTAGGCCTACTAAGCCAGTAGGCCACAGAGAAACATAACGTTAGTCTACACTGCAGCTTGTGACTGTGACTGACTGATTTGAGAACTTAGTGAGCCAGCCTTATCATTACAGTCATCAACACAATCTAGCTGGACACTGGGAGGGGAGGAATTTTGTGGTTGTGATACATTGCTTCATCAGTGATCCAGAGTACCTAAGATTTTGTTTTTGCCAAATTGCCAGTACCACTAACTGGCTTGTTGTGGGAGGGCTGAGGGCAGCAGCGTGTATCACCAAACTCTATTAAACAAAATTGTAGTCATTGCAGTTTAAATTAGGGCAGCGGCAGTCTCTGATGCACCTCATCAGTGACCCAGAGTACCTGAGTTTTTTTTGTTTTTTTTTGCCAGTACCGGGGCTTGTTGTGGGAGGGCTGAGGGCAGCAGTGTGTGTCACTGTTGCTGTACTCTACTAATAAAAAAGTGTACTTGTTGCAGTTTAAATCATAGCAGCATCTGATACATCTTATCAGTGACCCAGAGTACCTAAGATTTTTTTGCCAGTACAGGGCTTGTTGTGAGAGGACTGAGGACAGCTGTGTCTGTTGCCATACTCTACTAATAAAAAAAAATTGTAGTTGTTGCAGTTTAAATCACAGCAGCCTCTGATCCAACTCATCAGTGACCTAGAGTACCTGAGATTTTTTTTTGCCAGTACCGGACTTGTTGTGGGAGGGCTGAAGGCAGTACTGTGTGTCGCTGTACTTCTACTAATAAAAAAAAATTGTAGTTGTTGCAGTTTAAATCACAGCAGCCTCTGATCCATGGACCTCATCAGGTACCCAGAGTACCTGAGATTTTTTTAATTTGCCAGTACAGGGCTTGTTGTGGGAGTCTGAGGGCAGCAGTGTGTGTCACTGTCATTGTACACTACTAATAAAAAAAAAATGTAGTTGTTACAGTTTAAATCACAGTAGCCTCTGATCCACCTCATCAGTGACCCAGAGTACCTGAGATACTTTGTTGCCAGTACTGGGCTTGTTGTGAGAGGGCTGAGGGCAGCAGTGGTGTTCCTGTACTCTACTAATAAAAAAATTGTAGTAGTTGCAGTTCAAATCACAGCAGCAGCCTCTGATCCACCTCATCAGTGACCCAGAGTACCTAAATTTTTTTTTGACAGTACCAGGCTTGTTGTTGGAGGACTGAAGTCAGCAGTGTGTATTGCTGTACTCTACTAATAAAAAGAAAAGTGTAGTCATTGCAGTTTAAATCTCAGCAGCCTCTGTCTGATCCACCACATACTGTAAGTGACCAAGAGTACGTCAGACTAAAGTTGCTTGCTTTGAGTATGGCAGCACTGGCAGCGTGCATCTCAGAATTCTCTTGAAAATATTATAGTGGTTGTTGGAGGTTTTTAGGCCAGACTGTGATTCACAGTGGTGATGCACTGAATCTTTCTTAGTTGCCATTGTAGTGCAAGCCAGTTCCTTGCGGGAGGAGGTCAGCATGCAGGTCAGTCAGTATTCACACACACAAGGAAATAATTTAAACTGTGTCTCTATTGTTGTAATTCACAGCAGTGAGTGACAGTGAACCTCAGTGTGTCTGTGCCATTGCCTTGCTGTGAGCTGTGAGGTTGGAGTGTGTGGTTCAGTTGTACTGCAAAAAATCATTGTACCAGAACTTACTGGTTTCCACTGTTTCATAAAAATGGGTATCCAACATTTCTGTAAGTCCAAAGAAAAGAATACACATGAAGAAGTGAGAGTAATTTCCAATTCAGAAAGTAATGATAAAGTTGCACTCCCTCATTCTAGTGCATCATGTACCTCTGTGCACGAGGGAGATGCTGAACCCTAGCACAAGTGACCAGAACAGTCATAGTTATATTGATGTTGACACAGACAGTATAAATAAAACAAACAGTGAACTTGTAAATGCTCAGAATACAACATATTTGGGAACACTTGAGACAGAGCCTATTCAGAGTAAGTTACATCATTATCTACAATGAACATTTGGAGGAAAAATAGTCATTCCAGTTTCACTGGTTTGAATATTATAGCTGGTTAGAATATTCTGTTACTCTGCATGCTGCCTTTTGCTATCCTTGTAGATGCTTAGGACCGAAATATGCAGCTACTCACCCTAATAAAGATTCTTTGTTAAGGACTGGTTTTGTTAATTGGAAAAAGGCACTTGATTCATTTTGGGTGCATGAAAAGACTTCATATCATGCAAACGCAAACACCTTATGGGCTGGATTTAAAGAGACAAATAGTACTGGTGTTATTGTCCACAAATTACAAGCAGCAAACATCAAAGAAGTAAATGACAGGCGATGTTATCTTGAGCGCATCATTGCTGTCACATTATTTCTTGGTAGGCAACAACTTTCTTTCAGGGGTCATGATGAAATTGATGGTAGTTTAAATAAAGGAAGTTTTCTGGAATGCAAGGACCTGTTAAAACTATTTGATCCTTTTCTACAAATGTATAAGACACTTTCAAATGCCACTTATATTTCTCCCCAAACTCAAAATGAGGTAATAGCATGTTGCACAGAAGAGGTAATTTCAAAGATAGTAGCTGAACTTAACAGCTCAGGATTGTTTGCTGTTAGGGCAGATGACATAAGAGACAAACATAAAGAGCAGCTGGTAGTTTGCATCAGGTATTCTGTATCTGATACTGGAAGCATTACAAAGCATTTTATAGGATTCACAGAACTGAAATCTTTTAATGCTGACTCCACTGTGGAATCATTGCTAACATTTCTCCAAGACAGTGGAATTACAGGTGCAAAATGTGTGGCACATGCATATGATGGTGCCTCTGTTATGAGTGGGGCAGTAGGGAGAGTTCAACCTATGTTTTGCCAGCATCATCCAGAGGCTGTGTATGTGCACTGCTATGCACATGAGCTGAATCTTGTACTTTGCCATACATGCAAATGCATTACTGAAGCAACATAATTTTTCTGCACTATGGAAAGTGTGTATGCATTTTTTAGCACTTCTCTTGTTCATCATCATGAGTTTGTCAATATACAGTGTCACTTAGGCTTGAGCCCATTAGAGTTGGTCCAATTGTCAAATACTCGCTGGTCTTAGATCCAATCGACCAAGGCCTTGATGAACTGCTATATAGCTGTACTTCAGTGCCTTGCTAATATTAACACTCCAAAAGCCATTGGACTGTTAGCATCCTTGCAAAAGTCAACCACAATTTACTGCCTGGTCATTTTTCATTGTCTTCTAAAGGTAACCATAGCCATCCACAAAGTCTTATAAAAGGAAGCTATAGATCTATCCACTGCAATAGATTTTGTGGACTTGGTTCGTCACACTCTTGAAGAGATGCGGAGTGAGGACAGCATCAATGAATTGTTCAAGGAAGCTGTAGATTTTTGTAACAAGCATAATGTGGAAATAAGTGAAACAAACAGAAAAATAAAACAGAAACAGATGGATGATTTTATTGCTAAGGCATCAGTGGGAGTGTGGGACCAAACCTCTTCTCAAGTGGACTTTCAAAACAAGCTATCCGTGCCTTGATAGAATGTCTGTTGAACTAACGCAAAGATTTTTCTAGTGTTGCAGTTGAGATAATAAATGGCATTCATGCATGAAACCCATAGTCTGCAACATTCCTTTCCTCTGAATCTCTGGCCCCTCTAGCTCATCACTATGGGACTGAACTGCCAAAGGAGGAATTGTTTGTTGCAAAAAATAACCTGAAACAAAAAATGGAAGAAAAACAAATTAATACAAATGGCATTTATAGGCTGCTAGACCCTCTTATGTTTCCAAAACTCAAGCAGTTGGTCCAGGCAGCACTAACTATTCCAGTGGCAAGCTGTAGCTGTGAGCGCTCCTTTAGTGCACTGCGAAGGGTACATACATGGCTCAGAGGCACCATGACTCAAAACAGATTAAATGATCTTGCAATTCTAGCAATTGAGAAGGAAATGTCTTCTGTGTTATCATTAGATCAGGTAATTACATGGTTTGCAAAGAAAAGCAACAGAAGGCATCAGTTGCTATTACCAGAGAAACAGAAAGAACAGCAAGGAGGAAAACAAGAGAATGCACAAAAATAAAAATGATTATGCAGTATAATGTGATGTTCTTTGTTGTTATTGTGTACTTCACAGCTGTATTTTTGAATCTGGACTTACCAGTCTGAGCAGAAAAATTAAAACAAAATATTTTATTAAAGGGCCCATGTGATGTGAGTATAAAAATAATGTCATGCTACTTTCATATGCCTGTGCTTCACATTTTCCAGTTTCGGTTAGCACCGCAGTTAGGTGACATTGGTAGTATAGACATACAGTGTTGCTGCGTATTTACATAAACATTAAAGAGCAGATGACACCTTTCCTTTGGGAACACTTTGAAAAACTTAAAAAAAAACATTTTAAAGTTGGACACCATTCACCTTATATTTTTTTTTTCATTTATCTTCTATAGATTTCTTCTGTACATTATTTATTACTGATTGCCTCTATAGCTTATTCCCTACTTGAAATTCATATGCTGTGTTGTGACATCATGTGCTATTGCCTTGGGAATAACTGTGATGTGACAAGCACAGTATTATGACGTCAAGTTGGGAAGAAGCAATAGGAGCTGATGAACCTTCAGAGGGCAACAGCTATCCTGTTTCCATGCATTTGACCTCAATAACAAACAATAAGGATACGAAATACAGAAATAATAAGAAATATATAGCTGCTTTGTGTACAAATATATATTTTTTTAATTATTCTCAAGGTGTCAGTGGTTCTTTACTTCTTTAAATTCCATTTTTCTGTACTTTCCTTAGTGCATCAAGTATCATATTTTACTCAGATATGGACCTGTGAACAATAATTGCATAAGGATCACACTCAGAGAGGCCACCTGCCGGCACCGGACACACAGCCCTCCTCCATGCCCATTGTACTTCTTAAATATCAGTAGATTTAGCCCAGATCTACTGATATTTACAAAATATGCTACTGATGCTATGACTTTTAATCTGCAACATGTAGCTTTTACCTGTCAACTGATAAGCCAACCAAAAAAAAAACAAACACAAAATAATGGAAAAGGAATGGGGGGAGAAACAAGGCTAAAGTAGCAGAAAATGTGTTGTTTTGCATGAGACAGCACAAATATTTCTACAGTTTCTGGGGGAATAGGTGGACCCCAGACCCCCGGCCTTTTGTTTGGGGCCCAGACCCCCATTGTTAACTCATGCTGGCAGTGCATCTGGTGGCAAGTAGCTGCTTGCTCAGCCAATGCCAACGCTGCTCTTCGGTTGGACAGCAGGTGGTGTGCAGATGCTGGGAGGGGCTGCAACCACCTGCCTTGGGCAGCAAGCACGTCACCTCTTATTTATTTAAATACATTCAAACCAGACTAATCCTATGGAGAAAGAAACTCCTTTTATAAGGGTGGGGGTGGGGGGAATGGCAGCATTGACACTGGCCATGTGAAAAAAGGAAATCAAGTCAAAAAAATATTTTAAAATGTGTAAAAAAACATATTTCTCAGTCATTTTTCCAAATAGTAACAGCATAATCCACCAAACAGGGTCCTGATTAGCAAGATACATGTGTTGATGTCTGCGCAGGATGTCATTTTTGTGTGTTTTCAAAATTTATTTTTTGAAAAAATGGAAACAAGGTGGTGGGCATACGAAAAAGGAGTTGTTCCTTACAATAAAAAGATTACCTCCATATGAGAAAGGATCCTTTGTTGTATAGACAAAATATTTTTTTCATTCCAAGCAGCTATCCAAAAATATCCATATTGAGCATGCTCAGAACCGAAATTTTAAAATCATACAACTTTGGAATGGATTAAAACGTTTTTACTTTACCGGCAAAAGGCACCACTGTAGGCCAAGCCCTTTTCACCTTAAAATTTTCAGAGCAAAATTTCAAACTGGGTGCTAAGTGATGACAAAAAAAAAAGCAGCAAAAAAAAAAAAAAGTTTTGCACTTTTATTGCTATCTGTATCATGGAATCCAAACACTTGACTGGAACAAAGCTTGGCACATCAAAAAATATTGCCTTTGAGATTGTGCTTGCAGAATTTCGTGCACATTTGTTGAACAGTTGTAAAACTGATAAAGTGCAAAATTTGGAGTTTAACATAGAAACCCCTGCTCAGCCTTAACTATAGTGGCACAATCCTGACAGTGCCACCATGCAGGATATTGTGATGAGCCTGTGGAAATGAGGGGTCCCTCATGCATATGCCATGCATCACAATATTCAAACTCCCCCTTGAGAAGACATGGATGGCTGCATCAGTGCAAAGATACATTTTTTAAACCCTGCTTTAACTATGCGCTGGGCAGGTTGGTGCCCATGCAGAGTCTAGGGCCAGACACACAGTCCCCCCCCCAATCACTGTATACAATACAGATATCCCCTCAAGCCCCAAGTACTGCAAAATAAACAGACATCCCTCTGTCAGGCTCTGATCAGTGTAAACTGATCAGTGTAAAATAAACATACAACCCCTTCCCAAGCCCAAGCCACTGTATATAAACATGACATCCCCCCTTTCCAACCCCAAGCACTAGTAGTGGACACAAACACCCAAAGTCCCATTTGCATAGTGTAGTGGCCCCCTTCCCAGCCCTGATCACTTGGAAATATTGCAAACCCCCCAATCCCCATTCCCTGGTGCCAGTGGTTCCCCCACCCTTTTTTGGCAGTAACCCACCTCCCCACACCACCCAATTCTGACCTGTGCCAGCAACTGGCACAACCCTTCTCACCCTGCCATGGCCAGCTACTGACTAATCGGTATTTGCAGTGCATACTGCAAATAGTACACACTCATTGGCTGTTGTGACAACCAGTGAGTGCATACTATTTACTGGACCTGCTCCATTACTGCAGGTGGTGATCAGCAAGAGGGGGTGCTACTAGATCACCAGAGACTGCATAGTTTTAAGGCACTGTGTGATTGGAATGGCATTCACCTGGGGAGGAGACCACTAGGCCACCACAATATCTGTTGCATTCATATGGGTCCAGTGATCAGCAAAGAAGGGACCACTGGACCATCAGGGGACTATTTCCTATTACACTGACCAACAAGCCACTATCAGGGAGCATGCAGGGCTGCTAGACCACCACAGTGTTTCTTGTTATTATTAGCAGGATGGAAATCGGAAGTCAGTAGTGGAGGGACACAAAATTCCACCTGGATATTCATTACTTTCTTTTTTTAACTATAGGCATGGTGATTGGGGGGGGGCACTGGACTACCAGGCATTGACATGTCTCATCACCAGAACTAGAATCAGACAATGGGGGGAAGGGAAGGGACCACTAGACTCCCAGGGAACTATTTTAACAAAACTGAGGTGGACACTGTTGATTTTTCATATCCATTTCAAATTTGTCTAAACTTGCATCTACTTTTTCTAGCCTCACCTGCATTTCATGCATTTCTCCCAGCCATGCTCTATTAATTGTACATTTCTCACAAACAAAATTGCTTTGCTTGTATGTGGCTTCCACTAGTAAATACATATTGCACTCCCTATACTTAATTCCTAATTCTCTGTCAAGCGTTAATATTGTTTCCATCTCGCTATCAAAATTATATCAATATTCTTATGGTACGATGGGGCAACACTGTTACACTCAGCACTTGAAGTTTGGGGAGGTATATGAAAATACACACACGCTACTGTATGTGCAATCAAAAATGAATGGTATCTCACATTTTATTTCTTTAAGGAGTTTATCACTGCAACAATAAATACAGTATGTCCCTGTACCACCAGATGGCAGGTGATGGGGTAATGCCATAGATGAAAAAGGCAGCTTCTTAAAATCAGTTCTCTTATCTCCAAGCTACATTTACATATCACATCTGCCAAAAAGTTGGCTCACTTATAGGCTGAAGTACAAGAGGGATTTCCACACCATTCTTCTACCTTTCTCACACTAGCAGTTGGGGTTATCACAGCTACACCCTTCTTCCTACCAGGAGTGTGGCAAGTAGCCACTTTCTCAGCTAATGCAAGGTGCACAGTGTTCTGAGTGAGTTTTATTGAGTGTCTCAATTTGAGTGACTCAATAAAACCACTCGGAACGGGGGATCACGTTTGAGCCGAGTCTGAAAAGACATCTTCTGTGCTGCTCCTAGGCCCTAAATTGAGTAAACGGCTGTAAAGTCTCTTGGGACCGGTAAATCTCAATCAGATATCTTTATTTAGTTGTCAAGGTGCTGCGGGCTTGATATCTAGTGGAACCGCTGAGGGGTTAAGTGAAAGGAAGTGGCGGCGATTTTCCCGACAGTGTGCTCTTGTCAGCAGTAACAGGCCACTCTGCAGCATCGGGATGGAAGCTGAAGTTATGGAGCCTCTTGCAGCGAGAACCCTGGTGTCTAAATGACTGAAGCCCCATTCCCCTATCCCAGATAAGCAGGAGGGTGAGCGAGACAATGAAGGGGCACTAGCAAAACTACTGAGGACATACAAGAAATTAAGCAAACGCTGCAGGGCGTGGTGATCGATTTTGCAGCAGTCAAACCATCACTGCACTCGCTAGCACAGAGAATGGGGGATGCAGAAGCAGGGATTTCCTCACAAGAAAGGAAAGTATCCACGATGGAACAGGAGTTGGTGGCTGTTCGAAAACAAGTAAAGAAACTCGATGAGAGGATGGAAGATCAAGAGTCTAGAAGTCGGAGAAATAGCCTGATATTAGCAGGGCTCCCAGAGAGGGCTGAAGGATCGAACTGTGTTTCTTTCATACAAGACCTGCTGCTTAAATTGCTGGGCCCTACTCCATTGGGGGAGGCTTACAATTTGGAGAGAGCTCACAGAGCACTAAGAGAGATGCCCCCACCAGCAGCAAGACCTCGGGTCTTAATCATGCGTTTTCTGAACTATAAAGAAAAGTCTCATGTGTTTTTACTGCTAGACAGAATAAGGCATTACAATGGAATGGTACGTCTCTCTGGCTGTTTCAGGATCAAACACCAATGGTTAGGGAGAAACAGAAGGAATATTCAGAGATCAAGAAAAAGCTGTACCTTGCAGGAATTAAATTTTGTTTACAATATCCCACGACTTTGATGATATGACTTCAAGCTGGGGAGAAAAGATTCTTGACTGCGCAGGATGCCTTGGAGGGCTTGTGGTTGGAACTCCCAGAGTTATTCAATTCGCTGACCTGAACCTCTGTAGACAAGAAGGGGGACTGGTCTGATCTAAACAACTGGGACTTTGGAGACTGAAGGGATATGACGAGCTTATTATGTTGTTCAGGTTCTGCCTTTAAACGTTATAAATGTTTGGTTAAAATGTTAAAAACAAGATTGTTTGGTTATTGGGGGTGAATTTGGGGGTGAAGGGAGATTGACTCCTGTCTAGAGTGGTAATATTTGAATTAGGTGCGAGCAAGTTAGGTGGGAGGAGGGCTGGCTGGGGTTATGAGGTAGGGCAGTGTGTGGTTGGATGTTGAGGGGTTCCTGTAGGTACAGCTCAGAGCTTTAAGGGGACCCTCCCTCGAGGGGCTGAGTTAGGAAGGAAGGAGGAAAGAGAGGGACTTGTGGGGTAATAGTCAATTGATGGAGGAGGAGACCCCTCACCCCATATGTGAGTAACGAGTGGCATTGGGGTTGGGACTAATGCCCAGCAGTGTAACGTTAGCTCTTAATATGTAAGAGGGATTTCCCACTTAGTTGGGAAACAGTGATTTGGGGGGGGGGTTATTTTGTTCTGTTAACTCCCTGCCAAGCTGAAGCCCAGAGGATAATAGTTAAATATATTTACCCAGGCTGTATATGAGCAGATTCTGAATGGGGATGTGTGGAGGGGTGGAGGGGAAAGGTGGAGAAATGAGGAGAGCGGGGTACAGGGGAAGAAATGTAGATATGTTTCAGATGCTTTGTTGTTATGGGCAGGGTCCTAGGAGCAGCTCATTTAATTGGAGGGGCTGGGGGGAAGCACATAAAGGGGTTCATCCATGAATTGATATCTGAAAGGAGGGGGATCTCAGGATCGGGGATGGTGGGGTTGGGGGGGTTAATGGGATCTGGAAGGAGAGAGTCCAATATAGTGCGAGAGTGGGAAGCAGACCTTGAGAGGGCACAGAATGCTAACTTAAACATAATACTTTTTATACCTAATGATGTCATGTGTTAAAATAATCTCATGGAATACTAAAGGACTCAGGGGTAGATGCAAAAGAATGGTAATTTTGAGACATATTGGTCAGATGGGGGCTCATATTGCTGCTTTGCAAGAGACCCACTTATTGACAGAGGAGTTGAGTTTCCTTAAGTGGATGTGGGTGGGACAAGTCTTTGGGGTAGGTAAAGAAAGGGCATCGGGGGGTGTGGTGATCTTAATAGGGAAAACTTGTCCGTATAAGGTAGAGCAAGTGCTTACAAGGGAGGATGGCAGAGGGATTTATCTCTCTGGTATCCTGTCCGGTAAGGCACTTTCAGTTGTTTCTAGCTATGGTCCAACTCTCTCTAACCCTGATTTTTTTGCTTCATTAGAGAGGAACATTGCTGTTTTTCTTCACATTCCCTTATTTTGGCAGGGGACTGGAACATTTGTTTTAATAATCAGGAAGATAGGATACCATCGTCCAGAGGGCCTTTGTCCAGGGCTCAGATTGCCTTGAACAGGTTACTTGAGGTTACAGCTCTGGTAGATCCAATCAGGACCCATTCTACTGGGGGCAACAATATGACGTTTTACTCTGCTGCCCATAAGAGTCAATCTTGCATTGATTTTTTGGGGGTAAACAGGGAGGCACTCAGGGAGGTTAAGGAAGTGACAACCGGGGGTAGAATTTTCTCGGATCACTTCCCTATCCAATTGATGTGGGAACCAGACCCTACCCCTCCTAGATCATACAGGTGGAGGCTGAACGATTCTCTATTGATGGAGACTTCAGTTCGGAGTAAATTAGAGGAAGCCCTTCTAGAGATTATCCAGCAACAACTGCCTACGCTGCAGAATAAAAACTTGGCGTGGCCAACTTGTAAGGTGTTATATGTGGGGGTTGTGCAGGGTTTTGCAGCACAAAGAAATAGAATGATACGAGCAAAAGAGGAATACATTTTGGGGGCAATTGAATCGCTGACTCCACTGGAAGGGTCCTCCAGAGAAATAGATGCTGAACTTAAAAGTTTAAGAGGGGAAATGGTGGATGTCCTGTATGGTAAAGTGGAATTCTGGTTAGAAAAGATTCAAGCTAAATAATTAATGCAGGGAGATGTGCCTGGGCACCTTCTAGCAGTCACAGTGAAGGAATGGGAAGCCAACAGAACAGTTACTTCTATACAGTATGCTGGAAAACTTTTAACAGACCCTCAGGAAATGGCAGACGCCTTTGTGTCCTATTTCAAAGAAATATATCAGGCAAGAAACCTTGCTGGTGAGGAGGAAATCAGAACATTTCTGGAGGGCATTCCGCTACCAGTCTTAGACTTAGTACAGGCCAGGGAGTCAGCGGCTCCTGTAAGAGCATCTGAGATAATCAAGATGATGTAATCTCTGCCCGCTGGTAAAACTATGGGGCCAGACGGTCTTACATCTAAGTTTTATCAAAGACATATTCATACAATACTTCCCATACTCCAAGATTTTTTTAGCACTATAATGCAAGAAGGGGTGTGTCACCCTCCCTTATACCAGGCATATATCACACTTGTTCCTAAACCAGATAAGCCCAAGGACCTACCTGGCAATTATAGGTCTATAGCCTTGATGAAGTAAGATATTAAGATCCTTATGAGGATTTTGGCTAATAGAATCCTGAACATTGCCCTAACTTTAATTAGTCATGAACAAGTGGGATTTATGCCAGAGAGGGGAGCGCATGATGCCCTTAGGAAATTACATCATATACTCAGTTATGCGCCAGATTCTCAACTATCCCTAGCTTTGATATCTTTAGATGCAGAAAAGACCTTTGACAGGGTCTCCCATCCTTTTCTTTTTGCTACAATGGAGAAGATGGGTTTTCCAGAGGGCCTGATCAGAGGTATCAAAAACTTATATGCAGCTCCAATGGCCAGAGTATTGTGTAATGGCTATGTTTCCAAGAAATTCAGCTAGAAAATGGGACCCGACAAGGATGCCTTCTTTCACTGATATTGTTTAACATATATTTGGAACACCTGTTGAAAGCTGTCAATATGGACACTCATATAAAGGGGATTAAAATAGTGGGGAGTGAGTTAAAATTTTCAGTTTTTGCAGATGACATACTTCTCCATTTATAAGATCCAGCATTAAGTTTTGAAAGAATAGTAGATTTAATAGGGCGATTCTCTAAAGTTTCGAATTATAAATTAAATTTGACTAAGACTCAGATTCTCCCTCTGACACTGTATATTTGCAGGGCAGATTTTGCACCACTGCGATTACAGTGGAGAACGGACGGGATTAAATACCTGGGCATATGGATTACAGCTAGTATGGAGGAGGGTGCTGCAACAAATATGGAGAGGGTCCTGTCAGCAATTAGAGGGGGCATACTAAGATGGAATAAGCTTCCTCTGAACTTTGCAGCTAGATTGGGTCTCATTAAAATGAACTTATTGCCCAGGTTGTTATATCCAGTATATTTAGCCCCATATAGCATTTCCAAAACCCGGTTCACTATAATTAGGAAGGTGCTCTCTGAATTTCTATGGAACTCTAAACCCCCTAGGAAAAAGCATAGTATTTTGTGCTTACCGCATGCATTGGGGGGGATTAAATTGCCTCATCTCCATGTATACTATGTGGCTGGGCAGTTGGGTCTCATGATTCGATGGGTTAGAAATCTGGAAGGGGAGACCTAGTGTATATACCAATCTGGCAACAAATAGAGAGGCAAATGTTAAAGGATTCCGGCCTCTCTCCGGAGGCATTGCTTCTTGCTAACATAGAGAAGGGCCTTAAAAAAGTATCCTGGAATCCAGTTGCTAAATCAGCAAGGGCCTGGTGGTCATTCCTTACTCCTGCCCAAAGAAAGGACCAAATGAAGGACCGAGACCAACCTGTGCTAGGTAACCCTATCTTAGTAATTGGGGTTCAGGTAATTAACAAACGTTGGGCTGATCAGTTGTTAGGTCTGGTAATTGTAAACGGAGTCCACTCTGAAGAAAGAGGGGTTACTAGTGGGGTACCGCAGGGTTCAGTATTGGGTCCAGTCCTTTTTAATGTCTTCATAAGCGACATTGCAGAGGGACTGGAAGGAAAAGTATGCCTCTTTGCAGATGACACAAAGATCTGCAACAGGGTTGATACACAAGGAGGTGTGGAAAGGATGAGAAGGGACATGGCAAGATTGGAGGAATGGTCAGAAGTATGGCAGCTAGGATTCAATGCAAAGAAATGCAAAATAATACACCTGGGAAACAAGAACTCGGGGGAAGAATACACAATGGGATGGGGGGGTGTAGTAACAACAACAAAAAAAGAAAGGGATCTGGGGGCAATCATATCAGATGACCTTAAGGTTAGCAAGCAATGTGAGAAGGCAGTAGGGAGGGCTGGGGGTATACTGGGATGCATAGGGAGAGGCATCAGCAGCAGAAAACAGGAAGTTGTTATCCCTCTGTACAGACAGTTGGTGAGACCCCATCTGGAGTACTGTGTCCAGTTCTGGAGACCCCATCTCCGCAAGGACATAGACAGGATAGAGGCAGTCAGAGGAGGAAACTAAAATGGTGCAGGGTCTGCAAGAAGCCATACGAGGAGAGACTAAGGAGCTTAATATGTATACCCTTGAGGAAAGAAGGGAGAGGGGGGACATGATAGAAACTTTAAAGTACCTCAGTGGAATCAACAAAGTCCAAGAGGGTAGCATCTTTTAGAAAAAGAGATATGCAAGAACAAGGGGACACAATTTAAAGATAGAGGGGGGGCGGTTCAGGGGCAATGTGAGGAAGTATTATTTCACAGAGAGGGTAGTGGATACATGGAACAGCCTTCCTGAGGAGGTAGTGGGGCCTAAAACTGTGGGAGAATTCAAGAATGCATGGGACAGACATAAGGCAATTCTTGTGGGGGGTAGGAAGAAATAGGCTGTTGGTTAACTGGGATCTGCGGCCTATCCTGTAGGTAGGGAAATGGACAGACTAGATGGGCCAAGCTGTCCTTATCTGCCATCAAAGTCTATGTTTCTATGTTTCTATGTCTATGAAGCTAAAGGATGTTATCAAGGGTAATAGAGTGGCTCTCCCAGCCCGGTTTGAGGGAATGTCCTTTTTCAGAAGGTTGCAACTCACACGAATGCTGGAGGGGGTAGGGAAAAGGCTTGGGGATCTTATGGATAATTCATTCACTTGGGACAATTTAAAGTCAATCCTACATCTAATTCTCTCACAAGTATATAAGGTGCTTCTGGATTATCTTAGCGAACTCTCCTATAAAGTTTCATATTGGGTCAGAACAATGGCCCCCCGGAGCCTTGCCTGGGACAATATCTGGAAGAGTAACAAGTATATACCTATACCCAAATACAAGAGTATGCAATTTTTTATTGTTTCTAATATGTATTTTACCCCTGTGAAACTATGTGATAGACATCTTAGACAGACAGACCTGTGTTTTAGATGTGAAGTGGGAATAGGTGACCTCCTGCATGTGTTGTGGGAATGTAGTAAAATATCACCTCTATGGGTTGAAATTAAACAGCATATGGACCCATTGTTGGACTATTCAGAATTTATAACACCGACGATTTGTATTTTAGGTGGCCTCTCGTAAATCTCAAGTACCACACCCAAATACCATCTCTCTTTGATGACAGCGATTGTCAAATCTTTTTTGCTACAACATTGGAAAGATGACCATGTGTATGCCTATGATCAGTGGGTGAGAGATCTTATTGGGGCTTTGGGTAGAATAAAGAGACATCTTTGCTCAGAGGGTGGAAAAGGCTATATGCCAAAAGATGGTCGACACTGGAGGTGATTTATTTGCTGCAGGGTAGAAATACCCAAACACAGGCCTGTCTGTCAGGTTGTGATTAGCAGAAGAAAGTTATGCTGGAGTGAGATACAGTTCTCTATGGAACTATGTTGGTCTAAATGGCTATATGAATAGCTTTTTTGGGGGTGATGTGGTTTAAGCACAAGGGTAATAGGATGATGGTCTTGGTCTGCTAGGATTTATGGGGGAATGGGGACTCTCTCTCTTTCCAGGGGACACAGCAGGGAGCCACCTCCTGGGGGGGACTGTTTCTTAGATTGAGCCTTTGGTTTGATACCTTCTATAGGGAAACCAGATTCATGTTTTAGGGGTCATATCCATGTTGATTACGTTTATCTGCTAATCCTGTTACTCTATGATACAGATGCTATAGGAATATATCATTATTATGGAGGATGGTCCCATTAGCTGTGTATGTACTGTACATAGGTGTTTTGTATATAGTTTTACACAGTCAGTTTGGGATTGTGTACCCTGGTTTGACCAGGTATATGTATGTCTGCCTAAAGTTTGAAAAATAAATAAAGAAGTTTGAAAAAAAAAACACTCAGAACAAGAGCGAGTGTGAAATAATGCTGAACTGCAAGGCAGAGTGAGTGTAGTTGCACTTGCTCGAAGAGGATATGATGCTTTGTTTGGTCTAGTCCTGCATAGTTGGCTGTGTGTCATAACTTCCTGTGAAACTCGAGGAGCTGGGTTCTGGTCCTGGTGTAGAGGAAGATTTTTTCTTGTCCTCTGGTTTTCTATTTTTTTTCTAAGTCCGCACCCCCCCCCCCCGGAGTTTAGAATCATAAAGTTGGGGTGTGGGGCTTCCCCCCTGCAAAGTGGGGTGGGGGCACAACCCCCCACATAATAAGATTGTTTTTATGTCTGGTAGTGGGAGTTTTATCTGACTGTCACTATTAGTGGCGGTCGCTCTTATGTTGCTCATTGTGGCCTGTTTGGGCAGTTTTTTAGTCACTGTTATTGGTTGGTGACTAAAAAACTCACCACAAATTATGTAAAACCAATGCCAAGGCTGCTCTTTGGTAGGACAGCAGGTGGTGTGCATGTGCTGGGAGGAGCTACAACCACCTGCCTTGGACATCAAGCACGTCACCTCTTATTTATTTAAATATGTTCACACCAGTATAATCCTATGGAAAACAAAATCTCATTTTAAAAGGCTGGGTGGGGGGGGTAACATTGCAAAAGCACATGAGAGAAATAGCATGCCTGGGAACCCCAGGTCCAACCGTGTGGATCTATATCTCAGTGATAGGGCATAGGGATAGCATTCCAAGGGCCTGGGTTTAATTTCAACTAGGTCACATTAATTATTTCTCACTGCAATTTGTGATTAAAGTTGCTAAGCATTGGCTAATACTGCACCAAACATCTGTCATCTCAAAGGCGCATAAACAAGTACATTATCTGGTGCCATTTTCTAACCATACAAAAGTTAAGTGTTATTTATACAGGTACTTACATCAATATTAGTATACAACCTAATACCTAGTTGAGTCTAAGAACAAGTGCAACCTGTATTCAAGTACTCAAATCGCTTTAAAACACTGCAACACTCTCAGCCCCCAGCTCGACTCAGTAGGGATTCTGTGGTTTGTATGCAAAGCCCAGACTCCTAGATAGTAGCACAATACATTTTCCACTGCACCACTAGCACAGCCCAGTATAAGTGCTTTTATAAAATGGCAAGAAAAAATCTAAAAATTTAATTGGCTGAGAGACACCACCTGACTGTGCATTACATCTCTATAAACACACAGTCCGGTGCTGAATCTCATGCTCCTCCCAAAAAAGACCTGTTTAGAGCAATTTTGTAAGTCTAATATGCCCCTCCAGGGTGTGCATCATAAGATTTTAATGTACTTCCCAGGGGTGTAAGGACACTCGGCCTTCGGCCATGCGCCTTGCTACAACCCGGGCATGCATTAAATATACAACATTGGATGGGGAAGTGTGCTTAATGAGAAATTAATGGTTGCCCAAGGTGTGGGATGCTACTGTTTATTAAAGCATCCCACACTGAGGACAACCATTAATTTCAAATTTAAAAATACTTCCCCATCTTTTATTATTTATAATTGCTGGGCAGCAATTTTTAGCAGCCCTGAGTCTGAAACACAGAGATACACTGACACTGTCTCTCAGTCACACACACACACACACACACACACACACACACACACACACACACACACACACACACACACACACACACACACACAGACACACACACACACACACACACACTGTGTTGCTGTCAGAAAAGTTTACTTCTTGTGAGGAGTATTTTTGTTAAGCCCTTTTTGTTTTGTGTCCCTCAAACTGCAGCCACACTTTGCTTCTTTTTCTTGCAATGGCGCTTACCTCCGAGAAGCACCACGGAGTTATTACTTGAGGCAGTGAAGCAGTGTGGAGCCATTTTGTAGGTGGGAAAGCTCTTCGGAGCATTTTTCAGGAATTCCTATGCGGTGTGTGTTCTGGACAGCAGGATCAACCAGATAAGTTGTTTTGTTAAAATAATAAGATGGGACTCCCAGTGTGGCGGCTCCTCAGTAAGCGGAGCCACCATGTTTGTGTCAGTGTTTAGCCCGCCCATGGGAAGTGAAGAGCCAATTAGGATGTGGCTCTTTCATGACTGAAGTGGCGCGTGTTTGCTGTTGTAACCCACGAGTTATAATGGCAAATTATATCTCGGTCAGACAAAGGGAAAAATTGCTGACCAGTTACTATAATCCTATAATGCACACCCTGTTGTGGCTTATTACTTATTTATTTATTTGAATTTTGGTAACCAGGTACGCCCAGTAAGACATGTAGTCTCTTTTTAAGGGTAACCCAGGGGAGGGTACAAAGGACAGGTAGTATACAACATATATGGTGGCACAGAACTATTCAAAGTCAAGTATTAACATAACAACTAATGTGATATATTATATATAGCAGTGTCCACAATGCAATTCAATTAGAGTACAAAGGTTATCGGGGGTTGGAGAATTAAGTGTTGGAGTTATAGGAGGATAAGGTAAGGAGTTGTAGTCTGTAAGTAAGATGAAGCAGGTACAGGTTCCTGAGACAGCGAGGTAATTATGCAGGGCAAGTTTGAAGTGAGGGAGGGTAGAATAGGCAAGGATAGATGGGGGTAGGGAATTCCAAGCCAAGGGGGCAGCATAGGCAAAGGATCTTCTGCCTGCAGATAGACATGTTTTAGGTACGTGTAGTTGAGGAAGACAGGTACAGCAGAGAGACTGTCTGGACTGTTTTCATACCATAATGTTGGAAAGGCTAGGTGGAGTGAAGAGATGTGTGAGTTTATAGGTAAGGCAGAGTGAGGAGTAAAGGAATTTGTGTTCGGGATGGATACAACTAGAACACAACTTCCCTTAATCCTCACTCTGCCTTAATACTTACCTGGACTTTTCTCTTCTCTAATTGAAAACTGATATCTCCTCTGGAAGTCTGATGAAAATTAAGAAAACAGAGAGGAAAAATATCTTTTTTCTAAGTGCAACGTGTTGTTTATTGTGAAACTATGCCTACAAATCCTCATTTGTCAAGCTAACCAAACGCTTCCTCAAATTACCCTGCTGATTATCTGTTTTGCCATAATTACAATGTTTCATCAGTGTTACAGCATACAATAATTTGTTCCATCCATGCCTGCCACTGAAAAAATGTACTGAATTTATTGAAGAAACTAGGACATTTATTTTTTCATTCTTTATTCTACTGGGGTAAACATATTTTTAAGGGTAAACACCTCATATATTTGAGTGCCTTGGGATGACAGCTTTACAGCAGCAACAAAATACAATCTGTAAACTGAAGCACTGTGAAAGTAACTTTTAAGAAGCCAGCCTGTCTGTGCAGCAGTAGAGTTACAGCTCGTGGTGCCACTGACCTGAGTTCATGAACAGACTCAGGGCATCGGGACTGGCCAGGGGGAGGAAGACTTAGCATACCAGAAGATGCTTTACCCCTCTGAGGAGGGAGGGCTGCTTGCCCCGTTGTGATACTGCCAACTAAGTGACCACAGCTGGAGGCAGCCATGGAAGGTTGGACATTGCCTGATGTGAATGGGATGTCACACATTGCATGCACATTCATGCTATGATATCCTTGTCAGTGACATCCTGGGGCTGGGGAGTAACTCAGAAAAACACCCTGGAATGGCAGCTAGATTAAGGCCCACATTCCACTCAGAACCTGTACAGTACAGCCTACTGTGCTGCTCCGAGGTACTCACAGATGCTCAGAGGAGTGTCTCTCCACCCTGCATCCCCACCTGGGAACTATACTGAGGTTTCACTGGGTAGTAGATGCAGTTAGGGGTGATGGGACTGGGTATCCCCCATGTGGAGCCCAGACAGGGGCCTCCACCAGTAACAAGAATCATAAATGGAATGTAAAAATATGCAAGTCAAAAGCAACTGCAGTGCAAGCACCCTTAATAGATTCACACAATGTGTTTGTACTTGCAGAAGAATCTGTCAAATACAATATTTAACAGTGTGGAAGTGCTGTCTAGCTACTGCATAGGGTGCAAGTAAGAAAATCCTTCCTTTTCACAGCTTTTGTTAGATCTTGGGTTTAGAACAAAAACAGCAATAGGATTGCAAGAGATGGAGCTAAAGAGTGACGTCTGACCATTGAAGAAATTTGTCTACTATGAAGTAGGTTTCGCAAGAAATACCACATTTATTCTGTGCCTATGGTCAACTGTGTTCAGTTCTGGAGACCACATCTCTGGAAGGACATAGAGAAGAGGTAGTCCAGAGGAGGGCAACTAAAATGGTACACGGGCTGCACCAAAAGTCCTAAGAGGAAAGACTAAGGAACCTCAATATGTATACCCTGAATGAAAGAAGGCAAAGGGTGGACATGATAGAGACTTTCAAATACCTTACAGGTATAATTAAGGTACAAGAGGGAAGCCTTTTTTCAGAAAAAAGATGTTCAAGAACAACAGATCATGCTATGAAGCTGGAGAGGGGTAGACTCAGAAGAAACATGATGAAGTACTTCTTCACAGAAAGAGTGGTCAATGCCCAGAACAGCCTCCCAGCAGAGGTTGTGAGGGCAAAAACTGTAATGGGATTCAAGAATGCATGGGCTAGGCATAAGAAAACCTTAGAGGTTAGGAAAGGGAGATTAAAGTCGGAGATCAAGTAGGGTCTGTGATACAGTATTACAGTAGGCAAGGAAAATGGGCAGACTGGATGGGCCATATAGTCCTTCTCTGCCATCAGATTCTATGTTTCTACTGTATGTTTCTATGTTACTTTGAAAATAACATTCTAAATTCACTTTGAGCACATACAGAATGACATAAATACACAAATGCATAGCACAGCATGAGTCAGTGCATATATATTCTTGCTGGCTCTCACATCACAGAAAATGTCTCCTACAAAGGGTAAGTGCCAGAAATTTTATTTTAAGCTAGGTAAAATTCACAGTAATACAGTGTGGTCTGCTACCATAAACAAAGCCACAGTAAGTAGCATTCAAGGTGCTCCAGCATTTTACAGGTCTTTGAGATTTGTCTGGGGGAAATGCATACCTGTGAACACATACATTCGGAATTCCTGCAGAGAGTCAAACAGAAGCTGAAATCTACTTTTTTTATGTCTGCATACTACGTCCATAACTACGGCATGCAAGGCATATGGTGATAAGCAGTAGTTGGGAACGTGGAGACAGAATTGTTGCATGCAGTTTTCAGCCTCTGTGTGTGTACTTGAATCACCTTAGTAGTGTGCAGGAGATTGATGTATAGCCCCCCCCCCCAATTCTGTATCCATTTGAAATATAGAAACATAGAAATTGATGGCAGATAAGGACCATTTGTCCCACCTAGTCTGACGGTTTTTAATATCGCAGATACTACTTGATCTCTGGCTTTTATCCTTTCTTTCCTATTGCTAAGGTTCACTTGTGCCTTTTCCATGCATTCTTGAATTCCTGTACCATTTTTGGCCCCACCACCTCCACAAGGAGGCTGTTTCATGCATCCACCACCCTTTCTGTGAAAAATATTTCCTCATGTTACCCGGGTCTACCACCCTCCAGCCTCATATCATGACCCCTTGTTCTTGAACATCTTTTTTTTCTGAAAGATGCTAGCCTCATGTACCTTATTTATGCTGTTGTGGTATTTGAAGGTCTCTATCATATCCCCCTCTTTCTCTTCTCTATTCCAGGTTATATATACTGAAGTCCTCTATTCAATCCTTATATGACTTTTGGTGCAGACACTGCACCATTTTTGGTGCCCTTCTCTGAACTGCCTCTACTCTGGATATGTCCTTCCAGAGATGTGGCCTCCAGAACTGGACACAGTACTCTAGATGGGATCTTACCAATGATTTGTACAGTGGTATCATCGCCTCCATTTTATGAATGCGGGGGCAGAGCCCTGCCGACATCTTTCTACCACTTGAGGAAAAAAGGGCACTTTAGACTTTTTCTGAAGAACAATTTTGAGTTGAACCACGATCCTTCCACTACCAGAAAATACTATGCTGAGGGGGGAGCGAGAAAGAGTTCCTTTCCTACATGTAGTATTCTCCTGCCAGCTCAAATTACAATCAGTGGAGTATAAACAGCACATGCAGCATTTTGTAGATTGAAAGAAGACCAAAACCATCTTTTTACATATTGTTATCTAAACAATGCCTTGTTGGCAGGGGTGTAGTGCTCCCATGCTTCTTAAAGTCTTCAATGGTGAGCTGGCCTGGTGGATCTGAGGGTTGAGGTGCTGTACACCACACCTCACACTATGCTAGTGACCCAGGTTCAGTAGTGATCCTGGGTTGCCAGGGGTTGGCAGGGGAGGAGAGGGATTGAGCGTCCAATGGACTGCTCTCCCTCTCTGGGGTTAGGGGCCTGTAGGTGTCGGTGTGCTGGTGGCCCCTAACAGAGGCTGAGAATGATGCAGATGCACAGGCAATGACTGGGGTAAGCTGGGGCATGGTGCCAGGAGGGAGCACACACAGAAGCATGCGCACTCCTTCCATTGGCGTCATTGCATGCCCTACTCGCAAGGGGAGCTGAACAGAGAAAATGGTGACTAATCATGGTGGCTTGATGGCCATTTGGAGGGGTGCCCAGCTTCCGAGAGCATTGCTGCAGAATACTGGACCCAGACCTGGTAGGAGAGAGTGGGGGGACTCTCCACCACTCCACAGTGGGGGGCAAGCTGAGGGGGTAAAAATCAGAAGGGGCACAAATAGGAGCCGGGATGCTTGGGACAGCGGCAGGAGAAAGTAGGATGCCTGGACAAGGATGCAGACCGGGGACCAACATAGAAAAATGACCAAAAAAAAGTCTTCCATTGTGTTTTTTTGTGTGGTTCTTCAGGCATCAGTCTTAAATCAGCAACTGAACACAGTTGTATGGGAACTTTGTTTTATCTCCCTGCTGAATTTCTTCAGAGGAACACAAGGTGATTTGAGATCAGGATTCAGCTTGTCATAGTGGGGTCACTGGGCTGGGACAGGCTGATAGTCATTGTGATGAGCCTCCAATTGATAAAACAGGCAGTCTAATTTTTTAGTAAATCTGTTTGTTTACTAAGTTAAAGTTACTTTTCCTACTAAGGTAAGTAAAGATCATGTAACCCTCTGCAACATACCAAGATACACAATCTACAGGAGGGACAGGGAGGGTAAAAGAGGAGAAGAAGTAGCTCTCTATGTAAAGGAAGGGATCAAAGCAACAGAACTAAAGAGTAAGCAGGGAGCAGATGAGGCACTCTGGGTCACCCTGGAGACAGAAAATGGCACCACAATCTGCACAGGGGTTGTATACAGACTGCCATCTCAGGGGAGGGAATGGACAAGGAAATGATAGATGGCTTCCTTAGAATGGCAGAAAAAGGGGAGATATTGTTGATGGGGGACCTGAATATGCCAGATGTTAACTGGAGTACCTTTGCTGCAGGCACATCCAAGAGCAGGGTCATTATTGATGCCCTACAGGGGGCATGCCTCAGACAGCTAGTATTGGAACCCACTCAGGAGGGAGCAATCTTAGACCTGGTACTTTCAAATGGGGACAGAGAAAGAATCTCAGATTTAGAGGTGGGTAGTCATCTAGGAACAAGCGACCACCAAACAGTGTGGTTCACGATAAACACAACCATACAGTCAAGCCATACAAAAGCAAGAGTATTGGACTTTAGGAGGGCTGACTTTGGGAAAATGAGAGAGTGCCTTAGAAAAGCACTAGCAAACAGGCAAGAAGGAGGGGTGGAGGAACAATGGGGAGTAATCAAAACAGCCATCACAGAGGAACAAGCCTTTGTGTAAAGCAAACCAATAAAACACAATGAAAAAAAAAAAAGCTATGGTTCTCAAAAGAGGTGGCAGGGAAGATTAAGGAGAAAAGGATAGCATTCAGGAAATATAAGGAAATACAGAAGGAGCAGGACAGAGAACTTTATCAGTTAAAGCAGAAAGAGGCTGGGAAGGCAGTCTGAATAGCAAAGGCCCAAACCGAGGAAAGGATAGCCAATTCTGTTAAGAAGGGGGATAAGACCTTTTATAGGTACATTAGGGAGTGAAGAAAGACCAAAGGAGGGATACTGAGGCTTAATAAAGGGGAGGGAATGTGGGTAGAGGGGGACAGTGAAAAAGCAGGGATACTGAACAAATATTTCTGCTCAGTATTCACAAAGGAAGAGGAGGGAGATACCTAAACCCAACAAGAGAAACACTCTGAAGATGGGGGTCGATACCAGTTCATTTATAGAAGAAAGAGTTCTGAAAGAAATAATAAAATTGAAGGTGGACAAAGCAATGGGGCCTGATGGGATTCACCCAAGAATTCTAAAAGAACTAAGGGTAAAACTAGTGACACCACTGACTACTCTCTTTAACAAATCATGGGAGGATGGATTGGTACCTAAGGACTGGAGGAGGGCAGATGTGATTCCTCTTCACAAAAGTGGGAGCAGGACAGAGGCAGGAAACTACAGATCAGTTAGTTTGACCTCAGTGGTAGGGAAAATGATGGAATCACTTCTAAAGGAAAGAATTGTTGAGCACCTAGAGGCCAATGGGGCACAGGACCCAAGGCAGCATGGATTCACAATGGAAAGGTCATGTCAGACAAATCTAATAGATTTCTTTGACTGGGTGACCAAAGTAGTAGACCAGGGAGGGGCTGTGGACATGGCCTACCTAGATTTTAGCAAGGCATTTGATACAGTCCCACACAAAAGATTAATACACAAGTTAGCCAGCCTTGGAGTGGGCCCCAAAGTGATAGCCTGGATAAAAAAATTGGCTAGACAACGGGACGCAAAGGGTAGTAGTAAATGGAGTACACAGTGAAGAAAGGAGGGTTATTAGCGGGGTACCGCAGGGTTCAGTGCTGGGACCGGTCCTTTTTAATGTCGTTATAAGTGACATTGCAGAGGAACTGGAAAGAAAAGTATGTCTCTTTGCAGATGACACAAAGATCTGCAACAGGGTTGATATACAAGATGGAGTGGAAAGGATGAGAAGGGACTTGGCAAGGTTGGAGGAATGGTCAAATTTTTGGCAGCTCAGATTCAATGCAAAGAAGTGCAAGGTAATGCACATGGGAAACAAAAACCCAGGGGAAGAGTACACAATGGGGGTTGAGATACTCACAACAGTAAAAATGGAAAGGGACCTGGGGGTAATTATATCAGATGACCTAAAGGTGGGCAAGCAATGTGAGAAGGCAGTAAGGAAGGCTGGGGGATACTGGGATGCATAGGAAGATGCATCAATAGTAGAAAACAGGAAGTTGTTATCCCTCTGTACAGATGTTGGTGAGACCCCATCTGGAGTACTGTGTGCAGTTCTGGAGACCCCATCTCCACAAAGACATAGACAGAGTGGAGGCTGTCTAGGGAGGGCAACAAAATGGTGCAGGGTCTGCACCAGAAGACATACGAAGAAAGACTAAAGGAGCTTAATATGTATGCCTTGAGGAAAGAAGGAGAGAGGTGACATGATAGAAACTTTCAAGTACCTCAAGGGAATCAGCAAAGTCCAAGAGGGTAGCATCTTTCAGAAAAAGAGATGTGCAAGAACAAGGGGGCACAATTTGAAGATAGAGGGGGAACGGCTCAGAGGTAATGTGAGAAAGTAATTTTTCACAGAGAGGGTTGTGAATGCATGGAACAGCCTCCCTGAGGAGGTCGTGGAGTCAAGAACAGTGGGGGAATTCAAGAATGCATGGGATAGACATAAGGCAGTCCTAGTGGGGGGTAGGAGGAAGTAAGCTGTTGGTTAACTAGGATCTGCAGCTTATCTGTTAGGTAGAAAAATGGGCAGACTAGGTGGGCCAAGCGGTCCTTATCTGCTGTCAAATTCTATGTCTCTATGTCCAGGTTTTGTATTGACAATCCTGTGGAAGACATTGGGTGGTTACACTTTATTTGCATTTGTAAGGAGTTTATTTGGAAATACTGCTTGACTGATAATAAAGTGACAGTTTTATTGGTGCCTGTGTCTAATGACTATCTTCCCTCTGAGACTTGCAAGGTACTGTAAGCAAGAGTCTCTTCTATTTAGTGCTGTAATCAAACATGTAAACAGTAAGACAGAGTAACTATGACATTAAACTGGCATCACACTTAGCCGATACCTGCCCTATGGTGGTGCCTAATTATGCACTTGTCATGGCATGGACCCTGGAGTTAAATGCACTACTCTGCTTTGAATTGTCATATTGTTTCCTATGTATCTACTTGTGTGACATTTTTCTGTTTATATTAAATGAAGCATTTGGCTGACATGGTAATGCCATGTATGTTTTGCTGTCCAAACAAAAAAGCATTAGTCAGTGCCAAACATGTTTACTTTCATGCTGTGACATGTTAGAACAACAGTACTGTATCTTGAGGCTATAGGCAGGCCATACCC
The DNA here is from genome assembly GCA_016271365.2 of Neoceratodus forsteri. Lineage (NCBI taxonomy): Eukaryota > Metazoa > Chordata > Ceratodontiformes > Ceratodontidae > Neoceratodus > Neoceratodus forsteri. The sequence continues at coordinate 907,066,080 of CM057452.1, forward strand.
CCATAAGCCATTGTTTCATGGATTTGGGTTCTACTGGGCTAAGGAGTATAGACCCATATTCAGAGCTAGCCATGTGCATTCTGTGGCAGTTTGTGCACAGCCTGCTTAGGGGCAATATTTAGACAATTAGCTCACTGCAACTGGAGTGTGCAAACTGTCCAAATATAGGGCCATGTCGGTACAGTGTGTAGTGATTTTGTGCAATGCTAACACAGACCCAGACTGAATATGGCTGACAGGAGTGCAATGGCGGTAGTGCAGATCAAATGGGATTGTAGCAGGGCTCCTGTGGGCCATAGTTAGCCCTAACATGCTAATTACCCCTTTGGGCATAGAAAGTGCTATGACCCATTTACATGCCCATTAAAGGCTCATTAACGTGTGCGTGGCCAACCATTCTGTAGCTGTCTTACATATTTCTTGTGGTCTAGTGGCCCCCACCCACCCTATTCACCTGTGCTGTAGCTTTCTCAAATATTCCTGGTGATGTAGTGGTTTCTGTTCCCCCTGATTGACTGTCCTCTAGCTGTCTTGAATATTATTGGTAATCTAGTGGTCTGCCACCCCCTGATCACCTGTTCTGTAGCTGTCTCGAATATTCCTCGTGGTGTAGTGGTTCCTGCACCCCCAATCAACCATTCTGTAGCTGTCTTGAATATTCCTGGTAGCTGGTAATCTAATGGTCTGCCCCTCTCCCCAGGTAAGGGCATTTGATTCTTTGTCAACTTGCTTGCTCAGGACCCTCCTCCCCACAACCCTCCCCACCTTAGGTTACCTAAGCCGAAGTACGGCAGTAATGACAGCAACCTACACAGCCCTCTACTCAACACCTTGGCTGGTCACCATCTGATTGCCAGTGAGCAATCATGAACACAGTAGACTCAGGTGTTTGTACAATACTTGTGATTGCTCAGAGACCATCAGATTGAAACCAGTTGAGGTGGGAGCGGAGGGCTGCGCCAATCATCATTATTGCTGCAGTTTTCATTATGTGACCAGGGCTGGGGGAGGTGCCTGAAAGGGTGAGTCTGGAGGGGGTCGGATGCCTTTACGTGGGGGGACCACTAGATCACCAGGGCTATATCAGACAGCTACAAGATGGGTGATTTTGATGCTTTTACAATGTATTTTCCCAAGACAGATTAGTTTACATGCAACATCTGCTTTTCAGTGGGGTTCTGCTGTAGAGTCCTGTTTTACAGTTTTATAATATATTTACTCAGGATAGCTCAGATGAGTTGTGATACCTTGTTTAGAGTTGGGTTCTGTTTGAACCAGTTTTTACACTGCATCTACCTAGGATATTACAGTGGAGATGCAAGATCTTTTTTTTTCAGTGGGGTCCTCCTTTTACCCATTTTTATAATGCATTTAGCCAGGATAGCCCAAGTGAGAGGCAATTTCTAATTATCAGTTGGGTCCAACTTTTACTATGTATTTTTCCAGGATAGAGCAGAATAGTTGATGTATTTATTTAATTAACATATTTAATGTGGCAAATCAGTAGTGCGTGTTTGAATGCCTTCTCCATGATGGATTAGTATCTTAATAACCTGGCAGTGATAACTTTGTTATCATCTTGAAGTTGGTACTTTTTGTTCATGTGAAAGATAGATCTGCAATCTTGGGAATGTCCTGCAGAAATCTTCTAACCCAGCAAGCCACTATCTGTATCCTTGTGACTGGAGGTGCGAATGGTACTATGCAGAGTGCAAGCGGGGAGCAGCTGACTAGTTACACTGTATGAGACTGTGAGGGATTAGGTTTCACAAATCAGGAGTCGGGACTTGGCCAGGACCAAGTGTGTGAGATGGTTGGTGCCAACAAAACAATATGAATTAATAACCAGCTTGGCTTCATCATAAAAGGAGCAGTGAGGTAAGTGTGCTTGTTTTGTATTAATAATTTTATTTGTATTGAATAGCCTTATCTGACAGTGAGGGGCTGGGCTGCATCCAATAAGTTGAGTGATCTCTCTTCCACCAAGCTTTCCCTTTGCCGCCAGTCTCCCAAGTTCCATATCATAATGGTGACCACTAAATAACGAGTGCTGTTATAGAGAGTGTACATTGCCGAAAAGCACAACGGTGATGTACAATCCCCCAGCAACAACAACAACAGCACCGAAATGTAAAAAAAAGCAGACTAATATATCTATGTGGGGGGCAGTGCCCCTGCACCCTCCTAAATTAGGATTATTAGCTCCAGGGGGGGTGCATGTCAGTGAGGGGGAGAAACTTGGAAAACAAAAAACTCAAACTCCCACAAACACCAGATAAAAACAGTACCCCTACCCAGCCCCAACCTTAAACCTCCGTCACTGCAGCCATCCACCCTCACCACCACACCATATGGCCAGATCGGCAACACCCTGCCAAACTATCTCCCACACTTCCTTTTTCCTGTTACCCTCCTGTTCCGATCACCCTCCTGAACAATCACTGTTGTCCTGGATTTGCGCTATAAGTGTGCCTTGCTACCCTTTCAAAGTATCTCACATCACGGGTGCTCAAACTGAATCAGTCAAAACTGAGTTGTTCATTTTGAGTCACCCATATAATGTGCTACCAGCCTCCCATCTCCCACTATGAGCAAGCATGTAACCCATGAAGTGAAGTCCACATGCATCTGATGGTGGATGGCAATTCTTCAGCATTAAAGCCTGCGCTGCATTCAGATGAGACATTAGGTCACGTGCGTTTTTTGGTTTTTATGTCTGGGATGACTTCTGAGTGGGTGTTTCCGGTGGGACGAGCCTACCACTGGCATTGCCCCTGCTCTTGCCATGTGACTGGGCTGTGTACACACCATGGGACATGTTTGGCATTAGATCATCATCTGCTACAGTTGGCTGTGCATCTCTACTTGTTAGCTGTCATGTGTGGGTTATGCTGGAGTGCTTGATGGTGTTGTAGTTCCAGTGTATGACATATGGGGATTTTGGGGTTGGCTGCCTTGTACTGGATATGAATGGGAAACATCATTCTGCTGTAGAGTAGTGATAATTATGGTCATGCTATTGTCCATGGTCTCACACTGGTTACAGAATCCTTGTGCATGTCAAGCCTGTGGGCTGTGATGTCACTCTATATACCCTACATTTCATGCAGTTGTCGCTGCTGAGCCTTACCCTCCTTGCCCCAACCGTCTCAGTTCAGGGTACATGCAGATAAAGCATTCATGACCTGGTATGCATCTTGTGTCTATGTTGGGCCTTGAGGGACCCTCCAATGGGTCCTGTGTATCAGTTCCATTGTCTGGCATGGATGGTCTGTGTACGTGTTAGCTGTGTGACAGAAATATGCACCTTCAGACTGGTGTTTTGTGAGCCCTTCTTGCTGCCTTGTATGTCTGACTGTGTGGTGCACTGTTGAGGGGACAGAGTCTTCTGTTCAGGTTGCAAGGTAACAAGTTCAATGCCTGCTGCAGTAATAGCTGACAGTACTCAGCAGAAGTGATATATAGTTGAATGTTTAAAGGGTGGCTGGAGTGGGATATTTTGCTTTAGTTTTGACAAATTTTTTTAAAGAAAATAAGAAGCAATTATTTTGATAGTGGTATTGTTTGTTTGTAACAAGTCAAAGAAGGCTTTAAAAGCAGCCAAATAGTCTCAAAATGACCCTAAGAATGTACTAGAATGCATCTAAAACCTGATAGCTTTGAGGGCTTTGGTGGCCCCTAAACCCCCGGCCTGTGGAGGGTTGGGGACATTGTAGTTCATGTAGACCCCACACTTCTAAATTTAGCACTGCACCACTGCCTGTTGGTCAAAACTGAGTTTGTAATGAGACTGCAGAGACTCAGATTACACCTCTCTCTCCCAACTGTGTGTGTCTCTAGCAGTGTACAATGATTTACTGCTGTCTGTAGGGTTCGTTGACCCTTTCAGATCTGATCTAAGACTAAATGATAAACAGACCGCCACCATTCCTCCTCCCCCCTCTGTCTCTCCTCCTCTCTCTCTCTCTCTCTGTCTAGGAACCAGACTTGTACAGGGAAACGCTGAAAGGTGAAGCTGACAAAATGTGATAACTTACTTGTCTTTTTTGTCAACTTAAATGTTTAAATTATTTCCCAGCCTTATACAAATAAGGCTTACTATGTGCACTGAATGGAGGCTGATGGATTGGATAAAAAAGTTATTTATTTCTGAAATGACTGACTGTAGTCTACAGAGTATGTATGTAATGTATATCATTGCTGGGCTTGATGGAGTGCATAGTACTATACGGCACAGGTATTTAATTTGTTTTGTTTTACGTTTTGTTTAATCCTCAAGCCAGCATCTCCTAACCCCTCCCCCAACAACTGCCATACACATTTGTGTCAAAACTTGTTCTGTAAACCAACTGCGTGAGTGCAAAACTGTAATAACTGTGCCTTATCCATTCAAATCACATAATCTGTCATACATGGAAATGTAACCCTCTCTTCCTGTGTCTAGGGGTATGGATGGAATATGTCCCTCTGAAGGGGTGCCCACAGCAGCAGAAACACTTCCAGTGGCCACGTTACCTAGGCCCAGATGTCACACACAGGGTTCCTTTTCCATCAGGTGCTGAATGAAAACAACAGGTGAATTCATATTAAACAGTATCTTTCAATAACGGAATGTCCACATGGAACTTTAAGAAACAACAGGTATGCCAAATTCATTAAACATATTCATACATAGCTCAGAGTGGCATCAGTTAATTTGTGGGTAACACATTCAGTTTTCCCACGGCCGGTATGGCCACAATAGCAGCTTTTACCTGGAAAGAGGAGGTCGCACAGTTTTTAGTGCTGCATTAACTGAGGATCATTATTGCCACAAAAGTCTGAAGGCAGCACAAGTCCCAAAACAGTTCACAGTGCCTAATAGCCCATTATTCTTACAGGCACCCAAACTCTCAATGATACCCATCTGTTTCTCTCTCTCTCTCTCTCTCCGCACTGGCTCAGCATGTCCTCATTAGGAACATGCAATCCTTGCTGCTTCAGTATTTGCAGGTTCCCTCATGAGGCCTGCATCCTTTCCCAGAACTGTCTACAACTGTCCCCAAATTGAGAAGGGGGATATATCCCATGGAGCTCCAAGGCAACTTGCTCTCTGGACACTACACTCCCTGTCATATTCTTGCCCACTGGATGCCTACATGAATCAGCATCGGATGCCAGGGCACTCTGCAACTTGTGGCTGCTGGTTCCCCTCTTGATAGCTGCCTTCCAAGATACTGTGCAGCTTGAGGCTACTGGCTCCCATTTCTTCCTCTGTGTCCCCTCAATTGCCATCAGCCATGGACCAGAGTGAGCAATCGCTCCCGCCTGGCCCCAATTCACTCTCACTCCCTTGCCACTCACTCCCCATCCCTTCTAAACTGCTGGGCGTTATCCCCCCATGCACCTGTGGTGACCTCCAAACCCACAAGAGGCTCCACCTGAGTGTTGAAAAGAATTAACTTGTTTTCCTACTGTATTGAATTAGGCCACAAAAACCCAGGGAACAGCAAATAGACTAGTAATCTCCCAAATGGGGGGAAGGGGCTACATAAACATAGAAACTGATGGCAGATAATGACCACTGGGCTCGTCTAGTCTGCCCATTTTTTGTTGTGATCACTTTTGCTGCAGCACCAACTTACCTAGCACCACTGTCTCTTTTGCCTTTCACCCCTTCCTTCCTCCTAGAATTCCTTTGTGCCTGTCCCAGGTATTTATTGAAACCCACCACTGGTTTCACCCCCATTGAATTCCATGGAAAGCTGTTCCAGGAATCATCCACCCTTTCTGTGAAGAATTACTTCCTCACATCTCTCCTGAACCTACCTCCTTACAGCTTCATATCATGACCCCTTGTTCTACAACACCTTTTTCTCTGACACATATCTCCCACCCATACCTTATTAACCCCCAAGAGGTATTTAAAGGTCTCCCAAAACATCCCCACTCTCCCTTCTGTCCTCCAGGGTGTACATACTGAACTGTTTCAGTCTCTGTTCATAGGGCTTCTGATGCAGACCTTGCACCATGTTGACAGCCCTCACCTCTCTTCTTGCCACTTTCTCCTTTTTCCAGTTGTTTCCCCTTCCACATCTTTCTCCTTTGACTGCTCCTTCTCCCTCTTCTTCCTTTGCTGACCCCTTGCTTCCTGGAATAACTTGCGTCCTGGTGGGACTTACTCATAGATACATAGATACATAGATACATAGACAGTGTCGGCAGATAAGGGCCTATGGCCCACCCAGTCTGCCCATTTGAGCTTGTAAGTTCAGTTTGTTTTCCTAGAAGTCTGTTGCACCTTACCCCTGACCTCCAGAATTCCTTTATGTCTATCTCATGCATTCTTAAATCCCGTGATTGTTTCAGCCCCTACCACTTCCTCTGGCAGGGTGTTCCACTTGTCCACCACCTGTTCTGTGAAGAAATTCTTTCTCATGTTTCCTCTGAATCGTCCTCCCTCCAACTTCATCCCATGCCCTCTAGTCCTGGAACATCTTTTCACTTAAAATAGTGTTTTCCTGCACCCTGTTCCTCCTGTAAGATACTTGTATGTCTCTATCATATCCCTCTCCCTCCTCTCCTCCAGGGTACATGTTCAGTTCCTTCAACCTGTCTTCATATGACTTGTGATGCAATGCATGCACCATCTTTGTTGCCCTCCTCTGAACCTTCTCTACCCTGTCTATGTCCTTACGTGGTATGGTCTCCAGAACTGCACACTGTACTCCAGGTGGGGCTTCACTAGTGTCTTGTATAGCAAATTATGACCTCCTTTTCCTGCTGGTAATGCCCTGCCTATACATCCCAGCATCCTATTTGCTTTACCTGCTGCCTTGTCACACTGTTTCCCTACCTTGGGGTCATCAGAGATGATGACCCCAGATCCCTTTCCTGCTTGGTGCATGCTATATCCTCACCCCCAACTGATATATTGTGCCAGGGTTTTGTGCCCCATATGCATTATCTTGCACTTCTTTGCTTTGAATTTTAACTGCCAAACCCTGACCATTCTTCAAGTTTCTGCAGGTCGCTTCTCATTCTGTCTACACCCTCTGGTGTGTCTACTCTGTTACAGAGCTTTGTGTCATCAGCGAACAGTGAAATTCTGCCTTCTGGGTCCTCGCCATGTCACTGATGAAGATGTTGAATAGGACCCGGTCCCAGCACTGATCCCTGTGGTACCCCTGGTCACTCTTCCCTCTGTGGAGTGACAGCCATTTACCACCACCCTCTGTGTCCTGCCACCCAGCCAGTTACCTACCCACCACACTACTGTCCTGCCCACACCCATATTCCCCAGTTTGTGTAATAGTCTTCTATGTGACACAGTGTCAAAGGCCTTGCTGAAGTCCAGATAGGCCATGTCCACTGCCCTCCCCTGATCCACCTCCCTAGTCACCCAGTCAAAAAATTCAATGAGGTTGGTCTGACATGACCTCCCCCTGGTGAAACCATGCTGCCTTGGGTCCTGTAGTCCATTGACAACCAGATGTTCCACCAATCTCTCCTTCAGTAAGTCTTCTCTCCTTGGGATATCCCTACTGTCTATCTCAACTTGTAGTGGCCCACTTTCTGCCTCCCCTATTTCTTCCATCACCCCCCTGCTTCTTCAAATGTCTATTGAAGTAACATTTGAATCCTCCACTAGGGACTGTGGTTGCCTCCTGAATGAGAGAAGGCCGTCACCTCAGTATAGGTTCTTATCCTTCTATCTTGGTCCATAGTCCACAATGTAGACATACCTCTCCTCCCTGCACCATTCCTTCTACCATTACTTGAAGGCATTTGTGTGGAACTCCCTCTCCTTCCACACACAGTACAACATGCACTTGCCACTACACATTTAAACACATGAGAAACACAGGATAAGCCAGATAAATGATCTACCTTTACCAAAAATAAAATTTACTTATGGAGCTGACTACAGCAATTCATCTTTGTTTTTTGTCTTTTTAAACTTTATGTTTATTGTTTTGAATAAAAACAAGTACATAGTACCTCATATAGGGCAATAGAGAAAAATAGATTCAGCAATACAGCTAATTAAACAGTTGATAAACATTTATGCATCCCTGTAATCTGTTACAAGAGGAAGTGGGGGTTCCAAATTAGTGTTACTTGAACAAATTATCCAAAATGCCAGCCATCTCAGTGGCTATAGAGAGTACCTGTTTAGGTAGAATTCATAAAGGCACATTAAACTGCAGTCAGTATGAACTGCTATTTATCCATTTCATAGTTTGGCATAAAAAAATAGGAATAATTATGCTCCCTCAAGCACACTACACACAGTAATTTATGTAAACATTTCATTTAAATCTCACTAACTTCTAAATACTAATTTTGGAGGATTTCAGACATTCCTACATGGGAACAGATAAATTCCAAATTCATCTTTATGTTTAAGACCATGAAACACCATTATCAAGTTAATATATTTGCAGCCATATTGGTTCTGACCAGAGTTTGTTTCTGCTGGTGAAACCTCTCCATATGCACCCCAGCATCCCACTGGCTCTCCACAGCCTTTACACTATGCTTGGTCACCTTTTGGCCATCAGACATGATTACCCCCAGGTCCCTTTTCCTGTTTGGTGGTTGGTACTACCCCCATGTACTTCTCCCCTGGGTTTCTATGCCCCAAATGTATGATTTTATACTTCTTTGCATTGAATCTTAGCTGCCACATTCTTGGCCACTCCTCAAGCCTGCTTAGGTCCCTCCTTATTTTTTCCACCTCCCTTGAGTGTCAACCCTGTTGCAGATCTTAGTGTCATCTGCAAAGAGACATACCTTCCCTTACAGCCCCTCTGCAATGTCACTTATGAAGAAGAATTTATATTCTCCTAGTCTTCTCCAGGCTTTTCTCAGCAGGTGAGTTGCCACTGGGAGAGACTCATAGCTGTGAGAAGCAGAAATGAGCACAGCACCATGCCAAGTAAACAGTCCTTCTCTCCCTCTCCACTCTGCCCATCAGTCTGTCTGTGTCCTGCAAAATCATCCCTCTGGCTTCAGATGCTGTATAATGATCTGCTAACTTGTTTCATCTCACTTTGCCTGCTGATGGATAAGAGGGGGAGTTGCAACTAGTCCTGAGAGACTGTGTTGTGAACTGTTGAGGCAGAGAAGCACAGGGCAGAAAAAGACAGACAGAAACAGGGAAAAAGCACAACAAAGCTTTATGGAAATGCTGAAATTATTGAACTGTTAAAATTGCAACAAGCCTCATGGGGCAGAGGCTGTACTGGTGGTGGAGTTCACAATAGTCTGAAGAAAAACTAATCAAACCACTGAATGCATTTCATGGGTTGGATTCTTGAAGGCTGCCACAGGGCTTTCACAAGCCTTGTATCAGACCTTGTGCTGTGCTGTGCTGTCCTGGACCCATAGCCACACAGTGTGCCCTATTCACATAGGTCGCATGCTTTTTCAACACTTCACCCCCTTTATGGTGGCTTTCACCACATATGTGGTGCAAATCCCATAAAAAGGTCCCCAAAGTTAGACCAGCAAAAGCTGATCTAACTCGGGGCTTGCAGCACATGGAATTGAGAATCCTGCTTGACGTGCAGGGAATGCAACAAGCCTCATGTGCCATGTGTTCAGCACACCCGAGGCTTACGGCATTCAAATGCCTTTGAGAATCGAGTCCAATGTGTTATTGAATTTCCAGAAACTGATGTCAATATGTCTGCTTAGAGTATGAATATGGCAACTGTGCTACGACCATCAGTGTACTGCTAATCTTATTCAGGGCAACTAAATGTAAGGGAAGGTAGTATGAGCAAGTGGTTAGAGCACAGACCTGAACCAGAAAATGTCAGGTTTAAATCCTTATACTTCCGTTGGTGCACTCTTTGACCCTGAGCAAGTTATTTTACCTCCCTATGCATCAATCTGTCCCCACTGTAAAACTTGGTAGAGGAAGAACTCCATTGAAAGTGTACAGTATTTAACTTACATTTTTATAGAGTTTAAAATGCACTTAGTCAATTTAAACAATTTTGCTCCTGAGGAAATCATACTCTTTTCATACTGTCCAAATCCATTTGTATTGTTTCTAAGAACTCCAGCTACAACTGGTAGCTGGAGTACCATGAGGAAAACTGGACCAAGCCAGGGGCCAACAGTTACAGGAAGCACAACGACACAATCCTAACTCATGTATTCCTGTCAGTCTATGAGATAAAATCACCTTGTTATTCAATATGGATCATATCCATTAAGCTTCCACACCACATCTACTCATCACGTAGGCTACCGTAAGTTGCAATTCAGTGCATTGGGTGTCCCATCAGACTCTCATGGTGTGTACAAAAGGGGCACATGTGCCTTCTGCACCACTTCCACCAAGTCAGTTTGACAACAAAGTTGTTGACATCCCCCACAGTGACATGGATTTGCCAGCATCAGCCAGGTCGACTGGCAAATTGGCCAACAGACCACCAGGATGCTGGGGCTTTGTACATTATTTTCAGGGGCTTTGCTCCCCACACAACTGGACTAATGGATTCTCAACTCTGGGGGGAGGGGCAGATCACTGGGGAGAGTGGCTAGATGCCAGAAGTCTCTAATCGTTGTCTTGCACAGCACTTCGGCAACCCGTTCATCACTGTGGATGTCAAACAGGTTGTTTCACTGTGCAGGTTTTGCTGTTGCAGCATCACTGTGACAACAGTACAGTATATCCTTCTGCACCTGATCCTCTGTCTGTATGTGGCACAACATGCGTGTACAGATGGGTGTTGGCCAGAGGCTGGTCAGGGGTATAACATGGCTATGTGCCATGCACGAAACACAAACTGCAGTGTGGGGTACTTGTGGAGGGGTGGTGCTATGCAGACAGGACCCTGCCGTACACCATATGTGCCTCCTCCTACCAGCATCAAACAGAGTGTCATGTTAAAATCACTGGAGCAAATAGCAGCATGAACTGTAAGTTTGACAGCAGTCTTATGGCATTTGTAAATAAAAGCAGCAAATAGCACGGTACTGTAAACAGTACTGTACAGTAATTTAAATCCTAGCAGCATAAACAGCTCCAATATCTTTGACAGCAGCAAGAAGCAGTAAAATGTATGAGCATATTACAGCAAAGCAGCATTAACAGTAAGTTTAACAGCAGCAAGCAGTACGGCATGCTTAATTCATAGCAGCTCACATAACTTTGACAGCAGCGAGCAGTATGGGCATGTTAAACACAACCTTTTCTCTTGGATCCATAACCACATTCCGTTAGCCCTAATGTTTCAGCAGTGCTGTTAGCACCTTTATGCTGTGGCTGGCTATCACTAGCAATCTGCTAAAGACCAAGAAGGAAAAGCAGCTAACAATTACGGAAATGCGCCAATTTCTAATGACTGTTAAGAACATTTTGTTTCTAACAATGGGAAAAGGGACAGGTTTCAGATAATGTGGAGTTTCAGAAAATTGGGTTTTTAATAATTGGGAGTATACTGTGTATGTAGCACGTAGGCTCCCAAAAGTTACAATGCAGTGCATCAGGTGTCCCATCAGACTCCCATAGCACACACAAAAGGGACACTTGGCCCTTCTGCACCTGATCCTCTTACTATATGTGGCACAACATGTGTGGACAGATGGGTGTTGGCCAGAGGCTGATTAGGGGCATAACATGGCCATGTGCCATGTACAAAACACAAACTGTAGTGTGGGGTGCCTGAGGATGGGTGCAGACTATGAAGGCAGGGACCCCCCATATATCATATGTGCCTCCTCCTACTGAAAGCACAATCATTCAGCATGGGCTTTGTCAATCACTTTATTGCACCGCATTACAGCAAATAGTAGCAAGAAAAGTGGCTTTTTAAAACAGAGCATCAAGCAGAGTGTCATGTTAAAATCATTGGAGCAAACAGCAGCATGAACTGTAAGTTTTACAACAGCAGTAAAGCATTTGTAAATAAAAGCAGCAAACAGCACGGTACTGTAAATTGTACTGTACAGTAATTTAAATACTAGCAGCATGAACAGCTCCAATAGCTTTGACAGCAGCAAGAAGCAGTAAAATGTACAAGCATATTACAGCAAAGCAGCATTAACAATAAGTTTAACAGCAGCAAGCAGTACAGAATTTTTAATTTATAGCAGCTCACATAACTTTGATAACAGCAAGCAGTATGGGCATGTTAAACGAAGCGTTTTCTCTTGGATGCCATAACTACATTCTGTTAGTTCTGATGTTTCAGCAATGCTGTTGGCACCTTTATGCTGTGGCTGGCTATCACTAACAAGCCGCTAATGACCACTAAGAAGGAAAAGCAGTTAACAATTAGGGAAACACGCCGATTTCTAATGACTGCTAAAAATGTACTGCTTCTAATAATGGGGGCCAGGGACAGGTTTGGGATAATGCGGAGTTGCAGAAAATCGGGTTTTGGATAATCGGGAGTATACTGTGTATGCAGCACATAGGCTCCCATAAGTTACAATGCAATGCATAGGGTGTCCCATCAGACCCCCATAGCACGCACAAAAGGGACACTTGGCCCTTCTGCACCTGATCCTCTCACTGTATGTGGCATAACATGTGTGGACAGATGGGTGTTGGCCAGAGGCTGATTAGTGGCATAACATGGCCATATGCCATGGACAAAACACAAACTGGGGTGTGGGGTTCCTGAGGATGGGTGCAGACTATGAAGGCAGGGATCCTCCTCATATACCAGATGTGCCTCCTCCTACTGGCAGCACAATCACTCAGCATGGGCTTTGTTAATCACTACTGTGCTACCCCAGCCCCCTGATCATGCTGTGATGAAGGATGGGGCATTGTGGGGCCTACTGCTATGTCCTGTCAGTTCACTGAAGGGGATATTTCTATTTATTTATTTCATCATGCAGAAATAACCTGTGAGCAAAGTACTCTTTTTCAAAGGTTCCACGTCAAAACAGGGAAATTATACACATAGAAGACATTACATAAGTAAGTATTACAAATCTAAAAGCTTTAAATGTTTACATTTGCAGTTAGTCCATACACCGGAGGGTCTAGTTTTCAAATCATGCACAACCTGAAGACAGAAAGAGCGCATTGTGCTAGAATAGCAGTTTTAGAAGAAAGGTGAGGCGGCCAAAGGATAGCATTGTTGTTGGTGAAAGGAAACAGGAAGGGGATGGAGGGGAGAGAGGGAGGGAGGGCATTAGGATAAAGTAGAACTAGCAGGAAGCAGTAGTAGTAGTAATGAATCCTAGAGGCCAAGGATGGGCAAACAGAGAGGGGGGTAGGGAGGGTAAGGCTTGAGTAGTTTAGGTCAGGGGAGTTTGTGGAATGGTGTTAATAAGCTAGGCCAAGGGAATAGGGCCAGGCAAGTGTACACTTGTGGCAGCAGTGTGGCAGCCCAAGGCAACAGTAAGGGATGGGATGTGGAAATACTCAGAAGAGGGGGGAAGGAAGTGCGGTACCAGGTGTAAAGTGCTAAGACCAGTTTGCGGGAGGGCAGAATCCTCTGATCAAGAGTAGAGGATACAAGAGCGGGATGTTGAGATCATGCAATGGCGGTATCAACAGCTCAAGCTGGTAGCCTGCAAGCACAGGAGCCAGCAACAGGGAGGTGCTTTTTCAATTCAACTTCAAATGATGGGAGACTGTTGTTGTTATGTATAATAGAAGGTATCTCATTTATCCATAGAGGCACCCTGTAGACAAAGGAACATTGCCCGGGGGCAGTTTTCCTAAAAGGACCAGCCAAGGAGCTTCAGTTAATACCCCTGGTCTGGTAACTCGAGTGACTAGTATGTAGTATATCTTTAATGCAAGAGGGAGCCTTTTCAAGGGGGATATGGTGGGTCTTGGAGGACCGACATACCCCAGAATCCCCTACTCCATGCAAAGCAGGGGATCCAGTCCACTGAAAAAAAAACTGCCCTTCAGCACGCCACTGCGATGCTGCAAATCTGACCCGGCTGCATTGTGCTGGAGGTGACTAAACCTCCACATAAACAAACCTCCACATAAACACAACACACTGCCAATCCACTGGCAGATAGGGAATTTGATTGGATGGCTACCATTGCTGGCTAGGCTGCCTGCACCACATCGCCTGACCTCTCTGGCCTTGTGTGTGGCTTGCGATAAGGAAACCAGCTTAGCACATAGTATGTTATGTACACTGTTTCACAGCTGCAAGCTGCCACAGCCCAGGAAGGTGCCTATATAAAATGGATAAGGAAATGACTGCTTCCTGATTGGCCGAGACTTGGTTCTAGCCTTGGCCTTAACAGACCACTACCAATATCTAAAACCAGGGTAACACATATAGAATTCACAAGTCACTTACTTTATAATTTCCATCACAACCGTAGCTCCCACCTTTACTCATATATAAAAAACTTCAATTAGGCCTTAAAAATAAAAGTACATTAAATTAAATTAAACAAATTAAGTAAATAATTTAATGTTATTTAGAATCATGAGCCCCTCCTTACACATATACTCAAATTTTAAAAAGCAAGTGCTATTTATAATTTTCATTGCTGGTGTTTCTTTACTGACAATGAAAAAACCCAGTACTGGGTCAATATAGCACTTCACAAACAGCGTAGCAAGAATTGGGCTGTGTGAGGAATGAAAGCATTTACAGCAACAGGGGTATAAAAGCAGTAGGGAATTACCTTTACTCCTGTTGCCGACTGTGAAGTGGAGGAAAGAATGAAGAAGCCTGGTCGAGCCACTCCCGTGGTGGAGTCGCTAAGGCACCAGGACACATCAGTGATGGAGACCTGGAACTGCAGTTCGGTTCCCTCCAGGTCTCCTGGTATTGCAGCTCTTTGTTTCTTTATAAAACAACAAATTTTTCCCTCTCCCAGATTTCTCCCCATCCTCAAAGTCCACACACCCCGGAGTTGATTATTTAAAGTCTGGGGGGTGTGAGGGGGTAATGCCCCCCCCCCACAAAAAAGGAAAAGTCCCATTGTTTTCAAAGGGGTGTGTGCATTCCTTGTGTGGTCACTGTTGTGCCCGACGTTATGTCGGAGCACAAAATTTGGACTGCGGCATTGTTTGCTGTGCTGTTTCTGGCCACAACAGTATGACCCCATGCCAGAAGTCCCCTTCCTATCCCTACCAGTTTGCCAGAGAACTCCCCACTCCTTACCCTGCAATAGATAAAATTGAGGTTCTGGCTCCACTTGATGGCTGTGTGTGTGTCCGTGTGTGTATGCCAGTGGAACTTTGAAGAATTCTGAATTCATGTATTCCATGTTACCATTCAATATGTGTGTCTGTGTGGGTGGGGGGGGGGCATTCTTCTAGTGGAATAATGCAGAGCTTTGAATTCTTCTATTCCATGGTAAACAATCACACAATGTATTGAATACGTAGAAAGACAGATGACTGACAAGTGAAATGCATCTGTGGAGGGACTATCTTACATTATTTACCAACATTGTATTATATTTTGGTGGCTTTTAAAACTTGCAGTGTTAATTTTGGAGCCAGTCCTCTTTAATGTCTTCATAAGTGACATTGCAGAGGGGCTGGAGGGGAAGGCATGCCTCTTTGCAAACTACACTAAGATCTGCAACAGGGTCGACACTCCAAGGAGGGGTGGAAAAAATGAGAAAGGACCCATTTATTTTTATTTATTTATTTCAATCTAGGATTAGAAAATAACTTTGGGCACAGTGGAGCTCATTTACAAAGGTTCCACATCAATAATGGGGAGGGCATTACAAAACAGACAGAGTATAAAGCACAATAACATGTACAGATAATATCAAATACAGCGAACAGCAGAACAGCCCAATACATAGTAAACATAGATGATTGCAATTAGATACATAGTTGGCATTCTAGGACTTTATAGGCGAAAACGTGAGCGGGTAATCCCATTTGGAAATCGGGAAGGGTGAGTCAGGGGATGAAGAGTAGCAGCAGGACAGAGAGCAAGGGGGAGGGATGCAGCCAGGCAGCAGTGTCAAGCATGTTGAATGAGGCAGGAAGGGGTAGAATGGGTGGGAGTGGGGCATGCACAGAAGGAGAAGGTGACAGGAGGGAGGGGATGGTGAGGTATGGAGGGAGGGAAGGAGAGAGTGAAGAGGGGAAGGGGAGGATAACAGGTGTGGAAAAGAGTCAGTTAGGGGTCATAGTGGGCGAGTTAGTGGGACACAGTAGGAGGGTCAGGAAATGACAGGTAGGGGGGAGGTGAGAGAGGCGATTGAGCAGGGGAGGAAGGATGCAGCCAGGGGCCTTGTCGAGGAGGCTGGGGAATGCAGGTTGCCACATGAGGTGCAAGTCGCATGACTAATTAAAGCAGGTACACTCATTTTCCTTTGAGATACCTAAACACGCTTGGGGAGTGATCAAGAGTGTGGCAGCTAAGATTCAATGCAAAGAAGTGCAAAATCATACATCTGGGGCACAGAAATCCAAAGGAGGAGTACAAGATGGGGGTAGAGGTACTGACTGCCACCAATCAAGAAAGGGACTTGGAGGTAATCATATCTGATTACCTAAAGGTTACCAAACAATGTGAGAAGGCTATGGGGAGAGCCAATAGGATGCTAGAGTGCACAGGGAGAGGTATCACTAGCAGAAAAAAGGAGGTGGTTATGCCACTGTGCAGATCACTAGTAAAACCTTATCTGGAGAATTGTGTTCAGTTCTGGAAGACACATCTCCAGAAGGACAGAGACAAAATAGAGGCAACAAAAGTGGTGCAGGGACTGCACAAAAAGTAATATGAGGAAAGACTACAGGACCTCAATATGTATTTCCTGGAGGAGAGGAGAGGAGAGGAGAGGAGAGGGATATAATAGAGACATTCAAGTACATTAGGGGTATACACAAGGTGGTGGTGGCAAAAATGATAGGGGAATTCAAGAATGCATGTGATAGACATAAGAGTACTCTCGCAATATGAAAGAGAGGGTAAGATGCAGATCAATTAGGGTCTGCAGTTTTGCATTAGGTAGGGAAAAAGGGCAGACTAGGTAGGCAACATGGTCCTTATCTGCCATCACCTATGTTTCTGTGTTTCTGTTTTCTAAAAGTTGCCTATGGGCCCATTTTATAAATTAAATAAAGCACTTCAGGGATACGAACATACGAACATATGAAATTTGCCAGTAGATAAAGACCTAGAGGTCTATCAAGTCTGCTCGAATGTGCAGCTAGCACCCTTTATTCTGCAGCTGCCCCTCCCTTCCACCCTTCCCCTTCATTAACACTCCCCCTTGTCCTGTCCCATCCTCGTTTGAAGCAGTCCACTGTTCTACTGCATACCACTTCTGTAGGTAATGCATTCCACCCAGCCACCACCCTCTCTGTAAAAAAGTGTCTCCTCATCTCCCTCCTGAACCTTCCTCGCTCCAGTCTCCTATCATGGCCCCTGGTGGCCCTCCCCTTCCTTACTTTGAACAGCCCCTCTGTACCCGTCTTGTTTATTCCTTTCATGTATTTAAAGGTTTCAATCATGCCACCGCTGTCTCTCCTCTCCTCCTCCTCTCCTCCAGTGAGTACCTGTTCAACTCCTTCAACCTCCTCTCATATGATAAGTCCCCCAGCCCCTTGATCATCTTTGTCGCCCTGCGCTGCACCCCCTCCAGTAACTTAATGTCCCTCTTCAGATATGGATGCCAGTACTGCATGCAGTACTCCAGGTGTGGTCTAACTAATGACCTATACAGTGGCAGAATCACCTCCTCCCTCCTCGAGGATATACCCCTTGCAATAGAACCCAGCATTTTGTTGGCCTTTGCAGCTGCCTTCCTACATTGTGCCGAGTTGTTCATTGACCCTGTAATGAGCACACCCAGATCCTTCTCCTCCTCTGTCTGGGCTAGCTGCACTCCCACTAGCTGGTAACTCCTCCTTGGGTTCTTCATCCCAAAATGCAGCACCTTGCACTTTTTTGCATTAAACCCCAGTTGCCAGGAGTCTGACCAGGTTTCAAGCTTTCCCAGATCATCCTGCAACCCCTGCCATCCCCCCTAGGTCATCCACCACCACGCCAACCTTGGTATCATCAGCAAACAGGCTGATCTTGCTCTTGATGTCCCATGATATGTCTGCAATGAATATCCCAAACAACACTGGTCCCAACACCGAGCCCTGTGGGACACTGCTCGTCACTGACCTTGGGTGTGAGAGCTCCCCACCTACCACCACCCTCTGTTGCCTTCCCTGCAGCCAGTTTCCTACCCATCTCACCAGCTTTGCAGCCGCCCCTGTGCCTACTAACTTCCTTCCCAGACTTCCATGTGGCACCGAGTCGAATGCCTTACTGAAGTCCAGATACAGAACGTCCACTGCATGGCCCCTGTCCAGCTGCCTAGTTACCCAGTCATAGAACTCGACCAGGTTGGTTTGGCAGGATCTGCCACTTATGAAGCCATGCTGTCTGCTGTCCTGTAGTCCTTTGGCCTCTAGGAGGACCACCAGCCTCTCCTCCAGGATAGTCTCCATTAGCTTACCCACGATGGATGTGAGGCTCACTGGTCTGTAGTTTCCCGGTTCATCCTTGGGGCCACTCTTGTGGAGGGGCACCACATTAGCCATCCTCCAGTCCTGAGGTGTTGGGTATACTAGGTTTACCCCATGGTCAGGGGCTGAATGCATTCCACTTTACATCATGCCTTACAATGCCCCTGACCATGGGCTAAACCTAGTACAACCAACACCCTGTTGTGCCTGATTGCTTAATTAGCCCATACCCAGGCCACCTTTACCCATAGGGCCTAAATGCATTGCCTGTGTGTTCCATTTTGTTTCTAAATAAAGACATTCTCTTATTCATATTATGTCAACTTTTTCATCTTATACACATGTATTTTTACATCCGGCCATTGAGTTAAAGTCAGTGTTGTCTGCTGCAGCCATAGTTTAGTAATCATCTTGTTTACAGTGTTTAGTAAAATGCTTTGTAAGTACTTATGATATTTTTGGGTGATGTCTTCTGGGAAAATCAATAATAATGCCAGTGGGGGTGTTTAATTACGTACTTCTGGAATGAGCTCTTTAATGTCTTATTTAACCTGTGCCCAAAAGTCCACTAACTGCATGCAGTCTCAGAAGATACAGGTTCCATGTCATAACAGTGAAGATTTAATAGCGCTACACAGATCAGTGAGTGCACAAAGCCGAAAGCACAAACGGCGTCCATGCACAACACAGACCGCAACATGAGCGACCACAACACACGGAATGGAGCTAAGGGCTATTTACTTTTGCCCTCTGCACCCCTTTTTTATTATAATCAACTCTGAGGCTGACACTCATGAAGAAGGCAAATCAGGAGGGGCAATTTGGGGCGGCACGGACACAATGGAGCACAGTTCCGAGTGTTCTTGGAACAGGGGACTAAAAATGTTGGGTAGGGACTGGTAAAAAGAAATTTTCAACTACAAGAACACATACCATAAAAATATATATGGACCTAGCAAGATCCAAACCCAGTATCTCCTGCAGTGAAGGCAGTGACCCAATCCAAAGTACCAAGCAGCCAGCTTGGCGGTGCTTGGCCCAACTACATACCATGTCCTTCTCCCCTATTGCTCCTTCTACTATTCGCTTTCCTGCCTACTCGCCATTTAGTCCCTTTCAGAGTAGCTCATATCGCACCTCGCTATACTTTTATATTCACTCATCCAACAGGCAATCAAATTGAGTCGCTCACCCATATCACTGGATACTGAAGATACAGTAAGTGTATGAGAGGATCTTGCTTCTCCCACCCCCAGCATGATGCTGTTATCTTGAGTTGGTATGTTGCATGAAGAGCAGGTTTTTTAAAATATATCACTGCTTTCTGATAGAATTCCCTCCTGACATGTGATGCTGTAACCTTACGCTGAGCATATAGTGCTTTCTCCAAATCCATCTGCAAGATTGGCAACCAAAATGGTGCAGAGTCTGCACCAGAAGACATACAAAGAGAGACTAAAGGAGCTTAATATGTATATACTTGAGGAAAGAAGGGAGGGGGGAACATGATAGAAACTTTCAAGTATCTCAAGGGAATCAACAAAGTCCAAGAGGGTAGTATCTTTCAGAAAAAGAGATGTACAAGAACAAGGGGGCACAATTTGAAGATAGAGGGGAGACGGCTCAGAGGTAATGTGAGGAAGTATTTTTTCATGGAGAGGGTTGTGGATGCGTGGAACAGCCTTCCTGAGGAAGTCGTGGAGTCAAGAACAGTGGGGGAATTCAAGAATGCATGGGACACACATAAGGCAGTCCTAGTGGGGGGTAGGAGGAAGTAGGCAGTTGGTTAACTAGGATCTGCAACTTATCCATCAGGTAGGAAAATGGGCAGACTAGGTTGGCCAAGCAGTCCTTATCTGCCATCAAATTCTATGTTTCTATGCTGAACTCTCCCTCCCATTGCTTCCTGCTTTGTTCTGTTGATGCCATCTACATTGTTTGTTGTGCCTTATACCATTTGGAAATTAAGTGCTCTGGCATTGACCTTGCGATAGGCAGTTTAATCATCGCTACTAAGGGTATAGTGTCTCTGTATCATGTCTAAACCCAGCTTTACTAACATACTAACATACTAAAATGCCAGCAGAATAGGCCTAACGGTCTTTCGTGTCTGCTCGTTTGGTCAGCCCCCACCCTGGGTGCTGATCTTGCTGTCCCCCTCGCCTTCTCTGGCTTCTCCCTTCCCAGTTCCGGATATTCTTGCTGCATTGGATTTTGCTTCCTGAACCCTTCCCCTGTACCTGTTCCACCCCCTCTTGAACCCCTCCACTGTCTCTGCCTCCACCAGCCCCCTAGGTAGTGCATTCCATGGCTCCACCACCCTCTCAGTGAAGTAGCACCTCCTCCTTTCTCCCCTGAATCTTCCCCCCTCCAGCTTCCACCCATGCCCTCTAGTGGCCCCATCCTCCTTCCTTGAAGCACCCTGACTGTTCCTCCCTATTTACCTTTTCATGTACCTGAAGACCTCTATCATGTCCCCCGGTCCCTTCTCTCTTCCAATGTGTACATATTTAGCTCTTGACCTCTCCTCATAGGTCCTGTCCCCAAGCCCCAAATCATTTTGGTTGCCTCCTCTGGACCCTCTCCAGGAGGTTAATGTCCCTCTTTAAGTGTGGCCTCCAAAACTGCACGCAGTACTCCAGGTGTGGCCTCACCAAGCAGTTATACAGAGGAGTATCACTTCCTCCTTCTGGAGGTGATCCTAGCGATGCATCCCAGCATCCTGTTGGCCTTGGCTGCTGCCCTCCACAAGTCTCAGAGTTGTTCATCTTGACATCCACCACCACCCCCAGGTCCCTCTCAGCCATTGAGACTTGTAGTATTTCCCCAGGGTGTACACTTGGCCTGGGTTTCTGCCCAGGTGGAGTACCTTGCATTTCCCTGCATTGAACCTCAGCTTCCACTTTCTAGACCATCTTTCCAGAGCCTCCAGGTCCCCTGTAGGGCCACCCTCCCTCCTCCCATCCACCACCGCCCCCCAGTTTTGAATCATATGCAAAGAGACTCATCTCACTCCTGATTCCTGTCCTTATGTCAGATACGTGAGGCGTTGAACAGAAGGGCCCAGGACTGATCCTGTGGGACCCACTAATGATCCTCCTTGGGGATGAGACTATCCCACCAACTACGACCCTCTGGGTCCGGTCCTGGAGCCAATTGCCTATCCATCTGATCATCTGGTTTCTCCCCCCATTTCTCCTAGCTTATCCAACAGGCCCACGTGAGGAACAGAGTCAAATGCCTTGCTGAAGTCTAGAAAGAGGACATCCACTGGTCTACCCAGGTCCAAGGCACTTGTCACCCAGTCGTAGAACTCCAGCAGGTTTGTCTGACATGATTTCCCAGGATGAATCCATGCTGTCTATCGTCCAGGCACCCTGACTTATCCAGGTCCCCTCTAGCCTCTCCTTGACAATGCCCTCCATCACCTTGCCCACCACTGATGTCAGGCTGACAGGCCTGTAGTTCCCTGCCAGCTCCTTGATCCCCTTGTGGATAGGCACTACATCGCCACCTTCCAGTCTTGGGGCACCCACCCTGTCCTCAGAGAGATGGTGAAAAGCTCTGCCAGGGGTTTCCCAGGACATCTGCAAGTTCCTTCAGTACTCTAGGATGTAATTTATCTGGCCCGGTGCTTTCTCCGTCTTAAGGAGCTGAGGGCTTCCTCACTCTCTCTGCAGTGATTTCCACTTCTGGTATCTTTCTCCTGCTAGCCCTCCCCACCTGCCAGTGATGCCCCCCTCTCCCCAGACCTGCCGATCGGTAAGGTCCCCCTCCTCATTATCTCTGTCTCCTCCCATGTATGATGCAGCATCCCATTTTCCCTGGTGAAAACTGAGGTGAAGTACTCATTTAGTACCTCAGCCTGCTCCCCGGGTCTTGAGCCATCTCTCCCTGATTTAATCCTGCTAATCTGCCCTTCACCCTTCATCTTTCCCCAATGTATCTAAAGAACCCTTTTCCTCTCCTAATTTCCCTGGCCAGGTTCTGCTCCTTCCTTGCCTTAGCCGCCTCACCACTCTAGTGGCCCTTCTAGCCATCAGCCCGTACTCCCCTCGATCCCTTTCACTCCTTGAGCACTTGAATTTCTTATAGGCTGCTTTCTTTCCCTGCACCACCTCCTGGACCTCCCTGGTCCACCAACAGGGTTTTTGGGCCCCACCGCATTTTCGCCTTACTCTTGCACAGGTGCTGGTAGCATCCTGCACCCCTCTCCTGATGATTTCCCACCTACTATCAGCGTCCATGTCTGACCCAATCCCATCCAAATGCTCCTTAAGGATCCTTCCCATTTCCTAAAATCCGCCCCCTGAAGTCAGTTACTTCCGTCTTTGTGCAGCCTTCTACCCTCCTAGGTCCAGGCAGAACCAGACCGTGGCATGGTCACTCCCGTCAATGGGTCCCTACCTCCAGGCCCCCAATCTGGTCACTGTCTGCCAGGACCACATCCAGTACCATGCCTCCCTGGTCGGTTCCCCACCTGCAGTGTGGGAGCAGCATCTTGAAAGACATCCAACAACCTCTGTTCCCTGGTCACAGAGGATGTCATGTCTCCCAGTCTGTTCCTGGCATGTTTAAGTCCCTAACACCACCACCTTTCCTCTGCCCAGTCTGCAGTGTCTCTAACTTCTGCCACCAGACTGTCCTCCAGCTCCTCCGCCAGGGCAGGGGTCTATATACCACTCCTATTTTACTCTCTTGCCCCCCTTTGTTATCAGGTGACCCACGCCTCCACGGTTCCCTCCGCCTCATCTACTCCCCTATGCCAATGCAGTTTTGACTATCATTGCACCCCTCCTCCCTTCTCTCCCCTGTCCTTCCTAAACATAGTGTAACCCTCCAGGTTCAGGTCCCAGTCATGTCTTGCAGTGGCCCAAGTCTCAGTGACCGCTGCACATCCACTGCTCCCTCAGTTAACATCGCCTGGAGCTCAGGCATTTTATTGCCTAAGCTCCTGGCATTTAGCAGGACTACCTTCCACCCTTTCCCTATAGTTCCATTTCCCCTGCTCGTGTTCCCGTGGGGATTCTGTTTTCTCTGGTCTGCACTTTGCCAGTTGGCCTTTTCCTGCAATCCTCCTGGTCCCCAGGGGGGTGGAGACAGAGTCCCTCCTTTATCGGCACCCCCTTGACAGCCTTTTCTCCCATCCCACCCCCCTTCACAAGTTTAAACCCCACTTTTCACCAATGAACTCCTCTATTTTCAACTTAAGGATTCCCCTCTCCTCCAAATTGAGATGTAGTCTATCTCTAGCATACAGCTCCTTATCCTCCCAGGTCTCCCCCCAATCCCCCATCAACCCCATACCTCTGGCCTCCACCACTCCCTGAGCCACTGGTTTATCTCCTAATTTTCCTTTTGTGTTCCCCATTAGCCCCTTGCTGCTGAGGATTTCTGAGAAGACACTGTGCATCCTATGTCATGACAGACCCTGGCGAGCTCCTGAATCTTGCCTGTCTCTAGCTCGCTATTTCCTCAATGTCATTTGTGCCCAGGTGGACCAGTATGTCTGGGAACCCCTGATCCTTGCCAGCTGATATATCGTGATTAGCCCCTGTGCACCATTAGTCCAGGGAAGCATCTTGTTTTAACTGGCCAGGCTTCTCCCTCCCTATCCCATTTGATACCCCTGATCATAGAATCCCCAGCAGGAGCACTCTGACCCTCCTTTTCCTCCATTCCCCCTTCCATGTCCTCATCCTTTCTACGGCCCCTCCACCCAGCTGGCTCCTTGTTCCTCCCCTATCTGGGTGCCACCGCCACCCTCCTTATTTACCATGGCCTCCCTCCCTCCAATCCCATGCCTCTCCTCCTCCTGAGTATCCTTCTACACCTTGCTAATTCCCCTCACTGCTTCATAACTGGTCCTTCTCCCCCATCTGCTAAACTAGCCTGACTCACCCTCCTTCCTTCCTGTCTCCATTTGGTTCCTCCTTGCTCGTCATGCTCCCTGGCCTAAACCCTCAGCTCCTTTACTGAATCCTCCTTGTACTTCTGGTCCTTCTCCTTTCCTTTCCTCCCAACTGGTCCTTCTCCTTGCGCTTCCTCCTCTTCCCCTGCCCCTCCTGCTCTGATTCACTGCTCCCCATTCTCCTGCATTCCAGGTCCCCCTGTTCTTCCTGCTATCTGGCCCCTGCCTCCTGCCTCCCACTCCACACCCTTTCGTCTCTAACCACCTCTGTCGTGGCTACATCACCCCCCTCATCCTTGAGCAGAAGAAATTAGGCGGTTACTGAGTATAAGGTCTGATCCACCTCCTGCCTTGCTTCCTTCTGTCCAGCTCCGGCCATCTGCCTACTTCCCTGAGAATGTTGTCCCTCCGTCCCCCTTTGTGAGGGTCCCCAGTTACTGCCTGCTTCCTTGGTGGTGTCCTTTTGGACCCCCTCTGCCAGGGTCCCTATGTGACACCTAGTATTCTCCTGCACTCCTTTCCTACCCCACCCCAGTGCTTGGTGCAACCCTGTGGAGATTTCCAGCCCCTTCCCAAACATACCTCCCCCCTTCCCCAGCTTTCTCCTCATCCCGCAACCTCCCTAAGCTGTGCTAAGCAGCACACTGGGCAACCACCAAACTCTCCAAGCCCAGTCCAGTATCATGGCTGCTCCACACCCTGTGCACCCCACCACCCTTCCAAAGATGCCGCCCTAATGAGATGTGTGGTTCCATCCCCTCCAAATAGAGCCTTGGTGAGCCACCAGATTACCCCCTAGTCCAAGATACCCCTACTGCCTAATCAGGTCACCCACTAATCTTAGAGACAGTCTCACTGTACACCAGTAACTCTGTTACTAGGTGTAGTACAACACATTAAACTTATAAGGAAATGAACAACTCCTAAGCTCCTCTCCCAGCCTTTAAATCCAACCACCAGTGGCTAGAACTACATGAGCTGCACCAGCAGCCTTTTCCTCAGTTGCAGGTGGGTGTTCCCCTATAAATTTGCAGACTTCTGGGGAGGAGGGGGTGGGGAGGGCAGGTCTTGGGCAGACACCAGACAAGAGAGAGTGTATCAGCTCTGTGTCTCCCTCCCAAGCCCTGCAGCCAAAGAACCAGGCCCAAGCAAATCCTACCAAATAGGTTTTAAATCAGAAGAAATAGGCCTCTACCAGCGCAGCCTGTTAACAGTGAAACATCCACAAAAAGAGCCCCACTTACAGCCACCAAATCAGTTTACAAACATCCAGCATCCCCCAAAACAATACCCTGCTAGCCCCTTAGAAGTAAGAAAGAAAAGAACTAACCTACCAAGTAAAATCCACAAGAACTCTGTGAAAACAACAGCAGCAGCTACTGTCCTGGAACACAACTGATCCTGTCCCCTTCCAGTTCTTTCTGAAGCTTTGGTTGCCAGGGTAATTTATGAACTGCAGGTAACTAAAGAAATCAACCTGTTGCAAAGAAGATGCCTGGGTTAGTTGGAAAATTAGAGAATTTTCTGATTATATAACTGAAAAATATGGTTGAGACTTAATCTATGTCAAGTCCAAAATGTCTAATGTATTATGAAGGAATGTTTTATTGTAGGGAATAGCTCTTAAAAGGGTAACATCTTCTCCAGTTTTCTTTTACTGCATTGTTTCCGTCCATATTCTCAAAACATTCTGTACTAATTGGCTATCTGTTACCTGACCAGGGGCAGGATTCACAAAGATTGCGCAAAGTGAACACAAAAGTTTGCACTGCACTCTCTGGTTGCGCTGGCGGGCAACTGTGCAATTCACAGTCCGATAGCCCGGTGGGCTATCGGACTGTGAATAGGGGGCCGGTGGGGGTAGAACTGACCCAGTAAAAGCAGCGGAAGACATAGCAGCGCAGTCCATACAGCCAGCCAGTAAATGGCCCTGCAGTTGATAGCCCTCAGGCACATAAGTGACATTCACAAACATAGCTATGCAAATGAGCCCATTGGGCATGCAAGGTGCTAGAGGCCATTAACATGCCCATTATGTGCTCATTTGCATGGTGTCCAACCCCCACCAGCCCAAGCCTCATGCAGCCACAGTTCCCACGGTGTAGTGGTGCCTCCCCCCAGTCCCCAATCCCCATAATAACAGAAAATAATCCTCTTTTCCATAGTATAGTGGTCCCTCCCCACCCTTGTCTCCGATCCCTATAATAATGAAACAGAATAACCCTTTCAGCAGTACAATGCCCCCCCACCCACCCGTTGATCCCATAATATAAAAATAACTACCCATATTCGGTAATATACTGTTTCACCTTCCCTGGTCCCCATCCATTATTGTAAAAAAAAAAAAAACCTGTTCCATGGTGAAGTGGTCCCTCCCCCTCCCAGTCCGATCCGTTAAAATAATAGAACAAACACAGTTTACTTAGTGTAGTGGTCCTCCCAACCACCCACCTGCTCTGGTAATGGCACCCATCCCTCTCCTCCCACTCTGGTATGGCCCGCTGGCTGGTGAGCAGCACAGCCCTCCACACACCTCCATGGCTGCCCTCCAACTGAAGTGTACATGACAGCTACTGTACACACTGCAAGTCCATTGGTTGACACTGTTGACCAATGGACTTGCAGTGTGTACTGTAAGCTCTCATTCACAATGCACTTTGTGAATGACAATTTACAGTACACACTGCAAGCTCATTGGACAACAGTGTCAACCAATGGGCTTGCAGTGTGTACAGTTGCTGTCATGTACAATTCAGTTGGAGGGCAGCTGTGGAGGTGTGTGGAAGGCTGCACTGCTCGCAGACCGGCAGGCCATACCGGGGCGGGAGGAGCAGGGTGGGTGCCATTACCAGAGTGGGTGGGTAGTTGGGGGAACCACTACACTATGGAAACAGGGTTTTTTTATTTATCTTAACAGGATAGGGGACCGGGAGGGGGAGGGACCACCTACTCATGGAAAGGGATTTTTTTTTTTTTTACAATAACAAACTCGGAGACCAGGGAGGGGTGGGACAGTATAATACTGAATGGGTAGATGTTTGTTCATATTATGGGGATCAGGGACCGGTTGGGGACCACTGTATGATTGAATGGGTTATTATGTTTTATTATTATAGGGATCAGAGACCGGGGTGGGGAGAGGGTCCACTATACTGTGGTACAGAGAATTATTTTTTATTATTACAGGGTTGGGGACTGGAGTTGGTGGGACTGGAGTGGGAGGCTGCAGTACCTCCACCATCCTCTGGGACATGTGGGGAGTACCACCAGGTTTTTCTGGGCCGTAATTTGCTCCAGACAATGGCCTTTGACAAACCTTTGTGAATGGGACTGCGGGGCTATGCAGGTCCCCTCCCACTCATTTGCATGGTGGCACTCCTCACTGCTTTGCCAGGACGCAAACCCAGTTTGCGGGGGCAAACTGGGCTTTGTGAGTGGCAGCTATTCACAAAGCTGTCTTTGCCCCAGGCAAATTGTTTTTGCACCCAGGCAAAGCTTTGTGAATTCTGCCTCAGGATTTTTAAGTGGATTTAAGTGTAATACCCAGGTGAGATTGGGGAAGCTTTGGGTGACTATTATTGTCTACCAGATTGCTTTATTTGTAGGATACAGCAGCAGCAGGTGTGCCTCCAATTCAGTTCAACTTTATTCAGGATTAAACCATTCTGCAGAGCTTGTTTGCAATTATGTCCTGTTAAAGGGGAACAGTCAGAACTAAGAGTCCCACACCCAAGCGTGTAACTGGTCTCAATTTGCACTTTGTGTGCAAAAACATCTGTTTTTACTAAACGTTTACTGCAGTACAATAGATAGTGTCAGATTGTGTTGGTGACTTCTCAGGCAAGCTGACGTTTTCTGTAACTACAGTTCCCAGAATCCCATGCAGCTGACATCAGGGAAGGGCTGTAGCAGTGGGAGATAGAATATCCTGCAGCATATGTCAAAGTTTTCATAAGCTTTGTTTTTTTGTTTGCTGGGCCTGCTGTCCTATGGTGCTAAGCACAGTCTTAGAGGATTGTACTTAGCCCTGGGAGAATAGTGGGACAGGCAAACCTCTCTTCTGAGTATAAAATCTCCAACATTCACTGCAGGCTATGGAATCTTCCAGCGCTACAGCCTGCTTTGATGCCAGCTGCTGGAGATTCTGGGATTTCTGATTAAAGCAAACATCCCCTTGGAAGTCACCAAAATCAGCCTGATACAATCTATAGCAAAAACACACAAAAAAAGCCACAAAGACAGCAATGTGTAAGAGCCCAAAAGTGACAACTAGCAAAGGCAAACAAGCATTTGTCAATGCTGGATGTTTGTCACTGGTATAGAGGCCTTGGGGTACTAGATGCTTTGTGTGACTGTGCAGTGTGAATGGTGGTAAAGAACATGCTGGCAGAGGGTTAAATTAAGGCATCTTGTGTTGAAAAGTATGTAAACTGCCTTTTTTAACTTAAGATTATTTAGATATCTGTAAAGGAAGCCATGGACTGTAGTGAGAGGAGAATGACAGAGTTCCGTTTTTGTAGTGTATAGCAGCCGAGCAGTGTTAATGGTAGTAAAGGACATGCTGTCAGAGGTTTAAAATCAGTCTTCTTCAGTTTATAAAGTATATAAATTCCTTTAAGATTAGTTAGACATCTGTAACAGAAGCTGCAGACTGTAGACCAGCACTTGTGTAGCCATGGATATACATGCACACTTGCACATCATCTGGGAATTGTGGTAAAACATTCCCATAGGATCACATTGTAAATTGTAAGTAAGGAATAACACATGACAGGGTGTGTGGCAGTGCTAAATTATTGCATGCCCGAGGAGGATTGTGAGGCATGAGGCACAGCTGAGTGCCTTCAACCACCTGGGAAGTGTGGTGTGTGGTTCCCATTGGATCACTTTGTAAACTGTAAGTAAGCAATAACACACGTCAAGGTGTGCGGCAATACTAAATTGTTACATGCCCCAGGTGGGTTGTGATGTATGAGGAGCAGTGAGTGTCTTTAACTCCTGGGATGTGCGATATAAAATTGCCATAGGATCACATTGTAAATTGTAAGTAAGCAATAACGCACAATTGGGTGTGCGGTAATGCTAAATTACCGCATGCCCCAGGTAGGTTGTGAGGCATGAGGTACAGAATGAGTGCCATCAACCATATAGAAAGTGAGGGTGAGGATGTCTTCACTCATGTGCCAAAGGCACCTATGCAGTCATGGAAGCACATGCTAAGGACATGGGAGAGTCAGCAGGTGGCTTTTCTAAGAAGTACCAGGCCCCTGGCTTCTTCACCTGGAAACAGAGGTAACATTCCAACTTAAATGGCACACAGCTGAATGACACAAAATGAAACCAAAAAAAGGGAAACAGCAGCAGAGTGATATGTAGCTCTGGGTTGTATGGAGAAGACAGTTTTCATGTGCACTGACTTAATGTAAGGAAGAAAAGAAAGTGTTGGTGAGTGGCTGCATGAAAAATGCAGTGTGCCCTAGATCACTTTGCCTGATAACATAAAGTGGGGATATGAGAATATGTGGCTCACACTGTCACAACAAGGTAGCAATAACAGCGTAAGGGAAAATAGTAATGAAACTATTAAGCGTAGAACAGTTTTGCACCCCACTCCCCCTATTCAGAAGGTAGGAGGTGGGAGCTATTTGAAAAGCAAATTGCAGTTTGGTTAATTGGAGGAGCGGGATCCTCAGATTGTTTCTGACACTCATGCATGACAAACTGGGAACATAGAGTGGAGAGTATACGCACACAAGCAAGTGCCATAGCTACATTACACTTACAAAATAGGAATCACAGAGATGAAGCAGGGTTATTATGTGTCTCAGAAGGGGGCCACATGGAAACATCAGTCAGACTGAGACAGCCTGTAAACAGGGTTGGGACGCAGTCATGGAAATCTGGGGAAACGGCTAATGCTGTGATAGGAGCACAGTCCCAAAACTACACAAGCTTGGGCAGATTAGATGGGGCTTGCAGGGGGCAGCCAGTGCATCTGAAACTGCTTGTCAGTTCCGTCTGGTGGCAGGTGCAACCTGTACAGGGGCACAGCTGTCAGAAATAATCTGAGGATCCCTCTCCTCCAATTAACCAAACTGCAATTTGCTTTTCATATAACTCCCACCTTCCAAACAAGGGGAAGGGGGTGAAAAACCATTGTGCATTTAATGTTTCCATTTCTATTATCCCCTGCTCTGTCAATGCTGCCTCATTGTGACAGTATGAGCCACAGATTCTCGTATTCTGACTTTGCATTATCAGGCAAAGTGATCTAGGCCATGCTGCATTTCTCGTGCAGCCACCCACTGACACTTTCTTTTCTTCCTTGCATTTAGTTAGTGCACATGAAAACTGCCTTCTCCATACTACCCAGAGGTACTTTTCTCTCTGCTGCCATTTCCCTCTTTTTGGTTTAATTTTGTGTCATTCAGCTGTGTACTATTTAAATTAGAATGTTACCTCTGTTTTCGGGGGAAGAAGACAGGGGTCTGGTGCTCTCAAGAGCACTCCCCTGCTGACTCTTCCACATCCTCAGCATGCACTTCAATGGCAGCATAAATGCTTTCAGCACCTGACTGAAGATATACGCACTTCCTAAGTGGTTGAAGGCACCCAGCTGCATCTCATGCCTTGCAACCCACCTGTGGCATGCAGCAATTTAGGATTGCCTCACATCCTGCCTTGTGTTATTACTTACTTACAATTTACAATGTGATCCTATGAGAATTTTTTATTGCACATCTCAGGTGGTTGCATGCATTCTGCTGTGCCTTGTGTCTCACAATCCACCTGGGGCTTTCAGCAATTTAGCATTGCCACACATCCTGCCATGTGCTATTGTTACTTACAATTTACAATGTGATCCTATGGGACTCATGTACCGTACTTCCCAGGTGGTAGAAGGCACTTAGCTGCACCTCATGCCTCACAACCCTCCTGGGGCATGCAGTAATTAAGCATTGCCACACACCCTGTCATGTGGTATTGTTTACTTACAATTTACAGTGTGATCTTATACAGCAGCTGATGTCTTCAGGAGAACGTTAACAAAACACAATATCTATACTCAAGTTCAGCTTGTATTTCAAATTAGTTCTGTATATCTCCTCCACATTATTTACTACTGAGGTCACTTGCATGCAAACAAGAGCTTTGATCCTGAAGAGATCATCTAGTCCTGCTACTTTCTCCCTACCCGAGATTATAATGCACTGCTTGTGACATCACTGGTATTCCCATGGCAACAGACTGTGCTGTCACAACAGAGGATTAATGGCTTGAAGTAAGCAATAAGACATGATGGGGTGTGCATTAGACAATTCTAATGCATGGTTAGGGGGATGTAGTGAGGCACGAGGCCACAGGCTGAGTGCGTCCAGTCCCCTAGCCGTGCATTAGAACTGTCTAATGCACATGCCCGGAGTGGCTTATTGTGCTTATAAAATGGGCCTGTGTATTCTAAATGGGGGTTCTAGTTTTAGCTGTGCATTAGACACACCTACTGCATGGCTAACAACCAATGAGATTGCTTGAAATCCTTTGCCCATTTTATAAGGAGGGATTAAGATATAGAGGCAGATGAACTATAAGGGACAAAGATTATGTTATCATGCACATTTCATCAGTAATAAATACTGGGGAAGGCAAATCTATAGAATATATATGGAATAAAAGCCGAATTGTACCCAAATCTTGTGTTTTTGAAAGTTTTCTTTGGGGTGTCACAGCTCTTTATGGGAATTTTATTACCACACTTCCCAGGTGGTGCATATGTTTGCATGTGTATCCATGGCTACAGAAGCACTGGATCATAATGATGGATGTCTTTTGTGTCATGTGGAAAGAGTTGTATGTTGTTTGTCTTGGCTGATGATGGATGTCTGGTTGCTTGTGTTGCCTTGCCCCCTTTGGCTGCTTGGGGTGGAATGCGGAGTTAGTGTTGAAACCCCTAACATCATATTTCCATACTTTTGTTGCTTTAATAGCAATGCAAACTGATGAATTAACAGAGTTGTTTTACAAAGAATATATAAGCAATATGTTACCCCCGCTGGAAATATTGTTGATATTTTTTGTTTGAGTGCAGATTGACCCTGATGACATCATCAGTGATGAAGCCATGAGTGATGTCATCAAGTCAATCAGCGCAAGAACAAAATATAGCATTTTCCAGTAGGGGACAGCATATTCCATTTATGCCACACCTCAAAAAAAAAAGATTGAATTTACTGCCATTTGTTGCTGATTATAAAAATCTAAAAAGTATCTAGTGTATAAATGAAACACCAAGGTATCTATAAATGAAACATCACTCATTTGGTATATATTTTTGTGCTGAACAACTTTTGTGGGTGCAATATCTCAGTACCCATAGGAGCATTGGAAAAAATTCCACTGCAGCTGTAATCAAGGCCTAACAACCTTCACGCATTCTTAGTATACCTAAAAGTGTACTAAGCTGCGTTTAGCAAAACATCTGTATCTCAAACCATTTTTGAGATATAGGTGCTGGAAGGTACTGTGTCCACCACAATGTTATCCTATGGAAAATTTTCAAACTTCAAAACCTTACAACTATGAAAGCAATGTAAATTTTATTACCAAATCAGCAAAAGTCACATCTTTGGGACAAGTCCTTTCTACCCTAAAAATTTCAAGCCGAAATTCCAAACCATTTCTTAGCAGTAACCTTTTAAAGCCTTTTTCATGAGGTGTCAAAATCCCTTTTCTCAAGCCAATTCCTTTTTGTGAGCTGTCAAAATCCCTTTTCGTGAGCTGATCCCTTTTTGCCAGATAGGGTCATGTGAGCCTCCCCTCACAAAAAGGGGTTTTGACAGCTTGCAAGAAGGGGATCAGAAGTGAGTCACGAAAAGGGATTTTTTAATTTTAAAACTACCGTTTTTGAAGTAAACTAAACTAAACTAAACTAAACCAAAGGCATTGGTTTTTAGAGGACATCCCCCTGAGCAAAACCCATACTTGGATGTCTACAGAAGACATCCCTGGGGCAAGTTATAATGTTTTGTTTGTGCCAAATAAAATGAAAAACAAGATGGTGGCTCACGAAAAGGAATTTTTTTTCTCAAGAAGAGGGATTTAAAAATCCCTTTTCACAATCCCTTTTCATGTGCCCAAATTCCTTTGCACTCTTGGCACATCAAGAAGACCAGAAAAGCTGGGACCAACACATTGTAGTAGTGCTACATTGTATTTTGCTGGGTCTGGTGGAGGTGAGGAAGCAGCAAGTGAGACATTTAGTGTTTTGGTGACCTCTAGTGGTCATATAGTATAACCTGCAGGTCAGAAAAACAAACAAATGGTGATTTGCACATTTTGGGACACTATATCTCCATGCCTTCACATGCAACTGAAATGAAACTTACAATTTCATGAGATGTCTGCTTCATAATGGGGCATGGCAAATTTCATGTGTATCACCTAAACTGTTTCAAAGTTATTGATGCACAAACTATCAAGTCTAACATAAAAGTTAATAAAGAATTTGACAACAATTGGTGATATACACATTTTGGGACAGCATTTGTCCAGAGGTCTACACCAAATCAAAATGAAACTTGGCACATCAAGAGACCATTAATCTTTGAAGGCATGTGCCACATTCCATGCAAATTTCGAGAAAATCTGTAAAGTTATTAAAGTGTAAAGTGTGACATATGAAACAATCAAAGAAAGAATTTGACAAAAAATGATGATGTACACGTTTTGTGAATACATATCTCCAGAACAGCAATCCCAATCAAAATGAAACTTGGCCTGTCAAGAGACCATTGATCTTCAAGGGTATGTGCCAAGTGTCATGCAAATAGCAGGAAACTCTCTGAAGTTATTAAAGTGCAAAGTGCGAAGTGCGAAACAATCAAATAAAGACTAGCAAAAAATTGTAATAAAAACATTTTGGGACTGCATAGCTCCATGTGTACATTCCCAATCAAAATGAAACTTGGCATATCAAGAGACCATTACTCTTTGAGGGCACATGACAAATTCCAAGTAAATTACAAGAGTAGCTGCGGAGTTATTAATGCACAAAGTGCCACCTCAATGTTATCCTATGGGAAATGTCTAAACTTTGGAATGTTTTAACTATGGGACCGATGTACATTTTTTCACCAAACAGCATAAGTTACACCCGTGGGGCAACTCCTTTGTACCCTGCAAATTTGATGCCGAAAGTCCTAACTGTTTCTTTGCAGCGAAGTGGAAAACAAACAGTAAACTTTAAAAATCCCTGTTCATGAGCTGTCAGAATCCTTATTTGTGAGCACAGCTCCCTGTTTGTGAGCTGTCAAAATCCCTGTTTGTGAAGCAAATCCTTGTTCACTATTTATACACCTATCCAAAAGACTGAACTGAGCATACTTAGAACCCGAAATTTCAAAATGTAATAACTTTGGAACAGATTAATATTTTTGCACCAAACTAATGCTGGCTTGTTCTTTTGGGCAGCCTCTTTCTGCAGACCAAAATTCTAAACAGTGTGTCTGCAGTGTGATGGGCAAAACTCAGCAAAAACTGGTGAAAAAAAGGAAAAACACACCTTTTTCACTATGTGCTGCATGAAAACCACATATCCGATTGATATAAAACTTGGTACATCAAGAGACCTACTCTGAGGGAGAGCGCATACCTCATTTTGTGCAAATCCATAGAAAGGCAGCAAAGTTATTAAAGTGCAAAATTTGGGGTTTAACATTAAATTGCCTATTCAACCCTAACTATAGTGATGCTATCGCACCACTATTATATACTATTTATATAAAGGATATGCAATGGGGCTACTGGAAATATCCCTGATGTTTCCTCAGAGTGCAATTTGACCTTATGACCTCACGAGTGGCATAGGTCAAACTGCACAAGGGGGGAAATATCAGGGATATTTCCAGTAGCCCCATTGCATATTTCATTTATCCAATGTCATTGTTTTGCTTTTGATTTTAATGTTTTTTTTATATATGTTCATTTTTGGTATTTTTTCCACTGTGGCATTTCATTTCTGGTGTTTCTTGTAGGTAGGGATGCCAGCGTGGTAGTTATGGTCCCTACATGCTTGTGTTGCTGAAAGTGGCATTATATTGGTTGATTTTTTTAGTGTGGGCAGGCTAAAAATGTTTTTAAACATGGCAGCGTTACTCCCGCTTAATGAGGTTTCTGTATGGCAGTTTATATTGTGTTTTTTTTTCCATGGGTTTCTTTTAACCGATCATTTATGTGGTTGATCCTGCTTTTTGTATTGCACGGCAGTACTGAAGTGTGAGGGATTCAACTCCTAAGGAGTGGATGGTTCTGGTGTTGTCTGCCTAGTAGAGGAGCTGGTTGCTGGCTTTCGGGAGCAGTGTGAGTGGGTTGGAGGTTGGCTGGATATGGAGGTAAGAAAGTTTTTAGTGTTGGGTATCATGGAAGGATGTGAGGAGATTTTAAGAATGGCAGGGGCTTACAGTTTGGTGGAGGAGTTCTTAGTTCTGCATTTCACCAAGTACAGTAGTTTGTTGCCAGCTAGGGGGATGTTAGAGAAGTGTCCGGAGGACAGCATCTGTTGTTGGGGACTGGCAAGTCTATGTGGTTGGTTACAGAATGAATGCAGCAGTGAAGGGATAGTACCGAAGCTGGATGGTGCAAATTGCTAGTTGTGGTGTGTGCAGGGATTTAGCAAAAAAAAGAAAACGTTTTTGTAAAAGTCTGATGTGGGGATAGGTTGGAGAAATGTTTGGAGAAGCTCTGTTGGTGATTGTGAAGTTGTTAACATACTAACATAGTAATTTCCAGCAGATTAGGCCTTATGGTCTATCGAGTCTGCTTGAACCTCAGATCCCTAGTTGGGTGCCGAGGCCCTCTCCCACCTTGTGTTCCAGAAACCCTTATCATCCATCCCCACTTCCCTGGGCCAGGCCATCATCCGATACATCTGCTTTCTGTGTCTATCCCATCCTCTCTTGAAGCCCTCCACTGTGGATCTCTGAACCAGCTTGCCAGGCAGTGCATTCCTAGGGTCCATCACCCTTTCAGTGAAAAAAACTCCTCCTCTTTTCCCCCCTCACCCTTCCACCTTCCAACTTCAAACCATGCCCTCTGGTGATACCTCCCTGCTTTAGTCTAAAGATCCCCTCCATGTTTACCCTATTTATTCCCTTGAGGTACTTGAAGACCTCAATCATGTCCCCCCCATCTCTCCTCTCCTCCAATGAAAACAGGCAGAACTCCTCAAGTCTGTCCTCATACGTCAAATCTCCTAGTCCTCGTATCATCTTAGTTGCCCTCCTCTGTACCCTCTCCAGGAGCTGTATGTCTCTCTTCAAGTGTGGTCTCCAGTACTGTACACAGTACTCAAGGTGTGGTCTAACCAGTCCATTATACAGTGGCAGAATCACTTCCCTGCTCCTAGAGGTGATCCCCCTTACGATGCATCCCAACATCCTGTTTGTCTTGCTAGCTGCTCTCCTGCACTGCTCAGAGTTATTCATACACGCATCCACCATGACCCCTAGGTCTTTTTCCCCTGTTGAGGCCTCCAGCACCTCCCCTTCCAGGGTGTACCTGTGTTTAGGGTTTCCCAGCCCAAGATGTAACACATTGCACTTGGTGATATTGAAATTTAATTTCCATGTGTGAGCCGAGCTTACCAGGGTGTCCAGGTCCCCTTGCAGGGCTAACCTCCCCTCTTCCCCCTCAACTCCTGCTCCCATCTTGGAGTCATCAGCGAAGAGACTCATTTCACACCCTATACCTTCCCTGATGTCCGATATGTATGCATTAAACAGGATCGGACCCAGGACCGAGCCCTGTGGTACCCCATTACTGACCTCTATAGGGTTCGAGAGCTCCCCACCGATCACTACTCTCTGGGTGCATCCAGCTAGCCAGTTTTCAATCCATCTGACAATCAAAGGACCTACTCCCAACCCCGGCAGTTTCTCCACCAGACCATTGTGGAGGACAGA
This sequence comes from Neoceratodus forsteri, assembly GCA_016271365.2. NCBI lineage: Eukaryota > Metazoa > Chordata > Ceratodontiformes > Ceratodontidae > Neoceratodus > Neoceratodus forsteri. The sequence goes on from CM057452.1 coordinate 907,103,374, forward strand.
GTCAAATGCCTTGCTGAAGTCCAAGAATAATACATCCACAGGCTTTCCCCTGTCCAGTTCTGATTACCCATTTGTAGAACTCCACAAGATTGGTTTGACATGATCTACCTGGCACAAACCCATGTTGACGACTATCCAGACCTCCCACCTCCTCCAACTACACCCCCAATCATTCCTTTAGTATACTGTCCATTAATTTTCCCACCACCGAGGTCAAACTGATGGGTCTATAGTTATCTGGTACTTCCTCGACCACCCTTTTATGGATTGGCACCATGTGCCTCTTGCCAATCTAGGTACCTCCCCTGTCTCAAGCGACCTGTTGAAGAGCTCTGCCAGGGTGCAGCCAGTATGTCCGCAGTTCCCAAGTACTCTCAGATGAATGCCATCCAGCCCAGGAGATTTATCTTTCTTAGGGCCTTGAGGGCTAACCACACCCTTTCGTGGAGATAGCATCATCCGTCCCTCCACCTTACTGGCCTTTTATCCTTATCCTGATGTGACACCCTGGGGTACCTCTCCTTTCCTCTTGCTCCATTTCTGTTGCTCCCCTGATCCCACTCACTACCACTTCTATCCCCATCATGCCTTGCTTTGTAGATATCCCATCCCCCTCCCTAGTGAACACAGAGGCAAAGTACTCATTTAATACCGCTGCCTGGTTCCTCGCTTCTTCCACCCACCCTCCTTCTGATCTCAATCTGCCAAGATGGCCCTTAGTTTTTCTCTGCTCCCCAATGTACTGGAAGAACCCTTTTTCTCCTCCATGTATCCCCTCTGCCAGCCGCTGCTCTTTACTGGACTTTGCCCCCCCTCACCATCTGGGTGACTTTTCTAGATGCAAGATGGTACATTTCCTTTTCCTTTTCCCCTCTTGTTGTTTTATATTTTTTGTAGGCCACCTTCTTTTCTCTGACCACTACCTGAACCTCACTGGACCACCAGCATGGTTTATGTGACCTTGCTCCCTTACGTTTCACCTTAGGGCAGGTCCTGACTGCCTCATGAAGTCCCCGTTTTATGATCTCCCATCTCTTTTCCACATTTGTCATTGATGTAATCCCCTTCAAGTGATCCTTGAGAATATTTCCCATGCTCACAAAGTCTGCCCCCCTGAAGTCCACTGCCAGTGTCCTAGATCTCTCCCCCTCCCCATGCTTATTTGAAACCAGACAGTATTGTGGTCGCTCCCAGCCAGGGATCATCTAAACCAGGTCCTTACCAGATCCCCATCTGCCAGAACCACGTCCAGGACATGACCTCCCTTGTGGGCTCCATCACATGCTGTGTTAAGAACACATCCTGGAAGCCATCCAGCAGCCTCTGCTCCTTGGCCACCTTAGAGGACATGGTTCCCCAGTTTGTACCTGGCATATTAAGGTCCCCCATCAACACCACTGCTTCCCTTTGGTCCACACTGGGCAATGATGTTGTCCAGCAAACCATCCTCCAGAACATCACCCATCCTGGGGGCCTATATACTACACCCAGCTTGACCTTACCTCCTGCGGGGTTCGTGTATGACCCATAAGGCCTCCACGTTTCCCTCTGCCTCTTCTACCCTAGCAATTTCTATGTCACCTCTAATGAACATAGCCACTCCACTCCCTCTGCCCTCCTTTCTATCCTTCCTAAGCATAGTGCACCCCCTTACGTTTAGGTCCCAGTCATGGTTTTTGTTGGCCCACGTTTCCATGACCGCTGCCACATCCAACCCCCTCCCCTCGAACAGCATGGCCTGGAACTCTGGCAACTTGTTTCCCAAGCTCCTGACATTTACTAACACCACCACCCACCCCTTATCCCTGATCCCCTTTGTCAAACCCCACCCAGGTTCCTTATACTTCCATCATCCCGCTGCTCCTCCTGAAACCTCCTCCCCCAGTCTGTTCCCCCCTTGGGTTTGAAGGCTACTCCCCTCATCTGGAGGAGAGGGCTTCTGGTCAGCCCCTCCCTTATTTCTCCCCCCTCACAAGTTTAAACCCCACCTTTCTTGAATGTAGTCAGCCACCCCTGTTTAGGACTTCCTTCCCTAACGGGCAAGATGACCATGTCCTTGCATACAGTTCCTTATCCTCCCAAACCCTTTAAAGTTCCCTAACACCCCAACCCACTCTTCACCCCACTTCCTGAGCCAGTCATTAACCTCTGTGATCTTCATTTTTTCTCACTGAGGCCTTTGGTACTGGCAATATCTCGAAGAAATGTTGTATCCATTATCCCGACAGACTCTGGCAAGTTCTTGGAACCTTGCTTGGATTTCCAAAACGCTATTTCTCTAGATCGTTAGTTCTCAAATGCACCAGGAAATCTGGTTTTCCTCCAGTAATCCCTGTAACCAGTTCGTGCACCATGAACTTTGCTCTGTGCACCTGTCAGCCCAGAGATACTCATCATCACCTTCACCTGGCTAGTGGCATCCACCCCTGTCCCTCCCACTGGATACCCCTAATCATCGAGTCTCCCAACAGAACCTTAACACTGCCATCATCCTTATGGTTACCTCCACTATGTGCTCTCAACCCCATCCCCCCTTTATTCGTGATCTCAATTACATGGGAGTCTTCCTGCCTTATTAGATACCCCCTTGTCATCCTCCCCTTTCTGCCTCCCTTGTTATTTTGCCCACTTAACTCAACCCCCCCCCGAATAGGTGTCCCCTTTAACCCTCTCTTATCCAACCATTTATCCTGGCCTGATGGTTTCCTTCCCGTACCGTCATCCTCCCTGCTTGTAATAGTACCCCTACCTCCAGAGGCCCTCTGTGGGTCCCCTTACCTAGGGCCCCATCCTTGGTACAGACCCCCTGCTGAAGGTGGGCCCTCCTGCCTCCTTGTCTCCCAGTTTCTCTCCAGTCATGCTCTCTCCCTCATGTCTGCAATATGTTGCATCTCCCCATCTGCTTAACATTTATGTTTCCCTCCTCCTCTGGGACTATTTCTATCCTTTCCATTGCCGGTCTGTGATGCCCTAGGTATCTGACTCCCTCCCCGGCCTCTGTATCAGTTTCCTCATTTCCACCAACCCCTTCCTCCCCCTCTAGGTTGCTTAGTAGCTCAAATTTATTGTAACACTCTATGCCAGCCTCCATCAAGTAACCTGAGTTTCTCCCAACTGCCCCTCTAAACTGCCCCTCTTCCTCCCTTCTTGCCCTGTTCTCCTTAGGAGCTCCCTTCCCACAGTCTGCTCTTTTAGGCTTCCCCACAACAGCCCCTCCTGACTCTTTTCCCTCCACGCTCTTTATATTCGGAATGTTTACCCCGTATGTTTTCCCCTTAGCATCAACATCCCTATCTAAGGGTCCTGTGTCCCTAATATCCCCCATCCTGCTTGCTGTAACATAACGTCCTGTAATTTCTGAGTGATGCCCCAGCCTCCCCTCAGCCCCACCCTTCTGCCACCCATATCCACACCCCTTATCCTTGGACACCCCCCAACTCCCCCAGCTTACTCCTTAACCAATATACTTCACTCCTGATACAAGATAGCTGTCTACAGAGTGGGCAGCCTCCCTCTCTCCAGGCCCAATTGAGAATTACTGCCATCCCACAGCCTGTGCAGCCTACAACCCTTCTGAAGATGCCTGCCATGGTGGAATGTGGTCACCCTGTTTGTCCCTCTCTGTTCATAATGGCATGCACCCCTTTTCTCAGTCCCTTCCCCTTGGAATACAGTCTCTCTCTATACTGACTGCAGTTATTTATGAACCCAATTTCAACCCCACCAATAAAGTTCTCAAGTCTCACAAATGCAAACAGTCCAGTGTGTTTCCAGTCCCACTAACAGTGTGTGTTTGCAGACATCAGGTACCATATGATGTCACAGGCCCACCAGTTCCTGTTGCTTCAAATTTCAGTCACAAACGGAAATACACAGCCCTTCAATTCCAACCCCCAGTGGCTTTTCAGTATTTAAGAAAGCCTACAAAACAGGGTGGGTGGGAGAGCTCTACCACCACCATGCAAACATCACATTTAAATTTCATTCTAATTATCACTGCCAAACAAGTGTTCCCACACCCAGCACACAAGCCCCAATAGTTACAATATCACAGCCCAAGTAACAGTTCTAACTCAAAGTAGTAGTTTTTAACACACAGAACTAAATTCAAGTATAAAACTATTCAAATATTTCAGCTAAAACAGAAGATAAAACCAAACCTCTTTCCTGAACAACCTCCTACTTCTGTTCCCAGGTGGACAATGAAAGACAAGATGATTCTTGTAATTACCCCTTCCCCTAACAATAGGCAAACATTACATTTAAATTTCACTCTAATTATCACTGCCAAACAAGTGTTCCCACACCCAGCACACAAGCCCCAATAGTTAACAATATCACAGCCCAAGTAACAGTTCTAACTCAAAGTAGTAATTTTTAACACTCAGAACTAATTTCAAGTACAAAACTATTCAAATATTTCAGTTAAAACAGAAGATAAAACCTTGGTGTGCTGTTGGGATTTAAAAAAAATTATCAGCCTCTAATGTGGCATGTTGGGGTGCCAGAGGAGTTTATAGAATTGTTATTTTTATGTTTGCAAACATAGTGCCATCATCCGAGTTTTTGGAGGTGTGGCAGCCCTCTTCCAATTCAGGCAGTGTGTTTGCAGGCGCGGCCGCAGTTCTCCAATGCCTGCTCGAGCTGTCTATGACAGCTCCAAAATGCAATGGAGTACAGTTGAAAGGGGGAGCTATGCTCAGTGAGCAGCGATAAGATGTCGCCTGCCTGCGCGCCCCTACACACACACACACACACATACACACACACCCGCACTGCACTATGCATGCTTCCCCCACACACACACTGTAAAGCCGGGTGCCCAATCCCCGTCGGCTGTGCTCGCTGCCCCCAAAAGCCTTTTCCACATGCCACACTGCGCCCACCCCAGTGTGGCAACTCATCAGAGAGCCGACAGGTGCCTAATCCCCATCGGCTCCACTGTCCTCCCCCAGAGTACAGGGTGCCATGCTGAGCCCACCCCAGTGTGGAAAAACATCCCGTCATCATTTAAAAAGCCAAAAACTGCAATAAAAACTGTCCTCGGGCTCTCCCTGCCCTCCCATAACCGCACCCACCCACTGCACTCCCTGCCTCCCCACACACCCCTCAATCCCATACTACCTCCGGACCTCGCGCAATGATCTTCGTGGACTGGGAACGACTGCACTCTTCAGCCGACCGCGAACTGAGGAAATGCCGTAAGCTGTATAATGGGATAGATAGGGTTTTTTCAACTTTGCTGCATATCTCAGGCATTTTGGAATTTTGCACCAAATTTTCAACATGGGGTTTTGGACCCTTTCTCATGAATGCTGTCACTGTCATGGCGTTATTCGGACCCGAAGGGTGATTTCGTAGTCACTGCGTGAAATCACCTTTTGGCACTGATTAACAAAATGACACTGCTAGTGTTCATAAGATGGGCTCTTAAGAAGCCTATTTTGAAAATTTGGTGGAAAAATTCCAAAAAATGACTGTTTTACGAGCGTGCGTTGAGCAGTTCCTACGTACGCTCGTAAGTTCACGAATTTTCAATATTTTCACTCCAGATTTTCAACATTGCCATTTTACCACACCTTCTTATGAGCAGTATAGCTGTCATGTTTCACATCTTGCCCAAAATGTGTTTCCACCCATGTAGCGCACAATGGCGCAGTTGGTGTGCGAAATCAATGTATGGGACACATTAAGAAAATCACAGTGACACTGTTCATGAGCAGAGGTCTTAAAATGGCTATGTTGAAAATTTGGTGAAAAATCTCTAAAAATGACTGTTTACGTTAAGTGCTTGCACAGTTCCTACGCACGCCGTAAGTTTGAGAATTTTCAATATTTTCACTCCAGATTTTTCAACATTGCCATTTTATTACACTTCCTTATGAACAGTACAGCTGCCATTTTCATATCACCAAAAATTGTTTTCATTACGTAGCGCACAATGGTGCAGTCGATGTGCAAACAATGTTTGGGACAGATTAAGAAAATCACAGTTACACTGTTCATGAGCAGAGGTCTTAAAATGGCTATGTTGAAAATTTGGTGACAAAGTCCATAAAATGACTGTGTTACGAGTGAGCATTAGGCAGTTTCCAGGCACCTCGTAAGTTCATGACTTTGTAATATTTTCAGTCCAGATTTTCACCAGTGGCATTTTTCTACACTTCCTTATGAACAGTACAGCTGTCATTTTTCACAACATGGCGCCATTAATTTTCAGCTTAGAGATGCGTGGTCGCTGTGGGAAATCATTGTTCGGGAGAGATAAAGAAAATCACAGTGACACTGTTCATGATCGAGGTCCCAAAATGCCTGTGTTGACAATCTGCTGTAAAATCCCAAACTAATTACATTACGGAATGTCGTTGACAGTTTCTATCTGCAGCTCATGACTTCACCAATTTTTAATATTTTTACTGTGAGATTTGCAACATTGCTATTTTACACCTCCCCATGAACAGTACAGCTGCCATTTTTACATTCTGTTCGGAATGTTTTTGCACATGTGGTGCTAAATGTCGTAGTCGCTGTGCATAAGCAGCTTTTGGCTAACAAACTGATATTGCCACTGTTCATGAGGTGGGTTCACAAAAAAACCATGTTGAAAATTTGGAGTGAAAATGCCAACGAATGCCTGAGGTATTAGGGTTTCCAACCATAACGCCCAACCCTGTAGAGAATGACAGGCATCAGGGGTGTGACTTGGGATTCTTGCCTGTAATGCTCATACCATTCCACACCCTGCAGCCAGTGAGAAGCATCGAGGTATGCCTTGGGCTCTCGGCCCAAAGTTCACCCCATTCTCCTATACCACACCCATCTCACTGTATTTCCTGATGGAATGGGGTGGCGCATAGGGCCAAAGACCCAAAGGCACACCATGACTACTTGTCAGTGTCTGCAGGGTGGGGTGTAGCGTAATGGCAAGGCCGTTATGCCTGACGACCCAAAGGCGCACCCCAATGCCTGTCACTCTCTGCAGGGTGGTGGTGGGGTTGGCTTCAGTTCAATACTTCACTGCCATTCCTATTACGCAGCTCTGTAACTTCTACACTACCACTGCCAATGCCAGCAAGCAAACATTCGGCATTTACAAATGCTTGTTACATTTTTTGATGGACTTCCCCAAGGACTGTATCTTCTGTCTCTCCTGTTGAAAAAGGATTTGGGGAGAAAATAAAAGTGTTCTGTGTGCTGTGTTGTGTTGTGCTGTGATGTGTGTAGTGTGCTGTGTGGTATGTTGTGTGTGCGGAGGGCAGGAGAGAATTACATTTTTATCTCTCATTCAGATTCCTTAGACATTTTTGGTACATCAAGTTGTTATACACTGAGAATTTATTGACATCAATACATATCAGGCTGCATGGTCTTAATTTCTTGATGGTCCTTGACAAGAGTTTTTCATTTGACACTAATACTGTCAATTTATAGTCATATAATGTATGGTAAGTGCCTATTAACCACCATAATCAGCAGTCTTAGAGCTTTGTTATGCACTGTTTAGAATTTTAAAAGTTGTTAATCACACTTCAGAACTTCCAAACAGTGGCATAAGTAAGCAATAAGACATGATGAGGTGTGCATTAGACAGTTCTAATGCACAGCTAGGGGGACGTAGTGAGGCACAAGGCCAGAGGCCGAGTGCGTACAGTCCCCTAGCCATGCATTAAAACGGTCTAATGCACATCCCCGGAGTGGCTTATTGCACTTATAAAATGGGCCTGTGTATTCTAAATGGGGTTCTAGTTTTAGCTGTGCATTAGACACATCTAATGCACGGCTAACAACCAATTAGATTTCTTGAAATCCTTTCCCCATTTTATAAGAAAAAAGAATGCACCAGAGTTCCATAATTCTCACACATAGAATGCAAACAGTGTTTTTTTGACCATACACTATAAAAGATGATGGCTGGGGATTGGGTGACAACCACGCTGAAATCGCCTCTCATGGTTGCTAGGGCTACAGTAACCCTCTTGAGCTACGCGCTCGAGGTTCACCATGTTGCCCTAGCAACCACTCAAGGTGATTACGGTGTGATTATCACCTGATCCCCAGCCATTATCCTATACATTATCATTTATAAAGTCCTGTTACTACACTATAGGCTACTGCAGTTTATGGGGCATAATATCTAACTGGAGAGTATAGCTGGGTAATGGGTCCAGCTAAGTTTTACACTGTGTGCTGATCTTTTAAAGACAGCTTTACTGGTAATTATTTGTCTATAATACATACATTGATGCTTCCTGTAGTCCTAAAACAATTTTATTATGTCTTTAATCTGGGTGGGGGGGGGTTCAGTAATTGCATTCTTATACACATTGTGACACTCATAGTTTGATTTAAGAGCCATCTGCTCAAATAGTTGTTATCTCATGTCAATCTAATTTATATTCAATAGAGTTCTTTGTATGTGTTTTGCACTAAGCACCTTTGGCCCCAAGACTCTCCCAGTTTAATGTGACATGGTACTGTTAAGTTTCACAGACACCTTCTGTTTTTTTTTAAAATTAGTATTTTAAACCAATAGGGATTTTCTGTATTTTTTTCTGCATGCTCTACATAGAAACATAGAAGTTGACGGCAGATAAGGACCACAAGGCCCATCCAGTCTGCCCATTTCTTTTTCTACCTTATAAATGTGCCATCAGCCTTTGCTCTGTCAATGGCCTATCTATTGATACTCATCTGTATTGCTCCCTTATGCCTATCCCATGCCTGTTTGAAGCCCTGCACTGTATTCATAGCCACCACTTCCTGAGGTAAGCCATTCCATGCATCTACCACCCTTTCTGTGAAAAATAATTTCCTCACAGTCCCCCTTAATTGGCCTCCCTCTAATCTCATTTACTGTGTCCTCTTGTCCTGCTATTTTTCTTATATTTAAACATGTTAGACTCTTTCACCTTGTTAATGCCCTTAAGGTGTTTGAATATTTCAATCATATCACCTCTCTCCCTCCTTTGCTCTAGGATAAACATATCGAGCTCCGTTGATCTAGTCGTTAAAAGTATTGTTTTTTCTAAATAACTGCCATTAAGCTCTGATGAAGGACTGGTTGGTCTGAAAGCTAGAGCATTTTGTTCTTTTTGTTAAAATGTATCAAATCATTTGCTTCTGGATCTGTGTGCTGTAGGACAGAAATGAAACTGCAGAGTGGGAGCTGGTATGCAAGCGAGCAGGGGAATTCTGATTGTACTGCTCATGCTGCCAGCTCCCACTAATCAAAACCTTTGTGAGCAGTTGTGGTGAAGCGCAGCTAGTGCCTCTGTATGACCTACTGTGAGGATAAATGACCTACTTTGAGGATAAATGCGATATTCTCACTGTAGGTCTGACCACCCTAAATATTGCCGTCATTTGCCAATTTCTATTCTCACCCCCATTGCATATATATATTTGTCTAGAGAGAGGGAGAGAGAGAGAGGGAGTTAAGCCCACCAGGATGAAGCACAGCACTGCAGAATTCTGCAGTAGAGTTACCGCAGGAATCAATGCAGTTTCAATGGGAGGTGATACCCTTTGTCATGCAGTAAACCTGTGACACTGTGCTTCATCCTGGCGGGCTTCACTGTGTGTGTATATAGTGATTTACACATTTTGGGACACTATATCTCCATGCCCTCACATGCAACTGAAATGAAACTTACAACTTCATGAGATGTCTGCTTCATGATGGGGCATGGTTCTATGTCATTAGGGTGATCACCATTAGTGCGAGTGTACATCACCAAAAATAAAAACGTTGATGTACACTAGCAGTGAAAACAACAACACTGACATGGATCACTTATGTATGCGGAGGGTCACCCTGCACTTCTGCAGGGGCTTCACCCCAATAATTCTCGTAACTAAAGATTCTCAACCCAGTGGGTGCATATCGGGGAACTTGTAAAAAAAATGAAAACTGCCACAACTGCAAAAAATGCTCACACCTCCCCAGACCTGAATGCACCCTCTCAACCATAGCCAGCCACCTTCACCACTAGACCACATGGCTAACTTGGCAGACTGCACTGCCTCCCACATACCTTCCCTCCACTTCTGTCCCCCGTGGTGTGGTTCCAGTCACCCATGTTGGCTTCCTTTTTGCCTGTCCCTACCCGTAGTCCACAGCACAAGTGCTGAGATTGAGTCACTCATATTTGCATCATTCAGTCTCAGTCACCCTTTTTACAAGATACCATGGGGCATGATAAATTTCATGCATATCACCTAAACTGTTTCAAAGTTATTGAAGCACAAACTATTAAGTTTTAACATAAAAGTGAAGGAAGAATTTGACAATAATTATGATATACACATTTTGGGACTGCATTTCTCCAGAGGTGCACACCCAGTCAAAATGAAATTTGGCATATCAAGAGACCATTAATCTTTGAGGGAATGTGCCAAACTTCATGCAAATTGCAAGAAAATCTGTGAAGCTATTAAAGTGCAAAGTGTGAAATATGAAACAATCAAAGAAAGAATTTGACAAAAAATGGTGATGTACACATTTTGGGACTGCATATCTCCAGAAGTACACTCCCAATCAAAATGAAACTTGGCTTATCAAGAGACCATTGGTCTTTGAGGGCACCTGCCAGATTTCATGTAAATTGCAAGAATAGCTGTGGAGTTATTAATGCACAAAGTGCTGCCACAATGTTATCCTATGGGAAATTTCTAAACTTTGGAATGTTAGAACTACGGAAACTATGCAAATTTTTTCACCAAACCAGCATAAGTCACATCTGTGGGGCAACCCCTTCATATCCTGCAAAGTTGAGGCCAAAGGTCCTAACCGTTTCTTTGCAGTGAAGTGGGAAAGAAACAGTAAACCTTAGGCTCATTCACATGAGGGACTGTGAGCCACTGTCAGTGGCTCACAGCAGCAAGATTGGTGCCCCTCCCCTTTGTGAACCTTACAGTTTCAATGATTTTCTGTTGCAAGGCATTTCCACCACGATCCCTCTATCTTGGGTTTGCACAATGGTGTTGGTGGTTTCCTATTCCGTGTGAACATCAAAACCACCTGCAACACAACAATTTCCCCACCCAAAGTATGGACAACACTGGAACATTGGAATCACTGGAAAGGAAAAGGGCAGCAGCAACACCAATACAGTGTGAATGCAGCTCACTAGTGCTTCCAAAGAATTTTTAAGAATGATTAAAAAGTAGTGGCAAGGCACAGTGTGAACGAGCCTTTAAGAATCCCTGTTCATGAGCTGTCAAAATCCCTGTTCATGAGCTTAAATCCCTGTTCATGAGCTAACAAAATCCCTGTTGCTGAGGCAAATCCTTGTTCTCCATTGATACACCTATCCCAAAGACTGACCTGAGCATGCTCAGAACCCAACATTTCTAAATTTAATAACTTTGGAATGGATTATTATTTTTTCACCAAACAAACACTTGCCTGTTCTTAGGGGCAACCTCTTTCTACCCAGAAAATGTCAGACTAAAATACCAAACAATGTGGCTGCAGCACGATGGGCAAAAATCAGCAAAAACTGGCAAAAAAAGTGACAAACATACTTTTTTCACTGTGTGGTGCATGAAAACCACACATCCAATCAACACAAAACTTGGCAAGTCAAGAGATCTACCCCATGGAATGATGCATACCAAATTTTATGCAAATCCATTAAATGGCTGCAAAGTTATTAAAGTGGAAAAAGTGGGGTTTACCATTAAACTGCCTATTCAACCCTAACTATAGTGGCACTACAGCACCACTAATATATATATATATATATATATAGTAAAAAACTTCATTAATGCATCAGTTAGGGTTAATAGCACAGTGACAAAAGTTTGGAAATGTGATGTTTGGGTTCCCCACCCCCACCCCTCACACACACTCCACACACCAATAGGCGTTGGGATGTGCCATGGGGTCATCAGGCCCAACTGTCACCCCATTCCATGTGTAAACAGGCTGATATGCTACAGTATAGGAGAATGGGGTGAGAGTTGGACTGACAACCCCATGGCACACCACAATGTCTGCTTGTGGGGGGTGGGGGTAGGGGAACCCTAACATCACATTTCCAAACTTTTGTTGCTGTGCTATCAACTCTAACTGATGCAGTAATGAAATTTTTTGTGATGAATTTCCCTTCCTTTTGAGAAAGTGTAATCTAACTAGTAACTGGTATGTAGTAGTGGGAGCATGGGCCCTCCTGGCCCTGCACTCCCCTCATGCTGCCCATTTTTGCATAATGGTATGCGTATGTGGGAGCGCAGGCCCTCTGGGCCCTGCGCCCCCACTTACACATAAGTATGGAGCTCTACAGCAGCCAAATAGTACTGAAAAGGAACCCTTGTAACACTAATTTGGCACTATCTTAGAAACCATAGCAACTATGAAAAAAATTCCACTGCAGTGGTGTTCATGACTTTGAAACCTCCATGCAAGCTTGGACTAAGCTACGGAGAATAAAAAATCTGTATCTCACAACATTCACGAGATACGGGCATTGAAAGTCAACGTGGGCTTTGCAATATCAGCCTAGAGGGAAATTTCTCAGCTTCAGAGCACTGTAACTACAGGCCCATTGAATGCTTTGAGACCAAACCACCAAAAGACACATCTGTGGGAAAAGGGCTTGCCACCCTGCAAATTTCAGCCCAAAAGCCCCAACCATTTTGAAGCTGTGCAGTGGCAAAGAATTGCTGTTTTTGGGTGATGCTCTGTTGCAAATTGTGACAGTTTTGCAAAATTTTGTGACACAATGGGCATGCCACTTTTGTGACTTGTGAAAGTGTTGCATCCATTGTGTCACAATTTGTGACACTACAGGGGGTCTGATCACTAAAACAGCATTTCTGGGATGATTTTCCCCCCAAAAAGATAGTGCTGTGTTCCTCAGGGCCAGACTAGGTAAACACAACTATTAGTATTTACTTAGGGGGTCCCAAATTTAAACACCAGGCATTTTCCTCTCTCACTAACTGAAAACAAGATGGCCACCACATGAGAGTAAAAGGGCCATGTGCGATAGTAAAATGTAGTGGCGGCAGCTTTCGAGAGACACAAATATTTTTTTCCCATTAACTATAATGGGAAACTTGTTTTTTGAATAACTTTTGAATGGTATAATATTTTTCTCCAAATCTTCAGAAGGCACATCAGTGACCCAGACTGCATCTTTCCTGAAGATTTCAGACCTAATGAACAAATCATGCGGGCTGTAGTCACGAGCAAAGAAACATGCAAAAACCTAATTTTTGCATGTTTTGTGGTGCTCTGCAGCTCCGCAACTGCTCAACTTGTCAGATCCAGAGAGCTATGGTACCGGACTGTGCATGCAAAATTGCAGGCAAATCCATCATACGGTGGCAAAGTTATTAAAGTGCAAAATTTAGGGTTTAACATACAAGTGGATGGGCAACCCTAACTATACTGACACTACCGTGCCAGTATAATATAAATATATTGTAGGGGCACAGTCATGCCCCTATAGAAAGGGTTGAGTAGGCAGTTTAATGTTAAACCTCAAATTTCTCACGTTAATAACTTTGCAACTGTTTGACAGATTTTCATGAAATTTTGTATGCCCTGTCCCATGGGGTAGATTACTTGACGTACCAAGTTTCATTTCAATCAGATGTATGGATTTTATGCAGCAAATAGGGAAAAAAGTGTGTTTTCATATTTTTTTTGCCAGTTTTTCAAGACTTTTCCTCATCTCCCTCCACCCACACTGTTTCAGATTTTAGCCTGAAATTGTCAAGGTAGAAAAAGCTGACCCTAAGAAACAGGCCAGTATTTGTTTGATGAACAAATTTTAACCTGATCCAAAGTTATTCAGTTTAGAAAATTCAGGTTCTGAGCATGCTAAGTTCAGTCTTTTGGATAGACACACAGCTGTGAACAAGGATTTCAGCTCACAAATGAGGATTTTGACAACTCATGAATGGGGATTCATTAAATCCCCATTTGTGAGAAAAAAAATTCTGATTCTAAAGCCGCCATCTTGTTTTCATGTTTAGCCCAAAACAAAATATTGTTACTTGCTCCACAGATATATTTTGTGGAAACAAATGTATGGGTTTTATTCAGGGTGACGCCCTCTGCAAAATCATGTGTTTGGTTTCCATCAGTTTATTAAAAAAACAGCCTTTTTTTATTTGAAAATCCCCGTTCGTGACTCACTTTTGATCCCCATTCGTGAGGTGTCCAAATCGCCATTCGTGAGCTATCAAAATCCTTGATCACGAGATGAGGACCAGATGGCCATATCTCATGAACAGGGATCAGCTTGCGAATGGTGATTTTGATACCTCACGAACAGGGATTTTGACACCTCACAAACAAGGATCATAAAAAAATCCTTGTTTGTGAGCTGTCAAAATCTCCATTTGTGAGGTGTCAAAGTCCCCGTTCATGAGATCAGAACCAGATGGCCAAATCTCATGAACAAGGATTTCTCATGAGCTGGGATTTTTACACCTCATGAATGGGGATATGGCTCATGAATGGGGATTTTGACAGCTCACAAACAAGGATTATAAACAAAATCCTTGTTTGTGAACTGTCAAAATCCCAGTTCACGAGCCAAATCCTCATTCGTGAGGCATCAAAATCTCCGTTCATGAGATGAGAACCAGATGACCCTATCTCACGAACATGGATTGCCTTGAGAATGGAGATTTTGTTATTTCGTGAACAGGGATTTGTCTCGTAAATAAGGATTTTGACAGCTCACAAACAAGGATTTGTAATACTTTGCCAGTTCACTGCTAAAAAACAGCAAGGACTTTTGGCTTGAAATTTGCAAGGTGCAAAGCGGGTGTCCCACGGATGTGATGTATGCTGGTTTGGTGTACAAAATTTGCATTGGTTACATAGTTATGACATTCCAAAGTTGAGAAATTTCCCACAGGACAACACTGCAGCACCTGCAGTGCCTTTTGGTGCCCGTATCACGAAAACAGTTAGAGATGCAGATTTTTTTCCTCCGGGCAGCTTAGTCCACTGCTAGGTGAACTAAGCCTGCATGGAGGTATCAAAGTCATGAATACAACTGCAGTAGAATTTTTTCCATAGCTGCTACGGTTACTGAGATATTGGCAAATTAATGTTACAAGGGTTACTTTTCATCCCTATAGGGTTACAGTATGGCTCCGTAGTTATGTATAAGTGGGAGCACAGGGCCCAGAGGCCCACACTCCCACATATGCATATTATTATGCAAAAAATGGGCAGCTTAAAGGGAGCATGGAGCCCAGAGGGTCCGCACTCCCACCAACACATGCCAGTCACAGTTACATTAGACTTTCTCAAAAAATAAGGAAATTCATTGCAAAAATGTTAGTTAACACATCAGTTAGGGTTAAGTGACAAAAGTATGGAAATGAGACGTTAGGGTTGAGCCCCTAACCCCCCACCCTACCACCCCACCCCTATCCTTCACACTACAACAGGCATTGGGGTGTGCCATGGGGTCATTAGGCTTATCCCTCACCCTATTCTCTTGTACTGTACCATGTCAGCCTGTTTACACATGGACTGGGGTGAAAGTTGGGCTTAATGACCCCATGGCACACCCTGATGCCTGTTGATGTGTGGAAGAGGGGGAGTAGGGTGGTAGGGTGGGAGGATTAGAGGCTCAACCCTAACATCTCATTTCCATACTTTTGTCACTTTAACCCTAACTGATGCATTAACAAAGTTTTTTGCAATGAATATATATTTAGGGTTGAGTAGGCAGTTTAATGTTAAACCCCAAATTTTGCACCTTAATAACTTTGCAACCATTCAATAGTTTTGCACAAAATTTGAACTGCATGGTTTCATGTAGTAGATCTCTTGATTTGCAAAGTTGTGTTTTGATCAGACTTGTGGTTTTCATGCAATGAAGCACCAGATAATGAATTTTTCACTTTTTTTTTGCACTTTTTTGCTGAGTTTTGCCCATCGCACTGTGGCCACACCATTTGATATTTTGGTCTGCAATTTTCAGGCTAAAAAGCAGTTTGGTGAAAAAATAATTCAGCATTGGTTTGGTAAAAAAATATCGATCAGTTCCAAAGTTCTTTAATTGTGAGTTTTCAGGTTCTGAGCGTGCTCAGTTCAGTCTAAGATTTATATGAATGTTTTGTGACAGAGGATAGGGCTTACCATCAAGGATTTTATCACCTTGCGAAAGGAGATTTATAAAATCCGCATTTGTGAGGAAAAATTCCCCTTTCGCGAGCTGCCATCTTGTTTTCATTTTTTCCCCCAAACAAAATGTAGCTTGCCCGATGGCTGACTACTTTTGCAAATGAAGCATGGGTTTTATTCAGGGTGACACCCTCTACAAACCCATGCCTTTGGTTTCCTTAGTTTTGGACAAAAAATTGCCAAGTTAAACTTTGAAATTCTTCATTTCTGATTCATTTATGACCCTCTTTCATGAGCTAACAAAATCCCCTTTCGCAAGCAAATCCGCAAATCCCCTTTCGCGAGGTAACAAAATCCTTAATCGTGACTTAGGGACCAGATGACCCTATCTCACAAACAAAGATCAGCTCATAAAAGGATTCGTCAGCTCATGAAGGGGATTGGTTCATGAGAGGATTTTTAGCTCAGAAGGGATTGCTTTTAAATCTTCTTTCGCAAGCTGACAAAATCCCTTATCACAAGCTGATAAAAATCCCCTTTTGCGAGTTGATCCCCTTTCATGAGCTGACAAAATCCTTGATCATCATTTTCCGACCTGATGGCCCTTCTCTCAAACAAGACTGGCTCTTGAAAAGAGATTTTGACACCCCGCAAAAGGGAATCGACTCACAAAAGGGGATTTTGATAGCTCAACTAAGGGGATTGTTTTTTTAATTCCTCATTCACGAGCTGACAAAATCCCCATTCACAAGCTGTCCAAATTCCCTTTCGCAAGCCAATCCCATTTCATGAGCTGTCAAAATCCTTGATCATGACTTCCAGACCAGATGGCCAAAATCTGATGATTAAATATTTCTCACAAACAGCAATTCTGACAGCTCATGAATGGGGATTGACCTCGCGAACAGGGATTTTGCCACCTCACGAACTAGGAATTTTAAAATATTGCCAGAGTACTGTAAATAAACGGTTTGGTCTTTTGGCTTGAAATTTGCAGGGTATAAAGGGGGTGTCCCAGAGATGTGAATTATGCTATTTAGGTGTAAAAAAGTTAATCAGTTCCATAGATATGCCAACAAGAAGTTGAGATTTTTCAAATAGTTTAACATTACGCACCCACAGCAACTTTTGGTGCCCATATCTCTGAAACTATGCAAGATATGGATATTTTGCTACCCGCAGCTTAGTCCACCTTTATGGACTAAGCATGCATGGAGGTTTCAAAGTCATGATTATGACTGCAGTTGAATTATTTTCAAAGCTTGTATAGTTATTGAGATATTGGCAAATTAGTGTTACAAGGGTTCCTTTTCAGCTCTATAGGGCTACTGTATGGCTACGTTGTTATGTGTAAGTGGGAGCGTAGGGCTGGCAGGGCCTGCACTTCCACAGATGCATATTGTTATGCACAAATGGGCAGCCTGGAGGGCCTGCGCATCCACCAGCACATACCACTTACCACTTACATTACAGTTTGTCAGAAAGTAAGGAAATTCATTGCAAAAAGCTTTGATAATGCATCAGTTAGTGTTGAAGTGACAAAAATAGAGAAATGAGATGTTAGGGTTGAGCCAATAACCCCCCCACCCCACCAGACCACCACCCATCCTCCACACACCAACAGGAGTCAGGGTGTGCCATGGAGCCATTAGGCCTAACTCTTACTCCATTCTACTATGCTGTACCCTAGCAGCCTCTTTACACATGGAATGGGGTCAGAGTTGGACTGAGAAAGTGTAATGTAACTAGTAACTGATATGTGGTTGTGGGAGCATTTTTTCATAATTTATGCGTATGTGGGAGCGCAGGCACTCTGGGCCCTGTGCTCCCACTTACACATAAGTACGGAGCCATAGAGCAGCCATATAGTACTGAAAAGGAACCCTTGTAACACAAATATGGCAATAACTCAGTAACCATAGCAACTATGGAAAAAATTCCACTGCAGAGGTAATCATGACTTCAAAACCTCCACACAGGCTTTGGAGAATGAAAAATCTATATCTCAGACCGTTTTCTTTTTTTTTTTACTTACACTTTTTGTGCCTTCCTCCTCTCTCCGCCGGTCGTCCGCCCGGTCACAGACCCCTCGGCTGCGGCATCCCCACATGAGCCGTACTCCTGGGACCCCCTGGATTACCCCCAGGGTGGAGACGTGGCACCCATCCCCTTTTGGGTGCCACGAACAACGGGATAGGGCGGGAGTCAGCCTGGGGAGCTGATAGCAGCTCGAGGGGCGGGCATCATCTAGGCGGCGAGAGGCGGGCTGTTTTCTCCCCCTTAGAGGGGTGGGAATGTGCAATGATGCCAGCGTCCATCCCGCCCCTTGAAGCCTTTCTGTCTCGTATGCTGAGGTACTCCTGGCCTCCACCAGGTGTCCCCATGCATCGGTGACATCCCGCGCCCTCCCCCCGGAGAAGGAGAGCAGTCATGGGACTCTCGATCCTTCTTCCCCCGGCCGGCCCTCCGGCAACCTGAGCTCATTCCCGAACCCAGGTCACCGGCGTTGCAAGCGGAAATCCAACCGCTGCGCCGGTGGGCCAGCCCATCTCAGACTGTTTTCAAGATATGGGGGCTGAAAGGCACCGCAATGTTATCCTATGGGACATTTCTCAACTTCCGAGTGCTGTAACTTTGTAACCTGTTTACATTTTTTTACCAAACCATCAAAAGGCACATCTGTGGGACCAGGGCCTGCCTTCCTGCAAATTTCAGCCAAAAAGCCCAAACTGTTTAGGTGCAGTGGTGTGGCAAAGAAATTGTATTTTTTGGTGCAGAAGTGTCACAAATTGCAACAGTACATATGCAACAGTGTCATGATTTGGGAAAGTGTTGCAAATGTACTGTCATGATTTGTGACACTACTGGTAACCTGATTTTAGAAATGGTATTTCTAGAGAGCCTAGAAAAAACCTGATGGCACCACTGTGTTCCTTAGGCCCTATTTAGGTAAACACAACTGTCAGTGTTTACCTAGGGGCACTAGAATTTGAACTACACACATTTTTCTTTACCACTAATTGCAATAAGATGGTGGCAGCACGACAGTAAAAAGTGCATTTGTGACAGTAAAAAGTGGTTTTGTGACAGTTTCGAGAGGCACATATTTATTTTCTCAAACAGTTTTGGAGTGTTACAACACACTCACTGGTTAGAGTTTTAGTAAAGTGAAAGACACTGTAAGGTTCAATCACTATATTTTATTTCTTTTCAACTTTTCACAGTTTAACATATTGCTTCATCAGGATCTACAAGTTTAAAAATGGGTTCATAATACTTCAAAGTAGACTCGTATTTTATAAAACATATCAGGGCTACATCTACAATACATGTTATTGTTATAATAACATTTCTTAAATTCAGTGTTGATCAATTATTTCTTTGCTTGACAGAATAAATATAGTTACATAGCCTGATGTCTGCTAGAAAACATATTCTTTAGTATGCATTTGTTTTTTTATAGAAACAACAATAATTTTTATAATCACTTTATATAGATTTTGATAAAAGTAAATAAAATGAACAAGGTCCACTTTATAGTGTGAATGACAACTTTTTTAAACTTTCTTTTACATCACTTAGTATCCTATAGATTATATGTAACACAGTTTTATTCTTTTATCAAGGATACATTTATCTGGTTTATGTCAAACCTTAATTATTACCTTTATATTTCTTTTGTAAATCTTTTATCTCTGTTTCCAAAGTGTGCTTTCTCATTTCTGCTTGCTAATACACCAGTCTGCAATTAAACACATTGCTGTTGTTTTAATTGGGTCTTTGTCTCAATTTATGTATTCTAAGAGCAGGCAATGCATTATTATCTGCTTGCACAGTGCACTATTTTATTTTCAATTTGAATGTATTTAGTTTTTCTTATAGATGCCTCTAGGTTCTGTTCGCTAATAGGAAAAGAAAAAGAAACATAGTGAAGCCAAGCGCCCAACAAATTGTAACTGTGATGCTATTATTCTGTTTTCAAACTCAGGGCCGTGGAGACGTTGGCCAACTACCGAAGGGTCTCCTCCCCCCCAAGGACTGAATCCAAGTCTTCTTCCTCAGGATCGAGGTGCTAGCTTTGGCGTACCTCCCCCGAAGCCTGCAACAGACACTGAAACGCTGAATCCTGTAGTGGGAAACTGAAAGACGGTAAAAGAGCCGCTTACCTTCAGGACAGACTTTTGCTCCAGGACTGCTGCATTCTGAGCGTGTGAAATAATCCGGAGACCTCAGGGGATTTTTTTTTCTACAGACTGGTGTGCTTTTCACTACCTCGGAACACCAAATTTGAACAAGGCACTCCGAGGCAAGTGGTCTCTGCATCCAGTGATGCTCCTGCCTGCTGGGCATAAAACTGTGCTCTAAACCCTTGTCCTACAACAAACTCGGGGCCGTGGAGACATTGGCCCACTACCGAAGGGTCTCCTCCCCCCAAGGACTGAACCCAAGTCTTCTTCCTTGGGGTCGAGGTGCTAGCTTTGGCGTGCCTCCCCTGAAGTCTGCAACAGACACCAAAATGCTGAATCCTCTACCGGGAAACTGAAAGACGGTAAAAGAGCCGCTTACCGTCAGGACGGACTTTTGCTCCAGGGCTGCTGCATTCCAAGTTTGTGAAATTTCCCACCCACCCACCCACCCGTTCCCTCTTCCCGTTAAATGGACCTAAGCCCCACACACAAATTCACTTGTCCTATCCAGCAGCAATCCAGAACTGTTCAGCCTGTTATTCTTCTTTTAACCCTCTGTACTCCATTACCCCTGAAAGCCTGACATGTGGACTTCTCTACCTGTATTATATTTGTCTCTGCTTATCCCAAGTGCCTTAACTACTGCTGTCTCATACTGCTGTCTAAGAGTCTCTGCAAATTTCAACATGCCTTAACTAAAGCTGTCTTGTAAACTACCTGTAATTAACCTGCAATACCAGTTATTGAATCACCCAATTTACTTGTAACCTGACCCATTCATCTCTCTGGAGTTAGAGGTACAGCTGATATTCTCCTTACATAGTAATTCTCTTACGGTCTATAGGTCTCCAACTGTTATTGTTAGGCTGGTGCATGCTGTGTTAAACCATTCCCCCTCTAGCTCAGCGCCCCACCACTTTAGACACCAGTAATAGGGGGACAGTCTCGGCTGCTTCTATCCTCCCGCCCTACCTACCGGACCCGGTCCTTCCCTGAGCCTTGTGTTCCCTCTCAGATCTACAACATGAGGAGCTTGGTGACCATGGTCACTCCTGCACACTTAGCTCAGATACAGGGGACTGACCTACCCCTCCTCTGGGGCCGTCTCTCCTCAAAGCCGTGCTGGAGTACTGTACGCCCCTCCTGACCCCTTGATCCTAGGGTGGAGGGGTTAAACAAGCTTAGCCAGATCACATACAGACCACTCCCGAACGGCAGCTGCTATAATTTATCTTCCTACTTCAGAGAGTACGACCAGCGGAGGTTCCTCCCCTTTCCCCACAAAACCACTGGCTACCTTGCCAGGCTCAAGCTGGCACTGGGGGGGATATTGAACCGAACCCTGGTCTCCACTCTCCTAATCTCACTCTCAGTGACCCCACCAACCCCCTCTGGGCCAACACCAGTGGACTCAAGCTGGTACACATGAATATTGGCAGCTTAAGGCACAAAATCCATGACCTTCAGGCATGGACAGCACTTTATAAACCTGACATACTAGCTGTGACTGAAACATGGCTCAAGCCTCAGATCCTCCCCCACAAAGTGGACCTAGCTGGCTATCAGGCTTTTAGAAAGGACAGAGCAGGGAAAAAAGGAGGAGGGGTTCTCATCTATCTCAGTACTGCCTTGCATGCTTTGCAGATTGATCACCCCACTCTTTGTGGATCGCTAAGTGAGATCCTATTTGTTAAAGTGCTCCTTGGAGACACCAAGCCCCTCTACATAGGGTGTGCCTACCTCCCGCCCCAATCTGCCGCCTCCTCCTTAGAATACCTAACCAACACCCTGGTGGAGCACCCCATGGGGGAGATCATCCTCCTTGGGGATTTCAATCTAAACTGGCTTGCCCTAGGGACCCCCACTACCAAGAATGAAATACTCGACTCCTCACTTACCCAAGTCATCAATCTGCCTACTAGGCATAATGCTAAGTCTGGCAATCATTCCTTACTCGACTTGGCACTAGTCCCCTGCCCTGACCACATACTGACAGCTGGGATCATGTCAGACTCTCTGAGTGACCACTCACCAATTTTCTGCACCTGGTCCAACAAGCCCCCTAAAATTGCTGCTAGGGTCATAGAAGCCAGGAACTTCAGCAGGCTTGTACCAGCAGACCTCTGCTCTGACCTGGGGACAATTGACTGGGATCCCATTGTCTCCCTCGCCTCACTCGATGAGGCACTTGATTACTTCACCAATTCATTCTTGTCTATGGCCAACCTGCACACCTCGCGAAAGAAGCTCAGGGTACAGGGAAAGTGCCACAAATGGCTGAGCCCTAGCCTTAAGCAAACCATGCTACTCCGCAACAGGGCATGGGGACTCTACAAATCCTCTGGCAGTACATCTGACTGGGAGAAGTACAGGGAATTGAGAAATCAATGCAAAAAAACCTCCAAATAGGCCAAGTCCAAGTACCTATGAGACCTCCAAACTAGTCACCTATGTGACCCTAAGAAATTCTGGGGTCACATTAATACCCTTCTCAAGGGTACCACAAATACAGAAGAAGACTCACTCCTGGTTGGGGATACTTTGACCAATGACCCCTCTGCAGTTGCCGAAAGCTTCTGTGCCTCCTTCTCCAATCCTAATGGTCCCTCCCCCCTTGCCCCTTCTGGGACTCCCTACTACACCAGTATGGACTGGGCGCTTCCTCTGCCCCAATTCCACCTGAAACTGGTCGAACCATCTGCTGTACTTCCTCTCTTACTCAAAATAAACCCTAACTCTTCCCTGGGACATGATCTACTAGAACCTCGGCTGCTGAGGGCCTCTGCCCCGGCTATTACCTACCCTGTCACCCTGCTCATCAACAGGTCCCTCCTCGAAGGAACAGTCCCAAGTAAGTGGAAGGTATCAACTATTGTCCCTGTCCACAAAAAGGATCCCAGGACAAAGTGGGAAACTACAGGCCTATCTCCCTACTCAGCCCTCTAGGGAAAGTGCAGGAGAGACTTGTATACAATCAGCTGCAGGACTACCTCGAGCAACACCTACTCCTTGCTGATGCACAACATGGCTTTAGGAAAGGCCACGGCACTGACACTGCCCTCATCCGGCTTACATCCAACATCCTCAAGGCTATGGGCCAAGGCTCCCCAATGGGTGCTCTATTCATTGACCTGTCCAAAGCCTTCGACCTGGTCAGCCACAAACTTCTCCTTTCCAAACTCCACCAACTGGGTCTGGATGAGCACTCGCGCTCCTGGTTCGAGAGCTACCCGATCAACAGAACCCAAAAAGTCCGCTGGAGAGGAACACAATCTGGCACTAGACCCATGGTCTCCGGGGTACCCCAGGGCTCGATCCTGGGCCCCCTGTTATTCTCACTCTTTCTCAATGACATTGAGGATGACTGCGTGCTCAGCAACCTCATCCTATATGCGGACGACACTGTCATCTACTGCAGTGACCCACAACCCAGTGTCCTCTCCGCCAAACTGCAGGCCTGTCTCTCATCTCTTGAGGTCTGGTTTACCTCTAATTATCTAAAGCTGAATGAAGACAAAACTAAGGCTGTCCTGATTGGGACTAGACGCCTGGGCACTGACAGAAGCGAGCTACTCCAGCTCAACACAGCCCAAGGGAGGAGAGTAGAGGTCGTAGACAAGTTCAAGTACCTTGGGGTCCTCCTTGACCAGGAGCTGACCTATAAACCACACATTGACTCCTTAACATGGTCCATCCACCAGAGGCTTGGTCTCCTCTACTGCCTGGGCAACTCCCTCTCCGGCGAGGCACGACGAGCCATAGCCAATTGCAACCTCCTCACCTCCATCCTTTACAGTGCCCTTCTGCTACAGTTCCTCCAAGAGATTGAACTCAACAAACTCACCATGCTCTACCACAGAGTGGCTAGCTTTGCAACAAACTCCTCCCCTAGGAGGCACCACTGTGAGGCCCTTGCAGCCCTAAACTGGCCCACCCTACAGCACCTACTCTTCTGCCTGTCTGACCTTCAAATTTACCTCCTTCAGCCCTCCTCCACATCTGCGTGAGCTGCTCACTCCAAAAGTCCAGCGCCGAACCCTGCGATCCTCTGCAAGTCTCCCCCACGATATCCCCCGTGTTCGCACCAACCAAGGCAAGTGCTCCTTCCAATATGCTACTCCCTACTAATGGAATGTCCTCCCAGCAAGTCTGGTTGACAAGCCTACTGTTCCAGGGTTTAAGTCAGGCTTCAACGTGTATCTCCTGGAACTTAGTCTCTGTGGTTGTAATCGCTAGCCCCAAGCCTGGGACTTCTCCCTTGCTACCACCAGCTTAACCTCGGCTACTCACCCCAAGAATCTCTTACGGAAAAATGCTAAATGTACTGTGTACCTGTCTTAATACCTGTGAGCCTTGTGATACCTGCTGACTCTGTGCTAAACGTTTGATACCTACTCCCTAATATGTATCAGCTGTAACTACTGTATATTGATACCTATGTATGTATTCTCTGTAACTAATTCCTGGTCGCCCCTGAAAAGGGACCTGTGGTCTCAGTGGGCTCATCCAGTTACCAAAATCTAAATAAATGAATACAATTTTGTACCTGAAGGTGTTTTATACTTTTTTATGTATAAACAAACACTTTCTACGTGTTTGCACACTAAAGTTTAGTTCTCAGTTTTTCATTTAGTCTTTAGTACATTCTATTACTTTCTAGAGTCTATTTTTCCATGTTAAGTGGCATTTTTGCTTTCCCGCTTTTCAGTTAGCTGTTCAATAGCAAGTTGGTGTCTTAGTGAAGCTCTGGAAGCCATCTTGGCATGCTGTAGTTCTTTTGAAAGCAGAGGCTCCGCCCCTTGTATGTGTTACTGCTTTTCTATTGGTTTAGCAGAAAGCAAAGAAACTGCATGCTATTTGGAGCTTCTCAAATAGTATTTTCTTTAGTCATGTGCAATAGGGTAAAACTGATACTTAGGTGAGAAACTGGACCCATCACTATGTTTGTTGCTCTTTTGTTTACTGTTAGTTTATGCTTTATCTAGCTTTTCATCAGTGTAACCTACTATTCTATTTGTTTAGTTGCAACTCAGTTTTTATATTTTTATATTTTTCTCTGTTTTGAGTTTGTTGTGGTGTGCAGGTGCAGACAAACTCATTGGTATAAGAGGAGCTCTACAGGGGTGTGCTCAATGGAGAGCTCCATTTCTAGGGGCAGGTCAGCAGCAGGTGAATCAGTCAGCAGGCTGATGATGACTGCTTTTCAGCTGTTGAGGTGGACTTGGACAACTTTTCAAAGGACAGAGCCACACCAATAGTGGCATGGCTTGGTCCTTTGATGTTGCATTCCTGCATTGAATTCCTGGTTGCACGTTCACACTGCTGTAGCTTACAGCAGTGAGAACACGCTGAGCCCAGGCTGTCAGCATACCCCCTTGCAGTTAAACAAACAAACAAACAAACTAATGGGGTACCCAAACCCCCTGTCAGCATGCCTCCCCAGTTCATTTGCTGACTGGGGAGCCCATTCCCCATTGGCATAATGTCCCCCCCCATTTTGTTGTGTGCTGAGGTGGGTGCCCAATCCACCTCGGCTCTTGTCCCCCCAACACTCTGTATGTGTTGACGGGGGTGCCCAATCCCTGCTAGCTACAGCCCCCCTATCAAACACTCAGGTGGCACACTGGGAGCCCACCCCAGTGTGCCAAAAGTCCCTGTAAGAAAGGAAACTTTCCTGTGATATTTTTTTAAAATCTGCAAAACTAGAAAACAGTCCCTCATTGAGTCTGGTGGCACCTCCCCCAACCCACACCCACCCACTGCACACCCCACCTACCCACACCTCCCTTTCACCCCATACATACCTCTGGACCCTGGTGTGATGATCTTCGGTGGCCCAGGAACATGTCTGCACTCTTCAAAGTCGACCGTGAACTGGAGAAATGCCGGTAAGCTATATAATGGTATACATTTTTTTTCAACTTTGGTGCTTATCTTGGCCATTTTTGTGATTTTTGGCACCAAATTTTCAACATGGGGTTCTCGGGACCCCACCTCATGAATTCAGTCACTGTCATCTGGTTATTGTGTCCCAAAAGGTGATTTCATGGTCACTGCATGGAATCATCTTTTGGGACCGATTAACAAAACAACATTGTCACTGTTCATGAGGTGGGCTACCAAAAAGCCTATGTTGAAAATTTGGTAAAACAAATTCCCCAAAATGACTGTGTTACGAGCGTGCATTGCGCAGTTTCAACACACATGTCTAATGTCATGAATATGCAATATTTTCACTCCAGATTTTCAACACTGGCATTTTTTTACACCTCCTCATGAACAACACAGCTGTCATTTTTCACATCCTGGCCGAAATGTGTTTCTGCACTTCCAGTACAAAATAGCGCTGTCATTGTGAGAAATGAGTTTTCTGGACAGATTAAGAAACTCACAGTGACATTGTTCATGAGCGGAGGTCCCAAAATGCCTATGTTGAAAAGTTGGTGACAAAAGTCCATAAAATAACTATTTTATGAGCATGCTTTGCACAGTTTACACACACACACACTCAATGTCGAGGATTTGCAGTATTTTCACTCAAGAGTTTCAACACTGTCAGTTTTGCACACCTCCTTATGAACAGTACAGCTATCATTGTTCATATCCTGCTTAAAATGTGTTTTCGCACATCTGGTGCACAATGGCAGAATCACTGTGGGAAATCAACGTTCAGGACAGAGTAAGAAAATCATAGTGACAGTGTTCATGAGCAGAGGTCACAAAATGCCTATGTTGAAATTTTGGTGAAATTATTCCTCTAAATTACTATTACCAGCGTGCATTGTGCAGTGTCCACATACGCGTTCGAGCATTTTAAATATTTCTATTCCAGATGTTCAACACTGCCATCTCTTCACACCTCCCTATGAATGGTACAGCTGTAATTTTTTACATCCTGCCCAAACAACTGGTGCAGAATGGCATGGTCAGTGTGAGAAATCAACATTCAGGACAGATTAACAAAATCACAGTGCCACTGTTCATGAGAAGAGGTCCCAAATGCTTTCATGAGGTGGGGGGGGGGTCACAAAAGGCCATGTGCAAAATTTGTAGTGCAAATACCAACAAACGCCTGGGGTGTTAGGGTATCTAACCGTAACGTCCCCCTCCCCAACCCATGGTGGGGTGCCAGTGTCCTCATCTTCTCTGAACCACAGGCATATCATTACTCTTCAAAGCCAGATCACGAATTGAGGAAACAGGTATGCACTTCACTGTATTTCAACAGGAATGTGAACCTGGTTGCTTAACTTGTTCTTTCTGCTGGAAAATGTAGTCCTGCCAATCGGTGCATACCAACAGCAATCCCAATGATGAACTCCGGCATTGAGAAATGCTTGTTCCTTTTTGGTACTTCACTTTAAATTTATCATGTAGGTATTAATCTGTACAGATGTCCACTGTTAATACCAGGAGGCTGAACTGAGACATCAGTGCCATTTGGGACTATGGCCCTGTGTCCTGACCTATCTGTGTCAAAATGACACATAACTGGTGGCCACAAAAGAGTTCAAAGGAGCGCATATTTGGCCAGTCCATTTTCCAGGAAAACCACGATGAAGAACAGGATACTTCATTTATCATGAATAGAATCAACTAGTATCTATTCTGAAGCAAATCCAATTGTTCAGTCTACAAACTCAGACCATACGATTTCTTCATTGATGCCATAGCATTCGTCTAAGGTAACAAATCTGTCAATCCAATAGGCTTCTTGCTTAAGTAAAATATTTTGAATGTTACCCCTCTAGGGGGGCTATTGACTCTTTCAAGTCCTTCAAATCGGAGTGTGGATACATTATGTCTGTTCTCTATGAAGTGTTTAGCTACTACTGAATCTAGATCTCCTCTTCTGATGTCACTATGATGCTCATTTAACCTTAACCTCAATTGTCTAGATGTTTGACCTATATAGTGGAGGTCACAGGGGCATTTATGGGCATATATTATTTGGTCTGTCTGACAAGTTATGAATTGTTTAATTTTAATGTGTTCATCCCTATAGGGGTTGCATACTGTTTTGATTTTTCTCTTGCTATTACAATTCTGGCATTTTCCACACGGATAGTTAACAATGATTTTTGTTCTTCCCTCAAAGAGTTCATGTTTTGGTTCTGGGTTTGAATACATAGAGTGGCAGAGGTGATCGCTAAGGGATTTGGCTTACTTGGCTATGACTAAGGGTTTTTCTCTAAATATTTGTTCTCCTACTGAGTTACATTGTAGAATATTCCAGTGTTTCAGTATTGAAGCTTTAATCACATAGAAATGATCTGAATAGTCAACTGATACAGTTATTTTATCTTGTGTGTTATCTGTTTTTTTTCTACTGGCTTCAATAGGTCCATTCTATTCTTGGTTTCTCTTTTTTGTCTAGCATTTTGTAGGGTAATATCGTGGTAACCCCTATTTTTAAAGTGCTCTTCTAGTTCGTTGACAGCCTGGTCATAGTCTTCATAATTAGTGCAATTTCTCTTTAGTCTTATAAATTGACCATAAGGTATATTCTCAATTGTAGATTTTTTATGAAATCTTTTGGCATGTAATAATACATTCCTGTCTGTAGGTTTTCTAAAGACATTAGTTGTCAATTTCTGATCTTTCTTAGTTATGGTAAGGTCAAGAAAATTTACTTTCACTTTGTCAAAGGTCATCACGAATGTCAAATCTAAAGTGATTCTTGGTCAATACCAATTCTGCAAGTTCCACAATAAAATTATTTGGTGGGGCACATAGAAACATAGAATTTGATGGCAGATAAGGCCAGCTTGGCCCACCTAGTCTGCCCATTTCCCTATCTAATGGATAAGCTGCAGATCCTAGTTAACCAACACCCTACTTCCTCCTACTCCCCACTAGAATTGCCATATGTCTGACATCTGGTACAATTCTCTTCTCATTCTTCAAGTTTATTTTTCAATTCTGCTACACCTACTGCATGTGGAATGCTCGTATATAAATATTTAACATTTAATGTGATGAGTAGGCAATCATCTGTTATTATGTTTTCTTTATTAATGACTTCTAAAAGTAAAATTGTATCTTTGCTACCTTTTAGGTAAGACTGCGTCATTATTACTAGTGGCTGTAGGTGGTAATCAATGCACACTGACAGAGCTTCCAGGGAGGAACCTATACCTGCTATAACTGGATGTTCTGGGGGATTGGTTAGATGTTTGTGGATTTTTGGTAAAATGTAAAAGATAGGCATGATAGGATGTTGTCTATATAACTCTCTGTTCCCATTCAGACAAAAAGCCTTCCTTGACACCCTTTTCCAGTATATTTTTTACTAAACTCAGCTTCTTCAGTAGGATTTTTTCACATTTCTCATGGTATTCTCTGTTTTTCAGTTGTTTTAGACCTTCAGCCCTATAGTTTTCTGTATCCAAAACTACTATGCCACCTCCCTTGTCTGCTTTTTTAATGACTATTGTGGTGTCATTCTCCAGGTTTCTTAATGCACCAAATTAATTTGCTGATAAGTTATATTCTGTCATCTATCCATACTGTTGTTTTCTAATCTATCTAGGTCTTTATCTACCATCTCCATATATGTAGTAATATCGGCTGGTATAGGGCCTGGTGCTAAGAATTTTGATCTATAATGTAAGTTCAAAGATAGCGTTTTTATTTTTATTTTTTCGACTGGATCGGTGGTGTTTACTATGGTAGAGAAGAAATGTTTTAGTCTGATCTTCCTGTAGAAATTTTGTATATCCATTTTAAGGTGGACGTGATTTAGTCTTTCATTGGGACAAAAAGTTAAGCCTAAATTAAGGACTTTCAATTCTGTTTCATTTAACAGTCTTTTTGATAAATTGAAGATTAAATGTGTCCTCTCTTCTGGTGTTTCTGGACCATTCTGTTCCAGGTGATTCTGTTTATTATCCTTTCAGACACCAGGTGGGCCACACTGCCTCACTGTGGTTTCCATTGAGAATTACAATTTGGTCACTTTCCTTGGTGACCATCAACAGGAGACCCCACAGTTGATGACTGGAGGTGCAGTCATTACATAGCAACATAGAAAGACAGGATCCACATCACATTGGTAGCACATCAATTCGCCACAAACATTTCAGCGGAAACATTTCAGTGCATCAATTATAGCGCATTGCAATTCAGCGCTATGACACTTAAAGCAGTATACCAAGACAGCGCATATAAACATAAAAAGCATAGAAAGATCAATAATCAAAGAGCAGTACATATCAAAGCAGTTCTTCATCATAATGACATACTCTGTCACTTCTTGATGATGTCATATGGCCTCATTCGTACCAACAGCAGTGTAGATTTCCAAATTCATTTCAGAGTTCATTTCCGAGTCAATTTTGAGAATGTTTAAAACATAACCTTTATTTGCACATTGATTAAAATGTGAATAACTTAAAATGTTGCTGTCCTTCCACCTAGACCTATAACTGGAAATTATGCGCTATCCCCCTAAGATAATCTGTGCAATTGGATGTTTCATATGAATCCACAACCAATGTGATACATTTTTCAGTGTCTCTGTACTTTTTCCTTGGAGCTGGAGGGACCATGCCTGAAAGATATTTCTCCATTTTCAATTCATTCATTTTTTGTTCTACTTTGATAACATTGATCAGCTACCATATAGTGGGGTGGCTTGCCCCCAGCAGACTGTTGAAGCCTCTATGCCACTCTTCTATTGAGTTAGTGCATTGCAAACCTTCCTTTACTGCACTGTAGCAGTTCCAAAACTCAATATCAAAGTGTGGTCTACGATGACTAAGATGACCAACTGGCCTCCCTATCCAAGTATCTTCAAAGTAGTCAAGGAGGGGGGCCAGTTGGTCATCATGTGTCCTGTAGAACTCTGTTTCCCTTAGAATTTCAAATGCATTTATTACATCAGCTGGTGACACATAGGCATCATTCTAATTTGAAGTTTGAAATCAGAGTCTACTGTGTAATTTTTTAAAATGTCATGATGTTCTTACACCTTGCACCATGCTGATTGACAGAGGTGAAAAAACACCCCTTTGTTACTGCTGTAGGGAATTCAGTTAAAATGCTTTCGATGCTGCAAGTTCAAAACCAATCATTACAGTTTGTGGAGCAAGTCCAGTGCACAATTTATTTAACTCAGCAAGGACTCTCACATAACTGCCATATATTTTATTTGACAAAAAAATAAAAACTGACGATATGACAGAGGAGTAACGACACCATGTATAGTGTATAACTGCAAAAATAGACTCAGCGTAACCTTGAATGTTCTGTCCGCATACCAGTGCAGAGAATTTCACATGTAGTTAAGATTTTGCTTTGTTGAAAACATTAGAAATCTTTCTGGGTCATCACAGACTGCACCATGCAACAGAAACTGTTCCCCACTGTCCATTGCACAGTATTCTGGCAGAATTTGAAGTTCACTGAGGGATATAGGTTTACTTGAAGCCACAGCTGCTGTTTGCCATGCCCTTTGTGCACTTCTTTTTATGTTTGGAATCGAGGGAAGTTTTGCACTGGCAGATTGAATGATATCCCTAATGACATTTGCTACAACCTGCTGGGTGGTTTCCTGTGAGATGCAAGCATGATCCTTTAAGTCATTAACAACTTTTCTAACCTCAACTTCTGCTGGATTAGGAACATGATTGTGGACCTGAATTTACTTTACTATTGCATCATTAGCTGTGTGCACCCTTGCTGGACACTTTTAAGAGTTGTATTGTTGACATTTACAGTACTCCTTGTCTCCGTACTTTCTCTCCTTGCAGTATATATACCCATTGTGTGTCAGGAGAGGCTGTCCTCTGGTGCTCAACGCAAAATGCAGTGGCACGTCTAACCTGGGAAGGGTGCCACTAGGAGAGTGACAGATTTATGTATTAGAAATTAACATAAGGTGACACTACGCTACACAGCACACAATCAATGGCTGACACATCAGCTGTCATTGGCTGACACATTGGGTACCATTGGCTCTCTGTACAAAGAGAGAAATGAGTGCATATTTCAACATACAGTATGTACAGAATTCAATGAGATGTAAATGAAAGTGATTAAATAGTACTGTGCTTAAAATGCTAGTGCTGAAATGTCCATGCTGTAAATGATCTCACTGAAATATTTTGCGCAATTGACATGGAACCCATCATATCTATACAAGAATCCAGGTTCCATAGGGTGAAGACCTGACTACATAACATCTTGAAGATTTTATGGACTATTATTCAAACTGATGAACTGTAAACATTTCATTTGAACTTTAAATGTAATAGACTTCGACACTGTTATATATTAATAGCGGCTGGCTCACTGCTTTGGGCATCTATTTCTTCGAAAACTACTTACCAAATATATATAATATTCAACTATGGATGTCTTTGAATCCCTTAAAGAGATAACAGATGAAACATCTATTCCAAGAACTTTAACAAAACTGGATGAAAAAAGGATACTTCAAAATATAGTAAGTAAGAAAACATTGTCAGGTGAACTTAATACAAAAAATCTAATATACAAATATGAGACCCTTAAACAAAGAGAACTAAGATTAGAATGGAATTGTGTCACATTGACAGAATACTATAAGCAAAAACATTTTCCTAGAGGTTAAAGAGTATGAACAGAACCTAACCTGGGATTTACAACAAATGACTTAGAGAAAAAATGGGATGGGGGCCATAATAAATGCTCTTTGGACTTTCTACTATTATTAGTAGAAGCCCTGAATATATAGCTTAAAAATATAAGTGGAGAAATAAAAAATGTGTATGACCAATATAACCTTAAACATGACATCAAAGACTTCTCAGACCTCCTAGATAAAATTAATAAAGCACTCGATGTAAGGGAAGGGATAAAAGCAATGTAACTAAAGAGTAAACAGGGAGAAGAGGAGGCATTGTTGGTCACCTTAGAGACTGGAAATAGCACCACAATCTGCACAGGGGTTGCATACAGACCTCCATGTCAGGGGGAGGGAATGGACAAGGATATGATAGAAGGCATCCTTAGGATGGCAGAGAAAGGGGAGATACTATTGATGGGAGACCTGAATATGCCAGATGTTAACTGAAGCACCTTTGCTGCAGCCATATCCAAGAGCAGGGCCATTCTCGATGCCCTAGATCATGCCTCAGACAGCTAGTTTTGGAATCCACTCATGAGGGAGCAATCGTAGACCTCGTACTCTCAAATGGGGACAGTGAGAGGATCTCAGATCTAGAAGTGGGTAGCCATCAGGGAACAAGTGACCACCAAACAGTGTGGTTCACAATAAACTTAGCTACAGAGTCAAGCCATACAAAAGTGATGGTACTGGACTTCTGGAGGGCTGACTTTGGCAAGATGGAAGAGTGCCTTAGAAAAGCACTAGCAAACAGGCTAGAAGGAAGGGTGGAGCAACAATGGGGAAACATCAAAATGCCATCACAGAGGCAACAAGCCTTTGTGTGAAGCAAATAAACAAATCAAAATGAAAGAAAAAGCCACTACATTTCTCAAAAGAGGTGGCGGGGAAGGTTAGGGAGAAAAAGATAGCATTTAAGAAGTATAAGGAAACACAGAAGAAGCAGGACAGAGCACTGTACCAGTTAAGGCAGAAGGAAGCAGGGAGGGAAGTCAGAATAGCAAAGGCCCAAACTGAAGAAAAGATAGCCAACTCGGTTAAGAAGGGGGATAAAACCTTTCATAGGTACATCATGGAGTGTAGAAAGACAAAGGGAAGGGATAGTGAGACTGAATAGAATGGATGGTGGGTGGGCAGAGAGGGACAGTGAAAAAGCAAGGATACTGAATGAATACTTCTGCTCAGTATTCACAAAAGAGGAGGAGGGGAGGTGCCTAATCCAATTAACAGAAGCACTCTGGATAGGGGGGTCGATCCCAGTCCTTTCACCGAAGAAAGGGTTCTGAAAGATCTCCTAAAACTGAAGGTGGACAAAGCAATGGGGCCTGATGGAATTCACCCTAGGATACTAAAAGAATTACAGGAAGAACTAGTGACACTACTGACTACCCTGTTTAACAAATCATGGGAGGAAGGTGTTGTGCCTGAGGACTGGAGGAAGGTAGATGTGATTCCCCTTCACAAAAGTGGGAGCAGGACAGAGGCAGGAAACTACAGACCTGTCAGTTTGACCTCTGTGGTAGGGAAAGTGATGGAATCACTTCTGAAGGAAAGAATTGTTGAGTACCTAGAAGCCAGTGGGGCACAGGACCCCAAGGTAGCATAGGTTCACAGTGGGAAGGTCATGTCAGATGAATCTAATTGATTTCTTTGACTGGGTGACCAAAGTAGTAGACCAAGGATGGGCTGTGGACATGGCCTACCTAGACTTTAGCAAGGCATTTGACACAGTCCCACACAAAAGATTAATAATCAAATTAAAAGGAAGCAGCATAGTGAAGTGGTTTAAGGCTCTGAGCTGCAAGTCTGAAGACCTTGGTTTGAATCCCACAGCCCCCACTTGCATATACTGTGTGACCCTGAGCAAGTCACTTAACTTCCCTGTGTTCCTAGGTTGGACCTATAAAAAAGCTTTCAGCTTAGTGTGTCTCACCTGGTTAAACAATTGGAAACAAAAAAACAGCCTGGGAGTGGGTCCCAGGGTAGTAGCCTGGGTTAAACATTGGCTGGACAATAGGACACAGAAGGTAATTGTAAATGGAGTCCACTCTGAAGAAAGAGGGGTTACTAGTGGGGTACCGCAGGGTTCAGTACTGGGTACAGGCCTTTTTAATATCTTTAGAAGTGACATTGCAGAGGGACTGAAAGGAAAAGTATGCCTCTTTGTAGATGTCACAAAGATCTGCAACAGGGTTGATACACAAGGAGGTGTGGAAAGATGAGAAGGGACTTGGCAAGGTTGGAGGAATGGTCAGAAGAATGGCAGCTTGGATTCAATGCAAAGAAGTGCAAAATAATGCACCTGGGAAACAAAAACCCAGGGGAAGATTACACAATGCTGGGGGAGGTAGTAACAACAACAAAAATGGAAAGGGACCTGGGGTAATCATATCAGAAGACCTTAAAGTTAGCAAGCAATGAGAGAAGGCAGTAGGGAGGGCTGGAGAGATACTGGGATGTATAGGGAGAGCCATCACCAGCAGAAAACAGGAAGTTGTTATGCCTCTGTACAGACAGTTGGTAAGACCCCATCTGGAGTATTGCATCCAGTTCTGGAGACCCCATCTCCACAAGGACGTAGACAGGATGGAGGCAGTCCAGAGGAGGGTAACAAAATTGGTACAGGGTCTGCAAGAGAAGCCATATGAGGAGAGACTAAAGGAGCTTAATATGTATACCCTTAAAGAAAGGAGGGAGAAGGGGGACATGATAGAAACTTTTAAGCGCCTCTTTGGAGTCAACAAAGTCCAAGAGGGTAGCATCTTTCAGAAAAAGAGATATGCAAGAACAAGGGGACACAATTGGAAGATAGAGGGGGGATGGCTCAGGAGCAATGTGAGGAAGTATTTTTTCATGGAGAGGATGGTGGATGCATGTAACAGCCTTCCTGAGGAGGTTGTGGGGTCTAAAACTGTGGGAGAATTCAAGAATGCATGGGACAGACAAAAGGCAATTCTTGTGGGGGGTAGGAAGAAATAGGCTGTTGGTTAACAAGGATCTGTAGCTTATCCTGTAGGTAGGGAAATGGGCAGACTAGGTAGGCCAAGCAGTCCTTATCTGCCATCAAAGTCTATGTTTCTATGTTTCTATGAAAGCAACCTAACAGACCAAAAACTAAAGAAGTTCAGATGAGATCTGAATGACTACAAAGAAGGGAAAGTATACACCTACAACAAATTCAGCCTATACAAAATGCAGTATGCATACAACCCAGACTCAGACAGCAACCTATATAGCTCAAAGAGTAGAATGGAAAGCAGTGGTCTACAATAAAATTAAAAATTTTTTTTAGGACAAAGCCAATACAGAGGCAGGAGAAGGTGGAACAGAGGTCAATGGAGAGGCAGATGCCAGAGAGGATGATACAATACCATAGATTCAAGGGAACAAACAGACAGGAGAGATACAGGTGAAGGAACAGGATCAGGACAAGGACAAGGAAACAGAATAGAGCAGGAGAAAATAGGGAACAGAGTGATCCAGAAACACCAGAAGAGAGGATAAATTTAGTTTCAATTTATCAAAAAGACTGTAAAATGAAACACAATAGAAAGTCTTTAATTTAGGCTTAACTTTTTGTCTCCACAAAAGCCTAAATCACTTCCTCCTTAAAATGGATATACAAAACTTCTACAGGAAGATCAGATTAAAACAGTTCTTCTCTACCATAGTAGACATCACCAATGCAGCTGAAAAAATTAAAATAAAAACTCTATCTTTGAACTTACATTATAGATCAAAATTCTTAGCACCAGGCTACTGGACTTGGGGGTGGTGGAAGATGCATGTGAATGGTTTAATTCTTATTTAAGTGGTAGATTGCAACAGGTTCAGCTAGGGAATATAATCCCAAATAAAATGAGGAACCTAAGGGGAGTTCCCCAATGTTCAATTTTGGGACCAACTCTATTTTTTTTTTTTTTACTTGCCAGCTCCCACGGCTTTCAGAGGAGGCCTCGTATCTCCTCTTACTCCATTCACCAGGGCAATCCCCAAGGTGTCCCATCCCACTTAGCATCATTTTGCCTGTAGGGCCAGGGTTTATACATTTTCTCCCCGATTTTCTCCCCTTAGTTTCCCCAGCCCCGAGAGAGGCGACATGCTAGTGCATGTCATCCTCTCACATGCTGTACGATGTCCCTCCTCCCTGACTCTGGCATATAGGAGCCACCGATCCCTTCACTGGCTATCTCTACAGAAGTGTTGGATGCTTCCACGTCCCCAGTAACTACCTCTGAGGGAGGAGAGCATCCGCTGGGATGCTCGATCCTCCCTCCCCCTGCTGACCCCTGAGCAACCCGAGTCTGCTCCCGAACCCGGGATGCTGGCGTACCAACTCTATTTTTGATTTATGTGGACCAAGTCTCAGAAATGATGAAAAATCAAATGTTAGCCTTTATGTTGATGATACAGTACTTGTTGCCAGTAGTGTAGATTTAAAGGAGCTGGAAAATAACCTCCAGTATGATTTCTATGCTTTGTGTGAATGGTTCACAAACTCAGAATTAGTTCTAAATAGTAAAAAATTTAAAATTATGGTTTTTGGAACATCTAAAAACAAAAAGAACAAAACATATGTATAAAAACAAATAAAGAAGATAGGTTAGATCAGGTAAAGGGATATAAATATCTGGGTATTTGGATAGATAATGGCCTAAAGTTTGAACATCATATAGAAGAAATGGTAAGGAAAATTGTTTCTAGACTAGGGGTTTTTAAACGTACAGGGTTCTGTCTAAATCACAAGATGAGGGCAATGATTGTAAACCAATTACTCATTCCAATTATAGACTATGGTGACCATATTTATGAGTTATCGAATGCAAAATCATTAAATAAAGTAAATAAATTATATAATAGGTTAGCAAGATTTATGCTCAGATGTGATTTTTACACACACCACTGTACTATGTACAAACTATTGGGATGGCGGGACTTGGAGTGCAAACCAAATATAAAGTGGACTTGTCAATATATAAAATGTTCTTTACCAACAGTCCTAAATATTTAAAAGAAAAATTACAAATAAAAGAACATAAGTACAAGTTATGCAACAGTGACATAAATATTTTTACATTCTCTAGTAAAGCAAATAGGTTTAGAGATATGACCTTTCCATATTTGGTAAGAAAATATTGGGATTCATTAAACCTTCAGGAAAAAAAAAAAAACTTCCAAAAAAATCTTAAAGAAGGATTTAAAATACAGTGTTTTTGTGATTAATGTGTACTGGAGATACAATGTATAATGGAAACTGAGGAAATCATGTATACCTGTAAGTTAAAATTGGAGTATAAGAATTTACAAATTAAACTTTGTAATGTTTATATTCTAAGTGCGTTTCTGTAAAAATCTGAATGAACAGGACTGTTCTGTGTATACTGTATTGGCTGTAGTATTTTATTAATGTAAATTTTAAACAATTATTTTGATACTTCTGTAAACTGGACTACCTTGAAAACAGGCCCTTCATTTCCTAATGGTGTGCTTTACCAACTACATGTATAAAAATAAAGCTTTTACTACTACTATACCAGCCAATATTACTACATATATGGAGATAGTAGATAAAGACCTAGACAGATTATAAAACAACAGTATGGATAGATGACAGAAATATAACTTATCAGCAAATTAATTTGGTGCATTAAGAAACCTAGAAAATGACACCACAATAGTCATTAAAAAAGCAGACGAGGGAGGTGGCATAGTAGTTATGGATAAAGAAAACTATAGGGTTGAATGTCTAGAACAACTAAAAAACAGAGAATACTATTAGAAATGTGAAAAAAATCCTACTGAAGAAGTTAAGAGTTTAGTAAAAAAAATGTACTGGAAAAAGGTGTCAAAGAAGGCTTTTTGTCAGAATGGGAACAGAAAGTTCTATATAGACAACATCCTATAATGCCTGTCTTTTACATTTTACCAAAAATCCACAAACATCTAACCAATCCCCCAGGATGTTCAATTATAGTAGGTATAGGTTCCTCCCTGGAAGCTCTGTCAGTGTACATTGATTACCACCTATAGCCACTAGTAATAACAACACAGCCTTACCTAAAAGATAGCAAAGACATGATTTTACTTTTAGAAGACATTAATAAAGAAAACATAATAACAGATGATTGCCTACTCAT
Source organism: Neoceratodus forsteri (assembly GCA_016271365.2). Classification (NCBI taxonomy): domain Eukaryota; kingdom Metazoa; phylum Chordata; order Ceratodontiformes; family Ceratodontidae; genus Neoceratodus; species Neoceratodus forsteri. The sequence goes on from CM057452.1 coordinate 907,142,410, forward strand.
CACATTAGTCACAGAGGGTGGGAAATAAACAGACAGGACAATGTTTTAAGATTCAAAACACACTGTTGTGTGATATTTATTAACAAAAACTTATTTACAGAAAGAAAGAAAATAAACCAGAAAATAAGAAAAACCAAAATAATAACCTTCAAGTTAGGTAAAACAAAATATTCAGCAATATAATGACCAATTGTCCCTTCAGTGGTTTCTTGCACCTTCAGATATTCAATACAGTCTTAGAATTAATAGAACTGCTACAACTCTCAATACTTCTGTATCTACTCACTCAGTTGACCTCTCCTTGTCACTTCCCAGGCTCAACTGCCTGATGTCCAGGAGAGGGGGATATTTATACCCCTGGATCATGGTGACATGACATAGACCCTTAACTTTAAAAGTAGGTTTCTTGATCTGTGGTAGAGGTTTGGACACTAAAAACTGTCCTCAGTATTTTAATCCCTACTACCTTCTCCATTAGAATACCAACTTCCCACTATACTGAAGTGTAGCTGGACATTTTTTAAAGAAATACAGTAATTAGGCCATTAATTACCTAGTAACCCTGATGTAGCTACATTGGTTACTGTAAGATTGACAGTTAACAATCAGACTGTCCTATAATACAGGGACATTAAAGGGCGCCCCACCCTTAGGTAAACTCCCTTTACTCCAAAGCCTGCACAGAGAAGCAGTATTGTTTTTTTCTATAAAACTCAGCTAATGATTTCTCCTTTTTGACCAACCTACATTCTTTTACAAACGGGTTCCCTGATACATATAAAAACAATTGCTGTACTTATTTATTCTCTGGGTATGCTACCTCAAATATACAGAACCTAAGGGCTTTACTTTCATTTGCATGTGTTCTTTTTGCCACAGACTTGCATGCGTTTAAAGAGGCATAAAGAGAGCCTTTAACACTCAGTACTATCAGTGTACTTCTTGGGGGGGGGTTCAAATACCAGGGCACCCTTCCATGACAGAGGTCACTCCACCACATAGATGTAAAAGATCTATATATGAGCATTCCACATACAGTAGGTTTAGCAGCATAGAAAAATAAACTTGAAGAAAGAGAAGAGGGAACTGTGCCTCACCAAATAATTTTATTGTGAAACTTGCAGAATTGGTATTGACCAAGAATTACTTTAGATTTGACAATCAGCACTATTGGCAAACAAGAGGCACAGTTATGGAGTCTTCTATGGCCCCGAGCTATGCAAATATTGTAATGCATGCCTTTGAAAAAACATACATACATATATAACATTGACAACATGTTTCATCCCAACATCAAATGTTGGAAATGATACAAAAATGACTGCCTGTGCATTTGGCAAGGCACTGAAAATGAACTAAAAATGTTTCTACAGTACATAAATACATGTAAAGAATATTTGACATTCGTGATGACCTTTGACAAAGTAACAGTAAATTTTCTTGACCGTACCATAACTAAGAAAGATCAGAAATTGACAACTAATGTCTTTAGAAAACCTACAGACAGGAATGTATTATTACATGCCAAAAGTTTTCATAAAAAATCTACAATTGAGAATATACCTTATGGTCAATTTATAAGACTAAAAGAAATTGCACTAATTATGAAGACTATGACCAGGCCGCCATGAACTAGAAGAGCACTTTAAAAATAGGGGTTACCATGATATTACCCTACTAAATGCTAGACAAAAAAGTGAAACCAAAAAAAGAATGGCCCCATTGAAGCCAGCAGAAAAAAACAGATACCACACAAGACAAAATAACTATATCAGTCGACTATTCAGATCATTTCTATGCAATTAAAGCTTCAATACTGAAACACTGGAATATTCTACAATGCAACTCAGTAGGAGAACAAATATTCAGAGAAAAACCCTTAGTCATAGCTAAGTAAGCCAAATCCCTTAGCAATTGCCTCTGCCACACTATGTATTCAAACCCAGAACCAAGACATGAAATCTTTGAGGGAAGAACAACAATCATTGATAACTACCTATGTGGAAAATGCCAGAATTGTAATAGCATGAGAAAAAAAAACCCAGTATATAACCCCTACAGGGATGAACACATTGAAATTAAACAATTCATAACTTGTCAGACAGACCAGATAATTTATGCCCTTAAATGCCCCTGTGACCTCCACTATATAGGTCAAACATCTAGACAATTGAGGTTAAGGTTAAATGAGCATAGCAGTGACATCAGAAGAGGAAATCTAGATTCAGTAGTAGCTAAACACTTCATAGAGAACAGACATAATGTATCCACACTCTGATTTGTAGGACTTGAAAGAGTCAATAGCCCCCCTACAGGGGGTAACAGTCAGAATATTTTACTTAAGCGAGAAGCCTATTGGATTGACAGATTTGGTACCTTAGACAAACACTATAGCATCAATGAATAAATCGTATGGTCTGAGTTTGTAGACTGAACAACTGGATTTGCTTGTGAATAGACACTAGTTGATTCTATTCATGATAAATGAAGTATCCTGTTCTTCATCATGGTTTTCCTGGAAAATGGGCTGACCACAAATACACTCCTTTGAATGCTTTTGTGGCCACCAGTTACATGTCATTTTGACACAGGTGGGTCAGGACACAGGGTTATAGTTCCAAATGGCACTGATGTCCCAATTCAGACCCCTGGTATTAACAGTAGACATCCGTACAGATTAATACCTACATGATAAAAATAAAGTGAGATACCAAAAAGGAAAAAGGAAGAAAATATAAACATGTAAAAACTGAGTTGCATCTAAATGGATAGAATAGTAGGTTACACTGATGAAAAGCTAGATAGAGCATAAACTAACAGTATACAAAAGAGCAACAAACACAGTGATGGGTCCAGTTTCTCACCTAAGTATCAGTTTTACCCTATTGCGCATGACTAAAGAAAATACTATTTGAGATGCTCCAAATAGCATGCAGTTTCTTTGCTTTCTGCTAAGCCAATAGAAACCAGTGACAAGTACAAGGGGCCAGAGCCTCTGCTTTAAAAAATAACTGCAACATGCCAAGATGGCTCCTTGAACTTCATTTAGTCACCAGCTTGATTGAACAGCTAACTGAAAAACAGGTAAGCAAAAATACCACTTAACATGGAAAAATAGACTCCAGAAAGTAATAGAATGCACCAAAGACTATAAGAAAAACTGAGAACTAAACTTTAGCATGCAAACAAGTAACAAGTGTTTGTTTATATATAAAAAAGTATAAAACACCTTCAAGTACAAAGGGGTGCATTGAAAACGGAATGATAGCATCACAATGACGATTTGTTGGATGCTTGGCTTCAATATATTTCTTTCTCTTTTCCTATTAGCAAACAGAAGTTAGAGGCTTCTATAAGAAAACTAAATACATTTAAATTTAAAATAAAATAGAGCGCTGTGCAAACAGGTAACAATACATTGCCTACTCTTAGAATACATAAATTGAGACAAAGACCCAATTAAAACAACAGCAATGTGTTTAATTGCAGACTGGTGTATTAGCAATCAGAAATAAGAGAGAACACTTTGGAAACAGAGCTAAAATATTTACAAAAGAAATATAAAGGTAATAATTAAGACTTGACATAAATCAGATAAATGTATCTTTGATAAAATGACTAAAACTGTATTACATATAATCTATAGGATACTAAGCGACACATGAATCCCCTTCTCGATGTAAAAGAAAGTTAAAAAAGTTGTCATTCACACTATAAAGTGGGCCTTGTTCATTTTATTTACTTTTATTAAAATCCATATAAAGTGTTTATAAAAATTATCGTTGTTTCTATAAAAGACACATGCATACTAAAGAATATGTTTTCTAGCAGACATTGGGCTATGTAACTATTCTGTCAAGCAAAGAAATAATTAACACTGAATTTATGAAATGTTATTATAACAATAACGTGTTGTAGATGTGGTCCTGATATATTTAAAAAAAACATGAGTCTACTTTGAAGTATAGTGAACCCATTTTTTAACTTATAGATCCTGATGAAGCAGTATGTTAAACTGTGAAATGCTGAAAAGAAATAAAATATAGTGACTAAACCTTAGTGTCTTTCACTTTACTAAAACTCTAACTGGTGAGTGAGTTATAACACTCCAAAACTGTTTGCGTAGTACTGAGGTATTTTTGGAGCTCAATACCTCCCAGTGATTCTGTTTATTATCCTTTCAGACACCAGGTGGGCCATATTGCCTCACTGTGGTTTCCATTGAGACATACATTTTTTCCCCATTTACTTCAATGTTAAAACTTAAAAATGTAATAACGTTTGAATGGTTTAATATTTTTTCACCAAATCTTCAAAAGGCACATCAGTGACCTAGATTGCATCTTCTCTTACAATTTCAGACCAGAAGGACAAATTGTGTGGGCTATAGCCCTGAACACAGAAACATGCAAAAGGAAAACATTTTAGCATGTTTGTTGGTGCTCTGCAGCTCCACAACTGCTTATCTGACCATAATGCAACTTGCCAGATCCAGAGAACTATGTTGCCACACTGTGCATGTAAAATTTCAGGCAAATCAGTTTTACGGTGGCAATGTTATTAAAGTGCACAATTTGGAGTTTAACATAGAAGTGGCCGGGCAACCCTAACTATACTGGCACTACCATGCTAGAGAGAGAGAGAGAGAGAGAGAGAGAGAGAGAGAGAGATAGAGATAGATATATATGTTCATATATATATATATATATATTTGCACATGTACATACACACACACACACACACACACACATACATATATATATATATATATATATATATAAAATACCACATATAATACCACATATTATACCACCACGGTAATGCCAGTATAGTTAGGGTTCAATGGTCACTTCTATGTTAAACCCCAAATTTTGCACTTGGATAACTTTGCAACAAATATGACCGATGCACACAAAATTTTTCATTTGCTGTCAGGTACCATACAGTAGATCTCTTGATGTGGCAAGTTTTTGACTAGTCAGATGTGCAGTTGTGGAGATACGTAGTGTCAAAAAATGTGAAAATGACCATTTAGGTGTAAATCCTTTGCCGTGCTGCATCTCCGAAACAAATTGGTGGTGTAGTCTGAATCTGTTAGGGCATATGGAGTCTAGTTCACAGTTGTGCCTTTTGAAGGTTTGGTGGAAAAAAATATTAATCCATTCAAAATTTAATAAAATATTAAGTTTTCAATTATAGCGCTAGGCTAAAGTTATATGTTCTGTGCAAAAGAAGGTTTTGCTGTCACAAAAGCACTTTTTGCTGCTTCAAATGGTATCAGTAGTGTTGTGCTGCTGCTATTTTGTTTCAGCTAGCGACAGGGGAAAAATGCTGTAAGTCAAAAAATACTGCCCCTTGGTAAACACCAACAGTTGTGTTTACCTAATCTGGCACAATGAACACAATTCTGGCCTTAGTTATTGAAAATAGTGGCTATAAATGTGTTTTCTTTTTACTGGGACATTGTTGATATCACAAATTTGTGGCACTATTTTTGCAAAATGACTTCAAATTGTGGCCATTTTCGAGCAACTAACAGCACTGTTGGGCTCAAATTGTGACACTGTTTTGTGAAAACTGGTGCAATTTGCAGCACTACTTTATAAAAAAAAAAACAATGGCCCCTGTAAACAATCTAAATCTTTCCTGGCCATTTTTTACAAAAAATAAAGCCAGAATCTGATTCCTTGGTCCCCATTTAAGTAAACACCTGTTGGTGTTTACCTAATGAAAGGACCTTTCATCCTTGTACTGCCACTAAGTGTGCTGAGGCATGTTTTAATAAAAAAAAGTTTCTGATGACATCAGGGTGCCAAATCCCTGTGTCTTCAGTGCTAGAGGTCCTCCCACTAGTGCTGGGCACTGGGGAGTCCACTCCCAGTGACTCCCCAAAAATTAAACTTTTTTTTGCTGACATCGGGCGCTCAGTCCCTGTGTCAGCACTACAACCCCCACCACCATTATAAGACACTGGGGAGCCCACTCCCAGTGTTCCCAGTTATGTACTACACCAAAACAGCACTTGATTGTTTTGCTGACTTCAGAGTGCCCAATCCCAGTGTTGGCAATAGGACCCCACCCCAAGGTAGGACACTGGGGGGTCCACTCCCAGTGTCCACAGTTATGTTTTTCTATGCTCCAATACTGTGGGACACTGGGGAGCCCAACCCAGTCTCCCAAAATGTTGATTTATGTTTTCCTGTAAAAAAGAAAACAGTTCCCCAATGTCTTTTCTTTTTCCTGTATAAAAAGAAAATTGTCCCTCATTGTCTACCTCATCCCCCATCCTGACCCTCCCACTGAGCAGCCCACTACCTCCCCACACACCCCTTACCCTGTACTTACTACTGGAGAAAGTCGGCTGTCATCTTCTGTGTACTGGGACGTGTCTGTACTCTTCAAAGTCAAACTGTGAACTGAAGAATCAAGGTAAGAGCCATATGCTGTCAATGGCATTTTGAACTTATGTTGACATCTTGGCCATTTTTCAGTATTTTTGCACCAAATTTTCAACATTGGGTTTTTGGAACACCACCTCATGGAAACAGTCACTGTTGTTTCATTAATCAGACCTGTAAGGTGATTTCAAGGTCACTGCATGAAATCCCCTTTAGAGACCAATTAATGAAATGACAGTGCAGGTGTTCATGAGGTGGGGTCCTAAGAAGCCCATGTTGAAAGTTTGGTGAAAAAATTCCTTAAAATGCCCTAGTTACATGCATCCATTGAATTTTCCCAATGCACACACGTAACTTTGGTACTTTTCAATATTGGGAGACCAAAGTTTCAAAATAGCCATTTTTTCACACCACCTCATGAACAGTACAGCTGTCATTTTTCACATCCTGACCAAAACTTGTTTTCACACCTGTGGCATGGAATGGCACATTAGCAGCACAAAATCACCTTTTGTTGAAAATGAGGTGAAAAAATTCCTTAAAATGCTTTAGTTACATGTGCCCATTGAATTAATTCTACGTACTCGCATAACTTTGGTACTTTTCAATATTTTGCTGCCAAATTTTCAACATAGCCATTTTTTTTCACATCACATCATGAACAGTACAGTTGTTATTTTTCACATCTTGCCTGAAATGTGTTTTCACACCTGCGTCAAAGAATGGCATTACAGTTGTGCATAATTACATTTTAAACTTGCATTTCACAATTTCTCTGTACCAGCGTACATGAGGTGGGGTAATAAGATGGCTATGCTAACAATTTGGTCACTGTTGTTCAACACATGGAAGTGGAGGACCCAGAGGGCCCTGTGCTTCTGCACCTACATACATATGCACATCCATGGAAGGATTGGAGGGCAGAGTCTGAAGGACTCTGTGCTTCCACAGTAGAATAAGGATACTATTATACTATCCCAAAAAGTAAGGAAATTCATCGCAAAAAACTTTGTTAATGCATTAGTTAGGGTTCATATTAAAGCAACAAAAGTCCGGAAATGTGATGTTAGGGGTTCCCAACCCTAATACCCCAGCTCACCCCCCACCCAACCCTAACACCCCACCCCACCCTCTACACACCAACCAGTATCAGGATGTGCCTTGAGTTTGTTGGCCATAATGCTCACCCCATTCTCCTATATTATATTATACTATACCATCTCAGTTTCCTTACATATGGAATGGGGTGAGTGTTAGGGCCAATGACTTCGAGGCACACCTCAGCCCCAGTTGGTGTGTAGAGGGTGAGGAGGGATGGTAGGGTAGGATGGGGGTGAGGTGGGGTGTTAGGGTTGGGAACCCTAACACCACATTTCCATACTTTTGTCATTTTAATATGAACCCTAAGCTGGTCTGGTGGTGCTGAGGGTTGAGGTGCTGGATGCCACACCTTGCACCACACTGGCAACCCAGGCTCTGGAGTAGACTCAAGCTGCCAGTGGTTGGCATGGGGAGGAGATGATTAAGCATATGGAGGACTATTCTCCTCTCCTGAGGTGGATTCTGGGAATTTTCCCATAAGGTTGTGGCTCCCAGTGGCAGCTGGGAGCATTACACACCATACTGGGGCAGCCAATGGGGTTGGTGACAGCAGGCATCTATGGGAGGGGGCAGGAGAGTGCCCTCAATGCACTGTCACCATTGCATGACTCCCAATAGAGGAGTAATTCAGAAAAAATCCCTGACTTCCAGTAGGTGAAGGGGGACCAGTGGTCAGCCACCATGCCATATGCCGGACATCCCAGTCCCCGCTTCCAGTCCTCCCTTCAAGTCCCTGGTCACTTTACTTGATTGTAGATAGAGCACCAGGAGGAGTCTGGCAGTCCTGCCCTGGGTGGCTCAGGGCTGAGGGGTTACGCAGCCAAGAGAGGAGGAGGGAGATGAGCCAAGCCAGAGAGACGGGGAGCTGGAGATTTCAGGCAGGAGGAGAAAGCTGCACCAAGAGTCCACGCTGGAGAGAGTCTGGTAAGTCAAAGCAGAAATAAAGTCTACCAAAAAATAAATAAATAAATAATGTGAACCCTAACTGATGCATATATAAGGGATATACAATAGTGGGCTGTCAGATAAATGATTTATCTACACAAATGCTGTTTGACCTCGGGTAACCTCATGAGTGGCGTACGCCACAAGTGAGATGTCTGAGGTCAAACAGCACAAGTGTAGATAAATAATTTATCTGCCAGCTCACCATTGTATATTTCATTTATGCAATAGGGATACTTTCTGTCAGGGCAGGGACATTTGCTTTAGATTGTCTATCTTTTTTTGCATATGTTTGTCAAAAAAGTAAACAAAAAATTACATTTTCTGCTCTTTTTTGCTAATTAAAAAAATCTATAAGGTATCTAGAAATGAAATTCCACTCATTTTGTAGATAATTTTGTGCTGAACAACTTTCATGCTCACAGCACTATGCTAACTTTTTTCATTTGAAAGTTATTTTCATTTGAATATAGTTAGTACTGGTACTGAGGTTGAACATTTTAAATGAGTTTCAGAGTGATTGTGACATATCTACTAGGGCCTGGATATTCAGACTGTGCCAGGCAGTGATGCAAGCCTGGGCACAGTGCAACTGGGATGCGCCGGGGCCAGGGTCAGGTGATATTCAACGGTGATGCTCCATGGCACAGCACCATTGAATATGGCACAGACAGCACACTCACTGTGCATGGTGCAGTGGCACTGTGCCAGCACAAGCCACAGACAGGGAGAAAATGCAGTTGCACTGGGTGCATCACCCACAATATTCAGCGGAGGGCATGCAAATGAGGCCATAATATATGCAAGGTGCAAACAGGGCCATCTGCATGTCATTATGGCTCCATTAGCATACCTTGTGCAGGGCGGCATAGTAAATTGTGCCTGGCACCCTGTACAGCATGATGTGGGCAGTGGGAATCCCGGGGCATCCCCCACCCCATAGCTGCGATCATGGTAAATTCAAAACATAACATTCCCTGGTAGTCTAGTAGACCTCCTTCCCTCCCAAGTCCCCGATTCCCCGATAAATGTAATATAAGTCCTGCCCTGGTAGTATAGTGGTCCCCCCTGCCTCCCAAGTCCCTGATTCCCTGCTAATTGTAATATAAGACCTGCCCTGGTAATGTAGTGGCATCCCCCCTCACTCCTGTGTCCCTGATCACTGTAAATTACTGTCAAAATATTCCCTGGTAGTCTAGTGGCACCCCCTCCCATATCCCCGATCACTGTATATTACTATAGAATTATGCCCTGGTAGTCTAGTGATACCCCCTCATCCATTGCCGTGATTGTGGTACATCTCCGTATATCACTTCCCTGGTGATCCAGTGGCATCTCCGACCCCTCCCACCCACACAGCACCCCTTGCCCACCCCACTCCCCCATCATTGGCGGGCTGCTACAACCCACCTGCATACCACCCAGCCGCCCGCTGAATGACAGGTACAGTATGGGCTGTGAACCCATAGGTCCATGATGTGGACCAATGGGCTTGCAGGGCATACCAAACTAAACAGCCCCAAATATGTGAATGAAGTGTCTATGTCCTCTGTTGGCACCCTTTGCAAACTGTATGAGAGGTCTATCGGCATCTTGCATTTCTGCTTAAAGTTGAACCAACATGATATTCTGTGGTGATTTGCATATGCAGCCCATGATGCTCTGCATTATGGGGGCATGTGTGATTTTGTATTTCTTTGAAACTTGGCTTCCTGGCCAATGCCCTTTGGGGTAACCATTGCCTCAGTGCTTGAGCACAGGGGTTCTTTGTCTTTTAATATATATATATATATATACACACACAGAGCTGGTCTACGGGACACTAGAGCATATAAAGAGACCCAAAGCAGGTGGTCACACCTGACTATGATAATATTAAGGGCCAGTATTCTCCTTCAGGACTAGTTTAGAACATTTTGGGGGCTTAGTTTTGGTAATTTTATCTGCCATTTTGTTTACTTAGCTTGCGTCATTCTCATCCTTTGCATCATTTGTTTGACTCGGCTTGCACTATTTTAGTTACTCAGTTTGCACCAGTTTTACTCAGTTTGCACCATTGTTTATCAGTTTGCACCATGTCTACTCAGGTTACACCATTTGTCATCAGTTTGCACCATCTCTACCCAGTTTGCACCATTTTTCATCAGTTTGCACAATTTCTACTCAGTTTCCACCATGTTTCGTCAGTTTGCACCATTTGTACTCAGTTTGCACCATTTCTGACTCAACTTGCACCATTTATTTTAGTGCAACTTGCATCAGTCCCATCCCTTACACCATTGTGTTGATACAGTGAACCTCTTGTGTCAGTTTGGGGGACTTTGTCACACAGACCATTTTTCTTGCAAAATATGGTGCACAGTATTTGGCACATCAAGATCTGATTCAAGCTGGTTGTTTGACACAGCTTGCGCGGATCTAAGGACCCTTTGAAAATCTGGCCCTGTGTAGACTGACAAGACACACGCTTCCAAACATGGTGTGTGTGTGTTTGTCTGTTTGCCTTTAATTTTTAATTTAAATGCCACCAGAAATGGCAATCACGTCTGTAACCTACTCTGTCCCCTGTGGTTACATATGTGATTGCAATGAAAATTCCTCTTGGCCAGTTTGTCCTCAGTAGCAACAGCAAAAGATTCTCCATCTCCTGCACTCCACAGTCATTGCGTACAGGATCATTTACATTAAGGTACTCTTTTTATTAAAATTGCAGCACATTCTTGGGAAGTATAATTATTTTTACAAAGCAAGGCTGCTTAGGATTCTATTCTTGAATCAGGAAAGTTCATATTTAGCCCATTCAGCTGATTCAGCCAATGCTAGCAGGCTTGAATGCAAGGATCTGAATTTAAAGGGCAATCCTGTTTGTAACAGGGACAACAGTGGCAGTATCTGTCTGTTACAATGGGATTTAAACATTGGGCAATGTTTTGTTGTGGCACAACTCAGCATTATATTATTTATTTCAATGTAATTAATAACTGCCATTGAAATAAATAATATAAAGTCAGAAAATTGCATTTTATGATAAAAATGGCAAAAGTGGCAATAGTTGCCCTTGGCAAAGTATGGAAAACTAATGTTTAGTGGTGTAAGCACTGTAAAGATGTGGTGCTGCTGTGATCTGGCAGTGAGTTTAAAGTCAGTTCATCTTTTAAACTTTGCTTTAATGTCCAAAAGTTGTTTTGAAAGCTCCCTTCCCAGTGCAATCATGTTTGTAAGAGGGACAGAGTTTTCTTATTAAGGTTTGTAACTCGGGACATGTTATCAATATCTGTCCCTGTTACAAACCACACTTTTAGTGCTTTCCCCTTTTTTGTCCGATTATTATAGTATTTGTGGCTCATTTTAGGAGCATTTTTTTCAGTGATTGTAACAAAGTACCCTTGGTTTCAAAATGCCCACTGGCTTTCTGTGTGTGTGTGGGGGTGTTGGCTGGTGCTGTAAAAAAACATAAAATGTTATGTGTACTGTAAGCCCCCTTCCCAGTTCAATCCTGTTTGTAACAGGAATGGAGTTTTCATATTAAGGTTTGTAACTAGAGACATGTTGTGAATCTCCGACCCTGTTACAAACCAGACTTTTAGCACTTCTCTTTTTGTGTGTGATCATTACAGTATTTGGTGTTCATGTTGTATGAATTTATTTTAGTGGTGTAACAAACTGCCTTTGGTTTTAAAATGGCTGCTGGCTTACTCTGGTGGTGGGGGGCTGGAGGCCTGGCTGGTACTGCAAAGAAAAATATAAAATGTACTTTTGACTGCAAAAATGTTATTAAACTCAAGAAATGCACACTGCTACAACAACTGCCTAACATATTTAAGCTGCAGAATGCTATATATGTATTTTTTGCTTTTGGAAAGTTACTTAAAAGCCCACTCCCCAGTTCAATCCTGTTTGTAACAGGGACAGAACTGTAAATATCTGTCCCTGTTACAAACAAGATATTTATAAAAAATGAAAATTAAAATGACATTATGTTGGTTTGTGAGTTGGAGATGAGTGCCACTTGGGCACATAAAAGGCTGACTGTTTTAGGGAGAGGGAGGAAATATGCCACCAGACCTCAGGAAAGGCTGTCCTGATAGGGAGAGGCAAGAAGGTGCCACCAGATCCCCAAGGATAGCCAGCAAGGTGTAGGGTGGGAGACAGGAGACACCAGGCACAGGAAAAGGCTGAAAAGATTAGGGAAGGGGCAGCCAATACCAACAGGTCACCAGGGACAGCTTGACAGGGTATGGGGTGGGAGACAGGAGCCAACAATGCCCTGGGAAAGGCTGGAAGGGTGAAGAAGAGGAAAGCAGGTGCTACCTGGTCCCTAGGGATAGATGGCAGGGTATGGGGTGGGAGATGAGAGACACCAGGCCCCAAGAAGGCTATCAGGGTTAGGGGTAGGGAAGCAGGTGCCACCAAGTCCCCAATCATGACAGGGTTGGGGAGAGGGAAGTCAGTGCCAACAGGTTACCAGGGGAAGCTTAGCAGGGTGTGGGGGTTGGGGATTGGAGACACCAGGCCCCAGTAAAGGTAGAAAGTATTAAGAGGAAGAAGGTGCCACCAGGTCCCCTGGGACAGCAGGCAGGGTGCAGAGGGGGAGACAAGTTCCACCAGGCCTCAGAAAAGGTGGACAGGGTTGGGGAGAGGGAAACAGGCACCACCAGATCCCTTGGGACAGCAAGCAGGGTGTGGGGAGGCAGACAGGTGCCTCCAAGTCTCAGGAAAAGCAAACAGGGTTGGGGAGAGGGAAGCAGGTGTCTCTACATCCCCTGGGAAAGCAGTCAGGGTGTTGGGTGGGAGACAGGAGCCTCCAGGCCCCAGGAAAGGCTGAAAGGGTTAAGGAGAGAGAAGCTGGTGCCAATAGGTCACCAGGGACAGCTTGGCATGGTGTGGGGTTGGAGACAGGAGACACTAGGCCCCAGGAAAGGCAGAAAGGGTTAGGGAGAAGGAAGCAGGTGCCACCAGGTTCTCTTGGACAGCAGGAAGGATGTGGAGAAGGAGACAGTTGCTAATAGGCCTCAGGAAAGGCTAATAGGGTTGGGGAGAGGGAAACAGGTGTCATAAAATACCCTGGGACAGCAGGCAGAGTGTGGAGGGACAGATGGGTGCCACCAGGCCTCAGGAAAGACTGACAGGTTTGGGGAGAGGGTAGCCAGTGCCAACATGTCACTAGGGGCAGCTTGGCAGGGTGTGGGGGGATGGGAGACACTAGGCCCTGGGAAAGGCAGAAAGGGTTAGGGAGATGGAAGTAGGTGCCACCAGGTCCCCTGGGACAGCAGGCAGGGTGTGGATGGGAGACAGGTGCCACTAGTTCTCAGGAAAGACTGACAGGGTTGGGGAGAGGGAAACAGGCACCACCAGGTCCCCTGGGACAGCAGGAAGGGTGTGGGGTGGGAGACGGGAGACGGGATATGGGAGCCTCCAGGCACTGGGAAATGCTGGAAGGGTTAAGGAGAGGGAAGAAGGTGTCAACAGGTCCCCAGGGATTGCTGGCAGGGTGTGGGGTGGAAGACAGGAGATGGGAGACATGAGATCCTGGGAAAGGCTGGAAGGATTAAGGAGAGGAAAGCAGATGCCTCCAGGTCCCCAGGGACAGCTGGAATGGTGTGGGGTGGGAGATGGGATACACCAGTCCCCGGGAAAGGCAGAAAGGGTTAGGGAGAGGGAAACAGGCACCACCAGATCCTCTGGGACAGCAAGCAGGGTGTGGTGGGGTAAATAGGTGCCACCAGGCCTCAGGAAAGGCTGACAAGGTTGGGAAGAAGAAGCAGGTGTCACCAGGTCACCTGGGACAGCAGGTAGTGTGTGTGGGGGGGACAAGTGCCACCAGGCCTCAGGAAAGGCTGACAGCATTGGGGAGAGGAAAGCAGGCACTTCAAGTTCCCTGGGACAGCAGGCAGGGTGTGGAGGGTGGATGGGTGCCACCAGGTCTCAGGAAAGGTGGACAGGGTTGGGGAGAGGGAAGCAGGTGCCAGCAGGTCCCCTGGGACAGCAGGCAGGATGTGGAGGGCTGTGGTTTTCTAGGTTCCTAGTCCATTTTCTTCAGGGCCATGGTGGGTCTACATGAGGAGTACGGCACACACCTGCCCAAGTATGTCACTGTGGGCCAGCAAACTATGTTCTTGTCTGGTGGATTCAGGTACACCGTAACCTGTGGTCTTCCAGGTCCCTGGTCCATTTTCTTCAGGGCCCTGGTGGGTCTGCATCAGTAGTACTGCACACACCTGCTCGAATATGTCACTGTAGGCCAGCACCCATGTTCTTGTCTGGTGGATTCAGTTACACCATCACCTGTGATCTTCCAGGTCTCTGGTCCATTTTCTTCAGGGCCCTGGTGGGTCCGCATGAAGATTACTGCAAACACCTGCCGGAGTATGTCACGTCACTGTAGGCCATCACCCATGTTTTTGTCTGGTGGATTCAGCTAGTTCATCACCTGTGGTCTTCCAGGTCCCTGGTCCATTTTCTTCAGGGCCCTGGTGGGTCCGTATAAGGAGTACTGCACACACCTGCTCAGGTATGTCACTGTAGGTCAGCACCCATATTCTCATCTGGTGGATTCAGCTATGTCATCACCTGTGGTCTTCCAGGTCCCTGGTCCATTTTCTTCAGGGCCCTGGTGGGTCCGCATGAGGAGTACTGCACACACCTGCCTGATTATGTTACTGTAGGCCATCGCCTGTGTTCTTGTCTGGTGGATTCAGCTACACCATCACCTGTGGTCTTCCAGGTCCCTGGTCAGTTGTCTTTAGGGCTCTACTGGGTCCACATGAGGAGTACCGCAGGATATTAACAAAGTAGATGCAAACTATATAATATGTGGACCAGTGACCATTGTGGGAGATGGGCCTTATGTGGTAGAAGGCATAGAATCTGTCAACAAAACTTTCAAAATAATGAAGCTATAAAGCAATTGAGCATTATGAACATTTATTGATGAGAGACTGAGGCTGTAGTAATCAGTGTATATAGTGTGTATAGTGTGGTTTGTGTATAATGTAGCATTTTGGATAAGGTTTTAGTAGAAATTTATTGTGTTATCTACTATTTTATTTAGTAATGGTGCATATCTGATGTATGATGAATTTCCTTTGTGGTGGTGGCATGTAATATTATAACTTTTCCTCTAATAACTTCACTAATAATACGACCTTAAACAGTAAAAATATGAATTGGAAAAAATAAAGGACTTGAGTAGCCTAATTTTATGTTTTGCACAATGTTTTCAGTGACAACTTGCATTTTCTGGATTTTTCTCTGTCCTGTTACATACATTAATGTACTGCTCTTTCATTGTTTTTTTTTTTTGGGGGGGGGGTAATTTGTAAAATAATCAAAATAAGTTTTAAATGTTATCTACTCTTATCCCCATTTACACACACGTGCATTTTAATCTATGAATACCCAGGAATTCTGGGTAAGGAAAAAACTCTGAAATTACTTCACCCCATAGAACTGCACCATGCATTAGATTGATGGTCATCACACACAGTTGTATTCAAATATTTTGGCGTTGCTTAGTGAATTAACTAAATGAAGTAAAGTACTGCAAATTCATGAGAAGACCAAAAAATATTTATACATTATTTTTTTTATTTAGCATATTCTCTGTCCCTGTTACACATGTTACATGGTTACTGTTTCCAAACATTGGGGACTGTACCGGGAAAACCACAAGTGATATTATCTTTCTGTTTACAGTTTAAATAAAGGACCTTAAGGGTAAAATATTGATGGTGAATGAAGAAAGAAATGATAAAACTTTTTTTCCATAGTCACGTCCCACATACAGTATGTTCCCTATTACTGTGGATAGGCCCTTATTTGAAATGCTACTCATTTTGTAGATATTTTGTGCTGAACAAATGTTGTGCTCACAGTACCATGTTATCATTTTTTGTTTTAAAGTTATTCACATTTGTTTGTTGAAGTGAAAAACTAAATGCATTTTCTGCTAATTTTGCTACTTATAAAAATAACTAAAAGGTATCTATAAATGAAACACCACTCATTTTGTAGATATTTTTATGCTGAACAACTTTCAGGCTCACAGTACCATGCTATCATTTTTTTCATTTTAAAGTTATTCACATTTGAATACGGTAAGTACAGCTAGTGTACATCTGCAAAGCTGGGCATTGAGAGAGAGAGAGAGAGAGAGACACACACACACACACACACACACACAAACACACACATGCATGAACTTTTTTCTGTTACAGCTGGCCTGAGTCCCTAGATGTTTAAAATTCCAGGTCGATCAGCCAGATCAGCTCTGCTGCCTAGAGCAAAGGAAATAGGATTGGGTCATCTTTTTGTTTTGAAGTACATGACTTCTCCACTCAGCAATCCAAAACTCATCAGCCTGAATGATGATTGGTGTGGCAATGACTCACCCCTTAAACACTGCTCTGCATTGGACATACAGTGTCACACTCCTCAAAAGGTACTATTATAGCAAGATGTTCACTGCACACACATGTGCATGGCAAACATAAAAAGGCTCTGCAATTACATACGCCACTGGCAATTAAAAGATTCCACAAAATAGATGTCCAGGTTACAAAAAATGTTATTAAAAAACTTACAGCATGTTAGCCAGTACTGGGCATGTCACCACTAACATGCATGGTGCTCCATCCTAGCTGCAGATCACCTCCTGAAGCTGTTTTGCACCCATAGCAGGTACCTTATCAAGGGAACCAAATGCCCCCAGGAGCCTCACTGTCACTGGCACCATCCACTGCCAGGTTACCATAGGTGTTAGCACATCCAGAGCCATTGGGGGAGGGAGTAAAACTTGTGACAGAGATGTACACACTTGTATGCATCCTCTTCAGTCCTTGCCCATTGTGTGCCTGAGGGAAGGGAAACAGCAGGCAGAGAAAGCTAAGGCTGTGCAGGATGATGATGCACTCCTTCAAAGGCCTCGCACTGTCTATTGGGCTGTCTGCTGTAACATCACTTACCTAGCCTCCTTCCGAGAGTGGGTCCCTGGGAAGGTCTGATGGGGGGGGGAATCCATGGGGTACTGTATGGCAACTGGATGGTAAGCCACAGAGATTATGGGAGACAGAGCTGGGGGAGTAGCCAGGCAGATGGGGGCTGGGTGAGAAGGAAGGGAAAAATAGAAAACAAGATATAGCATCTCTGTTGTGCTATCCTAGGTCAATGCAGTTTAAAAATGTATAAAAGCAGGACCCCACTGAAAATGAGATGCAGCATCCTAGCTCTGCTATTCTGGCAAAATACAGAGTGAAAATGTATAAATGCAAGACCCCATTGAAAATGAGATATTGCCTGCCAGCTGTACTATCCTGACTAAATATATAGCAAAAAATAGTGCTTTTTTTATTTTTTTATTTAGTTTTTGTTAACCAGGTAGGTGCACTAGCCATAAAATGACTATTTTCAGGCATGACCCGGGAGAGTACAACAGAAGGAGAACAGTTGAACAACAGCAACATGGGTACAATAATACAAATAGAGGAACAGTACAGCAGTGCTACAAAAATACAATGGGTAGAAACAACAACAAATAATAGCAAGCATTATACAGATAATGGCAGTAAGATATATAATAAGTGCAGAAACCATTGACCTGACCTGTGGAGTGAAAGGGTTAATAAGATAGTAAGGTTATATAGAGAGAAATGTGAGGAATGTTCAACATAACAAGAAAGACTGACAGAAGGAAGGTCAGGGGTAGTAATTGGCAAAACAACAGTGGATGGTCAGCAACAAGGTTCAAGAAGGAAGAGAGCTAGTAGTCAAGAAGTTATTTACAAAGAGAAGGAAAATATGGGGAGGGGAAGAGAAGACAGTCTTGGAGCTGGATTAGAGCAGGGGTGACATTACTGGTAAGTCTCAGGAGCTTCAGGTTGGGTCAAAGCATGTACAAGCATCAGCTAAGGATAGATAATGACGATATTCACTTTTAAATCCAAAGTGAGACTGAGACAGCTGGAGGTTGAGTGGAAGAGCATTCCATAGCATGGGAGCAGAGAATTGGAAGGCCCCTGTGCCTTTAGTTGTCTGACATCTCGGAACATAGAGCAAGGATTTGTCAGCTGATCGCAGGCCATGGGAGGATGGTTGGGGAACCAGCAACACCGCCAGCTGGGATGGGTTTTTTTCCAGGATGATCGAGTCCATTAGTGATCCAAGGTAGTATTGTCTACTGGCAGAGGGTGAGAGCCAATTCAGATCCTTATAAAGAAGGCAGTGATGTTTGAGTCGAGGTGACGAAGAGGCAAATCGGCATATATTGTTACAAGTTACGTCCCATTTTAGTAGGGAGGTTTTATGGGCAGAGGTAAGAATAGAGGCACCATAAGTAAGGGTTGGGAGCAGAACTGCAATTGCTAATTTGGCTGAGGGTGTAAGCATGTAGTTTGTTTTGTAGCTACCCTAGTTTCAAGTTTACAGCTTTGCATGAGGACTGAATGTGAAGATTAAAATCCAGGGACTGGTCCAGGAGGATCCCAAGGTACTTGAAGGAAGTAACATTTTCAAGTGGAAGTCCTCCTGGGTGAAGAACCTCCAGCAAACTAGAACATGTCTTAATCTTCGGTGCAGAACCTAGGAGCATGGCTTTGGTTTTCTTTTCATTTAGTACAAGCTTACGGTCTAGTAGCCAGTCTCAAGACCTTATTGAAGTCTGAAGTAAGTGATGTGTTTATGCAGGCAATACTAGAAGAAGTAGTGTAGATGATCAGGTCATCAGCGAGAGAATAGCTGAGCAGGATTCCAGGACCTCAGCTGCATTGTTGATAAAAATTGAGAACAGAAGGGGCTCAAGGATAGAGCCCTGGGGACTCCAAGATAGTAGATGTTGGACAGGAGGAGTTGAATTTGACTAGTTATGCACCTGTTTGACAGGTAGCTACAGAACTAGTCCACAACAGGGGTAGAGAAATGGAATTTATGGAGAGTGGAGAGAAGCAGGGGATGGTCAACAAGGTCGAAAGCCTTAGTGAGGTCAATGGAGATGGCACCTGTGAGTTTTCCAGAGTCCATGTTGGACAGAATATTGGTAGTTAGTTGAAGAAGAGCCGTGGTGGTGCTATGACCTTTTCTGAAACCATGCTGAGTGTCTGAGAGGAGATTGTAGCATGTAAGGTAGTCAATGGTCTGTGATGCAACTATTTTCTCAGGATCTTGTTAAGGACAGAGAGAATTGCTATAGGTCTGTAATTGGCCATGTCCTTTGGTCACCTTTTTAAAGACAGCGTTACTTTTGCAGATTTCATAGGTCTGGCACAGTGCTATGGATAAGGGATAAAGTGTAGATTCTGGCAGTCGGAGAGGCAATGAGTGGAGCAGCCAGCTTAAGAAGATGAGGTTCCAGTGAGTCAGAACCAGAGCTGGTATTGGCAGATATGGATCTCAGTAATTTCAGAACTTCCGCTCTTGATATAGCCTTGAAATAGAATGGTGGCGCTGGAGGAGCATCATACGATAGGGTAGTATGGCTGTCTGATGGTAGTGTGGTAGGTAGATTGGAGTGCGATCCACTAGGTTGTAAAGCCAAGGTATAGTATGAAAGATCAGAGAAAAGATTGTTAAAACTGTCTGAGATGGTCCTAGAGTCATTACAATGTGCCCCATTTATGATCATTTCATCAGGAGTGACCGACTGCGAGGTACCGAGAAATGTTTTGACATGGGCCCAAAATTTCCTCAGGTCACAGGCTGAGCTTTGTAGAAGGTCCTTGCAGTATTTGCTTTTAGCAACTCTAACTTGTCTCTTACATCTGTTCCTTAGTTCACGATAGACAATAAGATCTGACTGTAGGCCAGTTTGTTTGTAGCAAATCCAAAGCTTGTCCCTCTGGCGCAGATTAGCAAGAAGGTCTTTATGCAGCCACCTCGTCTGTTTTCCTCTGACCCTCCTAGTAATCTTGGGGGCATGTTTATATTGAATGGTAAGAAATTCATTTATGAATATCTGTAGAGCAACCTCCACATCCTTTGTTTGATAGATACCTGCCCAGTCAATATTGGAGACATCATAGAGAAATGCATCCTGGTCAATATGAGCTAGATTTGTGAACGTGATTAGTCTTGATGGAGGAGATGGAGGCGCAACCATAGATAGGATACAAAAAGTGGGTGAGTGGTCTGTTAGTGCATCTGCAAGGATTCCTGCTTTTGACACATGTTCCATACGGTTAACCATCACCCAGTCTAGGAGTGTACCGGTTTGATGGGATGACGTGGCTCTAGTTGCTTCAGAGATCAACTGGTGAAAATTATAACTAAGCATGAGTGATTGCAAGGATATTTGAGCTGACCCTAACCAATTGGGGTTAAGATCACCTAGGATGACAGCCTCATTATGATTTACAGTCTGGGAGGTGATGTCAAGGAGTTCTTGAAGACCTACTATTCCCCCAGCAGGGGGATTATAGGCACAGATAATATTAAGCTTCTTTTCCCCCAATACAATAGTTGCCTGTATGAATTCGCACACAGCGGGAGAGGCAGATGCCAGGACAATAGAGATGTTGAGGTGGTTTTTGAAGAATAGGGCAACTCCACCTCCATGCTTGGATGAAGATCTATCCTGCCAGAACAGGGAGTAGTTAGGCAAGGAGCATACTTCATCAGGTATTCCGGGTTTCTGTGAGACAGAGTACATCAGGATTGTAGAGTTTCACCCAGGCCACGAGTTCTGCATGGTGACAGGTAAGACTTCTGATATTGATATGGGCAATTAATAATCCTTTCTTGGACATGCCAGATAACTCATTTGGGGAAAAGAAATAGGTAGGTGGACCTGGATTTAGTTTGACATCCCAGATAGCAGAATAATGATCATGGCTAGGAACCAAAGCCTTGCACAGTGGCAGGTTAGGGTGAAAGCACATCTCCATGGCAGCTTCCTCCTGGCATGTAGAGGGTAATAGATGCTGCCTCTAACAAGGAGGATAGGGTTAGGTTGCAGATCAGGCTTTGTCTCTGCAATCAAGTTAGAGAAAATATAGGAAAGATCTGCAAAAGCAGGACCCCATTGAAAATAAGAAACTGCATCACTGGGCTATCCCTGGTAAATAAACTGTAAAAATGAGTAAAAGAAGGCCCCACTGAAAATGAGATATAGCATCTCAATTGTGCTATCCTGGGTCAGTACAGTTTAAAAATGTATAAAAACAGGACCCCACTGAAATCAAGATATTACATCTCAGCTGAGCTATCCTGGCTAAATACATGGTGCCAATGTGTAAAATCTGGACTTATGGGAAAATCAGGTCTAGCATCTCCGCTGTGCTATCCTGGATAAATACAGTTCAAAAATGTGTAAAAGCAAGACCCCAGTGAAAATGAGATATGCATCTGGACTATCCTGAATAAATATTTTTTAAAAATGGGATAAAAGCAGGACCCCACTGAAAAATAAATACTACATATCCTCTGGGCTATTCTGGGTACATGCATTGTAAAAATTGGTAAAAAGAGGATCCCACTGAAAACAAGATATTGCATCTTAGCTGGGCAGTCTGGGGAACTACATTGTAAAAATGGTTAAAAGCAGAACTTACTGAAAATGAGATACAGTATAGCATCTCTGCTATACCCTACTGAAAATGAGGTATTTCGTCTCATCTGTCCTGTCCTGAGTAAATGCAGTATAAAATGGCTAAATCAGGACCATACTGAAAATAGTGCATCTCTGCTGAGCTTTCTTGGGTAAATACACTGTAAAAGTAGGTACAAGCCAGATCCTAGTGAAAATGAGATATAGAATATCAGCTGGTTTATCCTGGGTTAATATATTGTAAAAATGTGTATATGCAGGACCCTACTGAAAACAATATATTACATCTCAGCAGAGCTATCCTGGGTAAATCATAAAAATTGGTAAATTCAGGACCCACTGAAAATGAGATACAGAATGTCCATTGTGCTAACTTGGGTAAATACAGTATAAAAAAGCATGAAAGCAAGATCTCACTAAAAATGAGATATAATATTTCTGCAGTGCTATCCTCAAAAAAAAATACACATTAAAAATGTGTAAAACAAGGCTGCACTGAAAACAAGATATTGCCTGTCACTTCACCTGTGCTATCCTGGCTAGATACAGTAAACAAAGGGATATACAATGGCCTTACTCAAAATATGCAATTTATCTTCAAGAGTGAGGAGGCAGGACCATAACTTATGTGGCAGAACCACAAGTGAGTTATGACAGTCCTGCTCCCTCACAAATGGAGAGAAGTTGTATATTTTGAGTAAGGCCATTGTGTAATCGATTTTTACATCAGTTTATAAGATATACCATTTAAATCAGCTGTTTGTGTAGAGTTAACTGCTGCTGTTTGAATTCAGCAGCTAAGCTTTAGAGCAGGACAAGGTTCTTGGGATGTCATTAGCATTGTGAAAGCTGCTCTCTGATTGGTCCTTAGGTTAAGGATGGTCACTGTAACATATTTAACCTCCATACAAATGTTTATCTGGAGGTAAGACAGTGAGATAAATGCATTTATAAAATGGATATCAAAATATAAGTAATCTGATTGGCTGCTGGCCATGCGCTAACGTGTCTAACGCGCAAGAAAAGGATCCAGCAATGTCCACTGGGCATTGATATGATTGATGCTGCTCACCCTTAGAAGAACTGATAGCAGCCATCCTGTTTCTGCCAACAGATCCAGACAGTAGTGCACACAAAAGGATATCAAAAGGCAAAAGTGGTGCAAATAAAATGAATTTTACTGAGTAGTTTCATACCACAAGATGCCTGTATTACAGCACAATGTAAGTAGATTTGCCTCCTGGCTACCACAAACTTGCCCAAGCCCTGGAGGATCCAAATAATTTGAAACAGGATGTTTAATATATAATTTAAAAAAAAAGTGACATTGGTTTCTTTGCTTCTTCATAACACTTTCTCAGCTTCTCCCCTTCCCCGCCACTGCCATCTGTTTGACTGACCTGCCCTCTTGCTCACTCATCATCAAGTGGCTTTTTTTTTTTTATTTAATTGTTTAACCAGGAGTAGCACACTAAGCTGAAAGCTTTTTTACAGGAGCGACCTGGGAGCACAGGGAAGTTAAGTGACTTGCTTAGGGTCACACAGTATGCAAGTGGAAGCTGTGGGATTCAAACCCAGGTCTGGTCTGCTGGATGTCACCAGATTTGTAGCTCAGAGCCTTAAACCACTGCGCTATACTGCCTCCCAGTACTGGCTTTACTTTAAAATTACAGTATCTACAGTCTATCAGTACTATTAGACAGCCTCTCATTACTCAGCTTCTCCTTGCTTGGTGAAGAATCAGTTAATAAAAAACATAATAAATAAACAGCTGTCACTTGCATCTTACAACAATATTTGTACTCACGTAGTGTGTGAGCAACCACCTGCTTGCATTCCCATTTCTGACGGATAGCCTTGCCAAGGAAGTGCAACTTGGATGTGTGCCGCAGGGAAGAAAGCAAGCTATGACAACCAGTTTAGGATGCTATTATAAATGATAAAACCAAATAGGGCACAGTAAAAAAAAAAACTATGGTCAGTTCATGGAGCCATGGTAACCATGCCAACACTATGGGAAACAGTATAGATATGGTGGCTGTAGCAGGACAAAAGTCCTAAAGGAGAAAAATAAATACAGCAGTATAGCAGGCGGGGGAACTATTTTACAACAAATTACACTGAAGATGATTTTTTTATATATACACATACAAATTTGGGTTTTTATATTTATGCAAAATGTAGAGGCCCATTTTATGAGTGTAATAAGCCACTCCGGGGTGTGTGTTAAACAGCTCTAATGCATGGCCAGCGGGCTGGACGCACTCAATCTGCTGCTGCATGCATCACCACACCCCCTAGCCATGCGTTAGAACTGTCTAATGCACACTCTGTTGTGGCTTATTGCTTACATCTCAGGAAGAATTTATCACTAATGTTGTTGTATAAATAGCAAATCTATATTGATTCTCAGTAGGTGTGACCTGGGTAAATACATTGAAAAATGTATTAAAGCAGGACCCCACTGAAAACAAAATATTATAGCTTGACTGGGCTAGCCTGGTTAAATACAGTGAAAACATGAGTAAAATCTAAACCCCACAGAAAATGAGATATGGCATCTCAGCTGCCATATCCTGGGTAAATACATGGCAAAATGTGTAAAAGCAGGACCCCACTGAGAATGAAGATGCAGTATCTCCACTGTGCTATCCTGGATAGATACAGTGTAAAAATGTCTAACAGCAGGACCCCAATGATATATTTCCTATCAGCTGGACTGTCCTGGGTAAATACATCATAAAAATGTGTAAAAGCAGGACCCCCACTGAAAATAAAATATTACCTGTCTGCTGGCCCATCATGAGTAAATACACTGTAAAAATGTGTATAAGCAGAACCCAACTGAAAACAATATTATCAACCTCTCAGCTGGGCTATTCTGGGTAAATACATTGTAAAAATGAATAAAATCAGGACCCAACTGAAAGCAATATATAGCATCTCTGCTGTGCTATCCTGGGTAATACAGTGTAAAAAAGTGTAAATGCAAGACCCCACTGAAAATGAGATATACAGTAGCATCTCCATTGTGCTGTTCCGACTAAACACAGTGTACAAATCTGTAAAAGCAAGACCACAATGAAAATGATATATTGTCTGTCAGCTGTGCTATCCTGGATAGATAAATAGCAAAAATATATTGCTTCTCAGTAGGTGTATCATTGGTAAATACATTAAAACATGTAAAAGCAGTGTCCCACTAAAAACAAGATATTACATCTCAGCTGGCATATCCTGAGTAAATACACTGTAAAATGTGTACACGCAGGACTCCACTGAAAATGAGATGTAGCATCTCGACTGTGCAATCTTGCATAAATACAGTGTAAAAATGTGTAACAGTCTAACCGCAATGAGATAATGCCTGTCAGCTGGCATATCCTTCGAAAATATGGTGTGAAAATGTGTAAAAGATGGACCCCATTGAACATAAGATATTGCATCTTAGCTTGGCTATCATGAGTAAATATACAGCAAAAAGTTGTAAAACCAGGACCCCACTGAAAATCAGATATTGACCCTCAGCTGTGTTATCCTATATAAATATATAGCAAAAATGTGAAAAAGCAGGACCCTATTTGAAAATGAGATATTGCATCTCAGCTAGGCTGTTCTGAGTAAATAAATTCTAAAAATGGGTGAAATCAGGACCCTATCCGCATTGGGCTAGTCTGGGAAAATGCATTCCAAAAATAGCTGAAAGTAGAATCCCACAGAAAACTAGGTATTGCATCTTAGCTGGGCTATCCTGGATAAATACATTACAAAAATAGGTAAAGGCAGGCTCTGATAATGAGATATTGCATCTTAACTGGGCTGTCCTGGGTAAATGTATACCAAAATGTGTAAAAGCAGGTCCCTATTAATAATGTGACATTGCGTCTCAGCTGGGTTATCCTGGGTAAATGCATTATAAAGATGGGTAAAAGTATGACCCCCACTGATAAATATTTTGTATCTCTGCTGGGCTATCCTTGGTAAATATATTATAAAAATGGGTAAACGCCTGTACTGAAAATGATACTTTGGATTTCTGCTGGGCTATCCTGGCCAAATGTACAGTAAAATGGGTAAAAGCAGGACCTCAATGTAAAATAAATATTGCATCTCCTCTGAGCTATCCTGGGTACATACTTTGTAAAAATGGGTAAAAGCAGGATCCCATGAAATAGAGATAGTGCATCTCAGCTGGGCAATCCTTGGTAACTACTTGTAACAAACTCTAGTAAGAGCCAAGATGGATGCAAAATAGTGTTATTGTGGGCAGTGAGAAATTTGTAAAGTAGCAATGTTTGCACTAACCACTGAGCCACCTAACTGACCTTTCTAATTGTTGTGATACACACACGCTGACTAATTCATATACACTTTAACGCATATATATATTTCAGTGTAACATAGCAGTGCACTGTCTACACACATTTTTACAGATTAAAAAAAAGACATGGAGGGACCGTTTTCTTCTTTTTAAGCTCCAAAGGGAGATCAGAGGGTTGGGGGTTGCCACTAAACACCTCATTTAAATCAGCAATGACATGCATAAAGCTGAAACTGAGCTAAATTATGGTGGAATGTAGACTAGCAATTTTTGCACTAACTACTGAGCAACCTAACTGCACTTTCTAATTGTTGTGATACACACACACACACTGACTAATACATATACACCTATACAGTATGTATATCAATTCAATTTTAATTAAATTTTATTTTTATACTGGAAAGTATGTGAGCAAAAATGCCCGTTTTCACAAATGTCCAGTGGTACAGAAAATCGATGATACAGAGAAAAAGATAAAACAATGTTTGCAACATTTTACGGTATTTACAATAGGAACAATGTATATGACAGGATCATCTAGATTAGAAAAAAAAATACAGAGCACACAACAATAGAGCCAATATACAGATACACGTAAATTCTAAGGTAACTCAAGGGCTGGTGGACATTCGGGGGTTGGGGGTTACCTACCAGGGCAGGAATAAGTTGTAGATTGGAGGTGTTGGTCCTTGTGGAAGAGGTGAATGAGCCAGTTGGACTAGTTGGGTGGTATGGCAGATGGAAGAGAGGTTATTGATGAAGAGTAAGAACAGGAGCGGGCCCAGGATGGAGCCCTGGGATACCCCATATTTAATCGGACATTCAGAAGAAAAATGACCATTGTTATTACTTTTCTGCGATCTGCCAGAGAGGTAGCTTCTGACCCATTTGACAACATTTTCAGATATGTGAAAGCCCTTGAGGGTGTCCAGGAGAAGGTTCATGGTCGACCAGGTTGAACATCTTGGTCAGGTTCACAAAGACAGAGCCTGCGTACTGGCCCTTATCACTTGCCTTGAGGATATCACTGGAGAACCTGACCAGGGCTGTTTTGGTGCTATATCCAGATCTGGAATCATGCTGGGCAACAGAGAGCAAGTTATGATGGTCAAGAAAGATGGTGAGCTGGGTATGAACAACTTTTTCAATGATTTTGGAGAGGGGGAGGAGCAAGGAGGGAGATGGGTCGGTAATTCCCTACTTCATTCCTTGAGCCAGACTTGAACAATGGTTTGACGGTGGTGGATTTCCAGGTGCTAGGGAAACAGCCAGAGCAGAGTGAGCTGTTTGGTATGTTGGTGACGGGGACCACTAATGAATTAATGGCCAATTTAAGGATCTTTGAAAGTTGATTCCATCTGCCCCTTTGCTGGGTTTAGGGTTATTACTTCAGATGAGCTTTATGGTGACCAAGAGTTTTAGGACCCTAAGATAGAATCTGGGGCTAGGTTTGGTTGTAGTATTGGGGCAGGAGGGATAGGGGGTGGATGAGGGGGGAAGGGGGGAGCAGAGGGAGGGTTTATATTTATCGAGGTAACCAAAGAATGAGTTGAAAATGTTTGGCTACTTCTGAGGGGTCATTGGTCTGCTTGCCACCATAGATCAAAGTGGTAGGTTCGGAATTCTTGTTTCCTGAGTAGTGAGTTGAGTGTAACCCAAAGTTAACAGGGGTTGGATGTTCCCCCGAGTTGTTTATTATGGAAAAAGTCAGTTTGGGCTTTTCTGATGACTGATTTTCACTTGTTTCTGAGTGGTTTGTAGAGGTGTGTATATATATATATATATATATATATATATATATATATATATATATGTATATATAAATATATATATACCGATATATATTCACTGCAAAAACTTTGTTAATGCACCATTAGGGTTAAAGCCTAAAAAGTAGGAAAAGACATCTTAGGTTTCCAAGCCTAAGACCCCACCACTGCCTTTGGCTTCCAACCCAAACACCCCACCCTCTTGACGCTTCCAGCCCTGAGGCCACCTCAGCCCTGCATGCAGGAATAGGTGTTGATGAGGCACTTAGTGGCAATTCCCTAATGCTCACCCCATCTTTTACTAATAGCCATGTTAGATAATTAACTATTTAAATAGGGGAAACTGAAGATGCCATTTCCCTACTTTTTAGGCTTCAATCCTAATGGTGCATTAACAAAGATTTTTGCAGTGAATTTCCTTACTTTTTCAGATACTTTATATGTATCCCTATTAAGGGCCAGTATTCATGAGGTGGTATGAAAAATGGCTATGTTAAAATTTGGAGTGAAAGTAATAAAATTAGCAAAGTTATGCACATGTGTAGAAAAAATGTCAACGAACGCTCGTAGCTCACACATTTTTTGGAGTTTTTCACCAAATTGTCAATATTGGCTCGTTGGGATGCCATCACATGAACAGTGGTACTGTCATTTCATTAATCTGTCCCAAAAGGTGATTTCATAGAACTACTGTTCCATTCTTCATCACAGGTGTGAAAAAACATTTTGGGCAGGATATGAGAAATGACAGCTGTACTGTTCACCAGGTGGTGTGAAAAAATTGATATGTTGAACATCTGGAGTCAAAATATTTTAAATTACTAAAGTTATGCACCTGCATAGAAACTGCACAACAAATGCTCATAACACAGCCATTTTTATGAATTTTGTCACCAAATTTTCAAGATGGGCTTTTTGGGATGACACCCATAAACACTGGCACTGTCATTTCGGTTCCGATTAATGAAATGAGTGACAGTGTTTATGAGGTTGGGTCCCAAGAACCTCATGTTGAAAATTTGGGGCCAAAATTCCTAAAAATGACTGAGATATCAAAATATGTTGAAAACCCCCTTGACTGCCTTTATATGGTGCTTACCTTTGATTCTTCAGGTTGCGGTTTGGCTTTGAAGATTGCAGACATGTCCCAGTCCAGAGAAGATGACAGCGCCAACCTCCTGAGGTAAGTATGGGGTAAGGGGAGGTGGGTGCTCAGTGGAAGGTTGGAGATGGGGGAGGGGGGACTGCGGAGATAGCAAGAGACCATTTTCTTTTTTACAGGTTAAAAGAAAAGTCGGAGGACGGTTTTCTTTATTTCATAGGTAATAAAAAAAATACATTTGGGCACACTGGGGAGGGCTCCCAGTGTGCCACAATAGTTGGTGGGGATTCATGCCAACACCGGGAGTGGGTATCCCAGTGTCAGAAAATAAAACCACACTGGGGTGAGCTCCCAGTGTGCCACAATAGTGGGGGGGAGGGCCCATGCCAACTCAGGGATTGGGCACCCCAATGTTGGCAATGGATTTTTACAGGCAGGGGGGCATCCAACACTGGGAGTGGGCATCCTGGGGTCATAAAAATAAATAAAAAAAACTAAAATATTTTGGCACACTGGGGTGGGCTCCCAATGTGCCACATTAGTGGGGGGAGGGCATACAAGTTGACATGGGGATTGGGCACATGGCTTTCAGCAAATTAAGAGAAAAAAATGTTTACACACTGGGAGTGGGCTCCCCAGTGTGAAAGTGTAGAGGGGGTGGGGACTTACAGAGCCAATAGTGGGATTGGGCACCTGCTGTCGGCAACATATAAAAAAAAAACCTTGGAAGTTTGCACTCAGCTATACAGTGACAGGCATGAAAGTTGCAATTTGTGCAAAATACTGTTGCAACTTCTGTAACTTGCACAGATTGTAACTTTCATGCCTGACATATAAATCTTCCCGTTAGAAATAATGGGAAATTAAAACTGTAATAACGTTTAAACAGATTAATACTTTTTCACCAAACCTTCAAAAGGCACATCTGTGGCCTAAAGGCATTCAACCTTGAAAATTTCAGAGCAAAACCTAAATCTGTTTCTGAGATACAGGTGGACAAAGGAATGTGAAAGTAAGAACTGGTAAATTTAGGATTTTTGACACTCTGTATCTCAGAAACCACAAAACTGATTCCGATAACATTTGGCACATCAAGTGACATACCCATAAAGATCATACATGCCAGATTTTGTGCAAATCCGTTGAAAGGTTTCAGTGTTATTGAAGTTCACAATTTCGGCCTTAACATACAAGTTTGCACTCAACCCTAATATACTAGCGCTACCACGCCAGTGTGTTATATATACATATATATGTATATATATATATATATATATATATATAGGCAAAAACTCGTTAATGGCATTAGTTGTCTCAGCAATAACGTGAGGAATTTCGCTGTTAACCTGCACTCTCACTTCACTGCATTGGTGACAGATTGGATCGCCAGCCCCAACTCTCACCCCATGACATGTGTAAAGCAGCAGAAGTATAGGGAGAATGGTGAGAGTTAGGACCCACGATCCTAATGCCATCTCCCAATGCCGGCCAGGGGTGGCTGGTCCAAGGGGTTTTCACCCCAACAGCAAATTTCCCCACGCTTTGTCACTGTGGAACAACCTAACTAATGCATTAAACAGAGTTTTTTGCCTCTAATTTCCCTTCTTTTTGAGAATGATAACGAGAAATAGTGAATGTAATGCAGCGGCGGGAGGCCCCGCCCCGCCCACATGATGTGTTGTGGCATACTAACAGGGACAGCAACGCAAACAGAAATGCTAACAGTGGCGCACATGGTAACACAAGCAATGAGAACAGAAAGATGGCAGCACATGGTGGCGTGAGCGGGAATGGTCTGCCACGTGATGTGTTGTCACATAGTAACATGGCGCCTGCAAACAGAAAGTAATGGCAATGGGCATGGTGATGTAAAGTGAAACAGTAAGATAAACAGTACTGTAGACAGAAATGGCAAAAAAATAACAAGCTGCAAGCGCAAATGAAAAGCTAAAGGATAACACGCACACGGTGGCGCAGACGCCAATGGTAAGTGAAACGGGCACGGATCGCAAGCGGAAAGGGCAACAGTAACAGTAATGTGAGTGCACAGGCTGGTTTTCCCCAAAACCTGCATTGAGAAAGACAGTGAGTACAAATAATGTATGCAAAATAATGAATATCGACGCAGAAAATGAGATCTTGGAATACTAAATACATTTTATCTCAGGAACCATACGACGTAGAAAAAAAATTTAAAAGTCATATTATTTACAACTGTCCTGGCTAATTTGGATCTTAGCCCCATTAAGGGGCTAAGAGGTTTTCAGGCGAAAAGTCCGTATCACCAGCACCGCTTCGAGATACAGGCCCTGAAAAGCGTGCAAACGCCGTAATGTATCTATGGGAAAAAAAGGAAAGTTCGGAGCACCATAACTTTGCCTCCCTGTAATGTTTTTTCACCAAACTACTGAAAGGCACATCTGTGGGCTGTTGGCTGTCTGCCCTCCAAATTTCAGGAAAAAAGACCAAACCGTTATTTTGCAGCAGGGTGCCAAAGGATTCCTGTAATGCTTCGGGCGCCGTAATGTTATCCTATGGGAAAAACTGTCAATTTTAGAGTGCCATAACTTTGCCGCTATATAATATTTTTTCAATACAACACTGAAAGGCACATCTGTGAGATGTCGGCCATGCTCTCCAAATTTCATCCCAAACTCCCAACGGTTATTTTGCAGTGCAGTGCCAAGAATTGCTGTCATTTTCCACAGACTAGAAAATTACTGCTCGCAATTGCTAAAGCTTTCAGGAATTTGGCGACACTTTCGGAGTTAATGCTAATTCAGTATTTTTCCAGAAATTTGAAACATATTTCTGGGGTGTTTTACCACAAATAAAGACATGGCAAGCATCCTCAGGGCCCGACTAGGTGAATACAAAAAAATAGGTTGCTAGAGGGTCCCAAATTTAAATGCCAACCATTTTTCTGATCACCAACTGAAAACAAAATGGCTGATTTGCGAAAGTAACAGGCCCATTTGTGAAAGTAAAAATGCATTTGCGAAAGTGTTGAACTTTTTGTTAACTTTTCCCATTGACGTATAATGGGAAACTGTTTTTTGAATAACTTTTGAACCGTTTAATATTTTTTCACGAAATCTTCGAAAGGCACATCGGGGACCCTGACTGCACATTCCCTGAAGATTTTGGGCCTGTCACGCAAACTGTATGACCTGTAGGCGCGACCACAGAATTCCAGAAAAGCGTAAACGTGCGCACAGATCACACTTAATAACTCTGCAGCTATATATCCGACCAGTATGAAACTTGGCAGATCCCAAGGCCTATGGTTCTTGATCATAAATTCCAAATTTCAGGCAAATCCATCAAATGGTTGCAAAGTTATTAAGGTGCAAAGTTTTGGGGTTTAACATAGAAATGCTGCTCAACCCTAACTATGGTAGCTTACCATATGTATATATATGTATATATATATATATATATATATATATGTATATATATATATATATATATATATATATATATATATATTGCAATATAACATAGCAGCGCACTGTCTACACACACTAACACACATATGCTGCTTATATGGCATTTATTTACTTATACATCAAATCCTAATTTTTACTGTATTTAGGATAAGCACTGTGTTGTGCACTAACTCATTATACTAGTCACGGCATAACTGGGTAACTGAGGTAGTGGACCAGAGAGGTGTGGTAGATGTGGCCCATCTGGACTTTAGAAAGGCCTTCGATACTGTCTCCCATAGAAGGCTGATTAAAAAGAATCTGGTCAGATCCACCACGGCTGCATAATGAAGTTAGTGAAGTTGTGTGGAATTGTTAAGGAGGTATGGAGAAATAACACAATGATTTGTAAGTAGTAAGATTTGTTTCAGTTTCTGTTCTAAGGAAGGCATACACATTATCAGGAAAATATATAGAGATGTACATTTTAATGGGAGGAATAGGAAACTTACAAAAGAACCCCAGAGCAAATGCCACTGATATATGTGTTATCCCAGATGATACTGGCCAGACAGCCAAATTTTAAAGAAAACGCAATTGCACATACCAAAATAATGCAAAGCATCAAGGGAAACATATGTAAATCCTCCAATGGTGGCACTCTCAATAAAAAGTTGTACCCATGCTCATCTGCACATTTTAGAAATAACCCCTTTCCTTGTTTTTTTCTGCAAAACAAATGGACCCTTTAATACAAGAACAAGAAGTCAGTTACAGCCAGCAACACTCCTTTTTGCTTCAAGTGAGGAACCAGCCATGGGAACCAACATGGTAATCCCGGTGATAATGGATTTGCATCACATGTGCACATAATGTTGTTAGACAGTAATAGCTGTATGTAAAAGCGTGTGCGGGTGGTGAGAGCATCTCTCATTGCAGATTTGCCATGGGTGTCACTGTGAGTGCAAGTCCACTGCCCTCAGGGGTTCCCCCTCCCATGAGTGTTTCTTAATAGTTTGATGATTGTAAGTCAGAAATAGTGCTTATGGCTAAACATCATAATAAATATCAAGCAGCAGCATAATAAATATATTTTCAATTATTCCAGCAAAAATCTAATCAGGATCTATTAATTTAACTTATCCCTTCAGAGTTTAATTTTAGTTCAGAATTTTTGAACTATATACCAGAGCTAACCTCATCTTTATGTTAACTTCAAACTAAAGACATATTTGATGGTATAAGTAAATAAATAATCCCATGTGAACCCTACACATTGTCTAGCTGGGGAAGATCATTAGGACCAAGAGACAAAATGCAACAAGATTCCCATACCCAGTGGCTGTGAATGGAACTAGCAGTAATCTGAAAGTTACCTCTCTTTGTTACTGGTAAAATTATTGAACCCCTCTGGTCCAATCAGACTAACCCCAAGCCATGGACTAAATGGCAAATCAGGCCTATTAAATACAAACATCCAGTGTTATAATTATCATAAAACACATTAATTATTTCATCCTTCAGAGCCCCACCAGGGCCTGAAGGCACATGCAAAGTTCAGCCAGTATATACTCATTGCATAAATAATATATGCTCTTAATATCATAAAAATACCCCAGACAAAATAACTCCTTATAAAAATGGGGCTTATAATACTTACTTAGCTAGCACATGCATTTAACAGCTTCTAAATACTTTCTATAAATAGAATTAACAGGGTTTTTACCTGATAAAACCCCAGTGCCTACATTAAATATTCAAAGTGACCTCACCCCAATTAAGACAGCGTGCCCTTATAAAATGTACAACCAGATAAACAGAAAATATAATAAGGCATATAAAACATTAAAAAGGATATTACTGCTGCTAATTTAGTAAAAGAAAAAAAACATAAGATTAGTAAAAATAAATCCCAGTCAAGTAGAAACTTGAAAGGCTCCATTTAAGTGCCGGAGTCCAACAGGTTATAAGACAACATTTAATAGCTATTATGAGTCCATGCTCTATAAATACTGGCCCGGATATTCAAAGCAGTTGCACATGGTGCAACTGAGTTGTGCTGGAGCAAGTGCAGACTTGCACCAAGGAGCGATATTCAGCGGGATCCAGTGCACAGCACAAATCTCAATGCACCAATGCACAACTATAATGAATGCAGGCGCAAGTGCAGGGGGCGTGCCCATGAATATCCAGCGTACTGCAATATTCAACCATGAAACCATGGCGTAAGTGTGGAGTAAATCAGAGATGCACCAAGTGGACTTGTTCCTATAAATATAGGGCACAAGCACACAGGAAGCACTTGTGCCAGGCGAGAGGGAGTGAGTGAGAGAGAGAAAGAGAGAGCGCGAAAGAAAGAAAGAAAGAAAGAAAGAAAGAAAGAAAGAAAGAAAGAAAGAAAGAAAGACCAAGGCAGACACAGAGGGAGAGGGACAGAGGTGGCAGTGAGGAGGGAGACAGGGCAGAGAGAGTGTGAGAGACAGGTAGACACACTGTCAGGCAAAGCATCAGGGTGGCACACAGCCAGCAGCAGCCAACTGCCCAGGGGGATATTGGACAGCAAGAGCCATGGATAGTGCGCCATTCATGATGGAGGCTGTAGTGAGGGGTGTGAGGGGGCAGCAAGAATAGCAACATGGCCGTGGAAGGGCCGTCGCTGGTATGCCTGACACAGGTGGTACTGTGCCCACATCACCTTCGAGCAGTACAGTGACATGGAGATCGTTGGCCAGTACCACCTGAATCGGGCCATTCTGAGGCAGTTCTGTGAACTGTGCAGTGAGGAGATGCAGGCACCCACCAGAAGGAGCCATGCCATGTCCGCGGAGACAAAGGTGACAGCTGTCATGTGCCTGCTCACCACGGGCACCTTCCAGAGACCAACACGGGACACCATAGGCATAACCTAGTTGGCCATATCCCACCTCCTCACACAGTTCCACAATACTCTGCTGCCACGTGCATCAGAATACATCCATTTTCCCAGCACACCAGCGGAGCATACAGCAACCATGCAGGACTTCCACAGGGTAGCATGTATGCCTGGCATGATTGGGGCCACTGACTGCACCCGCATGAGCATGTGCATGCCACCTGGCCCTGAGGGTGTGGCATACATCAACTGGAAGAGGAGCCTGAGTGTCAACTGCCAGGTGGTGCGTGATGCCATGGGGTGCATAACCAATGTCTGCACCACACACCCTGGGAGTGCACATGATGCATTCATCTAGCACAGCTCTGCATTATGTCACAGGTTTGAACGTGGGGATATCCCCATGGGCCACCTAGTGGGTGAGTATGGCATGGCCAAGGGGTGATGAGCAGAGCATTCCTTGGGATGGGAGAGGGCAGGGTGTGCATGTTGGTATGGGCACCAGGGACAAGCAAGGGGTGCAACATAGCATAACAGAGGGCTAACCATATCAATATCTGCACAGGGGACAACTCCTATCCACTGTGGCCCTGGCTGCTCACCCCCCACCAGCGCCTGTCATTCCTAGCAGAGGAACACTACAATGAGGCACACGCCAGCACGTGCAACATCATCGAGTGAGTCTTTGGCATGCTGAAAGCACAGTTCCATTGCCTAGACAGGTTAGGCGGTGCCCTACAGTACAGCCCCTCAAAAGCCTTGGGCCTATTCGAGGCCTGCTGCATACTGCACAGTACGGTCATTGACTGTAGGATAGTTGTCAAGGCTGATGAGGGTGACAGCAGTGGGGACAATGGGAGCAATGGGCCAGAGGGAGGTGGACAGCCACCCCCTGGGTGGAGGGAACCCTGGCTGATCCAGCAGGTAAGACGTCACCGGGACACCATAGCACAGGAGCACTATGGTGCACGCAGGTAGGTGGTGTGATACACATGTATAGGCCACACAAACAGGTACAACACACATGCAGGGGCATGCATGGCAATGGGCAAGTACATAATGAGATGGGAAGCAGGGGTAAGAGTGACAGGGGCACACACCCACACACAACCACACACAGCACCCCTCACATACCCCCCCACACATGCACCCACACACACAGGCATGGGTATGCGGCATGGATCCGATGCATCACACTGGTGTTCAGGTGCAACAGGTGCAAGACTGCTGTCATCATGCCCACATCACATGGCCCAGCAGCTGAGCAAGCACG
The DNA here is from genome assembly GCA_016271365.2 of Neoceratodus forsteri. Classification (NCBI taxonomy): domain Eukaryota; kingdom Metazoa; phylum Chordata; order Ceratodontiformes; family Ceratodontidae; genus Neoceratodus; species Neoceratodus forsteri. The sequence continues at coordinate 907,179,156 of CM057452.1, forward strand.
CACACAGGCAGCGTATGGTGTGACACACAGGTGCCACACCTGTGTTAGACAGATACACACCGCCCATGTGTGCACTGGGCAGCAGCTGCAAACTGCAGGTGAGGCAGCCCACACATCAGGTCTGCTGCACAGATCCATGGCCACCACGGCCATACCTAGGTCTATCAGCAGCCACAGGCTGAGCATCAGCCATGGAGGGCTGCGCAACAGCCACCCAGGAGTGGAACAGCAGGACTGCAACCATGTCCATGCGGGTTGTGTCGAGACACCCAAACAGCCCAGCCCTGGGCATGTCTTGGATACTGACATCAGAGCCTGGTGTCAACTACGCAGTGGTCACCTGATGCTGGGTACGCGGGGTGGACAGCACACTGTGGGAGGTCATCTGTGCCCAGCCACGCCCTGTGGCAACCAACAGTGCAAAGCCATCTGAGATCGCAGTGGCCGTGCAATCCAGGGATGCAGTCGTGTCCTCCTGCAAGTGCTGCATCCCCACCAGGATCTGTGCAATGCCCCTCTCCTGCTGCTTGGCTAACTGGCACACCTCCATTCACAGTGTGCGCACCCCAGTGGCAAGCAGCACCTGTTGCTGAATGGACTCCCACAGCAAACGGGTGTGCTCAGCCAGCAGGTTGTCATCCTGGGGCTCATGGCCCGGACACCAATCCACATGTATTGACCGGCCATGCTGGACAGCCCCCCTCTGGTGGATGCTGCACAGTGGGTTCTGCAGGGGCACCAGAAGTGGACCCTGTGTCCGGCTGCCCGGTGGCACCTGCTGCCTGCTGCTGTCACCAGTCCAGCTGCTGTACGCCACCCAGCGCCTGTGCTGCTGCACCACCTCCACCACAGAGCACAGCCAGGGCAGCACACACTGCTGCACCCACAGTGGTGGTGGGCAGCTGTTCTACAACTGGCAAAGCCCTGGGCATGCTGCCTGTGTCAGTGGCCAGCAGGATGTCTCCCCCACAACGATGGCCATGCTGTCCATGATGAGCATTACATCGTCATTGGTGTTGGGCCCTGCCCCAATCTGTGTCTCTGCACACAGGACCCCAAAGCTGGCATCCAGCAAGAACACATCCAGAGTCTCGTCCGACCCCAGGTCCAGAACATCCGTCTGCACAGTGGTGGTGAACTGCAGACTGTCAGGCCCCCAAATGCCCATGGAGGTGGATGACTGGTCCTCCGGGGCCAGTCCAGTGGCCATGGCTGCTGCCGCTGCTGGTGCCCCATCATCTGCATGGAGGCATGCTGGTACTGCAAGAGAAAGAGAGGCATGTTAGTGATGCATTGCCCACATGTGCCCTCCCCACACTGCCACTGCATGTGTCCTGCAGCATGGCATGCACGTAGGTGTGTACGCATGCACATGACATGTATACCGGCTGTATGCATGCCAGCATGGCCATGTATGCACCTTCCACACCTCCAGCTGTGCATGGCTGACATATGTAGCATGCAGTGATGGGCTGCCACCCATCTGGAATCTGCCACCAGGCACACTCTCCACTGTGCTGTGGCTCATAGTGGCTGCCATCATCTCCTCCTCCTGTGCTGTGAGCAGTGACGCATCTGCAGGCCCCCCTCCAGTGGCATTCCAGGATGCATGGATGGCTGCCACCTTCTCCTTGATGTGCCTCTTGTCTGTGTCCGCCTTCTTACTGCACTCCTCTGCTGACCACTGGTGCTGCCCTGCTGGTAGATGCATGCTGCCACCTCCTCCCAGGCCCCAGCCCTGGCCTGTGGTGTGCCCGTGGTACCACTCAATAGGGGTTCCCTGTTAAGGTAGACATCAAACAGGGCCTCTGTCTCTGCCTTTGTGAAATTGGGCCTGCACTTGTGAGCAGGCCCATGCTTCTCACCCTCCTCATGTTCAGACATGTCGCTTTCTGTCGACATGGACAGCACAGTGTGTCAGTGGCAGCATCACCCTGTACCATCCCACCCTGCCATTCTAGCTGCTCCCAATGAGCTGCAGCAGCAGGCACAACATACCCCGAAAAGATGCAATACCAGTCCATGGCTTGTGCTGTTCTGTGGCATTTATGTAGCACAATGCGTGTAAATGAGCTTTGGTGCAACGGTAATGACATGCTAATGCCCCCAGTGTGCCATGCATTGGCTGATGAGCTCATTTGCATGTGGCATCTGAATATCATGATATTGCTCAGTGTGCACTGAGATTGCTCTCAAGCAAAGTCACGGTGCAATGCACATCAGTGCCCAGGCCTGCAGTGCGCATGTGCCAAATAGCAACATGGTGTCAACTGCGCACTATGTGCTGACTGCGTGATGGGGGCATGGCACATGCTGCACCAGGCCTGCTATCCCACACATGCGCACTGTGCAGAGCAGGCAACCCCGACCCCTGATGTGACCTCTGGGTCCCCCTTCACCCATGGCCCCGCCTAGCCACACCCATGCTGTGCATCTCCAAGACTGTGCAATGGGTGAACACAGAGCATGTTCCCTTGCATCGCACATCTGGTGCATGCCGTGGCCATGTGCGCTTGCTGCCACCATTTTGCTCACCAGCTACTACTCGCAGCATGGTGCAGCAAAGAGCTTCCAAGGGCACAAAACTGGATGCAGGTGGAGCTGGTGAACCTGGTCCCCTGCATCCAGCCCCATGCCCCCAACTGTTTGGCCAGGTGCCCCTGCAGCAGCCCAGGGTAGCGGTGTGGCAGGGTATTGCTGCCACACTGCAGCAGTGGACCGGGGAGGCCAGGATGGGGGAGCAGTGCCGCTACCAATATGGTGACCTGATGAGGAGGGACACAGAGTGCCTGAGGAGGCTGGAGGCACATGTCAGGCATGGTGCTGTACCACAGCTAGGTGAACAGGCCCATATTGCATGTGTGACCTGGTGCTGTACTGTGGTGTTGGCTAGGCTGCCTGGCATGCCCAGCAGAGTGGTGCACTGCCATCATGCTCATCATGGGGTGGCAGTGTCAGCCGCCATTTGTGTTGTGTTGCAGCTGTGCGGGACATGTCAGGCAGTGGCTCACCCTATGCACAGGGGTGGGGGTGGTGGGCAGCTGTTGTGGATGTGATGTGTACTTACTGACGTGTACCTGTCTATGTTCCATTCCCAGGGCCTGAGAATCACTGCAGAATGGTGGTGGCAGCAGCGACAGGGCAGCAGGCCGCATCAGGACCTGGATGCAGTGCAGGAGCGGTTCTGGAATCGGTGACGCCACAGAGGGCAGGTAGGCACTATCATAGTCCTTCACACTTTACATGGGGGGTGGTGGGGGCATGAGTGCGGGCATGGCTGCCTCTGTCATGTGCCATGGCAGCTGTGTGTGTTGCACTGTGTGTGGTGCTTGCCACTGTGGCACATCCATTGGACACATGTGGCAGCTGTTGGTGGGGTGGGTGTGTGCCCAGCTGGCACTGACATTGCTGTGGTGCTGCCAGTGCACTATACCATGTGACTGTCATTGTGCAGTCAAGGTGGCCATCGTGCGGTGGAGACTACCGCTGTGCACTGTCGTGGTGTGCCGCCATTGCTGGCAGGTGTTGGCCACCCTGCGGTCAGCCAGTGCAGACCCTGCGGGGGGGTGTGTTCCCGCTGCCCATCGTGTGCTGTGGGTGGACATGGTTCCTTGGGACATTGCACTGATCACCTGTCCTATCCCTTGTCATAGGTGTCCGGTGGAGAAGACTGAGGCCCATATACTGTCAGCTGCTCCAGCAGCTGATTTTGATCTGTTCAACGACCATGGAGGCTGTGCTACAGGTTCGACGCATGCTCCTCACTGATCAGAGGCAGCAAGGGCACCAAGGGGTGGCAGGTCATGGCTGCCACTGAATGGACTCCAGCATTCCCCTGTTTTCCCTGCTGTACCTCCCCCTACAGTCCCTCATCCCACTGTACAGTCCCTGTTCTCTGTCCCCTTCCCTCACTTTCCTACCCCTTACCAACCCCTTGTTGCTGTAAATAGTTTTTTGGAATATATCTCTTTTGATTTACCAGCCTGTGTCAGTGTCTGCTTTGCAGGTGGCATGAGGAGCCATGCTGCAGTGGCCCAGTGCCTGTCCATGTGGTGTGCATGTGTTGGGGCGCACACTGTGCTTCTGTGGTTCACTGCTGAGTGCTGTGGTATGTCCCACTGTGGTACTGTCAATCCCTTCGGTCAGTGGCTGTGCCTTGGTGTGCCCATGGGGTGGTTGTCAGGGGTGTGTGGCCGGTGTGTGCATGGTGACGGCACATGGCCATGGTCTTTGGTCAGGTACTGGATACACACTGTGTTGGGGCCCCTGCTTGGTGTTGTGCAGCCTGTCTCATGTGGTCTGCCATGCTATGTGGCTCCCGACACATTCTGTGCCTGCTGTTTGGGCCACCTGTGTACCTGTGTGGTGCATGTGTGTGCTTGGCTGCATGGTCCTGGGTGTGGCCTGCTCTGGTCTGGGTGTGTGGGGGAATATGGCCTGCAGCCTGCAGGGGGGGCTTGCTTGGTGGCCCTTCATTTGCCATTGGCAACCCCTGTTGCCTATGATCTGTGCCACTGTTGTGTTCTGGGGAGGTCAGGGTTCCTGAGTGTGCCCTGCTGGTGGTGGTCTCCTGTGGCCTGTCACTGTGCTTCCCTGGCTCTGTCCCTGGATCTCTTCTCTGTGCCATGCCTCCCTCCATTGCTCTGCTCCCATGGATGTGCTGGGTATCTCTTTTTGCACCATGGAGCAACTGTGTTTGCATCATGGCGCATCTCTGGTTGCACCACAGGAACTGGCGCCTATATTCAGACATGTTGCGCTGGCACAGTGTGGCCAGCGCAACCTCTGAATATGGCTCCTGTTCCACCATGGCACACCAGATTTGTGCTGCACCAGACTTGCACCTGCCTTTGGCACATTTCTGAATATCTGGGCCACTGTTGTCAGGTTTTAATTATTTTTCAGTTTCAAGTACTAGGAAATAGTCAAGTGTAATATCTGCTTCACAGTTCAACTATTAGTGGAGCTTCATTGTGCTTGTTTAAATCACTGTCTGGTTTATGCAGTTAGCAAGTTTTCTAGTAAGGAGGAGTAATTTAAAGCAATACCTCAAAATCCAGTCACCATGAGGTGTTTTACTTGCTTCAAAAAAGTTTAATGAAGCTCTCAGGGACATTCAGCCATAGTTTGTCGCGATAGTTTTAAAATCATTAGACTGCGGTCTGAAAGTGCTAGCCCTTTCAAAAGCTGAGTAAAACCCAACAGCCTCATATATAAAACCTTGTATAGCAGCACAGAATAGTACCGCTTATACATCCACTGTTCACAGTGACTATACAATTATAAAATTAAGAAGGCGGTTCAGTAGCCAATCTTTGCTCCATACTGGCATTGTGAGAATCATACATTTTTCCTTACATTATTTAAAGAGCCCCTGTTTATTTATTTATTCATTGCGTTATTCATTTTAAACCTTTATGTTTATGTGCTCATGCCAAAAATCAGTTTGAATTTCTGCCAGCATTTCCTCAACTTTTTTTAAGTGTATGCAGATGAAGCCGATAGTTTTTAACCACATATCTGCTGTGGTGCCGATTGTATGATCCATTGCAGTATTCACTTGAATTTGGATACTAAATATCTTAGTTTTGGTTCATGTGTAACACAGTGTTGAATGAATGTATACATATTGTGAAAACTGTGGCTTTGTTATGTATGGGTGGAGTGTGTGTATTCCATAGCTTGATCAGTCACTGCTGTCCTACTAATCTGTGTGGTTTATAAATGCCTTGCCCCTAATTAAATGGCCTGAACCGCGATCATATGACTGAATGAATGATGAGCACTGTTTTTTTTGGGTGGGGCCAGCTAATGTAGGGGTTTGGCATGCTAGATAATTTTATTCCCTTTTTTGATGGTGTATTACAATATCAATTGACCTGTTTTGATTTATAGAGCTAGTGTACTGATCTTTGTGAGTCAAGCATTGTCTATGGCAGTTCCCTAAAAACTGCAATTAACATGTGTTATAACATTTTTATTCTCCTCGCCCTTTTTAAAAAAAAAATCTGTATTACGTTACAACAGCTGTTTTGGCAGATCACTGCAAAGGTCATAATGTTGCATAAATGCATGGGTGGGAATTGTCAACAAAAGGAAAAAAAAATTGCTTGCCGGCTGGATTTGTCAAAACACAGTTGTCTGACTACTAAACTATACACTTCAACATGTTTCTAGCTGTGAACATCTGCTCCTTATTTTGTCATAAAGATTGCACACAGAATATGTATTTTCCTCCGACAGGATTGTAAACGTGGGTAGTAAGGAAGTCCAACACAGTGTCATGATGCCAAATAAAATAAGTATTTATTCATGCAATGGAAATAAACAAAAGTGGACTGATTTTGTCAAAAGAACATAATCATAAACAAGAAGACATCAAATAAATGCATAATGGTTCAGTATAGCTTCAAACGGACACAAAATCCCACCTAGAAAAGAGCTAGGAGTCTGACAGGGTCAGCACCCTATCACCAACTAAAAAAAATGCTCCCAGACCTGGTCCTTTTATACAGGAGTAGGATCAGGTGATCAATTAGGCTCCGCCCCTTTTTATAACTAAAGACTAAAATCTTCCAGAATATTTATTTTTAGTTCAGAATTAAAGCAAACCTACACTAGGTTGTTAGAAACACAATAACATAATCTAGAAGTAATAATAATAAGGCAAAACCTTTTCATGTATGCAATTCCAAACAGTCATGCTCCTCCCATCATTACTGACTATAAACTGAGAAGATGGCTACCTGACCCTATAGCAGAGTCAGAGGGATGAAGGAGAATCCTGTCTGCAAGAAATGCTAAAATAGGTAGGGCAATATTTTATAGCACAGCAGTACCAGTTTTCTTTTACCTAAAACATAGTATACAAAGCATAAGTCTGTTAACATACAAGAGTCTCTTTTCAGAAAGAAATGTGTTGTTTAAACAGAAACAAAACAAAATGGGCTGCAAAAGCCTGAGGAGACAAACATGCTCATTTGCAGTCTATCACACAGAAAATAGCAAGCACCAAGCAGCCTCATTTTAGCACTGAACTTTAAACTGCAGGTAACATTAACTGAAGAACCAAACTACAGGTTACCTTGTGCACACATTCTATTTTGTTTAGAAAATCATCTCTGCAGTTTATTTTGCTAGGAGGGTGGCAGAAGCAGCCAGAAGGACACTCTGCTTGTTTTTCATTTCACTCTGTAGTTTCAACCCCTAAGCTGCGCGAGAAGGCAAATAAGGGGGTACTTTCATTGGGTTTGTCCTAGCTAAATGATTTAAACGTGTAATCAGGGGCACAGTGCAAAAGTGGAAGAGCAAGAAGAAATGAAAGGAGGAAAGAAAATAGGGATACACAGAACAACTACAGGTGGCCTTCCTGATAGTTGGGGAACACAGGGAGAAGAATTAGAATAGTACAAGACAAAGAATTACTGTTGCAACACATTTGATTTAAAGAGGAAGCGTGCTCATTCCAGGATACACACAGCCCCTATTACAAGGATGATATATTTTTTTATTTGTTGGTACAGTATATGCAGTCTGTGGTGCTCTAGCCCTCTGTGTGCTTCTTCTACCTCTCTATCCCTGGCTATGAAAACCAGTGCATGGAGTTTGCGCCTCTTTCAGTTCTCTCCCTCCGTCTGCTATTTCCATCCCACTACACACTCCGGGTACACACTCTTGTCCCCCTGACCCTCATTGTAACTGACAGCACTGCTGGTAGCTATTATTCACTCATGTCACATCTGTGATTTTGATAAAACAATGCAGTATGAGCAAGCTGGCGTGTGTGTGGTTGTTGGTGGGGAGGCACCCACAACCAAGGGTGACACTCACAACCATGTTCAATAAAGTACGGGAACAATTAAAAGCAGGCAGCAGTCAAAGTTTGCAATTACTGACATGGGAAAGATAAATGAGAACCTGGAAATGTGAAACTTTCTAAGTTGCTGTATTGCTGAAAATGTGCATGGCATATTTTTGGGGGGAATTTTTTATAAAAAAATAAAAAAAAATAGTCACACAGAATTGCACATAAAACTATTGTATGAGACTGCATGATCATTCTGTTACTAGTAATAATACTGAAACACTTTATCATCCATTGGTTCAGCAGTTCAGTTTCTAGATAGTTTCACATTCCCAGGTTTAGATTCTTGCTTCCAGCTCACTATTTACACACTGTGACTGCTGCCTGAGAATTGCAAATGTTGACTGCTGCCAGCTTTTTGTTAGTTTTATTTATTTAGTTTTTGTTGACCGGGTAAGTGCACTAGACAAATCCTGCCTATTTTCAGGCACGATCTGGGGGAGAGGTATACAGATGAATGCCAACTGACCTTGAATCAGATTAAGCTGTTGGTGGTATTTTTAGTGAATGAGGGAAATTTGGCCAGGACACCAGGGAAATTCCCCTACTCTTTCCGATAAGTGCCATGGGATCTTTAACATGCACCTGAACTACCTCCAATCCAGGCAGATGGGACCTCAGTTTAATGTCTCATCCAGTAACGAGGATGTGCCTTCCTTTGCCCCTACACCCCCCCCACCACACACTTCTATCATTACACTTTCAGCTTACAGTGCCCTTTTTTACATCCAAAACTTTTAAGTAGTGCTGCTGGCTACAATCAGTATTATAGTATGGAACCTTCTGTGGAATAACACAAGAAACAATACAGACAGCTTTTATATTTTCTCCATTAACTGTCCCACTATAGACAATTGAGAAAAAAAAACACACCCTACTACAAGTAAATTTGTAGCTCAGGAAATGTAATTTGCTAAGTTCCAACCATTTCTTGTTACACATTCCAGTACGCATTCCAATTTCTCATTTGAAATCGGCCAATTGACATCATCATTGAATGGTTCCAGGCAAGGGGTAACGTGAGAAAGTATTTTTTTCACAGTAAGGGATGTGATACTATGGAACAGCCTACCGATAGTGGTTGTAGGAGCAAAAAATAACAGATTTCAAAACGACAAGAGAAATACATAAATGAACTCTAGCATTTGGTGAGACAGGTTATGGAAGCATGTAATTAAAGCAAGGGAAGGTTTGAAAATATCATAAACTTCAGAGGATGCCTTAAAGAATGTCATTTCAGTACATTAATGAGAGCAGGTTCAGTCATCAGTTTAGAGTGCCATCTTTACAACAGCATATTACTAGACTGACTAAAATAATTAAAAAATAGCTCTGCAAAAGGGGGAATAGTAAAAACTAGGCATCGGTGTGCATGATACATTTTGCATGGGAAGTAAAATACTGGTAACGACATCATCTAACTGCAAGTGAAAAAAAATAATAATAGAAAGGCATTCCATGTGCAGTGGGGTCATCAAGTGAAAAAAATTATCAGGCTGGACAAGTACTGCCTTTCAGATGTGTTGCACAAAACAGTCATGCAGATCTCGGAGCACCAGGACAGAACCCCTTACGCTGTCAACCAAAGCAGACAGTACAGTTGAGTCAGTAAAGTCAAAGAAAGATAATGTCAATTAAAAACAAAAGGAGAGTAAAAACTAAGTCAGAAAAAGAGTCCAATATGGGACATAGTTGGAAATCGGATGCTTTTTAATTTTAAGTGACAGGGCCCCACATCCACAGTTCCCCCCATCAAGGGCGACCACACTCAGTATCAAATATGTGGAGCCAGCAACAAACAAAAGCTCCTCTCAAGTGGCCCAAAACCCAAAGCAGGCAAAAAAAAACATTGCAGTGCAACACCCGGCAAACTTCAGGTGTACTGGTAGCATGCTCATACTTGGGATTCCCAGCAGCATAATAGTGATCTGGTACAGTACAGCGGGTGGTGGGGGAGGGGAGGCTGTGACCAACACTGCGATTTGAAGCCAGATTGGGACAGAGTAGGGAGGCTGGACCCCCAGACACACCCCTAGTTTTGAAAATCGTGGTGCAATACATCAAGAAAACATCCCCTATCAAAAAAATACATGGAGGCAAGCATCTGCATCTGCATTTTGAAAAACACCCCTTTTCTGTGATTTTGCAGATGCAGATGCATACCTCAGTGCCAACAAAGTGCCACCACCGGGGCAAATCCCCATGATGGTAGAGAAGATGGTAGTACATGAAAAAGTAATGGCTGGTATATGTTCAGCCTTGGGATTATTTACACATTTTTTGGTTTTGTTAGAGAAATGGGGGTTTTGTCCATGAGGTGATGTAAGTTATATTTAAGCAATGTGTTGATGTAAGGAAGTCAGGTGTAATGATGATGGACTGTTAGAGAAAATGTGAAATTAAGTTTCAGGGGGGGTCCTTTTGATAAGGGCATGGTAGTTATGCTTGTGATAATGGAAATATTAGGAAAGTATGAGGTCTATGCAGAAGTGGAGTACAAATATGTACTGTTTCATAAGTATATGCTCAGAGTGCAGACAAATGTGATATGCAGGTTTGTTTTAGAAATAGGTAAAAATAGCAATACATGCAATTGATAGAAAGATAATTACATAGACATATATATATAGAGAGAGAGAGAGAGACAGACAGACAGGCAGGCAGAATAGGAATGGCAGTGAAGTATTGAAGTGGTGCCAGCCCCACCCCCCCCCACAGACATGGACAGGCATTGGGGTGTGCCTTTGGGTCATTACCCATAACGCTCATGCCATTTCACCTCACCCTACCCTGCAGACAAAGACAAGAGTCGAGGTGTGCCTTGGGGTTTTTAAACTTTACACTCACACCATTCCATAAGGAAATATGCTGAGAAGGGTACAGTATAAGAGAATGGAGTGAACTTTGGGGCTGAAGAGTCAAAGGCACACCTCCTTGCCTGTAACTGGCTTCAGGATGCAGATGGGGGTGGAATGGCATGAGCATTACGGTTGACAATCCCAAGTCACACCCCTGATGCCTGTCAGTCCCTACAGGGCAGGGTGTTTTGGTCAGAAACCCTAATGCCCTAGGCTTTTCTTGGTATTTTCACTCCAAGTTTTCAGCATGAGGTTTTTGTGACCCCATTGCATGAACAATTACACTGTCAGTTCATTAGCCGGAAGGTGATTTTGCACAGTGACTGCGCCATTTGGCATCATAGGTGCAAAAACACATTTTGAACAGGATGTAAAAAAATGACAGCTCAGCTGTACATTTCTTGCTTCACTAACTGCTCAGCACATCTGTTGCATGACCTGCTTATTGACATTTTACATCTGCTACGCAGTGTACTGCTGCTATGGCTGTATGGCTTAGAGGGACCTGGGGGTGGTAGTGGATATCAAGATAAACAACTTGTAGACTTGTAGGAGGGCAGCGGCCAAGGCCAACAGGATGCTGGAATGCATCACTGAGGGGATCACTGCAGAAGGAAGGAAGTGACACTCGCTCTATATAACTGTTTGGTGAGGCCGCACCTCGAGTACTGCATGCAGTTTTGATGGCCACACTTGAAGAGGTACATTGAATGCCTGGAGAGGGTCCAAAGGAGGGCAACCAAAATGATCTGGGACTTGGGGGAAAGGACCTATGTGGAGGGGCTTGAAGAGTTAAATATGTACACATTGGAAGAGAGAAGGGACAATGGGGACATGATAGAGGTCTTCAATTATATGAACGGGGTAAATAGTGGAGGCACAGTCACGGTGCTTTGAAGTAAGGAGGGGGACAACTAGAGGGCATGGGTGGAAGCTGGAGGAGTAGACCCGGGGAGAAAGGAGGAGGTGCTATTTCACTGAGAGGGTGGTAGAACCATGAAATGTGCTGCTGGGGGGCTGGTGGAGGCAAAGACTGTAGAGGGGTTCAAGAAGGGGTGGGACCGGTACAGGGGAAGGGTTGTGAAAGCAAAGTCCATTGAAGCAGGAATACCCTGGACTGGGAAGGGAGAAGCCCGAGAAGGTGGGGGGGCAGCAAAGTCAGCTTCCAGGGTGAAGGCTGACCAAACGAGCAGACACTAAAGACTACTAGGCCTATTCTGCTGGTATTTTAGTATGTTAGTATGCTTACTACACCAACATCATGAACCATAAAAGAGATGACTGCCATAACTACGGATGCAGTATAGCACAGTGGTTTAAGGCTCTGAGCTGTAAATCTGGAGATCTGGGTTTGAATCCCACAATTCCCACTTGCATACTGGATGACCCTGAGCAAGTCACCTAACTTCCATGTGCTCCCAGGTTGCCCCTGTAAACAAGCTTTCAGCTTAGTGTGCCACTCTTGGTTAAACAATTGAAAGAAAAAAACACAATATATTATTTGTCTTGCTTTATTTTTCTACTATAAGCTATGACTAATACATCCATCCTTATTTATAGCTTATGGGCCCAATTCTAGAAGGGTGGCGCAAGCTGCACCACCCACAACTGTGACACTGACTCTGTGCCCTATTCTAGAAGGGGCAGGGTCTCCGCAGCAAAGTCCTGAGACTTGCGACATGCAGCAAGGTACACCGCACAGAGGGTGTACTTTTCCAGCATGTCGCAACCCACTGCCGCAGGTCACAAGTGCACCCCCACACATGCCCTGACCCCAGGGTCACCTGCCACAAATGTGGCATGTCACCTTCCCCGGGAATCCAGTGCCCCTCCAACCATACAATAAAACTGGAGTCCCATTTTCCTGGTAGTCTAGTGCCCCCAACTGTACAGTATAAATCTAAAAAAAATTCCTATTACCCTGGTAATCTAATGCCCCCCAAACTGTACATAGAGAAAATTAATTTCTGAGCACGTCTGTGCAGTAGTGCTAACACTGCACTCAGTCGGTGGATGGCCATGGAGGTGAGAGGTGGGCTGTGCCAGTTGCTGGCTGGGAAAAGGAGGGAGGATGCTGGGTGGGCTGGCACAGCTGGGTGGGGGGCCACTAGACTACCAGGGAAATGGGAATTTCTATTTTTTTTCCTCTATGTACAGTTTGGGGGGCACTAGACCACCAGAGAAACAGGGATTTTGATTTAGTTTCTCTAAGTACAGATCGGGGGGGCCACTAGACTACCAGGGAAATGGGGATTTTGATTTATTTTCTTTATGTACAACTCAGGAGGGGGCCACTAGACTACCAGGGCTGGATTATTGCTGCAAATGCAATGGGTGACTCGAGGTTCAGGGCATGTGTGGGGGGATGGCAGTGCAGCCCTGTAGGGCTTTTGCCATTGGCTGTTTTGGGGGTCCGGGGGTATGGATAACCCTGTGGGGTCCCACTGGGGTGTGCTGGGCATGGGGGGAGGGAAACTGTGCACTGTCCACTGGACAGCCGATGGGTCTACAGGACCCCCAGGGGCATCCATAAGTTATACCAGCTAAATGCTGGTATAACTTATGTTGCAGGACCTCCTCCAGGAGTTCTTGTAGAATCCTGATGTGGGCATTTTATGACTGCCCTTCTAGAATGGGGCACAACTGCTGCCATAAACCCCCTAGCACCATGTCACAGTTGGTTTATGCGGCGTAACTGCTGTTTGGTGCAAGTGGCCTGTGCCATGTCGCAGGCCACTATGTAGAATTGCACATGTCGCAACTGGTGGCGTAAGTTGCTACATGCACCATTCTACTTGGTGCAACTGCAGTTACACCAGGTGAAACCCTTCTAGAATTGGGCACTATGTGTCTGTGACCTAGGCAGAACTACACTTAAAATCTCATGCATAAATAAATCATCAGCATAGCATTTATTTTAGTAGTATCTCCTTCCTTTTCAGGTGCCCATGACACTATGGCCCAGATATTCAAAAGGGTTGCACCATGCATAACACACTGATGTGCCCCGGCATGATATTCAAATTGGAATAGTGCGCGGCACAAATCCCGATGTGCCGGAGCGCATCTGTTAATGTATGCAGGCACAGGGGGGGGCATACCCATTCATAATCTGCACAGCCCGATATTCAGCCCGCGATGTGCAGAGCCATGCATGCACAACCCCTACCTGCGCCAGCACAAAGTTTAGCTAAAAAAAAGGAACAACTGATGGCCACTCACAGGTGAGCTCCCACATTGCAGGATGCAACACGGCAGCTGCCACCTGTGGGTGGCCACCCGAGATCCCGCTGCACCTGGCTGCGCCCCCTCATGCCCGATTGTGGGCATTTGTAAAATAAGACGTCGTTCAATATCCCTGGTGGTCCAGTGGACCGCACTTCTTGTGATCGTGGGCATCTGTTTTAATAAAAGAAACCCCCATCCAATATCCCTGGTGGTCAGTGGACTGCACTCTGCCGATTGAGGCAGAAACATCCTATTATCCTGGTGGTCTAGGCACCCCTCCACACCACTCTGGAGCCCACTGCCCTGCTCCCCCAGTCAGCTGGTGGGCGGCAGCACCCCGCCCACCTGCTGTCTGCCCTGCCCACTGACTGCACGCAGTAGACTCTGCATGCAGCTCACAGGGTGAGCCAATGGCATGTAGCTCCCTATTGCATTACACATTCCAGAGATATGTAGCATGATCTATCTGCATATCTGAATGTGTGGTACGTAGGGTTGGTATGCCCATTGGCTCACCCCTGTGAACCAATGGTGTGCAGCCCTCAGCCAAGGTGTCAGGTCAGTGGGCGGAAGCAGTGGGTGGGTGCTGCCACCCACCGGCTGACCAGGGAAGCAGGTCAGTGGGGCTTAGTGGTGGGTGGGAGGGGCACCCTAGACCACCAGGGTATTAGGATGTTTTCTGCCTGTGATCAGGCAGAGTGCGGTCTGCTGGACCCCCAAGGATATTGGCCGGGGGGGTTCTTTATTAAAACAGATGCCCACGATTGCGCAGAGTGTGGTCCACTGGACCACCAGGGATATTGACCAGGGTTTTTTCTTTATTAAAACAGATGCCCGCAATTGGGCAGAGTGCAGTCCACTGGACCACCAGGGATTTTGGAGGGGGAGGTTTATTAATACAGATGCCCACGATTGGGCAGAGTGCTGTCCACTGGAACACCAGGGATATTGGCTGGGTTTTTTTAATTTTACAGATGCCTGCGATCGGGCTGTAGGGGGAGTCGGTCCCTGAAGGCTGCTGCGGCACACCTGCATGCAAATGGGGCCATAATGACATGCACATGGCCTCATGTGCATCTTGCATAAATTATGGCCCCATTTGCATGTCAACTTTTGAATATCGCGGGTGCTGTGCATGGCGCAATGGAACTTGTGCTAGCGCATCTCCATGCTCCACTGTGGCCACTTGTGCTGGCGCAGTGCCACTGTGCCATGAACACTGGGGGTGGCCAGGGTGTGATATTCAAAGCTGCTGAGCCATGGCACAGCTCCTTTGAATATCGCTTAGTCCACACCCCTGCCCAACCAAGCTGAGCTGCGCCCAAGCTTGCACCACAGCCGGGCGTAGTTTGAATATATGGGCCTATGTATACACATTTATATCTTTTAACTTCAAACCACTAAACCTATTCAAGAGCAAAAAACACAAGATGTTCTTCCCTTCACATATTACCATTAAACTTTAGATCCCAGAATGGCCAAGAAACAATTTTGACTTCACTCTTGCATGCCACTGCCATGCCCATTTCTCATGCAAACAACAATCAATTACAGAAACCTTTTGTTTCTATGCTATGCACTCTTACATCAGAGAGACATAAATCTTACAGAACTGCTAAACAAATGATCAAGACTGGATTTCTGCATTAAAATATGTTGTTTACAGTACCTATGTAAATAAGAGTTTACTGGCTACAAACAATGTTACAGATATGACATTAACAAAATTTCTGTTTTGCATGAAAAACATCCATATAATGAACCTGTCATACAGGATTTGTGACCTTCTATCTGAAAGTATCTGACAAAGAAAAAGGCACATGCTTCATTCTTTTTTCTATTTTATTTTTATGCCAAACTTGCCCATACATTAAGAGCCAAATATTGACATGCTTAGAGTAAAAAAAAAATAATGATGTCTATGCAGGGTTTTGAATAACTGATTAGCAATTTTTTTTCTTGGGACAATACTAACTGTACAGAAGGCATTTATATAGGTTTTCTAGAAGTGTTAAGTTTGTTAAACACAGTGAAGCAAGTGCTATGCATTTTCACAATGTTTTAGAACTTTTATGAGCAAACCGCTAATCAATTTTTAGAGTTAAATAAAACCCTGCTATGTGTGTGTGTGGGGGGGGTGGATATGCCTAGATGCAGTTTCAGGCACTCCCTAATTACTTCCCCAGGCAGCTCTGATAGTCAGTTGTTCCAACATGATAGATCCACCTCATGCCCCTCCCATTTGAACCAAAAATGGGGGTGGATCTTTAGGAGCTTCTCAGGTGGAGGTGGGGGTGGATCTTACCCCCAAAAGAAACTAATGCTGCCTCCCACTACTCAGGTTCCAGTTCTTCTATATCCCATTTAAGAAAGAAAATAGTGCCCTGCAACCACTGAATAACATGAAAGCGTATTTATTTGAGGGCAGAAATCATTTCTTGGAGGAGGGTAAGGCGGAGGAGACTATTTACACATTCAGTCAGTTCCACGGACAGAAAATATGACATCACTCATTTTGTACATGCAAACCATCTGCAGGCTCTGCCCACTGCAGCCATAAAAACTGCACAGCCTAGGGGTGGATCCTAAAATAGTTCTGTGGGTGGAGAACTGGCTGAATGGCAGGAGTCAGAGGGTTGTGTCAAACAGGGAGTACTCAAGAGAGATGATGTGTAGGGTGCCTCAGAGGTTGGTGTTGGGGCCAGTCCTCTTCGCTGCCTTTATTGGGGACATTGTAGAGGGACTGGAGTGGAAAGCATGCCTTTTCACAGATGATAGAAAGGTATGCAATAGGGTGGACACACCAGGGGGTTTTGAAAGAATGAGGGAAGACCTTAAAAACTGGAGAAATGTTCTGAAGAATGACAGCTGGGATTCAATACAAAGAAGTGCAGGATCATGCACACAGGGCACAAGAACTCAGGGGCAAAGTATGAACTAGGTGGAGAGGTACTGGCAGTCACATAGCAGGAAAGGGACCTGGGAGTTATTATCTCAGGAGACCTAAGAGAAACTAGGCAGTGTGGTAAGGCAGCTTGAAAGGCTAGCCAGATACTTGGATGCATAGGGCGGAGTACCAGGAGTATGAAGAGAGAGGTCATCTTGCCCCTGTATAAGACACTCATGAAAGACTGCACATGGAATATCGGTCCTGACCTGCATCCTGGATGCTGCACCCAACTCAGTATCAGACAGGGTCCAAGAGCCTGCATCCCATGGCTTGCAGTAATGGTCCAAGAAAGGGCGCAACCCCCATAATGCCACAAGTCACGGGATGAGCGGGTGGCAGATGCACCCTTGGAAGTTGCCTGTGGTGGCCCCCCCACACCCACAGTCCCCACAGTAGACAGTGTGGGCTTTCACTCTCCCCTCATCCCAATCCCAATATTGCCAGGTTACAAAGTCCTTATGGGCTATCTGAACATCCCCCTCTGAGGCCCTGATGCCCGATTTCCTTACCCCGCACCCACATCCCATTCCGTCCCCGCAGTTACAACACACCTGCAGCATGCCCTATAAATCTCTGGTGAGCCAGTGGTCTCACCCCCTACACCTGACAGTGCAAGACCACTCACTCTCTACATCATCACCATCAGTGACTGGCAGCCCACCTCTCACCATGGCCCACCACCTATTGAGCTGTCTATGAAGCACATACATTTAATATACACAATCTGTGAATGACAGCTGCTGTCATTCATGGAGAGCATATAACTGTATGCGCTCCATAGACAGCTCAGTTATCAGCTGGCTGAGGTGGTGAGAGGTGGGCTGTGCCAGTCACTGGTGGGGTATTGATGGGGGAAATGGGGTGGGCTCACACTGTCAAGTTGGGGGGCCACTGGATCCCAAGAATATATGGGGCATGTTGTGGGTGTGTTGTAATGGTGGAGATGGGAACGGATGTGGTTGTGGGGTATGGGAATTATGCATCAGGGCTAGGGAGAGGGGTGTTCAGATAGCCCATAAGCACTTGTAACCTGGTAATATTGGGACTGGGGTGGGGGAGGGTGATAGCCCACAATGTCTACAGTGGGAACTGTGGGCATGGGAGGGGCCACCACAGCCCAGTTCCAATGGCGCATCTGCCACCCGCTCGTCCTGTGACACAATGGGGTTTATGATGTCTACTGTGCAGACTGTAGGCATGTGGAAGGACAGTGCTGTACACTCAGGGAATGGGTCTGTCAGGGGTTACAGTGGCTGCTCAGTTGTGCAGCACTGGCTGCACATTGGCAACCCCCAGTGGATGACAAAGACCACTTATGCCACCTCATAGCTGGCATAAGTGTTCTTTGATGGATGTCCTCTGGGGGTTCTTTCTGAATCCCAGTTTGAGGACTTTGCAGCCACACTTCCTGAATAGGATGTAACTGCTGCTATAAACCCCCTTAAGCCATGTCGCAAAGGGGTTTATGGAGTATTTATCCACTTGGGCACAGGCAGCCTACAGCATGTCCCAGTCTGCCCTTCTGAATCCCAACATCACTCAACTCATGATGCAAGTGCTACTTGCACCATTTTTTTGGATGCAAATTGCCTTGCATCCTTAGTTGTCTTTTGTAAATCCAGCCCATTGTGTCCAGTTCTGGAGGCCTCATCTGAGAAAGAACATAGAAAGGGAGGAGGTGGTGTAGTGCAGGGTAACTCAAATTTTACAGGGCCTGCAGGATAAGACCTATGAGGAAAGACTAAACGAGTTAAGTATGTATTCCCTGGAGGAAGGGGAAGGGGAGACATGACTGAGACAAACAAACACATCACCGATATAAACAGAGTACAGGGAGGAAGCATCTTCCAAAGTAAGAGATGCTCCAAGTCAAGGGGGCACAAAATGAAGTTAGAGGGGGATGGCTCAGGGGAAACATGAGAAAATATGTTTTTCAGGGAGATTGTGACGGACACCTGGAATAGCCTACCAGAGGGGATGGTAAGGGTTAAAATGGTCACAGAATTTAAAAAGAACTGAAGTGAATTAGGTTAACT
Source organism: Neoceratodus forsteri (assembly GCA_016271365.2). NCBI lineage: Eukaryota > Metazoa > Chordata > Ceratodontiformes > Ceratodontidae > Neoceratodus > Neoceratodus forsteri. The sequence goes on from CM057452.1 coordinate 907,198,092, forward strand.
GACTGTATTGAAAATTGTTTTTTTCCGAGTTTAAAGAGAAGTGTGATGAACTGCATGTTCTTCTTTTGTGATAGCATATAGCATGGTAACATAATGACTTCCTAGCAAACATGCATCAGTTAATTATTTGTATTTGTGTCTGGTGAAGGTTTTGATATAGCATTTAAAAATTAACTCATTTTGTAGACAATTGTGTGGCCATTAACAAGTTTTAATAACATGATTTACTGATTTTGCATTGTTCATGTTGATATTTAGGAGCATAATGTAATATATGTTTATGCATGCAGATTTTTTTAGAAAATGTTCAAAAAAAGAGATAAGTAAGTGCCCACATTGTGGAACTATTAAGATAATGTGGAGACTATTCCACTGCATATTACAGTTGAGGCTAGCAGTATAACCTAGAGTTTAATGAGTTATGAATGAGCATGGTACATACAGCAGACCTGGGTTTAATTCCCACAACCTCCACGTACATATTGAGTTACTTTGAGCAAGTCACTTTACCACCCCAGTGCTTCCAGGTTGAATTGAAAACAGGCACTTGTCCCTAATGGGTCATGCCCAATTACCAGAAGAATAAAAAAAATTATCATATGAATTATTTTGTGAAGTATGTTAACAGTGAAACATTACATACTAATTTTACGATTATTATGTGAATTTCAGTCAATTCTCTGATGAAGAAGTCTTTATGATCTTGAAATGTTGCATGGTTTGGAATAAAGAATATTGTATGATGAAAAGTAAAACTATGCACTTCATGTGAAAGTAGCTCTCAGGTCTGATTTCTCAATAACGCTTCAGTTTTTGTCTGACCTGTCTGAGACCTTTCACAATTGCATCTGAAATCTCCTTCCTCACTGTTAATTACCATTTATGTCTGGGAAACACTGAATCATACATGTGATATGTCCAACTTGTTTAAGAGGGAGGTTTGGGTCAAATTAGGAGGGAGATTGGCCTGCCACCTTGCTTAAGAGGGAGATTTGGGTCAAATTAAGAGGGAGATTGGCCTGCTAGTAGGGAGATGCCGTAACGTCATGTGTTTGTCCTTAAATAGTGTCAGAACATAAGAAAAAAGTCATTACAAAAATGTAATGCATTTCATTTTGTCAAGAATAAGCACTAAAAAGAATAAACAACTAGTTATATAAAGTTATGAGATACATTGTGCATCACTGATTTAATTTGTATGTGTCTTTATCTGCCCAAAAAAGATGGATATTTTGGACAGGATTTTACTTAAGCAGGAGATTTTGTTTCCCAGGAGGGAGGGAGGGAGTTCAGTCAAAAAAAAACAGGAGTCTCCTGCGTAAAGAGGGAGATATCACATGTATGCTGAATGGCTTGACATGTTTATGTGCTATGAATCATTCTTGAAAGAGAATTCTACCAGATTAAAGTTTAGCACAAAAATAGTGCTTTGAATGAAACACTCCTCAGCTGACTGCTTCATTTAATTAGAGTAGTGATACAGTAATACAAAACGTCTATTTTTATCTAGTCCATTAGGAATCTGGAGAGTTCCCTTTTTCTACTGAGATAGCAAAATGTCTGCAGAGGTACACCCACCACAGCTGTAAAAAATGGGTAAAAGCAGGCCCCCACTGAAAATGAGATGCAGGATCTCTGCTGTGGTGTCCTGGATAAATATAGGGTAAAATATGTAAAAGCAAGACCCACACTGAAAATGAGATATTGCCTGTCACCTGTGCTAACCTGACTTGATATTTGGCAAAAATCTATTGCCTCTCAGTAGACATATCATAGGTAAATATACTGAACAATTTGGAAAAAACAGATCCCCACTGAAAACAAGAACTCACAGCTCAGCTGGGCTTTCTTGGCTAAATAAATGGTAAGCATGGGTAAAATCTGAAACCCATTGAAAACAAGATATTGCATCTCAGCTGGTATATCCTGGGTAAATTCACAGTAAAAATGCATGAAAGTAGGACCCCACTGAAAATGAAATATAACATCTTTGATGTGCTCTCCTGAATAAATACAGTGTAAAAATGTGTAACAGTAGACCCCAATGAGATGCTGCCTGTCAGCTGGACTATCTTGGGTAAGTACATTTTAAAAATGTGTAAAAGCAGGACCCCATTGAAAATGAGACATTGCTAGTTGGGCTATCTTGGGTAAATATATAGCAAAAATGTGTAATAGCAGGACCCTATTGAAAATTAGATATTGCCTCTCAGCTGCTATCCTGGGAAAATACATTGTAAAAATGGATAAAAGCAAGACCCTGGTGAAAATGAGATATTGCATCTCCACTAAGCTATCATTGCTAAATATCTTGTAAAAATTGGGCAAAAACAGCATCCAACAGGAAATAAGATATTGCATCCCACCTGAGCTATCCTGGATAAATACATTATAAAAATAGGTAAAAGCATGCCCTGGAAAGGAGACATTGCATCTCAACTGGGATGTCTTGTGTAAATACATTGTAAAAATGGGTGAAAGCAGGCCTTACTGAAAACAAGATACAGTATTACATCTCAGTTTGGCTGTCGTGACTAAATGAGTGTACAAACGGGTAAGAGCAAAACCCAACTGAAAATAAGCTGTTGCTGATCAGCTGTACTATCTTGCCTAAAAATAGAGCAAAATGATATTGCTTCTCGGCAGGTGTATCCTGGGTTAAAATGTATAAAAGAAGGAACCCACTGAAAACAAAATATTACATATCAGCTGGGCTATTCTGGTTAAATAATAAAATCTGGACACCACTGAAAATGAGATGTAGCACCTCTGCTGTGCTGTCCTGGATGAACACAGTGTAATAATGTGTAAAACAAGACCCCAATGAGATACTGCCTGTCAGCTCACATATCTTGTGCAAATACATTTGAGTTTGGCTATTGTCAGTAAATATATTGCAAACATGTGTAAAAGTAGGACCCCATTGAAAATAAGTAATACATCTCAGTTGAGCTATCCTGAGAAACCACATTGAAAAAATGGGTAAGCAAAGACCCCAATGGAAAATAAGATATTGCATCTCCACCAAGCTATTGTAGATAAAAACATTGTAAGATTTAGTAAAAAAGCAGGACTGCATCAATAGTGACATACTGCATCTCAGCTGGTCTTGGCCAACTGCCTTGACTTGTGGAGTCCCTCAAGGTTTGATTTTTGTCTCCTATGTTATTGGCGGTGTACATGTTGCTGCTGGGAGAAGTGATCTGTAGGTGCAGTCTGTAGTTTTACTGTTATGCAAATTATGCTCAGCTGTACCTATCATTTGCCTCTGGGGAGAAAAATACCATGGACATGCTTAATGATTGCCTATCTGTGATCAATGACTGGATAGTCTCCAGCTTGCTCGGGATAAATCCAGGCAAGACTGAAGTGCTGCAGGTGGACTTGGGTATCCATAGGGTGGCTGAACTGAGTGGTGGGGCGGTTGTATTACATTTGGGGCTCACTCGGTTTATGCCAGAGATAGGGTGAAGAATCTGGGTTTCATCATGGACCATAAGCTGACTCTAGAATATCAGGTGCCTGCTGTGGTCTGTGGTGGTTTCTTTCATCTTAGGAACATCACCAATATCAAGTCCTTTCTTAGCCTTCAGGGCCTGAAGACTCTTATGCAGTCTTTTGTGACGTCTGGGCTGGATTACTGTAATGCTTTTTATCTCAGACTATCTGGAAGTTTGATGTGATGCTTACAGCTGGTGCAGAATGCCACAACTTGATTGATTGCTGGAGTTTCTAACTCCAAGCATATCTTTCTTGCTTTGCAGACATTGCACTGACTGCCTGTGAGGCAGCACATTTCCTTCAAGATAGCTTTGTTAACATACAAAGCCCTACATGATCTGGGTTGAAACTACATAAATAACTCCTGTATCCATATGTTCCTACCACCCTCTCTGCTCTTTGGAGGGGGGCCTCTTGAAAGTCCTCAGATCTTACTTAGTGCTTGTGGAAACTGTGCCTTTGTGGGAACTGTTCCCGTTTTCTGGAACCAGTTGCCTCAAGAGTTTCAGGAAGCCCCCTCTGTTGATAGTTTTAAGTAGGGAGTTAAAGCACTATCATTTTATTTGGGCTTACCAAACTGATTCCTAAACTGTTATTATGCCTATGGTATAATTTATCAAAAGCTATTTATTGTGCTGCTGTTACTGTATGTACTGTATTTTGTTTTGCAAGGTACTCAGAGACTGTGGGACTGGGTGCCTAAGAAACAAATACACTACTACCATTGGTAAATGTAGTTTAAAAATGGCTAAAAGTAGGAAGGATCCCATTGAAGATGAGATACAGTATTGCATGTCCTATGCTCTGAAAAAACAATGTAAACACATAAAACAACAGAACCCCACTGAAAAGGAAATACTGCATCTCAGTGTGTCTGTCCTGGGAAAACTACACTGTAAAACTGGATAAAAACAAGACTGAAAATGGGTAAATACATGGAAAAGATGGGTAAATGCAGGACCCCAAAGAAGACCAGATATTGAATCTCAACTGTGCTATAGTACATGCATACATATGCACATTGTACAAACTAGTTAATAAGCAAGACTTCACTTAAAACAAGATATTGCATCTCAGCTGGCTATCCTGGAATCATCTGCTCTATCCTGATTAGTCTCCCAGTGATTTCCCTGCCTCTAGTACTATCCCTCCCTCCCTGATCTTCCAAGAACATTATCCCTGGTGTCTACTGGCACACCACCCCCTATGTACCCCACTGCCAATATCCCTAGAATCTAGTGGTACTCCCAATACCCACTGCACTCTAAACCTCCACCCCAGTCCCAGAATACCACTGGCACATATTCTGTACTGACTTCCACAGCCAAGGGCCATCTGCCGTATGGAAGTCCTGCATCACTCTACAAGTAACTACAATGTGTCACACCAGTGTCAGTGACTCAGCAGGTTGCACACTCACCTCTAAGGCTGGAAGATCAGAAGGCTGTGGGTTTTATCCCCACACCTGTCACTTGGGTTAAATTCCAATATTGACACTGTAGTGCAGCATGAGGGGGGTGCTGCATTCCTGAGGTGCCGTCTTTCAGATGAGATATTAAACCGAGGTCCCATCTGCCTGTTCTGGTGGTTTTTCAGGTGGACATTAAAAATCCCATGGCACTTCTCCAAAAGAATAGGGGAAAGTTTTATTGAAACAAAAGAAATCGTACAGTACCAAAACAAAAGCAATTTGCAAAAACTCATGTGGACTCAAAACAGAAGTAAACAAAAAAAAACAGAACAGAACTATGCATATCAAGAGAGAATCCATCAGGTCACTGCAAAATCAGAGTCCGTGATCCAAGGAAGAGCTTTCCAAAGTTCAAGTAATGTCTCCTTGGAAAATAATGTATGTTTATGTACATAAATGTTAGTTAGGTGTGTTACGATTTTCTTCTCAAGCTCTGAATAAGAACAGTTTTTTTGCTGTAGAGTAAACAGACATCGAGCCATCCAAATATTGCATTTAATTACTACAAAAACTAGATTTAATGTGTCCAGAGTCCAAAGGGACCACTGGGGAGAAAAAACACCATATATAATATTCTGGTAAGAAACCGTTTGAAATAATAGAGTGGCCCAGACTCTTGCCAAAAAAACCCACCAGTGCCGAATAAAAGAACACTCAAAAAATAAGTGCGATATAGTTTCCAATTTAGAAATACACAATAGTTAGAACAGAGTCGGTCTTGAGACTGCTTGTGTTTATGATTATCTTTGACGTTAATTCTTTCATGACACGACAGCCAATGAAAGTCCCACATGTGAGCAGGCACCCTTTTACACCGTAACAAAACCAATAGGGAAGGAAGATGTTGGCTAGGGCACTTTTCAAAGGGCAACTGTATTGCAATAATGGTCAGGAGCAGATTATTATATAATACTTTATGAGAATTCGTTAACAACATCTGGGTAGATATCTCCACTGTTTCAAATTAAAACATGTGTTTAATATATACCGTATACCCAAAGTTTGTCGACACAGTTAATGAATCACATTCCATAAATGAAACCATAATCTGCAAGAATCATAGAACAAGCTTCCACCCTCTCTGAGTATTTATCAATAGAGGCCAAGATTTGCAGTCAAAAAATACATGAAAAAATAACAGAGGATTAATCATGTTAACACCCTCAGAAATAGGTAAGTAAGTAACATTCTGTTTTACCGATTAAGTCGGCTTCCCACAGAGCTTGAAAGAAGAGACCAAGAACTGCAGTTTCTAATTGTTTAGGGATTGGGAATACATAGCTTAAATAAAGAAAAGTCGGTATCAAATAAGTCTTGATTAGGAAAACACGCTTCTTCTTCCCAATCTGCCCCTTATTCCATGAGGCAACCTTAAGTTTGCTTTGTTATAATTTAGCAGACCAATTAAAAAAGTCAGAATCTACAGTCCCAAAATAAACTCCCAAAATGCGTTGAGGCCCCTCAACAAGTTGTAAAGGACCAATATGTGAAAAAGGGGCTATTTTTGATCCTAACCGAATACCTAAACTTTTGGTAAAATTTAAACTCGCACTAGAAAAATCATCAAAGGAAGAACATTCCTGGAAGGCAGTAACCACAGAGGCTGCATTAGCCACAATAATGCAGACATCATCTGCATATGCAATTGCCATATATGGCGAGATTAAAGTAGAACTATAAAGGGCAAGAATCTGAGGATGAGTATTCCGATGGCGATGCAAAACATCTAGAAAAAATACATATAACAGAGGGCTTAAAGGACACCTTTGGCGAACCCCTCTTTTTATGGGGATCATAGGTCCAACCCAACCATTCACAACAGGCACAACAGTGGCAGTCCTATAAAAAGTCTTAATCCAGCGAATCATTTCACCAGGCACATGCATAAAATTTAGTGCCTTCCATAAAAAATCATGGTTAACTGAATCAAAAGCCGCCTTCTGATCTACCGATACAATAAAACCTGAAACAGAGTCTGCCTAGCCATAAGAAAATAATTCTCGGAGAATCAAATGGTCAGAGATTCTCCTGCTCAGTACAGAGCAGGACTGAGCAGGGTGCAAAACCACTTCGGCTATCCTCATAAGACGTTGTACAATGATTTTCATTAATAACCTAAAGTCAGTGTTTAGCATACATAAGGGGCGCCAATTCTCAAGAGAATGTACAGTCTATCTCCTTTCTGTTTATAGATATAAATCAAAGTACCCTTAGTAAAATCTAAAGGGATAAACTCACTAGCTAACAGGGAGGTAAATACTGAAGTTAATTCAGGGATCAGGTGGTCACCCAGTACCTTATATAAGGCAGCGGGGAGTCCATCTGGACCAGAAGTCCTCCGTAAGGGTAAGGAAGAAATAACCAACTTCAATTCTAACTCAGTAACAAGTATACAGGCTGAGTCAGAACATGTCTGTGAAGATATAGGGATGTCAAGGTCCCTATACAACACTGCAGGATCAACATCTGCAGCTGGAAAGGAAGAAAAGAGGACAGTCGTGTAACATGTCACTATCCAACAGATGTCCGACTGAAAGGTACATAAGGTGCCATCAGAATCAGCAAGACACAACATATTCTTTTGTGTAATTTGTTGAGAATTCAACTCAAAGGGGAAAACAACAGCCCTCGTGCCTACCACATTAAATTTGTATTGATGATAAAGTTGCTGTGATTGTCTAGATTGGAATGTCAACATATCATTCTGAATTAAGTGCAATTGTTGAGAAAGATCTTGTCCTGTCGTATAAGCTATTGTCAACAAGGACTGAAAATGTACCCTTTTCTGTAAATATTCCAAATATTCTCTTCGACATTTTTGATGACTATATCTTTTCAAAAAGAGCACCAAATCATGTTTAGTGTCTGTACACCATGCAATAGGGTCTGCGTAACAAATAAAAAATGGATTTCTGGGCCTGAATAAAGGATAAAAGGGACTGCATGAAAGTCGGAATTTGCAACAGAGATATGTTGAATTTCCAGAGTCCTGGTCCTTTGTGAACAGTGACATCAGAACCAAGGCCTACGGAAAGCAGTTTATGATCAGAAAATTCCACAGCTTGTACAGTAGCAGAGGTAATTGGGAGTGTGCAGGACAAAAACACAAAATCAATTCTGGTAGCCAGCTTACCCTTTTGAAATGTAGGAGTATAATTTTTAGTAAAAGAGTAATAGGTATCCGTGAGATGAGCAGTACAAACCAACTTCCCTAATTCGCAGGAGTCTCAAAACAATTTCTGGGTAGTAGCAAAAGAGCTTTTGTCAAGAAGACTTAAGCCACAGTTAAAGTCACTAGAAAATATCAACTGAAAGGAGGTATGCAAATAAGGGCGGAATAAAGAAAATAAAGCTATACGTGCAGACTTAATTTGGGGAGCATAAATATTAATAACCCAATAAGGGCAGAGCCCAATTAAAAAATCTAAGACTAACACTCTGCCAGGGGGCTACATCAATCAATTTTAGCAAATGAAAATCTGGGATATTAAATAAGATCCCAAGTCCGGAAAAGGAGTCCAGGCCAATGGACCAAAAAGAAAGACCTAGAAGCCAGTCCTGTTGTGCCTGTCGAATCTCGTGGGTGGTATGGAGTCGTGTATCCTGCAACAGAAAGATCCCCATAGGTAAAAGCAGCAAACAGGAAAAAATCAATTTTCTTTTTGCGAGACGCTTAATACTATTCACATTAATAGTATGACAAACAAAGTGAGACATAACACAAGGAGAACAGAGACACCTTACGATTTCCTTTTCCCTATCACCTTTTTCCCTTTTAGCTTAACCCTGGCCTTCCGCTTCTGAGAAAGACCAGTACCCAGTTGAATCTCAGAATAAGTAATACCATCCGGGAGGGAAGATGCAACACAGGAAGAGTCAGACTCGCCTCCAGCATCATCAGAAACAGTTTGGAGTAGCTCAAAGGCATTAGAAAAAAACACAGGAGGGGGTTCCAAAAGCAAAGGAGGTGATGGTAATGCCCGGGGGTAATTTCTCATAGACCTCTGACGCATAACACTAGTGGGTACTCAGGGGGGTGACATAGTACTTGGGCCTAGAACAGGGTCCAGGACAAGCTGGACAGATTGGACAGGGTCAGGGGTAGGAGGGGTCATCTCAGTAAGCGGTGCCACACAAGAGGCCACCGGGGTACCACAGCCTGATCTACAACAGGCTCAGGGACCTGCAATAGAGGTCGAGTGACTACTGAAGTCAGCTCTACTAAGGTGGTCCTAAGACGAGCCTTCTGAGCTTGTGTGATTACGAAACATTGATCAGCACCATCATCATGTGTGGCCTGATTATGAGCAGCCCATGGACAATTTTGAAATGTATGACCCAGCTCATCACAAAGATTACATTTACACTCATTTAGACAGTGAATCCCCACATGACCCAATTCCCCACAGGTATTACATTTCAGCTTATCACAGACATTACTAAGGTGAGAGGGGTCTCCACACCAGTAACAAGCTTTCGGTTGTCCAGGGTAAAACAAGACCCCCCTATCATAACCTATAAAAAAAGAATTAGGTAGGTGCACTGGACCAGAATCATTAGAGTGTAACAAAACCTTAACCTTCCAGCCTTCAGTCCAAATATTCTCCTTGTCCAATATTGCCTCAGGCTGACCCTGAACAGTACAATGTTGTTTTAGCCAGTAGACAATGTCAGTGACGTCAACACCTTTGCTCCGAAACAGGATGGTAATATTCTTAAAGGCTGGTTTGGAAAGGGGAATGGCCTTAAACGGGGTCCACAGGACAGTATTTCTTAAGGCATGATATCCTGACCAAAAACACTCCAAGCCATGAGGCATTTGGAAGCTGACATCAAACGTAGTTTCGCCGGAAATATGAATCAGTGCATATATTTTGTGAGAAAAGAATTTCAGAGAGTCCTTGAGTAGTGTCCAAGCTACATACACTCGGTCCGGTGGCTCAGGTAAACCGCCCATATAAGCCAATTGTACCACATTATGCCGCTTTGCAGCCAGAACTGGAAATTTAAACAATGAGGAAAAAGAATGATTTGGCTCTATTTTCTTTGAGGGGGGCTCCACTACTGCAGAAGCTGTATTCTCTGTAATGGTAGTGGGAGAAGCAGAACAAATAAGAGAACCCTGCAAAGGTTCCAAGACTGGGTGCTAGGTAAGTTCCAATTCCTTGAGGAGACACAAGGGGTCAGACATAGGCAGACTTCTGTTTGGTGAATGCTGCAGCTCAGGAAAATCATTGAGACAGGGGACCGAATAGGGGAAGGACCAGAAACCCACTTCCCCTCTGTAGGTTCCTGCACCCAGCCAGCTCCTTGCAATGCTGTTTCTACAGACCAGGTAGGTGTTGTAGCAGGATTGGTATCAAGAGATAGCAATTGAGAGGGAGAGTGTGTCACAACAGGCAAACTAGGCACTGTATGCAATGATGTCACTGTAGTCTGCAGGGGCAGCTGAGAAGCAGGCGAGTATTCCAGCTGAGAACTCGCAGGATGGGCTGCATAGGGCGGTATCAGCCACTTGAAAAGGCAATGTAGGCTGTTGCAAAGTATTATTGTGGGCTGCAGGAGACATACATCCTGCCAATCTGACTTCACGAATCCGTTGCAGTTCTCTGTTCAAATTCTTCTTTGTAATCTCAAATTGACATTCTGCATCACCCAAACGGTTCTAAAGCTCCTTTTCAGCCAAATAGACAGTAGCAGAGTCAAAAGTGGAAAAATCCCTCATTGGGACGGCAAGGGGTAAAGACGTTTGAGAGTCCATGTCAGGGTGACCCAACAGAGGTTCTAAAGTTGTAACCTGTAGTGTAGATTCATTTTCTGCAGTAGACACAGAAACCAGCTTTGCTTCAGTAGTTGCAGATGTGGTCTCTACACACAGAGGCAGGAGTTGAGACCAGGTCTCCCACCTCCATCGCCACCTCCTCAGCAAGCAAGGGTGCGTCCGCCATCTTGGACAGAGGTTCCCCCTCTGAAGAGTAGGGGAATTTCCCCTGTGTCCCAGCCAAATTTCCCCCCATTCACTAAAAATACCACGAACAACTTAATGTGGTTCAATTTTAGTTGGTTACCATCTATATCCCCCCCACCCGGTCGCCCTTGAAAAAGGGACTTCTGGTCTCAGTGGGCCTACCGGGTCAACACAACTCAATAAATAAACAATAATACACTACTTGTTAGAACTCTAATTAAACCAATGCAGTTTGTATGTGCACAACTGTTGTAATGGCTGTGTGTGTGTCTCTGTGTGCACACGCACATGTGGCTGCATGTGTCTGTGGCACATGTGTGGCTGTATTGGGGATGGGAAAACTGTATGTCCAAAGCCAACAGCACCTGCTTCTCTGTTATCTTGACCTTTGCAGTTTTCCTTTTTTTTCTATTACTGTGATAAAAGTCTTGAATTTTATTATCATAATAATATAACAAATAAATTAAAACCCAGCACACACCTCAATTCTAGATCTGTGATGTTATAGTAACGTAGGATTTTTACATTAGTACAGTACAGCTAAGTCACTCATTAATTCTATATCCGTTATCTGGTTAATGCATTAGCAGCCATTTTGGCTCTCACTAGAGTTTTTTAATTTTTTGTTCTATTACTGTGATATTAATGTGGGATTTTTACATTAGTACACTACAACTAAGTCACTCAATGATTCTATATCCATTATCTGGTTAATGCATTAGCAGCCATTTTGGCTCTGGCCAGAGTTTGTTTTAAATCAGTAAATTTCACAGAATGGAATGAAAATACAAATACATTTGGATAATTCAGATTTTGCCAAAGTTGAAATTTTGGAATATTTTGCAAAATTTCCCAAATTCGGACATTGCAGTTTCCTTCCAGCACTACTGTTTTGTTCTTTTACAGTAGATTTAACAACAGCTTATATGCATAAAAAGCTTTTTCATGCATCTGTCCTTCTACTTCAACACCCTGTATGTCTGATTGCTGCTTTATTATTTATGCCTGTCATACCAGATATAAGGCAAACAACAGAGGGCAGCCTTTACTTGTCTCTCTGGTTAAAGAGAAGAGACGAGAGGCTTCCATTTTCCATGATACTAGCTATTGGTCCAGCATAAAGCATTTGAATAAGTATCCTGGATAGCATATTAAATTCAACTGAGAGTATTCTGTAAAAACCTCCACAGGACCTTGTCAAATGCTTTTTCTGTGCCCAAGCTCAGTATACATGCTGGGATTTGTTATATAAATATAATTTACATGGTAAGAGACAAAGTGCATTTGACATTATCCTATATCTGTTGTTTTAAAACAAACCCGGAGCCAGAGTTTTATACAGCTGAGATTGCCGCAAGCCCAGGCGCATCAGCTGGTGCATCGGGGTTGCGGCAATCTAAAGGGGTTTTCTATCCCTTGCAGCAACTGATGCATGCTAGATCACCTTTTTGTGGTCTAGCTTGTGTCAGTACTGGGTACCGTTTTCATGGAAGTTGTGCCTACGATTTGGTGAAAGCTGCCGTAAAGCTGGTAAACTCTCACAACTGTGCCTGAGATTGTAAAATCACATGCAGTTGTGGCAAACAGGAATGGTGCAGCTGCAGGGATAAAGTGGTGTGGTGCAGGGTTTGACACAAGTCCTGCACCACTCTTTGAAAATCCAGCTACCTGACTTATCTTTATTTATTTGGGTCAGAGACAAAGTGTCAACTTCTTCACCGTTCATCGATATGACAGTTTTACAATCTACATTTAAGATTAAAATTGTATGACAAGAGTTACACTTAATACTATCTTTAGACTGGTTCAGTATTCCTGCTGTTGTAGGAGTTTTTACATGGGTGTGCCATTCTATAGGTGCTCTACATGAAGTAATATTGTGACATATGCTCATCAAGGTGCTTCACATTACACCTGTGCTACAACTGTTGCCATGAGCTGAAGAACAGAACTGTATAAAACCACTGTAGGTGCCCCTTCCCCACTGAAGAGGAGCCATGGTCAGCACCAGGTTATACCAGAATCCCAATGCACTAAAACTGGAAATAACAATAACTCTGAACTAAGAACTCAGGTCCCCACCCTGCATCTCTGAATTAACTCCCTTGAAAAAAAATTAGGCTTCTCCCTTTAAGCTGTTCCTAATATCAAGTGGCTTGTGCTGGCTTTGACAGTATGAACAGATATGCCCTTCTATTCTAACTTGTACTCATTTATGCCCGGAGAACAGATTTATTCATTAATTTGCTCTTGTAAGACTTCCTCACACTTTCAAGAGAGCAGAGCATATGGTATTTTCATTTCTTTTTATGGTTCCTACTTAAATACACATCAGTTTATGGGAAGCCACTTTATACCCTCCCAACATGGAGGGTTCATGGATGGAGGGAAAGGGACAGCAGTGTCCAGACTAATCCTGGGCCCTAGAGACCTGTATTACCTCACTAGTCTCAGGTGAATAAGGTTTGTCGTGCAGATACCAATCACTCTGCACCTGTGTAGGAGACATTCAGAATGCACTGTAGCCTCTGAGGGGAATGCCTGTCAAAATTTACAAAACAGATATGTTGCACAGGGCATTTGATTTGTTGGTGTAGTTCTCATGTGCCCTTTCCTTTGTTTGCTTTAGAAGTTTTTTCTAAATTTGCCTACTAGTTTTATGTCCTTTGGGGATCTCTATGTTTGAATTGTCATTGCTTTTATTTTTTCTACAATACCTCCTGTCCTGTTTGACAGTGATGCGCTCATGACCACAGATTCAGCAAGTGCTGGTTTATTGTTAAGTTTACAGCAGTAGAGGTGTGATTTTAAGGGCCTCTACTTATCCAGTGAATGCTAATAAAGGCTACATTCACAGTTTGGCAGACACTCGAGGGATAATTGAGTGGGCCATTCTGTAAGGAAATGGCCAGTCTTTGTTCAGCATAACATTGATGACCAGAGGTGATTTGTGTGCTTTTTGATAGCTGTGCATAGTTTTCTCAAACAAAAAGCTTTGAAAACAAAAAAAAAATGCCTGCTGGCTAGAACTAGACACACACTGTACCTAGAAAACAAAAGGATTGCACTAGAAAGAGTTATTTAATTGAGGCTAGAAAATCAGGCTCCTAGCAGCAGACTGCTACTGCAGGAGCTATCATTCACTAAAGCAATGGTCTTTATCGCATCACTGTCACATGGGTCAGGAGATATTGTTAGCAAAAAAGCAATAGAAATTCAAACATGGAGATCCCCTGGGGCCATAAAACTAGTAGACAAGTTTAGAAAAAACTGCTAACTGCTAACAAAGGAAAGAACACACTAGGGCTACACACACAAATGAAAACCCTCTACAAAACATATGTTTTTGCACATCTTTACTGTAGTTCTCTTACAAGTGAGATAAGGAGAAAGAAAAACCATGTACTAATTTGCTATATGTTTCTACAGTGTTCCTGCTATCGAAGCTTGACCCTCACTGGGATTCCATTGATGGTGGGCAACAATGGCTTTCATCATGTCTGTCACATTTTGCATCCTTGCTGCCTTATTCTGTGCTCTTTGCTGGCCAACCATAGGGAGGTTGTGGAAAGTGTCCTCTGTGGGTGTCAGTGGTAGTTGGGACATAAGTCAAATTATTTACTGAAGGAAGGAGAGCATCATTGCAAATGTTCTATCACTCTCTCTCACAGCCTTTGTTCCTGTTACCTTAGGCTTGTGGTGACATAGTGAGTTTTTTTGTTCTATTTTTTTTAATTATTTAATAGTTTCCTGGAAGGAAGATGACCGATTATACTCTACTGCTCACATTCAAATGTCACAGAGAAGAGTTAGCAAAACCGTTCTGAATGATTCACATACCAATCCTGGAAGGAATTCTCAATCATCTAATTAGATTCAAAACAATTTAAGGCCTAGCAAGTTTGGAATTAGTTCACATATAGTTTCTTATGGGACTACTGTTGGTGATAAACTTTCAGGGATCACGTTGACAGGGTATAGGGGTAAGAGGAATGTAATTCCATTTGTCACTGAAAGATCTGTTTTTTTTACTCAAGTAATTAAATTCACATCATATGCATAGAGATATGACCACAAGAAATGCATTGTATATAATTTTCATGGGGACCCCAATGAACAAGAAGAGTACAAGCAGCTCAAGTAAAAAAATAGTTAAAAACCTATTATAAGCATTATTTTCATTTAACTTCAGTGCTTCTTTTTTTGTAACATTGTGACACTGCAGGTTTGAATGCTAGTACCTATTTTTCTATGCATCTGAAACATCAGACTGTCAGTAGCTGACCTCATAATTCTTTAGCAATGAGGTACAACCAGGGTCTATGTTAGTGTTCCAGTTAATCACCCTCTGGGGGTGTAATGTGGCATGAGATGCAGCCAAGTGTCACACGACCCTAGAGGTGAATAATTTAGTTAGTTAGTTAGCTAGTTAGCTAGTTGACATTTGGTAACTGAGCCAAGGCTCATATCCAGGTGTAACCCAGGGATGGGAAAGGAGAAATACAGTATTACAGCAAACACAATTTCAGTGATAACGTACAAATAAAGTGCATAATAGTATCCAAATACACAAGGTAAAAGTACAATGATGATGGAAAAAAATTAAGTAGAGCACTGAGTGGTATTCATGTGCAAAAAAAGTGAACGGTGCAGGTAGAACAGTAACATTGCAGTAGATGCTGTGAATAGTCTAGTTAAGGCAGCAGCAGTACACAAGTGTGTGTACAACACAGGAATGGCAGGGCCTAGTGGAGGATGGTCAAGTGGAGGACTGGTTGGAGCAGGGAGAAGTTTTAGCTGGTATCTAAAGATCAGGGGAAAGGGGAGAGCTGGAGAGTGGAAGGAAGCAAGTTCCAGAAGGGAGGGAAGGCACTAGGAGATAGACTGCCCAGCAGAGGAGTGCAGATGGGGAGGGGAAAGGTGCAAGAGTCCCTAGAGTGAAGGGAGTAGGAGGCAGAAGGGATGGAAGAGAGAAGTGAGGACAGGCATGTATGAAGGAAGGGACCTGAACCAGTGTTTGATGATGAAGGATGCACAGTGGGACTGGTGACATGAGACGAGAGGGGGGATGGATAGGGAGGAGTACAGGGAGCAGGGGTGAGTTCAAGATGGGGAGTTAGTAAAAAGACAAAAAGCATTGCAGAGGGTGTCAAATCTGGTGAGGGAAGAGGAGGGGACTGTGCTGTAGACCACGTTTGAACTTTTGTATAACCACTGGAGTACCTTATTGCCTAGTAAAATCAAAGTACCAATGGTATTAAATGAACAAAAGAAGGTCTGCATAATATAATTACATACCCAGAAAGAAGGCCAAAAGGCTTCTCCTGGCAATGAAAAGGGAAATAGCTTGGAGGATGTGGTCTGTGACACAGCATCAATCAGTTTTAGTGAGACATAAAAAAATGTTACACTCTAGGGAACCCTGGCACCTTCCCTCTATTGCTTGGTAGCCTGTAGCCACAGCACTGTACTAAGCTTCTGAGAGAGGAAATGTATGCTGTCACAATGGACATCCGGCACTGAATGCAGACCCCCACCCCACACGCACATACAGTTGCAGTGGATTTTCATAATGAACAGTCTGTCTATTTGAAGTAATGTTTCTAAAGTTACATTTACACCTGAGTCTGAGTTGGAACTTTAAGTTATCAGCAATTTAGAACTTCAAACATTGCTGAAAGTCGATCATTAAAATAAGAAATTACACGTAACAATTTCTCTCATACTACATACATTATAGTGAGAAAGAAAAAAAATGATCCACTCTGGGGTTTGAACCCAGGCCCTCAAACCACTGCTGGTTTGTAGCCTGTAGCACTACCACTGTATCAAAATTCCACAAATGCTAGAAATCAGCAGACTTTTCTAAAATGCTGTGGAATTCTGCTCTGTTGGAAATTCAACATTCTGCACAGCTCTAAGGCTGTGGCAGATTACATCCTGCAGTGAGTGCAGACCCCATTATAAATAACTGCAGTGGAAGCTCATGATTAACAGTCAGTCTATTTGAAGTAGTGTTTCCTAAGATGCATTTGAACTCAAAATCTGTGCTGAAACTTTTCAAGTTATTGGCAATATAGAATGTCAAACATTGCTGAAAGTCTATCATTAAAATCACAAATGATGTCTAACAATTTCTCTTCCACTACATAAACTGCAGTGAGAATAAAAAGCATGTTCCACTCTGGGGATCAAACCCAGGCTCTTACAATCTACTGCTTGGTAGTTTATAGCTCTACACCTGTCCTAGGCTTTCTATACAGGAGATACATGCTGTGGCAAAGGACATCCAATAGTGAGTGCAGACCTCCCCTACACAGCTGCAGTGAATGTTCATAATTAAGTGTCTGTCTGTTTCCCAAGTTGCATTTAAACCTCAAAGTCTGAGCTGGATCTCTTCCAGTTATCAGCATTATACAACTTCAAATCTTGCTGAAAGTATACAACTAACATCAGCAACAACAACTAGCAATTTCTCTCATACTACATAAATTGTAGTGAAAAAAAAATGTTCCACATTGAGGATTGAACCCAAGTTTGTGTAGGTTTAAAACACTATGCCAAGACTTAAAAGCCCTCTCACTGACATAATCAGTGACGTTATGCAGCTGAATCATTCACAATGAATGGCTAAACACAAAAAAAGAGTATGCATGACCACAATAGGCACTTAGGCTACATTGCTGGCACTTAAAAATGGTTTTAAAAAAACTGGGAAAGAACAGGAAAGGGCACTCACCTTCTGGTGCTCACAAGTGAAAAATATGCAAAAAATTGCAGTACTAGTGTAGCACCAAAGCAGTTCAAGGTAGTCTATACAACAAGGAATTTCTTTAAAATTATTTTAAACATTTGCCTTTTAAAAATGTACTGCCTGCCAGAGTTTGTCTTTCTGGATTTGCCACAATCTGCCTTGAAAAAAAAATCTCCATGGCATCCTCTCAGAAGCTTGCTCACTGAATCACTTTGGGCACACAAAGCAGCTTCCAGAAGTTCTCTACATTTTCCCTCAATCTGGATGAACTATTTAATCACAGTGACTTACCAGAAGTAAAATAAAACATCGTTAACAAAAGTACAATCATTTTTATTGTTAAGAAAATAAGTGGTAGCTTTCTCTGGCTCAGTGGTATACACTTTCAAAGAAAATTCAGGAAAATAATAGGAAAAAGCAGTCACCTCCCCTCTTCCAAGAGAAAAGCACTCAAATGCTGAAGATGCTAGAAGTCATTGTAGTGAAACAATACTTTTATTCAGGCACTCACATGTGCAAAGCGTGCAAACAAATTGCAATACAGGCAGCAAGAGCAGTTCAAAGTAGTCCATACAAATGCTGGTTGGCAGTTTCATAAGCTTACTTGTCGCACCATGTGCATCATCAGAGCAAGGCAGCTGATGTTCTCATAGCCTTTTTATTCTCTGCTCGGTTGTTATGGAAACTTCAGTACTTCAAGTGTCAACAGCTGCCATGCAAAAAGGTAGTGTGGTTCCAACATGTGCCCCTCCAATCCCCCCTTACATTAACCATGTGTCACTGCCCCACCCCTGGAGCCTATCCCATCCATTCCCCACCCATGCCTCAATGGCCTGTATTTCAGTATACCCCCTTTTTGAACCCCCCCATCTGTCTGGCATGAATATATGTCTATACCCTTTTAGAACCCCACCCCTGCCAGAATGTACTGTATATGTGTATGCCCCATTTGCTTCCCCTTCCCACACTTGTATGGCTTGTGTTTCTGTTAAACCTACCTTTTGGAACCCCCTCCCCCACCTAGATTGCGTGTATATTTGTTTACATCCCCTTTTGTAAACCCTCCTACCTGGAGTGTCTCTGTGTGTGTGCTGGTATTGTTAAGTGTTGACACATTTACTAAACACATTACATTCTCCTATGTGGTTTGTACTCACCTTCATTTTCTGAAGAGGTCTGTTATGAGGTGGGATCTGTACTGCTGGGCCATCCTGGCCTTCCTGGGGTCACGTCTGTTGTGCTGCTCCTGCATCCTCTGGTCTTCTGGTTCTGAATCCATGACTAGCGGTTCCTCTGAGGCTGGCATGCATATCCCACAGTTGAATGCCATGTTGTGTAGTGTATGACAGCAAGGAATATGGCACAAGCCTTCTGAGGAGTAGGTTGTAAAGGCACCACAGAATAATCAAGGCACCTAAATTGCATCTTCAAGCATTCTGGCATACGGATGAAACGTCGCTGTATAAATAGCTGCGTGCAAAATTTGGCTGACAAAATGTTGCAGTGAAATGTACTCGACTTGCCAGTAAAATGGTCATGGAGAAAATGTAGCTTCCATGACTACATACCGTTGACTGTCTGACCTGTGCACAGTGCAACATTTTGCACTGGAGTAGAGGGACATGAAAAAATAAGCATGTCCCCCATGTTCTCAGGTTGATGGCTGGCTGGCTGGCTGGCTGGCTCCTATAGAAGTCTCATGCTGCTTATGGTCAGAAAAGCCTCCATATTATTGCTGGGGGGGGCAGGATAGTAAAAAAATGCATAGTACAAGCCCACAGTCAAAACGGTACAAAAATCATGTGAAACACCTCGCTAGAAAATCAAGGAGCTAAGTAAATTAGAGCAGATGATATTAATGATGTAGACATCCCCTCCCAGCCTATCTGTTGTGAGTCATCTCCTCCTCTGCCTGCCCATTGCTGTAATGTAGGCTAATGGTGCAAACCACAAAGGACTGACACAGGACTCTAGCCGATACATAGCAACTAATGAAACTGAAGCACACTACAGCATTTCAGGACAGTACCCAGTATACTGCTGTAAGTTACAGTTACAGTAAAAAACCCTGATTATTTATGGGTGCTTCCCCTCTTGAGGCAGAACACTCAGAGAGCACACCAGAGCTAAAAACTGTACACAAAAATTTTGTTTCGGACCACTCCCTTTGCTTTTTCAGTCTTTGTCCACGTGCGACTATTTGTCCAGTTACTTTTTTTACAGCGACTTCTTAAATTATCAATGAGTTATGTCGTCAACAGCATGTACGACTTATATTTGTCCACACAATGAAATGTCTGTGTTATTTTTACCATGACATTTTGTCCGGGGACCAATCGACAGTACAGGTTCCAAAGACAGGCTCAGTGATGCTGCACGTGGAACTGTGTGCTGCATTGTACCTGTCCTCTGCAATGGATGCAGATCATAGGACAGGTGCAAGGAGCCAGGGATGCAGGTGATATGCACTCTCCCCCCTGTTGGTAAAGAGCACTGGTTAGTGTCATCATCTGCACCATGGGGAGGGAGCTGAAGAGGCCATTGGGGTGTACTCATCAATGACGTGGCCAGTAGGGGTGTCCCCACCTTCAAACCTCTGGCACAGGATCGAGTTGTGCCAGATGAAGGCATTGTGGGCACTGATGGGGTACCATGCCAGGATATTAATGATGCACCATTGCATCACACCACCTGGCAATTGATGTAGTGGTACTCCTTCCTACTGACAGCTCTATCTGTCTTTTGCACCCGACCAGGATAGTGTGCTCTCGATGTTTAACAGCTGTCTGGCAGAAATCCATGGCTGGATGAGGTCTAGTTGGTTGAAATTGAATTCCTGGAAGACTGAGGTGTTGGTGGTGGAGCCAGGGCACTGGATAGAGAGGTCAGTAGCAGGGTTACTGTCAGGGCTCTGAATTGACCTTGTACAGCTACCCATCTCTGAACAGGTGCGTAATCTGGGGGTGGTTTTTGACAATGGGCTGACACTGTGGGCGCAGGTGTTGGCAGTCATCAAATCTTCTTTTTATTATCTTAGGAACATCACCAGAATTAAGCACCTTGTTCCATCCAATGATTTGTCCACGTTGATCCACGCCTTTGTGACCTCACACCTGGACTAGTGCAACTCCCTATACCTAGGGCTTCCAGGGGTTGATGTCCACCACTTGCAGCTGGTGCAGAATGCAGTGGCACGATTATTGACTGGGACTTT
The DNA here is from genome assembly GCA_016271365.2 of Neoceratodus forsteri. Classification (NCBI taxonomy): domain Eukaryota; kingdom Metazoa; phylum Chordata; order Ceratodontiformes; family Ceratodontidae; genus Neoceratodus; species Neoceratodus forsteri. Next base: position 907,219,000 of record CM057452.1, read on the forward strand.
GTGTACCAGTCATATTACACTTGTGCTGTGCGATCTGCACTGGCTGCCTATACAGTGGTGGACCACCTTTAAGGTTGGTCTTATGACCTACAAAGCCCTATGTGGACAGGGACCAGGTTATCTGCAAGAGCTCCTGACTCCTTATAGTCCTGGATGACCTCTCTGCTCTACTGACAAGGGGTTGCTAGAGGTTCCCAGGGTACGGCTTAAAACACCTGGTGCAAGGGCCTTTATGTTCATGGCACCATCCCTGTGTAACTCTCTACCTCATCAGATCAGAGATTCCACGACTGTGGAGAGTTTTAAGAGCAGTTTAAAGACAAATTTATTTAAAAAGACTTTTAATATTTTGTGAATTGTAAGTTTTTAACTGATGTTGTTGTATATGTTTTGTGGTTTTATTGAATTGTTTAAAATGTTATATGTAAAGCACTTTGGTATCTGAATTGCACTACACAAATAAAATTATTATTATTATTAGGTGTCCATCCCTTCATCAGTGGGTGCTTGGATGGTGACATGGGCACAGTCAGTGGCACTGAGTGGAGATAGTAGGTGTATGACTCAATAGAAATGCTGCATGTTGCTGTTTGCTCAGCTGGTGTGTAGGAGAATATGATGAACTCCCCAACATGAGTCTGCAAGACATCGAGGAATTCTAGGAACTGGTCCATCATCTGCAAGGTGGCTGACTGAGAGGTATTGGTGGTGTCTCCCACTGATGTCTATAATGTTCCGGTGGCTAGGAAGCACAGTGCAGCCACACGGAGTGCACACACCCCTTGCTGATAACCCCCTGTGATTGAAGCGTTGGGGTTTGTCTCTGTTTGCTCTCAATGCTCACCTACAAATAAAACAGCTACTTAGCTGATTATTTCCTTTTGCCTCAGTTATTAAAAATCTGAAATGAAGTTTCTCTGAGCGCAAACTTTTTTTGTTCATTGTGCTGTGTTTGGGATTAGCCTCCCTAGCTTGCACCAGTCTCTCATCCCTGGATGCACTGCTACCATTTTGTATCTGTGACTGGTCCCAATACTGAGTCCTGAGGCACCCTGATGGTCACCCTCCCTTCCCTGGAATGAACTGTCTTTACCACCACTTTCTGTTGCTGTCCCCTAACCAATTTCTTATCCAGTTTATCACCATAGGATCCACCCCTAAGCTGCCCAGTTTCCTTATGAGTCTCCTATATGAAATGGTGTTGACAGCCCTACTAAAATCTAAGTAGGCCACGTCCACCATTCACCCTGATCTATTTGCCTCATTACCCAGTCAAAGGACTGTATCAGATTTGTCTGACATAACCTCTCCCCCCCACACACACTTACTGTACATTGTGGATACGTTTTATTAAAGGGGATCTACTATTAAAATTCACAAAACAAATAAGTTGTGTAGAGTGTTTTAATTTATGGATGTAGTCCTAGCACATCCTTTCTTTTGACTGCAGTTAGGAGTGTTTTTCTAACTTTGCCTACTAGGTTTATGGCTACTAGTCCTTTTTACCTTGTCTGGCACCTCCAGTCTGCATTTCACGTCCTGGCATCCATCATTTTTCTGGCCGCCATCTGGTTCTGCTTCGGCCCCCAATGAAGCCCCCACTGCCCAATTACCCCCGTGGCTTGCCCACTATGGCAGGGTGGTGGAGAGCCCCACTCACTCCCCACTGAACCAGGATCCAGTACTCGGCAGTGGTGCCCCCTGAGGCCAGATGTCCCCAAGACGGCTATCAAGCTGCCACGACGAAGCATCATGTTTTTTCCTTGTTTTTCTTGGCAAGCATGACAGGGGTGTGCAAGAATGCCAAGGGGGTAGTGCACACATGTCCACATTTGCTTCCTCCGGTGTCGTGCCCCAACATCACCCCTTGCAATGCAGTGCCAGTTCACCTCCACCAGAGGTCACAAGCGAGCCAACAACTGGTGTCCCCCCTCCCTTGAGAGGGAGAGCAGTCCCACGGATGCTCAATCCCTCTCCACCCCTGCTGACCCTCAGTGACCTGAGTCTGTTCCTGAACCCGGGTCGCCAGCGTGTAGCGTGGTGTGGCATCCAGCACCTCAACCCTCAGTGCCACTGGGCCAGCTACCAGGTGAATTTATGATTAAATATGTACTGTGTAATCGTTCCCCAATCAGTGCACCAGAATTCACTCCACCTGCCTTCCCCCGCACAACTAGATCAACAAGAACCACCCACCCAACAACCTCTGACTCCCACCCCCTCATTCCCCTACTAGTCACCAGAACTGTAACAAAGAAAACCATTCCCAGGTGCAAAGTGTCTACTTTATTTAGCATCCATCTCAGTAATGTTATGAGTGAATGAACTATGCTCTTCCTCCCACCTGCACACCGGAACAGACTCCTCCTGCCTCCCCCAACCCAACAAGACCAATGATAGCCCCCCCAGCCAACCCGTGTCTGACCCCCACCACCCTCATCCCCCTACCAGCCCCTAGAAAAATTAATTTGTAATGCAACCTGTTACAAAGAAAACCATCCCCAGATGCAGAGCATCTGCTCTGTTCAGTGTCCAGCTTGGTAATGTTTTGAGTGAATGGTGATGTCTTTACTCCTGGTAATACCTGAGTAGCTGAATTAGTAGTTGCCTTCTTCATCTTTGTTGCTGCGTTTTTTTTAAGAATTGGGTGCTGGGGGAGATGGTTGGTCACCCACTGTGGGAGTTTTTTTTTAATATTAAAAAAATAAAATTGTGGGTACTGGGGTAGGAGGATGATACTGTCTTGGGTTTCTAGTAGAGAGTGGGGGGGATGGGGTGCATATTTTAAATGATTAGGCTGTGGAGAAGGGTGGGAGCTGTTTCTTTCTATTTTTTAAACAAGCAAAGGAATAATGAATACCCAGATAATTGGGGTCTGAATATAATATTTGGCTTGAATATTCATAATAAGGTATATGCACATCCCTAGCAGTAGCACCATATCTTGGTGTTACTCTCCTTTTTGTCTTAGGTTAATGATGTGGGCTGGTGCTGAATGTGTGAGGCTAGGGTGGAGACTCTGTGGATGAGAAGATAGGAATGCAAGAAAAAGAAGGAATATCTCTGGAGTGATTGTGCTAGGAGGCATAAAGAGTAAATCAATAAAGCATCTTATTTAGAATTCATGAATGAGCCATTGAAACTGAAAACTTAAATAACATTTTCTACTAAACTGCATTAAAATAAATTAGATGCATAATTCTGCTTAACTGAAGAAGGTACCTGCTTTCAGACTATAAAACCTGAATTCAGTGTGCTCATTGTGCTAATAAATTGTTCTAAACAACATTGATTTTATTACATCAAGTAGTTAGCAGCCAGACACCTACTGATCTAATCAGTAAACTGCAAAACTCACCAAATATATCCTCTATGGGAGTTAAATCAGCAGCATTTGCTAGTCGGCAAAAGATTTCATCAAATAATTTTTTGGTTAAAAAAAAAGGTATTTGTGACATCCTTAGATTTGTGCTCAGTTTATTTTTAGGCCCGGATATTCAAAGGGGTTGCACCTGGCACAACAGAGTTGAGCTGCGCAACCCCACATTGCACCCCTGCAGGATATTGAAAAAGCTGCCCAGCACAGCGCAACTGCTGATGAACAGTGGCACAATATAATGGTATGCAGCACAGATGCTGGGGGCGTGCCCATGCATATGCAGCACAACGCAATATTCAGCCTGGGATGTGCGGTGCATATGGTGGTGCTACCCTGCATTGCGCCACATAGGAGGTCTCAAAGTTGAGCCCTTGCAGAGTAGGAACAACATCTTGCCACCCGATGGCAGGCTGCAGTACTGCAGGGTGCAACACAGCAGCCCAGCCATGGGTGGCGACCTGCTCACCCAGAACACCATCCACAAGCACATACTGAACCCAGACCCCACCGAATATCACCTGGACCTGGCCTCAGTGCATCACAGTTGTGCTGCACCCAGGCTTGCGCCATTGCCTGGTGCAGTCTGAATATCTGGGCCTTAGTTTTCTTAGATATTTTTAAAACAGTTTTTGCAGCTAATTTTGTAATTAATGACTCATGTTGGTAAAGAGGGCCACTTCTCAAAATTTTAAAAAAATCTATTCAGTTGATACCTGTTGAATAATCATGCTAGATTCATAATGTGGGTCTATTAGGATGGTGTACCTACATGTTTCTGATGGTAAACGGCACAACACTGTACCAAAATATTATTTTTTTTATGGTGGGCATGGCACAGGTGTGAAAACGTTTTAAAACTTTAAAATCTTGTATCTTGGTTCAGGAGTGAAAGAAAAGAAAAAGTACAAAGGAAAGTCTTGATATTTTGCCAGGGCAAACGGTATTGCTGAAAAAACCTATATGGTCACTAACAAATACTGCTGCTTTAAGTGCAGCCACGTGTCAAGTAAAACTCTATAAGAAATCACAGGCTGATGAGTGCTCTTTCTGGAAGTATGGCCCTTAAATATTTAAGAACCTGCCTAGTGCACTGAACTTTGTAGCTACCCAAACAGCACTGTAAGTGGGCACATCTTAATTACCTGAGAAACAGCAAACTGCACTTGTGCTGTATAATCAGCCTTTGTAATGATGCACTCTTTTCCCTTTTCATCACTATATGAAATAATGTGACTTTATATTATAATTAACTGCAACTGCATATATAGGGATTATCTTTCCCTGTATTCCACCAGGCCCCTGAAAAGGGGGCGAATGATCCAGCCCACCTCCTGTAAAAACAGAAAAAAAAATAAGACAAAATGGGTAACTCAAGCTTTCTTTGTCATGTGGAGTATAGAGACTAGACAAGATTTCTCTGATTTTTTTATGGAGTTTGTAGATATTCCTTTTACAACAAAGCCACTGGTGAGGAACACTGTTTGGAATCAATAAAGCACTGGAAGGGTACCGTTAGTTAAATATACAATCCTGCTGCCCGCACACCATAGAGACTTAGGGATGGATTGCAAAACTAACTCTGCACGAGTTGTGGCTATTGTTCTACTGCAGCTGTGCACTGCACTGCAAATGGGCCCAAATATTTGTGGATGATCTTCAAATATTCTGACACCTTCTTTATGACACTTCACACACTTTATGTCAGAAAAATGATGCATGGGTCAGTTTTTTGGCACATGTGTCATTTTTTGCTGTGCACTTGTTGCACTTGAACCAAAACATTAGACAATCTTTTTTTGCAGTCAAACAGTTTTGGTGCAAGTAGTGCAATCACAGTAAAAGAATGACACAATTCTTTGTAATCCAGCCCTTTGTCTTGTACTCTAAATCTGCAATTATATACTAAGCCTAATGTTTAGAAATAGAAAACAAACTTTTCTAAAAAGTGTTGTTCCACCTCTTTTCATTGGCTTACACATGCCACTTTCCTGAAACCAGGATTAACCCCCCCTGGTCCTTCATCTAGGGGGGGTTACTTTGCACACAGCCCACATCTGGAAGGAGATGGGCAGCCAATGCCCTCAGGCAAGAGGCAGTCCAGGACAATGTTGGCCAAATCAGGTGTGGAGGTATCTGAAGGGGCTGGCTCAGATTCCTCCAGAAAAGAGAGGCAGAGGCAGGTATAAAGCAACTGGCCAAGAGGGCCACACTCTTCTTAAAACCAGACATGTACAGAAATTTTTCCAGCTTCTCACTGTTTCTAATACAGAGTTCCTGGCCAGTGCTGCTTCTCAGGTAAGTTGATTTGCTCCTGCTCCCTTTGTCTCCCAGTATGTGTTTTCTGCCCCCACCCTGCCTCCACTCTGATCCGTGGCCTCTGCCACACTTCCCGGCATCACCAGCACGTTTTCCTCAGGCCTGTTTGAGTGGCTTTGCCTCTGTGCCTCCCCCCTCCATATTTAAAAACAAACAGTTGGAGAAACTCTGTAAGTGTGCAGCCCTGCCATATGACCTCTCACTTTCTCTGGTAGCTGTTTTTCCCCCTTTCTGATGTCCCTCCCTGGCTGCACAGGTGTGTGACTGCCTCTCCCCTTATGCTGCCATCTTCCTGCCTACGGCAGTTTTGGCTCTTCCTTTTGCAGCATCAGGGTCTGCTGACCCACATGGTCTGCTGCCTCTGGCACGGGTTCCTCCAGCTTTCCTCAGTTCTGCTGCTAGCTCACTTTGTTGTTTGGGGGGGGACATCAGGCTCCTCACTCACAGCCCAATTCCAGTATGTTTCATGACCTCCCTGCTTGACCTCCAATCTGTATGGCTGTATTTTTAACTTTTATTCTGCTCGGGCCTGTGTGTGCGTGAGTGGGGATTGCTACTACTTTCTGGAACTGTTCCAAATAAAAACCAAAAATAAGAAAACAAAACTAAGTTCTCAGTTTGTCTTACGGCCTCCACAGCCCTGCAGTTGAAGTGTTTTGGCACCAAAGATTAGTGCTGGCTGCCACAGCAACTGGAAAATGCCGGTCCACCCCACTGGCCCACCCTGCCAGCCCTCAATTTGGTTACCAGACCCTGTGGCTTCTCCCAAGGCAGTGCAGGCCCGGACCCACAGGTGCTTGGTTTTTGGGCATGTTTTCTTCCCTTGGCTGCCCCAAACATTAACACTTTCCATGCTAACCACACACACACAAAAAATCTCAACTCCACGTTTTTTTGTTGGTGCATGTTTCTGTGTACAGGATAATTTATGATGTCGGTTTCCACTATTGTAATTAAAAAGAAAGAAAAAGAAAGAATATTTTAGATAAATATATATTATAGTGGTGTGGTAGCACCACTATAGTTAGGGTTGCATTTTAATAACTTTATAACCGTTCAACAGATTTGCAAGAAATTTGGTATGTGCTGTCCTATGGGGTAGATCTCTTGACATACCATGTTTCATTTTGATTGAATTTACAGATTTTGTGCTGCGAATAGTGAAAAAACTATAAAAGTTGCTTTTCTTTGCCTGTTTTGGATGTTTTTTCCTCATCGCAGTGTGGCCACACCTTTTGTAATTTTGAGCTGGCATTTTTAGGGTAGAAAAAACAGTCAGCATTGGTTTGGTGAAAAAATATTAATCTGTTCCAAAGTTATTCAAATTTGAAAATTTGGGTTCTGAGCATGCTCAGTTCGGTCTTTTGGATAGCTTAGGGCTCACGAAAAAAGATTTTGACAGCTCACGAAAAGGGATTCTTTCTCCGAAGCTGTACCATCCCAGCTTGCTTGCACATGGAATAGGGTAAGAGTTATGGCTGATGCCCCCAAAGCTCACCCTGATGCCTGTTGCTGTGTGAAGGGTGGGGTGATAGGGATGGGAGGGAGTTAGGGGCTCGAAGCTCTAATGCCTCATTTCCCTACTTTTGTTGTTTCATCCCTAACTGATGCATTGAGGAAGTTTTTTCCAATGAATAACTACTGTATACATATCTTTGTAGTTTGGCTATCTACCAGACTGTTACAGCCTTCATGTTGTTTATTGCATTCAAACCCCACCCCCCTCACTTCAGCTAGTTTTTTTTTTCTTTCCTGACTGCCCTGAGTGGTTCCTGTTTAGGCTGTAGGTGGGAGTTGCCCAGGGAACATGGTAAGAGGACTGCACTTAGGTCGAGGGGTCAGATTACTGGCAAATGGAGTGGGCAGGTGGGCAGGGTACACTGATTCATGGGAGGGCTGTTGGGAAATGGGAAATGGAAAGTGGGAGGGTTGTTTGATGGCAGGAAGATTAGATGATTTCCAAGAGACAGGTGCAGGGCCTAGCTGGGAAGATTGGAGGGTGGACTCCTATGGGGGTGGGGTGGACAGGCTATCATCTCAAGAGGTTGCAGGGTGTCAGGGGGGATTGGGATCCACATTTTAGGAAGTGTGAGGCAGGTGGGTGGGAGAGGAAATTCTGGTAGTTTAGAAAAGAAAAAGAGGGGAGACAGTTAGCTGGATCAACAATAATTGCACAAACCCCGGTGAATGTAAGTATAAGACAGGAGGGGATAGGAGTCAGTTAGGTCAGACCAGCATAACATCAGGTGTCATTGCATACAGGGTACCAATAATACATTTTCTCTTGCACTAGTTTAGGTTTGCTTTCATCTGGGATTGCCTTGTCCCAAGTCAGCTGAGTATAGCATCCAAAAGAGTGCATCAGGTGCAGGAGGACCAGAAAACCCCTGGAACACTCTCTGGCATACGAGAACACTGGCCAGGGCCTTCATTGATGCTTTCAACAGTTGAAGGAGCTTGGGGGACCCAGTTGGATGCAGGTGGTGGCCAAACTGGAGCTGGAGCTGCAAGTCACTGGAGAGGGCCGGCAGTTAGGGTGGGTTTCTAGGCTGCCAGCAGCAACACAGTCGAACATCAGGAGGTCAAGACAGGATGGCACCCCACCAGACAGAGGCAGTCTTCCACCCACCTCCGGAGTCAGTTTCACAGGACCCCAGAAGTAAGAAAATGGACAAGATAAGCTAGCCAAGTGCCAGGCACAGACTCCAGTGTAGGAGAGATGGTGAGGGAAGATGACAAAGCAGATGGAGCGAAGAACATTGGCTTTGTCACCTTCTGGACACCAGATTATTGGTAACCAAGGGAACCAGATGGTGGAGGATCAGGTGGAGTGGGTACATTTGGGTGAGTATGATGGGGATCAGTTAGGGGGGCTTCATCACCTGCTTCAGAGGGGGATGATCAGACAGGTGAAGAAGACTTCATGAGGGGAAGGGACAGTCCCCTTGCAACAGGTGCAACTAGTCTTGGGAGTCAGGTTGAAGCAAAGAGCATATGGCAATCTGTGCTTGACTGGATAGCCCAGGAGACATACCAGGCAGAGGAGGTATGGAGAAGTTGAGGAATGATACACACATTGGTGTGGAGAGGGGACAAGTGGTAGCAAACACAAATGGCCCAACCACAACAGGCACTATCCCAGGGGGCACCACCAGGGTAGCAATTAAGGGACTGCTCGATCACAACCAGGATGTGTCAGGTTGATAGCCAGGTGGCCCACGGTTCCCACTGGGAGTGCCAGTAGTTCTCCTTGGTGGGCGTCTAACATTTGTGACATCAAGGGCATGTGACCCACACACCCGTACATGGCAGAGAACTCCCACATGCCATAGTGGATGGCCTTCCCTTGGTCCAATGTGGGCAAAATGGCCACAACTCTGGTCATCCATGCTCAGTGGAGTGGGAAGTCACCCATCTGTCATTTCTCCAGTGCCAAGCCAGTGGGGTTGGTGGGTTATGCCCCCCACACCCCACACCCCCAAAGGGTAAAATGCCAGTGACACAGAGGCCGGGTCACTCACAGGGGACTGCGGCAGTGGTGGAACCAGGGTTGCCAATCAACCTGCTTTCAGAATCTCCAGCAGACCCATGGGTAACATTGGCAGGAGGAGCGACATGTCAAGTTACCACAGTCACAGAGGATGCTGAGGTTCAGGTCTGGATGTGTACCATGCCTGCTTCCAATCCCTTAGAAACCCTATTCTCAGAGACAGGGAATAATAGAACAGAGGTGGGACTGGGCAATGCAGGTGCCCCTCCAGCCAATGTAGGCAGATGCTCTACAAAGCTAGACAAAATGGATAGGCATGGGGTAACCTCCGCGCAACCTAGTCTGGGGGCCGAATACCCCACCGAGCCAAAAAAGACAGGGGGCAGTGGGCCTACAGTGGGGTCAAGTACACCCTCAGGGGATCATTTGTCTGTTGCTGTATATGAAAAGATCAGGAGGGGGGAATATATTGATATGTTCTCCCTCTTACAAAGGGTGCTCCTTGAGGAAGATGAGGAAAAGAAGGGGAGACCATGGAGGCCCAAAGTCCCCTTTTCCTTTGAAAACTGGTCAACAGCTATTGACATCTAAATGTCAGTTTATGGTATGAAGTACCTGGATAAGTTGCTATCTTTGCTTAAATACCAGGACACAATAACATTTGCCCACTTGTCTTTCGACTGGTATGCATGGCTTAAATACAATGAGTAGTTTCAGTTAAAAATGGCTATGACATCATATCAGGGTGTAACAGGGATTGAGGGCGGACCTCAAGATATGGGAAGTGCACCTGCAGGACTTTAATGGGATAGCAATTTGGCAGGACAGAGCAGGGGCACATACAGGATTGGACCTGGTGACAGATGTTTTGGGAGACTAGGTTTTGAAGTCTTTTTCCAGGGTGCATGGTTTGCTGGCCAGTGGCAGCAGGAGTGGGTGGAGCAAGGATTCACAAGAAACATCACATTGCTGGAGTTGTTTCTGATTATGGTGGCAGTGAGGGTGTGGGAACACAAGCTGAAAGACTAGTCAGTGCTATTTGACACAGATAGTAGTTGACATAATTAACTTACAAACTTCCAGGTCTGAAGAGGTGATGAGGGTGCTGCGAGTGTTTGTCTTATGCTGTTTACAGCAGAACATCATGTTCAGAGCTTGACACCTGCCATATAAGACAAATGTGATCACTGATGCTTTGCCTCAATTGCAGTTTGACTGATTCAGACAGCAGGCAACACAAGTTGACATATCACCAACGCAGGTACCGGAAAAGGTATGGCAGCTGGGAAAACAAGAAGATCCCAACTGGTTCAGCTCTCTGTTGCCCGCTTTGTGTGGAACAAATATGCAAATAGTTTTGCGGCCTTTGTCAACTTCTGCAAGCACAAAGAAAGTGAATCTTTGTACAGGGCACAAAACAGGTGCAGGATTATGTCCTCCACTTGGTATAGTTGAACAGAACCCCAGGAGCAATTCAGTTACATTTAGCGGGGATAGCTTTTATGCGGAAGATGAAGGGTTTCCCTGATCCAACCAACACCTTCACAATGAGGAAGATGTTGGAAGGGTGGGCCAGACAGAGGCAAAAAACATGAGAGAAGAAGAAATCCATTGGCCTCTTGGAGTTGTCAGAAATACATAAGGCACTGGGAGTAATATGCAGTTCTTGGTATGTAGCCAAGCTTTTCAGGGCCCTCTTTTCTTGTGCATTCTTTGGGGCTTTCCTGGTATCAGAACTGGGGCTTAAGTCCATCATGGCTGGACTGGGGGCCAACCTCTAACACAGTGATGTTGTATTATTGCAGGACAAGTTACGCTTTCTGCTTTGCAGGTCCAAGACGAATCAATCCAGGCCACCTGCAACCACAACTCTCTGCAAAACAGAGGCTGGGGAGACCTGTCCATGGTCCTTGATGTAGGACTATATAGCTTATTGGCACCAGGGGGGAGGGCATCTCTTCCTGCATGGGGATGGCAAGCTGGTCACAGGGCATCAGTTCACAGTGGTTTTACATAAGGGCTTATGGTTTGCAAGCAGAGATACGAGATCCTTCGGTACATACTCCTTTAGAACTGTCATGGCTATGGAGGCAACTAGGTTAGGAATAAGAGAGAAGCAGATAAAGGAAGTGGGCAGATGGGCATCCAATGCCTTTAAAGCTTACATTACACCTTAGGAGGGCACATAAACAAACTTATATATGGCTAGGCTGGCCTCACTGGCTGGGGTGGTGGGCATAGAACAATTATTTAAAAAAAAAAAGACTTTTCATTCTGCAGTTGACTTACCCTGTTCTGCATATTTTTCAGCCGGGATCAGAGCAACCCCAGATATAGGGATCATTGGGCATTCTCACATTTGTGAGGTACAATGTAGAGCAGCAGTTCACCCAAACAGCATGCAACTGGGGATACCGGAGCAGTGGGCCATCATTCACTGGGCAGGAAAAGGGGGAATGAGGTGCTGCCAGTTGATAGGGACAGTGCACAGGCTGGGGGTCCATAGGCAACTACCACTGGCTCTGGTGCTGCACCTAGGAGGAAATGACTTGGTAACCCTTGGGGCCCTGATGTTGATCACAGAGATCAAGAAGGGCTTTACCCAGCTATAAAACTCACCTCCAAGAGACCTGTATGGCATGGTCACAGATCATCCCAAGAAAACACTGGAGAGGAGCATTTAACCCTCAGGTGATTGACAAGGCATGTAGGGAGGTCAATAGGGAGGTGTCCCGGTTTACCCTCTTATGTGGAGTCAAGATCATCAGACACCTTCATATCATGAAAGCGTGTGGTGCGCTGTATGGTGCAGATGGTGTACAACTATTCTGGATTGGGAATGATATCCTTAATGTGATGTTGCAAGATTTCTTGAGACTGTGTTGTAGAGATAAACGAGACCCCTGGGTCCTTGGTGGGGAAATGTGGTAAACACATTTAAGTGGTTGTAAATTCTTGGCTGACCTAGAAAATAAAATGTGCAGTTAAGCTATGTGAAACTGGGTGTCAGATGTCTGCAGGCACAACCCTGGGGTAGGTACACTTCACAGAAATGGGAGGTGGTCACCACATTTAAGATATGCAACAAAACACAATGGGGGGGCATGACTTGCAGGTGGAGAATGCAGCCCTGGGTGGGCACGCTTCTCAAAAAGGGTCATGGGTATCCTTGAATCCAGTTGGGGAGGACTGTCCAAAGGAGAGACACTGCCCTGGGTGGGTCTGTCCAACTCAAGGGCCAGAGTTCCCCCAATTTGATTGATGCTGAGGTTGCAGAATGAGGCCATGCCACATAAATTTGCTGCCCCAGGGATCTTCATATTAAATTATTTGTATATTTGTAAATATATTTATAAATAGTATGTTGTAGATAATCTGATATGTGGAAATAGACAAATATTGAATCTAGTGAAGCTGTGCTCCTTTCTTGCCAAATATAAATGGTGTGGTGTCTTTCTTATAATATGGGTCCGCTTAGGCAATGACCTCTCTGGCCCTTCACCGGGTGGGTTGCTTTGCACATGGCCCACATCTGGAAGGGGATGGGCTGCCAATGTCCTCAGGCAAGAAGCAGTCCAGGACTGTGTTGGCCCAATTGGGTGTGGAGGTACCTGAGGGTACTGGACCAGGACCCTCTAGAAAGGAGAGTCTGGGGCAGATATAAAGTGCTTGACCAGAAGGGGCTAACCCTCCTTCAACCAGACATGGACAGTGATTTCCACCCACCCCCTTATGCTGTCGGGCTGCAGTGAGTCATTTTCGTTATCAGCTAGCCACAACTTTGAGAGTAATCTGCAGGTGGTGAATTCATGGCTGGCCTAGAAATAAGGTGTGCAGTTAAACTGTGTGTGATTGGGTGACAGACGTCCAGAGGCATGACTCTGGTGTGGGTAGGCTTCATGTAAGTGGGAGGCAGTCATCAAAGTTAAGGCGTGCAATGGAACACAATTAGGTGTATGACCTGTGGGTGGGGAGTGCAGCTCTGGGTGTGCATGCTTCTCGACAAGGGTCATGGGTATCCCTGAATCCAGTAAAAGGATGAGAATGGTCCAAGGGAGAGACATGGCCCCAGGCAGGCCTGTCTGACTCAAAGGCCAGAGTTCCCTTGATTTGGTCCATGCTGAGGTTGTAGGATGAACCATGTAGCATGAATTTGCTGCCCCAGGGGTCTTGGTATAAATGTATCTGTATATTTGTAAATGCATTTGTAGATATTATGTTGTATGTGATCTGATGTGTGTAGAAATTGACAAATATTGAATCCAGTAATGCTGCAGCCTTTTCTTACCAAATATAAATGGCGTGGTGTCTTTCTTGTAATGTGGGTCCGCTTGGGCAAAAACATGCGTATGCTGCCCATCCCAGTGCAGCAAGTTGGAAAACGTCCTTTATGGATATACTGGGCACCATACAGTAAGGCTTCTGTTCCAGATGACTGATAACTGTGACCCTTCTTTCATGCTATATTAACAACAATACTTTTGGGGGGATGACTGTTAAATTTAATATCATTAACCCAGCTGTTGTACAAGTAGATCTAAAGATGTTTGGGCTGGATTTCAAATAATTGTGGCATTTTTTAGCTGCAATTGCACTACTTACATCAAAGCTGTTAAACCACAAAAAAGTGTTCTAGCATTTTGGTGTAAATGCCAAATGTAGTGCATCAAAAAATGTCACACACAGTACATCAAAATACCAGCACATGCATCCTGTTTTCATCTGTGAAGTGTGCAGAGTGTCCCAGATGCATCAACATGTTTCAGAATTGCCTACAAACTTCTGCCACATTTGCAGTGATGCACCTGCAGCAGAATAACTGCCGTAACTTGTACATCATTAGTTCTGAAAAGCTAGCCCTTTGTCTCCTGCTTTGTAGTTTCAGTTTGTGGGAACAGGATTATTGTGTCCTCACACACACACACCAAAATCCTTGTATTACTAGAAATAAGAAAATGTGTACTTTATTTTCCTGCTAGTTAACTGACATGCCACTGTGCGAAGTCCGCAGACAGCATCACAGTATTTCAGAACATCCACTGGCCAGGAAAAATTAACATATTGATTCTTGGATCAGCATTACACTGACCCCCAAAAAAAACCAAAAAACAATAGAATGTGTTTTGCTGTTTTAGTTGCTTCTAAATGCAGTTAATGTTGAGTCACATCATATTACAACTATCACATTAGCAGTCATTGTGGCTCTGACCAGATCTTGGCATTGTGTTGAAATTGGATTACACTCTTTTAAAATTAAAACACACACACACACAAAAAAAATAAGAATTATAGTGACTTACTGCAGGGCAAGATTTATTGTCCTGATGAAGTTGTAACATCTACCAATAATAATTTCTTTCAGATCCACTGTAGTTCCTGGGCCTTGCCATGCTGCTTGAGACTTTGCCTTCTCTGGAGATTCAGTCGCATGTGTTGCAAGCAAAACTGCAAGTATGGTTATACCTATTAAAAATATAGATACAGTTAAACCTATAGCCATACTCCAATGACAACGTGAATACGTATGGCATGGCATTATAAATCCAGCCCTTGGTCAACGCTTTCTGAAAAAGTTTCCTCCTCTTGTGGTCAGGGGAGCCAGGTTTCTCACTGGTTTACTATTGTGAAGTGGAGCAGAAACCACAGCTGTTTCCATGGCTTTGTTTTGATAAGGTTCCAGATGTAAATGACAAACATTCCTATTAAGGGATGTGTACTTAACATAGACCTGTGGAATGGCTTGACTCAGTTAGCATGACCTAGAAACCTCTGGCTGTTGGCTCATGAAAGATAAAGATATAAACTGAGAAGCTATAATGTAATGTATATTTCTATTCCTTAATAAATCAGTGAAAACATCATGTGTGAATAGACAAACAAGGGAGTCTATGTCAGGAAACTGTTACAGTAGCCAATATAGTATATAATACACAACAAGCATTTTCTGGCTGCCCTGATGCTCAGTTTAGCCCCTGGCTGGAGACTGCCATGGCAAGCAGAGCTGGCAGAAGACTGAAGAAAGATCCTGGAGGATACTGTCCTCCTGCAGGGTTGATGGTGCTGCTGACTCTGAGTCAGTGCATGACTGCTCCTCCTGGTGGTCAGGGGAGCAGACACAGAGCAGGACCCTGTCAACAGTGGGTGAAGACTGGAGTTGCTCTGCAGCTCTAGGACAGTGCACCACTACCTGCTCATGTAGGAATCCAATGCTTGCCAGGGCATCCAGGTGAAAAATATGGTCCATATAGATGGATAACAAAACAAGCTCTTTTTAGGGCTGCAGGTAGGTAGAGCCTGAAGCCCTCTTGCATTAGCTCTAAAAATGAGCTACCAGATGCAGTGAAGAATCCTTCCATGTCTTTGCAGCCCTTTAAATTAAAGCCTGAAGTTTTGAGCCATTAGACTTTACAACTGTGCAAAGAGTGAGCTGCTAGGTGTGGTTTGGGAATACCTCCCCCCATACACACTCTCTCTCTCTCTCTCTCTCCCATGCCTTTTGTAATTCTGCTGGCTCCAGAGAGGTGCAAGGTAGAGATGAGTGTTCCTTTTAGTTCTATGTTCACAAGTATTAAAAGAATGGCAGTAGTTTTATGTCAGAATCATTATTCATACATGCATTTCAGTAAAATTCCGTGCAACCTCAGGATACGGTTTTATTTGTCCTTTTATTGAACAGTATTAGTAAACAATCTGTCGTCTCCCAGAACATATTACTTCTGACAGCTTTTGAATAATTCTGTGGAAAAACACACAATATCATAAAGAAAGCCACTAAAGACAGCTAAAGAGGCTTTGAGGATATTTCTATTTACACTGATGATCCAACATCCAGTGGAAGGAGCAGTTATTCAGAAACAGATACTAAGGTATTGTTGCCAGCTCTCAGAGATATATTAATGCAGGACACAGAGAACAGAATGCAAGGAAAAAATGGTTTGCTGGTGGATTCAGTAAGAAATTCAATTACATTTTTATTTTACCAGGAAATATACTATAGAGAAGAACTCATTTACAAGGTGGTCCTGGGAGGACACGTACATGGGATCAAGGGAGAACAACAATACAAATAAAGCAAAATAGACAGAGAATAAAACAGTAAAGAAAATACACAGTTGTGTCATAAAAATTATTATACAAACAATGCATACGACAGTAACAGTCTACCATTGATCGTACATTAAAAGATGAGCCTACATGAGGCTAGGTGATGCAAGGTGCTGATGAGGACTAAGAAAGAGCAGAAAAGAGGCAGAGAAGGGTACATAGGGGAGAGGACAGAAGTAATGAAGGAGGGCGTATAGTGGATAAGTGCTAGAGGGAAAGGAGAAGTAGATGGAGAAGTAAACGTTGCTCGTAAAATTATGGTAGTTTATACTCCACATCTATTGATGAGTCTGACATTATTCCAAACTCCACATCCATTGGTGAGTCAAATAAAGTCACTGCAGAATTACACAGTAAAAATGAAAAGTGTAAATTGAGGCAAGTATCAGTAAAGGAATGTTAATATCAAGGAGGGAAATCTTAGAACAAACTGCGATTTGAGTCAGCAGTGGATAACAGAATATGTGTTCCTGATGTGACACATACAAGGAGCGGTTATAGAAATATGCCCTCCCCCCAAGAACACTTTTACTGTCTGTCTACATTGTAGTGTAGCCATAATGTAATTACATACAGTCAAAATGGAAATCATACTAAGGCAAGTGGTCATATTGAGAAAATTAATAAAACACAACCAACAGTCACAAATCAGGAACATCTGGGAAAAAAACAATACCAACCACTCTTGGCAAAATAAGAAGCAAAAATGCCAGGCTGTTACTAAATTTCAAGCAGCATATGGACAAGAAGAGTGTAGTCAGAGCGATGAAGTCTATATTCCAACTGCAAAATGAAGTAAACATGTGAGGCCAGATATTCAAAACATTGCACCGGGCGCAAATTATTTGCGCCCTATTTACATGCAGTCCCTTATATTCAAAAGACCAAATAGCACAGACAAACTGCATTAGCGCCGGGCAAAATTATAATGTATGCATCATGCAAAGAGAAGGGGGCATGTACATGAATAAAGGTGCTATGTTATACTCAGTGTGTTAGCACTGCACAAAGTGTGTTTGCGCGACTTTGCACAACATTTTGTGTGGCGCAATTCACTGCCCAGAATAAAGGTAATCTTAACTCTGGGCAAAACAAGAACAGGGGGTGTGGACATAGCAACAACAGCATCATGGTGCACCTGATGACTGCAGCCAATGAGGAGGCAGAGAGGGCAGACAACCACCATGGGCCACTTCATATGCTGTGAAAGAGACATGCTGCACACATGTCCAGTCCTCCCATTGAGGTAAACCACCAAAATCCAGCACACACACATGTGCAGCATTAGGGGAATGGAGGGTATTGAGGGAAAGGTGCACTGGTGGCCAGGCTGCACCACATAGTACGTGATGCCACACGGCTGGGGCTGTCCACACAGCACACATGTGCCAGTGACAGGAATGTCCTCACATCAGTGTGCCTGTATGATTGTATGTTTCTGCTCCCCCCCCGGGGCACATGTCGCACACCTGTCCAGGCTCCCCATCATACATGGCCAGCCATGTGTATGTTAGTGTGGGAATCCCATGCCACTGGTGCAGGGCATGTGGGTCACAGGCAGTATGACTGTGGTGTCCATTATCAGAACATGCCTGTCAGCTGTGCATGTCACTGTGTGGATAACTGCAGTAATTGCTGCCTGACACACCGTAGGCATTGCTATGTTCCTCACAATACCAGCTACTATGGTAACGTGGCAGCTGATACACACTGTAGCAGGAATAACAATATGTCTGTCATGAAGCACAACCACCCATTCCTGTGGTGCTAGTCTCTTGGGCCACAATAGTCTGTGCTTCTGTGTCCAAACCCAGCCTGCAGCTACCAAACCCAGCCTACAGGGTGTAAAAAGTTGAGGTTATTGAAAATATGATGGATCATAATGGTCTACAGAGCCCATTTTCTTAAAGCAGCAGTTTTGTCATCAAGGAAGAAAAAAAGGTAGGTTGGAATTGACAACCATGTGACATTTTTCACACTCTCCCACTCAAGAATAAATACTGACACAATTTAACTTGCTGCAGAATAAGACCGCACCAGGGAATTCTGCATCTATGCCAAGTTGGTGTTTCTCTGCTTGACATATGTGTTGTATTCTTTCAGCATGGTCCTTATAGAGTACAGTGTCACCATACATGTTCTTGACCTTATTGTCACTTCCATCTGAGTGCACCAATTTGCCCTAATATGATATTTAGGGCTGTATCCAAATTTCCCCCCCGTATACCAAGTGAAACTTTTTCAATGCCAAAACAAAGACTAGCAATGCATTCCCTGGGCTTGAATAAATATGATATGGGGTGGTATTTTGCACTTTTGCACTATGCACATTCTTGTGTTCTATGATTCTAATATGTTCACTTATTAAGTTATGAGGATATGTTGAATTTTGCAAATGTAGGCTCATAACTTTGGTAATATTCAATATTTTTACCACCAATTTTCAACATAGCCATTTCGCTACAGCGACTCATGAATGTGACAACTCTTATTTTTCAACTCCTGCCCAAAAGATATGTTGCGGCTCAAAATTTGATTTTGAAGTCCCTGCATAATATTACCTTTAGACCAGGACTTGAACATTTTCTCTACCTTTCTTTATGAGGCAAGGTCATCACAAAGCTGTGTTGAAAATTTGGTATAAAAATATTAAAAAAATCATTTTCAAAAATGTTAACCCTGATTTCACTTTTGCAGCCCTATTGGCTCTGGACAGACTTTGATTAACGTATGCACTGGAAACGTAGATGCTGCTGTCCCTGTGAGACAGGTCCCGCTGACAATGTGTGGGAAGGTGGAAGGGAAGAGAAGTAGGGGGCCTATGCTGAAGATCTCTGGGGAGCAAGCAAAATAAAAAGCATGGTGTCATAGGAAAACTAGACTGTAGTTTTAATGTATTAAACAAGAAAAAAACAGTGCACACACCAGGCTCCGGTGCCGCAATATTTTATTCAGTGCATTAAATGCAGTCTGTCAACATTTTAAGCAAAAACTAATAATTAGCCCACAGGCTGTCACCCAAGCTCACAATGGTATTGAGTTTGTTCTTCCCTCATATGGGCTAGTTAAATCTGCCCTATATAGGCATTAGGTATTTGCTGAGTTTGTCAGCCTGTCATTGCTCAGATTAGTCTCCTGGTCCTCCTGCTCTGTGTGCTAGAATACAGTTCAGGCTTTACTACATAATATTTGTATTTGTTCTTCCTCTTGCTATGTGCTATTGTCTGTTCATAGCCATCAATGGTTTTATATCCATTCTATAACCTTTGATTGTATGATTTTGCCTTAGAGTCTATTTTTGTTCTAAGATGGATGCTAACTGTATTATGTACAGTGTTCTTCTAGTGTTTTTTACCTGATGTATTCTCCAGGGCAGTACCTGAAAATAGGCATTGACTTGTCTAGTGTACCTGACCCGGTAAACAAAAACTAATCAATAAATATATATTATAATGGTGTGGTAGAGCCACACTAGTTAGGTTGAGTAGGATGTTTAATGTTAAACTCCTAATTTTGAATCTTAATATCTTGACCCCCATTAATTGTACAAAATTTTGCAATCATGGTCTGGGGGGCAAGGTCTCTTGGTTTGTCGGATGTGTGGATTCTGAGATCTAAGTCCAAATTCTTCTTCATAAAAAATTATCTTCTTTCTTGAGATTTTTGAGAGCTCACAAAAGAGGACTGGTTCTCACTAAAGAAGAATGTGAAAAAAAACTATGTTGAAATCCTTGTTTCATGAGAATGGATTTTCTTTCATGAGATTTTTGTGAGCTCATAAAAGAAGATTCCCAAAAATAACTAAGTCCAAAACAAGCCATAAATCTGACAATATTTGGAGTTAAGGGGCAACCTATACATCAAAAAGGTCTTGATGAGTACTACAAGACTGACAGCCAATGGATGTCTACATCTATGGTGGCACGGAAACGCAGAGCCCAGAGTGTACTACTCTTCTGCAGCCAGATGGATGTGTTCACATGGGTCCCAAAGGGACCTGTGTGAATGATGATACAATTCTACTATGTCAAAAAGAATGGGAATTCATTGCAAAAAACTGCTTTAATGCACCAGTTAGGGTCAGATTAAAGTGACAAAAGTAGGGAAAGGTGGTGTTGGGTTTCCAACCCTAATCGCCTCCCACACCCCCAAGAAGCAAAAGGAAGAAATCTTATGGTTTTGGCAGTCCTGAGTCTTGGCAAATCAGTGCTGGCGTATTCCTTGAGATTTTCTACCCTAATGCTCATCCCTTTCCCTAAGCAAACAAGGTCAGATGTGATGTGTTTTCCTCAGGCAGGGCCCACAGATTGTTGTGAACATGTGGGGTCATAGTTCTGTATGTCTGAAGACTATGTCAGTATGAGGAACTGTCTTGGAGGTGTACAGTATGTTGTTCTTTGGACAGGAGGCCACGGGCTTTGTGGCACAGGTGACCACTAGGGTTGAGAACCCTAAGGAAGACCCCGTCACTAATTCACCAAGGCACAGGACAGCTAATACTGTAATGTGTTTTACTTTTCTACTTGGGGGGATGGGGAGTTAGAATTGGAAACCCTAACACAAGATTTTCCTACATTTGTCACTTTAATCTGAGCCCTAACTGGTGCATCAGTGCAGTTTATGTAATGAATATATAACTTTGTTAATGAACCAGTTGGAGTAACATAATGCCGCAACTGCTATAAACTTTTTTAATGATTACTGCATGCCCTTTAATTTCCCCTCATATGCTGTAACTCTGTACAACAGGAACTGTATCCTGCGATGAGACTTTGATTGTTGATTTCTATACCCTGGAAACAAGTGTCATGTTCTGTATTTGTTATTTACTATATATATGAATAAAAATAAAATATACAAAAATGAGGGAAATGTGGCATTAGGGTTAACAACCCTTACTTCCCACCCCCACCCGCCAATGAGCAAAAGGAAAAAAGCATTATGATTTTGGCTTTCCTAAGTTTTGGCGAATCAGGGGTGGGATCATCCTTGGGGTTTCCAACCCTACGCTGGCCCCATTCTGATACAGTGTTTAAACGTACAGAGCTGTGTCTCCTCAAATGTTGCCAACAACCTGTGGGCCCTGCCTGAAGAAAACAGATCACATCTGGACTTATTTGCTCACAGAATGGGGTGAGCATTAGGATTGTAAACCCCAAGGAAGACCCCACCCCTGATTCACCAAGACTCGGGACAACCAAAACTTGAATGATTTGTTCTTTCTCCTGCTTGGGGGGGTGGAGTGGTGTTTGGATTGGAAACTCTAATGCCACATTTCCCTACTTTTGTGGCATTGTTACCCTAACTGGTATATTAACAAAGTTTTTTGCAAATAATTTCCTTTTTTTTTTTGAGATAGTGGAATCATATCCTCATTCAGGTAGGTCCCTTTGGGAACCACATGAAAAAGTGTAGATGTGCAGGGCATCTTTGTCCCTGTGCCATGGGAAGAATCTATCCACCTACAGAAGTGCAGGTCCCGGCACACTTACTCTTTATACAGTCATTCTACACAGTCACTCTTCACAAATTCACTCTTTTGTTTTCATTATTTTGACCCCAAATGCTCAGGATAGTCATTTTATAACTGCCCTTATAAACATGAAATATAGCATTTATAGTATATTTGCTGAAATGTCATTTCACACCAGAAGTGCGGAACAACATCTTGTCCAAGAATAAAAAAATAAAATACAATTAAAAAAGTAACACCTATCACATTTATGAGGTGGTGTAGAAAAATGGCTATGTTGAAATTTTTGAATTAAAATATTGAAAATTAGCAGTTATGAGTGAAGGTTGAAATACAGCAAAGTTCAGTTATAACCTGGACATTTTACCATATTTGTACACCAACATTTCAGCATAGTCTTTTTGTTACTCCACCTCATAAAAACATAGATGGTGACAGCAGATAAGGACTGTGTGGCCCATCTAGTCTGCTTCTTTTCCTGAACTAATGCAATACCGTAGACCATAGTTGATCTGTGGCTTACCCTCTCTTCTCTATTGTGAGAGTGCTCATGTCTATCCTGTGCATTCTTGAATTCCCTTACCATTTTTGGCCCCACCACCTCCTCCGAAGGGAGGCTGTTCCAAGCATCCACTACTCTTTCTGTGAAAAAGTACTTCCTCATGTTGCCCTTGAGCCTACCCCCTCTAGCCTCATATCATGCCCCCTTGTTCTTGTACACCTTCTTTTCTGCAAGATGCTACTCTCCTGTACCTTGTTTATACCACTGAGGTACTTGAATGTCTCTATCATACCCCCACCCCTTGTCCTCCAGGGAATACATATTAAGGTCCTCTAGTCTTTCCTCATATGAATTTTGGTGCCATCCTTGCTCCATTTTTGTTGCCTTTTTTTGGACTGCCTCTATTTTATCTATGTCCTTCCAGAGATGCGGTCTCCAGAACTGGACACAGTACTCCAGATGAGGTCACACTAGTGATCTGTATAGTGGCATAACCACCTCCTTTTTATGTTGGCTCATGCATGCACAGCCAACATATTGCGGTAGTAGCAGATTTGGAGGCACAGTCACTGTTGGGCGAATGCAGGGCACACATCAGTAGGTGCATCCCTCATTCCCCAATAAGCCTGCATACTGACGCCGCACCATGCATACATAATGTGGCGAGTACATCTAAGGCATCTAAGGAAAGGTCCACTGCAATGTGAGCAAAGCTCATCATATGCAGCAGACCTCCCAACGTGCTTTCCCTGGTGACAAAAAAAAAAATTACCATGGTGGCACACTGCCTGCCATAATGCCGACTTCGGGGGTGCCCAATCCCCCTGTCGGCATGCCCTGCCCCAATGTATGTGCTGATGGAGGAGCCCACTACCCATCAGCATAATGCACCCCCCATTTGTTATGTGCCAAGGGAGGTGCCCAATCTTCTCGGCTCTTGCCCCACCTTTTGTTGTGTGCTGACGGTGCCCAATCCCCGCCAGCTACAGCATCCTCCCCAAACACTTAGGTGGCCTGTTGGTAACCCACCCAGCGTGACAAATCTCCAGAAAATAAAACTGTCCTGCAATTTTTTTTTCTTCTTTTAACCCTGTGAAAAAGAAATGGTCCCTCGCCATCTCCCTGACCCCCTCCAGCAATCCGCGCCCACCCTCTGTGCACCCTGCCTCCCCACACCCCCCTCACCCCATACTTACCTCCAGAGTCCAACGTGACAATCTTCGGTGGACCGGGAACAAGTCTGCACTCTTCAAAGCCGACCGCGAACTGAAGAAATGCCGGTAAGCTGTATAATGGCATAAATAGGGTTTTTTCAACTTTGGTGCATATCTCAAG
Source organism: Neoceratodus forsteri (assembly GCA_016271365.2). Taxonomy (NCBI): domain Eukaryota; kingdom Metazoa; phylum Chordata; order Ceratodontiformes; family Ceratodontidae; genus Neoceratodus; species Neoceratodus forsteri. The sequence goes on from CM057452.1 coordinate 907,242,599, forward strand.
CATTTTTTGGAATTTCTGCACCACACTTTCAACATGGGTTATTGGGACCCCTCCTCATGAACTCAGTCACTGTCATTGTGTTATGCGGTCCCGATAGGTGATTTTGCAGTCACTGAGCAGAATCACCTTTCAGGACTGAGTGATGAAATGACAGTGCTACTGTTTATGAGGGGGGCTCTCAAAAAGCCTATGTTGCAAATTTGGTGAAAAAAATCTCAAAAATGGCTGTTTTACAAGTGTGCATTGTGCTGTTTCCATGCATGTTCGTAACTTTGTGAATTTTTATTGTTTTCACTCCAGATTTTCAAAATTGGCATTTTTACACACCTTCTGATGAAAAGTACAGCTGTCATTTTACATATCCTGGCCAAAATGTGTTTTCACACATCTGGTGCAGAATAGCACAGTCACTGTGTGAAATCAGTTTTCTGGACAGTTTGAGGAAGTGACTATGACACTGTTCATGAGCAGAGGTCCTAAAATGCCTATGTTGAAAATTTGGTGCCGAAAGTCCATAAAATGACTGTGTTACGAGTGTGCATTGTGCTGTTTCCACACATGCTCGTAACTTCGTGAATTTGTATTATTTTGACTCCAGATTTTCAAAATTGCCATTTTGTCACACCTCCTTATAAACAGTACAGCTGTCATTTTTCACATCCTGCCCAAAATGTGTTTCCGCACCTGTGGCACACAATGGTGTGGTCGCTGTGGGAAATCAATTTTGGGACAGATTAACAAAATCACAGCACCACTGTTTATGAGGGGAGGTCCCAAAAAGCCTATGTTAAAAATGTGGCTAACAAACTCCCAAAAATAATTGGGTTATGGACGTGTGTTGTGCAGTTTCTGTGCATGCTCATGACTTCACCAATCTTTCATATTTTCACTCCAGATTTTCAACATTGCCATTTTTCTACGCCTCCCCATAAACAATACAGTTGTCATTTTCCACATCCTGCCCAAAATGTGTTTTCATCCCTGTGTCACCAAATGGCATAGCTGCTGTGCAAAACCACCTTTCAGCTAACAAACTGATTGTTCTGCTTTTCATGAGGTGGGCTCACAAAAAGCCCATGTTCAAAATTTGGAGTGGAAATACCAACACACGCCTATGGTGTTAGTGTTTCCAACTGTGACACCCCACCCTGTAGAGACTGACAGGCATCAGGGGTGTGACTTGGGATCATCGGCTGTATTGCTCATGCCATTCCACCCTCACCCCCACCCTGCAGCCAGTGACAGGCATCGTGGTGTGCCTTGCACTGTTCGGCCACAAAGTTCATCCTATTCTCCTATACTGCACCCACCTCAGCATATTTCCTTATGGAATGGAGTAAGTATAATGCCCAAAGACCCCAAAGCACACCATGACACTTGTCAGTGTCTACATGGTAGGGTGAGGTACAATGGCATGAGCATTATAGCTGACAACCCAAAGGCACACCCCAATGCCTGTCAGTCTCTACAGGGTGGGGGTGGGGTTGGCGTCACTTCAGTACTTCACTGCCTTTCCTATTATGCATCTCTAACTCTGGCACTACCAATGCCAATGCTAGCGAGACAACATTCGGCACTGACAAATGTTTGTTTCTGCTAGTGATACCTCTCCCTTTGCACCCTGGTATCCCACTGGCTCTCCCCACAGCCTTCTCACATTGCTTGGTTACCTTTTGGTCATCAGATATGATTTGTAAAAAAACAAAAACAAGGTGCTGCTTCAGCATGTGGTCTAAAAGCAAAACAAAATGGTTATATTAAATGCAAGCTGAAAATAGAAAATAGAGTTAAAAATCTATGTTTCGACCTTAGGTCTTCTTCAGGAAATCAGATATGATTACCCTCAGGTCACTTTCTTGATTGGTGGCTTCCCCCATCTTGTACTTCGTTGGATTTCTGTGCTCCAAATACATGAGTTTGCACTTCCATGCATTGAATCTTAGCTGCCACACTCTTGACTACTATTCAAGCATGTTTAGGTCCTTTCTCATTTTTTTCAACCCCCCCCTCCCCGGAGAGTCAACCCTGTTACAGATCTTAGTGTCATCTGCAAAGAGGTATACCTTCCCCTCCAGCCCCTCTGCAATGTTGCTTATGAAGACATTAAAGTATGGATCCCTGTGGCACACCATTGGTCACCCCCTCTCTCCTCAGATTGAAAGCCATTTACCAAGCCATTTACCACCACTCTCTGTATTCTGTCACTCAACCAGTTTCTGACCCAGTTTACCACTTTGGACACAACTGCCAGGCTGCCCAACTTATCTGCCAACCTCCTATGTGGACTGTGTCAAACATCTTGCTGAAATCCCTGATCTACTTCCCTGTTCACCCAGTCAAAGAAATATATCATATTTGTTTGACAAGATCTTCCCAACTGTGAATCCATGCTGCCTCGGATCCTGTGCTCCACTGAATTTATGAAATATCACAATCCTTTTCTTTAATAGTGACTCCATTAATTTCCCCACCACCAAGGTCAGGCTGACTGACCTGTAGTTGCCAGCCTTCTTCCTGTTCCCACTTTTGTTGAGAGGGACTACATTTGCCCTTCTCAGTTCCATGGAAGAACCACCCCATCTCTATCGACTTATTGAATAGGGCTGTTAGTGGGGCTGCCAGCACCTCTCTAAGTTCTTTTTAATGTATCCCATCCGGCCCCATAGCCTTGTCCCCTTTCAGATTCTCGAATTCCTTTAGAACTCTTTCCTCCATAAATGGGATGTTGTCCACCTCTTTCCCACTGATGCCCTTATCACCAAATAGTGGTCCTTCCCCTTCCCCTTCCACTGTGAATACTGAACAAAAATGTTTTCTGAGGATTGTTGCTTTTTCTAGGTCCCCCTCTACACACACCCCTCCCTCCCTCCCTTTTCACCTCACAATCCCACCTCTGGTCTTCTTTCTTTCATTAATGTATCTGAAAAAAATGTATTTTTTCCTTTCTTAATTGCCTGGGCTATTTTTCCTCTGTTTGTGCCTTTGTGCTCCTGACTGCTTTCCCTGCCTCCCTTGGGTTTTCCAGATACAGTTCCATGCCTTCCCCACTCTGTACTTCCCTGTACCTCCTGAAAGCTAACCTTTTTTCTCTTACCTTTCTGGGCACGTCCTTTGAGAAACATGGTGTTTTTTCTTTCTCTTTGTTTTGCTGGTTGCCTAACACAGAGGCTTATTGCCTCTGCTATGGCTCCCTTAAGGTTAGCCCATTTTTTTCTCTGCTTTCCCACCTTCATCTTCCCCTACCAGGGTTTCCTTGAGACATTCCCCCATTTTTGCAAAGTTGACCTGCCTGAAATCCAGGACTCCTGCTTTCATGAGGTTTGACTCCTCCACTGTTCTCACATTGAACCACACAGTATGATGATCACTGGACCACAGTTGGCTACCAACCATTACATTGGTGATTCTATCCTCATTGGTGAGTACCAGATCCAATATTGCTCCTTCTTTTGTGGGTTTCACCAGAAGCTGCTTGAGGCACACCCCCTGCAGGGCATCCAGGATGCCTCTGCTCCTGACTATGAATGCAGCCTGAGTGCTCCAATCCACATCAGGCAAACTTGAAGTCTCCCACCACCAGCACTTCACCTTTTACTGTCATTTTGTAGATGGCTTCCACTAGTACCCCGTCCAGCCCCTCCCCTTGTGCTGGAGGTGTGTAGATCATGCCAGTGCGAATAGTGGTGCCATGTCCTGTCTCCAGGGTGACCCACAGTGCTTCCCAGCAGGTGAAAATGTTCAAATACCCACTGAAGTGGGATTCTGTGCCACTGAAACATCATTCCATGCCACATGTGTGAAAACACATTTTGGCAAGGATTTGAAAAATCACAGCTGTCATATTCATGAGGTGGTATGAAAAAATGGCTATGTTGAAAATCTAGGGTCAAAATATTTAAAATTACCAAAATTATGAGGGACCTAGACAAATTTCAGTTGCTCTTTTTACATATTTTTGCCCCAAATTTTTAACATAGCTTTCTTGTGATCCCACCTCATGGACAATGGCAGTGAAAATTTTCAAATCCTGCCTGAAAGATGATTTTGCCAAATGACCACAAAATCATCTTTAGGGCCTGACTGGCATTATTCCACCACCACTGGGCTCCCACAAAGACCATGTTGAAAATTTGTGGTGAAAATATGCAAAAACGACAAAGTTATGCCTCAAAGTTCACAACCCCATTAAAATACATTGAATCGCACTTACTTTAATTTCTCATATTGTAGTCACCAGTTCCAGCAGCAAGACATATCTTCAATCCGAGAGTGAATCTATGCCATGGGACATATTCAGGTGAATGAGGGTGTGTGGGGTATGTAGTGGGGGGGGTGACTATTTTTATGTAGTAACTGAAGCATGATTATGTATAACAACTGAAGCAATCATTATACATTCTGGACCTCACTGAAAATGAACTTGTCTCAGTTGAGCTTCCAATTCATATACTGAATAAAAGTTTTTATTACTACTACTACCACTACTACTATTACATTTTTGAAAAATTTATAAAACATGACATAGAGAAATGCACAAAGACACTTGCACCAACCGAATACCACAGTCTGTTGGTCAATGAGTGGCAAGCATTCAGAGAACTTAAAACAATGGATGCCATTATCAAATTGGCTGACAAGGGTGGTATGGTGGTGATTCAGGATCTGGACACCACTAAATAGGTTCAGGAAACAGAAAGGCAATTACTAGAGGAAAGCTGCAATAAACACCTCACATTTGAGCTCACTGCCACTTTTAAGAATTTACTATATGACATAATGGATATTGCATTGCTGGCAAGGTGGGCCAATGAGGGAGAAAGTGCATTTTTGAAACAGGACTTTCCAAAATATCCAACATTATATACTGTATACTGTCAAGGGTTTACAAATCTGTGAAGGACCCCACTGAGCAACCAATAGATTTGGTTCTTAGGTTGCTCAGTGAGGGTCTTTCCAGCTTTGTGGACCATTTCCTTAAACAATTGGTGACAGAAAGCACAAGTTACCTAAGGGATACAGCAGATGTTCTAAATAAGACAGAAGGTTTCAGCTAGTGCTATGGATACTGTTGATTAGCGACTGATATTTCATTACTACATACATTTATGAATCACATGCAAGGGTTAGTAGCTGCTAGGAAATGTTTATATTCAGAGCCAAATTTTGAAGGTGTCCCTCAGGAATTAATTTTGAAACCATTACAATTCATTCTGACACATAATCATTTTACATTCTGGGGCAAATACTACCTGCAAACACAGTGGATGGCTATTGGGCGGCACTTCCATCAGCCTGCATCAACCTATTTTTGGCAAATTGGGAGGAAGAGTTAGTATTGACATAATCCAACCCCCACCTCAGACACATTGTTTTGTGGTATCATTATACAGACAATATCATATGTGTCTGGAATGGGTTTCTCAGACAGTCTCACAATTTATGGAATGTCTGGGTTATAATGAATACAATCTGAGTTTCACACAGAACTGACACGATATCAATCAAGTTCTGGTTCATCAAACTGAAAGTGAATAAAGAGGTGATTGTGGGACGTGTCCCCTACCAGAAGCAGATTGCTTACAACAGTGTATTGAGGGTGGATAGCTCCCAGACCACATTTCTGGTTTTGTCAGCATAGGGTACATCAAAATTCTTGGGCTAAAATCAATTGTATGACTAAGGATATGTTTAAGAAGGGGGCTAGTATGCGCTTAGCCATGTTTAGGGAAATGGGATATTCTACTGAAATCACTGAACAGGCATTTCATAAAGTTAACCAAATACATAAGAGAACCCTCCATTCCCCACACAATAAAAATCAGGAGAGAAAAAATAATCAGACTGTAAATTTGCATGAGCAACTGGCTACTAGATTACTACTTGCAACTTTTTTATTTTCTTTGTGTAAATGTTGATTGTTGAAATGTATTTCTACCATGCACTGTTGCACACCTTGACTGCCTAAATGATGTCTTTACTTGCTTTATGTGTAAATTACCAAGTTATTTGTGAATCAGACATGCTCTGTTGAATCTGTTATGTAACCTGTTCCTTTCTCTCTTGGATTTGCTGTGTATGGATCACTGTTTCTGATTGCAAATGTGCTCATTGTATATTGTACACCCAGGCCCAGATATTCAAAAGGATTGCGCATGGCGCAACAGTGTTGCACCATGCACAACCCACTGATGCACCCCGGCACGATGTTCAAAAGGGAAAAGTGCGCCGCACAAATACCGATGGGCCGGAGTGCATCAGTAATGTATGCAGGCACAGGTGGCGTGCCTGATGTACAACCTGCACAGCCTCATATTCAGCCCAGGATGTACAGAGTCATTCATGCGAACCCCTACTCCTGCGCCTGCACAAAGTTATGCCCCCAAAAAAAGGAACAAGTGATGGCCACCCACAGGTGAGCTACCACATTGCAGGGTGCAACACAGCAGCTACCACCTGTGGGTGGCCACCCGAGTTCCTGCCACACCTGGCGACTCCCCCCCATGCCCCATCGCGGGCATCACTTTAGTCCTCCCCAAGTCCAATATCCCTGGTGGTCCAGTGGACCGCACTGAGCCTGATCGCAGGCATCATTAATAGAAACCCCCCCAAGTCCAATATTCCTGGTGGTCCAGTGAACCGATCACTGCCCGATCATGGACATCAGTACCTCATGAAATACGCCTACTACCCTGGTGGTCTGGTGGCACCCCCACCCACCTGCCCACTGGGCCGCTTCCCGCTCTCCCCTCGTCAGCGGTGGGAGGCAGCCACCCACCATCTGCCGCCCCACCGCCTGCAGACTGACAGCTCGGTAGGGCTGCACGCTCATTGGTTCACAGCCTGAGCTAATGGGCATGCAGCCCATAGTCATTACTCAGTCCAGATAGGTGAATGAATTCATTCACCTATCTGACTGAGTAGTATGGTGAATTCATTCATATCTGGACTGAGAGATGAGAGGAGCTGCACCATTGGCTCATGCTGTGAACCAATGGGCGGCAGCCCCACCGAGCTGGCAGGCGGTGAGGCAGCAGGCGGTGGTGCTGCCGCTCGCTGACGGGGAGGGGCAGGGGCTCAGTGGGCGGCAGTGGTGGGGTAACACTAGACCACCTGGGTAGTAGGTGTATTTCATGAGGTACTGATGTCCACGATTCGGCAGTGATCAGTCCACTGGACCACCAGGGATATTGGACATTTTTTTTTATGTTACAAGAATGCCCACGATTGGAATGCAGGGGGCGTTGGTCCCCACCAGCTTCTGCCTGGCAGGGCGCCATGCACAAGTCGTCGGGGATCGGCGCACCTGCATGCTAATGGCATGCAAATGGGTCCGTAAGGAGATGCAAATGGCCCCCTGTGTGCCTTGCATAAATTATGGCCCCATTTGCATGTCCCCTTCTGAATATCGCAGGTGCTGTGCATGGCGCAATGGCACCTGCGCCAGCGCATCTCCATGCTCCACTCTGGCCACTTGCGCTGGCGCAGTGCCACTGTGCCATGCACAGTGGGGGTGGCCAGGGTGTGATATTCAAAGCTGCTGCACCATAGCACAGCTCCGTTGAATATCGGCCAGGCCACACCCCTGCGCAACACAGTTGAGCTGCGCCCAGGCTTGCGCCACAGCCTGGCGCAGTTTGAATATCCCTGCCCCACTGTATTGTAAATTGTGCCTATTGTCTGACTCTGTATTGTTTTGCCACTGTATGGCCTGGGTCGCAACTGAAAATCGTCCTCTGGATCAGTTTGCCAGCCCGGTTACCAAAAATATTAAATAAATAAATAAATAGATAAAACTGCAGGCACTGCAATATGTGCAGCTTTGCAGCAACAGGAGAAATGTATGTACATCCTGTTAATGGCAAAACATTCTGGCTGAACCAGTACGTTGATTGTGAAACTGAGTTCATTGTGTATGTCTGTTAGCATACTTGTGGATTAATATATGTGGGGTACACAATACAACCCCTGAAGTGCTGCATACAAGAGCACATTAAGGCAATAAACAAAAACACAAACAATGCCTTGGCTGTGCACTTCACTGGTGCCCACAGTTCAAATACTGGTGGCTTTTAATTTGGGGCTTTGGAACATGTTCCACCCTTACCTGGGGTTGTAACCAAATATGTCTGTTATTACAGCAGGAGACAAAATGGATTCCAGTATTTGATGCCTTGGTCCCTTCTGATATAAATGATCAAATTAACTATAAGCCCCTTTTGTAACTAGCATGTGTTTTTATCCTGATGCAAAGGCTTCTGTTTATGGACTCAAGAGTACCAAACATCTGGTGTCTTGCCAAGAGTATGTACTGATACTGTTCGATTGATAACTTGTAATACTTAGATTAAATGTTCTCTTTTTATATCCTAAAGTCAGGGATTTATACTAAAATTGTATAATTTACTTGAAAATAATTACTTTTCCACTAGCCCCCTTTTTCATCTGTTCTGATATTTATCTGGTTTACATTGCTGTACCTCTACCAACCAGCTCTCCAATTACCAATAGCACTATGCCACACCTTGGGTCTCAGTTGCTTTTCTTTACTTTCAGTTACCTTAAAGAGCAGGTTTTGAGTACTAACTGTTCTCACCCCCCCCCCCCAACATATCTTACAGCTTACCCTCTGGTTAAGATATGCATCCATAAAGTGCCATTTTCCCTGCTGGTTTTTTAATAAAATCGCTCGTAAAAAAGCTCCATGGAGCTGATAGGCAAAATCGTAGCAGTCCTTGACCTAGAGCTGTGCCCCTACGCATTCACATTTTTGTGGCATAAGTACAAGAATGGCACTGGGTCATGCTCCATAGACTCCAATGGGGTTATTGTTTGCAAACCATTTTTAAACTTTTCTGTGCCAAATGTGAGAAAGGATGGCCACCGCTCAACTAACAAACATCCTTATTAGTTAAGTGGTGACCTTCCTTTTTCACATTCTGCAACCCAAAAGTTTAAAAACAGCTTGCAAAAAGTGCCCCCATTGGAGTCTACGGAGTGCGCCCCTGTGCTGTTCTTGAACTGAAGTCACAAAATGTGAAAGTGTGGGGGTATGACTCCGGATCTGGAATTGCTACCATTATGCCTACCAGCTCCAAAGAGCTTTTTTTATGAGCTATTTTAGGAAAAAAAACAGTGGGGCCAAAATGGCACTTTATTGATACATATCTTAAATGGAGGGTAACCTGTAAGATACTGTATGTTGGAGGGGGGAGAACAGTTAGTGCTCAAAACCTGCTCTTTAAGGGTGTGTAGTGAGTGCTAGGCCTATATCCACCTCAGTCAGCCTTCTCAACCCTTTTACTCAGATACTTTTCCCTGGTATCTAAACTGCATGCATTTACTAATGCTGTATATCACTTCACTTATATTCTATAGCATTTCGCTTATACTCTATAGCAATTGATTTTAAACACCCTAGCATTTAACTCACATTGGTTAACAATTATTTCTTTTTATCCATATAGGGGTTTATCCTACTATGGTAGGCTGCAGCTGCTTGTCCGCCAACTCTGCTGGACTCCAGGGTCATTTGGGATCTTGAATGTGATGTGTGTCCAGGCAGACACCCTGAGCTGGCCCAGAGGCATCATCCTGCTGTGGCCTCCCGATTTTTCATATTTTCTCCCTTCCCCAGATACCTGGGGCCCCGGACACAGAGGCACATGTGCGTGGAGGTGTGCATGTGCCCTCTTGCTCGGTGATGGCCCCTTCCTCCCACCCCACTGGCCTACTCCCCTGGCTCCTTCAGTTTGCACTGCCCCCTGGCCACCACTGTGAGGCAGTCAAGAGCTGAGGGAAGCACAGATCCCTCCCCGGAGAGAAGAGCTGCCTGTCAGTAGCTCAATCCTGCACTGTTCCCTCCCCCCCCGGTGCCGACCTCCGATGGCCTGTGCACATTTCCAAACACGGGTCACTGGTGTGGCAAGAGGTAAGACATCCAGCACCTCAGCCTTCTGTGCCACTGGGCCAGCTGGCTAACAATTACTTCTAATGTATTCACAAAAAAATGAGCCCCTCAGTCTCTGAGCAAAGCCTCTTTAATTGCTGAATGGTACCCCTTTTGTAGCAAATTGAATAACAAATCCTTGTATAGCAGAAGATGGTTTCTATCGTGTGCTAGTCCTACTTACTGTACCACTTTCCTTGAATGAGCTCTGAAATGCAATGGCAAAATCTGGACCACTTGTGTAACACCCCTCCCCCCACACACTACTTTACACAGTTGGCTACCCCGGCACCAATACTGGGTGCATATTCAGAAACATTTAGACAAAGTGGTAACACCCCTAGCTTTGGGAATGTATGCCAGGCTCATTCTTCTAGAGACCAAGGGGTGGGGGTGAACAAAAGCAATAACCTATTTGGTATTTACAAAACCAGGTCCTGAGGAGAGAACTTTTTGCTAGGGCTATGCTAGACCTATCTTTTGGAAGGTTACCCAATAACTCCACACAGGAAGCAATACCGTAACTGTCCAGATCATAGTTAGGGTTCTAGAATATGACTTTATTCCAAAAGATGTTCTCTAAAGCAAGGGTGGACCCCCAAGGTTTTTATATCATGGCACTAGGAACTTGCAGAACAACAAATCAACTGTATCTGACAGAAAACTCTCTGTATTCCAACCACAGTAGGACATAGAACATCTTGGACATGTATTCCCAAATAGTGTAGGACATAGGACACTTTCACTTTGTAATCCCACATGTCATAGGACATAAAACATTGCTTCCGGTGGCACTGGCCACAACTGAACAAGCATTTTTGCTAAGACTAGCACCATTCTTCATTACCAGAGAAGAAACTGTAACCCACTTCAGGGAGTAAATATCTCTTCAGACATTGGCCCTTTGTGTAAAGTAACCAGGCACCCTTACTGATCCTGTAGTCTTGAACTGGTTACTCTGGATGGGGGTCTGCCCATCCTTCACTCCCAAATCCATACTTAATCAATCTTTCAGAGTTACACCATAAACATTCAGAAACACACTTTGGAAAATGCTTATGGAATGAAACTTGGCATCCAGCATTCAAACCACTACACTGGCAGTGGAAAAACTGAAGTCCAGAACAATGTGATATCATCATACTTCTGGACATCACACACTTCAGCCAACTTTAAATAAGAACAGTCTCACACTTGTGAATTCACAGAAAAGTTGTGCCTTCCCTTTTAGCCAGAGAACACAACAGCAGAAGTACTTGTTTCCTTTAACAAAAGTCAGATCATACTCAGTGTTAGACATTTCAGGCAGCATCAAAACATTGGGGATCAAAAAGGGGATTGCACATTTGATCCATCCACTAGCAGTTCTTTTCACCTCTCCAGGGATGAACATCAGGAAATCCTGCTGTAAAAAAGGTCTCCATCACTTTTCTCGGCAAACTGAAGAATTACCAGGACTAGGATGAGAATGCAAGGCCCTCAACTCAGAGCCCTCAGCTGAGCAGTTCTCACTCCTCCAACTTCAAGCTGTTACATCCAACCACTTACCCACACTGACTCTCGTCTCAACATTCTAAACTCCCTTCACACAGTTGGCCAGGGCTTATGCTGCTGCAAGAGTTCCAAATAAGCTCATCACTTCCATCTCAGCTGAAGCCAAGTAAACAGAAGACTGAGCAGGTGAAAAATCCTTTAACTAGTTAGTCACCAGCTGCCTCTCCCTGCCTAGTACTGATACTGAGGGAATTCTAGTAACCCTAGGTGACTGGGTGATTATACTTATAAAACAGCAGTGGATCTGCATTATGTTGATCCCTGGAGACATGCTGGAAACCATTGCTGTACTTGATAGATGTGGGTTGAAAATAACTTAGCTGGAACAGGTACCAAATGCAGCAAGCAATAACTAGGCTTCCCTGTACTCACATACTGCCCTACTGACCCTGGCTCCAGCATATAAAAGATTCCCCCCATAGGCTAGGTATACTTAATGAAAGCTAGTCTACCAGGTCCTATCCTATAGTAGACCTCTATAGGCTGGACTCTCTCTCGTCTGGTCCCTTCAGGTCTGCCTCCCTGCTCGATCTCCCTGAAAATGAGCTGTGCTGCTCCTTATATACCCACTGAATATTCTATTAAACTGAAATCCTGTTTTCTGAGTGGACAGCTACCCTGTTCCAAACTTCAGCATTAATCAGCTGGAATTCTAGGTTGGAATTCTACAGCAAGATGAGCAACAATGGAATACTCCAGTTTGAATCTCCAACCAACTGCCTTGAAAATTTCAAGCCTGCTCTGTTTGCATGGATTAATTACTACAGACATTCTATAAATCACAATAATAATGTACCCATCACAGCCTTAAGCAGATTTAAACTTCCCTAGCTGGAAAGCTAACACTTTTGGTTTTCAGCAGCATTTTATACATTAAAAACTGACCAAAGGTACCTAAAGTCACTTTATACAAACATAAGATGAAGCCAGCAGAAAAAGGCGTTAAGTCTATTGAGTTTGCTCATATTGCTGGATCTTCAAGGATCGGCTACTGACCCTGCTCCCATCAGCCCTACCTCTCTGTCCACCCCCCCGACCCTTATTTTCCCCTTAACTATATCCCAGCCTCTCTTGAAGCAGCTACAATTTTCAATGGATCTCCTTCTTCAGGAAGACAATTCCAATCTGCCATCACCCTCTTCATGAAGAAGTGCCTCCTAACCTCTCTCCTGAACCCCCCACCTAACTTGAGACTGTGTCCCCTCGTGCTTCAATTCCCACTGAGCTTGAATAGACCCTCCATGTCCACCCTATTTATTCCTTTCAAATACTTGAAGGTCTCATTCATGTCTCTCCTCTCTCTCTCTCTCTCTCTCTCTCTCTCTCCCCTCTCCTCTCCTCCAGGGAGGACATGTTCAGGACCTTCAACCTCTCCTCATGCATTCTACCTTGCTGGTCCATGATCATCTTAGTTGTCCTCCTTTGGACTGTCTTCAGCAGTTTAATGCCCTTTTTAAGGTACAGGCACCAGTACTGTCCACTGTACTCCAAATATGGCCTTACCAGTGAGCTTTACAAGGGCAGTATTATCTCCTCCAGCCTACTGCTGACCCCCTGGCAATGCAGTCCAACATTTTATTTGCCTTTGCTGCTGCTTTCCTACATTGTGTGGAATGCATCCATTCACTAGTGATCATCACCCCATGTTCTTCTGCTCCTCAGATATAGATATCCAGACCCCACCAAGGCTGCACTCAGTTCTCGGGTTCTTAGCTCCAGTGTGCATAACCATGCATTTCTTTGCATTGAAGCCAAGGTGCCAAATCTCGGACCACCTCACTAGCTTTTCCTGATCTTCCCTTAAGTCTTGTACCCGACATGCTATGTCCACCCTCCCAAAGAGATTGGTGCTATCTGTTAATGAGTTAATTTTGCCCTTAATGCCATCCTCAATATAATTAATAAAGACATTGAAAAGCACCGGTCTGAGCACCGAGCCCAGTGAGACCCCCCTGGTGCTTGTGAACTCAACTAACACCACCATGCCCTGGTTCCTGCCCTTCAGCCAGTTATCCACCAGCCTGGTCAGCTTCTTATCAACCCCTATGTCCGCCAACTTCCTGATCAATCTCTTGTGGGGTACTGAGTCAAACGTCTTGCTGAAGTCCAGGTAAAGAATGTTCACTGCTTGGCCTCTGTCCATTGTTTTAGTGATCCAGTCAAAGATGTCAATCAAGGCCAGCCTGGTGGCACTGAGGGTTGAGGTGCTGGACACCACACCTCATGCCATGCTGGTGACCCGGGTTCGGACGTGAGCCCGGGCCACCAGGGGTTGGCAGGGGAGGGATGGGATCAAGTGTCCGGAAGACTGCTCTCCTATCCTGGGGAGGGATACAGGGAACCACCGCTCTGTAGCAGCCCCTGGTGATGACCGGGGGCACTATCAAACCAGTGGCAGTATAAGGGGCAGAGTGCGGCAAGACATCAGCACGTTGTGCCAGAGGTCATTGCACACCACGCTGCAGGGTAAAAACGTAACAGAAAAACATGGGGGGCAATCCCCACAGCTGATGGTCATGCCCTGTGCCCCAGGACCTGAGAGAGGCACCTGTCCAGGGTACGGCGAGTTGTTGGCCCATCCTGTGTTCTGTGGGTTCATGTGGCCTGCGCGCATGACCAGATCTGGGTGGCTCAGGTGACAGTGGCCAGAGACTGTGGGGGTTCATTCTGCTGAGGAGTTGGAAAATAGAAATATTTAAAAAAAAAAAGATATCAATCAGATTTGTTTGACACAATCTCACTCACAAAAACCCATGTTGCCGCTTATCCTGTAGGCCATTCTCTTTCAGATAGTCTGCTAACCTTTTGTTAAGTATGATCTCCATGAGCTTGCACATGGTTGAGGTCAGACTTACTAGTCTGTAGTACCCCAGGTTGTCCTTGGGACTGATCTTATGGCGGGGCATTACATGCGCTGTTCTCCAGTCCTGCAGTACCACACCCAACTCCAGTGAACTGTTGAACAGGTCTGCCAAGGGACCTGAAAGCTCCTGCAACAGCTCTCTCAGCACCCTTGTGTGGGTATGCCTCCTGAACAGTGACATTTCTACGGTGACATGCGTCGATATGGACAACAGCGCCATGTTGCCATAGAAGTGCCACTGTGACTGGGCAACCCCTTCCCCCGACCTGCACCCCTCCCTAACCAACTTCACGACCTGGAGTTAGAATCCAGAAGTACAGGCATGCGGGGGGACAGAGCTCCCCCTGTGGGGGTTCAGGGGCAAAGCCGCCAAGGAAAAACACATACCAATGTCTGCGGCTAAGTGCCAACTGCAAATCACTGTCAACATGGAGCCTGGTGCTGTGATGACGATCAATGTTTTTCTTGTTGAACTGTCATCATAGAGCCCCCTTGGGTGTATATCTTCTGGGCCTGGGGATTTATCTAGCCTTAATGCTAGCAATCCTTTCCTCACCCATCTGTATACCCTTTAGGTATGAGCGGACCCTTGAAGGTCCTGACCCTTATTATCTGGATCAGGATCCATGTCAGAGTTCTGATTAGTTCTGATTGATTCAAATCAGATCCTTTTAGAAATTGATGTTAATACCAGAAAACCACCAACAAATGAGTAAGAAAGTTGAAATTAAACTATTTTCTAAGCTGAGTGTGTCAATCTGCAATTTTTACTCCATTCTGTATGTCCTTCTTCCCTGTTTCCCATTCTTTTGGCTACAGAAATGTTCTTATCCCTTACTTTCTGTTTCTGAGTATCACTGTGGCTCCCTCTCAGTATGCAGATCCCCAGCCTCTCCTATTTGCTTACAGTCTCCTCACTTCTGTATGTTGATTCCATTGATCCTCATCCCATCTGCTGACATCCCCTCAACTCCAGTAATTTTCATATCCCTGCCCCTCAAACTCCCACCCAGCCCCCCAATGCATTACACATCACTATCCCTCTCATCTGCTGACACTCATCCTATCCAAATATGTGAATTACTGCTCCCGCCCATCAGCAGGCACCCACCCTGCCCCAGTATGTATACCCCTAGGCCCTCTGCTTGCATCCTTTATTCTAAAGTCAGCCCTGTCCATGTATTATTTAACACCATATGCCCATTTATCTACTGGCTACCATCCTGCCCCACCATGTTCACCCATGGCCCATCAAGCTGCTAGCATTAACCCTTCCCTAGTAGACCCCCTCCCTTCACCCATTTAATAGCATCCACCTAATCAGTTTTAACACTTCTCCCCTCTCACATGCCCCATCATAACCCCCTGCCCCTGCTGCCACACTATGTACAGACATGTATTCTCCCATGTGTTGCCTGGCACCCATCCTACCTCAATTCACACAGTGCACATGCCCAGTCGCCTTCACCCCACCTATGCCAGAACAAAGCAGACCACCCTTAGGGAGCCACTGTCACTGGCACACCAAGTACAACCTCAAGACAACAAAGCACAGCTTAGATGAACACATACAAGCAAATAAAAGGTACATTCTTGGACAAAACAGTCACAAAGATGCTGAAAAAAACATGAAATAGCAGAGTTAAACCAGTGAAGACACACATTAACATGCCTCTCAGCTGTTCCACATTACGAAGGACACAGCTCTCATTTAATCACTCAAAACTGACTCTTCCATCCTGCATGAACAAGAGAGACAGGACTGTCATTAGCTCAGACATATAACACAGAAACTCATATTGCACTCTGACAACAACAAAAATCGCAAACAGCAGCAGCACCATACTTCTGCGGTATTTCTCTAAGTATCTCCATATTTCATATTCCCAACCAACATATTCTTACACTTTGAGTGACTGACTCAGTCTCTTACATTTAAGCCAGTAGGGATAATGGTGCTAAGCAGTTCCCTGGCTCATCATTTCACTCTCTTGGGCTATAACTTTTGTCCAGTTTACCCGCATCGCCTACGAGCAGTTCCCGAATCCCTAGCGCATCATTCTAAGCTCTCTTAAATATAATTTCCTATCTCGGCCACTGTTGCTACTGCCACTGCCACTGCTGTTCTTGCTGCTGACACCTGATTCAAGGACTTCATTGATGGAGAATACCATACAAACATTAAAAAAAAGGCAACTCTCTCTCTCTACGGCCATAAAACTAATTTACCTGTGCTGCCTACATCACTGCAGACTGTTCCCACGCTCTTTCTCAAATTCTCTCTCACTCCCCGATTTTGTTTAACAAGTTTGCATGCAGGATTCCCTTTCACGCAGGTGCATAAGCAGTGTCGCTCAGCAGACTGCTTTTTTTTTTGTGACCAGTTGCATTGTTTTCTACAGACAGGAGAGGGGATCCATGTTAAAAAATACAACTGGTTTAAAAGTAAAAATACAGGAAGGAGGACCCAGTGCACTGAGCAGCAGTGTCCTGATCTACCTGAGTCTGTCGGATCCTATGACATCCAGGGAGGTTCTGATTTCATGCAAATAAGGTCCGCCCATCACTAGTACCTTTCCCCCATTTCCTCTCCTTCTCCCTAGTGGCACCAGTCCATTCCTCTTCCTGTTGAACATTGAACAGAAGTACTTGTTCAGTACTTCTTTTTTGCCTCTATTTTCTACCCACCTGTACCCTTTCCTGAGCCTAACAATCCCATCTTTCTCATCCCTTTTCTCACTAATATAGAGAAAAAGGCTTTTTCCTATTTTTAACTCCCTCAGCTAGCTGAAGTTCCTATTGAGCTCTAGCCTGCTGGACTACCCTCCCTGCTACACTAGCCATCTTCAGGTAGTCCTCATTGTCTTCTGTTTGGGTCCTCCTGAACTTCTTGCAGGTAGATCTCTTATCTCTTACTGCCTGCACAACCCCTGTGCTAAACCAGCTGAGTGCTTTGGCCCTTGTGTTTTTCCCTTTAAGCCTAATGCACTCCTTTTTGGCTATCATTATTCCTTACATGATGGTGGACCACCTTTGGTCCACCTCCATATCCACTTTGGAAGCATGCCAAGTGGCTCCTTAGTAGCTCACCCATCATTCTGAAGTACATCTTTCTAAAATCCAGGGCTTTAGTCTTAGTAGAGGCCTTTTCCCTGCTCTTGTCCAACCAGAACCACACTGTGTGATGGTCACATTCCCCCAGTGGGCTTTTTTTTTTTTCAACTCTATTTCACTCTGGTCATGGCCCCGTGGAGCCTCTCTCAGGCATCCTGCCTTTTCCTGCCCGCCTGAGGCCCCCCTCGACCTTTGTCTCCTTTCCCCTCCTCCCCACAGCCAGCACCCCCCGGCTTAACCCCTCTGGGGTAACTGGAAGGCCAGGTGAGGCGGACCTGGCGGAGGGCATGGGGGTCAGGTGCCATCGCATACCCCACAGAGCTGGGTTTTTCCTTGTTCTGGTAGCCCTCCCTCTTGTGTGGGCACTCCGATGCAATGGCACATGGCAACCCTGCCTGCATCAGCCACACTGTTCAACATGCAGCACACACATTGCAGTGCCCCCGATCTCCACTGGGAGCTGCTGGTGTGCCGGGCCATCCCCCACCCTCTCCCTTGGGGAGGAGAGCTGCCCTGCAAGCGCTCAATCCTCTCCCCATCCCTGCTGACCCCTGGCACCGAAGCTCACTCCCAAACTCAGGTCACCAGCATGGCGCGAGGTGTGGCATCCAGTGCCTCATCCCTCAGTGCCACCGGACCGGCCACCAGGAGGTTTCTTGACCTTGATATCCTAGATATGGTGCTCATTCATCACCACCAAATCAAGGGTTGCCCCCTCTCTGATGTGTTCTATGACGCTCTGTGTCAGAAATCCTCTTTGCAATGCATCTAAGATCACCTTACTCTTGGTGCAGGTCATGGTCAGTATCATCCAATCCACCTTGGGCAGGTTAAAGTCTCCCACTATTACCACAGTTCCCTTCCCTGCAGCAGTCTTCATTACTGAGCTCAGTTCCCTGTCTCTTTCCTCCTCCTGGTTGGTGGTCTGTAAACCCCATTTATACTATAAAAGAGTAATGCCCCCCACCCATTTGGGGACTTACCTGTTATGCCTCCGGGTGTCTCCCACTGTTCTCCTGGCATCCACCCATCCTCCACGGCTCCTTCTGCCATTTTTCTCTCAGTGTCCCTCTGATAAATGAGCCCTGCAGGGATCGCAAATCCATCTTGTGAGTGGTCGGCATGTTTTTAAGCTGCCGTTCGCACATTCATGTAGGTGCCCTGCGCATTAGACAGCTGTTGCGATCAAAAGCCTAAAGTTTGTCTCCACCAGTTCCCCCTGCCAAGTTAAGCTAAAATAGGCACTGGGGACATGCAAAAAACAAGGAAAAGTACTTTTAAATTAAATAAACAGCAGCCTCCTAAAGTGCTACCTCCAAGGCACTAGACAAAAGGCTAAGGGGCAAAAGTTAGGGCAAGGGATGCCCTCATTAATATTCATGAGCTGCTGCGTGTTTTCTGGGGGCAGTGTGTTATGGGAGCAGCGACTCCCTAACGGAACAACTTATTTATTTGAAAGTGGACTTGTTAGATAGAAAACTGTTAGGGCTACAAGACAGTGGGGAATTAAAATAAAACTAATGTTGATCCTGGCTGCACCCGAACTTTATGTGTGGGGACAAAGGAATAGACTGCTTTGGGAACTGCATGCAGCCACCATTTTCGCAGCCAACAGCCAATTGGAAGCCAGGATTTAACAAAGAGGACCTTGGGACAATGTCAGAGACTTGTGGGGAATTTACTGGGACAATTTCTAGGTGCCAAAAAGTGAACCACTTAACATCTGAGGACTGTTCAAGACAGCTTTGGTAGCCAATCAGATTTCTGAAACTCAGATCCATATAAAAGGGGATAACAGCTAATTTTCTTCAGATCTGAGAGATTTGTGCAGAGTTTCAGTGTGAGACTCTGGAGAGCTTGCCAGCTGTCAGAGGTTAGGTTTGCCAGGCCTAGACTTTTCTGTCTGTCACTCCACAGGCCTAAGTGTCCAGTTGACCCACGTTGGGGTCACAGCAGCAGGGGATTCGGGCAGCAATCAAGCTGAAATGAAGAATCGGCCTGCAAGCTAGCTGGAAGGACCAGGGAAGGACAGAGTCTTACATATAAATGTGTTTAGTTTACCAAAGTGTTTGCTTGGCTGACCAGTTTGTGATGTCCGCCATGCATGTTTTCGGCCAGTGTAAATTGTTCTTGCATCTTGAAGACCAGCATCTCGACGAGGACCATGAGGGAATTTTCTTCCTGCTTCATCAAGCCAGTTGCAACAGGTCTCATTTCATCAGATCATCACTCGGTCTGGGTAGTGAGAGTTCAAACAGGGTAGCTCCCTGCAACAAAGCTGCAATTATTGTGCATCATCTGATTATTTGTGTGGGTTTGCTACAACGGACAGAGCCATCCGGCTCTGGATTACAAATTCTGGGTTAAAGTGCACGTGATTGTTTTCTTTCCTAAGGGTCTCAACAACAGCTGCAATGCCGGCCTACCCCAGGCAATGCTTCCAGGCTAGCCTGAGTAATAACTGGTACCCAGAGTGTGTGTGACTGTGCCAGAGGGACTCTTCGTACATGCATGCATAACCTGACTAAATCGGATCTAAAATCAAATGCTAGCTTGCTGCCCCACCCCTGTTCACAGCCCCCCACATAAATTAGATTGTTGTTTTACAGTTTAGACCTGGCTAGTGTGTACCTTCTTAGTGGGGATACAGTACTGATATTATATTGTTGCATCATTGGCCTTATTTTACAAGGGGTCTCCAGAGCCACTGCAGTTGATCCAGCCCTGGTGGTAAGTGTACCAAGTGTGGGTCCAATACTGTATTCATATGTCATATGTGATTGCTTATCTACTGAACTGGTTAAGCCACTAGAGGGTTGGGGGGTGGATATAGTGTCCCGGAGGGCTATACCCATAGCAGCTACGTTACCCCCAAACATTCCTCCTGGTGGAGGCACCTGTTCAAAGAGCTCAAGCCCCTCAACCTGTACCTAGTCACACAGGCAGGGGTAGTAACCCATAGGATAGCACAACCTAGGGGTTACACCTTGGAGGCACCGCTGGTATTAGTGCCCCCTAGTGGTCAAAACTGAAAAGTACAACTAAAATTTTAAGGGGTACTACTGAAGAAATGGTTGTGCATCAGTTGGTCAGATGATGTACAGGGCAAGAGATTGACCCCCGCAATGCATTCTTAATTATAGATATACCCCATGGGCACCAGTAAAGACACTATAGAAGGGGCACTTTCCAAAACTGAATACCTGGAAAAAGCTGTAGTGGTAGGCCGACATGCTGACTTGACTGTCCAAACTCTAATGGCGTTAGTGGAATGTGGCAACCCTGTGGACAGTACTAAGGTGCCCAAAAATGTTTCTGTTGATGGGTCCCCAGATGCCTGGGGGTAATAACTAAGGACAGTGAGGATCCCTCAGGAAATGAGATTTCACCCTTATTAGAGACTTTTGAGGAGAAGATTGCCAAATTGCTACTGAAGGAGGGTAGAACAGTTGAGGACTTTAAAAAGTTGTTCCTGCCACCTGGGGGTGCTCCTTCCCCAATGACTGTGCCAGCTACAGTACCTGCCCCTTCTCTAGATTCAGTGCCAGTAGTTAGTCATGACTCATACCGTAAGCTTAAAATGTTTTCTGGCATCCTCCCTCCCTACCCCTAATGGGGAAGGCGACCTGGAGACCTGGATGGACTTCACTGCCTCGACTCACCCACCACTGTGACCTGTACAGTAAACTTGGTTGGCTCTCCCCAGCCAATTATTTAAATTTCGTACTGGGCTGCTTCACAGGCAAGGTCCTTGGGACTGGCACCCCACCTGGGTTGGCGGAGCTCCTTTAATCTGCGGCCTCCCCATTGTACTCCCTCAGATCCCTTGGCCCAGCTGTTTTCAGGATTCTGCCACACGCACTCAAATGGGGGACAAAGATTTCTCAGTGTGTGTCCCCAGACTATGGAACTCTCTTCCTGCCCAAGTTCACACCTCCCCCTCCCTGGCCTGCCTCCGAACCTCCCTATGGAGAAACTTGAAGCTCTTATCTGTGTGTGGTTGTCCAAAGCCTCCATATTCTCACTCTGGCCCCCTGCAATGAACATCCCTCCTTATGCTCTGCCTGTCTGCACTGATTCAATTACACACCCAAGGTATGGGGCACTGCTCTGACGATGCTTCCCCCCCCCAGGGATTGTTTATAATTCTGTATATAATGGACTCTGTCTGTATAATGACTTGTACATAATGCGCTGCCGCTCGCAGCTCTGGTGTTCTGATGTACTTGTTATGACCTTTGTACCTACTGACTTTATGTTGCTGTTTTTTTTCTGTGTAACAGCCTAATATGTATCCTGTTTACCATGTCATATTTCCTGTACTTTCCTGGGTCGTACCTGAAAATAGGCATATGTATTGTCTAGTGTACTTACCTGGTTAACAAAAGCTTAATAAAGAAATCACAGTAGTACAAGATTGGCAATGCTCAGAGGCCGAAAAAAAGGCACACCTGGTGGATAGTCTCCAGGGGCCCACCCTATGTGCCTTTCGTTCCCTGAGGTGCTCTAAACCTGATGCCAATGCCCAAGAGTACTTAGTCACCCTTGAAAATGTGCTTGGGGTACCGCTAGTGTCGAAGCTTTGAAATGGAAACTTAAAGATGTTAAACAACAGCCAGGAGAATTGTTATCAGCTTACTTGAGTCGAGTAGAGGAACTCATACAAATCATTTTTCGGAAAGCAGGCTGGGACTCTAGCAAGTTGGACCAGATAAGACTGGATCATATACTTCACTCTGCCTGACATTCCTGCTGGGTGTTGCTCAAACTGCAGCTGCACCAAAGGCAATCTGATCCCTTGCCCTTCCATATGTTGATGAGAGAGGTACGTGAAGCGGAGGAGGAGGAAGGCTCTAGGGAGCCCTGCGCAGTTGTAGCTGCTGTGACCCCTGCTCTTACCAAGGCCTTTCCCACAGACACAGATCCTGGTCCCTCTCAGAGCGCATCTGCTATGGGGGTGGGGGGCGCATGCTCAGGTGTCCCCTGCCGATAGCAGCTCAAAAACTGAAACAAGCCTACTATAGTTTCTCCAGACTGGTCCAAATTGGTGGGCCCTTCCATGGACACTACTGTACACATAGACAGGATCCCAGCCCAAGCAGTTCTAGACAGTGGATCTCAAGTCACAATTATCTTCCAAGACTGGTATGAGCAGCATTTATCTGACCACTCAGTCCAACCTCTCGATGGACTGCAGGTGTGGGGGTTAAGTGAAATGCCGTACCCCTATCTTGGCTATTTGAAAGTGTGGCTTTCTCTCCCATCCTCTGTGGCTGGCGTAGGAGATTCTGTGGAGATGTTAGCCCTGGTCTGCACTTCCACCAGGCTTTATGGTGGTATCCCTGTACTGTTTGGCACCAACACAGATATGTTTGGGTGCTTGGCCAAGCTTTGTGAAGACAGGCAGAAAAGAAAGACAGGAAAAGCCCTGCGAGTCCATGCCCTGATCCAGAAGGCCTACGAGAAGCACATGCACCCCGAGCAAAGTGACCAAGATGATCCTGTGGGGATGGTTTGGAAGAAGGATCCTGCTACTATTACATTACCTCCCAATGTAGAATTCAGTATCAGTGGTGAAGTGCAGTTGTAAAGAGATGTGACTAACAAAATTTTGATGCTGGACACTCCAAACGAAGGAAAATTACCCAAAGGACTGCTGATTGAATCCAGTGTGCTTCCTGCCAGGGCTCATGCTTACGTCCGATGAGTGGTAGTATGAGTACAAAATATTACAGACCGAGACATCACAGAATCTAGAGGGTGCACCCTGGCTAGAGTCTATTGTGCCGACACTGCTGTACTTCCATCCAAGTGCAAAGCTGAAGAAGGATATGAGATATAGCCTGACATATTTGATTTTGGGGAATCACCTATTCCAAACAGCTGGAAGGCCAGGGTCAGCAACAAGCTGGTGCACAGAAACAATTTATTCTCAGGGAATGAGATGTTGGTTGTGTCATGGGTGCTGAACACCACATTCGCATGCACTACGAGAGCCCCTTCAGAGACAGGTTCTAGATGCCTAGCTCCTGCCAACATAGATGATGTCAGACATCATCCACAAGAGATGTTAGCAGCTGGCATCATACAGGAGTCCCGCAGCCCATACGCCTCCCCATTTGTTGTGGTGTGGAAAAAATGTCTCTCTTCACATGTGTGTTGATTACAGGACCCGCACCAAAAAAACTGTGCCTGATCAGTATACAATACCATGTATACAGGATGCCCTGGACTGTCTAAACGGGAGTAAATGATTTTCTGTCTCGACCTCTAAAGCGCATACTATCAGATAACAATGGTTCTGAGGATAGGGGAAAACTGCATTCATTTGTCCCTTGGGCTTCTATGAGTTCCTTCGCATGCCCCAAGGCATATCAGGTGCGCCAGCAATTTCATCGTCTAATGGAGTGTGTAGTGGGAGATATGAATCTCTTGGAATGTCTTGTCTACATTGATGACGTCATAGTCTTTGGAAAAACTCTTGAGGAGCATGAGGCTCACTTACTTAAAGTACTGGACAGACTTGAAGAGTTCAGTCTTAAACTATCCATTGACAAATGCTAATTTTTTCCAAAGTTATGTCAAATATGTGGGCCACATTGTGTCATCGGAAGGTATACAAACTGACTCCAGTAAGGTGGAAGCATTGACCAGCTGGCCCAAGTCCAACAACTTGAAAGAACTTCAAAGGTTTCTTGGATTCTGTGGCTATTACTGCCTATTTGTCGAGGACTACACCAAGGTAATCCATTCTCTATTAAACTTAACTCGAGGGTATCTACCTACTCAAAAAAGGTTTAAGAAAAACACTGACAGAGATGCTGAAAAGGCCTGTTTCATCCTTCGAGAGAAACTATCTGGTGCACAAACTATAATTCTTCGCTCTCAAGTCGGCCATAGTCGACCAATTTCATGAATACTTGTGTGTTGCTAAAATTATGGTCAAAACCGATAATAATCCATTAACATATGTCCAAACCACCGCTAAACTAGGTGCTACTGGACACAGATGGCTTTCTGCTCTAGCAACCTATGATTATGTGGTGGAGTACTGACCAGACCTAAACCACGTAGATGCCGATGCTCTTTTACAAAAACCTCCTTCTGATCAACCGTGGATTCCTATCCCTGAGCAATCTGTGAAAGCACTATGCTACAAGTTTGACCAGGAAGAAACCTTGTCCTCTGAAACTGTGAACTGTCTGGCAGATTGTTTGGGACCTCCAGAGACTGGTATACCAGTTGCTTACTGTAATTACACAGCTTTAGACTTCAGTTCCCTTCCCCAGCTAACTCCAGCTGACATGCACAAAGAATAATACTATGGTCCAATGATCAGACCAGTAGATGAAGCTCTAAGAAAAGGGGAAGAGATCTCCAAAATGCGGTCCTGAGACTCCAAGACTGCCTTTCTTCTCCGAAAGGGGCCCAAGGTCAAGATTCGAGAACAGTTACTGTCAGAGAGCCTACTGACAGCCAAGGTGAACTTGTGAGAAGACAGCTAGTCCTGCCAGCTAAGTTCAAAAACATTGTTTTAAAAGCATTGCATGACCAAATGGGACATTTGGAATGTGAGAGAACCCTTGATCTGGCTCATTCAAGTTTCTACTGGCCTAAAATGGGCCTAGACATAGAACAATATGTTAAAACCTGCAGTAGGTGTCTTCAGCGCAAGGTTCCACACAAAGAGCAGCCTCTCTGTTCAATATTGTCACAGGCGCACACATGGAGCTTGTCGGTATTGATTTTCTTAGTCTTGAGCCAGATTCCAAAGGCATTGCAAATGTATTGGTAGTCACAGATCATTTCACGAGATATGCACAAGCCCACGCAACCAAAGACCAAAAGGCCTCAACCGTAGCCAAAGTCCTTGTTGAAAAGTTTTTTGTACATTATGGTGCCCTGTAACTAGATCTGCCTCCAAGGCTAAGCAACCCAATCAGCAAACTTCTGCTTCCCAGCCTGTTGCTCCTAATGAGGTGTTATAGTGTCCCAGAGGGCTATACCCATAGCAGCTATGCAACCCCCAAACATTCCTCCTGGTGGAGGCACCTGTTCAAAGAGCTCAGGCCCCTCAACCTGTACCTAGTCATGCAGGCAGGAGCAGTAGCCCATAGGATAGTGCCACCTAGGGAGTACAAAGGGAACCCCTTTTTGTTAAAGTTCCCACTGTCAAAAATGACAGTCTGCTACTTATACTAAGCCACTTCCCCTGAGGAGAAAGCACTGTTTATATAATTAATTTCTTATTTAAATATTGCACTTTCTCTTGTCTTTAGCTGAAATATTATGCATGCAAATTTTGTGATCTGAAACTCCTCCCAGGAGTTGTCCCAGGGCTCCAGCTTAACTAAACTTTGCTTAGTGTCAGTGGCTCAGCAGGTTATACACTCACCTCTGAGGCCAGAAGAGCAGAAGGCTATGGATTTATCCCCACTCCAGGCACTTAGGTTAAATCCTGATACTGACACTGTAGTGCAGCATGAGTGGGATGCTGCACTCCTGAGGTGCCGTCTTTCAGATGAGACATTAAACTGAGGTCCCATCTGCCTGTTCTGGTGGTGGTTCAGGTGGATGTTAAAGATCCCATGGCACTTCTCGAAAAGTGTAGGGGAATTTTATTGAAATTGGACTTCATTACAAAACAAACCAGTAAATGAAAACCATAAAAAACAAAGGAAAAGACAGTAATGCAAATCAAACGAATCATCATTACAAAGATATTGTTCAAGCATTTACATAGCCAAAACAAGTAGTAATGAACATACATTTTGTCTGTGGTCACAAAACTATGCAAACCATTTCTCACAATTAATCCATAAATGATTCACTTTTTCCAATGGAAAGTGCTTTATATCCATTTGCTTGATACGTGCTATAGAGTGCTGAATGTTAGTCAATCATTCCAAATGATCTAGTTTCCTTTGCTGCAGCACTAACATGCAGCGTACTTGCCAAATAAAAGATCAAATTAATGTGAAAACAACATAGATGGTATCCTTATGATATTTAACAAATGAATTATTCTGTGGACCATACATTATGGTCAGATAAGGAAGGTCGAAAAAAGTGGCTCCTTCCAAGTATTAGACAAAAAGGCCCAAAAGGAACGGGCATAAGGAAGTTCCAAAAATAAATGCTGTTGTGTCTCTAAAATCTGGTTACAATCTTCTCTTGGACAGTATCTTTCAGAAACCTGTTTGTGTTTACTGTTTCTTTTAACCCCCAACCACTCACAATTACTTAGCCAGGTGCAATCCAATGCAAAGGGAGGAATTATGGGGTTATCCAACTGTTGGAGAACATATTGGAATCTTGCTACAGGGCAACAGGGGAATTGAAGTTCTGTTTGGCATTCAGCTTGTAAAATAGCTGAGAGTATTGCTTTTCTGTCCAATGTCAAAAACTGAGCAGAAGAAAGACCCCATTTGATAGCATTTTTAATACGCTCTCTCCCGTACTGTGGTACACCACTGACATTTTCCAAATACCTGGGGGTTTTTACCTCCCAAAATGGAAGGCAAGGTTGAAGCCATGCTTCTACCCAATGTTTCCATACTTTAAACCCAGGCCTTGAGGTAAGACTAATATTATAGGCAAAAAATAGACTAAAGTAAAAGGCCACTGGATGAATCATCCCTATACCACCTTTAACTACTGGGTGGTAGGTGAACTCTCTCTTCACCAGGTTTAAATGTGAACCCCAGAAACTTGGAAAAAAGGCTGAATAACCCTGTTATCACTGCCTGTGGTGGTGGTGGTGGGGAAATATAGCTAAGATATAAAAAACAGGGAACCAACAGAGTTTTAATCAGTATCACTCTTCTTTTTTTGGACAGCTGTTGCCTCTTCCAGCTGTTCACCATTCTACTTGCTTTAACCATTCTTGCTTCCCAGTTTGATCTGGGATATCTCCAGGACCAAATTCTATACCAAAGATGGGAATGGGGTTCTTCGTCACAGAAATGTCTGCCAATAGTCCAGAAGGAGGCAGTGCTGTTGTCTAGAGGGGGTTAATATAAGTGCAGAAATTATGCAAGAGCCAACTTTAAGGGGGTTCTTGAAATGCGTCACTGGCTGGTTCTCTTAGCAATGGAGCCCTTCCCTCTGCCATCCATATCAGTGTTTGATGTTACACAGGAAGTGTCAGAGCTATCCTCATCTGATTCTCTGTCAGTACTCTTTGTGGGGAGCACAGTGTACTTGTTCCCTTTCTTCCAGGAGGGAGTGCTAGTGCCTGGTTTAGGCCCTATCTCTTTGGGTTTTTGTGGAACTGCTTTCCACTGCCTAGGCCTTTTCTTAGTAGTTACCACTGTGAAAGGGAGATCCTTGTCCCCGGGGGCGGCATATCTGACTGGCCTGAATGTACTGCTTCAATCTGATTTGAGGGCTTATTTTCTGCATCTGCAGAAGTCTTAAGTTGTTCAGAAGGGGGTGAAGGGGTCTCAGCAATCTCTTCAGGTTCCAAGGCTAGGGGGATATGCGTGGGGGGGGGTTCCTGAGGGTCTCTATTTGCACTTTCTTGCGTATTACTCTGTTCCGCAATGTATTTGGCCTGCTGATGTTGTACCATATTGATAAGGCCTTTATGTGAGGGGCAATCTTCTCTGTTGTGGGATGCCCAGCGGCATCGCCCATAGGTGTATCCTGTGTGCTCACATAGGTTGCATTTAAAAAGGTTTAAACATGTGGCAGATACATGTCTGAATTCCGAGCAGTGGCTACAATGTGTAGTGTCACAATGCAGAACTTAAATGCACTTGGGACCCACATTTAAAGCAGGACCTAGGCTATCCACTGTAAAAAATAAAGCCTCCACCCCTGACCCATATCTGCTCACTATCCAACATTGGACTAGGCCTACCTAGGATTTCACATCATTGCCTCAACCAAAACAGAATGTCTTCCACATGTATTTCCTGGTTTTTAAACATAACTGTGATGAGTTTCACAAGAGGCTTAGTGAGAGGGATAGCATAGAAAGGGATCCAAGCTGGGGAATTTTTCAAGTTCTGATATTGCACCCAAAATTGGTCCAGATTTGAGATATTTTTAAAACTAATAGCATAGTGGGTTCCAGGGTGGTAGCAAGGGTAACAAGCTAGCTGGACAACAAGACCAAGAGGGTAATAGTAAACAGAGTACACTCTGAAGAAAGGGGGGTTACTAGTGGGGTACCGCAAGGTTCAGTATTGGGACTAGTCCTCTTTAATGTCTTTATAGGTGACATTGCAGGGGGCTGGAAAGAAAAGTATGCCTCTTTGCAGATGACACAAAGATCTGCAGCAGGGTTGTTATACAAGAAGGAGTGCAGAGGATAAGAAGGGACTTGGCAAAATTGGAGGAACGGTCAAAAATATGGCAGCTCTGATTCAATGCAAAAAAGTGCAAAGTAATGCACCTGGGAAACAAAAACCCAGAGGAAAAGTACACAATTGGGGGGGGGTTTACTACCAACAACACAAATGGAAAGGGACCTGGGGGTAGTAATATCAGATGACCTTAAGGTAGGTAAGCAATGTGAGAAGGCAGTAAGGAGGGCTGGGGGATACTGGGATGTATAGGGAGAGGCATCACCAGTAGAAAACAGGAAGTTGTTTTCCCTCTGTACAGACAGTTGGTGAGATCCCATCTGGAATACTGTGTACAGGAGACCCCAACTCTGCAGGGACATAGACAGGATCGAGGCAGTCCAGAGGAGGGCAATTCAAATGGTGCAGGGTCTGCAACTGAAGACATATGAAGAGAGACTAAAAGGGCTTAATATGTATAACCTTGAGGAAAGGAGGGAGAGAGGGGACATAATAGAAACTTTCAAATACCTCAAGGGAATCAACAAAGTCCAAGGCAGAAGCATCTTTATGAAAAAGAGATGTGCAAGAACAAGGGGGCATAATTTGAAGGTTGGGGGGGACGGCTCAACAGGAACGTGAGGAAGTACTTTTTCACAGAGAGGGTGGTGGATGCATGAAACCGCCTTCCTGAAGAGGTTGTGGGGTCAAAAACAGTGAGGGAATTCAAGAATGCATGGGACTGACATAAGGCAATTTTAGTGAGGGGTACTGTAGGAGGAAGTAGGATGCTGGGTGACTGGAATCTGCAGCTTATCCTATAAGTAGGAAATGGGCAGATTAGGTGGGTCAAGTGGTACTTATCTGCCATCAAAGTTTATGTTTCTATGTTGCTATTCCCAAGACTGATGAGGGAAAATATCTCCAAGGAAAAATAATGCATGGAGTTTTTTAACAGATTTCTAGCAATATGGACCTGGTCAAGGGGGTTCCCTAATTCTCCATTATATAGCACCAGAAGCAAATGATTTGATACCTTTTAATGGACCAACATAGATGTAACAACAAGAACAAAGTGCTCTAGCTTTCGGACCAACCAGTCCTTCTTCAGAAGCTCATGGCAGTTGTTTAGAAAATACAATACTTATAACAGCTAGATAATGCAGAGAAAAACAGAAAAAAATCCCCATTGGTTTAACCCTTTGAGAACTGAATATGTGTGAACGTATATAGATTCTGGACGTATATATACGTCCACAGTCTCCTAAGGGGAATACTCATTTAAAAAAAAAAAAAACAGAAGATGATGTCAGAGAGGTTTAACAGTACAATACTGCCCTCAGTCCGAAAGAACCTTGGGTTCAGATGTGCTTGGTGCAACACACATACAAAGAATCCTACTGCACATAAATTTAATTGACATAGATAACACTGCTGAAGCAGATAACTCCCAAATCAAGCCATGAGTGTCACAGTCAGTATAAGGATGTGATTACTGAAAGGCAACCCCACCCAGCTTAAAGACAAACTAAGATAGTTATAGGGCTCATGAAATTACAATGTATGCATTAAAGACAAGAATTACCAGTAAAGTTGTCTAAAACATCAGTGCACATTGTGTGATGTGTAAAACCTAGCTGACATGTCACCCAGCTGTATTCTCAAGCTAAATAAAAGGCCCAAGAAATTACAAAACCTCAGGACTATATAAATGATAATTTAAATATAAATTGATAATATTAGTGTCAAACAAAAACTCTAGTCGAGGAACCTCAAAGAATTCAGACCATGCAGCCTGATATGTACTGATGTCAATATATACTGAGAATGTAGCAACTTGATGTACCACAAGTGTCTAGGGAATCTGAAAAGAGATAAAAATGTAATTTATCTCCTCCTGTTCATACAAACAATACAACCTAACCCACCCCACATCACAATAATGTGGGTGGGGGAGATATATAGCTTAAAGGAGATGTTGTCTCTCTATGTCTCTCTCCCTCCTTTTCTCTCTCTCTCTCTCTCTCCCACACACACACACACACACACACACACTACTCTCTCTCTCCTAGTGAACCTATATTAACTTCAGTCACTGCAGTTGTTCCCCAAAGGAATACAACTTGTCATGAAATCCTGAGTAAATTACTGCAATATTAGCCTAATGTAAAAAGATCTGTGCAGAACCCACAAGCAAATGAGATCACACATCCCAATATGTACAGAGTTACAAAAATTATATATAACAGTATAAGATAACACTCCTGTATGTACACTAGCAGGCTGGGTAATCTGAATATGGTGCAATGGAATCAATCCCCCCCCACAGGCAAAGATAAAAAGTAAGGAGAAATTTTATGTGTGTGAAATAAAAATAGTAACACATTATAACTCCATATAGCTAAATAGAGACCTACCTCAATGTGACAGCAAGCCCCACATCTGTTATATCACATACCTCACAACACATACCCACACACATACATACACACATGCATCCACATCTCACACATGCTGAAGTCCTATAATATGTCAGTTTGAAGAAGAAACTAGCCTGCTAGTGTACATACAGGAGTGTTATCTTATACTGTTATATATAATTTTTGTAACTCTGTACATATTGGGATGTGTGATCTCATTTGCTTGGGGGTTCTGCACAGATTTTTTTACATTAGGCTAATATTGTAGTAATTTACCTAGAATTTCATTACAAGTTGTATTCCTTTGGGGAACAATTACAGTGACTGAAGTTAATATAGGTTCACTAGAGAGAGATTGAGTGTGTATGTGTGTGTGTGTGGGGAGAGAGAGAGAGAGAAAAAGAGGGGGGAGAGAGAGAGACAACATCTGCTTGTTATATTCCCACCCACATTATTGTGATGTGGGTGGGTTAGTTGTATTGTTTGTATGAACAGGAGGAGATAAATTACATTTTATCTCTTTTCAGATTCCCTAGACACTTGTGGTACATCAAGTTGCTACAGTCTCAGTATATATTGACATCAGTACATATCAGGCTGCATGGTCTTAATTCCTTGAGGTTCCTCGACTAGAGTTTTTGTTTGACACTAATATTATCAATTTATATTTATATTATCATTTATATAGTCCTGAGGTTTTGTAATTTCTTGGCCTTTTCTTTAGTTTGAGAATACAGCTGGGTGACATGTCTAGCTAGGTTTTACACATCACACAGTGTGCACTGATGTTTTTTAGACAACTTTACTGGTATTCTTGTCTTTAATGCATACATTGTAATTTCATGAGCCCTATAACTATCTTAGTTTGTCTTTAAGCTGGTGGGGTTGCCTTCAGTAATCACATCCTTATACTGACTGTGACACTCATGGCTTGATTTGGGAGTTATCTGCTTCAGCAGTGTTATCTTATGTCAATTAAATTTATGTGCAGTAGGATTCTTTATGTTTGTTGCACACGCACATCTTAACCCAAGGTTCATTCGGACTGAAGGCAGTATTGTACTGTTTAACTTCTCTGGACATCATCTTCTGTTTTTTTTTTTTTTTCAAATGAGTATTTTAAACCAATGGGGATTTTTTTCTGTTTTTCTCTGCATTATCTAGCTGTTATAAGTATTTGTATTTTCTAAACAACTGCCATGAGCTTCTGAAGAAGGACTGGTTGGTCCGAAAGCTAGAGCACTTTGTTCTTGTTGTTACATCTATGTTGGTCCATTAAAAGGTATCAAATCATTTGCTTCTGGATCTATTCTTGCAAGGACCAATACGGCAACTACTAAATCTAGATTCCATTATATAGCAGGCATACTGCATTATGCCTAGGGGCTGGCTCACCCTTGTTCGCAAACAAATCTGACAACTTGAATAAGGGCTCTGCAGTAGTCCATCTGGACTGAGTCTGTGCATTATGAGGACCTGTATGTACTGGGGGACTATCTATCTGCAAAACTTCAGGTGCTGAAACTACAGGGGGGGTCACTTGCCCCTGCCTGAACCACATTTTTATTTGCATGTAAAACATCAGATATAACAGATATATTAACAGTAGAAATGTTACCCCGGGGTGCGTTGAAGCTCTTATCCGGATCTATGCTGGTGGCCACTGGTGTTAGAAACATAGAAACACTGACTTTGATGGCAGATAAGGACCGCTTGGCCCACCTAGTCTGACCATTTCCCTACCTAGAGGATAAGCTGCAGATTCTATTTAGCCAACAGCCTATTTCTTCCTACCCCCCACAAAAATTGCCTTATGTCTGTCCCATGCATTCTTGGATTCTCCCACGGTTTTAGACCCCACAACCTTCTCAGGAAGGCTGTTCCATGCATCCATCACCCTCTCTGTGAAAAAATGCTTCCTCACATTGACCCTGAGCCGTCCCCCCTCTATCTTCAAATTGTGTCCCCTTGTTCTTGCACATCTCTTTTTCTAAAAGATGCTACCCTCTTGGACTTTGTTGATTCCACTGAGGTACTTAAACTTTTCTATCATGTCCCCCCTCTCCCTCCTTTCGTCAAGTGTATACATATTAAGCTCCTTTAGTGTATTCTCATATGGCTTCTCTTACAGACACTGCACCATTTTAGTTGCCCTCCTCTGAACTGCCTCCATCCTGTCTATGCCCTTGCAGAGATGGGGTCTCCAGAACTGGATGCAGTACTCCAGATGGGGTCTCACCAACTGTCTGTAGAGGGGGATAACAACTTCCTGTTTTTTTGCTGATGATGCCTCTCCCTATACATCCCAGTATCACCCCAGCCCTCCCTATCGCCTTCTCACATTGCTTGCCAACCTTAAGGTCATCTGATATGATTACCCCCAGGTCCCTTTCCTTTTTTGTTGTTACTACCTCCCCCCCATTGTGTAATATTCCCCTGGATTTTTGTTTCTCAGGTGCATTATTTTGCTCTTCTTTGCATTGAATCCAAGCTGCCATACTTCTGACCATTCCTCCAACCTTGCCAAGCCCCTTCTCATCCTTTCCACGCCACCTTGTGTATCAACGCTGTTGCAGATCTTTGTGTCATCTGCAAAGAGGCATACTTTTCCTTCCAGTCCCTCTGCAATGTCACTTATAAAGACATTAAAAAGGACTGGACCCAGTACTGATTCCTGCGGTACCCCACTAGTAACCCCTCTTTCTTCAGAGTGGACTCCATTTACAAATACTTTCTGTGTCTTGTTGTCCAGCCAATGTTTTACCCAGGCTACCACCCTGAGACCCACTCCCAGGCTGGTTAATTTGACTATTAATCTTTTGTGTGGGACTGTGTCAAATGCCTTGCTAAAGTCTAGGTAGGCCATGTCCACAGCCCCTTCCTTGTCTACTACTTTAGTCACCCAGTCAAAGAAATCAATTAGATTCGTCTGACATGTTGGAGATTTCTGTATCATTTCCTGGTATGAAGGGTCCCCCAGGTCAGGAATCCATTGCCCTGAAGGTCCCTGAATCCAGCCCACACTTTCTAGTGCCCGATTAGGGGACCACTCACCTGCAACAACATCTGAGTTTGTGGAAGGGGCAGGTAATAGTTTATTCCAGTCCATGGGTTGCTGTCTATCGAGAAATGAGAGGGTAGGTCCTTCATTCACAATCATTTCCAGTGCACTATTGCTAGTAGAATGAGTGGTCCATGATTGCTTCCCAGGCCCCAAATGCTGCTTGCATCCACTTTTTGTGGAGCTTAATTTTGCTGAGCAAGCAGGCTGTAGACACACGGGTTCTGACCCGTTTTCACTGCCAGCCACACTTACAGCTTTACTCGGCTCTGAGTCCGTACTTTGTCCAGCTGAAGAAAGTTTTGCTGCAGAGGGAGGAGATTTAGGTGGCTGAGTCACATCTGAGGCATGACTCATGACGGTTCTGACAGGAGGCTCAGCTTTTTTGACTGGAGGCTGTGACAAAGCAACCATAGCTGCATCAAGTTCATGTAGTCTCTATAACTGCTTTTGCTTTTCTTGCTTTAACTGTTTCAACTTATTGGCCTGTTGTTCTGCCTGTACTCCATCCTGCTCCGAGTAGCTTGTAGCAGCTAAGCCAGGTTTCATCATTTTGTGTCTTTTCTGCTGTACCTCCATTCCCTCACCATGCTCATCCTTGGTGGATATTTCTTTCTCTGAGAACTCTGCAACTATTAATTCCAACTCTGCAGCCTCTTGAGATAAAAGGACAAGGAAGGAGGCTGTCTCCCCTGCCATCTCAACATCCATTCCTTCTGTTGGCTGCTGCAAAATGGCCATCCTGGAGAAGACGGCCAAGGGGTCCACCTACTGACAGAGATGGGGAATTTCCATGGTGTCCTGGCCAAATTTCCACCATTCACTAAAAACAAATACCACCAACAGCTTAAAATCTGGTTCAATTTCAGTTGGCATCCATCTGTATCCACCTCCCCCCCAGGACGAGGCTGAAAATAGGCAAAACATTGTCTAGTCCTCCTTCCCAATCAACACAAATTAAATAAATAAATAATGCTCTTGCCTATGGAACACACACCCTCCCCAGACTCTTCCTTTAGTATGGCTTCTGGACTTTTTTTTTTATCTCCATTACCACTCCAAATGTGCAGGTCAGTGATCCCCCTTTTCAGGTCATTTTTACAAATGGTGGTATTGCTTCCTAATTAGCCCATCTTCCAAACTATAACTGTACCAAGTTTGGTAAAATGATGTTGTGTAATGGCTGAGATATATAGAATAACATGGGGAAGTGTAAGTAACAAGGCTTTTACGCACACCTGAGGTGTGCAATGCCTTATAAACCCCGAAAGTGAAGCTCGAAGAGTTTATCAAGGCAGTGCACACTCACCATAGTGAGTTACCACACTTCACTATGTGTTATATTTATTATACTGGTTTTACTGGTAATGAAGAGGTAAAAAAGCAACAACTTAGTATCTGATTACAATGTGCTTCAAATGCTTTTATTAGAAGCTACTTAAAACATGAAATACAGTTTTCTTGTTGAAAGCATCAAACCAATTTAAATTCATAACATTTTAACTGATTTTAATTTTCTCACAGAAGCTGCCCCCCCCCCATTCCAAGTTAGTTGGAGAAGTGAACCATTAAGGCTGAAGAATTTCTCTGTGTTATTCAAACATTTTTTGCATGAAAGCTGTATCTGTTTTTCAGAGAAAAGTGTTTCTGTGCTTGTGGCCAAGAGTGAAGGATTTCCCACTCAGCAGTAGCAGGAGTGCAGTGTAACCATTACTGACCAGTTATAATAAAGCATTTAATATACAATGGCAAGAAAAAAATTCTGTTCCCTGATTGGTCAGTGTCCATCTTCAACAGTGATGTTATCCTACTAGCACAATATTACTGTATGAAGGTCTAGCACACACATGGCCACATAACATGAAGGAAACATGATGAGAAATCCCTCCCTCCGTCTCACAGCACAGAAATTCGGGAAAGGGAAATCCATGGCTACATCTGTGTATGCCACTACAAGTACATGGCACACACTGTATGTAAAACAACCACTCTCATCTTCCCACTGTGGCAGAAACCATTATATCCAACACAAAAAATCATCTCGTCATCATTATGACAGGCTTCATTGTGGTCTACACTAAGCAGCACAACTGAATAGGCATGTGCAGTTTTCAACAAAAAAATATTTCAGTGAAAGCTGTCAGAGTGATCATCATTCTAGAGTCTTTCTCTCTTTCTGTGGTTGTGAAGCTGATTGTTTTGATGGCTTTCAGTAACATATCGGTTATTTCTTTTTTCTTCTTATAGTCACCTGCTCACTTGCAGTGTGTGTGGCTTTACAATGTATCCACTCTGTTCCCGATGACCGTTACTGCAGCTCCACCCACTCCAGTCCCAAACACCAAAACTGCAGTTCATCATTAGGAACTTTTTTTAAAAAAGGGAAAAAAACTGTAAAAAATTGCATTCTTTCAACTTCCTGTAGTGTGTGTCTGTGTGTGTGTGTGGGGGGGGGGGAGAGGCATGAAACACGGACAGTTGCTTCTCATGCTGATATGTTTTTCCTTTGAGGGCAGGATGAGAGATGTGCTGGTAAGAATTTGTCCCAGGGATAGTGCTTGCCCTACCTGGAAGCTTGCCACACACTAAAGGTCTTGGGAGAGCTAGGGTCCCAGGGACCCCTCAGAGAGGTTAGGGATGTATACACTGTGTAAATATATTAAAACTAGGTCCCATAAAAAAAATTTAAAAATGTATGCCTCGTACAGTAAGTGCTGGGGTAAACCTGGAAAACATTAAAGTGGAAGTACTTCAAGGGAAACGTGTCTTGGAGAACTGGGGTTGGAAACAGAGCTCCAGATGAGTTAGAGGATGCAGTGGGCACAGCTATTACTGTACAGTTGAAAGGATGGTATGGAGGAGTAATTGAAAGGGAAATGCCTGGAGCTGTGTAACATCTGCAGAGGTAAAGTAAATGTACCCAACTTGATCCCAGTTCCATGTTCTCCAGGTTTGGTCTCAGTTTGTGTGTGAGCTCTTGTTCATTGGTGTCCTGTGTATTGGTTCATGGTGCCCCTACTCCTGTGTCCCAGGCCCAAGATGGCAGCAGCCCCTGGTAAGGTACAGGTTCTATGATGTAAAGTGAAGTGAAAGCTCCTCTGATGAAACTACCACCATATATCCCTAGACACAGGGGGTGCCTGGCTCATGCAATTCTCTGTCACACCCTGGATTTAAACAGCTCAGTTTTTGTAAGTGAATAATTCTGGGCTAACATAATCATGTATTGTGTTCACTAGACTCTGTACTAGCTCTATGTGACTCTATTTTGTTTTCCTGTTTGCTTGCTTGTTCTCCTCAATTGTTGCACTGAGCTGGGTTTCTCACCCTGCAACCTCTGCATTATGTATGGTGTTCTCTCTCTTTATTCTCCCCTGCCTATTTATCTAAATTATACCAGCCAGATGAAAAACGTATCTTCCCTGCTGCTTACCGCCTGCCAGCTAAATGTGTGCATACGTGGAAAACAGCAGTCAAGGACTGTGGCGAGCACTCCTGTTCTAACATGGGGCAGCTTGTTTCATGACTGCAGTAGTGGTATATACTCCTCCTGCATGCATCCGTCACCTGGGACCCACCCTTCATCAGCACAGCAGTGCTGATCCACTGAGCCAGCACGGCCCCCTTGCTGTCTCAGTATAGGTGGACTGGCACTGTGCAGCTGCTGCTCTGCAAGTTAATACAAGCAATTGTGAACATTTCTGACACACCTATTAAATAGATGCAAACAAATATGAAAGTGTTTTTTAAATATGTTTAGTAATGTTGAATAAGGGACATGCAGAGTAATCTACAAAAGCTAGAGGGGTGGTCAAAGGTCTGGCAGTTAAAATTCAATGCTAGGAAGTGCAAGGTAATGCACCTATAGAAAAAGAACCCCAAGACAGAGTACTGTATGGGAGAAGAGGGCCTTGTCACTACAGCTGAGGAATAGGATCTGGGAGTTATCATTAGCAATTCACTTAAGCAAACGAGTCAGTGCAACTAGGCCTATAGCAAGGTTAACAGGATGCTGGGGTGTATCGAGAGGGATATTGATAGCAGAAGAAAGGAAGTAATACTTCCCTTCTACAGATTCCTGGTGAGGCCTCTCTTAGAGTACTATGCACAGTCCTGGAGTCCTAACCTCAGAAAGGATAAGGATAGGTCGAAGACAGTGCAATGCAGAGTAACAAAAAAGATTCAGGGTCAGTAGGGCAAATCCTATGACAAGCGCCTCAAGGCACTAAATATGTACTCACTGGAGACCAAATGGGAGAGGTGAGATATGATAGATACCTTCAAGTTCCTTAAAGGAATAAGCACAGTGACCTGTGGAGAACTATTTAGCCTGAATACCAATTCACGGTCACGTGGACATGAATAGAAATTAACAGGAGGCACTGCAGGATCCGGAGAGATGTGAAGAAGTACTACTTTATGGAAAGGATAGTGGAACCTTGGAACAGTATGTTGGCTGAAGTGGTGGGTGTGAAAACAGTCAGGCGATTCAAGCAGGGTTGGGAAGTAATGAAGGGAATAGTGGTTACTAGGGATGACAGGACCAATGAGGAGAATAGAGAGAGGGTGAGGAGGGTTAGTACCCTCGAGGAACAGTAGGTTCTGGGGACTATAGGGAACTTGGGCAGACTGGATGGACCGCTGGTCTTTTTCTGCCTTCATTGTCTACGTTTCTATGTTTCTATCACCAGGCTGGCCCTGTATATCTACCACTGAACCACCAAGGGATTATACTAGCCAGGGCATATGAGGTACTAGTCCATGGCAACCAAGATGTTGCATATCATTTATTATAGAAATGGTGTCAGACACCCATGTAATTAATGGCAGTCTCTTTTACATATGTCACTCCCCCCTTAGCTTAGTGCCACCGGTGAATTATTAATATGCTCATGACCCTTCTATGTTACCATATTACAGTTTTGACATCCTACGTGGCAAGATTCCACTGCTCTGTTGGACCTCCACCAAATAACCCACAACTATGAGGTACAATTAGTTTTTTTGTGGAACAGGTATTACAAGACTGGTACACCAGAGATAGGGGCCTTGATTTCAGGAGGAATAGCAACTCTGTTTGATGCTGGGTAACTCTGAATAGCAGTGACAGCTGAGAGGTTTGCCTTCACTGAGCGTATTATGACAGGATTACAGAGCAACAGTGGAACCATTCCAGAGAATGGGCAGAACGCTGCACATCATGGTAATGGCAAGCAAGAGAAATAAAGACCAGATTAAGCCAGGAAGATGAAAACTAGACAGTAAATAATGAGTGACAATAAACTGAATAAATAGGCTGGATAATGAAGTGATTGTAATTGTTTATGTTTGCTGTTTTAATACCCGTGCCTCCCCTGCACTGCATATCTCCTCGGACTAGTTCTGGATGTCAAGTTACTACCTTAAAGTACAAAATAAATTTTGCTTCAGGTGATATATAATATTAACCCGACTGCCCATTGTCAAAAGCAGCCTGTTAGAATCTTGCAGTGTTCTTCACGATGTGTGGTTCAGTAGTTTCTCCCTCTAATAATGCCTGTTCAGCTTTTGCCACTTTCTCCCAATGAACTGAGGGATGTTTTAATCACTTCTGGCACTTGATGAAGAAACCAATGGGGTTCTGAAAGCTTGTGTAACAAGTGTCTGTTAATCAAATTAAAGGTTTTACAATAAACATTTTGGGCATTGATTCTACTCTGACTTAATCAGTGACATAGCTCTGCACTGTAAACATTTTCCAGTCATGCATTTCTTTACAGCAATGAAGACAAGAATAGAAAATTAATCCAGGATCATTGATTCAGTGAGTGAAAGCTGCTACAGC
Source organism: Neoceratodus forsteri (assembly GCA_016271365.2). Taxonomy (NCBI): domain Eukaryota; kingdom Metazoa; phylum Chordata; order Ceratodontiformes; family Ceratodontidae; genus Neoceratodus; species Neoceratodus forsteri. The sequence continues at coordinate 907,282,672 of CM057452.1, forward strand.
AACAGTCTGCTGTTAGAAAGCTGGTGTTCTGGCCTCAACTAAATAACTTTCTAATTCAATGTTTTTGTTTTCTGTGTATTTGTCTGTCTAGCCAGGCAGAGGAGTTAATGCTTTGTTTTTAAAACTTTTCATTTCATCATGAATGGTTGCTCTTCATCCCTACCCTCATCACTCCCTATTCCTGTGTCCAGCTAAATGACTTATCCTTCATCTTACAGGACTGTGGTGGCTCCACTTCAATATTCATCAAAAGAATGCCTGCATTTCCTGCCTCATTCCTACTGTAAAAAAAAAAAAAAAAAGTATTAGTTAAACTTTGTACCTACTATGTACTCACCTGCCTACTGTAACCTTATATGTTAGTTAGCTTATCCATGGTTTTATATATGTATAGTTTCTCTTATCTTCACCATGTATACTTTCTCTGACAATCTGTCATTTTTTTTGTCTCCTTTGTATTTTCTTGTACTTTTTCCTATACTGTTCACACAGTACTTGAAATGATGATGTATTATCTTTCTCATGTTGTAATCATCCTGGGTCATGACTGAAAATAGTCATTTTATGGCTAGCTCACCTACCCGGTAAACAAAAACCAAATAAAAAATCAAGCAACACACTGCCATAAAAGGCACACAAATGGCCCCAGGTCATCATCAGTGCTCTAATTAGTGAAGACTCTAGCTGTTTCCTTACAGAATAGCCCACTTAATTATCCTTCAGGTGTTTGTGAAACTGTAAATGTGGCCTTTATTAGTGCTCACTGTATAAAGAAAGTTACTTAAAATCACAGCTCTACTGCTGTATATTTTACTGTAAACCAGTACTTGCTGAGTTTATGGTCCCAGATGCACCACTGTTGCATGGGGCAGGAGGCATTGTAGGACAAAGAAGAGCAATAAAAAATGCTTACATGGAGATCCCCAGGGGCCATAAAACTAGTAAACACATTTAGAAAAAAAATCATAATACCAAACAAATGGAAGGATACACTTGGAGTACACACACTAATCAAAATGTGCTGCACAACATGTGTTATTGCAGATGTTGACTATAGTGCTCCTTTAATGCATGCATCATTTTCAGTAAGCAAGTTGTGGCACCTGCAACAAGAAGATACAGTAGATCACTTTTTTGTGGTTTAACATTCTTGTTGCAAGTATCCACAGGTGCAGTCAAATCTTGCCACAACTGGCTGACTGTCTAGTCAAAAGTGTTTTACAGCAGTCTCATCTGGAAAAAATCATGCCTATCTTGCAAGTCTTGATTATACATTTTACCGAGTTTTCCCAACTTTCTTTGTCCCTTCCAATAATAGTTGGGGGATGTGGGGGATATACAAACACTTGCTTTTCCCAGCTGTGGAAAAGACTGTTAAAATTTTTGTAGTGCCTTAACTCATTACATCCAATAGTGTTTCAAGAAGTCCGAACTATCCATTGTTTACCTGACACAAAATGGTCACCCAGGGTATAATGAGTTTAATTTGAATCCTAACCTATGGGTTGGAATAAAGTGTTTTATCTCTCTGTTGGCAATGGTTCTTTGCTTCCCTCCAAGATGAAAGCATATTATGATATCTAGAGGAAAAATAATAAATCCTGATTGATTAAGATGTGCTGTAGCTTAAGCCATGCTAATATCCATGCATAAAGGCATGGCTAGAAACTGACTCCAACAAACAGTCCTTGCATTCATCCACACATCAATTTTCCCCTTGTCTTGCTGTCATGCCCCCCAAATAACATTGTTACCCAGGTATCATGTCTTGTATGACCCAACAGGAAATGCCATCCTCCAGGTACTCACACCCTCACAAAACAAAACAAAAAACACTACAGCAGCAGTTCAATACTCCACCTCTTCCATCCCCACACTATGACTCAATCCCCCAATGGGTTGCTACAGCCGGTCTTATGGTCTGTAGTAGTGGCATCTGTTGGCCCTGATTGGGCCTTCCCAATTCTCCCAGTGTTGACAAACACTGTCCTCACACATGCACAAAAATATAGGCTTGGCAGTGCCATAACATAGTCCTGATCAGGCCTTTCCCTCTCCCTGATGGTGGCAATAAGGAACTGTGAGCACCACTTAATGATGACATAAAGTTGCTACCTCAGACTCTAATGCAGGCAAAAAAAGTCCTTTCAAAGATTAGTGGGAACCACCTATTGGCCACACATACAGTAATTACTTAAATACTTTTTCAGAAAGCAATCCACAGAAAAAAAATTATTTACATTAAAAAAGTTTAAATACCAATAAAAAGGATCCATTTCATAACTGCAACAAGACACTGGTAGGTGCATGTTGTATAACTGCATTTTGTGAGTGGTTGAAGGCACTCAGCTGTGCCCTATACCTCACAATAAACCCAAGCTGGGACATCATCCCGTAATCATGCACACCCTGTTGTCTTATTGCTTAATTTTTAGCCCCATGAAGTAAAAGTATCTCATTTTTACTTACTGCCAGTGTACAGAAAATAAAAATAGCTGGGAGTATTTGGTTGAACTCATCTCTATATGTTGCCACAGCATCCTCATTATTAGCTAACCATATCAGCTGAGAGGTCCAGACATATTTGTAAATCTGAAAGAATAATACCACCCCTTTCTTTTGGTATTCTCAAAAGTTTGTATTTTTCTTTTCGCCTATTGCCTATAAATTTTAAGATAACTATTTCTTCTCATCTCATCAATATCTGAGGACCTGTCAGTAACATTTGGAGGAGATACAGATAACAAATGAACACATTCATTTCAATGAACTTTACTAGAAATTACCACTAATATCTTTAGATTGTTACATCATGTCCCTGGATCCCATAAATTATGTCTATGAAAGTCAGTTTTCAATGTAGTAATTTGTCTCTTGGGTTTTTGGCCATGTAAATTCTTAAATATTTCAGACTAGAAAAATGTCCTTTCAGTTCCAGACTCTGTTTCCAAATGTTTCATTTACCCCAACACAAATCTGCAGTTTCCCTTCGGATGATCATTAATTTGTTTTATAGAAGGTATATGGCCACTGGCCTGCAGTAAAAGAAATCACAGCTGGGATCAGCGGAACATGCTACACAACATCCCAGATATTTGGATCTTGAGTAATTCCTTTCTACATTACTACAATGAGTGTATTTGTAAGAAACGTTTGTCCTGTTGCATTCATCTGCTCTGATACTTAACATAAAGATGAAAAAATGGCACTCACCCCTCCACACCGACATGTCCATTGTTCTGCTACCACTCCCCACTTCTTAGATGCAAGATCTAGTATGAATAACTTCCATACAGTTTTTGGTTTGTACAAAAATGCAATTTTATTTGGACTTACTAGGTGCAAACTAACAACAGAGACATGCCAGCAAGTCATGTTGAGTAGAAACCTAACATTTTGCATAGCTATCTCTACATTTTATCAATGGTACAGTCCACTTCAACCATGTCTGTTTTATAGCCCAGAATGGGGGTGGTTCAATAATTAGGGGGTAAGATGGCCATATCTGACAGAAGGTAAGAGCAAACAGTTTTAAAACACCTTGTGCAAAACAATTGTATCATACATATCTGTGCAATAATAACCAGGGCAAATTAGTGAACATTTATTTATTATTTTTATTTATTTAGTTTTTGTTGACCGGGTAAGTGCATTAGACAAATCCTGCCTATTTTCAGGCACGACCCAGGGGAAGGGCATACATATGAATGACAACTGATCTTGAACCAGATTAAGCTGTTGGTGGTATTTTTTTAGTGAATGAGGGAAATTTGGCCAGGACACTGGGGAAATTCCCCTACTCTTTTCGATAAGTGTCATGGGATCTTTAACATCCACCTGAACTACCACCAATCCAGGCAGATGGGACCTCGGTTTTTAACGTCTCATCCGAAAGACGGCATCTCAGAAGTGCACATATATATGAATTATAAAAACTAGATTAAAAACTCAGACTCAACATCAAGACTGCATTGCAATTTCATTCAGCTTTTCCAGCACTGTTCATGATGTGTGCTTGTACGTCCTAAGAGAGAGAGTATATTAAACATTTTATACCATCTAATAGTAGGAACTGGAGTAACAGACTCGCTGTCACCCTTATAAATGCACTACATCTGACAAAAAGGGGATAGATGTCAGACAAAATAAAAATAAAATGGAGCCAAGCTAAAAAACATTCCAAATATTTGAAACTAGACTAATTCCATTCTACATTACTGCACCAAGTGCATTTGTGTGAAATGTTGTTCTGTGGGGTTTATCTGCTCTTGATACTTACCCCCTAGCTCCTCATCCTGGACAAGCTCAAGGCTGTGGGGCTGTCTGACTCTTCAGTCATTTGGTTCCACTCTTACCATGAGTGTAGATGTCAAGCTGTCCGTATTGGAGAAACCAATTACCCCACTCTCTGTAAGCTGAGGCATCCCCCAAGAGTCCATACTTGGCTCAGTACTCTTCTCTATCCTTCTGAATGAACAGTCCACTGTCTACTCCTCTGCATCCATCCATACATACACAGATGATGCCATACTCTTTGCCTCTAGTCCACTGCCTCTGGCCTCTCAGCCAGGCTTCAACTGAACTTTATTAACATCCAGCACAAGTTCCTGGAAAATCAGCTGTCCCTCAGCACCAAGACAGCTGTCTCTATGACCTTTGGCAGTAGGCAGAGACTCACCAGGCTCACCCCTCTCCCCACTTTCCTAACCCTGGATGGTGCATCAGTTGAGGATATTCCCTCATTTAAGTACCTTGGGGTCTGGCTGAACTGGTACCTTGATTCCTCAGTGCATGTGGATGCCTCCCACAAGAAGCTGCACCCCAGACTTGGTGCTCTTTATAGGAATAAAGGGTGCATCCTGCTAAAGTTAATATCTTTCCAATGAGCCTGAAAAGATGCAGACCTCCATAAACAAAGTATATGCAATTGACAGACCATGACATACTACCAAGGATTGGGTAAATGTATCCCCTCTTGTGTTGCCAAAAGGCGCAATAATGAGGCAAGCAATCAAGGTTTTCACCCTCCCCAAATGAATCACATAATCATCCCTTGCCAATCTTGAAAATAACAAATGGGGGGGGGGGAAGCGGAAGGATCTAAAGGAAAAATAAAATATGTGGTAAAACATTTAGATGAATAAAGTCAACTCATTGAAAGAAAGAAAGAAAAATGAAAAGAAAAACAATGATCATCAGCAATGGCAGCTGTCAAGGGCCATAATTCAGGAAATCGAGACGGTCTTGTATTTTAGAAATTGATTCCCTAAATATTTTAAATAGTTCCTATTCCATTGGACCACCAATAAATCAATGATATATATGAAGGGGGTGGAGAGATAGAAAGTTAAAAGTTCAGTCTTATCTTTATTTAAACAAAACCAGTTAAGTGCTCAATCATCTCCAATATATCAAAAACCACCTCTAAGGAGATGGTAGGTTTAGTGAGAGTTAATAGAATATCATCAGCAAACAATGCAGTCCTATATATTTGACCCCCTAATAATATACCAAGAACTATAGGTGATTGTCTAATATGAGAAGCCATAGGTTCAAAAAAAGAGCAAAAAATACTGAAAAGAGGGGACAACCCTGCCATTTACCCCTTTTGAAAAAAAAAAAACAAAATAGAAAGTAATCCATTAACTTTAACCATAGCCAGGGGTGAGTGGTATAATTTTTGCAACATTTTGATAAAATCAGTAGGGAAACTGAATGACTATAATGTTAAGCCAAATAAATGGCCAAGAGACTCAGTTGAAGGCCTTCTCCACATCCAAGCTGGCCACGACCAGGAGGATCAAGCGCTGATGTACATAATCCAAAAGATGCAAGGTGCGGCACACGTTGTCATAAGTCTGCTTTTTGTGCATGAACCCAGCCTGGTCCTGTTCCAGCAAGGCAGGGAGAAGACTCTCCAACTGGTGAGCCCAAATTGACATAAAAAATTTATAATCAGAATTCAAGCTAGAAGTAAGGTGATATGAGGTGGGTACAGTAGGATGTTTACCTGGTTTTGGAAGCATGGTAATAACTGCACATTGCCAGGATGAGGGTGGAGCATTCCCATCCTGTAAGTAATGAAAGAGCCATGACAAAAGAGGAGTTAAATTCTTGAGAGGTCAACTTTTATAAGACAAGCCTTTTATCCCAGGACATTTACCCATTTTAGCTGCCTGAATGCTTTGAAGGAGTACTGCCAAAGAGAGAGGGGAATGCAATAGTTGTGCTTGTTCAGAAGAAAGAGGAGAAAGATGAGCATGTGATAAGAAGGAGTGAATAGACCAATCAGGGAGCCAAACAGGTATAATATCTGAAGTATAGGGAAACAAATAATAAAATCTGAAAATAGAATTTCAGCACATTGATTCATAATGATACTTGTTTTAGGATGACATAGTTTAACTACAGTGGCTGTGACTGTGAGCATGGAGACATCGAACAAGGTGTCATGCATCTCAAAGACCCCTCATAGTATCATTGTCTCAGATAAAATAAAGCATGTTCCACCTTCTGATCTAGCAGTTTTTTAAGGTTAGCCTGGGTCTCCAAAATTTCCCCCTGAACAGTCTTGTCTCCCTGCCCCGAGCAGCCGGTATAGAACGCAAGGTGTTGTATAATTTCTGCATTTAACCTTCATGTGCCTGATGTAATGCAGATACATGGGCAATTATAGTACCTCTGAAGACTGCCTTAAGTGTGTCCCAAAGAATACTAAGAGAGACAGTGCCATCATCATTCCCCTGCAAAAATCGAGGAATCTGTTGTGTTAACTTTTCAAGGAGAACCTGATTTCACAAGAGGCCTAGATGCAAATTCCACACATTATGATGGGGCTTTCCTAAAGAAAACAGAGCACTAACTAGGGCATGATCAGAAAGGTGGATAGGGCCATGCTCAAGAGTGTGCACAGTGTCTATATGCTCCAGAGTAATAAAAAAAAATCTAATCTGGCATAACAACCTTATCTCGGAGAATAATATGTGTAATCCCTAAGAGTGGGATGTAGAAATCGCCAGGTGTCTACAAAGCCAAGATGTTACAGAGTCTTTCATATATATTTATGGCCAAAGAAAAGTGATTGGTTTTGGGATTAGATGTATCTAAATCTGGGTACAGGGTAAGATTCAAGTTCCCAAGAAAAAAGAAGAAAAAACTTGAGTTCCTGTTCCAGGGTAAAATACGTATTAACTAGTGTAAGGTGGCACCCATAAAGAGTGCCTGTCATAATAACATAATGCCCTGCCCCATTAATAAGGCTATTATGTAAATCAGAAGGAAGCCCTTGCCTACACAAAATTAAAACTCCTCTCCTACGGCCTGATTTATGTGAGGAGAAATAAGTTATATGATCTGAGTGCTAATTTGGGTTTAACACAACTAACTGATGACTATATCAGGATCAAGCCAAAGGACCCATCAGCTTCTACAATTTTGGACTAAATTTTTACACCAAGAGTAAAAATTACAAATTTAGTGGGGTTCTAGCAGATAGCTTTAGTGACCACCTGGGCATTATTTGTATGAGGAGCAAAGAAAACAGTTTAGGGACTGCCAAGATAAAATACATGAGGGTATTCAAACATTTTGACTGTATTTCCTTTATGCAGGATATTGAAGTAACTAACTGGAACAGACGTTATCTTATTCCTACTGTAAACAAAGCCTGGAATTACTGCTAAACAGAGTTTTTGAGGTTGTGTCCTATTCATGTTCCATTAAAAAAACAGCATGTAAATAATAGTAATGCCCCATGGTATGAGAGCAACTTGCACACATTAAAAAAACAACAAAGAAGCAAGTCTTGGAAGAAAAAGCAAAGAAGTCTAACTCACAGAGGATCTGGAATTTATATAGAGAGAATAGGAATTAGTATTTGAAAGAAGTTATGCAAAATTATCCTATTACATGGAAGTACTCGATAGTAAAAACAACTTCAATCCTAGAGATTTTTGGAAGTTAATGCATACATGACAGAAAACCAGTTCAAATGGACTTCGAATGTCCTTGAAAGTTAAAGGAGAACCTTTGGCAATTGGTGCTGAAATGGCTAACAGTTTCATCGATTTTTTATTAATATGGGTACTGAAGCAGATAAGACAATGATTTATTAAGCCAGGTACACTCAACTGTATCAAATGCAAATCAATTAAACTTTGCAACATCTTTTAAATTTAAAGAAACAGCGATGGGAGAAGTAATCAATGAATTACTAAAAATAGATGAGACAAAATCAACAGGTATGGATAACATACAAAGTAAATTACTAAAATATGCTGTATGTATTATTACAGACCCTATTTTGGCTGTGTTTAACATGTCCCTGCAAACTGGTGAGTATCCTGATGATGGGAAAAATGCAAAGGTCATTGCCATACTGTATATAAATCTGGATCTTAAAATGAAATATCTAACTATAGACCTATTTCCTTACTTCCGACTACCTCAAAAGTATTTGAAAGAATTGTAGAAATGCAGCTGAAAGCTTACTTAAATAAGAGTGACCTTATAATTCCCAGTCAGTTGGGATTTAGAGAAAAAACATAGCAGTCAGACAGCTTTGCTGAAAGCAGATGGGGGATATACAACACGCTTTGGAAGACAGGCTCATGACCAGCGTTATATTCATAGATCTGTCAAAAGCATTCAACAGATTAGATCCTAGAATATTACTGGATAACCTGCCTTGGGTCTGTTGCCTGAAGTCATACATCGGTTTCAAAACTATTTAGTAGGACACAAGCAGAAAGTGTTCCTGGGGCAATACCAATCAAAACTGAAAGATACACTACCAGGAGCACCCCAGGGATCAATACTAGGTCCACTATTATTCAATCTTTATATGAATGGCCTTTCATTTGAAAATCCAGAAATAAGCTTACACCTATATGCAGATGATACAGTTATTTACACTGTAGGGAAACGTGTGAATGAAATACAGAACACATTACAAAGTGCATTTGACATACCGTAGTCTTTTTTCCATAAAAAATAAGTTAATCTTAAATGCTAATAAATCCAAAGTAATGTTATTCAAACAAAGGAGCAAGAAATTAGATGGTGGGGACATGTTCTACATAACCACGTGAGATAGAAACAGCCTATAACTGGTTAAAGCATGCAAGTATTTAGGGATCTAGAATGGCAGTCATTGTAAATGGAATACACATATCAATACTTTGACTAAAACTTTGTGATAAAAATTGGGTATCTTATACAAAATAAGGAAAGAACTGTACTTACAAACCAGACTTAAAGTAATTTAATGATAATATCTGGGTTTCAATTTTCCCGATTGGGAAACCCATTGCGTAATTTGCTGTTATAAAGGAGTGTTTATAATGACAAAGATGCACCAGGTTCCTCTCACTCTGCACATGCACCAGCCACAGCTCTTCCATTCCTGACCACTGGCCACATTACCACCCGAAACTACACCGCCACTCTGACTTGGTGGACTGGCTGTAAGTTATTTTAAAAAAAATCACTGATCTAAAACATTTTAAACAAAGCAACAACCAGGAGAAAAAAAATGTCAGCAGGCAACTGTGGACCATGCTAAAACTCAATTGGGCCACAGCTGTACAGGAACATCTTTTATATAATTCCTGCAGTGAAAAAGCCAAACCCAGCAATTATATAAAATGAAATATGGGATGCTGCAGAAACTCAGATTTTATATACACCCTCTGGGTTAGATGCTTAAATAAACTCCTTGAGTCATGCTCTTGGGGTTTATGTGGCATCCAGCACCTCAGGTGTGTGCAGAATTAGATACTGAAAAATCACGGCACACTCTCCATACAATAACCAAAAGGAGATTTGTGATACTTGTAGTACTGCACCAGTATAAGTCCTTTATTCAATTGTAGCAGCACAGCATGTGATTAGGAACCCATTCAGGTAAAGGATCGTGGCAAGCAACACAACTTCTTATGTTTCACCTAATCCTAGACTTTTTCTTAAAGCCTAGGAGTAGGTGAAAATGTAAAACTTGGTGTTGCTTGTCATGATCCTTACTTGAATAGGTTCTATACTGTGCTGCTAGATGGAAAAAGAATTTATACTGGTGATAATAAGTATCACAAGTCTTTGGCTATTGTGTGGAGGGTGTGCTGTGATTTTTCAGTATATAGTACACAATTATCACTGAGCACCTAAAGCCTAGTGTGGCTCTACTTTTTCTGTGTGTGTGTGTAAAATACTTGTTTTTTTTATATATTGAGATTATTGTTACTTCCTCAGCTTAGTCTGCTCACATCCAGCTGCTGTTCTCTCCTCATTTGGCCCCTACAGGCTCACTCGAATCCGGCCGGCATGCTACATAATCATGGAGAGGTCCTCCTACCCCCCCCTTCGACAGGCTGGGATCCTGGTACCGGAGTGCGACTCCACTACAGGCCTCCTGAGCAGAGAGGCCTGGCCATCAAGCTGCCTGGCTGACTGTATTTTTCCTCTGGTTTTATCCCTTGAGGTACTGACGTGAGTGACATCCAGGCACAACCTGCCGATGTCTGCCATACCTCAGCCCGGAGTGCACCGTTCCTGTAGTGTCCATAATTTCCATCAAGGGCCACTACAGAGCGATGGAAATTCTCTCCCCTCCCCAGGGAAAGGAGAGCAATCCCTCAGATGCTCCATCTGATCCCACCCCAGCCAACCCCTGATGGCCCGGGTACATTCCCAAACCCAGGTCGTTGTCATGGCACGAGGTGTGGTGTCCAGCACCTCAACCCTCAGCACCACCGGGCCATCCCTCATAAAATTTGTGTTACACCCATCAGCCCATATATTATTCCAATCACTGACTATTAGCAGTGTTCTTCTGTATGGTGGTGCTTCGAGGATGGAACTTACTAAGGTAGATATTTAATCACTTAACTAGGTTTGCACTCAATGCACCACAACATACCCATCGTTGCATGGAGAACTGAACTGACTCCACCAGCTGAAAAGACATCTACTGTAAGTGTATGTGGATTGATGTTTAAATGTTACAAAATGAAAGTTCCTGACTACATACAGTATGTAACAGTGGAAATTTAAAAACTTCTGAGGCTGGGCTGAGAACATATAACTGTAATGAATTTGATGTCCTTTTTAAAAATACTAATATACAAGCTCTTCTTTTTAACAGTTGGGTCCCCAAACTTGGAATAGCTTACCAATAAACTTATGGATACAAAATACTTAGATATTGTGTCTAATAAAATTAAAGAATGAGTTGGCTTACAGGCTTCTTTTCCTCATGTTTGCTTTTATATCCTTGGAATTGGTTAAATTCTCTGATGCTTATGCCTATGCATACCACTTTATTTCCCTATACTACTTTATTTCCCTACTTGATTCCTATACATGTCCCTCTGTCCACTATCCTCTCTTTCTCCTCCCCCCACCCTCCTGCTTTTCTTCTAATCTGAGCCCCCCAGCCTCCACCTCCACATACTATGAGCTCTATTCTTTCTCCTTCCTAACCCTTGCTTTTCCCCCTACCACCTCTCTTTTACCCTGCAACTCAAGTTCAGTCTTATTGAGATACTCTCTCTTTCACTGTATGCATTTGAGCTGCTACTCTGTTATGCCTTATCCCTTTCTTATTTGTCCTCCTTTTTTCTCCCAAGTTAGCCCATTATGCTCATCCCTCCCCCACATACACACATTCCTTTGGAAGTTAATCCACAGCACTTTTCTCTTTGTTATATATTTCTAATAAATTTCCTTGTACGTTGTACTACCTATATAGTTCCTAACACATTGCTATAATGCAATAGATGCACTTTGACAATGGCCTGAAATTGGTTACCTGTTCATACCTGTTTGTCATGCACTATAATTAATGGGTCGCGTTTTTTCCCATAGTGAAAGCCAGCTATAATTTGCTGTTATAACCAGATGGTTATAACAGCAAACATGCACTGGCTTTCACTAACAAATGCACGAGTGTCAGTTCCTCTCGTGTATACTAACTGCTCGGAGCAGAGCCCCACTAAACACTCATTGCTCCCCTCTAGCTCTCCTCATAGATTCTGTGTTTCTGATCCTCATAGCTGAATTGGCAGCCACATGTAGAAAAAGAAACAAAACAAGAAAGATTAACTCAGAATTGTTCTTGTCTGCTCCCCGTCCCTCACAAATGGCATGCTCTGTCTCTCATCTGCCCTGATATCATAATTTTCTGCCAAGTAAACCCTTTGCAATAGAAACCCAGGTTCAAAATTCAATACCTGTTCAAATCAGAAAAAAAAGATCAGTTTGCTGTACTTTATTGTGGCTTGCAGTTTTAAACTATGTCTCACATAAACAAAGTTGTAGTTTCTCCTGCTGTTCTTGGAGTCATGCAAAGACCATGACTGAACAGCGATGCAATTATATTTCATATAATTGCTGTGGTGAAAAAACATGACCCAGGAATTATATGAGATAAAATATGGGGTGGTATGTAAAACTCAAATTTTATGCATATCCTCTGTGTTAGATGCTTTAATAAACCCTCAGGCTCTGCCCTCGGGGTTTATGTGGCATCCAACACCGAGTGTGTGCGTAAAATTCTCATTATACAATGGGCAGAAGAGATCCTGTATTCTGATTGTCTGGCTGGCACCTTTTACCCGTGGTAAATCCTATGAGATACCAACAGGAAAAGGGGCCAGCCACCAGTCAGCCACACAAGAAACTCCACCCTGAGATCACTGCGAGCACCAGAAAGTCAGACTTGACAAAGACAGCAATGAGTGGTAAGGAGATGCAGAACTCCAGAGTTGTTAGTGCCGCCGTTTCCACTCTGAACCCTCGAACGTTGGGTTCTGCACAGAACACACAAAACATTTCAGCACCAAAGATATGCCCAGCAGCATTTACTCCTTCCCCCATACCTCACACACCTTACCTTCACTCAATCTTTTCAGAGCATCTACAGTTTTGGTAGCCATCTCTGCTGCACTGCAGCTCTCACTCTCTCACTCTCTGCTCCTTCCCGGTCTCTCTCACTCACACTGCCTAACTCCAGTGCATGTACAGTAATTAACTCCTGAATCATGACAATCACTCCACCCCCCCAAAAAAAGAAAAACCGAAAGAGAACACTGACTGACAGTGTCAGTCCTTGTCACTACCGCTCAACCAGAAAAAAAAAACACTGTAAGCATAGTAACCACACTCATCTTCCCCTCTGTCTTTTTAAAATGCACTCTGCAGTTCTGTATCGGAGTTCCGTCTCTCGCTGACACCTCCCCACACTTTCAGGTACAAATGAAAAGACATTTCTGTTTTTCAGTTTCTTGCATCTTCCCTAACACTTGGACCTCCACTCCCACCTCCCAATGATACCGATTTCATACCAAAAAAATGCAGCGCAATCTCCCCATTTACCAGTCAAAGCATACTACTAAATGTGTACTGCCTCTCTCACTCTCTATCATCCTCCTTCACATGTCGGTCTCCCAATGCTTCTCTCTGCCACATATCAAATGTTAAAAAAAAAACCCTGACAAAAGTAACCTTCCTGTCTCAATGTGGGGAGGGGGGAGTCCTCAAAATTTCTCCCTAGCAACAAGGAACTATATTTTAAGGCGTAAGAATAACTTCAAAAAAATCATTTAAACAGACAACAAACTCAAGATCATCCCCTTCCTGACATTTGCTGGAAACATTTCAGAATGAAATGTGGCTTCTTGGATCATACACCTGATGCCAATACTTATAGTTCATGGGGCTGTCTTTTGGTGCAGAATCTTCATCTCCCTCTCATTTCCAAACTCTCTCTCTCTCTCTCTCTCTCTCTCGTGTTCTCTCAGCTAGATCATCTGCTGGCCTTTCTTGCTCCTGTCTCTCTTTTTCACTCCCCTTGCTCTCTCTCGTGCTCCTCAGCTTCCAGCTTTTTCCTCACAGCTCCACATTTGCCTTGCCTTACTGAGGGCAAGCTCCAGTCACATCATGTGTGTTTACATAACTGCCCCAGTTATGGACTCTCTCTCACCTGCACTTTTCTTAGCCTTCATTTCATGACTTTGGCTAGCAGTGACCACTTTTGCATATCTTCTCTGGTCACTTCCTTTTCAACGAGATCTGTGAGGTATGCCCATGGCTGGGCTTCCTCAAAGTCAAACCCTCTCCTTTTGCACAACTCCTCAAGGGAACAGGAATGGGGGCATCCTTTGCCCTACTTACATGGGTATGCATATTTGGGAAGAAGAAAATGTTTTGTCTGCAGAAGTTAACCCATTTTTTTCCATTTTGTTGAGCTTTTTAAACGTTTTATTGATGATGCATGTCTGATTTGGAAAAGTTCAGTATTGCAGCTAGAAGAATACATACAACACCTTGAAAATATCAATCCTAATTTGAAATTCACAATCAATCAATCAATCAATCAAATCTTTATTTATTCAGGCGGACATCATTGAGCAAAGCTCATTTACAAGATGGACCTGATAGGTCAAGGATCACATTGAAGGTACAGTAGCAGACATATACAGAACACTTATATTTAAACAGATACAGTAATACAAACATATATACAAATGAAGGATAAGGATGATTCAACCTAACAGGACAAGGTAGGATACAACAGAAGTACCCTAGAAGAAACCAGAATGTCCAAGATCCAATAGAGGAGCCAAAGCAAGCACGCACTACATGGTAACAGGTGGTTACAGGCTCCAGGGCAAACTAACGCAGACAAACAGATGTAATGATTTATGACTGCAAAAATGATGATAAGCAGCCTCTGATGAATGACATGGAGGTGCTGGTGGGAGATTCAGAGAGGGGCTAAGGCTACTAGTAGTAGGAGGTATGGAGGAGTGGTTGGGGTAGAAGTAAGTGCCAGGAATTGGTGTGGAGGTCTTAGTCAGGTGAAGCTAAGCTGTAAAAAGGTATGAAAGGGGGCTGAGATACAAAAAAAGGGGGCTGCGAGGAGGGAAAAACTAAGGGGAAGATTTATGGAAGAGCTGTCAATAATAATTGCTGACTGAAAGGGGGAGGGTTGTGAATGTGACTGGACTAGGCCTTGTGATAGCAATTGCATTTCTCTGGGAAGAGACTTACGTAGAGCTTTTTAAAGGATGCTAGAGATATAAAGTTGGTCAACTTTAGGGTCTTCTGTAGAGAATTCCATGCCAATGCTAGAGAGTAGCTGATTGCAGACCTCCCATGCCGGGTGTAGGCTTTGGGTAACTTAAGCGTGATGAAGTTGTTGCTTCTTAGGCCATAGGACCTAGCTGTGGCCAGTATAAAGCAGTCTAAAATATAGGATGGAAGTTTATTAGACAAGGCTTTGTATATCCATAGTGCAGCATTTCTGTTCCTTCTGAGGTGTAGGGATGTCCAACCAACTGCAGCATAGAGAGGCAATGATGAGTGTTGAATGGAAGATCTGTAATAAACCGTAGTGCTCTGTGATACAAGGTATCCAATTTGCTTAAGTAGAAAATAGACAGTGACCATAAAGGAAGTCTGCATAGTCGATAGTGAGATAAATGAGGCCTGGATTAGTCTCAGCCTTGAGTCTCTGGTTAGAAAATGTTTAATTCTGAAGAACAGGCCGAGCCTCTTGCAAGTTTTCAGAAGTTCTTCAATATGATGAGTGTAGTCAAGCTGCTATCAATCCACACCCTCAAGTATTTGAATTTATCTACATAGTCCAGGCTTTCTCAAGGATGGTGGATAAATGGGGAAGATTGCTTGGTGAGGAGGTGTTAGTATGGTTATTAGTGGAGAAGAACATAGCTTTTGTCTTCTTTGCATTTAGGAGTTTTTTCTCAAGTAATTGGTGTTGCAAGAGGGAGAATTCTGATTGTAAAATTTCATAGGCCACTGCAGGCGATGGGTTACTGTCATATAAAACAGTGTCATCTGCAAAGAGGTGAACATTGGCTTTGGTGAGATTAGTGTCAATGTTGTTAATGTAAATGGCAAAAAGGATGGGGCCCAGGATAGATCCGTGAGGAACTCCTCTTAGAAGCGATTTTAATGAGGATAAGTCACCTTCAGCTTTCACCTGCTGTGTTCTATCAGTGAGGTAACATCTGAACCACTTAAGAGAGGGTGGGTCTAAGCCTATGGAGTGTAGTGAAGAGAGAAGTAGCTCATGATCCCACGGTGTCAAATGCTTTGCTGCACTGCAATGCACTGGAGTGAAAGAGATATTCATTTTTTGGATGTGAATGCATTTAAAGGAGAAGATGGCTCAGTGCAAACAAGTTTGTATCAGAAAGATACTGACCGAAATGCCCTGTTACATTTTAATAGTTGCCATCCTAGACATTTGGTTAAAAATATTCCTAAGAGCCAGTTTATAAGGATAAGATGTAATTGTTCTACTAAGGAATGTTTTACACAGGCTTGTGAGGAGATGAGGGATATTGTAGATGACCAAAGTAGTAGACCGGGGGGGGGGGGTTGTGGACATGGCCTACTTAGACTTTAGCAAGGCATTTGACACAGTCCCACAAAAAAGATTAATAAACAAGTTAGCCAGCCTGGGAGTAAGTCCCAGGGTGGTAGCCTGGGTAAAAAAATTGGCTGGACAACAGGATGCGGAGGGTAATAGTAAATGGAGTCCACTCTGATGAAAGGGGGGGTTACTAGTGGGGTACCACAGGGATCAGTACTGGGACTGGTCCTCTTTATCATCTCCATAGGTTACATTGCAGAGGGACTGGGAGGAAAAGTATGCCTCTTTGCAGATGACACAAAGATCTGCAACAGGATTGATACACATGGGGGGGTGGAAAGGATGAGAAGGGACTTGGCAAGATTGGAAGAATGGTCAAATGTGTGGCAGCTTAGATTCAATGCAAAGAAGTGCAAAGTAATGCACCTGGGAAACAAAAATCCAGGGGAAGAGTACACAGTTGGTGGGGGTACTAGCAACAACAAAAATGGAAAGGGACCTGAGGGTACTCGTATCAGATGACCTAAAGGTAGGCAAGCAATGTGAGAAGGCATTAAGAGAAGTAGTGGGGTCAAAAACAGTGTGGAAATTCAGGAATGCATGGAACAGACATAAGGCAATTCTAGTGGGGGGTAGGAGGAAGTAGGCTGTTGGTTAACCAGGATCTGCAGCGTATCCTTTAGGCAGGAAAATGGGCAGACTGGGTGGGCCAAGCAATCCTTATCTGCTGTCAAAGTCTATGTTTCTAAGTTTCAGTTTCAGGGGTATAGACCTGCATGTATTGATAAGGCAACCAATTTTATAAGGCAAATAAATAGAGAATTACTTAGATATAATACTGAACATGATATTGACATTGGAATAGAGAACTCTCCCTTAAAAACTAATTTTATCACTACGTATTCATCTCAGTCTCACCTCATTAGGGGTATTATTGAAAACATTGGGAAATTCTGCATAATGAAATAACTCTACAGGGGCTAGAAAAACCATGTTTGGTATATAGAAGAGGCCAGATGATAGGTGACTGCGTGGTCCATATCTTACATATGGGACAGTCTAGTATAAGTGATAAAACACCCTCATCTAAGAGCAACTTTGCCTGTGGCCATTGTAAGTTTTGCTGCCACATAAAAAGAGGTGACAAGGTGATGCATCCTGTTACTAAAAAGCAGTATCTAGTGAATAATTACCCATGCAAGTGGGCCCATAATGGGCAGGCAAATGGCCCCTTTGTGCCTTGCATGCCCAATGAGTTCATTTGCATGAGTACCTTGGAAAATTGCTGATAGCACTCTGGTGCTATCAACACTTGAGGCTAACTTCAGGACCCATGTCTGGGTGGTGTTACCTATCTTAGTGCTGTGCCAACATGGCCCTATAGTCAGTTAGGTAGCACCCGACTGAACATAGCATCCTCAGAGCCCTGGGCAATTGCAAAGCTCAGCGCAAACATTTGCACTGTACTTTGTGCCCAGCTGAATACTGGACACATTGTGTAAAAAGTCTGTTTGATAAAAAAAAAAATGCATTTGCAAATTTATTTGGCATGGGCAGGCTTATTCTGAAAATGCTACTGAAATTGCGGTGAGTACACTGAAACAAACACTGAAAAGAAACATAGGACCACTAAGAAATATATTTTTTTCTAGGATGGTACTTCACAAACTTTGTGGCACTCGTTGGTTTAATGAGTTTTTGTACTGAAAGCAGAAGCTATGCAGTACACAACTGTTAGACATGATATTTTTTTACATGGCTTAAAGCACATGAGGAAAACAGTTTTCTTTACTTGAATGGGTTTAATTGACAGTTATTCCATAGAAACAGACCAGTTATTATAGCAAAAATCAGTTAATATGGCATGTGAAAGTGCTGTCATTAAACAACCTAACCAGTAATGAGATAGATAAAAAAATAATTATAGATGCCAAGGAGTGCATGAGAAAACAAGTTATTTGATTGCTAAGGTCTAAACAAAATTTCATCAGATAACATAATCTGATTGCTAAGGTCTATAAAATTGTATCAGATAAAGAAAAGAATTTAAAGAATTAGTCATCTTTCTAATCTTCTTCAATAGCATCCATGGTTAAAGGCAATGCAAATGATCCAGAGCGAATAAAATATGTTAATAGAGTTTTATTTCTGGAGGGCATAACAATTAGTATCCAACAAAGCACAAGTCCTTATCATGTGAAAAAAATGAACATAACAGGCCTATTGTTCATTTTGTGACTTTTTATGAACCTCAGGATGACAGGAGGTAGGGATGGATGCACAAATATGTTTGTGATGCACAGACTGGTTGGTTGAATCTAGGGACTGTTATGGCATACCTTAGGAGGCAGTATATGGTTAAGGGTGCTAAGCTACAAACCTGGAGGCCTGGGTTTGAATCCCATCACCTCCCACCTGCATACTGTGTGACGCTCAGCATGTCACTTAACTTCCTTGTGCTCCCAGGTCACACCTGGAAACAAGCTCCAGCTTGGTGTGCCTTTCCTGGTTAAACAACCTCCCCCTTTGGCAGACAGTATGAGTAGGTAAAGCTGTTTACATGGCATGAAGAGCTCTTTCATGGCATGTAATGTCACCCAAGCTTTGGGTCTAGCTGTTGACACTGTTTTAAAGCCCCAGTGATTGCTACAGTGAAAACTGTGTACCTATACCTTTTACTATATTTCAGATTGTCCTTTCCTTCCTAGTTTGAGTCCACATAATTTCTTTAAAGATTATAAATAATTAAAGAAGTGTTTCTTTTAATATGGCTGTTCCCAGATGTGTTGGCACCCATTGTCTCATAATGTCAGAAAGCAGTGCCTATTGAATATTGTCACTCCTTAGTCACAAAAAAGTAATGTCAAACAGTTCGGGGTACGAAACTAGTTGAGAATATTGATAAAAATGTGGGGAAAGCCATATTAAAAGAAACATAGAAACATAGAATTTGACGGCAGATAAGGACCACTTGGCCCACCCAGTCTGCCCATTTCCCTACCTGATGGATAAGCTGCAGATCCTAGTTAACCAGCAGCCTACTTCTTCCTACCCCCACCCCCTAGAATTGCCTTATGACTGTCCCATGCATGCTTGAATTCCACCACTGTTTTGACTCCACAACCTCCTCTGGAAGGCTGTTCCATACATCCACAACCTCTCTGTGAAAAATACTTCCTTAAATTACCTCTGAGCCGCCCCTTCTATCTTCAAATTGTGTCCCTTGTTCTTGCACACCTCTTTTTGAAAGATGCTACCCTCTTGGACTTTATTGATTCCCTTGAGGTACTTGAAAGTTTCTATCATGTCCCCCTCCCTCCTTTCCTCGAGGCTATACATATTAAGCTCCTTAAGTCTCTCTTCATATGTCTTCTGGTGCAGACCCTGCACCATTTTAGTTGCCCTCTCGACAGCTTCCATCCTGTCTATGTCTTTGCGGAGATTGGTCTCAGAACTGCACGCAGTACTCAGATGTGGTCTCACCAGCTGTCTGTACAGAGGGATAATAACTTCTTGTTTTCTACTGGTGATGCCTCTCCCATGCATCCCAGTATCCCCAGCCCTCCTTGCCCTCTCACATTGCTTGCCCACCTTTAGGTCATCTGATATGACTACCCAGGTCCCTTTCCATTTTTGTTGTTGTTAGTATCTCACCCCCATTGTGTACTCTTTCCCTGGGTTTTTGTTTCAGGTGCATTACCTTGCACTTCTTAGCATTGAATCTAAACTGCCATACATTTGACCATTCCTCTAACCTTGCAAGTCCTTCTCATCCTTTCCACCCCACTTGTGCATCAACTCTGTTGCAGATCTTTGTGTCATCTGCAAAGAGACATACTTTTCCTTCCAGTCCCTCTGCAATGTTGCTTATAAAGACATTGAAGAGGACTGGTCCTAATACTGAACCCTGTGGTACCCCACTGCTAACCCCCCTTTTTTCAGAGTGGACTCCATTTACTATTACTCTCTGTGTCCTATTCTCCAGCCAATTCTTTACCCAGGCTGTCATCTTGGGACTTAAATAGGGGACAAAAGCATTTTACAAGTTAGGAGAAAAGGCAGAATCTAAAATAGAATAAAATTATGTAAGTACACAGTGGCATAACCAGCCATTAACAGAGTGTATGCACAAGTTTCCAAAATGTGAACTATAGGCCAGGGGACTGCACCACATTGCTGGTGAATTTCCGATGAAGTTGTGAAATTTGCCTTTGTGAAAAACTTCATGAACAGACCACTTTGCCATTTCACAAAAATTGCAATAAGTTTACCTAGGGAAGTGGCACTTTCTTCAGATGAAGTTAGGGTGAAATTGCAAGACTCGGAAAATTTGTTTCTTTGGGAATTTGGCAAACGTCAACAAATTAGTTTACAAAGTGACGTTTATCAAATTCACACATCTGTAGTCTGGGGACTGCTTAGTAAGCTGCCCCAAGTCCCCTCTGAAAGCCCAGCAAGTTGCACTCGAACCCTATCCCCAGTACAGCAGGCTGCTCCTAGCTCTCCAAGCAACTTGCTATACTTCAGACAGGGGTCAGGTGAAAAGTCAGCCTCTGCCATGAAGAGCGCAGCTCCTTACTTCTCATCCCAGCAGATTGCTACACAGTCCTATTCCTCCCACCAGCCCTGGAAATTGCTTCTAAGCACCACAACAGACACTTCTCAGTATCATTACAGTGATCACAACACTACAACAGCAGCAGCGTCATTACTTCACTCAGAAGAACAGCAAAACACTGACTACCTGCCTGGCAAAATCTAACTTAAGCAGCCTGCCTAGTATCAGCAAGGTTGAAGAATGGACTTGACTCACAAGTACAATAAACATGATGATAGAGGCTGGCTGGGTTAACAAAACTGCATGTATACATGATGTAGAGCAACACACCCTTCCCATACCAGGACATGGCACAGGTGAGCCAGTTTAACAGACTCAAAACACAAAGCAAAGCACAGCAAACCTTGCCTAACAACAGAAATGTGGCCCAGTCCATCTATCTGGGGTGGGTGCAAATATTTGTTTTCATAAAAACACTCCTACCTAGGGTAGGCAGTCACTAATCCTCATCTCCCCCACTGGCACTGTTACAGTCGTTCTTTGAACCAGCAAAGGTGCAGTGAAAAAAACATGCTTGAAGTCACAGCCACAACACGTCATCTATGTCAGTCAACCACACTCAATTTCATATGTACAAATCTTGAGTGTGAGGGGGAGCCTGATTGAAACATATGTAAGAAGTAGTGAAAACTGTATTTTTCCCAGTGGCTCCTGCACTGGTTCTTGTTCACTGACTGGATGGGAAGCAACTGACTAGCAGGCAGTGGCACCATACCAGCTCTCATACATGTGACAGTGAATGCTGTGCTACAGCTTTCCTGGTTCTGCCCCCCCCCCCATCCACACTGCTCCACCTGAGCATAACATGCAATGCAACAAAATAAATTTAAAAAAGCTAATATACTGTAAGAAGTATGTATAGTTACTCCCCTGTAGGTACAGAATTTTACATGTACCGTGCACATTTGCTTTATATTAGCAGTAACAAAATAAAGAATAATGTATGGGCAACCATACTAAACAAAACTGTTTCCACCGAGGAGTGAAATAACATCATACTGTAGTCCTTGAGAATGAGGAAAGTTAAACTTGGGACATTCAATCCTCCCTCCTCCAGCAAGTCGCAGAGCAACCAAAGTCAATTTCTGAACCCAAGTCACTAACATGACGAGTGGTAGCATTGCTGCTGCTGTATCAGGCTGGCATCAGCAGCTCATCTTTATCTAAAGAGTGATTGTATGAGCATCATTTTACAGCATTCCTCACCCACCTGGGAGAGAGGCAGGAACAGACCCAGGATGATATTGAGATCTAGAATGCTATCCAAAGCAAGATCATTGGTGTGTAAGGTCATTGAGTTTTGCTGTGAAGCAATGTTCAACAAATACCTGTATTTTTCATGTTACAGTTATTCCAGATGCTAAGCAACTTCATGAATGGAGAAACTACAAAAGACAGGAACCCCAGAACAAATGCCCTGAGGTGAGGGTTACCCTGGAAGAGTATTAGCCATGCAGCCAAAGTTCAAAGAAAAACACAATTGCACATATTCCAGTACTGAAAAGCATCATAGGAAGCATATTCAAATCCCCATGAAGGAATCTGGACTGGCTCAACTTTAAGCAGAATTGCATGATGCCAAAAGGGCATCACAATGCAAGCAGCAAAGACTGAAAACAACAGATACAGATATGCTTTTTGTCCTTGTTAGGGCTCATTGGTGTACCACATCTGTATCTTCTTCATGGGGATTTGCATATGCTTCCCAAAATGCTTTGCATTATTGGAATATGTGCAGTTGTGATTTTCTTTGAAATTTGACTGTCTGGCCAATACCCTTCCAGGGTAACCTTTGCCTCAGGGCATTTGCTCCGTGGTTCTTGTCTTTTGTAGTTCTTCTCTTCTCTGCTATGTGCTCCCTATGCCCCCTAACAAGTAAGATCCTCCTAAGGCTGACTGGCTCCCTGCCTCTGGGCTGAGATACAGATATGGCACTGTGATGAGTACTAACAAGGATGAAATGTGTCTGCTGTTCTCAGCCTTTGCTGGTTGCATTGAGAGGTCCTTTAGCACCATGCAGTTAAGCAATAATGACCAAAAAGCTGGTAATTTCTGAGGGATTAACGACTAGTAAGGGGGGAAGGATGGCTTGAGGCAGAGCTGAGGGCCACCTCCCTTCAGTTGGTTATTAATCCAAGTAAATGACCGGCTTCAAGGTTGTACTTGTGATTATATGTCTAATTGCAATAACAACTTTTGGTTTTGCCAGTTTTATTTATGTTTTAGCTGTGTGGTGTGAACTGTGTGTGCCACACAGCATCAGTCTGCAGCTGTATCAGTCATTTCCAAGATGTTAATGACCGATCCGGTAGCCAATCCGGAGTCTCACTAGACTCATAAATAATTAATTAGACTTATAATTCTGTTTAAAGATGAGACAGTCCAAATTCCTTCATGGGGATTTGCAAATATTTTCCATGATGCTTTGCATTATTGGGGTATGTGCAATTGTGTTTTTCACGAATGAAGATTTTCATTTAAAAGATGATCATGCGTAATATTGGTCAGCCATCTAACACTTCTAAGAAGATTCAGTGCCAAAAACTATCCAGAATTGTTTCTTTAAAAAAATTGTTCATAGAAACATAAAATTTGATGGCAGATATGGACTGCTTGGCCCTCCTAGTCTGCCCATTACCCTACCTAATGGATAAGCTATAGATCCTAGTTAACCAACAGCCTACTTCCTCCTTCCCTCCACTAGAATTGCCTTATGTCTGTCCCATGCATTCTTGAATTTCCCCACTATTTTTGACTCCACGACCTCCTCAGGAAGGCCATTCCTTGCATCCACAACCTTCTGCATGAAAAAATAGTTCCTCGCATTACCTCTGAGCTATTCCCCCTCTATCTTCAAATTGTGCCTCCTTGTTCTTGCACATCTCTTTTTCTGAAAAATACTACCATATTGAACTTTGTTGATTCCCTTGAGGTACTTAAAAGTTTCTATCATGTCCCCCCTCTCCCACCTTTCCTCAAGAGTATACCTATTAAGCTCCTTTAGTCTCTCTTCGTATGTCTGCTGGTACAGACCCTGATCCATTTTAGTTGCCTTCCTCTGGACAGCCTCCATCCTGTCTATGTTCTTGTGGAGATGGGGTCTCCAGAACAGCTTGCAGTACTCCAGATGGGGTCTCAACAACTGTCTGTACAGAGGGATAACAACTTCCTGTTTTCTACTGGTGATGCCTCTCCCTATGCATCCCAGTATCCCCCCAGGCCTTCTGACTTCCTTCTCACTTTGCTTACCTACCTTAAGGTCATCTGATATGACTACCCCAGGTCCCTTTCCATTTTTGTTGTTGTTAGTATCTCTCTCCCCATTGTGTACTCTTCCCCTGGGTTTGTGTTTCCCAGGTGCATTACTTTGCACTTCTTTGTGTTGAATCTAAGCTGCCATACATTTGACCATTCCTCCAGCCTTGCCAAGTCTCTTCTCATCCTTTCCATCCCACCTTGTGTATCAACCCTGTTGCAGATCTTTGTGTCATCTGCAAAGAGAAATACTTTTCCTTCCAGTCCCTCCACAATGTCACTTATAAAGACATTAAAGAGGACCGGTCCCAGTACTGAACCCTTCGGTACCCCACTAGTAACCCCCTTTCTTCAGAGTGGACTCCATTTTTCTATTACCTTCTGCATCCTGTTGTCCAGCCAATCTTTTACCCAGGCTACCACCTTGGGGCCCACTCCAAGGTTGGCTAACTTGTATATTAATCTTTTGTGTGGGACTGTGTCAAATGCCTTGCTAAAGTCCAGTTGAAGACCCCTCCACCAACAGTGACATAATGTACCCGTCTCCTTCTACTAACCAGACCCTTCAGCATTTTGTAATCCCATCCCCTCTACATTCTAACAACCTACCTCCCCAACCCCCCACCCCACTACACACACACACACACACCTGGTAATTTTAGCAGTTGTTTTCTTTTCTGAGGCATTTAACATAAAGGTTTTATAAAAAGTATGGTTTACTGTTATTGTGGTTATAATATTTAATAATGAAGAAGTGTTTAGTAACAATGGCCCCTATGCCCATATATGTGGATTGCTGAAGTGCCACAAATCCATGGCATGCTGCCAATCATATTTTAGTAAGCTATGCACCAGAGGTCCAGCATACCCTTACAGCATGCATCCCTTCTACACTCTATCCCCTGGCCATTCATGCAGCTATGCATGCCAATGGTCTGGGGGAATGACCAGGAGACATGGCCCCACACCACATCATTCACTAAGGTGCAGAGTGAGGGGGCAGCGCAGGCTATGTGGGCAGGGGCCCATGCCATAGCCGCTGTGCATCCCCAATGGAATTCACCTACAAGCTGCAGTGGGACTGGACCCCAGTCATACTTTCTCAGCCTGCTGGTCCAGCAGAGAGGGTGTGGGGCAGCCATTGGGGCTATCGCTGTTTTTTCTCAATTGTCCAGGATTCATTGTGCCCCACAATCCCTTGCTCCACTTCTGGACCAGGATGGGAATCCAACTGGATGTCCATCTATGTCCGCTGATCTGCCCCCCCGTGCAATAATGTGGTGGGGCCTCAGGCAGGCACTCTGCAATGGCTGGATATGGGGAATGCCATGCCCCATGCACCTGTCTGGGTGTGAACCTGTTCCATGCCTATCGCATATACCCAGTCTGCATTGGTGCATAGGCAACAATGATATTAAAAGTAGCCCTTATATCTCTTTATGTCTAGTATCTTTTTGTGTGTTTGCAACTGCCTTTTATAGGCTTGTTGATACTTTCATTATATTACTAACTGAACAACTCTATTGTGTAGTTGCAAGTTAAAACATGGCAGCCATAAAAATCTAGTCAAGGCTAAGTATGAGGTATTTTATGACCTTGTTCTTGGCACTGGGGATGGTGTCATCTCTAATGCAAGTCAATGAACAGGTGGGAGGCCATGTCCTCAGCTGAGTAATGTTCTTCCTGGTGACAGGGAAAACTCACTTGACCACTGCTACCAGGACAAAATACTTGAGAAAAGCATACTTTTCCAAGTTGAAAGACCTGTGTCCAAGGGCCTGGACTCTTTGGGGGGGGGTATTGTACAATATATTGGCCCTGTATGAGGTACCAGACCATTGATGCATGGCCCTGTTCCTGTAGCTTGGCCTTGGGTCACAATGGTAGGAGAGGCTGGAGGGTGTAGAATTTAGACTAAACAATCTAAACAGCACATTTTCAAACTTTGTGGTCATTGGTTTAACAACCCTAATAGCTTATTTACAACCTTTATAGGGTTTAGGTTTTGTGTGGTAGCAACCCCACTAAGCATTAACATAGCTTTTTTGCCATGACTTTCCTTATTTTGTTAAAAATTAAGGTGGTAACCTCATTTACACATGGTAATTGAGACCCTACACAAAGCAGAATGTGAATCCTAGAATACGTTTTACAGAACAGACAGGAAATGGCTGCTGCTGATGTAGAGGTGGTGTAGCCTGAAAAAACTGAGTACATGAGAGAGAAAAACCAGCACAACTTACGCACGCTATCACAATGGCACAAAAGTACAAAGAGCTTGTTTTACTGCTGGTGCCAAAGTGAATACAACCACAGCAGAAATGCAGTTAAGCAGGTGTGCACAACACGTCTCAAAATTTCAAGCCTAGCTCTTTGTCAAGTGACAGAAAAACAGTGTTGGAGGACCGTATTTAGAACAACACTCTTAAATAGTGTTTCTACCAGCACGGAAACAGCATAGGTGCAAAACAATAATCGTGCAAACATGTACGTGCAAATAACACCGTGTAAAGTGGATATATTAAAAATATTGCATATCTGATTCAGAAAACTGATTTTGGACAGAGAACCATGTCAGCCAAAGTTCACTAGCCAGATGAACTGGTTGGGCTAGTAGCCATAAGTGCGCTAAAAGAATGGGGAATTGGTTCCTCCTATGCGTGCTGTGCATAAGGGATGATCCATGAGACAGCAGCAGGATCCACACCCTCAGTGGCTCATTCTGCAAGAAATATAATTGTAACCATTAGTATACACATTTTAACCAGATGGAAATTCATAAAAAAGACACAGTATCAAGTCTGTCACTACATCCTTGGGCGACTATTGCCTGCATCTTAAAAATCTAGAAGGATTATCATTTTTGCAAGTTGCACCTCTAAGTCTCCCTTCCCCTGTCCAGTTACAACTTTCTTAATACCTATGAACCTCCAGGTGTGGGAGCTCCATCAGGGTGATTGTACAGCATGGGCAGAAAGTGCAGAATCCAATGATTTGTGTTGTGTGGCAGTAATGTGCTCTCCTATGCATTCCTTTAACTTGGTACATCTGACATAGTATGAGCAAGAGGCAAGGTACACCACATGGATGGTGTCACTATTGAGGAATTTTTTTTAATGGTCATGGATATATTTATTTGTTGACTAATTTTTAATTTGTTTGTTTGTTTGTCTGTTATTTGAAAATTTGTGACTGTGCAAGGCACACTGAGGCAAGACTCATTTCCAGGTATAATCATGGGGAGACAACAGGGGAGGCAAATACATAGCACAGACAGTACACAGTTAATGCAATTACATAGCAGTGACACAGTTCACAGTTACAGTAAAGTGGAATAGAGTACATGACTTAAAACAGGAGTAGGTGCAATAAGAATAAAGCAGCACAAAACAGGCATTTCAGCCTCACCTATACTGGGGTAAGAGGCAAATGTAAGGGGAGCAGTCAGGTAGGGGGAAAACAGGAGTGAGGGAAGACATTTCAGTTGGTACCTGAGGGAAACCAGGGAGATACTGAGATGGAAGGGGACTGGGTTCTAGAGTGAAAGGAGACAATGGGAGAAGGCTGATTGCCCAGAGGTGGAGCATGAATGAGGAATGGTAAAAATAAGTGTGAGGATCCCTGGAGTGGAGGGAACAGGAGGCAGGGGGATGGAAGAGAGGAGTTAAGAAAAGTAAGAGGGAGGGGACCCAAACCAGTATTTGAACATGAATGAGGCACAGTGGTTCTGGTGGTATGAAGGTGGAGGAAGAATGGATAAGGAGGAGTAGAGTGAGCAATGGTGCGTGCATCAGTATGAGAGGGACAGTTGGTAGCAAAACAACAGAAGGCATTGTAGAGGGTGTCCAGTCAGGCCAGGAAGGGGGAGTGCCATAAATCACATCTGCACAGTCAAAGACTGGCAGCACCATTTTGGTGACAAAGTCATGGCATACCTGCAGAGACAGACAGTCTTTATTGAGATACAAGGCACTTAGTTTGGGGCTGAGCTTGGCATGGATTGCGTCAAAGTGGGCAGAGAAGCCAAGTTTGCTGTCTACAGTAGCCACGCGTCATGGTATTTGAATGGATGAACCACTTCAAGAGGGGTGTCATCCAAGGTGGAGAAGATGGGCAGTAGGGAGTCTGGCCAATTTTTGGCTAGTGCCAAAGGTCATGGACAAACTTTTTTTTTGTGTGTTGTCCTAGAGTTGGTTAGATTGAAACCAGCACAGGACATTACTTGTTGGAGCAGACCTTCAATGGTTGTAGTGAAGGACAGGAGGTGTAAATGACTATGTCATCTGCATATATGTGGATATGCAAATTGGCACAAGCTGTGAGGCTGTTGTTAAGGAAGACAGAGACAAGATGTGCCCCAGGATGGAACCCTATAGGAGAGGGTGGGACACTGAGTCAAAGGCCTTGGCCAGATCTATGAAAATGGCAGCTGTGATGTGTCCCCGATCCAACCCCAAGAAGACAGAATCAGTTACCTGCAGCAGGGAGTAGATGGTAGAGTGATGCTTTTGAATGTCAGACTGGAATGGGGAGAGAAAATTGGTGGAGGAGAGAAAATCCAAGTCTAGTATAGACAAACTTCTCTTCCAGTTTAGAAAGAGAAGGGAAAAGGGAGATTGGTCAAAAGTTACCCAAGGAGGAAGGGTCCCCTCCTTTGTGGATTGGAAGAACTTTGGCCAATTTCCAGGACTGAGGGACAGTAGTGAAAGAGAAGGAGATGCTAAGTAGCTGACTCAGTGGCTGTGCTATGGTAGGTAGAGATATAGATTCACCAGCCATTAGGTTTGTAGTTGATTTGGCAATGGTAAGTGTCATAGTACTTAAACCTGCCATTACAGTGAGTACCTGTAGGGGGAGATGGTAACCAGGCACATGTGTCATAGAAACATAGCAACATAGAAACATAGAATTTGATGTCAGATAAGGACCGCATGGCCCACCCAGTCTGCCCATTTCCCTACCTGATGGATAAGCTGCAGATCCTAGTTAACCAGCAGCCTACTTCTTCCTACCCCCAACCCCTAGAATTGCCTTATGACTGTCCCATGCATGCTTGCTTGAATTCCACCACTGTTTTTGACTCCACAACCTCCTCTGGAAGGCTGTTCCATACATCCACAACCCTCTCTGTGAAAAAATACTTCCTTAAATTACCTCTGAGCCGCCCCCCTTCTATCTTCAAATTGTGCCCCTTGTTCTTGCACACCTCTTTTTTGAAAGATGCTACCCTCTTGGACTTTGTTGATTCCCTTGAGGTACTTGAAAGTTTCTATCATGTCCCCTCTCCCTCCTTTCCTCGAGGCTACATATTAAGCTCCTTAAGTCTCTCTTCCTTATGTCTTCTGGTGCAGACCTGCACCATTTAGTTGCCCTCCTCTGGACAGCTTCCATCCTGTCTATGTCTTTGCAGAGATTGGGTCTCCAGAACTGCCGCAGTACTCAGGTGGGGTCTCACCAGCTGACTGTACAGAGGATAATAACTTCTTGTTTTCTACTGGTGATGCTCTCCCTATGCATCCCAGTATCCCCCAACCCTCCTTGCTGCCCTCTCACATTGCTTGCCCACCTTTAGGTCATCTGATATGACTACCCCAGGTCCCTTTCCATTTTTGTTGTTGTTAGTATCTCACCCCCCATTGTGTACTCTTCCCCTGGGTTTTTGTTTCCCAGGTGTATTACCTTGCACTTCTTAGCATTGAATCTAAGCTGCCATACATTTTTTTTTTTTTTTTTATACTTTATCTTTATACCCCCTTCTACTCCCGGAGCCCACTCCTTCCTTCCTCTCAACTTCCCCCATTTCCACCTCCGGTGGGATCTGCCCCTAGAGTGCCTCCATCCCCTCCTGCACATTTGGGGTCTGTCCCCTCTTTCCGGTGGTCCTGGGATGGTACCGAGAGGCTATCATCTAGTGCTACCGGAGGATTTTCGTTTTTCTTCCCTAGTTTCCCCCATCCCTCTGAGGCGAGCCACGCGCTGGGACATACGTCGAGAAGGCAGCATGCTGGCCCTTGCGCTCATCCTTCATGCGTGGCTGGCGTCTCCCTCCCCAGCTCCTCGAGATGGGGCCGCCTCCGTCCTCCTTGGTCGGTGCTTCCACCGGCCAGAGAGTGGCACAGATGCAGCGTGATGCGATCTTGGCTCCCACCCTGAGGGAGGAGGCATCCATTGGGATGCTCGATCCTCCCTCCCTGCCGACCCCAGCAACCCGAGTCCGTCCCAGACCCGGGTCGCCGCGTGCGCGTGAGGGTGTGGCGTCTAGCGCCTCACCCTCAGCGCCACCCGGGCTGACCCTGCCATACATTGACCATTCCTCTAACCTTGCCAAGTCCTTCTCATCCTTTCCACCCCACCTTGTGCATCAACTCCGTTGCAGATCTTAGTGTCATCTGCAAAGAGACATACTTTTCCTTCCAGTCCCTCTGCAAAGTCGCTTGCAAAGACATTGAAGAGGACCGGTCCTAATACTGAACCCTGTGGTACCCCACTGCTAACCCCCCTTTTTTCAGAGTGGACTCCGTTTACTATTACTCTCTGAGTTCTATTCTCCAGCCAATTTTTTACCCAGGCTGTCATCCTGGGACCCACTCCCAGGCTGGCTAACTTGTATATTAATCTTTTGTGTGGGACTGTGTCAAATGTCTTGCTAAAGTCTAGGTAGGCCATGTCCACAGCCCTCCCTGATCAACTACCTTGTCACCCAGTCAAAGAAATCTATCAGATTTGTCTGGCATGACCTTCCGCTGTGAATCCATGCTGCCTTGGGTCCTGTGCCCCTCTGGCCTCTAGATACACAACAATTCTTTCCTTCAAGTGATTCCATCATTTTCCCTACCACTGAGGTTAAACTAACAGGTCTGTAGTTTCCTGCTTCTGTCTTGCTCCCACTTTTGTGAAGGGGAATCACATCTGCCCTCCTCCAGTCCTCAGGTACCACCCCATCCTCCCATGATTTGTTAAAGAGGGTAGTCAGTGGTGTCACTAGTTCTATCCTTAGTTCTTTTAGAATTCTGGGATGAATCCCATCAGGCCCCATTGCTTTGTCCACCTTCAGTTTTAGAACTCTTTCTTCTGTAAATGGGCTGGTATCAACTTCTCTATCCAGAGTGTTTCTACTGTTTGTTTTAGGTACCTCCCCCTCTTCCTTTGTAAATACTGAGCAAAAATATTTGTTTAGTATCTCTGCCTTTTCACAGTCACCCTCTGCCCACCCTCCCTCCCTTTATAAAGCCTCACTATCCCTCCCTTGGTCTTCCTTTTGCTCCCTGATGTACCTATAAAGGTTTATCCCCTTCTTAACTAGTTGGCTATCTTTTCCTCGGTTTGGGCCTTTGATGTTCTGACTGCCTTCCAGCTTCCTTTTGCTTTAACTGATACAGTTCTCTGTCCTGTTCCTTCTATGATTCCTTGTACTTCCTGAATGCTTTCTTTTCTCTTTAACCTTCACTGCCACTTCCTTTGAGAACCAAGTGGTTTCTTACTTCATTCGTTTGTTTATTTGCTTTACACAAAGGCTTGTTACCTCTGTGATGGCAGTTTTTATTATTCCCCATTGTTCTTCCACCTCCTTCCTGCCCATTTGCTAAGTGCATTCCTTAGGCACTCACCCATTTTAAGAAGTCAGCCCTCCTAAAATCCAGTACCTTTGTCTTTGTATGGCTTGACTCTATTGCTGTGTTTATTGTGAACCATACTGTTCGATGGTCGCTAGTTCCTAGATGGCTACCTACTTCTACATCTGAGATCCTCTCTTCATCTCCATTTGAGAGAACCAGGTCTAAGATTGCTCCCTCTCGAGTGGGCTCCAATACTAGTTGTCTAAGGCATGCCCCCTGTAGGGCATCTAGAATAACCTCACTGGGTTGCAGACTGTGAGTTACCATGTTACCAATATTTGATGGCCTTCTGTACACCATGTGTGGTGGTTGTGCTACATGTTTAGACAACTTAGGCTTTGTCTGGAGGACGCCCTGGTGTTTTCATAGAATCCCCCCCAAGTTGTACGGCTCTGGTACTGAAGGTAATTGCAAAGTTCAGCCTGGCATCCTGCCTGCCTTCACATTGCTGAAGTATGAAGAGAGTGTCTCTATTTGTATTTTTGCCCTTTCATAAGCTCTGTCAATATTATTCATCTTGTACCCACTGTGAGCAAAACTGCTTTGTAGTTACCCAATCCTTTTTTCAAAGCTTTCCTTGGTGCTACTGGTCCTTGGTACCTCAGCAACATGTAGCCAGGCAGGATGTCAGGCTGAACTTTGTAACAACCTTTCTGTACCAGAACCAGCCAACTGGAGGTCATTCTTTTTTTTTCTCTCCCCTTCCCCCGACATCTGCCAGGACTTACCTAATGGCTGCCTTTCCCAGGGCTTGCCACCTCAGTGGGGTTGGTGGGGTTCCCCCAGTCCCACCACAAAATGGCTCCAGTTCAGAGAGGGGTGCCCAGCTGGTCAGGTGAAAGGCCTGCAGGTGCTCCTCTTCATCCTGCCACTGGACTCTTTTCTAGTTTTCATCCCTTGGGAGGTATGGTATGCAAGGATGTCATGGTGCATGTCACACAGTCCTGTGAGACATGCACTGACATCTGCCATGCCTACCGATCTTCCTGCCCAGGCTGCCTTTCCCCCAGCTTTTGCCTGGGGACAAGCAAGCATCAGGCTCTGCCCACCCTCCCCTACCGAGAAGGAGCATAGTCTTACAAACCCATGATCCTCTTCCTCCAGCCGGCCCTTCAACACCTCAGATTAGCTTCCAAACCTGGGTCATTGATATCACAACAGGAGGTTATTTTAAGGAAACACTGGGGCATCCTCCAGATGGAGCCCAGGTTGTTT
Organism: Neoceratodus forsteri; assembly: GCA_016271365.2. Classification (NCBI taxonomy): domain Eukaryota; kingdom Metazoa; phylum Chordata; order Ceratodontiformes; family Ceratodontidae; genus Neoceratodus; species Neoceratodus forsteri. Next base: position 907,315,769 of record CM057452.1, read on the forward strand.
GAATATCTGGCACAACAGCCACACATAGTGAACAGCAGCTCATCAAATACTGGTGCAGTGGTGACTCACAGTCTGCAACCCACTGAAGCTGCACATACCTGGTTACCATCTCTCCCTCCAGGTACTCACAACTGCAGCAGGCGTAAGTACTGTGACACTAGTGTCATTGCCAGTTCATTTCTAAACACAATGACTGGTGAATCCATGCCGATTAAAACAATTCCTCAGTAATGACACTAACCACGTAGTGAACCTTGCCTCCTGCCCATGAGGATCATACTTCATCGGACGTACCAAGTGTAGGTTAAAGGAGCACATAAGAGAGCACATTAGGGCTATACAACACAAATTATTGGATTCTGCACTTTCTGGTTTCCTAGGGGATCCTGGATGCCCTTCTTCTCTTAAAAGAAATGTCTTCCATCTTGGGTCATCCACAAAAAGACTGCTCAAAACCAATACTATGGAAGATTGGATGAACACCACTGAGACTAATATTCTTAATCTTTAACAGGCTTGTTGTAGCATAACATGATCAAGGCAATGTTTCATGACTAATGTTGCCAATTCTTCAAGTTCACTGTTTATTATCTGTTAAAACATTAAAACAAATCCATCTGAAAATCTTACATTCATGATACTTTTCATTGGTACCACCATGCTCTCTTTCACCAACACTGCTCAGGCAAGGTCACCTGTATTAATGTCCTACCCACTTGTACAACACATGTTTCTTTCTGTTAATCACAAAACCCCCACCCAACCAGAGCATGTATCCTGACTGCACTCAAGGCTTCCTGTTATATGTCCCATATATTAACATACGGTATGTCCCAACATTTTTTTACATGAGCACATAGAATTTTCTAATTGGTTCTAAACTCTGTTGTTAATTAATAGAAAAATTATCCAGTTAATAAACAAAAACATCATCCAGTTATATTATATACATATTCATCAATCAATGTTATACTATCCAGTGGCCTGTGTACCCAAAGACTTCAATATCTACTGATACTCTGCCTGACAGTGTGTTACAGGCACACCGATTCCTTCTTAGCAAACTTTATATTTGTTGTACCTTCTTCAAACAATTACACTCCATGCGTGGGTCATCTGGACCTCTAGACAGAAATATTTTCTCACATCATCACATTCATTAACTTATAATAAACTACCTTTTGTATCCCAAACCTTTCAAAAATGAAAATTACCACTCTTGTACATTTACAAAATAACACACTTTGTTAAACTTGGTAGCTACATTGCTCTCAGTAGCATTCTTATCCTGACTGTGCTGTGCTTAATCTCTCTGTTCAAATACAAAATCTAGAGTGTGTCATTCACTTTTAATGCATTTAAACATCTAACACAGATGTGTTTGTCAAGAGAACTTACGCTGTGCTGAAGGGGAAGATGCCATGCTGCCCAGTCAACTCCTTCAGTGTCTAGGAGTGGCCGGGAGGCAGTCATGCACAGTATGTCCCATCAATATACCACCCATCAAAGCTGCTGCATGGCATGGCATGCAAACACATGGCTCTGTCCATTCCTCACTAGCTCAGTGGAAGGTGGTGATAGTGGATCACACCAAGCCTCAAGGGACAGACAAACTGCAGCGTCCCCCCCCCCCGGGGTAAAGCCCAAACTCTGTCAGTTATTCTTTTTAATTGAAAATGTTTTTTTAAGGACAGTTATACTGATAACCTCATCTTTTACGCCAAACATCCACCTCATTCTGTGACATCTGTAATATAAAATGGAGCAGAGGGTGTGCAAAGGGAACTAGTGCCACTACACCCCAGCGGTGAAATAGTTATTCTCTTCAAGCGCACTGTTACTTATTTATAGCCAATTTGCATTTAACTGACCATCTCCCTGAAAAATCTCTGCTTTTCCCTCACATATCGTATATTGTCTGATAATGGGAATCATGCATGTTTCAGGTACAGAACCTCAATACATAAAAAAAAAACAATTTTATCAATGTCTATCCATTAAATATTAGTATATCAGAAAAAACTGTTAACAAAGCTCATTCACCAGAAGAGGGCCCATTTGCATTCTTCATTCATGCCCACCTCTGGATTCAAACAATCCATAGTACTGTATATCCAATAGACCTCCCTATGCAGGAGGAGTGTGTCCCACTCAGTGTCTCTCACAGGATGTTTAACATGTTCAAGTCCCCAGAAACACAGTGACATGATTGAGTGGACAGCATTCCCAACATATCTTACCACTGCTGAATTCTTGTACTTATGTCTAGCATCACTTTTATGATCTCCAGTATACACTTTCAGTTCTCTTTCTGTTTTACCAATGTATAATTTGTCACACAGGCACTGTAACATAAATTTCCCTATCATCTCCTCCTTAACACTCTCAAATTCCACATCCTCACTACAGTTAACATCTCACTCTCAATATTTGCGCCTTGTGTATACTTTGTTTAAGTTAGGGATCATGGTAGCTGGTATTGTGGAGGCTATTCCCTTCTCCACAAATCTTCTTCTCCCTCACTCCCCCCGCTCCAGTGTTGGGGTAGTGTTCTTTAACAGTAGAAGAGCTATATTTTTCTGACATTCATGAACAGAATGACAACTAACCCTGTCAGTCCAATGTGGCTACGACCTCAGTACCTTTTCAAGAGTTGAAGCAGGCTGTTGATAGCACATTTCTGTCCTACAATTTCACTCCAGATGAACAAGAACAGGTACTGACTTTACTCCAGCAAGACAAGAATTGGACTGGTATTACTAGTAATAAGACTCTTTTCAACAGGATAGAACATCTGGAACAGCATGACACAAGACTAGAATAGCATGCACTTTCCCTGGGGGAATAGGTTAGAAATAAAAGAATTCCAAGGGGCTAAAGTGTTCTTGTAGAAACCAGTTTGGGATTTATGACATCATAGAAACATAGAATATGATGGCAGATAAGGGCCGCTGGGTCCACCCAGTCTGCCCATTTTTGTTAACCTTCAATTTTTGCTGCAGACCCTCCTTCATCTATGGCACAACCTACCCCCCTTATCCTTATGAGTCCCTTGTGCCTATCACAGGCATTTTTTAACCCAACCATGTTTTCACCCCCCCCACCTCTGCTGGAAGTCTGTTCCAGATATCCACCACCCTTTCTGTGATGAAGTAGTTCCTCACATCCCTCCTGACTATCCCTTCCAGCTTCATATCATGCCTCCTTGTTCTGGAGCACCTTTTGCTCTGAAAAAATACCCCTGTACCTTATTTGCCCCCATGAGGTATTTCAATGTCTCTATCTATCTATGTCCTTCCTGAGATGTGATCTCTGAAACTGGATGCAGTACTTAAGGTGGAGTCTTACCAGCGATCTATATAGTGGCAGCACTGTCTCACTCTTCCTAGGCACCCCAGCATCCCACTAGCCCTTCCAACTGTCTTGCCATACTGCCCGGGCATCTTTAGTTCATCCACTATGATTACCCCCTAGGTCTCTTGCCTGCTTGGTCTTAATTAGTATCACCCCCCCCCCCCATTTTGTACTCAGTTACTGAGTTTCTATGGCCCAAGTGGATTATTTTGCACTTTTTTGCATTAAAACTCAGCTGCCATTCCCTTGACCACCCTTCCAGTCTTTTTAGATCCTTGCCCATTCTTTCCACACACACCCTGGAGTGTCCATTCAATTGCAGATTTTGGTGTCATCTGCAAAGAAGTAGACCTTCCCTTCCAGTTCCTCTGCCATGTCACTTATGCTATAGATACATCGAAGAAGACTGGTCTCAGCACTAATCCCTGAGGTACTCCGCTGGTCACCCTCCTTTCCTCGAAGGGAACTCTGTTTATCACTACTCTCTGTGTCCTTTGCACTAGCCAGTTTCTTACCCAAGGTACCACCTTATTACCCACCCCCAAGTTAGCCAACTGGTTTATTGGTCTCTTATGTGGGAACAGCCTCCAGAGTCTTGCTGAAGTCCAGGTAGGCCATGTCCACTGCTTCTCACTGATCCAACTCCTTGGTCACCCAGGTAAAGAAGTCTATCAGATTTGTCTGGCATGACCTCCCCTCTGTGAAGCCATGCTGCCTTGGGTCCTATAATCCATTGGATCCCAGATATTATACAATCTTTTCCTTTAGTAGCATTTCCATTAACTTACCTATCACTGATGTCAGGCTGAGAGGCCTATAATTGCCTGCCTTTTCCTTGCTACTGCTTTTGTGATGTGCAACTACATCTGCCCTTCTCCACTCCTCCGGTACCATGCCAATCACCAGTGATCAGTTAAATACATCTGTCAGGGGTGCAGCTAGTGCATCCCTGAGCTACCTCAGCACCCTTGGGTGTACCCCGTCTGGCCCCATAGCCTTGTCCACCTTTAGGTTAGTGACTGCCTTCTGGACTCTCTTCTCAGGAAAATGGAGCAGTCTCCATTTCCCTCCCAACAAAGTTTCTGGCACCCTTGCATGGTTGACCCCCTTCCCCTCTACTATAAACACAGAGCAGAAGTATTTGTTTAAGATGTTTGCTTGTTCTTGATCCCCCCTCCATACAGTCACCCCCTCCCTCTATAACTCTACAGTCCCTCCCTTGTTTTCCTTTTTTCAATAATATACCTAAAAAAATGTCATGTCCCATTTTGATACTCCCTGAGCTATTCTTTCCTCAGTTTGTGCCTTTGTGCTCTTTACTGCTTTGCTTGCCTCCCTCTGTTTTGCCTGATACACTTCCCTGTACTCCTTTATGTGGATCTCCTTATACTATCAGAATGTTGCTCTCTTATCCTTTACCTTTCTGCTACCTCTTTTGAGAACCATAGAGGTCTCCTCTTTCTTTTACTTTTGGTTATCTGCTTAACAAAGAAGTCTTTTCCTTCACTATGCCCTCTTTCAGTTTGGACCACTTTTCATACACCACTCCAGGTCATCTCCTCTTGCCGGGTCATTCCTAAGGCATTTACCCATCTTGTAAAATCAGTTATTCTGAAATCAGGACTGTAGCCATTGTGTGGTTGGATTCCACAGTTGTTCTTATGTTGAACCACACTGTACAATGATCATTGGTCCCCAGATGGCTTCCCACCTTGACATCTGCAACACTGTCCCTCTCAGTAAGCATCAGGTCCAGTATTGCCCCATCTTAAGTGGGTTCACTGCTTAACTGTCTGAGGAATGCTTCTTGTAATGAATCCAGGATTTCCCTACTTTTCTGTGGTGAGGCTCCAAAGTACATCCAGCAGATTGAAGTCCCCCATAAGCAATACCTTCCCCTTTTCCACCATTTTGCCGGTTGTTGCTAACATTTCTTCATCTAAGTCCTCCCCCCTGCCAGAGGCCTGTAGATCACACCTGTCTGAATAGTGGTTCTATTTTCCAACCTGAGTGTAACCCACAGCACCTTTGTCTCCCCCTCCTGAATTTCCTGTATTTCTGTAGCTTTTATGTTTTCCTTCACATAAAGCACCACTCCCCCTCCTTTCCTCTCTGCCCTGTCCGTTCTGAACATCATGTAGCCTGGTATGACCATGTCCCAGTCAGAACTAAATAACAAAAGGACAGGGATAAGAAATAAGTGTTTAATGGACTTCATGTTGGCATTACTAGAATCAACAGTTAAGGAAAGGAACAGACCTTCCCCAGAGATGAATCAAGCTAAGGAAGACTATAAAGCAAAGTTCAGCACCACAGCTGTGAGGGACACTGATCGGGACACTCTCTTCCTGCGTAGGAAAGTCTATTGTACATATACCATGGACTATCTGAACCCAAAAGTGGGCCTGAATGAAGACTGTTACTGGGCCCTCTTCTGGAGAATGAGCTTTGTTAAGAGTTTTTTTCTGATGTATTAATATTTAATGGATGGATGTTGATAAGATTGTTATTTCAGTATAGGGTTCCTGTACCTGAATCCTGCATGATCTCATTATTGGACAGTATACTATATGTGAGCAAAAAGCAGAGATTTTTCAGGGAGATGGTCAGTCATATTTCATTTAAATGAGAATTGGCTATAATAAGTAACAACGAGCTAGTAGAAAATACTTATTTCGCTGCAGGGGTGTAGTGGCCCAAGTTCTCTTTACACACCTTTTGCTCTGTTTTACAATCCAATCCAATCCAACTTTATTTATATAGCACCTTTCAAATCCAAGGCACTGTACATAAAACATATACAGAATAATAAAATTTCCATACATTAAAATATGTCAGCCATGACTAAGTAAAAGCTAAATTGAATAAATATGTTTTTAAACCAATCTTAAAACTGTCGACGGTTGGGCATTCTCTCAACCAACGAGGTAGAGAATTCCACAAGGTTGGTGCTGAAAAAGCAAAAGCATGAGATCCTGATGTCTTTATTCGAACCCTGGGAATCTCCAGCAATCCCTCGTTGGCGGAACAGAGAGGACGGAGGGGGCAGTAGGGAATCAGGAGATCTTTCAGGTAACCAGGTCCCTGATCATGCAGGGCTTTAAAGGTTAGTAAACCAACCTTATAGGTGATCTGCCAGCAAACAGGCAGCCAGTGCAGTTCACAGAGCACAGGCATAATATGACTGGTTCTAGAAGTCCCAGTCAAAAGCCTGGCTGCCGCATTCTGCATCAGCTGAAGGCAGTGGATATCAACCCCAGGTAGCCCTAGGTAGAGGGAATTGCAGTAGTCCAGTTGGGTAGTGACAAAGACGTGGACCAATGTTGGAAGATCCCCCAGAGGAACCAGGTGTTTCACCCAGGTGATATTCCTCAGATGGTAAAAAGAGGATTTGACTACAGCTGACACCTGAGATTTTAGGGTCAGACCATCATCAAAAATAACGCCCAGATTTTGCACCTGATCGGAGGTAGAGAGTGGTATACCACCAAGTAACAAACCTGATGGTTGTCCAGCTCCCAAACCTGCCCCCAGGCAACTTGGATCCACTACCAATACCTCAGCCTTATCCGGATTGAGTCTCAGCCAACTGGAACTCATCCAAAGTCTGATCTCCGCAAGGCAGTTATTCAGTACAGAGAGTGCATCATCCTGACCAGAGAGAAAGGACAGATGCAGCTGAGTATCATCTGCATAGCAGTGGAAACCCAGACTGTATCACCTGATGATTTCTTCCAATGGCAGCATATACACTGCAAACAACATGGGAGCTAAAATGGAGCCCTGTGGTACCCCACAAGGCAGGGAGTGAGAGCCAGAGGAATAAATTCCAGTGACAACTCTCTGAGACCTGTCCGTGAGGTAAGAATGAAACCATTTGAGGATGGTACCAGACAGCCCACAAAAAACCCGCAGGCGCTCCAACAGCATTCCATGGTCTACAGTGTCAAATGCAGCAGAGAGATCGAGAAGGACCAGAATGGTACATGCCTTTCGATCTCTGGCTATTAGGAGGTTGCTCAATACCCTGACAAGGGCAGTCTCCATGGTATGCCTTTTCCTAAAGCCAGACTGGAGAGTATCATAGTCATTGTGAGTTATAAGATGATCCAATTGCCATGCAACTGCCTTTTCAATAACTTTACCAACAAATGGCAGGTTAGAGATAGGCCAGTAGTTAGCTAGACAATCTGGATCCAAGGAGGATTGTTTAAGGAGTGGTCGGACGACCGCCTCCTTAAGGGGGTCAGGAAAGACCCCCTCTCCAAAGACTTCCTGACAATGTCAGCAAGGATTGGGCAGATAACTTCTACACATCCTACTAAAAGAGGTTTAGCGCCTGGATCCAAACTACAACTAGTTGGTCGCATTGTTTGGATGATCTTCACAATTTTCCGAAACTCCAGCCGACGAAAATCTGACCAGACAGACCGAGGGCATGCCACTTCTCGCCAGCCACTGAAATCCCCCATAGGAGAGGTCGGACTGATGCCAGACCTGATGCTGGCAATCTTATCTGCAAAAAAATGAGCAAACTCCTCGCATCTTAGCTGAGAAAAGGCTTCTCTGGGCTGAAGACAGATTAGATTGCACAATCTGTCCACGGTCCGGAAAAGCTGAGCCGGTCGATTTTGTGCAGCAGAAATCTCTCTGGACAGGAACTCTGCCTTCTTACGAGTGATTTCTGATTGATAGCTATCATAATGTGCCATCAACCTAAGCCTGTCAGCATCAAGGCCCGACTTCCGCCAGGCCCTCTCCAGCCTTCGGCCAACTCACCTTAACTCCTTCAAGGAGCCGTCAAACCAAGGGCTCCTTGGATGGAGGGTGAGAGGTCGAACATGAACAGGAGCAATTTTGTCCAGAGCATCTCCCACAGCCTTATTATAGGATAGTACAAGATCATCTGGACTCATGCATTCACCCGAAAAACTCGACAGATCCAGTACCGCCATTAAGTCACTGGGGTTCATACCCTTAAAGGGTGGTACCGAACCATCTCCGTAGGGGCAGACCTGTTAGGGGGGCCCTGAAACTGAACCTTATGGTGTGATGGTCAGACCAGCTGACAGTTTCCACCCTCAAGTCAGCGGTCTCCATACCCAAAAGAAAGATCAGATCCAGTGAATGACCCTCTATATGGGTCGAGGAGGTAACCACTTGTGTTAGGCCCAGCGTAATCATCAGCTGGAGGAGACTTTGACCAAAATGCGAGAGTTCATCATCGACCCAGGCATTGAAGTCCCCCAGAACTATCAATCTGGGGAACCTCAACACCAAGTCGACGATGAAGTCTGCTATCTCCTGCAGGAATTCTCCACCGTCACCTGGTGGACGGTAGACGAGGATAATCCCGCAGCCTACACCCTCTCCCAGGATGTATTCAAAGGATCTGGTACTACCTAATGGCACATCCTCAAGGCCCAGCTCAGTCTTAAACATAATGGCCACACTCCCCACCCCTACGATCCAACCTTGGATGGTGTATCACCGAGAACCCGGCTGGAATTGCCTAGGCCAGCATAGGGCCTGGATTTTCATCCAGCCAGGTCTCGGTGATGCAAGCCAGATCAGTTGATCCAACAAGATCAGCTATAATAGCTGTCTTGTTTATAATAGATCTGGCATTGCATAACACCGCCAAGGTAGGATGAGCTGTCGGGGAAGACCTCGGCACCTGTCCATTAACATCGGAACCCTTGGGCATGGGGACAAGACAGGAGTAACCTCTATCCTGACCCTATTTTGCCCCAGGGTGTCTCCTGGGCCCCAAAACCCCAATCTGCCCTCCCCCTTCCTGTCCCCCACCAGGCCCAGCTCTCCGCCTTCGCCCATGCTTCCTAAGAATGCCCAACACGCAACACCTAAAATAAGTGTCGGATGACAGTGGGGGACATTCAAAGGGACGTAATTCCCTGAGTCTGGTGGGGGAATAACACCCAACCATCACTAAACCTCTCCAACACATTATAATTAAGTAAATTAACTAAAAAGAAAAGCAAAAAATATAAAAACAAAAATAAACCTATCAATATAAAAAACTATAAATAAAATCACTCCACTCTCTCTCACAGAGGGGGAACAAATAAAACCAAACATTACATATTTAAAATAGAAAATATAAAATAAAACCCCAACCCAAAATATAACCCCACAATAACAATAAAATACAATAACAAATTAAAGAATGATTTATTGTCCAATAAGACGCAATGTCCAGTGTCTTCAAAAGTTGCTGAATAATAAACCCGAGCTGAAAGAATGTGATGCTCTCACTACCACAACAAAGAGTAGTAGTGGAGAAAAACTAAAAATAACTAGAGCTGATAATTAAAATAAAAGGAAGAAATCTGTTTTATGACTTCGATGCAGCACCTCTCATGTGCATGCAAATCCAGCAGAATCACCAGTATATCAGAAAACTTAGAAAGTACTGTGATTACCCCCGACACCACCTCTCACATGGTGGGGGACCCTTTATAAATTAATCCACAAGTTAATCCATAACTGTCTGAAAAAAAATAAAATAGTGTGCACAGCACTCTCACCACCCCTATATCCAGGACAGGGCAGAGGAAGAGCAAGTCAGTTTCTCCACCGATACGGATTACATCCAAGCAAAAAGTTTAGGTAGCATGCAACACAGTCCTCACGGCAGCAAATCCACACAGTTCGACTTGATCTTTAAATGTTCCAAGGAAACTCAGGACAGGCAGATAACTCAAGGAGTGCAATCACGGGTGTTCAGATAGACCTCTTCACCACCAGAAGCCAAACGCCCCCCAATCAGTCGACGACCAACAGCTACAGACGCCTCAGCATCCCAGCTCCATGGCTGACCCCCAAGGTGGCTTAGGAGAGGCCTCAGTTTCCCTCTAGCTCCCTCAAGATCAAACAAGGTGACTCCTGCCTGGTCAAGGACTGAAACGGCGGCCGTAGCTCCCAAAGGCAAAGGCAGGTCCCCGCCCAGCACTGCTTGCCTACAATGAGCCCTGCTTGAGCCCGCTAGTCCAACCGTGCTTCTTCCACTTCTTACGGCAGATCGCAACACCATAAGTCCACAAATCCACAAGTCCTGGCAACGGCGGTGAGGGTCCAACACAAAGATCAAACAAGGCAGGTCAGTCGAGACAGACTATAACCAATCCCCTTGATCTTCAGCTCTAATCATACAACGCTAGAAACTAGCGTGTTCAGCTAATGTATTCAGCCCTTGGTTTTCAGCAAATTTCGGGTGTCCCAGAATAGCACAATCAGCGTGGTCAATAAAAGAACCGCAAATTAACAAACTGATAAATTTTAACTTGTTAAACTTTAACAAAAAACTAGTAAAATAAATAAACTAAACTCCACAACTCTCAGTAGCTCTCAGTAGCTCTCAGTGGCTGACCCAGCTTGGCCGCCATCTCGCCATCTACCATCATTACATACAGTAAGTCCCATAATGAGGTGGAGATTTGGATTAAAAGATGAGGTTAACAGTATAACTGTCCTTAAAAAAACTGTTTTCAGTTTAAAAAAATAACTGAAAGAATTTGAGCTTTATCCCTTGGGGGGGGGGTGAACTGCTACAGTTTGTCTGTCTCTCTGGGCTCAGTGTGATCAGCCATCACCACCTTCCACTTAGGTACTGAGGAATGGACAGAGGCATGTGTTTGTATGCACCTGTAGCATCTGAAATTGTCAGTATCTTGGTGGAACATTATTTCTATCATCATTCCCCCCCCCCCACCGTGCAATGCAGTATAAGAACCATGCATGCCGGCTGACTGGCAACTACTAGACACTGAAGGAGCTGACTGGGCAGCATGGTGTTTCTCCTACAGCATAGGGTAAGTTTCTTTGACAAATACATCCATGTTAAATGTTTAAATGCAATTAAAGTGAATGACACTTACACTCTATACTTTGTATTTGAACAGAGAGATTAAGGACAACGTAGTCTAGATAAGGCAAGGCAAGTAACATTTATTTATACGGAGCCCAATCCCGGAGACTCTGGGCACTTTACATACAAAACAGGCAGGGTAATACAAGATAAAATAAATTATAAACAAATACATAAACACCACATATAATACATAATTCAGAATTCAATAAATATTATCTTAAAATAGAATTGCTCTAAGAAGGCTATTGAGAGGGATGTAGCCTCCCAGTTCAACAAAGTGTGATATTTTTAAATGTACGAGACTGGCAATTTTCATTTTTGAAAGGTCTGGGATACAAAAGGTAGTTCATTATAAGTTAATTGATGTAATCATGTGAGAAAATATTTCTGTCTAGAGATCCACATGACACACGGACAGAGTAAAATTATTGGAAGAAGGTACAACAAATATAAAACTGGCTAAGGTACTGTAGGAATTAATGTATCTGTAACACACTGTCACACAGAATATCAGCAGACACTGAAGTCTTTAGGTACACAGGCCACTAGATAGTATAAAATTGATAAATATGTATATAATTGGATGATATTTTTGTTAATTAACTACATCGTTCGGAACCAATTAGGAAAATCTATGCACTTAATGTAAAAAATGTTTTGGGGGAACATATCCTAATATAAAGGACATGTAACAGGAATCCTTGTGTGCAGTCAGGATTCATGCTCTGATTGGGCAACGGGGTTTATTTGTGATTACTAGAAAGAAACATTTGTTATACAAGTGGGAAGGACATTAATATAGGTGACCTTGCATGAGCACAGAGTGTTGGTGAAGGAGAGTATAGTGGTGCTAGTAAAAGCATCATGATTTTCAGATGGATTTGTTTTAATGTTTCAACAGATAATAAACTCAGTGGGCCTGAAGAAGTGATGATGTTAGCCATGAAATGTTGCCCTGGTCATGTTATGCTACAATAAGCCTGTTAAGGATTAAGAATATTAGTCTCATTGGTGTTTTTCCAACCCTCCTTAGTACCAATTCTGCACTTTCTGCCCACGTTGTACAATGATCTCAAGGGAGCTCCCACAATTGGAGGTTCGTAGGTATTGAGAAAGTTGTGACTGGACAGAGAGAGGGAGACCGAGAGGTGCAACTTGCAAAAAGAGAATCCTTCTGGGTTTTTAAGTTGCAGGTAATGGTCCCCCCAGGCAGGGCCATGGTCAGGAGGGGACAACTGAAACTTTTGTCCCATGCCCTGAGCTGTGGGGGCCCACATGAGAAGCCAGCAATTTTTTTTCTTCTTGTTCTCCCCCCTCCACATTACTTGTCCCACCAGCCAAGAGGGGGGCATAGGGATTTAATTCCCAATCCTCTTCATGACATGACTCCCCCTCTCCATCCCGAATGCTGGCTGCCAATCAATAGAATGCTAGTCTTTGCCTGGCAAAGTGAAGCAAGCAGAATGGAGGTGGGCTAAAAAGACTGAGGAGCAGAGGGTAGAGCCGAGCCAAGGAGAAGAAGGACCGCACATGTCACCGTCACCTGGAGTGCAGGAGTGGAAGATATCAATGTTCAGTGTTCTGCTGGCCTCCCTGGTTGGTTCCAGCTTCCTTCCCTAATTCGAATTCAGTTTGGAAAAAAGCTTATTCTTGATTTGAAGGCAGAGTGAGGTTGCAATGAGTGCCAGTAACCTAACCTCTTCAGACTCCACTTCAGTTCAAAAGGTATATACCACCACAGTTACTGACATTGGTTAAATGGGGAGGATAGTATGGCTACCAATCCATCAGGCCATTGGGCAAATTAAACACCTCACAGGGTGAAGAGTGCTTCACCATTCTCTTAAATAGCTGGCTGCTTATGGTAGTAGAGAGCATCTGTCTGTCAGCCAGTCACTCCCCCCATTTCAGCTGCAGAGTCTAAGGCTAGCCAGAGTTTACCACACCCCTGATTTCGGGTGGAAAAAATATTGTTTTCCATGGAATCAAGGGTAGGGAAGACATAGCAAAAGTGTGTGTTTTTTATCATCAATGAAAGCCCCAAAACTCACCACAGAGCATCAAAACCCCCAGACCCCCGGCTTTAGCTGGTTTGAGAAACAGGGGTCCATCTCAAATTACTTGTCCTGGGCCCCAAAATTCTTAGCTGCAACTCTGCCCCCAGGACTTAACAACAGAATTGAAACTGTCTTTTTTAGGAACTTCCGTTTGGTTAAAATGCGTATACCAAATGTTAACATTGTAACTCTTGCAGAATGAACCACTGAGGGCATGGATCTTGCAACTGTCTCATGGATCATCCCTTATGTGAAGCATACATGGGCATAATCAATTCTTCATACCTTTAGTGCACTTTTGGTTGCTAGCCCAACTAACCCATCTGGTTAGTGAACTTTGGCTGACTTGGTTCTCTGTCTAAAATCAGTTTTACAAATCAGATATGCAATGTTTTTAATATATGTTCTTTGTACGTTATTTGCCCTTGCCTGTTTGCACATGATTGTTGTTTTGCACTTATGCTGTTTCCATGCTGGTAAGGACACTATCTCTTTAAGAGTACTACCATAAATACAGTCACTCAGCATTGTTTATCTGTCTCTTGACAAGAATGTAAGCTTGAAAAATTGAGACATGTTGTGCTTCACTGCATTTCTGCTGTGGTTGTATAAGGATTAAACCACAACAGAGCATGGTTCTACTGTGGCATAAATCCATGGTTGGGCTGGTTGGTGCATAAGGCTGAAGGCTGAGTGCATTCAACCTGCTAACCATGGATTAATGCCACAAGTAGAACCATGATCTGGAGTGGTTTAATGCACTTGTAACATGGCAATGATTGTATGACTATATTCACTATACAAATGAGAACAGACAGACTGATTTAGGTTTGGAATGCTTTATGCTGAGCTGTTACACACAGTACAAAACAATCGTAACAAATATATTGGAAATATTGTGGCTGCTATTTAACTTTTGCAAAAAACAACTTCCATTACAAGTTTTGTGCTTGCTAACATCAAAACATATTTTAACAATTTTCAAAAACTTGAGGTTAACTTTCTATGCTAGATTCTTTGATTTTCATGCGTGTGTATTGCAAGATATGGGTTGCACTGCATGATGGGACCGTGCTGGTGTAGATCTTCATGTTTTGTTCCTGCAGTTCCCTTGGCAGGCCATCAGGTGGCTGTCAAACAATGCTAGCAGCACAGCACTGTTTTAAAGCCCAGGAATTTTAGATCAGTTTCCAAATGTACTGAATTGAGTCAATCTAAAAAAAACTTTCATAGACCAAGTCCAATTTTTGTGAATATTAACTTCACTTTTTCCCTATCTAAATTATCTAGCTTAACAGGAGATAGAACAACATGACGTTTACTGCTCTCACCTTTCAAATACTTGTTTTGACTAGTAGTGTTACTATAAAATAAAATAAAAATAAAATAGTATTGTTACTCTCTTTCTTTGATTTTCTTTTACTTTTCTCACTTTCTTTATTTTTCTTTTCACCTATAGAAGCAGCCTCTTTCTTTGATCTTGCTTTGTTTATCTCATTGTCTTTGTTATGTTTTGCTTTCTGTTACAGAAGGTGCAAGGCTAATCTTTACAATAGTGTGTATTTACCAAGGTTATGATGCCCACTGCTCCACACACACACGAAAGTTAACATTAAAATTATGTATTGCTCTCCTTCTGTGTTTCACTTGTGAATGGTGATCAACTGGGTGGGCTGGGAAATCAGGAATTCTGCTGTTTTACGATGGCTGTGATATAATGCTAGCAGCACAGCACTGTTTGACAACCATCTGTTGGGCTCCCAAGGGAACTGCACTTGAGCAAAGAATTGCTGGATCAAGCATGGATTATTACAGAACTGTGCTATGTATTTTATTGTGGTTTATACCGGTATTACACAAGCAACCGTGATTCTACATAAACAATAAGACACGACGGGGTGTGCATTATGGTGTGATACGCACACCCCTAGGGGTATAGTTAGGCACAAGGCCAAAGGTCGAGTGCCGGTTATCCCTTGGAGTGCGGTTATCACACCATAATGCACAACCTCGGAGTGTCTTATTGCACTTATAAAATGGCCCTTTATTTTTAGAAGCAGTTTTTTTTATTTTGAAACACATTTTTAAATAAGTAAAAATGTAAGTCAATATTTGCTTTTAACATAAAATAGTCCTTCTACCTACTGGTGCTAGATTAAAGTAATGTTATACAGTGTGTGCCTCCCTGCCCACTTAAGCTTCATATTCCCCTGCCATCCACAATAATTCACAAATGCTGTTTTCCTCATTCTAAGTATGACACATAGCCCTCTTATTTTATTTCATCCTCCTCGCTCTGTAGATATAACTAAAAGGAAGCCATAACAGAGGCTTCTTAGTTTCCCCAGTGCTGCAAGCTTGAGTGTGGTTCAAAACTGGTACACTCACTGACAGCATGATGAACAGCTCTCTCTCTCTCTCCTAAAAGATAAACAGCAGTGTGAGACATTTACCACCATTTTTCTTTGTTTATATAGTGTTATTTCTTACTTTCTTCATTCTAATTTTGTTTTCTCTGTGTTTCCCCACATTCAAGAAATGGAATGTTTATCATGGAATACAGGGATTCAAAATTCTGCTCGGTTCTACAAGCAGAATGTTTCTCCACTAACATACTGTACACACAGACAACAAAGGCTTGTTTTAGAGCCAGATACTCAGTCATCTCAATGTCAGGGAAAGCAGAAAAGATTTCCCTGATGAGCAGGTAAAGATAGAAGGGGAGTTTTTCACTATTAGCAAAGAAACAGTTGTAATGAAAACTATAAACAATACTTAATGTGTTTAATTTGTTTATGTGTGTAAGGGAGTGTAATGATCTGGTAAAAAACATTTAATTAATTTGTTGTTTTTTTATATTTAAGGTAGTTTTATTTTTAGGGCCCAGTTGAAGGTTTCTACAGTGTAAAGGTAGCAGCCATGTTTGTGGTGTAAGATCAGTTCTGGTTGTAGGGATATTGATGGAAGACAGTTCTAGTTGTAGGAGGACTGATTTGCTCATTGTGTGATGCGGTTTAGGACCAGAATGACTGTGCTTATACAGAGATTTAATATATGGTCAGCTGATCTCTCTTGGCCAATGAGATTTCTAGATTTTTTCTTGCCATTTTATAATGTGGTATTAATCCATGGTTGCTTAGTGGTCAACTGTTGCTGTTTATCCAATCTGTGTTAGTTATTGTAGTCTCTTGTTTAGAGGCATGTTACAAATTCAAGTAATGCATTTGGTATCAGCAATAAAGCAAGCTCTTTGAACTATTGTGCCTTTGTGATAGCTTGGGTGAGTTGCACTGGTTTTCCTTTCTCATATACTTTTGTAGTACCCATTCTGGCCTGTGAAAAGCAAGAAGCACTTTTGTTGATGGAGATACAGCAGTCCTTCAGTGAACTGTCATATGACATACCATGCTCTCATGTCACACATGGTCTACCGTGGGACAATCTGTGCCACCTGACTGGAAGTTCATAGCACAATTCAGGTCTTCCCTGCACCTGGCCCTCTTCCCTTGCATGGAACTACTGAGCTGTGTATCAGTCCAACCAGGGATACTGAATGCCACCCCCTGTGCCCAACTTGGGCCAGGTGCATGGTGTGCACTTGCATGTCTTGGTACATGCCCTTTGTGGTACATACCAAGCCCCATGATGAATAGAGACCATTGTGTGCAGTACTGTATACCTCTCCCACACAAATAATAAAATGTCATACTTAACAATTCAGTCTAAGTTTTGTCACAATATAGTTTTTGTTTATGTGGCTCTTAACAGTAAGTAAAAACCTTCTCACAGCACGTAGGTTTTCAAAATGAAAATCTTCCTGCAGCAAGCAGATGCTAAAACCATTGAACTGCATGTACTGTAGATTTTGAAAACTGTCATGCAGCACATAGATGCTGAAAACTATCATGCATCACACAGATTTTAAAACCTTCTTGAAGCATTTCTGTGCAAATGTTTGAAAAACAGCATGCAGCACATAGATTTTCAAAACCATTGCGCAGCCTAAAGATTTTAACAAATACTTTATTACCTTACAAATAATTTAAAAATCATTGCTGCACATGACGAAAACCTTCATGCAGCACATATATTTAGAAAACTAATCAAAAGTAGTTGAACTGCAGGTAGATTTTATAGAAAAACAATTTGTGAAGGCTTGCTATGTGAACATTTCCACTTGTTTGTACTTAATCTAGTCAAGGTTTTTGGAAAACATATATAAGGCAAACATTGTCATATGGCAGGAGATAAAGAAAATGCTCTTTTAAAGGATACATGGTGTACAAGGTAAATGGATCCATTCATAACAGAAGTGTCATGGACATATATCAAATATGATGTACAGGAGGCCCATTTGTAGGATACAGAATGCATATCAGGAGGACACATTGGTTAAAACAGGGTTGGGCCCCAGAGCCTAGAATTGCAGCCATAGCTATGAATTCATGTTATGATTAAGGATATGAAACTATTCCAGAGGAAAAAAGGCAAACCTAAGAATGATACACAAACCATTGCAAACTGAGAAGTAATAAAGCACACTAGTAAACCTATAAACTAGACAACCTCTAGAAGTACCTGGAATATTTTATGTGGGGTGTACAGATTACCCCAGACGCATCATGGGAGTTGGATATTTACCATGTAGTTACTACAAGAGGCTGTATTTATCCTACCCCTGTTCTCTGGAGGGAGTGGTAGAAGTCTATCATGTCTGCTTTATCTTAGGCCGGGAATTTCCTGATAGTACTTGCTACCAGATTGTTGAGCCTCTGAAATCTGGCTAGGTGAGCGATGCCTACTGTCAGCTTGGCCTCAGTTGTAATATCTGTTGAGTGCCATCTCCTCAGAATAAGTCATTTGGCCTCAGTGCACACTACCTGGATCCATTTTTGTTTGGGGTTTGAGGGGAGTAGCCCATGTGAGGGAGCCTAGTAGGATGATGTCTGCACAGAGGGAAAGGCTGGATAGCAGGACTGAGTTTATCATGTGGAAAATGCCACTCCTTTAAGGATAGATTAGTGGACAGTACCAGAGGATATGATATATATTGCCTCCTCCTTTCCCACACCTGCGGCAATGGTCATTTGGGATGAGATGTGCCTCATGTAGCACTGCAGGGGGTGTGGTACCATAGATGAAGTATATTGTTTTGCAGGATTCTTCACCTGAAATCCTGTATTGCCTGGTGTCTAGCCACCCATCAGGAGGACCATTCCTCTTGCAATATGGGTTTATTTAAGAGAGCTGCCCACCAATCATGAGTAGTGAGTGACTGGTCTGGGAGTGAGTCTCTTATTGCTTTGCACTGTATATGGCACCTGCCCTCCCTTTGGATCACTTGAGCCAGACCTACAGAGGATGTCCCTTGCCTAAGGGTTGTGCCCACTGCAAACTCCCCAGAAGAAGTCTAACAAGCTGCAGAGCTGCAGGTATTTCTAGAATTCAGTTTTCTGTAAGCCAGACCTGGACTGGAGGGTTTATGAAGGAGTCTAGTGTACGTCGAACTGGGGTGAGGAGGTCAGCTACTCTCTGAATCCCAGCAGTTGCCAATGTGGGCCAGTTGACCATTGCCCCACCACTTTGGATCCCAGGGCTGTTACATATTGGGCTTAATGATGGGAGTGCTATGTGTCTACCCATGTGGTTCTGAATTTGGATTCAGTTTTTCAGGGTGTGGCCTATTGTGGGGTGGCACTTAATATTTTTGTCTGCTGTGGTTATTGCCCTGCCACAGGGGAGGCTTCCTTGAGCTGCTGGGCTTCAGGAGATGCCCAAAATATTTCCCATGTGGGAACCAGCATAATAGCTGGGCTGTGTTGAACACCCAGTAGTAGCATCGGAACCAGTGGAAATTCCAGCCTCCTTTCCTCCAATGGGCTTGTAGTTTATGTGACTGATGCAGGGTTGCTTCCCTTTCCAGATGAAACCAACGATCATGGAGTTAATCAAGTGGAAGCATTTCTGAGGTATTGATATGGGAAGATGCAACAGTAAGTGAAAAAATGCTGGTGTAGTGACCATTTTGATGGCCTTGACCTTCCTAGCCATAGAGAGCTGGAGAGGCTTCCAGTGATCACATTTGTGTACAGCACAGCAATTAGGGGTGCAAAACTAAGGGCACAGAGATTCTCTAGTTTGGGGATAATCTGGATACCCAGATACATAATGTGATCTGGTGCCCATCTAAGCCCCCAAACCTGGATAGCTTGTAGGGTGCACTCTGGATTAACAGAAAGGACCTAGGTCCAAGAGTAAGGTTAATATTTGAGACTGAATACTTGAGAGAAGGTATTCAGCAGGGAGATAAGTTGAAGGAGTGAAAAGTGAGCATTCTCCATGAGCATGTCATCTGTGTAGAGCAGGGCCTTGTGGCATTCTTGCCTTACCACGATTCCAGTGATATCTGGATTCTCTTGTATGATGTCAGACATCGATTTGATTGTAAGGACAAAAAAGCAGGGGGGATAGTAGGCATTCCTGTCTTGTTCCTTTGTCCAAGGTAAATGTATTTTAGAGGGAACTATTTGTGAGTACTTTGGCTATAGAGTTCATGTATATGATGTGGATGTATTTTAGAAAACCAGGGCCAAAATCCATTCACTGCAGTTCCAGAAGAAGTGCTCCTACTACACTGAGCTAAATGCATTTTCAAAGAATATAGTGATTGCAGCAGCTGGATAGGGGGCACCTCTAAAAACATGCATTAGATGTATTAGGGTTCTTAGATGCTTTGAGCTCCATATTCCCTTGACCGATGTCTACCTGAGAGGGGTGGATAAGCGAGTGGAGGCATAGTGAGAGCCTTAGTAAAAACCTTGCTGTTGGCAGTTATAAGAGAGACTGGTCTATTGTTGTCTGGGGAGGTGAAGTCCTTCCCTTTCTTAGGTAAAACTGTGATGGTGGCAGTTTGTAGCAAGGTGAGGAGACAGCTTATTTGAGTGACCTTGGCATACAGTCGATGTAGAATGGGGCATATAGTGGGAGCTATTGCCTGTAGGAACTCTGCGGGGAACCCATCTTTCCTGGAGCTCTATGAGACGAAAGTGCTTTTATCACCTCTGTCTCAAGTAATGGTAGTGGGGATTCTAGGACAGCTGTCTGCTAAGCAAAGATGATAGAAAGGGAGATAGATTCTGAGAACTTGTCAATGGTGGAGAGGTCTGGAGGGGATGGAGAGTTGTAGAGCTCTGCTTAGTAGCTACTCATTGCATCACTGATATGGTTTGCAGAAGACCCAAAGATGCCTTGTGCATTAAGAAGTCCAGCAATATGTCTTTTGGATTGCTGCTTTTTTCAGTGTTATGCCAATACTTTGCAGCACTTATCCCCACCATCTCAATATTTGTGCTGAAGTCTGAACAGAGCCAGTTCAGCCTTTTGGCTAGGAGTCAGAGTATCTGCAATATATCAATTTTCAGCTCGACAGTGACATGGTGTAAGGGAGGGTTCATGTTTGGTCTTGGGAGAGCTTTAAATTTCTCCTTTTTAGCCTTGAGCTGCTTCTTCAGGTCAGCTAGTTGTGTCTCTCACTCTTTGTGACTATGCACATGTAATGTGATATTTCTGGCCCTGAATAATGATCTTGTAGGCTTCCCACAGAGTTGCCACATTGGTGGAACCATTATCATTTATGTGAAAGAATGCAGCTATCTCCTGTATGAGTCATTCTATAGATTTCTGATCTTGCATAAAAAAGAAGACCTAGGCACCTCTTAGAGGAGTGAGGGATGGCTGGTCCCCAGACCAGCTCCAGCTGTACTGGAACATGGTCTGAAAGCACAAGAGGATTGACAGTAGTGGCTGTGATTTTCTCCAGGACTAGAGATGAGGCCATCCAAAGGTCAATTTGGCTATATAAGTCAAGAGCCATGGTGCAGCAGGAGCATCCTACTCATGAGGGTGCAGTGTTCTCCACACCTCCGAGAGGGCTTTTAACCAGAGGGAGACCGCCTGTGCAGCCTTGGGTTGGGGCTTGGTCATACAGAGACTTCTGTCCATGCTTGAGTCCATGGTGAGACTTAGGTCACCCCATTAGTACTAGGGTGTTAGTAGGGTTGAACTGGAGCAGTTTGTCTGCAAATGTGTGGAAGAACAGAGGAGAGTCAGTGTTTGGGGCATAAAAGTTCCCTGTTACTATGGGGCCACATGCATATCAAAAAGGTCTATTATCCACCTATTGTACCATCTTTTTCTTCTGCTGTTTTAATAGTTTTCCAGTGTAGTGTTTTATGAATAACGATGGTAACATCCCTCTTCTTAACCTGTATAGAGCTGAGTACCACTATCTATCCACCCCATCTTAATTTCTGAGATTCCAAGTGCTGCAGCGTAGTTTCCTGTACTAGATCTACCTGGTATCATTAACATTTTAAGTGGGATAGCACTTGCTTGTGTTTGACTTGTGAGTTCAGTCATTGGGCATTCCAAGTGTTGCAGTGAAGATCAGCCATTTCAGCAGATGATGTTTAGAATGCCCTTTGAGGAGTCAGTGGGAAACCACAAACAAATGCAGCCTATGGTGTATATATAGATTAGAGGTGTGCAGCGGGCCAGATCAGAGATTTGGGTTGGCCTGGTATTGCCCTGCCTCATCTGGTGAACCAGAATCAGACCACAGCCAATCTGACCCATTTCCGATCTGCCCATTATTTTTATATTGCTTTTATGGCCAAACTGGCCATTTTATGACAATGGAACCTGGGGCACCTCTGGAGAGAAAGATAGAAAAATATTTTGAAACAGATTTGGTGGGGAGTATCCTCCTGAGTTAGTCCCAATCCCTCCTTCCATCCTGATCCTCCCACTCCCAAATCCATTCCCAATCCCTTTCTTCCTGAAGACAGTTCCTCCCTAGTTGATCCCTCACCCTGCTTCCCAGTCCTGGCTGATCCCTTCCTTCATTGTGCGCTTGTCTGCTGTGTTGCAGTCTACATCTGCAGCACATCAACAGACAGGACACTAGGACTCCCCAGAATCCATTCCACTCTTGTTTCTCCTCTGTTGATTAGTGCCACACAAGGAGAGCAAGAGAGAGAGAGTGTGTGAAGGGGGGTGGCAGAGTAACAGCCTGGCTGGCACAGTCTTGAACTCTCATGTGAGGTAAGGGAGGAGGTGGGGGGCTCTTTGTGCCAGCCTGGGTTGGTTTGAGGGAATGGCACTTAGTGTGGCTTTTGAGGATGTGAGAAAAGAGGTGGAATGGCACTGGATGGGTGGCTAAGAAGGACAAGCACATGAAGGAGGTGACCATGCTGATGAAAGAGAAACCTGGCCACAGTGGTGGGAGAGACTATTGGAGAGAGGAGGAGGTAGGAGCACTGTACAAATCATTCAATGCCATTAGTGAATATGAGCATGCAATTGGTAGTCAATGGTGCTGTCTGTAGAGGGAATGGGAGATATTACAGTGGTTTTGACTGGCAGGCTGGCTTCGGGGCCTAGTTGGCATCTGAGTGGGAAGGAAGTCACATGTTACAGCACAGTGAGAGAGAGAGAGAGAGAAAGAGTGTAACTGAGAGGACTGAAATGGGTTACCCATAAAATCATTGCTAGTAAGATGGTGCAGTCAACAACCATGTACGAAAAACAGAGAAAGGGTATATGACACTATGCAAAGTTCCGCAACACAGACATAGTGTGATTTTACCATTAGCATACCATGACCACCATGGATCCAACTCCGAGGGGGGGGGTGAAAGTCAGAGGGGAACAACTTGGGGGGAGGATTTACTATTCCAACTCCGAGGGGGATGCAACTCGGGGAGGAGTTGGGAAGGGTGAAGTCGCCGATGTAAAAAAAAAAAAAAGAAAACACTTGTAAGTCACTGAAAACAAGTAGATGGAGGGAAGGATCAAATTGTGGTCTGCTGGATATCACATGCCCATTCATACCTTATGACTGTAACCTCTATGCTATGCAGGCAGCACGATTTGGGCAGCACACACACGAGGACTTATATGCATCACTCTCGAGTTGGCAACACAGTATGACACAGTACTGTTAAGTTGGGAACATGCTATAGTGAAACATACTATTTTATCCACTATGTGATTCCAACTCATGCACTTAATCTGACATGAATTGCCCCGAGCTGACATTCCAGCGAGCCCTTGATGGTACAGTATACCGACTGAAACTGAGACTGACTGAGTGGTCATTCAGTCTGATTGGGGCTGCATAGGACATTGAAAATTAAGAAAATGTTTTACTAAACAAAAGCTGCATTTAAAAAATACCTATTTAAAAAAAACAACACTACTGGCGTGGCAGTGGTGGAACAACAAAGTGGCTGAGCCTTGCAGGCTGTCCAAGGAAAACAGGGCACTGGGCTTGCCATGGAAGGGAGGGGTCTACAGCTGAACTGCACTGAAAATACCTGAAGAAATCATATTGTTAAAAAAAATCAGAGAGATAGACTGGAACAGAACAGGGTCCGGCTGCAGTCTAGGAAGTGGGCAATGGGCACAGTGCATTGGGATCAGAGGCATGTGTCCTACAGCTAAAATGCACTAAACAAAATATCTGAGAAAAATACAGTATCTTAAAACAGTCGGAGAGATGGAGACTGGAACAGATGCAGGGCCTGGCAGGAGGCAGTCCAGGGCAGCTGTGGTGTGGGAACTGGGCATGGCAGGAGGGAACTATAGCGAAACTGCTCTGAAATATACCTTAAAAAATATCTCTTAAAAATGTCAATCAGAGAGAAGGAGACTGGAGCAGAAGCAGGGCCTGGAAGTGGGCAGTTCAGGGTGGCTGTGGTGTGGGCATTGGGCATGGCAGGAGAGGGCTAGAGCCAAACCGCACTGAAATATACCTTAAAAAAATATCTCTTAAAAAAGACAATGAGAGAGATGGAGACTGGAGCAGAAGCAAGGCCTGGCAGGAGACAGTCCAGGTTGACTGTGGCCATTGGGTGGGAGGGGGTTAGAGCTAAACTGCACTAAAAAATACCTGAAAGAAAATATGTGCACTGCTCTGTCACAGTTGCCCAAAGGGTTAGTTGCAATTGGAGCACATGGCTATTTTTCCCAAACAATATCTATAGGGCCAGTTGGTGAGTGTGGTACACCTCTGCCTTTGCCTAGCATGCCTGTCTACCTGCTGCCATGTCCATCAATGTACTGCTCTTTGACAGTTTCTCTAGGGACTAGCTGCAGTTTAAGTCCTAGGCTATTTTTCCTTTAAAAAATTGTAGGATAATTCAGTCAAGCATTTGTCTATTTTTCCTTAAAAATATCTAGGAGCAAGTTTGTCAGCACTAGTCTGAATTGGAGACCTGTTTCTTTTGGTAGCAAACCTATTTTGGGGGCTTTGAGTAGACTTATGATTCCTTTTTGCTGACTTCACTAGCTGCAAAGTTTAGTGCATAGTGGGGGAAGGGTGCTAATGGTCTCACCAGGGGCCTCAGCCACCTGATTGTTTCTGGAAGACTTGGGCTGGTCCCACCCTCCCAGCCCCTCACCCCACCTGCCCCAGGTCCATGATTTCCTTATACCAAGGGTTCTGACATCACTTCCTCAAACAGGCAAAGGACATGCACCTGTGTTAGCAGAAGCAGATATCCAGGAAAGGAACAGCAGCAACTGAAGAGGTGACTGCTATCTCAGTAGAATGGAAGTAACTGCAAATCAAGGAGCTTTCATTGTCACTTCTTTGCATTGCTATTTGCATTGTGGAAAGGAGGAGCAGGAGTTTGAAGAAGGTTGTGCAGTAGTTACTTAAAGTCTCTTTTTGGGTGTGGATAGGAAGGATAGGAAAATAAAAAGCAGTTGCTCAATCTGTCTAAACGTGTACAACAAAGGGGGTAAGGAAAATTAAGAAAATAATGTTTTGCACTGATAGAGGGGGAGAGAGAAGACTTGGGGGAGAGTTTGGTATCCTTCATCTGGAAGGGTGGGGGGTTGCTGGTGGGCAACGACAGAAATGGGTAGGGTGGTAGGCTGCAACAACTGTGGTGCACCAGTCTCTCTAAAAATTGCCTGGAGTATGGGGTTATGTTTAGTGTGCAACCACACAGAGAAACTCAGAAAAGAGATCGAGGGTCTACAGGAGGAACTAAGACAGGCAAGGCAGACTGGGTGTGGGTTTAGCCCAATACTGGAGGGAGGGAGGAGGGGAGATGAGGGAGGGTGACTTGAGCCAACAGTGGTGAGGAGAGGGTCAGAAGAAGGGAAGCGGAGACAAAGGGGCCCAGGCCAGGAAGAACGATTGCCAGGGAAACCAGGTCAGGAGACAAAAGACAAATGGAAGGAGAAGATAGGAACTTGTGAGAGGAGGAGAAGAAGTGGCAAAAGTCATGGAGTGGAAAGGAGAGAACAGGTCACTATGAAGAGAGAGGGAGTGGGCATTTGTGAAGGGTCTTCAGAAAATAGTTTTGCACTGCTAGAGAGGAAGAAGGAGGTGGGAAATGATGCAATTGGAGGAGTAATTGATAAATACCTGGAACAAACCGGTGCCGGGGGAAGTACTGCTGAGAGAATTGCAACAGGGGCAAAAGGGGGAAATAATGTGCAGAAGGAAGAAGAGGAGCCAGAAATGAGAGATGGAGATGAATGGAAGCAAGCAGGAAGTAAGAGGGGCAGAATTTTAGTGCTGGAGGACTCAATACTAAGAGGAGTCAGGTGGGGTAGCAAGGGGGAGAGGCATAGTTGCATTTGGGTGGAGGCCATGCCAGGAATGACAGCTGAAAGGGTGGGACAATCTGTTCTAAAATATGCTAGAAGGGGTAGGAACAAGTCTCATTTAATTATACATCTTGGGACGAATGACCTGGCTGACATGACAGTAGATATAGTCCAGAGGAGGTTTGTGGAACTAGGACAATTATGTGAGGGGGCAGGTAGATCAGTAACTTTTTCAGAGATACTTCCAGTGCCCAAGGCAAGCACAACAAGAAAGCTAAGAATAGAGGAGTTTAATGGATGGCTAAGAACCTGATGTTATGCTAAAAGGTATGGGCTTTTGGGAGGTTGGGAAGGGACCTGGGAGCACAGTAGTCTCTATGCCAAGGACAGACTACACTTGAGTGAGGAGGGAAAGAAAGTGTTGAAACAGAGGATGGAGGAGTACATAGAGGAAGTTGGGAATTTAAACTAGGAGCGAGGGGTGGCAAGTGGGCAAGAGACATGCAGAGACCACAGGTTGGGAAACCATATGAGCTTACCCCCCATAACAGTGACAAAGGACAAATGGCAAGTATTATTGGTGATGCTAGTAAAGGAGGGCAGAATGGAAGGGGAGGGAAAGGGTGGAAGGTGGTTACCCTTAATGATAGGAGCCTTGGGAGGAAAACTGCAGAGTTACAGGTGCTCATGGCAGAGGGTGAGGTGGACATTGCAGCCATCACAGAAACATGGGCCACCCAATACAATGACTGGGACCTGTCTGTACCAGGGTACAGGTTATTTCGTAGGGACAGGGTGATTGGGAAAGGAGGGCGGGGTGGCACTATATGTGAAGGAAGGACTGAAGTGTGTAAGGGAGGAAGAGGAGGAGGGCAGTATGGAGTCACTTTGGATGCAAATCCAGGATTCCAAGAATAAGATTCTCAGAATGGGAGTGGTGTACAGGCCACCATCTCAGATGGAGGAGTTCAACAGGGAACTAGCGGGAAGGATCAGAAGGACCTGTGAGAAGGGTAGTGTGGTAATTGTGGGGGACTTCAACATGCCAGGAGTGGACTGGAGTACTCCAACAACCAGGAACAGAAGGGAGCAGGTACTGCTGGATGCCTTCCAGGACAGCTTCCTACTGCAACTGGTCAGTGAACCAACCAGGTTAGGGAATACCCTTGGCCTTGTGCTGGCAAATGGGGACTTTGTGAGAGAAGTTATGGTGGAAGAACTGCTGTCAGGAATGACCACCACTCTGTTTGGCTCACATTGGATATGGGCAAGGAAGGAGTGGAATCTGGTGTAAGAGTGCTGGACTTCAGGACAGCCAAATTTGGGAGGATGGGGGAAGTAGTAAAAGGGTACCTGGACAGAATTCAACCTAGTATGGACACTAACCAGAGGTGGGAGATCATAAAGCTGGGGATAGTGGAGGCAACCAAAACCTGCTGCAAGGCCCAGAGCAAGAAGACAAGGGCTAAGAAACCAAGCTGGTTGAGCAAGGAGGTCATGGAAAAGGTAAGGAGGAAAAGAGCTGCCTTTAGAAGGTACAAGAAAACAGGGAGGAGGGAGGACAGGGAGGAGTACTCGACAGAATCGAAGGAGGTGACTCAGACAGTAAGGGGAGCCAAGGCATCTCGGACTGAGGCTGTCACAAGGCATTAAGAAGGGGAGAAGGACTTCTTTAGTACATCAGGGAGAAAAGGAGCTGTAAGGACCATAGTAAGGATTAGAAGGAGGGTTGGGTGGAAGCAGGGTGCGATAAGGCAGAAGCACTAAATGATTACTTCTGCTCAGTATTTACTAAGGAGAAGAGGGAGGTGACACCCAAGGGGGGGAATGGCAGAAATGGGGGGGAGGGGTGATAGATGGGGAAATCATGGAGGGCAGAGTTTGGGAGGGTTTGAAGGCACTGAGGGTGGACAAGGTGCCAGGCCCAGATGGCATCCACTCCAGAGTACTGAAGGAAGTGGCAAAGGTCCTTGTGGGACCTTTAGCAGACCTATTTAATGCCTAACTACACTCGGGGTATGTACCTCAGGACTGGAGGATGGCTCATGTGGTGCCCCTCCACAAGAGTGGGCCCAAGGATGAACCAGGGAACTACAGACTGGTGAGCCTCACATCCATCATGGGTAAGCTAATGGAGACTAGCCTGAAGGAGAGGCTGGTGGCTCTCCTAGAGGCCAAAGGACTACAGGACAGCAGACAGCATGGCTTCATACATGGCAGATCCTGCCAAACCAACCTGGTAAAGTTCTATGACTGGGTAGCTATGCAACTGGACAGGGGCCATACAGTGGAAGTCCTGTATCTGGACTTCAGTAAGGCATCCGACTCGGTGTTGCATGGAAGGCTGGGAAGGAAGGAAGTTAGAAGTCACAGGGGCAGGTGCAAAGCTAGTGAGATGGGTAGGGAACTGGCTTCAGGGAAGGCAACAGAGGGTGGTGGTGGGTGGGGAGTGCTCACACCCAAGGGTAGTGATGAGCAGTGTTCCACAGGGCTCAGTGTTGGGACCAGTGTGTTGTTTGGGATATTCATTGCAGACATATCATTAGACATCAAGAGCAAGATCAGCCTGTTTGCTGATGATACCAAGGTAGGAGCAGTGGTGGATAGCCTAGGGGGATGGCAGGGGTTGCAGGATGATCTGGCAAAGCTTGAAACCTGGTCAGACACCTGGCAACTGGGGTTTAATGCCAAAAAGTGCAAGATGCTGCATTATGGGATAAAGAACCCAAGGAGGAGCTACCAGCTGGGGAGAGTGCAGCTAGCCCAGACAGAGGAGGAGAAGGATCTGGGGATGCTCATTACAGGCTCAATGAACAACTCGGCACAATGTAGGAAGGCAGCTACAAAGGACAACAAAATGCTGGGTTGCATTGCAAGGGGTATATCCTTGAGGAGGAAGGAGGTGATTCTGTCACTGTGTAGGTCATTGGTTAGACTGCACCTGGAGTACTGCATGCAGTACTGGCACCCGTATCTGAAGAGGGACCGTAAGTTACTGGAGGGGGTGCAGTGCAGGGTGACAAAGATGATCAAGGGGCTGGGTGACTTATCATATGAGAGGAAGCTGAGGGAATTGAACATGTACTTGCTGGAGGAGAGGAGGGATGGGGGGACATGATTGAAACCTTTAAGTACATGAAAGGAATAAACAAGACAGGTACAGAGGGGCTGTTCAAAGTAAGGGAGGGGAGGGACACCAGAGGTCATGATATGAGACTGGAAGGAAGAAGGTTCAGGAGGGAGACAAGGAGACACTCTTTTGCAGAGAGGGTAGTAGCTGGGTGGAATGCATTACCTGCAGAAGTGGTATCTAGTAAAACAGTGGACTGCTTCAAAGGGGGATGGGACAGGACAAGGGGAGGGTCAATGTAGGGGACGGGTGGAAGGGAGGGACAGCTGCAGAATAAGGAGTGCTAGCTGCACATTCGAGCAGACTCAATTGACCTCTAGGCCTTTAACTGCTGGAAAACTTCATATATTTGTATATTCATAGGATATGTGTACAGAGTAACCTCCTATTTTGCAACAGTGCATACACATTCAAAAGGCTTTACACATCCCAATCCCATCCCACAGACAGAAAGCCCCAGTTTTGAACAACAAAAGGTAAAGAATACTCTGTGTTGTCCAAGACAAGGAAGCTGAGTTGATTCAAACAGGAATAGATTTTGAGATCAAGCAGGGTTTTTTTTTTTGTTTTTGTTCTTTGGTAACCAGGTGAGGCCCACTTGGCACAAGTGCCTGTTTTCAGAGGTGACCCTGGAGCACTGGGGAGCTTAAGTGACTTGCTCAGATAAACATAGTATGAAGTGGAGATTGTGGGAATCAGACCCAGGTCTGCTGGCTGTACCATGCTCAAGGAGAAAAAGGAAAAGGCAGTAAGGACAGGGATGGGGAAAAAAGGGGTAAGGCCATCAAAAAATGGAGGGTAATAAGTACCAATGTCCATAGTCTCGGTAACAAGCTCCATAAACTGGTGGCCTTGATGTAAGAGGGATGCCTGGATATCGTGGCAGTCACAGAAACATGGTACACAGAGAACCATGACTGGGATGTCAACATACCAGGGTGCATAATCTACAGAAGGGACAGGGAGGGCAGGAGAGGAGGAGGAGGAGTAGCTCTCTACATAAGGGAAGGGATTAAAGCAATGGAACTAAAGGGTAAACAGGGAGGGGAGGGGAGGGGAGGAAAGAAGGCACAGAGGGTCACCCTGGAGACCAGAAATGGCACCACAATCCGCACGGGGGTTGTATACAGACCCCCCATCTCAGGAGAGGAAATGCACAAGGAAATATTAGAAGGCATCCTTAGGATGGCAGAAAAAGGGGAGATATTGTTGATGGAGGACCTGAATATGCCAGATGTTAACTGGAGCACCTTTGCTGCAGCCACATCCAAGAGCAGGGTCATTCACGATGCCCTACAGGGGGCATGCCTCAGACAGCTAGTATTGAAACCCACTCATGAGGGAGTAATCTTAGACCTGGTACTTTCAAATGGGGACAGAGAGAGGACCTCAGATCTAGAATTGGGTAGCCATCTGGGAACAAGTGACCACCAAACACTGTGGTTCACCATAAACACAGCAGCAAAGTCAAGCCATACAAAAATGAGGGTATTGGACTTTAGGAGGGCTGACTTTGTCAAAATGGCAGAGTGCCTCAGAAAAGCACTAGCACACAGGCAAGAAGGAGGGGTGGAGGAACAATGGGGAAACATCAAAACTGCCATCACAGAGGCAACACGCCTTTGTGTGAAGCAAATAAACAAATCAAAACAAAAGAAAAAACACTATGGTTCTCAAAAGAGATGGCAGGGAAGGTTAGGGAGAAAAAGATAACATGCAGGAGGTATAAGGAAACACAGAAGGAGCAGGACAGAGAACCGTACCAGTTAAAGCAGAAAGAAGCAGGTAAGGCAGTCAGAATAGCAAAGGTCCAAACTGAGGAAAAGACAGCCAACTCGGTTAAGAAGGGTTATAAAAACTTTTATAGGTACATTGGGGAGCAAAGAAAGACCAAGAGAGCGATAGTGAGGCTTAATGGGGAGGTGGGCAATAGGGTGACAGTGAAAAAGTAGGGATACTGAACGAATACTTTTGCTGAGTATTCACAAAAGAAGAGGAGCCGGAGGTACCTAATCCAATCAATAGAAGCACCCTGGATAGGGGGGTTGATACCAGTCGTTTCACAGAAGAAAGGGTTCTGAAAGAACTCCTAAAACTGAAGGTGGACAAAGCAATGGGGCCTGATGGGATTCACCCCAGAATTCTAAATGAACTAAGGGGAGAACTAATGATACCACTGACTACCCTTTTTAGCAAATCATGGGAGGATGGCGTGGTACCTAAAGACTGGAAGAGGGCAGATGTGATTTCCCCTTCACAAAAGTGGGAGCAAAGAAGAGGCAGGAAACTACAGACCTGTTAGCTTGACCTCAGTGGTAGGGAATACCCAGGATACCTTTATTTACAGGCTACTTAACCATGGCTCAGTGAAATAAGACATTACTGCAGTTTACTTGGGCTAGATCTATACACAAATCGCCATTCCTCCCCCTACCCTTGCATGATCTGTATAATTTTACTGTCAGGGAACATTGAACTGAACCTTGGACCTAGACAGGAGGTAAGGTCTCAGGCCCTCTCCTCTATCCCAAAGTGGTCCAACATCAAGGGGCTCAAAGTAGCTCAAATGAATGTACAAAACCTCAGGTGAAAAATGCCTGAACTGGAAGCCTGGATCATGCACTACAAACCCGACATCCTATGCATAACCGAAACCTGGCTAAAACCCTAAATACTTTCTCATGAGATTTCTCTACCTGGTTTCTCATCCCATAGGTGTGACTGCATCTCCAAGAGAGGGGGAGGAGTGCTTATCTATGTAAGGAATGAGTTTACAACCTCAATACTTCCAGGACTTACTATGAAAACATCGCTAGAGAATCTTTTTATTTCCATTACTCTAAGCAAATTCAAATGAGTAATTACAGGTTGTATCTACTTGCCTCCCAACCTTGCTTCCTCCTCCTACCCTGAAATCCTCAACAAGCTTGACTCCCTCCCTTGTGCAGATTTAATACTCTGTGGCAACTTCAACCTTGACTTCTTAGGTCCTAATAGTAAGACATATCAGGCCTCTCTGTCAGATATTAATCTGGAGCAACTGATTGATCAGTCCACCAGACTTAAAATCAAATCCAGCAATCACAGCCTATTGGACTGGATGCTGACCTGCAAGAAGCAAAACATCAAGGTCACTGGAGTTTTCCCTGATGCCCTAAGTGATCACCTCCCCACCTACTGTGTCTGGAGGAACAACTACCAACTCCTTCCCCCCAAAACCATAAAAGCTAAACCTAAATCCCACCACATTCATACTTAGTGTACTTTCAGTCGACTGGTCACCTATTGCATCCCTCC
Source organism: Neoceratodus forsteri (assembly GCA_016271365.2). NCBI lineage: Eukaryota > Metazoa > Chordata > Ceratodontiformes > Ceratodontidae > Neoceratodus > Neoceratodus forsteri. The sequence goes on from CM057452.1 coordinate 907,348,122, forward strand.
CAGATATCAATTAGGCTTTAGAATACTTCATCCATTCCTTCACTTCCATCTTGGACTTTCATGCCCCTTTTAAACTAAGGCATGCCAAAGGTAACCCCTCACCCTGGCTATCCTGAGACCTTAGACAACTAATGCATGCTTGTGACATAGCATGGAAAACCTTCAAAAAATCAGGACCACTATCGGACTGGCAATCCTACAGACTACTGCATAATATCTGTAAATCAAAATCTAACAAAACCAAGCGGGACTACCTCCACTCCCTGCAGACAGCTCACCTCGCTATCCCAAAAAACATCTGGTCACAAATTAACTCACCTCTCAAGGATAAAGAATGCTCCATTCCTCAAACTATGTTCATAAACGGTGAAACTCTGTCCAGCCCCCCAATAGAGCCACTGGCATAAATAAATTTTTCACGGACCTGGACAAATATAAATCTGACCTACCGTCCCCTCCTAACCAACCACTGACTGCAAACACAATGTTCTAAAATCCCCCTACTTCCATCTAAAACTCACAACACGTTCTGAGGTTAGCAAATTGCTAAAAATCTTAATTCAGACAGCTCCCCTGGTTTTGACACTCTCCAGCCTAAATTCCTCAGATTAGTGGCCTCTGCCATTGCCCACCCTGTAACTTTATTAATAAACAGATCTTTCCTCACACAATCCATCCCTGAGAAATGGAAGACTACTGTGGTAGTCCCCATATACAAGAGCGGCCCTACCGAACAAATAGAGAACTACCACCCGATCTCTATCCTATGCCCCCTAGCGAAAATACAAGAAAGAATCATCTACAATCAGCTTTATTCATAATTCAACAGAACAACTCCTTAACAATACACCAGCATGGCTTGAGGAGATGGCATGGCACTGAATTTGCACTCTTGTGTGTCACAACAGATATCCTACTGGCCATGGATCAGAGGCGTGCAACCAGTGCCACCTTTCAGGACCTAACAAAAGCCTTTGATCTCATCAATCACCAGCTTCTCTTAACAAAACCCAGTACATTAGGTCTTGATACCATATCCATTGCCTGATTTAACAACTAGAGTATCTAACCAGTAGGGTCCAATGTGCCAAATGGTCCGATGCAAAATCTTCCTTGTCACCTATCACTGATGGGTTCCCCCAGGAATCTACAATGGGCCTTCTACTCTTCTCTGTGTTTATCAATGAGCTTCCATCTAACTGTGAGGAGGCATCCATACAGCTATACGCTGATGATGCCATACTCTACAGGTCCTCAAATGATATCGCCTCCCTCAATATTAACCTGGAGAGGGACTTCCAGCAGCTGGAGACATAGTTTAATAGCAACCTATTGGTGCTCATCATCGAAAAGACCAAGACTATGTTATTTCACCACACCACCATTGATATCTCCACCCATCCTCCACTGGTTATCAAGACCACTACCGGTGAACCTCTAGAAGGGATTGAGTCCTTCAAGTATCTAGGACAAAGCTAGATGAACAACTAACTTTTGAGCCCCATATTGATAAAGTCATAAAGTCCATGCACCAGAAACTAGGCCTCCTATGCTGAACTGCTCCCTACCTACAACCCCAGACCAGGAGAGTCATTGCTGCTGCCACCCTGCTTCCGGGCCTCCTCTATGGCACTACTCTATTCCACTCAGCAAAGAACACCAACCTAAACAGACTAAGACATGTTTACCACAGAATAACATGCTTCGACTTGATTTCTCCTTGCTGTGCACCACCTTTAAGCTCTTACACCTGCCCTCCCCACCCAGCCTTGCCAACCTACTCACTCTGAAACCCACTACCAGATAGCTCCAATCCTCACAGTATCCACTTCTAAAACCACCCAAAACCCACCTAGCTATTTCCGAATGATCCTTCTCAGCTGCGGCCTCTATACCATGGAATAATCTCCCAACGGATCTACTCCCCTGGACATCACTTACACAATTTAAAATAATTTACAAGGCCAAATTCTTTTCACCTCCAGTCTGTAACTGTAGCTAGTTTGTGTTTGTAAATAAAACAGTGTTTTATCTCCTAAGTCTCTCCTTGGAACATGTACATTATGTTTAATTTTACCAATACTTGTATGTGGGCACCTCACTGCCTTACTTGACCTTCCACACATGTCAAGCTGTTCAATATGTATAGTTCCTATGCCTTGCAATTCCTGGTCCTATCTTGCCTTAGCATGATGCATAAGTTATACCCACAACTTAGTTTACATTTTTGTACGTTATATTATTTTTCAGTACATTTAAGTTTTAACTGTTCTACGACTGTATGACAATGTTCTCTTTGTATGGAATGCTTATATTCCCCAGGTCGCCCCTGAAAAAGGAATAATTCTGTCTCAGTTGGCCTATCCAGTTATCAAAATTCAAATAAATGAATAAATAAATGAAATGATGGAATCACTTCTGAAAGAAAGAATTGTTGAGTACCTAGATGCCAGCAGGGCACAGGACCCAAAGCAACATGGATTCACAGCGAAAAGGTCATGTCAGACGAATCTGATAGATTTGTTTGACTGGGTGACCAAAGTAGTAGACCAGGGAGGGGCTGTGGACATGGACTACCTACACTTTAGCAAGGCATTTGACACATTCCCACACAAAAGAGTAATAAACAAATTAGCCAGCCTGGGAGTGGGACCCAGGGTGGTAGCCTGGGTAAAAAATTGGCCGGACAACAGGACACAGAGGGTAATAGTAAATGGAGTCCACTCCAAAGAAAGGTGGGTTATTAGTGGGGTATCGCAGGGTTCAGTACTGGGTCCAGTCCTTTTTAATGTCTTTATAAGTGGCATTGCAGAGGGATGGAAAACTGCCTCTTTGCAGACGACACAAAGATCTGCAACAGGGTTGATACACAAGGGGGGTGGAAAGGATGAGAAGCGGCTTGGCAAGGTTGGAGGAATGGTCAAAAGTATGGCAGCTTAGATTCAATGCAAATAAATGAAAAGTAATGCACCTGGGAAACAAAAACCCAGGGAAGAGTACACAATGTGGGGGAAGGTATTAACAACAAAAATGGAAAGGGACCTGAGGGTAGTCATAGCAGGTGACCTAAAGGTAAGCAAGCAATGTGAGAAGGCAGTAAGGATGGCTGGGGGGATACTGGGATGAATAGGGAGAGACATCACCAGTAGAAAACAGGAAGTTGTTATCCCTCTGTACAGACAGTTGGCGAGACCCCATCTGGAATACTGCATACAGTTCTGGAGACCCCATCTCGCAAGGACATAGACAGGATGGAGGCAGTTCAGAGGAGGGCAACTAAAATGGTGCAGGGTCTGCACTAGAAGCCATACAAAGAGAGACTAAAGAAGCTTAATATGTATACCCTTGAGGAAAGGAGGGAGAGGGGGGACATGATAGAAACTTTTAAGTACCTCTAAGGAATCAACAAAGTCTAAGAGGGTATCATCTTTCAGAAAAAGAGATGTGCAAGAACAAGGGGACACAATTTGAAGATGGGGGGGTCAACTCAGGGGCAATGTGAGGAAGTATTTTTTTCACAGAGAGAGTGGCGGATGCATGGAACAGCCTTTCTGAGGAGGTCGTGGGGTCAAAAACATTTGGGGACTCCAAGAATGCATGGGACAGACATAAGGAAATTCTGGTGGGGGGTAGGAAGAAGTAGGCTGTTGGTTAATTAGGATCTGCAGCTTATCCAATAAATAGGGAAATGGGCAGATTAGGTGAGACAAGTGGTCCTTATCTGCCGTCAATGTCTATGTTTCATTCACTGGTCATTACTCTAACCTCTAGAGCCAGCTCAGTATATTAAAACAGTGGGATTTCAAAACAGCATATCTGAAATTCTACAGCTGTAAATTTCTGCGTCAACATTTGAATGAATGTCCCTGCTGCACAAAGCTGTGAGAACAGTTGTAACTCCTCATGAAGGGCAAGGACACCAAGGGAGCTGATAGGGTCCGTGGGAGAGAAGGTACAATTCAGTCAGGTATGTTGAGGAAATATGCAGATTAGGAGATGGTACCTTAACTCTCTGTCAGCACCCACCCCCCCACACAACCAATTATGGAAGATGAGATAAAACAGTACCTCCAGAAACACATCATGTTGGAGACAGTTTACCCGTTTTCACCGCAGCTGGACAGGGTAGAATCAGTGGTTGATGTAAGGCAGCTACGTCATGGTGGGAAAAGGCTGGTGTTGGTTGTGGGTCTTGTTCCACCATAATCGCTGCCCAAGTTATGGCTGGTGAGGTTGAAGTCAATGCACTTAGGTGGACCAGAGCAACCTTTCTGTCTGGGCCAGATGAACCTGCGTTGGGCAGTGGGATCTGCTTGGCAGCCTTGGTGGCCTTGCTGGTAGAGGGTGTTGCTGGTGCATTGGAAGGAGGGTATTCCCTGGAAGAGGAACTTGCAGCAGGTCTGTTTGGGGCTATACTGGTACTCAAGCTTGGGTCTGTCTCTTGCGGATTCATTTTTGGTGTTGCAGGTCTAACAGAGGCAAACCTGTTTGGGATGGCTAGAACAGTCAGGTCATCCTCATTGTTTGCTGAGCCTCCACTTCTGCTATTGCTCCAGGAGCAGACATTTAGGGGAGCAGTCTCCTTTCTACCTTCAATCATTTTCCAGTTGCTCCACCTGAGTTTTGGGTGCATCTAAGAGTTCTCCTCAGGGGCCAATGGTATGCAAAAGGTTGGATCAGCAGAGATCCTGAAAGAGTGGTATTCATATGGTCCTACTCATGATAGCGGATCCTACTCCATATGTTATCTGCAGCAGGGTATGGCTATGGAAGGCCAGTGCTCTGTAATGTAGGCCACCACAGCCTCAGGAGTGCTAAGTGCGATCAGAACACAGTTATGCTGGATCTGGAGTTGATCGAGGTACCAGAGTGTTAAAGGTATCCCCAACTGTTCTAATACCTGTCTGACCTCTTAGCAAGCTTGAGTTTGTTAGTTAGTTTGAGTGAGAAGTCCTGGGAAATCATTATTTTGAGGCTGTTCCACTCCAGAGACCCACATTCTATAGCCCTCCTCAAAATATCCTCCTTAACGGGCAATCTCAAATTTTTTTGAGCATAGGACATGGTTTTTCTTCCTGTCTGGGAGGGGCAGTGAGCAAGTGGTTGGGCCACTCAGTATCAAGGTGGGGGTTACACTGGAGTTTCAGGAGGCTTGAAAGTCCGTTACACAGAAAGACGACTGTATCCCATAATTCGACTTGCTCAGGGAAGCCTACAAACCTCAAATAATTTCAGCAACCCTGATTTGTGTGGTTGTTGACTTTGTCCTGCAATTAGTGTATAATTTTTGCCTCATCCCTGAGTTGTGCTGTGAGATCATGGCAGGGCCATTTATTAGTGAGGCTCCAGTTCTCTGTAACTGTTAGACTGTCAGAGATTTTGGTGATGGCCACAGAGTTTGTGCTGGCTTCTAACTTTAATGTCAGGCTCTCTTTCAGTAGTTGAGAGAACATCTGCTCAACTCAATCTCTCAGGAAGGCAGCAGCCACCATTCCAAGTTCCCATTAGTTGAGGGTCACAGTTGGGTCAGAACTTAGCTGGCGTCCTGCTCTCAAGATGTATTAGTTCTGCCAAAAATGGATCTTTTGGCTTACAGCGGTATCACTCAGCTGGTGCTGCACAAAGATAGGGATTTTAACAGAGGGCTAGCCCAGATGCCATTAGATTAGGGCTGGTCAGGTAGCAAGGGAAAAAATCAGGTGGGCATCTTTACCAAAGTCAGGCTACGCCCCCAAACATTTTCATTTTTAGTCACATAACTGATTAGTAATTTATTTTTTAATAAAAAAGTTGTATGACTCCTGCTAACACTCCCTCACAAACATTAAGGTGTCAGTTTTAACTTTATGTATTTAAAAAGTTATTTTACTTTGGAATTTTTGTGTATGTGTGGCACTCTAACATAAATAATAAAAACAGACTCCTTTTTTAGCTTTTTGGGATGCTACTTTCAGCAAATGGAGCATGCACAACCAATAAATCAGAATTAACTCTAAAATGAATCCACATTTTGTTAACAAAAGCCCCAAAAGTACCTATTCCTCCATGATACATAACAAACCTGCAAGTTCCATATCTGAACTCTGTCATTTTTTCTCTATCCTTTAACAAGTATTGAAGCAGCTAATTGGACAAAATATGTAGAACTAACAGGTAATTATTTAGAAATGCAATAAATGTTGTTTATGAAATTTCACAGATTACGATACCCTAGGACTAAATGGTGCACACCAGATTTTGCAGTCCCTGGGTTTTAAATATATGAGTTAAAAGCAACTGGAAACTGGGATATACACTAACTCTGATGCAACCAAAATATGGAGGCACTGCCATGCCGATATAGATATAGATATATAGATATAGATATAGATATAATGACTGCTCGTACTGTTGCTGAATAGTCTATGCAAATGTTTCCTCTGGAATTCTAGTAACATCATTTATTGAGATTTTCTTTGCTAAAACTTAGATCCTGGAAATTCTGAATATTCTTCTATGGGTAAATTTAGAGCTGGGGGGACCAGTAGCTTCTTTGTTCTCATCCCAGGGACAAATGCAGGACCCAGGCTCAACAGACGTAATATGTGTGCTATTTCTAGATCTTTGGAGTATGGCTAGCTGGTGAAGCTTGCCAGGATGAAACCCAAATCTGCAGCATTTTGTAGAACTCTGCAGAATGCTGCGGCAGGGTTTCTGTGGAAAACAGTTTAATTTCAATTGCAATTAGTCTCTTTTGTCATGCAGGAAACAGTGACATTCATTTCATTCTGGCAGTGCCACATTTTCCTGCATGACAAAAAGGATTAATTCCCATTGAAATTATATTGTTTAGTGCAGTAACTCTGCTGCAGCATACTGAAGAATGCTGTAGAAGTGGGTTTCATTCTGGTGAGCGTCACTGTATGGTCAGCTCCAGAGTGCCCCTTAACTGATAGTTGGGCTCCAGTGAAGGGCCTCTCCTAAGGGCAGGTCTTCTCCTATGTCAGGGCCAATAGCTGGTGTCACAGTACCTTGAACTGGAAGTACTAAATGTAAAGTTACCCAGCTATTAAGTAAGGCACCTTGGATTGTGCCAGAATTTCTCATTAGAACTCACCCCACCCGGGAGAAGGGTGGGAGAATTCTGAGTGAGTCATTTCATATTTAAAATACTGTTATAGAAAACACATAGCAGCACTGTAGCAGTAAGTAGTAGGTACTGTGAATTTAACTTCATAGGATGAATTGTATGTAAATGTTTACTGTATGTGCAGAGTATTAGTAAGTATAAGTAACACAACACATTGCTGGGGGTAAATTAAATGAAGCAAGGTTATATTGATAAACTACAAAATATTGTGCAAATAGGGGTCCTAGTGAAAAGTATGTCGGGGTACCAGATTATATGGTGCCATATAGTGTGCTGTGCTACAACAAAGGGGAACAACAAGAAATGAAATGGAAAGAATAGGGTAGGGAACTAATACATAATATAAAGCCTAAGTACAGTAGAAAGGAAATAAGTAAATATTGGAGGCAGTATAGCGCAGTGGTCTAAGGCTCTGAACTGCAAATTTGGTGACATCCTGCAGACCAGACCTGGGTTTGAATCCCACAGCTTCCACTTGCATACTGTGTGACCCTGAGCAAGTCACTTAATCTCCTTGTGCTCCCAGGTCGCTCCTGTAAAAAAGCTTTCAGCTTAGTGTGCTATACCTGGTTAAATAAATAAATAAATTGCATCATGTGCATGAGGGTATCAGGGTGGTATTGAAGTGAATTTTGTAACTGTAGGTCAGCAATCTTCATGAAGACATTTTGGAGGCTTTATTCCTGCCCAGTATGCAACTGAACCACAGCATTAACTGATTCGCTACTACAGGTAAAAGTACGAATCCATATGTGTAAGGTATAGGCAGAGTAGATGTGGGACCAGTTCAGGGGAGGAATAATATAAACCACTCCCCAAAGAGTTTCAAAAGGATTGTGAAGAGAATCTGTTAAAGGAACATATGAACATACGAAAATGCCAGTAGACACAGGCCATTTCAGTCTATCTAGTCTGCTCGAGTGTGCAGCTCAGATGAATTTATGGGAGCTGCTCCCTCCTCCCCTTTCCATATAGAGTCTTCCTCCTTCCCCATTTCAGCCCCCACTCATCTTCCCACCCTTTATGACTGTCCCATTCACTCTATCCCAATCTCTTTTAAAGCTGTCCACTGTTTTCGATGATACTACCTCCTCCAGCAGTTTGTTCCACTTGGACATCGCTCTTTTGGTGAAAAAGTGCCTTCTCCTTTTCCTTTTGAATCTTCCTCCTACTAATTTAAGATAGTGACCCCTAGTGGACCCATTCCCACTGAGATTGAAGATGCTTTCCATACTTCAATACCTTTAAGGTACTTGAAGGTTTCAATCATGCCCCCCGGCCCCCTTCTGTCCTCCAGGGAATACATGTTGAGCACCTGTAGCCTCTCCTCATAGGGTTTGTCCTGCAGGCCCTGGATCACCTTGATTGTCCTTCACTGCACCCCTTCCAGTAACTGCATGTCCTTTACAGATATGGGCACCAGAACTGCACACAGCACTCCAAGTGCAGCCTCATCAAGGACCTGTACAACGGAAGAATGACCTCCATGTTCCTGGAGGTGATTCTTCTGATGATGTATCCCAGTATCCTGGTGTTTTGGCTGCTGCTTTACAGCAATGCACAAAGTGCTTCAGGTCCCTTGTGATGATTACTCCTAGATTATTTTCCTCCTCAGAACTGGACACCTGTACCCCTCACAATGAGTAACTGGTCCCTCAGTTCTTAGCTCCCAGGTGCATGACCTTGCACTTCTTGGCATTGAACCCTAGCTGCCAGATACCCGACCACTTTTTGAGTCTAACCAGGTCTTCCCTGAGCTCCTGTCTCCACTCCTCTGTATTCACTCTCCCACAGAGCTTAGTGTTCTCTGAAAATAGGCATATTTTACCTTTGATTCCATCCACTATGTCACTAATAAAGATATTGAACGACACTGGGCCAATCACTGAGCCTTGTGGGATCCCACTGGTTACAGGCTTTGAGAGTTCCCCCCTACTACCACCCTCTGCTTTCTGTCTTGTAGCCAGCTGTTGACCAACCCCACCAGCTTTGCCCCAACTCCCAGGTCCTGCAGCTTACTCAGCAGTCTTCCATGAGGCATAGAGTCAAAGGCCTTGCTGAAGTCCTAATACAGGACATCAAACTCCTGGCCCTGTCCACTGTTCTTATGACCCAATCAAAAACTCTATCAGATTTGTCTGGCAGGATCTCCCTGAGACAAACCCATGTTGCCTTTCATATTGGAGACTATTAAACTCCAGAAAGTCCAATTGTCTCTCCTTATGTACTGTCTCCTTTAATTTGCCTACAATGGATGTAAGGCTGGCTGGTCTGTAGTTACTTGGTTCATCGCTGGGTCCAAGTTTGTGGAGAGGCACCACATGTGCCATTCTCCAGTCCTGAGGCACTCACTCTGTCTCTAGCAAAGTGTTATGTTGTCTACCCTCCCTGTGACGAGGCGTCTTTGTAAATGAGTCTTTGACTCAAAGGTTGTAAATTCGAATTGCGAAATAAATAAATAAATAAAGGTTTGTTAGGCATTCGGTGATTGATATTCCTTTTTGATGAATGGTATACTGTTATTTTAATGTTAATTGTATTGATGTTTCATCTGTTTTTAAAATTGTTAGGTGCCTTGGTTATGGATAAGGTGCCTTATAAATAAAACATATTATTATTATTATCATATACATTGCAAACTTATAACTTTTTTCTTTAGGACATATACTTGGAACAACTCAAAGCAGGGTACACATCTGGAACATGTAGGCAATATGACTGTTACAGTATATGCAGGATCCACAAGGCCATTCACTAACAAACATAGAACTATGTGGTAATTGTGCAAATTAGCACTGGACCTATAAAGACTCGCACTAACCAGGACAGCTTTGTAGCATGGAGCCAGATCTGTAGCTTGGTCTTGGATCATGAGTGGAGCAGGGGGTGAGGATGAGGGTTGCTATTTATAAATTTACATAGATACATAGATGTTATCGACAGATAAAGGTCTTGTGGCCCATTCAGTCTGAAATCTAAAGTATTTTGATCCTGTATGTGGTACTGTACCATTGATACATGGCCTCATACTGTACCTGTAGCTTGACTTTGGCTAACATGAGTAGGGGAGAGGTTGGGATACCTTGACAGCCTTAACAGCACATTTCCAAACTTTGTGGGCATTGGGATGAAAACCCTAATAGTAGGACATTTCCAAACTTTCCGGTGTTTGAGATTTATGTGGTAGCAACCCTACTTTGCATCACCACGTTTTTTTTTTCCTATAACTATAAATAATGGTTTACATAGCTGGATAGAGAAATATGCTGATACTACTAAATTGAGAGTCCACTTAAAACAACAGTACCAAGGAATCAGGCCAAAATCAGACCGAGGGTGACACACAGGGCATGAAATGTAGCACTAATAAATATTCAGTGATGCACAAAGGAGTTAGAAATGGAAAGGCTGAGAATCACCTACAGGGGAGGCAACTCAAAAAATATAAAACCAAAAAGGACCTGAGTATAATAGTGTGTAATGACCAGAACTATGCAAGGCAGTGTGACTAATTCTGGGTCATTTCTGGAATGGAACGCATAGCAGAAAGCAAACAATCATTGCACCACGGTATAGTACCTATGTAATACAGCATATGGATTATGGATCTCAGTTGTGGGTTCCATATCCTAGGAGGAATGTGGAAGGTCTGGAAAGGGTATAGTGGAGTGCTACCAAGATACCCCATCTGGGGTAGCTTAATAGTACAAAGTATGAACACAAAAACAGTGTATAGAGCCTGAGTTTTAATGGGGTACTGGAAACAACACACCAGTTTCACAGCACAGCATAGCTCAATCCAGTACAAACACACACAAGGATGCAGGGGAAGGGGACACATTGGTGGGATGTTTGGTAAATGCAGGTGGCAGAGGTACAGTGGTGACCCATAGGGTGATCTGTGAGTTAGGCCATTGTCTCAGCTGCAGGAGGTTCCAGGCCTTAAGAGTGGAACTGAAAACTGCAAGGGCTGAAATATGTTACTTGAGTGCTGCAATTGCAGGACCTCATAGGGCACTACTAACACAGCCACCTTCAAGGTCATGAGAGGCCTGAGAAGGGCATTGGACATTAATGATGGGGGTTTGGAAGGAAAGAAGATTAGGAGGAAAGCACAAGCCTAAAAACCATGGCTGTACACCAGCAGCTGTTTTACGCTATTGCAACAAGAAGTTCCCTTATCTCCCCCTACAAGGGAGGAGGGAATCAGCACTCCTAACAGACATGTAATGCCAGACAGCATGCCAGAGAGTGGGTTGAGCCCCAGAGGAGGCAAGGGAAAGCTACCTATAGTGGGGATTTAATTGTGTGGTGCACAGGGAGGGATCTGGATCTCATGCCCAATGGCAAAGAGGTGGTCTCTGGAATGACAGCAGACAGACTTAAAGCCAGGGTAGTGAAACTTATAGGAATAAGGGAAAGAAGGCCAGATCTAATTGTGCATGTGGGCTTAAATGATCTGAGTAGGTGGAGCATGGAAGAGTCAGACTTCCATGCTCTGCAGAATCTAGAAATGTAGAGAACAGGGGTTGTAATCTTTTTTGAGGTGTTACCACCACCATGCCTAAATCAGAGGGAATAATTCCATGAGTTACAGTTTCATACATGGCTAAAATGTTGGTGCAGAGAGAAGGTATGTCGGGTTGTTGGGGCTGGATCCCAATCTTTCAGGGTTAGAGGCTGTTCAAAAGGGTCCACACGTATGCCAGTGAGGAGGTCAGGAGGGTGCTGGAAGAAAGGTGGGCACAGTATATAGGTAGTTTAAACTAGTGAGGGAGGAAGCAGAGTTGCAAGGAACATACCAGATGACAGAACAAGGAGGGTCTTGTTGGCCTTCGCCCATCAACAAGTACAACAGAACCAAACATAACCAAGGTTAAGGGAAATGGAGATGGCAGAAATAAATGTTGGAAAATGATGCTCCCCAACACAAGGAGTCTTTGAAACAAAATGCTGGAACTATAGTTGTTGGTCACAAAAGGGAGCCTTGATCTAGAGGCAGTCACGGAAACCTGGGCAATCTCAAACTGTAATGAACGTGATCATACCAGGGTACTCACTGTTCAGGAAGAACAAGACAAAAAGCATGGTTGGGAAATAGTGCTGTACTGTATGCAAAAGAAAGTTGATCAAAATAGTAAGCCAGGGTGAGTCAAGTAAAGTTGACACCCTATAGGTGCTAGCAACCACAGGGAATGGAAGATACATTAGCTTTGTGGTGGTCTACAGAAAACTGGGTCAAGATCAAGGGGCTCTGAAGTACTGGGGAAATGCTTAGGATGGCAACCAATTTAGGGGCAGTGGTTGTAGTAGGGGGTTTTAATATGCCAGATGTGTACTAGAAAGTTCCAATCATGGCAAGTCCTAGGACTCCATTCCTGGTGCATGCATGCTAAGAAGTGACCCTGAAATACGAGTCCCCCCATCACCTATACCTTCTGTCGCAGCTGTCCCAAGAAACAGAACATCAATCTTATGCATACTGGCCTGTAATCTGTGTTACTCGACCTTGCACTTTACATGCTTTGTACTTCTGTTATTGTACCCTTGCATTTTTCTAGTTGTATTTTTCAACTATTGTACCAAGGTTATCCCAAGTGTATATTCTTGTACCATCCAATACCAATGTATTTTGAATTGTATATACCTGTATTACCCATGTGCCATCTTTATAGCCCAGGTTGTGCCTGAAAACAGTCCCTTGGATCAGTGCATCTACCAGCTAAACAAACAAATAAATGAATAAATTGTTCAGTTAGTCCATGGCTGAGCAAGAGAAGAAGCATGGCTGGATCTGGTGCTCACCAACAGTGATTCAAAAATGTAGCAGTTCTGGAACCACTCAGTTTCAGCGACCACAGAATAATAATACATGAGTTCCAGACAGGGACCACCAGAGGGGCAAATAAGACATGGTTATGGTACTTTAAAGATATGGATTTCGGTAGAATAAGGGATTTGCTGAACAAAAGCAAAACAATACAAAAATGATGGAAAGATCAGAGGAAAAATTGGAGAAATTTAAAAAAGCAATGTTAGAGGCAGAAGGAAGTTCAATTCAAACTGTTTCAAATGCAAAAAAAGGAAAGAGGCCCAATATTGTTACAGGCTGAAGTAAGGATGGTGGTAAGAGCCAAAAAGAGAGCTTTCTTAAAGTACAAAGGAAGCCATAGGGAAGAAAACAGGGAGAAGTACCTGGAGGCAACAATGTTGACCATCAAGAAGGTTAGGGAAATCAAGGAAGAGATGGAACTCCATCTGGCAATGGGAGTGAAGACAGGGAAAATACATTCTTCCAGTATCTCTGGGAGAAGCCTGTGGTCTGAGGGGGTATTGTGAGACTAAACAGTAAGGAAGGGTGAGAGGAGTGGGATAAAGGGAAAGCTGCAATACAGATCAAATATTTTTTTTCAGTATTTGCTAAGGACAAATGATAATCCACTATTGGAATGCGGAGGTATGTGGGGAAGGAAAGAGAGAAAGAGCTGAAGTACCAGGGTAGAAATAATTGAGAAAAGGGTGCTGGACAAGTTCACTGGGTTGAAAGTAAATCTATTCAATCTGATGGCTTACACCTGAGGATGCTTAAGGAAGCAGCAGAAATAATAGCAGGGCCCCTTGCAGACATATTCAACAGCTTGCTAGCCACAGGGATGGTCCCAGGAGACAGGAGGACAGCAGAAGTGGTCCTGGTACACAAGAGCAAAAGGAAGGATGAGCCAGGGAACTATAGACCAATCAGCTTCACATCTATAGTGAGACCATGTTGAAGTCCCTACTAAGAGAGGAGCTGTCAGACTTGGAGGGAAATGGGCTATACAGGACTCCAGACAACATGGGTTCATGAGGGATAGGTCTTTTCTGAAGAATCTGGTTGACTTCTTTCACAGGGTGACAAGGACAGAGGACAAAGGGCAGGCAGTCAATGTAGTATACTTGGGTTCAGCAAGGCCTTCGACTCCACACCTCACTGGTGATTGGTCAAAAAGGTAAGGGAATTAGGGGGTGAAGAAAAAATGTTCAACATGGCTAGAGAATGGCCATGGGGAAGGCCACAAAAGGTGGTAGATAATGTGGTATTCAGAGGTAAGGGTGATAAAAAGCAAAGTTCTTCAGGGGTCAGTGCTGGGATGGGTCTATTTCAATATGTCCATTTGTGACATAAGGGGGAGGCATCAAGCCTCTTGGCAGATGACACAAAGATCTCTATTAGGGTGGACACAGAGGAAGGGACAAGGAAACTCAAGGAGAATCTAGGCAGGTAAGAGAGTAGGTCAAATTCTTCTTTTTTTCTGAAACTAATAAAGTGTATTAAATTGAAAAGGCTCTGGATACTGGGCATCAGTGCTAAACAATGTAAGGCAGTGCACATTGAGAAGAGAAACCTAACAGTGCAATATGAAATGGTTGGGGATGGTGGTGCTGCAAAGCAAAGTAGAGGAAAAAAACATTTGGGTCATGATACTGGAGAGCCTTAAAACAACCACACACTGTAATAGAACTGTGGGAAAGGAAACAGGATGCTTGGTTGCATAGGGAGAGGGATAAGCAGCAGAATTCAGGAGGTGATCCTCCCACTGTGCAGATCGCTGGTGTGACCACACTTAAAGTACTGCACAAGGTCTTGGAGTCCACACTTGAGGAAGGACTGCTAGAAGATAGTCCACATCCTAGGGGGCAAGACATGTGAGCAGATGCTACAGGACATGAACATATACACCCTTGAAAAGAGGGAAAAAAAAAGTTGACATGATCAAGACATACATGAGCCTGCATGGGATTCAATGGATGCCATGGAACTTTTTTCCTAGAGCTCAAATACAGGCATAAGGGGAAACTCACTGAAACACAGGTGGGGGAATCAAAAGGGATGCCCACAAGCACTGTTTCACAAGCGGACAAGTGGAACAAGTTGTCAGAAGAGGTGGTACAGGCCAAATCAGCACATTCAAGCAGGGGCAGGGTAGGCATATGGGATTAGTTAGAAAAAGGGGAAGAGAAACAAAGGGCAGGGATGGCTACTATGGCTTCGGTAGAGTATTTAGGTAGGATGGGCAGACCAGATGGGCCAACAGGTCCTTTCTGCCATTATTGTCTATGTATCTAGGTACTGAGAAGAAGCCAGAAGGAGAAGGAAGGAAACATATTCAATTCAGTGCTTTAGAGTAAATGGTAATTGCTATTTTTCTTTTAAACTTAGATTGTGGGCTTTTAGTGACACTGTACTTTCTTTGTTGTCTTTACCTAGAATTGTTTTTGGGCTGTTGAAAATTTAAAACGTAGTGGTGGTGTAATTCTGTGCTGTTTTTAATTGCTGCAAATTTTATCTTGGCTTGTCTGACTGCTCTGTAGTTGGGTGAAGGGTGTTAATTGTCTGGCCTCTGACCTCAGCTACGTGATAACTGGAGGTGGGGCTTAGTCAGAGTTGAGGTAGAAATTATTATAAGCCCTGTTAAATCTGATTGACAGGAGCTAAACACAGGGTATAGTAAGGGGTGTGAAGTAGGAGGGGCATAAGGGGGAAGAAGCCCGCCCTCAGCACGACAAGTGTTTTGACTATTTATTTATTGTTTTTTTTTTTAAAGAAAATTATCTGAGGATCAGTAGCAGGATTTTTAGGACAGTAAATGAATAAAAAGGGAACTAGGAGAGCTTCCGTAGCAGACAAGTAGTGGAACAGCAGTATAATTGCAGTATAATGTGGGGAGTGGTGCAATGCAGTGGCTGTGGGGCAGCCATATTCAGGCAGACCTTCTGGACACTGAGTTGCTGCTCTATCTGCATGCATCTCTCAGGACTGCGGGATGAGGTAGCCAGACTCAGAGCAGAAGTAAACTGGGTCAGGAGTACCATCACCCCTATCCAGAGACCACCCAGTCCAATGTAACTGCCTCAAAGGATGCTGAGAACGAGGAGCACTTGGATGACAGTGGGCTCAGGGAGGGTTAGAATGGTCAGACAGAGGCACATCCCAGATCCTATTCTACTCAAGAACTCATATGCCCCACTGGCAAATGAGGACAACCAAATAGAGGTACCCAGAGAAGTGGAAGGGAAGGATGTGGGGGTTAGCCAAGGAGGTGACCTCAGTGGGGAAAGCAGTGGACCTCAGAGGAGGAGGAAGCAAATCCTGATGGGGGACTCCATCATAAGAGGGATCTGGCTAGGAACACAGGAGGGGGAGGACAGGGAGGTGAGATGCCTACCAGGTGCCACGGCATGGAGGGATGGAAGGAAGATCCTGGGAATCACTAGAAAGACAAGACGGGAGGGTGAGCTGGATGTCATTATCCACCTAGGTACTAATGACCTGGCAAATGGGGAGCCAAAGGAAGTTCAGGAAGAGTTTAGGAAATTGTGGAGGGGTCTCAAGCAAGTAGCTACTTCTGTCACTTTCTCAGAGGTACTACCTGCTAGAGGTAAGGGAGTGCATAGGAGTGCATGCACCAGGAACTTTAACTCATGGTTGAAGAACTGGTGCTGTGGAGGAAGGGTTTGATTCATTGGTGACTGGGGACCCACCTGGAGGATGGAGGTTTGTTCAAGCCTCGACGGCCTGCATCCATCCTGGAGGGAATCCAAGCACTCAATGATAAGTTTAAATGCTACATTGACAAGCATTTAAACTAGCAAAGGGTGGCAGGCCAGTAAGGAGGGTACCTACTTGCTCACCCCCACAGCTAGCAGTGGAACCAGTGAACCAGAGGAGTGGCTATCTCTTCAAAGCCGTGTGCAAAAGATGGAGATTAGTGCCCAAGAGGTGCATAGGCAGAAAAGGGACAAAATTCAGCAGAAGGGCAGACAGCAAGGAGAACCAGGGATAAAGGACAACCAAGGAAGGGGCTGGAGTAGAACAGCAAAACAGTCTAAGGAGGTCAAATCATGGAAAGCCATGTGCGCAAATGCCAGGAGCTTTAGCAAGAAGGTGGAAGATCTGGAGGCTGTCATGGTGCA
The DNA here is from genome assembly GCA_016271365.2 of Neoceratodus forsteri. NCBI lineage: Eukaryota > Metazoa > Chordata > Ceratodontiformes > Ceratodontidae > Neoceratodus > Neoceratodus forsteri. Next base: position 907,365,205 of record CM057452.1, read on the forward strand.
GTCAGACCTGGACATTGTGGCCATCACTGAAACCTGGTGTAATGATAACTACGACTGGGAGATGGCCATCCCTGGCTACAACATATTCAGAAGAGACAGAGCAGGCTGGAGAAGGAGGAGTGGCACTGTATGTGAAAATGACATAAGGGCACAGAGATCCAGGAGGAACAAAATGGGAGAGAGACTGTGAGTTAAGCTGGAAAGGAAAATGGGACAGCCATCCACACAGGTGTGGTCTATAGATCACCAGCCCAGGAGGAAGAAACAGATAGGGAGCTGATGCTAGCCATCCAAAGGATGGCAGACAAGGGTGAGGTAGTACTGGTTGGAGACTTCAATATTCCAGATGTGGACTGGAGCATCCCAGCAGCAGCATCAACTAGGAGCAGATTTATCCTGGAATCCCTTCAGAATGCCTTCCTCAAGCAACTGGTCATGGAACCAACTCAGCAGAAGGCAATACTGGACCTTGTGCTCACAAACAGGGACAGTGTGATGGGGGTAGCAGTGGGAGAGCACCTGGGGAACAGTGACCACCAGTCATTGTGGTTTGAAATCACAGAAAGAGCAGAACCAAACCACACAAAAACACATATCCTGGATTTTAGTGGGGCAGACTTTGTGGGAAAATGGGGAGATACTTGAAAGAGGCATTAAGGGGAAAGGGAAAGGAATCAGGGGTTGAGGAACAGTGGGCAGTATTTAAAATGGGGATTACAAGAACAACAGAATTATGCATTAAGCAGGTTAGCAAGAGGAAAAGGAAGAAGAGACCATTATGGTTTTCCAAAGAGGTAGCAAAGAAAGTGAAAGCCAAAAAGATTGCATTCAGGCAATACAAAAAGACACAGGCAGAAGGGGATAGGGAGAAGTACCAGGAGAAGCAAAGGGAGGCAGTGAGGTCAGTAAGGGAAGCCAAAGCTCAGACAGAAGAACACATTGCAAAATCAGTGGGTAGAGGGGACAAAACCTTTTACAGGTACATAAGTGAAAAAAGAAAGATGAAGGGAGGGATAGTGAGACTGAAGGGGGAGGATGGGGACTGCATGGAGGATGACAACAGTAAAGCTGACATATTGAACAGGTATTTCTGCTCAGTCTCTACTGAGGAAGAGGAGGGTAATGGGTCTGAAGGGAGTACAAGAGGTGAGAATGGTGTAGAAATGGACACAAGTCCTTTTACACGAGAAAGGGTCCTAAAGGAACTGGAAGTAATAAGAGTTGATAAAGCAATGGGGCCAGATGGGTGCACCCAGGGTCCTTAAAGAACTAAGAGAGGGGTGGCTGAACCTCTGGCTATCCTGTTTAGCCAATCACTGGAAACAGGGAGGTACCCAAAGACTGGAGGACAGCAGATGGTCCCTTTATACAAAAGCGGAAACAAAGAGGAAGCAGGGAACTCAGAACAGTCAACCTCACCTCGTAGTGGGAAGATCATGGAAGCACTACTGAAGGAGAGATTGGTGGAACATCTGGTTGTCATGGACTACAGGACCCAAGGCTGCATGGTTTTACCAGGGGAGGTCATGTCAGACCTACCTCATTGAATTTTAGACTGGGTGACTAGGGGGGTGGATCAGGGGAGGGCAGTGGACATGGCCTATCTGGACTTCAGCAAGGCCTTTGACACTGTGCCATATAGAAGACTACTACATAAACTGGGGAATATGGGTGTGGGCAGGGCAGTAGTGTGGTGGGTAGGTAACTGGCTGGGTGGCAGGACACAGAGGGTGGTGGTTAATGGCTGTCACTCCACAGAGGGAAGAGTGACCAGTGGGGTACGAGAGGGATCAGTGCTGGGACCGGTCCTATTCAACATCTTCATCAGTGACACTGCGCAGGACCTAGAAGGCAGAATTTCACTGTTCGCTGATGACACAAAGCTCTGTAACAGAGTAGACACACCAGAGGGTGTAGACAGAATGAGAAGGGACCTGCAGAAAATTGAAGAATGGTCAGGGGTTAGGCAGTTGAAATTCAATGCAAAGAAGTGCAAGATAATGCATATGGGGCACAAAACCCTGGCACAATAAATCAGTTGGGGGTGAGGATATAGCATGCACCAAACAGGAAAGGGATCTTGGGGTTATCATCTCTGATGACCTCAGTAGGGAAACAGTATGACAAGGCAGCAAGTAAAGCAAATAGGATGCTGGGATGTACAGGCAGGGGCATCACCAGCAGGAAAAGGGAGGTCATAATTCCGCTATACAAGACACTAGTGAGGCCCGACCTGGAGTACAGTGTACAGTTCTGGAGACCATACCTACGTAAGGACATAGACAGGGTAGAGAAGGTTCAGAGGAGGGAAACAAAGATGGTGCATGGATTGCATCACAAGTCCTATGAAGACAGGCTGAAGGAACTGAACATGAACTCCATGGAGAAGAGGAGGGAGAGAGGGGATATGATAGAGACATACAAGTATCTCACAGGGAGAAACAGGGTGCAGGAATACACTATTTTTAAGCGAAAAAGATGTTCCAGGACTAGAGTGCATGGGATGAAGTTGGAGGGAGGACGATTCAGAGGAAACATGAGGAAGAATTTCTTCACAGAACGGGTGGTGGACAAGTGGAACACCCTGACAGAGGAAGTGGTGGGGGCTAAAACAATCACGGGATTTAAGAATGCATGGGATAGACATAAAGGAATTCTGGAGGTCAGGGGTAAGGGGCAACAGACTTCTAGGAAAACAAACTGAACTTACAAGCTCAAATGGGCAGACTGGGTGGGCCATAGGCCCTTATCTTCTGACACTGTCTATGTATCTAAGTATCTATGTATCTATGTATGTGCCTAGGTATCCAAGTATCTAGGTAATGTATGTGTCTAGGTATCTATTTATCTAGATACCCTATGTATCTAGGTACTTTATGTGACTAGCTATCTATGTGTCTAAGTACTCTATGTATCTAGGTAGTGTATGTGACTAGGAATCTATGTATCTACTGTAGGTACTGTATGTGTCTAGGTATATATATATATAATATATATATATATATATATATATATATATATATATATATAGGAACTGCACGTGACAAGGTATCTAGGTACTCTAAGTATCTAGGTACTGTATGTAACTAGGGATCTGTATCTAGGTACTCTATGTATCTATGTACTGTAGGTGTCTAGGTATCTATGTATCTATGTACTCGATGAACCTAGGTACATTATGTATGTAGATATCTACGTGTCAGGTACTCTATGTACCTAGGTACAGTATGTGACTAGGAATCTATGTATATAGGTACTCCAAGTATCTAGGTACTGTATGTGTCTAGGTATCTATGTATCTAGATACTCTATGTATCTAGGTACTGTATGTGACAAGATATCTATGTATCTAGGTACTCTGTGTACCTCGGTACTGTATGTGACTAGGTGTCTGTGTACCTAGGTACTCTATGTATCTAGGGACTGTATGTGACTAGGTATCTATGTATCTAGGTATTCTGTGTATCTCAGTTCTGTATGTGTCTAGGTACAGTATGTAACTAGGTATCTATGTATCTAGGTACTGCATGTGTCTTGATATATATGAATCTAGGTACTGTATGTGACTAGGTATCTATGTATCTAGGTACTGTATGTGACTAGGTATCTATGAATCTAGGTACTCTATGTATCTAGGTACTGCATGTGTCTTGATGTCTATGTATCTAGGTACTGTATGTGACTAGGTATCTATGTATCTTGGTACTCTATGTACCCAGGTACTGTGTGTGTCTAGGTATATATGCATCTAGGTACTGTATGTGACTAGGTATTGTATGTGACTAGGTATTTATGTATCTAGGTACTGTATGTGACTAGATATCTATGTATCTAGGTACTCTGTGTTTCTAGGCACTGTATGTGTCTAGGTATCTATGTATCTAGGTACTGTATGTGACAAGGTATCTATGTATCTTGGTACTCTATGAATCTAGGTACTGTATGTGTCTAGGTAAATATGTATCAGTGTACTGTATGTGGCTAAATATCTATGTATCTGGGTACTGCATGTGACTAGGTATCTATGTATCTAGGTATTCTATGTATCTTGGTACAGTATGTGTCTAGGTATCTATGTATCTAGGTACTCTAAGTATCTAGGTACTGTATGCAACCAGGTATCTATGTATCTAGGTACTCTATGAATCTAGGTACTGCATGTGTCTAGGTATCAATGTATCTAGGTACTCTATGTAACTAGGTACAGTATGTGTCATGGTATCTATGTATCTAGGTACTCCATGTATCTGGGTACTGTATGTGTATAGGTATCTATGTATCTAGGTACTCAAAGTAACTATGTACAGTATGTGTCTAGGTATCTATGTATCTAGGTACTCTATGTATTTAGGTACTGTTTGTGGCAAGGTATTTATGTATCTTGGTACTCTACATATCTAGGTACTGTATGTGACTAGGAATATATGTATCTAGGTACTCAATATAGCTAGGTACAGTATGTGTCCAAGTATCTATGTATCTAGGTACTCTATGTATCTAGTTACTGTATGTGACTAGGTATCTATGTATCTAGGTACTCTAAGCATCTAGGTACTGTATGTGTCTAGGTATCTATGTATCTAGGTACTCTGTCAATCTAGGTACTGTATGTGTCTAGGTATCTATGTATCTAGGTACTCTATGTATCTAGGTACTATATGTGAATAGGTATCTAGGTATCTGGGTACTCTGTATCTAGGTACTGTATGTGACTAGGTATCTATGTATCTAGGTACTCTATGTATCTAGGTACTGTATGTGTCTTGATATACATGTATCTAGGTGACTAGGTATCTATGTATCTAGGTACTCTATGTATCTAGGTACTGTATGTGTCTTGATATACATGTATCTAGGTACTGTATGTGACTAGGTATATATGTATCTTGCTACTCTATGTACCTAGGTACTGTATGTGTCTAGGTATATATGTATCTAGATACCGTATGTGACTAGATATCTATGTATCTAGGTACTCTATGATTCTAAGTACAGTGTGTGTCTAGGTATCTATATATCTATGGGCTCTATGTACCTAGGTACAGTATGTATCTAGATATCTATGTATCAGGAACTCTATGTACCTAGGTACTGTATGTGACTAGGTATATATGTGTCTAGGTACTCTATGTATCTAGGTACTGTATGAGTCTAGGGATCTATGTATCTAGGTACTCTAACTATCTAGGTACTATGTGTGTTTAGGTATCTATGTATCTAGGTACTCTATCTATCTAGGTACTGTATGTGACAAGGTATCTATGTATATAGATACTCTATGTACCTAGGTACTGTATGTGACTAGGTATCTATGTATCTAGGTATTCTGTGTATCGCGGTTCTGTATGTGTCTAGGTACTGTACGTAACTAGGTATCTATGTATCTAGCTCCTCTATGTATCTAGGTACTGTACATGTCTATGTATCTATGTATCTAAGTACTCTATGTATCTAGGTACTGTATGTGACTAGGTATCTATGCATCTAGGTTCTCTATGTATGTAGGCACTGTGTGTGTCTAGGAATCTATGTATCTAGGTACTCTATGTATGTAGGTACAGTATGTGACTAGGTATCTATGTATCTAGGTACTGTATGTGACTAGGTATCTATGAATCTAGGTACTCTATGTATATAGGTACTGTATGTGTCTAGGTATCTATGTATCTAGGTACTCTATGTATATAGGTACTTTATGTGACTAGGTATCTATGTGTCTAAGTACTCTATGTATCCAGGTAGTGTATGTGACTAGGTATCTATGAATCTACTGCAGGTACTGTTTGTGTCAAGGTATACATGCATCGAGGTACTCTATGTGACTAGGTATCTATGTATCTAGATACTGTATGTGACTAGATATCTTTGTATCTAGATACTCTGTGTTTCTAGGTACAGTATGTGTCTAGGTATCTACGTATCTGGGAACTGTATGTGACTAGGTATCTATGTATCTAGGTACAGCAAGTTACTAGGTATCTATGTATCTAGGTACTCTATGTTTCTAGGGACAGTATGTGTCTATGTATCTATATATCTATGTACTCTAAGTACCTAGGAACAGTATGTATCTAGATATCTATGTATCAGGAACTCTGTGTACCTAGGTTCTGTATGTGACAAGGTATATATGTATCTAGGTACTCTATGTATCTAGGTACTGTATGTGTCTAAGTATCTATGTATCTAGGTACTCTATATATCTAGGTATTGTGTGTGTCTAGGTATCTATGTATCTAGGTACTCTACGTATCTAGGTACTGTGTGTGTCTAGGTATCTATGTATCTAGGTACTCTATGTATCTAGGTACTGTATGTGACTATGTATCTATGTGTCTAAGTACTCTATATATGTAGGTACTGTATGTGACTAGATATTTATGTATCTAGGTACTGTGTGTGTCTAGGTATCTATGTATCTAGGTACTCTATGTATCTAGGTACTGTATGTGACTAAGTATCTATGTGTCAAAGTACTCTATGTATCTAGGTAGTGTATGTAACTAGGTATCTGTGTATCTACTTTAGGTACTGTATGTGTCTAGGTATATATATATATTATGGTAGCACGGTAGTGCTACCATAGTTAGGGTTGAGGAGCCATTTCTATGTTAAACCCCAAAACTTTGCATCTTAATAACTTTGAAACTGTTTTGATGGATTTGCCTGAAATTTGGAATATATGATCAAGAACCATAGGCCTTGGGATCTGCCAAGTTTCGTAGCGGTCGGATATACGGCTGCGGAGTTATTAAGTGTGATCTGTGTACGCGTTTACGCGTTTTCTGGAATTCTGTGGTCGCGCCTACAGGTCGTACGGTTTGAGCGACTAGCCCAAAATCTTCAGGGAACGTGCGGCTGGGGTCCCCGATGTGCCTTTTGAAGATTTGGTGAAAAAATATTAAACGGTTCAAAAGTTATTCAAAAAACAGTTTCCCATTATAAGTCAAAGGGAAAAGTTAACAAAAAGTTCGACAGTGTCGCAAATGCATTTTTACTTTCGCAAATGGGACTGTTACTTTCGCAAATCGGCCATTTTGTTTTCAGTTGGTGATCAGAAAAATGGTTGGCATTTAAATTTGAGACCCTCTAGCAACCTAATTCTTTTGTATTCACCTAGTCGGGCCCTGGAGGATGCTTGCCATATTCTTTATTTGTGGTAGAAACACCCCAGAAATATGTTTTTCAAATTTCTGGAAAAGTATTCTTACAAATTACTTTCGTGCTCACGAAGTGTTGAACTTGCAAAAGCTTTGCAAATTGCGATGATAGTTTTCCATCTGTGGGACAGTGACAGCGTATTCTTTGGCATTGCGCTGCAAAAGAACCGTTAGGAGTTTTGGCTGAAATTTGGAAGGAATGGAGCCGACATCTCACAGATGTGCCTTTCAGTGTTGTATTAAAAAATATTACATGGAGGCAAAGTTACGGCACTCCAAAGTTAACAGTTTTTCCCATAGGATAACATTACGGCGCCCGACGCATTACAGAAATCCTTTGGCACCCTGCTGCAAAATAATGGTTTGGTCTTTTTTCCTGAAATTTGAAGGGAAGACAGCCAACAGCCCACTGATGTGCCTTTCAGTGGTTTGGTGAAAAAACATTACAGGGAGGCAAAGTTATGGTGCTCCGAACTTTTCTTTTTTTCCCATAGGATAACATTATGGCCTTCACAGCGCCTTTCAGGGCCCGTGTCTCGGAAACGGTGAGAGATACGGACTTTTCATTGGAAAATTTCTTAGCTCCTGTTAGCCCCCTAACAGGGGCTAAGATTCAAATTAGCCAGGACAGTTGTAAATAATATGACTTTTAAATTTTTTTTCTACGTCATACGGTTCCTGAGATATAATGTATTTAGTATTCCAAGATCTCATTTTCTGCGCCGATACTCATTATTATGCATACATTATTTGTACTCACTGTCTTTCTCTATGCAGATTTTGGGGAAAACCAGCCTGTGCGCTTACATTACTGTTACTGTTGCCCTTTCCGCTTGCGGTTCCGTACCCGTTTCACTTACCGTTGACGCCTGCGCCACCATGTGCGTTATCCTTGCGCTTTCATTTGCGCTTTCGCTTCTTGTTATTTTTGCCATTTCTGTCTACAGTACTGTTTATCTTTCTGTTTCACTTTACATCACCATGCCCATTGACATTTCTGTTTGCAGGCACCATGTTACTATGTGACACACATCACGTGGCAGACCATTCCCGCTCACGCCACCATGTGCGTACCTTTCTGTTCTTATTCGTGCTTGTGTTGCCATATGCGCCACTGTTAGCATTTCTGTTGCGTGCTGTGTCCCTGTTAGTATGCCACAGACATCATGTGGTGGGCGTAGAACCCAAAGGGCCCGCGCTCCCTGCCACCACATTATGCGCCTCCCGCCACATTACAGTCACTATTTCTCATTATCATTCTCAAAAAGAAGGGAAATTAGAGGCAAAAAACTCAGTTTAATGCATTAGTTAGGGTTGTTCCACAGCAACAAAAGTGAGGAAATTCGCTGTTAGGGTTGAAAACCCCCCTTGCACCCCCCCACACCCCCAACCGGCATTGGGGTGTGCATTGGGATTGTGGGTCCTAACTCACCCCATTCTGCTATACTTCTGCTGCTTTACACATGTCATGGGGTGAGAGTTAGGGCTGATGATCCCAATGCACACCCCAATGCTACCACGCAAGGCCATCCTTTACGCTTTCATTTGCGCTTGCATTTCTGTTACTTTTTTGCCATTTGTGTGTACCGTACTGTTTCTCTTTCTGTTTCACTTTGCGTCACCATGTCCATTGACATTTCCATTTACAGGCACCATGTTACTATGTGACAAGACATCACGTGGCACACCATTCCCGTCTATGCCACCGTGTGCATTATCCTTTCTGTTCTCATTCACGCTTGTGTTACCATGTGTGCCACTGTTAGCATTTCTGTTTGCGTTGCTGCTCCTGTTACTATGCCACTAAGACATCATGTGGAGGAAGAGTGGCCCCTGCCCCGCACTCCGCCCAATCGCATTACATTCACTATTTCTCAATATCATTCTCAAAAGAAGGGAAATTAGAGGCAAAAAACTCCATTTAATGCATTAGTTAGGGTTGTTCCACAGCGACAAAAGTGAGGAAATTCGCTGTTAGGGTTGAAAACCCTAACTCCGAATTCACCCCGCCAGCATCACACACACACAGACACACACACACATTCAAGTATGGGGGAGGACCAAGTCAACACAACCAATGACAGACATCCAGCAGCAGGTGACAGAAATAACAAACAATTGTCTAAAATGTACTACGAGACATCCCCACCCACCTGACCAGGTACTGCATCCTCCGTGGAGATCAACAGCAAAACTGAGGCCATGTACACCAAACGTACACATCCCTGATTGCAGCTGCACACAACGTACCACACTTAGTAGTTGCATGGCCTTACCTACCGATGCCCCCCACCACACCACAACTGGTACTGTGCCGTTATTCAATATAAATGCTGAAGGTGCATGATGACAGTTGTAGAAAGGTTTTAACACTAGTGAGTATACATTAATTAAGAGAAGCACATAAATTAACTACAAGACACTAGCATGCTCAAGATAAAAGTAGTGATACATTTAGTAGGTGATTTACATAGTAGTACAGTCATGGCAATGGTTTACTCAACATAGAGAGGCTGATGTAAACGTATGGAAAAGCATTGCCTGTTCAACGCTGTGAAATTGGTACTGCCAGTATCACATGCATTCTTACTGATGAAGGTGTACTGCTGATGTACATACATAGACCTTCAGTGTGTTTCAATATTAAAGATGCAGTAAGTATTCTTGTAAGAAACATTGTAATTGCATGGATCAGGCCAAGCAACTTCTAAATATCATAGCACTACTGTGCCAACAATGATGTACCCGTATCGGAGATGTATATAGGATAGATTTTCCTGTAGGCACTTACTGAGTATGTTGTACCTGATAAAGATAATCTCATTGCATCTGTGATGACTAACTTATTCAAATAGTAATACATTTACTATTGTTGCAATGAGTGATCTATGCCACTTAGGGACACAGTGTGATTTTTAACAGTTGTTTCATTACTCAGGCTGTATGCCTACTGTTTGGGTTTCCACACTTCTGTCACTGATGCTATCAAAGTGATAACTATATTAATTGTGCTACAACAGGAATCAAGTAGGTATGGTGAGATATAAACAGAATGTCTTTTAGTATTGATTTAACTCATAATGGGGTAAGTGTACTAGGATAGCAGGAGTTATCCTCTATCACTGACTCTGTCAGTTATAATCACACTAGGGTTTCAATGACTGTAATGATCAAGTTACACTGTTCATCTTCATGAGTTCATATTCACAGCCATTCTCCAGTAACTCAAGACAGTGTATGGTGTAACTGGGTGGGACACTGTGTTGCAAAGCTGCTGCAGTGCCTAGCAGAGGGAGAGTATCTAGTCATAAAGACAATTAAGCAATAAGGCGATGACCAGACAGTTATGTTAAATGGTCTGTTAATCACCCTGTAGGGGTTTAATGTTGAATGAGGCATAGCCAAGTGCCACATGTCGCTAGACAGTGATAAACTGACCATTAACATAATACCTGGGAGTACTTATTGCTATCATAATAAAACTGTTTTTAAACAACATTAAACCATGTTCATCATATGGTTAGGCTCTACATGTATGTTTAAAAAAACTAAACATAAGGCTGTTACAATGTTTACAGTCAATTAGAAAGCTGCATTCTCAAACCCTTGTTATAATCAGAGATATTATATCTGTACAACTCCTTGGTTTTGCTTAACTCTGTTGCTCCAGGTGGCCCACCACAAGTGGTGTGGTCTGGTGTGGGGCATCGGTAGGCAAGGCCATGCAACTACTAAGTGTGGTATCGCTATGCTGCAGCTGCAATCAGGGATGTGTACATTTGGTGTACATGGCCTCAGTTTTGCTGTTGATCTCACTGAGCATGCAGTACCTGGTCAGGTGGGTGGGATGTCTCGTAGTACATTTAGACAATTGTTTGTTATTACTGTCACCTGCTGCTGGATGTCTGTCATTGGTTGTGTTGACTTGGTCCTCCACCATACTTGAATGTGTGTGTGTGTCTGTGTGTGTGTGGTGCTGGGGGGGTGGTGAATTCGGAGTTAGTGTTTTCAACCCTAACAGCGAATTTCTTCACTTTTGTCGCTGTGGAACAACCCTAACTAATGCATTAAACAGAATTTTTTGCCTCTAATATATATATATAGGTACTGTTTGTGACGAGGTATCTAGGTACTCTATGTATCTAGGTACTGTATGTAACTAGGTATTTAAGTATCTAGGTAATCTATGTATCTATGTAATGTATGTGCCTAGGTATCTATGTACTCTATGAACCAAGGTACAGAATGTATCTAGATATCTATTTGTCAGGTACTCTATGTACCTAGGTACAGTATGTGACTAGGTAGCTATGTATCTGGGTACTCTATTTTTCTAGGTACTGTATGTGACTAGGTATCTATGTTTGTAGGTAGAGTAAGTGACTAGGTATCTATGTATCTAGGTACTCTATGTATCTAGGTACTGTATGTGTCTTGATATATGTATCTAGGTACTGCATGTGACTAGGTATATATGTATCTTGCTACTCTATGTACCTAGGTACTGTATGTGTCTAGGTACATATGTATCTAGATACTGTATGTGACTAGGTATCTATGTATCTAGGTACTCTATGATTCTAGGTACAGTATGTGTCTAGGTATCTATATATCTGTTGACTCTATGTACCTAGGTACTGTAAGTATCTAGATACCTATGTATCAGGAACTCTATGTACCTAGGAACTGTATGTGACTAGGTATATATGTGTCTAGGTACTCTATGTATCTAGGTACTGTATGAGTCTAGGTATCTATGCATCTAGGTACTCTATATTAATAGGTACTGTGTGTATTTAGGTATCTAGGTACTCTATCTAGGTACTGTATGTGACAAGGTATCTATGTATCTTGGAACTCTATGTATCTAGGTACTTTATGCGTCTATGTTTATGTGTATCTATGTACTGTATGTGAGTAGGTATCTATGCAGCTAGATACTGTATGTGACTAGGTGTAAATGTATCTAGGTACTCTATGCATCTAGGTACTGTATGTGTCTAGGTATCTATGTATCTTGGTACTGTGTGTGACTAGGTATCTATGTTTCTAGGTACTCTATGTATCTAGGTACAGTATGTTTCTAGGTATCTATATATCTAGGTACTCTATGTATCTAGGTACTATATGCGGCTACATATCTATGTATCTAGGTACTTTATGCGTCTAGGTTTATGTGTATCTATGTACTGTATGTGAGTAGGTATCTATGCAGCTAGGTACTGTATGTGACTAGGTATCTATGTTTCTAGGTACTCTATGTATCTAGGTACAGTATGTGTCTAGGCATCTATATATCTAGGTACTCTATGTATCTAGGTACTGTATGCGACTACATATCTATGTATCTAGGTACTCTATGTATCTAGGTACTGTATGTGACAAGGAATATATGTATCTAGGTACTCTATGTATCTTGGTACTGTATGCGGCCAGGTATCTATGTATCTAGGTACTCTATGTATCTAGGTACTCTATGTGTCTAGGTATCTACGTATCTAGGTACTCTATGTAACAAGGTACAGTGTGTGTCTAGGTATCTATGTATCTAGGTACAGTATGTATCTAGGTGATGTATGCGGCTAGGTATCTATGTATATAGGTGCTCTATGTATCTAGGTACTGTAAGTGACTTGGTAGATATGTATCTACGTACTCTAAGTATCTAGGTACTGTAAGTGTCCTGGTATCTATGTATCTAGGTACTCTATGTGTCTAGGTACAGTATGTGTCTAGGTATCTACATAGATACATAGATACATAGACAGTGTCGGCAGATAAGGGCCTATGGCCCACCCAGTCTGCCCATTTGAGCTTGTAAGTTCAGTTTGTTTTCCTAGAAGTCTGTTGCCCCTTACCCCTGACCTCCAGAATTCCTTTTTGTCTATCCCATGCATTCTTAAATCCTGTGATTGTTTCAGCCCCCACCACTTCCTCTGGCAGGGTGTTCCACTTGTCCACCACCCGTTCTGTGAAGAAATCTTTTCTCATGTTTCCTCTGAATCGTCCCTCCTCCAACTTCATCCCATGCCTCTAGTCCTGGAACATCTTTTCGCTTAAAAATAGTGTTTTCCTGCACCCTGTTCCTCCCTGTAAGATACTTGTATGTCTCTATCATATTCCTCTCTCCTTCCTCTCCTCCAGGGAGTACATGTTCAGTTCCTTCAACCTGTCTTCATAGGACTTATGATGCAATCCGTGCTCCATCTTTGTTGCCTCCTCTGAACCTTCTCTACCCTGTCTATGTCCTACGTAGGTATGGTCTCCAGAACTGTACACTGTACTCCAGGTGGGGCCTCACTATTGTCTTGTATAGCGGAATTATGACCTCCCTTTTCCTGCTGGTGATGCCCCTGCCTATACATCCCAGCATCTGATTTGCTTTACCTGCAGCCTTGTCACACTGTTTCCCTACCTTGAGGTCATCAGAGATGACAACCCCAAGATCCCTTTCCTGTTTGGTGCATGCTATATCCTCACCCCCCAACTGATATATTGTGTCAGGGTTTTTGTGCCCCATATGCATTATCTTGTACTTCTTTGCATTGAATTTCAACTGCCAAACCCCTGACCATTCTTCAAGTTTCTGCAGGTCACTTCTCATTCTGTCTACACCCTCTGGTGTGTCTACTCTGTTACAGAGCTTTGTGTCATCAGCGAACAGCGAAATTCTGCAATCTAGGTCCTGCGCAATATCACTGATGAAGATGTTGAATAGGACCAGTCCCAGCACTGATCCCTGTGGTACCCCACTGGTCACTCTTCCCTCTGTGGAGTGACAGCCATTTACCACCACCCTCTGTGTCCTGCCACCCAGCCAGTTTCCTACCCACCACACTACTGTCCTGCCCACACCCATATTCCCCAGATAGATAGATAGGTACATATCAATGTTTCTAGGTACTCTATGTATCTAGGTACTGTATGTGACCAGGTATCTAAGTGTCTAAGTACTCTATGTATTGAGGTAGTGTATGTGACTAGGTATCTGTGTATCTACTTTAGGTACTGTATGTGACTAGGTATATATATCCATATATATCTATATATATATATATATATATATATATATATATATATATATATGTACTGTATGTGATGAGGTATCTAGGTACTCCAATGATCTAGGTACTGTATGTGACTAGGTATTTATGTATCTAGGTACTCTATGTATCTAGGTACTGTATGTGACTAGGTATCTATGTGTCTAAGTATTCTATGTATCTAGGTAGTGTATGTGGCTAGGAATATATGTATCGACTGTAGGTACTGTGTGTGTCTAGCTTTTATATATATAAATATATATATATAGGTACTGTACATGACGAGGTATCTAGGTACTCAATGTATCTAGGTACTGAATGTAACTAGGTATCTATGTATCTAGGTACTCTATGTATCTATGTACTGTATGTGTCGAGGTATCTATGTATCTATGTATTCAAACAACCTAGGTACATTATGTATGTAGATATCTATGTGTCAGGTACTCTATGTACCTAGGTGCAGTATGTGACTAGGAATCTATGTATATAGGTACTGTATGTATCTAGGTACTGTATGTGTCTAGGAATCTATGTATCTAGATACTCTATGTATCTAGGTACTGTATGTGACTAGGTACCTATGTATCTAGGTACTCTCTGTATCTAGGTACTCTATGTACCTAGGTACTGTATGTGACTAGGTATCTATGTATCTAGGTACTCTCTTTATCTAGGTACTCTATGTACCTAGGAACTGTATGTGACTAGGTATACATGTATCTAGGTACTCTATGTATCTAGGTACTGTATGTGTCTAGGTATCTATGTATCTAGGTACTCTATATATCTAGATACTGTGTGTGTCTAGGTATCTATGTAGCTAGGTACTCTATGTATCTAGGTACTGCATGTGACAAGGTATCTATGTATCTAGGTACTCTATGTACCTCGGTACTGTATGTGACAAGGTGTCTATGTGTCTAGGTACTCTATGTATCTAGGTACTGTATGTGACTAGGTATCTATTTATCTAGGTATTCTGTGTATCTCAGTTCTGTATGTGTCTAGGTACAGTATGTAACTAGGTATCTATGTATCAAGGTACTGCATGTGTCTTGATATTTATGTATCTATGTACTATTTGTGACTAGGTATCTATGTATCTAGGTACTGTATGTGACTAGGTATCTACGAATCTAGGTACTCTATGTATCTAGGTACTGTATGTGTCTTGATGTCTATGTATCTAGGTACTGTATGTGAGTAGGCTTCTATGTATCTTGGTACTATATGCACCTAGATACTGTGTGTGTCTAGGTAGATGTGCATCTAGGTACTCAATGTGACTAGGTATCTGTGTATCTAGGTACCGTATGTGACTAGATATCTATGTATCTAGGTACTCTGTGTTTCTAGGTATAGTATGTGTCTAGGTATCTATGTATCTAGGTACTGTATGTGACAAGGTATCTATGTATCTTGGTACTCTATGAATCTAGGTACTGTATGTGTCTAGGATATATGTATCAATGTACTGTATGTGACTAAGGATATATGTAACTAGGTACTGCAAGTGACTAGGTATCTATGTATCTAGGTTCTCTATGTATCTAGGTACAGAATGTGTCTAGGTATCTATGTATCTAGGTACTCTAAGTATCTAGGTACAGTATGCGACCAGGTATCTATGTATCTAGGTACTCTATGAATCTAGATACTGTATGTGTCTAGGTATCTATGTATCTAGTTACTCTATGTAACTAGGTACAGTATGTGTATAGGTATCTATGTATCTAGGTAGTCTATGTATCTAGGTACTGTTTGCGCAAGGTATCTATGTATCTTGGCACTCTATCTATCTGGGTACTGTATGTGACTAGGAATATATGTATCTAGGTACTTTATGTATCTAGGCACTGTATGTGTCTCGGTATCTATGTATATAGGTAATCAATGTAGCTAGGTACAGTATGTGTCCAGGTATCTATGTATCTAGGTACTCTATGTATCTTTGTACTGTATGTGACTAGGTATCTATGTATCTAGGTACTCTATTCATCTAGGTATTGTATGTGTCTAGGTGTCTATGTATCTAGGTACTCTATCAATCTAGGTTCTGTATGTGTCTAGGTATCTATGTATCTAGGTACTCTATGTATCTAGGCACTGTATGTGAATAGGTATCTATGTATCTGGGTACTCTATGTATCTAGGTACTGTATGTGACTAGGTATCTATGTATCCAGGTAGAGTAAGTGACTAGGTATCTATGTATCTAGGTACTCGATGTATCTTTGTACTGTATGTGTCTTGATATATATGTATCTAGGTACTGTATGTGACTAGGTATATATGTATATTGCTATGTTATGTACCTGGGTACTGTATGTGTCTAGGTATATATGTATCTAAATACTTTATGTGACTAGATATCTATGTATCTAGGTACTCTATGATTCTAGGTACAGTATGTGTCTAGGTATCTATATATCTATGGACTCTATGTGCCTAGGTACAGCATGAATCTAGATATCTATGTATCAGGAACTCTATGTACCTAGGTACTGTATGTGACTAGGTGTATATGTGTCTAGGTACTTTATGTATCTAGGTACAGTATGAGACAAGGTATCTATGTATCAAGGTATTCTATGTACCTAGGTACTGTTTGTGACTAGGTATCTATGTATCTAGGGATTCTGTGTATCTCGGTTCTGTATGTGTCTAGATACTGTACGTAACTAGGTATCTATGTGTCTAGCTCTTCTATGTATCTAGCTACTGTACATGTCTATGTATTTAGGTAATGTATGTGACTAGGTATTTAGGTATCTAGGTACTCTATGTATCTATGTAATGTATGTGTCTAGGTATCTATGTGCTCTATGAACCAAGGTACAGTATGTATCTAGATATCTATTTGTCAGGTACTCTATGTACCTAGGTACAGTATGTGACTAGGTATCTATGTATATGGGTACTCTATTTATCTAGGTACTGTGTGTGACTAGGTATCTATGTATGTAGGTACAGTAAGTGACTAGGTATCTATGTATCTAGGTACTCTGTGTATCTAGGAACTGTATGTGTCTTGATATATATGTATCTAGGTACTGTATGTGATTAGGTATATATGTATCTTGCTAATCTATGTACCTAGGTACTGTATGTGTCGAGGTATATATGTATCTAGATACTGTATGTGACTAGACATCTATGTATCTAGGTACTCTGTGATTCTAGGTACAGTAAGTGTCTAGGTATCTATATATCTATGGACCCTATGCACATAGGTACAGTAAGTATCTAGATATCAATGTATCAGGAACTCTTTGTACCTAGGAACTGTATGTGACTAGGTATATATGTGTCTAGGTACTCAATGTATCTAGGCACTGTATGAGTCTAGGTATCTATGTATCTAGGTACTCTGTATATCTAGGTACTGTGTGTGTTTAGGTATCTATGTATCTAGGTACTCTATCTATCCAGGTACTGTATGAGACAAAGTATCTATGTACTCTATGTACCTAGGTACTGTTTCTGACTAGGTTTCTATGTATCTAGGTATTCCATGTATCTCGGTTCTGTATGTGTCTAGGTACTGTACTTAACTAAGTATCTATGTATCTAGTTCCTCTGTGTATCTAGGTACTGTACGTGTCTATGTATCTATGTAACTAAGTACTCTATGTATCTAGGTACTGTATGTGATTAGGTATCTATGTATCTAGGTACTCAATGTATCTAGGCACTGTGTGTGTCTAAGTATCTATTTATCTAGGTACTCTATGTATGTAGGTACAGTATGTGACTAGGTATCTATGTATCTAGGTACTGTATGTGACTAGGTATCTATGAATCTAGGTGCTCTATGTATATAGATACTGTATGTGCCTAGGTATCTATGTATCTAGGTACTCTATGTATATAGGTACTGTATGTGACTAGGTATCTATGTGTCTAAGTACTCTATGTATCTAGGTAGTGTATGTGACTAGGTATCCATGAATCTACTGCAGGTACTGTATGTGTCATGGTATACATGCATCTAGGTACTCTATATGACTAGATATCTATGTATCTAGGTACTGTATGTGACAAGGTATCTATGTATCTTGGTACTCTATGAATCTAGGTACTGTATGTGTCTAGGTATATATGTATCAATGTACTGTATGTGACAAAGTATATATGTAACTAGGTACTGTAAGTGACTAGGTATCTATGTATCTAGGTACTCTATGTATCTAGGTACAGTATGTGTCTAGGTATCTATGTATCTAGGTACTTTAAGTTTCTAGGTACTGTATGCGACCAGGTATCTATGTATCTAGGTACTCTATGAATCTAGATAATGTATGTGTCTAGGTATCTATGTATCTAGGTACTCTATGTAACTAGGTACAGTATGTGTCAAGGTATCTATGTACCTAGGTACTCTATGTATCTAGGTACTGTATGTATATAATTACCACTGTATCTAGGTACTCAAAGTAACTAGGTACAGTATGTGTCTAGGTATCTATGTATCTAGGTAGTCTATGTATCTAGGTACTGTTTGCAGCAAGGTATCTATGTATCTTGGTACTCTATCCATCTAGGTACTGCATGTGACTAGGAATATATATGTATCTTGGTACTTTATCTAGGCACTTTATGTGACTAGGTATCTATGTATATAGGTAATCAATGAGGCTAGGTACAGTATGTGTCCAGGTATCTATGTATCTAGGTACTCTATGTATCTTGGTACTGTATTTGACTAGGTATCTATGTATCTAGGTACTCTATTCATCTAGGTATTTATGTGTCTAGGAATCTATGTATCTAGGTACTCTTTCAATCCAGGTACTGTATGTGTCTAGGTATCTATGTATCTAGGTACTCTATGTATCTAGGTACTGTATGTGAATAGGTATCTATGTATCTGGGTACTCTATGTATCTAGGTACTGTATGTGACTAGGTATCTATGTATCTAGGTAGAGTAAGTGACTAGGTATCTATGTATCTAAGGTACTCTATGTATCTAGGTGTACTGTATGTGTCTTGATTTATAGTATCTAGGTACTGTATGTGACTAGGTGTATATGTATCTTGCTACGCTATGTACCTGGTACTGTATGTGTCAAGGTATATATGTATCTAAACACTGTATGTGACTAGATATCGATGTATCTAGGTACTCTATGATTCTAGATACAGTATGTGTCTAGGTATCTATATATCTATGGACTCTATGTGCCTAGGTACAGCATGAATCTAGATATCTATGTATCAGGAACTCTATGTACCTAGGTACTGTATGTGACTAGGTATATATGTGTCTAGGTACTCTATGTATCTAGGTACTGTATGAGTCTAGGTATCTATGTATCTAGGTACTCTATGTATCTAGGTACTGTATGTGAATAGGTATCTATGTATCTGGGTACTCTATGTATCTAGGTACTGTATGTGACTAGGTATCTATGTATCTAGGTAGAGTAAGTGACTAGGTATCTATGTATCTAGGTACTCTATGTATCTAGGTACTGTATGTGTCTTGATTTATAAGTATCTAGGTACTGTATGTGACTAGGTGTATATGTATCTTGCTACGCTGTGTACCTCGGTACTGTATGTGTCAAGGTATATATGTATCTAAATACTGTATGTGACTAGATATCGATGTATCTAGGTACTCTATGATTCTAGATACAGTATGTGTCTAGGTATCTATATATCTATGTACTCTATGTGCCTAGGTACAGCATGAATCTAGATATCTATGTATCAGGAACTCTATGTACCTAGGTACTGTATGTGACTAGGTATATATGTGTCTAGGTACTCTATGTATCTAGGTACTGTATGAGTCTAGGTATCTATGTATCTAGGTACTCTATATATCTAGGTACTGTGTGTGTTTAGGTATCTATGTATCTAGGTTCTCTATCTATCAAGGTACTGTATGAGACAAGGAATCTATGTATCTAGGTACTCTATGTACCTAGGTACTGTTTGTGACTAGGTATTCTGTGTATCTCGGTTCTGTATGTGTCTAGGTACTGTACGTAACTAGGTATCTATGTATCTAGGTAATGTATTTGACTAGGTATTTATGTATCTAGGTACTCTATGTATCTATGTAATGTATGTGTCTAGGTATCTATGTGCTCTATGAACCAAGGTACAGTATGTATCTAGATATCTATTTGTCAGGTACTCTATGTACCTAGGTACAGTATGTGACTAGGTATCTGTGTATCTGGGTACTCTATTTATCTAGGTACTGTGTGTGACTAGGTATCTATGTATGTAGGTAGAGTAAATGATTAGGTATCTATGTATCTTGGTACTCTGTGTATCTAGGCACTGTATGTGTCTTTATATATGTATCTAGGTACTGTATGTGACTAGGTATATATGTATCTTGCTACTCTATGTACCTAGGTACTGTATGTGACTAGGTATATATGTGTCTAGGTACTCAATGTATCTAGGTACTGTATGAGTCTAGGTATCTATGTATCTAGGTACTCTATATATCTAGGTACTGTGTGTGTTTAGGTATCTATGTATCTAGGTACTCTATCTATCTAGGTACCGTATGAGACAAGGTATCTAGGTACTCTATGTACCTAGGTACTGTTTCTGACTAGGTTTTTATGTATCTTGGTATTCCGTGTATTTCGGTTCTGTATGTGTCTAGGTACTGTACTTAACTAGGTATCTATGTATCTAGCTCCTCTGTGTATCTAGGTACTGTATGTGTCTATGTATCTATGTAACTAAGTACTCTATGTATCTAGGTACTGTATGTGTCTAGGTATCTATGTATCTAGGGACTCTATGTATATAGGTACTGTATGTGACTAGGTATCTATGTGTCTAAGTACTCTATGTATCTAGGTAGTGTAAGTGACTAGGTATCCATGAATCTACTGCAGGAACTGTATGTGTCATGGTATACATGCATATAGGTACTCTATATGACTAGGTATCTATGTATTTAGAAACTGTATGTGACTAGATATCTATGTATCTAGGTACTCTATGTATCAAGGTATTCTATGCATCTAGGTACTGTATGTGACAAGGTATCTATGTATCTTGGTACTCGATGCATCTAGGTACTGTATGTGTCTAGGTATATATGTATCTATATACTGTATGTGACTAGGTATCTATGTATCTAGGTACTGCATGTGACTAGGAAGCTATGTAACTTGGTACTCTATGTACCTAGGCATAGTATGTGTCTAGATATCTATGTTTCAAGGAACTCTATGAATCTAGCTACTGTAAGCAACCAGGTATCTATGTATCTAGGTACTCTATGTATCTAGGTACTGTATGTGTCTAGGTATCTATGCATCTAGGTACTTTATGAAACTAGGTACAGTATGTGTCTAGGTATCTATGTATCAAGGTACTCTATGTATCTAGGTACTGTATGTGACTAGGTGTCTATGTATCTGGGTACTCTATATGTATGTAGGAACTGTATGTGACTAGGTATCTATGTATCTAGGTACAGCAAGTGACTAGGTATCTATGTATCTTGGTACTCTATGTTTCTAGGTACAGTATGCGTCTAGGAATCTATATATCTATGTACTCTATGTACAGTATGTGTCTAAATATCAATGTATCAGGAACTCTGTGTACCTAGGTACTGTATGTGACAATGTATATATATATATATATATATCTAGGTACTCTATGTATCTAGGTACTGTATGTGTCTATGTATCTATGTATCTAGGTACTCTATATATCTAGGTACTGTGTGTGTCTAGGTATCTATGTATCTAGGTACTCTATGTATCTAGGAACTGTATGTGACAAGGTATCTATTTATCTAGGTACTCTTTGTACCTAGGTACTGTATGTGTCAAGGTATGTATGTATTTAGGTATTCTGTGTATCTTGTTTCTGTATCTGTCTATATACTGTAAGTAACAAGGTATCTATGTATCTAGCTCCTCTATGTATCTAGGTACTGTATGTGTCTAGGTATCTATGTATCTAGGTACTGTATGTGACTAGGTATCTATGTGTCTAGGTACTCTATGTATCTAGGTAGTGTATGTGACTAGGTATCTGTGTATCTACTTTAGGTACTGTATGTGTCTAGGTATATATATATATATATATATATTGGTACTGTTTGTGACGAGGTATCTAGGTACTCGATGTATCTAGGTGCTATATGTGACTAGGAATTTAGGTATCTAGGTGCTCAATGTATCTATGTAATGTATGTGTATAGGTATCTATGTACTCTATAAACCAAGTTGTAGTATGTATCTAGATATCTATTTGTCAGGTACTCTATGTACCTAGGTACAGTATGTGACTAGGTATCTATGTATCTGGGTACTCTATGCATCTAGGTACTGTATGTGACTAGGTATATATGTATGTAGGTAAAGTAAGTACTAGGTATCTATGTATCTAAGTACTCTATGTATCTAGGTACTGTATGTGTCTTGATATATATGTATCTAGGTACTGTATGTGACTAGGTATATATGTATCTTGCTACTCTATGTGTCTAGGTACTGTATGTGTCCAGGTAAATATGTTTCTAGATACTGTATGTGACTAGATATCTATGTATCTAGGTACTCTATGATTCTAGGTACAGTATGAGACTAGGTATATATATATCTATGGACTCTATGTACCTAGGTACAGTAAGTATCTAGATATCTATGTATAAGGAACTCTATGTACCTAGGAACTGTATGTGACTAGGTATATGTGTCTAGGTACTCTATGTATCTAGGTATTGTATGAGTCTAGGTATCTATGCATCTAGGTACTCTATATATCTAGGTACTGTGTGTGTTTAGGTATCTATTTATCTAGGTACTCTATCTATCTAGGTACTGTATGTGACAAGGTATCTATGTATCTTGGAACTCTATGTATCTAGGTACTGTATGTGCCTAGGTATATGTGTATCTATTTACTGTAAGTGAGTAGGTATCTATGTAGCTAGATACTGAATGGACTTGGTGTATATGTATCTAGGTACTGTATGTATCTCGGTACTGTATGTGTCTAGGTATCTATTTATCTAGGTTCTGTAAGTGACTAGGTATCTATGTTTCTAGGTACTCTATGTATCTAGGTACAGTATGTGTCTAGGTATCTATGTATCTAGGTCCTCTATGTATCTAGGTACTGTATGCGGCTATGTACCTGTGTATGCAGGTACTCTATGTATCTAGGTTGTCTATGAATCTAGGTACTGTATGTGACTAGAAATACATGTATCTAGGTACTCTATGTATCTAGGTTCTGTATGCGACCAGGTATCTATGTATCTAGGTACTCTATGTGTCTACGTATCTAGGTACTCTATGTAACTAGGTTCAGTGTCTGTCTAGGTATCTATGTATCTCGGTGCTCTATGTATCTAGGTGATGTATACGGCTAGGTACCGATGTATCTAGTTGCTCTATGTATCTAGGTACTGAATACAGCTAGGTATGTATGTATCTAGGTACTCTATGTATCTAGGTACTGTATGTCACTAGGAATATCTTTATCTAGGTTCACTACATATCTAGGTACTGTATATGTCTCGGAATACATGTATATAGGTCCTCAATGTAGCTAGGTACAGTATGTGTCCAGGTATTTTTGCATCTTGGTACTCTATGTAACTAGGTACTGCATGTGACTAGGTATATTTGTATCTGGGTCCTTAAGCATCTAGGTACAGTGTGTCTAGGTATCTATGTATCTAGGTACTATATCTATCTAGGTACTGTATGTGTCTAGGTATCTATGTATGTAGGAACTGTATGTGACTAGGTATCTATGTATCTAGGTACAGCAAGTGACTAGGTATCTATGTATCTTGGTACTCTATGTTTCTAGGTACAGTATGCGTCTAGGAATCTATATATCTATGTACTCTATGTACAGTACGTGTCTAAATATCAATGTATCAGGAACTCTGTGTACCTAGGTACTGTATGTGACAAGGTATATATATATCTAGGTACTCTATGTATCTAGGTACTGTATGTGTCTATGTATCTATGTATCTAGGTACTCTATATATCTAGGTACTGTGTGTGTCTAGGTATCTATGTATCTAGGTACTCTATGTATCTAGGAACTGTATGTGACAAGGTATCTATTTATCTAGGTACTCTTTGTACCTAGGTACTGTATGTGTCAGGATGTATGTATTTAGGTATTCTGTATCTTGTTTCTGTATCTGTCTATATTCTGTAAGTAACTAGGTATCTATGTATCTAGCTCCTCTATGTATCTAGGTACTGTATGTGTCTAAGTATCTATGTATCTAGGTACTGTATGTGACTAGGTATCTATGTGTCTAGGTACTCTATGTATCTAGGTAGTGTATGTGACTAGGTATCTGTGTATCTACTTTAGGTACTGTATGTGTCTAGGTATATATATATATATATATATATATATATATATATATATATATGTACTGTTTGTGATGAGGTGTCTAGGTACTCGATGTATCTAGGTGCTGTATGTGACTAGGAATTTATGTATCTAGGTGCTCTATGTATCTATGTAATGTATGTGTATAGGTATCTATGTACTCTATAAACCAAGTTACAGTATGTTTCTAGATATCTATTTGTCAGGTACTCTATGTACCTAGGTACAGTATGTGACTAGGTATCTATGTATCTGGGTACTCTATGTATCTATGTACTGTATGTGACTAGGTATATATGTATGTAGGTAAAGTAAGTACTAGGTATCTATGTATCTAAGTACTCTATGTATCTAGGTACTGTATGTGTCTTGATATATATGTATCTAGGTACTGTATGTGACTAGGTATATATGTATCTTGCTACTCTATGTGTCTAGGTACTGTATGTGTCCAGGTAAATATGTTTCTAGATACTGTTTGTGACTAGATATCTATGTATCTAGGTACTTTATGATTCTAGGTACAGTATGAGTCTAGGTATATATATATCTATGGACTCTATGTACCTAGGTACAGTAAGTATCTAGATATCTATGTATAAGGAACTCTATGTACCTAGGAACTGTATGTGACTAGGTATATATGTGTCTAGGTACTCTATGTATCTAGGTATTGTATGAGTCTAGGTATCTATGCATCTAGGTACTCTATATATCTAGGTACTGTGTGTGTTTAGGTATCTATTTATCTAGGTACTCTATCTATCTAGGTACTGTATGTGACAAGGTATCTATGTATCTTGGAACTCTATGTATCTAGGTACTTTATGTGCCTAGGTATATGTGTATCTATTTACTGTAAGTGAGTAGGTATCTATGTAGCTAGATACTGAATGAGACTAGGTGTATATGTATCTAGGTACTGTATGTATCTAGGTACTGTATGTGTCTAGGTATCAATGTATCTAGGTACTGTAAGTGACTAGGTATCTATGTTTCTAGGTACTCTATGTATCTAGGTACAGTTTGTGTCTAGGTATCTATGTATCTAGGTCCTTTATGTATCTAGGTACTGTATGCGGCTATGTACCTGTGTATCTAGGTACTCTATGTATCTAGGTTGTCTATGAATCTAGGTACTGTATGTGACTAGGAATACATGTATCTAGGTACTCTATGTATCTAGGTTCTGTATGCGACCAGGTATCTATGTATCTAGGTACTCTATGTGTCTACGTATCTAGGTACTCTATGTAACTAGGTTCAGTGTCTGTCTAGGTATCTATGTATCTCGTTGCTCTATGTATCTAGGTGATGTATACGGCTAGGTACCGATGTATCTAGTTGCTCTATGTATCTAGCTACTGTATGTGACTTGGAAGATATATATCTAGGTACTCTAAGTATCTAGGTACTGTAAGTGTCTAGGTATCTATGTGTCTAGGTACTGTATGTGACTAGGTATCTATGTATCTAGGTACTCTATGTATCTAGGTTCAGTATGTGTCTAGGTATCTATGTATCTAGGTACTCTATATATCTCGGTACTGTATGCGAAGAGGTATCAATGTGTCTAAGTGCTTTATGTACCGAGGTAGTGTTTGTGACTAGGTATCTGTGTATCTACTTTTGGTAGTGTATGTGTCTAGGTAAATATATCTACTTATATATAGGTACTATATGTGACGAGGTATCTAGGTACTCTACGTATCTAGGCACTGTATGTGACTAGGTATCTATTTGTCTAAGTATTCTATGTATCTAGGTAGTGTATGTGACTAGATATCAATGTATCTAGGTATTCTGTGTATCTCAGTTCTGTATGTGTCTAGGTACAGTATGTAACTAGGTATCTATGTATCAAGGTACTGCATGTGTCTTGATATATATGTATCTAGGTACTGTATGTGACAAGATATCTTTGTATCTAGGTACTGTATGTGACTAGGTATCTATGAATCTAGGTACTCTATGTAATTAGGTACTGCATGTGTCTTGATGTCTATGTATGTAGGTACTGTATGCAACCAGGTATCTATGTATCTTGGTACTCTATGTACCTAGGCACTGTGTGTGTCTAGGTATACATGCATCTAGGTACTCTATGTGACTAGGTATCTATGTATCTAGGTACTGTATGTGAATAGGTATCAATGTATCTAGGCACTCCATGGCTCTAGGTACTGTTTGTGACTAGGTATCTAAGTATCAAGGTACTCTATGTATCTAGGTAATAAATGTCTAGGTATCTATGTACCTATGTACTCTTTGTATCTAGGTACTCTATGTTTCTAGGAACTTTATGTGTCTAGGTATCTTTGTATCTTGGTTCTGTATGTGAATAGGTACCAATGCATCTATGCAGTCCATGGCTCTAGGTGCTGTATGTGACTAGGTAACTATGTATCTGGGTACTCTGTATCTAGTTACTGTATGTGACTATTATCTATGTATCTAGGTGCCCTATGTATCTAGGTACTTTATGTGTCTAGGAATCTATGTTCCTAGGTACTCTATGTATCTAGATACTCTATGTATCTAGATACTGTATGTGACTAGGTACTCTACGTATCTCGGTACTCTATGTATCTAGGTACTGTACGTGTCTAGGTATCTATGTATCTCGGTACTCTAAGTATCTAGGTACTGTACGTGTCTAGGTATCTATGTATCTAGGTACTCTATGTATCTAGGTACTGTATGTGTCTTGATATATATGTATCTAAGTACTGTATGTGACTAGGTATATATGTATCTTGCTACTCTATGTGTCTAGGTACTGTATGTGTCCAGGTAAATATGTTTCTAGATACTGTATGTGACTAGATATCTTTGTATCTAGGTACTCTATGATTCTAGGTACAGTATGAATCTAGGTATATATATATCTATGGACTCTATGTACCTAGGTACAGTAAGTATCTAGATATCTATGTATAAGGAACTCTATGTACCTAGGAACTGTATGTGACTAGGTATATATGTGTCTAGGTACTCTATGTATCTAGGTATTGTATGAGTCTAGGTATCTATGCATCTAGGTACTCTATATATCTAGGTACTGTGTGTGTTTAGGTATCTATTTATCTAGGTACTCTATCTATCTAGGTACTGTATGTGACAAGGTATCTATGTATCTTGGAACTCTATGTATCTAGGTACTGTATGTGCCTAGGTATATGTGTATCTATTTACTGTAAGTGAGTAGGTATCTATGTAGCTAGATACTGAATGAGACTTGGTGTATATGTATCTAGGTACTGTATGTATCTCGGTACTGTATGTGTCTAGGTATCTATGTATCTAGGTACTGTAAGTGACTAGGTATCTATGTTTCTAGGTACTCTATGTATCTAGGTACAGTATGTGTCTAGGTATCTATGTATCTAGGTCCTCTATGTATCTAGGTACTGTATGCGGCTATGTACCTGTGTATCTAGGTACTCTATGTATCTAGGTTGTCTATGAATCTAGGTACTGTATGTGACTAGGAATACATGTATCTAGGTACTCTATGTATCTAGGTTCTGTATGCGACCAGGTATCTATGTATCTAGGTACTCTATGTGTCTACGTATCTAGGTACTCTATGTAACTAGGTTCAGTGTCTGTCTAGGTATCTATGTATCTCGGTGCTCTATGTATCTAGGTGATGTATACGGCTAGGTACCGATGTATCTAGTTGCTCTATGTATCTAGCTACTGTATGTGACTTGGAAGATATATATCTAGGTACTCTAAGTATCTAGGTACTGTAAGTGTCTAGGTATCTATGTGTCTAGGTACTGTATGTGACTAGGTATCTATGTATCAAGGTACTCTATGTATCTAGGTACTGAATACAGCTAGGTATGTATGTATCTAGGTACTCTATGTATCTAGGTACTGTATGTCACTAAGAATATCTTTATCTAGGTTCACTACATATCTAGGTACTGTATATGTCTCGGAATACATGTATATAGGTCCTCAATGTAGCTAGGTACAGTATGTGTCCAGGTATCTTTGCATCTTGGTACTCTATGTAACTAGGTACTGCATGTGACTAGGTATATTTGTATCTGGGTCCTTAAGCATCTAGGTACAGTGTGTGTCTAGGTATCTATGTATCTAGGTACTGTATGTGACTAGGTGTCTATGTATCTGGGTACTCTATGTATGTAGGAACTGTATGTGACTAGGTATCTATGTATCTAGGTACAGCAAGTGACTAGGTATCTATGTATCTTGGTACTCTATGTTTCTAGGTACAGTATGCGTCTAGGAATCTATATATCTATGTACTCTATGTACAGTAACGTGTCTAAATATCAATGTATCAGGAACTCTGTGTACCTAGGTACTGTATGTGACAAGGTATATATATATCTAGGTACTCTATGTATCTAGGTACTGTATGTGTCTATGTATCTATGTATCTAGGTACTCTATATATCTAGGTACTGTGTGTGTCTAGGTATCTATGTATCTAGGTACTCTATGTATCTAGGAACTGTATGTGACAAGGTATCTATTTATCTAGGTACTCTTTGTACCTAGGTACTGTATGTATCAAGGTATGTATGTATTTAGGTATTCTGTGTATCTTGTTTCTGTATCTGTCTATATACTGTAAGTAACTAGGTATCTATGTATCTAGCTCCTCTATGTATCTAGGTACTGTATGTGTCTAAGTATCTATGTGTCTAGGTACTGTATGTGACTAGGTATCTATGTGTCTAGGTACTCTGTGTATCTAGGTAGTGTATGTGACTAGGTATCTGTGTATCTACTTTAGGTATTGTATGTGTCTAGGTTTATATATATATATATATATATATATATATATATATATATACTGTTTGTGATGAGGTATCTAGGTACTCGATGTATCTAGGTGCTGCATGTGACTAGGAATTTATGTATCTAGGTGCTCTATGTATCTATGTAATGTATGTGTATAGGTATCTATGTACTCTATAAACCAAGTTACAGTATGTTTCTAGATATCTATTTGTCAGGTACTCTATGTACCTAGGTACAGTATGTGACTAGGTATCTATGTATCTGGGTACTCTATGTATCTAGGTACTGTATGTGACTAAGTATCTATGTATGTAGGTAAAGTAAGTACTTTGTATCTATGTATCTAAGTACTCTATGTATCTAGGTACTGTATGTGTCTTGATATATATGTATCTAGGTACTGTATGTGACTAGGTATATATGTATCTTGCTACTCTATGTGTCTAGGTACTGTATGTGTCCAGGTAAATATGTTTCTAGATACTGTATGTGACTAGATATCTATGTATCTAGGTACTCTATGATTCTAGGTACAGTATGAGTCTAGGTATATATATATCTATGGACTCTATGTACCTAGGTACAGTAAGTATCTAGATATCTATGTATAAGGAACTCTATGTACCTAGGAACTGTATGTGACTAGGTATATATGTGTCTAGGTAATCTATGTATCTAGGTATTGTATGAGTCTAGGTATCTATGCATCTAGGTACTCTATATATCTAGGTACTATGTGTGTTTAGGTATCTATTTATCTAGGTACTCTATCTATCTAGGTACTGTATGTGACAAGGTATCTGTGTATCTTGGAACTCTATGTATCTAGGTACTTTATGTGCCTAGGTATATGTGTATCTATTTACTGTAAGTGAGTAGGTATCTATGTAGCTAGATACTGAATGAGACTAGGTGTATATGTATCTAGGTACTGTATGTATCTAGGTACTGTATGTGTCTAGGTATCTATGTATCTAGGTACTGTAAGTGACTAGGTATCTATGTTTCTAGGTACTCTATGTATCTAGGTACTGTATGCGGCTATGTACCTGTGTATCTAGGTACTCTATGTATCTAGGTTGTCTATGAATCTAGGTACTGTATGTGACTAGGAATACATGTATCTAGGTACTCTATGTATCTAGGTTCTGTATGCGACCAGGTATCTATGTATCTAGGTACTCTATGTGTCTACGTATCTAGGTACTCTATGTAACTAGGTTCAGTGTCTGTCTAGGTATCTATGTATCTCGATTGTTCTATGTATCTAGGTGATGTATCATTTGGTACCGATGTATCTAGTTGCTCTATGTATCTAGCTACTGTATGTGACTTGGAAGATATATATCTAGGTACTCTAAGTATCTAGGTACTGTAAGTGTCTAGGTATCTATGTGTCTAGGTACTGTATGTGACTAGGTATCTATGTATCTAGGTACTCTATGTATCTAGGTTCAGTATGTGTCTAGGTATCTATGTATCTAGGTACTCTATATATCTCTCGGTACTGTATCTGAAGGGTATCAATGTGTCTAAATTAGCTTTATGTACCGGTAGTGTTTGTGACTAGGTATCTGTGTATCTACTTTTGGTAGTGTATGTGTCTAGGTAAATATATCTACTTATATATAGGTTCTATATGTGACGGTATCTAGGTACTCTACTATCTAGGCACTGTATGTGACTAGGTATCTATTTGTCTAAGTATTCTATGTATCTAGGTAGTGTATGTGACTAGGTATCAATGTATCTAGGTATTCTGTGTATCTCAGTTCTGTATGTGTCTAGGTACAGTATGTAACTAGGTATCTATGTATCAAGGTACTGCATGTGTCTTAATATATATGTATCTAGGTACTGTATGTGACAAGATATCTTTGTATCTAGGTACTGTATGTGACTAGGTATCTATGAATCTAGGTACTCTATGTATCTAGGTACTGCATGTGTCTTGATGTCTATTTATGTAGGTACTGTATGCAACCAGGTATCTATGTATCTTGGTACTCTATGTACCTAGGCACTGTGTGTGTCTAGGTATACATGCATCTAGGTGCTCTATGTGACTAGGTATCTATGTATCTAGGTATTGTATGTGAATAGGTATCAATGTATCTAGGCACTCCATGGCTCTAGGTACTGTATGTGACTAGGTATCTAAGTATCAAGGTACTCTATGTATCTAGGTAATAAATGTCTAGGTATCTATGTACCTGTGTACTCTTTGTATCTAGGTACTCTATGTTTCTAGGAACTTTATGTGTCTAGGTATCTTTGTGTCTAGGTTCTGTATGTGAATAGGTATCAATGCATCTATGCAGTCCATGGCTGTAGGTGCTGTATGTGACTAGGTATCTATGTATCTGGGTACTCTGTATCTAGTTACTGTATGTGACTATTATCTATGTATCTAGGTGCCCTATGTATCTAGGTACTTTATGTGTCTAGGAATCTATGTTCCTAGGTACTCTATGTATCTAGATACTCTATGTATCTAGATACTGTATGTGACTAGGTACTCTACGTATCTCGGTACTCTATGTATCTAGGTACTGTACGTGTCTAGGTATCTATGTATCTAGGTACTCTATGTATCTAGGTACTGTATGTTTCTAGGTATCTATGTATGTAGGTACTCAATGGAGCTAGGTACTGTATGTGTCTAGGAATCTATGTACCTAGGTACTCTATATATCTAGGTACTGTATGCTGCTAGGAATCATTGTATCTAGGTACTTTATGTATCTAGGTACTGTGTATGACTAGCAATATATATATCTAGGTACTCTATGTACCTATGTACTGTATGTTTCTAGGTACTGTATGTGACTAGGTATCTTTGTATCTATGTATCTAGGTACTTTTGGTATCTAGGTACTGTATGTGACTAGGTATCTATGTATCTGGGTACTCTATGCATCTAGGTACTATATGTGTCTAGGTATCTATGTATCTAAGTTCTCTATGTATCTCAGTACTGTATGTGACTAGGTATCTATGTGTCTAGGTACTGTATGTGACTAGGCATCTATCTATCTAGGTGCTCTGAGTATCTAGGTACTGTATGTGACTATTTTTATATGTATCTAGGTACTCTACGTATCTAGGTACTGTATGTGACTAAGTATCTATTTATCTTGGTACTCAATGTATCTAGGTACTGTATGTGACTAGGTATCTAAGTATCTGGGTACTGTATGTGAATAGGTATCAATGTATCTAGGTACTCTATGAATCTAGGTACTGTATGTGACTAGGTATATATGTATCTAGGTACTCTATGTATCTATGTACTCTATGTGTCTAGGTATCTATGTAGCTTGGTTCTCTATGCATCTAGGTACTGAATGTGACTAGGTATCTATGTACCTAGGCACTCTATTGCTCTAGATACTGTATGTGACTAGATGTCTATGTTTCTGGGTACTCTTTATCTAGCTACTGTATGTGACTAGGTACTATGTATCTAGGTACTCTATTTATCTAGGTGCTGTATGTGTCTAGGTGTCTATGTATTGAGGTACTCTACGTAACTAGTTACAGCATGTGTCTAGGTATCTAGGTACTCTATGCATCTAGGTACTGTATGCGGCTAAGTATCTATGTATCTAGGTACTCTATGTATGTAGGTACTGTATGTAACTAGGTAAATATATTTCTATGTACTCCATGTATCTAGGTACTGCATGTGTCTAGGTATCTATGCATATAGGTACTCAATGTTGCTAGGTACGGTATGTGTCTAGGTATCTATGTATCTAGGTACTTTGTGTATCTAGGTACTGTATGTGTCTAGGTATCTATGTTTCTAGGTACTCTGTATATCAAGGTACTCTGTGTGTCTAGGTATCTATGTATCTAGGTACTCTAAGTATCTAGGTACTGTATGTGTCTAGGTATCTATGTACTCTACATGTCTAGGTATCTATGTATCTAGGTAGTGTATGTGACTAGATATCTTCGTAACTAGGTATTCTGTGTATCTTGGTTATGTATGTGTCTTGGTACTGTATGTGACTAGGTATCTATGTATCTCAGTACTCTATGTATCTAGGTATTCTGTGTATCTAGGTACTGTAGGTGACAAGGTATATATGTATCTTGGTACTCAATGTTTCTAGGTACTTTATGTGTCTAGATATTTGTGTATCTATGTACTGAATGTGACTAGGTATCTATGTACATAGATATTCTGTGTATCTCGGTTCTGTATGTGTCTTGGTTCTGTATGTAACTAGGTATCTATGTATTTAGGTATTCTGTGTATCTAGGTACTGTATGTGACAAGGTATCAGTATCGTGGTAATCTATGTATCTATGTACTTTATGTGTGTAGGTATAAGTGTATCTATGTACTGTATGAGACTAGGTATCTATGTAGCTAGATACTGTATGTGACTAGATTTATTTGTATCCGGGTACTCTATGTATCTAGGTACTGTATGTGTCTAGGTATCTATGTATCTAGGTACTGTATGTGACTAGGTATCTATGTATATAGGTACTCTATGTATCTAGGTACTGTGTGCAGCTATGTATCTATGTATCTAGGTTCTCTATGTATCTGTTTACTCTATGTATCTAGGTACTATTTGTGACTAGAAATACATGTATCTAGGTGCTCTCTGTATCTAGGTACTGTATGTGTCTAGGTATCCATGCATGTAGGTACTCATTGTAGCTAGGTACGGAATGTGTCTAGTAATCTATGTATCTAGGTTCTTTAAATATCTAGGTACTGTGTGTGACTAGGTATCTATGTATCTAGGTACTCTATGTATCTAGGTACTGTATGTGTCTAGGTATGTATGTATCTATGTTCTCCATGTGTCTATGTATCTATGTATCTAGGTACTGTATGTGACTAGGTATCTGTGTATCTAGGTACTGAATGTGAATAGGTATCAATGTATCTAGGCACTCCATGGCTCTAGGTACTGTATGTGACAAGGTATCTATGTATCTGGGTACTCTGTATCTAGGTACTGTATGTGACTAGGTATCTATGTATCAAGGTACTCTATGTATCTAGGTAATAAATGTGTCCATGTATCTATATACCAATGTACTCTTTGTATCTAGGTACTCTATGTTTCTAGGTACTTTATGTGTCTAGGTATCTTTGTATCTAGGTACTGTATGTGAATAGGTACCAATGTATCTGGGCACTCAATGGCTCTAGGTGCTGTATGTGACTATGTATCTGGGTACTCTGTATCTAGTTACTGTATGTGACTATTATCTATGTATCTACGTGCTCTATGTATCTAGGTACTTTATGTGTCTAGGAATCTATGTTCCTAGGTACTCTATGTATCTAGATACTCTATGTATCTAGATGCTGTATGTGACTAGGTACTCTACGTATCTTGGTACTCTATGTATCTAGGTGCTGTACTTGTCTAGGTATCTATGTATCTATGTACTCTATGAATCTAAGAACTGTATGTGTATCTATGTCCTGTACGTGACTAGATATCTATGTATCTAGTTACTCTACGTATCTAGGTACTGAATGTGTCTCGGAATATATGTATCTAGGTACTCTGTGTATCTAGATACTGTATTTTTCTAGGTATCTATGTATGTAGGTACTCAATGGAGCCAGGTACAGTATGTGTCTAGGAATCTATGTACCTAGGTACACTGTATATCTAGGTACTGTGTGATGCTAGGAATCAATGTATCTAGGTATTCTATGTATCTAGGTACTGTGTGCGACTAGGAATATATGTATCTAGGTACTCTATGTACCTATGTACTGTATGTTTCTAGGTACTGTATGTGACTAGGTATCTTTGTATCTATGTATCTAGGTACTCTTTGTATCTAGGTACTGTATGTGACTAGGTATCTCTGTATCTGGGTACTCTATGCATCTAGGTAGTATATCTGTCTAGGTATCTATGTATCTAAGTTCTCTATGCATCTTGGTACTGTATGTGTCTAGGTATGTATGTATCCATGTACTCTATGTGTCTAGGTACTGTATGTGTCTAGGTATCTATGTATCTAGGTACTGTATGTGACTAGGTATCTATGTATCTAGGTACTCTGATTATCTAGGTACTGTATGTGACTGTTATATATGTATCTAGGTACTCTACGTATCTAGGTACTGTATGTGACTATGTATCTATTTATCTTGGTACTCAATGTATCTCGGTACTGTATGTGTCTAGGTATCAATGTATCTAGGTACTCTATGAATCTAAGTACTGTATGTGACTAGGTATATATGTATCTAGGTACTCTATGTATCTAGGTACTGTATTTGTCTTGGTATCTATGTATCTAGGTACTCTATGCATCTAGGTACTGTATGTGACTAGGTATCTATGTACCTAGGCACTCTATTGCTCTAGATACTGTATGTGACTAGGTATCTATGTTTCTGGGTACTCTGTATCTAGGAACTGTATGTGACTAGGTATCTATGTATTGAGGTACTCTACGTAACTAGTTACAGCATGTGTCTAGGTATCTATGTATCTAGGTACTCTATGCATCTAGGTACTGTATGCGGCTAGGTATCTACGTATCTAGGTACTCTATGTATCTAGGAACTGTATGTGACTAGGAATATATGTTTCTAGGTACTCCATGTATCTTGGTACTGCATGTGTCTAGGTATCTACGCATGTAGGTACTCAATGTTGCTAGGTACGGTATGTGTCTAGGACTCTATGTATCTAGGTACACTGTGTATCTAGCTACTGTATGTGTCTAGGTATCTTTGTATCTAGGTACTCTATATATCTAGGTACTGTGTGTGTCTAGGTATCTATGTATCTAGGTACTCTACATGTCTAGGTATCTATGTATCTAGGTAGTGTATGTGACTAGATATCTTCGTATCTATGTATTCTGTGTATCTCAGTTCTGTATGTGTCTTGATACTGTATGTAACTAGGTATCTATGTATCTCAGTACTCTATGTATCTAGGTATTCTGTGTATCTAGGTACTGTATGTGACAAGGTATCTATGTATCTTGGTAGTCAATGTTTCTAGGTACTTTATGTGTCTAGGTATTTGTGTATCTATGTACTGTATGTGACTAGGTATCTATGTAGCTAGATACTGTATGTGACTAGGTGTATATGTATCTGGGTACTGTATATGTATAGGTATATATGTATCTAGTTACTGGATATGACAAGGTATCTATGTATCTAGGTACTCTATATATCTAGGTCCTGTATGCAGCTATGTATCTATGTATCTATGTACTCTATGTATCTGTTTACTCTATGTATCTAGGTACTGTATGTGACTAGGAATATATGTATCTAGGTACTCTATGTATCTAGGTACCGAACGAGAGAAAGTATCAATGTATCTAGGTGCTCTATGTATCTAGGTACTCTATGTGTCTAGGTATCTATCTTTCTAGGTACTCTATGTAACTAGGTGTACAGTATGTGTATAGGTATCTATGTATCTAGGTACTCTATGTATCTAGGTACTGTATGTGACTAGGAATATATGTTTCTAGGTACTCTATATATCTAGGAACTGTATGTGTCTAGATATCTAAGTATCGAGCTACTCTATGAAACCAGGTACAGTATGTGTCTAGGTATCTATGTATCTAGGTACTCTATGCATCTAGGTACTGTATGTGGCTGGGTATCTATGTATCTAGCTACTCTATGTTTCTAGGTACTCTTTGTATCTAGGTACTGTATGTGACTAGGAAGATATGTATCTTTTTACTCTATGTATCTAGGTACTGTATGTGTCTAGATATCTATGCATGTAGGTACTCTATGTATCTAGGTACTGTATGTGACAAGATATCTATGTATCTAGGTACTCTAAGTACCTAGGTACTGTATGTGACTAGGTATCTATGTATATAGGTATTCTGTGTATCTCAGTTCTGTATGTGTCTTGATAGTGTATGTAACTAGGTATCTATGTGTTTAGGTATTCTGTGTATCTAGGTACTGTATGTGACAAGGTATCAGTATCTTGGTACTCTATGTATCCAGGTACTTTATGTGTCTAGGTATAAGTGTATCTATGTACTGTTTGAGACTAGGTATCTATGTAGCTAGATACTGTATGTGACTAGATGTATTTGTATCTGTGTACTCTATGTGTCTAGGTTCTGTATGTGTCTAGGATTCCATTTATCTAGGTACTGTATGTGACTAGGTATTTATGTATATAGGTACTCTATGTATCTAGGTACTGTGTGCGGCTACGTATCTATGTATCTAGGTTCTCTATGTATCTATTTACTCTATGTATCTAGGTACTATTTGTGACTAGAAATACATGTATCTGGGTACTCTATGTATGTAGGTACTGTATGTGTCTAGGTATCTATGCATGTAGGAACTCATTGTAGCTAGGAAGGGAATGTGTCTAGGAATCTATGTATCTAGGTTCTCTAAGTATCTAGGTACTATGTGCGACTAGGTATCTATGTATCTAGGTACTCTATGTATCTAGGTACTGTATGTGTCTAGGTATCTATGCATCTATGTACTCCATGTGTCGAGGTATCTATGTATCTAGGTACTGTATGTGACTAGGTATCTGTGTATCTAGGTACTGTATGTGAATAGGTATCAATGTATCTAGGCACTCCATGGCTGTAGGTACTGTATGTGACTAGGTATCTATGTATCTGGGTACTCTGTATCTAGGTACTGTATGTGACTAGGTATCTATGTATCAAGGTACTCTATTTATCTAGGTAATAATTGTGTCCATGTATCTATGTATCAATGTACTCTTTGTATCTAGGTACTCTATGTCTCTAGGTACTTTATGTGTCTAGGTATCTTTGTATCTAGGTATTGTATGTGAATAGGTATCAATGTATCTAGGCACTCCATGGCTCTAGGTGCTGTATGTGACTAGGTATCTATGTATCTGGGTACTCTATGCATCTAGGTACTATATGTGTCTAGGTATCTATGTATCTAGGATCTCTATGTATCTAGGTATTGTATGTGTCTAGGTATATATGTATCCATGTACTCTATGTATCTTGGTACTGTATGTGACTAGGTATCTATGTATCTCGGTACTTGTATGTGTCTAGGTATCTATGTATCTAGGTACTGTATGTGACTAGGTATCTATGTATCTAGGTACTCTGAGTATCTAAGTACTGTATGTGACTAGTTATATATGTATCTAGTTACTCTACGTATCTAGGTACTGTATGTGACTATGTATCTATTTGTCTTGGTACTCAATGAATCTCGGTACTGTATGTGACTAGGTATCTAAGTATCTAGGTACTGTATGTGATTAGGTATCAATGTATCTAGGTACTCTATGAATCTAGGTACTGTATGTGACTAGGTATAAATGTATCTAGGTACTCTATGTATTTAGGTACTTGTATGTGTCTAGGTATCTATGTATTTTGGTACTCTATGCATCTAGGTACTGTATGCGACTAGGTATTTTTGTACCTAGGCACTCTATTGCTCTAGATACTGTATGTGACTAGGTATCTATGTTTCTTGGTACTCTGTATCTAGGTACTGTATGTGACTAGGTATCTATGTATATAGGTATTCTGTGTATCTCTTTTCTGTATGTGTCTTGGTACAGTATGTAACTAGGTATCTCTGTATCTAGGTATTCTGTGTATCTAGGTACTGTATGTGACAAGGTATCTATGTATCTTGGTAGTCAATGTTTCTAGGTTCTTTATGTGTCTAGGTATTTGTATATATATGTACTGTATGTGACTAGGTATCTATGTAGCTAGATACTGTATGTGACTAGGTGTATATGTATCTGGGTACTCTATGTATCTAGGTACTGTATATATATAGGTATATATGTATCTAGGTACTGAATATGACTAGGTATCTATGCATCTAGGTACTCTATATATCTAGGTACATTATATGTCTAGGTATCTGTGTATCTAGGTACTCTATGTATCTAGGTACTGTATGCAGCTACGTATCTATGTATCTATGTACTCTATGTATCTGTTTACTGTATGTATCTAGGTACTGTATGTGACTAGGAATATATGTATCTAGGTACTCTATGTATCTAGGTACCGAACGAGAGCAAGTATCTATGTATCTAGGTGCTCTATGTATCTAGGTACTCTATGTGTCTAGGTATCTATCTTTCTAGGTACTCTATGTAACTGATTACAGTATGTGTATAGGTATCTATGTATCTAGGTACTCTATGTATCTAGGTACATTATATGTCTAGGTATCTGTGTATCTAGGTACTCTATGTATCTAGGTACTGTATGCTGCTACGTATCTATGTATCTATGTACTCTATGTATCTGTTTACTGTATGTATCTAGGTACTGTATGTGACTAGGAATATATGTATCTAGGTACTCTATGTATCTAGGTACCGAACGAGAGCAAGTATCAATGTATCTAGGTGCTCTATGTATCTAGGTACTCTATGTGTCTAGGTATCTATCTTTCTAGGTACTCTATGTAACTAGGTACAGTATGTGTATAGGTATCTATGTATCTAGGTACTCTATGTATCTAGGTACTGTATGTGACTAGGAATATATGTTTCTAGGTACTCTATATATCTAGGAACTGTATGTGTCTAGATATCTATGTATCAAGCTACTCTATGAAACTAGGTACAGTATGTGTCTAGATATCTATGCATGTAGGTACTCTATGCATCTAGGTACTGTATGCGGCTGGGTATCTATGTATCTAGGTACTCTATGTTTCTTGGTACTCTTTGTATCTAGGTACTGTATGAGACTAGGAAGATATGTATCTTTTTACTCTATGTATCTAGGTACTGTATGTGTCTAGATATCTATGCATGTAGGTACTCTATGTATCTAGGTACTGTATGTGACAAGGTATCTATGTATCTAGGTACTCTATGTACCTCGGTACTGTATGTGACAAGGTATCTATGTATATAGGTATTCTGTGTATCTCGGTTCTGTATGTGTCTTGGTAGTGTATGTAACTAGGTATCTATGTATTTAGGTATTCTGTGTATCTAGGTACTGTATGTGACAAGGTATCAGTATCTTGGTACTCTATGTATCCAGGTACTTTATGTGTCTAGGTATAAGTGTATCTATGTACTGTATGAGACTAGGTATCTACGTAGCTTGATACTGTATGTGACTAGATGTATTTGTATCTGGGTACTCTATGTGTCTAGGTACTGTATGTGTCTAGGTATCTATGTATCTAGGTACTGTATGTGACTAGGTATCTATGTATATAGGTACTCTGTGTATCTAGGTACTGTGTGCGGCTACGTATCTATGCATCTAGGTTCTCTATGTATCTATTTACTCTATGTATCTAGGTACTATTTGTGACTAGAAATACATGTATCTGGGTACTCTATGTATGTAGGTACTGTATGTGTCTAGGTATCTATGCATGTAGGAACTCATTGTAGCTAGGAGCGGAATGTGTCTAGGAATCTATGTATCTAGGTTCTCTAAGTATCTAGGTACTATGTGCGACTAGGTATCTATGTATCTAGGTACTCTATGTATCTAGGTACTGTATGTGTCTAGGTATCTATGCATCTATGTACTCCATGTGTCGAGGTATCTATGTATCTATGTATCTAGGTACTGTATGTGACTAGGTATCTGTGTATCTAGGTACTGTATGTGAATAGGTATCAATGTATCTAGGCACTCCATGGCTGTAGGTACTGTATGTGACTAGGTATCTATGTGTCTGGGTACTCTGTATCTAGGTACTGTATGTGACTAGGTATCTATGTATCAAGGTACTCTATTTATCTAGGCAATAATTGTGTCCATGTATCTATGTACCAATGTACTCTTTGTATCTAGGTACTCTATGTCTCTAGGTACTTTATGTGTCTAGGTATCTTTGTATCTAGGTATTGTATGTGAATAGGTATCAATGTATCTAGGCACTCCATGGCTCTAGGTGCTGTTTGTGACTAGGTATCTATGTATCTGGGTACTCTATGCATCTAGGGTACTATTGTGTCTAGGTATCTATGTATCTAGGATCTCTATGTATCTAGGTATTGTATGTGTCTAGGTATATATGTATCCATGTACTCTATGTATCTTGGTACTGTATGTGACTAGGTATCTATGTATCTCGGTACTTGTATGTGTCTAGGTATCTATGTATCTAGGTACTGTATGTGACTAGGTATCTATGTATCTAGGTACTCTGAGTATCTAAGTACTGTATGTGACTAGTTATATATGTATCTAGTTACTCTACATATCTAGGTACTGTATGTGACTATGTATCTATTTATCTTGGTACTCAATGAATCTCGGTACTGTATGTGACTAGGTATCTAAGTATCTAGGTACTGTATGTGATTAGGTATCAATGTATCTAGGTACTCTATGAATCTATGTACTGTATGTGACTAGGTATAAATGTATCTAGGTACTCTATGTATTTAGGTACTTGTATGTGTCTAGGTATCTATGTATTTTGGTACTCTATGCATCTAGGTACTGTATGTGACTAGGTATGTATGTACCTAGGCACTCTATTGCTCTAGATACTGTATGTGACTAGGTATCTATGTTCCTTGGTACTCTGTATCTAAGTACTGTATGTGACTAGGTATCTTTGTATCTAGGTACTCTATGTATCTAGGTACTGTATGTGTCTAGGTATCTATGTACCAAGGTACTCTATGTATCAAGGTACTCTATTTATCTAGATACTCTCTGTGACAAGGTACTCTACGTATCTTGGTACTCTACGTATCTAGGTAATGTATGTATCTAGGTATCTATGTATCTAGGTACTCTATATATCTTGGTCATGTATGTGACTAGATACTAGTATCTATGTATCTAGATACTCTATGCATCTAGGTACTGTAAGTGACTAGGTATCTAAGTATCTAGGAAGTGTATGTCACTTGGTAACTATGTATCTGGGTACTCTATGTATCTAGGTAATTTATGTGACTAGGTATCTATGTAGCTAGATACTGTATGTGACTGTGTTTATGCATCTGGGTGTGCTATGTATCTAGGAACTGTATGTGTCTAGGTATCTATGTATCTAGGTACTGTATGTGACTAGGTATCTATGTATCAAGGTTCTCTATGTGTCTAAGTACAGTATGTGTCTAGGTATCTATGTATCTTGGTACTCTATGTATCTAGGTACTGTATGCGGCTACGTATCCATGTATCTAGGTACTCTATGTATCTATTTACTCTAAGTATCTAGGTACCGAATAAGTCTAGGAATATATGTATCTAGGTACTCTATGTTTCTAGGAACTGTATGCAACCAGGTATCTATGTATCTAGGTACTCTATGTAACTAGGAACTGTATGTGTCTAGGTATCTATGTATCTAGGTTCTCTATGCATCTAGGTGCTGTAAGCAGCTATGTATCTATGAATCTAGGTGCTCTATGTATCTAGGTACTCTATGTATCTAGGTACTGCATGTGACTAGGAATATATGTATCTATTTAATCTATGTATCTACGTACTGTATGTGTCTAGGTATCTATGTATATC
Source organism: Neoceratodus forsteri (assembly GCA_016271365.2). Classification (NCBI taxonomy): domain Eukaryota; kingdom Metazoa; phylum Chordata; order Ceratodontiformes; family Ceratodontidae; genus Neoceratodus; species Neoceratodus forsteri. The sequence goes on from CM057452.1 coordinate 907,408,060, forward strand.
GGTACTCTTTGTATCTAGGAACTGTATGTGTCTAGGTATCTATGTATCGAGGTACTCTATGTAACCAGGTACAGTATGTGTCTAGGTATCTATGTATCTAGGTACTCTTTGCATCTAAGTACTGTATACAGCTAGTTATCTTTGTATCCTGGTACTCTATGTATCTAGGGACTGTATGTATCTAGATACTGATGATTCTAGGAATATATGTATCTAGGTACTCTATGTATCTAGGTACTGTATGTGTCTAGGTATCTATGCATGTAGGTACTCATTGTAGCTAGATACGGTATGTGTCTAGGTATCTAAGTATCTAGGTACTCAATGTATCTAGGTACTGTATGTGTCTAGGTTTCTATGTATGTAGGTACCCTATGTATCTAGGTACTGTATGTTTCTAGGTATCTATGTATGTAGATACTCAGTGGAGCTAGGTACAGTATGTGTCTAGGAATCTATGTACCTAGGTACTCTATATATCTAGGTACTGTATGCGGCTAGGTATCAATATATCTAGGTACTCTGTGAATCTAGGTACTGTCTGTGACTGGGAATATATGTATCTAGGTACTCTATGTACCTATGTACTGTATGTTTCTAGGTACTGTATGTGACTAGGTATCTTTGTATTTAGGAACTGTATCTGAATATGTATCTATGTATCTTGGTTCTCTTTGTATCTAGGTACTGTATGTGACTAGGTATCTATGTATCTGGGTACTCTATGCATCTAGGTACTATATGTGTCTAGGTATCTATGTATCTAGGATCTCTATATATCTAGGTACTGCATGTGTCTAGGTATATATGTATCCATGTACTCTATGTATCTTGGTACTGTATGTGACTAGGTATCTATGTATCTAGGTACTGTATGGGTCTAGATATCTAAGTATCTAAGTACTGTATTTGACTAGGTATTGATGTATCTAGGTACTCTGAGTATCTAGGTACTGTATGTGACTAGTTATATGTGTATCTTGGTACTCTACGTATCTAGGTACTATATGTGACTAAGGATCTATTTATCGTGGTACTCAGTGTATCTCGGTACTGTATGTGACTAGGTATCTAAGTATCTAGGTGCTGTATGTGAATAGGTATCAATGTATCTAGGTACTCTATGATTCTAGGTACTGTATGTGACTAGGTATAAATGTATCTAGGTAGTCTATGTATTTAGGTACTTGTATGTGTCTAGGTATCTATGTATCTAGGTACTCCATGCATCTAGGTACTGTATGTGACTAGGTATCTATGTCCCTAGGCACTCTATTGCTCTAGATACTGTATGTGACTAGGTATCTATGTATCTTGGTACTCTGTATCTAGGTACTGTATGTGACTAGGTATCTGTGTATCTAGGTACTCTGTGTATCTAGGTACTGTATGTGACTAGGTATCTATGTATCTAGGTAGTGTATGTGACTAGGTAACTATGTATCTAGGTACTCTATGTTTCTAGGTACTGTATGTGACTAGGTATCTTTGTTTCTAGGTACTCTATGTGTCTAGGTATCTATGTATCTAGGTACTCTTTGTATCTAGGTACTGTATGTGACTAAATATCTATGTATCTAGTTACCATATGTTTCTAGGTACTGTATATGACTAGGTATCTATGTATCTAGGTAGTCTATGTGACTAGTTATCTATGTATCTGGGTACTCTATGTTCCTTGGTACTGTATGTGTCTAGGTATCTATGTATCTATGTACTCTATGTACCTAGGTACTGTATGTGAGTAGGTATCTATGTGTCTAGGTACTGTATGTATCTAGCTACTGTATGTATCTAGGTACTGTATGTGTTGAGGTATCTATGTATATAGGTACTCTCTGTGTCTGGGTACTGTATGTGACTAGGTATCTTTGTATCTAGGTACTGTATGTGTCTAGGTATCTATGTATCTATGTACTCTATGTACCTAGGTACTGTTTGTGAGTAGGTATCTATGTATCTAGGTACTGCATGCATCTAGGTACTGTATGTGTCCAGGTATCCATGTATGTAGGTACTCTATGTATCTATGTACTGTATGTGACTAGGTATCTTTGTATCTAGGTACTGTATATGACTAGGTATCTTTGTATCTAGGTAGTATATGTGACTAGGTATCTATGTATCTGGGTACTCTATGTTCCTAGGTACTGTGTGTGTCTAGGTATCTATGTATCTAAGTACTCTATGTACCTAGGTACTGTAAGTGTCTAGGTATCTATGTATCTATGTACTCTATGTACCTAGGTACTGTGTGTGACTAGGTATATATGTATCTATGTACTCTATGTGCCTAGGTACTGTATGTGAGTATGAATCTATGTATCTAGGTGGTGTATGTGTCCAGGTATCTGTGTATATAGGTACTCTATGTATCTAGGTACTGTATGTGAGTAGGTGTTTATGTATCTTGGTACTTTATGTATCTAGATTCTGTATGTGTCTCGGTACCTATGTAAGATGATCAGGGGAATTAGAAATCTACCTATGATGAATGACTCAAAGTAAATAGAGAGTGCTGCTTGTGTTTGACCTTTCAAATGACAAGCAATTTGTGACAAAACTAAACATGGAGGTTTAAGCAGAACTACACAGGCATGAAAACAAGCAGATAACAAGCATTTGTCAATGCCGAATGTTTTGTTTATTTATTCATTTATTCATTTAAATATCAGTTTAGCAACCTTTGGGCCAGGGGCTCATTTCCAAACGTACCTCGTCACACGGAGGACAACAGACAGTAGCGCAAGAGACAACAGATAATGCAGGTTCAAGATCATTGGCACTGGTGGAGTCTGAGCTGGACGTAATTGTCCACCTAGGGACTAATGACTTGGCTCATCATGAGATTAGAGCAGTGCAGGAGGACATTGCAGAGTTGGGGAGGGGCCTAAGACAAGTAGCACACACAGTATCCTTCTCAGAGGTGCTGCCTGTCAAAGGCATGGGGGAGGTGAGGGTAATTAGCACCATGCAGTTTAATGAATGGTTGAAAAAATGGTGTGGAGCACAAGGGTTTGGCTTCATTGGGGACTGGGGTTCCACCTGGAGGGAAACCAGCCTATACTGGCAGGATGGTCTGCATCTGTCCAGGAAGGGAACAAGTCTTTTGAGCAATCGGTTTAAATGCTTCACTGGCAAGCTTTTAAACTAGTCAAACGGGGAGGCACTGACAAGCAGCAGGAAAATCCCAGCCTCTCCCTATAAAACAGGGTACTAAATGAGAAAAAGACCAAGGTAGAACGGTCAATGGGTGATGCTGCAACAGAAGGTAAAGCCATCAAAAAATGGAGAGCAATGAGTACCAATGCCCATAGTCTGGGTAACAAGCTTTCTGAATTAGTGGCCTTGATGGAGGAGGAACATCTGGATATCGTGGCAGTCACAGAAACATGGCACACACAAAACCATGACTGGGACGTAAACATACCAGGATACACTATCTACAGGAGGGACAGGGAGGATAAAAGAGAAGGAGGAGTAGCTCTTTACATAAGGGAAGGAATAAAAGCAACAGAACAAAAGGGTAAGCAGGGGAGGAGAAGAAGCACTGTGGGTAAATTTGGAGACAGGAAATGGCACCACAATACGTACAGGGTTGAGATCAGACCTTCTCAGGGGAGGAAATGGACAAGGAAATGATAGAAAGTATACTTAGAATGGCAGAAAAGGGGAGATATTGCTGATGGGTGATCTGAATATGCCAGATGTTAACTGGAGTGCAGTTGCAGCTGCCACTTGAAGAGTGGAGTTATTCTAGATGCCCTACAGTGGGCATGCCTTAGACAACTAGTATTGGAGCCCACTCGAGAGGGAGCAATATTAGACTTGCCTCTCTCAAATGGAGATGGAGAGAGGATCACAGATGTAGAAGTGGGTAGCCATCTGGGAACTAGCGACCATCGAACAGTATGGTTCACAATAAACACAGCAATAGAGTCAAGCCACACAAAGACAAAAGTATTGGACTTTAGGAGGGCTGACTTTGCCAAAATGGGTGAGTGCCTAAGGAATGCACTAGCAAATAGGCAGGAAGGAGGGGTGGAATAACAATGGGGAATAATAAAAACTGCCATCACTGAGGTAACGAGCCTTTGTGTGAAGCAAATAAACAAAACAAAATGATGTAAGAAACCACTATGGTTCTCAAAGGAAACGGCAGTGAAGGTTCAAGAGTAAAAGAAAGCATTCAGGAAGTACAAGGAATCGCAGAAGGAGCAGGACAGAGAACTGTATCAGTTAAAGCAAAAGGAGGCTGGGAAGGCAGTCAGAACAGCAAAGGCCCAAACCGAGGAAAAGATAGCCAACTCAGTTAAGAAGGGGGATAAAACCTTTTATAGGTACATCAGGGAGCGAAGAAAGACCAAGGGAGGGATAGTGAGGCTTAATAAAGGGGAGGGAGGGTGGGCAGAGGGAGACTGTAAAGGCAGAGATACTAAACAAATATTTTGCTCATATTTACAAATGAAGAGGAGGTGCATAAAACAAACTGTAGAAACACTCTGGATAGAGAAGTTGATACCAGCCCATTTACAGAAGAAAGGGTTCTGAAAGAACTCTTAAAACTGAAGGTGACAAAGCAATGGGGCCTGATGGGATTCATCCCAGAATTTAAAGAAGTAAGGGTAGAACTAGTGATGCCACTGACTACCCTTTTTAACAAATCATGGGAGGATGGGGTGGTACCCAAGGACTGGAGGAGGGCAGATGTGATTCCCCTTCACAAAAGTGGGAGCAAGGCAGAAGCAGGAAACTACAGACCTGTTAGTTTAACCTCAGTGATAGGGAAAATGATGGAATCACTTCTGAAGGAAAGAATTGTTGAGTATCTAGAGGCCAGAGGGGCACAGGACCCTAGGCAGCATGGATTCACAGTGGGAAGGTCATGCCAGATGAATCTGATAGATTTCTTTGACTGGGTGACCAAAGTAGTAGGTCAGGAGGGCTGTGGACATGGCCTCGTAGACTTTAACAAGGCATTTGACACAGTCCCACACAAAGATTAATATACAGGTTAGCTAGCCTGGGAGTGGGTCCCAAGATGACAGCCTAGGTAAAGAATTGGCTGGAGAATAGGGCACAGAGAGTAATAGTAAATGGAGTCCACTCAGAAGAAAGGAAGGTTACTAGTGGGGTACCGCAGGGTTCAGTATTAGGACCGGTCCTCTTCAATGTCTTTATAAGCGACATTGCAGAAGGACTGAAAGGAAAAGTATGTCTCTTTGCAGATGACACAAAGATCTGCAACAGAGTTGATGCACAGGTTGGGTTGGAAAGGATGAGAAGGGACTTGGCAAGGTTAGAGGAATGGTCAAATGTATGGCAGCTTAGATTCAATGCTAAGAAGTGCAAGGTGGGAAACAAAAACCCAGGGGAAGAGTACACAATGGGGGGGTGAGATACTAACAACAACAAAAATGGAAAGGGACCTGGGGGTAGTCATATCAGATGACCTAAGGGTGGGCAAGCAATGTGAGAGGGCAGCAAGGAGGGCTGGGGGGATACTGGGATGCATAAGGAGAGGCATCACCAGTAGAAAACAGGAAGTTATTATCCCTCTGTACAGACAGCTGGTGAGACCCCATCTGGAGTACTGTGTGCAGTTCTGGAGACCCAATCTCTGCAAAGACATAGACAGGATGGAAGCTGTCCAGAGGAGGGCAACTAAAATGGTGCAGGGTCTGCACGGAAGACATATGAAGAGAGACGAAAGGAGCTTAATATGTATAGCCTCGAGGAAAGGAGGGAGAGGGGGGACATGATAGAAATGTTCAGGTACCTCAAGGGAATCAACAAAGTCCAAGAGGGTAGCATCTTTCAAAAAAAGAGGTGTGCAAGAACAAGAGGGCACAATTTGAAGATAGAGGAGGGGCGGCTCAGAGGTAATTTAAGGAAGTATTTTTTCACAGAGAGGATTGTGGATGCATGGAACGCCTCGGAGGAGGTTGTGGAGTCAAAATCAGTGGTGGAATTCAAGCATGCATGGGACAGTCATAAGGCAATTCTAGGGGGTTGGGGTAGGAAGAAGTATGCTGCTGGTTAACTAGGATTTGCAGCTTATCCAGTAGGTAGGGAAATGGGCAGACTGGGTGGGCCAAGCGGTCCTTATCTACCGTCAAATTCTATGTTTCTGTGGTAGTGCAGGAGTTAGACAGATGCATCATAGAAATGGCAGTGAAGTATTGAACTGATGCCAACCCACCCCCACCCTGCAGAGACTGACAAGCATTAGGGTGTCCCTTTGGGTGTTTGGTAGTGCAGTGCAGGAAAACATGTCAGGCAGGATGTGAGAAATGACAGCTGCACAATTCATAAGGATGTGGAACAAAATGCCAGTGTTGAAAATGTGGCATGTAAATATACCAAATTTGCGAAGCTACTAGGATGCGTGGGAAATATGCAATGCACGCTTGCAACACTGCCATTTTATAGGCGTTTGGCACCAAATTTTCAACGTAGGCATTTTAGCACTTCTGCTCATGTACAGTGTTACTGTTATTTCCTCAAAGTGTCCCAAGAAGTGATTTCGCACAGCGACCACGCTATTCTGCACCGGAAGTACGAAAACACATTTTGGGCACGATATGTCACATGACGGCTGTACTGTTCATCAAGAGGTGTGGAAAAATGGCAATGGTGAAAATCCAGACTGAAAATATCACAAATGAACGATGGTACGAGGGTGTGTGCAATCTCCCAACGCATGCTTGTAACACAGTTATTTTATGGAGTATCATCACCAAATTTTCAACATAGGCATTCTAGGACCTCTGCTCATGAACTATGTCACTGTCATTTTTGTAATCTGGCCCAAACACTGATTTCCCACAGTAACTGCGCTATTGTGTGCTGGAAGTGCGGAAACACATTTCCGGCAGGATGTGGAAAATGACAGCTGTACTGTTCACAAGGAGGTGTACAAAAATGACAATGCTGAAAATCCGGCAGTAAAATATTGTGAATGCACGAAGTTATGAGCCTGCATAGCAACTGCGCAATGCACACTCGTAAAACAGGCATTTGTTGGATTTTTTCCACCAAATTTGGAACTTAGGCTTTTTAAGATGGCACCTCATGAACACCGCCAGTGTCATTTCATTAATGGGCCCTGAAAGATGATTTTGTGCAGTGACTGCGAAATCACCTTTTGAGGCCAATAAACACCTTGACAGTGACAGAATTCATGAGGAGGGGCCCCAAAAACCCCATGTTGAAAATTTGGTGCAAAAATTCCAAGAAATGCCTGAGATATGCAGCAAAGTTGAAAAAACCAAGTTCACTCCATTATACAGCTTACCGGCATTTCCTCAGTTCTGAGTCGGCTTTGAAGAGTGCAGGCGTGTTCTCGAGTCCACGAAGATCATCAGCGCCGGACTCTGGAGGTAAGTATTGGGTGGGGGTGTGGGGAGGCAGGGTGTGCAGTGGGTGGGTGTGGGTTGTGCGGGGCAGGGGAGACTGCATGGGACTGTTTTAATTTTCAGGTACTTTTTTTAATTGACGATGCGGGATGTTTGCCACGCTGGGGTGGGCTCCCATGTGGCAGAAGTATGGCTGGTGGGGAGGCGTGGAGCCGACAGGGGATTGGGCACCCCTGTCGGCCATGGCATCAGTTGCCACGCTGGGGTGGGCTCCCAGCGTGGCACCCTGTACTCGGGGGGGGAGGACAGTGGAGCTGACGGGGGATTGGGCACCCCTGTTGGCTATTCAATGACTTGCCACACTGGGCTGGGCACCCAGCGTGGCATGGGGAAGGCATGGGGGGGAAGTCACAGGACTCAGACTAGCCAGACATACTGACATGGGGATTGTACCCCCGATGTTGGATTCCTTTCAGATTTAGTGGCGGTGGCTTCTGCGCCATGTTTATTGAAATGTTTCACCTGGAAAGGCACGTATGGGAGGCGTGTCTTTATGCCGCTGCATGACGAGCTTGCGTCTGATTGCAGCGGCACTTTGTTTACAAGTTATGTCCACTTTACATAATGTTGGTGTCAGCGCCTAGCATGCTTGGTCTTATTAAATGAGGGACGCACCTACTGATGCGCGTCTCCGATTCACCAAACAGCAGCCGCCTCCAAATATCCACTCTCCCAATATGTTGACTTGCGCGCAAGCGCGGTAAGCCAACATAAAAAGGAACAAGTTCAAAACAAAGTAATTTTTATAAAACAAGTGGTGGGTCTCAGGAACATGTTGTCCTCCTTTGTTGTAAACAATATAAGCAATAAAAGTTTACAACTAACAGAGTACTTTCAGGACAAGAAGAAATGGCGTATTACCACAGAATAGTGAGTGAGCAGTGAAAATGGGCATTTCAGACTCCTTCTGTTCTTGGGCACCTTAGCATTAGTATAAAACAGAATCACTATCCTACTTAGTTCAGTATTTAATATTCACCAAAAAGTAAAGGAATGTTATTAGATCTGCTCTGACTAACTCAAATCCCCCTACCTAAATAACAAGGGCCTTGTTAGTTGAGCATTAGTAAGAAAACCAAACATATTGAAAAATGTAAATGAAAACAGCTCCATTCACTTTAATTGTGTTTGTTCCTGTGCTCTCCTTGGCTCAATGTTTCAGTATATCTGAGCACAGGGATGGGGCTAGTACACTGGGAAGTAAAAGGAATCAGCAGGCCATCTCCTTGGGATTAAATTCTTATCCTTTCCCTCCGGAAGTGAAGTTAGTTGAAGATTTTCAGTGCATGTTCGGGAAACCCACAAATGTGAGGGAGTTTTCACTACATTGCATACTAACATACTAAGATGCCAGCAGACTAGGCTTAATGATCTATCGAGTATGCTCAAAAATCAGCACCAGATCAGGAGACCGTTGCTGCCTTCCCCGCCTCCTCCATAAATCCCCCTGACCCCATCCCCCATCGGAGTTACACCTCCAGGTCTGGAATTACTCAGTTTTACCTTCTCCTTATACCTGTCCCAGCACCTCTTGAATCCCTCCACTGTATTAACAGCCACTAGTTCCACAGGCAGTGCAAGCAACAGTAGTAATGTTCCTTTAAGCAGTCAGGTTTTGTTTTGTTTTTTTAAAACAATAGTTTAGCTTTTCTACATGTCTCTTGTGCTTAATCCTATCATAAAGAAGTCTATGACTGGCAGCGTTTTAGGTGACATATGTTTTATGTATGCTGCTTTATGGTAACTTGCCTCACAACAGAGAGACCTATGGTGGTCAGCCACTGACTGCTGTAGATGAGTGTAGTATAGCCATTTTATAGAGGTGTGCAAATAATGAATATTATTTCCCAGATACCATGAATAATGTACTATTCGTTATTTGGATCCAAAGAATGAATAATGGCACTGTTCATGCCTATTCATATTTGGTAAATAAAACTCTATCCATTTAGTGGGGCAGAGTGAATGCCTGCACTGCCTCTCAGTTGTACCCCTACACCTACTCCTGCACATCATTCCTAAGTCCTAATCCAATGCCTCCAGCCCTCCTCACCTCAGCACCAGTGGTGGATCATCTCACTGGGGATCTTGTTCCTCAGAAGCCTCCCTCACAATTCACCAGGCGATCAAAGCAGCAGGTGGTCTTTTTCAGGGGAAGGCATCAGATCATATTGGTCATTCTGGGGCAGATATGAAAGTGCTCTTGTGCTTGCTGAGTAACATCAACTGATCATATAAGCAGCTGGTTTTCCTATATGAGTAACTGCTGGAGCACTGTCAATCAGAAGAAGGCATCTGGCCATGGTGAGGGTGGGTTTGTGCTGGCCACCTTCTTCCTCATTGACTCGACGACTTTTGGGTACTGTGAAGGGGAAAAGGAGGATGAAAGAAGGGTGCTGCCAGGGTGGTGGCATAGTAGACTTATTTGATTAGCATAAAGAAGTGCGGAGGGTTGGCAGCCGGACATACAGGTGGGCAGGTTGTGCCGGTCACCCATCATGGGAGTTTTTTAATAATTAATTTAATGGAACATTGTTGCTGCTGGATGGAGGAAGGGTGGAATGGCTTCTGACAGTGGGTGGGGGGATGGCAGGGTACTGTAGATAGGATAAGGGCCATTTTTTTTTTTTTTTTTTCACCTCGGCACAAGAATAATGAACATAAATACTGGATATTTTAGGCCCTGAACATAATATTTGGCCTGAATATCGGTGATAAGGTATTCACACACCCCTACCATTTTATTGTTTTTTTTTCTTTTCGCAACCTCCTTTTAAAAGCACTTTTTCAGTTCCATGTCAAAAGTATTTATTTATTTATTTAAAATTGGTGACTGGGAAAGGCACTCTGGGCTGAGGCTTGTTTCCAGGTGAGATCCGGGTGCAAAGCAAGCAAGCATTGCAGTTTAAACATTATTACAGTAAACAAGTGTTACAAACAATTTACAAGAGGAAAGTTAGGTACAGGCATAACTACAAAGGCAAGACACAGTGTAATAAGGTGGGAGAACATAAATGTAAAACAGTCGTTATATTTTAAACACTAGTAAGCCCCATTGGTAGGGGAACTGGAGCAAGTAAGAGCTGAAGATTATGTTCAGGAGGGTAGTCAGCTCAGGCCAGCCAGGACCTATTTTCATGGGGAGAAAAGGAGGGCAGAGAGGGGACAAAAAATATGATTTGAGGTAAGAGGTGGACAGAACCAGGCAAATCCACCAGGAAGGATGGCGGGAAAAGCCTATGAGAGGTCAGAAATCAAGATGGAGGTGGGGTCAGGAGCACTGGGGGCACTGAGGGGAGGGGAGGAATCTGAGAAGTTTTTTGAGGGATGAGAATGGAGAGGCAAGATGAAAAGGTCAGAGGGTAGATTGTTCCATAGAAGAGGGAGGTGGTACGAGAAGGCAGACTTGCCCGCACCAGAGTGAGGATGAGGGTTAGAGAAGGAACGCGGGTCTCTGTGACAAAGAGAGTAAGTAGTGGAATTGGTGAGTGTAAGTTGGGAAGAGAGATAAGAGGGAAGGGAGCCAAACCAATACTTAGCTATGAGGGAGGCACGGTGGACAGTTCTGTGAGATAGAGTGAGGGAGACTGGGCATAAAGGAGGCAGTGATGGGTAAGGGGGCCGGAGGTAGTGCCAAAATGGCAGAATGAGTTTAGAAAAGTGTCCAACATGGAGAGGGAGGTGGCTGGGGCAGTGCCTTAGACTATATCTGCATAGTCCAGCACTGGCAGAATCGTTTTAAGTACAGAATAGTGACTGTGAAAGGGTGACTGTGATAAGGGCGATGAACTCACAGGGTGAACACTTGTGGGAAAAGACTTTTCTTGTGGGGGGACTTTGCCCCCAACACCCCACTTACTATATATATATATTATCTCTGGGGGGGGGTCACAACTCAGGAATGGGGGGAACCATCATTCACCCAAAAGTGTTGGCGCTGTGATTTTGTCGCCATTTTCACACGGTGCCATTTTGTACTTGCTATCTTCACAGGCTACTAATTTGTTCAACAAGTCTAGCATTGTGGCAGGTAAGCATAGAATGTGGAAGAAGGGTGTCCTATTAGTTCAGACTTCAGAACACTCTTCCTCTGCTGAGCAGTAGGTACTCAAGGACAGAACTTACCAGAGAAGCGGAGCAGCAACTGGTGGCAACACTAATGGGAGCAACTGAGAGTGGCAGCACTAACTAGTGAAGCAGCTGAGCAGCAGGCAGGTGTGGATGGCAGCAGCACTTACAGGAGCAGACAAGTGGTGGGCGGGAAACACTTACTGGCAGAGGAGAAGAGACAAGAGCAGGACACAGCACCTTCAGGGATGGCTGAGCAGTGGGCAGTGGTCCCTACTGGAGGAGCAAATGAGCAGTAAACAGCCTGACATCAGCACTTATGTGAGCAACTGAGTGGTGGGCAGGTGGTAACTCTTACTGGAGCAGCTGATCAATGGGCAGCAGGCCCACAGAACTTGTGGGAGAGGCTGAGCAGAGGCACTAATGAGAGGTGAGCAGCTGAATGATTGAGCAGCGCTGACAGATGCACCAAACAGACAGTTTTGGGACATTACACATGAGGCAGCAACAAGTGTAGATTAAAAACGAAAGGGCCAAGCAGGAAAGGGTGGGTCTTAGATTGGCAATGGACCCACCAACTTTTTAAAACAAATGTGCAGGGCAGCAAATCTCAGGTCCCACATACAAATCTGAAAATGAGAACTTGTGGTATTACCACTGAACTAGTGGGGGAGCTGTTCACAGAGGCAACTTTACCTTTTCAGCTCCTATAATCTTTAGTATGAAATGTAGTATACCTAAACCATGGGGGGGGGGGGATACACAGCAGTCTGGTGTAGATTACTTTTAGTGATGCAAGCACTTTTGCAGAGTCCAAAATAGTGTGCAACAGTTCTATTTTCACACACACACATGCGCACACACCCCGATTGCAATACATTTTACATGCAGCTATAATAAACATTACTAAATCAAAGTGATTCACAGACATCCTAGGGTCATCTAACAGTATACAATCAAAACTCTTTTATAACCACAAGCAGAATCACAGTTAACCCATTCATATTAGAGTGCATATAAAATATTGCTTATTTTGTAAATAAAACCCAAGCTCGTTTAGTAACTGGCCAGCGCTCTAGTACAGAGTGCTGTGGGTAAGTACTCAGAGACAAATAGCACAGTATGTTTTGATAAGTGTTACATTGAACCATGCCTGAGGGAAATGTTAGTAAATCATTGTTCCTCTACTTATTTGTGCTCATGAGAAATAGCCACCAACTGTGCAGAATCGTATAAGAAAAATCAATTTTCATGTGTGATTAAGCTGCCGTGTGAGCAGCTGGCAGTGGGAGGAGGGGTGGCAGCATTTATTGGAACAGCTGAGTGGTGGGCAGCAGTTATCAGTGAAGCAGTTTAGCAGCAGAAGGGCAGCAGCACTTACTGGAACAGCTGGGCAGCAGGTGGCAGCACTTAACAATAGAGAAAATGAACAGCAGGTCGCCAAGTGCCAGCACTTACAGAAGCAGCTGATTGGTCATCAGGTGGCAAGCCTTACTGGAGCAGCCCAGCAGTGGGCAGCAGTACAGCAGTACTTGCAGGACTAGCTCTATTGGGAGCAGAGGTTGGGTGGCAGACAGTACTCCTGTAGCATTACATGTAAACCAGCAACAGGTTTAATTTAAAAAAAAAAGTACCAGGCAAGAAAAGGCAGGTTTGAGATGGACAATGCGCCAGCAGCATTTTTAAAAAAAGTGCCAGGCAGGAAATAGCAGGCCCCAAAGACCCGCTGTCTTTTTTAAACCATGGGAGGAGCAGGGAGCGACTGCATAGCCTTCTTCTCCATACTACTTTTGGTGATGCAAGTGCCTTCACAGAGGCCAGAATTAATATGAAATAGTTCCATGTCAGTTGCCAAGTCCAACTTATCGCAATACACCTTGAAAACCTATGCTATGCAGCTGAATTAAGAAGGTGGCTCACTCTTCAGAGGTGGTGCCAGCACCTGGTCCATCATAAGCCATAGAAATATTTCCACATACCATAAATATTAGTTCTATTCAGAGAGGAGGGGGTAACTGCACAAGGAAGCAGTTAAGCCTCAGTCACAACACTCTGTACTCTGGCACTGCTGAAAAGTAAAAACTCGTTACACCAGACACAGTCACAGGACCTACATATATGGCCCTTATGGGAGTGGAGCTCCTGTCATGTAGACAAAAATGATTAGGTACGCATAGCCAGTGACCTGGCTGGAGCAAGAATGCTGCTGCTTTATACTTAATATAAGTTGCAAAGATGCAGAGATTGAAACTTACCAATAAATGCCTTGGCCATGTTTCCTGTCCTAAAGTTTCTGACAAGGTTTGCCTGATCCAAAATCTGTTAAGCAGAGTTTCAATTTTTGGGGTTTTTATGCTTCCTGTAGCTCCACCTTTAAAATTACTTAGAACCGTCACACTGATGATTCAGCTTATCAGGAGAGTCATTATACGGATCTGGCTCGTGACCACATTCAAGATCATTTGTAAACGTGTTGCTTTCAACTTGCATAAAAAGAGAACAACTTATGAAAGGATGGAGTTTGATTTGTTATTCTGCTGGAGAGGCTGCCTTTATATTTCGTTGACACATGTAGGCAGTATTCTGTTGTGTAAACCTGGACTGTTGCCATACAGCCATCAATACATATTTTCAGAGGTGATGTTAAAGGAAAAGTGCACCCTCATATCTTGTCAATTTTATTTGTTTCCATGTCAACAGGCAACTCTTTTCATGCAGCTGTTAGGGATATATGTGTTTGCTTTAGTTTATTTTCACTGTTTATACTTGTCCCTGTAACTGTCTTGGGGCGGGGAGGGGTCTCTCCATTTGCTGGTTGTTAAAATCTCATTGTCCCCAAGAGCTGCATTAGTATATGAGAACATGATTTGTCAACACTCTTTAGACTCCATAGTATTCCTGCCTGCTTTTTATTTGTATTTATTTATTTAAACATTTGTTGACCGGGATAAGAACACTGAGCCAGGGTTCATTTCCAGGTGCTACCCAGGGGAAAAGGGAGTTGGAGTACATACAATAATACAGAGAAACACATGTCTGCAAAAGCATTAGTTCAGGAAAACACAAAGTCCCAGCACAGCTATAAACAATTATGGTTCTTAGAGACAAATAGACAATTTGGGTTACAGTGGCAATAGAGTTGCAAAGTATAGTAAGACAGAGCAATAGAGTTTGCAAAGTGTAGTAAGATAGAAACAGTAGCTGGACAAGAGACAACTGGGAAGAACCAGAAAGAGCAAAGCTACGTGCACTCGACAAGGGCTAGGTCATTTTAAGTGCTGTGGTGTGGAGCAACGGATACCAAGGACAGTGGCGGGGGGAGGTGATAGGAGGCGCAGCTGTGTTTGGCAGTCTCGAAGAGAGGAGGAGTTTCTGATGGAGGGGGCCAGTTTGTTCCACAAGCTTGGGAGCTGGTGGGAGAAAGCTGCTTTGCTGGATGATGAGGATGGGTGGAGTAGATGGAAGGATCTTTCACCTCTGTGCCTCAGTACATAAGGGGTGTCCAGGGCCTGGAAGAGACTGTTAATCATATAGGAGGGTAGCATGTCAAACCAGTATTTAGTTATGAGGTTGAGAGAGTGAATATGGCATCTGTGGGCCAGTGGGCTTATTTCCAGGAGGGAGTATAGTTGGCAGTGATGAGTTCTAAGGGGTGAGTTGGTGGAGAAGCAGCAAAAAGAGTTTAGGAGGGTGTGTAGCTTGACTAGGGTGATATATGGGGCAGTGCTGTAGAGTACATCCACGTGATCAAAGATGGGGAGAATCATTTTAGTTAAGATCTGCCATCTGGCAGGAAGAGGGATAGAGTCTCAGTACCGGTAGAGCGTACCAAGTTAGGGGCAGAGTTTTAAGATGGTCCCGTCTATGTGTGGAGAGAAAAATAAATGTGGGTCAAGCCACACTCCTGGGTATTTGTATTTATTGACATGGTCTAGAGGGGTGCCATCTAAGGAGATAATAGGGGAAGGGGGATCTGTTTGTCTTCTGCACTGTGCTAAATAACATTGATACTGTTTTGGTCGTGTTTACTTTCAGTTGGTTCTGTGTTAACCAGTGTTGGATATTGTTGAAATTACATTGGAGGGTAGACTGAATATCACGTGTGGATGGGCAAGAGGTAAAGAGGATAGTGTCATCCATGTACATGTGGATGCTGGATTTTGTGCAGGAGGAGGGGAGGTCATTTATGAAGAGTGAGAAGAGGATGGGACCAAGGACAGATCCTTGTGGAACACCTGATAGGATTGGGAGTGGAGGGGAAGGGAGGAGATGTCAGCGATTCTGACAGACTGCGACCTGTGTGAGAGGTAGGAATTGAACCATTGAAAGGTGATAGGAGTGAGGCCTGCTTCAAGTTTGGACAGGAGGAGGGGATGGGATACAGAATTGAAGGCCTTAGCCAGGTTGATGAACACTGCAGCTGTGAGGAAGCTTTGGTCAGCGGCAGTGTGGATTTGGTTTGTGACATGCTGGAGGGAGGAGATAGTGGAATGTTGCTTCCTGACACTGGACTGGTGTGGGGATAAGAGGTTGTTTGTATTTAGATGTTCTGCCAACCTGGGGGGCACAAGGGATTCCTGTAGTTTAGCAAGATCTGTGAGGAGGGAGATTGGCCTATAGTTACCAGGATTTGAGGGGTCCCCGCCTTTAAAGAGGGGGATAACTGTCATGGATTTCCAGGCCTGAGAGACTGACTCTGAGGAGAAGGAGAGGTTGAGGAGATGGGCAAGAGGCTTAGAGATTGCAGGTGCAGAGATTTGCAGGAGTTTTGGGTGGATCCCATCTGGGCAGGATTTGGAGGTATTTAATGAGTGAAGGGCTGAGAAGACTTCGAGTTCTGAGACAGGTGAGAATTCGAAGGTGTTTAGGTGGAGAGGCGGAGTGGGGACCATAGACTGTGGACGGGGCCCATGTGGCATGGCGCAGGAAGTGAAAAATTTGTTTAGGGTAACAGCAATGCTGGTGGGGTTGAGTAGTTGCTGACCATGCTGTTTAATAGCAGGGAGACTGGGTTGTGATGGAGAGTCGAAGAGAGAGTGAACGACCTTCCAGAAGTTGAAGGGATGGGCGTGAGTTAGTTGCGACTTGAAGAAATCCACTTTTGCCAGCCTTACTGCCTTTGTACATGTGTTACAGAGGGTGCTGTATGTTTGTCTGTTTTTAGGGCTAGGGAGGGATTTGAAAACAGTCCAAGCTTTGCCTCTGGCCTTGCATAAGGTGAGAATTGGGGCAGAGATTCATGTGTGGTGTTGCTTCTTTACCCTGATCTTTTTCTGTGGGGCATGGGAGTCCTAGATTTTGGATAGCGTGTGCAGGAAACTGGAAAGGGCAGAATCAACATTTGGAGCTGAGTAAACACAATGCCAGTCAGTGAGGCTAAAGTTGGTTAGGAAGGATTCAACATCCAAGATGTTAGGGAGCGTGTATTAATGTATTTTGGTACAGACTTGGGAAGGCAAGATTTTCTGATGCAGTAGGTAATGCAGTAATCGCTGAGTGTATTTGCAAGAATGTCAGATGTAGTTATCCTGTGTGGATGTGACAAGAGGATCCAGTCAATTAGGGAGTGGTTTTGAGAGTGGGGGTTGTAGTGAATAGGTTCCTTGAGAATTTGAGTTAGATTTAGGTACTCAATTTTGGAGGCGTGGGTCATGGAGGTGGCTGCAAGTCAGTCTAGACTGTAATCACCTAGCAGGATCAGTTCCCCGCTGGAAGTAGAGTGGAGATGAGGGAGTCATGTGCAAGACAGGGAGAGGCATAAAGCACCACAATAAATATAGGGAGAGAGGCAGGTAGGGTCAGTTTGACCAGAAAGGACTTCATGCGAGCCAGGGCGTGATTCCCTGAAATGGACTGAGCACGAGAGGGGTTGTTTTGTGTATATGGCCACACCCCGCATTTGCCACAGTCCTGTTTGAGTATATAGTTAGAGAGAGTAAGGGAGGTGTCAGGAATCCTTGCAGAGAGCCAGGTTTCAAACAGGTAGAGGATATCTGGAGAGGGCTCGGCTAACCAGCAGGTTAACAGGTCAGTTTTGGGTAGGAGGCTTCTAATGTTAATGCGGGCAAAGCAGAGGCCTTTGTAGGAGTTTAGAGATTGAGGGCAGGCCTGGGGACCTGGGTTGAGCTCAATATCTCCACTGAGGAGTAGGGTGAGGAGGAAGGCATATGTAGCAGGTAGTTTGAGTCTTCTGGTAAGCAGGATCACTTTTGGGGAGGATCTGACAGCCCTGATAAGTGATATGCAGGATAGCATTTCGAGAGGCAGGATGCTGGAACCAATAAGGAGGAGGTTGGAAGGATGAGACTAAGGGTGCAGACAGCGAAGAGGATGGGAGGAGGTAGATTGAGTGATATATGTTGCTTGGGGGATTAGGGGGTCACAGATAGGATGAGAGGCCGGGATGGCTGCTGTGAGAAGAAATGAGGCAAGGAGGAGGTATAGGAGGGGCTTGCGCAAAGTCATTTTGTTTAGGAGAGTAAGAAAGTTGAATTATGGATTGAGAAACTGAGGAGAAACTGCCAATTTCATCAGGCTTCCGAGCCTGTTTGGTAATGCACTGACACTTAGTGTCTCTTTAAGTGCAGTGAAAAGTAGAGATCCAAGAGAGAGAGAGATGGGGATGGAGCAAGTGAGCATTTAATAGAGGTTGGGCCGGGAGGGTGGGCAGGATGAAAATACAGGTCCCTAACACACAGAATGCCAGAATTAGCTCCCCTGTACAGCTCCTTCTAAAACAGTTTTAAAACAAGCGCCAAGTCTTGAAAAAATGAAGGCCGCCAATCAGAATATTGCTTCTGTTGGGCCTGACCAATTGGCTTTTAGGCTTCAGAGCCGGCATACCTTTCTATCTGGAATGGGCAGGCAGGTTCCTTGGGACTGGCAAGTTGAATTGGGAGCCTCGGGCCACTGGCATGGAGCACCCAATTCAAGGGCTGGTGGCTCCTTTCTATCTGGAGTGGGCAGGCAGGTTTCTTGGGGCTGGCTGGCTGAATTGGGAGCCGGGGGCCACTGGTGTGGAGCACCTGAGTCAAGGGCTGGTGGTTCCTTTCTATCTGGAGTGGGCAGGCAGGTTCCTTGGGGTGGGTGGGCTGAATTGGGAGCCAAGGGCTGCTAGTGTGTTGCTCCCGAATCAAGGGCTGGTGGCTCCTTAATTAGAGTTTTTACAAAACAAGTTGCAGCAAGGTGTGAAATACTACATTTACCTTCAGTTAGCTTTGTAAACTGTCTGATATGAAATGTAGGACTTTTCCTTTTAAACTGCATTCAATTTGTGTGTTTCCAGAGAGCTTTTCCAGGATATTTGTACTTTCAGCATAAAGATACATAGTATAAATGGGTGATATAACATCATGTTCTCATATGCTAATGCAGCTCTCCTGGACAATGACATTTCAACAACCATAAAATTGAAGACCCACAGGATGGTGGCAGTGGGCTAACATGAACAGTGAAAACAAACTAATGAAAAATGTATATTCCTAACAACTACAGGTAAAGGCAAGGTGATTTTATTTGTAGGGCGCCCAATCCTGGAGGCTCTGGGCACCTAACAGAAATTATAACAAAACATAATGAGAAACAGTATAAATAAATAAATAATGCAATAACCATACATAAATACTAGTATAACAAATTCAAATGGATTAAAAGGCTTTCAGATTGTCACAGAAAGGGACTAGCACAGAATAGATTCAGAAATCTGAAAAAGCCAGGACAAAAAGGTGGGCCTTCAGCCTCTGCTTGAACACCTCAACTGAGGGAGCCTCCCAGATGAAAGGTGGTAACGAATTCCACAGGGTCGGCCCAGAGACGCTGAATGTATGATCTCCTAAAGTCTTGAGCCGAACCCTGGGAACATCCAAGAGGCCCCTCTAAGAGGAGTGGAGAGAGTGAACAGAGGACACAGGTGTCAGGAGCTCTGACAGGTAGCCAGGACCCAGTCCTTATAGGGCTGTAAAAGTGAGAAGACCCACCTTGAAAAGGACCTTCCACCTGACCGGCAGTCAGTGCAGAGCCTCAAAGGCCAATCAGTAACTGGCCCATCACGTTCTGCACTAGCTGAAGTCTGTGGGGGGTTCCTCCCATGACCCTGAAGTACAGAGAGTTGCAGTAGTCGAGCCTGGAGGTCACAAAGGCATGCACTAGCATCGGCAGGTCCTCAGACAGAACGAGGGTCTTAATATGGGCAATGTTCCACAGATGGTAAAAACTGCTACTGACAACAGATGACACCTGATCTTCAAAAGTCAATCTGATATCAAGGATCACGCCCAGATTTTGCACCCTTGGGGAACCCACCAATGGAGCAGAACCCAGGAAAAGCCCTGAATCATCCCCAGGTAGCAACCTATCACATTTGAGACCAGGCTCGATCACCAATCACCAGTACCTCCATCTTGGCTGGGTTAAGTCTCAGTCAGCGGGAAGCCATCCAGTAATTGATTTTAGCCAGGCAGTTGTTAAGCACATCAACAGCTCCTGATACTCCAGGAGCAAAGGACAAGTACAGCTGGGTATCATCTGCATAATAGTGAAATGCCACGCTGTACTGTCGAATGATCTCACCCAGGGGCAGCATGTACACTGTGAACAGCATCAGCAACAAGATCAAGCCCTGTGGTACTCCACAAGACAGAGGCATTGGGGAGGAGGAGAAATTCCCCATCACTATTCGCTGCACCCTGTTTGAAAGATAAGATTCAAACCACCTGATGGCAGTACCGGCAAGTTCACGAAACTCACAGAACTAATCAAGAAGCACAACATGGTCCACAGTATCAAATGCTGAGGAGAGACTGAAGAGAACAAGAACTGACCTGTCTCCTCTATTTCTAGCCCTGAGAAGATTATTATGCACCCTCACTAGAGCTGTTTCTGTGCTGTCTAGCCTGCAAACCTAACTGAAATGGCTCATAGATGTCCAAGGACACCAGGCAATCCACAAGCTGATGTGCCACTAACTTCACAACAACCTTACCCAAAAAAGGTAGGTTGCCAGGCTGACAGCCTCGACACATCCCATTAAGAAACACTTTGGGTCTGGGTCCATTTTACAAGAAGTGTGCTTCACGTCTAATATCATCTTAGTCACTTCCGACACCTCCACTGGCCTAAACTCATCCCAGACAGAAGGAGTGCCTCCGAGACCCCAGCCTGACAACTGCAAGGCAAGTGCCTCCCTGGTGGGATCCCTGACCAGATGGCCGACACTCTGTCAGAGAAAAACAGAGCAAATTCCTCACACAAGGTGGATGACAATGCTTTTCTCGGCTGCAAGCAGGCAGGATGAAGAAGCCTGACTATAGTCTGAAATAATGGAGGGGGTCTGTTTTTTCCCACAGCAATTTTCTTGGACAAGAATTCTGCCTTCTTACGGGAAATTGCCCCCTGGTACTCAACATAGTGAGCACGTAGGGCCAGCCTATTGGCCTCCAACCAGGACTTCTGCCAGCAATGCTTCATCCTCCGACCAATGATCTTCATCGCCTTGAGGTCCCCATCAAACCAAGGGGACCTCGAGTGAGAAGATCTGGGTCTTATATGAACTGGTGCAAGAGCATTCAGAGCTTCAGAGACCACCCTATTAAAGGTGGCCACCGCCTCTCCAGAACTCATCGCACATGCCGCATCAACCCAAGATGTCCATCTGCAGAGGGGGAGACTTCTGGGGGGGCCCCAAACATGAACTCCATGGTACAGTGATCAGACCAAGTGAACTGATCAATCTTGAGGTTATCAACCTCAAGAACCAGCTGGAACACCAGATCGAGTGTGTGCCCATGCTGCTGGGTCACTGAAGCAAACACTTGTGACATGCCCAGTGAATGCATCAACTGGAGGAGGTCAAAACCAAAATGCAAGGATTAGTAGTTGATCCAGGCACTGAAGTCCCCAAGTATTAAACACCTGGGGGACTCCAGCAACTGGTTGCAATGAAGTCTGGAAACAAAACTGACAAGGTATAGCTGGCTGACTGGCACAGTGGCAGGGCATCCGCTTGCGACGCCAACAACCCCAGTTCGGGAACAGACCCAGGAGTCAGATGGCCGGCTGGGGTGTAGAAAGATTGAGTGCAATCTGGCAACTCTTCTTCTCCTGGGGGGAGGGGGCAAGCTTTCAGTACCTTAGCAGTCCCTGGCAGAGGCTGGGGAGCCGCAAGTACCAAGGCCACACATTACGGGAAGCAGGACAGACATCAGGTGTACCTGTTGACATCTTTACACATCTCTCCTCTGGGGAAAACTTCAAGCATCCACAAAAATCCAGCCTCATTGGTGATGCTCCTGCCTACACTGCCACTGCCACGGCATCTAAGGTCCGCCGGGGAGAGGTCCCACTCCCATGGCCACATCCTTGGGAGTTAAGCCTGGGCTCACAACTAATGTCCTGGTGAGGGGGTGCCCACCAGCAGCCCAGCCCAGGGGGGTATGCCTGGGCTGGGTGGGGAGGTGAGAGGAGGCGGGAGGCTGAGGAGCCTCTGCCTGGAAGGGCAGAGGTGGGGGTACTGGGCTGAAAAACATTTACAAGGTATGAGGGTGTAGTTTTCCTTTAAGCACAAGTGAATGAAGTGACTTCTTGGGGTGCCAGCACAGAAGCTGCAAGCTAGATTAAAAACTATAAACAGAGACCAGCTCAAAATGCAGAAGTTTAATATAAAAAACTAAATTGTTGACATCCTTGTATTCACAGACAGATTCACAGACTAGTTATGACCAGGCCACGGACTCCTCAATTTCTGGAACCTAAACAGTTTTTCAGAAATCCTCTATACTGCAAGGGATCCAGCGTGCCTTGACCAGGCCATGGACCCCTCAATTTCTGGAACCTAAACAGTTTTTCAGAAATCCTCTATACTGCAAGGGATCCAGCGTGCCTTGACCAGGCCATGGACCCCTCAATTTTCGGAACCTAAACAGTTTTTCAGAAATCCTCTATACTGCAAGGGATCCAGTGTGCCTTGACCAGGCCATGGACCCCTCAATTTCTGGAACCTGAACAGTTTTTCAGAAATCCTCTATACTGCAAGGGATCCAGCATGCCTTGACCAGGCCACAGAACCCTCAATTTCTGGAACCTAAACAGTTTTTCAGAAATCCTGTATACTGCAAGGTACTAGCCCTGACTTTTGGATTTGGTACCAGTGGAAGCTGATTTCCAAGTGGCCCACACTATCTCCTGCTGAACACATTTCTAACTACTGTATCTCCCTCTGTGTCTCTAGTTGAATTTATGTGCCAGGGTTTAATAATTTGTTTAATCCTTAGTCATTTTAAGTTCTGAGTTGATATTAGAAGTGAATTTTGAGCCTTGACTTTTCCATTAGCAGATTATATCCTCTCACCGCTAGAGGAATAGATCTCTGGTAGCAGCTCCTATCCTATCTGGCACAGCACACACTCTGTTCTTTTGTCATCACAATGCTCCCTCCTCAGTGGGCTCTCCTTTTCTCTCTCTCTCTCTCCCTCCCTTCTTAAAAACCTAGATAAGCCTACCATCCACTCTCACCTCTAACCACTTGTGCTTCTAGCTCCAGTCTACCTACAGGGGTTAAATGCAGATTCTCTCCCACCATCTGTAAACACACCTCTCGAACAGCAGCTGATTGGCCAGACCTGTCTTCAGTGCCTTGCTTTGCTCTCCAGGCACTGCGCCCATTGACTTTGCATTAGTTTTGCGGCAAAATTTCACCCACACTGCTACCTTACTTAAATAGACCTCTAACCCCGCCCCCTCTCTTACATACCCCGCTTCCCACTGCCTATTGGCCAACACTTTTAGCTTCCTCTGCTCTGGCTATGCCTCCCATCCACCTTCTCTCATCCCACGTAGTGCTTACTGATTGAGTTGCTCTCTTTCTCAATCTCTTTTTCTATCTGCCTCCTGCTAGCCAAGTTACTCCTTCCTGTTCAACTCGCTTCCCCAACCCTACTGTGCTAGAACGCAATCCATGTGGGTTCTCTCTGACTTTCTCTCGCCTCTCCTCCTCCTCCTCCTTCTTGCCCTGCCCCCCTTCTCTCTCCCTGGTCCTAGCCACCCCCACCACCCTCTTCTCTGGTTTCCACATCTACTCCAAGGGAACTCTCCACTTCCACTCGAGACTTGTGCTTGGTGCACCGTTTGGATATTCCTGGTTACTTATGCCGGCCACTACTCTCAACAAGTGTGGCCACCTCTCTACACTGTACCACCCTGCAGTCCATATGGGATACCGCCTGGAACCTTGCAACCTCTACTCCCAGAAACAACAATCAAAACTATCTCTCAAAGAGCTGCGACTCTGCTCCTTAAAACTCCTACTCCTCCTCCTTCTCATCTCAGGCAGCGTCCATCCCAATTCTGGCCCTAGAAGCTCAGGTCACACACAAACTCCAGGTGCCCTTATCCTTGCAACCACTAATATCTGCAGCCTACTAGCAAAGCTGGATGCACTCCAAGCCTTCATATGCCAACACAACCCTGACATCCAGGCAGTGGTAGAAACTTGGCTGACGCCTAAAGTTCCTGACTCAGCAGTAACAATACAGGGCTACAATGTCCATAGGCTGGACCGGATAACCAAAAAAGGCGATGGTTGCACAATCTATATCAAAGACTCCCTGTTATGGCACCCCGTAGCAACTCTATCACTTTCTGCCTCGGCCCAGATTCTGCCAATAAAAATTGCCCTAGGTCCCAACCATAAAGCCCTGACTATTGTCTCCATATACATCCTGCTCAGGGACCCTAATCATGGCTTCAACAATGTACTAAACTTTATCAACTCTCATCCTCCTGAAGCTGAACTTATTCTACTAGGGAATTTCAAAATAAACTGGTTAGCATCGAGAGCCAGTGCCAATAAAGACTCCATCTCAGCTGTTAACCTCACGAAAAATGGTAAACTCCCCTACTAGGATTAACTACAAGACTGGCACCAGTACCCTCCTGGATTGGGTCCTCACCACTCACCCCACAAGGATTTCTCGTATGACCGTTCTCCCAGACTCTCTCAGTGACCACTCCCCAGTCATGTGTGCATGGTCTAAAAAATTCCTTAAGCCCCCTCCCAAAAATTTATTTTTTATTTTTTTATTTTATTGAAATCTAGGATTACAAATACCTTTGAGCAGGAACTGCTCGTTTACAAAGGTTCCACGTCGAAGGAATGGGGGGTATACATACATACAAAGGTCAACATAATAATACATAGTTACACAATAGCAAGAAGTAAGAGACTGAGGCTTACGAAATTCCAGTAATTCAAAATGTGCCAAATGTTAGGTAGCATGACATAACCAGCCAAGGGCAATCTTGGAAATAAGCACTGCAGGTGAGAGGGAAGGGGGTATGCAGGCAGGAAGGCCATTGTTGGAGGGTAAAGGGTAAGGGTAAGAGCTCTAAAGGGGAGAGAGAGAGAGAGAGAGAGAAGAGGGATAAAAGTCAGGAAATGCCCCGGGGGAGGAAAGGGAGAGGGGGCAAGGGGGTAGGTAGGTAGAAGGAGGCAAGGTGGGGAGAGATAGCTTTCAAGACTGAAGTGGAGGGCAGTGAACGGTGGGCCCCCGATTAGGTGAGGCAGTCACAATGACCAGTTGAAATTAGATGAAGTCGGAGTTGTCTCTTAAAAGGGCCAAGAGCAGCAGCAGTAAGAGTTTCTTTGTTGAGAGTATTGTACCACTGTGGTGCTCTGTGGGCAAAGGTCCTCTGGCCCATGGTAGTCCGGCATCTGGGGACAAGGAAGGTTAGTTGTTGTGAACTTCTAGTTCTCTGGGTGCTGTGGTGGTCAATAAGTAGCTTTTCAATTCCTGGGGGCATGACCCCGAGGAGGACTTTTTTGGCTAAGAGGCAGGTTTGATACTATATCCGGCTGATGAGAGGTAGCCATCCTGCCCGAGTGTACAGGACACAAGTGTGTGTAAGTCGATCAGTCCCAGTTAGCAGCCTGCATGCTTTGTTGAGTGCAACTGTAATTCTGCGGAGGGCAGAGGCAGAGGCAGAGCCGTAAATTGCTAGCCCGTAATCGATGATGGAGATGACAGAGCTGTTGATAGCCAACCGGAGAGTGTCAGAGTCATGCAGTGTTTGTGCCTGTACAGCAGGCCTATACGGATATTAGTGTCTTTGGCGACAGAATCTATGTGCCGATGCTAGGACAGTGAGCTGTCCGATGTGACACCTAGGTATTTAAAATCAGGAACGTGTTCAAGTAAGGTCCCTGTTTGGTTTAGGATGGTGAGGTCACGGGATTTTGCTCCTGGTGTTGTAGAAGGTCATAACTTTGTTTTGCTGTAGTCCATGACCAGTTTGTGTGACTTGAACCATTCTTCGATGCGCATGAATTCAAGCTGTAATTGTTTCTCGAGGAGCTCTGCATTTTGGTGGTTGGTGAACATGACTGCGTCATCGGCGTAGAGCAGTAATTTCTGGTGACAGACACTGGGAAGGTCATTGAGGAAGAGGCTGAAGAGTAGTGGCCCCAAGATGGACCCCTGTGGGACCCCTGAAAGGGCTGGCTTTTCTTCCAAGGTAACACCGGCAATCCTAACCCGCTGGGCCCTCTCCCCAAGGTAGCTTGAAAACCAGAGTAGTGCTTCATTGGAGAGCCCAATGTTTGATAATTGCTTGAGCAAGAGTGGGTGGTTCACAGTGTCAAAGGCTTTCGGAAGGTCGATGAATACTGCCCCTACACAGTTTCCTTGATCAAGTGTGGTATGGATGAATCCTGTGAATTCTAATAGTGCAGTGGTGGTACTGTGCCCTTTTTGGAAGCCATGTTGCTCAGGACACTGGATGTCGTATTTTTCCAGGTACTTGACTAATTGGTCTGAGGCGATTCGCTCCAGGGCCTTAGACAATGGGGGGAGGATGGAGATAGTTCTGTAGTTTGAGTGCAGTGATTTGTCTCCACTTTTGTGTACTGGTGTGATAGTCGCCTGTTTCCAGCGAGATGGGAACTGGGACATCCTTAGTGACAGATTGAGGACCTTTGTCAAGGGTTCAAGGACTTCTTCAAGGACAAGTGCTAACAACTTCAGGTCAAGGGAGTCACCGCTGTAGACTGCATTGTGAATGGCCTTTTGAATATAGGTTCTGGCTTCATGTACTGGGATCTCCTTGAAGTAGAATTGTGGGGCAGGGTGTAGGAGCGGTGTAGTTGTCGCTAGCAGAGTCCTTCCTCGTGGAAAACTTCCACATCTCAAACAATACCTGCTTCTACAAGACTGGCTACCCATCTATGAAGCAACAGATGTTAACTTAGCTCTTGATCACTTCATCTCAATTTTCAACAAAGCCTGCGACCTCTTTGCCCCTGCTAAAAGGCGCAAAACAAAATCTCTCTCTAACCCATGGTTCACTGTGGCTCTTCTCTCACAGCTGAAACTAAGGGACCACCTCTGGGAAGTTGCCAGGGCTACTGGCAAACAACTGGACATCCAAAATTACAAACAAGCACGAAATGCTTGCACTAAAGCCATCCGGCTAATGAAATCCACCTATTACAAAGACGCTCTCACCAATACATGGGGAAATGGTCATGCTTTCTGGGACAATATGAATGATGTCACAGGGGAAGCAGCCAAAAACATCTCTGGCCATGTTACTAGTTGATAGATCCTCAACCCTCGACCCCAAGGTGATCACAAACATCTTTAACACGGCTTTTTCAGACCTTAGTGCTGTCCTACCCCATGACTTTTTTGAAAACAGGGCCTACTCCCCAAATACCTCAGCCCCTCAGTCTAACCATCCTCTCTTCTACTTCAGGATGGTAAGGCTGAATGAAGCTCGCCACTATATTACTGCAGCTATCTCTAAATCTAGATCTAGTAGCGACACCCTGGACCTTAAGCTTCTGTTGCTCACCCGCGATGAGGTAACTCATCCATTAACAAAAATCCTAAACCTCTCTCTCAGCTGTGGAAAATTCCCGAACTTATGGAAAACAGCCACTGTGACACCTGTCCATAAAAGTGGGGATAAGGCGAATCACTCAAATTATCGCCCTTATATCCATACTGCCCCCACTCTCTAAGGCACTTGAGCACATAGTGGCTGATCAACTTACCGACCACTTGGATAAATACAATATACCTTGTCCACAGCAACACAGTTTCC
Source organism: Neoceratodus forsteri (assembly GCA_016271365.2). NCBI lineage: Eukaryota > Metazoa > Chordata > Ceratodontiformes > Ceratodontidae > Neoceratodus > Neoceratodus forsteri. The sequence continues at coordinate 907,435,641 of CM057452.1, forward strand.
GGAAAGGTCACAGCACCACCACAGCCCTTCTTGAGTTCACTGGAGCTTTGCACAAATCCCTTGACAACAGCCTTTTCACAGGGGCCGTTTTCATCGACCTCTCCAAGGCATTCGATACAGTACACAATGGACTACTAATTGACCAACTACTGACTGCCAGGCTATCACCTGACTCTTCTCTCTGGTTTGAAAGCTACTTAGAAAACTGGTCGCAGAGAGTAAAAATTGCTGACGCTCTTTCTGACACCCTGCCTGTTCACTCGGGTGTCCCACAGGAATCCATACTGGAACCCCTCCTTTTTAGCCTCTTCTTAAACTCCCTCCCTTACCACTGCTCTGAGCAGATCATACTATATGCCAATGATGCTGTTGTATACTCCACTCACAAAGATCCTGCAACTCTTCAACACAACCTTCAACTTGGTTTCGGCTCTGTAGAGACATGGTTTCTTAATCATAAACTGGTCCTCAATGACAAGAAAACCAAATCTATGCTCTTCTGCAGCTCTCATAACCCACACAAGCTACATCACCTGGCTATCTCCACCACCCAGGGGAACACTGTAGATCAGGTGGGGTCCTTCAAATACTTAGGGATACAGCTTGACCCTAATCTCTCCTGTGGACCTCACGTAGATGATGTAGCTAGAGCTGCTAATACACGGCTTGGCCTCCTCTACAAACACAGACAACACCTCATGTCAGAAGCTTTGAAGGTTGCAGTCCTGAGCTCTGTGATCTCTATAATAGACTATGGTCTCATCATTTATGGCTTGGCCAGAACCACAACCCTTAGACGCCTCTCAGCTGCCTTAAATAAGGCATGTCGTCTCATCACAGGTGCTCACTGTCTCACCCACACATGTGACCTGTACACCCAGACCGGCTGGCTCCAAATATCAAACCACATAAAGATTCTCACCTGCTTCATGGCGAAAAATATCTACCTTGGCCTTGCACCTTCTGGGGTCTCAACTCTGTTACAACACCGAACCAACAAACGGTGCCTTCGGAGATCCACACTACAGCTACTGAAAGTCCCCCACTGTCACACTTCACAGGGACAACGCTCTTTTGCTTATCAAGCACCACTGTGGTTCAATGCCCTCAGCCCCATCATCTCCTCTGCCCCAACAATTGGGATGTTTAAAACTAGGCTCCGGGACTATCTCACTACCAACAGCTCCTGTGACTAGATAGGTCACTGACAGAGCAAAGGCCGATGGCACATTTATAAGGTAGAAAAAGAAATGGGCAGACTGGATGGGCCTTGCGGTCCTTATCTGCCGTCAACTTCTATGTTTCTATGTTTCTATGACTGCCCAACTTAACCCTGTTTCTCCACTTCCCTGCCTGCTCTAGTGGTCCCCCCTCCCCTCCTCACTGGATTCTACCTTCACATCTTGGTACCCAAATGCTGCACTTTTCACCCTCTCCCCACCCTACCTACATTCCCTCCCCCCTTCCCTCTCCCTATGACTCTGGAACTTCTTATCTCTTGTCTGTTTTCTCTGACAAATGCCACTGGCTGCCTTGCTTACAATGCTACCCTTGAATTGTATTAATCTATAATCTGTTTGCAATGTCCACATTGCTGTAATATCTGTCTTGATGTTCCCCATAATTTGTATTTCTCTGACGTGGAACCTTTGTAAAAGAGCCTTGGCTCAAAGGTATTTGTAATCCTAGACTTAATAAAATAAAACAAAAAAAAAATTACTTTTAGGATGTGGGTGTCACAGAAGGGAGGAGAGGATCTGGTGGGAGCAGTGACATGGGCATTACATGTATTTCTACTTGAGGTGCCATGTAAGCAATAAGACATGATGGGGTGTGCATTACGGTGTGATAACCACACTCCTAGGGGTGTAGTTAGGCATGAGGCTGAAGGCCGAGTGCTCATCGTCCATAGGCGTGCGGTTATCACACCGTAATGCACAACCCTGGAGTGTCTTATTGCGCTTATAAAATGTCCCTTTATTTTTAGAAGCAGTTTTTTTATTTTAAAACACATTTTTAAATAAGTAAAAACTTAAGTGAAGCTGTGCTTTTAACATAAAATAGTCCTTCTACCTATTGGTGCTAGATTAAAGTAGCGTTATACAGTGTGCCTCCCTGCCCACTTAAGTTTCATATTCTCCTGCCAGCCACAACAATTCACAAATGCTGTTTTTTCATTCTAAGTATGATACATAGTCCCCTTACTTTATTTCATTCTCCTCACTCTGTAGACAAAACTAAAAGGAAGCCATAACAGAGGCTTCTCAGTTCCCCAGTGCTGCAAGCATGGGCATGGTTCAAAACTGTCACACTCACTAACAGCATCATGAACTGCTGACTCTGTCCTAAAGATAAACGGCAGGGTGAGTCATTTACTACCTTTTCTCTTTGTTTATATAGTATTATTGCTTACTCTCTTCATTCTGTTTTTTTCCCCCTCTGTGTTTCCCCACATTCAAGAAATGGAATGTTTACCATAGAATACAGGGATTCAAAATTCAGCTCAGTTCTACTAACAGAATGTTCCTCTACTAACATACTGTACACACAGACAGCAAAGGTCTGTTTTAGAGCCAGAGACTCAATTATCTCACTTGTCAGGGAACGCAGGAGAGACTTCTCTGATGAGCAGTTAAAGACAGATGGGGGATTTTTCACTGTTAACAAAGAAACAGTTGTAATGAAAACTGTAAATAATACTTAATGTTTCTAATTTGTTTATGTGTGTAAGGCAAGTGTGACGATCTGGTAAACAACATTTAATTAATTTGTTTTATTTTGTATTTAAGGTAGTTTTAATTTTAGGGCCCAGTTGAAGGTTTCTACTGTGTAAAGGTAGCAGCCATGTTTGTGGTGGAAGATCAGTTCTGGTTGTAGGGAGACTGACGGAAGATAGTTCTGGTAGTAGGAGGAGGACTGATCTGCTCATTGTGTAATGTGGTTTAGGACCAGGATGACTGTGCGTATACAGAGAATTAATGTACGGTCAGCTGATCTGTCTTGGCCTATGAGATTTCTAGATTTTTTCTTGTCATTTTATGATAGATCTAAGACCATTTGTGCAAGGAATTAACTCCTTTAAGAGGCATGCCAATTACTTCAGGCCCAACATGGAAGGAGCAATGCTGTACCTGGTATTCCTCAATGATGAGAGAGTTCCCCAATGTCAAATTCCAGGAATTACTTAACTCTAGCAACCATGGAACTGTGTTGGTGGAGGTCCCACTGGAAGCCAACAATTATAGTGCTCAGAGCAATCAGCAGTTAGGAGCCTGATACAGTGCACAGTAGAGCATTGTTCTGTATAGAATTCCATCCCTTTCAAAATGCTGTTGCACCACAGTTCAAAGGTCATGGAATGTGATTGTACCCTTCTGTGGTACAACAGCATTCTAAAACCTCTAGAAACTACACAAGTCAGTTTCATTCTGAAAGCAATAGAACCATAATGTACGAATTTCACATAATGCTATACACTATAAAAAATACAAAATCAGCAACTTTATGCACAACCAGTGTGTCTCGCCACCTCGAGGTATTTATTCCCTCGGACCTCTCAAGCTTTGCTTTCGAAGTCAGAGAGAATCAGAACCCCTGTGTAGCAGAACACACTGGGTATGCATAGTTGCCCATCCAGTATTCTTTATGTTGTGACTCAACTAAATGACCCTTTGTAAATCAATATTTTTTTTATAAGAATGTGTCTAGGTCTAGCAAGCCAGAGTAAATGTTTTGTTTTTATGGCTTTTCATTTCATCGAACTACACACGGCCATATAAAAGCACACAAATCACCACATGTGAATATTGCTACAGTATAATTAGTGAAGACTCTAGCAGACGCCATATGGAATAGCTCCTTCAATTACCCCTCAGATGTTTCTGTTTGACTCATGCCACAGGTGCCAGGGAGTAGGGGGGACAGTAATTAGTTGTCCGACTGTCTGGGAAAGGGGAGGAGAAGAAGATACCAGGAGGGGGAAGAGCACCCACACAAAAAAAAAGAGAGGGGCACTGTGAGATAACAGCCCCAGGCCAAAGGCAGGGAGTGGTGGACTGATGGCCCTTTGTTTTGTTTTGGCACCATTTTGTGCCAGAGGGCAGGACTGGACAAAGCCCTCCACAAGGCAGGCTCACAATTAATATTCATGAGAAGGGCAGGACCAGACCAGGGAGCCCCATAAGGCCAGGCACAGAGGTGAATATTACTATTAAGGAAGGGGGTGGGCTCCCCAGAAATAGCCCAAACAGGGGAAAATTCTTAAGTGCGCAGCACTTTTTGAGGAGGGAAATTGTTTGGTGGCCGTAGGTTGCTTACGGAGTTACGTGGATGTGTCCTGAGCCCCACCAGAACCGAACCATGCTGTAACCTGCTTGGGGCCACCTAGAGACAGCACCCTGTTCATGAACTGCATTATTTTCTAAAAACTGTACTGTTTGCTTGCTACCGAATTGTGCGATCAGATTGCATCCTTGAGTAGTCGACATCCAGCTCCACCTTTGTTGCCCAGATCAACTTCTTCAGAGTCTGACACTGACTCAGGGAGGTCCCTGGACCACTTTCTATCTGCAGCAGGACTGTCTCCAGTAACATCAACCTGCATCAAAGTTCCACCACAAGTGTTCCAGCATCAGTCCTGCAACAGTAAATGGTAGAGTGCTGCTAGCTGCTAGTAAGGTATCCAGTAGTGAATAAGCTTAGCAGCTGCCCTGGCTCAAGTGTGAGGGACTACAGTTAATGTCGTGCATGCCCTTTTCTTATTTTGCCAGCCATCCATAAGTGTGCGTGTGCCTGTGTTGCTCTGTTGTGGCTACCAGAGGGTTGCATCACCAGAGGTCTTTTTTTTGGAGGGTGTCCTGGGTGCCGGGGACCTGCCAGTGGTTATTGCTGCGGATCGTTCAGAGAACCACCTGCCAATCAGAAGTCTTCAGCTTCTTGCCCAGAGTCACAGAGGATTGCTAAGTTCTTCATTGTCCAGCTAGCAGTGTTCCTCTTTGTGTTTTGTTCATCTGAGGGACTCCCCATTATGGTCTGTTTTTAAAAAGCACTTCGTACGGTCAATGCCCACCTGCTGATCAGCCAACTCATCACAAAGCCCAACTTTGGTTCATCCACCACTTGTCATCTCAGCCAAGTACACGCAGGAATTGGATTAAAAGGAATTGATCCCTGTTCCTGGTTCTACCAATTGTTGGTGCTTTTCATATTGTTTAGTTGTTTATTCTATTTTCCTGTTGCATTGTAGAAAACCCACTATTTTGTTTTTATTGTCCCTTGTAAATAAACCCTCTTGCATCTTGGTCACTGAGTAAGATTCCTGCCTCTCCTTCCAGATTCATCTGGCCTGTCCTAAAATTGTTAGGGAACCTCTCAGCCTGCTACAATAAATGTAATCTTTATTAGTCCTCATTGGATAGGCGAGAGACTTAGAAGCATACCTCTACTGCTATGAACTTGGCAATTTGATGAATCTATGGTCATGGACACATCACTGTCACATGGCACAGGAGGCATTGTAGGGAAAAGAAAAGCAATAAAATATTCAAACATGGAGATCCCCAGCTGGCCCAGTGGCACTAAGGGTTGAGGTGCGCCACGCCAGTGACCCGGGTTCAGGAATAGACTCGGGTCACTCGGGGGTCAGCTGGGGTTGGAAGGATCAAGTGTCCGGAGGACTGCTTTCCTTCCTCAGGGTGGGGGGGATCTGCACTGCATGCTGTCAGACGACACCTAGCAGTGGCTTGGTGTTGGCACATGCATGCAGCCATGCAAGGTGTTGGCCCACATCTAGTGCAGTCAGCTGCCTCCATGGAGGTGGAGACAGCCTGCCTTCCCACTGCACAGATGTGGGTGTGGGAGAAAACAGAAAATTCTGGGACCTTGCAGGACCCATGATGGCCGGAAGGCCAGAGGATGTACCCCTCTGAGGAAGGGGTTATAGCCCCTGCTGAGTCTGTGGCAGTAGAGAAAGTATATATAAAAAAAAAACATGGAGATCCCAAGGGGCCATAAAACTAGTAGGCACATTTAAAAAAAAAAACTCCTGAGAGAAGGCAAAGGAAAGGATGCACTAGAAATAGACCCACAAATCAAAACACTCTGCACATCATTATTTTTTGTAATTTTGATATTCTTCCCTTTTAAACATGATGGAAACCATGGGCACCATTGTAAAGATTTTACTTGTTGCATGTAAAAATGGGCAGTTTCTCTTTATCTAATAACAAGTACAAAAAATAAAATAAAATTAAAATTTCGGAGTCAATCCCCTGGTGTGCACCAGCTGTGCCAGTCAATAAAGGAAATGGTGATATGCAAACAGCTCCAGGATGCCCAGATTACCATAGATTGTGACAGAATGAGACAGAAAAAAGTTGCGGGTCAACTCCTAAGTAGTGCCAAAGTATACTGTATTTATATTTTTCTTCCACCACAGTAGTTAAAGTTTTGTGGCAATGTCACATCTTCAGGACTGGTGATCCCCTACAAAGGTTGCTTGCAAATGCTACTGGAAAGAAAATTCTGGATATAGCTTATAAATTAAGCCAGCTTTCAACACCTTCTGGGCACCTATTCATTACACATTGCTGACACTGAATTGTTGTAATAAAGCTTATCAAAGTGTTTCTGGGACCGACTGACTCCATGCTGTCAGAAGCTTCTACATAGAAGCAGAACCATGTTTTTTTTTTTTGTTTTAACACCAGTATAGTACACAATGACAGACTCAAAAAGGCCATAGATGCCATAAGTCCTCAGGTTTAAAATTAAACCAAGAGAAGTGCTGTTTGCATCAGATTAAGATTACTTTTCTGGTTCAGATTAACCAAGAAGAGGTCAGCCCTGATCCTGGAAAAGTCAAAGCTATTCAAGAGTTGCAGCCACCCTGCAATGTGAAGTAGCTATGAGGAAGGTGGGGTATGGTTAAGTATCTGTGCAGGTACATACACAATATTTCTCTAGTCACTCAGCCTCTTTGGAAATTTTTTTTCCTATAAAGTTTTTTCTACTTGCAGGTGAATGGGCAGATCTTCAGCCCTGTGCTCATGTCCTGTGACTGGCTTCCACCCCCTCTGATACTGGTGTGTGCCTCTCCCACGGATTCCCACTTGAACCAGAGCCATGAGAGGGTGGGCCATCCTCCCCCTGGACAATCATATCTGGAGTCCCGTGGTTCAGATGGAGGAGCAGGCCCAAAAAGATAAGAGACTTAGGAGTGCAGGAAAAATTCTCAACATGGGTGGAGAATGGACTGACTCTCATCCAAACGGGGGTGCCTTATTCTACAAGTCCCATCTTAATCTCACCATAGTTCCTACTCCTACTCTGTCCCATTGTGAACACTTCCACACTACCCTAGCCCTAGGTGTGAAAAAAACTTCATATTGTTTGCACCTATAATCCACCCCAGAGTACCCATGCTAGACTGGAAGAACTTCTAGAGCAGACTGACCTGACTGTTGGGCACAACATAGTACTCATTCTAGGTGACCTTAATCTAAACTGGATGGGTAAGACTCATAAACTCCCTCCTCTCGTTGGTTCAAAGTCACAGTCTGCATCAGCTTATCAATGAGCCTACCAGGGTCTCTACTAACTCAAGAACCTGCATCTTGATCAATTGGATACTGAAAAATCAGACCGACCGTAACCCTGCAGCTGGTACATTTGCTGATGCCATAAGTGACCACTCCCGTGTCTTTTGTATCTGGAATCACTCATCCTACCTCTCACCCCCCCCACACTACATCACCTTTAGAAACCTTGCCAGCCTTGACCAGTGGCAGTTTCTTCTTGATGTCTTTTTAATTGACTAATCCAGCCTCTACCAGGCCCAGGATACCCAGACTGCCCTCACCGTCTTTCTCGCTAAATTCGGAGCCCTTCAGAACAGGCATGCCCCCCAGATCTCTCATCATGTTTGGGGTAAATGTACTAGGTGGTTACGAAAGGACTTACCTGTGCTCCTTCATACCAGGGACAAAAGCTGGAAGTGTTTCAAGGCCTCAGGCCTGCAGTCTGATTTCAATCACTACAGAGCCCAATGCAATGCCTGCAAAAAACAAATTACCATAGACTAGCCAAAAGCAACTACTCCAAACATCTCCTTCTTGACGCTGCGGGTGACCCTAAAAAATTCTGGTCACATGTCAAAACCTTCCTTGGCAATCAACAATGCCATACCCCCAAATGACATGGTTCTAAATGGTGTACACTGCAATGATCCTGCTACCATAGCTAATGCTTTCAATCTACATTTAGCCAATCTATCCAAATATACTTCCTCCTTTTCTTCCACTCCACCTGCAAACCGCTGCTCAAATTCCAACTCCGTGGCCCCACCTTTTGGTTTCAAAGCTTTAACCAGGTCTCAAGCACTGAAACTCCTAAACATTATCTTGGACACTACCAGTATTGGCTCTGATGGTCTCGAACCTAGGCTCCTGAAACTCACTGCTCCTTTTATTGCCTCTCCCCTTGCTCAAACTTCTACCTTATCCCTGTGTCATAGTCAAGTACTGGACATCTGGAAAATTGCCCATGTTACCCCAGTCTTTAAAAAAGGGGATGCCAAGGACATCTTGAACTACCGGCCCATAGCTATTCTCTCTGTGCTCAGCAAAATCCTTGGAAAGTCATTTGCTTCCAAAACAACTGATTTTCTTCTTAAATATAATCTCCTCTCTGATAAACAGCACGGTTTCCACAAGGGGCATAGTACCGCCACAACCTTATTTAAATTTACAGTACTAATGATACCCTCTCTGCTATGGATTCTGGCCTTCTGACTGGTGTGGTCCTTATTGACTTGACAAAAGCTTTTGATCTCTTTAACCATCCCTTACTTCTCTCCATTATTCAATCCAAGGGATTCTCAGCCCCTGTCATCACCTGGTTTAGTAGCTATCTATCAAATCGTACACAAGTTGTGAAATTCAACTCTGCACTCTCCGATCTTACCACAGTCAACAATGGACCTCCACAGAGCTCCATACTAGGCCCCCTCCTTTTCTCCATTTTTATCAACAACACCACCATACTACATACTGCCTCCTGCTCATCCCTCCTCTATGCGGATGATCTCATCCTTTATACTAGCTTCAAGACTGTTTTGGATATAAATCACAACCTCTCCTCTGCTTTCTCACAAATTCAAGCATAGCTACATGTGCATCGGCTTGTCCTAAATGTGGACAAAATGTAAACCATGCTCTCTGGCACCACCACTAAACACAGGTCCTGTCAAATCCAGCTCAAGGTGTCCAGTTGTGATGGCTCTCCTATAGGGACAGTTAACTCTTTCAAATATCTGAGAGTCCTACTTGATGAGTCCCTTGACTTCGATCTCTACATCCAGACCATCTGTAAATCTGTTAACGCAAAATTAGGGATTGCATACAAAACAAATTATGCATTAACCCCATCCACCAGAGTGGCTATTGCCAGGGGCATCCTGCTCCTTTCCCTTACTTATGGGGTTGCTACCTATACTGCTGTGTCTAAGTCTACTCTTCAGAAATGGGATACCATCTACAACATCTGCCATTATGCCTCCTCATCTCATCAGAGTAAGCACCACTGTAAGCTCTATGCAGACCTTAACTGGCCCTCCACTTCTGCCCTCAGACTCCTCTCCCTTGGCTCCCTGATGGATGCTGTTATCAGGTAAAACACCCTCATCTCTAGCCTTCTTACTGCTCCCTCAATCCTCCACCTATGGCTTACGCTCAACTGACCAATGTCTTCTACATGTCCCAAGATGTAAAACCTCCAGTGGTGCCTATGCTTTCTCTCACATTGCCCCAGTGCACTGGAACTCCCTTCCTCTTGCCATCTGTCTCTCAGCAACTCCTGCTGCATTTAAAAAGAAGCTGCAACATTTCCTAACCAAATCTGTCCCTTGTACATGCTTTGATCCTACCTAGTCCTCCTCTATCTAGTCCTATCACTACTATCCTACCCTTTACCTAGATTGTCTTAACTTCTTACAAACTCTTGCCTCTCTGAACTACTCTCCCTGCTCAATTCTCCATTGTTTTGACCTTTCCTGTATTAGCCCCTATCTCATTTTATCTCTGTGCTCCTTGTTATCTTTGGTTGCACTCATCTTGTTCTGCTCCACTGTGTGTCTCTCCCCTTGACTGATGTACCCTTTCTATTGTAAACCCCTCCTCCTCATTGTTCATTATTATGTCTGCACCTGCCATTGTATTTTACTTAGCTGTTTATCCACCTTTTATTTCCCACCTTCTTTGTCTCTTGAAACTGTTTACTACCTTATATCATACCCCTGAATGCTACTCTCCAATGTTTTATGTGACTGCATTTTCTTCTATACGAACTACATTGTAAAACCAGTATCTCATATTATGTTTATTTTGTCTCTGTCATCAAATGATATTGTATTTATCTACCTCATTTTTGTATTCTCTCTATGTATTGTATATTCTGTACTGTAACCTCTCAGGTCATGCCTGAAAATAGTCATCTCTATGGCTAGTACACCTTACCTAGTTAACAAAAACTAAATAAATAAATAAGTACACTAGAAGGGATCAGCAGGCCATCTCCTTGGGGTCAAATTATGATCCCTTCCCTCCCAAAGGGTAGTTAATTGAAGATTTTCAATGAATGTTCAGTTAAGTACCACAAAGGTAAGGGAGCTTTCACTACATTTTATATTTACCTGCAACAGTAATAATGTTCCTTTAAGCAGTCAGTTTTTATGGCTGTGTGCAGAGCCAACAGCCATCCTGCTTTCACTTGAAAAAAGGTGTTTCCATGGAACACATCTTTAAGGAGTTTTCAGTGTATCCTTCCATTCTGCAAATCTCCATGGCAGTTAAAGAAATACTCCCTTCTTTCTGTTTAATTAGAATGATGGACACAAAACTCCAAGCAGCTTTTCTCTGAGAGCAAATGTGCGCACCTTCTAAATATCTTTAAAACTATTCAAGGTGCACAAAAACAACCAGTGTGAAAGTTGCTCAGGGCAAAAAGACCTTTCTCATGATGGTAGTCACTAATCTGAATTCTTTATATTTTGAAAAATATGGTCTTCCAAACAAGCTCATTTTTTTCTCTCTGAGTGAACGAAGTAGGAGTCATGCCAAACAAATGTAAATATCTCAGAACGTATACAAGTTAGCAATATACAACCAACATGAAAGTTGTTCAGGACAAAATGACCTTTCAAATGAGGGTAGTAACTAATCTGAATTCATTACATGTTTTTAAATATAGCCATCTGAAAGGTGAATATTGTGATGAAAAATGAAAATTTAGGTAATCAGATGGCATTAGTTTAAAAAATATAATTAGTGTAGATTAATAAATAGGCTCATTTGAAAGGTCTTGTTGTCCTGAATAACTTTTATACAGGTTTTTTATCTGTAAGTTGTATACTTAGAGATATTTACATTTGTTTAGTATAACTCTTATTTTACTTTTAAACAGCCTCAGCTTTGCAAATTACTTCACCAAGACAGGTTTATTTCCATCAAAAGAAAGCTATCCAAAGGTCAAATTTCACGGACTTGAAAGTTCCCTCCCTGACACAAGCTAAACCAAGTGAAGCTTCATTTTAAAACCCTCTGTGTGTGTGTGTGTGTCTGTGCTAACATTAGTATATGACAATGATTAAAAACACAAGGAAAAATAAGCTTAAAGAGCAGCTGACTCCATCAAGAGAACTTTAACAAAACATAATATTTAGATAAAGTTTATCTTGTATTTCACATCAGTTCTTTATTCCTATTTCCCATTATTTATTGATGAGGTCATTTGCATGAAAATAGGCTTTTTGCTCCTGAAGAATTAATTTAGCTCTGTTGCTGTCTACCTTCCTGAGGTTATAATGCACTGTATGTGACATCACAGTTACTCTTATGGCAACAGATTGTGATGTCACAACAGAGCATTCTGACTTGAAGTAGGGAGTAAGCTATAGAGGGAGATTAAATTTAAAGGAACTGCAAGAGATACAAATCATGTATTCATGCACATTTTCTCAGTAATAAATAATGGGGAGGAAAAATCTAGTGTGTATATATATGGAATACAAGCAGAATTTTACCTGATTATTATGTTTTTCAAAGTTTTCTTTGAGGCGTCAGTAGCTCTTTAAGCAATACATAGTAAATAATGTTACGTCTTATACATATGAAATATATATATGTGTTAAGTAAAAAACAGATTAGAAGACAACCTGCCCTACTGTAAGTTAAGCATTCACCAGCTGTTTCACAAAGTGGTGTCAATCAAATTTTACACAGTGTACTATTAACATACTAACATACTAATTGCCAGCAGGTTAGGCCTTACGGTCTATCGAGTCTGCTCGAACCTCAGATCCCTAGTTGGGTGCCGGGGACCTCCCCCCCTTGTGTTCCAGAAACCCCTATCATCCATCCCCACCCCCCTGGGCCAGGCCATCATCTGATACATCCATATTCTGTGCCTGTCCCACTCTCTCTTGAAGCTCTCCACTGTGGATCTCTGAACCAGCTCGCCAGGTAGTGCATTCCAAGGGTCCACCACCCTCTCAGTGAAAAACCTCCTCCTCTTTTCCCCCTCACCTTCCACCTTCCAACTTCAAACCATGCCCTCTGGTGATACCTCCCTGCTTTAGTCTAAAGATCCCCTCCATGTTTACCCTATTTATTCCCTTGAGGTACTTGAAGACCTCAATCATGTCCCCCCATCTCTCCTCTCCTCCAATGAAAACAGGCAGAGCTCCTCAAGTCTGTCCTCATAAGTCAAACCCCCTAGTCCTTGTATCATCTTAGTTGCCCTCCTCTGTGCCCTCTCCAGGAGGTGTATGTCCCTCTTCAAGTGTGGTCTCCAGTACTGTACACAGTACTCAAGGTGTGGTCTAACCAGTCCATTGTACAGCGGCAGAATCACTTCCCTGCTCCTAGAGGTGATCCCCCTTACAATGCATCCCAACATCCTGTTTGCCTTGCTAGCCACTCTTCTGCACTGCTCAGAGTTATTCATACATACATGCATCCACCATGACCCCTAGGTCTTTTTCCCCTATTGAGGCCTCCAGCGCCTCCCCTTCCAGGGTGTATCTGTGTTTAGGGTTTCCCCACCCAAGATGTAACACCTTGCACTTGGTGATATTGAAATTTAATTTCCATGTGTGAGCCCAGCTTTCCAGGGTGTCCAGGTCCCCTTGCAGGGCCAACCTCCCCTCTTCCCCCCTCAACTACTGCTCCCATCTTGGAGTCAACAGTGAAGAGACTCATTTCACACCCTATACCCTCCCTGATGTCCGATATGTATGCATTAAACAGGATTGGACCCAGGACCGAGCCTCATGTACCTCTATATCACCACCTCTTGAGGGTTTGAGAGCTCCCCACCAACCACTACTCTCTGGGTGCATCCAGCTAGCCAGTTTTCAATCCATCTGACCATCAAAGGGCCTACTCCCAACCCCTTCAGTTTCTCCACCAGACCATTGTGGGGGACAGAGTCAAACACCTTGCTGAAGTCCAAGAATAATACATCCACAGGCTTTCCCCTGTCCAGTTCTGATGTTACCCATTCATAGAACTCCACAAGATTGTTTTGACATGATCTACCTGGCACAGACCCATGTTGCCGACTATCCAGACCTCCCACCTCCTCCAAGTATACCCCCAGTCGTTTCTTTAGTATACTCTCCATTAATTTTCCTACCACCGAGGTCAAACTGATGGGTCTATAGTTACCTGGTACTTCCCTTGACCTCCCTTTATGGATTGGCACCACATGTACCTCTTGCCAATCCCTAGGTACCCTCCCTGTCTCAAGCGACCTGTTGAAGAGCTCCACCAGGGGTGCAGCCAGTATGTCCACCAATTCCCATAGTACTCTCAGATGAATGCCATCCGGCCCAGGAGATTTGTCTTTCTTTAGGGCCTTGAGGGCTAACCACACCCATTCGGTGGAGACAGCATCATCCGTCCCCTCCACCTTATTGGCCTTTTCATCCTTATCCTGATGTGACACCCCTGGGGTACCTCTCCCTCCCTCTTGCTCCATTTCTGTTGTTCCCCTGATCCCACTCACTGCCGCTTCTATCCCCATCGTGCCTTGCTTTGTCAATATCCCATCCCCCTCCCTAGTGATCACAGAGGCAAAGTACTCATTTAATACTTCTGCCTGGTCCCTTGCCTCCTCCACCCATCCTCCTTCTGATCTCAATCTGCTGAGATGGCCCTTAGTTTTTTTCCACTCCCCAATGTACCGGAAGAACCCCTTTTCCCCTCCATGTACCCCCTGTGCCAGCCGCTGCTCTTTACTGGACTTTGCCCCCCTCACCATCTGGGTGACTTTTCTAGATGCAAGATGGTACATTTCCTTATCCCTATCCCCTCTTGTTGTTTTATATTTTTTGTAGGTTGTCTTCTTTTCTCTGACCACTACCTGAACCTCACTGGACCACCAGCATGGTTTATGTGACCTTTCTCCCTTACGTTTCACCTTAGCACAGGTCCTGACTGCCTCATGAACTCCCCATTTTTGTGATCTCCCATCTCTTTTCCCCATTTGTCATTGATGTAATCCCCTTCAAGTGATCCTTGAGAATATTTCCCATGCCCACAAAGTCTGCCCCCTGAAGTCCACTGCCAGTGTCCTAGATCTCACCCCCCCATGCTTATTTGAAACCAGACAGTATTGTGGTTGCTCCCAGTCAGGGGATCCTCTACAACCAGGTCCCTTACCAGATCCCCATCTGCCAGAACCTCATCCAGGACATGCCCCACCCTTGTGGGCTCCATCACATGCTGCGTTAAGAACACATCCTGGAAGCTATCCGGCAGCCTCTGCTCCTTGGCCACCTTAGAGGACATGGTTCCCCAGTTTGTACCTGGCATATTAAGGTCCCCCATCAACACCACTCCTTCCCCTTTTGGTCCACACTGGGCAATGATGTTGTCCAGCAAACCATCCTCCAGAACATCACCCATCCCGCGGGGGGCCTATATACTATACCCAACTTGACCTTACCTCCTGCTGGGGTTCGTAAGGTGACCCATAAGGCCTCCACATTTTCCTCTGCCTCTTCTACCTTAGCAATTTCTATGTCATCTCTAATGAACATAGCCACTCCACCCCCTCTGCCCTCCTTTCTATCCTTCCTAAGCATAGTGTACCCCAGCACATTTAGGTCCCAGTCATGGTTTTTGTTGGCCCATGTTTCAGTGACCGCCGCCACATCCACCCCTCCCCCCGAACAGCATGGCCTAGAACTCTGGCAACTATTCAGAATCATTTTTCTTAGACTCTGTGTACAATAAGTCCATATTACTCATGAACAGTCAAACTTATACTGTCTTAAACATAATATATCTGCACTTCTGTAACAAGTGACTAGTGTATGTGTACATTCAAAACCCAAACCTAACACAGATCCCCTTGTAACTGAGACACTGTCTTCCTAATATGTCCTTGTATCAACATGTGTCCATACAGTATGTACCTAGTCTGCTGTTGTATTAAACAACAGTTCTATAAATCTAAAGCCAAAACAAAACACAGCTGACAGCTTCAGCTTTTATTCAGGCACAGTTAAAATAAGGATCCTTTAGAGGTATGAATATAATTTATCAAAACAGAGACATTTCAAACAGCTGCACATAACTAATTAATTGCTATCCCCTATAACTCAAGGGATCATTTCTAAAATTTGCAGACGAGCATGGGGACCACTTTTTTTGGAGCATGCCACCTCTGGCAGCAACCACTTCAAGACTGCTACTATCTTCTCCTAATACAATCAGGGTAAAACCAGAAGTAATCTACCAGCACCTAGATCAATATGGTTAAGGCACATTTACCAGAAATTATTGCTTAGAAAAGAATGAGAAAGTGACTGCGATGATGAGAAAATGTGAGACCAGATATCTAGTTTTTTAATAGTCTCCTTCTGAGTCTGATTGTTATGGTTGTGTGGGCCAAGCTCCACAGATGTTATGCAATCGTCAGATTTGTAACAGACCACTGTGGAAGCACATAACTGGACCGCTGTCTGATGTTCTGCCCCAGTGCTCCAGCATAGTTTTCAGAGATTCCGTTTATGCAGCCCTTCCCCTCTGTGGGTTGCATAAACATACCCACTTCCTGGCACACTACTTTTTCTTTCCACAAGTGTGGATGTGATGGCTGCCATGTGCAGCATTGTGGTGCAGACTTAAACTGTGCATGCACGAGTATCATACATATGTATGTAACCCCCACACCACCTTTGGCTAGCTGGCACCCCCCTTGAAAGAACTACTGACAACTACATGACATATAATTTTCTTTTGGCAGAGCTACACTCATGGTACCACCCCTAGCATTGGAGTGTATACCAGGCTCAGTATCTAGAGGATGGGGTGGGGGTGCATACTAAAATGGACCTTTTTATTTACAACCAGGTCCAGGGGAGAGGATGCTAGGCATGTGCTAGACCTAACTGCCGAGGAGCCCCAATAACATTCACACTAGAAGCAATAAGTGGAATGTCCAAAGCAGTAACTGGGATTTTGCAGTATGGCTTTATTTATAGATGTTACTTAAAGCAGGGGTGGTCCCCCAAATGTTTATCATTGCAATATAGGCACACTCTTTTGCAGGATGCTTTGCTAGGCAGTGCTGTTTTCCACAAAATAATATCTGTATCTCTCTTTCAAAGTGTATATCTGTGAGTTGTGCCACACACTTTAAAATCCTCCTGGTGCATGGTCGTTGCCCAGAGAACACCAGTGCCCATCCATGAACCACTTAGTCCTGCCTGAAAATCCAGATGACATTCCTCACCCTTTGCCTCAAACAGCCTCTTCCATTCCTTCAGGGTTATGCCAAAAGAGACTCCAATCATAGAAACATAAAAGCGTAGAAGTTGATGGCAGACAATGACTGCAAGGCCCATCCAGTCTTCCCATTTTTTCTACCTTATGAATGTGCCATAGGCCTTTACTCTGTCAATGGCCTATCTATTCATACTTATCTGTATTGCTCCCTTATGCCTATCCCATGCCTGTTTGAAGCCCTGCATTGTATTCATATCCACCACTTCCTGAGGTAGGCCATTCCATGCATCCACCACCCTTTCTGTGAAAAAGAACTTCCTCATATTACCCCTTAATCGGCCTCCCTCTAATGTCATGCTGTGTCCTCTTGTCCTGCTATTTTCCTTATATTAAAACATGTTAGACTCTTAAACCTTGTTAATGCCCTGAAGATGTTTGAATGTTTTGATCATATCACTTCTCCATCCTTTGCTCTTGGGTATATATATTGAGCTCTGTTAATCTGGCCTCATATGTTTTCGGATGCAGTCCTTGCGCCATTTTGATTGCCCTTCTCTGGACTGCTTCCATTTTGTTAATGTCCTTGTGCAGGTGCAGCCTCTAGTACTGCATGCAGTACTCCAGATGGGGCCTAAACAGTGTCTTGTAAAGAGGAATTATTACCTCCCTCTTACAACTTGTGATACCCCTAGTAATACACATCAACATCCCCCTAGCCTTACTTACTGCTTTAGTGGTCTGCTTGGATGATTTCAGGTCATATGTGATGATGATGCCTAAGTCTGTGTCTTCCCTTGTGACTGCCAGCAACTCCCCCTCCCAACCTATAGGTGGCTAAAGACTCCCAACTTTAAATTCAGCACAGTTTGCAGAAAGGGGTCCTGACTGGTGTAATCTAGCTTTATCTAGGTCACACACACACCTCAGACAACTCCCTCAGAGAACAGTCTCAAATGCTGTACCCATAGGTTAGTTGTTCCTAGCTCCCAGTCATGGAAAGAACAAAAAGCTTCTTTCTTTCTCTAGTAGCTGTCAGATTCTATTTGTTGTTCTTCCTTAAGGCAGCTGTGAACTTCAGGAACTTCAGGGGATTGCCCCTCTTGGATCCACAAGAACTGCATTACCTCTCACTCCCCCTGGAGTGAAACTAAAGAGTCCTGCAGGAAAACTGAAGATTTTACCAAACTAGGGTGAGAAATACCAGGGTTCCCTTTGACAGAGCCCCAATGGAAGACCACCTACCAGTCTAACTGGCACACTTGAACTTACAAATGACCATTCTAAGCTCCCTAAGAGCAGCTGACTCTAAAATGGCTATGCTGCTGTGAGAGTTCTAAATGACATAATTATCCTTCTCTCAGGCTAGCTGAGTAAACAATGATGCCATTTTGTAGAAAGCCCATAATGAGCTCCCCCACCAGCTGCCTTTTCCTACCTGCCTAAGACTATTACTAATTGGATTCTAGTAACCTGAGGGGACTGGGCTGTTACACGTAGTTATGTCAGCACCACCATGTTACGCAAGGCTGACCCCAGGGCAAACTGCACATGTGCAGTACTGTAATCATTGCAGTTTTATGGCTGACTCCAGTGCAGCAAGACACCAGCAAATTCTGTTCACTGCTCTTGCTGCTCCTAAAAACCTTTCCATAGCCACATTAGCTCTGGCCAGAGTTTGTTTTTAATGCAATAGTTTAGTTTTTCTACATGTCTCTTGTGCTTAATCCTATCATAAAGAAGTCTATGACTGTCAGCCTTTTCAGGTGACATATGTTTTATGTATGCTGCTTTATGGTAACACCTCACAACAGAGAGACCTGTAATGGTAAGCCACTGATTGCTGCAGATACTTTCAGTATAGCCATTCTATAGAGAGTGTGCAAGTAATTAGCAATAAGCCGAGTGTGGGTGGGTTGTCGAGTTTACCACGCTGGAGTGGTTTGCCCATTGAGACGAAAGCCGAGTGGGCAACTCGACAGCTGTGGGAATCTCCAATAACCCACACCCCCGAGTGGCTTATTGCGATTATACTATGGGAGGGAAGTAAAAATATTAAAAAATGATATTAAAAAAGTAAAAAAAAAATGTTTTTTATTGATTTTAATGTGAGGTATTCTTACTCTATAGTAAATAGTTCCCTGTTGCTAGGCAGAAGATGTGCTGTGCAGCTTGTAATGCAGCTTCGCCCCCACCGTCCCCCCCCTTTCAGGCACTGCACAGTTTCTAATACAGGCTCTCTCTCCCCCCTGTACAAAACTAGGTAGCATGCCATTATGTGCTGTTTGGTTTTTTGCTTATAGTGTGTGTTGGAGGCAGCACAATATTAGGTAGGAGCAGGCAGTTTGTGTGGTGTGCGCTGGAGCGCTAACGCTAAGAGCTGCCGTGTTTGAACTGCTGCCTCAGGGTACAAGCTTCTAGCAAGAAAAAAAACTTGTGACACGTAGAATTTTCGTTTTTGTTATGTGGGAATATGGAATTTTATAACTAACACTGTGAAGGTGAAGGTGGTCTGGACTTGGCACTGTGGCAGGTAGGAGGTATGAGTGAGGAGCTAGAGACGGAAGCAGGCAATGGAATTTGGAGGAGAAGACGGCAAGCATTACAAGGACATATATCAAAGGTTTGCTACATGTTTCTTAAGCTGCCATTACTTTTTGAAGAAATGTGAGTGGAATTTGTGTTTATGCCAGGCAGTTTTTGGAATGTTTACGTGAGCTAGGAGAAGGCTGGGGGGGGGCGTGCTCATTTGCATTTAGCGAGGAAACGAAGATGGCGGCTCGGAATGATTTTAAATTTTTTTGGTAGTTGTTATTGAGATGTGGCTGGCTGGCACCTTTTGCGGTGATTATCAGAGGATTTACAACGGAGGTAAGGTGCCAGCCTGCCGTTTTCATTGGTCGGTGTCCGAGGTCCATGGTATAATGAATATTATTTCCCAGATACCATGAATAATGTACTATTTGTTATTCGCATCTGAATAATGCATAACAGTACTGTTCATGCCTATTCATATCCAGGAAATAAAACCCTTTCCATTTAATGGGGCAGAGTGAATGTAAGCACTGCCGCTCAGCTGTGCTCCCACCTCCACCACTGCACATCATTCCTAAGTCTTAACCCACTGAACCCAGGCTGCCTCACCTCAGCGCCAGCAGCCGATCATCTTGTTGGGGTTCTCACTTGTCAGACGCCCCCCACATAGTCCCACCAGGTGAATAAAGGAGCTGATGGTCTTGTCGGGGTGGGAGCAACAGATCATCTTGATCATTTTGGGACAGATCTGAAATTGCTTCTGTGCTTGGTCAGTAATAGTAGCTGACCACTTCATCAGCTGGTTTTACTATGGGGGCAAGTGAGAGAATGGTGCAAGAGTGCTTTCATTCAGAAGAAGGCAGCCAGCTGTGGAGGAGGAAAGGTTCACATTGGCTGCCTTCTTCCTCATTTTCTCACTAGCTTTTAAATACTGGAAGGCAAGAAGGATGGTGGAAGGAGGGTGCTGCATAGGTGGGGGCATGGTAGACTTATTTGATTAGTGTAAATAAGCACTGAAAGATGGCAGTTGGCCATGGAGGTGGGTGGTTGGTTACAGTCACACACAGTGAGAGTTTTGTTTTAAACAACTAATTTAATAGTGCATTGTGGGTGCTGCAGGAGAGAGGGTGGGACAGCTTCTAACAGTGGGTGGGGGTACTATATTCAGGATGGGGGCTGTGTTTTTTTATCCCAGCATCTGAATAATGAACACTGATACTGAACACCGAATATCTGGGGACCCCAACAGAATATTTGACCTAAATATCTAGGATAAGGTATTCGCAAACCCCTACCATTTTATTATTTTTGCTCACAACTGTCTTACAAAAGGATTTTTTCAACAAGTCTAGTATAGTGGCAGGTAAGCATAGAATGAGGAAGAAGGGTGTCCTTTTAGTTCAAACTTCAAAACACTTTTTCTCTGCTGAGCAGCAGGTACACAAGGACAGAACTTACCAGAGAAGTGGAGCAGCGACTGGTGGCAACAATAATGGGAGCAACTGTGAGCAGCAGCAGTAACTAGTGGAGCAGCTGAGCAGCAGGCAGGCGTGGATGGCAGCAGCACTTACAGGAGCAGACAAGTGGTGGGTGGGAAACACTTACTGACAGAGGAGAAGAGTCAAGGGCAGGACATAGCACCTTCAGGAATGGCTGAGCAGTGGACAGTAGTCCCTACTGGAGGAGCAAATGAGCAATAAACAGCCTGGCATCAGCACTTATGTGAGCAACTGAGTGGTGGGCAGGTGGTAAGTCTTACTGGAGCAGCTGATCAATGGGCAGCAGGCCCACCGAACTTGTAGGAGAGGCTGAGCAGAGGCACTAATGAGAGGTGAGCAGCTGAATGATTGAGCAGCACTGACAGAAGCACCAAACAGACAGTTTTGGGAACATTGCATATAAGCAAACAAGAAGTGTAAATTAAAAATAAAAGAGCCTGACAGGAAAGGGGAGTGAGGTTTCGGAGATTGGCAATGGACCTGCCAAGTTTTCAAAACAAATGTGCTAGGCAGCAAAAATCACAGGTCCCGCATACCCATCTGAAAATTGGAACTTGTGATATTACCACTGAACTAGTGGGGGGAGCTGTTCACAGAGGCACCTATATCTTTTCAGCTCCTACAACCCTTACTATGAACCATAGTATACCTAAATAACTGGTAAAAGGCATGAGGTGCTAGGCTAAATGGATAATCAGGACAGTAGCAATTATGAGAAACTTACAGCTGTTCTACTTAAAAAGTACGAACTGACTCCTGAGCCTACAAGGTTAAATTCCGAAAACTCCCCAAAAGCCCTGACATGAGCTTTGAGGAATTCACCACAAAGTGACGTCAGTTTTTAAAACATTGATGGGAGGGGGTGGAAGCAAATTCTGTGGGAAAATAAGACATAGGGTATTTGGGGACAATGTTCTGTTGTATACACAGGATGTGAGGACAGAGGGGGTGATGAACAGGCAGCTTGCTGTTCCCCAGGGGTACCATGAGCAGTTGCTCAATATTGCTCATGATATCCCCATGTCTGTACATCTGGGCATCACGTGCACCACACAGTGATTGGTCCAGAATTTCTATTGGCCCACATTTTCCCAACAAGTGATGGAATATTGCAGGTCATGTCACTGGTGCCAACAGGTAGGGAAGGCAGATAGTAAAACCAAAGCAGCCTTAATTCCATGCCCATTTTGGAGGACTCATTCCGGAGGGTAGGAGTGGATATTGTAGGACCTTTGAGTACCCCAAGCTCCTCTGGGAAAAAGTATATCCTGACAGTGGTCAATTATGCCAGGTTCATCTTGTAAATTAGTTCTTCTCAATGATGTTTCACCTGGTTAAATAAAGATTGACTGATTACAGCACCAGATAACCAGAGCTGGTTGCCCTCTCCTCACTTAGGACAAAGTGACAGATGCCTAGTTGGGATTTTCTCCCATGTTGGGTTTCCTCATGAGGTTATCACTGATCAAGGGGTTACCTTCATGTTGTGTAATCCCTGATGAAGTGTTTGTTGGAGAAGTGTAGGGTGTTGTAGAGAAGCATGACACCTTATCACCCACAAGCCAATGGGGTTGTGGAAAAGTTTAATGGTACTCTAAAATTTATGCTCCAAGCATTTGCTGAGCAGCATGGGAGGGACTGGGAGAAATACCATCCCCACCTGTTGTTTGCATACTAAGAGGTACTCCAAGAGTCAACAGGGTTCTCCCTCTTTGAACTCTTGTATGTACATAGGGTGCATGGGCCCCTAGACATGATCTGGGAAGACTGGGAAGGAAAACACACCACCCAGGGAACTCCAATAGTGGAGTATGTACTTAAGTTTGAGGAGAAGCTGAAGGAGCTTATGGGGGTGTCCTAAAACAACCTGTCAGCTGCCCAGTAGAATCAAAAGGTCTGGTATGACCACAGAGACAGAGCTCACTCATACAGTGCAGGTCAGTAGCTAATGGTCCTAATTTCAGTCCAGAAGGACAAGCTGCAGCCCAAGTGGGCATGACCACATATGGTACTCTGACAGGTCAATGATGTAAATTATATTGTGGAACTGCTTGACAGGAGACATACCCATAGGATGTACCATGTCAACATGATGAAGCCATATGCAAATAGGGCTGACATGGTATTTTCAGTGTGTAGTTCTGTGTAGGG
The DNA here is from genome assembly GCA_016271365.2 of Neoceratodus forsteri. Lineage (NCBI taxonomy): Eukaryota > Metazoa > Chordata > Ceratodontiformes > Ceratodontidae > Neoceratodus > Neoceratodus forsteri. The sequence continues at coordinate 907,458,613 of CM057452.1, forward strand.
GACAAATGAGGAAGAACCCCTACTGGACTTGCTAAAGGAAAGCAAGTGGGAGTCATCTGTGGAGGCAATCAAACTGTCACCCCAGTTGACCACAGAACAGTCCCAGGAAGTGAGTGAGGTTTTCAAGGATGTTGCTCCTTTGTTTACGGCCAAGCCTGGATGAATCCTCTTAATGAGACATGATGTAGATACAGCAACACAAGCACGCATATGGCGGACAGCCTACTGGGTGTCTGAGGCCGTTCTAAAGGACATTAGGAGGGAGGTGAAGGAAATGCTATATTTAGAGGTAATCCAGAAATCCCACAGTCCCTGGGCCTCACCCATAGTCCATGTTCCCAAGCCGGATGGCTCTACTCACTTTTGTGTGGACTGTCATGCACTCAACACAGTCACAAAGCCTGACACCAACTCAATGCCATGGACAGATGAACTACTGGACAAAATGGGAGGGGTGACCTACCTTACCACCACTGACTTGATGAAAGGGTACTGCCAGGTGGAGTTAACTGCCAGAGCTGAAGAGCAGATGACCTTCATTATGCCAGTAGAATTATTTGAGTTCTGGGTAATGCCTTTTGGAATGATGAATGCCCATGCCACCTTCCAAAGGTTGATCAACCAGGTGTTACATGGCACTGAACAGTGCACAGTGACTTATCTGGATGATATTGCCATCTTCAATGCCAGCTGGAAGAAAAACCTGTTCCACCTGAAGGAAGTGTTAGGCAGGATACAGAGGGAAGGGCTCACTGTAAAGGCTGAAAAGTGCCAGGTGGCATACCTAGGTCATGTAGTGGGGCAGGGGTAGCAGGGGTAGCTTCATCCTAATCAAGCAAACACTGAGGTAATAGAGGTGAGATATATGCCAGAAACGCAAAAGCAGGTTAGGAGCTTCCTAGGGACTGCAGGGTACTATCGAAAATTTGTTCCAAATTACAGTAGCCTGGCAGCTACGCTATCTGGCCTGCTAAAGAAAATAAATCCCAAAAATGTAGACAGGGAGCCAGTCTGTAAATGAGCCTTCGCATGGCTAAATCAGGCACTGTGTAGTGCCCCTGTGTTGGTCAGTCCAGATTACTCTAAGAAATTTGTAGTCCAGACAGATGCTTCAGATGTGGGGATTGGAGCAGTTCTCAGTCAGACATCTAATCAGGGAAAAGACCACACAATTGTATACCTGAGCAAAAAGCTACTTCACCGAGAGCAAGCATACCCCATGGTGGAAAAGGAGTGCTTTGTGCTGGTATGGGCACTGAAGAAATTAGAGCTGTATCTATATTGGAGGCACTTTGAGATACAGATCGATCATAACCCCCTGGTGTGGCTAAATCAGATGGGTAAAACAAATGGTCATCTCTTAAGGCAGAGTATTGCCCAACAGGCCTACAACATGACAATTACCCATAGGGCTAGATCAGCCAATGCCAACGCAGATGGCCTATCTTGCTAGTTAGAATAGTAACAGAATTTGTGAAAACCTTACCATGCAGTAGGGGGCGTGTTTCCACAAAATCAGTCTAGGAGGGAGGGATGTTGTGAGCTAGCCAACTTCCAGTCATAACTTGCAGATATATTTCTGTAATATTTTTATGTGATTTTGTGTATGTTAAATGCCACAAAAGATGCTAATGTGTTTTTTTTTAAAAGGAGTACATCGTTTGACTAAAAGATGGCAGGAAATGAGAAAAGGTCTTGCAAAATATATGACACTCCTCTGTGACCCAGGAAAAAGAGCTGCTAGCAAGGATGCTGAAAATTACATTTTCGAAGGGGATGAAAGTCCCTGGTTAGCTGATTGGTGTAATAAAGTCTCAGGATGAGAGAAGCCATCTCCCCTGTCATAAACCTTTAAGATCAAAAGGAGAAATGGTTTTAGGCAGGAGGTGTCAACATGGTTACCACATTCTGGTTACATTTGTTTTAGTAGTGTTAGGAAGTGGTCATATGAGAACCCAAATAAGAAAATGAATAATAATTCTTTAAAGTCTAGAAAGAGCAATATAGATATATGCTGGTCTAGAGAGAAGGCCAGAAGTTATAAACCAGAAAGTTTTTTTTTTTTTCAGATTGCCAGAGGGACTATAAATACCACCTGTAAACAGAAACTCATGGCAATGTACTTTGGACACTCTTCTGACAAGACACAGAACAGAACTGCCAGCACCCAGTGGCTGGAAAGGAGAACAGGATTTTTCAAACTTCACTTATTCCTCTGGACTACAATTTACTATGAACTTAAGGTAGAACTTTAGATACCAGTTATATTGCATTTTTCATGTATATTTTCCACTTTTATTTGTGTTATTCTGTGACCAAAAGTTTCTAAATCTTTTAGTTGTAACTGTATGATTATTATTTTAGTAAAAACATTCATTTTTAAGAAATCTGCTTGAACGAGATTTATCATATTGTGTGTGGTTGTGGGACGTGTAATAATAATCTGCGACTTAACTGTTATTGCTATGGGATGTCACCATAAGCTACCAATCAAGCAAGGGTATGTACAGGGAAATCTGGGTACAGATAGGGAGAATATAAAAGTCTGAAGAAAAAGACTGTGGGGATTTGAACCAGGTTATTGCATGCTCATGGGAGAAGACAAAATCAGGGTATCAAGGCAGTGCTGGTAGTGATAGTCTCTCCCCCTGCTTCTTGAAAATTGTGGCCCATCTCATCACCAAACCTCTGACGATGGTCCTTAACCTCTCACTCGCTACATCCATGTTACCCCCAATGTGGAAGCAAGCTAGGGCTGTCCCTATCTTTAAATTTGCTGATCCTAGTTCATGGACAACTACCATCCCATATTTATTCTATCCCACCTTAGCAAACTCCTCAAAAAATTGTCCATTGCCAGATCACTGACCATAATGCTAAGTATAACTTCCTCTGCCCCCAGCAACATGGCTTTAGGAAGATTCATAGCACCTCCTCTGCCCTTACCCTATTTAGAAACCACTTGTTCAGCAATAGGGATGTAGGTAACCGCATGGGTGCCATATTTGTAGACCTGACCAAAGCCTTTGACCTGATGGACCACAACATCATTCTAGGTAAGCTTACCAGCCTTGGTTGTTCCTCATATACTGCCACCTGATTCCAGGACTACCTTTCTGGTCACTTCCAAATGATTAGCATTGGGGGTGCTACCTCCTTCACTATTGCAGTGTCAACAGGGGCCCTCAGCATTTCCTCCTCAGACTCATCCTATTTTTACTTTTCATGAATTCCTTCCCTAGGGACAACCTTGCCTGCAATTCCCTCCTGTACATTGACAGCCTTGTCTTATTCCTTAGTGACAAGTCCCTGGTGGTTAATTTCTCCTCCACACTTACAGCCAATTACAGTGCTCCCTATGCCTGGTTCATAAACAACAGGCTTCTGGTTAATGCCCCCCAAAACAAGGCCATGCTCATTGGGTCAAAACCTAAGCTATCCAGACATGCTAGCAAAACAACCTCCCTCCAGGTACTATACCCTGATGCTCCTTCCCAGAAACAATAACCTCTTTTAAGTACCTTGGCATCACCCTTGACCATGCCCTGACCTTTTTGGATCATATAGGACTCACTATCTGATGTGTGAATGTGAACCATAAGCTTGCTGTGGGATTTTGACTGAAAAATTACTTTACCCTGGAAGCCAGACTTGCTATTGCCCAAGAAAAACTCCTTCCGTTTATGGACTACTGTTCCCCTATCTACTTGCAAACCTCCACCAATGGTCTCTCTAGTCTAAATACAACTTACAATGACATTTGTAGATTTGCCTTGAATACTCCCTACTCCACCCACCACTGTTGCCTCTACCAGGCACTTGATTGGCTCCCCCTCAGGCTTACTGTGACTACCTCCTCAGCTGCACTATCAATAAAGCCATCAGAGATGGAGCAGTATCTTGCCTTTTCTCATTGATAAATCCTAAGACTTACCCTATTGACCTCTGGAAATCTTCCTGCCTCCAGTTAGATATCCCTCAAGTCACCACCTGCCTGGGCAATAAATTCTTTTCAGCTGCCCCTAAAGTGTGGAACTGCCTACCCACCCTGCAATGGACTCTTGACTCTCACCTTTTATTCAAAACCCACTGCAAAGTATCCTTAATTGCAGCTGCTACCTGCATCTGCTCCCCTGGATGATAGTCAAGCCAAACATCTACTAGTCTGCCCATCTGCATGTGCCTATACCACAAGTCTACTAATATCATCTTGTTCCAGGTCACTCTGAGATACTTCCATACACTACTAATCCATCAGCTGATCCTACCCTCATACAATACTGTTCAGCTTACTTATTCTATTTCCAGTGCCCTGTTTCTGTAATCTACTGCATTGTATGTCTGCCTCCTGAGGCTGACAAAGGCAGTAGCAAGAAAGGTGGAGCTGGATGTCATTGTCCACCTGGAGACAAGTAACCTGGCAAGGGATGTGGCAGGATAAGAACAGTGAAGGAGGAGTTTAGAGAGTTAGGGAGTGGTCTTAGAAAGGTAGCACATTCTGTGACCTTCTCGGAGGTTCTGCCTGTCTATGGCAAGAGGGAGGCTAGGAAATTCCACATCAGGGAATTCAATGCATGGTTGAAGGAATAGAGAAAAGGGGAGAGTTTTGGCTTCATTGGGGACTGGGGCCCCACCCGGAGGGATGAGGACATGTACCAGGAAGATGGCCTGAAGTCATCCAAAGGGGGAACTGAGGCCCTTAGTTAATGGTTTAAATGCTTCATTGTGAATCATTTTAACTAGCCAAGGGAGAGGTGGAAGGAGGCAGGGAAACAAAAACTGTCCCCCACACAAGCTCACTAGGGGAGCAATGAGTAAAATGAGGGAGAGACAACCCAAAAGGGAACAAAAAACAGTTAATGCCAGGGGGTAAAAGGCTAGAACAAAATTAAAAAATATAGCAGAAGCATGGAGATGGGAAGGCAGAAGGGAAAAATGGTAGAGGGTGGCATCTTAACCTGGAGAGCCATATCTGTAAATGTCTGTAGTCTGTGCAGCAAGATTGCAGACCTAGAGGCTGCAATGGTGGAGGTAGATCTGGACATAGTCGCTATCACAGAGACCTGATACAAAGTAAACCAGAACTGGGAAGGGATCATACCGGGTTATACCCTGTTCAGGAAGGTCAGGGAAAGTAGAAAAGGGTGTCTCTTTATGCAAGGGATGTAACAGGAATCACCATCTGCCAGCTATGTCTATATAATTTTGATATAAATATATGTTTTTGAATTCTGCTTGTGAAACATGGCAGTCAGCACAAGACATCATGGGACACTGGATTTTTAAAAGAAAAAAAGGTTCTGGCCTTGTTTGCTGTCACAGCTAGCTTGTAAAAGCTGACTTCCTGGGACTATAATAAAACCAAGGTAATAAACCAACCACTACTTTGAACCCAGGCAGCTTGTCGTAAAATATTGCCTTTTATGGCATATCAAGAGGGAAGCAGTTTCTGATAGATATCTGTGAAAATTTACCCGGCTATGAGAAGTGTTTCCAGGATGTTTCTCTGAAAGATCAAAGGGGTATTGTAACCAGCCATAAACCATACTTTAATAAAGACAGTCTGCCTTGTTATAATTAAAATATTGCTATCTTTGCAGATTTCAAACAGTTAGTAAGCTGAATCATTTGGTTATACACTGGTCATTAATTACAGTGCTAAAAGTAACCTTCTGTGTTGTGACATCACAAGGAGGGTGGGAATTTATCTCTGATATTGGCGTAGCCTAGCTGAGAGAAAAGAAATTTTTTGTTCTGGACTTCTAAGGGACACTCTGTTTCTGGACTCAAGAGAGACCACTTCTGCCAAGACTGGTAATTCAAGTGTGCACTTTTGCCAACCGAAACTGAGTTAGAACTAATTAATTCAGTTAAAAAGCGCTTTGTTTTGTAACTGTCCATTTCTTTTCTGACTGTAATCATCATGTATATACGCTCCTGTGTGTGTCCCATTGGGTGCCTGCCCCACCTTTGCCCACTGTGGGCAGCATCGGTGTGCCAGCCCCCAGTCTCTGCTAGGGGCTAGGCAAGCACCAACAGCTCATCTCCTCCTCCCCAGAGAAGGAGTGCTGTCCCTGGGATGCTTGATCCTTCTCTTTCCCAGCCAACCCCCCACAACCCGCTTGCACCGTGAACATGGTCGCCAGCATAGCAGGAGGTATGGTAGGATGTCTCAGCTCTCCATGCCACCAGGCCAGGTTATCGATACTGTTTTTAACATTGCACCTACTGTACTTATCTTCTAAAGATTTGACACATTTTTAGTAATTCATGAATATTTATGACCTGAATGTTTACAAATGCTGATGTGTTCTCCCAGAAGCCATGTCCCTTGAGGAAAACTCATAGGAGTCGAAGCACTGGGGTGAGTAGTGTAGTGGCACTACCTGTGCCAGCACAATACTTGTATGCCAGTAAATGACTGTTAAAAATTTTCATTTTTTGCAATAAAGTGATATGGCATATGAGGTTCTTGGCTGAGTTTTTGCCAGCTCCCTGGGAGTGCCACAGTACTCTGGGTTTTGTTCTTAGCCTGGGGCTGGCAGCCTCTTACCTGTATGCATCGGTCCAGCACCATGTGTATCTTGATTCCTATCGCTGGATTCCTGTTGGTTGGGCTTCAACTTGCATAGCCTGAAACTAATTCAGTACTGTAACAACGAAGTATCAGCCAGCTGAATACTGTGGTGCCTCAATTGCAGAGGTGGACCTGGACATTGTCGCTGTTACCGAACCATGGTACACTGGGAGCCATGAATGGAATATAGCATACCAGGTTATACCCTATTTACTGTAGAAAAGACAGAATGGGGAAAATGGAGGGGTGGTTGTCTATGTGAGGTAGAGAATTAAAGCAACTGAAGTTTAGGGAATGCATGAGGGAGTGGAAGCACTGTGGGTTATCCTGGAGACAGGAAATGGCACCACCATTTGCACTGGTGTGATCTTCAGACCTACAGCACAACAGGAGTAGATGGACAGGGTACTAATGGAAGCCATCCACAAAATGACAGCCAAAGGTGAAGTGCTGCTGGTAGGAGACTTCAATTTGCCTGATGTGGATTGGAGCATCCAGGTTGCAGCCACAGCTAGGAGCAGAGGCATCCTGGATGCCCTGCAGGGAGCGTGCCTCAAGCAGCTTGTGGCAGAACCCACCAAAGAAAGAGCAATATTGGACCTGGTACTCACCAATGGGGACAGAGTCACCGATGTAATGCTGAGCAGCCACCTGGGGTCCAGTGATCATCATATGGTGTGGCTCAATGTAAGAACAGTGGAGGAGTCAAAACACATAAAAGCCAAGGTCCTGGATTTCAAATGGATCTACTTTGCAAAAATGGTGGAATGTCTCAAAGAAGCCTTGGCAGGGGAAGAAGAAGGGGGGGATGTAGAGAAACAGTGGGCTAACCTTAACGTAACCTCGGATACCAAGCTGCCTGACCATTGAGAGTTTTAAGTTAGAATTAAAAACTTATTTATTTCAAAAGGCATATGGAGAGTGATTTTATTGTGATTATATTGTTATTGTTGTTGTTTTATGTTATATGTACGTATTTTAATTGTTTCTATTTGTACAGCACTTTGGCTTTGAAAAGCGCTTAAAAAATAAATTTTTACTTACTTAAGGGAGCCATAGCAGAGGCAACAAGCCTTTCTGTTAGGCAACTAAACAAAGAGAAAGAAAAAAAAAACACTAGGGTTCTCAAAGGACATGACCAAGAAGGTAAAAGAGAAAAGGCTAGCTTTCAGGACCTATAGGGAAACCCAAAGGGAGGAAGACAGGGAACTGTATCTGGAGAAGCAGGGAGGTGGGAAAGCAGTCAGAAGCACAAAGGCACAAACAGAGGAAAAAATAGTCCAGGCAATTAAGAAAGGAGACAAGACCTTTTTAGGCACATTAGTGAAAGAAAGAAGACCAGGGGTGGGATTGTGAGGTTAAAAAAGGGAGGGAGGGGAGTGTGCGGAGGGGGACCTAAAAAAAAGCAACAATCCTGAACATACAAGTATATTTTTGTTCAGTATTCACATAAGAAGGGGAAGGAGAAGGACCACTATTGGGCGATAGGGGCACCAGTGGGAGAGGGGTGGACACTAGGATTGGGCAGACCTGAAAAGGTCCTGACCCTTATTATCAGGATCAGGATCCAGGCCAAAGTCCTGATGAGTTCTAATTAGTTCTGATTCGAATCAGAACCTTTTGTAAAATGTGATGAAAACTGCAAATCTGCTATATAATTGCATAAAATAACACTGACATTTGTGACACACACATAAAATTGTAGTCAATATTTCAGAATATGAAAACTGAGTTTATAGCACTGATGTGCTAGTCAGTTGAATATGGCAGTCATACAGTTGACCTCTGTCTATTCCCTGTCTCGGAGTCAGTAGTACTAGTTCTGCAACTGTAAACTGATAACTGACCTGTCTGGCCTCAGAGGAGGAATCCCATTCCCATTTAGTAGCACACACTGTACAACAGACATATCATAGAAACACAGAAACATATAATTTGACAGCAGATAAGGACTGCTTGGCCCACCCATTCTGCCCATTTCCCTACCTATTGGATAAGCTGCTGGTTTTAGCTAACCAACAGCCTACTTCCTCCTAACAGATATCAGTTTGGTATTATTGCTCCAGCTCTTTCTCTGCTCCACTGAGAGCCATGCAATTATTTCTATGGCATGGGGTCCCTCCACCCACCCACCAAAATTAATGACACATTTAGGGGATCCCTACCAAAAAAATAACTGCATGTCCTTAGGAATCCAGAGACCTAGCTACTGTGTTGAAAGGGGGAGTGTGGCTGTGAGGTTGAGCCTGTACTAAGTGGGAAGGGACCTACATTCAGGTAATCCAAAAATGCAAAAATTAGACAAGTCCATTAGTACATACTGAAAAACGTGTGTCATCATGTTCAGGCAATCCAGAAATTAGGACATACTGAAAACATTCTGCCCTCAGTCTCAACTACAGGCAGTCCAGAAATTACACAAGTCCACGAGGACATGCTGCAAAAAGTGTGCTATCTGGTTCAGGCAGTCCAAAAATTATACAAGTCCATGAGGACATGCTGAGAAAAGTGTGCCATCAGGTTCAGGCAGTCCAAAAATTACAGAAATCCATGAGGACATGCTGTGAAAAGAGTGCCATCAGGTTCAGGCAGTCCAAAAATTACATAAGTCCATGAGGACATGGCATGCTGCGAAAAGTGTGCCATCATTAGGTTCAGACAGTCCAAAAATTATACAAGTCCATTAGGACATGTTGCAAAAAGTGTGCCATCGGGTTCAGGCAATCCAATAATTAGCAAAGCACATGAGGAAGACATGCTGAAAACATTGTGCCATAGTCCCAACTTCAGGTCGTCCAAAAATTAAAGAAGTCTATTAGGACAAAATGTGAAATGTGTGCCATCAGGTTCAGGCAATCCAAAAATCAACAAAGTCTGTTAGAACATGCTGAAAACATTGTGCCATCAGGTACAACAATTGTGCAGGCCACATATGGGCTTATTTGAGTATTAATTTATTTTTATGATGAAACGGTGATCTTTCTACTCTTCCAAGTAGTCATCTTTGAGGTCACTGCGAAATGTATTTGCTGCCTCTGGGTCACAGCTGTAACCCGTCAATGGAAGGTTTACTTTGAAGAATTTTAACTTCTCAACATTTTCTGGTAGTAGCCTAGATCTTGTATCTGTTACCCCATTTCCTGCACAGCTAAAGAGTCGCTCTGAAAATACACTGGTTGGGGGACAGACCTTATACTTCAAGGATACCTGCACAAGTGCAGGCCTTAAAGACTCTTGCTTTGCCAGTACTTAATGAGATCTTCATTCCATTCAATACCTTTTTCTGCTAAATAACAGTCAACCATGGCCTAGGCAGAAGCAGTGACATATGGAGAAGGAAGGGCTGATTTTTCCAGGACGACAGCATCCAAGTGACCCCAAAGATGACTGATGGGTGTAGAACGAATGGCAGCAGCTGACTGTTTTGTAGCCTGACAGAGAAGAGAGATCTGTGAAGGTGCAGGAGGAATGGATGAGGGGGCTGCATCTATTGTCATGTTTTTTTTCAAAAGCAAATCTACTTCTTGAATGATTTTCTCTCTGCAGTTTTGGAACACATTTGGGTCATACTGTAAGAGGTGTTTCATCTTGTACTGTGGGTCTAGTACTATTGCAATAATGTAATGTTCTGCCATGAGCATGTCACCGAGTTTCTCATCATCTCTGACTTTTTTAATCATTCAATGTACTATGTCTTTTCTTATTCTGGGTGGCAAGTCCCTTTCAGTTGCACTAGACTCTGCCATCTGAAACTGGCTTGTTGTACTTTCCAACTCATCCCTGATTGCATTCAACTGAAATCTAAGAATCTTGATCAGTGGGATTATTTGGCTGAGCGTGGCACTGTTGGAGCTCATTTCCCTAGTAATTTCCTCAAAGGGTTGCAGGATCTCGATGAGAAGTTCTAAAACAGCCCACTGCTGAGGATTAATGTACACATCAGCATCCCCTATGCTGTTCTCTAGTGTATACTGTCTTACAGACCTTTTTTTGCTCCAGCAGTCATTGGAACATGTAAAAGGTAGAGTTCCACCTCGTTGCAACATCCTGGATGAGTGTATTAGGAGGCAATCCATTCTCTTCATGTATGGCCCGAAGACATTGGCGTGCTTTCCAGGAATGGCCGAAATGTGTGCATATTCGTTTTGCCACATATGTGAGAGCCTTTATATCTCTGTCCTCTTCCATAAATGCATGCACAATCAAATTTAGGCAGTGTGCAAAACATCGAAAGTGGACAAAACCACCATCAGACAATGCTTTCTTTATGTTTGAACCATTGTCAGACACAATAAAACCTACAGAAAGCCCTTGTGATGTCAGCCAGTACTGTATCTCTCTATTGAGCTCATCCAGGATGTTTGAAGCTGTGTGATCCTGCGGGATATACTGGATGCGAAGGGAAGCCAGTTTCAGAGGGGAATTGTCAGTGTCACTACAGGGAGTAAATGATACTCAATGCACAGTCAGTGACATAAATGGTTCTGGCTGGCAGCTTGTCCATATGTCAGTAGTCAGATGGACAACCCCAGCAACTGCATCTTTTAAAGCATTTTTCAGTTTAGCACTTACTAAATCATACATATGCGGTATTGCAGCAGTCAAGAAATATTTCCTGGATGGTATACTGTATAGTGGTGACAGGTGATTCAAAAGTCTTTTGAATCCTACATGCTCCACAATTCTGTAAGGCTGTAAGTCAAGTGCTATCATCTCTGAAATTAGTTTTGGTATAGCAATTGCCTCAGGATGAGTACGCTGGTACTTAGCTTTATGTTCAATTGTTTCCGAAATTGTGAGCTGTCTTCCAGCTGTTGAAGTTTTCAGATGGCCAACATTAGGAGTGCTGGATGATGATGATAAGGGCAAAAGGGGACTGTTTGTAGTACTTATTCAAGAAGAAGACTGAGAAAGAGTTGACAGTACAAATGAAGCAGCAGAGCTGCTGCTATCACTTGATATATCATGTGCAGGTGTAGTCTGACTTAACTCTGCCTGCATGTTGTCTTCTTTCTCTCTGACCAAAAAAATCACGCCTGAGATGTAATGGGTGACATCTCTCTAAATGTCTTTTTAATGCTGAGGTACCCAAAGCACCTTTTTTGCTCCCTCTGCTGATGGTCTTTTTACATATAGAGCACACTGTTTGTAACTCATTATTGGCAGCCAGAGAAAAGTAAGACCACACATAAGATGCCACCTTTTTTGTTTTATTACCAGGCATACTATGCTGTCCTCCTTTGTCACTTCCACTGTGGTGGTGTTTCTCAGCACTGGGATGCTGCTCACCATGGAATTTTTCTGTCTCAGCATTATCATCATCTAACAGCTCCTCCAAGCCAGTAACAGAAATTAAATCTGAATGCACTGCCCCCTCGTACTGTTTCTCTTGCACCTGCACCACACTGTTCGTGCCCAAATTGCCCAAGTCATCCAAGTACATATCATCACATTCATCCTGCGCCTGGGCAACTGCCACCTCTACCTCATTCTGGCTTTCCATTTGTTTCTGCTTTTCTCCCTCCTTGTCTACAGCCTCCATTTCGTAATCATTACTCTCATCAGAGCTAGATTTCTCCACCTCTGTTTCATTTAAATCTGTACTGGTACTACAGTACACATAGGTACCATATCTTGGCTTGCCACTCCTTGTGGTGCCGACTACTCCTTTAGTTTTAATTAAGATAGTTTTGGTCTTTCCTGTCTGTTTGGACAGCACTGTGGAAGAACCACTACTGCTACTGGATGAGGTCCCAGCAACTGGTCTTTTACCAGTTAGACTGTGCAGTGTTGTTTGTGCCATACATTTCCCCATACCTTTCCCCATTTTGGTCGCTGCCTCACCCTGTCTGGTGAACATTTCCAGTTTTTTTTAATTATACACAAAAATGCTTTTTCCAGTATATGTTTTCTTTTCAGGCCTCTCAGTTGTTCCCAAGTTCCTCAACCCACTAATACAGGCTCAGCCTCACAGCCAGTGTCCCCCTTCTACCACAATAGCTAGGTTTATTTTTTTTTAAATGGCACACTCAGCTGTTTTGCCTGTAGATATTATCTTTTTATTTAGTCCTTTCAGTCGTTTCCACTCTGTACAGGTTCAGCCTCACAGCCACATGCCCCCTTCCAGCACAACAGCTAGTTTATTTTTTTTATTAGAGGAAATATTTCTTGACTGTTGCAATACCACAGATGTATGTAATCCTCTCAGTTGTTCCCAAGTACCTCTACCCACTCAGTATAGGCTCAGCCTCACAGCCATGCAGCCATACTCCCCCTTCCACAATTGTAGATGGATTTTTTTTTAATGAGACAAAAATGCTGTTGCCTTTACGTATTTTTTTTTTTAAATTTGACAATGAACCCGCAGCATGGTATGAGCAGTAAACCATGTAATATATTCACACACAACAACAGCTGGTAGTGGTCTTACACAGGCAAACTGGCAAGTGTGAGATGCAACTACTGTACAGTATACACTACAGAAAGGTTCTTATTTTTTTTTTTATAAATGCCTCCCAGGAAAGACAAAGTACAGTACTCCAATCACTTCAGACACACAGGAGAATTGGGGGGACTAAAACTAACTGATTCGGACTGTTCTTTTTTTTTTTTTAATTAAGGTACCTGACTTGCTGCAGTTTTTAGGATTTAAATGAAGCAAAAAGCAATGCCACTTGAAAAGAAACACAGGAGAGATAGACTTAGGCACTGAGTGAGCAGCAATGCGCACTCAAAGCTTCCAAGTTACAACCTACCAGGTTGATGGTGAATGAGCTGCTTTTTTTCTCTCTCCTATTCCCCGTTTGTTCTTTTCTAGTTAGCCTGCTTGTTGTTTTATTTAATACAATTCTGGCACTTGCACTAGTTTGTAATCTTTAAGACAAGTTGACAATCGTAGAAAAAGCAGAGCAGACAAGGCTTGATATTGATAACCACGAGGAGATAAGTGTAAGTGACAAGCACTCAAAGCTTCCCAGGACCCAACGGGCAGGTTGATAGTTTTTTTTTCGTGTGTGTGTATAGTTTATATCCCCTTTTTTTTTGTTTTAGTTATTATTCAGTGTTTTATTTTTTAAACAGAAGTAAATCACTCACTGGATGCCTTTGCTGAAGGTAAACTGAGTCTGAGACCAGATAATACAAAATAAAGAAAGTTCAAACCTCCATCTCTAAGTCTATATATCTTTCATACGCAGTCAGCCATGCACTGAGTAATTCGCGCCACACACAGCCTTATATACCTCTATGCCACCTGACCAACATACAGCTAATCAGGTGGCAAAGGTATGTCACTGTCATGTGAGTCTGTGTGTGGCGCAAGCGCAGTCACTTTAAAGGAGATAGTTTTTAAACCCATGCATGCATTGTATTTGGAACAAAGTCCCACTTAGGGAAATAAAACACTTTTGGTGCTTCTTGACAGTTAACTAGGTAGATGTTCTGCTTGTTAATTAATATAGGTTCTGGACAGTTTTTATTTTTTTTTACCATCAGCGTTTTCCATTCACCTGTTGTGATTTGCAGCTGTGATCTTATTTCTGTTGAACAGTGGTAGCGATTTACCAAACATTTGCAATGCCAGAGGTTTTTTTTTTTCTGATTATACAGAATTTCAATGTGAAACCTTATATTTTTGCCCTGGTGTCTACTGTCTAGTGGTCCCACCCCTGGCCGATCGCCGGTCCAGAATAAAGAACCCCCCCCCAGGACTCTCAGCAATATTCCCAGTCCCCAAATATATAAAAATAAAAATAATTCCCTAATTTCTGTGGTATCCAGTGGACCTGCTCCCCAGCCTGATCATGGGCTTCATTACAATAAAATATTCGCTGGTGGTCCAGTGGACCTGCTTCTCAGCCCGATCGCGGGCTTCATTAAAATAAAATATTCCCTGGTGGTCCAGTGGACCTGCTCCCCAGGCCAATCGCTGGCTTCATTACAATAAAATATTCCCTGGTGGTCCAGTGGACCTACTCACCAGACCGATTGTGGGCTTCATTAAAATAAAACATTCCCTGGTGGTCCAGTGGACCGCATCCTAGCCTGATCGCGGGCTCCATAAATGAAAATAAATTCCTGGTGGTCCAGTGGTACCCCCTTCCCACCCACGCACTCCAGACCCACCACCCTGGTCAGCCGGAGGGAGGCAGCTCCCCACCCGGCAAGCTGCCTGGCAGCCATACATTGACAGGTACAGTATGGCTGTACATGTCCCCTTGTGTGCCAATGGTCATGCAAGACCATACTGTACTACACAGTCCCAAATTAATGAATAGTTCATTCCACGGTTTGGGACTGTAATGCTAATATAGTCTGCCATTGCCCCACAGGAGCCAATAATCGCACAGCCATACTATACGCGCTATCAGTTGGCTGGCAGCTGGGCAGCTTGCGGGTGGGGAGCTGCCGCCCTCCACTGACCGGGGGGAGCGGGATGGTGGGTCTGAGTGGGCGAGTGGAGAGGCGGTAGTGCTGGACCACCAAGGAATAATTTATTGTAATGAAGCCCATGATCAGGCTGTGGCGCAGGTCCGCTGGACCACCAGAGAACAATTTATTTTAATGAAACCTGCGATCGGGCTGGGGAGGTGAACCACTGGACCACCAGGGAATATTTTATTTTAATGAAGCCCATGATCACCCTCAGTGCCAGGCTTGCGCCCCAGCTGGGCGCAGTTTGAATATCCCACCCATTGTGTGCAGATTGAACTCAACAGCCTTCACGTCATGAAGTGACGTGCATGACAATATAGTGACTCGAGACTACAGAATGATGAGACCTGCCTTTCTACATTCAAGGTGCTTTGACAGCCCCACAGCTCTGCCTTCAGGATACCAGTTCTCTTGCAATGGTCGGCATTTTACTTTTTATGCTGCATTCATTGCCTTGCTGTATTGAACTGTGCTGTGTTCTTTTTTTTTTTGTAAAATAGCCAGTTGCAGCAATTGATCCGGATCCGTCGGACCACATTGGATCCGGAGGGGGGGGGTTCTGATTTTCCACGGGTCAGTCCACACATCCCTAGTGGACACCAGCCCCTCTACACAGGAAAGAGTTCTAAGGAACTCAAGAATCTGAAAGGGGACAAGGCTATGGGGCCAGCTGGTAGCACCATTAACAGCCCTATTCAACAAAGCAATAGAGACAGGGTGGATCCAGGGGACTGGAGGCGAGTAAATGTAGTCCCTTTCCACAAAAGTGGGAACAAGGAGGAGGCTGGCAACTATAGACCAGTCAGCCTGAGTTTGGTGGTGGGGAAATTATTAATAATAGAGTCACTGCTAAAGGAAAGGATTGTGATATGTTTTCAATCCAGCAGAGCACAGGATCTGAGGCAGCATGGATTCATAGTGAGAAGATCTTGTCACACAAATCTGATAGATTTCTTTGACTGGGTGACCAGGGAAGTAGTTTGGGGGGAAGGGAGGTGGATGTGGCCTACCTAGATTTCAGCAAGGACTTTGACACCATCCCACATAGGAGGTTGGTAAATAAGTTGGGCAGCCTGGGAGTGGGCCCCAAGGTGGTAAACTGGGTCAGAAACTAGTTGAGTGGCAGGACACAGAGGTTGCTGGTGAATGGCGTTCAATCTGAGGAGATGGGGGGACAAGTGGGGTGCCGAAGGGATCCGTTCTGGGGTCAGTCCTCTTTAATGTCTTCATAGGCACCATTGCAGAAGGACTAGAGGGGAAGATATTTATTTATTTATTCATTCAAGCGTTTCACCGGGAAGGCATACTGAGCAGAACTGCTCATTTCCAGATGCATCCTGGGGTGAAGGGAAGTAAGAGTACTGCAAGTACAAAATCACATGAATAGAATGAGAGTAAACGTGCATAACTGGCATACATTTTTAAATATTACACCAACTTTTACAGATGTTCCATCAAAAATTAAAATAGAATACAGGCAGAACAAGTACATGGTAGATGTAGGTGCTCAGATACAGTCAATAATACAAAATACAAAACCTAGAGAAAGCCAAGAGATAGCTATGGTAACAGAATTGTGCCAGTTAGAGAAGCTTAGTTCTAGGGAGACAAGATATACCTCATTGCAGATGACACTAAGATCTGCAACAAGTTCAAGACTCCGGGGCGAGGAGGGGGGGAATGAGAGAGGACCTAAACATGCTTGGGGAGTGGTCGAGAATGTGGCAGCTAAGATTCAATGCAAAGAAGTGCAAAATCATGTATTTGGGACACAGAAATCCATGGGAGGAGTACAAGATTGGGAGAGAGGTACTGACAGACACCAAACAAGAAAGGGACTTGGGTAGTCATATGTGATTACCGAAAGGTAACCAAGCAATGTGAGAAGGCTGTGGGGAGAGCCAGCGGGATGCTAGGCTGCATAACGAAAGGTATCACTAGCAGAACAAAGGAGGTGGTTATGCCACTGTACAAATCACTAGTGAGACATCATCTGGAATAATGTGTCCAATTCTGGAGGCCACATCTTCAGACAGAAATAGACAAAATAGAGGCAGTCCAGAGAAGGGCAACCAAAATGGTGCAAGGACTGCACCAAAAGTCATATAAGGAAAGACTAGAGGATCTCAATATGTATTCCCTGGAGGAGAGGAGAGAGAGGGGGGATATGATAGAGACATTTGAGTACCTCAGGGGTATAAACAAGGTACAGGAGGGTAGCATCTTTCAGAAAAGATGTACAAGAACAGGGGGACATGATATGAGGCTAGAAGAGGTAGGCTCAGGGGCAACGTGAGGAAATACTTTTTCACAGAAAGAGTAGTGGATGCTTGGAATAGCCTCCCTGCGGAGGAGGTGGTGGGGGCAAAAGCAGTAGGGGAATTCAAGAATGCATGGGATAGACATAACAGTATTCTTGCAATAGGCAAGAGAGGGTACAATGCACATCAACTAGGGTCTGTGGTATTGCATTAGGTAGGGAAAAGGGGCAAACTGGGTGGACCACATGGTCCTTATCTGCAGTTACCTTCTATTTTTCTATGTTTCATTGATCTCTCACCATATCAGGCACAAGTTCTGACCCTAAATGTCCATAAAAAGCACAGAAGAGAATCCTTAATAGTGATGCCTCATATGCTGAACTACATGCTAAGCCCATTATCCTCATTAAATTTGCAGACTCCTGTAACCTTATGGGTTTTCTGGCATCCATGCATTGAACTGGAACTAGTGAAATTGCTCCCTCTCATTCAGGTGTTCCCTCTCATTCAGGTGTGCAGAATCTCTGAGAACATTACTGCCCCTACCCTGTTCTTAACCCTACCGGGTCATAATGTCGTACGCTTAATAGCGTACGACATTATAGCTAACCCAACAGAGCACTGTCCATGACAGCGAATGGTGCAATACCGCATATTCTGCTGTACACGGTATTGCACCATTCACACACTCCCAGGCAAAGAATAAGACTTCTGCTGGGAGTGGGTTTTGCCAAGCAGCTGCCATGGTTCACTGGACTGAGCCACAGCAACAGGAACCCAGGCTGCGTCCAGGACCAGTTTGATTCTGTCCCAGACATTTAATTTTTTTTTTTATTTTTTTTTACACCCAGCGCTCTCAGAGTTGGACCCCACCGGTTGAGAATCTTTAGTTGGGGGATCCGAAGTAGCGCCTCAACGGGGTGTGGAGGGCAGAGCCCCCACAGAAAAGATGCCGATGGCAATATCGCACTGTATTGGCAGCATGATTTTGCCATGTGGCATAATGTCTTGTGACATTATCACGCCGTGCCGTCCTTAACTACCTATCCTAGAGAGCATGGACATTTACTTTAACCTCTCCATGTTCCTTCTGTTTTGATTGTTTAAATCTACAGTACAGTACATGAATGATCAAATCAGGTTTTACTCTCCACCCCCCGCCCAGAGTTCCACCACCCTGGATTGGAGTCTGCCCAGTGTCACCCCCAGCCAGCAATGTATGACCTCTTTCCTATCCACTGTAAGACCCACTTCCCCCTCTGTGCTCCTCACTGCAGAATCATCAAGAAATAACAGCTTTCTCTTATCCCCTTTGGCGCCTTCCTCCTTGTCAGGTCCCCATCCAAAAATGCCTGCCAAGACGGTGTGCTGAACCCATCATCCCCTGAGTGGGTTACCTGGGTCTCATCAGTCTGCAGTAGTGAGTACTTGTTGCTTATGCACAGACCCACGCTCATGGCCTGGAGCCTTCTATAATGCAGGCAGTGGCCGAGTTCCCAGAGCTCCCCTTGGGTCACCTCTGACACATGCATCTGCACAACTCCCTCATTCCACTACAGCAGTGGTAGGCATCAGAAAATTGCCTGAGGGCCGAAAGTGCAGCCCTCAAACCAGCTCAAGGACTTCATTTGCACGCATGACTTTTACAGGACCCATTTTACCACATGTATTGATTCACCTTTATATATTCATGCTGATTAAGTATTACATTGGGTAAATCCAGAAAGTAAGATAATGTAATTTAGTTTAATTTAAAACAAGCCCAATTAGTAAAGCTTCAACAATGACAGAATTATGAGCATTTAACACTCATGACCGAACAAGTGTGGGGGAAAGGGGGTAGCAAACAAAGCTTCAACAACAATATCAGAATTAAAAGCATTTCTCACTCATTAACTTAGCTTTCACACCTGACTGAGCATTTCTAAAATGTGCTCTTTGCACCTCTTTACCCATAATTACTAGAATGAACACCACTTAGCAAGAAGAAGTCACCTGCCAACACAAGCACCCAATTCAGCTGCATGTGCAGTCTTGCAGCAGCCCGCCATAGATCAAAACAGATTAAACTGCGATCTCTCATATGAAAAATAACTCTGGGTATGAGCTGTGAATTAAGTGAATTCTGCTCCGGATTAAACATTACATTCCCACAGTATGCGGATGCCTGGTCATCAACCAAGGAAGTAGGAAGCAGCTAATATAGTGGCTCCAAAGCGGAAGGTGCAATGCGGAACGTCTGAGGAGGGAATTCAGCTACAGATTAATGGAATTTTAAGGTATGAAAGCAAGCAAAATGGCAAGCAAAACTTTTATTTTTCTTTGACTCAAACAATCTCAGGGACTGCAAATAAGCACGTCAGGGCCGCATGCAGCCCACGGGCCGCATGCCCACCATTGTACTGCAGTGTCCCTGACCCCTCTCTCGCCACCCCTGGATGATTGTGTCATCATGTGTACACTACAGACTCCAAACATAATTACACTGTTACATCTCCTTATACAGGCACAGCTACCCCCACTGATACCTTTGTGGTGGTACCCCAGATAGGATTTTACCACACACTAACAAAATTATTTTTTTTTTTGTCCAACAGCTGTGCATATATTTTAGTCATTCCTTACAGCATTTATTTTTACTCTATTGCTCACATCACCATTTAGTTATAGTTACCTACCTGATACCTATGCAGTGGTACTCAAGTTAGGTTGTTTGGTACAATTCAAAGTACAGCCCCTTATTCATTTGGCTTGTTGCCCCACTCTGATTGTCTTTACTTTACTGCTTTTGTAATGACCCTTTCTTTTTTCTCAGCTCAAGGCCAGTTACTAGAGGGCTCTTGAAGGCTTAAGTTTAGCCCAGAAAGTTGTCCTCTAAAGGCCTCTCCTTGCTTTTGAGAAAGGATAACTGGATGTGTATGTGCAAGGAGTTCTGGCTTAGCTAGAAGCAAGAAATATTCATGGTTCTACCCTCCCCAAACTCTATAAGAGGGGTAGGAAGCAGCAAGGAGTGAGTCTTGTAAGATGAAAGAAAATTATAGGAGAGCGTCCAGCCTCTGGCTGTGACCAAGTTAGGGGCCTGCAGACTTAGGGATGGTGCAGGGTCCCTGAGTCTGGGTGGCACTGGTCCTTTTCAAGGTCTCCGAAGTTTGATCAGAACATGGAAGGAGGATGGGTTTCCTAGGAAGGCCTTGAGGAATCCAGTATGGATGATGAACAGAATGCTACCAAAGGTAGAAGTGGTGGGCCACCACTCAAGGGTGGTCACTGGAGACTCCTTTGATCCACTCCCACTAGGAGCAACCCAAATGGAGTTCAAGGTTTTATTTTTGTTTGTTTTTTTACACCTTCCCTTGGCCTCTGGTCAGCCACTCCTTCAGGCTGCCTTGGCCCCACTGGTGCCTCAATCTGATTCCAGTCATCACTCAACATCGCAGCCCCCCCCCAGGTAATCCATTGTAGCACTTCACTGGATAGTTCCCCCTCCTCCTAGGGAGATGGGCGCTGGTGGGGACTGCCCAGCACACTATACTTGGCCCGGGTGCTGCTGGAGCTATATAGGCTGCCTCCAGGGCTTCTGCAGCAGTGGGAGTCAGCTACCATCATCTGGTTGACCATGGGGCTCTGGTTTCCTGTTTTCTCCCCTGGGGCGTGGTGTGCCACTAACGTCTAGGCTTACGCCGATGTTCATCATGCCCCTTTCTTTTGAATGGGAACCAGCACATTGCCATGGTCCCAGCCTCTGCCAGGAGTCAGCAAGTGCCGGGTCATTTCCCCACCCTCCCTCCAAGAGAAGGCGAGCAGATGGCAGATGCTCGGGTCTTCGCTCGCTGGATGGCCCTCCAGCGCCCCGGATCCATTCCCGAACCCAGGTCACCGGCGTTGCAAGCAGAAATCCAACTACTGCACTGATTGGCCAGCCCAGAGTTCAAGTTTTAAATGGAACAACAGTTCTTTATGACGTATGCTAGAAAGTCTTTCAGTAGAAATGCTAAAGAAAAGTAGTGAAAACCTAGGTACAATTGTTTGATACCTGCTGGCAGGTAACCAAATGAATGTGTGTCAGGAGTAGATTGCCTGGCAAGAATTGGGGTCAATAGGTCACATATGAGGGGCCAGGCATGGAAGCCTGTTTTTTTGCCCCATTAGGGCTGTCAGTACACTGTCAGATGGAGGCCCGGTATGGCTGGACCAACTATCAGTTTTACTAGTACTGTCATAAAGCTGACATGCTTTAAAGATCAAATGCACAAGAACGAAATCTCCTATTTCCTGTTGGTATCTATGACTGTGTTTACTAGATGTGCAGTAACTGTTTTTTTGTTAAAAACAAAGTTGTTTTAATTACCTTTCTGAGCCTCCATTTCTCAGCTGTGCAACACAGTTTGTTTATATTTCTGCTATCAGATGCCCGGATGCCAACGCTGAGATGTTTCCTACAGTATGTGTGATGTAAATATTGTCTCAGCACACTGATGGGAAACAGTAGCGAAACAGCATTTCCCAGTTGGTTCAATTAGGTGTTTCACAGATTGCGGTATAAAACGTATCTTTTTGTGTGTTGTGCCACTGATTTACTTGACTAGTGCTGCATGGCTGAGAAATGGAGGCTAAGAAAGGTAATAAAAACATCTTTTTTTTTAACTAAAAACAGTTACTGAACATCTAGGGAACATACAGTCATAGATACCAACAGGAAATAGGAGATTTTGTTCTTGTGCATTTGATATTTAACTTAATATTTCCCTTGTGGGTATAAGGAGACAGGTGCAGGCATAGAATTCTCCCAGGGACAGTGCTCACCCTATCTGGACACATGCTACATACAAATGGTCTTGGGAGTGTCTGGGCTCCAGGGACCCATTGAGAGGTTAGGGATTGTTGCAAGAATGTAAATGTATCTGGACTAGACTTCATAATCAACTAAATAGTCCTGTCCCTTAGGTTACGGGTGTACCTGGTAATGCGAACTTTGGGAGGATTATTGATGTTATACCTGGGAAAGATGGAGATGGAAATCACAGCCCACTTGTGTTAATGGGTATAGTGTGATGCAGCTATTACTGTGACATGGCAATGTAGGAGAATAAAATGAGTGAGAAGGGGATGCCCTGGAAATTGTGTAACATCAGACTGTCAATAAATACACCTGTCTTGATCTCAGCTTCCAATATAGGCAATTACCATAGTTTGTGTGTGGTCTTATGATTATTGATGTCCCACTGTATTGGTATTTGGTACACCTACCCCAGCATGCGAGGCACGTGTTGGTAAAATGTTTGGTGCAGGTACAGACTCTGTGGTGCAAGGCCAGGGTGTTTCCTGGACGAGAGTTCTACCATATACCCTTAGACACAGAGGGGTGCCCAGTGACTCTTACAGCATGGGGCTTCATCTGCCAGGATTTGTGGGCTAGTACTGTTTAGGGTAAACTGTGCACTGGGTACCTGAGTTCTCCTACACTGTTCAAACTGTATTTGGTGCAAATCAGTTCAGAAACTGCTGAGATGCCAGCCCGGTGGTGCTGGAGGTTGAGGCTCCGGTTAATACACCTTGTGGCACACCCGCAACATGGGTTCAGGAATAAGCACAGACTGCCAGAGGTTGTCAGGGGGAGAGAGAGGATTGAGCATCCAGAGGACTGATTTCCTCTCTCAGGGGAGGGAGGGATGTCATCCTGTTCAGTGACTGCCATCTGGTAATGGCTGGAGGGCAGTATGGGTCAGGAGGCACGTACTGATGTTCTCCCATTGATAGGGGAGGCAGGGCAGGAGAAAACAGTGGAAAAGGAGCTGGCAGGCTCCAGGATGGCCTGTTGCAACTCCAAGGGTCACCCCCAGCTTATGGATTATGCTCTGGGGGGAGGGAGATAGCCAGCACCCTCCTCCCTGGCCCCGCCATGGGGGAGGTAAGCCACGGGGAACATATGGAGGTCGGCGTAAGCGGGGATGTGCAGACTGGAGAGTGAGTCCCTCTAAAGGAGGGCCATAGCCACTTGCCAGGGCTCCAGGAGTATGAAGATATAATAAAAAAAAAAAGAAACTGTTGAGATATGGGCCTCGAAATTTGGTGTCTTTAAAAGTAAAAAAATATATAACTTGTGCACGCATTTTTTTTTTCACAGCTGATCAGACCGCACATGAACTATTTGGGAGTGGAGCAAGCCAGCTCATGTAGCCCAAAATTAAAATGGCTTCATGTAATTGGAGTCTGGGAGCCTGAATGCCCACTCTGCTATGCAAATGAGCATGGTAAGAAGATGGCCTGCCAATCTGTCATGTATGAAAAGCAGCTTACATGAACAGGATACAGCATGACAATTCCGGAAGCGACACCAAGATCGAGGAGTATGGCCCAAGTGACACCAAGATCGAGGAGGATAGCCCCAGTGGAGCATGAGCAGCGATGCAAACAGCAGCAGAAAGTGAATATACCCCTTGACCCGTCTGACTGACCCCTTTGGACACTGGAGATTCGACATCAGCTGCAGCTGCAGCACCAGTGCCACAGGCATCTTTGGCAATCTAGATTTCTCCCTACACCTGCCTATGGTTGCCCAGAGGAGGGAAATTATGAATGCCACATGTGTTAAACCTCAAAGTGCGACCACAAATAAGGACTTCCAAAATGAATCTTCCCTCTGAGGATTCATCTCAGGTACTATCTGATTTAATTCAAAGGGAAACACAATACAGACTGGTAAACACAACAAAGTAAGAGTAGTATTGACAGTTTCATTGGCTCTCTGATGTGTACATGGTACAAATTATTTGAAACTGAACTTTTTGAAAAACTTGTAAATAAAAAAGTCAGGAATGTCTTGAAGTGGTGACTACAATGTGGAACTACGTGCTGAACTTAATACAAGACTGGCAGAGTGCTGCATCATCAACAGATGAGAGCCCTACACATGCAAAAAGAGGACAAAGTTTCAGAAAAATTTCCTGAAAGTCAAACCACAAGTTGTGGGAGTCACTCACAAATGCATCTCTTGCAGGGTACTGCAACCATTGCTTTGGACATGCTAGTAATGTATGGACAGTAAATGTGTGAAGTGTGCTTGCTATGATTATGCAGTATTGGATTGTGACATAGTGGATACACCCTGTTCCCCAGACGAATACTTGGGCATTGGATCATAGCATAAATGGCCCACAATATTGCTGCCACTCCTGCCCAGTCAGTCCAGGAACAGCTGCCAGAAGTAACATAGACTTTAGCCCAGACCAGAAAAGAAGTGGAAGTAGGCCGTAGCTAAAGGCCATCAATGTGGCAGAGGTGCACACTTAAATGGATCACTTAGGGTCCAGAAGTTAATCACTGAATTGAAGGGGATAAGGCTCAACCAACTCACCAGTGACTAAGTGCGGTCCCGGAGGTGGTCCAGGGCTTCCTCACTAGCTGAATGTGTGGTATATGCAGGGTCAGATTTGCCACTCAGTGACAGTGGGCAGTGATTGGAGGTAAGTCTGAGTGCTTTGGCCACTCACTGGACCTGAAGACCCCTACCAATTTCATGGCTTCATCCAGAGGGGTGGCTTCCCTTCCTGTGGCTTGCACAGAAGCCAGTGCCCAGTCAGCCCTGACAGACCCATTGTAAAAGAAATAGGACAGTGTCCAGAGTGTCATCACAGAGCCAGAATATGAGCAGAAACCCAAATGTGAAGGAGAACAAGATTTGGAAGTAGAAGAGATCACTGAAGAAGAAGAAGCAACATCTGTAATTGATCACCTGCCTTTAAGGCTACATATGTTCACTCTTAACCAAAGTACTAGTGCACCAGAAGTCCCTAAATCAGTATCAGTCATAATCACCACAGAAACTCAAACAGAGCTCTAAGTGGTAGTGCACAAAACAGAGGAACAGATAGAACTGGTGAAACCAATGAAAAAATGATGGCAAGGCCCGTGGTTGTCACCAGACCAATGAACTGTAGGAAAACTAGGAAAACTAAGCCAAGCATGTCTTGCCATCAAGTGATGAGTAGAGACAAAATATGGGTATTGTTACCCCTACATGCCTAGATGGAGGTGGGAGTTGGTAGAGAACAGCCATGAAACTATCCTCCTGAGTGTAGCTGAAAAGAATGTGGCTAGAGGCGACCATGTGTACTATCTGCAACACAAAGAACAGACAGACTGAATTGCACAGACTAACATCTCAACTTGGGAAACAGGTAGAAGCATCCAGGTACACAAAGTACTGTACACAGGCTCAAATGACCAGAAACTAGGTTATTTTGTATAAACTTCAAGGCCTGATGGCTTAGGAGAAAACCTCACCCGTTGCACTATTTGTGAGATCAGTACTCAAACTAAAACTGTAAAAAGTCAGTTGGACTTCTGGTTTAAAAAAAACAAGTTTCAAATGGGTTGCAATTTTGCATCAAGGAGCACCACAATTATTTGAATGTTCTCAAAAAGCAACATGTTTGTCTTCTCTGTGGCTAAGAGGAGAATGAATTGCTCTGCTTCCGGTAATTGGTTTGGTTTGCTTATTTAAAATCTGGTAAATCCATGATCATAAAGTTTGTTTTCCTGGGTGGCCAGACATAACAAAGATAACAAATGATGAACTTTGAACATAAATAAAAATTCACAGAATAAAGAACAAATATACAACAGCAAAGAAAAATAATCCTGTACGGTACAGCTAAATAAACAAAAGTGGCATAAAATATAATAAGCATGTACATTTATTTGTTTATTTGGTTTTTGATTACTGGGTAAGTACACTAGACAATAATATGCCTATTTTCAGGCATGATCCGGGAGATTACAGTTACAAGCATAATAGTTTTTACATATAGTAAGGAAATAAAGACAATAGAAATGTTATAGTTTCCCAGTATAGTAGATGAGCAGTAGCTATACAAAACCGTGCATGACTCTTGTGTAGCAAGGAAAACCAGTACACTGTGACAAAACATTGTAACAAAAACAAACTGAAGCAGAAGTTGCATCTATAGAGGGGTTAAAGTTCCTGGTGGAATGGGATTCATGACTTCCTAAGAATTCCAGGATAGGCCAGACGAATCTGGAAGGAGAGGCAGGAAGCTTACACAGGGACTAAGATGCAAAAGGTTTATTTACAAGAGACAAGAAGAATAACAAGGTAACTGTTTTCTACAATACTACAAGATAACAGAACAAGCAATGGAACAATACACTTGGTATCAATAATTGGTCGAACCAATAACATGAGGTTAATCCCTTTCATTCCAAGTTCTGTGTGCACTTTCCTGAGATGATGACATGACTGATGAACCAAGCTTGGGCTTTAGGATGCATTGGCTGATCAGCAAGTGGAAATTGACCCCACAAAGCACTTTTTACTAACTGGCCATATGGGGTGTCCCCCAGACGAATGGGAACAAAGAGGAACACTGTTAGCTGGACAATGAAAAACTTGATGGTCCTCTGCGGCTCCAGGCAAGAAACTGAAGACTCCTGGTTGGGCAGATGGTTCTCTAGAAGATCTGCAGCAATGACCACAGACAACCAGGTCACTTCCCAACAAGGAGACTACTGGTGATGTGATCCTCAGGTGGTCTCAATGGAGCGGTACTGGTACACATACACATATGGAAATAAGAAAGGGGCATGCATGACATTAACTGTGATCCCTCACTTTTGAACCGGGATGGGTCCTAAGCTGATGCATTACTGGATACCTGACTAGCAGCTCTCTACAATGTACAGTCGCAGAACTGATGCTGGAACACAAATGGTGCCTTGAAGCAGATTGATGTCACCGAAGACAGGTCTTCCAAAGATGGAGGAGTGGACAGAGAGTTGGGGATCCCCCTTGGTTGGCATCAGGCTCTGAAGAGGCTAGTCCGGGCAGTGAAGGCGAAGCTGGACATCCAATACACAAAGGATGCAGTCCAATAACACAGTTCCAGTTGCAAACAAACAGTTCAGTTTTTGGCAAACAGTCTGGATTTTCAAAAGGGTTCAGCCTCTGGGAGTGCCAGGTGAGGCAGGCTGCAGCACAGTTGGCATAGGTGGAGCTTAGGACATGTCCACGTAACTCTGTGGGCAACCTAGGGCCATCAGATACTTCCCCTCTTCCCAGAGGGTGCTGTACTCTTAAGGATTCCTCCCCTGCTCCGGCTAACTGCAGAGACAACCCATTTCATTAATATTAATAATGACCACTGTGCCTGAGTCTATGGGACTCCTGGGTCTGGTCTCTACTCCCTCATGAATACTAATTAGGGCCATAGCTACTGACCTAGCCTATACCCTGTGGGCATCTATGGCCAGGTCCCACCTTTGACATGCATATTAATAAGGGCCTACTGCCACAGCCCACCCTCCTTGTTTATAATCATGAGGACCTTTGTTCCCTGGCTCTGCCCGTGGTGCACAATGGTGTCAAAGTAGAACAAAGGGTCCTCCAGCCCACTGTGTCCCTGGTCTGCTCCGTTACACTTTTTTTAACCCCCTGCAATTTTTACATCATGGTGCCCCTCTTTTGAGCTCTGCTTGGGTGCTCTTCCCCCTCCTGGGGCTTTCCTTTTCTCCTTTTGGGCACTTGGCCCACTGCTCCCTGGTTTCTTCCCCCATTAGGAGATCTGGTGGGAGAACATGACAGGCAGAGGAGAAGAGTGGTAAACCAAGCCCTTTTTTTGGCTTAGGAACAGGGTCCCTACTTCCTTCTTGTGGTGCCCCTCACTCTGGGGCACTACATTCACCCCTCCTAAACATATATGTCCCCATGTATGGGGGTAAGTTACAGTTTTGACTTTAAATTACAAGCAAACATTTTACAGCTATGAAACTATTTAACTAGCCTATTTGAAAACATTAATTTTTAACTGATGTACTTTAACATCATTAACCTGTCAAACAAAATGAACCAAGAAGAGGGATGGGTGGCCTCAAGGTGCCTTCTGGGAGTGGTTCCTGCCTGTCCTTGTCTAACCATCCATCCGTCTTGACAGAGACAGGGCAGGGCTTCAGATGAGTTTGGTGTACTGACTGTTGCATTCCATCCAAAGCTTGGAGCTAGTAGTAGTCTGGGCCATGGGGAGTCGTCCGCGATGACAGATAGCTCAGGGCCCCACATCCCACCATGCCACTCTGACTTAACCAGCACTCACTGTCCTATCAAGATGGGCTTTTTCTGATTACGGGCAACATCTGACACACTCTTGTTTTCTTGGACTGAACACCATTCAACTTGCTGATGACATAGGCTCTGCTTGAGAAGGAGTCAGTTTTTTATTTTGGCTTGCATTTTCTCTGCCCCGGCCAACACCTGAATGGGGTGTGTGGCATGCATGCTCTGCCAACTGATAGTCACAGTAAACAAACTGGATCTGGTTGGCTTGCTGGTTCATTCCTGGATGCTGGACAGGATTCAGGAACCTCTGGATAGAAATGCTGGCTGGTTCACTTATCCAACACTACTAGGCCATCAGGGCACTGGGGGTCATGGCAGTTCCTTGGAGTATGCAGCTTTCAGCTGGATGCACTCCTCCTGGCATAAGGATGCCTGTAACTCCACCAAGCATCTGCTGAGCTCCTTCTCCTGCATCTCGGTGAACAGCTTGTGGTTCAGATCTGTGGCCATACTATGGTACTCTCAGATATTTCTTGTATACCAGGCCCTCTCCTCTTCATAGCAGTGTGTTTGCTCTGATTGCTCCTTGATCTTTTGAGTTTGCTGTGGGAGACTCTTTTGGAGGGTTTTACATTCTTTCTGCAGCTTTGTCTTCTGCTTGGCATACTCTACAACTCACTGTGCAAACTCCTGCTCAGGCAATCTGATCCGGAACCTGCTGACTCACATGACAGCACTCACTGTGATGCTGCCATCTGCTTATGATTATTGTATAATATTTGTATCATAAACAAATGTGTCTGAATGTCTGCTTCAATGCAGCCAAGCTGTGCTTCAGTGTGTAACCCCCCCCACAGGTTCCAGTGTAGTAATAAAACAGGAGGTTGTAAACTGACCAGAGGCTGTGTGAAATTAACTAGTGAAGGGAAAACCAAGAGTTTCCTGTTCTGTTTTTAATTAAGGCTCTGGCCATCTGCCAGAGGATAAGCCTTATAAACTTTTATGATTTCCTAGAGGAACATCCTGTTGGATAACAACACTGTGTTAAAATCATAAACCCTTTGATCTTCCTTGGGAACAGGAATCAACAACCAGTTCAAATAGAAATGTTTGATCTCAGACTGTCATATTTGGGAAATGGCTTTTTGCTGATGTTCATATTAATTAAAATACCTTCTTGTAGAAAATTATATTAGAATTAATTCTATGGGAGGAGCTAGCTGACTCACCAAAAGGGGGTTGGGAGAGGGATCTTGAAATTAATCCTGTATCTGGAATATGTAAGATATGGTTGTTGGACTCTGACAGAGAGATAGTTTTATCTGGACTGGAAAGCACTAAAAGGGTAAACACTTAGATAGCAAGAACTTGTGGTAGGAGTTGTATTCCGTAACTTTCCTTTTTTTGTTATATGACTGTGAGATTTGTAATATAATTGTTCTGTATTTTATTTGACCTGTTTTAAACATTTTAGTAAATAACATTTTATTTATTATACTGCCTGTGTCTTCTCAGTTATTTTACATGTGATGTGCTGAACCGGTATTAAGTCTGACAGCTGTTAAAAGGCTTGATTGTGTTACTGAGCTTGCTTAAAAAGGTAAGAAATGCCTAGGTCTCTTATAGAGTTGCAAGGGTTCATTTTGGATACCTGGCTGGATGCCCTTGGGCGAAAGATTATGTTGTATCCCCCTGAAGAGAATATTATCTGAGCCTGTTAATTGGGTATGCTAGCATAAGGTTCACAGTTTGAATCCCTCCAAAACCTGAGGCTAAAAGGTGATTAGGACCCAAAGCAGAACGGGGGGGTACCCTGTCTGTTACCTGTTCACACTATTGCACTCTGAGGTTGGCACTGTGGAAGCAGTGAGCCAGACCTGCAGAGTGCATTTGTGACAGATTTGGTGGCAGTGGTGTGATTTAAAAAATATTGGTAAAACAAGCTTTAACAGTTCAGTGTGTCAGATTAATACTGTACAACTCACATGTAAAATAAGTCAGTAATTTATTTTTAAAAAGTAAACAGAACTAAATCATTTTGCTTACAGTCAAACTCCTACCTGTTTTATTTTTGTTTCCGAGTGCAAGTTAGAATAGCCATAGTTAGGGAAGAAGATGGCTTCCAACTACAGTGGATACACTGCAGACTACCTGAGGCAGTTTTGCCAGGACAGAGGAGTCCAGTATGAGGGGAAAACCAACAAGCAAAACCTCGTGGATGCTCTGATGGCCACCGATACCCAGAGCATCAACTTACAGTCAGTGACTGAAAAGGACTGAACCTTGGTTGTGGAGGGGCCAGCAGCCAATGCAGTGTCCAGATCCAGTGAGGAGGACAACAGGACCAGTGCAAGCTAAAGGCCACAGCAGCAGGAGAAGATCACCAGCATTCTGGAGCCAGAAGCAATCAGACTGCAGATGGAGTTGCAAAGGATAGAGCTGGAATTTGAGCAGAAGAAGTTCCAACTGCAGATGGAAAAAGAGGAGAAGAGGGAGCAAGAGCAGCAAGCTGCAGAGGAGAAGAGGGAGCAGCTTCAGTGAAAGGTGGAGTGAGAACAGCAAGAGGCTGACCATGAAGAGCATGAGTGCCAGAGGCAACATGAACTGGAGAAGCTACAACTCCAACCACCAACAACAGAGCAGGTAGGTGGCCTGGGTTTAACTGGAACTACAGGACTAGGTTACAAATTAAACTCCAAATTGATAGCCAAATTTAAAGAGAGGGAAGATACAGATGCCTTTTTAAATTCCTTTGAAAAAGGTTGTATTCAGGCAAATATTCCTAGAGAGTCCTGGAGCTTCCAGCTATCCCCACTACTTACTGGGAAAGCTCAGGATGCATTGGGTCAAATGGACAATAAAGACAGTAATAATTACAGTAAACTTAAAGCTGCACTTTAAAAAAATATGAACTTATAGCAGAGGCATACAGAGCTAAACTCTGTAAGCTCAGGAGAAGCCCTGACATGATCTACAAGGAGCTAGCCATGAAACAACGCCAGTTTTTAAAATGCTGGTGGGAAGGAATTGTAGCAGACTCTGTTGAAAAAATTGAAAATGCTGTACTATAAGAGTAGTTCTTTTGGGCATGCCAAGCAGAGCTGAAAACCTGGCTGGAGGACTGAGATCCAAAGCTGAACTCTCAGACCGCTATGCCAGGAGCAGACCTGCTCTGATAACAAATGGAGCTGGCGTGGCAGCACAGAAAGGGAAAAGCACACCTTCAGGGCAGCTAAAACCCTCACTGCCTCCACTGAAACCAGGTAGCCCCAGGTTGCAAAGAAAAGATTTACCTGAGAAAAGAAATGAATGTTGAGTTTACAAAGAAACTGGGCATATTGCCAGACAGTGTCCCAAAAGGACAAATAGTGCACAAAGTGGTGCTCGAAAAGAAGTGGGTTGTTTGTGTGTCCCTGAAAGCATGCCAGTCAACATGAGGGAACACATGCACCCAGTCACTGTGAATGGTATACAAACACAAGGGTTAAGAGACACAGGAGCATCCCTGACTTTGGTAAAAGGGGATCTGGTAGAGCCTGGTCAGCTTATACCTAATCCATTTGTAACTGTACAGGGATTCACTGAGGAGGCAAAAACATTGCCACTCACTAGTGTTCTCCTAGACTGGGGTGAGACAGGGAGAACTGTGCAACAGGTTGCTGTAGCTGAAACTTTAGTGGCTGATGTAATTCTTGGCAACAATCTCAAACAGGGGATGGTGTGTGCAGTTACCCATAGCCAAGTGGCAAGTGGAAATTGTAGTTCCCTGGACCCTGTAGAAGCCCCTGTGGAAACCATTGAGAGGCTGGTTCCCCAGCCTGTGTCTCCTGAGATGGAGAATAATGAAAAGGGGTTATAAATTCCCCAGGAAGCAGCTAACCACACGGCTATGGAGGGTTACTCCGAGAAAGGAGGGGTGACCATTAACAGAGGGTTAGGGATGACAGTGAACCTGAGTGCCCTGATGCTAGAGTTAGGGGCCCTAGTTTAGAAACTGAAGGGGATCTGTTCCATGCCCTGGGAATGTTTAAGGAATTTGCAGCTGCTCAGAAAAGTGACCCTAGTCTAGAGAAGCTGATGGCTTGGGAGACTCTGACAGAGCACAGGGAGGTGATGGGAAACACAAAGTTTATTGGGACAATGGACTGATGTATAGTCAGGATGCTAAGACAGAGGGAGGGGTGATAGGCAGGCAGCTTGTCATTCCCCAGGGGTACCATGAGCAGTTGCTCAAGATTGCACATGATATTTCCTTGTCTGGTCATCTGGGAATCGCACCCACTATGCAGTGGTTGGCCCAGAATTTCTATTGGCCCAACTTCACCCAGCAGGTTAAGGAGTATTGCAGGTCTTGTCACCAGTCCCAAGACATAGGGAAGGCAGGTAAGAAGATCCAAGCCATCTTAATTCCTTTGCCCATAGTGGAGGAGCCACTCCAGAGGGTAGGAATGGATATTGTGGGGCCTTTAAATACCCCCAGCTCCTCTGGGAAGAGGTTCATCCTGACTGTGGTGGATTTTGCCACCTGGTATCCAGAGGCAGTCACCCTATCCTCACTGAGGACAGACAAAGTGGCAGATGCCTTACTTGGGATTTTCTCCCATGTTGGGTTTACACAGGAGGTTATTACCAATCAAGAGGGTTCCTTCATGTCTGACCTGATGAAATTTTTGTGGGAGAAGTGTGGGGTGGTGCAGAGATGCACAACACTTTATCAGCCACAAGCCAATGGGCTTGTGTAAAGATTTAACAGTACCCTTAAGTCAATGCTCCAAACGTTTGCTGAACAGCATTGGAGGAACTGGGAGAGATACCTTCCCCACCTGTTGTTTGCTTACAGGGAGGTGCCCCAAGAATCAACAGGGTTTTCCCCTTCAAGCTCTTATATGGGTGCCGGGTACCTGGGCCCCTAGACCTGATCTGGGAGGACTGAGAAGGCAAGCACGCCACCCAGGGAACTCCCATAATGGATTATGTCCTTAGGTTTTGGGAAATGGTGTAGAAACTTATGGGGACAGCCCAGAGCAACCTGGCAGCTGTCCAACAGAAACAAAAAGTGTGGTACGACCGCAGAGCCAGAGCTCACTCATACACGGTGGGTCAGGAAGTCATGGTCCTCATCCCAGTCCAGAAAGACAAGCTGCAGGCTGAATGGGTAGGACCATACAAAGTAGTCAGAAAGGTAAATGATGTGAACTATATTATAGAATTACCTGACAGAAGACATACAGAAAGAATGTACCATGACAACATGATGAAGTCATATGCTAATAGGGCTGACATGGTGTTTGCAATGTGTAGTCCTGGGGAGGGGATGGATGAAGGAGACACCCTTCTGGACTTGCTGGAAGAAAGCAAGTGGGAGTCCTCTGAGGAGGCAATTAAATTGTCACTCCAGTTGGCCCAGGACCAGATCAAGGAAGTAAAGGTGGTTTTAGAAGACTTTGCCCCACTGTTTAGGGCCAAGCCTGGACTAACCTCCTTAGCAACACATGATGTGGAGACAGGGACACAGGCGTCATATGACGGACAGCATATCGAGTGTCAGAGACTGTCCAGAAGGACATTAGGAGGGAGGTGGAGAAAAAGCTGGATTTAGGGGTAATCCAGAAATCCCATAGCCCCCGGGCCTCACCCATAGTCCTTGTTCCCAAGCCAGATGTATCTACTTGTTTTTGTGTGGACTATCATGGACTGAATGCAGTCACAAAGTCAAACGCCCACCCGAAGCCATGGATGGATGAACTCCTGGGCAAGTTGGGAGGGGCGACCTACCTTACAACTATTGACCTGACAAAGGGATATTAGCAGGTAGAGTCAACTGACAGAGCAAGGAAGGGGGCAGCCTTCATCACTCTTATAGGGTCATTTGAACTTAAAGTAATGCCTTTTAGAATGAAGAATGCCCCGGCCAGTTTCCAAAGGTTTTTGAACCAGGTGTTAAATGGTGCTGAGAAGTACACTGTGGCGTGGATGACATTACCATCTTTAGAAGCAGCTGAGAGGAACACCTGTCCCACCTTATGTAAGTACTGGACAGGATACAGAGGGCTGGGTTCACTGGCAAAGCTGAGAAGTGCCAGGTGGCCATGGCTGAAGTGGCATTCTTTGGGCATGTTGTAGGCCGGGGACAGCTCCATCCTAACCAAGTGAAAATAGAGGTGATCAAGGCATAGCCCAGACCAGAAATGCAAAAGCAGGTTAGGAGTTTTCTGGGGACAGCAGGGTATTATAGGAAATTTGTACAAAATTACAGTGCCCTAGCCTCTCCCCTATCTGGCCCGTTAAGGAAAAAGATGTCTAAGAAAATTACCTAGGAACCAGCTTGTGAAAAAGCCTTTATCAGGCTGAAGGAGGCACTGTGCAGTGCTCCTGTATTAACAAGTCCAGACTATAGCAGACCCTTTATAGTCCAGACTGATGCCTCAGATGTGGGTATTGGGGCAGTGCTAAGCCAGACATCCAACCAAGAGAAAGATCACCCTATAGTGTACCTGAGTAAAAAGTTACTTCCCAGGGAGCAGGCTTACTGTACAGTGTAAAAATAGTGTATTTCCATGGTGTGGGCCCTAAAGAAGTTAGAGCCATACTTATGCAGGCAGTGTTTTGAGGTACAAACTGACCACAACCCCCTGGTTTGGCTGGCACAAATTGGTAAAACGAATGGTACGCTATTAAGTTGGAGTCTTGCCTTGCAAGGGTATGACGTGATAGTCTCACACAGGCAGGGGCAATGAATAAAAATGCAGATGGCTTGTCACATCTGTATGAGGAATGCAGGGGATGGAGCCCCCAAATTCAGTCTAGGTGGGGAGGATTGTGATGCTGCCATCTCCTTATGATTATTGTATGATATTTGTATTATAAACAAATGTGTCTGAATGTCTGCTTCGATGCAGCCAAGCTGGGCTTCAATGGGTGACCCCCACACAGGTTCCAGTGTAGTAATAAAACAAGAGGTTGTAAACTGACCAGAGGATGTGTGAAATTGACTAGTGAAGGGAAAACCTAGAGTTTCCTGTTCTGTTTTTAATTAAGGCTCTGGCCATCTGCCAGAGGATAAGCCTTATAAACGTTTGTGATTTCCTAGAGGAACAGGCTGTTGGATAACAGCACCATGTTAAAGTCATAAACCCTTTGATCTTCCTTGGGAACAGGAATCAACAACCAGTTCAAAGAAAAATGTTTGATCCCAGACTGTCATATTTGGGAAATGGCTTTTTGCTGATGTTCACATTAATTAAAATACCCTCTTGTAGAAAATGATGTTGCATCTCCCTGAAGAGAATATTATCTGAGCCTGTTAATTGGGCATGCTAGCATAAGGTTCACAGTTTGAATCCTCCAGAACTCGAGGCTAAAAGGTGATTCGGACCCAAAGCAGACAGAAGGGTTACCCTGCCTGTTACCTGTTCACACTATTGCACTCTGAGGTTGGCACTGTGGGAGCAGAGGTCCTGATCTGCGGAGTGTTTTTGTGACACTCACCACATAGGAATGCTCCTCAGCTCAGGCATCTGGAACACTTGATGGACTTCCTGAAGATGCCACAACAGCCTGGTTGCTCTGCTTAATCTTTTCCATCTCCCTCTTGGTGTCCTTATACAGCTGGTGTAAAGCTCTTTTGATCTCACTGCTTCTAGCACCACTTTCCTGACATACTGGCTGATCAGGTCCAATATTTTCTTCACCTGGGCACACAGATCTGCCCTGCTGCACTGGTCGATCTGTGTGTCTTTGTCCTCAGTTCCTTCTTTTTTTGGACTGGTGTGGATGCTGCACAACCTGGAGTTGGGCCTCTTGCTTTATTTCTACCACGAATGTTGCCAGCTCCTGTACATGACATGCCAATTGGGTCAGCTCCTCTTGCACTTCACTGCAAGAATCACACTCCCCTTGGGGCCAGCTGACATCCCAATGACACCAGAGGACTTTCACGTGGGAACTGGATCACTCCATTCCTCTTCATCCGGGGACATTCTCTCCTCTTGTGGGCATCTTGATATGGGTAGCGTCGAGCTTTGGACTCCTAGATGTTTCTTATGCGGCTGACTATGCCAAGTTTTGTACTTGGCTGATGGTTCCCAATGGAATGGGATTTGTGACTCCCTAAGAATTCCAAAATAGGCCAGACAAATCTGGAAGGCAGTAAGCTTGCTCAGGGACCAAGATGCAAAAGGTTATTTACAAGAGACATTAAGAATAACAAGGTAACTGTTTTCTGCAATACTACAAGATAATGGAACAAGCAACAAAACAATACACTTGGGATCAACAATTGGTTGAAGCAATAACAGGGGGTGAACTCCTTCCAGTCCAAGTTCTGCATGCACATTGCCAACATGACAGATGAACCAAGCTTGGGCTTTATGATGCATTGACTGATCAGCAAATGGGAACTGACCCAACAAAGCTCTTTTTACAAATGAACCATATGCAGTGTCCCCTGGATAAACAAGAAACAAAGAGGAACACTGCTAGTTGGACAATGAAGAACTTGGTGGTCCTCTGCGGCTCCAGGCAGGAAGCTGAAGACTCCAGGTTGGGCAGATGGTTCTCTAGACCATCTGCAGCAATAACTACTGGTAGGTCCCTGGACACCCAGGCCACTTCCCAACAAGGAGACTACTGGCAATGTGATCCTCAGGCAGCCTCTATGGAGCGGTACTGGTACACGCACACTTACAGATGAACAGAAAAATAGGAAAAGGGCATGCAGGATGTTAATTGTGGTCCCTCGCTCTCAAGCTAGGGTGGCTCCAAAGCTTACTCATTACTGGATACCTAACTAGCAGCTCTCTACAACTTACCATCGCAGGACTGATGCTGGAACACTGTGGAGGAGCTTCAAAGCAGATCAGTGTCACTGAAGACAGGTCTGCTGAAGACAGAGGAGTGGCTGGGAACATCCCTGGGTCAGCATCAGGCTCTGAAGAAACTGGTCCAGGCAATGAAGGCAAAGCTGGACATCCAGTACGCAAAAAATGCAGTCCAGTAACGCAGTTCTGGTTGCAAGCAAACAGTTCAGTTTTTGGCTAGCAGTTCAGATTTTAGGCAAACAGTACAGATTTGTAAAAGGTTCAGCCTCTAGGGGGTGCAAGGCAGGCTACAGCACAGTTGGTGTAGGTGGGGTTTAGGCCATATCCATCTAACTCCGTGCAACCTAGGGCCATCAGATACTTCCCCTTTTCCTGGAGGGTGCTGTACCTTTAAGAATTTCTCCCCTGCCCTGGCTATCTCTTCAGAGCCAACCCATTTCATTAATATTAATAATGACCCCTGTGCTTGGGTCTACAGGACTCCTGGGCCTGGTCCTGCCTCCCTCAAGAATACTAATTAGGGCCATAGCTGCTGACCTGGCCTTTCTCCTGTGGGCCTCTATGGCCAAGTCCCACCTTTGATATGTATATTAATAAGGGTCTACAGCCACAGCCCACCCTCCTTGTTTATAATTATGAGGACCTTTGTTCCCTGACTCTGCTCCTGGTGCAGAATAGAACCAAAGTAGAACAAAGGAGCCTCAAGCCCACTGTGTCCCTGGTCTGCACCCTTATTCCTATTGTCCCATCCTGGGGCTTTTACATCGTGATGCCACTATTGTTATCTCTGCATGGGTGCTCTGCCTCCTCTTGGGGTTTTCCTTTTCTCCTTTTGGGCACTCGGCTCACTGCTTCCAGGCTTCCTCTTCTATTTAGGGCTGTCAGTCCACTCTGGGAGCCCACTATGCTTCCCTTTTTATTATTATTTTTTTTCAATACAATGTTTATTAAAGTATTTTACATTTACACTTGACAGGATCATGGTTATCAATCTCAAATATGTACATACAAAAGCAAGTTACATGATCCCATCCCCCTCTCATCCCCTCCCACCCCCTTACTCCCCCAGGTTACCCTACCCCCCACACAGTCCCGAGACTTGACAATCCAAAATAAATAATTACATAACAAAGTACAACTTAAATGGAATATAATGTATGTAAAGGGGCCCAAATCTTCTCATATTTTGAATTATTATTATTGAGTCTAGATATGATTTTTTCCATTCTAAGGTTAGCTAGC
The DNA here is from genome assembly GCA_016271365.2 of Neoceratodus forsteri. Lineage (NCBI taxonomy): Eukaryota > Metazoa > Chordata > Ceratodontiformes > Ceratodontidae > Neoceratodus > Neoceratodus forsteri. The sequence goes on from CM057452.1 coordinate 907,497,016, forward strand.
AACTTGTTAAGCCATTCAGAATAGAGAACTGTTTCTGTATTTTTCCAGTTTTTAAGGACCAGTTTTTTAACAGACATAGAAATCAAGGCAATGTGGTATTTTCGATTATTCACTAATATCTGTGAATAATACCCTAGAAGATTAACCACAGGGGTAAATAGGTCTGTCAAACCAAGCAATGGATCTACACTATCCTTAGTGCTATTCCAGAGGGGGGCTATCTCGGGGCAATCCCAAAAGATATGAAACAAAGTACCTTCCTTCTTGTGCATTGATTGGAACTTATTACGCTCCAAGTGGGCACTTTTTGTGGAGTGTAATAAAGGTTATGTAATATGTTAAACTGCATGAGACGTAACCTATCTTGTGTTACAAAATGGTGACAGTTACTCCATAGGACGGACCAGTCTTTATTCCAGTGTGGAAAAAAATCTGACCAAAACTCCATGGGTCCAAAAGGATCCAGAAAACGCCAATCATATAATATATTATACAATTTAGAAATTACTTTAGAGGAATTAACTAAAGGACACAAATCAGAGTGAAAAGAAAATTTAGGAGATGTGGGAATACTCTTATCAAATTTTTTGACAAGGAGATGTCTGAGTTGAAGAACTTTGAAATAGTCCATTGCTTGTAATTTAAATTTCAATATAAAATCTTCTGTAGATAGCCAAGTTCCATCATCCTTGAGGAACTAGGATAATCTTCCCTCTCCTACTTTTGGTAACCATGTAGGGGATAAATTCTTATTGTCTATTTTGAAAGCTGGGGAATTCCAGATCGATTGTGAAGTATCTGTATGAGGATTGTATTTTAAAAACCCACACAACTGTGAATAAATTCTAATAGATGTTGCTATCGTGGTATCTTTTAACTTTTTCAGCAAGGAAGATATGTTTAGGAATAGTAACGTGGAGAGAGCTAAGTTACATGAACGAATCAATTCCAATTCTATCTTAAGCCATGGAGAAAGAACAGAGGAGGGATTTGGGTCTAACCACTTAAGATATTTAACAGCGTGGCTGGCGCAATAGCACATATTCAGGTATGAGAGTCATAAGCCACCCTTAAGTTTAGATGCAGCTAATTTATAGTGTGCTAATCTCGGTTGTTTCTGAGACCAAATGAATTTTACAATTAAACTCTGAACTTTTTTGAACCAACTTCCAGGTAAGTAAATGTTGAACAATTGAAGGGGATATAGTAACCGGGGAAAAACATTCATCTTGATCAAATTTATTCTCCCCCATAAAGAAATGGGGAGAATTGACCAGCAGTCTAAATCCTGAGTCACCGTTTGTAATAACGAGTCAAATTTTTTTTTGATAGTAAACTGTGTACTTCTGGTTAGCTCAATGCCCAAATATCATAGCGAATCCTTAGACCACGAAAGACCAAAAGGTGTAATGCTGTTCTTAAAAACTTTATGGTTCAAAGGGACTACAATAGACTTTCCCACATTTAATTTATAATTTGATAATCTACTGTATTTCTCTATAATATCTAACATAGCTGGGATAGATGTCTCTGGGTAAGAAAACTGTAAAAGCAAGTCATCGGCATAAGCAGCGATTTTAATTTCGGTACCTAAAATTGTGAGCCCCTGAACCTTTGGACATAGGAGCAGTTTACAGATTAATGGTTTCAAGTAAAGATTAAAAAGTAGGGGGGAAAGAGGACAACCTTGCCTAGTGCCAGAATATAAAGAAATATATTCAGAAATTGCTCCATTTCCTGAAATTCTGGCAGTTGGGTTTTGATAAAGAGCCTTCACCCATCCCTGAAATTGTTGGGGAAAACCAAAGGAATTTAAAGTATGCAGTAAAAAATTCCAATTGACTCTGTCGAAAGCCTTCTTGGCGTCCAGGGACACCAAAACCACTGGAAAGGGGCTTCCCTAGATGCTGAGAAGACATGAGAAAGAGTATGAAGGTGATCTACAGATCTTCCCTTCATGAAACCCACCTGCTGTATACCTATTAAATCTGGGAGTATTAAACTAAGCCTATCTGCTAAAACTTTAGTTAGAATCTTTATATCCTGGTTCAATAATGAAATGGGTCTATAACTTTCCACAAATTCTAAATTTTTACCAGACTTCAGCAGAAGCACAATAAGTGCCTCAAATAAAGTGGAATTGACTTGTGTACCCGATAAAATGTATTGATATAAAGAAAGAAGATGTGGGGTGATTTGGTCCTTAAAACATTTATAGAAGTTGGATGAAAAAACATCAATTCCCGGTGTTTTATCTGAGGGAAGACCTTGTATTACCTCCGTAATTTCCAAGGTTGAAATTGGGGCTACTAACTTCCTTTGCTGGGCTTCAGAAAGCTGGGGTAATTGGGCCCCTGTTAAATAAGAGGAAAGAGTTGAGTCAGAAGGCAGATTGGGTATGTCTCCATATAATTGTTTGTAGTACCTGGTAAATTCTGAGACAATTTCCTGAGGAGAGGATTTCAGAGACCCATCTATAATAGAGTGGATTGGGGGGATAAATTGGGCAGACTCCTGTTGTTTAATTCTCTGAGCCAAAAGTTTCCCTACTTTCTCTCCTTGATCTGTGTATGAGGACCTTGTACATAAAATAGCAAATTCCACTTTTTCATTAAGTAAGCCTATATAGGAATCTTTCAATTTTGCAAGTTTTTGTTTAACCTCGTCAGATGAATGTGGTTGTAAATTAATTTCCAAAGCTCTGATCTGTGATAATACAGCTCTCTGCTTTGCCTCGTGCCTCTTCTTTCAAGTGGAAGCCGTCCCAATTAGAATACTCTGGAGATATGCTTTAAAAGCACACCATATAGTGTCAGACTTGTTCCCTTTTTATTATTTGATCTCTGATCCATTAATTTCTTCCCTTTCCCTTCCCCACTCCCCACTTCCTGTGCAGCGCCTGTGATGCGAGTGCAAAAACAGAATTGGGTCCACAGCCCACTCACCACCATGGCCTGGGTCTGGTGTGCTGTTGGAGAGGGTCAGGAAAATGGTCAAGCAGCTGCGCTCCCACCCAGCTTCCCTTTTATGGTGTGGCTGCCAGGCAGTGGAACTCACAGGTCTAGGGCACGCTTTCCACTTGGACCAATGCTGTGTTGCACCACTTGGTCTGCCAGAGACTACTTCCCCCACTGATTGGAGCTCTGAAGAATGAGAAGACAGGTTGTGTCGGGGAGCCGCACTCCCACCCAACTGACCCTTCTGCTGCTGCTGCCACAATGTGCCCTGGGACTGAAGCTGGAGGGGAGCAATGTCAGAGGATCCACAGATCCACCTCAAAGGTATGTGCTCATGGCTGTGCTCACCACGTCCTCCACCCTTCTTGCTAGACTGCTGACTCCTTCTCTTAGTCATTCCCCTGCCCTTTGGTAGGCCAGGGGAGGTCCTGCTGAGCAGCACTGGGGACTGGGATTCTATCACTCACAAGGGAGGGTCTTCTGCCACAGCCCCGCTTTTTGGTGCCAAATGGAGTGAAATAGATCAAAGGAAAATGGGAGGTGGTCTTGGGGGAGAAGATGGTAGGCAGAGGAGGAGAACAGGTAAACTGAGCCCTTTTTTTGGCTCAGGGAACAGATCTCCCTGATTTCTTCTTGTGGTGCCCCTCACTCTGTGGCACTACACATCAACAATAACGTGCATGAGACAATCAAACAAAAACAGCAAACACTTTCAGCACAAATTTTTATTTATTTTATTTATTGAAATGTTTTACCAGGAAGGCACACTGAACAACAAGTTGCTCATCTCCCGGTGCGACATGGGGGGAGGGGAACAGGGGAGCATACAATATTAAAACAGACAACAGAAGTGATAACATTTTTAAACACTAACATGTGTTACCTATACTATGTATACAATACAAATACCAGAAAAATTGTGGAAATAACATAAATTGCACAAAGCGCAGCAGTGGACCACTCAAAAAATAGGATGGAGGATAGACCAAAAGATAGCAGGGGTCAGAAGATAGTTAAACAATGCCAACATATAGTACTGATGGAGACAAGAACAGGCACATGAGTCAGACACTGTCTACAAGATAATGGTATAGCTCCCTTTTGAAAGAGGCATTTTAGAGGGAGTGTTGGAGTCCTACCAAGGGGAAGTTCCAGTAATTTGGAGCAAAATGGGAGAAGGCCTGAAGCTCCATGCTGGTAGTATGCCTGGGAGCAGTTAGAAGGGACAGATCACTTGAATGGAGTGGGTAGGCCAGGTCAGGGGGTTTCAGTAGAATAGCTAGGGAGAAAGGAACCCTAGTCTTAAGGATTTTGTCAGTAAGGATGTCCAGAGCAAAAGAACAGCTGGGCTCAGGAGGTAGCCAGTTTAGCCCAGAGTAGAGCTAACAATGGTGGATAAGCTGGTCTGAGTTAAAACAAAGTGACAAATGTTATTGTATATAACATCCCATTTGTGGAGGTTAGCTTTGGAGGTATGGTAGTAGGTGACAGAGCCATAGGTAAGGCTGGAAAGAAGGATACCCTGAGCAATGGCAATTCAGGTGAAGGGTGTAAGGGCATATATGGTTCTATAGGCCAGGCTAGGCTTGGTAGTCACAGATTTACAGGTATTAGAGATGTGCTGAGCAAACTCTAGAGAATGGTCAAGGGTTATACCAAGTTACTCGAAAGAGTTAACATTCTCAAGGAGGGAGCCATCATTACTGGAAATTGCTAAGAAGCCAGTAACCTTTTCAATCTAGAGCACAGCCAAATAGTATGGAATGTGATTTGTCAGCATTGTGTAGCAATTTGTTTTGGGATGGCTAGAAGTGGACCTTATGGAAATCAGACTTAGGGTTAGAGTTAATGTCAGCCAAATATTTTGAGTTTGTATTGAGCACCAGGTCATCCACATAAAGCAGACAGGAGCAGGACACAGGGTTTAGGGAGAGGTCATTAACAAAGATAGCAAAGAGAAGAGGACCCAAGATAGATCCTTGAGAAACAGAATCTGACAAACTGTTTTCTATTCTCCAGGTAGCCATCAGACCAGGAAACCACCTCAGTGGAGATGCCCAGAGATTGCAGTTTAGTCTTGAGTGATAAATGGTCCACTTAGTCAAAGGCCTTAGTTAGGTCAATAAACACTGCTCTTGTGAACAAACCTTTATCCATGGCTACTTTTGTATCATTTGTGAATTGAAGCAGAGCCGTGGTGGTACTGTAGCCTTTTCTAAAGCCATGCTGGACATCAGAGAGTAGAATATGTTCAAGGAGATAATTGTCTGGACAGCAACAAGTTTCTCTAATAATTTGCTCAGAAATGAGAAGATAGCAATTGGGCGGTAATTTGTAATAAATTTAAGATCACCTTTCTTGAAAACAGGGAAGATTTTGGCAACTTTCTAGACCTCAGAAACAATCCCAGAGCACAGGGATATATTATAGATTCTGACCAGAGGGGGAGCTAAGTAGAAGGAGGCCATTCTGAGCAACCTAGGCTCAAGGCAATCAGAGTCAATCCTACTGCAGACAGAGAGAAGAGACCAGTAGTTGGCGCACCTCCTGGATTGTGACAGTACGTAGGTAGAAGTAGGGGGTGGAGAGGGGAGGGGGGAGGACAAAGGAGCATCCATAGAGGCAAGTGTGGTGTGAGCCAGGGGTACAGAGGTAGGATAGGTGTACATGGATAAGTCTGAGAAGGGGTGGGTTGAAGACATTGGCAATAGTGACAGGGTTATTACAATTGATGCCATCAAGCACAATATCATTTATGAAGTGGGTGTGCCCACCCCCTATAAAACCTTTAATGTGATTCCAGAATTTCTGAGAGTCCCCAGCAGCATTAAAGGGGAACTGTCATCAACAGGGTTTCTTATTGTCTGAAAGTCCATAAAAAGCTAATTTGAGTGAGCCATTGTATTTAAGTGTGAGTCTTTGCAGTACAGAGTTATTCATATGTAAATCAGCCTGTAATTAAGGGCTGGCGGCAGCCATGTGTTTTAGGTTCCTGACAGGAAATGATGTCACCAAGAAACTTGGCCTCCATTTACTGTAGGGTAAACAGGAGATCATCTGTTCTATTAAGTGTGTTTTAAGGTGTTATTACAACACTTTCTACATTTATAGTAATTGTTTTGTATGTGCATTGAAATTAGTGAGTCATCACCTTTACATTTCAAATTGTTAGTAAAAATAATCCATCTTTAAAATTGCTTTAACCTGTAGGCTATACTGTGAGCTTATCATTAAAAACTACACATCTCAATGACAGGTAATGACAGATGTGATGGTACTGGCGAGAGATGGGGACACATTGGTGGTTGTGGTGGAAGTCATGATGGTACTGGTGATTGATGGGGACACATTGGTGGTAGTGGCGGGAGTCAAGAACAGTGTCCTTCTGCTTGTGGTTCTTGTATCACTTGGTCCTGTGCCAGCCACAGTACTATTATTGTTGGATGACATAGGCTTGAAAGGGGTAAAGAATAATTTGGGGTGTCAAATGCGGGCTGACCGTCGCTCACATTCAGGTTCAGCATCATCAGCCTGTTCCTCCATTGTAGATTTGCTTGGGCTGGACCAAGCACATTTTTTTCCACCTCTACCTGTCACTGTCGTTGTCTATGCCAACAAGTTCTAAACATGCTTAAGTACTTAATACTTTGTAAATATACAAAAGTTCTGCTTTATTGTAGCACCAAAAAATTATTGCAAGCAGCACCTGCTGCAGTACTGCTTTATTTTAGCACCAAAAATTTATTGCAAACAGCACCTGCTGCAGTACTGCTTTATTTTAGCACACAAAAATTATTGCAAGCCCTCCAAGACTGTTGGCGGATACTGACTTTTCTGAAACCCCAGCCCAAACTCAAATTGCACCACAAATATTTCTTACACACAGATTTTTATGGCAGAACAACTGCAATTAATTTTTTTATTTGCAAATGCACAAAAGTTCTGCTGTATTTCAGTACAAAACAAGCATTTGTCAATGCCGAATGTTGTCTCGCTGGCATTGGCATTGGTAGTGCAGGAGCTAGAGATGCATAATAGGAATGGCAGTGAAGTATTGAAGTGATACCAACCCCATCCACACCCTGCAGAGACGGACAGGCATTGGGGTGTGCCTTTGGGTCATCAGCTACTATATAACGCTCATGCCATTGTACCTCACCCTACCCTGTAGACACTGTCAAGTGTCGTGGTGTGCTTTGGGGTCTTTGGGCATTATACTTACCCCATTCCATAAAGAAATACGCTGAGGTGGGTGCAGTATAGGAGAATGGGGTGAACGTTGTTGCCGAACACCGCAAGGCACACCACGATGCCTGTCACTGGCTGCAGGGTGGGGTGGGGGTGGAATGGCATAAGCATTACAGCCGAGTATCCAAAGTCACACCCCTGACTTCTGTCAGTCTCTACAGGGTGGGGTGCTACAGTTGGAAACCCTAACACCGTTGGTGTGTGTTGGTATTTTCACTCCAAATTTTCAACATGAGCTTTTTGTGAGCCCACCTCATGAAAAGCGGCACTATCAGTTTGCTAGCCTAAAGGTGGTTTTGCACAGTGGCTATGCCATTTGGCGACACAGGGACGAAAACACAGTTTGGGCAGTATGTGGAAAATGACAACTGTATTGTTCAAGAGGAGATGTAAAAAAAATGGCAACGTTGAAAATCTGGAGTGAAAATATGAAAAATTGGTGAAGTCATGAGCATGCATAGAAACTGTGCAACACACCTCTGTAACTCAATTATTTTTGGGATTTTTTTAACCACATTTTTAACATAGGCATTTTAGGACCTCCCATCATGAACAGTGGCACTGTGATTTTGGTAATTTGTCCCAAGCGTTGATTTCCCACAGTGACCACGCCATTGTGCGCCACAGGTGCGAAAACACATATAATGCAGGATGTGAAAAATAACAGCTGTACTGTTCATAAGGAGGTGGGACAAAATGTCAGTGTTGAAAATCTGGCATGAAAATATTGCAAATTTGTGAAGTAACAAGGGTGCATGGAAAGTGCGCAATGCACACTTGTAACACGGTCATTTTATGGAATTTCATCACCAGATTTTTGACAAAGGCATTTTAGGACCTCTGCTCATAAACAGTGTCACCGTCATTTCCTCAAACTGTCCAGAAAACTGATTTCGCATAGCGACTTTGCTATTCTGCGCCGGACGTGAGAAAACACATTTCAGCAAGGATATGTAAAATGACAACTGTACTGTTCATGAGGAGGTGTGGAAAATGCCAATTTTGAAAATCTGGGTGAAAATATTACAAATTCATTGAAGTTACGGCGTGCGTGAAACTGCGTAGCATGCTCATAAAACAGCTATTTTTTGATTTTTTCCACCGAATTTGCAACATAGGGTTTTTGAGATCCCCCCTCATGAACAGTGGCACTGTCATTTTGTTAATCGGTCCCAAAAGGTGGTTCCACGTAGTGACCGAGAAATCACCTTTCGGGGCTGAATAATGCCATGACAGTGACTGAATTCATGGGGAGGGGTGCCAATAACCCCATGTTGAAAATTTTGTGTCAAAATTCTCAAAAATGCCCGAGATATACACCAAAGTTGAAAAACCCTATTTATGCCATAATACATCTTACCGGCATTTCTTCAGTTCGCGGTCGGCTTTGAAGAGTGCAGACGTGTTCCCGGTCCACCGAAGATCGTCATGCTGGACTCCGGAGGTAAGTATGGAGTGGGGGTTTGGGGAGGCAGGGTGCACAGTGGGTGGAGTGCGGGTTGTGGGAGGGGGGCAGGGAGACCGCAAGGGACAGTTTTCTTTTTTACAGGGTAAAAAAAAAAAAAGGAACATCGCAGGATGGTTTTTGTTTTTCAGTGGATTTGGCATGCAGAGGTGGGCTCCCAGCATGCCACCTATGTGTTTTTTTTGGGGGTGATGCTGTAGCCGACGGGGGATTGGGAACCCCATCTGCACATACCAAAGGAGGGGCAAGAGCCGAGGGAGACTGGGCATCCCCCCTCGGCACACAACAAAAGCGGGGGGAGAACATTATGCCAACAGGGAGTGGGCTCCTCCATCGGAAAAATAAATGGGGAAGGGGATAAAAGCTGATGGGGATTGGGCCCCCTGTCAGCAAAGAAAGACTTTTGGGGGGGCACATGATGCCGAGGGGGATTGGGCACCCCCTTGGCACCCAGCAGAAATGGGAGGGGGGACTTTATGCCGACGGGGAGTGGGCTCCCCAGTTGGCATCGTGACAGGCGGCAGCAGTCACTGCTGCCATGTTGCTTGCACGTTGGGAGGCGTGTTGTTATTCCACTGCATGACAGCTTCACTCTCATTGCAGCGGACCTTTTCTTAGATCTGGTGGCCACATTAGGGATGCATGATGTCAGCACCTGCTGCTGGTTTATTGGGGAATGAGGGACGCACCTACTGATGCGTGCCCTGCTTTCGACCAATAGTGACCACACCACCAAATCTGCTACTACCGCAAGATGTTGGCTGGCACGCAAGCACGAGCCAACATAAAAAATGACTGCAAGCAGCAGTACTGCTTTATTTTCGCACAGTAAAATTATAGCATGCAGCATGTACGCAGGGCAGGTGAGGGTGAGTGCACACTGCAAGTGTCACTGCCTATCCCTAAACTGTAGGGGGTGGGAGTGCAGTCAGCTGGCTGTCATCCGAGACTGCTGGCAGCTATTGACTTTCATGAACTCAACCCCATCCTCAGATTACCCACAAATATTTCATACACAGAGATTTCTACAGCAGAACTACTGCAATTCACTTTTTTTTAATTTGTTAATGCACAAACATTCTGAGGTGTTCCAGTACAAAACAAGCATTTGTCAATGCCGAATGTTTGCTTGTGGCATTGGCATTGGTGGGGTGTGCCTTTGGGTCATCAGGCATAACGGCAATGCCATTTCACCACACCCTACCATGCAGACACTGACAAGTGTTACGGTGTGCCTTGGGGTCTTTGGTCCTTATGCTCAACCCATTCCATCAGGAAACACGGTGAGATTCGTGCAGTACAGGAGAATGGGATGAACTTTGGGGCCAAAGAGTCCAAGGCACACCTCAATGCCTCTCACTGACTGCAGGGTGTGGGTGGTGGTGGAATAGTATGAGCATTACAGGTGACAATCCCAAGTCACACCCATGATGTCTGTCAGTCTCTACAGGGTGGGGCATTGTGGTCGGAAACCCTAATGCCTCAGGAGTTCGTTGGTATTTTCACTCCAAATTTTCAACAAGGATTTTTTGTGACCCCCATCTTATGAACAGCGGTGATATCAGTTTGTTAGCTGAAAGCTGATTTTGCACAGTGACTACGGCATTTGACACCACAGGTGTGAAAACACATTTCGAACAGGATGTGAAAAATGACAGCTGTACTGTTCATGGGGAGGTGTAAAACATGGCAATGCTGAAAATCTGCAGTGAAAATAGTAAAAAAACTGGTGAAGTCACGGGCATGCGTAAAAACTCCGTAACACACACCCTTAATGTAATTACTTTGGGGATTTTTTACAGCAGATTGTCAACACAGGCATTTTGGGACCTCCACTCATGAATAGTGTCACTGTCATTTTCTTAATCTGTTCCTAACAGTGATTTCCCACAGCAGCCATGCATTTCTGCGCAGATAGTGTGAAAACACATTTTGGCTATGTTGTGAAAAATTACAGCTGTACTGTTCATAAGGAAGTGCAGAAAAATACCAGTGGTGAAAATCTGGACTGAAAATATTAAAAATTCATGAACTTACGAGGGTGCGTGGAAACAGCGCAATGCTTGTTCGTAACACAGTCATTTTAAGGACTTTTGTCACCAAATCTTCAACATAGCCATTTTAAGACCTCTGCTCATGAACAGTGTCACTGTGATTTTCTTAATCTGCCTCAAACATTGATTTCGCACACCGATTGTGCCATTGTGCACTACATGTGCGGAAACACATTTTGGAGGAGATGTGAAAAATGACAGCTGTACTGCTCATAAGAAGGTGTGGTAAAATGGCACTGTTGAAAATCGGGAGTGCAAATATTAAAAATTCACAAACTTACAAGCGTGCATAGGAACTGCGCAATGCTTGCTCGTAAAACAGTCATTTTTGGAATTTTTTCACCAAATTTTCAGCATAGCCATTTTAAGACCTCTGCTCGTGAAGAATGTCACTGTAATTTTCTTAATGTGTCCCAAACATTGATTTCACACACCGACTGTGCCATTGTGCGCCACATGCGCGGAAACACATTTTGGGCGATATGTGAAAAATGACAGCTGTACTGCTCATAAGGAGGTGTGGTAAAATGGCAATGTTGAAAATCTGGAGTGCAAATATTAAAAATTTGCAAACTTACGAGCATGCGTAGGAACTGTGCAATGCAGGCACGTAAAACAGTCATTTTTGGGAATTTTTTCCCCGAATTTTCAAAATAGGGTTTTTGGGGGCCTACCTCATGAACTGTGACACTGTTGTTTTATACATCTGTCCCAAAAGGTGGTTTTGCGCAATGACCACGAAATCACCTTTCGGGACCGAATAACAAAATGACAGTGCAAGAATTCATGAGGTGGAGTCCCAAAAACCCCATGTTGGACATTTGGTGAAAAAATTCCCAAAAATGTCTGAGATATGCATCAAAGTTGAAAAAAACCTATTTATTCCATTATACAGCTTACCGGCATTTCCTCAATTCGTGGTCGACTTTGAAGAGTGCATACGTGTTCCTGGTCCACCGGAGATCATTGCGCCGGACTCCAGAGGCAAGTATGTGGTGAGATGAAGGTGTGGGGAGGCAGGGTGTGCAGAGGGTGGCATGGGTGGGGGTCAAGACAGTCAGCGAGGGAACGTTTTTTCTTTCTAGGTTTTAATTTCTTTTAGGAAGACAATGCAGGATGTTTGCCATGCTGGGGTGGGCACCCAGCGTGGCAGCTGGAAGTTTTTTGGGGGGGCAGCGGAGCTGACGGGGGATTGGGCATCCCTGTTGGTTATAGAGAGGTTTGCCATGCTGGGGTGGGCTCCCACCGTGGCATCTGTAAGTGTGTTGGGGGACAGCAGATGGACATTTGCCACGCTGGGGTGGGCTCCCAGCATGGCACCTGGAAGGCTGTTTGGGGGGAAGTGGAGCTGACGGGGAAGTGGGCACCCCATCAGCCTTACAGATTTTTGCCACGCTGGGGTGGGCTCCCAGCGTGGCACCTAGAACTCCATTGGGGGGAGCGCAGCGCAGCCGATGGGGGATTGGGCACCTCCATTGCCATACTGTGTGTGGGGGGGAGAGCGTGAGCACGCTGGGGTGGGCTCCCAGCATGTTACTTGTTTGGGGGGAAAGGAGCTGTCTATGACAGCTTTTTCACTGCAGTGCCAACGTGTACTCACTTTGCATACTGCTGACACAGTATGCAAATTGCCTACATGCTGTAGTACTTTTCTTTCAACTGTATGCCACTGCATTTGCAAAGGCTGTCATAGACAGCTCTTATATTCATTGGCGTGGTGGGGCCGTGCCTGCAAAAGGCAGCAGGGCATTGGAAGTAGGGAGGCACACCTACGAATTCTCATATGGTGGCACTATGTTTCTTGCACATGCATGCAAGCAAACATAAAAATGATTGCAAGCAGAAATACTGCTTTATTTTTGCACAGAAAAATGATTGCAAGCAGCACAAAAGCCTCACACCACTATCAGGCAGGCAGGCACTAAGAAAAGAATAAACACTACTCCATCACTTCCAGAGCACAGCACAGAGGCCCCTGAAATGAAGGTGTACTAGTTTCTTCCTGCAGCTCCTAGCAAAAAAAATCACTACTTCAGGAGATTTATCCATGAAGAAAAAATCTTCCTAGTGCTCCCACTAGTACTAGACACTAAAGACATGTGGTACAAAACAAAAAAATAAAGATTTTGTGATGAAAATATTAGTTTTTTGCAGCTCCTAATCTCTGCTGACTCAGAGCTCTCTCCACTATGATCTCTCCTCCATTACGAGAGGCCCCTGAAATTAAGGTATACTAGTTTCTGTCTGCAGCTCCTAGCAAAAAAAAATCACTATGTCAGACAATTTATCCATGACAAAAAAACTCCCAGTGCTCCCACTAGTATTGGGCACTAAAGTCACATGGTACAGAACAACAAAATAAAGGGTTTGTGATGAAAATATTAGTTGTTTGCAACTCCTAATCTCTGCTGACTCAGAGACTCTCCACTACAGTCTCTCCACTACACAGTAATGTTAAAGTGTCACGTGATCTGGCTTTGATAAATGCTCAGCAATTGGCAATTACGTCCTGCAAGATCTTGAAATCCCACTGGAATGCTGAACACAGAATATCGCTGAATAGCTGCGCTATTTGATATTCGGCTCCCGAATACCGTATTATTCATAATATTCAGGATTTAATATTCGATACTTGCACACCCCTAGTATGCAGATCCTGAAGGGAATTGAAATAGTTTAGGGACTCAGTAACATTATTGGTATGGTATAGTAGTGTCCAATCAATCACAGATAGAATAGCAAAGAAAGTGGCTGAGTCATCTTTCAGAAGTTCTGGAGTGAGATTTCTTTAGGAGGATAGGAGGGTGATCAAACTCTTCAGATGCAATAGACAGGGGAGTGGTCACTAATAGCACTTACAAGGATACCTGATCCAGTGATCCTATCCTTTCTGCTGGTCAGGGTCCAGTCAATTAACATGTGGCTGCCTGTAGTAAGAGAAAGCCTGGTCAGATCTGAGACGAGTTGGGTCATGTGGTATTTTTGCACTAGTGATGCAAGGGATTTAGATGATTTACCACCCCAGTCAAGACTGAAATCATCAAGTAAGATATTTCATTTTTAATAATTGAGGAGGCAATATCTTTAAGGAGTTCAGTTAGACCTGCCAAGCAAATTATGGGATGGTTATAAGCACGTATAATGTAGAGTTTCTTTGTTCCCCCCAGGAGTAGAACAGAGTCCAGTGCCTCACATGGGGACAATTCAGGGATAAGTAATGCTGAGTGATTTAGGTGGTCCCTATATTAGATTGCTATACCACCTCCTCTTTTAGTGGAGGGACGGTCACATCTTATTAGGCTATAATTTGTCAAGAAGCAAGCCGGGTCAGGCGTGGAAGGTTTGAGCCAGGATTCCAAAATACCTAGAATAGCAGGTTTGTGCTGGGACACCCAGATCTCTAACTTGAGGAGATTACTTAGTAGACTTTGAACATTTAGGTGGGCAAATTTTAACCCCTTAGATACAGTCAAGTGAGAGTCAAAGATACTAAGAGGGGCTGAGGGAGCAGGGTTTAATTGAAAATCATCTGATAACTATAGACAGGGTAATAAAGATAAGATACCATGGGCCATAAATGTCAGCAGTACTGGGGCAGCCATTCTGGGAATAAAAGTGGTACTTATTCCCAAACCTCAGTAATTAGTATACGTGTCGTAATTTCACTTCTGTTCTCTATTTTCCTAAATGACCTGCCCTCTCACAACCATTCACATGTATGCAGACGGCACGGTACTGTACACATCTGGACCCTCAACCTTCGAGACCAGACTACAGCAGGACTTTAATGCAGTTCAGCACTGGTTTTGCTCAAATCAGCTCTTTCTCAATGCCAAGAAAACTGTCTCTGTGACCTTCGGGACAAGACAGAGACTTTCAAGGCTGCCCACCACCCCGTCTTTCCACACCCTGGACGGGACTACTCTTGAGACTTGCACCTCCAGCAGATATCTCAGGGTCTGGCTTGACCAGCACCTTGACTTCTCAGCATATATCAATGCCATTCACAAAAAGCTTCATCCCAAGCTGGGCATGTTGTACCGTAATTGTGGAAGCATCCCACTGCCAGCTCACCTTGCTATCATGCAGAAGATGATTCTCCCCATTTTCGACTATGAGGGTGTAGTCTATAGTGTCACCACTAAGTCCACTCTAGTGGGTCAAAATATTCCCAAAGTCTTTAAACTGGATTAATTTAGGAGTAATGTATAGGCTTCCATCAGTCTCACAAAAAAGAAGATTCCCTGTTGTTAGAGTACGTAAATAAACTATCATCTACAAATAATGCCATAGTTATAGGGGTTTTAACCTCCCAGGGATAAACTGGAGTACCCTAAAAACAGTAACCCATGTAGAAAGAGTCTATTTAGAGACTTTCCTATTAACTAACATGGAGCAAATAGTTCGACATAACACTAGGGGAGAAAATATTCTGGACTTGGTTCGGAACAATTTGGGCAATAATATTACTAATTGTGTAGTTATCCCTTCCCTTGGGTCTAGTGATCACGCTATGGTCAAATTTACTTATAAGGGTAATTTAGGCTGTGAGTCTGGCAATACAGTTATTTATAATTTTATCAAAGCTAATTTTGAGGGACTTTATAATGAAATGACAACCTGGAACTGGGCCCTGGATTTTAATAATAAATCCCTTTTCGATATGTGGCAGATATTTGAGGTCAAACTTTCTGCAGCAATTAAGACATATATCCCTCTAATTAAAAAAAACTGATAAAGTGAAACAAAAAACACCATCGATAAATGCAACAGTTAAAAAACATATTAAAAACAAAAACAGAGTATTCAAGAGGGCTCAATTAAGAGGTATCTGGAAATGCTGGGTAAAGTATAAAAATCAGTTGAGGATGACTAAAACTAGTATTAGAAATGCAAAAAAGGACTATGAGCTGAGATTGGCAAGCATGGTTAAAGACAACTATAAATCCTTTTATGAGTATATAAATAAAAAAAGGTGGGGGTACTCCTACTATAGACCCATTAAAAGATCAGGTGGGTAATATAATCACAGACAAAGCACAAATGACAATAGTATGTAACCAACACTTTTCTTCAGTTTTTAACACTAAAATCACTACTAAAAGAAGTCATAGTGACCAGTTAAAAACAGGGGAGATTATTGTGGAAGCAGCAAGAGCACAGAAGCTGCTAAAAGGTTTGGACCCAACAAATCAGCAGGCCCTGATGGTCTTTATCCATGCATCCTTAAAGAATTGGCTGTTCCCTTATCAGGCCCAGTTGCTGCCTTATTTACTAAGTCTTTGGAAGAAGGGCAGGTTATAGATGCATGGAGACAAGCCACAGTGGTTCCTATTTTAAAAAAGGGTTCCAAACAAGAAGTGACCAACTATAGACCTATTAGTCTGACATCTGTCCTGGAAAAAATTCTGGAGAGCATAGTAAAAGAACATATTGGGGAAGTGATGCAGACTGACACTACCCAGCATGGTTTTGTGAAGGCAAGATCTTGCCTGACAAATTTGCTGGACTTTTATGGCCGAGTTAGTAAGGCTTTGGACAATGGTGAGGCTGTGGATGTCATCTTTCTTGATTTCTCCAAGGCCTTCGATAAAGTGCCTCATGGAGAACTTATTGACGCCATTATTGACATGGGTTTGGGTGGTAGTATTACAAGATGGGTGGAGTCATGGCTGACTGGCAGAACTCAGCAAGTCTGTATTAAGGGATTTTACTCCAGCTGGGAGCAAGTGACTAGTGGGGTCCCTCAGGGATCGGTGTTAGGCCCCTGCCTCTTTAACATCTATATTTCATCACTTAATACTTCAGCTGGAGTTTGGTTAACCAAGTTTGCAGATTATACATGCATTGGTCATATAGTAAGTAACTTAGAAGACATTAAAACCCTTCAGTACACCCTGGGGAATTAGAAAGCTGGGCAAATCTAAAGAAGCTTACATTCAATATTAATAAATGCATGGCCATACATTTTGGGAGGGAAAATCCACTAGCAAATTATATGCTGGGTGGCAGAGTACTGGATGTTGTCGAAGATGAACGTGATTTGGGCGTAGGACCAAAAACGACTTGAGTTCTAATTTGCATTGTCAACAAGTAATTAAGAAAGCTGGTGGCATACTTCACTGTATAAACAAACATATAAAAAGCAGAAGTAGTGAGGATTTACTGCCACTATATTCCTCCTTAGTAAGGCCTCACTTGGAGTACTGCGCCCAGTTCTGGGCTCCCAGCGATAAGGGTTCTATAAATGCCCTAGAGAAAATTCAGAGGAAAGTAACTAGAAGGATGAATGAAGTAAAGGGCACGGATTATGAATATAGATTAAACAAACTTGGACTCTACAGCCTGTAATTTCGTAGAATGAGGGGGGGGACCTGTGCATGGTCTACAGAGCCTTGCATGATGACCTATTATGGGAACAATTAGACCTGGTACTCAGGGAAACAGTTTATGACACCCGGGCACATCCGCTACAGCTAATGACCGAATGTTGTAGGACAAGAAAAAGAAGTTATTGGTTCTCAGTGAGAGTTTCTAGAATATGGAACAAATTGCCAATAGAGGTGGTTGCCAGTGAGACTATGGATATTTTCAAGGGTTGTTTGGATGTATACTTGAGTGATAACTCCATTAAGGAGTATACTTAATCTTTGGCGAGCAATATGGACATTAGTCTTTAAAGTTCTGTAAAACCTATGAACCTAGCCAGCCTGGACCCCATCTTCCATTCCTTCTGTCACTTTGCCATTGACTGTCCTCCCAACACCCATCACTGTGTCCTATACCGAAACCTTGACCTCCCCTTCTTGCAAGACCGGCGCCTCTCTCACTGTGTCAGTTTCACGGCCAAATACTGGACATAGTCCCTGCTTCTCTACCTCACCTCTGTCTTCTTGGCCCCTACCCTCCAGGGCTATGATCTAGGGAAAAACAACTCATGTCAACTGTCCATTCCACTCATGTCAACCGCAACAGGCCAGTCAGCATTCACATATTGAACACCTAAACTTTGGAACTCTCTCCCCTCAGATTTCTGTCATGCCTCCCCCTGTCAATACCTTAACTCCCTTCTCAAAAAACATTTCTACCCCATCTGCACATGTACCGAAGCGAGCTCATAACTTGGCAAAAGGACCATCAGAAAAGGATTGAATCCGTACTATGCAATGTCCTTTATTTTTCTGTCTTTTACCTCAATACTGTAATCTAACCTGTTAGCTATATCCTAATGTCTATTGTTTTGTTCAACTGCTGTGTACAGAAAATTACCTTGGATGACTGTCTTTAATGTGTCTTTTATTTGTATTGCCGCCTTTATGTATTCGTTCTATGCCTAGCTACTGTATTTTAATCCTATTAATATAGCTTACTGTCGTATGACTTGTACTTTCACCTGAAGTACTGCACCTTACCTTGTATGATTATCTTGACATGTAAGTGAATTTGTATAATGTGTCTGCACTCCATCTCACCTCCCCCCCTCGGCACATCTGGAATTGAGCAGTAGTCTGGTCAGTATGCCTTCCTGGTAAAACCTTTAAATAAATAAAAAAATATTTCAGGAGTGGGGTCAGGTTAGGATGAGACACCAGAACTACAGTGGTGTTAGAATATGTAAAATCATGGAGCTCTGTGACAGGGCAACAACCTTGTGCAAGTGAGAGGGGGAAAGGATATTGTCTTTCAATGCAAGTAGGGATTGCAGAACAGTATTGCATAGGACTACAAATGAGAGGGACTCAATTTGGGGAGTTACAATAAGTTAACTGCAAGAAAGTGATCTGGGGGCAACTAAAGTGACCATTCAGGTGCAGTGGACTGAGAGTGCAATTACAAAACTGAGTCAGGGAAAGCAATCTTAGAGGGATGCAGCAGGGTAAGGCACTGAAAGCACACCTGAAAGGAAGAATGCAGATATATGGCAAAAAGTGCCCATAGCAGTAGCTAGATAGGTGGTACAGATTAGGTATGGTAATCTTTACAGAGTATGAACTTCAGTGAAGGCAATAAGGAAATAGGCAAAATACCATTAAACAACAGTAGAAAAACCCTGTGATAGCCAACAAGGCAGGTACAGTTTCACTTGGAGTCAGTGAATGCTTTAAGTTGAAATTATGTAAATAAACTGGCAGATGCTTAAATAGTACGCCCTTTACAACAAACAGTTTTACTGAAGAAACAGCTGAAAGACTAGTCACAGGTAATGTACTAACAGACAACTATTCAAGAGAAGGGAGTGTGGGAAAAGTCTCTTGGTGTCCTGGCATTTCCCATCTGGTGATTCCCCTCGAGGATTTCCACTCCTGCTGTGCTACTCATGCTGGGAGCACTCATACAGAACTGCTAATGAAGATGAGCTGAAAAAGGCATAAGTCCCACCTTCAGAAGAGCGATCAGGCCCCTGAATGACTGCTTGGAGACGGTGGCCGGGGAAGTACAGTGGGATCTGTGCTGGGGAGTGGGGATGTGGGCCCCATTAGCAGGAGATCAGCAGCAACAGTGACAGCAGGCATTGCCAATGTAGTGAAGTCCTTCTGGCAATCCTTGCCACTAATCTGCCCCTTGGTGGTGTCAGAGCGCTTGAACTCTCCTGCTGTTTCCTGTCCTTCACAAATATCTCCAGGTCACTCTCAGCATCACCATCCACTGCTCCTGCATGTGTTAGCTGCATGGGCAGCAGTCTGTCCTCGCATGGTGTTCAACACAAGCTGGGTCAGTTAAGAGACACACATTGCTGGGTCACTTAACCAGTGGTGGACAATGCCAGCATGCAGGCCCAGTGTACTGTGTATAGTCACACATATGCCCCCCCATGCAGTGCAATGCCCATACATCTCCAGTGCTGTACACATCACACACAGCACCCATCACCAGTGATCACAGTAGACAAGATCAGTGTAGCACAGTAGGGGATATGCCCACAGACATCCACACCACCAGGATACCTGGATACCACCAGCTGGCCTACACCCATTAAATAAACCATCCAACATACACACCATCGCAGACCGTGCATGTAGCAGTGAGGGACCACATACGTGGTGTACTGTGGCCAATGCAGGATGCATGTATAGGGCTACTGTAGGGGGAGTACATGGAACAGTGATATATGCTTTTGAGGTAGCTGTCCCAGCATTGAGGATTCATTGCCGGGGTACCTCCAGGAGGCACCGTCTGCTGAAATTTTTAAGCATCAGCTTAAAACATTTTTGTTTACACAAGCTTTTAGGGTCTGAGGTGAGCTGTTTTAAAATCTGAATCGGCCAGCCTGCTAAAATTATATTTTAGATTTTATTGTTTATGTTTTTATTAATGTTCTTTTTCCTGTGTATTTATGTACATTTCTACCTGCAGTCTTTCTGTAAGGGTGCCCTTAGACTTCGGGGAAGGGCACCCCAAACAGATAAAATCTACTACTACTATGCAAGACATTCTGTGTCTTCCCTCTGTGCTAAGCCAGCTGTGGCCCATGTCACCATGCCATGTGCCCCACTGGACCCATGCCATGCAACACCTGACACCACTGGGGCATGCACTCCCACAGACCAAGTCAATGTGCCAGGGCTACTGCAGTCACTCATGTGGTTGTGATGGTCTTGACTCCCAACCTGGCTCTTATAGCCACTGCTGGAGAATGCCATATATGGTCACAGTTGGTATGGTGGCTGCTGTAAGTTCCTCAGCAGGGACTAGGAGCACTGCTGTTCATGGGCCACAACCTGTTGCCAGGAAGTCACACTGCACCTCTGTTATAAGCTCCTTTGCATGGCTCTTTAGATCCCCTGCCCACTTCTTTGCCTTTTCCACTGTCCTGCCTCTGCCTTCCATGGTGACATCTGACCATGCTGCAGCTACCTGATCCTCGTTTTCCTGCAGTAGCCTACAAGGTCCTCTCAGACCATGTAGGCCTGTGCTAGGGTCATAACCTCATCCTCAAAGAAGCAGTGTTTCCTTAACTGTCCTTCCTCCATCATGATACTTCTTGGGAAGGGGAGGACGGACAACACTGAGCACTGTATACACATGCAGAACACAGATCACAGGTACAGTGGCATGGTAGCCCCATTGCCCCCTGGCCGGGACACATATGTTTCCCCAAAGAAACATAGAAACATAGACTTTGATGGCAGATAAGGACCACTTGGCCCACCCAGTCTGCCCATTTTCCTAGCTATCAGATAAGCTGCAAATCTTAGTTTTACCAACAGCCTACTTCCTCCTCCCTCCCACTAGAACTGCCTTATGTCTGTCCCATGCATTCTTAAATTCCCTCACTGTATTTGACCTTACAACCTCCTCAGGAAGGCTGTTCCATGTGTACATCACCCTCTCTATGAAAAAATACTTCCTCATGTTGCCCCTGAGTCATCCCCTCTCTATCTTCAAATTGTGCCGCCTTGTTCTTGCGTATCTCTTTTTCTGAAAGATGCTACCCTCTTGGACTTTGTTGATTTCCTTAGGGTACTTGAAAGTTTCTATCATGTCCCCCTCTTCCTCCTTTCCTTGAGGGTATACATATTAAACCTTTTTAGTCTCTCATACGAAGTCTCCTTTCGTATGGCTTCTGGTGCAGACCCTGCACAATTTTAGTTGCCCTCCTCTGGACTGCTTCCATCCTGTCTATGTCCTTGTGGAGATGGGATCTCCAGAACAGTACTCTAGATGGGTCTCACCAACTGTCTGTACAGAGGGATAACAACTTCCTGTTTTCTACTGGTGATGCCTCTCCCTATGCATCCCAGTATCCCCCCAGCTCTCCTTACTGCCTTGTCACATTGCTTGCCTGCTCGAGATACTCGGTGGCACCCAGAAAGTTAGGGATTTTCACCTGTGTATAGCCTTAAAGTATGGTAAGCAAGGTGGAACAGGGTTGGTATAATTGTGGTTGCAACTTGGAGGGGGGTGAGGGGCTGGTCTAGTGCAGGAGAGGACTTGCCGTGTTAGGAGAGGGAGAAGGATAATTATTTATTGTTTCTTTGTGACAGTGTAGCATAGGGAAAGTAAAGCCTGAATAAAAAAGGAAGAGAAATCAGTAAGTGCACTTGTGGAGCTTGAGTTAAGTTCCAAGGAAGCAATCACAGTCACTATTGTTGGCAATTGGCAAGGTGAAGCTTTAACTCCTTTTTAAACATGTCAGTATTTGTAGGATTGGCTAGTTCAGCAGGGAGTTGACTGAGCTACTGAGGGGCTCTGTAGGCTAAAGACCACTGTGTTAGTGAGGTTCTCTTGAAGGGCACTAAGAGTGAGCTATGTGCACTGCGTCTGGTAAAATTCTGAGATTGAGAGAACTGCAGTATATTGAGGATAGCAGGAAGGGAGAGGCCTAGTAGCACCTTCTTTCCCAGGAGACAGATCTGGTACTTTACCTGCCCTAGCAGATTAAGCCATTGTGTTTGGGCATACAGTTTATATGTATGAGTGAGCTTGTCCGCACCCAGGACTAGATGGCATGCTTTGTTGAGAGCTACTTTAACATGCTTAAAAGCCATATCAGAGGCAGCACTACAGACTACCAACTGAAGATGGACAAAGCAATGGGGCCTGATGGAATTCACCCCAGAATTCTAAAAGAATTAAGGGGAGAACTAATGACACAACTGACTACCCTGTTTAACAAATCATGGGAGGATGGTGTGGTACCTGAGGACTGGAGGAAGGCAGGTGTGATTCCCCTTTACAAAAGTGGGAGCAAGACAGAGGCAGGAAACTACAGACCTGTCAGTTTGACTTCTGTGGTAGGGAAAGTGATGGAATCACTTCTGAAGGAAAGCATTGTTGAGTACCTAGAGGTCAGTGGGGCACAGGACCCAAGGCAGCATGGGTTCACAGAGGGAAGGTCATGTAAGACGAATCTAATTGATTTCTTTGACTGGGTGACCAAAGTAGTAGACCGAGGAGGGGCTATGGATATGGCCTACCTAGACTTTAGCAAGACATTTGACACAGTCACATACAAAAGATTAATAGTCAAATTAACCAGCCGGGGAGTGAGTCCCAGGGTGGTAGCCTGGGTAAAACATTGGCTGGACAACAGGACACAGAAGGTAATTGTAAATGGAGTCCACTCTGAAGAAAGAAAGGTTACTAGTGGGGTACTGCAGGGTTCAGTACTGGGTCCAGCCCTTTTTAATGTCTTTAGAAGTGACATTGCAGAGGGACAGAGAGGAAAGGTATGCCTCTTTGCAGATGACACAAATATCTTTATTTCTTTTTTATTTATTTTTTATTTATCTGTAATATAGGAAGACCTTTGAGCGTGAGCTCTTTTACAAAGGTTCCATGTCAGGGTGGACAAATAATACAAGACACAAATACAGTAGTTACAGGGTTCAGCACATATATAGTAGTTCAGGGTTCAGCACATTAGGCAATTAAAGAGCAGTTCATAAGAATTATAGACAATCAGTGGAAAACAAAGTTATTGTAAGAGGATTCAGGCTATGTCTAGGATGATAATCTGGGAAGCTCAGCCCTGGAGACCACCAAAATCCATTGATAGACTATGGTTGAGAAAATGGGTGAGGGGGGTTTGTGGGGGCAGTACACAGAGTGGTAAAGAGGATTAATAGCTTACTAGTGCTCCTGGCTAGGCTGGGATGAGGGCAGGTTTTTCTAGGTATCCGTGCTGGTTATTACCAGTGGTGTAGGTTAGTCTTTCAAGTATGGCCTGAGAAACAGGTGCATTGTGAGCTAGACTTTTGGTGCTGTTTGAGGCCTGTTTTGAACTGTTGCAGGCTGTGTGTTGGTAGTTTCAATGGGAGTTCATTTAGCCAAAGGGGGGCTGGGTAGGAGAAAGTGCACTGCCCAAGTGAGGTTCGCCGGAATGGGATGGACAGTGCTCCATTTTTCCTCCCTCTGATGATGTGGGATGAGAGAGAGGCCTCGAGCAGGTTTCCTACGCAGGGTGGAGTTTTTCCAAGGAGTGCCTTCTTACCCAGGAGACAGGTTTGGTATTTGATCCTGTCTTTTAGGTTAAGCCAGTTTGTACGCTCATAGAGGGTGCAAGCATGAGTGTATTAGTCTGCGCACAGGGTCAGATGGCATGTCTTATTTAGTGCAATTTGGACCCTGTTGAGTGCAGTATCAGTGGCAGCTCTGTAGACCACTAGCTGTAGTCTATTGTGGGGAGTATGGAGCTGGAGACTGAGATTCTGAGTGCTTCCGGGGTGAGGGATTTCTTATGTCTATAGAGGACCCCGATCTTTGTATTTACTGATCTGACAAGGGAGTCAATATGGTTGATATAAATCAGAGAGTCATCAATGGTGACCCTAGGTACTTAAACGATTGTACCTGCTAAATCTGCTCACCAGCGTTATTAGTGATTTCGAGGGGAGTGAGCCTGCGTTTATTGTAGGGGCTGGAATGAAGCATGGCCTTGGTTTTCTTGTAGTTCAGTAGCAGTTTTTGCCTACGGAACCAGTCCTCAAGTTTGTTGAAAGAGGTCTGTAGTTCTGTTTGTAGGGCAGCCTGGGAGGTGTTGCTTCAGCAGCACAGCATCGTCCAGATACAGGATGAGTTTGGTGTCACAGGCCGCGGGTAATTCATTAACAAAGAGGCTAAAAAGCAAGGGACCTAGGATTAATCCTTGAGTAACTCCTAGGAGTACATCTCTGGAGCTGGATAACATCTGCCTGATTTTGACTCGCTGATTCCTTTGTGATAGGTAGTCATTGAACCAATTTAGGGTGTTTGGAGCCACTCCCAGTCTTTGGAGCTGGAGTACAAGTAGAGGGTGGTTGACGGTGTTGAAGGATTTAGTGAGGTCAATGAAGATGGACCCCACCAATCTGCCTTCATTCAGCGCCTTGTGCACATAGTCAGAGTATGCCAGCAGTGCAGTGGTGGTACTGTGTTTTTGCTGGAAACCATGTTGGTTTGGGCAGAGCAGATTGTACTTGTTCAGGTATTCTGTGAGTTGGTTTGCTACGATTTTTTCCAGAACTTTGGATAGTGGGGAGAGGATAGATATTGGCCTGTAGTTAGTTACCAGTGCCTTGTCTCCATTCTTATGCACTGGAGTTACCAGGGCTTGCTTCCATACTTCCGGGAACTGAGCTAGGGCCAAGGATTTATTAAATAGCATTGTAATGGGTTTGATCAGAACATCAAGGGTCAGAGATAGCAACTTCATGTCTAGCCCATCACTCCCCAACTTAGTTTTTCCTAGGACTTTCCTGACCATTGTTTGGGCCTCCTTTGCCATCACCTTCTTAAAGTAGAAAGCTAGGTGGTTAGTAATGGTTAGGTTGGTGCAACCTTGGTTCTCCACCGGCAGAAGGTAGTCTGGGGGCAATACTAGGGACAGGTCAGTAAAGGCCTGGTTAAAGGCATCAGCAATGGCTAGTGGATCTGTGGAGGGTGCATTATTGATATTGAGCATTGTAAGATTCAACTTCTGGTCTTTGCCAAGGGTGTTCTTGAGGTTGTCCCAAAACCTCTTTCCATCTCCCCAAGCGTTGTTGAGCTGGGTCTTATGGAAGTTGGCCTTCGCGAGATCTGCAACAGGGTTGATACACAAGGAGGTGTGAAAAGGATGAAAAGGGACTTGGCAAGGTTGGAGGAATGGTCAGAAGTATGGCAGCTTGGATTCAATGCAAAGAAGTGCAAAATAATGCACCTGGGAAATAAAAACCATGGGAAAGATTACACAATGTGGGGAGGTACTAATAACAACAAAAATGGAAAGGGACCTGGTGGTAATCATATCAGATGACCTTAAGGTAAGCAAGCAATGTGAGAAGGCAGTAGGGAGGGCTGGGGGGATACTGGGATGTATAGGGAGAGGCATCACCAGCAGAAAACAGGAAGTTGTTATCCCTCTGTACAGCCAGTTGGTGAGACCCCATCTGGAGTATTGCATCCAGTTCTGGAGACCCCATCTCCACAAGGGCTTAGACAGGATGGAGGTGGTCCAGAGGAGGGCAACTAAAATGGTACAGGGTCTGCAAGAGAAACCATATGAGGAGAGACTAATGGAGCTTAATATGTATACCCTTGAGGAAAGAAGGTAGGGGGGACATGACAGAAACTTTTAAGTACCTCAGTGGAGTTAACAAAGTCCAAGAGGGTAGCATCTTTCAGAAAAAGAGATGTGCAAGAACAAGGGGACACAATTTGAAGATAGAGAGGGGATGGGTCAGGGACAATGTGAGGAAGTATTTTTTCACAGAGAGGTTGGTGGACACATGGAATAGCCTTCCTGAGGAGGTTGTGGGGTCTAAAACTGTGGGAGAATTCAAGAATGCATGGGACAGACATAAGGCAATTCTTGTGGGGGTAGGAAGAAATAGGCTGTTGGTTAACTAGGATCTGCGGCCTATCCTGTAGGTAGGGAAATGGGCAGACTAGGTGGGCCAAGCGATCCTTATCTGCCTTCAAAGTCTATGTTTCTATGTAACCCATAATATTACTGACAAAAATGAGCTGGTGACTGCGAGGAGCAGGGCTGTTGGGGTAAGGTAATGTCTGTGTTTAAAAATAATGCCTGGCTTGGCATTAACAGTTTTGACAACTTGGTCTATGTGCCAGGTGAAGGAGAGGGCATCATCTAAATTTACCCCTAGGTATTTAAATGTGTGAACTTGTTCCAGAGGCTCATTCATTTTATCAATTATGTTCAGCTGGAGATTTTTTCTTTTTGGCATCTGGGCTAGTGAACAGCATTATCTTATCTTTTTTTTTTTTGTAATTGAGCAATAGTTTGTGTCTGTTAAACCAGTCCTCCAGCTGGTGGAAACTGTTTTGCATGTCTTTGAAAAGTTGCTCTAGCTGAAGGTTACAGTTTACAACAACAGCATCATCAGTGTAGAGTATGATTTTGGATGGACAAGCATCTGGTAAGTTGTTTAAGAAAAGGCTAAACAGCAAGGGTCCCAAGATGGACCCTTGAGGAACCCCTAGCGAGACCTTCTTAACACTGGAGAGGATTTCAAATCAAATCAAATCAAATCTTTATTTATCCAGGTGACCATCATTGAGCAAGCTCATTTACAAGATGGACCTGCTGTTGTCCAAGACAGTTATACATACATAGATTGAGAATACAAAGTACAACATGTGCAAAGAGTTACAAACAAATTTACAGAAAAGTGGCAGGTGCACGATATACATTCCAAGCGTTCTTGTAGGAACTTACATGCATCTTTCAACTTTGCTGTGGTATATACAGACTCCATGTATGCAGAAGTTGAGGTGGTATGTTTAGTTATTCTTAGTTAAGCCTCCATCAGAGGGTACAATTCTTTGCATGTCATCCCTCAGTGACCATTTACCATACTTGGGTGAGGATCCTGGGCTGCATAGGGGCCCCTAATGAGGTCTGTATGTTCCACTTAAACAGTGAGAGGAGAGTAATATGGGAGTAGTGGTGCCTTGGGTGCCTAGGGCCACTATGGCAGCTTACTAGTGGACTTGATTAAAATAGGGAGGGGAGGAACTAGATTCATGTCTGGATGTGGTAAGGATACGGAGTGAACCGTCAGCCGGACAGCTAGGAACTATGGAAACACTTACAGATTTCGGCGAACGTTTTGTCATAAATGATCCTAAACAGGGCTAAACTGACAGGAGAGATGAGTCTCAAGGATCTTTATACCCTGTTCCAGAGTGTAGGTAAAGCGTGGCTTATGGCAGCCCTGCCAAAGTGGGTACTGATCCTGGGGATTTTCAGAGAAATTAGAGAGTGGCTTCTTAGGGCGTAGCTACTGATTGGGCTCAGGGGGAGGCAGGCAACAATGTAATCTGGGAGTTTTTTGGTAAGGGCTTGGAATGTCCAGAGTGCTACATTTCTACACCGCCTATATTGAAGGGAAGGTCACCCTATGGCTGCATATAAAGAGCAGTGATGTGTGGAGGATGGGAGGCCAGTTATATATCTTAGCGCTCTGTGGTAGAGGACATCCAGTTTTGCAAGGTGTGAGATGGAGCACTAGCCATAGATAATGTCGGCATAGTCGATTAATGAGAGGAAAGTTGATTGAACAAGCTGTCTTCTTGTGTCTGCAGTCAGAAGGTGTTTAATTCTGAAGAAGAGGCCAAGCCTCTGCCTAAACTTTTTCATCAATTCTTCTGTGTGCTCCGCAAAGGAGAGTTTGTTGTCCAGCCATATACCCACATATTTGAATTTAGGCATGAACTCAAGATCTTAGCCTAGAAGGGTAGTTATAGGAGGAAGGGTACCAGAAGCAGCAAAGTAGGCCCTAGTGCTAGATGGGGTAAAGAGCATGGCCTTAGTTTTTTTGCATTTAGCAGTAGCTTTTTGCTGAGAAGCTGATGCTGCAGCATATTGAATTCAGTTTGTAGATCTGTGCATGTGGCTCCAGGGGAGTCACGGCTTAGATAGAGCACCGTATCATTGGCAAACAAATGGATACTGGCTTCTGTAATGCCTAGGTCCAAGTTTTTAATGTAGATGGCGAACAGTAGAGGGCCCAGTATGGAACCCTGTGGAACTCCTCTTTTTATTGGTTTGAGAGGAGAGAGCTCACCTTTGGCCTTAATTTGTTGCTGCCTATTGGAGAGATAATCCTGGAACCAGTCCAGTGAGGCTGAGTCCATACCTACGTTTTTTAAGGTGGAGAGAAGTAGGAAGTGGTTGACGGTATCGAAGGCCTTGCTGAGGTCTAAAAACACAGCACAAACAAATTTTTTTGTTGTCAAGGTCCCGTTTCCAGTCATTAGTGACTTTGGCCAGTGCCGTAACAGTGCTATGCTTTGCTCTAAAACCAGACTGCATGGGGATAAGCAATGTAGAGTTGTCTAGAAATGATCTCAGCTGTAAGTCCATGACTTTTTCCAGCATTTTTGATAGTATAGGTAGAAGAGAGATTGGCCTATAATTGTTCAGGTCGCATGGGTCCCCTGCTTTAAATAAGGTGGTAACATGAGCGGTTTTCCATTCCCGCGGGGATAGAGCCCTGGGCTAGGGACAGGTTGAATAAGTGTGATATAGGTGGGGCAAGTATGTGGTATGCTATTTTCAGAAAGTATGGGTCGAAGGAGTTGGCTTCTGCACTTTTTATGGTATCTAGCCATAGCATAAGGTCTTCAACTTCTTTTATGGTGGTTGGGGAAAAGGAGAAGATCGTATCTTTGTTACTTTGGTCTGGAGGCTGGGCGGTGAGCTGTGGACAGAGACTACTTACTGGTGCATTATCGAATGCCATGCCTGCAGTGGCGAAGTGGTTGTTGAAGGCTTGAAGAATTTCAGATTTATCACTGATAGTGACATTGTCGATGGTGATTTTGGAGGGTAGTGCACTACCTGGGGAGTGTCAAGGCAGTTCCTTTATGGTGGACCAGAATTTGGTTGAGCTGTTGGATGCAGATAGTAATTTCGTTTTGATAATAATTGGCCTTGGCCTCTCTGACCATTTTCGTGCAGGCATTTCTAGCTGTCCTAAAGAGACACCAGTCTGCATCAGCCTGCTATTTCTGGGCCTTTTTCCATAGCTGGTCTCTTTTGAGTAAAGCATTCTTCAGATCCGGGTGAAAACCAACAGCAGGTTCTGTTTTTTAGTCATGCTTTAACTAGAGGAGCATGGTTGTTTAGGGCACTGGCAATGATTTCATGGAGAACATTATAGGCATCACCCACTGATTTAGCCAGGTAGAAAGTCTGCCAGAGCAAGGAGTTTTTTAGTTCTTGTATGTAGGCCAGAGGGTCAAAGTTCTGTCTGAATCTTTTAGTAGAAAACTTTGATGTAGATAGTGGGTTCGAGATGGTTCTTATGCCAGCTATGAGACAGTGGTCACTAACATCTGCTGGAACAATACCGGCATGGGAAAAGTAGTGTGGTTTGTTGACAAGAAAGATGTTCAGAAGTGTGCTTTTCATTGGATTTTTCTTGTTGATGTGCGTTGGTTCTGTAATCATTTGGGTGAACCCGTGGGAGTCGCAGAATTGTTTTAGGGGTAGCGATCCATTCAATATCCTGTCATAGTTAAGGTCACCTAATATAATTGTTTCCAGAGGTGTCATGTCCATTTGTGAAGACAGATGAGCCAGGAGCTGTGGTCCTGCTGCTGGGGGTCTATAGCAACCTATTATGCGGAGTTCCACAGATTGGGATGGTTCAACCCTGAGAGACAGGCATTCAAAGCCCCCTGCAATGGAAGCAGAATCTAATATAGATACTGTAAATTTGTTTTTAACATAAATGGCTACTCCTCCCCCCTAGTCTTTCTATCTGCTCTGAAGAGGAGGTAGTTGGGGATATTAACCCCACGTCTGGTGTGGATCCCCGAAGTCAGGATTCCGAGATCACTAGTATGTCTGGGGCAGTGTGGATAATCTAGGCCTGGACAGAATCCAACTTCTTTAGAAGCTGCAGACATTGGCATGCAGAAAACTGATTTCTTTTAGGGTAGTAATTTCGGTTGGAGATGAAATCAACTGTGGGGCCAGGATTGAGCTCGACGTCTCCCGAGCACAGTAGTAGGAGGAGCACGATACTTCTCAGATTGGCAAGGAGATGTTTAAAAGCATGGGCCTTGTTGTGTTTTGTGTAGGTTAGATTTCAGGGATCCAGGGACCGAGCTGACCTCTTGTGTTGCCCTGCCAGTACGTAGATTAAGGTCCATGCAGAGTAACACCCGACTATGCAGCGTATGGGTGGCTGGGGTTTGGGGCCATGCATAGCCGAGTAGTTTGCAGTCCCTCTTCAAGTGGATTCAACAGAATTTGACTGAATCAGGGCCAACCGGGACAGCATAATGAATACATAGTCTTATTATGTGGATGTCCTTGTGGCGTAGGGCATGTCCCTTTATTAGAGTCAGATCTGTCAGGGGGTCCACTAATATTAGGTATCAGGGAAATGCAGGCTAGTAAGTAAAGCCAGCCGAGACCTGCCATGGTAGCTTATTCAAAAAGTGGAGTGTACTATCGCAGGAGCTGCTAACCAGAGTCTTTAGGTCTCCAAATTTATTGTATGGGTAGTTACTGCTGTGGTATGATGGGGTCAGTATGCACTAAAAAGGGATCTAAGAGTAGCCCTGACAGTTGCATGTCTCTGAACAAAATTTATTTGATGTGGGTTCCTCGTTAAGGGAAGGAGAATGGACAGGAGGATGGAAAATGTCTGGATTGCAAGAGATATATTTCTTCAGTGGGGACTGATAGAGGTGCCTATGCAGAGTGGAGTAGGCCAATGGAAGATTATATAGGTTCCAGGGGTCATTTTTCCGTATGCAACTTGTTTGGGGAAGTTTAAAAACGGAGTTACACAAGATAAATGAATACTTCCCTTGGCTAGAGAAAGGAGAGAGTAGCTCGAATTAATAGTGGGGCAACATAAAGGCTAGCAGTCTGAGTGAAAACAGCTCAATTAGCAACTGAAAGGCCTGCGATTTCCTTGGCGCCTTGCAGTCTGGAGAGAGCTACTAAGTCACGAAGGGGCTGTAACACTTGGTTCCTGGGAACATTTTTAGACAATAAACACAGTTTTTTGGCAAATCACTCACAGTTCAGTAATTTGTTTTTTTCAGTAAAAGGGATGTTTCAAGTAAAACAGTGCCTTAGCATGGCAGAATATGCTAGTCAGCAGGACAGGATATGCTAGTCAGCAATAAGCAAACCTAAAGAATCAAAATAGTATGCCTCAGCAAGACAGAATGAGATAAGGCTGCTAGAAGGCTTAGTTGCAAAAAGAGGATGGGAGGAATTTCAGTTGTTGACAGTAAGTAACCAAATAAATTGAAACATCAGATAGGAGTGGGTGGAGACTGTGTGCATTTAAAGGAGGCCTGGGAGGGGGAAGGGAAGTGGGACGAAAAATCAAGGGGAAGTTTGCAGAGCTAGCACTGAATCAGTGCACATACAGTTGGAGATAAACTGCAGCGGAGGGGAATGGTAAGTTACTTTACACAGGCCGAGCAGAACAGGCTAAAATAAAATATATAAATTAGAAGCCGAGTACAGGGATGCAGGCTTACATTAAGCCACACGTCTTGAGTGCTCCTGTCTCAGGTGAGTGAGACCAGCCAATCAGTGAGCTCTACACAGGTGTGGAGCCAATAGCGCTACCCTGAGAAAGCACTGAAATTGAAAATAGGAAATTGCAAGTAATGATCCGGTTCAGTGTTCACACAGCCCAGAGATATTGTGGCAATTTTTCAAGCATTGTACCTTATCTATCTCTTTGGGGGGTAGGTGGATCAGGCTCCTTGCACCATGGAGGTGCTAAGCCTGGATCGTGACCACTACCCGAAGGGGCAAGTGGCACCTGTAAGGAAGGAGACGGCAGATTAAACAGGAGCAGATGGGGGGAGGGGAATGTGTCTAAACAGAGACACACAAAGAGAGCTGAGCACCAACTTGAAAGACAAATCAGGGGGCAGTCTTAGACAGAGGAAAGGTGCCAGCTAACTCAGGAATCCAAAACAAGCACAAAAGAACAGACTGATGTGAGAGGGCAGGAGGGACAGAACAGAGACAGAGGAGGACAGGGGGACAAAGAAAGATGATTAAGAATGAAAGTCAAAGGCAGAAACCTTAGGCTCAAGACAGAGGCTACACAGATTTTACAATTCACTGAATTTTCTAAGTCCATAGCAGTAAGCATGTAAACCCAGCCAGTAAAACTTTTTTACAAACTCAGTTCAAGGCAAAAATCAAGGGGAAGTTTGCAGAGCTAGCACTGAATCAGTGCACATACAGTTGGAGATAAACTGCAGCGGGGGGAATGGTAAGTTACTTTACACAGACCGAGCAGAACAGGCTAAATTAAAATATATAAATTAGAAGCCTAGTACAGGGATGCAGGCTTATATTAAGCCACACATCTCGGGTGCTCCTGTCTCAGGTGAGTGAGACCAGCCAATCAGGGAGCTCTACACAGGCGTGGAGCCAATAGCGCTACCCTGAGAAGGTGCTGAAATTGAAAACAGCAAATTGCAAGTGATGATCCGGTTCAGTGTTCACACAGCCCAGAGAAATCATGGCAATTTTTCAAGCATTGTACCTTATCTATCTCTTTGGGGGGTAGGTGGATCAGGCTCCTTGCACCGTGCCAGTATGGTTGACACCCGTCCCATTTCCCGCGGGACAGTCCTGATTTCTGAGGTCCCATCCCATCTCCTACCCCCCTGTGGGACGCCAAATGTCCCGCTTTGCATCCCCTACCTGGAATGGAGTAAGTGGATGGAAGTTTAGCATGATGTCCTTTGTTTGCTTCTTCACCACACCAGCAGGTGCAGCAGCAGCGTTGTATCCCCTAGCGAGTAGCAATCCATCCCTACTGGCTGCAGCATTAAGTTACAGGCAGAGCGGGAGTGGGAGGTGGCGGCGACTCACTCGACTCGCGACTGGGCTACTGATCAGTTTTGCGGCTACCGTTCACCAAGGCAAGACTGGAGTGGAATGGAGGAGTCCCTTTGTTAGCCCGTTGTGGTTTTGCTGGCTTTGGTGTGGGAGAAGCCGTGGGGGGGTCGTCTTCCCATTCCCAATCAGGTCCGACTCTGCTGGAGTGGTGTCATGGCATGCAGACTAGTGTCTGCAGTCAGCCAGTCAGTGTGTTGGGTTTCTTTATTGTTCCCGGCCCCACCAGGGTTCTCAATCAGGTCGGCTCAGCACCTCCAATGACTCACTACTGCAGCAGAATTGATGACGAGTCATCTGGGGGTGTGGTTATCTACTGGCGACATGTTTAAATGCCGGAGTCACCAGTGGAATTTAGTTAGTAGGAGCCAGTTTCCTTGGACTGCTTGCTTGTTCCTGCAGATGCAGATGATCAATTGGAGAGGAGAAAATAAGAGCGCTGCGCTGAGAGTGAAGATGAGACACCACACTGACTAGAGAGATGCTTGACCAAAGGAAGGGGCAGCGAGAGGGTGGCATGCAGTCTGTGTCACAA
Organism: Neoceratodus forsteri; assembly: GCA_016271365.2. Taxonomy (NCBI): domain Eukaryota; kingdom Metazoa; phylum Chordata; order Ceratodontiformes; family Ceratodontidae; genus Neoceratodus; species Neoceratodus forsteri. The sequence continues at coordinate 907,530,596 of CM057452.1, forward strand.
CAGGCTCTCAGGACAGCAAGGAGCAAGGTGGCCAGGACCATCAGAAACAGCAGACTGACTTTGAATTTGTCTCCAACAACAAAGTCTGAAGAGGAAGAAAGGACTGGAGAAGTTCACAATAAAAGAGCTGTAGTCACTGTCTGTCACTTGAAGTTGTGGTTGATTAGGGGGCAGCTGCCCAGAACTTTAAGATCAGCCTTCCTTGTTTGCCCATTGCCTGTCAGTCCCTTCCAGTCTGAACTACTGTCTGCTACCAGAGAGGTCAAGAGGAGGTCATTGAAGTGCAACAAGCATACCTACCACCTAAGGAGTGAATTCTGTTGCAATAAGCCAGGTATGTGGGCTTCTAGCTGAGCCAGCATTTTTTTTTCACTGTTTTTTTTTTCACTGTTCTGTACATTAAAATTAAATGGTATGTAATGTGATGTGTGTACTCAGGAGATTCAGAGGGGAATGTGACTGTACTTGGCAGAATTCATAAAATTGGTTAATTGGTTAATTATTTTTTTGTGTTTTTTTATTTTTTGAGTCATTTATGTTATTGAAGCACTTGTTTGAGGTCAGTTTCTTATTCTGCAGTGTAGAGATATTTTCAAGACAAATCTGTACTCGTGCTATAACTGTCAAACCAAACCAGACACTTTTTTTGCAAAACGCTGGGCTTATGAACAATTGGTACTGGCCCGCTAGTCAAAATACTGGTAGATTTCTGTGTCTGGCTAGTAAGATTTTCATAGCCCTGCTGACTTGTACTGGAGAAGGCAATACTTCAATATGTATACCATCTGGACCAGTGGAAATTCCATCTGTAGTGCTGGTAAATTTTCACTAGCCCGGCTGCGAAAGTTAATTTCGACCCCTGCGCATGCCAATCGATATAGCACTGATTTTCCCCTGGTGCCTGGTAGGTAGGTCATAGAAAATTATAGTGAAATTAATGGGTAAAGGGCACGCACAATTCGTGCTCCCTCCTAGCAGAAAAACTGCTTTTGCTGGTTTGCTTTTACAGACTTCTTAATTGTTAGCATGACAGCCATAGATGCGATTGATTTTCCCCTGCTGCAGGTGTCTTATCTTTTGTGCCAAACACATTTATGGGCTAGCCACGATAAACTTGACCATTTGTGCACCATGTAGTTGTCTCTGGGCAGGCATATGTAATTTCTTTACAATAATTTCAAACATAATTATTGGGGAAAGGCTGGCCCGGGCCCCTTCTCTTGCATGCTTCTCTACTGAGAATGTCAGCGTGCCTCAGTGCCTGTAATCGGTGTCAACAGCTGTCATACTGAATGCTGCTATTTGTTCCAGTCCGCAGTGTCATATTGGATAATGCCATGAATGTAAAAAAAGTGGCACGTGATGCCTGCCAACATGGTAGCCTTTATCTATTATGATATACTGCTTGCTTAGCCTGCTGTTGTGTTTCTTGGCATGTCTGCTATTGGAATTATAATGAGTCATTGTGACAGCATGCATGCCAGGGGAAAATTAATCATTCACGTACTGCAGGTAAAACAAGTTTACTAGCCTAGGTGATGAAAAATAGAATTGTAATGTGTGCTAATATATTTCAAGGATCTGTCATTACATAGACCGGAGCTACCAGTCTTGCCACAGATTCCCCTGAGATAGAATAATGTAAAGCTACGGTTTGTTTTTGCATCTCAAGTTTGTTGGAGTCCACATGTGCCCACCCACATTCATCCAGATACCACACGCTTGCCCATATTTACATTATTTGATGGCAAATAGAAATATTTTGAAAAGACAGGCCTGATTCTCTGGTAAAATGTTATGGTGTGGTGGCTGCGGCTCCAGTTAGAATTTGGTGGGGTTTTTTAGCTGTCTGTCATTGAGCTTTTGAGGAGCATCACTGTTATGTTTATTTTATTAGCTGGATCATTCAAACCAAGGCTCGCTGGATGTACGTTGCTCCAGACACATGTCAATTGTAATTAGTCAATTGGAAACCCTGTTTAGTCATTCTTTTCAGTCAGTATGTCTAGCTTTGTTTGGCAGTGTGTTTGTTGCATTATGCTTCCAACACAAGGGCCAACTTTTCAAGGCCCATGAAATAATGAGATTCCATCCTATTAACTGCCTCCATACCTGTTGTTGTGGTGCTGTATTTGTCATCTAACCTGTAGCCATAATGGCTGGCTTGTCTCTTTTGGTGCTTTGTCTGGCTGCCATATAAGGCGAAGTTGCACTGTGCTTTCAGACAATGATTGGCACACGTTATAGTTTCTCCACAGAAGATAAGATTCATATTGCAGCAGTTAATGTGTGTTGATTATCTACTAAAAGCATATTGCAACATTTATGTCAAATTGTGAGGTAAGTACCGGGGCTCAAAGAATGAAGCGATCTGTGGTGACTGCATCCTCAAACAGTAAGAGACTCTGTAAGTGGCAAGATGTGTGGAAGATGGAGTTCAACTGGGTTGACAAGTGCAGTGACATTAAAGCCTCCTGCAGATACTGTAGGTGAGAAATCCTGGTGTCACATGGGGGACGAAATGATTTAACAAGACATGAGAGCACTGATCAACACAAGACGGCAATCCAGCAAGCCAAACACAGCCATCTGATGACAAAGTGGGCCAGAACTACTAATGTGGATGGAACGGAGCTGAAGGTTACTGCAGCAGAAGCGGCTGAGGTGTTCCATGCAGTGCAGCACAACATGTCTTACAATTCCTTGGACTGTGGGCTAAAGCTGGCCAGTCAGCTGTATGGGGACTCTGAGACTGCCAAAAAACTTGCCTGTGGCAGAACAAAGGCTGAAGCCATTGTAGAGAATGTTCTGGGATCACATTCTCTGGAATGCCTTCTGAAAGACTTGCAAAGTCCAGGGGTGTCCTTTTCAATAGCATCCGATGCATCCAACAAGGGCAGCATAAAACTATTTCCACTGGTAGTAAGGGTATTTCAAAAAGGAAGAAGGTGTGGTTAATGCTCTCCTGAACTTCTATGAAGACCCAGATGAATCTGCTCAAGCCATAACTGAGCAGATTTCATCTATTTTGCAAAGGCATTCCTTGCTGTGGAACTCTGTGTCGGCATATGGTGCTGACAATGCCAATGTGAACTATGGGAAACGGTCAGGCGTGTATACTAGACTGAAAGAGAACTGCCCATCACTTCAAAAAGCAAACTGCCCTGCTCACATCCTTCACAATGCTGCAAAGAAGGCAGCAGCAAAACTGACATATGATGTGGAGGTGTTCGTCCTAAAAATGTTTAGCCATTTTTCAGGGTCTGCTACAAGAACAAGAGATTTAAAAGAGTTTTTTGAATTTTGTGACATGGAATACGAGTCCCTTCTGAGGCATGTGCCAACCAGATGGCTGTCATTGCTGCCAGCAATTGACAGAATAGTCAAAAATCTTGCTGCACTGCAGTCCTATTTCCTGTCACAGGGAGAGGATACACCTAGACAGATCTGGCAATACTTTGCTGACAATGAATTTTGAATCACAATAGTACCTGATAGCCCATAGCCCATTTGCTCTTCTCCCCACACCCACTACCAGCCCACCCCCAGCTAATTAATCTTTTGCCTGTGCTTGATCTTTTCCTTTTTCTTCTCCATTAGCTCCTTATATTGTTTTGCCACTAGAGGGAGCCTGATTAAGTTTGAACAATTTGCTCCCAATACCTCACTTGTCACATTTTACTGCTCTCTAGTAGCTGTTTTCACTTGGTGATCACCCCCTCTCCAATCGTCGAAAGCTATCCCACCATTGTGCACTCCCCAGATCAGCCCTCCTCCTCCTGCTCCTGTCAGGCAATGTCCACCCCAATCCCGGGCCTGGCAGCACTGGTCCTCCCCCTGAAATCTCCTGGGCTACGCATTGCTTCTATGAACATCTGTAGCCTCCTGAAAAAACTGGACTCTCTACACTGCTGGATGATGCTTCATAAACCTGATGTTGTTGCCCTGGTTGAAACCTGGCTGTCTTTCTCCACTCCTAACTCTCATGTCTCTCTCCCCGGCTACACTCTCCACCGGTTGGACCGTGTCGGCAGGAGAGGTGGGGGCTGTGTCTTCTATTTGAAGGATTCTCTCATGGGGCTACCACTCCCCCCGCCTGACCTCAACCATGAGGCCCAGGCACTTACTCTAAAGCTGTCCCCTGACCCAGCTAGAGGCCCATTATTCCTAACCGTAGCCTACATACCCCCCAAGAACCAATCCCAGGCCCTGGGCCCACTAATTGACTACCTCACCTCCCTACCCAACTCGTCGGACCAAATCTTGGTGCGACTTGAATATAAACTGGCTCTGCCCCTGTCCTCCTCCCACCGTGAGGCTTTCGATTCAATTGACCTAACTCAACTGGTCACACAGCCTACTAGAAAAAACCTAGGGGGGACAGCACCTCCTGGATGTGGTCCTCACCAACAGGCCAATCCACATCCACAACATCCAAATCCTCCTGACTGCCTCAGTGTGACCACTCCCTGTGCTTTTCAACTGGAAACCCTCGGCCTCATCCCGGTCAAAACCACCTCTCAAGGTGGCTTAGGCCTGGGGGACTCATAGGCCTCAGACAGCTTCCTCTTACCACTGATTGGTCCCTCTGACGAGGGCAACCAACATGACTTGGCCCTGGCCTTCTTTGTAAGCACTTTCAACTTTGCCTGTGATATCTTTGCTTCCATAACTGCTAGGAGGTCCAAAGTGAAACATGCCCTTGGATCACCCCTGCCCTACTGTGGCAACTTAAGCAACGTGACAATCTTTGGCACCTTGCTGTTGCTACTGGCCATTCAGCTGACAGGCAGTCCTATGCTGCTGCCCGCAACCAGTGCACCTGGGCCATCCGCAAAGCAAAGGCGGAATACTACCAAGCCTCTCTTACCTCCTCCTGGGGGAACCCCAGGTGCTTCTGGGACAACATCAAGCAACTGAATGGTCACTCCCAGTCCCCCTCTCCTTCTCTTCTCAACATCAATGGTACCGTCTCCTCTGACCCTGCCCTCATTGCCACCCACCTCAATAACTCCTTTACCGACCTTAGCTCAGTACTTCCTGGTAACTTTTTCAGTCCACCTCCTCCACCTGTACCACCATCCATTGCCCTCCCCTCTTTCCACCTGCGTCGTGTCACCATGCAAGAAGCTAGGCCTTACTTGCTAAAAGCCCTAAAAGGTAACACCATCGGTAATGACTCACTTGATCCCTGCCTTTTACGTCAGGTCCTGGATCAGGTCCTCTTACCTATTACGTGCATTTTCAACAAATCACTCTGTCTCAGACAATTCCCCTCTGCCTGGAAGATTGCCACAGTTACCCCTGTCCATAAAGGTGGTGACAGGACTCTTCCGGGTAACTACCGACCCATCTCAATCCTCTCCCCCCTCTCTAAGGCGTTAGAGAAAATTGTGGCTTCCCAAGTCTCTGACTACCTCTGTAAGTACAATGTTCTCTGCCCTGAACAACACTGGTTCAGAGCAGATCATAGTACCAATACAGCACTCCTGGAATTTTCCAACTTCCTCCATGCCTCCTTGGACTCTGGTGCCCTGGCTGGTGCTATATTCATTGACCTGTCTAAAGCATTCAATACCGTTCACATCCTCTTTGCTCTCCACCCTCGACCTAATAGGCTTTGCCTCAGGACCTGTTTCCTGGTGCACCAGCTATCTCTCCGCCCGCTCCCAATGTGTGAAAGTCAACGGTACTCTCTCTGAAACATGCCCCATTCGCTCTGGGGTGTCGCAGGGCTCAATTCTTGGACCCCTACTATTCTCACTCTTTCTTAACTCCCTACCCAGCAGTTGTACGGGTAAGATGCTTCTCTATGCTGATGATGCTGTTCTCGTTGCCTCCCACAATGACCCCATGCTGCTACAGAACTCCCTCCAACTAGTCTTTGACTCTGCAGCTACCTGGTTCACTGAGCACCGACTTGTTATCAACCTTAAGAAAACAAAAATGATGCTCTTCTCCCACCCCCAAAATAAGTACAGCAAGTTTCCCTTAGCTGTCCCTCCACACCAATCTCGTCATTGACCAGGTGCAGTCCTATAAATATCTTGGTATAACCTTTGACCCTGCACTTTCATTCCATGAACATATATCTGCTCTAAATTCTGTCGCCAACTCATGGCTAGGCATTCTTTACTGGCACAAGAAATGCCTCCCTCCTGATGCCCTCCGCCTAGCTATCACCTCCTCTGTCATGTCTCTCATTGACTATGGCCTTCCGGTCTATGGCTCAGCAGATCAGACTACCCTCAACAAGGTTCGCCTCACAGTTAATAAGGCCTGCAGACTTATCACTGGTGCTCCCAGACTCACTCACACATGTGAGCTGTACACCCTGGCTACCGTACTCAACCTGGAAGAGTAACTCATGTAACAGACATGCCAGCTCACCTTTAAAGCCCTGCATGGCCTATCCCCCATAGGCCTATCCAACTCCACCATTCGCCCATGCACACCGGCCCTGATCACGCGCAGCTCGTCAAGAAGCTACTCTAGTTATTCGAGGCGGGACCTCTCAAGGTCAGAGGGCATTCCCCTACCGTGCACCCCACTGGTATAACTCCCTCCCTGCCAGTGTCTCAAACTCACTAACCTTAGCTTGCTTTAAGCCCAGGCTCAGAAACTTCCTGCTTAGCTCTCGCAAATGCAACTGCTGCTAGCCTAGTGAAAAAATATATATATATACTCTGTTTGACAATGCTCACTGAGCGGCTCCCCTTCCTTTCCCTACTAATTCCTCCTCCCTATCTCCTCCCTTCTCCCCACCAGCTCTCCCCGACCATAAGTTTTGCACCTTTTGTTATCTTTTGCTTCGTTGGAATTGTATTCTATTGAAACAAAATTGTAATTGAACTGTAACTTTTTATTTATACGTACTGTGTCCCTTGTACTACTGTTCTGATGTCCTCTTTGTGATGAGGTACCTTTGTAAATGAGCCTCTGGCTCAAAGGTTTCTAAACTGATGTTTAACTAAATAAATAAATAAATAAACATGGGGAAGGCACACTTCTGAGACTGCCACAGTGCTACCTGTATTTCCTTAGTGCCGTTCTGGTCGATTTCAATGAACACATAGCCACCCTAGAAACAGCACAACTGACAGCTATGGAAACATTTGCAGTGATGGCCTCACTTAGACAAAACTTGAAGCCGAGCAGCAGACAAGTTTTGGGAAGCTTTGGGCATTCATGAGGATATGGATACTGTCTCCTGTAAAAGCTGGAGACAGATTTTATCCTTTTCCTTGAAACTGCTGTCAAATACTTGGAGCAGTGGTTTGACTTCAGTGATGACAACTACCTAAAGAAAATGTCTATGCTGTCTTTGAAGGAACCCTTTGCCTTTGATGAATTATTAAATGTTGTTGCTGCCTTTTCTCTGCAGGAGTCCATAGATGCAGACAAACTCTTTCAAGACTATTCAGTCATCAGGCCCCTTATGCCAGATTTGTGTAGACTGGACCTAGCACCAGCAGAAAAGTGGCAAAAGATTTGTTCGGATGCACCAGACCTACCTGCTCTGTATCCAGTAATTGCACGTATCATGAGCATCCCACCTTCAAATGCTTTTGCTGAGAGAGTGTTTTCTTTTCTAAAGAACAAGTGGACCAATGTAAGAAATCGTTGCAGGGTGGAATTGATAAAAGCTGAACTTGTGGTCACAATAAACTACCGAATGAAATGTGGAGAATTCCATTCAAACATTATGTGGAACAGATCCCTTTTGCAGGCTGTTAAATTGAATGCGAAGTATAATTTCAAAGCTAAGAAATGAGGTGTAGAGCGGGTGAGTGAGAAAGAGGTGGAGCAGTTTTGAAAGGGGTGAATATCTGCTTTTTTTTTTGCTTGAAAATGTCCTTGCTGCTTGAAAATTGACTTGTTGCTTTACTATTTCTTTTTTTGTGTAATAAAAAATGCATTTTTTGCAGTGTTGCATTTGTCTGTTTCCTGATTTCAAGTTACCAAAGGTTCTGAACACAGACAATGTTAATAATATTCCACGGGTGAACATGCAAGGAATGCTGAGTTAAGGCATACATGGGGAGGGCAGTGGCACATGACAAAGCATCCCAAACATCCTGATTGGTACCCTGTGTCATAAGGACGACGTGGACCCGCGGCAGCAGCAGCACATGCAGTTGGCTGCCAATGGTCAGGTCACGTGCTTTTTTCCCACTTTGGGCTTCTGAAAAGGTGGTAATCCTACACCGTGGAGGTGCTATGGCTGGATCATGACCACTGCCCGAGGAGGCAAGTGGCACCTGTAAGGAAGGAGACAGCAGATTAAATAGGAGCAGATGGGTGGGGAATGTGTCTAAACAGAGACACACAAAGAGAGCTGAGCACCAACTTGAAAGACAAATCAGGGGGCAGTCTCAGACAGAGGCAAGGTGCCGGCTAACTCGGGAATCCAAAACAAGCACAAAAGAACAGACTGATGGGGAGGGCAAGAGGGACAGAACAGAGACAGAGGATGACAAGGGGACAAAGAAAGATGATTAAGAATGAAAGTCAAAGGCAGAAGCCTTAGGATCAAGACAGAGGCTACACGGATTTTACAATTCACTGAATTTTCTAACTAAGTCCACAGCAGTAAGCTTGTAAACCCAGTACAGTCTTAAATAGGATTAAAAAAATATATTAACAAAGCCAGTAAAACTTTTTACAAACTCAGTTCAAGGCAAAAATCAACGGGAAGTTTGCAGAGCTAGCACTGAATCAGTGCGCATACAGTTGGAGATGAACTGCAGTGGGGGGGAATAGTAAGTTACTTTACACAGGTCGAGCAGAACAGGCTAAATTTAAATAAATAAATTAGAAGCCGAGTACAGGGATGCAGGCTTACATTAAGCCACACATCTCGGGTGCTCCTGTCTCAGGTGAGTGAGACCAGCCAATCAGGGAGCTCTACACAGGCGTGGAGCCAATAGCGCTACCCTGAGAAGGCACTGAAATTGGAAACAGCAAATTGCAAGTGATGATCCAGTTCAGCATTCACACAGCCCAGAGAAATCATGGACATTTTTCAAGCATTGTACCTTATTTATCTCTTTGGGGGGTAGATGGATCAGGCTCCTTGCACCGTGGAGGTGCTATGGCTAGATCATGACCGCTGCCCGAGAGGGCAAGTGGCACCTTATCTACCTCTTTGGGGGGTAGGTGGATCAGGCTTCTTGCACCATGGAGGTGCTATGGCTGGATCGTGACTGCTGCCTGAGGGGGCAAGTGGCACCTTATCTATCTCTTTGAGGGGTAGGTGGATCAGGTTCCTTGTACTGTGGAGGTGCTATGGCTGGATCTTGACCACTGCCTGAGGGAACAAGTAGATTTAGCCTATTTTGACACATTGAGTTCTGCTCAAGAGGTACTGTTGAGGTACCATGAGAGGTAAATAAATAAGTAAACTATCTGCAAGTGGCATTTCCACTTTTACACCCTGAACATGCTCAGAGTTGGACAGTATCAGGTCCAGTACAGCCCTCTGTAGGGACAAGAAGATAGCTCGTGCCCTGTTGGTGCAGAGAAACAGGGTGCTGGGGCAGGTCGGCCAGACCTTGAAACCACTCGCAATGTCTCAAGTAGCCCTGCACTCACACACAGATTATACACACACTGCAAAGTTGTAAAACTGAAAAACCATTCTTAACAAAATAATAAATACATACAGGTGAATAAGAAGGCTGGCAGCAGTTCCCAGTTACCCCAGTGCTTCAACACTCAGTCTTCATCAGGGAGCAGGTCTCCAGTGAAGAACCCCTGCTTTAAATACCCACAAACTGTGCAACATTGAACCAGTGCACACAAATGACTTAATTACATAGGCCATGCACCAAATCCCATTTTGCATGCCATTACTAGAATGTATTTATTCATTTGCATGCCTAATTGCTCTTGTAGCATATAAAAGGAGAGGTGGAAGCTGTGTGGTTCTGGCTGCATTTGAAAACAGGCACTGAAAAAGAGAAGGGAAATCCTAGCCCCTCCAAAAAAATCTGGGTAGTTAGTGAGTTAAACACCAAGACAGAGCAGTCAATAGGGAGAAGGGCAGGGGTAAATGGAGAAAAAGACAAAGGCAGTAAGGACAGGGATGGAGCAAAAATAAATAAAGCCATAAAAATGGAGGGTAATGAGTACCAATGCCCGTAGTCTAAGTACAAAGCTCCCCAAAATGGTGGCCTTGGTGGAAGAGAGATACCTGGCTATCATGGCAGTCACAGTAACATGGTACACAGAGAACCATGACTAGGATGTCAACATACCAGGGTACGCAATCTACAGGAGAGACAGGGAGGGAAGAAGAGGAGGAGGAGTAGCTCTCTATGTAAGGGAAGGGATCAAAGCAACAGAACTAAAGGGTAAACAGGGAGGAGAGGAGGCACTGAGGGTCACCCTGGAGACTGGAAATGGCTCCACAATCTGCACAGGGGTTGTATACAGACCCCTGTCTCAGGGGGAGGAAATAGACAAGGAAATGATAGAAGGCATCCTTGGGATGGCAGAGAAAGGGAAGATATTGCTGATGAAGGACCTGAATATGACAGATGTTGAATGGAGCAACTTTGCTGCAGCCACATCCAAGAGCAGAGCATTCTCGATGCCCTACAGGGGGTATGCCTCAGACAGCTAGTTTTGGAACCCACTCAGGAGGGAGCAATCTTAGACCTGGTATTCTCAAATGGGGACGGAGAGAGGATCTCTGATCCTGAAGTGGATAGCCATCTGGGAACAAGTGACCACCAAACAGTATGGTTCACAATAAACTTAACTGTAGAGTCAAGCCACACAAAAGTGAAGGTACTGGACTTCAGGAGGGCTGATTTTGTCAAAATGGGAGAGTGCCTCAGAAAAGCACTAGCAAACAGGCAAGAAGGTGAGGTGGAGTAACAATGGGGAAACATCAAAACCACCATCACAGAGGCAACAAGCCTTTGTGTGAAACAAATCAAAACAAAAGAAAAAACCTCTATGGTTCTCAAAAGAAGTGTCAGGGAAGGTAAGGGAGAAAGAGATAGCATTCAGGAAGTATAAGGAAACACAGAAGGAGCAGGACAGAGAACTGTACCAGTTAAAGTAGAAGGAAGCGGGGAAGGCAGTCAGAATAGCAAAGGCCCAAACCGAGGGAAAAAAGCCAACTCGGTAAAGAAGGGTGATAAAACCTTTTATAGGTACGTTAGGGAGTGAAGAACGACTAAGGCAGGGATACTGAAGCTGAATAAAGAGGAAGGTGGTTGGGTAGAGAGCGACAGTGAAAAAGCAGGGATACTGAATGAATATTTCTGCTCAGTATTCACAATGGAAACGCAGGAGGAGGTACCTAATCCAGTCAATAGAAGCACTCTAGATAGGGGGGTTGATATTAGTCCTTTCACAGAAGAAAAGGTTCTAAAAGAACTCTTAAAACTGAAGGTGGATAAAACAATGGGGCCTAACGGGATTCATCCCAGAATTCTAAAAGAACTAAGGGAAGAACTAGTAACATCACTGGCTACCCTTTTTAATAAATCATGGGAGGATGGTGTGGTACCTGAGTACTGGAGGAGGGTGGATGTGATTCCCCTTCACAAAAGTGGGAGTAAAACAGAGGCAGGAAACTACAGACATGTCAGTTTGACATCAGTGGTAGGGAAAATGATGGAATCACTTCTGAAGAAAAGAACTGTTGAGTACCTAGAGGCCAGTAGGGCACAGGACCCAAGGCAGCATGGATTCACAGCAGGGAAGTCATGTCAGACAAATCTAATTGATTTCTTTGACTGGGTGACCAAAGTAGTAGACCAGGGAGGGGCTGTGGACATGGCCTACCTAGACTTTAGTAAGGCATTTGACACAGTCCCGCACAAAAGATTAATAAATACATTTGCCAGCCTGTTAGTGGGTCCCAGGGTGGTAGCATGGGAAAAACTCTGGCTGGACAACAGGACACAGTGGGTAATAGTGAATGAGTCCACAGTGAAGAAAGGAGGGTTACTAGTGGGGTACCGCAGGGTTCAGTACTGGGGCTGGTCCTTTTTAATGTCTTTATAAGTGACAGTGCAGAATGACTGGAAGGGAAAGTATGTCTCTTTCAGGGCGGACTGGCCCACCAGCATACCTGGAAATTTCCAGGTGGGCCCCCCTCAGTTGAGTAAATGGTTACCTTCTGAACTCTGAAAACGTTTGCATTTATCATCTTTTTTCTAATTAAATGGGGTATCTGGGACACTGTTGATAAACGTAAGATGCAAACACAGAGCTAGTGTATCAGATTGAAGTGGAATATTGATATGAGTGTGTCAACCTGGGCCCTCCTCTATTGATTTTCCAAGTGGGCCCTTGTATTTTCTTTCTAGGTGGGCCATCTGTACCCCAGTCTGACCCTGCTCTCTTTGCAGATGACACAAAGATCTGCAACAGGGTTGATATGCAAGGTGGGGTGGAAAGGATGAAAAGGGACTTGGCAAGGTTGGAGGAATGGTCAAATTTATGGCAGCTTAGATTCAATGCAAAGAAGTGGAAAGTAATGCACCTGGGAAGCAAAAACCCAGGGGAAGAGTACACAATTGGGGTGAGATACTGACAACAATAAAATTGGAAAGGGACCTGGGGGTAGTCATATCAGATGACCTAAAGGTGGGCCAGCAATGTGAGAAGGCAGTAAGGAGGGCTGGGAGGATATTGGGATGCATAGGGAGAAGCATCACCAGTAGAAAACAGGAAGTTGTTGGCCCTCTGTACAGACAGTTGGTAAGACCACATCTGGAGTACTATGTACAGTTCTGGAGACCCCATCTCCACAAGACATAGAACAGGGTAGAGGCTGTCCAGAGGAGGGGCAACAAAATGGTGCAGGGTCTGCAGACATATGAAGAAAGACTAAAGGAGCTTAAGATGTATAGCCTTGAGGAAAGGAGGGAGGAGGGACATGATAGAAACTTTCAAATACCTCAAGGGAATCAACAAAGTCCAAGAGGGTAGGATCTTTCAGAAAAAGAGATGTGCAAGAACAAGAGGGCACAATTTGAAGATAGAGGGAGGACGGCTCAAAGGTAATGTGAGAAAGTATTTCTTCACAGAGAGGGTTGTAGATACATGGAACAGCCTTCCTGAGGAGGTTGTAGAGTCAAAAACAATGGAGGAATTCAAGAATGCATGGGACAGACATAAGGCAATTCTAGTGGGGGCTGGAGGAAGTAGGCTGTTGGTTAACTAGGATCTGCAGCTTATCCATTAGGTAGGAAAATGGGCAGATTAGGTGGGCCATGCAGTCCTTATCTGCCATCAAATTCTATATTTCTATGCAGCACCAGGAAGGTCTCGCTAGGGGTTCCTGAAGGGTCCACCCTGGGACCCTTGCTGTTTAGCCTCTTATTAAACAACCTACCAAATGACTGTCCATCTAAAATCATACTCTACACTGAGAAAACTGTAACCATCAACTACAACAACTTTCCAAAGGGTGGTGGTGAGCACACAGTGAGCAGCCTCCATGTCACAGACCTGAGAACATGTGCAGATACACCTACAGACAACTGTAGAAAAGACATAAACCCATTTGTATGAATACCCCTGGCACTGGTTTCAGGCCATTTCAATTTATACTTACCACCAGCCACCTGCAGTACCTCTGTGGAAGCTGTGTGGTTCTGGCTGCTCCTTTTATATGCTACAGGAACAATTAGGTATGCAAATGAATAAATACATTCTAGTAATGGCATGCAAATTGGGCTTTGGTGCATGGGCTGCATAATTAAGTAATTAACATGCACTGGTTCAATGTTGCATGCTACCACCAAATGTTACCACAATAGTGCAGCGCTGGCTGCATGGCCAGTACGGCGATGACCATGATGTAGTGCAACGTCAACTGATGTCATATTACTGTGCAGGCGTTTGCACTGTGATGTTGCCCTATGCCACTGAGTACTTGTAGCACAGTGCTACACATTTGTCCATGAAGCACATTGCCATCCACGTGTGGCTGACACATCCCTCATCTAGAAATATCCTTATCACTGTGCAAATTGATGTTAATGCTGTGCTAACAACATACTGTGCTAACGCCCAGCTTACTCACTTTGTTTAATTTCATTTTATTATTTACCCTAGAAGGCATATTGAGCAAGACTGTATGTTTTCAAATGCATCCAGCATACAACACATAAAATGACATAGTAAAACAAACAGATTGGCAAGCACAGTTACAATGAGCTTGTTCACATAACATGAGTAACATCTGTTTTTGAATAATGATGTGCAACATTTAACAGAATTTGGGAGGTTACTTTAATACCTGGCACTAACAATATCAAGTGCTCTTTGAGGAGGTGCAGTCATCCTAAATGAAAATGTGTAAAGTGCACTGTTCTGTGATCTAGTGTAACAATGGTTATGCTGAATAGTTAATAGCTCAGAGACGGATGAGGGAACTTTTCTGAGTGTAATTCTATGAAAAAAGTGGACATTTTAAATTTTACACAATCACCAAAAGAAGGTAACTGAGCTGCGTAATACAATGAACAATAATGAGTTCACAGAGGAAGGCTAGTTATGAATCTAGAAACTGAACTATAGACAACTTTACCATGGAAAGCACTCTGGTCCAAGTAGCTGAATAGCACAAGATGCCATTGTCAAAAACTGATAGAAGTAAACTGTTGGCCAGATGTATTTGTGCTTCAGCGAGAGATTGCTGACTACAGAATGATCAGCCTAGATGTTCGTGAATGATTCCTACTATTTGATCTACCTGAGTATTATACTGTAGGTGAGTGTACCATCCAGGATAACTCCAAGATACTTGAAATCATTAACCAACTCAGAGGATTTTCCATTTAGTGCTTTTAAACAAAGCTTGCTGTTACAGTATTTCTTGTTCCATGCAAAGGTCATGGCCTTAGTTTTATTAGTGTTAAGAACCATCCTGCAGGTTGAGAATCAGCATTGAAGAATATTCAAATCTTTTTGTAGAGTGACATTTAGGGCCTCTAAATTCCATCCCCTATTAAAAATGACCTCATTGTCTGCATAAAGGAGCATTTCAGTGGAAGGACAGGCAGCAGGTAGGCCCTTTAAAGAAGACAGAAAAGAAGGGACCCCAACACGGAACATTGCAGGATGCCACAATCAACTTTATGAAAACTAGAATAATGATTTTGCATGACAGTTCTGTGCTCTCGGCCCACAACATAGTCTCTAAGCCAACTTACTTCTTTAGAGAAATGGCACCAAGAAAGGGAATGTAAAAGGAGGTTATAGTTCACTAAATCAAATGCCTTGGTGAAGTCCACGAACACTCAGGAAGGCATTTGACACTGTCCCCCACAGGAGACTGATAGGCAAGGTGGACAGCTTAGGAGTGGGGAACAAGCTCATGAGATGAGTGGGCATTGGCTGGAGGGGAGGGCTCAGAGGGTCATAGTAAATGGGGTGTGCTCGAAGGAAGAGAGGATGACCAGTGGGGTTCCCCAGGGGTCTGTGTTGGGACCAACACTTTTCAACATTTACATTTAGAACATTACAGAGGGTCTATGGGGGAAGGTGTGTCTGTTTGCAGATGACATGAAAATTTGTGGTAACAGAGTTGATATGGCAGAATGATGAGTGGCGGATATGATGGCAGATTTGGTCAGGCTGGAGAAGTGGTTGGAACTATGACAGTTACAGTTCAACACAAATAAGTGCAGAATTATGCACATAAGGCACAACAACCTGAAGACAAAATATCAATTTGAGGGGGAGGAGCTAGAGGTGACAGAGCAGGAAAGAGACCTGTGCATAACCATCTCAGACAATCTGAAAGTCTAGCGTCAATGCGAGAGAGCAACTGAAAAGGCATTAGGAATGCTGGCATGCATAGGGTGGGGTTTCACAAGCAGGAGGAGGGAGGTGATGCTGCCATTGTACAAAGCCATGGTCAGGCCACACGTGGCATATAAGGTCCAATTCTGAAAGCCATACCTGCAATGAGACAAGGACAGGCTGGAAAGAGTCCAGAGAAGGGCAACCAAAATGGTGTGGGAGATGCAGGGGAAACATATGAGGAGGGATTGGGTGAGCTGGGCTTGTTCTCATTGGAAGAAAGGAGGGAGAGGGGGAATATGGTGGATATATTCAAGTACTTGAAGGGCATTAACAGGGTAAGAGTTGTCAGCATATTCAAACTGAGCGGGAACAATTCCACGATGAGACATACCCTCAAACTAGAGGGGGACAGATTCATTGGGGACATCGAGGGAGGTTCTTTACTGAGAGGGTGGTACAGCCATGGAACAGGCTGCCGGAATGAGTGGGGGTAGATACAGTGGGGTGTTTTAAGAGGGCCTGGGACAAGCACATGGGACTGGTGGGTGGAGGGCAGACTGGAAAGGGATGGAGGGAGCCTTCCTGGGGGGGTGTGGGCAGACTGGATGGGCCAAGGGGTCCTTTTCCACTGGCTGTATTCTATGATTCTATGAACACAGAGGCCATAAGAGTATCACAATCTGTGGCCTGATTGACATAGTTCATGAACTTCACCAAGACAATCTCATTGTTGTTTAGGCACTGAAAACCATGCTTAATATGAGTCAGCAAACTGTACTTGGACAGGAAATCAAGAGTTTGATCTATAATAATGCACTCACACATCTTTGACATGGGGGCCAATGCATAAATGGGCCTATAATTCAAAATGGTGGACTTAGATCCAGACTTATGGATTGGACATATGGTAAACAGTTCCCAGGCAGAGGGATAGGAACCAAAACATAGTGAGTGGTTTAAGAGTTTAATAAGGGGAGGAGACACTAGTTTCAGAAGTAGTTTTTAATAGCCTAAACTCAAGGTGTCAGTGCCAGCACATGGGTGGAGATTTAATTCATCAAGATAACTCAGGATATGATCAGGAGAAAAATGTCTAAAGTATAACCTAGGGTAATTCTGGGTAGCAAATATAGGGTTTTTATCCAATGAATGGACAAACATTGGAGGGTTTGAATGGTACTTGGTAAGATCATAGACAACAGTTAAATGTAGAACCAAGGCAGTCCTTGGAACAGCTGTGGCAGCGAGGGAGTTGACAGAAGTAGCCAAACTATGTCTGATAGGTGCAGGAGGGTGAGAGCGGCCAGACAGTGACACACAAGGTGGTCAGCTGTGGTGCTGGCCAACCTGGTTGATCTGGTCATGGCCAGGGAAAAGTTGTTGCTGGGGGAAGGGGAGGAGGCATCAGAAAGGCCCAGTTGTGAGGTCTGGGCATCTGTGGGGTGATGCCAGGCCCATAGGATGGGCACTGATCAGACAGGTGACCAGTACTGCCACAGGTACTGTGACCTGAACTGAAGAGAGCCATGGCACTTGCAGCAGCTATAGGCAATGGTGGGCAGTGATGCCATGCCCATGCCAGGTGAGTACAGCTAGCTGTATGTATAGTTGTTGAGGTTTCAGGTGTGCAGTACCATGTTGGTGCTCCCAGTCTACCTTGTTATTTTTTCTGAGAGTCCAGGGCAATGAACCTGTGTTTTCCTGTTGATAACACTATTTCTGAAGGAAGATGAATTGTTGTATTGTCCTACATAACCACTGAAAGTCTGCGGGACCACATTCCCTGTAGGTGCCTCCATTTCTCTGTAGAATACAGAAATCACTGTAGATCTGGGAGCCCTGTTTGCCATAACCACCAAGGGTATGTGATACCACGCGGGTATGTGATCACTGTATGTTACTAGGTGGTGTGTCAGGTTGGACATATACAGTATGTCCTATACCTTGGTGTGTACTTCTAGCAAGGTTGCACAGTGTACCAAACAGTGTGTTGTCCTAGCCCGTGTCTGTGACATGTATACTGTCTGCAGCATGTAGCATAGGTGTAGGAATGCAAACACCATGCAATAATCTTCTTACAATTGTACTGGGGTACGTGTGATGATCTAGGAGCTGACCATTGAGTTTGGTTACTCACACTGTCTGATATCCACCCTTACTGATGTTGTGATCCGAATATTGTGCTCTGTTTGAATTGACCTAATGTTAAATGCATACAACTACTGTAAGTAATATGGTGTGTACAAGAGGTTTGGGTAACAAGTATGGATATGTCTGAAAGGGATGAGAGGAAAAGTGGCACGGGGTTACCAAGGGATTCTTCTCTCCAAAGTGTTAGTTATGGTCATATCCATCTCTGTCCTGCATGTGGCTGCAGTGGTACCATACTGATGAACAGGCATGTGTAGTATGGATTTTGTATGGTACTGTGCCATGCAGTTGTGCTGTGCCTCTCGATCTGTGTGGTGTAACAGGGTTGAATATGCCCTGTCTCAGTTGTTCTGGAGAAAGAGTTCAAATGCAAGGATCTGTTCTATTCTCCCCTTTTCTGTCTCTTCTCTGTCTGGTTGCGCAACCAAATTTTCTTTTGAGACCTAGGACTTGATCACCCAATGGTCTTGCAGTTCTCTGCCTCTCGCTATCTCTCTACCTTCTCTTGCTGTTCTGTCTTTTTTCCCCTGTTATATATCTGCTGGTATAAAAATATATGTGAATCATTTTGTGAAAATGTAATTGATACTGGGATCCCTTTGTTTAAAACTGCATATAGTTATACTGTTGAAATGATTGCAAAAAGCTTTTGGAACTCAAGGGGTTAACCTGTTTGCAAACTCTCTGAGAAGCTGTAAGCAAGAGGTCAGCTCTGGGTCACAATGTTCTTTTTGCTGCCCTTGTTAAAACTTACAAGAACAGTGTGTGAGAAGCATGCTGTTTTCTTAACGAGCGCGGGTTTCAAAGACTTATGAAAACAGAGCTGGAATGTTTTGCAAAACAGAGAAACACAGAGGCTGAAATTGAAAATTGAGAAGAAACCCAGATAAATATTCTGGGTGGGATATTCAGACTGTGCCAGGCTGTGGTGCAAGCCTGGGTGCAGTGCAACTTGGCTGCGTAAGGGCATTGACGGGGTGATATTCAACGGAGCTGCGCCATGGCACAGCATCATTGAATATCGCACCCTGGCCACCTGCAGTGCACATGGCACAGTGGTACTGTGCCAGCACAAGTAATCAGAGTGGAGCAGGGGGATGCGCTAGTGCAAGTTCCGTTGCACTAGGCGCAACAACCATAATATTCAAAAGTGCACATGCAAATGGGGCCATAATATATGCAAGGCACAAATGGGGCCATTTGCATGTCATTATGGTACCATTTGCATGCAGGTGTGCCGATCCCCAGCGACTTGCGCCTGGCGCCCTGCCAGGCTGCAGCCGTCTGGGACCGACGCACACTGCACATCACGGCAAAGTGCCCCACTGCCCGATCATGGGCATATGTAGGATATTATAATCATCCTATATCCCTGGTGGTCCAGTGGACTGCTTGCAGCCTGATGACGGGCATATGTAGAATATTATAATCATCCTATATCCCTGGTGGTCCAGTGGACCGCTTGCAGCCTGATCGCAGGC
Source organism: Neoceratodus forsteri (assembly GCA_016271365.2). Lineage (NCBI taxonomy): Eukaryota > Metazoa > Chordata > Ceratodontiformes > Ceratodontidae > Neoceratodus > Neoceratodus forsteri. Next base: position 907,550,008 of record CM057452.1, read on the forward strand.
ATCAATAAAAAAATAATGCCACCCAATCAATCCTGGTGGTCTAGCGGTACCCCTCCCACCCACCCACTGGAGCCCCACCGCCCTGCTCCCCTCCGGTCAGCGGCGGGCAGCAGCTCCCACCCACTTGCCGCCCGCCCCGCTGACTGACACCATACGGTAGGGCTGTACACCCATTGGTCCACAGCGTATAGTGTGTAGTACGGTATGGGCTGCATGCCCATTGGCTCCCGCTGTGGACCAATGGGAGTACAGCCCTACCATACGGTGTCAGTCGGCTGGCAGCGGGGCAGCAAGCGGGTGGAGAGTTGCCGCCCGCCGCTGACCGGGGGGCAGAGTGGTGGGGCTTAGTGGACGGGTGGGGACAGGGGTACCTCTAGACCACTAGGGTTGGATTGGTGATCAGTGGATTACTGACACCCGTGATCGGGCTGCAAGTGGTTCACTGGACCACCAGGGATATAGGACTGTTCTTTAATACAAATGCTTGCGATTGGGCTGCAAGCAGTCCACTGGACCACCAGGGATATAGGACGATTATAATATTCTACATATGCCCGCAGTTGGGCTGCAAGTGGTCCACTGGACCACCAGGGATATAGGACTATCCTTTTTCTATGTATGCCCGTCATTGGGCATGGGGGGGTGCTGCCATGAAGGTGCAGCTGGAGCACGGATGGCCACCCAGAGGTGGCAACTGCCATGTTGAGCCCTGCAATATGGCAGTTCACCTGTGGGTGGTCAGCTGTTGCTCCTTTTTTTTTTGGCTCACCTGTGTGCAGCACAGGTAGGGGTTGCGCATGCATGGGCTCAGCACATCCCGGGCTGAATATCGGGATGTGCGGAGTATGCATTGGCACGCCCCCCACCTGCGCCGCATACATTACTGATGTGCTCCGGCACATTGGGATTTGAGCCAGGCTCAATCCCCGTTTGAATATCGTGCCGGAGCACATCAGTGGGTTGCGCATAGCGCAACTGTGTTGCACCATGCGCAACCCTTCTGAATATCCCACCCTCTCTGTTTATACTGCCTTTGCAAATAGTTATACTGAACAATTTTATTTTTTTTATTTTACTGTTATTAATAATAAAATTCTTGTTGCGAATTTTACAACTACTCCTGGTTTTTCTGTGCTTCCTGACCTGTGCCTCGATGACATATGGTGTCAGCCTAAGTGGGATTTACACCATGCATACTCTGAGCCAAGAGTTTAGTGCATGGGTACGAGACTTGGTACCAGGGAAGCATGGAAGAAAGGTATGGATTCTGCAGAAGCAAGCCCAAGAGTGGTTACCAGGAGAATGGCAGCCTAATTAGCAGAGACAGAAGTCCAAGCTGAGACTGTACTGTTAGTACCAGTTATAGAAAAAGAACAGGCAGTGACAGAACCTGAAAGCCTGACAGCTTTTTTCAAATGGTGGGCTATACAACAAAAAGAGATGGAGAATTAGAGAAGAGAGGAGATGCAGCAGAGAGAACAAGAAATTCAATGTTTAGAAGTACAGGGAAAAGAAGAAATGCAACAACTCAAACTGCAGAGAAAAGAAGAGATGCAGCGACAGGAACAGCAATGGCTGGATGCCTTGCAAGTTCTCAAAGCTGGAGGATCTGGCACTGGTCCAGCAGAGCAACAGGACACAAACAACTTAAAATACCTTAAACTTACTAAGTTGTGTCCCTCAGATGATATGGAAGCATACCTGGCAACTTGTGAAAGGGTTGCCACAGCCTGCCAGTGGCCAAAGCAGCAATGGGCAATAAGACTGGTACCTTACCTGACAGGGAAAGTTCAACTTACTTACAACAATATGGACACTGTGCAGTCAGAAAACTATGACCTGGTGAAAAGCAAAATCCTGAAAAGGTATGACATCTCAGGAGAGGTCTACAGGCAGAGATTTTGATCTCTGAAGTACAACTCAGTCGACAGCCCTCTAGAAGCCTTCACCCGGCTCAGAGAACTGATAAAATGGCTCCAGCCAGTGAGCAAAACAGTCCCACAGATCACCAGCACATTTACAATGGAGAAATTCATCAACATCCTACCTACAGATGTGCAGCTTTGGGTAAAGGAACACCAACCAGAAAGTGGGGAAAAGGCTGTTTCTTTGGCCGAAGACTACCAAATGGGCAGACAAATGACACAGCAATGAGGTAACAGCCAAGCACTGGTAAGACACTCTTTTTCCATTTAAACTCCAAGTCTGATAAGAACTCTGGTGGGTGTAACAAATCTGTGCCCAAAGACATTATTTGCTATATCTGTAATAAGCAGGTCAGATTGAAAGAAATTGCCATAAGAAGAAGAGTAACACTGGAGCAGATTTGTCCTTAGCAAATTGGGGCAAGTACTTAACAGATGTGAAAGTAGGAGATAAGACTGTGAAGGGACTTATAGATTTGGGAAGCAGACATACTCTAGTGCATATTGAAGTGTTGGGAAAACAATGTCCAAAATGACCAGGTACTGGTGTCATCTGGAATCAACAGGGACACTCAATACTATCCCACCAACCAAATGACTCTCACTATTAAAGGGGTGTCACACCAAGTGAAAATGGGGGTAGTACCTAAGTTACCTGTACATGTGATTATTCGAAATTACTTTCCAGGATTTACTGAGTTAATCAAAGAGGGAGTAAATCCTGAAGTCTCAGCAGCTGTGGTGACAAGAGCTCAGGCAAAGAAAATCTCAGATGGTGGGGACTCTTTTCCTTTCGCTGATTTTGATTTGGACTTATTTGAACACAGCTCCAAAATTCAGAAGTCCAGGAAAGAAAGATGATGCCTGAAGAAACAGTGGCAACCAAAGACTGATAGACATAAGGTGTTAACATATGAAAATGCTGAAACTAAACTGACAACTGATTGTGATTTTCTTTCAAAACAAGCTTTTGATGATTCTCTCCAGAGTTATTTAAGCAGTTGGGGGTGAAACCAAAACAGGGTGAACCTATGTTTAAAAAATGTAATGGGCTACTCTACAGAGTTTGGGTTAAACCTCAGACACAGGACCTCATAGAACAATTGGATATACCGCAAAAGTAAAGATCTGAGTTGTTACAGATACTACATGATAGTCCTATGGCTGGTCACTCAGGGAGGGATCGCACCCTTGCCAGATTGCTGTACAGATTTTACTGGCCTGGAATTCATGAAGATGTTGTTACCTTTTATAATTCTTGTGCTAGGTGTCAGAAAGCAGCCCCAGTGGCTAAGAAGGACAAGGTGCTCCTGGTGCCCCTCGCTTTGATAGATGTGCCTTTTCAGAAAATTTCAATGGATGTGGTTGGCCCCTTAGACAAAAGTAAAAAGCAAAATCAATTCATTTTGGTAGTATGCGACTATGCTGCTCGATACTCTGAGGCCATTCCTATGCGTACTGTCACAGCACCTAAAGTTGCAGCAGAGCTTGCCAAAATTTTCAGCAGGGTGGGCATACCAAAAAAGATTATTATTGATCAGGGTAGTAATTTTGGTGCTGCAATACTGAAGGAGCTGTACCTACTATTAGTTATCACTGCCATAAGAACCTCCCCTTATCGCCTTCAGGCACGGGGTCATAATGTCGCAAGACATTATGCCGCATGCAAAAATCGTGCTGCCAATACAGTGCCATTTCTTGCATGCAGCATAATTCTTTTTTTTGCAGGGGGATCTGCCCCCACACACCCTGAACCCCTCCAATAAGGATTCTTAAGTGGGTGGGGTTCATCTCCAAATCACACAAAGTGTGAAAAAAAAATAAGAGTTTCTGGGACTGGGAATCAAACCCAGTCCCAGACACAGTGCCTGGATTCCTTGCTGCAGTAGCTCAGTCCATTGAGCCATGGCAGCTGCTTGGTAGAACTCCATCCCAGCAGAGGTCTTATCCTCTACCTGGGATAGTGCGAGTGGTGCAATACTGCATATATCAGTATTCACAGTATTACACCATTCGCTGTCTCATACAGCACTATTCCAGGTTAGCACTAATGTTGTACGCTATTAAACGTATGACATTATGACCCGGTAGGTCACCCTCAGACACATGGTCTTATTGAGTGTTTTGATCAAACCCTAAAATGTATGTTAAAAAAGGTTTGTAAAAGGGGAAGGGAAAGATTGGGATCAATACTTACCTTGCCTATTGTATGCCTACAGAGAAGTGCCACAGGCATCTACAGGTTGTTCACCATTTGAAATGCTGTATGATAGACAACCTAGAGGGCCACTACATGTAATGAAAGAAACATGGGAAGATAACCCCCATCAGAAACAATCTATTACAGCTTATATGTGTGCCCTGAGAAAGAAGCTGGGAAAATATGTTGAAATCACCCATAGTAATAAGGAAGAGGCACAAAACCAGCAGGTGTATTATGACCATGTGGTAAAAGAAAACGTTCCTGAGCCAGGTGAAAAGGTCTTGCTTCTGTTACCCACTGCAGAAAATAAACTGTTAATGAAGTGGCAAGGGCCTTATAATGTGCTTAGATGTACTGGCACAGTTAACTATGAGATTGAGACCCCTGATAGGAAAAATCCTACTAAGATATACCATGCTAACCTCCTCAAGAAATGTGTTGAAAAACATCAGAAGCTGTTTTGCTAGTTTTATCAGAAACTAATAAAGAAGATATTGATGTAGCTTATGATAGAACAAACTGTTACTGTTGATGCTGTAAAGGTGAATGTTTACTTAACCTCCGAACAAACCGCAGAAATCTGTAACTTGCTAAAGACATTCAACAGTATTTTTACCACAGTACCATGCCAAGCAAAAGGGGTTGAGCACGTAATAGTGACAAGGAAGGCTTGCCCTATTAGAGAAAAGACATACAGATTACCAGAGTGGTTAAGAGCAGATGTGGTTAAGGAAATTAAAAAAAAAATGAAAGAATTGGGTATCATAGAAGAGTCGAGAAGTGCTTGATCATCATCACCAATGGTGACTGTAAACAAAAAAGAAGGGGGTGTAAAACTCTGCCTGGATTTTAGGAAACTTAATAAAGTGTCAGAATTTAACAATTATGCTATGCCCAGAATAAATGATTTGGTGGACAGACTGGGGAGTGCCAAATACAATATATCAGTATCCTCAATCTCACCAAGGGTCACTGGCAAATCCCCCTAGCTAAAGAATTCAGAGACAAAACTGTATTTGCCACTCCTATAGGATTCTATCAGTTTGCCACCATTTTTGATTTACATGGTGCACCTGCTATGTTCCAGCAGTACATGGACGTAATTTTATCCCCTCACACTGGTTATTGTGCTGCATACCTGGAAGATATCATGGTGTACAGTCCAGACTGGAAAAGTCATCAAGAACACCTACGAGCAGTTATCCAATCAATCAAAAAGGCAGGTCTGACAATTAATCCTGCCAAGTGTGCATTGGGCATGCAGAAAACCAGATATTTGGGCTATGTTTTGGGAAATGTAGAAGTCAAGCCTGAGGTTTCTAAGATAGAAGCTGTAGCTAACAGCCCTGTCCCTAAAATCAAGAAGCATGTCAGGTCATTTTTAGAGCTGGCTGGTTATTATTGAAGATTTGTTCCCAGCTTTGCAGAGTTTAGCTACTCCCCTCACAGAACTCACGAAAAAACGGTACTCGAATAATGTGAAATGGACCCCAGAGTGTAACAATGCTTTTTGAGCTATTAAGGCTACATTATGTTCAGCCCCTGTTTTAAAAAGCCCAGACTTTGAGAAACCATTTTTGTTACAAACAGATGCATCAGAGGTAGGCCTAGGTGCAGTCTTGAGAGTCAGCATATAGATGGGAAAGAACATCCTATTCTGTACATAAGTAGCAAGTTGCACGACAGACAGACAAGGTACTCCAACATTGAAAAGGAATGTCTTGCAGCAAAGTGGGCAATGGAGTTCCTTAAGTTTTACCTACTAGGAGCTGACTTTGTACTTGCAACCAATCACAATCCTCTCTGGTGGCTCCACCAAATGAAGGATAAAAATTCTAGAATCACATAGTGGCACCTGGCACTACAGACATTTACATTTAAAGTGATGCACAAATCTGGGAAAGGGAATGTCAGTGCTGATTTTCTGTCTAGATATGGATCAGGAATTGAGAATTCTGATGGTTAAAAAATGTATGATTTGAAAGGTTTCTGTTTGATATGCTGCATATGCACTGATCTATCAAGATTATAAGCTACTGTCATGTTAATGGAGAATTTAAAGAAAGTTTTGGAAACCTGCTTTTGTAAAACAGGTTCCCTATTAAGGAGGAGGGTATGTGACAGGACTGAATGCGGCCCTGTCCTAGTTGTTCTGGAGAAAGAGTTTAAATGCACAGATCTGTTCTATTCTCTTCTTTTCTGCCTTTTCTCTGTCTGGTTGCGCAATCCAATTTTCTTGAGAGACCTAGGACTTGGTCACCCCAATGATCTTTCAATTCTCTGCCTCTTGCTATCTCTCTATCTTCTCTTGCTGTTCTGTCTTTTCTTCCCCCTTGCATATCTGCTGGTATAAAAATATATGTGAATCATTTTGTGGAAATGTAATTGATACTGGTATCCCTTTGTTTAAAACTGTATATAGTTATACTGTTGAAATGATTGCAAAAAGCTGTTTGGAACTCAAGGGGTTAACCTGTTTGCAAACTTTCTGAGAACATGTAAGCATGAGGTCAGTTCTGGTCACAATGTTCTTTTTGCTGCACTTGTTGAAACTTAGAAGAACAGTGTGTGAGAAGCATACTGTTTTCTTAATGAGCGAGGGTTGCAAAGACTTATGAAAACAGAGCTGGAATGTTTTGCAAAAGAGAAAATCTAGATTTAGTAGTTGCCGTATTGGTCCTTGCAAGAATAGATCCTGAAGCAAATGATTTGATACCTTTTAATGGACCAACATAGATGTAACAACAAGAACAAAGTGCTCTAGCTTTCGGACCAACCAGTCCTTCTTCAGAGCTTCAGAGCTTCTGAAGAAGGATTTCATGACAATCTAACACTGTTATTACATCTATCATAATATCAAATCAAATATCAAATCATGATCTAGAAAGAAACACAGAGACTGAGACTGGAAATTGAGAAGAAACCAAGATGGACTTTCTCTGTTTATACTGCCTTTGTAAATACTGTAGTTATACTGTACAATTTTATTTTTTTTATTTTACTGTTAATAATAAAACTTTTGTTGCAAATTTTACACCTACTCCTGGTTTTCCTATGCTTCCTGACGTGTGCCTCGACAACATGTAGCCTGGCACCACCCGGTTCATCCAGCCATACACACCCATGCCAGTTATCACCAGAGTATGCTGCACATGTGGGTGATGAGCCACAACACTGCATGCACCATTCTTCCATGTGTGGGTGCTATGCAAGTGTGACCCTATGTCCATCCACCACTGTACACCACTGCCAGTGCCTGCAGCACTGTTAACCATATACAGTGGTATGCTGTACCCTGCTTGGTATTAATTATGTGTCACCTTTGTCCCCCTCCACAGACAATAGGACAAAGCTAGGGCTGGACAGGGCTGGATGGGCTGGATAGCAGCACCAGGGCAGTAGGCAGGTGGTAGGAGAGGCCAAGCCAGACCACGGACAGAGGCCATCTATGAGGGTGAGTGGTCCTCCACCCTACATCCACATATAGTGGAGCAAGCCGCAATGCAAAACAGTAACTTGCAGTAAATGACATGTCACAAAATACTGCCTGACAAGAGGGCTTAATTACCCTTGAATTACACTGTTCCCTGTAGTATACTGCAGCATTTTGTGATATACTGCAGCATTGCTGTGTTGCATCCTGGCTGGCATTGCTGTAGGTAGCCTTTACTGTGTGGTTCACAGTCTGTGCTGCATGTCAATATTGTGCCACATGTTGTTAACAATGGGGTGGAGGAGATGTTCATGTCTGTAATTCGGCAGGTTTCATGCATGCCTCTGAGACTGGCACCTGGGCAGTTGTGGCTTTGGCTCATTACCTGGCCCTTGGAGCACTGTCCCACCACTGACACTGTGGTGTGACGGGGTGGTGGTATCTACTGGTTGGAACAATATTCAGAAATCCCTCTTGCCCTGTGAGGGTACTGTTCCATGCCATGTATTACATTATGTTTATTTGTTTAGTTTTTATTGACCGGGTAAGTGCACTAAACAAATTGTTCCTATTTTCAGGCACAACCCGGGGGAGGGGGATACAGATGAATGCCAACTGACCTTGCACCAGATTAAGGTATGGTGACCTGTCCCCTGTGTTGCAGCCTTAGTAAACACCAAAGCAGTGACACTACTGCTCACTGCCCCAGGTGGTATGCCTGTCATTGGTTATCTGGTCTGTCATGCTGTATGGTCTGGCCTAGCTATGTGTAACCCCCACTCAGGTATGCCATTTCTATCTTGACAGCTCTACCTGATGGGCTGGGTTCGGGGAGAAATATGTCACTCAGCACACTGGGTAGGTTTGGCAACTCTGCAACAGGGGTACCCAAGTAACTCCGGACAAAGGAAGTAATAACTGTAATGTCCAATACCAGAAGTGGGATTCTAAAGTGTGGCTTTTATTCACATCCAACAGAATAAACAAAGCATAGATAGACCCCCACGGGGCTACACTCCTGGTAATGCAGATTTATGGAGATCAGAACACATCCTCATTCACTTTAGCCCTCAGGCTCTGAAACACACTGGGCACACAGCCTGAACTTGTACGCTGCTCTGGGTTTTCCCTGGCTCGGCTCCCTTGCCAGCCACTTGGACACTTTCCATATAGCATGGAAACATTTACTGGTGGCTCTCTAAACCACCTATGAGCACTTCTGCTCCATCAGGGAATCTTCCTCATCAATCCCACATCTGGGTACTTTCCTCAGGCACCAGCCAAGTACCTGAGAGAAAGCAACAGGTGTCCCAAAGCAAACCTGTAGAGGTGAATTTGGTTACTACTGATGGGGGGGTCTCCCACCTCTCGCTCCCATAATTCACAACCGGCCATTTCTCTGGACTGTAACACCTCATCCTTAAAAAAAACACTTTGCTGTGTAGATTCTTTTTAAATGTATTCACATTCAATCTATTGCCTTTACATCCCATTTGTGCTAAACTTGGACATACTTAATAAGTGGCTGCATCCATTACTCTAGACCCCCCACAGAGTTAAGCAGTCCAATCCCGACATCTTCCAAACTGCACTTGGCTGTCTTTTCCTAACCCCACAGTAACAGTCACTTTAGTTTCATCTTGATTCAGGTGAAAACACATGGTCCCTTAGCAGAGCAAACTCACCCCTTGGTTGCAGGTGCCCTACAGACGTTTTTTCCTCAAAGGAAATCTCATCCAGAGCTTCTGGTGCCACAGCACGAACTTAAATCAGGCAGCTTCTTTTCTCCCTAGCCGGACCAGGGGGGTTGCCCCTGGAAGCAGGCTGATTCCTTCCCCCATCCCTGCAGGGATGGGGCCCTGAACCACTGAAAGCGGTCTCTACCACTTCAGTGTGCTCTTCTTGTGTTCCTCTTCAGGTGAGAACACACACCTATACAAAAAAATATTGCTCTTTGACAGAGATTAGAGTTCTGAGGGCCTGCTTACAGAAGAGCACCTCTTCTACAGACTGCCACAGACTCTACTGAACTAACTTCAAATACCCCAATGTTCTACTCTAACCTCCAACTGCAACATTCCAGTGTGGCTTATGCAGCTGCAACAGTTCTAAAATGATGTCATCCCTCAGTCTCAGCTGAGACTGAGAACAGAGTGAGACAGTGTGAAATTCATTTAACTGGAGTTTCACAGCTGCCTTCCCTGCCTACCACTAGGTCTTACTGGGATTCTTGTAACCCCGGGTGACAGGGGGGTTACACTCACCCTGGGCCAGGAAAATGACTGTCCGCAGTCATCAGGTACCCGACCTAGGCCATCCTACCCTATGTGCTACCAACGGAGAGAGGTGATCAGGCCCCCTCCTACAGGCAGGCAACACTAAGGGCCCAGAGGCCATTGGCTGACACATCAGCCTCTACTCTACCTGCTGACTATGGGTACCCAGTGGCTCTGGAAGAACTGTCCAGAGCATAGCCCTATTAGAGCAGTACTGCAGCCCCTACGGCCGTTCAGGACCACAGCCTGTCTATCCCCCTAGCACTCTAGGGAAAATCTGTCTGCCTCTAACTTAAAAATTCCCAAAACAAAACAAACAAGGGACCTCCCTGACCCTGGACACTATGCAACCACACACTAGGAGCTAATACCATACACTATGCATTACTCCCACACTCCCCCACAACCATACCTGTGGAAGGAAAAGTTACACACAGTAACAACAACAACAACAGTACTTTAAACACTACACTCTAAAGTACTATTGAGGAACTCCGCTGAGTCCCTCCTCCTCTTCTTGTCTTCTCTTCTATCTTCTTCAGGAACACCTGCAAGAAAAAGAAAGACAACACACACTACTAATCTGCATACACAGTCTATCTAAACCCCAACCATCAAAACAGTGGAGAATCCCCCCAATTTTTTTTTTTAGAAAAGTAGAAAAAACAGTATAAACATTAGAAAACAATGACATTATTTACAATACACAATATCTGGGGGATGGAGTGCCCTGAAAATCCCATCTAGTGCCCATAGTGCCTGAAGGCAAGTCCATTAAAGAGTCTCTCCTGGGCCAGAGCCTGGTGAAGCACAGTTATAGCAGGCCAAAGCCCAGAAGGGGAGAGTCTTTGAGGACAGTTCAAATATCTGGAGTCTGCTAGTGTAGGGTGTGCATTAGAATGTCATAAGAATAGAAAAGTCTGGACTTACCAGTCCCTTGTAGAACAATACAGTACCACACCTGGTCCTCAGCCAAAGACTCTCCCTGGCAGCATTCTTCCAATACAGCTTTGCAGACATCTTCTGGGAAACAACAGGAGGGCACATCTGGGAACTGCTGGGTTGATGTCATCTCTGGAGATGGAACCTTGGAACAGGAACAAAAAGGAAAACAGCTGGTCTGAAGTCATCCAATAATCAGGCGACGAATCAGGATACAACTGGGCTGGTGTCCTCTCTGGATCTAAAGTCATCTGGTGGGCCAGTTGATGGATTCTGGAAGGCCAGTACACTGCAGAACTGATGAATGTGGGGCACCTGAGTCCTGGACGCCCAGACTGACAGAACAACATAGGTACGGCAATGGCTGGAGTGGCAGCACCGGCTACCACTGCTCTGTTTTCCATTTGGTAGGCATGGGCACATTCACAGGGTGGTCTTTACACTGTGGTCAATAGCACAACGGGTCAGGTGCTGGAATTATTACCCTGTCTGTGCGCTCATAATTTACACTGTGAAAAGGTTTCATGTCCCTCTCCATCCACAATTCGAACAGTGTCAATAAACAGTGTTCTGCCTCTTTCCCACTGGCTGTATTTTTCTTGAAACATTCTGTTATTGACATGCTTGTTTGCACCAGGATGCACATATTTCATTGCTTCTTCCCAAATCCAGGATTTCCTGCTTTTTTCAATCTCCTACCAGACTCTCTGAGGAAAGGTAGGAAAGGACATCTCGTAGATTTCATTCACTTTCCTACGAACCAGTCTTTCCTCTTTACTAGCTTTGATCAACTTAAGACCTCTGGCCTGGCTTGGAGTGGCCAGTCCTGGTTCTGCCAGCTACGCATTCTTAACAACACACAAATGGATCCCTGGCTTCTTCTTGCACAGCCAGGGCAGTGGAATCACCACTCTCTTCCATGCGTTCCTCTGAGGCAAGAGCTTGAGGTTGTGTACCAGTTCCTTTTTCACAAGGCCACATAGGTTCCCCCTCTTCTTCTTCCTCACTGAGAATCTGTGCCCAGGAGTGAGCAGTTGTCCTCACTCCTGAGACTGTCCACTCTTCGCTGGGCGCAGAGGTCGAAACCTCCCATTCAAAGGCCTCCATCATCTCATCTTCACCTATGAGACTTGGGCTAGGCCCCTCTCTCCAAGGGTCTACTGATGCTCTTCCTGAAATGTCTCTCTGTGACTCAGACTCTGAAACATCAGCACATTGCTCTGTCTGTAAATCTGCACCCTCTTGCTTTGTGCCACATTCTGAGGGGCCTTCTCCAACAGGCTCTGTCTGGTGCTGTGTGCTGCCAACTGCAGATTCTTGAACTTTTGTCCATGTGGGAGCCAAACGGACCTTGGGCGCTTTAAACAAACCATATTTCTCTAGGCACCCAGAACAGTGAGGTACCATGATGATGTCCTTCCAGTATTTAATCACATCAAACATACTCGCACTGTATATCCAGGAATCACCACATGAGTAGGCAGTCGTCCCCCTTAGTAGTATCTCTCAATGTCCCTTAACTTGTTAACTTCTACTGCTATCACAGCCCAGTCATGATCCGGGTAGTGGGCTGGTCCTGAAGCCATGACTACAGAGAAAAACAAACAATGCTCACTGTTATTTCAAGTCCTACATCACTGAAAACTTTCTTTCTCTTTCAAAATGGCTTCTCTGCTGCTGTGTTTACATTACTACCCCACCCTGTAATGGCAGCGGCAACACTCCTACGCATCAACATTCTGTAATTGGGTCAAGCCACTGGGCATCCGATTTACACACTCTACTGATAACTTTGCTCAAACTACACAAACTTGCACTGTTCTTTTTCCTAGCACATTTATATGATTTACCACAGACTTTTTACTTGCTGAAGACATTGCTCTAGCTTACAGTCCCTTAAAGCCTCAGTATTTCATAGCACAGGATTGCCTGTATTTCTTGCTGCATATCTGATACAACTCACAGTCTCTCACTTGGCTTTGAAAATTATACTGACGCTGAACCTACAAATATGCTCACAGTCGATTGCTTAGAATTCTTGCTTTTGCTGGTAAAACTTAACACAGTCCTTCTTTGCAAAGCAATTACACTGCTACACACAGATTCAGCTGGCTTTTGGCAAAATCACTTAGTTTGAGCAATTATTCTGTTGGTACTCACTGTTATCAGTAGCTGTTTGCTGCGATGAAAAAATGGCCTGCAGCCAGCCTTGGAGGCCTCTGGAAAGAAGCAGGTTGGCAGACCTGCCGATCATCCCTCTGAACACCACACTCACAATCCAGACGATCGAGATGGGGGTTGAGCCTGAATTTAATCAAAAAAGTCATTTTTTTAAACTTTTACAGTGCTTTCAGTCACCGTGACACTCCTCCTGGTAAGCCAGTTCACACACTCCACTCACTCTTCCTCTCGAATGCTGTGCAGTCGCTCTAGAGCTGGCTTGGGAGAGGGGCTGATTGCAGTCTCACCAATCACTCGACGCCATGCAAATGAGCCTTTTTTCCTCTTGTGCTCTTCTCCTCACCGCAATCATCGAGCAGGCAAATTTAAACTGCAAAACCACACTCTTTTTTATCAACTGACTCCATGGCAGGAGCCCATTTCAACCATTTTTCATGGCCATTAAGCACAATAAGTCTCTCAGTTCACACAGAAAGCATTTCCAATGTCTAGGGCACAATTTTTCTTTTGCTACCCACAGTTTTCCACACTTTTCTTTGTTACAAATAGTTTTAAAAGCTGGCAAACACTGTAACTTTGATGCAGAATAAGGGCATACACTCTCAGGCTTTACTGCTCCTTGGTAAACAGTTGGCATTTTAATAGCAGCATATGAATAACAGCACACAGCGGCACATTAGTTAAACGTTGCTTCAGTTGTTTTGGGCTACCCACTGCCAGATAGCTAAAATGCTAGCCATTGTCTGAGTGACCTTTCTTACATTCCTCCCTAAATTCCAAACCCAAATCCTGAGCGTTGCCTCCATTTTTGTAACCCCCACCCAGGTATACCATTTCTATCTTGACAGCTCTACCTGGTGGGCTGGGTTCGGGGAGAAATATGTCACTCGGCACATTGGCTAGGTTTGGCTACTCTGCAACAGGGGCAACCAAGTAACTCTGGACAAAGGAAGCAATAACTGTAATGTCCAATACCAGAAGTGGGAATCTAAAGTGTGGCATTTATTCACATCCAACAGAATAAACAAAGCATAGATGGACCCCCATTGGGCTACACTCCTGGTAATGCAGATTTATGGAGATCAGAACACATCTTCATTCACTTTAGCCCTCAGGCTCTGAAACACATTGGGCACACAGTCCGAACTTGTACGCTGCTCTGGGTTTTCCTGGCTCGGCTTCCTTGCCAGCCACTTGGACACTTTCCATATAGCATGGAAACATTTACTGGTGGCTCTCTAAACCACCTATGAGCACTTCTGCTCCATCATGGAATCTTCCTCATCAATCCCGCATCTGGGTACTTTCCTCAGGTACCGGCCAAGTATCTGAGAGAAAGCAACAGGTATCCCAAAGCAAACCCGTAGAGGTGAATTTGGTTACTACTGATGGGGGTCTCCCACCTCTCGCTGCCATAATTCATACCCAGCCATTTCTCTGGACTGTAACACCTCATCCTTAAAAAACACTTTGCTGTTTAGATTCTTTTTAAATGTATTTGCATTCAATCTACTGCCTTTACATCCCATTTGTGCTGAACTTGATCTACTTAATAAGTGGCTGTGTCCATTACTCTAGACCCCCAACAGAGTTAAGCAGTCCAATCCCCAAATCTTCCAAACTGCACTTGGCTGTCTTTTCCTAGCCCGACAGTAACAGTCACTTTAGTTTCATCTTGATTCAGGTGAAAACACATGGCCCTTTAGCAGAGCAAACTCACCCCTTGGTTGCAGGTGCCCCACAGGCATTTTCTTCTCAAAGGAAATCTCATCCAGAACTTCTGGTGCCTCAGCATGAACTCAAATCAGGCAGCTTCTTTTCTCCCTAGCCGGACCAGGGGGGTTGCCCCTGGAAGCAGGCTGATTCCTTCCCCCATCCCCCCAGGGATGGGGCCCTGAACCACTAAAAGTGGTCTCTACCACTTCAGTGTGCTCTTCTTGTGTTCCTCTTCAGGTGAGAACACACACCTACACAAAAAAAATATAGCTCTTTGACAGAGCTTAGAGCTCTGAGGGCCTGCTTACAGCAGAGCACCTCTTCTACAGACTGCCACAGACTCTACTGAACTAACTTCAAATTCCCCAACGTTCTACTCTAATCTCCAACTGCAACATTCCAGTGTGGCTTATGCAGCTGCGACAGTTCTAAAATGATGTCATCCCTCAGTCTCAGCTGAGACTGAGAACAGAGTGAGACAGTGTGAAATCCATTTAACTGGAGTTTCACAAGCTGCCTTCCCTGCCTACCACTAGGTCTTACTGGGATTCTTGTAACCCCGGGTGACAGGGGGGTTACACTCACCCTGGGCCAGGAAAATGACTGTCCGCAGTCATTAGTTACCCGACCTAGGCCATCCTACCCTATGTGCTGCCTATGGAGAGGAGTGATCAGGCCCTCTCCTACCATGTGCTAGGTGCAGGCAGGCAACACTAAGGACCCAGAGGCCATTGACTGATGCATCAGCCTCTACTCTACCTGCTGACTATGGGTACCAGTGGCTCTGGAAGAACTGTCCAGAGCACAGCCCTATTAGATCAGTACTTCGGACCCTAAGGCCATTCAGGACCACAGCCTGTCTATCCCCCTAGCCATCTAGGGAAAACCTGTCTGCCTCTAACTTATAAATTCCCAAAACAAAACAAACAGGGGACTTCCCCAACACTGGACACCATGCAACCACACACTAGGAGCTAATACCATACACTATGCATTACTCCCACACTCCCCCACAACCATACCTGTGGAAGGAAAAGTTACACACAGTAACAACAACAACAACAGTACTTTAAAAACTACACTCTAAAGTACTACTGAGAAACTCTGCTGAGTCCCTCCTCCTCTTCTTGTCTTCTCTTTTTTCTTCTTCAGGAACACCTGCAAGAAAAAGAAAGACAACACACAGTCCTAATCTGCATACACAGTCTATCTAAACCCCTACCATCAAAACACTGGAGAATCAAAAAAAAAATTGTTTTTTTAGAAAAGTAGAAAAAATAGTATCAACATTAGAAAACAGTAGAAAACAATGGCATTATTTACAATACACAATATTTCTGGGATGGAGTGCCCTAAAAGTCCCATCTAGTGACCATAGTGCCTGAAGGCAAGTCCATTAAAGAGTCTCTCCTGGGCCAGAGCCTGGTGAAGCACAGTTCTAGCAGGCCAAAGTCCTGAATGGGGGAGTCTTTGAGGACAGTTCAAACATCTGGAGTCTGCTAGTGTAGGGTGTGCACTACAATGTCATAACAATAGAAAAGTCTGGACTTACCAGTCCCTTGTAGAACAACACTATACCACACCTGGTCCTCAGCCGAAGACTCTCCCTGGCAGCATTCTTCCGATACAGCTTTGCGGACATCTTCCAGGAAACAACAGGAGGGCACATCTGGAAACTGCTGGGTTGATGTCATCTCTGGAGATGGAACCTTGGAACAGGAACAAAAAGGAAAACAGCTGGTCTGAAGTCATCCAATAATCAGGCGATGAATCAGGATACAACTGGGCTGGCGTCCTCTCTGGATCTGAAGTCATCTGGTGAGCAAGTCGATGGATTCTGGAAGACCAGTACACTGCAGAACTGATGACTGTGGGGCACCAGAGTCCTGGACGTCCAGACTGGTGGAACAATATAGGTATGGCAATGGCTGGAGTGGCAGCACCTTCTACCACTGCTTTGCTTTCCATTTGGTAGGCATGGGCACATTTGCAGGGTGGTGTTTACATTGTGGCCAGTAGCACAACGGGTCAGGTGTTGGAATTATTACCCTGTCTGTGCACTCATAATTCACACTGTGAAAAGGTTTCATGTCCCTCTCCATCCACAATTCGAACAGTGTCACTAAACAGTGTTCTGCCTCTTTCCCACTGGCTGTATTTTTCTTGAAATATTCTGTTCTTGACATGCTTGTTTGCACCAGAATGCACATATTTCATTGCTTCTTCCCAAATCCAAGATTTTCTGCTCTTTTCAATCTCCTACCGGACTCTCTAACGAAAGGTAGGAAAGGACATGTCGTAGATTTCATTCACTTTCCTACGAACCAGTCTTTCCTCTTTAATAGCTTTGGTCAACTTGAGACCTCTGGCAAGGCTTGGGGTGGCCAGTCCTGGTTCTGCCAGCTATGCATTCTTAACAACACAAAAATGGATCCCTGGCTTCTTCTTGCACAGCCAGGGCAGTGGAATCACCACTCTCTTCCATGCGTTCCTCTGAGGCAAGAACTTGAGGCTGTGTACCAGTTCCTTTTTCACAAGGCCACATAGGGCCCCTCTCTTCTTCTTTCTCACTGAGAATCTGTGCCCAGGAGTGAGCAGTCATCCTCACTTCTGAGACTGTCCACTCCTCGCTGGGCGCGGAGGTCGAAACCTCCCATTCAAAGGCCTCCCTCATCTCATCTTCACCTATGAGACTTGGGCAAGGCCTCTCTCTCCAAGGGTCTACTGATGCTCTTCCTGAAATGTCTCTCTGTGACTCAGACTCTGAAACATCAGCACATTGTTCTGTCTGTAAATCTGCACCCTCTTGCTTTGTGCCACACTCTGAGGGGCCTTCTCCAACAGGCTCTGTATGGTGCTGTGTGCTACCAACTGCAGATTCTTGAACTTTTGCCCATGTGGGAGCCAAACGAATCTTGGGTGCTTTAAACAAACCATATTTCTCTAGGCACTCAGAACAGTGAGGTACCATGAAGTTGTCCCTTCCAGCATTTAAGCACATCAAACATACTCGCACTGGATATCCAGGAATCACCACATGAGGAGGCAGTCGTCCCCCGAAGTAACATCTCTCAATGTTCCTTAACTTGTTAACTTCTACTGCTATCACAGCCCAGGCACGATCTGGGTAGCGGGCTGGTCCTGAAGCCATGACTACAGAGAAAAAACAAACAACGCTCACTGTTATTTCAAGTCCCACATCACTGAAAACTTTCTTTCTTTCTCTTTCAAAATGGCTTCTCTGCTGCTGTGTTTACATTACTACCCCACCCTGTAATGGCAGTGGCAGCATGCCTATGCATCAACATTCTGTAATTGTGTCAAGCCACTGCACATCCGATTTACACACTCTACTGATAACTTTGCTCAAACTACACAAACTTGCACTGTTCTTTTTCCTAGCACATTTATATGATTTACCACGGACTTTTTACTTGCTGAAGACATTGCTCTACCTTACAGTCCCTTAATGCCTCAGTATTTCATAGCACAGGATTGCCTGTATTTCTTGCTGCATATCTCATACAACTCACAGTCTCTCACATGGCTCTGAAAAGTATACTGTTGCTGAACCTATAATTATGCTCACAGTCGATTGCTTAGAATTCTTGCTTTTGCTGGTAAAACCTAACACAGTCCTTCTTTGCAAAGCGATTACACTGCTACACACAGATTCAGCTGGCTTTTGGCAAAATCACTTAGTTTGAGCAATTATTTCTGCTGGTACTCACTGTTATCAGTAGCTGTTTGCTGTGATGGAAAAACGTCCTGCAGCCAGCCTTGGAGGCCTCTGGAAAGAAGCAGGCTGGCAGTCCTGCTGCTCATCCCTCTGAACGCCACACTCACAGTCCAGACGATCGAGATGTGGGTTGAGCCCACATTTAAACAAAAAAAAATCAGTTTTTTAAACTTTTACAGTGCTTTCAGTCACTGCAACACTCCTCCTGGTAAGCCAGTTCACACACTCCACTCACTCTTCCTCTCGAATGCTGTGCAGTCGCTTTAGAGCTGGCTTGGGGGCGGGACTGATTGCAGTCTCACCAATCACTCGACGCCATGCAAATGAGCCTTTTTTCCTCTTGTGCTCTTCTCCTCACCGGAATCATCGAGCAGGCAAATTTAAACTGCAAAACCACACTTTTTTTTATCAACTGACTCCATGGCAGGAGCCCATTTCAACCATTTTTCTTGGCCATTAAGCACAATAAGTCTCTCAGTTCACACAGAAATCATTTCCAACATCTAGGGCACAATTTTCCTTTTGCTACCCACAGTTTTCCACACTTTTCTTTGTCACAAACAGTTTTAAAAGCTGGCAAACGCTGTAACGTTGATGCAGGACAAGGGCATACACTCTCAGGCTTTACTGCTCCTTGGTAAACAGTTGGCATTTTAATAGCAGCACATGGATAACAGCACACAGCGGCACATTAGTTAAACATTGCTTCAGTTGTTTTGGGCTACCCACTGCCAGATAGCCAAAATGCCAGCCATTGTCTGAGCGACCTTTCTTACATTTCTCCCTAAATTCCAAACCCAAATCCTGAGTGGTGCCTCCATTTTTGTAACCCCCACCCTGGTATACCATTTCTATCTTGACAGCTCTACCTGGTGGGCTGGATTCGTGGAGAAATATGTCACTCGGCACATTGGCTAGGTTTGGCTACTCTGCAACAGGGGTACCCAAGTAACTCCGGACAAAGGAAGCAATAACTGTAATGTCCAATACCAGAAGTGGTATTCTAAAGTGTGGCTTTTATTCACATCCAATAGAATAAACAAAGCATAGATGGACTCCCATGGGGCTACACTCCTGGCAATGCAGATTTATGGAGATCAGAACACATCCTCATTCACTTTAGCCCTCAGGCTCTGAAATACATTGGGCACACAGTCCGAACTTGTACGCTGCTCTGGGTTTTCCTGGCTCAGCTCCCTTGCCAGCCACTTAGATACTTTCCATATAGCATGGAAATATTTACTGGTGGCACTCTAAACCACCTATGAGCACTACTGCTCCATCAGGGAATCTTCCTCATCAATCCCACGTCTGGGTACTTTCCTCAGGCACTGGCCAAGTACCTGAGAGAAAGCAACAGGTATCCCAAAGCAAACCTGTAGAGGTGAATTTGGTTACTACTGATGGGGGTGTCTCCCACCTCTCGCTCCCATAATTCATACTCAGCCATTTCTTTGGACTGTAACGCCTCATCCTTAAAAAACACTTTGCTGTGTAGATTCTTTTTAAATGTATTCACATTCAATCTACTGTCTTTACATCCCATTTGTGCTGAACTTGAACATACTTAATAAGTGGCTGTGTCCATTACTCTAGACCCCCCACAGAGCTAAGCAGTCCAATCCCCACTTCTTCCAAACTGCACTTGGTTGTCTTTTCCTGACCCCACAGCAACAGTCCATTTAGTTTCATCTTGATTCAGGTGAAAACACATGGCCCTTTAGCAGAGCAAACTCACCCCTTGGTTGCAGGTGCCCCACAGGCATTTTCTCCTCAGAGGAAATCTCGTCCAGAACTTCCGGTGCCTCAGCACGAACTTAACTCAGGCAGCTCCTTTTCTCCCTAGCTGGACCAGGGGGATTGCCCCTGGAAGCAGGCTGATTCCTTCCCCCCATCCCCACAGGGATGGGGCCCTGAACTACTGAAAGTGGTCTCTACCACTTCAATGTGCTCTTCTTGTGTTCCTCTTCAGGTGAGAACACACACTTATACAAAAAAATATAGCTGTTTGACAGAGCTTAGAGCTCTGAGGGCCTGCTTACAGCAGAGCACCTCTTCTACAGACTGCCACAGACTCTACTGAACTAACTTCAAATTCCCCAGCGTTCTACTCTAACCTCCAACTGCAACATTCCAGAGTGACTTATGCAGCTGCGACAGTTCTAAAATGATGTCATCCCTCAGTCTCAGCTGAGACTGAGAACAGAGTGAGACAGTGTGAAATCCATTTAACTGGAGTTTCACAAGCTGCCTTCCCTGCCTACCACTAGGTCTTAGTGGGATTCTTGTAACCCAGGTAACAGGGTGGTTACATATGCATAGCTGTCTGGCGGTGGTAGTCACCGGCCACTGTGGTACCAGCACACATCTGTGACATGCCCTGTAAATCATACAGCATGCATTTGTGGTCTGTGGCAGCCTGTCTGCTTTGGAGCCATTGATGGTGCATCTGCACTGGGTGCCACACCTCTGAATCTCACCAGAGCTGGCATTATGTTTCACGGGGTACACAGCAGAGGTACTGTAGTTACTGATGACCCTTGAATGTACCTTAGCTTGTATTCATATGGCATTATGATACATAGTTGAAAGGGTCTGACTAAGCCAGTAATGTTCATTGTGTGATCATCACACAGCAGATGGGGAGAGACATGCATACTCCAACACACATGTACATCGACAGACTGATGACCTGTTCAGCCTCTGTATGGAGGCCTCCTATCAGTAGACCACCCCCAGCACCCACTGGGATAGAGGGCGCTTGCAGGCAGCACTGCATATCACACCAGTGTTATAGTGAATACTTTATGGTGTATCTGGCACATACATGGGTAACAGCAATGCCCTCACTACCATACCACACCACCGCACTCATGTGTTACCCTGCCTGCTGTACCCAGTGCTGCATGACAATCCCATCCATATACAGCTCTCCTCTGTGTGTTGTATGTTCCCCGACCCCTGCTTCTGCTGTCCATGGTGGTTCCTGCATGTCCGATGTATTGCACATGCACACATGTGTGGGCCTGTGTGCTGGATGCTGGCTCTGCAGGGTGCTGGGTGTGTGGCCATTACTCATAGCCACTGGGTCTGATATACTGCTTATTGTGCTCTGCCTTGGTGTTGCTGTGTCATATGCTGAGTTTTCACATCTGTCCTGTCTGCTGGTGTCATGTGTCCCTTGCACGATGTTGTCTGGCTCTTCTGCAGCACGGCACATATATACTTAGACTCCAGAGCTGCCGTCAGCAGTCAGAATTGTGAGTCGAAATTGACAGCAGTTGCAGTTAGTTGTAATTGCAATGAATTGCAGTCACATTTGGCAGCAGTTGTACTTCCTTTAAGTTGACGACTTGCCTCACGATTCCCCCTGTTTTAAAATGCTTACATGCACTCAAGAGTCATCTTGGTCGTTTCATTGAAAAAAATAATTGTGTGGAGTGGATGTTCTTAACTTTTCGTCTCCTCATTGCCAACCATCCTCCGATGAGAGTGAGAGTAATTAGAGGGAGGAACTGTGTTAATACACTCCAAATTGCTGCATGGGGCAGAAGAGAAAAGTGAGTTGGGAAGCAGGCAGCAGCAGTGTTAGTCGAAGAGTACAAGCAGGGTGATAAAGCAGAAGGAAGGCGAAGCAACAGGCAGTTTTGATAAAATAAAAATTTAAGGTCTGCAGCAGAAGTCTGTAGGAGTGTAGGGTCTGGGGTCTCTCTCTCTCTCTCTGCCCACAACCAGCATGACTGAGACAGACTGATGGTGTGTGTGTGAAAAGATGCAGTAGAGGCACCAGGTCGGCGGTCAGCACCACGGCATGTGCGGGTGATTGAAGTTGTTGGTCGGGTCATGCCATCGCGGGAGGACCAGGTCTGGGTCACTGACCAGGAGGAGAATTGAGAAGGAGCAAGGAGAATGAA
The DNA here is from genome assembly GCA_016271365.2 of Neoceratodus forsteri. Classification (NCBI taxonomy): domain Eukaryota; kingdom Metazoa; phylum Chordata; order Ceratodontiformes; family Ceratodontidae; genus Neoceratodus; species Neoceratodus forsteri. The sequence continues at coordinate 907,572,337 of CM057452.1, forward strand.
GTGCCTGCCTGGGAGAAGAACCACACCAAGAGAGAGGTAGTGAGTGACCAAGTAACTTAGTCCAGCTTCTGTAGTGATTTTTTTGAGGAGGGAGAGAGCAGAGGGAGACTAGTGACTGGGCTGGGAGAGACTAGAGAGGGAGAGTCAAGTGACTCAGTGAGTGGTAACTGCCTAGTGAGAGGCAAGCCGCATGCAGTCAGCAGCAGTAGTAGTAGTATTGGGCCAAGGGCATGCTGCGTCAGACAGGAGCAGAGATATAGCATAGCAGCACTGCAGCAGAGGTGGGGTTTACGTTATGTGGTGGTGTGGTGCTTCAGTGTCAGGCCCAGTGGTCAGTGTTGGGGCCTAGGGGACAAGTCAGACTATTGACAGGTGCTGCAAGAGGGCCTCAGGGTCAGGCAGAGGGTCCCCTGAGCAAATGTGCCACAAGCAGGTGCAGGCCAGGTGAAGGCTAGCTAGTTTGCCTTAGCTGACTGCTAGCAGCTCATCGATCGATTGATCAAACAAAGAGGGAGAACTCGGTCAGAGGAGAGACAAGACAGACCGCGTGGTGCCAGCCGAAGGGTGACCATGCTTGCAGCAGCTAGACTACAGTAGGCCCTAACTAGGCCTTGCGGCATGCCCGGATCCCATGCACTGTGGAGTGCAGACGAGAGTGAGGGAGGACGAGGTCAGTTGGACAGGTCGGCTGCTGCTGCTGCCTGAGCCTTGTACAGAGCACCTAGGACTCATCGGAGTGAGAAGAAAAAATGGAGACACAGAGAAGAAGACTTGAGAATCGAGAGATGAGAGCTCAGCTGAAGCCAACGTGCTCAAGCTGCTTGCCTTATTTTATGTGGGGAGACAACTGGTAAATGTCACTATCTCAAAAAAAGTGAATTAAATGTTCTAGTATTCAATTAGCAAGGTCGGTGCTGCTATTGCTATAAGTAAGGGATTAATGGGAATACATTTTTTTCTGGGGTTTCTGACTTGAGGTTTTTGGAATTGGATGGTGGAATGGGGAAAAAATAAACACACAACATAATGACTGCAAGGTTTGTTGTATTGTAAGTAGAGTTTTCTTGTGAGCTAATATTCTTTTAGACTTGCTAAATGATGTGGTTAAGGTTAAGAAGCTGCATACATAAAATGTCTGAAATAAAAATATATCCTTATGCTTGCAAGACAAAAGTAGTAGTAGTAGTAATTAATAAAGATAGTGTGTGAGGTGGCAGGCTGTGCAGTATGGAGTGCATGTGGCCATGTGCAATGAAGGGGTCAGTTGTGTTTTGTTGATAGTCTTAATCTTAAATATTTCTTACGATGGTGATGTACGTTATATGATTTGCTTTGTGTGTGTGTGGGGGGGGGTTGCTGGTGCTGGCTTTCCTGGCTGGCTGGGTGGTGTTCTAACTTCACTAGTCTGATTTATTTATTTATTGAATTTTGGTAACCAGGTAAGTTCACAAAGGCAAGCCACAAAACAGTCCTTTTTCAGGGATGACCTGGGAAGTGGCAGTGTAGTACATTGCCTTGGGGGCTGGGGGGGGTGTTCTGTCAGTCTAACAATGGTAGGACAGGAAGGAAAGGAATAGTTGTTAGCTGGGCTTAGTTATGGTTATATTCACCAAAGACACATTATTTTGTTTAGTGAATATGAATAACCCCCAATTTATTGGGGTTTATTACAGATGCAGTGAATGAACTGTACTGCTCAGATATAAAATTAGGATTGAATGCTTGCTTGTAATATAATCTGTACAACGTAGCACCAGGAGTGTGACATCTCATTGCCACAGCCCAGCCCATGTCTGGGGCAAGAAATAAATTTCATTGGAAGTCAGCCTTACCAAAACAGAGGTAATTTCATTGTACTATAATTATTAGGGGCAAGTGAATAATCTGCTCTAGTCATCATGGCTGGGAAAGCGATAAACGTTCTGATTTGAACACCCATGTGTAGTAGCACAGAGAAGTATTTAGAGTTGCTGGCACTATGTTAAAAGGAACAGAAATCTTTCTTTGCCAGTTTACTAATATAATTAAGTCAAAAGGCATGAGAGTGTGTGGTTTGTTTTTCTGGAATAATGTTCCACCTTGGTGTGTTGTGAGGCATGAGGTGCATGCAAGTGCCTTTAACCACCTAAGAAGTGATGTTATCCAGCTTTATGCACACCATTGAGGGCCTTATTGTGATTATAAAATGATCCAGTAGAATTAAAAAAAAAATAGGCAGGATTTTCAAAGACTACATAAAACATTGTTTAACTGGCATTGCATTGTTTAATGAAGCTGGCAGTATAGCCTAGTGGTTAGAGTAATGAGCTGTGAATGAGCTTGATACATCTAGCAGACAGACCTGGGTTTGATTCCCACACTCTCCAGTTGCATACTGTGTGACTTTGAACAAGTCGTTTAACCTCACCAGTGCTCCTGTGTCACCCCTGAAAAGAAGCATCTGTGCCTAGTGGGCCTTACTCAGTTACCAAAAAATGTCAGTGGTTAGTGCACGTGTCTGTGACGACTTGCTTTTTGAGTGTCAGCTCAACAGTAATTATTTTTAACCTGTCTTGTATATTTTTTTGGTGTGTGAGTGTGTATTCATTAGCCCAGTAAGTACCACTAGATGTTATTTATATAATTATATATATATATATATATATACATATTTTATGACTTTCCTGTTGTAGTTGAGAGACTGTTTATGATCAAAATCTGAGCTTTAAACAGCAGCACATCAACTTGGGATATAATGCATACTGGCTTGTTATACTAACATACTAAAATGCCAGCTGAATAGGCCTTATTGTCTTTTGTGTCTGCTCGATAGTCAGCTCCCATACTGGGAGCTGATTCTGCTATCCCCAACCCCTTTGGTTTCTCTATCCTCATTCCAAGATATTCCCCTGTCAAGATTGGACTTCCTCAGCGTCGCCCTTCCCTATACCTGTCCCAGACTCTCTTGAACCCCTCCACAGTGTCTGCCTCCACCAGTCTCTTGGACAGCGCATTAAATTGTTCCACCACCCTCTCAGTGAAGTAACACCTCCTCTTCTCCCCCCTGAGTCTCCCTCCTTCTAGCTTCCACCTGTGTCCTCTGGTTGCCCCCCTTTTCCTTTGGAACACCCCATCTGAGCCTCCCTTATTAATCTCCTTTATGTACATGAAGACCTCTATCCTGTCCCCCTGTCCCTCCTCTCCTCCAGAGTGTGCATGTTAAGTTCCGATCTGCTTTCTGCCAAAAGAAACAGTACTGAAATTTGGCAGCCGAAGCAGATAATGAGTTTATTTTATTCAGTCATTTATACAAGTCAAGAGAAGAAGAGTGGACTTTTCCTTATTGGCATGGTGGACCACATGGAACAACTCTGCCTTAATGGAAGTAGGATAGCTTAAAGAGGAACAGTCAGTAAAGCCTCACACTTGATCACAATTTGCACTTGGTGTACAAAAACATTTTTATGTTGCTTGCACGCATTTGCAAGAAACATAGTAACGTCATCCAAGTTTCCGGAAGTGTGGCAGCCCTCTTCCAATTCAGTCAGTGTTTTTGCAGGCACGGTTCGCAGTTCTCCTATCAACGCTGCAGCTGTCTATGACAGCAGTTGAAAATACGGTGGCATTACAGTTGAAAGTGGGAATCTGACGTCGGTGAGAAGCAATAACATATCGCCTGCTCATCGCGCTCCCCCACACACACATGCAAGCATACTGTATGCTCGCAACCCCCTTTTTCTTATGGCCGACAGGTGCCCAATCCCTTGTTGCTGTGCCTGCCCCCAACAGAGTTCCACATGCCACGCTGGTGCCCACTCCAGCGTGTCAACAATGGTATAGCCGATGGGGTGCCCAATCCTCGTCGGCTCCACAGTGCCCCTCAAACAGCCATCCTTGTGCTACGCTGAGGAGCCCACCCAAAGCGTGGCAAAGCGTCCCGCATCGTCTGTTTAAAAAAAAAACCTGAAAGAAAAAAACCTTCCCTCGCTGTTGTCGCCACCCCTCCGCCTGAGTGCCCACCCTCTGCGCACCTTGCCTCCCACCCCACCCCCCATACTTACCTCCAAACTCTGGGCCAGCGATCATCGGTGGACTGGGAACCGTCTGCACTCTTCAAAGCCGACCGCGAACTGAGGAAATGCAAGTAAGCTGTATAATGTAATAAATAGTTTTTTTTCAACTTTAATGCATATCTTGGGCATTTTTCGGAATTTTAGCACCACATTTTCAGCATGGGGTTTTTGGGACCTCTTCTCATGAATTCTCTCACTGTCATGATGTTAATTGGTCCCGAAGGGTGATTTTGCAGTCACTGCATGAAATCACCTTTTGGGACTGATTAATGAAATGACAGTGTCACGGTTCATGAGGTAGGCCCCCAAAAACCCTATGTTGAAAATTTGGTGAAAAAATTCCCAAAAATTACTGTATTACGAGCATGCATTGTGTAGTTCCTACACACACTCATAAGTTCACAAATTTTCAATATGTTCACTCCAGATATTCAACATTGCCATTTTACCACACCTCCTTATGAGCAGTACAGCTGTCATTTCTCACATCTTGCCCAAAATGTGTTTCCGCACATGTAGCGCACAATGGCACAGTTGGTGTGCGAAATCAATGTTTGGGACAGATTAAGAAAAGCACAGTGACACTGTTCATGAGCAGAGGTGTTAAAATGGCTATGTTGAAAATTTGGTGAAAAAATTCCTAAAAATGACTGTTTTACGAGCGTGTGTTGCGCAGTTCCTACACACGCTCGTAATTTCTCTAATTTTTAATATTTGCACTCAAGATTTTCAACATTGCCATTTTACCACACCTCCTTATGAGCAGTACAGCTGTCATTTTTCACATGTAGCCCAATATGTGTTTCCATGCATGTAGCACACAATGGCTCAGTTGGTGTGAGCAATCAATGTTTGGGACAGTTTAAGAAAATCACAGTGACACTGTTCATGAGAAGAGGTATTTAAACTGTCTATGTTGAAAATTTGGTGAAAAAATTCCCTTCAGCCGTACTGCAATGTTACTAATGAAGACATTGAACAGGACTGGCCCCAGGACCGATCCCTGCAGCACCCCACTGGTCACCCCCTCTCCCTAGACTGCACCCCATTTACCACCACTCTCTGCATCCTGTCTGTTAGCCAGTTTCTAACCCAGTTTACCACCCTTTCCCCCATGCCCAGCCTACCCAGCTAGTTTATCAGCCTCCTATGTGGGATGACGTCAAAGGCTTTGCTGAAATCAAGGTAACCGTTGTCCACTGCCCCGCCCTGATTCACTTCCTTTGTCACCCAGTCAAAGAAATCAACTAGATTTGTCTGACATGATGTCCCCACTGTGAATCCATGTTGTCTATGGTCCTGGGCTCCGATGGCTTCTAGATGCCCCTCTATCCTTTCTTTAAGCAATGTCTCCATGATCTTCCCCACTACTGAGGTGAGGCTGAATGGCCTATTGTTCCCCACCTCCTCCCTGCTGCCGGACTTGTGTGGAGGGACCACATGTGTCCTCCTCCAATTCACTCGTGTTGAATCACTCAGTGAACATGGCTGCCAGAAGTACTGCTATCTCCCTTTGCAGTTCTCTTAATATCCTTGGGTGTATGCCATCTGGTTCCATCACTTTGTCCACCTTCAATTTACTGAGCTCCTGCAGGACTCTTTTGCCTCTGAATGGAGTATTGTCCACCTTTTCACCCCCTTGGCAACTGCTGTACTGCTGTGGCCCTTGCTCCTCCCACTCTTCTGTGAATATTGAACGGAAAGACACAGTGCATGTATTGAGAGGAAGGCATGGAACTATCACTTCCAAATACCTAAGCAGCACATACAAGCAAGCAACATTCAGCACTGATAAATGCTTATTTAATTACTGCTTACTGCATGATAGTAGAATGCACTGGGCTAATCTGACTGACATTGACTTGTAAGATGCAATTTCATGTACCCACACATATTAGAATCCCTGATGATCACATCAGAGAACTGCTGAGATGGGAGATAAAATTTTTCAGCCGCCTGCATCCTGCAGTATACATGTGAATAATTTTGTAAGCTAAAATCAGATTTTTCTGCTACTGCTCTGCTCATGGTGCTTAGTAGAGTCCTCTCTGACTTCACTGTACTTAGCTCAAGCCCCACAAGAACAGCTGTCCAGCAAATTGTAGATTTCAGTGTACAAAACACTCTGACATTCACTGAAGGCCGGCTATTACAGGCAGTTGAATCTCTCAGCTCTGCAGTTCTCTCTTAAGTCAGCATCATGCGATTCTGAGATGTTTGGTTACATGAAATGGCATCTTACAAGTCAATGACATTACTTAGCCTAATTTATTATGTTGGCACGCTCACACAGCCAACCTCTTGAGGCAGATGAGATTTGGAGGCACGGTCACTTTTGGTCGAATGCAGGCAATGCATCAGTAGGTGCGCCCCTCATTTCCCAATCAGCCAGCATGCCGGCACCACACCATGCATACATAATGTGGCAAGCACATCTAAGAAAAGGACTGCTGCAGTGGGAGCAAAGCTCATCACATGCAGCAGACCATCCTACCTTCTTCACCTGCTACAAACACGGCGGCACAGTGGCCGTTAAATTGCCAACTTCAGGGGTGCCCAATCCCCCGGTCGGCTTACCCTGCCTCTCATCTATGTGCCGACGGGGGTGCCCAATCCCCATCGGCATCCATTCCCCCCCTTTCGCACTTTAATGTGCCAACAGGGGAGCCCACTCCTCATCGGCATGATGTCCCCCCCTTCTTCTGTGCTGAGGGGGTGTCCAATCCCCCATCAGCTACTGTATCCGCCCCCAAAAAAACACCTGTAAAAAAAGAAAACCGTCCGTGATGGTTTTTTTTTACTCCTGTAAACAGAAAACGGTCCCTCGTAGTCTCTCTACCCACCACCCGTACCCACCCACTGCATACCTTGCTTTCCCACACCCCCCCTCACCCCATAGTAACCTCCGGAGCTTGGCACGATGATCTTCGGTGGACCGGGAGCACATCTGCACTCTTCAAAGCCAAGTGCAAACTCAGGAAATGCCGGTAAGGTGTATAATGGAATAAATGGGTTTTCTCAACTTTGATGCATGTCTCATGCATTTTTTGGACTTTTTGAACCAAATTTTCAACATGGAGTTTTTGGGACCCCTCCTCATGAATTCTGTCACTGTTATGACGTTAATCGGTCCCGGAAGGTGATTTCGCAGTCACTGTGTGGAATCACCTTTCAGGACTGATTAACGCAAGGACAGTGGCAGTGTTCATGAGGTGGGCTCTCAAAAAGCCTATGTTGCAAATTTGGTGGGAAAAATCCAAAAAATGGCTGTTTTACAAGCTTGCATTATGCAGTTGCTACTCACACTCGTAACTTCTCAAATTCGCAATATTTTCACACCAGATTTTCAACATTGTCAGTTTTCTACACCTCCTTGTGAACAGTACAGCTGTCATTTTTCACATTCTGGCCGAGATGTGTTTCCGCACTTCCGGCATACAATAGCGCGGTTGCTGTGTGAAATCAGTGTTCGGGGCAGATTACAAAAATGACAGTGACACTGTTCATGAGCAGAGGTCCTAAAATGCCTATGTTGAAAATTTGTGACTTATGCTATAAATGATCAGGTTATGAGGATGCGTTGCACAGTTGCTACGTACACTCATAACCACAAATTCGCAATATTTTCATGCCAGATTTTCAACATTGTCATTTTTCTTCACCTTCTTGTGAACAGTACAGCTGTCATTTTTTACATTCAGGCCGAAATGTGTTTCCACACTTCCTGCGCACAATAGCGCAGTCGCTGTGGGAAATCAGTGTTCGGGGAAGATTATGAAAATGACAGTGACACCATTCATGAGCAGAGGTCCTGAAATGCCTATGTTGAAAATTTAGTGATGATACTCCTTAAAATGACTGTGTTCCGAGCGTGCATTGCGCAGTTTGCATGCACGCTCGTAATGTTGTGCATTTGTAATATTTTACTCTGGACTTTCACCATTGGCATTTTTCCATACCTCTTGATGAACAGTACAGCTGTCATTTTACATATCCTGCCCCAAATGTGTTTTTACATGTCCAGCGCAGAATAGCACGGTCACAGTGCAAAATCACTTTTTGGGACAGCTTGAGGAAATAAGTGACACTGTACATGAGCAGAGGTGCTAAAATGCCTATGTTGACAATTTGGTGCCGAAAGTCCATAAAATAACTGTTACAAGCATGCGTTGCACATTTCCCATGCGCCCTTGTAACTTCGAAAATTTGCAATATTTACATGTCACATTTTCACGCTGCCATTTTTTACACCTCCTTATGAGCAGTACAGCTGTCATTTTTTACATCCTGCCCAAAATGTGTTTCCACACTGCACTACCAAAGCCAATGCCAGCGTGACAACATTCGGCATGGACAAATGCTTGTTTATTACACTGCAGTAATCGGTAAGTAAATAAAGTGTTGCTGCACACAAAGGCATAATTAGGATTAGCCTCATACTTGGGTGTCAGTCAGTCAGGCTGACAGATTATTATTATCATGTCAGATTACTATTGCTGACATTTCCCCTTTAATACATAATGTGAACCTATTTCTTGCAGATTTATACAATTATATATACATGCTGTTGCTCGTAGTGGGACTTCACTGTATTCTTAATGGGAGACTGGGTTTGGATGGAGCCTCTCACTAGTATGTTTGTATACATATTGCTGAATTGCTGGTAATTGCTTTATGCATTGTTGGTCCTAAAAGCCTGCTTCTTATGTCAATATCTATGTATTATGCAACATATGCCAAATAATGAAGTTAAAGTATGACAAACTACAACATAATAAAAGTCAACGGTGGCGAAAGTTGAAAAAGTTGGTTGGATTTTCTTTAGTTAGTTGAAGTCAGAAATTTCAAACTAGTTGAAATAATCAGTCAGAATGTGTGGTAAGTCAGTCATAATTGGTTTTTCAACTGACTCCGGGGTCTATGTATACTATGTGCAGTCTTGCACTGTTCGAGTGGACGTGCTGTCTCTGGTGTGCCCTGCACATGCTACCATGGCAGCTTGATTCTGTTTACTTGTGTGTGTGTGTCACATCACCCCATGTGTGGTCTGGTTGTACATGTTATGCACACTATGATACACCTGTGTTCCTCATCCGGTGTGCACAGCTTGCTGAGTTCAGGGTCTTTCCTTCCATAGATGCTAGGAGTGCAGTAAGTCAGTGCAGGGAAGTAACAGAGGGCAGGGCTGAGCACCTATAGTGCCAGGTTTGCTTACTGCATATGGAGGTGCTGAGGTGGAAGGACACCACCACTGCTATATGGGAACTGGCTGCAGCCATTCAGCTGTATGGGTAGCAGCAGCCACCTGCAGACCCATAGGGACTGCATCGGACATTGTAATGGACACACCCGGTGCCCATATTGGTTGTTTTACCTGGTATTTCGCCATGTATTTCTGTTAACAGGCAATTCCTTTTTTATCTTGTGTTGTTTTGTTTACAGTCCAGTGTCATTTTTATGTTGACAGTGGTGTTTTTTTTTTTTTTTACCTTTGTTTTCCACATGTTAGTGTTACAGAGACAAAGGTCAGAAAGAATAGGCAGTCCAGGAGACGTTTTAAAATTTTCAAGTAGCAGTTTATTATTATTAATAAAAAAAATAACATTTGTACAGGATTGCTTTTCAGTATGGGCAGTTCAAACAAAAGTCCTTCTGAGGGCATCTCCAAATCTGAAATCTGGAAAACTTAACCATTGCTCTCTTTATATGATGTCTTTGCCTGGCAGTGTTTTTTTTTTTTAACTCTGCATCATTAAGCTGTAGATCCAGAAGCAAATGATTTGATACCTTTTAATGGACCAACATAGATATAACAACAAGAATAAAGTGCTCTAGCTTTCGGACCAACCAGTCCTTCATCAGAAGCCCAATGGCAGTTGTTTAGAAAAAAACAATACATTTAACAGCTAGATCATAGAGAAAAAATCCCAAATGGTTTAAAATACTCATTTAAAAAATACAGAAAATGATGTCAGAGTAATTTAACAGCACCATACTACCTTCAGCCAGGCGTGTCCAAGGGTCAAAGGTACTTGGTGGAACACACATACAAAGAATCCTACTGCATATAAATTCAATTGACATAAGATAACACTGCTGGAGCAGATGACTCCTAAATCAAGCTGAGTGTCACAACATGTATACAGATGTGATTACTGAAATGCAACCCCCACCCAGATTAAAGACATACTGAGACTGTCTTAGTACTCTAAGAAGTTTCAAAGCATGCATTATAGATGATCATTTACCAATAACGTTGTCTTAAAAACATCAGTGCACATTCTATGATGTGTAAATCTTAGCTGGACCTGTCACCCTGCTATACTCTCCAGCTAGATATCATGCCCCATAAATTTCAAAAAAACTCTAGTGTAGTGACAGGACTTTATAAATGATAATTTAAATATAAATTGGCAGTATTAGTGTGAAACAAAAAAACTCTAGTTGTGGACCACCAAGAAATTAAGTCCATGTAGCCTGATATGTACTGATGTCAATATACCCTGAGAATGTAACAACTTGATGTATCAGAAGTGTCTAAGGAATCTGAAAAAGAGATAATTTAATTCTCTCCTCCTCCTCGTCACACAAGCAATACACCCTACCCCATCCCACATCCCCATAATGTGGGTGGGGGGGATAACTAGCTTTAAAGAGATGCCCACACACACACACACATTTCCAAGGATTCTGGATACAACTACAATGAAATAAACCTGCCACCCTCCCCAGGATAAGGTAACTAGAAGTAAATATAAAGTATGTGTGTAAGACCAGAGGTCTAACATACCTACATTTCCTCAAATCACTACAATATTAGCCTAATGTAAAAAGATCTGTCCAGGACCCCCATGCAAATGAGATCTTGTACCCCAATATGTACAGAGCTAAAAAAAATATTTACGTGACAGTCTATGATAACACTCCTGTATGTACAGTAACAGGCTAGGTAATCTGAATATGGTGTAATGGAATCCATCTCACTCCCAGGCAGAGATAAAAAGTAAGGAGGAATTAATATTCATTATGTGTGTGAATAAGAGTAGTAGCACACTGTAACTCCATGTATCTAAATAGAGGCCTACCTCAATGTGACAGCAAGCCTCACTCCTGTTATATCACGTACCTCACAACACATACCCATACACATACATACACACACACACCCACATCCCACACAAAATGAAGTCCTATAATATACCAGTCTAGATAAAAATGTAATTTCTCTCCTCCTCCTCTTCACACAAATGATACACCCTGCCGCTCTTCAGTTCTGACAGTTCTGATAACAAGCTTAAGTCAACTCTCTGTGTTACAGCTTGCTATTTTTTCTAATAAACTCAAATAGTTGTCTGCAACATTCAGCAATATTATTACATACATTTGCAAAACAAGGGGATTCCAATATTCCCATAAAGATTCCCATATATATTTTAACCACAGAGAAGTGGGGGGGGGAATAGAAACAGTGAGTGAAGAAAGGGAGATTGCAGGAGGAGACTGTGGGACCTTTCAAAGTGGCCAGTTCCTTAGGTCCCCAAAGAAAAAGATATGATTGCACAACCAGACAGGCAAAGACAGAGAAGAGGCAGAAATAGGAGAGACAAGGCAAGACAGTTTTATTTATAAGGTGCCCAATCCCGGAGGCTCTGGGTGCCGAACATAAACAAGGACATACAGCAGTGAATAAAAATGAATAAAACCTCATTAAAAATGCAACAAGATTAAAATTCAGCAATACAGAGGTTTCCAAAAGTCAATCTTCAAGGGACTGGCCAAAACATAAAGATGGTCTTAGCAGTCAAAGGCCGGGCTGAAGAGGTTGGCCTTTAGCATCCCCTTAAACACCTCAATCAAGGGAGCCTCCCAGACTGCAGGTGGAAGAGAGTTCCATAGTGTTGGCCTGGAGATACTAAAAGCACAATCTCCCGAGGTCTTGAGCTGAACCCTGGGAACATCCAGGAGGCCCCTTGAGGAGGAGGAGTGGAGGGAGTGAGAAGAGGACACCGGTTTTAGGAGCTAAGACAGGTAACCAGGACCCAGCCCTTATAGGGCCTTAAAGGTGAAAAGACACACCTTGAAAAGGACCATCCACCTGACTGGCATCCAGTACAGAGCATGCAGAACTAGGGTCACAAGACTGGACCTCGAAAGGCCCATCAGTAACCGGACTGCTGTGTTCTGCACTAGCTGCAGCCTGCAGAGGTTCCCTCCCGTGACCCCTGTTAGACATGAAAAGATTATATTTTAGGTTTTTTGCATGGTATGCTGGATAAAGAAAGTAACAACAAGTAGAAGCAATAAAAGAGGTTTATTACAATATGTATATTATAACAAGTGAAGCAAAGCAATAACAAGGGAGTCAATGTTTTATTATTTTTTGAGTATGGTCTCCTTCTGTTTGAGGAGCTGGTGTGTATATATTTATATATGACTGATAAGAGTATAGTTATAGATATACAAAATCACACATGCTCTCACAATGCAAAGCATCATGGGCTGCATATGCAAATCACCACAGAATGTTATGCTGGTCCAACTTTAAGCAAAATTGCATGGTGCCGAAAGGCCTCTCACACAGTTTGCAAAGGGTGCTAACAGAAGACATAGACATGTGTTTCGTCGTACCAGGACTCATTAGTATGCCTCATTTGCTTGACACCCCAGTGGACTGGACCAGCTACCCTAAGACAGTGTGTCTTGGATATGTTGTGGTGAACCCATTAAAATAAAAAACTATTTAAAAGACAAAGAACCTCTGTGTGCAAACACTGAGGCAAGGGTTACCTCAAAGGGCATTTGGCTGGGAAGCCAAGTTTCAAGAAAATACAAAATCACACATGGTCTCACAATGCAAAGCATCATGGGCTGCATATGCAAATCACCACAGAATGTTATGCTGGTCCAACTTTAAGCAAAATTGCATGGTGCCGGAAGGCCTCTCACACAGTTTGCAAAGGGTGCTAACAGAAGAAGTTATAGATATGATAAACATACAGCATTGGATAAGGTATGTAAATAAGGTGGCTCCGTTGGGCAATTATATAGGAAATAAGGAATAATTTTTGAACAAAGGAAATTTATAGTTAGTAATAGAATAAGTGTTATTTGTTTTTATTTTTAGACAGTGAGTTTGGAAATGTTTGCAACGTAGTTGTAAAAGCACACAACATGTTATAATAGTGGTAAACTATAGAATATGAGTGATTATGAGTATAGTATAAAGAATATATGGTAGAAACATATTATATAGGTAAATGTATTATAGACAAACATGAGCATTGCAAATATAATAAAGAACACTAATATAAGTAATAAAACAAGATAAAACATTATAAGACTGTGGTAAGGCATTAATATGTGTAAGTGTATAAAGTTATGGTTATATGTGGGTTAGTTGGTGGTATATAACCTAGGCATAACAGTTGTTTTTGTTGCCTTGTTTAAAGGGCAACACAATAAAAAGAAGATGGTTAGGTGTAGAAATGGTATATTTAAATGTGTTAAACTTGAGGCGCAGGTGTTATAAAAGAATTGCAGCCATGTAAGATGCTAGTTAAAGGTATGCCTTAGACAGCAAAGGGTTAGTAGTGGATGAGTTAAAATAAGATATTAATTATTATTAAGCTTTAAACATTGATTTTAATATCTGATTTTTAAAGCACATAAAAACCTGTAACACAAATTAATTATATTGTTATAGCATTTCGATAGGGCGACTGTGAAAGCAGACCTATTTAGGAGTTAACATGGGGATAATTATAGATGATTAGACTATAAAACACAAAACAGAAACTATGTATGTCAACACCACAGTGGATATGTGTATAAGTAAAATTGTTGATGTGTATTATTATAGAACATTGTTTGTAAAAACAGTGTTAGAGTTATTGTTTATTTGTAAAGAACAGTTTAAATTGAGAGTTGAAAAGGCAGATAATGGCTGCGTTCAGGACGACGGCGTACGTTATTGATTGAAGAATTTAACAACAATGCTTTTAAAGAAGAACTAGTTTATATGGTTTGAGGTGGTAACTACAAAGCAGTGTAGTTATATTGAAAATGTTATTTGTTGAAAGTTTGTAACCCATTGGGCATACATGGCACATGGGGTTGTGCAGACATGTACCAGCACGGTAAGAAAGGTAATGTTAACATAGCTGGTTGTTAGTTGGCTGGATTGGTAAAGGTTGCATGAGATTGTCCATTGAATGTTTCAATGGAATAGTTATATTTATGTAGGCATAGCCTTTTGTAAAAAGAGCATATTTTATGAAACAGCAACCAAGAGCACAGTTTATATAAGAACAATTAGTTTGTATGAGATGCTAGCCAAATATGGAAAATTAGCCATGAAGAAAAGTTACATGTGTTGCTTGAAGATTTTATTAATATTTTTTTTGTAGAAACCTAGAAACTTGTAAAACCTTGTTAAAAACTTAGTTTTAAAATATATATATATATATATAGTTGTTAAAAGGAAAAAGGAAAATGGTATGGATATTAGCAATGCCCTTAGTGAAGGTGTGGTGTGACATAGACAAGCGATGGTGTCGGCCATGCACTTGGAGGTGTAGGTTGAGGTTTAATAATAAGAAAATACCATTTATTTATTTGTGAATATATTTTGTTTTTTAAGTTTTAAAAGAGGTTGTGACAGTAGGAAAAAAATATAGTTTCTTTGTCTATGAATTGATGTTTGGCCTAGTTTAGGCCTGTTTTATTAAATGAAAGTGCAATATTATGCTTGTTATATGCACTTTGAACCTTTATTGTATAGCGGTATGCGATCTATACCGTGTAACACAGGGGTATACAATAGCACCTGTTGCGCCTATGGGATTTTAAAAGTGTTTTTTTTTTGTTAGGTTTGTTGTTTAGGGTGTAATACTTTTAGATAGTTGGTAGTGTGGTGCTTTGATATTGGGTCTTGAGCATCTATTAGTTCTATTGCAAAGGGGTCTGGAAACAGGACACTATGAAACCTAAAAGTGTTTGTACTGAAGCAGAATTTACAATCTGTCATATTATGTGTGTATTACACATTATATATATCAGGGTATTTGGGAGTGAAGAAGCAATCAGACCATTACTTGGTCTGGGTTTATGCTTGGAACATTGGGCAGGCTTTTTTTGTTGTAGTAACAACAGTTGCACATATGGCAGTGCAAGCAATGGAATGAGGTGTACAATACTATGGATGTATGAGTACAGTACAGTAACAGTATAAAATGATTTCCTATCACTTTTAAAGTATTTTCTGACATTGCAAATCGCTCTGGGGAAGGAGCAATATACTCATCTGCCATAAAAAGGAGTGGAGCCAAAGGTGGAGTTTAGGGTGTGGTTTAGTATCTGGTTTTCAACTCATCTAAAGGTGGCAACCCTACCAAACAAAGAAACTGATTCAGTGTCTCAGCTTTGCCACAATGCCGTTCCTCACATCCCTCTCTCTTTCTCAGTCTTACTATAACTTTGCACTTCTCCCAAAGGTATCAGGAACCATTATGTCCACCTGTTTCACCCCCTCTGCTATTCTCAGCTCCACCCTGGCCTTTTTATTTATTTTATTTTGTATCCCAGAGTTTATTCGGTTGCTATCAGTTTATTCAGTTGCCATTAAAACATAACCAGAAACAGTTTTGCTTAGAAAATTTCAGGCCGGGGCAGAGACCTATACAGGTACAACACTAAATCATGGAACTTCATAGTATACAATACTTTTGCCTCCTTTGTTATCTATACATATTTTAATGGCATTAATTCTGGAAGTGTTTACATAGTATAGTGTACTTGCTATATTACACTTTTCTGGAAAGTCAACACAGTAAAACCTGCACAGAGCTACCCCACTCATGAATAGTTCATCTAAGGCCCTGTACATACTAGGGAGCTTAAAGCAGTTTAACTGCCTTAAACTGTTCCCGGAACATGGTTTGCGTACACGCTATAACACGATTAAAACCGTGTTACAACCATGTTCTAAAACCGTGCTAAAACCCTGCTAGAGAGGAGGTCTTTAGCACAGTTTTAGCTAAACACAGTTGCCTTAATCTGTGTTAACAGAAGTGTGGACACAAACCATGCTGTAAGGCAAATTGTCCAGTGAGAGAATTTTTTTTGTTGGCTTCAGAATTAAAAAAACAAGCCTTACAGGCACCGCCAAGCAGAGGAAGAATCCCTGATTCTGGCCATGTACCTTTTTTTGTAATTGGTTTTATTCGCCCTTCATGGGTATCCCGTCATGCACTGTGGTACCAAGTGGCACCCATAATGCTTTGAGGTGGTGCCACAGTCATGCCTGGGAACCCATTTCAGCTAGCACGGTTGTTGGAATGCAATGTGGATGCTCTGACAACTGTGCTAGGGACTGATTTAGAAAACATTTTTAATAACATTTTATAATCGGTCCCTAGTGTGGACAGAGCCTACGTCATCTCTAGCTACTGGGTACTACTTTAACTAGTACAATCCTACAAAATTTAAAGCAAAGAACCTAACTCGCTATCCTACTATGTGAATACAATGAACACAATTCTTAATATGTATAGCATAAGAACATGCACCATTCAGGGCAAGTAACCACGGTTTCCAGCTGGTCTCAGATTTTGGCTGTGCTCATAGAAACATAGAAACATAGACTTTGATGGCAGATAAGGACCACTTGGCCCATCTAGTCTGCCCATTTTCCTACTTACAGGATAGGCCGCAGATCCTAGTTAACCAACAGCATATTTCTTCCTACACCCCCACAAGAATTGCCTTATGTCTGTCCCATGCATTCTTGAATTCTGCCACAGTTTTAGACCCCACAACCTCCTCAGAAAGGCTGTTCCATGCATCCACTACCCTCTCTATGAAATAATACTTCCTCACATTGCCCCTGAACCACCCCCTTCTTTCTTTAAATTGTGTCCCCTTGTTCTTGCACATCTCTTTTTCTGAAAGATGCTACCCTCTTGGACTTTGTTGATTCCACTGAGGTACTTAAGTTTCTATCATGTCCCCCCTCTCCCTTCTTTCCTCAAGGGTATACATATTAAGCTCCTTTAGTCTCTCCTCATACGGCTTCTCTTGCAGACCCTGCACCATTTTAGTTGCCCTCCTCTGGACTGCCTCTATCCTGTCTATGTCCTTGCGGAGATGGGGTCTCCAGAACTGGGTGCAGTACTCCAGATGGGGTCTCACCAACTGTCTGTACAGAGGGATAACAACTTCCTGTTTTCTGCTGCTGATGCCTCTCCTTGTGCATCCCAGTATACCCCCAGCCCTCCCTACTGCCTTCTCACATTGCTTGCTAACCTTAAGGTCATCTGATATGATTACCCCCAGGTCCCTTTCCTTTTTTGTTGTTGTTACTACTCCCCTTCCCCAAGGCTCCCCTGGCCTTTTATAGCACTCTGAAAAAGGAAGCAGTTCTTATCACCCCAATTTCCCCCTTTTTACACTGAAGGTGACTCTGCCTACTGCCACCTCATTAGGATTTGCCTCTTAGCTTCAATGGACATGGAACACAAAAGTTCTCTGCAGTGGCTCACCTGCCTCATTATTTGTTCCCCGTTCCCAAATACCCAAAAAGGGGGAAGGGGGGAGGAAGGAGCCTGGAACTTCATAATGTCACAGGCCTTTTGAATTACTGCATTCCAAAAATCCTAGGCTTGCAGGTAGGACCAAAGGATGTATCTTGGCAGAAGACACCAGGAGAAGGACTGCTGTGTGACTGAACTTCTCTGCTGGGACTAAAGTAGAAGAACTTTTGTATTTGGACCTTTAATTTAGGGTTAAAAAACTAACATACAAAAAAAAAAAAGTGTGTGTTTGGGTTAACTGAACTGAATGGGTAACTGAAAAGTCATCTAGGTGTAAATCTCAGGTGACTGAAAGAACTTAACTGCTGTGAGGTTTAAATTACTTGTAGAAAGATCTGGTAAGTAGGGAGAGTGGCTTAGCTAGAAGGAAGCTACATTTAAAGACTACCTTAGAAAGATTCTGCTAATAGCTTGGCAGGAGACACCAGGAGAAGGACTGCTGCGTGACTGAACTTCTCTGCTGGGACTATATTGCCCTCCTTCCCTCCCTCCTCCACCCCCACCCAAAGCTAGTTCTATTTTTATAGGCATAGGATTTGACTGACAACAGGAACTTCCTGTTAGGGCAGGAAGTGAGTGATCACAGAACCACCAAGGACCGCCATCCTAGAAGGGCAAGAGTAGCTCTCCGGCCCCGTCTAGCTGCTGGAGGTCTGCCTCTGAACAAGTAAGTGGTCTACTGAGAAATATAGGATATTCTTGTCTCAGAACAGGACAATCAGGAGCTTAAAGGCATACAGGCAGAAAGTAAGGAGAGAGAGAAAAAAAACAGAGGAAAAAGTAAGGATTGGAAACAGTTAAGGGGCCAGAAATAAGACATGATTGGAGTGGTGCAGTGCAGTGGCTGTGGAGCAGCAGTCTTCCGGGAGATGTTCTGGAGGATGCGGTGTTGTCCCATCTGCAGGCACCTCTCTGGGCTGAGGGAGGAGGTTGCTCATCTCCAGGCTGAGTTGGCCAGGATTTGTGGGACCTCCTCTTCCATCCAGGGACCACCAGTGCCACTGCCGTTGCCTCAGAGGTTGCCAAGAAAGAGGAGCGGTTGGACCACAGTGGGCTCAGGGAGGGTGAGGGTGGTGGAACAGAGGTGCATCCCTCCAGTTGTACCTCTCCAAAATTCCTATGCCATTCTGGCAAAGTGTGGTTCCTCTATGGAGGCACCCACAGTGGAGACCAAGGAGGATGCTGGGAACCTCCACAAAGGAGACCCACAGGAGGGTGGCAGGGGACCCTGCAGGGGAAGGAAACAACTCCTGGTGGGGGACTCCATTGTTAGGAAGGTAGAACTGGGCAAGGAAGGGGAGAGGGAGGTAAGGTGCCTGTCTGGCGCCATGGCTTGGAGGGACAGGGAGCGAATCCTCAGGATTGCCGGAGCAGCTGCACAGGGGAGGGAGCTGGATGTCATTGTCCACCTAGGGACAAATGACCTGGCTAAGAAAGGGATTAGAGAAGTGCAGGAAGAGTTTGTGGAATTGGGGAGGGCCTTAGTCAAGTAGCATGCACGGTAACCTTCTCGGAGGTGCTACCCATCTATGGCATAGGAGAGGCTAGGGTGTTCCGTACCATGGGATTCAATCAGTGGTTGAAAAACTGGTGTGGAGCTCAGGGATTTGGCTTCATTGGGGACTGGGGGTCCACCTGGAGTGATGCAAGCCTATACTGGCATGATGGGCTGCATCTGTCCGGGAGGGGAACCAGGATCCTAGGTGATAGGTTTAAATGCTTCATTGGCAAGCTTTTAAACTAGCCAAGGGGGGAAGCACAGGAAAGGAGCAGGAAAATCCTAGCCCCCCCCAAACAATCACGGTAATAAGTGTGGCAAACACCAACATGGAGGTGTCGATAGGGAGAAGGGCTGGGGTAAATGGAAAAAGTGACAAAGGCAAGAAGGTCAGGGATGGGGCAAAAGGTGGTAAGGCCATCAGGAAATGGAGGGTAATGAGTACCAATGCCCTTAGTCTGGGCAACAAGCTCCCTGAGCTGGTGGCCTTAATGGAAGAGGGATGCCTGGATATCGTAGCAGTCACAGAAATATGGTACACAGAAAACCATGACTGGGATGTTAACATACCAGGGTACATAACCTACAGGAGAGACAGGCAGGAGAGAAGAGGGGGAGGAGTAGCTCTCTATGTAAAGGAAGGGATAAAAGCAACTGAACAAAAGTGTAAACAGGGAGGAGAGGAGGCACTGTGGGTCACCTTGGAGACTGGAAAGGGCACCACAATCCGCACAGGGGTTGTGTACAGACCCCCATGTCAGGGGGAAGGAATGGACAAGGATATGATGGAAGGTATTCTTAGAATGGCAGAGAAAGGGGAGTTACTGTTGATGGGAGATCTGAATATGCCAGATGTTAACTGGAGCACATTGCTGCAGCCACATCCAAAAGCAGGGCCATTCTTGATGCCCTACAGGTGGCAGGCATTAGACAGCTAGTTTTGGAACCCACTCATGAGGAGCAATCTTAGACCTCGTGCTCTCAAGCGGGGGCAGTGAGAGGATCTCAGATCTAGAAGTGGGTTGCCATCTGGGGACAAGTGACCATCAAACAGTGTGGTTCACGTTAAACTCTGCTACAGAGTCAAGCCATACAAAGTGAGGGTACTGGACTTTAGGAGGGGCTGACTTTGGCAAGATGACAGAGTGCCTCAGAAAAGCACTAGCAAACAGGCTAGAAGGAGGTGTGGAGCAACAATGGGGAATTATCAAAACTGCCATCACAGAGGCAACAAGCCTTTGTGTGAAGCAAATAAACAAATCAAAATGAAAGAAAAAGCCACTATGGTTCTCAAGAGAGGTGGCTGTGAAAGTCAGGAAGAAAAAGATAGCATTCCGGAAGTATAAGGAAACACAGAAGGAGCAGGACAGAGAGCTGTACCAGTTAAGGCAGAAAGAAGCAGGGAGAGAAGTCAGAATAGCAAAGGCCCAAACTGAGGAAAAGATAGCCAACTCAGTTAAGAAGGGGGATAAAACCTTTTATAGGTACATCAGTGGCTAGAAAAGACAAAGGGAGGATAGTGAGGCTGAATAGAATGAACAGTGGGTGGGCAGAGGGGACAGTGAAAAGCAGGAATACTGAACGAATATTTCTGCTCAGTATTCTAAAAGAGGAGGAAGTACCTAATCCAATTAACAGAAGCACTCTTGATAAGGGGTCGATCCCAGTCCTTTCACAGAAGAAAGGGTTCTGCAAGAACTCCTAAAACTGAAGGTGGACAAAGCAATGGGTCCTGATGGAATTCACCCCAGAATTCTAAAAGAATTAAGGAAGGAACTAGTGAAACCAATGGCTACTCTTTTTAATAAATCATGGGAGGATGGTGTGGTACCCGAGGACTGGAGGAAGGCGGATGTGATTCCCCTTCACAAAAGTGGGACCAAGACAGAGGCAGGAAACTACAGACCTGTCAGTCTGACCTCTGTGGTAGGGAAAGTGATGGAGTCACTTCTGAAGGAAAGAATAGTTGAGTACCTAGAGGTCAGTGGAGCACAGGATCCAAGGCAGCATGGGTTCACAGTGGAATTCGGTCATGTCAGACGAATCTAATAGATTTCTTTGACTGGGTGACCAAAGTAGTAGACCAGGGAGGGACTGTGGACATGGCCTACCTAGACTTTAGCAAGGCATTTGACACAGTCCCACACAAAGATTATTAGTCAAATTAACCAGCCTGGGAGTGGGTCCCAGGGTGGTAGCCTAAATAAAACATTGGCTGGACAACAGGACACAGAAGGTAATTGTAAATGGAGTCCACTCTGAAGAAAGGGCAGTTACTAGTGGGGTACCGCAGGGTTCAGTATTGGGTCCAGTCCTTTTTAATGTCTTCATCAGTGACATTGCAGAGGGACTGGAAGGAAAAGTATGCCTTTTTGCAGATGACACAAAGATCTGCAACAGGGTTGATACACAAGGAGGCGTGGAAAGGATGAAAAGGGACTTGGCAAGGTTGGAGGAATGGTCAGACGTATGGCAGCTAGGATTCAATGCAAAAAAGTGCAAAATAATGCACCTGGGAAACAAGAACCCAGGGGAAGAATACACAATGGGTGGGGAGGTAGTAACAACAACAAAACAGGAAAGGGACCTGGGGGTAATCATATCAGATGACCTTAAGGTTAGCAAGCAATGTGAGAAGGCAGTAGGGAGGGCCAGGGTATACTGGGATGTATAGGGAGAGGCATCAGCAGCAGAAAACAGGAAGTTGTTATCCCTCTGTACAGATAGTTGGTGAAACCCCATCTGGAATACTGTGTTCAGTTCTGGAGACCCCATCTCCGCAAGGACATAGACAGGATAGAGGCAGTCCAGAGGAGGGCAACTAAAATGGTGCAGGGTCTGCAAGAGAAGCCGTATGAGGAGAGACTAAAGGAGCTTAATATGTATACGCTTGAGGAAAGAAGGGAGAGAGGGGACATGATAGAAACTTTCAAGTACCTCAAGGGAATCAACAAAGTCCAAGAGGGTAGCATCTTTCAGAAAAAGAGACTTGCAAGAACAAGGGGACACAATTTAAAGATAGAAGGAGGGCGGTTCAGGGGCAATGTGAGGAAGTATTATTTCACAGAGAGGGTAATGGATGCATGGAACAGCCTTCCTGAGGAAGTTGTGGGGTCTAAAACTGTGGGAGAATTCAAGAATGCATGGGACAGACATAAGGCAATTCTTGTGGGGGGCAGGAAGATATAGGCTGTTGGTTAACTAGGATCTGCGGCCTATCCTGTAGTTAGGGAAATGGGCGGACTAGATGGGCCTAGCGGTCCTTATCTGCCATCAAAGTCTATGTTTCTATGTTTCTATGTAGTCAATGTCTCATGGGGAACAATGACATTTCTGGCACTCATTTGGAATCTGCATACGTAGGTAAACTGCCATTTCTCTTAACATTTATTTTGTACCATTTGATATTTGGGATCAGAGGAACTCCTATGGAATTTGTTCCAGCACTTGGCCTAGCATTCATGTGAAATGTCTACATTGAAGGCCTGGCTCCATTTAAGTTTGTATGCATCCCAGACAGGGTGATGGTGTGCCTGTATATGTTTATACTGTATATTAGGCCTCCTCTGCCTCATTCCTTTTTAGCCTACAAATGGGATATATTTCCCACAGTATCCATTTGTTTTGGTTTATATTTTGGGTTCAGAAATTACTGTGCCATGTGTCAGATCTGTAGGAACCTCCAATGGTCTGATTGGAGGAGGTTAAAATTCTTCTGCATTTGTGCAAAGGAATTCAGGGACCTGGTGTTGGGAATTATTTAATACTGAATTCTATAGATCCCTTTTGAGGTCACCCATCATATTTTAACACCCTACCTCCACTCCTTATTCTAGGGTTTTTCCCAAGGGGTTCATGGGTCCCCAATGGTAGATCCATCCTGGCATTCAACCTCAGCAGCTTTTGCCATGTTTCCCTGAGGGTTCAAACTGTCAGTGGGGCCCTACTTTGCTTAGGTATCCCATCCATGAGGGCCAGGCAGATTGGTGTATAGGCTTTATTCTACTCCAACTGAGATAGGGGACTTAGGCTGCAGATCTCCAACCCAGGCCAAGGCTTGTTTGATTCAATCTGTGACACTGTAAGCCAGCAGCTATGGTATGTTCCACTCCCTTTGTGGGGTGGAGCCCGCAGTATTTTTATGTTAAACCTTGGCCTTTGTTTCTCTCAAATGAAGCTGGAGGTTAATCTGTTCATTTGTTTCCACATTTTAGGTGGATCATTACTGTTAAGTTAATGAGACAGAAAATGAGTTTAGGGAGGTTCATCATCTTGAATGCTGCTATTTTTCATGATATCGACAGGTTAAGCTTCTGACTATGATTTGTCTCTTGAGATAACTCTGTGAGCATGGGAGTAAGATTGCTAGAAACTAGATCCTGATACCTGGGAGTTATTTTCATGCACAGATAGGGAATCTCTTTAGGGGACCATGCCAAAGTGTGGTCTCCTATTTGAGCACACTGAGGGCTGCAACCTGAAAATGGCAGGATTACATCTTGAACTGGTTTACTCTAAGTCCTGACAGGTCAACAAAATTTGATAGAGTGACTAGGGCTTTCAGAAGAGGTTGCTGTACCTCTAATAGGGTGAGAAGGAGGTCATCCACATGCAAAAGGGTCTTACAAGCTTGGGGACCCAGGGCAATGTCTCTCAACCTGGGGTCCTATCTTGAAGCCACCCCTAAGTGCTCCATCACCAAGGCAAACATATGGGGAGATAATGGACAACCATGTTTTGTATCTCAATGGAGAAGAAATTCAGGAGAAAGAAGCCTATTGGTGAGAACCATAGGCTTAGGGGATGCATAGAGTGCCTTAACCCATGCTATTATGTTTCGGCCAATCCCTTCTGTCCACATCACTTCAAGCAGGTAATTCCATTACATTGAGTTGAATGTCTTTTCTGCATCAATAGCCACAAAAGGCAGCTGAAACATTTTGTTGTGATACCTGGTCAAATATGTCGACTAACATTCAAAGATTATCAGATCCCTTGTCCCTTTCATGAACCCTTGCTTGAAACTCATGAATTATGTGAGTAAGACTTTCTCTGATCTTGTGGTCAAGGTTTTTTGTCAAGATCTTCACATCCACATTAAGAGTGAGATCGGCAATAACTTGTGCACTGAGCTGTGTCCTTAGTGGACTTGGGGAGTACCATAATGGTTGCCTCCTGCATGGAAGGGGGCAACACCCCTACATGGTACACTGATGAGAACATACTTAATAGGTGGGGGGAGAGATAAAATAATACCAAAAGCCTGGTAAAAGTCAGTGCTCAAACCATCTAGGTGGGGAGCTTTTCCTTTGGCCAAAGCTTCTATGGCCTCTGAGTCCTCTTGCAAGAATAGATCACCCTCTAGTTCTTGCCTAACTGAGGCAAGAACTTGTGGTAGGTTTCACCTGGTCAGAATCTGCTGCATGACATCTATTGGTGCCATAGCCTGAGATGCAGACAGCTCCAAATATAATGGCCTTTGCATTTCAGACAATCTTGCTAGCATACCTACAGTAATTGCCGTCAAGAATGAGTCCACGTTCCCAATCCCTTGGTTTTCCTTGTAATTTCTAAATGCTTTCTTTTCCTTCTCACTGCTTCCCTCACCTCCAGTGTAATCCATAACAGTTCCCTAACCCTCCTCTCTTTGTTAACTTGCACAACATAACAAACCCTCGCTTCTGTGGCTCTTGTCTTGAATGCTACCTATTTACCCTAAACTTCTTCAATCCTTGTAATTTCCCTCAGGCTGTCTACTAATAATTTCTGCATCCCTCTAAATCCTGCTTTCTGAAAGGCCCACACTCTCATCTGCCTCCTTACTTTGTTGGTTTCCAACTGGACCTTCATCCACAGAACCCTATGCTTACTAGACCCATTGACTGTAACATTAGGGACCCTCTCAATTTTGGTGAGTAACAGGTCCAGCATGACTCCCTTCCTTGTGGCCCTTAACAAATTGTATGCTTTCTGCTATGGCTCCACCAGGAGATGATTCCTTGCACATACCAGGACTAGGACTTTTATGTCCACATGTGGCCTATTAAAATCCCCTGACAACAATACCTCTCCAGCTGATGGTGGTCTGTACACCATTCATATTCTAATTATTATTATCCATGGCTACCTACATCCAAAGAATTTCAACCCCCTTGGATTCAACCAGGTTATTTAACAGTGAGGAATCAGTTCATTCTGTTATATAGAGTGCTACTCCCCCAACCTTGACTGTCACCCTATCCTTTCTAAATAATGTATAGCCTAGAATAGTCATATATAATTCATGGTTCTGTGTAGCCCACATTTCTGTTAAAGCCACAAAGTGCAGTTTTGCATCGGTCACTAGCACTTGCAGCTCTGGGATCTTTTTCCACAGGCTTCTTGCATTAGTGCAAACCACCCTCCAGCACATTGTATCCCCTTTGCGCTTACTGTCACTCTAAGGTCTACCATATCAACACTTACATATAGTAAGAGGGGGTTCCACCCTTTCAGAGCACTGGTGTTAGTGCGCCCGGTCATCAGGGCGCCAAGTTGGGATTTCGCCAACCCCTGTTTTTGTGGGGGGCTGTGCCCCCCCACACACACCCTTTATTATTATTATTCTAACTCTGAGGGGGTGGACCCTTGGGAGGGGGTGTAAATCCCAAAATCAGTGCCCAGATGTGCCGGCACACTAATGTCAGTGCTCTAATGCCCAGAAAAGGTAAAGGGGCAGTTGGGCACCCTGAGTTCCATTATTGTTCTTTTTCCTAACTCAGCAGCCCCATAACCAAGTTTAAACTAACTCTGATATGATGTGCAAGCCTTCTTCCCAGCAACAACTTGCCCTCCTTTTTGAGATGCAGGCCATCTCCTCTGAATAGCCTCCATACCCTTCAAGTTGGGCCCTAGTTCCCAAGGAAATAGACTCCCTTTTCCCTGCAGCATCCTTTCAGTCATGCATTAAACTGGAACTAGGAAACTTGATCCCTCTTATTCATGTGTACCCACAATAGAAACTCTGAAAATGTTACCACATCTGCCTTCCCTTTAACTACCTGTTAAAGAACATTGGACCATACTTTAACCTCCATGCTCTGATTGTTTGTGCCTGCAGTACATTCATGATCAGATCTGGTTTTCCTCCCCCCGTCCAGAGTTCCAGCACCCTGGACTGGAGTCTGTCTGCCATCACACTGGGTAGCAAGATACCACCTCTTGCCCATCTAGTGTAAGAGCCACTTCCCTCTCTGTACCCCTCACTATCAAATTACCCAGCAGAAATACCTTTCCTTTATTCCCTTTAGGGCTTTCCTCACTTCTTGGCATACCCTCATCCACAAATGGCTGCCTCGTGGGCATGCTGAACCCATCCTCCTGTGAGTGGGCTACCTGGGTCCTCTCAATCTGCAAAGGTGAGTTCCTGTAGCTTAAGAACAGCCTTGGCTCCATTGGCTTTGCCTGCCTGGCTCTTACCTCTCCTTCCCCTACTACTGTCCAGACACCAGCCACAGTCTGAGTGGGCCTTTGTGGTTTCTGGTCAGCAGCATCATAAGTTGTCTGGTGGCTGCAACCCCCAGGTAACATATTTCAGCCCTTGTGCCTCCAACTATTTTAGTATTTTTAATTTTAATTTGCCAGGAATAGACTGGAGAAACCAAGCAGGAGTTACAAAAACTGAAAAATTGTTTCTGGAAACATTCAATCAAGTCGGTCTTGAGTAACTGGTACTGGGGAAAACCAGAACAGAAAGTACCTTGGATTTAATATTAACAAACATGGTACATTCAGTAAATTAGATCAAAATTGAAAGCCCACTAGGAAACAATGATCACCAGACAGTCTTTTTTAAAATCAAGGAAGTGTTAAAAGAAATAAGCATAGGAAAAACAACTTTGTTAAATTTTAATAGGGCTGACTTTTGCTTTATGAGGAGAGCTATGGCAAAATGGAACTGGGAAAGAACTAGAAAACAAAACTGTAAATATGATATGGAAAATACTTGTGGAAAAACTAGGGAAGACAATTCAAAATTGTATACCTAAAAAAGAGAAATATGCTACTAAAATTAAAAAATGCTCCCAGGTGGTTAAACACAAGGATTAAGAAACTAATAAACCCAAATAAAAAAAATAGACGACACCAGAAAACCAAAAGAAGCCACAGTATACAAAACATAACTGAATACAGAAATTTGGTCAAATAAGTAAAAAGGGCTGTTAAAAAAGCAAAACAAGAATATCAATTCAAATTAGCAGTATAAGTAAAGGATAATTAGATCTGTTACACATACATAAACAATAAACAGAAAAATACAAACAATATCGGGCCTTTCAAAAATAAAGAAGGAAACATCTTAAATAATAAGGAAGCTGCAGAAATCCAAAATAAATACTTTTGTTCAGTCTTCAGTATTGATACTTCAAAAATAAAGAGGGGCATCATAAATCCTACACCAGGGCATATCATTATCAAAGCAAAAGATGTACTAGACAGGTTAAACAAAATCAACATAAACAAATCACAAGGACCTGATGAAATTCACCCAAGGGCAATAAAGGAATTATCTGAACAACTAGCTGCACCTCTGACATTCATCTTCCAGAATTCCTTAGACAAACGAGGGGTGCCACGGGGTGAAGGGAAGCCTTAGTGGTCCCTATTTTCAAAAAAGGGGCAAGACCGGAGCCAGAAAACTATAGACCCGTGAGTCTCACCTCTGTTACAGGGAAAATATTGGAAAACATCCTAAAGATTACATAATGAAGCATTTAGAACAAAATGACTTACAGGATCCAGTGCAGCATGGTTTCAGGAAGGCTAGATGATGTCTGACAAATCTCTTAGTCTTCTATGAAAAAGTGAGTAAGGCGTTAGACAAAGGAAGCTCTGTGGATGTGGTGTTCTAGGACTTTTTGAAAGCTTTTGATAAGCTTCCTCATTTTGAATTTATAAACACACTGAACAACTTCACATTCAATAACAGCATAATTAAATGGATAGAAGCCTGGTTAAAGGAGAGGAGACAGAGGGTGATAATACAAGGAGAGATGTCGAACTGGGCTGAAGTGACTAGTGGGGCGACTCAGGGCTTGTAGTTGGGTCCCTGTCTCTTTAATATTTTCATTACATCATTAAAAATAAACCACAAGGATATCTGGGTGATGAAGTTTGCAGATGAGTGTAGGATTGGAGCTATTGCAAACATAAATGAAAATATTACATATATACAAAATGCCATGGACAATATCAATAGTTGGACCAAAATGAGCAAACTGGAACTAAATAGCACCAAATGCACAGTTATGCACATGGGGAAAAATAATACAGGATCTACATACAAAACTGGAAACACTGAGTTAAGGGAAACAGCTGAAGAAAGAGACTAGGGGGTTACAATCAGTACAGATCTAAAATTCAGTACACACAGTAATAAATTAGTTAACAGAAGCAACCAGATATTAAATTGCATATTAAAACACATAACCAAGGCCACTGTTTATCCATGATTCCGTGATCACGGATGGAATCACGGAATTCTATTGGCTGGCCGGAATTTGAAATGTCCGGCAGTAACTCACAGATCTCATGCTGCTAATGTGAGTTTTCGGGACTTCAGAGGTATAAGAGGAGGCACACTAGCAGCCTTTCTCCCAGTTTGCCCAGAAGCCAGAATAAAGTGGAAGGAGGAGTTGACACCATGCTAGAGACCACGCTACAGAGGACGCCAGAAGAAGCCATGCTAGTCTGCTGCCGAGTAAAGACGCCGGAGCCGCCGCTGCCTCATATTTTCTTTTTAGTCCGCTTTAAAAGAACGAAAAAGCGTTTTAAAATTCCAGTACTGTAGTGGTATTTATGCCACATTCCACTACAAACACAACCAGAGCTGCATCGTGACCTTTCCCTCTCCATTCCCTACGTTTTAGGTACTTCTTTTTTTTCCTTGGGGAAAGCAGATGTACTAGCAAGCTGGCAAAGAGCTGTAGCAATAAAGGAATTGCTGTATGCTTGGAGAAATTAGTGTTGAGATGAAACTGTGCAGAGGAGCATGGCTGGGTTTGTTACATTCTGGGGGATAAAAGGGTCATATAAGGACGCAAAATTTTGAGACATGCAGAGGAGCAATGGCTTGGTCTGCTACATTCAGTTTGCTTTAAATGAATGAATTCCAGTACTCTGTGGTATTTGCCGTACTGTTGTTTGTGCCATGTTCCACTACAAACACGAGCAGAGCTGCATCACAACCTTTCCCTCTCCCTTCCCTACATTTTGGTTTTCAGGTACTGTTCAATTTCTTTTTTTTCTGGGGGAACTGCTGGAGTTACACTCCGGAGGTTAGAAGCATCTCAGTGCAGACAGTTTAAGTAAAACCTTAGCAGTACAGAAAGCAGATGTACTAGCAAACTGGCAAAGAGCTGTAACTTCCTTATCCAGCAAAAGTGATTTCAGGTCTTTTTGTCCAGTACTAAAAATGCTCTACTACAACATATTCACATGTAATCTGCAAGCAAGTGACTCCACAGAAGTAATTTATAGTAATTTGTGTGTGTACATTTTGCTCATAGAGAGGGGAGGTTCAAAAATACATGCATACTGCTGCTGTATTTCTATTTTTGGGATTGAATGCTTAGTTTGCATTATTTAAATTACAGTAATTTGTGTGTACATTTTGTTCGGGGGTTCAAAAATACATACATACTGCTACTGTATTTTTGGGATCAAACTGCTGGGGTTACTCGGGAGGTTTTAAACTGCTTACTGTTTAGTGGCATCTCAGTGCAGACAGAGCTTGCAGACAGCAAAGCTCAGAAAATCTGGCACCTTGAAATGCTTAGTTTGCATTATTTTAGTAATTTGTGTGTGTACATTTTGCTCGGGGGGGTCAAAAATACATACATACTGCTGCTGTGTTTAACCCAAGCCAATAAGTAGTGCCAGTGTACAGCACTGTGTTTGCTTTTAAGTGTTCAACAAAAAAGAAATAAGGGGTCCGAGTGTCTGTTGTGGTGGTGTGAGGTCAGAGTTGGCAGTGCTGCATCTGGTATGGGAGCAACAGTCCTCA
Organism: Neoceratodus forsteri; assembly: GCA_016271365.2. Classification (NCBI taxonomy): domain Eukaryota; kingdom Metazoa; phylum Chordata; order Ceratodontiformes; family Ceratodontidae; genus Neoceratodus; species Neoceratodus forsteri. Next base: position 907,602,520 of record CM057452.1, read on the forward strand.
AGTTTGCCATGTGCAGTGTGGTTTCTTTGTGGAAAGGCAAGTCCAAGGAGCTGTGTGTGTGTGTGTGTGTGTGTGTGTGTGTGTGTGTGTGTGTGTGTGTAGGATCCTCTAATTTGCTGTGTGCCACAGTAAGGAGGTGAGCACTGCACACTAGCATGGGCATTTTGGGGGTTAGAGCTGGCAATGCTGCATCTGGGAGGGGGGCAAGGATCCTCAAGCTTGCCGTGTGCAGTGTGGTTTCTTTGTGCCCCAGAGCAAGCTTGGTGAGGGGTGTTAGTGTTACAGACCTTGCTTCACACTTATGAAGCCCTTGCCTGCAAAATTGCTCTGAGGCACACAGAAATCCGTACAGGCCATGCCATCAAACTTTGCAGGTGGAGAGGCAAGTCTGAGGAGCTCCGAGCAGCTTCTGTGTACCCCAGAGCACATGTGTGTGTGTGTGTGTGTGTGTGTGTGTGTGTGTGTGTCGAGCAAGGAACCCTTTTGGGAAGCCTGAGTGGGGGTCTGAGTATTTTGTGCTCCAGAGTGTGAATCAGTGTGTGTGGGGGAGTGAGCACCCTCCTAAACTACCACCTCGACCATGGTCTCACAGTTCTGAAAATATTTAGATGGTAGCCAGGAATGGCTAGGCACAGTTGCAGTGGGAATGTGTTTGGGGGGGGGTTGTTCCTGTTTTCACCAGCAGAAAAATATGCCTCTGCATAAAGTAAACTGGAAAAAAATCACTGCACCTAGGTTGGTCTCAGAAACGTAGTAGATAGATGTGGAGGAGGGTTACAGTGGGGATCCAGGGAGCTTTTGAGTTTTTCCCCCAAGAGAAATAAATAATACTTGTGTAAGAACTTAATTGTACATATTCAAGGGAATCTCTTGCAGCAGGTTACACCTTAGGAACTGCAACCATTAGGCGTCAGGACCACGTGGAAACTTTTTTGCTAGCAGTCTATTTAGGACCACACATGGCGATGCTGGCATCTTGTTGATCTTCCCTATATAGCTGTGCATGGCTCCAGATGGACTGCTAGCAAAAATGTTTGTGCGGTCCTGGTGTCTCGTGGCTGCACTGCAGTTTCTAAGATGTGACCTACTGCAAGAGATTCTCTCAAGACTTGCTGTTACATTGAGTTCTATAAATAACTGTTTTTGTTTCTCTTGGGCAAAATCTGGAAGTTTTACATTGCTGCTACTTTCCCATCTGGAGGATGGGAGTTGCAGAATGCTACTGCTGTCATACCCGGAGAATGCGATTCATAGAATGCTGCTGCCTTCACACCTGGAGGATGAGAGTTATAGAATGCTGCTGCCTTCACACCTGGAGGATGGGCATTGTAGAGTGCTGCTGCCATTGTACCTGGAGGATGGGAGTTGTAGATGGTTGCTGCCATCTCACCTAGTGAATGGTGGGCGATGGCTACTGCTGCCATCATACCTGGAGGATGGGAGTCATAGGCTGCTGTTGCCATCATACCTGAAGGATGGGAGTCATAGGCTGCTGCCGCCATCATACCTGGAGGATGGGAGTCGTACAATGCTGCTGCTGTCATACCCGGAGAATGTGATTCATAGATTGCTGCTGCCTTCACACCTGGAGGATGGGAGTTGTAGATTGCTGCTGCCATTGTATCTGGAGGATGGGAGTTGTAGACAGTTGCTGTCATCTCACCTAGTGACTAGTGGGCGCTGGCTGCTGCTGCCATTGTAGCTGGAGGATGGGAGTCGTAGGCTGCTGCTGCCATTGTACCTGGAGGATGGGAGTCGTACAATGTTGCTGCTGTCGTACCTGGACAATGCGATTCATAGATTGCTGCTGCCTTCACACCTGAAGGATGGGAGTTGCAGAATGCTATTGCCTTCACACCTGGAGGATGGGAGTTGTAGATTGCTGCTGCCATTGTACCTGGAGGATGGGAGTCATAGGCTGCTGCTGCCATCGTCCCTGGAGGATGGGAGTCATAGGCTGCTGCTTCCATCGTACCTGGAGGATGGGAGTCGAACAATGCTGCTGCTGTTGTACCCGGAGAATGCAATTCATAGATTGCTGCTGCCTTCACACCTGGAGGATGGGAGTCATAGAATGCTGCTGATGCCATTGTACCTGGAAGATGGGGGGCTTTATGTGGTAGCTACTGCCATCATAGCCAGAGGATAAAAGTCATGGATTGCCCTATCCATGGGATCAGTCTCCTATATCAAGCAGATTAGTGGAACACACCACTAATAATTTTTTTGGTTGTGATTTCAGTATTCCTACTTTCTGCCTGCATAATGTTTGCTGCACCACTGAATAAGAGAGCCAAGCTTTGCTACACATCAGCCTACGGAGCGAGCCCTTCAGTTTAAATCTGAAGGCCTCTATGAGGACGGAGGAAAACTTTTCTGTCCTTACTGCATCCATGTCCTGGACCATACCAGAAAAGATACAGTCAAAGATCATCTGCTCAGCAAGAACCATGCTAGGAATAAGGAACGAGCTGTGAGTGAAGGAAGACGGGCAAGGCAGGTGACTCTGACCAGCAGTTTCAGAGCTGCAACAGAATCATCCATAGTAAGAAATGAGATGGTCATGGACACAGTTAAGGCATGGGGGGCTGCAAATATCCCATTGGAGAAGCTGGACCATCCACAGCTGATGGAATGGATGTGCAAGTATGTGAAGGGGAGTGGAGGGGTGCCAAAAGCAGACACCCTGAGGTAGCTCTATCTACCCAAGGTAAGAGAGCAAATTGATGAAGACCTTAAAGCAGCTGTGACTGGGAAATCATTGACTGTGATATATGACGAGAGCACGGATGCACAGTTACAGTGCATTCTTAATGTTGTCTTTGTGTTGGAAGGGGGCAAGACATATCTTGGAAACAGCACAGAACTAGACTCTGTCAACCATTCCACAGTGGCTCAAGCTGTCTTGAAGACTCTCCAGAGTTATGACATTGACTTTATGAATATAGTTTCGTATGTCAGTGACAGTGCTCATTACGTGATTAAATGTTTTAATGATGCACATCGTGGGGTTCTTGGGGACCATGTTGTGCATGTGTGTTGCTGGGCACGTCTTGTCCCTTGTTGGGGATACATGGCTGCACCATTTCAAAAAAGCTAATGAACTGGTTTTGTTGGTAAAATATGCTTTTCAGCAGTCAGCAAAATGCAAACGAGAATTTATCACATTTTTGCAGGATCTGGAAGCTCCAGGAGAAATGATTGCTTTACCACTGGTTCCTGTTTTAACTAGATGGAACAAATGGTTTGCAGCTGTGGCATACCACTCAATACACCTACAATACCTGAGGGACTTTTTCAGGGCGTACTCGAGTGATGCCACCTCAATAAACAATCTACGGGCATTACTGGACGACTGGTACAATGAGCTACAAGCACAACTGGCATTTATTACAGATAATTCAGGTGACATTATTGCTGCGATAGAACTTTTGCAGTCAAAGGAGAAACCTCTTGCAACATTCACTTATGACATGCTAATGTCAATTAAGAGACGCTTTGAGGCTGGCACAACTAAAAATGATGTCTTTGGTGAGAAGGCAGAGCTGTACCTCTCTAAACTGAGGAATAAAGTAAGGGATGAGAGCATCAAACTGTTCAAAAATGCTTTCAAGGTCAGTTTGGAGAAACTGACAAAACACCTGCAGTCAAATCCATCTGTACAGTTTCTCATGGCCTGTTGAATTCTAAACCCACTCAACCTACCCAGACTCAATAAGGACTTCCAACTGTACTTGCCCTATATCCCAATGTTCACGTTACACAATAGGAATGCACTGTTAAGGGACTGGGAGATCTACATATGGCAGGATGTGCGGGAACTACCAGAGATCGAATCATTTGATCTTCACCAGTACTGGATCTCTAGGTCCTCACAGGTACCAACTCTGGCAAAGGCAGCCCTTCAGGCCATCTGGATCCCTGTTTCTAGTTCAGATGTGGAGCGGTCATTTTCTGTACATGGAAAAATCCTGACCTATCAATGGAGAAGCCTGACTGTGAACAATTTAAAATTATTTTCAATGCTGCTATTCAATAAGTAGACCTAGAATCTCCCACCCTCATTTGTGCAATTGTAGTTCTGATGCACTATTGCAGAAAAATGGTGCTCCCCTGTGCAATAAAGTTGTAGTCATGCAATTCTAGTGCAATATTACAGAAAACAAAGTGGTGCTCCACTGTGCAATGACGAAGACGTGCAGTTCTGGTGCAGTATTGTAGGGAAAAAATGGTGCTCCACTGTGCAATAAAGTGTCGACATGCAATATGTAGTATCTCTGCATTATATGCAGCTATGGGCTAGATTCTACTGTCCTTCACATAGTATGATTTAGTTTATTTAGTCTGGGTAGTGTGTTTGTCTGGGTAGCGTGTTTGTCTGGGTAGCATGTTTCTCTGGGTAGCGTTTGTCGACCCATGTTCAATAGTCAATACTTGAATTGTGTGTTTTGCGTGTTTATCTTTGTAAATCTTAACACATTAATTGCATTTTAGCTTTGAGAAGTTTTTATTATATATGTCACAGAACACATTGTCAACATTAAAACAAAGTCAATATTTTGGTGTTTATTTAGTATTGAACAGACTTCAGAATTGGTTAATCCCTGTGAGAAAAATGTTACAGTTACATGAGACCATTTATTTTCACCAGCTGCACTGATCTGAGAAGGGAATATTTTAATAATTATGTGCCAGTTTGGTCAATGGAGTTCCACAGTCATCATTAGCCTTGATAGCTGGTAGATACAAAACTTGGGTAGCTATTATAACATGGAGTATGAGAATAAATGTTCTTGTTTTCTGCTGATGTGACTTAAATCTACATAAAAAAAAAACAATGACAGACAAATTTTATTACTTAAAATGAGTGAATAACAAAAAGTATTGGATCACTGGAAAAATTCCGGAAACTGGATTCCCAAACACCGGTAAAATCTCAGAATCCAGGATGGTCAAAACTGAATTTGCTTTTTCCACACACCGAAAAACAGTGGCCTTGCACATAACAAGTAGAGATAGGAGGGTAATCATGCCCCTGTATGGTGCCCTGGTGAGGCTCAATCTGGAGTATTGCTCCCAAGTATGGGCTCCATACAAAAAAGAAGACATCCGTAAGTTGGAGGGGATACAGCATAGAGCAACTAAGGTAGTGGGCAGACTCAAAGAAATTTCCTACCAGGGGGAGACTCCAGGAGCTAAGTTTATATACCCTGGAGTTTAGAAGGACTAGGGGAGGCATATGCTTAATGTTTAGGGCAATGCAGGAATGCAAATTTAGGGATGAGCTGGGGGTGACCTTAAGAAAATCAAGATATGAACCCAGGCGACACCTTTTTCAATTAGTAATGCAAAAATGGAAAACACTACCATGAAAATATTGGTTAAGCCAGAGAGTGGTTGCAACTTGGAACGCACTACCACTAGAGGTAGTGGACAGCACAAACATGGAATCTTTTAAACATAAACTGGATAAACATATGTTAGCCAAACATAAAGGGAAGACTTAAAGCATAAAATAAAAATCACATATGGAAAAAAATAAAAGTGCAAGCACTTAGGACGAAACGTTCATAAGCTTGAAAATATCTATGAGACCTATGAGAACTATGCACTCATGGCATGGAACCTACTACAATGTAGGCAGTGGCCAAGTTACGTGAGCATCCCCTGGGTCACCACTATCCCACACCCCCTGCACTGTTCCCACATCCCACTGCACAGTCACCCTGTCTGATTATGTCATTGTGTGTACACTAGAGACTTGGTACAGAATTACACTGTTGCTTCCCCTTACACAGATGAAGTTAACCCTACTGATACAGTTATGGCAGTACCCTAAATAGGATTATTTTTTTTGTTTACCACAAAGTCACAAAATGCAGCTCTATTGTTCTAGTGCTGTTCATATACTTTAAAGATTTTTTATAGCTTTTTTCTTTTTACTCTATTGGTCAAACCACCATTTAGCTATAGTTGCCTTCCCAATACCTATGCAGTGGTACTCGAGTTAGGTTGTTGCTACAATTCTCTGTGTAGCCCTTTATTCACTTGGCTTATTGCCCTACCCTGATTGTCTTAATATTATTGCTGTGTTTACTCACCCACTGGCTTCACATCTAACCTTACTGTTCCCTCTCCTTCACTCATCACACTGGCAGTTTCCTCTGCAGATATTTGCACCTGCATACACAACACTCCTATTCCATGGAACTCACACCCTAGAATGCCACGTGTAGGGATGAATACAAGCATGGAGCTTAAATCTCCTGTCTCATTTAAGCCTGTGCATCTCCACCCCCAGTTAGACTCCTGTACCACAAGTCATAATCAACATTTCAACTCAGAAGACACTACAGTATTCTCCCAGCTAGTTCCCTTGCCTGACCACACAGTACAGTGTCAAAGATGAAGCTTTTGAAAATTAGGCTTCTGGCAAACGACTTGTCTCAGGGTCACGTGTTTCAGCTTCTGCACTCACATGGTGCATATCTCTATAGTGACTCTGCCTTACATTCACTTTTGCATTGTTAATCAGTCAGAGAGAGAAGAATAATCCTGTCTGCAACTTTGCACTTTATTAAAGATTCAGAGAATCACAGTGCATTGTATTGACTTTTTTTTCTTGGTTTATTGATTTAGTTCTTGTGAATAGTTTTGTTCTAGTTTGTTGTTGTTGTTGTTTATTTCTTTGTAGGGCCTTACCTCTCGGCTGGGGTGTTCCTATGGATCCCAGGTCTGGTTGCAGCTAGTGGCTCCTGCATCCGGCACCTTGCCTGAGCTACGCCTCCTCACTTTCACCCTCTCTCAGGCTACATCACGGTCCCCAGTCACAGAAGGCCAAGTGCTCAGGACCAGAGGAAGCTTCTAGGAGAGACAGAAGCAATGCCATCATGTGCTAAGGGTTCAGCCAGTATTAGCCCACAAGTCCCCCTCACAGCACGGCGTGCAATGATGCCAATGATGTATGGTACACGCTCCTGCACAACATCTGATGGACATCTGCTGTACAGGGCCCCTTGCTTACTCCATGATTCACCCCAGCCCCCAGCCACTGCTAGGAGCCAGCACATGCACAGGTAACTCTCCCCACAGGAAGAAAGTAGTCCCTGGGATGCTTAATCCTCCTCTCTCCGGCCAACCCCAGTGACCCGAGCTCGTTCCTGAACCCGGGTCGCCAGTGTGGTGTGAGGTGTGGCATCCAGTGCCTCAACCCTCAGCGCCACTAGGCCAGCATAGTTTTGTTCTAGTTAAGTTGTATTTAGAATATATTTGTTGTATTTTTCAGGCAGTTTCATTTTGCCCTTTTACAGTATCTGTACTTTTCTTTCTCTTTCAATCTCTTTTTTGTTATTTGTTTAGTGAGGTCAGGGTGACAGTGATGGACTGAGGATGGGTTTGCACCAGTGGCAGTGCCATATGGCAGCATCGGCACCCCCCAGCACCTTCTTGGCATTCCCTCCAGCTGCAGGAGCAGCAGCAGTGTCCTCAGCGGAGTGCTGATCAGCGTGCCCCTGATCAGCAACAGAAGCAGCAACAGCAGCTCCAAATTCTCCCAGCTCCCTGTGAGGGTCAGCAGCCAGAACCTCCTCTGCCACTCCACGAAGCCACCACTGCCACCAGCTCCCCTTAAAGCAGAGGAGCCCCGCTCATCATTCTCTGTTCCTCCACCACCAGTTTATCATCACCAGTGCTACCACCTGGTCAGATCTTCCCTTGTGTGGGAGTTCTTTGAAACTGAGGAAAGTGATGACATCATCATCACATGTAAGATAAGTAAGGCCTGAGTAAGGTTGGAAAAAAAAGGGACACACATGGGCACAGGTGGCCAGTGAACCCACCTGAAAATTCATCATGCAATCATGCAGAGCAGTGGGAGGCCCGACAGAAACAGGTGGCGAGCGATGGTATTCACTCCTCTGTGCCTGCAGAGGTACCATACAGTCTGCATTGGCAGCGTGTGAGAAAGGTGCAGCAGGCACACTCCATTGAAGAGGCTGCACCAGATGTTCCAGCACTGGCAGAAGAACCAGCAGTAGCACCCGCAAGGATACCAGCCAGCATCAACGAGGAGCTGGGTAGTTTATGGGAGGGAATGAGGGACCTCCTACATAGGGTCACCACTATAGAAGAGATGATGGGCAGAATCCTGGCCAACCAACAGCAGTTGCAAGGGATGGCGGAGCTGCAGCAGGGCAGTGCAGATGGCACTTTTTGGGCTGGGGCCAGTGATGTTCTTAAAAAACACTCATGCCTTTTCTTTTGTTTTATTTCCCTTCTATCCTTTTTGTGAGTCTGTGCTACACTATCATAGTCTTTTTCTTATTAAAAAAAATTTAAAATTTAAAAAAAAATTGAATGTACATTTCTTTACTGTTCCATTTGTCTGTATTTCTATACTGCCTGCTTTGGTTCTAGCTTTAAAAAAATACAAAAAAAGTGTTATTTCCTATCTATATTTTCTTTCATGATGCTCTGTCTCCAATTTCCATATATCACACATTTCCTTTCTTTCTGTTTTTCACTATCTTTACTGAAATTTTTCTCAGCTACCAGAATAAATATGTCAGGTGGCTACAGGTTAGTAGTACTGCCACTGACACATGGTACTGCACTGTGTATCACTGCCCCCAAAGCTGTTCTTTATGCATTTTGTTAGTTGTGGGTTAATTACAATACACATTATTTCTGTTCTCCTGCGATTTGCCTCAAGTGTCCAAATCTCAAGCACATTAGAAAACACAACTGCCAAGTAGAGATGCAGCGACATTTTATTTCGATGGCGAAATTCCGTCAAAATCGCTAATTTCACCGCATGAAACATTTCGCATAATTATGCCTGCAAGGCGAAATTTCACTGGTAAATTTCGTCTTGCATTACTATTTGGCGAAATCAGGTGAAATTGGGCTTTCCACATGACTTACTCTCTGCAGGTCACATGGGTTGACTGTATACAGGCAGGAAGTGAGCAGTTCATTTCCTTTCTGTGTAACTGGAGACTTGGAGAGGAGAAGTAGGCAGCCAGCAGCAGAGAGTTTCAAATTAAGATTGTTTTGTGTGCCAGCCACTTGTATGTGTTTTTTACACCCTTTTGGCCCCCATCCCCCAGTAGCAGGAGCATTTGATCCCCACCCCCAGTAGCAGCAGCAGGAGCATTTGGCCTCCACACCCCAGCAGCAGGAGCATTTGGCCCCACACCCCAGCAGCAGCAGCAGGAAGCATTTGGCCCCACTCCCCAGCAGCAGCAGCAGGAGATGACCCCCACCCCCAGCAGGAGCAGCAGGAGCATTTGGCCCCACCCCTAGTAACAGTCAGATACTAATGCCCCCCCCAGCAGGAGCATGTGCCCCTGCCTCTCCCCAGCATAAAGGGTCAGCTGTATGATGTTTCTTTGATCGAAACACCATCAACAGCTGATGGTCATCTTCAAGCTGTGTGGCAGATCTGTGAGAAAGAACAAGCAAGGGGGCCATTTTGGAACTGGTGGCCAGAGGAGCCATCTGCAGAACCACCACACTACAGAGTGGCTCCAGAAACAGCAGGAGTTGTCAGCAGCAGGAGGCAGTGGGACCCAAGAAGAAGAGGGCCAGCAGGAGAATGGGGCCAGTGGTCAGCTGGAGTCTGGAAGGTGCTGCAGCAGAAAGAGAAAGCAGCAGGAGGCAGCAGCACCCCCATCCACCTCACCCCACATCCACCGGCAGCACCGGGTTCATGGTGGTGGTGAATCCGCACAGCCTGCAGCAGTCCCATCTGCTCCACCAGTTAGCCAGGAAGACCTGACGGCTGAACAAGCAGAGATGCCTGCTCTCTGCCGTGATTTTGATGAGTTCCACCAGGAGGTCAGGTGGGACCTCAGAAAAGTAATGAAGGAGCAACAAAAAGTGTTGGACCTCCTTGCGGAACTTCGTCGTGGGGGGATTGATGGTGGCAGTGGCAGGTCAGAATAATCTGGGTCTGTTACAGATGCCATTTAATTATGGTCTGGAAATGTTAAAAATGGGCTTGCTAATTTACAAGTGAGTCAGGCAGTGCAGCACCTCAATTTTCTTCTCTTTTCTTTTTCCTGTCCTTGCTTTCTTAATGTCACTCTTTCCTCATGTACACCCCTAAAAAAATAACAAAAATAAACCTCAAAAAAAAAAAGAAAGAAAGAAAAAAAAATTATTTGCTGTCCTCTTCCTCTTTCCATATCCTTGTTTCTTTTTCATGTCCAGTGTTTTGCATGTTATTTTGTAATGTTTATGCTCCCTCTCTTTCCCATCATTTGAGTACCCTACCCTTGTGCTTACCCTTCATGTCCCCTGTCGTGTAACTGTAACTTACTGTCAGTCCTTTAGTTTGTACCCACCGTACCTTTCTTCCTGTTTGATCTTACTCCTTCTATATTTCCTCCTCCTAGCCACAAATGTTAAGTATATTGTAATGTGTTCATATGAACAACAATTTTTTCCCAAAGCTATGTGGTTCAGGCTGATGTTGTGGACTTCAGTTGTTTTGGCTGTGTGCAGCATCAGTCTGAATATGTACCCAACAATCATAGAAACATAAGCACTTTTACTGCAAAGTTAAACATAAATATGTTTTTGAGCTTAACAACATGTGTCCCCTGGCCTTGCCACCCACAAATGTTAACTTTGTGTTCCTTTCCTCCATTCATGATGTTCAGTGCCGCACCACAGCCTCTTGCTGCTATACTGTGCAGAGCAGGCATGCTAAGATGAGAAATATGACAGGAGAAATGGTACATAAAATTGAAACAGAAATATGGTCTGAGTCAGGATGTGATATGGTGCCCACCTCACCCCCACCACCCAGACATTAAGTTGCTGTTTTGGGCCATGTTCAGCAATGATTTCAGCCTGAAACTCAGTGCTGCCAGTGCCAAACAGGACCTACAAGTCCAGAAATGTTTCCAAAAAATTGTTACAGTAAATTCAGACAGAAATCAGATCTCAGCCATGTTGTTATATGGTGCCCAAGCCAGCACCCAGACCAAACAATGGTATTTGGTCCACTGTTTACAATTGATTTTAGGCCGTATCTTGTTTGCTAGTGCAGCACAGGCAGTACATATCCAGAAATGTTTCCAAAACAATGTGGCGTCAAATTAAGACTGAAATCTGGTGTCAGTCCAGATGTTTTATGGTGCCCCCCCAGCACTCTGACATTAAAATGCTGTTTTTGCCACTGTTTACTATTGGTTTTATGCCACATCTTGTTTCTTCAAGTGCAGTACAGTCAGTGCATGGCCAGAAATGTTTACCAAAAAAAATTGCACAGTACATTCAGACAGAAATCGGGTGTCCGACATGCCATCATATGTTGCAAGCCTTCCACCCGGACCAAAACACTTTGTTTGGCCCACTGTTTACCGATGGTTTAAGGCCTAATGATGGTGTTGCCACTGCCTAACATGGCCCAGAAGCCAGAAATGTTTTCTAAAAAATTACACAGCACATTTAGATAGAAATCAGGTGTCAGACATGCTGTTATATGTTGCACACCTTTCACCTGGACCAAAACATGGTGTTTGGCCCACAGTTTACCAAAGGTTTAAGGCCTAATCATGGTGTTGACACTACCTAACATGGCCCAGAAGCCCAGAAATGTTTCCCAAATAAATGCACAGTACATTGAGACAGAAATCTGGTGTCAGACATGCAGTTACATGGTTCACATCCACCATGAGGACTCAAATCTGCAGTTTTCTCCACCGTTTAAATGCTTTTCAGACCTAACCGTGGTGCTGCCACTATATTGTATTTAATTTTATTTGCTTAATCTTTTTTAAAATGAGTATCACAAAATACAAAAAAGGCATAGTCAATAATACAGTTCACCAGATCAAACATATATAGCATAAATATAAGACATACTGTGCCATATGAAAAAGATGCCGGAATTGACAATAATAAAGTGCATGGAGCCGTTACAAATTCAGCCAATGAGCACATTTCAAGAAAATCAGTTATTCACACTTTTAACTCGGATATTCTCTTCCTCCTTATTTTCCTTGCGAGATAGTTGAATTTTCCTACATTATGAATGAGAAAAGGGCCCTCAGACAGGAGAAGGACCTGCACCAGTTCTGTCTCATTGGAAGTAGATATAAAGGATGTAACTGGTAATAACCAGAGGGTTCCAATTTTTTTATACCAGGAATATTTTAGAAAAACATGCTAGATCTTCCCTTTCACCTATATTACAGCCATATACTGTATCTTTGCTTTCCTTTGATTTTTTACATAAGACAATATTAATGTTTGATTTGAAGAGTTCAGGACTAAACCTTGTGAAATTATTACGAACCGGCTGGTCATCCAGAACATTCTTATAAAATCTGCATTCATGCGTGGTCACATTCTGAGAATACCGCTTAACATAATTTGAGGCACCAGTGCAAGCCAGGTCAATTTCTTTATGGCATTGTATCACTTTCTTCTTAATTTAAGACTTATATTGTTCACATATACCAATACCATTTTGTCTATAAGTTTTGAGGAAGGGAAGCAAATATCTCTCAAGGAATCTATTTAGATGCTGAAGCCAAAGTGAGTTTTTTAAACACCTTTTTTCCCCAAGCTTCCTTTTCAAGGAGGCATTGCTTAACCCATCTTTCATCTGAAAGTCTTAGGAGTCTAATCCAGTAATTAATAATCCTTGTGTCAGCCAGGGCTTGTAGCATTGGGAGACCCAGTTATGTACTTATAAAATAAGCTGGAGTTGATTTCTGACAAGCCAACGTATTTCGCAATAGTATGATGGCTGGTTTTTCCAGCTGGTCTATATGACACAGCCCCCAAATTTCAGCACCATAGAGGGATTGGGAATTAAACTTTGCCTGGATGGCCAGAAGAAGAGGTCTACGGGAATGGCCACAATAGGCATAGTTAAACCGTGCCAAGGCCCCTATGGTCATTTTTGTTTTAGAGAGTGTTTGCTCAATATGACATTTCCATTAACCACTATTTGAATTATTAACTCCCAAATACTGACAGTTACGGTTTCCAATTTGTTACCACTGAGTCTCCAAGAATATTTAGTTTTCCTGGTACCAATAACCAGGATCTTAGATTTCCCCAAATTTATCTTTAAAGACAATGAATTTGAGATTTTATCCAAGAGATCAAGTTTTTTTGTAGTCCAGAGGCCGTTAAAGAGCATAGAACCAAATCATCAGCATAGGCAAGCGAAGAGCAAATGACTGTACCAATTTTAGGAGAGTCAGATTTTAAGAGTTGTAAATCTTTGAGTAAATTATCTAGATAGATACAGAATAACAGGGGTGCCAAAATGCACCCCTGCTGTACACCTTTGTCAGTCTGTAAACTAGTTGATAGAGTTTTCCCTTCCCTTATCTGTGCCCATGTGTTTGAATATAGGTTTCTAATAGTATTGACCAATAGTATTAGAAACCTATATTAAAAGACAGAAATCATGTGTCAGGCATGCAGTTACATGGTTCACATCCACCGTGAGAACCCAAATCTGTTGTTTTCTGCACCGTTTAAATGCTTTTCAGGCCTAACCTTGTTTATCAAAAAATTGCACAGTACATTCAGACCTAAATCAGGTGTCAGACATGCTGTTATGTGTTGCATGCCTTCCACCCAGACCAAAACATGTTGTTTGGCCTACTGTTTACCAATGGTTAAGGCCTAATCATGGTTCTGACACTGCCTTGCTTTGCCCAGAAGTCCAGAAATGTTTACCAAAAACTTGCACAGTACATTCAGACAGAAAACAGGTGTCATACATGACTTTATATGTTGCACGCCTTCCATCTGGACAAAAACATGTTGTTTGGCTCACTGTTTACCAAGGGTTTAAGGCCTAATCATGGTGTTGACACTGCCTAACATGGCACAGAAGTCCAAAAATGTTTCCCCAAAAATGTTACAGTAACTTCAGACTAAAATCAGGTCTCAGCCGTGATGTTTTATGGCATCCAAACCCCCGCCTGGACCAAACGATGGTCTTTGGTCCACTGTTTAAAATTGATTTTAGGCTACATCTTGTTTCTGCGAGTGCAGCACAGACAGTACATGTCCAGAAATGTTTCCAAAACAATGTTACATCAAATTAAGACTGAAATCTGGTGTCAGTCCAGATGTTTTATGGTGCCCCCCCAGCACTCAGACTTTAAAATCCTGTTTTGGCCACTGTTTACTATTGGTTTTATGCCACATCTTGTTTCTGTGAGTGCAGTACAGTCAGAGCATGTCCAGAAATGTTTACCAAAAAATGTTGCAGTACATTCAGACCTAAATAAGGTGTCTGACATGTCGTTATATGTTGCACGCCTTCCACCCGGACCAAAACATTTTGTTTGGCCCACTGTTTACTAGGGCTGGGCATCTGGTCGGGTCACATGTTCAGGCCATTTGGGTTTGGCGGTGTTTGGAATTTAAGGTACGAAACGGGTTTCACACTGCCAATCCCGAAATGGCAACCCAAATTTAGTTATCACTCTGCAGCATTGCCAGAAGCTGCAGAGCACTCCAGAAGAATGCTCACACGGTGCCGGTCAGTGTGGGTTGGGGGGGAGTGGGACGGAGTGCACTGCAGATCAGGAGGGAGTGGGAGGGAACCGAGGCATGCTGCTTGCTGTCATGCTGTGCCTGTGTGTGTGAGGGTGTGGGTGTGTGGGCATGTGTGTCAGAATGGAGAAGGAGGAGTCAGGGACTGGGACTACAGATCAAGAGAGACAGTGTCACTCACAGTGACTTACTCGGGACAGGAGGACGCAGGTGCACACAGTCAAGATTAGAAAAAAAATACACTTATTGTGTGACTGACTCCTCTCCTCTCCTCTCCTCTCCTCTCCAGTCCCAGAGTAATATACGGCAGCAGATTACTCCCTCTTCCAGACCCTCATCCTCCAATGGAGCATTTGACAGTGCTGGTGATCATGGGACTGCAGTAATGGCAGTCCAATTGCAGCTGCTGTCTTTCCTTTGTTGTCTCCCTGCTGCAGTGAGCTGCTGAGTGACTGGGTGGTGTCGAGAGACAATGTAACCCTCAGCATCATCGCAGCAGCCATTTGCAGCAGAGTGTTCCAGCAGGCAGCACATCTGTTTCTGAGCTTGGGGAGAAAGCACGTTTTTCTCTGGATTCCTCATGGAGTGCTTGGCCCTGGTTGTAGTAGTACTCTACTAATATAAGTACTACTGCAAAAAACTAGTACTCCAGTCCACACTTCTTACTACTGCTTCACTCACTGAGGGGATTAGTGGAATATTATATTTTTAGTGAGGTGAGGTCACAGAAAGAATGATAAATATTTTTTTTTTTGGTACTAAGTGATGTACCAGTGGCTGGCTTAAAGAGACAGCAAGAGCAGCAGCAGCATAGTACAGGGTAAGGTAATTCAATTTAGTGAGACAGATGAATATTTTTTTGTACTAATAAAACACTGGCTTAAAGAGACAGAGCAAGAGCAGCAACTGAGAGAACAGTTCCAGTTTTATTTTTTTTTGGAGGGGCTTATTAATTTTTGCTGTGTTCTTCCGAAGTGAATATATCTAGTTCACTGTTCTGAAATCAGTAATTCCCATTTTTTTTATATTAGTGGCTTAAAAAAACATACATAGAGCTCTCAGAGCAGCAGCAGTCCCAGTTGTTTTGAGGGGCTTTACTGAAAATCT
The DNA here is from genome assembly GCA_016271365.2 of Neoceratodus forsteri. Taxonomy (NCBI): domain Eukaryota; kingdom Metazoa; phylum Chordata; order Ceratodontiformes; family Ceratodontidae; genus Neoceratodus; species Neoceratodus forsteri. The sequence continues at coordinate 907,618,165 of CM057452.1, forward strand.
CTTCCCTTTTAATGAGATTCAGCAGGCAGTAAATAAAATAATAGTAGTATTTGCTTTATATTTGCAGCAGCAGTCCCTTATGATGATGATGGTTAGTTTTATGTTACTGGCTTAAAAAAGAGAGAGAGAGAGCGAGAGATGGCACTCCCATTTTATAGAGAGTGTCTGTTCATGGTCTTGAGTTTCTTTGTCAGTATTTAAATCATCACCAGTCACATATTATAAATAAGAATCGTCCTTAATTGTTATGTTACTGGCTTAAAAAAAGATAAAGAGAGAGAGAGAGAGAGCAGTGGCAGTCTCAGTTTAGAGGGTGGTCACTGTCTTGAATTTCTTCATCAGTAGTTAAATCATCATCAGTCACATATATGAATAAGAATCATCCTTAATTGCTATGTTACTGGCTTAAAAAAGATATAGATAGAGAGCAGTGGCAGTCCAAGTTTAGAGGGTGTTCACTGTCTTGAATTTCCCATCAGTATTTAAATCATCACCAGTCATGTATTACATGAATAAGAATCTTACTTAATTGTTATGTTACTGGCTTAAAAAAAGATACAGAGAGAGGGAGAGCAGTGGCAGTCCCAGTTTAGAGGGTGTTCATTGTCTTGAATTTCTTCATCAGTATTTAAATCATCACCAGTCACTGAATACATTTTTTTTCTTCAAGCAATACTATTACTGGAGAACAGTGAACTCAGAAAAGTAGTCCAAAAACACCACCAGAACAATACTACATCTAGCTCTGAGGAAAGTGACAGCACTGTGTCTTCAGTTAATGTAACCCGTACAAGATCTGGTCGCATTGTAAAGCCCAAGAGGCTGTTTATGCCTGTAAAAAAAAAATACATGATCTCGGTTTACAATAATAGTTTGTGCAAAAAGCATAGCCACGTCACAGAAAGAAACTACACAAAATACTGCAGTAACAACAGAAAGAGGCAGTGATAATTCTTTGAATGATGATGATGATGATGAGCATGAGTCAGAGTTGCTTGCAGTTGAATGTGAATCTAATGTTCGAGTAGATATTGTTAATGCTGACCTTGCAGACTTCGAGGGTAGTGGTGGAGACAAGGAAGATGATAATGATGATAATTTCCAAGGCAATTCTTCCCCTTCTGTTACGGAGGTGAATGATGATAACCAGGCATCATCCTCCACTTCTTCAGTCTCAATAAATACAAATACAAGTGTCTGTAATACCACCA